>JAUMJM010000005.1:0-4800000 GCA_033558235.1 Neomorphus geoffroyi
TCTTTTCTCTTTCTCTCTCTTTCTCTCTCTCTCTTTCTCTCTCTCTCTTTCTCTCTCTCTCTTTCTCTTGCTCTCTCTCTTTCTCTCTCTCTTTCTCTCTCTTTCCCTTTCTCTCTCTCTCTCTTTCTCTCTCTTTCTCTCGCTCTCTCTCTCTTGCTCTCTCTTTCCCTTTCTCTCTCTCTCTTTCTCTCTCTTTCTTTCTCTCTCTCTCTCTTTCTCTCTCTCTCTCTTTCTCTCTCTCTCTCTCTCTCTTTCTCTCTCTCTCTCTCTCTGCCTCTCTGCCTCTCTCTCTGCCTCTTTCTTTTCTTCCATTTCGAGGTTGGGGGAGGGGAGTCTGCCTCAATAAACTAGAAAAAACCATTCTGTCAAATTGCATGCCCTGCTGCTTCATCACCATTATTATACTGAGGTTTTACATTAAAGTACCCTGGATTTTAAATTGAAAGTCAAATATAATTTGCCACTAGAAGCATGAAGTGAGTGACTAGAAAAGCTGATAGGTAGGTGCAGCATGACAAATTGGTATCTATCCAATAATGAGCCTTACAAGGTCATGGATCACTACGAACCTCTCAGTTTTATGTAAGTAGAAGTGGACTACATTGTGTCAATTGTTGTTTCAGGGGAAAGGGCAATATATTTTAGATTAACTCATATATTTTCAGAGCTAAAACTAGACAGGTACAATAAGAACCTTTTCAAAAGAAAAAAAAAAGGAAGTGACAGAGAAAGGGAGGGGGAGAAATTTTGTAGTTCCACACACCCCCTTTCAGGATACATGGTGGAGAAACCAACTGTTCCCCTGTGTAGGTTTAAGCTCTAGAGAGGGAAAATACCAAAGATTTATAAACTATGTAAAAAAAGTGTTTAAGCAAGTGGTCATTTAATGGGATTTTTAGAGTAAATAATGAAATTTATTTTGTATGTACAGCTCTATCGACAAAAAGAGGAGAGGAACAACTGTGTTCCTACACCAGAAGCAAAGTTATTAATAGAAGACCATGAAAAGATTTGAAACATTCAAACCACTGCTCAGCAAGCATTCAGCATTGAGGTCCTAGTGAAACTGATAAAGGGGTAACTATACCATGAGGTAGGTGGTAAAATAACATTATCCCTTAATGACATACCCACAGAATTTTTGCAGTTGGCAAATATTGTCGTTTGAGACTTACACTCAGCTGAGATCATGTACTAGGAGTTGCTCTTCTGGGACATAAAGACCTTTATCAGTTTGTCTTATGACATTATTTTAATGTGCCTCTATGAGACACTGCATAGGATTCATGTGTCGTAACTTTGACATCTAAAATGTAGTTCATTGCTCTAAGTTCCTTTGCATCATTGTAGTGGAATAGGTGGATATAATCTTTTGTAGATGCTGAAATCTAGACAGAGACTATTTTATTGCAAAATAGGCCTCTGGGACAGATCATATCATCTGCTGGAAGCTAGAAGGGCTTCTGGCAATGAGGGGAGTCTAGAGTGGCTATTTTGGCTTCTTCACCTGTCCTTTAGATGTCAGAAGCTGGATAAGACAGTTCCCAGAATATCTGCCTCTCTTATCTGTCTCGCCTCCCAGGAGAATTGAAAAACAGTGAGAAGTGGAAACTAATTGTAGGAAGAAATACGTATCTGTGAAGGGCAATGGCTGGAAGGTGCACAATGGGAGGAAAAATGTGACACTGGGGAGAAGTAAGTTTTGGGAAACTGTGCAGCTGATGGGTAGCTGGAGGGCCCTGTCAGGCAACTGCTGTTCTGACCCAAAGTGTAGGATTAAATTCAGCAGAACTAACCCAAGCTGTCTTGTTTAGTCAGACCGGTGGTCATATTACTTTTTTACAGAGGACTTTCAATTTTACTGAGAGATTAGTTGTCATTTGCTGTTCTTCTGCTGTCTTAAAAATAGTATAGTAGTAGCATTGTTGAAGTAACAGGCAGTGAAGATGTCTCCCTGTAAAGATGCTGTCTATTGAAAATCAAAATGCAGAAGTTGTGATCATGTTAACAGTTATACTACAGCGTCTGGCTTCATAAAGTAGCTTGTTTAATCTATTTCCATGTTGGAGGTCTCTTTTTAAATTTCCACTGTATCAGGCAAAAGGGAGACAACTGCAACTGCAGTGGCCTCAAACAACCCACAGCATATGCAATTGTTACAATTTTATTTCCTGTGCAATGAACCTTTCAAAATGCTAGAGGTATGTTAGCTGGAAATAAGTGGTGTTTTTCTGTAATTTGTAAAGGGGACACATTGTGATTTGCCTCTTGATTCTTCTAGTTTTGCTGGTTTTCTCTAACTCACAATAAAAAACCCCAGTGTGTTATACAGTACACGCGAGAAATAACCCAACCTTTGGTGCAATGATTTAACCTAAAATTCACCAAAATAAACAGAAAAGACTCTTGCTGATTAGTGCTGAGACAGATCCCTAACCTAGTATTGGGCCCTAAGAATAACTTACTGCTCGATGAGTTTTCTTTTGGGGCGGCATGTAGTCAAATCAGAGCCAGTGTGTGGAAGAACTGTCCCTTACAGGCACAGCATGGGCCCCAGAGGATAAGAGGACCGTGAGTAATAAGCAGCAAGATTTATGAGAATAAATCTTATCAGACAAATTTGATTGCTTCTTCTGATAGCATTACCAAATAAGCAAATGAAAGGAAAACGGCAGGCTTAATCTAGTTTGACTTCAGTAAAGCATTTGATATAGCATCCATGAAACCTCATACAATTAATTCAAATTGACAAATACGCAGACTGTCACATGGATTGAAGATTAGCTCAAAGGCCATAAACAAATAATATTGATGGATCGAGTTGAAGGAAGGTACGTAGTTATTTGCTGCAATGCTGGTACTAAATCAAGACTTGTTTAACAACATCTCCATTCCTGATTTGGAAAGGTAAATGAGTCAGCTCATTAACAAAATTTACTCATGTCGTAAACTGGGAGGAGCTTTGAATGCCCCTATGGGAGAAGAATAATACAATATGTCAAGAATTGATCTGATACAGTAATAAATAAATGATAAAAGTTCAAGGCCCCACCGCTGGTATACTTTGAGGCAGATATCGAATAAGTATTTAACAATCTGGAAAAGATGAAAGAATAAAATATAATTGTGGCAAATGATGGGCACAACTCGAAAGGGCAACAAAAAGGGAAACGTGAATTTATGGATGCATATCTATTATTGCCTCATGGAATAACGTAGTACAGTAATATCTTGGAAGAGCAGTTTAATTTTGAGCACAGAAACAGATCTAGTCTATACAACTCTGCCACTCAAAGCATAAAATCGGGTTCTTGGGATGATTAATGAAAAGAGCTATAAGAAACTCAAGTGATAGACAAATGGTCAGATGTCGTGAAGAAAGATTAAAATGGGTAAACTATAATGGGCTAGATTAAAACCACTGAAATTGTACATGTACCGAAAGCCCTTTCTGTCATGAATTTAGTAATCAAAATGAAGCAGCTTAGAATACCTGATAATATAGCTCTCCATGCACGCTTCACTAACAAATAGAAGGGTACATAATAACCTCCAAATATCAAAAGAGTAACAGTTTCAAGGGTGGAGAGGATTTTCACATGATGCAGAAAAATATAAACAAGAACAATAGAGGAAGTTGAGAAAATACTAGTAAGGTGATTACAAGCAACATTTACAAGTGCGTTGTGAGGGAGCAATACTGCCTTTCACCATCACGGCAGCATACTACGTTGTAATGAATTTTACTTCAAGTGAAAATTTTCTTTAGTGGGAAGGGTTGTAGAGAGATAAAATATTTGGGATCATACCATCTCCCATATGCAGAGTCTTTACCACCCCAGATGGCACACCAACTGCCAAGCCCTAGAAATACTGATTTATTACCTTCCAAACATGAAGGAGACTAAACCAGCACAACATATAATGGAATAGATCCTCCTGCAAATGCTTCCAAAATTAAGACTAGGTGCCTCTTTTTATATACAAAGCCCAGATGGTACATACCAACCAACTGTGAACTACATTGCTGGTATGATATTTAAATCTTACAAAAGCGTTTACTGGTATAACAAATGGTCTCTATTTACAAATGGAAGGCTGAATAAATGAAAGAGATGCAAGGATTTGCATCTTGTTTTGAAGATGGTTGGCTAGACAGAATTTAGTATCACTCTATATGACCATTCTTAGATTAAAATTAGATGCAGAACAAGTTTTGCTCAAATAGGAATGTTTGAAATGGCAATATAGAACCTAATATCTTACCTTGTGGAAGTCTAACTTAAATTCTTCTTAAAGTCTCACTTGAGAACAATCCCTCTTTTGAAAAAGCAGAAGGAAAAAAGAGTAGAAGCAGTCTAACATTTGAAGCATGAGGGCTTTGTGCTTACATTAGGTTTTCACACTCTCTTCAATATCTGTTAAATGCTTCAGCCAGTTTCAAGCAAGAAATGAGGAGGTCTAAAGACAAATGATAAACAAAAGAGGAATTAGGCAGATCCATGATTTCATCACAATGCAAAACAGCTGGTTTCATGGTAACAGGGGACTGAGCAGAGGAGGAAACTCCTAGCACTACTTTTACAGAAGGAAAGGCTGCATTGTGGTAGTCTTTATAGCCTACCCCCATTGAGAGTGCAAGAAAAAAACATCAATGGAATCAAAAGTTTTGTGAACTAATGCAGAGTTTTGCTGGATACCAGCATACCTTAGACAGGGATGAATTTCCTGTCTAGATTCTTTGTAGCTGTCAATGTGCAAACTATAATAAAAATGAAGATTTTAACTTGGTGTTCATAAATTGTCTCTCAGGCTCTTTTTTTCTATTTCTCTCTCTCTTTTTTCTTTTCTTTTCTTTCACTTCCCTTCTAGCAGCTGTTCTTGTGGATATTCTGGTGTCTATTAGTGGATAAAGTCAAGCTGCATACATAATGCAATTAATTTTAAAAGTCATTCAGGGATAAGCTAGAAATTCAAAGACACCACAATAGTCAGGAGCCTGGATTGGGTAGCTCTTTTCTGGTCTTAGGAGAAAAGCAAGAAGACAAAAAAGGTGTTAGGTGAGCCATGGTAGAATCCAGCCAAAAGTCAGCATTCACTGCCACATCACTGCTTTGCTTCTGGGAATATATAAAATCTAGGAATAGCGTCTAGGAGAGTGAATGGTCAATTAGTAGCATTTATTCTTGGTAGAAACCTAATAAAAGCAAAGACATACATATTGCTGTTACTGTATCAATAAAACATGACAAGTTCAGATGACCAAATTAGTATTTTTTTGACTCATGTAGGGGTATTTTTAAAAAAAGAAAGATGTAGCAAGATGCTATGATCATCAAGGTGTTGCTATATGGGAGGCTGCTAAGGATGACTGCAGAAAAATTTGTCCTCTGAGTCAGCATTTTTTTATACATATACTCGGATATGTGGCAGTATGTTGTTGACTAGTACTTCTGCAATAGGTCTAAATAGGTAGGAAAGGTAGCCTATACATGGTATAAATTTAGTTCATACTTTTCTGTGTCAATTTATGTATCAGCTTAAAAATCTTGAACTTCTCTGAATAAATTCGAGCCATGCGTTATAACATCTGATGTTACTGGACCACTGACTGCTTACATAATTGCTGAACCTTTTGGGTCATATCTGCAGTTACTTCAGTGGAAGTACACGAATTTACACCCACTGAAAATAATAATCTTAAAGATTTTGACGACCAGGACCTCTTGTAATAAAATACTTGAAAAATTTGCAACTCATTATTTTAATGGCACGGTGGACAGCTATTCTTAAACATGGGACACAGTTCTAGGGTAATTACGGTATTATAACATTACTTCATAATTTAATGTTTCTCAGCGTGAGATACCATAATTGATGTAAAAGTGTTTGCCTTACTCCCATCTAGTGAAGGATCCTGCAAAAGAGTGCAGAACAGGAAGAGAAGTTCTGCTAGTCCAGATGCTCAGAGTTAGTATGTTTTCTTTTTTAAAAAGTCTCACCTAGGACTTATGCCAGTGGAAAAATCTGTGAGTCTTCATGGTGATATGATTTTCCAGCATTCTACAACCTGTTGCCCTGGAGAGCATCTGGCCTTTTTATGTGTAAAACTGCCCTCTGGCTGTAGCTGAGCATGAAATTGATGGATAGAGGGAGAGAAAACTTGGATACGTAAACTAATTTCTCGTACTTATTCAAATAGGATTTTAAAATGGAGGCTTCAGACCATGATATAGCAAATACGTCAAACTCATAAGACTTATGGTTTGAACATGAGTCATGTGTCAGCTAGCATGATGTCTCTTTGGCTTGCAGACTGCATTATACAAGATGGGAGTACCCAGAGCACACAAGGTCATGCCTACCATTGAAATCCAGACACACCTCTCCCCATCTACAAGATCATCTCCTTTCTTGAAAGGTCAGGGAAGAGTATGTTTCAGGACGGTGTTCGACAAAGGAAGTCTAGGGTACTGAAGAGTGAAAAACTATGAAGAATCTGTGGTTTTCAGAACTATATAGGAAAGCAGAGCTTCTCTCTGGGCCATGTAATACTTGCATGTGGAGCGGAAGGGAAAAACCATTGCTGGTCGTGTAATCCCTTGTGATGGGCCTGGCTACAATTGCGCCTGTCTTTTTGTCACAGGTTTAGGAGTGATGTTTAAGGATTATCTGAAACAGCAACTAAAGTCATAACGACCACAATGAAAAAAAAAAGGCTCAGAAGAAGCAATGTATTATTTGGAAAATGTGAGAATGTGAGATTTTGAGTTTTACAGGAAAGCTTTTAGGTTTGGTTTATCTGAACTTATAGACTCAAAATGGGTCAGCTTTTTTTTTAGCTCAGCTTTTTAGCTTTATAGAAAGATTTATTTGTCTCAGCACAGCTCTACAAGAATAAACTGAACTGTTTCTTGCTCATGCATCCTGATTAAAGGTCTTTCCGTCACTTCTGTTTCTCTCTGCTGAAGCTTGAAGTGTTGGTATTGAGTGCTTGCTATATCATCACAGCACTATTTGTCTGAAATTGAGCTTGGAAAATGCAGAAAAAACTAACTGGCATTCTGGCAAGTTCTGAATTGCTTTTCAATTCGGCTGTGTTTACCGCCAAAGGGAGCAGTCCTTGGAGGGAGATACAATTAGCAACAAAATATCCTGGTTCATTTTAAACTTACAAAGAAGGGCTGTAGGTCCACTACAATGGGAGACCGAGATGCCTCACTGGGCTGAAAGGGCACCTGTTAACCCCACACTAAAAATTTAGCCAGTGTTCCTGTTTACAGGGTAATTGGCAATGCCTCTTCTCCATCCATTTACCAATAAACTTATAAACCCAATCCCACCTGCTGATGAATGCATAAATCTGCTATTTGCTCCAACTTTCTCACACTATTTGTGGCCACTTAAAGGTTCAGACAGACAGAAAGGGAAACTGCCATGAAACTGAGATGGCCAATCACACCCTTTGATTAACAATGCATGCCAAATAGTCAAGGACATGATTAAATGAAAAGTTTGCAACAGGAAAGCTGATCAAAAAATATTTGTAAAAAGTACCTCAATGGTTTAAAGAAAATGAACACATTTATGGGGATCATAATATTTTTCTGCCATTGAAAAACTAGCATCTAATTACCTAAAATGTTTCCAAGGAATAGTTTGCCCAGGTCTAGCGTGAAATGACATATTGAATTCAATTCCATGCTGAATCATTCCTTTGAAAGAAATTGGTATGCAGCCAGTAGAGCATCCCTGGATAATCACAGAGGTCAGAAGCTGTGACCTTGTTGTGTTACATGCCTATTTACAGTTGCTCCCACTGCAGGCTGTCAGGGCTTTAAGTACCTGCTTTACTTGAAGTACAAAACAAGAAGTCTTCATATTTGACATTGTGAAAAACCCAGCCATTTCCTTTTCCTTCTTATTTAGTCAAATTGTTTTCTTAGCACATGAAAAGGTCCTAGCCCATTCAATGATTCATGACCTTCCTAAGGTGCTGAACTCTTTAACGATACTGAACAGTGTCACTTGCCACATTGTTTCACCAATTTTTATTTCATTTTCTATATATTTGTTCCTATTTGCAGAATTTGTCAATGTTCCAGTACAGAAGTACTGAATCTAAGTGTAAAATAATGCTTAAGCTACTTTGGGAGAATGCATTCTGGTCATTTCTCTCTTCTAACCCTCCCAAATCTCCTCAGGGTTGGTAACTCTTTTCTGGTTTTGGTTTTTTTTTTTCTTTGTTTGGTTGTTTTTTTTAACGTGCTTTTCTTGTGCTCCTCCATTTAATTTGGGCAAATTTGATAGCCATGGGCATTTTATTTTATTTTTACCATCTGTTTTGCATTTTTATTAAATAGTTATAGTTTATTGTTAATTGAAATTGCAAATTGGCCATATTATGTTTATACTATAATAATAGCATCTGGATTTAAAACTGTGGGAAAGATTGCTTCCCAACTGCTCTCACTGTGTGTGGGCCTAGAGCCCTAAAATTACACCTGTCCTATGGGGGATTTCCTACCCTCTGGGTTGATATCTGAAACAGCTCAGGTTTTGCTTGAAAAATAAAAAAAAATCCTTTTCTGTTCAGAAAAAGGTTAAAATTCCAATAGCATCAAACATTTTGAAATAATAAAAGTTTCTTGCAGTGAGATGGGATGTTTCATGGCCTGATCCAAAACCTCTTCCTTATTTCTGGAAAAAGCCAGCTGTATAAGAAACATATGCTGAATTGCAAATATCTTCAGCCAGGCTTAGAGAGATTTTATTCTGTACTCTTTGTCAGTCCAGCATACTATTTCTAGAGACATTAGAGAGGTATTAATATGTCTTAAGGGGCTATTGAACACTATAAACTTCCCCAATGTATCACAATTATGGAAACACCTGTTCTAAGTAACATTTTGCTGAGCCACCATGAGAATTCGGTGCTCAATAGTCCTCAAAATTTCTCATTTCTTTCCTGTGGCGAGGTGCTTTAGCGACTTCGCTTTGGACCATAATAGAAAACTCTTAGGGTCAATGGTTCAGTATCTCGTAAGGACAACCCACCCTCCCTCCTCCCCATTTCTTACTAATAGTGTCTTCTTGACACTTGTGATTCTTTGTTACCAGTGTCTATTTTTTCATCTCTCTGTTTTCATTGTGCAGAGCTGAGGAAAAAAGGAAATAAGTAGCAAATTAGTTACTGCTATAGTCTACGTTAAAGTACACAGGTGCTATAAGGAAGGAAGGACAATTTAAATGAGAGAAAAAAATGTACAAAGATAATGGTAAAAAAGGAGTACTATGAACCAGCAACTCAGTTCTGACAAACTCGAGGTCCTCTGATACGGGTGAGAGCCCTGATTCTGTATGGAGTTGGTGGGAGACACCAGTTCCCTGCACGTTAGTGACCAATGTTAAATCCTAGATTCCAGATATATTATGTGATGCTCTATGTTTCATTTGCATTTCAAAATAAAGGGCCAAGCTTTTAGAGATCTGGATGATAACTGCTGAATGGTATTGAAGATTTCAATCTCCTCATATGTTGCAAATTCAGCTCCTACATTGAAGTACTTCAGGCTTATGTCTGAAGCATTAAATTGGAGGTTGCCCATGGTGGTTTTTTGGAGTGTGGTGAAAAGAGAAAACTGGTAACAAATACATTAATCAAAGGCACTAGGAAAAAAATCATAATAAAACTGTCTTTTAAGAGTATATGTGACAAAGGAGACTGGTCTCTGTTCTCATGTTATCTTGGATGAGATGTTCTGCTTTTTTTTCTTCCCATCTTTTGTCTTGAGCTTGTCTATTTGTGCTGGAAGATTTGGGGATAAAGACTGACTTTCTGTGTGTTTGTACACTATCACACATAAATCTTAACTTGGTCTCATGATGCCGTTTTGTGGTTAGTATCTTATATTACTACATGAAAGGCATGAGAATGGGTAGTGGGTGAAAAATGAAGCAAACTTCCAAAGATACATTAAAAGCAATGAACAGGAACACTTGGTGGGCACAAGCACCTACTTCTTCTCCAGTGCATGACAAAAATCACTTATTCTGACAGCTATAACTCTAAACATAAAGTAAATGGGCTCCAAACTAGAGCTGGATGAGGTAAATATAGCAGTTTATCCAACAGATGTCACCCTTTTTTCTCTTCCCAGATGGTCTGTGGACAGGCCTAGATTCAAGTTAACGTATTTAGCGTTTCTAATTGTATGAGGAATGTCTTTTTGTGTGGCCCTTTGAACATACTAGGATGTGAACGGTTAGGTAAATCACATTGCCTTGTTCTTTTAAGGAAGAGCATGTGTATCAGGTGAGAATACTGGTGTGTAAACACCTACTAAGTTCATGCTCAAAAAGAAAATAAATATTTTCTCAGACATTCCTGTGCACAAAATGTCAAAGGTGAAGATTATGATGATATGCCCCTCCTAGACTGGGGAAAGGATAAAATCAAGAATTGTGAAGCTTTGATTCATTGTCTTGATAAGAATGATACCCAAAATATAAGCAGTAAAGAACATGATGTGAAAAGAAGATGTTTTCCTCTAAGTTTCTATGAAAAGCTACCAGACAGATTTACTTTGACTTTATAAAGCAATTTGTCATTTACTATGTTAATTAAAAGATTTCCCTTTGTGACTGTGAGGGAAACAATAGGTATTACTAAGTTACTGTACCTTTTTTCAGTGCTTCAGTTACGCAGTGTGCCACGAGTCATCTTTAGTTACAAAACTGTAGTCATTAAAGTGTAGCATGTTTAAGACTACTGTCTCCTGGAATCCACTAATCCGTGCAATTGCTGTCACACTGGAGAAGGCAGTCTTTTACTTGACATTAGTTTTTTTGTTCTTCCATATTGTATATGACATACTGTCCTTCTCTTTGCATTTTACTCTCAGGATTATGGCATTTTTAAGAAACAGAAAAAGTCTTGTTGAGCTGTCAGTCATTGACCAGTCTTGGAAGACTTTTCTTTTGTTCAGGGAATCATAACAGCTACCGTTTCAAGCATAATGGCTTTTCAAGCACTTCAGTCTAAGTATTGTATGAGGTTTCGATTGGCTTCTCAACATGGAGCAAAATGGGAGTGTAACAGAAGTTCTGTATGTGTAACTTCTCTCAGTGAATAGTTGAAATAGTAGTTAAGGTCTCAGTTAGGCTTTTTAATTTCAGGATTCCATTTCTATCTCGTACACAAATTTTCTGTGAGCCTATCGTCTCCTGCCTTACAATATTTCTGGGAGAGATTAAAAATCTTATAATTCACTCTGGAAAAAATTACTTGCACAACTCTTCTCTCTAAAGAATAAAGCAGTTATCTGATGAGTATTAGTCTTTATGGGAATGAGTAAGAGATCCATGATGAAGCAGCTCTTCTTTCCTAGCCTCTGTAACATGGGAACAATAGATTCCTGTGTTAGAAAACAATATGATGATAAAAGCTGGGATCTTTATAGTGCCTATGTTGCATTCCTTGTTAGTTTCCGAATTCTCTTAGGGTTCTGTAAAAATCCCAGTCAAATTCATTAGTGCTCAGGTCTGCTCAGAAACAATAGTGATGGGAAGTAATATGGTTATAATTCAACATGTCTGGAGTGGGGTAGGGAACATTTTAATTTCCCTTTACTGCTGGTGATGGATTTTTGCAGCTTCACCTTTCTGTGCTACTGATCCCAGCAGTCCCAGGCTCTAAAGAGCAAACAGCTTGACTTGCAGAAACTTCCCACTGCCTCTGGGGAGGACCACAAACTTACAGCATATTTTAAGCTGTTGTTCGATTTTTCTGAGGGGAAAGAATCATCTCTAGGCACAAATTAGCGCTACCAGTGGAAGATGGAGTTCAGCTGTTTATGTACTAATATGAGGCAATTATGATAAAACAAAACTAATTCTGAAATTCTGCTGTAACTATGGCAACCTACATTCAATGTATTCCATTAAAAATATAAAAAGTTTCCCCAGAAGGAGAGAGTAAATAGTAACTATTATTGATTGATGAAGGTTCCAGACGATGAAAAGTGGTTAATGTATTATTGCAATGAAATGCATTTGTTAAACCTTCCTTTTTATTGATGGTTATTGTCTGTTTTAATAGCATCCAATAGTTATCGTTAATTTTTACATCTATTTTGAATCATTGGCTTCCTTCACTAGATGGTATCAGTTTTACAAAAGTTCTTTGAGAAATTCCTTTATTAACTTTCTTTCATCTGATTTCTAGTCTGGGACATTTCCATTAGTATTTGAATGAAACTTGACAAAGAGTTTACAATCTCAAATGCAGTTGACATACTTGGATCATTTCAGCTTTAGTAATAATAAATCCTCAAGAATTCAGGTGTTTAATGAGGAACAAGCAAGTTATGTAGATATTCTGTTGCTTCACTCACTAGTTGCTATAGCTTCCAAGTTATTTAAATTAAATGTTGTAAATTAATCGTGAAATACAAACTTTCAAAATTCATATAGCAATAATAACGTCAAAGCATAATGATGTGTGTGTGGCTGGGAATGAGAGAGAAAGAGAAAAAGTTGGCAGCATTGGGTAGACAAGTTAGTGGAACACTTCCTAGCCTGGAAAGGCTGCCCTGTGCTTTCAGCTTTCTACAGAGATCCATGGATTGATCTGCTGGAGGGGGAAGCAGGACAGCCATGCTGCAGGGTAGACCCCCAGGCTGATGAGATCCAGGACTTGAGCCTGATCTTTTCCTATGAAAACTGTTCCCTACACAGAGCTAGTTCAGCTGTCTCCACAGGACTGTTCTTGACTAGCTCACAGAAACTGAGAAGGATTCACTGGGAGATCTGAACTGCTAAATGTGAGCTTTGTGTCTCAGCTCCCATTGCAGTCAACAGAAATTTACGCCATATGGTCAACAGAGCCTAGAGAACAGTTCGGCTGACTGTCAGCCCAGGCTGCCATACAGCTGCTTAAACGTGGCCAGCCAGAGCTGTCTGAGTAGCCTTTGGGTGCCTCACCCTCCAGCTGCTCGTCTAGCAAAGCATTTCTCTCCTGTGTATGTTTTGACATATTTGCCAAGCCTTTGAAGCAATCACAGCTACCCTAAATAATTTTAGAAGGAACTGGATACCTGTATGAACTGTGACACTAACTGCAGTCCTTGATCTCTGCTCAGCATAATTGGAGCTTAAAGATAAAGGTGACAGATGACACCCAGCTAAAGACTCTTTAATTTCAAGCCAAAATCCACTCATGTTGTATATTCTGTATCTTCATGGGCATGACACAAGACAACAAGCAAAGTATGATCTATACCTTTGCAATTTCCTGATGTAGACGATATTCTGGCTTCTCTTGTCTACATTTAAATCAGATTTTTCCTTCACCTGAAGTGTTTGCAGGAACATCATTTAGTCAGGTGTGCCAGAATCAGAGAATTACGTAAGTGATAACATGTTACTGCATTAGCTGATAGGTCCTGTAGGAGAGATAGCAAATGAGATCAAAAGCAATATTAAAAAAGTGTCATGGAAAATTATCTTCTTGTTTTTAGATCAAGACTGAAATCACTGATAATATCACATAGTGATATTATTTCTCCTGTAGAATAAAGCTCATGTCTTCAGTGATGCATCCCGTAACTATTCACTGATGACGGAAAGGTGTTTTCTCTCAAGCTATGCCTACAGTGGTACACCAAGCTGATTCTTATGCAGATCTACCTAGCTCTATCTGTACCATTTTACTTTTTCAAAATGAGAGAAAAGATGGAAAATAATGATGCTAGAATGGTAAAAAAAGGGATATTTTTATTTTATGTACAGCCCAAACTGTCTGCCTGCCTGCCTGCTTTGTTATATGAACTCACTGCGAAGTGATGATAGAGATTACCATACTGTTTTCCTGAATAAAAAGTGCCGCCGTTAATTCTTTTTTGCTGCAGTTATGGGCCATTATTTCCAATAGCTGTAGCTGTCACTTTCAGTACTGTGACCCATCAGAAAATCTCTCAGGGAACTGAAAGAGTTTACACAATGGCCTGGCAAGAATATAATTTACAGGGTAGCAGAAGGTGTAACTGCCTACTGATCTCAGATTTATTCCTCATTGCTATGGCAGAGCTTAAATAAGTACAAGGAGATGTTCTTTTCTTGCTATCGAACTGTCCTCCTGCTGCCCCATGGTGAGCTCCTCGAGACTCCATTAACTGCCTGCCGGTGTTAGATCTTCAGTCAGGATTGCAGCCTTCTGCAGGGCACTGGCAGCATGGCAGGCAGGAAATGTCCATCACTCCAGGCGGATGAAAATAAAGCTGGAAGGCATAAGGATGAAGGAGGAATTTGTATCTGGTAATAGCAGGTATGAATAAGATGGTGAAAACAGTGAAAAGAAGCAGCATCTGATGGTGAACGTCTGGAGCTACATGTTCCATAAATTGACAGTATTTATATTAATTTTATTTTTCCTTGTGTACTTTCATATAAAACAAAATCTTTTTGGTCTCTGACTTTTTGTATCCACAATAATAATTTCAAATGAGACACGCATCTTTCAGAGCCATTAATTTTTTTACACCACTGGGAAATATTTAGCTACTATATAAGAACTTGTGCTGCTCATGCTCAGATAGCACAAGGCAATGGAAAGAGCACTTCTGGTACTTGACTTCCAAATGCTGGGAAATGATCCTCTGAAGCTGGAAGGCAAGTTTATTACTATTGGGTTTCCCAGAGCTGGACAAAAATTGTGATTAGTATCTTTCCTAGAAAGCTTTGGTTTTCTTTCCGTTTGAAATTAATATTCAAAAAGGCTGTGGTTTATTTTTGTCTTTCTTTTCACCCTCTCCACTTGTATTCAATATGCTGTCACTTTTTGAGTATTTAGCGACTTGTGAAGAGTTTTTTGTGAATATGTCTTTAACAAAACAACAACTTCTCAACTAGCCCATGCTTCTCTGTTTATGTTTTTGTTCCTTGTATCGGAATGCAGCTCTTAGAATCAGATTTCCAGTGTAAAGCAAAAATATACATTCCATAAATACTTCACAAATAATTCCTCTGAATACTCCCTTGTATTTGTGCATTAGTTACTAGCTGAAGTTATGCAGAAAACTTTTGCAAAAGGAGGTGTAATTTAGGACCAAACTAATTTACTCCCTAATACTATTTGCAGCTCATTTTTTTCAGAACTCTTTTTTGATTTGTGTATATATATATTTTGGCTGTCATGTAACGGTTGGGTCTGAATTGATAGTTTCTGCTGTCCTCATGGATTTGGTTGAAAGACTGGAATATAAAATTGCCAATTTCTTTATTTTTATAGAACTTACATTGATTTGGATAATGGCTCCATATACTTTCTCAAATATATGAAATAGCTCCTAGTATCTAGGCCTATATCTGTGTTTACACTTACCTGATTCATTATTTCTTTAATAGATCTGTTTGATTCAGAAATCAAAGCAAATCTCTATTGGAATTAACTACTACTTACTAATCTAATTTTACCAGCTCATTTGTTTCCCCACTTCCACAATATCTAGTACATTTTATTCTGTCTCTACAGTGCTTCTTCTACTGCTGAAGAACAATCATTAGCTATATTATGTTATTGTACTATTTCTTATTACACTAAATTAAGGAATTAAAAATTATTAAGAGATAGTATAACATTAAGAAAGTGAAGAAGGAGGAACAGAATTAAAATTGCAATGAAACTGCAGTGAATTTACACAGCTATTGTAATAAACACAACATAGTGGTCTTGATAGACTACAGAATAGAATATTAATGAAACTCTACACAGGAAAAATAATTATTAACTTCGCTGTCAGAATATTTAACATAGATTACAAATTCCTTGAATTAGAGATTTACTTTATTTTTTTCCAAATGATGCCTGACACCTCTTAAAAAATAGCATAAACATTATAGAATGAAAGCAAGCTATAATATGACCAAAATTAATAAAGTAACAGGCTATTACTTTCCACTTATGAAAAGCACAAACTCATAGAAATCTATGTGTTTCTGCCCATCTAAAGACCTACCAGAACTGCAGAGGAAGTGAAATTAGCATTTTTTAGGATATGCCAGAAGTCTAACCTTTTAAAGTCACATATAATACAACTTCAAATGTATTTTGCTTTGCAGTCTAGTTCAGTTTTGAAGTTTTGCATAGCATCAAAAATTAACATTTTATGAGAGGCACTTTTGAAACAGAAATAAGTATTATGTTTGAAATGGTAAAGAATTTCCATTTTGCTCTTGTTTGAAGACTTCCTATCTGTCAATTTATAAGGAAACATAAACAAAATTTCTGTGTTTTCACAAATAATTTTGTCTTTTTCCAACAGACAATTTCTGATGAAAAACAGTTGTACCAGTATATTGCCGGAAATCTTTTCCTGCAGCTTTCAGCCATGAAGAGGTTTAAGGAGTGAGGGAAGGAACACAAATTCCCAGTTAAACTTTCCTCTTATCCCTGACTTGAAAAATAAGATGGTATTAGCTACTGTGTTTCTATTCCTTCAAATATAAAAGTCAAACTTCACCTATACCAGGACATATTTAACAACCAGACAAAATTTATCCTGGAGAAACAACATTGTCAGTTTGGAATATCATAGAAATTATCAGAATTTCATGAAGGTATGCCAAGCTATAGAAGGATCCTTCTGTTTTCTTTAACATTGTATAGTTTTCCAGGTACATCTTGTGACTGAAAATATTACCTCTGAGCACTGTTATGTTTTTGTCATGAAAGTGAAAGAGGCATAACTCAGAGAGCCTGAGGCAACAGTGAATTACGAAGGACTTTCTTATAAGTGAGTGAAATGTAATTATACTCTTCAACAGGTGGGAAAAAATATATTTTAGGTAAAGAAAGGAAGATAAATAAGTATATGAAACAAATTTGCTGCACTGTATAAGATGTCCAACACAAAAACCCTGAGACTGTGCCTGTAACTCTTTTTATTTAACAAGTTAAGAAAATCAGCTATGATCACTTTCAAAATAGTTCCCTTCTGAGCTGACACACTACTGCATGAGATACTACCAATGTTCAAAACAATTCTGTGAGTCCTTTTCTAAAAGGTTGTTGAGGTTCTCCATAATTTTTGCTTTCACATATTCTAGCGACAAAAAATGGGCTCCTTTGAGCACCGACCTGATCCTTGGAATCCTTTAACCACAGGCCTCAGACAATAACTGAAAAACTTCCATTGCAGATTTCTTCAGTTGCACAAGAAACTTGATGTTAACTCACTGTTCACTCTTGCACACCAATACTTTCTGATCAAGAGTAAGAAAACACATTTCCACTTGTACTGTTCAGCTGAGCCTTGTCTCAATGTGAATCTCTTTGTCTATCCCCTTCCATTTTTTGTTCCTAAGGTATAGAATTAGTTTCTTTTTTTATCATTAGGAAGTAAATGAATGCATATGAAAGTAAGAATCCAGCCAAGGTTTTACTGCACAGCTGAGGATAAGCCTAGTTTGATATTCAAGAAAAAAAAGAGAGCTTAACTTCTCCTGATGTTGCTATATTAGTGATGGCTAAGTCATCAAGCAAGATTGCTGATGAGACAGTCTGATCATGCAGGTGTATGGGTGAATGCACATGCATGCAGACACCCCTAAAGATGAAACCTCAAACCTAATTTTCATGTACAGGAACTATTCCCTAAGGCTGAGATATAAGCTGAATGTGTTCACCTAAGGCACAGTACTCGACTCTTGTACTCCACATGTCTCTTACTGGGGTAAAGCACAGAAAAATGAGCCTCTTTCACTAGAATACCCATTTACTTCCCATGGTTTAGCTCACGGTGGTATTCCATGGTAATTCAACCATGTTTGTGCTATCTTACCAAGGCTTTTGGGGCTAAAACATTTTCATCCTGGAATTTAGATTGATTCTTTAAACTACCATTGAAGTCAGTGGAGTTTTTATACCTTACTGTTTAGCTCATGCAGTCTCATTTGTTTGCTTCCAGACACCAAGTGGAAAAGTAACTCCCACAGACATTAACTGAGGTTGCTGGGCTGAAGTCAGATCTATTTGAACATCCCACAGTAGGAGAACTAATTCACAGGTTAGTTACATGCTGGAATTGCATTCTGTTATGGACATGATTACACTTGATTGTTTTGTTCTTGCAAAGACAAACACGACAGAGCAGTTAATGTAATTACAATATGGTTAAGCACAATTATGATAAGAAAGAAAAATAAAACAATATTCTGTTTATGTATGGCTGTATTTCAAAGAGTTGTCATTTTAAAGTAAAACTTACATCAGAAACTAGTATGTAGGTATAAAATCTTAAAATAAAAATTTAAAAATCACTTAAAACACTTAGGAAAATGGATGAAATTTAAGAACTGTGATTTAGTGAACACATATTTTTCTCAAATGCTTTTTCAGTGCCAGTAAATACAATAATAACTTCCCATAGAATATGATTTGTATCCTAGAACCCCGAACAAGGGGAGGAATATTTCTTTTTGTTACATTTCATTCTGGGGCATCAAACTAATTTTCACTAGGGGCCGCATCAATCTTCTCCTGCAGCTTAATGCGCATCACACATGCTGCACATGTGACTAGAGTGCTGGCACGGCCATAGGGGCAAGGATCTCAATGCTGCCGTTGGATAGGAACAAGGTGCCAGGCTGGATAAAACAAGGTGGAGGGCCGGATTCGGCCCACGAGCTATGAGTTTGCCACCTGTGATTTAATTGTAGAGATCATTCTCTTCAAACCGATTTTTTTTTTTCTCCTTGACCTCTTCCCCAAATAATGACACAGTGAGTAAAAGCTGTGGTAAATATGTGCAGTTTTTCCTTCAGACATACATGGGAACAGTTCACAAACTATTTGTTTGAACCGGTCCTGCCAAATTCAAAATATATGAAAACATTACAGATATTTCTTGTATCAGCAGAGAAAAAATAAGTCAGTAGATCATCTTGTCCAACCTCTCTCCCCTCTGCTCAAGTAGAATCACCTAGAGGCAGTTTTCTAGGACAATGTCCAGAAGTCTTCTGAAACTCTCCAAGGACAGAGACTTCAGAACCTTCCTGGGCAACTTGTGACAGTGCTTTGCCACCTTTACAGATTAAATTGTTTCCTGATATTCAGAAGGAACCTCCTGTGTTTCACTTTGTGCCCATTGCCTCTGGTTCTATCACTGGGCACCTCTGACAAATGTCTGGCTCTGTCTTCTTTGTTCCCTCCCATCAGGCGTTTGTTTAAATGGATGAGATCTCTCCTCAGTCTCTTCCTCCCTAGGCTGAACAGTCTCAGCTCTCTCAGCCTTTCCTCACAGGAGAGATGCTGCAGTCCCTTCATCATCCTTGCGGCTCTTTGTTGGATTCTCCTCAGCAGTGTATCCATGTGTCTCTTGTACTGAGGAGCTCAGAGCTGGACACAAAAAACTTTGTCGTAATGTAGTCAGGATACCATTTGATTACTTTGTGACAAGGGCTGGCTGATGTTCAATCTGGGGTTCACGAGAACCCTCAGGTTCTTTTCTGATTTCCAGCTCGCTGTCTCCTGAAGTTGTTCCTCCTCAGGTGCAAGATTTGATACATCTTCTTGTTGAATGGCCTCAGGTTCCTGTCAGTTCATTTTTGTACCCTGCTGAGGTCTCTCTGGCTGGCAGCACAACCCTCCAGCATATTATACACTCCTCTCAGTTTTTACCCTTGCTGAGGGTACAATTTACCCCCTCATCCAGATCATTAATGAAGATATTTAAAAGGATTGGACCCAATACTGACCTCTGGGGTACACCACTAGCCAGTGGCCTCCAACGAGACTTTGTGCCACTGGTCACCACCCTCTAGGCCCAGCCATTCAGCCATTTTTCAACCAATCTCACTGTCTGCTTATCCAGCCCACACTTCACCAGCTTATCTTTGAGGGTCTTACAGGATGCAGTGTCAAAGACCTGGTATACAGCAAAGACAATGGACTGATGAAGTCCAGGCAGACAATATCCACTGCTCTCCTCTCATTTACGAGGCCAGTTATTTCATCATAGAAGTCTATCAGGTTGATAAAGCATGATTTTTCTTTGGCAAATCTGTGCTGACTACTCCTCATTTTCTTGTCCTTTATGTGCTTGGAAACTGTTTCCAGGATTACCTGCTTTGTCACCTTCCCAGGGATTCAGGGAAGGTTGACTGGCCTGTAGTTCCCTGGTTCCTCCTTCTTGTCCTTGAAGATCAAAGTGACATTTGCTTCCCTCAGGTTTTTGGGCACTTCTTCCAGTCTCCATGGTCAGTCAAAGATAATCAAGAGTGGCCTTGCAATGACAGTGGCCAGGTCTCTCAGCACTTGTGGTTGGACCTAGTCTGGGCCCACATCCTTGTATAAGTTCAGTTTGCTTAAGTATTCCCTGACCCGATTCTCTTCCACCAAGGATACCTTTTCCTTGTTCCAGCCTTTCCCCCTGGTTTGTGGGGTATGGGATCCCTGGCAGCTGGTCTTACTAGTAAAGACTGAGGCAAAGGTGGCATTCAGTACTTTTAGCTTTTCCATGTCCTGCGTAACCAGGTATCCTTTCTCGCTGAACAAAGGGCCCATGCTTTCCTTAGTATTTCTCTGGTCACCTGTGTGCTTAGAGAAGTCCTTTTTGTTGCCTTTGACATCCCTAGCTAGATTTAGTTCTACTTGGACTTCAGCTTTCCTGTCTTTGGCTCTGGAGGCTCAGACAATGTTTTGTTGTTCTTCCCAGGTTACCCATCCTTGCTTCCACCCTCTTTAGCCTTACTTTTTACTTTTGAAGAGGTCAGTCTGCACACCTGAAGTCCAGAGCTGTGAGCTTGCTTTTTACCCTCCTCCCTACTTTCAGGATCCTGAAATCCGCCATCTCATGGTCATTGCAGCCAAGGCTGCCTTTGATCTTCACACACCCAGTGAGTGCCTTGTTGTTTGCAAGCATAGGGTCCAGCAGTATACATCTTTTCATTGATTCCTCTATCACTTGGAGTAGAAAGTTATCATCAGTTTGCTCCAGGAACCTCCTGGATTGTTTATATCCAGCTGTGTTGCCCCTCCAGCAGATATCGGAGCGGCTGAGGCTCTGAGGACCAGGACCTGTGATTGTGAGGCTGTTCCTATCTATCCGTAGAGGACTTGATGAAGTAAAACTGGTCCAGTCCTCTGGGTAATCAGCAGAACTCCCCATTAATGATATATATGATCTTGGAGAAAGGGCACAGTGACAGAAAGTTGCTGAAAGGAGTGAGACAAAATGTTCTCTGAAAAATATATATTGCCTCTATAAGGCAATTCAGTAATTTAATTTTGAAAGTTTCGATGTCGTTAAGACACATGCTCTACTCATACTACAAACAGGTTTCACACTTTGACGAAGAAAACATTACTTTTGTGATTTAACCTCCCCCCTAAATCCCATGTTGTTCAGGTAATTTATTCATTCTGGCAAGGCAAATAAAAAACCAGTCTTTAAACGTCGATGTAATAAGAGTGGAATCCAGTGTAAAAATAAATTGGAGACAGAATTTAATTATTGCTTTTCTCTGCATGATTTGCTCCCTAGCCCCTTTGCAAACTTTCTAACGCTTATTTAAATTCTTCTTTTATCCTTCATCTGTTGACATTATTTACATACAGAACTCTGATGTGTTTACCATACAATTAAAATAGATCTTCATTTTAATTAAATATCAATTCAGTATCACAGCTTCAAGCAATTTGTCAGTACTGATAGTGATCAATAGAAGGAGATGCTGAACAAAAGACAAATAGATTTTCTGAATAGTTAAATATTTTACATTTCTTCACGTACCACATTTTTTAATAGAGGATGAAGAGATTAAATTTCTTGCATCCTTTTAGTTATTCTGTGGTGCATATTTAGAAAGTTGAAATCAGAAGCTAATTGCCACATCATTATGCTTAATTGACATGCTACCTTTCCTCTGTAACTCATCATGACAGCTTCGTTTAACTGCGATGCGGTGACTGCCTGTCCCCCGTGTAAAACTTCAGTAGCTGTGGGCAAATTCCTAAAAATAAAACTCAGTCAGGAATGTAGAACTCACACGAGACCCTTTGTGGTCATGCATCCATTGTCTTGCTATTGCAAAGTTCACATCACAGAGCCTTGTAATTTTCAGCTGAAGCATTTACCATATTCAATTTGCATTTGTTTATTTTTATGCTGAAATAATTTTTGAGCTTCTTCAGTTCTTTCACCCATTGACATCTGTCCCTTTATGATATGTTTATGGTCATATCCCCTATTAATCTTCTTTTACTACTCTGAATGAGGAAAGCTGTTTTATTCTTCCCTCTTGAGATAGTGCTTGGTTTCCCCTCAACATCCTAGTGGTTCTCTGAACCTCTTAAACTCATACACATTGAACGTGGGTGAACAGTGTTCAACGGGGGTAAATCCATTTAAGCACATGGCTACTTCCTCATCAACAATGGAAGTGTTTTAGCTGATATATGTTTGCATTGCAGTTGCATTTTCAGATTTGCATGGGACTGGAGAAATTTTGGACATCATGTGATTGAGTATTATATCACATATCTTCTTTTAGGCAATTTTGAAGTATTTGGTTTCATCATACTATATAAATTCTTATGTTTGGCCCAAGGATATAACATCTTTCATTTATATTGCTAGATTGTACCCATCTCTTAGTCCTCCCTCCCACTCTCTCTCCTTTCTCCTCTCCCTTCCACCCTCCCCAGCCACCTCTTTCTTCCTTCTTTCCTTCCTTCCTTGTTCTCCTTTGATAGGCCTTCATTTGCCAATCCATATCTAACATCAACATCCATTTGAAAAACAGTAGTAAAAAATGTACTTGTAATGAAAGTTTTGTGCAAAGTGAATTGAAGCGAGGAAAATCTTAGGGCTAAAGAGTTATTTCACAGATTTTTGCATTCAAAGTATTGCGAATAGTCATTACAGATGTATATGTATGAAAGATAATTCTTTCACGCTTTGTAGAACATTATTCCTTGGCAATTAAATTATGTATTATATAAATACTAAATCTTAGACCTCAACACTACTTCAGTTTGAAATCTTAAATTTCAAGACATGACATTTAAATTTTGATTTTCAATTTTAAAATGCATTTATTTTGCAAGAGAAATGGACTGAGGAACAGAAGAAAGGGAAAAACAGGAGAGTTATTTTTAATAGCATCCTATCTGTCTATCACATTTGGATAATGGAGGGAGACTATAGACTAGTAGAGAGGTTGGGTGATCAAACAAAAATGAAGTTCACTAATTGAAAGGTCTCTTTTCCTTGTAGTAAATTCAAATCCATATTTTATTTCTAGACTGAGACTTTTTAATGTTGTTCTAGCCTTTTACAGGACCAAATTTTATCATACTATTTCTAATAATTTGTTTTTATTTTACTTCTTTGTCTACTGAGTATCAATTCCTGTTCCATGTATGCTATTCCAGCAGTGATACCTACATAGGTGTTATGTACCTGTGCATAAATGGATGTACAATTTCTGTGTGTAGAAGTGGATGCATATACATGTGCTGAGTGATGTTTATTTAGAAAGTTCTGTACTTTTATTATCAAAGGCTTCAGGTAGTGAAAAATGAAATGGATGTGAAAGGGGAATTGAAAAGACAAATGAACGAAGGAGCAGAAATAGAGTGTCAGTTAGAAACTAACTAGACAAATTTTCATTTAGCAAAGCTCCGGCTGAGGAGCTCAAGATCTTGTCCTGATATGCCAAAGAGTATTTATTCCTTAAAAAAGTGTATTTGATGTAGCATATGCAGTGATGTTGTGATTGGGGCTCAGTAATATGTATACGGTTCACTCTAGCTGCAAAGGGTATGATTGAAATTCTTTTATGGCTCATTAAATATCTTCTACAAACCAGCTCTTTTATCTGTGTCAAATAGTATTCCCCTTCACATATAAATACCATATTCTTATGTGAATATTTGCATGTCCATGTTTATCATTCACATTTCCATGAGTATCCAAGCATGTGAACTAGTAATTTTCCAGTACAGTTTTTTACAGAAAGCAGATGTCAGAATTGGAATGTCTGAAAGAATCCAGATAAGTAAGTAAAACCAAAAGAAATTAATTTTTAATTTTGCAATATTTGCCCAGCTTCAGAAACAATAGCGCTTAATCAACTTAATCATACCTCACTGATTCCTACAATTTAATTATTTCTGAAGATACGCTAAACGAGCTGGTTAAAAATAAGGATGAGTCAAAATCCATTTGTTTAAATCAAAAAATTTTGCAAAGTCACACCTCATTGTAATACTGTTTTTTAAAGATCAAAGACATTCTGTTGTTAGTAAGTACTGTTAAAGGTACTTGAATACTGTTAAATGTATTTTTTTAGGCATGATATGATAGGACATGAGTGATTAGGAGTGTTCAGTGTTTAGAAGTTATGAATACAAATCCAAATGATAAGCAGGTTGTCTTTATAGGTCTATATGACTTAATTTAATCAGAATTTTATTTATTCACAAATGCTCTGGAAATATAATTGCTAATTAAGTGTTCACAATAGAATTTCAGTTTATGTTTACTTTGTAATTTTGAAATGTACTGGACCAATGCAAATATGCATATAGATTTTAAATTAGATCAACTTATTTAAACAGAATCACATTCCCATTGCTAGCCAACTGAAAAATATCAGTGAGTAAACAGAAGTGGGACTTGACTATAACATAAATTCTTCAATAAAGGCATTTACATTAGATGTCTGGATTTTTTAGTTTTGAAAATCCTCTGCCTTCCATATTTGCAAGTATTTTTTTCCTTTTTTTTCCCCTTATTTTAATGTGTTTTGGCAGTTTCAGACCTGGTTTGAGAAGGATTTTCAGGGCTGCCTAATTTCAGACTCATCAGTATCTCTTCCTCCTCCCTTACATCCCTCAGCTTTCATACCTTTGCCTCATTGCCTATGGTTCAAGTAACATATCGCAAATAACATTATAAACATGAATTGAAAAATCACTTGTTGATCTATCTAATATCATTCAAGGATGTAGGCATCAGTCCAACAAAGTATTTAGACTCCTTACTGTTGTTTAGGCTTCAAATGTTCTTCTGAAATCTCTTTCACTGACATTTATTACCTCACAATTGAGGTGGACTAAAAGCATGCCCACAGGCAATTAAGGAAATTCAGCTAATGGCTGATAATTTATTAGACCACTGTAATTCAATTCCATCCTGTTATGTGCCTCGGCTCATAGCAAGCTCTTTCAAATGAAGTTAATTCAAAAGCTTTACTTAGTATGTTGATGGTAGCATAGACGGGGCCTTATCAAATTTCTCGAAGATATGTTATTAGAGAACATTTTTAACACAATTACAGCCTTCCTGCCTATTCAAGCAAACCAGAAGTATTACCTAAAGCTATTTTAAAAATTATAAAGATCAGAAGGTCTCCATTATAAGGGCAAATATGCTATATATAGGGAAAATGGCATTTAAAGTGCAATCTTCTCCATGCATGGTGATTCTAGGTGCACCAAGAAAGCAGTTCAAATGTTTTCCAGACTTTCTTGCATGTGGTTGTACGTGCACCACTGGATCAGCTGGTGGGCAGCAACTGCCAGTTGGTAATGTGCTCTGAGCCCAGCCTGGTCAGCTCTTGTTCCCGTGAGTCACTCTTACGTATGTGACTGTTCCCACGGCTGCTCAAAATTCCTGCACGCAAAAATCGTACAGATTGGTC
This sequence comes from Neomorphus geoffroyi, assembly GCA_033558235.1. Classification (NCBI taxonomy): domain Eukaryota; kingdom Metazoa; phylum Chordata; class Aves; order Cuculiformes; family Neomorphidae; genus Neomorphus; species Neomorphus geoffroyi. Next base: position 25,708 of record JAUMJM010000005.1, read on the forward strand.
CTGAGTAGCTTTTGCTGAAGTAGAAAATCTGTCTACAAGTGGCTTTCTCTGGAAAAAGTAAACTTGCCGAAACACTTCAAATGCCAAATTCAGAAAGAACAAAGATATCTCTGTGGGTGAGTGTGACTCAAGTACTAAATTTCTCACAGTGAAACAGGTTGGCAGTGTCATTTACAGAAAAGCAGGTGTAGTGCTACAATTAAAATACTTCACTTCCCAGTCCCACCCACCACCTCTCTGTGAGAAACCCACCACCTCCGAGCTCCCGTTAAGGCTTATGCTTATAAATACAAAAAAAAAAAAAACTGTGAGGAAACCAAAAACCCAGTTTGTATCGACTTGTTTCTCAGGAAAGGAAAGGATAAAGGCAGGAAAGATAAAGGCAGGGAAGCACTCTAGGTGGTTAGCATAACAGTGGTACTTTCTAGAGCCATTCAAAGGATGGGACTGTGATGTGCCCATTAAAGAGTTGTTGAGCAGGTGGTGAATAAGAATGAATTTTGTTTTCAGAGTAATGAAAAGCCAAAAATGTCCTGCTAGCACTCAGCGTTGTAAACAGTTTCCAAGTACAGAAAAAAAAATCAATAGTAATGAGAGTCAAAGCATCCATATGTATCAGAAGTAAACTATCACAGTAAAGTTTCTGCAGTTTGCCCTCCTTTCTTATTTGCTTGAAAAATTCTGTCATAAAGATTTTTTCCGTCTTTTCGTGAAAGTCAGGAAATACAGCCTGTGTCATGAAAACATCCCCCCCCGAACTGAGATCTGAATATGCTGTGTACACTTTCCTTACAGGGAATCATGACGTTAGATAACTGTGGAGTGAGGGATAAGATAGATGTATGAAGAAGGTTGCTATGTGCCGATGAGAGAGATCATATTTCAGCAAATGTAAGCCAGACCAAACAGATCTCTTTAAAATAAAGTCCTAGCTGAGAACTGTATTGAAAACTATATTTCCATTATCCATGTGACTGTGTTTTAGAGCTGAGTATTTTTGTGCTGTTACCTATATCTACTTGTGTGTAAGAGAAAGAAAGGTTTAAATGGACAAAAAAAGGAAAGGATTATGGTGAATCACTCATCTAATATTTGCAAATAGAGTTTTTTCAACAATTTGTTTCCATGAACAAATGATACATTATTCCAAATAAGTTTTCATTATCTGCTCAGTTCAAATTGAGAGCCAAATGATATATTATTCTCACAGAAGAGCTCAAGATTTGAAAGATAAATAAGGCTATGGTGGCACAAAGGACTATAAAAACATATCTATTGTACAGTGAGGGATATAAACTTAATGCTGAAATTATTTTCGAATGGAAAAACACATTTGCAGGGATTTTTCCCCCTCCAAAGTAACTGAAAAGGAGATAGACCCTTTAAACAACAAGTTTTAATGACTTCAGCAGTTTTTTACGTTAGGCATGTAGCTGCTGTGCCTCAGGAAGCTACAGTTACCTGGATTAGGACTTAACCCTTATGTTAAGACATCTACATGCAGGTGCCTATGTGTTGAGGATGCTTGAGGCAAGTGCCTAAACACAAGCATCTCTTGCTGTGCCGTGTCCTCTGTCTGTCAGTCCAGATGTGTGGGATTGTCCAAGGTCTCGTGTCACTTCTGGAAAGCCTTATTTAGATGTGTCAGATGCCACAGAGCATCTCAAATGCAGATGTCTATTCATGCAAGTGTTATGTACCCTAGGTGACTAAAGCTTCGTTATAGGTAAGGGACATTCAGTCAATAAGGTGAGCGGAGCCTGGAGATTTGGTTGACAATGTGCAGGTTTTTCTTTTAAAATGAGCAGATGCCCCTAACCCTGTCAACAAGATTTTCAGCTCGGTTTCCTGAATGTAGGTGTCTAGTTGCACTTTCAGATGCCATAAAATATCGAGAATATCCACATATAACACTGTACCTTACAGGAAAGGGCAGGGGAGCTGGAGTTCAGACTTGATTGACACGAGTGTTTCAAGTACCGCTAGATGTTTGTGCTAAAGTGACCTCACAGATACCTGGAGCTCTCCTGATTAAAATAGGAGCTTAGAAACCTAGCAGATGTGACAATACCCACATGTAGGAGTCTAGAGTTCAGAGCTGAATCCTGCCTTTGTGTTTTGGGGTTTTTTTTGCTTCTACTTCCAAAACAGACTATATCTTCTACGATTTATTTCCCTTGTTGATGTGAAATGAAAACAGCTTTTCAAAAGATGGAGAGTTGGGCCTGAGTTCACAAAGGATACTTCTGGCACAGCAGTTTGCACAAGGATGGTATTTACACAGCACTCAAGAATATTGTTTATGTGAGTACAGAGTATTGATTTTTATGCTCATAGCTAGCTTTTAATGAATTGACTTCTTGCAATGTTGTGATAACAGTAGTGTGAACAGGCAGAGTTGAATCTTGGTTATAGTACATTGGTTTGCTCTTCACTATCCTATGAACAGGCAGAATTGAACCTTGGTTATAGTTCATGGGTATGCTTTTCACTATACTCTTCAGTACTGTTGAGCTATTTCTTTATATTAGCTATTAGACTGTCCTGAAATGATAATCAGGTCCTATAGCCTAAAGCTTACTGGAAAATAAGGAGAGAACAAAACCAAAGGCTTCATCTTAATTAGGAACAGAAATGGGCTTCCAAAAGATCTTTAAAATGACCAAAAAAATTCCTTTTGGCCTTTTTCAACTGGATTCCCAAGGAACCTACGGAAGAAATAAATACAGTCTATGTCTGCTGGAGGCCCTGAGGCAAGGTATTTGGTCTTTCCATGGCGTGCTTTCTGCCAGAATTAATCTTCTCAGGAGGATTAGATGGTGCAAAGAGATATAAATTATATATAACTGTACCACTTTGTGGAAATTTGGTCTCTGCTGTCAACTCAGACCACTCTGGAAATTTCCTGCTCATTTTTATTACCTACTGAACTGCTTTACTGTGAGGCTGGAAGTGATAAGTTTTTTGATGTCAGAACTCATGGGATAATACCTTCTTGAATGGCTCACAGCTGTGTGAATGATGATATTGTCTGCTACTAAAGAAAAATCAGAGATATGGTCAGTGTTTGTTATCATGTCATTTTATACATCATTTTATCACTTGCACTATCTCCAGCACCTAGAGTTGTCTGCTCAAAGCTTTTACCTCTTTTCTGTAACTTACTGAGTTATTGCTAACAAAAATTGCATTTCCTCTTGAAAATGTGTAGTGATGTAGTTAATCAAAGTAAACAGTAAAGGAAGGCTGAATTCCACATAAGCTAAGGGTCTGATTCTACCATCCATACGTCCATTGAATAGCACTTAGTGAAGTGAGTATCCTCACAGAGGATAATTGAACTATTCAAATGAAAAAATGTTATCCACTCTGTACAGATCTTGAAGTGTTTGATTCTGAATGCTAGATGCCGGAGAGAACTCACAAAGAACCATGAATTACAGTAAACAGAAGTGATAAGTTATTTTTAATTTCAAAGAACAACAGTAAAAGTTTTCATCTGCTCCTTTTCTTAAACTTCTTATGTCTGTCATGTAGCGGTTGTCAAGCAGCAACTGTACTTGCCTAGTGATGCTGAACTGTCAGTCCTGCTCATCTCTTTAATAGTAATGAGGTACTTTTTAATAGCCAGTATTGGCTGCTACTGAACTTTGCCTGTCCTGCAGGGTGGATGGAGAGATGATTTTATGGGAGGCGCTGACACCTTTGAGTCTGTTCTTATGATAGTTTCTTCTAGCCAGCACTGACAAATAGCTTTGCTGCCTGCATATATGCACTAGGCAAATCAGATTTATTGTAAGTATAACTATACATTTCAATATTTGAAGTCTAGTACATGAGGTTCCTTGACTGTTAAAAGAAAATTTGGATTTCTGGCAGCATATGTTATAGCTTCCAGAAACCAGCTCTTAAATTAATGAGTCACTGAGTTCTTCAAAACTTTTTCAAGTGCTGATTAACAAGGCAATGCAAACCCTTTACAACTTTTTGCCCTTTCCCTTTATTAAATGCCTGACATTTAGCAAAATTAGTTGATAGAATATGAGTCTTACTACGTGTGCTGTGTGATGGAACACAATGCAAAGTCTAACACAAAATCTGAACTGAAATATTGCCATTAGTTTGGACACCCACTGTTTAATTTTATTTTTTTTTTTTCCTGAAGAAAATTACTCACAGGAGCAAAGTGTTCCAAGAGGATGTGGTATTACAGGAGGGTGGCACAGCCCCACATTAATCTTTTTCCAATTAGAACCTGGGAACAGATCTGGTGCCTGGAGGGCTTCAAGATTTCCTCAAATGTTACCTCTCCTTTAGCAGCTTCAAGGTATTTACTAACAAAAAAAAATATTTTTTCCCCAAATAGTGAAAGTCTAAGCAATTCAAATATTTCAACTGTAAAGCAAAGAGCCAAGGCAACAAAACAGAGCAGACAGAATTATTAGAGTGCTGGGTAGATAATAAGCAATAAGAGTTGTTACAGTGCAATAATTATCCTGAGAAAAATGAAGATGCATGTTTTAGGGAAAAAACAGAGGTGATAAGGGAAGTAATATAATAATATTGTGTACTGATAATAGGAAGATAAAGACAAGAAAGCGGAAAGAGTTGAGAAAACATAAACTGCTAAGCCATCAAAAAGCAATCCGGATTAATTTCATAACAAGTTTAATTGAGGTAGTGTTAGGAAAAAACCCAAAACGGATGGCTATACTCATACTGGACAAGTAGATAATCTAAAATTTATACAATAATATAAATTTGAGTTCCAATCATAAATATATTTCAAGAGATTTAGCTATAGAAAATAAATTTGGATCTAGAAAGTTAAATTAGCCATTTTCTGTTTCAAAGAACCAACTTGGCAAATTGCACGCCTTACCTTAGAAAATCTTGACTTATCCTAAAATACCATTGGTCCAAAAATTATTTGAAATTGTAATTGCTCTATTAATCTGCTCTTGTAATATTGATTTTGGACATGATTTCAAGACATATATAGAAAAACAAGCACTACAGACTGGACTTTTGTGATCAGCTGAAAGTGGACAAAGAACAGAAAAAGAAATCTACAGCTTAGAAATCCTGAAATGTAAGATTTGCCATAATTCAAGTTTATTTAGCAATTGTGAAGGAAATTAAAAGAAATATTGACTAGTTTAAAAAAAGGAGGGGTAAGAAATGTGATATTTTTATTGGGTGGGCACCATATACCTAATATTCTAACCACATTATTTGCCCGAATATTAGCACAGATGATAATATATTAGGATCAACACAGGGTGGCCTATGAGAATGAGGTATGGAAATTGAAAAGACAACATTTAATTCAAATAAATTAATACAATCAATTGAATGATCTTAGTAACGGCTTAATGGTGAAAACTAGCACATAAGATAAGGTAATGAGGATTCAGATAATGAGTCTCTTCAGTAAGGAATGCTATGGTTCTCCACAAAAAGCCAAAACAAGTTGTGAAAGATATGAAAAACTGAGCAAATGAGAATGTCAAGCAAGTCTAAATCACTTTTCGATAAGGTAGTATATCTTCCCAGTAGGGGAATAAACCAAAAGTATCTCCTTGATCTTCTAAAGGAAACAGATATGCCACATGGGAAACTATTAATTCATATGGAGAAGATGGCTGTAATTATGTGAAAATTAAAAAGCTAGCCAAAAGTTAAACAACATGGGATTATGCTAGGAAGTGAAACTCTTGATCTGAAAGGAAATTGTCAATAGAGATCCTCAATGGGATTTGAGAACTGCTGTAAACGTTTATTTTTTTTTTAAATGTAGGAGGGAAGGTGAAGATGCAAATCTGGGAGCTACTGTGGGCTGGTCTATTAACAAAGGAAGAACTAGATGTCTTTGAGGACAAAATTATGAAATGGGATGAAATTTAATTGTATATCATACAAGGTCATGCACGTAGATAGTATCAAGCGCAAAATCATGGTCTGGAAGCAGAATCTTAGTGGATTAATTACTATAAAGATGTCTCAGAGCCACAAATGAGATGTAGTTGTGATGAGAGTGAATATGATAGTTAAAGTTGATGGGGAAAGCAGAAAAATACTGATTATATAATACAATAGCAAAAAATGTGTTTCTGAATTGGGGGAAGATTCTTCTGAAGCATATAATCTGTAAAGAAGGCTACCAAAATAATGAAGGTAACTTTATTAGGTAATTTTTTCATCCAGCCCGTAAAAAGGAGAAGCCAGGTGGCTTGCCAAACTAATGCTAGCCATCACTCAGTTATTTCAGAAATGTAAAGAGAGAGGGAATACAAAAGTGTGTCGAGTTGATGTTATCTCTCTGAAAGACCTCATATATGATCTGGTAGTGTTGCAGATCTAGTAGGAGCAGCTGAGAAGATTTTACAGATTCCTCTTTCTTTACTGGCAGAGTGATTTCAGTGCCATACACATCCACACACAACTGAGACGTTAACCAAGATGCCTTTACGCCAACTGAGGTTATATTTTATATACAAAGCAAAGGGTCATGTAATTGAAAACTCAGCGATTACAATAGCTGTAAGAAGGAAACTATCCTCAGCTATTCTGCTTCTTAGAGATTTCCTTTAGAATGGTCTCTAGCAGTTAAATTCACTGCAGACTTACATGTAAGGCTTCCACAGTTGGAGCTTTCATGAGTTCAGAGACAGAACAGCTTTTACATGATCTGCAATCTCTTTAATATTAGGAGTCCTGGTAATATTGATGGGTAAAATCATAGCAATTATTTTGCTCAAAGTAAGCATTTGTGTATAATATGAGCACTTGTGCTCAGTCTTGGGAAAAACATTAATCCTTTGAAACTCCTTCCAGCAACTCCTTCTTCTGTAAACCCAAGAAAGCATTAGCATGCTGAAGAGCTGCTCTCTCTGGCAACAACATAGATCTCTAAATTGAAAAGACTCTTAATCTCTTGACTTCCTGCTAAATATGGTCTGCAGATGTCATAGTTTTATTCCAACAAAAGCACAATGAATCTTTCTCTGTATCATGACTGAATAGGACCTGCCTGACCTAGAAGCTGTCAGATGAACTAGTGCAAAGTCACTAAGGTAGACATTGAGCGAGCATTTATCCATGTCCTCAAAGTATCAGAATATACATTACAGATAAACATTTCTCTTTTTTTCTTCTAAACCTTGAAGAGATCTCTGTACAGAATATCTTTGAGATGTGCTGCTTTCCTATATATGCAGAAACCTCTATTATATTCAACCAAGGCTTTTTGTTTCTGATCTAGATCACAGGGAGGTGACACATTGTGAACTGCTGCGTCTGAACTGGTTACATGGTCTGAGAATAGCAAAACCAACCATGAATAGTAAAGTTTGTAAAGCTGAATTGCTTGCTTGATTTGCTTTCACTGAAGATTAGAAATTTTAACAGTAACATAAAGAGGTCTGGAATATTTGACAATTCACAATGACATTTTCCCAATTAAATGATATGCAAGATGTATGATTGATTTAATCTGCTTCAAGTTGTTCACAATATGTTCTTTCTTCATTCTGTTTATCCTAGGCTTTCTCTACAGATGGTAGAAAAATGCAGTCACTTTTAGGTATGTAATTGAACTGGAAGGTTTGAGAAGACACATACTCCAGTTTTCAGTTTTGAGTTAGACTTATTATTTTGTTGTATTTTCATTTAATTTGCTTGACATTCTACTCTGTATTCAGCAGAACAGCTATTTGCTTCAGATGAATTTCAATTACCTTCTCATCAGTTGTTTCTTAAATATTATATTTCCTCTTCTTCTGCAGGAAATTTCTCATACATTATAGAATTCCAATCAAAATTCCACAGAGCACTCAGCTTTTTTTCACTGTCCTCTTTCTCAAAGTCAAAACACTTCTAGTACACAGCATTCTCTCATGAGTATTTCAAACTCAATGATAAGCCGATAAGCAGACCCAGAGTCCTCTGTATCTTAAACATGATTTCTTATACTTAGCTCATTTCTTAGGATCAGGCATGGGATTGCCTTGAAGTATAAAACCTGTTCAAGGAACTACTGGAAAAAAACCAAGGCTTCACTAAGAATATGTAACTTTTAAGAATGTATTCTTCTTTATAATTACATTACTGTTATCCTAATCAATAAAAGAGTAATTAAAATGCCTCATGATCAATGTTTCTGCCTTGTTTAGGAGGTGTTTCTTATCTCTAAAAGGTTGCCATGATCTACTTTTTATAACCTCACTAAAGGTTCGTGGCCAAAAGTCATTTGACTTTCTATTTGGGTATAAATCACACTTAAATTGCCTCTATTGTCACATAAAATTGTACACTTTTTCCTTTCGTGCTGCAGGTAATTGCTATGTATCTTTCTGTATGAACCACATGGTATTTTCACTGCAAGAATATTTTAACTTTTTATCAGGTACTTTTATTATCCTGAATCTAATATTCCTTCAATCCGAGGGAGACTATTACTTTTTGCATGTGTTCTTAAGCACTCTCTCCATACTTGCCATCTCTTCCAGTGAGAATTTAACTTGTTGCCTGCTGTGAGTTCTGCCACAAGATAAAGCACAACCTTTCAGCCACTATAAAAGCCGAATAATCTTGGCTTGATTTGGGTGTCTTTATCAAGTTGTACACTTGGGCAAAACGCCTGCATTGAGCTCATCTGACTTAACTTGGGAATCTAAATGTTAGACACAAAGGGTAAGCCAGCTACCTGAAGCTCATTTCTAGTCAATGCAGGGAGATTCCACTTCCAGAGAGATACTGACCGTATCCTCATAGTGGGATGCAGGAAAGCCAGATGATTCATTCTCTGGAAATGCCTGACATTGGCAGCAATCTATTATGTGAAATGGATCCCACCCATGGACTTTCTGCAGCCTCACAGAATCAGCTAGATGACATGCTGTCAAACTAATGTCTTTGAGGTCCTGGTATCACTCTTTTCATTTACTTGCTCATCTGAATCCCTCACTGCATCCTGGCAACTACAGTGAACAACAAATGACGTCTGGCGTCCAGCCATAACAGAATTCTAACCATGGCTGCAACCATTACAGTGTTCTTTGGTGACATCCTATGAAGTAAAAGCCACATCAATATTTTTATTTCTAGGAAACATTTCTAATCTGTCTTGACAGTGATACCTTTTTCCTTGTATCACCAGAAGAACATGCAGAACAGACATATCAGGTGATTCCCAGTTTTCTAACCTACTATAAAATTTTTAGTAATATATTTAGCTTTTCTACACTGGTTTTTCGCCTTTATCTCAGCTTATTTGACAGAAATGACTATCTGTGAAATGCTCCACTGACCCTTCTATTGTCAATACATCTCTATTCTTATGTTCAGTAGTTTCCTCACAAATTCAGTCACCCCCTACCCCCAGCCTTTCTCAGGATTACTTCTATTCAGTGCCTCAGTTCTCAGAGGCTATTATTCCACTCTCCTCTTCTGAGTACTCCCCTTAGTCTTGCTTCTTTCACAGAGATTTACTTAGTCATTAACTTTTCTGCTGCCTTACTTTTTTTGTGCCCTGCTTCAGCAGTAGTCTTTTAGCTCCATATTCACAGCTTGTACACCTTTCCTGATATCATTGCTCCCTTTGCATTTGATATTAACTGCAAGTCATCTATTATTGTCATATTTATTGATCTTCGTGAGAAAACGAACCCATTGCTCTAACTTGGCTGTCTAATCTTCAAGTACCACAACTAACTTTCAGCACTCACACACAGAAAGTATCTTTGAATATTCTCAGCTTGAAAACCAGGAACACTTTACAGTCAATATGTTCCATTATATATGTGTCCAGTTCTGGGCCCCTCAGTTTAAGAAAGATGTTGAGATGCTGGAGTGCGTCCAGAGGAGAGCAACGAGGATGGCGAAGGGGCTGGAGCACAAGCCCTATGAGGAGCGACTGAGGGAGCTGGGGTTGTTTAGCCTGGAGAAGAGGAGGCTCAGGGGAGACCTTATTGCTCTCGACAACTACCTAAAGGGAGATTGTAGTCAGGCAGGGGCTGGTCTCTTCTCTCAGGCGACCGGCGACAGAACAAGAGGACACGGTCTTAAGCTTCGCCAGGGGAGATTTAGGCTCGATATTAGGAAGAAGTTCTTTACTGAGAGGGTGATTGGCCATTGGAATGCGCTGCTTGGGGAGGTGGTGGAGTCACCGTCCCTGGAGGTGTTTAAGGAGAGATTGGATGAGGCACTTAGTGCCATGGTGTAGTTGACGAGTAGGAGTAGGTGTAGGTTGGGTCATAGGTTGGACTCAATGATCTCAGAGGTCTTTTCCAACCTTATGATACTGTGTGATGCTGTGATATCATGAAATTCACAGATACTTCACAGAACTATGAAACGACAATCACAAACTGTTTTTCGATCTCTCGTTCTCAAAGAACAGTGAAGAACCTGGTTCTGTGCATTCGAAATCTGGAGATTATCTTGTTAAATAAATAGGTAGCAAAGGTAATCATTTACTGCATCAAGTCAGCCAAGCTGAGTGCCCAGCTATCGAAACCCATGCAGACATGTTGACATGTTGCTAGGTCCAAGATACAGCTAAAACTCTGGCCTTAAAGTTACTGTGACTTATGCTTCTGGTTGCAGGACTACATCATTCTTGTCTCCTCATATTGTGCTATGCTATGCTATGTTATGCTATGCTATTTTGACAGGTCCTTCAATGTTTACTCAAGGTTTTCAGTTTTTGTCAGGCAGATTTAAAGCAGTATAAAAGCCCCCCACCTCCTTCTGCATAAACTGGGCATAATAGATTAATTATGAAGAGCAGAACTAGGTAAAACAAAGGACTGGAGGCTAGAGTCTTTGCATATTAGAATTATTGATGTTTGAATGTCTTCCCTATCTATTCTTCACCTTAAAATAACAGTGTGTATTTTATAGCTGTGTAAATTTATTGGTATAAATTTTAAAGTCCTCTAAAAAAATCTTTCCGAAACTTATATTCCCATTTTTGACACTGCAAAGAGACCAAATCTATACCTTAGGAAATATTATATTCATATAGTAAATAATAACTAAAGAATCTGGCCAGAAGTTTTACCTTTATTTTTCATTTGTTTTATTTACCTCGCCAAGAAAATCTAAATAAAATTAATGTTCTAAAAGAACTTCCGTATTTACAAAAATAAAACACATATGACATATCTAATTTACAATCTTTGCAAGAAACATAAGGTAAAGTAATTCATCGACAAGTTTTCAATTCTCAAAAGGTAGATTTTTTTTAATAAATTTAAGGGAAAACCAATTAGAAATGAAGAAACTAACTTGCCATGGTTTTGAAATTCCAATACTAACATTAATTCATTTTAACTTTCTTTGTTGAAGCAACATTTAGGAAACTGTGGACTAAACCTAAAAGATAAACAAAGCATAAATCAATGAGCCATACTTTAGGGTAGACAACCTACCAAAGTCTAAGTCACTGTCAGATACAGCGTTCTTAGAAAGGTAGACATAACTCTCCTGCCCAAGTCTAAACCATCTTCTTTCATGTCCCTTTCTACCTATCTTCATTTTTGAAGGTCTTTTAAACTTCTTAACAGATTCAAGAGAGACAAGATTTTATTATCATGCATAAAACATATCTCCCTCATACTGCTTTGCAAGCTTTGGTATGAAATTCAGTTTCCATACCAGTTAGTCTACTGCTGAATCTTTTAAATAGTAGTATTATTATTAATTAAAAAAGAGGTATTTATACAGTTCCAGCATGATGCATCATAAAAACCTGCCTTTTCCCCCTTGAATTTCTAGATTTTAAAGATAAAGTTTGTAGATTTGGAGACGTAACTCTGGCGAAGTCTATAAATAGAAGGTGTAGAGATTGTCCAAATAAAATAAATTATTGTTTTTATGATAATATCTGGAGATGTACCTTAGCAGATAGAGTTTCTGTGAATGAAATCAGTTAGCCACGGTAGCGTATGGTGTCTCAAGTGAGATAAGTTCCCTGGCAAATTTGCTGGGACAAGAAAAGGTAAAAACTTTGCAGTCAATTAAAAAAGCAGACACAATATTTAGTTTTAGCAGCTTTAATGTACTTACATTGCATCATATTTATGTTGTATTTATAATGTAATTTATCCGATTTATTTTTATCTGCTTAAAAGATCTGTTCTTTTGTAATATTCACTGCCACCCAATTAGTTAAATTTGTTTCAAACTAAAGTAAGGAAAGATTCAATTTAGGTGTTAAGAATAACTTATAAATTCTAATTCTGGAAAAAACTTGCCTGTGGAAGGTCCGTTGCTGGAAGCCTAAAGATAGTGTAGATAACTATCTGCCTTACCTTATATAGACTTAATTGATCCAGCCTTGGGTAACAAAGATGAACTAGATGACCTCCCAAGACTTTTTATGATTCAGTGTTTATAAGCATTTCAGAAAGGGGCTAGAAATTTAATCTTTGAAACTTGCAAAACACCTGAAAACACTGTGATGTATATTCACACCTGATTCTTTTTAGAGATACTGGATACTCTGGAGGGCTTCTTGGAGGCTGCTTGGTCCCACCCACCTCTTTTGTTTTACGTAGTACCCAAATATAATGAACACTTAAACCGAGAAACTAAAGTTTTCTAGTTTTAAGGTTTCACTTGTTGAACTTTATTTGTGAGTTTATTTTATGCCATGATGTACATTGGTGAAAATATTCTTGCTGACCTATATGGCAATCAGCCTACACTCTGAAGCATGACATTCGATTACCTTGTCTTAGCATGCAGAACTGCAAATGTTACTAATGGTCATAAAATTATCCAACCCTTTTAAAAATCAGACACAGTATTTGACTTGATGACCTTCTGCAGTCATGAAATTCACATTCTGATTGAAACGGTATCAGTCTGGAGGATCTGATAGAGCTCTGGTGCAAGTGTCACAGCCTTGGCACTGAGGTAGAAAAAAATCTTAATGAGCTATTATGTAGGCAATGAAAGTACATTTGAGTTTCACTGTTTTCTGTTTTATTTATGCAATATAGACCATAAAATGTAAGTTTAGGTTACCTTGCATTTTCACTAGTAGTAAACAGGTACTGGGTAATAGTTCAGTAGCTTGCTTGCTCTTTAGTGGCGCGTAGCATCAACCGGACCAGATGCCATGTGAAACCAGTGTGGTGAGCAGTATGGACGTATCAAGGGGAAGCATATTTATGCACATCTTGTAATCATAGTCATATGGGATATGAAGAGCTTCTTTACTTATTTTTTTTCATGTGTGAAGAGCAGAAGGGCACATCCTTTTGTATTAAACGTTCCAAAACAGAAGCTGCCAGAGTGGCTACTACTGCTTAAGTAGGAAAAAAGACTCCTCCTAATTTGGAAACCTGATGGCAACATATAGACATTATGAATTATTTAATTGCCAATTATCTGAAACATCTGTTTATCCCTCAGTTTTAAACCATTTTCCATATGACCAACCCCAAATCTTGCCCACATGCTAGTAAAACTAAAAGCCTTCAGAAACTTAATATCATAAAATTATTTGCTTATAGTATCAGAGTCAGCAGCTATGTATCAACTTAAGCATTTGGGATGGAAAACATTTTCCAGTATGGGTATTATGCAGAAGGTTGGTCAGGGTATTCTGGCTAAATCAGTCACACAATCCACTCACATCGTAAGTATTTAAGCTTCTGCAGAGCTGGAGACAGTCTCGCTTTCTGCAATGCAGCCCTGTTCGGAGGAGGCTCAGCTTTTTGAATCCTCTGAATACATGATGTTAAATGAAACCTGTTTCTTAATGTTTTCTGCTGGTTGTTTCTAGGTTAGTCCTGCACTTGGTACTGATGTGTAAGTGTTCTGTAGAGACAATGTGGAGTCTGTGGGAAGTGGTAAACCTCCATTACCTCTGAAGGAGCACAGGAACGTACATTAAAGCATGACAATTTCTCAGTTCTGTAGCACGTTACCATTTAGCAGGGGTCCAACCCCAGCTATACAGGGGTTCCATGTCTATGGATGCTGATCTTTGTCTGTAGTGCCGGACTATGGACACAAGTCTCCAGGATACAGACTGAGATGTGTCTGCCCTTATTGCCAGCTGCCAGGGAGACTTAATCTGGGGTGTGTGGAGAGTTTGGACTAAAGCAAAATCTGAGCCCATGGATTGGGAACCATTGTGCAGTTGTTCACACATGTAACTGTGTTAAGACACTCACATGCCTGCGAAAAGTTTGCAGAGGATAGGGACCTTCGTTTAAACTTTAGATGACAGGTTAGAGGTTTGATGTGGGCAGTTGGTATAAAGCCTCACTTAGATGAACAACAGCAAATGTGTTGCAGTGATTTTACTTCGCATTTCCATTTTCTAACTTATCTGAAACAGTTGCAATTTCCTCCCCTCCAAGACAAGCCTTTCCACAGAACTTGAATCCAGCTTAAGGCAGAGTTCACAAAAGGCTGCACACACTTTCCCTTCCTTGCATCCTGTTTCCTTCTCCTCACAAACTCTGAGAAACCTGGTCTAGATACTACTTTCTTTACGTAACTTCAGTTCACAGGAAGAAATGGGTACTTCAGGTCAGTTTGATATTTTGAGTGGTTTATTTTTTATATAGAGCCACTATGGAAGATCAAATATAATAAATTGCAAGAGGGATATTCTTAACAGCCTACTGCTCATAGTAGTATATAATGGTAAACACTACGAGACTGGGCATTTGAGAAATGAATAACAGATAAAGAGAAATGAAGCTGAAGAAGGATTGTGTTTTTACCAAATACAACTGTTATGCTCCTGCCTCACAGGAAAAAAAACCCAAATTACAACAGCTAGGTATGGCAGCCCTGGGTACACAGATTTCTCTCTGCAGGTCAGGTTGTTGGTGACTCTTTGATTACACTTTACATATGAAATGGCTCCATATACTCTTTCGATACTCATATCTGCTAAAAATTCCTAATTTGGCAGGGATTAAGAACTGTGGGCTCTTTCATTGTGAACTGAATCTCTCAGACATCAATTAACATTTCATTGCTAAGACTAGTCAATTTTTTATTTGTAGCTGTGGCCAAATTTCTGCATTTGAACTTTAAAGGCTTCGTTTGTATGGTCTGTAGCACAGTAGAAAATTGCAAAACCCAGCTAAATCCTTTGTAAATAACATAAGCTAGAAAGGGCCAGTCTGTTGCTGAACTAATATGATCCCATTTCTGTATTATTGTAAGCTTTACTCATTTGCTATTTATAAATTTCTACAAAGTACAGTCCTGCTGAAAGCCGCTCTGATTCATTGGAAAAGCTGGGAGATATTAACGGACTTGATTTGCTTGTCAACAAATAGGTGTGGAGTGCTATCTGAGATGCCGAAGTGTCCCAGAGGGCATTTAGGGGCTGCTCCACGAGGGCACAGATTTCCCTCAAGTCCCTCGTTATGTCAGCCAGTACTGCATCCCTGGTATCCGAAGACATCCCAAATGGCACATAATGGCACTTGTGTGCAATTGAATTGAACGCCTACAAGCAGGAGTCATGTTGAAGTTGTGAGTACCTAATTTTAGATGTCCGGCTGTAGCATCGAAGTGCAGAATGGGATTTTGTTGTCTAACGTGGGTACTTAGGGCCGTTGTATACTTGCTAGAGTATCTGACATGTCAGCTTGGGGCAGTAGGATGTGGCACAGGGCTTATAGATGATTCATATGATTCTGGAGAGGCAGATAGAAATGTAGTGGGATGTTCTAAGATAGCACTAGGCACTTCAGTTTAGGCAACTGCACAAAGTCCAAGCTATCTGATGACAAATTTATTCAAAACCCATCAGAATAGCTACAATGCTAAATACGTTATGGATTTAAATTTTGCTAGTGGAAAAAAATCTATAGTTCTATTTCTGTTTCTGTTCTCTGTTAAATTGTTCATTTCTCCTTTTTAATTGTTTATTTTACCCGCACTTATATCCTTTCCCACTAAAATATAAACAAGATTACACTTTTTATCTGAAACATGTATTCTCTTTAAGCATGAAGTTTCTTCAGGCATATTGCTATATTTGTGCCACATCAAATGTTGATATGACGCAGGAAAAAATTTCTTGCAACTGCTTGCTTGTTTGTGGACTAGTACAACATGTCAAGGCACACTAAAATATTCTATTCACTCTTGTATCAGTGAAAAGCACTTGTGATCCTTGGAAATGGGAAAATAACATGTAGATATCCATGACGGATGGCAAAAGCTGTTGTTGGAGAGGTTGTCAGGTGAAAAAGGCATAATCAGCTTTTTGGTGTACGATTTCAAAACATCTGAGTAGCTATATTCCAGGAGGGTTTGTTCTTTGTTCCCTATGGTGAACTTCTCGGCAATAAACCAATATTCACAAAAGCATTGTATCAAATATCGCCAGTGTCTCCCTCTTCACACACCTGATGTTGTGCATCTTTGTGGAAAAGTTCTTTGTTGTTGTTTGTATAACTGCTGAACCCATATGGATAACTTGGCAGCTGTGTATCAGCCATGCAGTGTCCTCTTCATAGTCCATCAGTTAGCCAAGAAAGCTCTGCCATCAACATAAAAAAGGGAAATTTTTAGCAGTGAAAGGTATTTGTACTCCCTTTGACACAGTATATTATTTGTCACCTTGCCCCTAGTTATGGACAGCTGTTCCGTGCTATGGATACTCTAACAAAAAATAGAAAGTATAAAAAATTTCAGAACACATAACAAGTAAAACCACAAAGAAAATAACCCCAAACCACCAAGGTTAAAATACATTGTCAATCTTTCAATAACTAGGCCTCAGTACTTTTAGGGGAAATCAAAAACTTAAATCTCATGGGATTCCTTGACAATACCTTGACAATAGCTCATTCATAGACAGTGTAGTTAATTTGAATGCTTCCTGTGATATATCACAAGTGTCATAGTTTGAGTCCAGGGCATATTTAGCTTGTGGCATAGTGCCCTCATAGTTTCCAGGGATGAAGTCTGAAGATCCCTTCCAGAAAATGAACATTTTCACAAAAAAACTCTGATTTTTACTTGGTTTTGTTAAAACAATCTAGAAGTGTGGCAACAGCAGAGAAAAATTGTACTACATGACTCAGATACTTAAATCTGTACGTAAGAATTCCCACAACAGTGACTGTCAGTCACAACATATGCCTACAAAGACCGCAATGCTGAACGTATTCTACTATCACAAGCATAATTGCTTTCTGAAACGTATGGGTGACAGGAAAAGACGAAGGGAAGAGGAATAGAAGATCGATTTTCCACGTTAGTATAGTCCATCTCCCTTTAGAAATATTTTGACACAGCAGGTGTTTATAAAACACTGTGACCAAGGGCTGTAAATACCTTTTAGCGTGTCCATGACATACTTTAATAAAAAAACAATGTGTTTTGCCTTCAGGGTGATGGACTTTCATGTTGTCAGCCTCCCAGTTCTCTTGGTTCATTGTCTGTTCTCTTTTAAACTAGGACACCTATTGTATAGCTGGGTATAAAGAGGGGGGATATGTTTCATCTTTTATGAGGAAGTCCGAGAGGTAGAGTCAAAGACAAGAATAACTAAAAGATGCTTTGTCTTATGATGAATAAGAATTAGATCCCAGTATCATACTGTCAAGCTGCACCACAACTATCCCTTTATTTAGATTTTGTTCTATACCACAAGGACTTCAAATCCTATTCATCCTTAACTTCAAGGGAATATGCTTTCTTTATCAACAGAAAGAACAAACTTAAGCCAAATGACATATGCATTTGGAAATTCACAACAAATTTCATGAGGAGTATTAACCCTCATGAGGGAGATATTTGAATTCAGTGAGAAAAGAACGTGGCAACTTACATATGATGTCTAGGTGGAAACGTCTTCCCCTTCTCCCCTCATCTTTCCTTTACTTGCATTGGCCAAAATATGAGCAAACTGTATCACGCAGAATTTGCAAGTATAGTTTCTGAATGCTTTAGTTGGGTTAATTCCCTGCAGCAGTCAGTATTCTTTAGTGAGAAAAGCTATTGAAAGGCTATTTTTTGCTTCAATGCATGAGTAGGATGGGGCCATTCAAAGTCTCAATTTTACGGCATTGTAAACCTATTTTTGTCCTGAAACTGAAATGAAACAGGACAATACTGTGTACCTTGCACTTGTAGTAATACACTAGTGCAAGGTTAAGTTGTGCTCATGCACTAGAACTTGGAATTTCACCCAAATGTGAGTCATTAAGTACTTGGACATTTTTTCAGTTTTTGTTACAGCAATGTATATATGCTGTAGTTCAGTACACAACAACACTAGATGTAAAGAAAGTTGAACACATTAATTGTTGTGGAAGAGTGCGTGTCAAATAAAATTACAGCTTCTTAACAAAATTTAATGGTAACTGAAATTTTCAGTACAGCAGAGGACTGGAATATTATGCAATGAAAAATTGCAATGTCTTGAGAAAGCAATAGAAATGAGATTAAATTTCATGGAACAAAGTGTTAACTCCTGGTTTTAGGGAGTAATAATAATGTGGGAAAGGTCATGAGTTAGAAATAGAAGCAAGTGAGAAAAATCTTTGTATACTAACTGAACAGGACAATTGTGAGCTGATGGTCTGGTGTGTTTGTTAAAAAAGTTAAATGAGTTCTAGGATATATAAAAGGGAAACCGAGACAAGAAGGACCTAATGCTGTGATCTGTGCACTGATGCAACCTCCTTTGGAAAATAATGTTCAGTTGTGGCCACCTGCCTCCGGTAAAGGTGCGTTTGGAATGGCACAGGGGCATAAAAGTCCCAGAAATATATTAAAAGAAGTGGAGGTTTTGTTTTAAGGGAGAGGACGAATACAGCTATGTTAGCCTGCTGACTGTACTGAGCTGAAAGTGAAGAAAGGACGTGTTATTATCCATAAATATGTCACAAGGTAAAACTTCAGGCTATAAGTATTTAATTTTGAAGATGGTGTCAGCAGAAGAGCAGGTGGATATAAACCAATCATGAAAACTTTTAGCCTGGCAGACAGAGAAAAATTAAAAAAAAATAACACATGAGGTACAAACACAGGTTTTCAATAACAGTTATAGGGATAAAACAAAGAGAACAAAAGTATTTTATTTTGAAATACAGTAATATTTTAAGCACATGATGTAATTTCTTGCTTTCGATACTAGAAATCTGGAGATACAGACCTAGCATGCTCCCCTCGGTCCTATATGTGTTCAAGACAGTGGCTACTTATACATGAGATAAGAAGACATACAAAAAGCTTATTATTGCAGAGGGCAAAAGGAAGCAGATGAGAACTTACAGAGAAAAATGAAGAGAGGTAATTACTGATTTTTTGTGTGCATATGAGAGAGACATACTCTTAAAAATAGTTGAGTTCTTTGTAATTCAACATGATCTAGTGTAACACAAATCGGTTGTTAATGGTAATAATAAAAAGATGCACACTGCTATACACCAAGGTTGTTCTGATCCATTAATGATTCACAAACTACCTACATTTCTTGTGCATGGTGACATAATTGTCTTATGGACATGGGCTTTCTGGGAAGATTAAAGAAATGGAAGTACACCCACATCCAAATTGAAAAATCAAGCTAACTAGATGATAGCAGGAGCATCCTGACATGCTGAACTCCCAGTTTTACACATGTTCAGAACTGCAAAACTCTAGATGATAAATTTGTTTTTTGTTAGGAAACCTAACAGTGTAATATTATGTAATCCCTTTGTTTGAGTCATATCTTCCTCATGCAGCTCTCGTTCTTGAGCCAAGTGCAAAGATAAATGGCAACAAAGCAGTATAGATTTAGAATCACTGGAGTTACAGAAAATCAAGATTTGTAATAAATCATGTAATGAATAAACATGTAATAAATTAGGAATTTGGGACAGATTCACTTCATTACAGATGAAAGTCTTAACCACTGTATCACTGTCTGTGCTGGAAATGTTGAATTGCTGCATATCAGCGTCCTCTTCCCCTGTCTCTCTCCTTCCTGCATCCTTCTTCTCCCTAACCGTTACAGAATTTCCACAGGGAGGACATTGATATGAAAAAAATCACAGGGAAACTGGTGCGTGTTCTAACTTAAGTCCAGTGTGGATGATAGTGGGCCAAGAACTGAAGTAAATTGACCATTTAATTGTAGATGCAGCCTTTCTTTCACCCCTGAGAATTATACTGGGCTACATGTGGAGCAACAGAAGAATAAGGATTTAAACTTAGGTGTTATGCAAACTAATATTCCAGCTTTTTCCTATTTTAAATAGAGTTCACATCCAGCAGCCTCTTTTTCATACAAGAAGTAAATACACTTTTAGCCATTGCTCTATGGATATTCCAAAGTGAGTGGACTGTAGTCTCATGCACAGCAACTACTTTCAGGAATAGTCTCATATGCCTTAAGTAGTATCTGCCTTGTTCACTGCCAGACAAAGATATCCTTGCCAAGTTTAGCAAGCAGTTCAGAACCGATCTGCTTGAGTGATCTTTCCCTTTATTATTTATTGGTTCCTCAGCATTTTTGATGTGCGCAATTTATAAGTTTTGATTTAATATTTTTCTTGGTTGTTGTTAAAAAAGATTAGCTAACATAGAAAAAGGAAGTTAGCCTTGGAAAATTATCATATAAAATGCACATACTCTTAGTGATTCCCAGTTAAAATTATATTTCAGACTTGTGTCTTAACTATGTTTTGATTTATTTAATGTCCGACATTCTAATTTTGTGTTGTGCAATTTCTTAATCCCAATGGCATGTAGAACCAAATCAAATTCTCTACTGAAATCAAGAAACTTATGACTGACCTCATACCTCTGTTATAAAAAATGGATATCTCATTAATTTGACAAATTCTTTTGACCATAAACCACGTTAGATGACATTAAATATGCTACCCTCTATTCTTTATTTATCAGTTTCCCTATCTGATGTTCCATTATTTTTCCTAAGACTGATGTCAGGCAGATAGGTTTGTTTTTACCTAGACTACCCCATTTACTTTGAAAGCAAAATACTGACATAACTCTTACTTCCATCTGATGCTCCCGATCTAACTCAGCAATCCAAGATTTAATACAAATAATAACAAATGGTCTAATAAAGCTTATTAGGCTATTCTTCTAACATTCCTGGGTGCATTTTTTAACAAAAGACACTCAGTCTTAATAGCCGTTGTTTGGCATATTCTGCCTTTGTTCTTTTAAGTGTAACATTTCATCACTGTCTTTGTATGATATAACTGCATCTGGCTTTTTCCCGGTCCCAGAGCTGAAATATTTATTCAACATTTCAGTCTCTTTTGCATTATTTTCAACAACTACATACTTTCCATTTAACAATGGACAAACACTACTGTAAAGCTGCTTTTGTTCCATATATATTTAATGTTGTTTCAGTGTACTAAACTCAGATAGCCATAGAATTCTTTAGTAGCAGTTTTCTGTTATTTTCATTTGTTCCCTAAATTAAAGTGATCAAATCTATTCAATTTTTCCTGTGTCTACCTACCCAACCTATTCATATCTGAAACTTTACATTTCCTTTATTTCTCTTTTAAACTAGACTGGTCGAGAATAGACTTCGTCTTGATTGTAGTTCTTAAATCATCTCCTGAAATACTTTTAAATATCTTTATTACTGTTTACATTTTTTTCCCCTTTTAAAATCTTCCTGTTATTGATTAGACACAAACTTGTATTCATCTGTTTGAAAATGGCCATTATAGAGTAGCAGATGTAAGGATTACAGATTGTGTTACATTCTATTTGCATGTAATGAATGTAATCAAGTCCTCATTTTCACTTAAGGAACCACTAGCTTTTAGTCCTGGAATCAGTTTTGACTTAGCTGTCAGGATGACATCTAGTACAAAATTCTCTAAGGAGAGACATAAAACTTTTTGATTTAGGAAATTTTTATGAATCATTGTTCAGAATTTCAAAGGTATTTTATTAGTGAAATAGCAAACCTGTAGAGCTATGTTTTTTCATCCTCATATTCAAGAGTGTAAAAGGGTTTTTTTAAAGCTCATGCAGAGTAGAAACTCTTTTCTCTTCTTCCTCTCCGTAGACATTGTAAGTAACGGTTGAAGGGACCGATCATCCTTCTCCATAGTGTAGTTTGGTGGTGCGTAGCTGCCTGAAACTAATTGCCCTTGTCACACTCTGCATTGGGAGATTGATCTGTAGACACTGAAAGCATTTACTACATAGTTGTCAGTGGGTTGAAATTGGTTATTGCCACATATTGCCTCCTTTCCTCTTCTCTTCTTTATAGCGAGTGAGTTTAACATTCCTATCACAGAAATCTTCCTTCAACTTCCAGTAATATCAAGCAAGTCAAATTCTTTCTCATAGTACAAGCAGTTCCTATTCTTCCTGTTTACCACACAAGCTTCTGCCATTCATGAATAGGCAATTAAAGAATTTATTTTCTTTGTGTCATTCACTGTCTTGATTAATTTTGTTCTTGACAACTTGACTGTGCTAAACGAGGGTTTATTTTCTGCCCCTTTTTAATCTCCCCTTTTGTTCTAAGTTTAATGCCATTATTACTAGTCTAGTCAGATTGTCCTCTGTAAAACTGATTTCCCCTTTAATGAGCTGGAGGCCATGCAAACCACATAAGTCCTCAGTTAGAAAATGGCTGTATAGTCCACCGTACTAAAATCTTTTCTCCTTCTTACACCTCTCTAATTAACAGTTTATTCTTAAAACCTCCTGATTCATGTGTTCATTTCTGGGACAGGCACAATCTCTATAAAGCTCGTTTGAGTATTTTCATTCTTCATCAGCTTTCTGAACTCTTTGAAATCATTCATAACCAGTGAGGAAACTGACAAATCATCTTCACTGAGTGTCTATAAGAGGGAATATCCTAGAAGCCTTATCCTTTAGGGAAAATTGGTAGTTTTGAATGTAATTAGCCTGTCCCATACTTTCAATTACATAAGGTCATTGAAAAATTCTTTGCGAAGTTTCCCTTGTTTGCAACCAGCTATTGATATTTTGCAGGAGGAACGCTTTAGGGCGACAGAAATATCTTTTGTCTGTTGCAAGAAATTCCTTTCAGCTTTTGCTCCCTGCAGGTACCCTTTTGTCCAAGTACATGAAGAAGAGTACTTCTGTTGCTGAGGAAAAGCAAAGCAGTTTCCATAATATCCAAGCTCTCAAGGTCTGTTGAATACAAAAGGAGACAGCAAGAGCTGCACTGACTTCATCCCCATGACTATTCTTTCACTCAGTGCTTGAACCATCTCTCCATTGCCTCTTTGGGATAACACAGTTCTGTAGCTGTCATCTCGTAGGTTAACATGAAAATGGTCTGTGCTGCCATGCTGCAAGCCCAGAGGTAAAACCATGCTGTACATATTAGTTGTTGGAGTTGTGCCTTATCAATTGTATTCTTTACCTTTGTCCTTAAATAATGCCAGAAAAGCATATTCATTGAGTGGTTAATACTTTAATGTAGATTTTGCATAAGATTTTAACACAATGTTAAATACTCAGAAGTTAGAAAACAGTCTTAGGTTGTTCATGTAAGCACACTCAAGAACTCTTGTTACAAATTGCTAGCAAACGGTCTTGTACTACATTTTTAAATGCTGTATCCTAATTACAATACATAAAAGAATCCCGTTAAAGCTCCTTGAGAGCATCATTTCCTGACTTTTATGTAATACTGCCTTAGTAACCTTATTTGTCATAGTTTGTTTATGGCACTGGTGTCTTTGAATGTAGATAAAGCTATAGTGCCCCAGTAGTAAAAACACTTGTTGTTAAAGCTATGTGCTGAGTTGAGACTAATTGTTTCCTTTATTAGACTAGGGCAAAGGATGGGAGGTCATTGCACAGGACAAAAGGGAGAAGTGATGCCCAGAAAATCTCAACTCTGTACCAAGAAACTCTCTGTGGCACTTCATGCAAGTCTCAACTCCAGATTTTAACACTGCAACTTCCCAAAAATGGACACAGGCTAAAAACCCTTATCCAACCCATAAATGTTCTTCTGTACAAATCATAGCTTGATACTGCCAGCCAATACCTGGGTTGCTGTTTAGCCAATGGGCAGAGTCAGCAGAAAGGACACAGACATGAAGTTGAAGAAGTGAGCTTATCTTTACTTATGGTTAAAGCAATAAGATAATAAGTGAAATAATACAGCAAGGGTAAAACAAACCGAGGTAATGCACCTAACAAGAATAAAACAAACCAAGGTAATGCAGATAACACTAAGCTGGATGGAAGTGTTGATCTGCTTGAGGGTAGGGAGGCTCTGTAGAGTGATCTGTACAGGTTGGATTGATGGGCTGAGACCAATAGGATGGGATTCAACAAAGCCAAGTGACGAGTCCTGCACTTGAGACACAACAAACCCGTACAGTGTTCCAGACTTGGGGAAGAGTGGCTGGAGAGCTGCCTGGAAGAAAAGGACCTGGGAGCGCTGGTTGATATCTAGATGAATATGAGCCAGCAGTGTGCCCAAGCGGCTAAGAAAGCCAATGGCATCTTGGTCTGTATCAGACACAGCGTGGCCAGCAGGAGCAGGGAGGTGATTGTGCCCCTGTGCCCAGCGCTGGTGAGGCTGCACCTTGAGTGCTGGGTTTGGTTTTGGGCCCCTCACTACAAGAAGGACATTGAGGGGCTGGAGTGTGTACAGAGAAGGAATTGGAGAACAAGTCTTATGAAGATCAGCTGAGGGAACTGGGGTTGTTTAACCTGGAGAAGAGGAGGCCGAGGGGAGACCTCATCACTGTCTACAAGTGCCTGAAAGGAGGTTGTAGCGAGGTGAGTGTTGATCTCTTCTCCCAAGTGACAGGTGATAGGATGAGAGGAAATGGCCTCAAGTTGTGCAGGGGGAGATTCACATTAGACATTAGGAAAAGTTTTTTTACTGAAAGGGTTGCCAGGCACTGGATCAGGCTGCCCAGGGAGCATCACCATTCCTGGAGATATTCATAAGATGGGTAGATGAAGCGCTTAGGGGTATGGTTTAATAGTGGACAGGTATGGCTGGGACTTAGTGATCTCAAAGGTCTTTTTCCAATCAGATGATTCTATGATTCTAATCATTGCTACATACAGTTAACTATAGTGAGCAAGAAAGATACATCACCAGTTGCTCTAACACTTTACCATCATGCAGATTTGCAGTCTCTGGGGATCCTTGGTTAAAGTGAGGATTTGGAGAGCCTTTCTCAGTAATTGGGAGGTCCTACACAGTGCATCCACTGGTAGGTGAGGTCTCCAAAGTCGCAGCAAAAGGATCCAGCTTTTATAATTTTTGAATAAACCAGCTTACACAACTTCAAACGTAGAAACCTCTGGTTTTCTCCTCCCTTTAGATGCCACCAAAAGCCTGGCCAAGGCTCAAGAAGGAACCAAAGGAGTTTTTTTATCTATTTGGTCCTGACCACCTATCTTCAAAAAGGTCAGACATCTGGTTTCATCGTTGCGGCAACCTTCCTTTAAATGAGGAAAGATAAATACATTTACCTTCAATAATGATTATATTTTATCTAAGCTACATTTTTTGCTAATGATCATGCATATTTTGCTAATAATAATACATATTTCACTAATATTACATAATGTTTGGTTGGGAGTTTATCTGGAGGTCAACTTTAGTTCAGAGTCTACTGCTCAGGCCTCAGTACTTCAGCTGCCCAGCTTGACAGTGATGCTAGAGTGCCTTGAAAGTAACACTTGCCCCATTTTATATTCTTTCCCTTTATGCATTTCAGGACAGCAATCTCTCTAGATTGCAATCAGCGACGCACATAACCAGTAGAGGAAAAAAAAGTTGGAGGGAACATTTTTTTTACTCAGTTGAGAACAGAGGAAGTGGACAAGTGACAATTTTACCTTTAGTAAGAAATTTATCCACCACACTTTTGTGTGGTTTTATACATTTTAACACTGAAAGACTCCTTTCAAAACATGATTCCAGTTTTACTGTGCCTCAGTTTCCTTATGTCTAAACCAGATATGACTCCCACTTCAACAAAATATTGTTAGTGATGTTTGTGAAGTGTTCTGTAATCTTCACATGCCAGCTGTTTTAGCATCGTTACTGTTTATTTGGTATGAGTTGCCTTGTTTTGTTTTCCATAGTCTAGGAGGCTTAGAAGTAATTGTAAAAAATATGGCAATGAGGTTTCAAAATACAGTTGTGGTTAAATCTCATCAAATCCCCTCTATTCCTGCAATTGCTGATTATTTAAGAAGCAGAAGGAAACATTACACTGTAAAACATCCATTATCTGCAAGTGTCAGGTTCCCCTGACGTGATGTGCTAACGCAAAGCACATTAAGCATGAGTAGCAGGTGCACCAGATCTAGCAGTTTCTAGACAGGCATTAAGAGACCTCAAATGAGTCAGTGTCACTCTATGGTTTAACCTGGGATCAACCCCTTAGGGCATCCCTATCAGATGTAAGACAAATGAAAGGTTTTCAAGGCTATTAATCCCAGGGACTCTACATTAGAAGAGCACAAAGTTATTTGTCACAGGTCTTTCTGTCATCATGATATTGTGTTAAAATGTCAAGTATTCAATATTCCTGAATCCTTTCTTCCACCACCTACTTAAGAATGGAGATCTTTTGATGATGCACTTATGCTGAATTGTGATACCTACTAGCTACTATTGGTATGCTGTTGCTTGCGGTGTGTGAACTCCTTTTTTTTTCTCTTTTCTATGAGTTTTTCTCATATCTAAAATGCATAAGATGTAGCAAGAACATGTTTAGAAAACAAGCTTTGAACTGGAAGGCATCCTAAGTAAACAAGCAAGTGAACTCTGCCCCCAGACAGACACCATTACAACACACCTAAGAGGTATTAAATCAGAGCTGAATCTAACACACGGTGTTAGCTGCTTTTTCCACACTTGTTATCTGGAGTTTCTTTATTTCTAATGTGATAGATGTTTTCTTCAGTGCTTCTTAACTTGAAGTTGCTAAGACTCAGGAATAATCCTGTTGTTTTAGAAATCTCTGAACCAGTGTTTTCATGGAAAGGTTTATCAGATAGTTGGTTGGTTGGCAGTAGCTGCTTCAAAGGGTCTGGCAGCTGAATGTGAGAAGTTCAGGTTTCACTGTAAGTGGTGACAGTTACACGGCTTCAAACTCTTGCCAGAGTCTGAATTTGTACATTTCAAATTCACTTTACACACATTCAGTTGACAAAAACTGTCCAACCATCAGATTGCCACACTGGCAGGTGCTGTGGTTTCAAGACCTACCTCTGAATAAAGCGCAGTCTCTTTAGCTCAGGGGTGTCAAACTCATGGCTCCTGCTGCTCTCCTGCTCCTGTTTCTGCAGTGTGATGCATATCACACACGCTGCACATGTGACTTAGCACACTGGCAGGCGCGT
The DNA here is from genome assembly GCA_033558235.1 of Neomorphus geoffroyi. Taxonomy (NCBI): domain Eukaryota; kingdom Metazoa; phylum Chordata; class Aves; order Cuculiformes; family Neomorphidae; genus Neomorphus; species Neomorphus geoffroyi. Next base: position 53,065 of record JAUMJM010000005.1, read on the forward strand.
AGGGGCAAGGAGCTTGGTGCTGCTGCCAGGTACAAACAAGGTGCTGGGCCAGAAAAAGAGAGGTGAAGGACCGGATTCGGCCTGTGGGCTGTGAGTTTGACACCCCTGCTTTAGCTATACACTCTTGCTTTGATATTTATAAAAAGGTTCATGGGGTACTTAAACCAGTAAAATGTTTTAAAACCTGTTGATGAAAAGTCTATACAACTATTTTTTTTATTAGCCAAACTGCATAATAGCAAAGATTCATAGCTTACAATGTGTTCATTTCTGCATGCATATGTATGCCTGCGCGTATGTGTAAAATAAGTGTGTACAATTACTTGGCTCTGAGCAGTCAGTCAATATTTTAAGCTTTGTCAGGATGCTACGAAATAAATTGTAAACATCAGCCTTCGGCATTTATACAAATGCAATCCTATTTATTTGAAAAGAATCTGGAGAAAATCCTGGACCTCTGAACACAGTAGGAAAAATAAGTCAGAGCACAAGAACATAGAGATGGCTGTTCAAAGCCAGAACTGATGTCCATCTGCCACAGTCTCTGGCAGTGGCCAAAACTGAGGCTCTGCAGGAGAGATTAAGAACAGAACAAGCATATTTGATACTTCTCTGTGTACTCTCCCACAGAACAGTAATTTGTGGCTCAAAACCAAGATTTACTTCAGAGATTTCTCTTCTGTGAAGTTGCCCAGCTGCTCCCTGAACCCATCTACACTCAGCATTGTGGAGCAAGGGCTTTGGCAGTTTAAAACCACAGTGTGTGTAGAATCACTTTGTTTCATTTGTTTTTGAAGCTGCAACTGCTAGTTTTATTTGATGACCTGTAGATTTGCTGTTAGAACAGCTAGCTGTACCTATCCTATATGTCCTATCTATATCACTTGTGAGTTTACAGATTTATGTCACATTGAAGTCTAGTTTTCAGCCCCATACAGAAGCTATTCCATACCTTTTAATTTGCTTTTCATGCTGCTATAAGCCTTTCTAATAATTCATAATATTCCCTTTTTTTCCTTCTCCCCAACTATTACTGAACACTAAGGTGAGTATGTCCCATGTCTGTAATACCAGGATGCCATACCTCTGTAATTATTAATCATCTCAGAGCTTGTTCTTCAGTACATAAAGTTAGGAAGTTAAGAACTTTTCCCCTTCCCCTTTAAATTTGCCTATATAGAATTTCAATATTTTCTTGCCTACTGTCTTAGTCCTGGATTTTTCCTGGTAAATGAATCAAGGCCAAAAAATGCTTTCAAGGACTGTGCCACTGGAATTAGGTTCTATTCTAGAAAACGTAATAGATCAAATATGTTTGTTTGTCCCTGAAGGTAGGTAGTATTCTTTGTGAAAATAGGACTAAGCTCTTTTTCTGAAAAAGTAAAAAAAAAAAAGGAACTTAGCCTTCTCCTTACTGTCTTTTCTCCTTACTGTCTTTAGAATGTGTGTTTGCTGGTTTATACTAGAAAGAATCCGTGGTCTATTGCTTTCAGTCCCAGACTTTACTCAGGCATTGCCTGGGAGAGTGTCAGGGAGTACCATGCTGACAAATGCCAAAATGGGCAACTGTGCCTTGAGATGACCATAACCCTGAGTTAAGCCACTGCTTAATTTCTAGCATGTCTTCTGTTATGGTTTTGGTCCCTGTCAAGTAGTACTCTCCAAGCCAATGGCAATTCATGGTTTGGAGACAGAACATCCTAGGTGAGAATGCTCTAATTTTGGTTCCCTCCATCCTGCGTAGTTTTCCAGTGTTATAGAATGCAGATATTTTACTTCGCAACATCCGTATCTACCTTCAAGCTAGATGCCAGGTGTACAGTAATTATCCCATTTCTTGCTAAAGAAATGCCACTCTGACAGAGAGTAACACTGCCCTCACACTTTTGTGTTCACTTTGAACATAAATCGAAAACCAAAACAAAACCAGTTTATATGTTTTAGAATAACTATATGAGGATCAGATGACACTCAATGCCAAATACCATGCAATGTGGATACTACCAGTCTGTATCACTTGGACCAGTAATGGAAAACTGTACTCGATTCTGTTTTATTAAGTAGCATGAATGGCCCTTCTGCTGTTGCCCACAGTCAATATAGAATACCTAATTTTGTGAGTGATCTGACCTCTATCTTCTTTTGTTAAGTAAAAGAAGTTTACTGGGTGAACCACTGTTCCAAGACCAAGAGGTATCTGCTGGTTGACATCTAATGTGTTTAGTGCCCTAAGGTAAACTGGTCTGAGAGATGGGAGTTTGGGGCGAATCAAAACTGAGTCAAAGAATAGGCCAGGAATTAAACAGTAGAGACTATAACAGTCCGGTTTTTGAGCTTGTTCCTTCCTCTCTCTCATTTATCAAAATAGATGTAGGCACAGACTCTCCAGCAATCTTCCTGTTCCGGTATGTTAGAACATGCTTTTTTTTTTCAAATTCAATCTCTAACTGTTTTCAAGGTGATGGGAGATCATTTTTTTGTCCACACATTTCATGGAGAGTCCGGTTCTTGCAGAAGTTCATCTTCTACCTTTCATGCTGTGATTGGAGATGTTTATCTCAGTGTCTTCTTACATTCTTTTCCTGGCTGTGCTGCCTGAAGCTTGAAGGAAGACACGGGCCAGTCTTTAGATTTACAATCAAGGGAAAAAGGAAGCCATCTCAACTTTCTTGAGCTAGTTTGCTCCCAGGTCTCTGTCTGGTCCTGGGCAGTTACTGCTGCTGCTTCAGGACTTCTAGTACATGAAGGAGTTCAATGGTTTTTTTCACTTAGCCTGAATGGCCAGCATCTTGAAGCTTTAATTATCTCTGTAATAGTCTGCAGTTCAAATACAGAGTTTTTAGAAGTCATTAACAGCTTGCAGTGGCAAGAAGGATGGTTCAGTGATAATTATAAAAAATGTGAAATGAGAAAGTGCTACAGAAACAATTGCACTTACTTGTCAGCTGTACTTGTCTACTCTTCTTTCAGCTGATACAATGGACTTTCTTCTGTGTCATTACAAACCTAGTGGCTAGGCATGTCTTTATGTGTGCTCTGTTTTTGTGTTCACATAGCTTTAAAATTACTTTATTACAAAATTAACCGTAAAATATTTTAGAGAGAGAAAGAAATCTTATTATTCTCATTCCCCTAATTTCTTAAGGTTTCTTCCCAGTGATAAGATTGTCATAAGGGTGTCCACAGTATTCAAATCTGGGCAGCATGAGCTTGTCATCCTTATCATGAAGCAGAGAGCAGTGTAGAACCTTTTGTATTTGCACGTTGGGGTGAAGTAAGATTCAAGAGACAGATAACTGGCAGCCATCACAGTTCTACTCTCGGCTCCAGGGAATCAAAAGCTAATATAGATGTGATCATGATTTATATCATTGTTCACACCTTCTACCTTCAATTTCATCTTAATCTGCATTGGTTAAAAAGATGTAGGGGACAAAGCACACATTTTTTTGCACATTTTAGATGCAAACTATGGATCTCCATAAAAACAGCTCCTCCATCAAAGTACTTAGTAGCTGCATCTTGTATTTAACCTAATGGAGACAACTGAGACCATAGGGGTGTTTAGGTATACATTTTATCTGACTAATTTTTAACAGCTACAGTTGAACATAACATATATAGTGTAAAGCTTTCAGTCACAAAGACCACTCTGCTACTAAAAATATTTATAAATCACAGTTGCTGTTTTGTTTTATTTTATAGAGGTGTAATACAAAACCCACCAAAATCAACAGAAATTTTTCCCACTTTTTCCCATCATTGATTGGGCCATAGGACAGTGATATGCATACATCACCTTTACATGCTGTTAAATCCTTTTTCATATCAAGCTGGGAAATACACAATAAGGATTTCACTCTTGATTGAAAAATTTCAAGCAAGAAAGTTATCATAGCACTTCCCATGAAAACTTTATAAATCACAAACGAAGCAGAAATATTAACAATTCCCTAATGTATGCCTAGATAGGCATGCGTGCATTCAGATGTATCTATGTTGCTAGCATTTTGCAAGCACAGGAACAGAGAAAAAGCCAGCATGAGAAGTAAATAAATAATAAAAAAGAAAATCATAGAGAAGAATCCATATGAGAATTAAAAGGAAGAGCTAACTCATAACTGATTTCCTGAATGGTGAAGTATTATTACAAAATTATTTTTGTATTTATGGAGAATTCCTTAAAACAATGAGTTAACAATGGCATTAACATGCTTTTGGTGACTACAACAAAACAGTAACAGAAAATCAAGCAGTGAAACAAATGTCTGCCTCTACCAGCTTAAAATGTTTAAGTGAAAACTGGTCCAGAAGACTTCCTCTACCACATTAGACCCATGACATTAATTAGAATCCTTTACTTGTGGATGGATATAGGAAGAGGAAATGCTTCCCTCGGGATTCTACCATTAAGTCTACTTTTTTCCCTTTTGTATATATTATTGGCATCATGTTTTCTAGGCTTCCCTGGCACTAACTCACGCTGAGTTGTACATATTCTCAGGCAAATGTTTGCCTTCATTATTCCCATGGAGTCAATGGAATAAGTACTCCTCTACTTACTGAGAGGAAGTGAGGTAGATTAGAATTTTATACAAACGAGATTGTCACATGAAGCAGCAGCAAACAATAAGAGAATGTGCATCTGGCACCTCATCATCATGATATTTGCATCTTTTTTTTTTGTGATCTTGCCATTAAAAGGCTATGCAGATGGGCAGTAAAACTTCCTGGAGTAGCATGCATGGTGGCCAAGTATAGGTACCCATGTGAGACAACATGGTAATGCATAGAATTATTTGCAGCTTTATTCACCAGAAGCTGGTAAGAAACTTACTCAGAGCAATTACTACACGTAAATGAAATCATGCAAAGATTGTTTTGTGAGCCACAGGTTTCATTCTTAGAGCCAGAGACTGCTCTCTTCACACCTTGAATCTTAGAACATCCTGTTCTGTTGCAAGTTCAGCTTACAAGTAATAGTTTTACAAGAAAAAAAAGCAATTTTAGGAAAATACGCTTTTTATTCAGTGATAAAAGGTTTATTTTAAGCAGTCCCTTAAAGCTCTTGAGTGGTTGAGAGTATAAGACAGAAGGGACAAAGTCATGTGGCCATTTGTACACAAATCATAGTTTGAGAACCTCTGATATTGTAAATGCCAGCCTGCTGCACCTATTTACCCTATCCTTTACTATAAAACCAAGAGTAAGCTCTTTATGGGATCGTGTCATCTGGGAACAGAATAGGCAAGATGCATTATATTTGTTTGTCAACTTTCTTTCAGCTTTAGGTCACTGTTGGATGCAGGATATTTGACTAGATGGAGTATTGACAGTTAGTCCAATATGAATTGCTCTAAGAAAATTGTCAACAAGCTGCTTTCTGTCCTGCGAGATGATGCCAGAATACATTTGAGAGGCACGTGTTTCCAACCTGGCATTTACTTTAGACTGCCAAAGATAAAAGGTTTCAGACAACAGACGACTTTACCAGTGTCAAGAATAATTCATTACCCAGTGCTATGACACTCTCTAATGAATATGAGGAATTTAGCATTGTGTCTTGCTAACATCTCTGATGCAGACATTGTTTTCGACTTTTGAAAAAATTGTTTACATTCATAAAGCAATTACTAAGTCATAACATTGATTGTGTATCTGTCTCTATTTTTATGAGCCTTCCAGTATAACTCTGTGATGCCTATTAGGCTAAATTTACTGAATGGTGCCCTTCTTTCCTTGTTTTATTGTGTTGATTTGCTTGTTTTATTTTTTTCTAGGATAATCAGTTCTTGGTCTGTATGGAGCCTGTCGACGTCTGTATGGAGCCTATCGACATCTGTATGGAACAAATAATCTCCAACTTGTTCACGCCTTGCATTTGGTTCAGTAAGAAGCAAGAAAAAGTATAAGTCAGTAGCCTTGTGGTGTAGCCCACAGGTTCAGCTGCATGTGCTCCAGGGCTTGGGTTTGTGAAGCACAGCTGTGTGACCTTGGCTCAGCTTTACTGAGAAAAATTGTTGTTGAACTGTGAAAAAAGCCTATAAGCTAAAGCTAAACCAGAAAGAAGTGAAATTGTTTTGCTGGCAATTGTAACTCAAGGACTCAGGAGAATATCGCAGATATGGAAAGGTCTAAAACCCTGACAGAAAATGTAGAGACTGAAGATAACAACAGCAGGGTGAAACTCTTCCTGTTCTGTGGCGTAACAGAAGCTGATTCTTTCTCGAGCCACCTGCTGGCGGGCGGAAACTTACCCGATACACATAGCAGGAGTAACAAGTATATTACTGATCTGTCCTGGCTGGATCCTATTAACTCATAATTGTTGTGCATTCATTAAACTCTGCATATTTCTGTTTCTAAGTGTCTGCTCATTGTAAAAGATGTCCAAAGAAAAGCAATGCAGTAAAGAGAAGGTTACAGAGGACAGCTTGTTGAGGTAAAAAAGGGGCATGATGAGGCATGACAAGGTGAAATCAGGTATGAAATTAGATATGATATCAGGTTCATGACCACCTGAGGAATCTGAACATATATAAGTCTATGGGACCTGATGAGATGCATCCTGGAGTTGTAAGGGAATTGGCTGACAATCTCCATGATATTTGAAAAGTCATGGTAGGCAGGGGAAGTCACTAGTGACTGGAAAAACAGCAATATTGTGCCAGTTTTTAAAAAAGGTAGAAAGGATGACTGACCTGTCAGCCTCACCTCTGTGCCTGGGAAGAACACGGAACAGGTCCTCCTAGAAACTATGCTGAAACAAATGGAGGCCAGGGAGGTGATTTGAGACAGCCAAAATGGTTTCTCCAAGGGAAACTCCTGTCTTACCAACATAGTGACTTTCTATGAAGGGGTGGCCACATCAGTGGTCAAGGGAAAAGAAGTAGACATCATCTATCTGTAGTTCTGTAAAGCCTTTGACACAACCCCCCACAACATCCTTCTCTCTAAATTGGAGAGATATGGATTTGATGGGAGGACTGTTCGATGAATAAGGTATTGGTTGGATGGTTGCATTCAGAGAGTAGTGGTCAACAACTCGATGTCCAGATGGTGATCCATGGCAAGTGGTGTCCCTCAGGGGCCTGTGCTGGGACCAGTGCTGATCAATATTTTCACTGATGGTATAGACAGCAAGATTGAGTGCACCCTCAGCAAATTTGCAGATGACACCAAGCTGAGTGGTGCAGTGGTCACACCAGAAGGACTGGGATGTCATCCAGAGGGATCTGGACAAGCTGGAGAAGTGAGCCTGTGTGAACCTCCTGAGATTCAACAAAGCCAAGTGCAAGGTCCTACACCTGGGGCGGGGCAACCCCCAGTATCAATACAGGATGGGGGATGATGCGATTGAGAGCAGCCTTGTGGAGAAGGACTTGGGGATGCTGATTGATGAGAAGCTTGACGTAAGCTGGCAATGTGTGCTCACAGCCCAGAAGGCCAGCAATGTCCTGGGCTGCATCAAAAGAAACGTTCCCAGCAGGTCAAGGGAGGTGGTTCTCCCGCTTTGCTCCACTCTTGTGATAGCTCACCTGGAGTACTGTGTCCAGTTCTGGAATCCCCAACATAAGAAGGATGTGGAGCCGTTCGAATGGATCTAGAGGAGGCCATGAAATTGATCAGAGAGCTGGAGCACCTCTGCTATGAGGACAGGCTGAAACAGTTGGGGTTGTTCCACCTGGAGAAGAGAAGGCTCTGGGGAGACCTTATAGGGGTCTTCCAGAACATGAAGGTGGCTACAGGAAAGCTGGGTAAGGACTTTTTACAATGGCAAGTAGTGACAGGATGAGGGGGAACGTCTTTAAATTGGAAGGGGGAAATTTTAGATTAGACATTAGGAAGAAATTCTTTACACTGAGGGTGGTGAGACACTGGCACAGGTTGCCCAGGGAAGCTGCAGATGCCCCCTCCCTGAAAGTGTTCAAGTCCAGATTGGATTTGGCCTTGAGCAGCCTGGTCTGGTGGGAGGTGTCCCTGTTGATGGCAGGGGGTTTGAACCAGATGATCATTAAAATGTCTAGATGTCTACAACCAGATACCTACAACTAACTGAAGGGAGATTGTGGTGAGGTGGGTGCTGGTCTCTTCTCACAAGTGACCAGCGATAAGATGAGAGGAAATGGCTGCAAGTTGTGCCAGGAAAAGTTTAGACTAGACATTAGGAAAAATTTCTTCACTGAAAGGGTGGTCTGGGATTGGAACAGGCTGCCCAGGGAGGTGGTGGAGTCACCATCCCTGGAGGTGTTTAAAAGACAGGTAGGTGAGTTTCTTAGGGACATGGTTTAGTAAGGGGACAGGTATGGTTGGACTCGATAATCTCAGAGGTCTTTTCCAACCTAGTGATTCTATGAAGAAGGTCCCTTCCAACCCAATCCATTCTGTGATTGATTCTTTGATGAGGAGAGATAAAGTATGATAAGGCATCCCTAGGTATCTACAACAGTGTGTATTCCTGCTTTTACCTGAAGAATGTTGAATGTTAATATATGATCAGTTATGCTACTTTCCCTTCCTTTTCACCTGTATGTTTTATTCGAAATTGCTGTAACAACCTCTGCTAAGCTAAATATGTATGCATTGTTGATATGGAGATTATGTAATGCACTTGCTTTGTGTAGGGAACTCTACCTGGAGTGGTATTGTACAACCAAGGAGTGCAGTAGGGGCTATATTTGTGTAGAAACATAATGCTCAGGTATGCTGACACTTCGTGCACTGGCTGTGTCAGGATTCGGGGTCTGGCAGCCATGGATGGCAGCCAGTCTGAATCACTCATTGCTTGTTTGAACTTTGATGCCAGAGCAGCCTCCTAAATAATTTTTACACCTGTCTGTGTCATTCAGATAAACTCACTTCTGTTCCAGGAGAATAAAAGAAACATAGAAGCTTTTCAAGAGAAATCACAGTTCAATAATATCTTTAAAGCACATTTATTTTTCATTTTGTTGAGGACTTCCCACTTGGATAAGGTATTATGAAGTCTGTCTTCTTTAAAGTATGGTTACACTGTGCGGAGGAGGAAATAATGTATCTGTTCTGCTTCTTTTCCAAAACGATCCCTGATGTGTGTTATGGAGACTGTTTACAAAATAAGGAGAATTCCTTAAATCAATAGATGTAAATGGTTTGTTAAGAAAACGTGTGATTCTCTTTGACAGTAGAGATTTGTGTCTTCCCATTGGAGAATAGCTGTGGTTAATGTTTTAAGTTCACTCAGCTAATGAGTATGTGGAGAAAAATCTTTCAAGAGAAAGGAATGAGCTTCGGAAAGGCTTTTTTTCTGGCATGCTTACTATTACAGCAGAAGCCTCTGAAATGGCATTTGTGTCAGCTAAGGGGGAAAAATGCAGCACGTTTGTGATAATTTAAAGCGTGTATCGCTAACGAAGATAAAGAGAGCAAAGTATTTAAAGCTTAATGATACAGCAATAGCAATTGCCCTGTGATAATGAACAGTGTAGATTATCAGACAAAGCTTAATGAATGCCTTGCTTACAACAAGCTTTTTATAAACAAATACTGGTTGAGTTCTCTTTCAGAATTAGTACTGACATGAAAGTGAAATGATTTAATTAAAATATGCAAGATAAATAAGGACTTGGGCAAGGATGCTGCATAGAATAGTCTGGCAAGTGTTTGCTTACAACATGCCTTCCAAAATTACTAGACAGAGTACAGTATGTCTCTGGTTTGACCCACACAATAATGTTAGCACTCCGAGGATAGACTCTATTTCCAGCTCAGCTTGTGCCCTAAGTAGGAGACCACTTTATTTCCTTCTGCTGGATTCTCACAGTTTGGAGGTACACACCTCCAACAAATAACATTGACTGCTTTCCCCCCTTGGTTGTCAAGCAGAGAGGTGGGAAAACAGAGTAGATATTAGCACTCAGTGCGGAGGTCTAGTGTAGCCAAGATAGTGTGGGGCCAAGTGAATGTTTTGCTGATATGTTTGTCTTCAGTGTCTGAATTCAGGGACTGGCAGAGAAGAGAGGAAACCTCAATGCAAGGCTTGTCTGCCGTTCACAGGGATTCCTTCAGCTACTCATCAACTTACGGACTGAACAGGTCAAGAATGATATCTGAAGTTAAAATGTAGCCCTGGGCTTTCTTTTATTAATGCCTTAACATTACATTATAAAAAGTATTTACAGGTTTCACAAAGCTGTGTGGAACATTAAGAAAATGTGCATAAAAGCTCCAACTTTTCTGTAATGGTTCTTTCCTTTGATAATTAGCATTACTGAATCATAGAATCACATAACAGGTGAAGTTGGCAGAAACCTCTGAAGATTATCTAATCCAACCCTCCTACTCAAGCAGTGTGAGCTACAGCAGTTTGTTCAGGACTGACCAGGTTTTGACTGTCTCCACAAATGGAGACTTTACCACATCCCAAGGCAACCTGTCCCATTCACAGTCACATTCACAGTAGAAAAGTGTTTCCTGTTGTTCAGATTGAGCCTCCTGTGCTTTAGGTTGTTGCCATTGCGTCTGATCCTGTCACCGGGCACCACTGAGAAGAGCCTGGCTTTGTCCTCTTTGGTCACCTATCACGTATCAATATATATTGACAAGATACCGCAAAGCCTTCTCTTCTCTAAGCTGAACAGTCCCAGCTCTCTCAACCTCTTTTATGAGAGACGCTACAGTCCCAGTCGTCTTTACTGCAAACAGACATTGCTGGCTTACGTTCAACTGTCTGTCCACCAGGACTCATGGTCCCTCTATGCAAACCTTTCCAGCTGGTTGACCACCAGCATATACTGGTGCCTGGATTTATTCCTTGAGTATTTGGTATTTTCCTTTATTCAACTCGATGAATTTCGTATTTGCTCATTTCGCCAACCTGAGGAGGTCCTTTTAAATGGCAGCACAACCAAGTCTGATGTATCTGTCACTCCTCCCAGTTTTATGCTGTCTGTGTCATCACCTGATGCCATCATTGATGTCATTATTGAAGAGGTTAAACACAATTGACTTGTGGGATGCACCATTAGTGACTAACCTTCAACTAGAATTTATTCCACTACTCAAAACATGCTGAACCTGACTATTCAGCCAATTTTCAGTCCATCTCACTGTCTACTTATCTAACATGTATTTCAGCAGCTTGTCTACAAGGATGTTATGGGAGAAAACATCAAAAACCTTACTGAAGTCGAGATAAATAACTCCCATTGCTCTTTTCTAACCCACCAAGCTAGTCATTTAATTGAAGAAGTCTATCAAGTTGACTTCATTCATAAATCCATGTTGACTGCTCCTGATCACCTTCTTGGCCTTCACATACCTAGAAATTGCTTCCAGAATTAGTGGTTGCATCATCTGTTCATGTATTAATATACATAAAAATCTGCTACTATATTCAGACTTTGGTTGGAGCAGCAAGCAGAACTTTTTTTGAAGGCTGTTGTCAGCTAGGTGAATATAATAATTCATTTAACAATTAGTTAGAACTCCAATTATTTTATGGAGAGCTAACGGTTTGTTGGAGCCACCAGAGCAAGGCTACAGAGAAGATTCACATGAGTTGCCTCCTTGCACATTTGAGAAATATGATTCAAAACATCCATTTATACTAAGCCTAAAAATGGTTAAGATACTTTTTCTATTTTTTCCCTGAGAATATATGTGACTTCATTAATGCAAAACCCCCCACTAATCAGAAACAGTTCAACACTTGGAATTTATGGTCAGTTATAAAAATCACTCCTATATGTCTCTGGGTTTATTAGATACAAAATGAAGTCACAGGCTTTAATAAAAAGATAATCTGGTACTCAGTCACAAATCCTGTTTATGTTTATGTTAGAACTGGGGCAGATTATAGTACATTGAGCTCAGAATCTGGTGTACATAGCAAGACTACATAGAAGGTATGGCCCGTGGACTGTGCCCATGGTGAAATGCATATTCCTCTTTCTGTCTCTGTCATTATGAGAAGAGACATGAAATGTCATATTAATTCCACAGAATTTTGGCAGAGTGGATGTTAGTTAGCAGGTGATTTAATGAAATGGAAAGGACTGGAGCACTGCAGGAGAACATGGTTAAAATGTAGTAGGAGTAAAATATCCGTTCAGCCTCTGGTATGCTCCTCTCCTAGTAATCCCAGAGGGCTAGCACGATTTCTTTGTGTGTTTTCTATTGTTTAAGCCACAAAACAATTTAATTTCTTTTGATGTCTGTCTTAAACAACAGATCACTAGCATGTCCACTGATCTCAGGATGACCTGTAATAGCCTAGAGATCTAGGTCTAGGCTGGCTGCTCGCCACCAGCAGCCTCTAGCATGACAACACACATAAAAAAAGAGCTTCAGTAAAAAAATACGCAAAAGTGAAAGAGAAAGACTTCTAGGAAAGAAAGACTTCTAAACTGTAGGGGCAGTGGCTTCAGGAATAAGGAAGAAATGTTTATTTTTATCTCAAAAACCTTTGTGTAGTTCTCTAGTATTCTGGGGGACATGTGCACGTATGTATGGAGTCCGGGATATCTAAAACTCCGAATAGAAGTGGGAAGAAAAGCGAAAAGCTTTTTTAAAATAAACCCAAACATACTCACATACATATATATGCCAAACCATAAAATGTTTAATGTTTTATCAGGACAAGTCTATCAATCATGTTATATATGCAATGATTTGTTAAAAGATCTAAGAGGGGAAAAAAAATGGCCAATAGCATTTTGTAGCTGAGAGAACGCTGTTCTAAAACATCACAAGAGGCACTACTGTTATCTGCATATGGATAAGAGAAGCCTAGTTTTTTTTCCTCTGAAAGTAGACCTTCTGTGAAGAGGATGGCAGCTCCTTGCAATGACTCCTTCCCCTCCCACAGGTCACTGTGCTGGGATCTTTGAGGCCAAATAAGGTGGTTACATTTTTCTATTTCTGAAATGGATTCGTAATTGATAAAGTTGTGCTTCTTCCACTCTGGGAGCCATTTGTCAACCATTTCAGTATTGTTGGAGGAGAGACTGTACAAGAGCAAATATCCTTAGAAGCCCTGTGTGAGTTTTGGGGAGTTCTTGTTGTGTGATTTTATGTTTTGTTTTGTTTTGTTCAGTTTTAGTCGGGGTTTTTATGTCTGGTTTGTGAGTATCTCTCATAAAGGTACGCTGCGGAGTTCCTAGCATAACCCCGCTGGTGAAAAAAAATGGAAGTGGGAAACTTCTTGTAGAGGAAGAATCAAGAAAAAGAGGACACGTAGAAAAATCATGACAAAAGTGAATTTTTACATCTATCAGTTCCAGTATTTGCACACGATCCCATGCACTGAGTCCTAAAGGTAATCTAGGAGTAGAAATGGAATATTTGAACAGTCTGATGATCAAACAGCTCAAATTTGGCAAGGAAGAGGGTGAATTTATTCAGGTTAAATTCAAGACTGGTTTGTGGACAGTCAATGAAAAGGAATGAGAAAAAAAATAATTAATAAATAAAATGCATGTTAAAAGTTTCTTCCAATGACTATAAGCACAAATGAAAATGAGCCCTATATGCCATCTTTGTGTGCATAACCTCAAGGCTGGCAATGACGAGATAAGTAAACAAACAAAAATCTGCCCATTGGAGTTAACAGCTATTGACAACGTGGTGAATGCTCAGGCAGGTGATACTCATCAGATATGGCAACAGCGGAAAATATTGAGAATTTAAGTTCACTCTTTATTTCTCACAGTGTGACAGTTTCCAGTCTCAGAATATAAAAAAAGACCAATAGAAGTTCCCTTTTGTTTAAGCAAAGCCAGGCATATAGTTAAAAAAAAATCATGACAGTGAGCTTTTGAAAAGCTTAAGTAGCTGTCATTTACGAGTTGCTATTTTATGGCAAAAGTTGTACTAACAGTACAAGGAATCAAATTACTTCCAGAGATTTTCTGTGGCTGGATTTTTTGACAAGTTCTTCCTTCATATTTTGGAATGTACAAGGCATCATGACTTGCTGGCTTAAGGCAATGGAGTTCCGGTCATAAAATTGGGATTTCAGCTTCTCTGGGTAGCCAAAGTATCACTGATGCAATTTCCAGTTGAAACTTCTGAACATCTCCAAAGTCACATTGAAGTCATCACCTTCAGTCCTTTCTTTCTAGGCAAAGAAAACTGGACCACTCTGATACAACAAATCTCACCAGTGAGTGTTTAGATGTAAAATAGAAAAGATTTAGAGTGTAAAAGGATGGAGATAACAGGTGATGATTTTTTTTTCCCCAGTGTGCTAATTTAGGGAACTCACTTCATCTTTCCATGGCGGTCTTTTTTTTAATTTTTATTTTATTTTGCCTTTCTGTCTTCTGTTGGAAATGAGTCAAACACAAAAACTTCTCCTAGCACACATTTATACAGTAAGATCTCATTACTTAGGCGCTCCTTGGTCTGTTGTCATACAAATAATTAAATTGACAAAAGTTGGTGACACAAAAAAATTTGTATAATATTGTTGAGTTGAGGAGCAAAAGATAACTTGATTTATAGTTAGCTTGTATCAAAATATTCTCCATTTTTTCAGTTTTACTTGAGTGTCTGTAGTTTGCATTAAGTAAATAAATGTTTCTAGATGTTACATGTGGACCTTTTGATGTTTCGTCTTCATCAAATACTACAAATGATGAAACAACACAGAAGTAATAATGAAAAAAGAAAATTAATCCACTTTGTGTTCACAGAAAAAACAGATTACAACTGGAAAACCTGGGAACAGTATTCTCAAATCTGTCAGAGTGAGAATACACCCCAGAGGATAAAAAGTTCAACTATCATGAGTACTTCTTCCCTAAAATACCCACTAGTGAGCATACTAGATCTTGCAAAACTGCTGTGTCATATGGACACAGCTTAAGAAACTTCTGGGGGGGCAGGGAAATGTCTAATTAAATGACTGATCTGTCTTTCCTATGGGGGAAATAGTCATTTTGCAGCGAGATTGCTCTAAAGGTTACACATGCATTGACAATATTGATGCAGAAAGTACAGAGCCTTTATCCATTTAAAGATGTGTTTGAAGAGTTGGGCTGTACAAAAAGCATCAAATTAAAGTTCCTCAGCTTGTGAAGTGCTCACCTCTCAGAGCACCATTACTATTAAGGGAGCAGATTAAACACGATTTAGATCACATAGAAAGACTAAAGTCAATTTAGCAGGTATATAACCATGCATGATAATGGTCTCTAAATCTACAGCAACAAGGTGAGGATATGCTTGGATATGCAGGATAAAGATGTGAAACTAAAATAATTTCCTTTGAGGACTATAAAAGAAGCGATGACGAGGAGGCAAATTTTAGATACCAGTTTGTTTAAGTATGTAAATTCAATGGACTGATCTGGAAGGGAAATAAATCTGATAGCAGTTTTATACATGGTCTGCAGGGTATTGTGAACTTGACCTTTCTCAGCATAAATGGGTTCTTAGCTGAAGAGCATAGTATTTCATTATTATTTGCATGCTGATAGCAGTGTGCAGATGCAATATGGGCGAGGCATGGAAAACTTTTCTGGAAAAGCTTATGATCATCTAGCCTCTTCTCTCAAAATTTTACGTGTAAGGTATTTGACATTGTTTTGCTTGGGGTTTTTTGGCGTGATGGGTTTTTTTTGTTTTGTTTGGTTTTTTTTTGGTGCTAGATCCTTATCCGTTGCCCATTGTATACTGAGTATATAAGAGGCTCACAGATGAGAGGAAACTTTAAACAGCAGCAAGTTCACATTGTTTATTAGGAGATGTGTTTATCTTGTCAACATATAGTTCCAAAGAACATAGAAATTGTGAGGAATAAAACTGATAAAAACTTTAATTTTGTATAGTACTGAGATAGCAAGTGGGCTTAGAAAAATAAAAAAAAATGCAGTTTTCTACAGAAATCTTATTTGATTAAGTTGAAAATTATCCAGATTCATCTGTATGGCATAGCTTCACAGTTTGCTCTTCTAGACATAAGTAAAACACATGATTAGGCAGCTAATATTCAGTCTGAGCTGCCTAATGAGGATTCTTAACTTTTGCCTGAACTTTAGGTAGGAAACAAGGGCAGAAAGCTAAGAATCATAGAATCATTATGATTGGAAAATATCTTCAAGGTCAAAAAGTTCCACCATCAGCCCAACACCACCATGCCTATTAAACAATGTCCTGAGGTGCCACATCTACAAGTTTTTTGAACGCCTCCCGGAATGATGACTCCACCACTTCCCTGGGCATTCTGTTCCAATGCTACACCACTCTTTGAGTAAAGGCATTTTTCCTAATATCTAATCTAAACCACCCCTGGTGCAACTTGAGGCGATTTCCTCTTGTCCTATCGCTTGTTTCTTGGGAGATAAGACTGAGACCTAGCTTGCTACAACCTCCTTCCAGATAGTTGTAGGTGGCGATAAGGTCTCCCTTCAGCCTGTTTTCCTCCAGGCTAAACAATCCCAGTTCCCTCAGTCACTGCCCATTAAGACTTGTGCTTCAGACCCTTCATCAACTTCATTGCTGGACATGCTCCAGCAACTCACTGAACACAGTATTGGAGGTGTGGCTTCACTAGTGCCAAGGACAGGGGAACCATCCCTCCCCTACTCCTGCTGGCCACTCCATTTCTGATACAAGCGAGGATGCTATTGGCCTTCTTGGCCATCTGGACACACTGCTGGCTAATGTTCAACTAGCTGTCAAACAGCAGCCCCAGGTCCTTTTCCTCTGGGCAGCTTTCCAGCCATTCTTCCCCAAATCTGTAATGCTGCATGGAATTGTTGTGACCAAAGGGCAGGACCTGACGCTTAGTCTTGTTGAACCCCATATAGCTGGTCTCAGACCATTGATCCAGCTGGTCCGGATCTCTCTGTAGAGCCCTCCTACCCTCAAGCAGATCTACACTCCTACCTAACTTGGTGTCATCTGCAAACTTACCTGATCCCCTTGTCCAGATCATTGATAAAGATATTAAACAAGCTTGGCCCCAAAAGAAGAGAAGAGAAGAGAAGAGAAGAGAAGAGAAGAGAAGAGAAGAGAAGAGAAGAGAAGAGAAGAGAAGAGAAGAGAAGAGAAGAGAAGAGAAGAGAAGAGAAGAGAAGGACATGCTCAACAAAAATGGATATATGACTGCACAGCTTTCCTTTGCAAATGATCTAATACACTTAGAGAAACACAAAGATGATGCAAGTAAGTTGTCTCTGCATGTAGTTATTGAGCATACGCACATTACAATACAGCCTTGCCTGTGGATTTCCTTTGCTGCTGAACTTTTTGGGATCTCCCGTCATGAAGTGACTGAGGCTCTGCTGCCTTCTATAGGCCTTTTATCAGCCCTAATGAACCACTCATCAGTGAATATTTCCCAAGCTAACTCCGCAGTCAAACTGTCTGCTTTCTCCACGTGAAGTCTGGGCCAGCTCTCCCCAGATTCCTAATGTCATGTCTTGTGACCGTGTAGCACTTTCTAAGTCTTTTTAGGTCTAAAAAAATACACTAGTTTCAGAGGCTCCTCATTGACAGAATAAGACGGGTCAACATTACCTGTTAATGAAGAGTTATGGGAAGTCTTACTTTTGTTCATTTTTGAAAGACTGTACTTCGAAATTAGCAACATAAAAACTGGTGTTACGTTTTATAATCTAAACAATAAAGCCCCATGGTCAGAAAAACTAATTATGATCCTGTTTTGGGAAGACCTACAAACCTACAGTTAGGCTAATACTCACCTGGCATAACCCTCCTATTGCTAGCTTCACTGAAACTATTAAAAGCCAACTTTAAGTCCATGTAAGCATCACAGTATACGTATTCTGCTCCAGTTTTTATGCCTTGCCTTTATCCATGCTTTAATATGTATTTCCACCTCCTGTGCTGTTGATATAATTCTTAACCCTTTTACAAAGAGGACTTGAAAAGCTCCAATATTGCGAATTAACATCCTGATTCATTTAGGTAGTAAACTGTGTGCTTAATTGGAAGCAGTAGTTACGTTGTAGCAAATGAGATTTCTTGCAAGCACTAAATTAGAAATGTACTTAAATATCTTGCTTAATTTCAGCCTGAGTTTGCATATTGCACTATTCCCAATAAACAGCCTCGTATTGCATGTCAGGATGTCACATGCCATAAGTAACACAGAGTTATGTGCAGTAAACTAGCAGAATTGCAAATGAGAAAAAAAATCTACCTTTCTGTACAGAAGGCAGGGGGTTAATTAAGGACTCCATCAGGTTTTTTATTTAGATCAGAACACAAAATTAAATATAGGTTGCATGGTACATTAGCGTGTCTGTCAAAGATTGTGGCTTTGGCCAGGCAATTAAAGGGGGCAAAATATTCTAAATGAATTTTTAAATAGCTTCTTCCAGTCATTAAGCACAGTTATCATATCCATATTTTGCAAATGTAAAACACTGAAGTTCTCAAAAGTCCATTCTCTGCAGTAGTTTTTATTGATGATCCATCAGAGCTTCATTTCCTAACTGAAAACCCTTGTCGGTCAATTTATTCCAACATAACACTATTTGGTTGGATAGTTATTAATCCTGTAATTGTTCATGGCATGCCAGGAATAATTCAGCTAATTATTACAATATGTCTTACTTTGCCATGCTTCTATATGTCAAAATGTCTTCTGCACATACTGGAAAAAAACAGTTTCCTAATTTAACTGAATATATAAAAATTGATTATTAATTCACTAAAAAATGGAAAATTACATTTTTTTCTCTGTCCAGCACATAATTTCTACTGATCTGGATATATTTTTGACAAATATTCTGCTGCTAACTTTAATTGATCTGTGAATAGCACTATACAGCAAAACCTAGGAGTGCTTCTCTCACTGAACATTAGTTTCAATTATAGGACAACTGTAACAGACCGTGCTGGAACATAATAGAAAAAGATTTCATTTTTTTAGTTCATCTTAGATAAAAAAAATACCACTGAAAAGGTGAGATTAAGAAGTCAGTTATCCTGGTGAAAAGGAAAAAATTATCTATACCTATGTACCCTATTAATTACAGTATACATGCTCTAATGTAGTTGAAATGCATATAATGCATAAAATGCTCTATATTTGATTCTGTACTGGTGAATTCCCGTCAATAAAGTGCAGTTTGTTGATCTTTGTATCTTTCACATTTGACAATATATCTGATTTCACTGAAGTCAATCTTTGTTTGGCCTAATAAGAAAAAATCAGGCTCTTTTAGATTGAAATACCTTTTTGGTTCACAATAGATGCAAGAAAATTGAAAGCACAATGAGTATCAGAGTGTTTGCTGTTTTATAGTTCTCATTAGCATATTTCCATAGTACAAAACAATGTTCTTAAATTGTATTCTACTGGGGCAAAGAAGATCCCTAGCTCCTAATTAATGAATGACAGTGTGTACACTGACTAGAACAATATTTTATGCAGTGGAGTTCCATGCTGTGATATATTGAAGCAAGACAGGATATTCAAAAATGATAACTGCATAAAAACTTAGTAACTTTTATTCTTGTGAGAATTGTACCGGAACATTTTTCTCATTGTGAATTTCCTCCAGAGAAAGTGGCTTATTCAAGGTTTCATATGTTATTTATGTTCCACCCAGAGAATCCATTGAGATGGATTCTCTGTTGTGGTTTTTTGGGGTTTTTTTTTGTTTTTTGGGGGGTTTTTTTTTAAAAAAGAGATAACTTTGTAGCCAAAGAAAGAGGAAAAGGAAAAATAACCTGAAATAACAAATCAGCTCAAAATTAGTGATTCAAATCAGTGGAAATAATGCTGTTATTGTGACAGCTGCTACCTTGAGGGATAATGGAAGGCTATTTGGGTAACTCCAGAGCTACCACGATAAATCTGAATGTGCCAGGCTCAGTAGCAGTGATTGTAGTAACCTACTCTGATTTAAGGAGAACACGTGACCAGCAGGATCCATTTGGTTTCAGTTATCAGATATAGTTAACACATTCTTTTTGAGAAATCTGCCAAGTCACCAAAACAGTTGAACCTCTTAAACAAGTTTTTGAAAAAGCTTTGTGATTCACCTTCATTTTTGATGCACAGAGCCAGAGACTTGAGATGTCTTTGTGGTTTATCTGAACTGTGCAGATCCTCTGAGTTTCAAAAATTGGATGAGATTTCTTCTAAGATTTTGTTACATTTATAATTGCTGGCTCCAAGTGCATGTCTCACTGGGAACTACTGTCATGATATTGTTGTGTTTATTGTTGTGAATAGGAACAAATACAGCAAAAAGGCATCAACCCTCAAACAAAATAACACAGAAAAGCCAAATGCTAGAAACTACAAAAATTATTAGGAAAAAAGCTCAAGAAATAGAGAGCCATGAGAGCAGTCTGCCTCTAACTGAGCAGAATTCTAAATTAGACATTTTAAATGCCGTACTGTCTAGACATTGTGAATGCTGTAGTTAAGTTACTTGTGTTTATTTTCCTTTTCCTACTTGTAATGGGACTACCATTCATTCTGTTTGAATAATTCTATTTTTCCTTTTTTCTTTTTTTTTTAACTAAGGATATTGTGTACTAGTATAATGGTGAAGATGTGCAGATCTGCAAATGCACGTCATCCTCAGCATCATGTAGCACAGATGCTTTTACTCAGTTGAACTTGTAAAGTGAGAAAGCACTCGAAGGAGCATTTCAAAAGGGAGCTGGCTAGAAAACAGTAGAAAGCAATTCCATTCTGCTAGACATTTTGATACTTTAGCTTTCAGTTCTAAACTAAAAAAGGCTTAAATTTGTAATTTTCTCATAAATTGTCATGAAAGCATGCATTCCTCTGAATTTTTGAATATTAAATCATTTTATGTTGGAAATTAAAATAAGTAGCCTAAAATGATGTTAGAAAGTAATACTGTTATTAGTAATCATAGAGTAACATAATAAAACAGTCAATATAGAGTACAATCTTATAATAATAAAACATGACTTGCCATAGCAACAGTTTAGTACTCAGTATTTCAAATAATATTATAAAAATTAAATGAATGCAAAGTTAATGTCTAAATGAAACGGTTAATGAGGCTATCAGTTGTTTGGATACAGTAGAAATGAGTTGACTAAGTCAGAAAAAGGTCTGTAAGTTTTTTTATTCATTTCATTGTAAACTATGTTCCCGCAAAAGAATTTGGTTTAATCAAAACCACATTTTCCTTCAGAAAAGTACCGCTAAAAATGTTTCATTTTCTTTCTTCTGGAGAGCTCTTGATGTTTGCAAGTTCAAAGAAAACAGCAGTCAGGTCAAACAAGATGCTTGTTAGAAGTACCTAATCTTATCTCTGCTTCAAATTGATCGTGTTTCTTCCATGAAAAATGCTCTATTATGAAAGCAAATTGAAAAGTAGGAGACAGCCCATCTTATACGTACACTGTATTTGATTGAGATTCAGCACCCATTGGCTTAGCTGTGCTAAACCAGGGTCTTAATACTGTGGCAGAGTGGACATGGGAAATGTTCATGGCTATAATTTCCCTTGCCAACTTCATGCTCTTACCTACTGTAGCCGGTTCAAATCATTGCTTATGCCGTTACAGAAAAATAAGTGTTTATCTATTTGCATATAGATTGTATATCTGCCAAAGTGAAAAATTTAAAAGAAAAAGACTAGCAATTTCTACTGTGCCTTTCATTTAAAATGCAGACCTAAAAATTAGATGGAACACTGGTCTGTCCTTTGATTTGCCTTAAAATTTCTCTGTGACCTTGAATAAACAATTTAGGACTCCTTTTTTCTTAGAGAAAGTATGTGTGTGCAATTGTAAATGTGCTGCTGCTTTAATCATGCAGAGTTTAAAACATAAGATTCTGCTACCTTTTCTTTTCTTCATATGTAAAATGAGCATTAGCGTCACTCCACTTAATTTACTTTGTAATAACTAGGCTGGTGTTGTGTTGATTCATTAGTTTATCTTTTTGTGCAGTGCTTTGAAAACTGCGTAGTTTTTTGACAGTTATATATAATTACCATCAAAGACAGGTGATTTTTTCTCCCTTGATCTATTCTGCTACATATTTATGCCATTGTTTTTATCATGATAGCAGGAAAGCAAATGGAATTTTTTTATGTATATGGAGTTGATAAGGAACTTTTGGGGCATTTATGGGGAGGGATCACTACCCTGCTCCTGGATCACGGTACACATCATGGCCTGATTACATATCTGAACACGATCTGAGTATCTTCTCACTTTTCCCTACCAGGTTTCTGTCCTATCGTATAAAGCAATATGACCATGACAAACTCCAAGAGATGCAGTTATTTTAATAATCATTATGGAGGGCATCAGCTCCATGGTTTAGCTAGGGTGTCCAGATAAAATACACATACTCACTTGTAAAGGATCCTAGCAAGTGGTGGTAGGCAGAGCCTTTGGACACCTGCTTTCTGGCTGGCTGAAGTACTCCAAGCAATTAATTTGCTATCCCTGAGTTTTGACATCTGTAAAAATGGACAAATACCAGTATCCACCTGGGGAGCTGAGTAGTGAAAGCCTCTATCAATTATTATGAATGTTACTGTTATTGCTGTTGATATTAGTCAAATTGTGGGAGAAAAGCTAGAAATTCTCAGGGGTACTGGATCTGCTGGAATGACTGTGCTGATCTGGGAGCCTTTAGATGGTTCTCTGTACTGCAAAAGATAAGTAGAGTGCATTGAACACACAGCCTGCCCCACTGAACAGTGCTGGACAGATTCTCCTGTTCTTATTCAAACTTGGAATATTGCACCAGAGGCGATGACATTGGAAAGGAAGTTCAGTGTTAATACGAATAAGTGTGAAAGACTGGCCTTTTGTTGCTAGTGCAGTTATTACACCGTATTTTTCTAATACAAAAGAAAAATACAGGTTCTCAGTTAGCGTGTTAGAAATACCTGAACTGCAGTTATCTGTAACACATGTACTGACTTTATCTAACCTGCATTATAAATGTTCCCATATTTTTTGTCCCTGAAAAGCTTCAGGCATCAACTGTGTTTGTGACCTAAGCGTAATATCAAACTTGCTTTCAATTATTTCTAGCCCAAGAGGCTTGGACTACATAAACCCAGTTAGAAAACCTGAAAAACCCCATGTTTTTATTTTTTCTTTTTGATACAAGTTATACATAAGAGACATTTCAGGGCAAAACATTTGTCTCTAATACCTGGCAGTCTAGTATTTCAGTTTTTATGTACTAGCCCAGAAGCTTTGTTGAACTTGTAGATTATTGTTGTAATTACTATTTATAGCTTGAATTATCACAATAGCTTGGACTCTCAAGCTTCATATCTGCTAGGTACTATACAAGAAAGGCACAAAACAAGGCTCCTAGAAAGATCCCAAATCCTAGTGTAATGTGGCTGCTTCAGGATACCCTAGTATCTTAAATTTCTTTTCTATTCTACATGGCACACAGACAGTGAGGAGTCTCTAGAACAGAGAGAAGATGCACAGTGATGGTTATGTGCAAGCTTTTAAATAGTTATAAATTGGTATTTTTATCTGCACACGATCTGTCTGTGAAACTTCACTTTATTTTTATTTGATTGGCCTTCTTTTTTCAAATGAAAAGTTGAGAGTTTCTGTGATGTTTTTATTGACTTACGTGTAAAATAGGATATATTGTATTTCATAACAGGGTTTTATGCTTGCCAAAATAGATTGCACAAAACCTAATGGTAAATAGAGATAGTTTAGTTCTGTCTTGAAGATAGAGTACTAAGAAATTGGGTCCATCACTGTCATTTTTCTCAGAGATCCCTCTCATCTGTCACAACACAGTAGTTATGAAAAATGAAACCATAAATTCAATTTAGAGGGCAATTTGCAGCTAATCTTTGGAGTAATTCCAGTGTGAATAATGCAGTAATTTGGATGCATGGTCAGTCAATTCTGCCTCTGATTTATTAGAATTTAAGATTTTTTTTTTTCTTTCATTAATGGTAATTACCAAAGAAGAGAAAATAATTTCTCAAAAATTATCTATCTTCACATCTGTGGTCTCAGTTTGGAGAAAGGCTACAATGTTGTTTAAACTTATTATTATAGGAGGGGGGGAAACCTTTTTATGAAAGATATATGAGGTATTCAAATTCTGAACTGTATCTCTTTACAGCACATGTGTGAACTGATCAGCACTGGTTTATGGCTGTTTTTATATGACTCCCATTAGAGCTAACATTTTGAATATCTCAGCATAAGGACGCTGGGATTTGCTATTGATTTTCCACACTTCTTACACCTTGAAGATTGCATTAAAATCCAGCTCAAGCAAGAGTGACATTTTTTCCTGTTTGAAAGTCAAATTTATTATCTGAGACTTTGTCTGTTTATTAAATCCCCACTTCCTCCAATACATTATTTATGTATATTCTTTTCTGTATCTTTCCTTCAGTTCTCAAGGTCTTCTCTTGATTTTTACAGACAACATCTACAACAGACACATACAACAGATATTATCCATGTGTTTGTGTCTGCATGTTGCTAATGGATTGTGTGGGAGGCCAAAGGAAAACCCAGCTCATTTAACACTGGCTTCAAACTTTATTCAAAGTTTTAGGACATCTAGAGAAGTACTTCTCTGGAATTAAGTGCCCTTGAAAATCTCTAAAGGAAGATCCCAAGCTAGATTCCTTGACTTGCTATGCCTTGAAAACTTTCTGCCTCTCCCCCATGCTGGTTAAGGAATGAGCTACTTTAGGGGTGCTGGCTTTTGAGGTACGTAGAGAGCAGCTATTAGAGAGATCGAAGCCTGTCCTTGCTCTTCACACCCGACACATGGCCTTCTTCATTAGCTGTATGTCTGCTATCTCTACTATCACACCATTGCTCTTTGTAGGGAAAGTAATGATTAGAACCAAGGAGAGTCAAGTGGAACTGACACCACACTCCAATCAAATCAGGATGCTGCAGAAGGCTTAGCCCAAGGTCAACGTTTTCAACTGTACACACTTGTTCCTTCCAGCCATAGATTCCCATTTCTGCTCGAGTAATATTCACTTTTTTTGCTGTTTGTTATAATGCTACAGTTACTTTGCCTACTTTGAGGTTCAAGAGCAGACTCTCAGCTACACTGCCAGTCAAAGTTTGAAGTGCAATCCACAAATTCGTGCATCCTTGTTTTCCAAAGTTAAGGGTGATGCTTCTGTCCCAAAAGATGAAGAAATACTTTCTTCGTTGGCAGTATTGCAGTTAGGTATCTAAACAAGAGATCAGGTATTCTTGCTAAGTTTGTTTTATTGAAGCATTATGATGAATATGAATTGGCAGAATCTGCCAACTGAAACATGTCATTTTCCCCATGTTATTATTTTGAGTATTTAACGTGTTACTAAAATTCCTACAGCCTGGCTTTTATTCATAGTTGCATTTAGCTAGTTCTTAGTTGAATTTTGCACCTGACAATAGACTTCTTACAAGTATGGAAAAAAGGAAAAAAGACAATTACCTATTTTCACACATTTCCTTACACTAGATTTTGTGCCTTTTAAAACAGGTTTGTAAAACTGAGAAACTAGAAATGTTGTTTTGATTGCAGAAGAAAATATGTATTTGCCTTCTCTGAGCACATTATCTTTTTATACCTGTGAGAAGAATTTAAATTGACTTCAAAGGAAATTCACACATCAGTAACAATTCTCAAACCATCATACCATGAAACTAGCTTTATTTAAAAAGTAAAATATTTCTCTTATGTTTTGTTTGTTTGCATAAATTCCATAATTTAGTTTTTATTCACTGAATAAGTATTTAAGAATGTTCTTATGTTGTCCTTTTTTTCCTCAGATTTCTTCACACATGCCTTTTAGTCTTTATAGTGTAGTGGTCTTTTCCACTTTTTGTCAGCTAAAGATCAGTCCTATTAACAATTCTTTATGTGAAGATGTTAGAGAACAGTATTTTGCTCAAGTGGCGCAGCACTACAGCTTTAAACCTTCACAAGTGAAAGATTCTGTGTAGCCTTCTTAATGTTGCAATTATGTTTGATGATAACTTTAGACTGCATCACAACTTCCACCGTAATTACAAAAAATCATCTTCTCAAAGCAGTATTTTATTAGTCTGTCATCTAAGCAGTTTCCCTAAGCATATCTAATTAAGATATGAAAAAAATCACATTTATTTAGTTCCATTTCTCTGAACATTTCAAATCTTTTCCCAACTAAAGTTAAGTTGATGATTGGTCTGTGAAGTGCAGCCATTTTTGAAGTGGAACCACCTCACTTGTTAACTTCCAGAAAATTTGAGTTGTTTTTTTCTGCCTGTAGCTGCTGTGTCAAGACTTCTGACGATTTATTTTGTCTGCAACACCTTGACAAACGCATGATGACTACAAGACAATTGTGCACGTGCAGCAAGTGAAATATAGCCTGGGTACCTCAGGCTTTCTGGGAGTGTGCAGTGAACATTCATCTAGCATCTCAGTGAACTTCCTTACAAAGTCCAAAGCTTGCCGGTAATAGTGATATGCTGCAAATGATGGGGGGGGTGAGGAGTATGGGCAGGTGGGATGCCTTTGTAATGATCTAATCCTATTAAGTGTGGTCTTGATTGATCTGCTGGGACACTGATGGATGACAATCTACACAGATTGATCAGCATTTCCCTTCCACAGTACCTGTAGATGCCATCTAAGCAGAGAAGGGAAGCTGGAAGCAGAGTAACCCTTGCACTGGAATCTCCAGGCAGGTAATATATTATACAGCCAATCTACTAAAGTTCTGAGCCTTGTGTTAATGCTGTAAAAGAAAATAAATGAGAGGGAAAGAAGGATGCCACACAATGTTTTTCAGTTTAATTGCTCTTCCCAATATCTGTCACCTGCTAAGTTAACTTTTTTCTAGTTGAAAACCTTTTAAAAACAATTCAGCAGGTTCTATGGCAAACTACCTCACAAGAAATCACCGAAGCAGGGGATGAACTGCTTCTTGCAGTTTCCTGCCAGTTCTATGAGATCTGAACCAAGCACAGCATGCAAGCTTGGATTTATTGTGACTTTATGCATTGTGCTGGTTGCTAAATAACCTCAAATTATTTTAGGTAAATGCTTCTGGGAACATTACTCCTTCCTTCACTTATTGAGGGGTTTAAAGTCTTCATTAGTCAAGGGATAAATACATCTGTGGAATTAAGTTATCAAATGAATACGTGTGTTGTTGGGCTGCATTCTTCAAATTGGTTATCTTAACAACAACTTGAGGTGTATAGCATACGTTAAATTTGCTTACAAAAATACGAGATTTGTGTAGACGCACAGTAGGCTTGAGATGGAGTCATAGTGTGCATGAAATTACATGCAAAA
Source organism: Neomorphus geoffroyi (assembly GCA_033558235.1). NCBI lineage: Eukaryota > Metazoa > Chordata > Aves > Cuculiformes > Neomorphidae > Neomorphus > Neomorphus geoffroyi. Next base: position 80,330 of record JAUMJM010000005.1, read on the forward strand.
TTAAATTATGGATGGTAATGTGTGTATGGCATTCTCAGCTGAATGTCCTTAAGTGTAAAATATAAAATTACATGGGCTATTTTATTCCAAAAAACACACATAAAGACCGTGTTTTCTACCTAGACAACTTCTACTGCTCCCTAGTAAAAGCTATGCAAATACTTGTATGTTAGCTAAAAGTAGTTGTCCCAAATTGAGCATTTTTCCTTCACGAGATGCTGAGATTTTCAGTTTTCCTTGAATCTGAATTTTTTTTTAAATCAAAGTTTGCCCCAAAGCCATTTGTAAAGCAAATTATAATATCTTACAAAATTTAAGTTTGGAATTTAAATTATCTTTAAAGTATGCTTTTCTTTTTGTGTCTCTCATTATTTCACAACACACAAATGGAAATGCATGATATTGTGCCATAGAATACAAGATTGAATTGGGGAGAAGGTAATTTCTCCTACGTTTGAGTTGCAGGCACCCACATCAGAGATAGCCATTTAGAACCCCTTTGGGGCTGCCAGAAGAGACTGGCACTTTCGGAGTGCAACACCTCTCAACTGAAGCTAGACAACTTCAGAAAGTCAAATGAATAATAAAGCACCCTACTGACTCTAGAGAGAATCTAGACGAAACCTAAGTATTGTAACTTTTGTAGGTGTCAAAGCGAGGAGAGATAAGTTGCCCCTTACATGTCCTACTATGAAATCACATAATGACCAAAGTGTTTTAAGTATAGATGTCAAATGTATTGGATACTTTATATACATATGGTGGTACTTGAAATACATGGTATGTATCAGGCATAATTTTTTATTTCAAGTATCCTCAGAGGTTTGGAGGATGAAAATAATCGAAACAATCAGGTTTATGTTCATCTTATCTAACTTAAAGCATCTAACTAATTTCACTTAATAATTAAGTTAAATCTTAATTGCCTGTGTAATCAATGTTGACAGGCATCTCTAGAGTCACATCTTAAGTTGGCTGAATAATCCTCTGGAGGCACCTCTCTTTCTAGTGATTTTAAGGTAGCACAGAATAACAAGCAACATCAGCTGTAACACTTGCATATTGGGACTTAGTTTCCTGAAACTCATTTAAGTCCCAGACGTCAATTTAATCATCCAGATTTTCAGGACTCTCTAAGCTTAAGGCCATCTAAATTTAGTAGTTAACTCTGTACTTAGTTTGAACCTCCCTGGGCACCTAACTCTAGGGACCTATGCATGTTCATACTTGGGACTTAAGCACCCATTTCCCACCCAAGCTCTGCTTCAAGTCATATTCAGGCATCTAAGCTCTATCTACATCACAGGAGTAACTTACTAGAGAAATCTGGAGTGTTAGATGCGGTTATCCACCAATTTCTGCTTAACTGCTAAGCAGTTAGACCCTTCATCATGGAAATAAGAGAGTTGGAATGTAGGATCTCTTTACCAGGAAACTGAATCTACATTATTCATATTGTAGCAGGGTGTATAGCCACCTAGTAAGTAGTCTTCACAAGTGCATAAATTCATACCCTTTGGAACAGAGTTCTTCTACTGACAGTAAAGCCAGAGTGAGATAAAGAGCGCTGGAAGGAGGCACCCTTCCTCTGATCCACTAGTACGTAAGATGAAAGAGAAGAGATATAGGCAGATTGGACCAGAAAATGCAATTAATTAATATTTTCTATTGGTTTCTTATATTCATAGAATAAAGGTGTGGACAACTCTCATAAGCTCATCTGCTGGAGACTCCAGATTTGTAAGAAGAAAGGCTTACCATAATTAGGGGATATTTCTCTGTAGGCCTTCAGACATATCTATCATTTCTCTGTTGTCTTCATAGAGAACATGGCTTTAAAGAATGTTATTTTCCCTCTGAAATCCTTCCTGCCTATCACCCTAGCTAGTAAAAAAGGTCTATGAAAGAATTTACAAATTAAATTCTATGCAGATCCCAATTTAGGACTTTCACTTTGATGCCTAATGTGGAGCAGAATAAATCTGGGAAGATGTACTCACCAGTGCAGAAGGTTTTTAAAAAATTTGATGTTGGCTGAGGGTCACATTTTTAGGAAAACTGTTTGTTAGATTTGTAAATTATCATCAAACTTTCTAGATCAAAATACAAAATTGTTTGATTACAACACAGGCTGATCTAGAAAAAGTGTTTCCAGGTTCCTGGTTAATATCTGTTTTTAATAAAAATTTCTAAAATTAGATAATTTTAATTATGATATTATTCATACTATTCATGTTAAGACTCATTAGCAGAAATGTAGATTGCCATGTCATAACTAATATGACTGAAAATATGTCCTGTATGTTATGATGCTGTTTATATCATGAAATATATGAATAAATTTAAAATACTGAATTGTTATTGAATTGGAAAAAACATTTTAAAGGAATATTTCCTAGAAAAGTTCACCAGGAGTCAAAATTGCACTTCTGACATGTTTATTTGGGTACTGCATTATAGAAGTCAGCTCACCAAAGGTAGGCATTTACATACGAACTAGGGCGGCTGGTTCTGATGAGGATGTCTATAGCAGAGCTATGTAGGATCCTATTCAGCTGCCTAAACATAAACTTGTAGTGCCATGTGTCGTGTTGTAGTTTATCTGTGATAATGGCTGTGGTGAGTTGAGCTGGCTGAATGCGAGCTGCCCACCAAGCTGCTCTATCACTCACCATCCTCAGCAGGACAAAAAATGTAAGAAAAACCTTGTAGGTCAAGATAAGGAGGGAAAGAGGTGACTCATCAATTACCATCATGGGTAAAACAGAATTGGCTTGGAGAAATTGATTTAATTTGTTACTAATCAAATCAGAGTAGGGTAGTAAGAGATGAAAATAAATCTTATAACACCTTCCTCCTACCCCTCCCTTGTTCCTGGGCTCAGCTTCACACCTAATTTTCTCTGTGTCCTACCCTATCAAGCAGAGCAGGGAGGGACAGTCCTCCATGAACTTCTCCAGTGTTAGTTCTTCCCACAGGCTCAGTTCTCCATTAACTGCTCCAGCGTCATTCCCCCATAGGGTTACAAGTCCTGCCAGCAAATCTACTCCAGCATCAGCTCCTCTTTTGATGGATTCACAGGTCCTACCAGGAGCCTGCATCAGTATAAGCCCTCCATGGGTTCATAGTCTCCTTTAGGCACATCTACTTGCTCCAGCATGGGGTCCTCCACGGACTGCAGGTGGGTATCTGCTTGACTGTTAACCTCCGTGGGCTGCAGAGGGACAGCCTGCCCCACCATGATCTTCACCATGGGCTGCAGCCTGGGCTGCCTGGAGCCTGGAGGACCTGGTGCCTGGAGCACCTCCTCTCTCATTCTTCACTGACTTTAGTGTCTGCAGAGTTGTTTCCCTCGTGTATTCTCATTTCTCTCTACAGTCTGCTACCAGGCTGCAGGGTTTTTTTCCCTCTTCTTTAGTACATAATCCCAGAGGTGCTATCATCATCACTAACAGGCTCAGCCTTGGTGAGTGGTGGGTCTCTTTTGGAGCTGACTGGCATTGGCCCTATAGTACACAGAAGAAGCTTCTGGCATCTTCATGCAGAGGATACCCCTCTAGCCCCTCCACTACCAAACGCTTGCCATGCAAATCCAGTAGGTCAGCAAAGCAATGACATGGACAGCACAACAGTCATGGGAGACTGATGATAGCTGCATATACTAGTCCACAATGACATCTATGCTGAGGCTGCTAAATTGCACCCCCAAAATAAAATGAAAGGAATGGTACCCAATATGGCTTCCAATCTCTAAAAAGAAACCATTTTTAACATAGAAAATTACAATCCTAGAAATGCAGATTTTTAAGGCATCTGTCAAATCTGGATTCTTACAGTATGAACCAATAAGGGAAGCGTGTTCGCTGTAAGAGTTGGAAAACAATCTTTTGCTTTGCCATTAATATAATCGCAGCAGATGGAAGGCTTTAGAACATGTTTTGCACTAAACAACGATTTTTTAAAATTATAATAAATAGAAAGTAGAATAGGCTTGGAGAAGGGCTGCTAAGATGACCAAGGAGACAAAAAGCCTTTCTCCTTTAAGAGGAAATTTAATATTTATCTTGTTTATCTCTGACAAATGCATCAGAGAGCAGTAAGCAGCAGGGAAAAAAGAATTGCTTATCCTAAGGAACAATTTTAGTGTAAGCACAAATGTACACAAGTTGGCCACGAATAACTAAACCATATGAGTGTTTTTTGATCAGAATAATGATTTTCAGAACACCATTCCAAGTGGTTGCCAGGTGGCCTAGTGACATCAAAATTCCCTCCTCTCCCCTGTCCTTGTCCAAAGGTTTAAAAATAGAAGATGATTAATTTATGAATCAGATTATTTGCTGTGATTGGCTGTGGTAGCGAGAAGTGAAATCCCCTAGTTGCCTTCTTACTGCTAAATAAAAGAAGATCAGAGCTAGGCTGGCATGCCTGGTCTCATTCTCTCATTGACGAACTTCAACCTCACCTAAGTAGGCTGTCCACGTGGCATGTTTCTTGGTTTTGGTCTCCTATGTAACCCATCATGTGCTCTCAGGAAATAAAAGCTATGCTGTGTGAAGGTTTTTTAGGTTTGGGGTTTTTTTTTCAGTTCAAAGGAACTGAAATGATCTGAGGGTTGTGCTGTAGTTCACCAGAGTCACATTCTATAGCATGAAATAGATATGTGCCGCACACCTAGCGGTTCAATATGCAGCATACTGTGCCTAAGGGTGCAAAGCCTGATGACCTTTAGTGCTGCTTTTTTGTAGTTATGCTTAATTTACAAAGCTCTTTTTGAAGCTTAGTACCTCAGTGGTCATCAGATCAGTGACAGAAAAGTGTGAACCTCCAGGTTTTTGGCAATGACTGTCCATGTAGGACCTCATATGCCCTCTACCAGAACTGTGGAATGTGAGTGGAGAAAACGAAGCCTGCTACAAACTCCTTCATCCTGTCTCCTGGGATCTGACCTGGTGTGAAGGATATTCCAAGTCTTCCCTTGTCTTGGAGACAGCTAGTTGGAATAGGTCAAAGTGAAGAGTTTGAAGAAGCTAACAGCAAAGCGATGTGGGTGATTACAGTTGTAGTACTTGATTTTTGTTCCCTGGTTCTCTTTCATACAGCTGTCATGGGTGAGATTTCTTATCTTCTACAGAGATATGCTTGAGAAGTTCAGAAAAAGCTTTTAAAGATGCAGCTAACCTGGTAACCTTGGTAAGACTAAGGTAGTACAGAAAGTATAATTATAATAAAAAATAAACATCCCTGTTTAGTACCTGTCCCAGCCAGGTCAGTAGCAAAAACTGGGCAGTTTTATTCCCCACGCCCCCCCATCCCAGGAAAGGGAAAAAGGAAATGAGAGAGAGAAAGACTTGTGGGTTGGAAGCTACCACTAAAAGAACTTTAATGAAACAATAAGGAGAAAAGAAATATAAAAATTATAAGGTAATAATAAAATATATGCAAATATATAAAACTAATACAAACTCCGCCAATGACCAATACATCACTGCTGATGCTGCAGAGCAGGCGCAGGGAAGGTCCTGAACTGGACTCAGCAGCAGACGGGAGCTGGATTCAGAAACTGGATCCAAGAAGTACATTCATGAACACATGGCTGGATCATCCTGCCCTCCCAACAGGTGAGACCCCTTTCACCACCAACTCTGACATCATCCTAATTTACTTAGCACTAGATGTCAGCAGTGGCCTCTCTGAACACCCATGGCCCATTGCTTCGGTGATAATTATCTGGCTGAAAAGTCAGAGAAAATGTTCTACTTTAGGTCAGCCAGAACAATAAAAAACTATCAACAGAAATATTAATCTTCTTATACTTAAAATTATTGTCCTTATTTCACTACTACCAACCCTGCTGGTAAAAGATGATGGACCTCTGTGCACTGGCCCTGCCTTTCTCTCACGATCAGTTCTGTTCACACAGCCAGAAGGTAACTTGCCATAAATAACAAGGAGCAATGCAAAATGCTGTTAACAAGGTTTCCCTCATTGCTTTCTCTTTTAGTCTATTTATTTTAACAAATACCAATGTATATAAGTTATAGTTGCATATCTATCATATATATTACTCAGGAATAATCACAGAATTAAATTAATTAGTTATACTTGTAACAGGTGATATCCTATATGTGAGTATAAAGGGCAGTAGAGGCTGGAAGAATGACTTCAATTCTAACAAGAGAGCTAAGGGTTGTATGCAGTGCTGTGTATCCAAAACTAGACATGAAAGAAATATTTGAACGGTGTTTTTAATGTATGTGTCAGGACCAGAGATGGAGATGAGCCAGTTTATATCACTTATTGTCGGAAGAAAAATCTCCAATGTTTTTGAGAGGACAGAAAGAGTGAGAATAGGAAGAAAGGAAAGAAAAAAACCCTAATTTTTGCGTGAATGGAGATGATGAAAGTGAAAAACAGAAGAAACTTACATTTTTGTGATTTGATTACCAAATTGTTGCAATAAAGAGTACAAAATTATTGCATTAATAACAATGGCTCACAGACATGAATGAATGGTTGCAATGATTTGTGCAGTTGCCTGAATTACATATACTGCCACATAGAGACTTAACATACTAAGGTGTATTAAAACTGTTGGTAATGTTGATGATGAAACATAAAGCTTGCTTTAAAACTCAGATATTTATCAAAAGGTTTGCTAAGGTTCATGAGCTTTTTGAATGAACTTGAACAGAATTATGGCTTTGCAATGACATAATGAAAAATTTGTGGTGCAATATGAAACACGGTAAAACTCCTCACTTACAGAGGCAATTTTCAGCCAGGCAGCACCTAATATCTCCTGCATGTTAGTGAGGCAAGCATATCATAGCCCTTGTGCCTTTGAGAATCTCTTCAAATAAAATAAATGTTGCAATATAGAGCTTCTTTACATCTCAGGTTTAAATGGCAGATTGTAATTAGTGTTTAGAGCATGTGAAATGTGACTTGGGGAATCTGCTGTGTGCAGCTTGCAAATTCTGATTAATTTTATAAAAAACTGTTTCATTTGGTGCCTCCGTATGTGTTGAGTCACCTAGAGCTGGCGAGATTCCTGACACATATTGCCTGTCCTGTCTAAAAGATATCACAGATCTACCACAGGAAGGTTTTCAGCATTAGAGACAGAGAAGTGGTAAAAAAGCTGCACATGCTAAGGAATAAAATTAGAAAAATCTGGTTTGACAATGCTACCTGAGGGAATGGGAATGGGGAAGTATAAGTTGAATCTCTACACAAGAACAAAGACCAGAAGTGTAAAAGCAGGTTTAAAAGAAGAAAGGCAAAACATCATAGGATTTTTGGTAGCCAACTTCAGACTCAATGCACAGATTTCTAGCTACCTTGCAGAGGTCCTATAACACTTATGGTATAGCTCATTGCTATGTGATTTAGTCAAGGGAAAAGAAACTGGATCATATAAATGTTTTAGACTAAAATAAAAGTCTGAGGCTCTTTTTTTCTCCCAACAGTTAAATCCAAGCTTAGTTCGAGTCTTCACACTTGGAGACAGATCTGATCATATAGAGAGAAGGTCAGATTCAATATAATTGGAGGCTGACTAGGGTGGGGAATGCATATGAACCAATTAGTACTCCAGAGAAGTTATGAGGAGAAAGATTCAGTAAAGAAGATTATTGAACTTGAAAACATATGACACAAATCTGTGAGTTACTCAGGATTTGTCAGGAAGCTGATGTATGAAATGAGGAATAAGAATTTTACTGCTTTCTCTGGAAGTAAATATATACACATATATTTTCTAAACTGTCTATGATTAAAAGTGATTAGTTTTACAGGCTTTGGCAAATTTTGTGTGCTTTGCGTTCAACTCTTGCATGTGCTGGAGAATATAATCAGCCCTATACATCTGCAGGGAACATAGCCACTCCTGTTAAGTATGAATATACATGAAAAAATGTATTGCCATAATTTAAAATATAAAAGAACAGCTGAGGGACAAATATTTATATTTAAAACAGAATCATCTTTTTTGTGTAAGCAGTGGGGGGAAACCCCAAAGATTGTCTTCATGACACAGGCATTTGGTATGTTTTCAAGGCCCACCTCCCAAAATGTTCCTCCATTATTAGTTTTAAGAATAATCTTTTCTTGGTCATGTCTTTTCCTTTGAATTGCATTAGCAAAGAGTTTCCTCCCTCCAGGACTTAGACTGCTTCGTCTGAATGAGTAGTTTTCAAAGTACTCTCAAGTAAATTCTGTCTCTTCATTTTTCCTTTCATTATCTCAGCATTAAATATCTTTACATCACTCAGTTTTCAGGGGTTACTAACAGGTCTCTCCAGAAACCAGCATCTTGAATGTTTATTTCAGCATTCTGTTCTTCATGTGATATCAAACAATACTTGCTTGATGTGCTATGACCATCTTTAAAAGAAGCCAGTCTTGTTTAAAACTTTTAATGTGGATCTTCCCCAAAGAAACAAATGGGAAATATGGGGGCTTTGGGTGCTTATTCAATACATCCTTACAGCACCAATTGTTAGGGTACGAGTAACCCTTATGTTAAACTAAGATGCTTGTCTTTGTACTGTATGGTCTGATTCATGGATCATTTTAAATCTCAAATTGGGATCACACTCCTAGAACTGGTGTACAATGTTTGCTCCTAGGAGATTAACAATGCTGAGAGCAACCTAAACAGCGTAAAACACAATTTGAAAATGCAGTATTGTGTTTTTGGTTTTACCTAGTGTGGTTGTATTTCTTATGAGAGGTTATCTGAATTTTACATAAAAACAAGACAAAAAATTTGAGTGGAACCGTGACATAATCTAAGACTTCCCAACTCATTTTAGCAGCTCAATAATCACTTCCTAAAGCTGCGCAGTGGACCTGCACTATCTTAAAGTGGATGTGAGAACTCCCACAACGTCCCTCAGAGGAAAATGTTCTCCTGAACAAGAATAAATGTTAAGAAGTGCAAAGAGGGTTTTGGTGTGTATCCTGTAGTGAGTAGAAGAGTTAGAGTCACAGAACTGTAAAATCTTTTAGGTTGGAAAAGACTCTTAAGATCATTAAGTCTAATTTTAAACACCATGAAGTTCACCTCTAAACCATGTCCCTAAGCACAATGAATGGAAATTGAATAGAAGTTCCACTACATGATGGATTCTAAAATTTTAAAATTTGCATACATTCTGTGTGAGAGTGGAAGCAAAATGTTTTAAAAATCTCTGAAGGAAATTTTCTTTGAAGTATTATCAGGTTGTTAGAAACACTCTGCTTCAGGAAAATCGAGGCATTTAATTTTGATGTTGACATTGTTTACACTACAAAATATAGTAATAAACAATTAAAATATGCAAATCATAATAGGTTTTAAAAAGTAGATTTAAAAATAGGAAACTTTGATCTGCATACACTGCCAAAGGAAATTCATCCTTCCTGACAATGTCATTCTTTTTTTTACTTCCAAAATTAAATTCCAGGAAAACTGACCTGATTTTACAATGGCTTTGATAGGGTTGCATATTCTGATGGAAAATGGCTCTTTGGGAGTGTCCTTGAGCAACTCTGGGGGTAATAAGTTTACCTTGCTGGACAAGTAATGTCTACTGAGTTGCATCGCTTGCTTCCTTTGTAACACACTGATCATTAGATTCATGATTTCATTTGTTTACTTTCATGTTTTATGGCTAAAGTGAAATTAATCAAGGAATAAAAAACAAGGACAGAGCACTATATTGGCATGCAGTTTACGTTTTCTTATTTGCAGATCTGCAAGCTTTTCAAAAGTAAAGCAATAGAAAATTAACTGTTCTATTGAAGGATGCTGGGAATTGCTCTCACTCCCACCAGGGAAAAGTTTTATCTTTTGAAACACGGCTTGACTTTAGGTTTTATTATAATTAACTTAGTTTATAGAAGGAGGGAAAAAAAATACCTGTCAAGAAATTAGCTATAAGAACAGTCAGGTCATTAAACATAAATAAATAAATATCACCCATTCAGTCTATGCAATATATCGCAAAGGGGAGATTATAAAGAGGAAAAATAAAGTGATTACTTTGATTCAGTGTAAGTTGTTGTAGTAGATTTTAGAAATGCTGTATTTCGAGTCATTCTAACAAAATAAAAGCCACAAATCACTCATTCACCTAAGCATATGCTGGATATTTAAAATTTATCTTTTAGGAAATGTATGGCTTTGCTGTATAACTTCTTATCTTTTTCATTGCCTTGAAAAAGTACAGCACTGAACTGGTAGGGACGGATGTATCAGAAATAATTAAAGAGGTAATCCTCACTCTGGCATAAATGTCCTTGTGATACCGCTGTAAGATACCATCAGTTGCTAACAGGGAATTCTCAGCACTGCTTAACTGTGATTTTTTTTTTATCTTACCTCCTAAGCTTCCATCCACTCAAGCTACTCACTGTTGTTTTTGCTGGTCCAGCTGCAGGCAGGTAATTGCCTGCTGTGTGTGGCAGGAGCACCGTGCAAGTACAGCCCCTGCCCCTGAGACCTTTCAATCAGAGGACAAAACTCACCTTGTTATTAGCAGCAAGATTGGCTTATGTGTAGCTTCAGGAAAGGACAACTTTCTGATGTCAGTTTTCTGCAGGACAACTCTTTGTGGGACAACTCTTTGCAGGGACAACACTCTATGGAGACAACTGTCTGTGGAAGCCAGTACAGTTAGGGTTAGGCTTAGGACCAGGCTTAAGGTTAGAGGTAGGGTTAGAGTTGTCCCTGTGGAGAGCTATCCTGCAGAGAGCTGGCCATGAAGAGTCTGCTGTGGTGAGTTGTCCTAGACCCGTGTAGCTTAATCACCATCAATTGTTTTCTGCCAGGAAAAGCAGAATTTCAAAGAAGGTTTTCCAGTACCTCATGGTTTTGGTATTTCTGTGTTTTTTGGCATGTTCCTGTGTAATCTGCAGAGCAGGTGTATCATGGTAACGTGTTAAAAAAAGGCTCAGTGAGACTGAAGTGTGTTCTCTATAGGGGTTCCTGGAACGATATCTCAACTGTAATTATACGAATCTGATATGAAGGGGAAAGGAATAATCGGGGATCAATGTCCAGGATCGCACTTTGCTAGTGACACAGGATTTGCACAAGACAAAGGACTCTTCTCTTTAAAGTAAGGGTAGAGGAACACTGGAAAGGGCAGCTTAGGGATCCCCTTCATGGAAATTATTTATTTAAATATAGAATAGGCTAAATACCTGTCAGAAAAAAAGTAGATCTAGTATAGCAAGGAAACCAATATGCATAAAGATGATCTCCTAGGCCTGTTTTAAGCCTATCTTCTGTAATTCTGGGATGGTGATTTTATGAGCTTGTGAATGACAGCAGAGACAAGCCAGTTCTGCCAATCAAGCTGCAGCTTCCCCCCACTGACCGGGGCTGCTGCTACTCCCCAGGTCTATTTGAAGGAACTGCACACTCCAGATGTGTAGTTTGTTCATAGTGTGGATCTCTCTAGATAAACCAAGGTTGTTCAAGTTTGAGTATATCAGAGGTTTTCTGAAGTAGGTAACACTTAGCCCTGTGTCTTTGCTGTGCTTTGCGTGGGGTCCCTCTAGCCCTAGGAAACAGTCCCTAAGTTTTCTTTCCCAGTGCAGGCACACCAGCTTGATTGATCTGACAGCAAGCATGACCTGAACTGACTACAAAGCATGTGGAAGACATTGAGTTCAGTATTGACCTGGCCACTGAGCTTTGTAAAGCTACTGCCTCACGCTTTGCCTATGACCAGCAGAGGATCATGGAAGAGCAGGGTCTCTGCTCTCTCTGGGGACCTCTTGATTTAATTTCTCTGGATGAGGCACCCTCAGCACAAAAGGGACACCAAATGAGGCCACCATGGGGTTACTTTTGCTGCACTTCCACTGCAATCTGTGCTTCCAACCTGTTCCTTGCCTCCCAAGTGATAACATATTAACATTGTTATTTTCTGGGCAACTTCAATGAAGCCAAGGGCTGTAACAAAATCAGCTGGGCTTCCTTATCTATATGGGCCTTTAACAGCAACTTTAGTAATTTGGAATAATAAGGGTCTCCTGAGACACGTGTTTGATATTTTCCCTTGGGATACTTCAGAGTGGTATTATGCCTGTAAATTTTGCTGGGGAGAGGCCAGGATAGCTTGTATTTCTGTGTGGTATTCCAGTCTGCATACTGGATTTCCATATGGCGTAAATACTGTTTCTTCATTGACTTCACAATCATCTCATACTGAGACAGCTGCATCTCCTGGCTGTGTACAGCAAAAATTAAGACTACATGAGAAGTATATGAGGGAAATTCTGTAGGAAGCAATATCAGTGAGCCAGGGCTAATAGCTTTCAAGAATGGAGTGCGAGGGGATGTTTATCCTTCCAAACCAGAAATTTTTGTTAGCAAAATTACTAAAGCTAACAAGTTGAATTTCTTGTTGGATCTTAATAATTTATTTCTGGAATCTGTTTATTGGGATGCAGATATTCTGGCAGTAAAGACTAGGGGCTGGGACTTTATTCCCCCCCTTTGGCTATGAAGCTGCAATCTATTTTCCCTATGCTTACCATTCTTTTCTTGCCTCTTCCACTTTGAGGCGAGGTGAAGCTAGTTTAGGGCTAACAGTGAGACTGATTGGGAATGGAAGTATCAGATAACCTTTGTTAATGAAGGTTATTTAATGAGAACTCCAGGTTGTGCACTGTCTTTGAGTTTAGTTGTGGAAGAATTTAATGATGTTAGAGTTTCCCTATGATACCTTTAACCATTTAGACTTAAAGTACCCTCAGGTCACTCTTTTCATATTTCTTTTACTTACCAGTTTTGAGAACCAGTGGTTTGTTCAGGTTTATAATTCCCACATATATTTTCCTGTGATTGAAGCACACAATATTTGTAAAAAGATCCTCTACTTCTTGAAGCACTCCTTTTTGTTTTCTAGCAGCCCATACATTTTTTGACCTTCAGAACATGTATCACTGATTTTTTGTGGTTCAGTGGTTCAAATAACAAAAAATGTCATTTCAGGTCAACTTGAAATGAAAATTTGTTTGGCTGCTTTTCTCCCAGCTCCTGAGAATCGAAACTGAAAACTGTTTTGGACTGAAGGAAATACCTTGTTTGACCCCAAATAATGTCGGATAAATTTTACGCTGCTTTAGTAATGCAGAGGAAATTTGGGAGAAAAATACTGAATTCACAAGGGAAATTAATTCAAAAAAGTGAATGTAACTTGTTATATTCTTTTGTTTACCTTTCTTCTTCTTGCCCCTTGAATCCCCATTCTTTGCATCAGCTTTTGGGGAAGTGGGAGATGCAGGTTCAAATCTCTTCTCTCTCAGATTTTAAATATAGATTTTCTATCTCTGTAGCACACCTATCGGTGCATTTCAGTCTCGCTGGCTGAAGTTGTTCCACTTTTTGTAAATAATTGAGTATTCATTTTAACAGACAAGGAAATAAATGTGAAAGCCTGGTTCTTTAGCTTGCTGGTTATGACATTTTAGCTTAGAGGTATGAAAGTCAGTTGAAGTCTTTGCTTCAGCAGTAGTTTAACTGCTTTTGCTCTCTACAAGGGCTTTGAAAAGTGAGCTCATCATTGCTAGAAATACTGGAATGTCTAATGGTAAGAGAACTTTTTCCTAACAAGGGAAACTCTCAGTTCAAGCCCTAATGCACACAGGGTAGAGAAGAAATAGAAAACAGACACCTACCCTCCAGCTACAAGTGCCCTCATGAGGGGCACTACTGCTCTGCACTACATAGTTCTCCTGGGACTGCTGTAGAGTTTTGTAAAATTTATGAAATGTTATGTTGCTTTGTCCAACTAACAGTGTTCTTCTAAACTGAGCTGAACCTACAGATATTTTCAGCTGCTCCAAAATTCATCTTTTCTTGAAAAGAGACATCAAAGTGATGTCTACCAGTGCTACTTCAGAGCTCTTCTTAGATCTAACTTGATAGTTAGGATTTTTTTTTTTGTGAAGTACTAATGGAGTGAAAGAGAGGATATATAAGTGTGTGTTGCTTGAGGAGGTTTTCTAAGTGAATAATAGTGTGTGAATCAAAAATATTCCAGTTTCAGTCTTGTTAGTCATTGAGACAGTTGCATTTTGTAATTAGAAGTAATAAATGCAATCAGAAAATGCATATAAAGCTTTGAAGTTGTAAAGTGATAAAAAAGCAAAAACAAAAATAGAAGAAGTTCTATGATTATGTCAAAGGAAAAGTCTCCAAAATTTTGACTGTTTGACTGGCATTTTCCACTCTGGGTGTTCCTATAAGCTATATCCCAGAATTTATTTTAAAGACACAACAAGTAAATATTGAGTATACTAGTGAATTTTTCTATACTAATGAAAAGATTTTAAAGATGGGATGTAACAACATCCTGAACAATTATTTTGCAAGAAATAACTGGATTCAAAATATTTTTAGGAGAACACATGTTCAACACCTTGAGAACTCAAAAAGTCTATATGTGTTACTGAGTCCAGACCCTAGCAGTAAAATTGAATAATGAAATTATGATATTGAAGCCATGTCCAGGGAACACCTACTTCACACATCCTTATACCTGCTATCCAAAAATGTCTCCCAACACCCTTATATTAATTAAAGACCTAGCTTATAGGCATAAAATTCCACAGGTCTTTCCTAGTGTTTTTCTTTTTAGGGAAATCAAGACAGCTATATCTTGATATAGTAGCCTACGCTTCACAGGAAGGCAAACCACCTTTTATCAAACATGTAGACCATGTAAAAGCCTACATTTGAACTAGTCATAGAGACTAGCTTAACAGAAAATGTACAAAAATAAGCATTTCTGGAAGACTTCTGGTCTTTTTTATCTACCATAGGTTGTCATGGCTTGTGCACTGGTAGAGACTGTAAAAGAGACAGTTGCTCTCTGCTCAAATGTAGACATCAGTATCACAGATATCTAGGTTTGGACTGATATATTCCACTCATTTTAATTAAGCTTAGTTCATTCCATAAGAATGGAAGAAACCCCACCCAAGACATTTCTCTGGCACAACCAAGCCACCATTCTTAAAGTTTATTTGTATCATGTGTTCTATCTTCTTCAATTTTGCCTCCTTTATTTTTTCCAGGCTAGGGCACAGCACAACATGAAGACAACGGAAGGGTTTGTTTTACAGGGCATTGATTCTGAGAAGCTCTACAGTAACACGAAAAGAAATAAATGAAGAGAAAAAGAAGAAAATAGAAAGGGTAATAAACAGTCAGCTGTGTAAAATGTCCTATTATGTGATTTAAGATTATAGAGAAATAATAATCTTGAAGCACAAATTGTACTATTTTGCTTTATTGCTGAGAAACCCCAAATTTATCTGCTCTAGAGTTTAAAAAGTCAATTCTTTAATGAACAAGAAGCCCTGCTGGTGTTATATTCTCTCCCTTGTTTCCGTAGAGCTATATGCCAAGCTATTTTATTAAACTAAGAATGTAATACAACACTATTTAAAATTTCGGAACCTCACTTTATTAAAGCTAAAACTCAGAGGTTATTGAGAGAATGAGAAGGCAACGGTTTCAGTT
Source organism: Neomorphus geoffroyi (assembly GCA_033558235.1). NCBI lineage: Eukaryota > Metazoa > Chordata > Aves > Cuculiformes > Neomorphidae > Neomorphus > Neomorphus geoffroyi. Next base: position 95,859 of record JAUMJM010000005.1, read on the forward strand.
GCATTAAAGCAACTGTAATGTTCACTCCAATATCCTTTTTAATTCTTGCCTTACCAGAACCCTATGCCAATCAAGAAAAACTCATTAATCCAGTTAACAAGCATAACAACAGTTTTTCTTGTGGAATCAAGTAGGCAGAACTCTGCTACACATTGCCCATTAGCCCAATGTCTTCTGCCTTTTCTTGTAAGAGTTTATAGCACTAGCTGGTATAACATTTTTTGAACTAATTTTGTAAGGATGTGATCTGTCGCACAGTGGAACAGTGAAGAAATGGGTCTTTGGAGTATTCACAGGGTGTCTCTGCATTCTGTGGGCACAGATAGTATTCCTTCAATGTGTCTTTCAAGAAGAGGAGAAAAAGAAAACATTCAAAGGCACAAAAGATGCAGAAAAGAAAAGTAAATATTTCCTCTCCTCAAATACCAGCCAGCTATTCTGGCTAGCAGGCTATGGCTGAGGATGGCCCATTTATTGGAGAGGTGATATTTTTTGCATGCCTTACAGGTATGTGAGAGATGGGCCTCCACTACTGCAAAGACTCCTCATCACCAAAGTAAGGAGTTTCACCTTGAAACTATAACTGAAAAATAAGAATGAAGATTTTAAAGTACCTAAAGATACAGGACTTCAAGTCTCGCTGCCTTTCAGTTAGGTATAGGTTGCTTTATGTAGAAGCCACCTCTTAAAGTTTTTCCTACATATTGTTTCTGGCAAAACTGTATGCAGTTCCTTCAATTTAGGCAGAAAATCTTCACAGAAGTATTATCTGTCATCTGAAAAATTTCTTTTATTGTGATAGGTAAGGACTTCTCAGACACAGAAAGTAACTGTTCTCTAATATCCATCATGACATGAAAACACTCTGCATTTTAACTAGAAGTCAGAAAATATGGCTGCAGAGGTTGATAGTGATTTCCTCCTTCAATACCATAATAGTTGCATAAAAATGAGTGTAAGCTATAAGTATGTTATTGAAAATACTGGCACAGCATTTGGTAGATTCACATATTCAGATTTTCTTTAGTGTTTTTTTTCTCAAAGACATTTGAATAATTGAGTTCTACTGGCAGGAAAAAACCCTCTGAAGTTGCAAAAACAATACTGAAATTCATGTGCAGATGTACTCATGCCCAGAGTATATAAACATTCACTAAATTGGGGAAATTAAATGAAGTCATATGCTTTACAAGACCTATTACAATGTACCAACACAAATCATGTAGCAAGCACTGCATATCAAAGGCTCACAGAGAACCTTTCAGGCTTGATCCATGGTTAAAATATCTTTATCATAGTTCAATATCTTTATTGATGATCTGGATGATACGATTGAGTGCACCCTATGTAAGTTTGCAGGTGGCACAAAGTTAGGTGGGAGTGTCAATCTGCTTGAGAGCAGGAAGGCTCTGCAGGCTCTAGACAGGCTTGATCGATGGGTATGGGGTTGAACAAGGACAACTGCTGGGTCCTGCACCTGGGTCACAACAACCCCATGCAATGTTACAAGCTTGAAGAAGAGTGACTGGAAAGCTGCCAGAGGAAAAGGACCTGGGGTTGCTGGTTGACAGCCCACTGAACATGAACAAGCAGTGTGCTCAGGTGGCCAAGAAGGCCAATAGCATCCTGGCTTGCATGGTCAGTGGGATCAGGGAAGTGGTTGTCCCTCTCTACTTGGCCGTGGTGAGGCTGCACATTGAATACTGTGTTCAGTTTTGGGCTTCTCACTACAAGAAAGACACTGAGGTGCTGGAGTGTTACCACCGAAATTGATGAAGGGTCTGGAGAACAAGAATTAAGAGGAGAAGCTGAGGGAAGTGGAGTTGTTTAGCCTGGAGAAAAGGAGATGGAAGGGAGATCTTATTGTACTCTATAACTTGTAATAAGACAAGTGTTGGTCTCTTCTCTCAAGTGATTAGCAATAAGACCAAAGGAAATGGCCCCAAATCACATCAGAGGAGGTTTAGGTTGGATAGCAGGAAAGTTCTTCACCAAAAATGTTGTCAAGAATTGGGAAAGCCACTCAGGGAAGTTGTTGAGTCACCATCCCTGGAGGTATTTAAAAAACATGTAGACATAGTTTAGGGACATGGTTTAGTGGTGAAGTTGGCGGAATTAAGTTTATGATTGGACTTTATGATCTTAAAGGTCTTATCCAACCTAAATGATTCTGTTAATCTATGAAAAATATTCACTAAAAGTGGTCAGATTATTTTGATTAACAAATAAACTAGAAAGTAGATTTGCTAGCAGATATTCAGCAAGCAGAAAATGAGGTTACATTCAGCAGATGAATTATTCATTGTGAATTATTTGCTCAGTTCTAATAATTACAGCAGGGAAAAATTAATTAATCTTACGGCAAATACTTTAATTTTTATAATAAAAAGATCATTGAAATGAGTCTCAAAAAGAGATTTCTAAATGGAAGAAAGTATGAGACATGATCAAGAATAATATGAAGCTTCAACCTTGATAAAATTTACACCTGTGGGTGATTTTACACAAATATAATCTCATACAGATAAAGTTCCAGTGAAACACTTGGACACTTAAAAAGTTTCTTACTTATTTCCTTTGTATTATATTTATGAGAAATGTCCTTTTCTTAATCACAGTTTTCAGGTATATTCAGAAGATAATATCCTCATATTAAGCATAGGTTTAGTTCTGATTATTTTACTGATAACTTTATTGCCATTTCTTTGCTTCTTGCAGTCATAGTCCTGGAACATTTACTGAATGGAGAGATTCTCAGCAATGAAGCAACCATGAAATTTGCTGACAGTCTGGATCTCAATGGAGACTATCAGGACTCTGGTGACAGGAAATCTTTGCATTGGCATGAAAGGAACACACTCAATCTTAAAGGGAAGTAATGGGAAACAATGACAAATAAAAGTTGCTTTATCTCAGCCACCCTCTCTGTAAAACAATAGATGGCACTAGAGAAAGGAATGTCTATGCAGGAACAGTTTATAGTAGGAGAAACAAAATTTAAGGGAAAGACATTTTAATTATATCAGCAGCCTTACAGAAGGATTATGCATTTATAAAGATTAATTTATCAGAAAACGAATGTGCTGAGGCATTCACAACATTTATTGAAACCAAAGCTGCCTTTCTATCAAAGTGAAAATTTCCACAGAAAAATGTGGCTATGAAATTATTCATGTTTTCATGAAAATAAAATCTTTTTTGTCAATTTTGGTATCAAAAAGGATCAAAAATCCATATATTATAGAAGAAAACATTATTAATAATAAAAAATTCTGTTTAGTTTTGTTTTGTTGACCTTTTTATCGAGTGCAAAAGCTTTAAATGACCAAGCCTAATAGAATCCTCTTATAATTTCTGTAGATTGTTTAAAACTTGAATACAAAATGCCTTTTTGCCATTGTAGGGCTAATTGGAAGGGATACATTTTTTCCCTCTACTGTGCTGTTTAACTAACAGAAGTTCTGTGCCATAATACGTTATTAAACTCATAATTTAAGCCTGTCTTCCAAAAACACGTTGTGAAAACATGGGTTACCATCAGCATCCAGCTGCTTTAGCACTGAGTAACTATTTCGTGCTTACGACTCGACAGGGTGAAAGGCAAGAGCAGCACTTGTCAACACGTGTATACCGAAAGCTGTCTCAATAATACAGTGGTAAAAATGGGATTTGCTGTGATGAGAAGCCTAGCAATATATAGCAAGGATGTCCATGCCCCAAAGGTTTTTTCACTATGATACAACCCAAACCCACAACATTTTCACAAAAAGGAGGGGATCTGCAATATGCAGCAGGGATGATAAGACCTTACAGGTGTAATCACACAAAACACTTTACATGTTTCATAGGCTTATGTTTAAAAAGTGAAAAATACATAAGAAACAAGGGACATTAAATATGCCTGTGTCCCTACTGACTACCTGCCTAAATGTTAGTCAAAGTGCTTATTAATGCAGCCTGAATTCAAAGGGAGGCAGAAAGTCTCTTGAAATCAGAATTCAAACAAACGCAAGGCAGAAGGGTTTTCTGCAAACTCCCTTTCCTTCTTCCCAGGGAAGCTCTGGCCCTTGGGTCTGTCCAAATACAGAATATGAGAAAGTAATAAAATTATTTTTTCTTCTTCTTTTGCGTGTGTGTGTATGTGTGTGTGTGTGTGTATTTCCTGGTTTCTATCCCTCGTGAAGCAATTAGCCTCATCTGAGCCCTGCTACAGTTTCCCAGGGCAGATCTCCACAGCAATCTCTGCTGTAGGTCAGACATCTGCCGAAATCACTTGGTTCTATGGCTTTCCTTTAACCCTTTCCTTCACTGCATGAGGCAGCCATACAGCAGGGTACCAAGAAGAATCAGAAGAACGGGTGTTAATTCTAGTCATTACAGCTCTTCGCAGAGCTTTAGATGTGCTGTTTTAATCCTCTGAGCCTCCTTTACTGTGTATGCCACATGGCAATTCGTGTTTTCAGTTTGAAGGCAGCATTTGGGCTCAGGAGCTCTTTTAGCCCTTTACCTTCCCCTAACTGCCAGCCTCCTCTGCCAGCAGCATGTTCTCTGCCGGATCCCTTCATTCCCTTCATGCTCTTGTGAAGCATGTTGAAAGTGTCTCTCCCTGTCTACTACACTTTTTCTTTTCACATTTTTTTTCATTTTTTCTTTTTAGTGTAATTTTGCCTAGCCAGTGGCAGCTGTTAGATCCTTAATTGGCAGTGGAATACCTCTCAGATTCCAAGATTGTACCGCATATAAAATATTAGTGTTGCTGTAATATTGTGGCACGGCAAACAATACCTTAGCTCGGGAAGCTTTATGACATCAGGTGCTACAGTTTATCCCTTTAATTTTCCTTAAAAACATAGAGCTCGAGAGGGGAGAGTTTTCAATCACAAAGCTACACATTTCATTAGTATTCTCATTACAGTTCATACTGTTTATTTATGGAGTGCTCAGAAGCGTGATAGATGCTATATGGCTCTGCAGACCTTAGGAGCAAGCTTCAGATATGACAAGGCAAGTGAGACCTGAAAAATAGGTGAACCAGTCAAGTTCTTCTTGTATTAATTGGATCTGGGAGGAAAACAGAAGGGGAGAAAAACCCATCTGCTATTCAAGCATCTCTAAAACTGCCACTGACTTTAATGGCATCAGTATCAAGGTCTTAACTACAGCCTCATTCTCTTTGAGGAGTGACAACAATAATTTCTTACTAAGACTCTGTAAAACCTCCTTCTTATTTTATTTTCTGCACCTTTCCCAGAAAAATTTCTCTGTCAGCTCCCCAAGCGTGCCCAGTGGGGAAAGCCTGATTTTCACTTTCGGTAGATTGCTGATGCCTAACTAACAATAATAAAAGCAGTTTGTGTCCCTGAACCCTCCCAGGAACATTGCAGCCTGAATTGGGTGTTATGCATTGCAGCTCAGCCTTTCAGAACTGCCTATAGAATCAGAGCACACCGACTTGTCAGCTGCTGCTCAATTCTTCAATTAAAATGTGAGCTGTCTCTTTTATCGTTCTGTGTTTTGTCTCCATTTCTTATTGCAGCACTTCTACCTGATGCAGGTTATTTTAACACTTGCTTTCTGGCAGTCAGTTATATATTGAGGATTTTTTGTCCTCTGGGAGGTGTGCTCTGTTGTTTTGATTGATTTTCACTCTTTTTATTACCTGCAAAATACTAGATTCTGAAAGTAATAGCAACCATCGTTAAATAGAATAGGAAATAAAAGATACTTCAGTTGTCTTAAGGCTGTTTCAATCTCCTTTTCCCTTTCTACAGAGGCACATAAGTTTGTCTATGGCTTAGCAAAAAAAAGAGCTTTTTTTTTTCAATGTAGAGGGGTTTTTTGTCCTTTAAAGGCAACCTTGAAAGGCTATACATTGTTTGAAGAGAATAAGAAAAATAAGTTGAGCTCTAAGAGTCTGCTTTATTCTGCCCACTACATTTATTCCTGCTGTTAGCAGGATTAAAATTTACTACTAGAGAGAGACATAAATAAAGACATGTTCTTGGAAAATATATGCAAATGTGAACACACCTTTCAAAACCTCATTTGGCAATTCAGATGCCTAAGTGCCTGAGCTAGAAGCTACTGTAAAATTGAGTGGAGAGTGGAGAAAATGCATACAAAGTAAGCCAGAGGCAGAACAAGGCTGCAATCCAGGTCTAAGGAGTACCAGTTCAGGACAGCATGCTCTAGGCTATGTTGCATATATTTGCCTTAGTTATGCTTGTGAGAAGGCATTTATCTTCACAGAATGGTCAACATTTGCTGGCTGCTGAGCTGGATCTGGATTTTAGGACATAGCGTCCCTCTTAGGATTTGCTCCCTGCCATCCTTCCAGCATGTCCAGGATGTGCTAGGGAAAATTCAGATTGCTGCTGGGAGAGAAGACAAAAGGCAAAAGCTGCTTCTGGGAGGGGTGGAGAGCAAGTTGACAGCATCATTTTCCATTTCTGGTCCCAGGCAAGGAAGCTAACTGAGGGAGGGCTGTAGAGTTTGAGTTTGGAGTCCTCCAAAATCAATAACATACATCTGTACGCAACACCAGGATTTTCAGGGCAGGTAATTTAATCTGGCTCTGAAATCCTCCTGTAGGAACATCCCAGCTGTGACCGCTTGAAAATTGCCTGACCTGTCAGGTTTTCATATGAAGCATTGTTGGGAGCAGATTCATCAGTAATCACTTTAAATCACACCCAGATAAGTAACCCCCGGAGGCCTGGGTGTGCTTTTATCACAGAAATGTTTGTGAGCACTCCATGTCCCTCCCGAGTCCTGCTGCTTGCCCTGCTGGTAAACGGAGATATAACCTACGGAATGGTGTGGTGACTGGTGTGTCCTGTTGAAAGGGTACTTCCTTTCTTTTCTGGGCACCCTGCAATATTGAAGGTTGGTGTAACGTCAAACAGCCCGTGGTCTGCTCAAACACAGGTCAAGGGAATGCCTTTCACAGAGTAATAGACCTTTTGCACAACAGCCTCAACCTATGCAGTTTGATTGCAACTGAGGAACCGACCCTTTGAATGACAAGGGCAATGACCTGAACCTGGCTTGAAAGGCTTGAGATAGACAGAAAGCTAGTTTTAATCTTCCCATTATTTCCTCTCAGAATGATTTGTAATCAGAGGGATCATCCTGTGAAAAGTGTAGCTAGTTAGCATATATTTAATTCTTCCTTATGTGTTTATTTGCATTGTTTTCCAGGCAAGTGAATGAATGATGCGAATAATGTGGTCTGAATGCTTCAGTGACTGGGTCTTTTAAATAAAACCAAAAGGGGATTGATCAGTGTCATGAAGGAGCTAAAGAATCCCTTAAGCAGCAGCTCACATAACTGTGGGTTGCATAATTCAAAGCTGTCCTGGGGCGTCTTTAAATGATGCATAGATTTTGTTTTCTTACTTTACATTTTTGAGATGAGAAAGTTAGATGAAGGTTTTGCAGTGGTCACAGGGTCTCTGAAAGATATGAAGTGTTTTCCTTGAAAAAAGGTGATGCCTTACCTGCCTGCTTGCTTACAGTGAGGGGGGAAATTAGCTCAGCTGTGTTCAATAAGAGAAACTGTCTGAGCAATGATTTCTCCCTGGTTAATTAAGATATATATTGAAAAGGTAGTACAGGGAGACAAGTTAAAGCTTTTTAAAGTCACGATTAGATATTGCTAGCAAGGATTGTGTGAGCAGCCCTGGTTTGGTGGGGAGAAGATTTGCAAAGCAAATTATGGTGTGGTGCGGGAGGGCTGCCAGTCTTGCTGAACTCACTGAATGCCGCTCCGTGCAACAAAACCTGCGGTGCTGGGCATCAGATGGTGCGAGGCATGAGGTACGGTGAAGAAATCCAAGAGAGTGATTTTATTTGTTCAGGACATTTGTTTTTTTTAAATTGGCAAATTAAGACGACGTGATTAGTTACCAACAGATGATATTTGCTTAGCCCGTGAGTCTGAAGAACAAGCATCATTAAAATAGCACCTGTGGGTTATGTTTAATTACGGAATTTTTGAGGCAGAGGTATACATTTTAATTTTCTGCCTTTTAAAAGTGAAGTCAAAGTTTAACAAGTTGATATTTACGAGAGAGGAGATTTTAATTCACGGTAGAAGCCCTGCTCGCCAGGAGCAGCGGGTTTTGTCCGACCGCCACGCGGTGGCGCAGCCCCCTCACGGTTCGCTCCCGAGCGGCGCCTGGGATGCGGAGAAAGAAGCAGCAGAAACGGCCAGCACGAAAAATTGTGATGGAGGCAAGGAGAACCTTCAGGTACGGAGCCGCACTCTTGACTCCCGCTGGCAAAATGGAAGTGGAGGCCTTGATACAAGAACGATTTATTTCCCTTTTGTAAGTGATGGTGTTTGGTGAAGGGATGGAGGGAGAAAGTGTCTGTGTGATCTTGCACCGCTGTCCTCAGATATTGTATCTTGTGTGCACGAGTGATGGAAAATGCAGTGTTCAGTCACTGACTTGTTTCAGTCTGCAGCTCCCTTTGCAGTTGGCTTAGATGCTGTAAAGGCTGATAAATCTCTGAGTAAGAAAGGTGGAACAAAAAAACCCCCAAGCTACAGTACATAACACTTTTTTTTTGGCATGCTACAGGATTGCAGCAAAGTGACACTGGTCATAAAGCCATCCGTTCTTGAATGCCCTTTCTGTAATCACTTTGGGGCAGAAATTGGCTTTGTTCATGTTCAGGGCAGTGGCAAGTGTGCTGGCAGTGCTTTAGCAGCACGTGGCATTTCATAGCAGAGCCTGATTTTAAGTGCACTTCAGCGATACGCTGCCAATAGATTAACATAGGGGATCCCACAAAATTATACCCTGTAGCTTGTAATAAAATCCATTTTCTAAAGCAACATGCGTTTGAAGAGAGGAGGAGATGGCAAATACACTTGTTTTTTTACCCATTTAAACAAAAAAATATTCTTTCACAGTACAGAAAGGAACTTGGCAAGCGAGCTGATGGAAAAGGCCAGATTCCTTGATGTGCAAGGGGATTGTTGCCCTGTGAGTGGGGCTGTGGGTCCCCTGAGGAATATCCCTTAGATGCGCGGAATCTCCTGCATTTCCTTGGATACAGGGGATTTCTATGCACTTCTGCACCACTGTGCTGCCTTATGACAAGACAGAGGGTAGTCTGAGAGAAAGGAGGGACCCAGACAAACCTCTGGTCTCTTTTAACAGTTGCAGTGTCCCTGGTGGGAGCTCATAACAGAAACACAATGAAGGAGCTGTCGGGCAGCAGATCTGAGAGAGTTTCTGTGTATAACAAATTGGGAGGATGATTGAGGCACTGATAAACTGGTCGTCTTCCTGGGGATTTGGGGCCACATTGAATAGCCTGGGGTGCGCAAGTCTGTTTTTCCCAAAACGAGTAATATGGTATCGCACTCACACTGTTGGTTATTTCATTTCAGTGTAGGATTTCAGCATGTATTTTCTGATCCTGAAGACTGTATTGCAGGTGGGTTAGGTCGTTCAGGTACGAACAACAAGACAGGATCATGAAACAAATACTTTTTCAGAGATTCAGGGAAAAGATGAACTCAGAGCTTGTGTGCATCTAAAGAGCAGTAGCTGGCACAATCCCAATATCTCTACAGCGGTCAAATATTGGAGAGAATGGAGCACAAGGACTGAGTCTGGCACATGTGCTTCTACACTCTACACAAACCTCCCATTTCCAGGGTAGAAGGTATTCTGGAGTGGGTTCAATCTTCACTCTTGAAGCTGCTATTGGACAGCTGAAGATGACAAGATCCCATGGGCAGCAAATGCAAAAAAATCACCGTGGTATGGACCAGGGGTTAGTGTACACACATAGCAGAGGTTGGTTTTGGATTGCAGACCTTTAGTTTTTCAGTGTCTTTTTTTTTTTAATGTAGTGGCTATTTCATATAGAACGTGTTAATTTTTTTCATGCTGTATCATATACATTTATGGCAATATACCAGGATCTCATGAGAGTATTCCTGACAGGAATAGCACAGCAATATTCAGACAGGGAATGAAGGGCATCAAAAGCTGAAAATCACCCCAAACATTCCATTGGTGTGGGAACAGAACTGTAGCCCAGGGGTGCTAGTAGAGCAAAGACTTCCCGTCATAAAATATCGTTTGTAGCCTATTGTACTTGGTTTGCATTCTCTCCTGAGTTTTGAAACTTTACACAGTAAGACCTACTTAATCAGAATACATCAAAATCACATAAAGATTTATTTTGTTTTTAACAGGAAGATTGGGGGTTAAAAAATGACTTGGGCAAAGCAGAAAGAAAACCAAACTGTATCACCATCAATAATTTCAGTATAATTGAACTTAGAAAAACATACATTTGCTCACTGGTACATTGGAATTTTGTTTATAAGGATATCACATTCACTAAAAAGTAGCTGCATTTTATTGAGTATAGCTCCATGGTTTCATAGCAGAATTTTCTCGTTCTGCATTGTAATTAAGGAGCTTTGTTTGGTTTTTTTTTGTTTTGTTTTGGTTTTTTTTTTTTTTTTTTTTTTTCAGCAGCCACACTAGTATTTTGTTCCTATAAGTACAGGATTTCAGCTTGTATTTCTTGATCCTGAAGACAAACCATTCTGGGCATTGTGAGGGGGCTAGGCATAGATCAGTCAGGAATTAACAGGTTAGTTAATTTCAAGTGATTAAGCTTTAAATAGTGTTTGGATTATTCCATGGAAAATCACCTCTAGCTATAAATCACATTGCTAAAACACAATGATTCCTGAGGGTATATCAATTGCAAACCTTCCCTAATGATTTTAAAATCTCCCAAATGAATAGGTATATTGACACAACTCTGTCCACACTGGGGAATATTTGTAGTTCAACTGCTATAAATCCTCGAACAGTTGAATAATCTTATACTAAAACCAACTCTGTAAATGTTATACACATCCACTGTAGGTTCTTCAACCGTATTAGCTTATTTAATAGCTCTAATAGAGAAATGCTACCTATTACCACTGTCTCTACTGGCAGGCTCAGAACAAGAGGATGTGAACCTTGGAAAGCTGGAGCAATCCCGCCCCATTTGTGAACCAGGTACTGATTGGATTTGTAGGCACCTGGCTGTGCATGCTGCATGAAGACACTGGGAGTTCCTGTTCCAGCTATGATGGGAAGAAAAGGCATCAATTTATATAAAAACTGATTGCTTATCTGATATTGTTGGTAAAACTGATATTGCTTATCCCTTGCCTCCTGACAATTCACCTTTCCTGACTGTCAGAGCTCTTTTGTTTTCTAACCCAGAGTCCTGATCTGAAAGTAATTTTGGAGGAAAATAAAAGAAATCCACCATATATTGGCAGCTGTTAATTTATACTATTTACAAATTGAGTGCAACTACATGCATCAGAAATATTGACTGTACGAAAGAATCCTGACTTTGATGGAAAGAGGATGAATATATACTGGAGGTTGAGATTCTCTTGGTGTGGTAATGACAAGTGTTGATAGATTTAAAAGCGGCGTCTTTCATCGTGTGTGTAAATGTAACATGCTGCACATGGCTGTAAGAGAACATTTTTTTCTAATGAAATTGCAGACATAATTAATGCTATGGACCTCATTATGCATGAACAGTGGAATAGTTCTGAACTATTTGAGACATCTATCTAAACAAATCAATGAGAAGTCTTGGTGATACTTGCTAAAGAAACCTCTTACAATTTGGATATAAGTTTTTCCTGTAACAAACAATGATTCTGTTGCTGCTTTTAACTTTAACTTTATTATAAGGAGTGAATTAATGCAGTAATGGCATCATCAAACTTCCCTGCATTGTAATTGCAAAGATCTGGTGGGGGGTATATCCTTTTTCTAAACAATGTCACATCATTTTATGCTGATCTCTGATCCCACTTTCAATATATCTAGGATTACCGTACTGAACAGTACATAAAACAAACATTCCCTGCAATCAATACTGTAAAAGCCTGTCTGAGTCAGCTGCAAGTGCACTTTAGAAACTACCTCTTCTTAAATCATGGCACGGCATTGGAGATCAAACAAGATACTGAAGATGCTAGTCCCTAAATTTACATCTTGGGGATTCACAAAAGGGCATTTAGAGTAGAAGACCTATCAAAACCTCACATAACCTGCACTGTAAGAGAAATGACAATGTCTACTTATTCATCCTTCTGCTTAAATAGCCTCATCCAAATTTCACTGAGTTTAATGAATAGACTCTGACTCAAATTACAATGGGTAATGGGTTGGACATTTGTTAAAATAAGTGTAAATAGCTCTATTTTGGTAATGCCAAATTAATCTCTAAGCAATTACATCTACAAAGTCCTCAAAAGGTTGAAATTTAACGGTGTCATCAAAGTTTATGAATAGTTTTATATTCTGAGACTGTCGTGGCATTTTTGTTTTGGCTGTATGTATTTTTTGCTACTTGTCTGTGGTCTATGTAAATAAAACCTATGTACACAGTAACTTAGACTTTCTCTGCTAGTTTCACATTAACTTTAATAAACACAGAAGGTATCTTGCTCTTTTCTTCTCCAGTTTAATTCTTCAGCATCTTTCTTCACTACGTAGGTAAAGGCAAAAAAAATAAAATAAAATATCATGATTATCTTCTGGAATTAAGACACAAATCTCAAAAATCGAAAGTAAAAATTGTGTGAGCTTGTATTAAACCCTCTGGAATAATCTCAAATGGAGTGTGCACATCTTCACAAGGGTGTATGTCCTATTAAGGGAAATGGTTACTTACACTAGCACATTGAGGCGTACATAAAGTTCTCTATGTTATCTAACCCTGGTCAAAACATGGAGCTTTCATCTCAAGGGAAACTTTCATTTCAAACTGTGCAGTGCAAAGTTGAAAACTCAACATTATTTTGAGTCAGGGGAGTACAGAAAACATTTGCTAGAGTACTATGAGCTAGTCTCCCTGGACTTCCCCTTGAGAAGGGTTAATTTGCATGCTTAATATTCAGAGTGTAATTCCCTCCCCTGGGCTAGGCTTTCCAACGCACTGGCAGGCCTCTGACTGTTGCTTTGAGTTGTCTTCTCCTGGGGGAGGATCCCAGACAATAGAAGAAACAGGACTAAAACTCTCATGAGGGGTAGAAGGAGCCCAGACAAATGCAGCTTTTAATGTATTCTTCAGAGAGAAATACCTCATTTAGGGGTGGTATGTTGAAACATTTTTAGCCTTCTTCTTCAAGGAAACACATCTTTTATGACTGTTCCCATTGTCTGTCTACCCATTCATCTTGCAGTCATTTCCCCCAGAGCCATAACTTTTGAATATTTTTGGTAATGTTTATCTTAGCACTAAAAACTATATAAAATAAAATTTTTAAAAAAGTACCTTCATATTTCTTGAACATAGCCAGTTTGGTACAGAAAGGGGTGCTATTTCAGTGACCTGCAGAGGGAACATGTTGCTGTGAGGCCAGCAGTTACATGCTCTGTTTCACCACGAGGATGCCCATTGCCAAATGCGTTAGAGCATATGATAAGTTGGAACAAAGCTCTACAGATAGTTAAAAGTACTGTAAAGATAAAGTGGATAAAACTAAAATGGAAAGTAGGGTTACTATAGGAAAAAATGGGGTATGGATCACAGTTAAAGATTTTAAAAGAACATGTTGATACGATACAAAAATTACTGGGGATATAAGAAAAGTAGGGAAATATATTTCAGTAATCTGTTTGCTCACTTCTCATTGAGTATTGTGCTTGTTGTATCCAAATCAACGTATTTAAATCTAAATCTGGATTAGATTAACCCAAAACATGTTTTTATTGATACAAACTGCAACATGTGACTATAGATCAGTCTTGTCTGACCAAGTATAAACACCTACCGTGCAGAATCCACTATCAGCCTCGGCTCTCTGTACTCCCTTTTTAATCAGTGGAAGCTTTAGACCCTTCTAAGGAGTGATTCATGTCTCAGACATTCATTTTCCTAATGGAAAATCGGAAAGCTTCAGCACTCTTGAAACTCTCTGTCAGGCATTTAGAAAACTCTCAATAAACTCCAGTTATTTCTCTGTCCAAGTTAATGGTTCTCTATATACTTCATTCTGAATGTGGAGTTTGTTAGAAAATGCTGAATTTCTAATGGCAACCACTTTACGTTCTGAGTGACATCCTTTAAAGTTCAGAGGAGGAAGAGCTTCATTTTGCATGGTGAAGGTCTATTCGTAGTTGATTGGTGGCAACAGAAACAGGAAACCAGGCAGCACAAATATGGAAAACAACTGAATAATAGGAACAATGTCCAGAATTCCAGGAGAGACAGTATCTCATAAAAAAATGATGTGAGATGTATAAGGAGATGCACTCATTGAACTCAGACATGAATCTACGCAGACACTGCTGCTGTGTGCCACTTTTACAAGAGCTGCAGTATGTTATCACTTCAGACCCATAAGCTGAAGAAGAAATAACACGTACACCATAAATGATAGTTCCATATGAGAAGAACATATGTTACCTTGGCATTTATTTCTATGTTTGTTGCTGGACCAGCTCAATTTGTTACTGGTTACAGATCCAGACAGCCTGGATTTCAGTACCAGTACAAGCACTGCAAAAGCACTTGTCCCTCCCTAAAACAGCCTTGCAGAAATCTTCTTTCCAGAGCAAATGTGTTAATATAAACCAATGTAACAGTAAAACAGAAAGGCAGCATACTCAGCCACAATTTTCTTATGATTCACTTATTAGTTTTCTTTAAAAGAGAGTATAGAGAATAAAAGGGATGTTTGCCTGAAACGAGATACATACTATATACATAAATTTTCATTAATACCAAGACAGTCTCCAATGACATACTTGTTTTTCTCTACATATTTCTTTTTTGTCAGCTGAAAGTAATTAAACATTAAGAAAGGTGGCAAATGCAGTAGTTGCAACCAGAATTAGGGTTTTCTTATTCTTTAAAAGAGAAATTTTAAGTATTATTATATTACAAAACAGTAACCTTTTGATTCCTTTTATTCCTCCAGCAATTATAATAAATTCTATTGTGTTATGAGCTGCTTTTCTGATTTGATTCAACATAATCACACCAATTTGGTAGTATTTTCAGATTTCAGTCTCTAATTCCCACTTAATTGGCTAAGATTTCAGTGCCTATCTGCTCATTGTCTTTGGTTTTCTTACATGAGAGTCATCTCTTGGCTATCTGCAGAGAAATATTTCCATGTCCCATGAGCATGCATAGTGTGACTAGCTTTGTACATCAGATGAAACAAATCTTGCCATGAAGCAAACTGAAGATACTGGCCACATTTTTCATTGCTAATCATAACCTATGCCATCACCAAACCCCTTTATTGTCATCAACCACAGGGGAAAGTCTTAATAATTAGAGTCAAAGGTCTCAGTTACTTTCTCAGGATCCATCTGTATGCCCACTCAGTCTCCATTCCTATTTGCAAGGTCTTAATGCAGGTATAAGACACACTTAATCCAATATATGTGCTATAATTAGAGGACATGGAGGAAAACTTCCTACACATGCTTTAGTAGCATTTCCAGAGACCTAACTGCCATTTAATCTTCCTGCTACTCACTGCTGTAACCACTTAAACTTTATAAAGATGTTTCATCAGCCCTTCACTCTGATCTTAAATTGCCATCTGATCTGGATAGGTTAGAGTTGCAGAACCAAAAGCATTCTGAAGGTTTACTGTTTTGCATGGACTTAGAAATGAGGTCTGCAAAAGATATTGAGACTTCACCGCATCTCCCATTCAGAACTTGTCAATGGTTTCCATCGTTATGATTTCACCGATCTAGAGCTGCAAGAAGACCAGAGTCCAGATTTCATATCAATCACCTGTTTCTTCCATTGATGATACTGACAGTGCAGAAATATCATGAGTCCAAACATGTGAGGTACCTTCCAGCCCTGAATTTATCCATTTTGTCAGAAGGTCCGTGATACCAAATTTATTCCATGCTTTGAGTACCAAACCAGACCAGCTCTACTCTGTGCCACCTCGCCATGCATTTTTCCCCTCAGCCCTGTACCTTTCATCACCACCATCAAGAATGAGATAGATTAGGGCTGGACATAGCTCCTCCCCCATTTCCTGATTCACAAAATTTACCCCACCCCAGTGAAATGCTGGAGCAGACCTGCTGTGTATATTAGGTCCGTTGGTCCCAGGAGGAGAACATGTGGGGAAAGGAAGAATCTGGGCAAGGGTAAAAATAGAACATGGACGGGGAGGTAGTCCTTATGCTGTAACTTTCACGTTAGCATACAATTCCTTTAGGACAGGTTGTCACTGCCTGATCCATACAGATTTATTGTGGGGCAGTAGACTCTCACCCCTTTCAAAGTTTTCCAACACCCTACAGACCCCTTTCCCTAAAGGTTTACCTTGATCGCTGACATTGTCAGGAGTCTTTTCAGGTTTCATTATCTGGAAAGACTTCAGTAACATTGCCCATCTCTTGGAACTCTTTCATAATTATCAGATTGCACATTTGGCCCCTGAAGGCTGTGCTTATTATGCCAAATGGCTCCTTTTTGAAAAGTTCACCTTGGCATTCAGCTGCACAATCTATTGTGGTCTGAAGGAATCTGGACTGTGTTACTTGTAATCCGAAATGTATCCAGGATTTTCTAGGATTTGAGAGAGTCTGAGTTGGAGAATCAGGTTTCACCTGTTAGAGTGATCCCTAGGTGCCAAAGTCTGAGTTTAGAGCTGCTGCTCTTCAAAGTTTGGCAGTATTTAAAGTGGATGTTTCAGGCCTAACTCTGCTTGTTATATTTCCCAAAGCTTTCCTGCCATTGTACATTCTGTGCTCTAATAACCAATGCTCTAGCACTCGACTGCACTACTTATAATGCTCCCAGTGCTACTTGACTCTGCTACTAAAAATGCACCTGATGATAATGCCACTTGCCCACTACTTCCTAATGCACCACTGGTTGGCTCATTACTGGATGCCTGGAGGCAAAGCGAACTGTCCCAGTCTTTCCCTCTACGTTGGCAAAGATAAGGGTAGCATAATAAATACCACTCAGCCATTTGATTTCCCAGTTCCACTGAGTTCATGCATTTGGAATAGGCTGTAAATTCTCTTGAACACAATCACCCCTAGATTATCACTGATGCACATACACTGAACTTTGTGCTCTTTATTTCGAAACAAGCACTGTCTTCAGTAAAGCAGCTCAGCTCAGCTGCTTTCCAGTCTTCATGTGCAATAGATTGTATCTTTAACAAATTATTAATGTTCCTATTACAAACTGATTTGATTTATATTTTTGCTGCCAGCAATGGTCTAATTATTTTCGTATTACTGTGTGGTCATAATGATAATTGTCTTCAATTTACACACTGACTAAGCATTTACTTTTACAGATTTGGAGATTGTGAGATTAGTGATGAGAAAAAGCACAGAATGTTGAAGTTTAATATAATTAGTTGTAAGGGGAGTCTTTAATAAGAGACCATAAAAACACAATTTTCTTTGAAAGGATCATTTTACATGGTATGGTTTTTGTGTCAGTTTGCGTTGTGTTGTGGGTTTTTTTCCCCCCCTGAGCAGAACAAACAGATTTTACTGCCTTAGGTATTTTGACTGATTAGTCTATTTATATGTCCTTTGTAGGTTTTTGTTTTTCATCTTCTTATGGAGGACTATGACAGGAGAGATAACTTGTAAAGGTTGATGCATTATATTAAGGACGAGGACGCAGCAGTTCTATATTTCTTAATGATATTTAAGGGAGGGCAAGAAATTCTGACTTTATCTTCAACAGAGCCAGGTTTTTGCCTTTGGATTGGTAAGGTACACATATGTGCATAAAGCACCCATCGGGGAGAAAGGTGGGGGTAAGATAACGACAAACTAAACAAATTATCACACAAGCAGTCTGAGCTCTCTAACAGCTTGTCCATTGTCTGTAAGCCCCGTAGGTTTCACGAGGGAAACATGCTGTAAATAGTGATTTGACAGTAATTACATGGATTTGTGAAGGAATGTTTGCCATGCATATTGAAGGTGGCAAGTTAAATCCTGAGCTCATCACCCTGAGGTCCTTTTATAGTTAATAGAGAGACAGAAACATCTGCAAAGAGGAATTCATCCAGTCTTCGCTAGTTCTCTGTCTGAGGTTGAGTAGCAGCCGGGAGATGTTTACTGCTCTCCATTAATTCTAAAGGAGGTACATGAGAGTTAGACTGTACCTAGACAACTAAATTTTAGATGCTCAGTTTAGGCAAGATCAATCCCACTCACAGAGGGATTGTATTACCCACCTTCACTCATAAAATAGGGTAAAAGACAACGAAAGGAAGTGCCTTTTTTGAATAGTTTCCGAGAGAAATGCAATCATACTACTGGAGCTTTGAAAGATTCTGTTCACTGTTGTGTCCCCATAAGATGGTTTTATAAAGGAAAATATTGATTTTTTGTAAATTATCATTCATTCTATAGCAGCAGAGTGTTATATCTACTATGCTGCACCTACAGAAGAACCTGAAATCATGCATGGTTACAAACACCGTGGAGAAAAATATTCAAAATATTTGTGTAGTAAGCCCAGCATTTTGTACTTATTCTAAGAGGTTTTGAATATTTTTAATAGACTGTCTTATGTTCGCCTGTAAATTCATAAAGGTAGATTTTCAAACCCATAAATCTTCATCATGTGATGTGACCACAGTATTTAAGAAAACAACAGTCTATGAAGGAGCAAGTAGTTGTTGCAACACAAGTAACTCCATTAATTAGAAGCCTAGTTTGACAAGTTATAACCCTTCTTCCTAATTTTAATTCTACCAGGTGGATCTGTAGGAATGAGTTATTAATGCTGATATTCTGAAATGCCACTTAGGTCTTGTGTAATCAAAGAACTGTATTCTCTCAGAACACAAAGGAACCCCTAGTGTGAATTTGTAATTAACATGCTGAAGGGGATGTTTCCACCCATGCACTGAATGCAGTTGTTGGGGCTAATAAACAAGCACAATGGATTCATCCTTTCAACATGATCAAAGAATACATAAAGATACAGGCACACGTAATTTTGGGAAGTGTGGAGACATTGCTTAGCATAATCTTATATCAGAAGAAGGATGTTTGATCTGTGTTTTTTGGATATGAATTATTTCCAGAAGAGAGATGAAAACATCTTGCCTAGACTAGCAGCAAGATGCTCTATGTAGCATTAGACAAAAGACAATGCAGCATCTTTGGTACAAGTGAAACCTGGCACCACTCTATAGCCATGTCCATATTGGAAAGACTAAGAGGGCTCCTGAACTAACACAACTATTTATAGCTAACACAAAGCTTTTCGAAAGAGAGAATATCTTTTATCATAACAACAAAACAGACAGCTTTCCAGGCACTGTAGTCTTTCTTCAGGTCACCTGAGGCTCATGAGTCTATCTATTGTTTGGTGGTGTGTTTGTTTGCTGGGTTTTTTTAAGTGTAGCAGTTGGTAATAAAAATCCATACAAAACCTGCTTTTCTTGTGCCCTTAAGCCATCATGGTTACTATGTATGCCACCACAATGGCTGCCTTAAGCAAAGTGTCCAAGAATGTAACTTGCCATGTCTTAGTTATGTCCCTGTGAAATTTAAGTCGAGCACAAAAAACACTGAAGTTTTTATCAGAAGGTGAACCATGGCTAGGGGGTGGCCTTATTTAGCTATCTCACAGTAGGAATACTGTAAAGATAAAGAGACTCAGCTTGCCTGTTAGATTTGAGAGTAGGGTGGCTTCTCTAGTTAGCAGATGTCCTGCTGACAGAAATACCCACCATTTTTCAATAAAGATACAAATGAAAAGTGCTGATGTAAAGCAGCACCTACTGACAGCTTGTTGCATTGCTGTGATCTCTACAAGTAGAAAAAGTGTTGCATTTATAACATATTTAATTTTAGTCTAGTTTATTGATTAATAACGAGTGTTTCAGATTTAGTCTAGGAATAAAATCATATTTAGGCATATTTAGATATGTCTGAGTAACTGTACTGTTGAGCTCTCCAGTCATTTTTAGTCTGTCTTTTATGGGTACTTAGCTATTGTGAATATTTATAGAAAAGAAAATTCCAGACCAAAAAAAATGCAGTTTCCCCCCTTACAATAAGAAGCCAAAAATATTCTGGAGGTAATTTTCAACACTTTAACTCTTGACCCTTGTGCCAGAGTTTAAAGCTATGACCTCTCTTTAAAATATCTACTAGTTATCAAAATAACAAATCTGTAACAGAACACATACTGGAAATAGGGAAGGTTGATAAATTCTGCTCTTAGCTGAACAGTCAGCAGTGGCCTGAAAAGTAAAAAAGTATTTGAAAACTTATATAAAGAGAAGCCTTATCTATCTATCTCCCAGCAAGCTAGCTAGCTAGTGTCTTTTTTTTTCAATGTAGAGCCTATTATCACAGAATGTGAACACCTAACACTCTAAACAACACGCACACTGAAGAAACTGACAAAATACTTGCCTGGAACATTGCAAATCTTGCTATTTTGTGCTATGTTTGCATAGCTCATGCATGAATGCTCTCCCCGTATTACTGAGGTTTGGTTTGTTAAGGTAGTGAGGATAAATGAAGAAACATATATTTTGTGACTTGAACTGAAAGTGCAGAAATGTTTCCAGTGTTGCACACTGCAATTTATTTTTCATCTTTTTAACATAAAGGTTTTTGATAATGAATAGGAGTCCACGCGCATTTTATTCTATGTTTTACAAATCTTATTTTATTTATTAATAATTTTAAAATGTCACAAAGCCTCAGTTTGCTATCTGTGATATTGCTTCTTCTGGAAAGAAAATCATGTGGTTTGTTAAATTATCAATTCAATTGGTTTATCTTTGAAACTAAAGAGACCAGAAAGTAAAGAGGAGCCTTGGGGAATTCACAGCAAATCTAATCAAGATACAAAAACATTTGTAAATCTGTGTGCATTTTCATGTTATTTTTCTTTGTGGTAACTGTATTTCCAGGAAAATACTTGTTGTACACTATTGCAAAACTGTGAACAGTTATTCCTTATTCTTTAATTAGGAATACTATGTATGTATTCATACACTATATATATACTATTCTTACTTTCTAAACAATATTCAGCACTTCTTTTGGAGGATCCCATAATGGCCTTTCTTAAGCAGAACTTACTCGGGAAGTCATATTCAGCTCCTGAAAGGATAAAGACCTCTACTTTGAACCCCTCTAAATTCTGTATATTTTCAGTTTGGGAGTCTATACCTAATGCACACGTTCTGGCTGGTGAGTGCTGCAGGAAGCGCTGTGATGCTCGGCTCCTCCATTCTCAAGCTGTGAAGCTCAAATGCCCACCCTCTCTCAGGCTTCAGCAGTTATGTACTTCAGAGTCAACTTCACACTGGAGAAAAGGAATATTCTTCAAACAGTTTTGCCATCTGTGAGATCCATTTATAAGTCATTTGCCTCTGCTGTTTTAAACCCATCAGCAGTTATGCACATGGATAATTTTATGGACTGGGCTAGATCTTGAATGGCTAGAGACACACTCTGGCAGTTAGGCTATGTATGTGGTAAGATGTTTGCAGCAAGAAGGCTTTAACCTTTAAGATTTTCTGGCAGAAACTATGTATTTTGGATGTTTTTTTACAGCTCCTAGCACGTACTCCATTTTTTTGAACACCCTTCATTTTCTGGTTCATAAATGTTCACCTGGCACAAGGATAGATATGCCTCGCTCAGGAGCAAAGTGAGTTTGACACCAGGAGTGTTTGGATTATGGACCACCTAATGATAAAATATTGCAATCAGAACAAAAGTAGAAATTGTGGGTAAATACATAGAAAACCAAAGAGTTGAGCTGGAGAATTCTTATTTGGCCCTGTTATCACTTATGCACAGAGAGTAAAAATCTGTCTGTGACAATTTTGGTGTTTAACAGCAAGGCAAGTGTTTTTAAAATGAAGGCTAAAAAATGGCATTGCCTGTTTATAATATCATATCAATGCTATCTATTTTTTTATGGTATATGTAAATTAAGTTTTGGATTTGATGTAATCTACAAAAATATGAATAAAATGTTTTTTTCTGTTTTTCTTTTTTTTTTTCATTCCACCATCCACGATAAGGTGACATCCCTGAATTGAAAAGACATATTCATTAATAAGTAGTCCCATATTTTCAATAACTGCTTTGGTCAAGATGGGTTTTATCCAAAAAGTGAAGTAAAAGCTTCAGCAGAGATTCATTTTTCTGCAAATGGGAAAGAAATCTCTGGAGTCTGCAGTCTCCACTCAGTGCACACTATTTCCATAAAGCCGTGATACCTCCTACAGATCTTCACAGTCAGGACCTGCCTTTTGTCAGTTATTCTCTGCTCTGCATTTATCTTCCCTGTCTGTACTGACAGCACAGGGCTAGGTCACCCCATCCAGAGGCAATCCCCACATCTATAGGATGAATCTCTGGCTGAGATCACCCTACATAGCGCTCTCAGCATCTCTTCAGGCAGCATGGTGGGTGCAAAGGGTCTGTTTTATTGTGGCTGCCTGTTTGTAGGACTAGAGGAAGGGCAAGCTCTAGGGAAAAGATAATGCAGCTTCAGTTTGCTGTTTCCTAGGAGATTCAGTCAAGAGCAACGAGAGTGCCTGAGCCTGTTTGGAAAGCCTTGTCCCTTGCTGAACCAGCAAGACCTGCTTACACACAACTCTCCCTTCGAAAGCTCGGCGTTGCTGGGGCTGCTTTTGTCGGAAATCTTGTTGCACAGCATGGTGTGTTGTGACCTTCATGGGCTTGGACCAGAGGACCACCTGGACTAGAGGAAGACACAAGAAGTCACCCATCTGAAAGCAGTGACTCCAGCTTTTGGTAGAGCTACAATGCACAGATAGAGCAAAGTTGTGCTTGGTGTATCTAAGAAAGGGATTAGACATGGCCCAACAAACCCAGTAATCTCACATTAGTTGTATATGAAGCTTAAGTACAACTTCTGAATGATATTTAAATGTATGGATATGAATGAAAAAGCGAGTACAATGGCCCGTGAATTAACAAGTGGACGGTGTCTGACTCGACTTCAGTAACCAAGCCTGTCTGAGCAGATTAATTTAACACTTAATCTACTTGGATTCAATGCACATGGAAAACTATTACATACTTGGAATAAAGGGTGGATTAGCACAAAATCACAGTGTATGAACTACAAAAATTTGTGCTGAAATAAAAATGAATTGTTTGCTGTAATTCCTCAAGAATCAGTAACAAACTCAATGCTAGGGAAAATATCAGCAGTATCTTAAGCACAAAACCCAGGAATGTGTTAATGAATTTTTTCAAGAAATACAAATGTAGCAGACATTAACAATATGGAAGATGATCAGAATATCACATGGGAAGAAAAGCATAGGTCTGAGAAATGGGACAACGTATGTGATTTAATTAGTTTCAAATGCGAGGTAATGAATATGGGGAGCTATGAGAATTTCTTCAATCAGAACTTCTGTAATCATCTTAAGGCCCACTGGTTGAAACAGGAAGACTCAGGGATATTAGTCAGTCAAAGAATTATTATGCACCACCTAGGTGCATGTAGCAGTAAAAAATGGAAATACAATTCTCAGATGTATCCAGTGAGGCTTTTACAAAACGAAAGCATTAAGTATTAATTATAAGTTGCACTGGTGAGACATTATCTGGTGTGTAGTTTAGAATTCCAGCCATAAAATATCAACAAGTTAAACTCCTAATGGAGCAGGTGGAGAGAAGAAAAGAGTTAATAGTATTGCTAGAGGAACAGAAAGCCTTTTTTCGTGGCCAAAACTTATCAATTTCTTTAACATAACAAAAAAACCCAAACCAAGAGTACTTTTGTTCTGTTTGTATAAAGTTATGATAAAAGAAGATGGAGAAGACAAAAAGAAGGCCTGTGAAGACTAGGGGGCAATTTTGACATAAATAGGACATAAGTGTGGCATAGAAATTGGAAAAAAGGTTTCTAGAAAAATCTTACAGGAGGAGAAGAATTGGTGGCAAAAGCCTGATTTGGTTTCAATGCACAAACTTTTCAGTGAAAGAGATTTGATAATGTGACTGATTATGATGAAGGACAGCTGGAGTCAATGATGCAGAAGCATCCCAAAGCAAGCGACCTCATGCTGGAGCTGGGAAAATGAATCCAAAAAAGGATTAAGGTCCTGATCCTATATTGTTTTTACGCACATAGAACTAATCTCTTGAAATCAAAGTAACATTTAACTGAATGAACAGCAAACAATGTGCAACAATGAAACTGAAACTAGCAACAGAAAAAGGAAACCTAAGCAACAGAAAGGAAAAAATGCTAAAGAAATTATTCGTTGAAAAAATAACTTCTCTAGTTTGCTTTGTGCCAATGAGTGATACATATGAATACATGGTCTGACACAAAAAAACTGAGACTGTGCCTGTGTTTCTTTTTACTTAACAAATTAAGAAAATCAATTTTGTTCGCTTTCAAAATAGTTCCTTTCTGAGCTGACACACAGCTACATATGATGTTGTCAACGTTCAAAGAAATTCCGCAGACCATTTTCTGAAAGGCTGTTGAGGATCTCCCTAATTTTTTGCTTTTTCTTCTACCGTCAAAAACTCGGTTGATCTTTGGGATCTCTTCACTGTGAGCCTCAGTCAATAATTTTCTTCTGTCAGCATCAACATGGAAAATATCTAAGCAAGTGAAATCAAGATGGTTTCTTCTAAGCATGCCACTGAAAGTTAGGAACACTAAAGGCCCAAGTGCTTCCAAACACAGTATGCTAAAGCTCTCCCTGACGTCCAGAAGTGCTGAATGAAAACCTAGTCTTACTGTTGATGAAGTGCTGGTGGTATAGAGAGCAGGGTTAGCAGAGGGCGCTGCAATTCCTCTACAGTCCCATGAACTGGTATGTGTGTTGAGTGTTTTAAATTCTGGTTTGGATATTCCACATGGCTCTATTTGATACGGAGTGCCCTGCAGTAGCACTGTCATTTGAGCAAAAGCAGTACAGAAAGAATTCACATTTCTAGGTAATTTCCCTCTGCACTGCTGCACTGAGGAAGGAAAGAGAGTTAATTTTCCTTTGCAGTTATCAACACTTGAGACCAAGCAACTTAAAACAAAGATATCTTTTTTCTTCTTCTCTTTTTCTCTTTTCCCTCCTGGAGCATAAAAAGGAAATTGTATTTCTGAAAATAAACAGCATGATGTTATAGCACTTCCTCAGTCCCAAGCACTTTCACAGACTGCTTTCCCTGCTCCACTCCCCAGAGATCTACAGCACTGTTCTGGTGTATTAGAGGATTCTGTATTTGGACTACATTAATGAGTTCCGTGTAGACCATAGAATATTCCAAGTATGCAGGAAACGTTCAATGCATTCTCCAAAACCAAAGTTTCCTCTAAATAGAAAGTGACTGAGTTTTCAGCAAAGTAACTTCTACAGATCAACATAGTTCATTTTTCTGAATTCGTAGTTGGCACGTGAGTGCACTTTGCTGTTTTTATGTGAATGCACAGATCATATGTTAGTATTTGATTTATGTTAATTAAGATTGTAATTGGATGATAACTAGATAGGGAAAGAGGGACTGACATAAAAAGAAAAATGCTGCAGGGGGAGCAGAAGACCAAGAGGGTTGGACCCATTTCCTGCCAAGGCTTTCAGGAGTGCTTCCACTGATTTCATTGAGTTTTAGCTCTTCTCCTTAGTGACAAGAAGAGATTAAGATTCGTTAACAGCTGTTATTTTACTAAAACTATTACAAAAAAAAGTACAGCTACCACCTTCCAGAAAGCTGTGTAGAAAAGAGCAAACAGGAGTTACTTGCAAGTTGTTTTTTGTTGGGTTTTTTTAAATGTAAATAATATGCAACTGAGCCTCTTTTTCCTCAGAGTTAGAGGAAGGCCTGTGTCGGAGAGGGTTTCTCAGTTTGTTTACCTTGGTCAGAGTAAGAAAGGGCCCCATGAACTGCAGAAGCACACCCAGTCCTTTCTCTGCCTCATGTACCTAATTTCATAGCTACCATGTTCCCTGACATGTCGCTTGCTTGAGAACGTGGAACCAGGCATGATCTAGAGCAGACTTGAATATGCAGCACAGATAAGGCATTGCATTTGGAGAAAGACGGGTTAGCTATGGGGATGCCAGCTTTGCCTTGCCGCTTCCCTTTATGGTCAGAGAAGGGATGTTTTGATGCTAGTATAGATGTGCCCTAAGAGTCCTGAAAATGAAATGCTGTGACAACTTTTCTGTGTTCTTACAACCAAAACTCCTGTCTGTTTTTATATTGGCATAACACTAATGATGCCAACACAACAAACACTTTGCCAGAGATGCTCAGAGTAGTCTCTCCTGACATAGCACTGATTATTTATTTTGAAACATATTCAACATCAGTTCTTCCATCTTCTGTTATGTTAGCACTTACAGTGTCATTTTTCTAATAAATTAATTTGTTATTTTTGACTTCACAGAAGTAAAACACGAATGGGATAGAATCAAGCAGACCAAAAAACCAAGAAGGATGAAAAATATAGAAAACTATTTGGGAATATATACTGATGTAAACTGATGTTAAAATATTGTCCTCCTGCCTGTTGTGTTACTTGAAAAGCAGTGACCACTCTAGCCTGTCAACAAATACAGGGCATTTTCCAAGACCCATTGGTGGAGTGCGGGTGTCTGCATGTTGTGGAGTTTCAGGAATATCTAGAGAAGGACTCGGATCTGAGACCCCTTGCATATTACATGATGGTACATCCTAATGTAGAAATGATAACTACTTGGCTTTTGGCTTGAGACTTAAAACATGAATCTGCAGCTCTTAATTCCAGCAGCTGTTCTGAGAATGTAGATGCACACTGATCCTATGTTGACTGTTATCCCTAGTTTGGACTGTAGATTTGAAGATAATTTATAATATTTGCAGATGGAGTAAGAAAGTAAGAAAAAGGGGTATGGGTGGTCTACCAATTAGTTGATGTCCGATTTATTTATTAAATGCAGAAATAACGAATACTGTTGCTTCTTTGTTAGGATCAGGGCAGAAGTCTAGAATTTCAGAGCCTCCCAGAGATAATGGGACTAATTCCAGTGTCCCGTTGCTCTGTTTTACACTGTTATTTAGAGTTAAACTACAAGGATCGGTTCCCTTAATATCATAGCCAACTAGGTAGCAAATTTTGTAGGACTTCTGAATGATGCTTACTAAGGTCACATTTCATCAGTCAGCTCCTGTTCAACAGAGCTCTTAAGAAGATGAAAGCTACTTTGGTCTCATTGAATTCATCTGTGTTCCTCGCAGCCTTGACCTTAGGTGGATACATATGCTTATCAGTTTTGTAAGGCAACGATGCAGTGGTACTGCTGGATGACCTCAGCTCCCACCGGAGTCAGGGATTCTGTTACATAGCAAAACGCACTAATGACTACGAGTGCTCTGACTACAGGGAAGTACGTGCAGTATGGGTTTAGCCAGATTAAACCCCTTGACTTCACTGGGGTAGAAAGTACCAGATCCCTTGGAGGATTCAGCCCTGAAGACTTTTGAGTTGTTGATATTCATGCTGACTTACACTGGCTGTGCTGGGGAAGGAAGGCTAAGGGCTCCAGCACATCATGGTGCTAGGACAAAGAACTGTCTATTGTCTGTTTCTAGCAAAGGGAATAATGCTGCAGAAAGGCTATGGAAGCTGCCCTTCTCTTGCAGAAGTTAAAGCAACAGCCTTTCAATCCAGCTCAGTCAAGTGTTCTCAGGACCCGTTTCAAGGGAAGC
This sequence comes from Neomorphus geoffroyi, assembly GCA_033558235.1. Taxonomy (NCBI): domain Eukaryota; kingdom Metazoa; phylum Chordata; class Aves; order Cuculiformes; family Neomorphidae; genus Neomorphus; species Neomorphus geoffroyi. The sequence goes on from JAUMJM010000005.1 coordinate 123,611, forward strand.
AGACAATGATAAATTGAACAAAGCAGGTGGGCTGGTGAGGGAGAACAATGAAAGAAACAACCTGCGATGGGGCAGAGCAGACCTGCAGCTGTCTCTGCTTTGTCTCCTTTGCCCAGCAGTCCCACTTAAGGAAGGATATGACTTAGCACTCAGGAGAGGTGGTAATTCTGAGCATTGTTTTACAGACATGTTAACTATTTTCTCTCTCTCTGTCTTTCCGTTTTTTTCCTTTTTAATTTTTTTTTTATTGACCCCAGCCTCAAATTCTAAATGATCTTTTAATATACGAGGAAAATAAGCAAAGCATTTGCCCTCATGTCAATTTAAATGAAACCCATTTCTCTGGATTTTATTTTTTTAGCTTTTTGCAAGTATTATTTTACTGTTTCATTTCTCTTTTAATCCCCCTTTGTTTCATTTGGCAGCCAGAACAATAGTTTCTAGCCTCTGGCAAGGAAAACAGATGAGCAAATACTCTCTGTCTTGGAAGCTAAACGCACCACCCCAGCAGCAGGCTTCTCCAGCTTTCCAGCTACCATGGGTCCTGAGCCTACTCTTAAATTGGTAAGTCAGCAGCCATGCCAGCACAATGCATTGCCAGAATTGTTCAATCAGGCCAGTCTATATTGATTTATTTTTAAATGTATTCAGCATCAGTTCCTCTGTTTTCTGTCAGTTAGCTGTACTGTCACAGGCTTTGATTCCCCACCCCTTCTACTGCAAATCCTATGAACATATTATCAAGCAGCCAGTGCACCTCGGATTTGAAGCTGACAATACAGGATCAATGTCCCAAGGGTTCAACCCTGAATTTCAATAATTCAATTAAATTCCTTGAATACTGGATTCAGCCAGAACATCGATTCCAAATTGCTTGCACATTCACGTACAAGGCGTCCTCCACAGAGAACATGTGCATAGCCCTGTTGTTGGGGTATAACGAAGGGAAAAAAGAAGATATTGAACTGGAGGAAAGATAATCAAGCATTGAACCTGCTGAGCCTATTATGTGAAAAACTATTCAGGAGGATGCTGCAGCAGCTGAAGCCACTGGAGGATATTGTATGTAAAATTGGGGTTCTATTAAAAATGTATAAACATATCCAGGATAAGGTTTTAAAGCTATTGCTACAGGTACGAAATGAGCTTAACTGAGAACTCCTGGGTTCCCTCTAGACTCATTTACAACTAACTGAGGAAAAAAATAAACTCTTTTATTGCTTGAATAATTCTATGCTACCTATAACAGTAGTTAATAGTTAATAAGGATTTATGCCTCTCATAACTGAAAGGTGTATCTAGTTTCGGCAAGTGGGAAGGCTTATATTACAGATCCTAGTAATTCATAGCCCATTACTTTGTTCACAAACAATATATGAAGAAAGAGGTAGATAGAAAGAGTCTGTGCAAGCATGTGTGAAACTGCAGTTTATTATCCTGTAGAAAGATTCTTTAAAGAATGCCTCAAGTTCCAGGCCCAACCCCAAGTATCTCTGGAGCTGTTTCTTTGGATGCAGAAGTCTACAATGGTATGGTGCCCTCAGTGAGTAGTTATTCATACTATGTGTAAGTGTAACAGCCTTCCTCCTACCCAACAGCAGCTGAAAATCTGTAACTGCAGGATGTGCCGAGTAGTGATAAACACTCCTCCTTAGTCTGCAGCTGGAAGCTCCTTGGTACCCTCATTACCTCTTGGTAGGTGTTTGCACAATGCTCAGGATGAGAAGTTATGGTTTTATTTTAAGAAATAGCTCCAGTCCTTGCTGCAATAGAAGAAGGTAAAATAGCAGTAATTGATAGTAATAAAACTGTAAAATCAGCTGTCCAGACAACAGAAAGATTCTCACGGCTAGGTTGCCTATACGTTTACAAGATATCATTTGTTCTTATGGTCTAAATTACAGATCATTTTTCATTGACCAGTAAAGGACAAATAATTTCCCTTTTAACAATTTTGCTGCAACTTCTGTTGAGAAAATTTGCAGTTGTTTCTAATTAAGCATTGTGTTTATTGAACATTTAAGCAAAACATTAAATATTCTGTGGCCAGTGGTCCACATAGGGCATAGCATAATAATACCCTGGAAAGTAAGCGTTTAGAGGCTTTTTGATGTCAATATTTGCCTTAGTATAGCCAGAAACAGTGAAATAAAAGAGCACTGTAATTTTAAAAGGAGACAACCTTTTTTTTATACATATATAAACTACAGCCATTTCAATTCCATAGGTTAGATTCCTGTATGACTATTTTGATTTTTATTCATTTATTTGTTATAGTAGCAGCCAGAGACCTATTCTGAATTGAGGTATTGTACAAACCCTCAAAAAACCCACAAGAATTATTTTTACAAAATGTGAAAAGAATAGAGCTTGGACTGAGTACCACTATGAGATCGGTAAATCATTTACATATACCAAAATGAACAGGTTGAGTAAGAGCTTAAAATGTTGCTTTGATTATGGCAAAGGAGAGGAGGATAAATAGATGGCTATTGTGTTCTTTTCAAATGAAAAACTTTTTTTTATTTCTTTTTCAAAACCAATCTGCTTTCTACCTAGGAAAAGTAGTCACAGTTCTTTTTGTAACAGCTTTATTCCTTTTGTTGACACCTTCTCAAACCACAGTGAAATTTTCATTGGCAATATCTCCAGGGACACAATTTTAATATCTTTTGACAGTGAGGACCAGCCCTCTGACTAGATGGGTCATTGAGGGTAAGTCTCCCTTCTATACCATCATTCACCATACAGGTCTTTTCTTATTTCAATCATTAGTTCACTGGTGCAGGGACTTACTGAAATTTGTGTTGATGAAGTTAGAACATGCATCTCTCTTCTCATTTGCTTCCCGCTAACTTAATTGTAGTGATGATGATGATGATGATAATAATAATAATATTACTTGCTTGAAAAAGATTTCAGGATCAGTCCCTTAGTATACAAGTACAGTGATGGTTCATTATACAAATATTCTTGTGACACAGACTGTTGTCCTTTGTGGCTGAAGCAGAGCTAATCCAATTAATTTGTTCATGAAAGACAAGCTGGTTTTAAAACAGGGTCTAGCACAAAGAGGAAAGGACAGTTTTTTATTAACTTTCTCCCTTGTCTCAAGACATATTTGTTGCTTTCTGCTCAAGCAGAAATAATAAAAGCCTAAGAGTACGGCCACTTGCATAAAAAAACCCTTTCGGCTCATGTTTATGTAAATAGATTGGACTTTTGACTGAAAATATTCTATGCATTTCTTAACTCTGAAACTTTAAGGACTTATAAACTACATATTTGGAATGATAACACTATGTGCAAAAGTGTGACTTTCATAATACATGGCAGTAACATTATTAATTAAAGAGGAGGACACTGCAAGGATATTTCAAAGCAAAATAACCTTCAGCTAGCAGAAACAGAGTGTGCTATAGGTCAATTTTATTGTGTTATAAGAGGCAGACACTGTTTTTCACATTGTGTTGCCAGAGGTACCAGTGGGACGTTCAAGACAGGTTTTTGTTAAAAAGAGAGACCACACAGAAAGCCTCAGTAGTGACAAGTAGAAATTATGCGATAGAACAGGGATATTTTCTATTCCTCCATCTATAAAGACTCTTGCCCGTGGTGGCCTTGATCTATCTATCTCTGGGATAAAAGCTGAACACACTGAAATGAAGTAAATTAAAAAGGTTAATGTGCATTTACTAAGGCACCAAGGGGCAGCCATGTATTGACAATTGCTCTGCTGGGAGACCTGTGAGTTGAGTTGCAGACTTACAGCCATTGCAGCCACTCCCTTTCTGGATGCTGAGTACCTACTCCTATTGGGCTGAAAGCCTCCAGGAGGATGATGTTAATGAAAAATACTTTTATTCATTTTGAAAAAAAAGGCTAAATTTATCTGAGAGTCTGACAGAAACTTCTTGCCCTCCAGATTATGAAAGTAACAGTCATTAGCAGATTTAAAAAGCTTTACATAAGCTACCAAGGTAGAATGTACCAGTCACCTTGGGATATCCTGAGGCAGAAGTTAGGGCAGTATTCTCAGACTTATTATTGCACTGAGAGATGGAGTCATGCTCTGAGATTTTTATTATTTGTCTAAAATGCCTGCCTTGAGAAGTATTTGTCCAGTTATGAGCAAACTGGTTTCTCTAAGACTTATGGTCTTCCTTGACCTTTATATATTGCAGCTATAAACAGGACAGAACTTCACCTGGCTTTATTTGTCACGGCTACGCTGATGTTCAAATACCTTGAAAATTTTCACCAAGCAGCATCTGCACTTCTATTTAAAAGGCACTTCTTTCATAAAAACAGGCTGTACTGAATTCTGCAGCACTACTGACTAATAATGCAGTCCAGTCTGGAAAAGTGCTAATTAGCAGCTGCTGAAAATATCGGTCGACACATGGCTTTCAGGGAAAGTTTATGCAAACCCACAACACAGCCTGAAGTTTGCAATGTTCTGCTCCCTGGAATATGATTTAGAGTCAGGTTGCTCTGTCATTATAAGATTTTGACCTGCATTGGGTACATGAAGTAAATAATGTCAAAGATAATCCATTCTGGAATAATCTTGTAGATTATTATGTAGATTATTTCATTGTTAATTGAGACCAGAAAGCTTTCAGAAAATGGTCTTCTTGACTTGGAGGTAATAATGGAAAAACACCCACTAGAGCTCATTAGACTGCTTATATCTGGGCATGATACTCTGAACAAAATAACATACCCTGAACAAAAAAAATATTTAATCTGTCTTTGGCACATGAAAGTATTTATGGGTTTTCACAAGCTGGAATCAGAAACACAGCAACAATTCAGAAGTTGAGAAAAGCATCAAATACACAAGCTTTTCACTTGCTTCTTTGTGGTGATGTCACATTTCCTTGATGATTGTCCACAGGTTGAGAAGACCTAGGCATCAGAAGCGGCAGGTGGGAATTTCTACACCTGTTGCAGGGGCCACCTCAGCACCCATGCACACATCCTCTTGCTCGGCTGAGGTCAGTGTCTTTCAGATAAAGTGTGCAAAAAAGTAAATGCTGGACTTAGGGTGTAAAACATTTATTCAGCTCCACTGTAGCCTGCTGTGCAGAATCAGTCCTGCACATGATTCATTCCTGTTGTGCTCTGATCTGTGCCACTGTTACTTTTCATTTGCACTGCTGGCTGAGGGTCATCAGCCACTGATGATTGTTGGACATTCATTTTCTCTGTGCCTTCCATAGCAGCAAACTTGTCCAAAGCTTTACAGCAATGTATTTTCCAGCAAATATGTCCCCTTCTCTCCTTCTGTGGACAGAATGTGCTTAAAAATGATCTCTCTGTTCTTAGCTTTGCTTAGAACTGCAGAGGTGAATACTAAGGTTTAAAATATTTGGAAATGTTTAAATGTTTTTCCTGGATGTATCTCATCAGTGTTAACATGGCAATCCTTCTTTATCTTATTTTAGGAAAGGTACTTTCCTTTTTACCTTCTGGTTTTCTTTGTTCATTTTATGCATCTTTTTTTTTTCCTCTCTCTTTTTTCCATCTATAACAACATTTTAGATCCATCATGTACAGATTTTTGGGAGCATCGACTTTGACATCCTTCATGACATATAACAAAGAATGTAAGTAGTCATTTCTGCATCTACAAGCTTTAGTGGACGGAAGAATATCTTTCACAAAATGTAAGGTCTTCAAGTAGCAGAGGCTCCACTATGTTGCAAAATAAATTCTTCTACTGATTGCTTTCATTGTTAAAAATCACTTATTACTGCTCTAAGCTTGTCTAGCCAATGGAAATTGTTTTGTCATTCTTTGCTGGTCAGAAATATAGTGATCAAATCAACTTATAACCTTTCCCATGTACACTAACAGAGCTGAGCATAAGCTCATAGAAAGTCAGATTTTCCAGGTCTCAGGTAGATCTTGTGGGTCTTCATCGAACATTTCCAATTTGTAAACATCCTCTTTTGCAGACCACAGTCTTTTGTTTCTAATATATTGACATTATTAATGGGTATATACAGTGAAATAAACAGTTTATTCTTACTCTCAGTGTTATCTTTTATTTCTGAATATGACTACTGCTTGGCTTTTTATGTATTCTATCATACTGGGAGCTGATGTTTGGAACATCATGTATTTATCACTTCAGAAAGAGCACTTTTTCAAATACCATTCCCCTTTGCTGCAACTCTGACCTAAATTCCATTTTCACAGATGCTTGTCCTTAAATTTGATTGTTTCAAAAGGCATGATGCTCAGATGGTCTCATCTTGGTAAGTGAACTTGATTACTCTGTAGAACTGACCTGTCTTTATCCTAATTTACCACTTCAATGATTTTGTGTAATCTACAGGCCTTATCAGCAATAATATTTTCTTCCAGATCATTGGTAACAATATTGAGTAGTGTGGAGCCAAGAATAGATCACGGTGGGATCTGACTAAAACCATTCCTATTAAGAAGATGATTACCAGTTAAAAATTAGCTTTGCTATCAGCCAGTTTTAATCCATTATTCAATATATACCACATTGATTTTTTTTTTTTTAAATAGAGCCAATCTATTAATCAGACTGCGATGAAATACTAGGTCAAAATATGTACTTATAGATTACCTTGTCAGCTATATTTGTAATCTCAACAGGACTCTGTTCCTATTGATGAGGTCTGTTTCCCATTTAACCATATTGATAGGCATTAATGTTATTGTGATTTCTTTTTTCATCCTGAATGTTCAGCGAACCTGAATCTCCAGTCCTCTATTAATGTTCCCAACTACCTTTTGGTGGGGGATAATGTCTCTGTTCCAAGAAGCTGGCTCTAGGTTGAGGTCACATCCTGCCCTTGGATGAGTTTGCAGCAATAGAGATGTAACAAGGAATATAACTTCAAGGGGAAAATAGAGTGTGAGAGGAAATGGGAACTGGGGAAAAGGGATACATAACAGTACAGCCAGCACTCCGTCTTGTGATTTTTATGTTCATTTTACTCTTTGGTAAGCTCTTTTTCTCTTCTCTTCTCTTCTCTTCTCTTCTCTTCTCTTCTCTTCTCTTCTCTTCTCTTCTCTTCTCTTCTCTTCTCTTCTCTTCTCTTCTCTTCTCTTCTCTTCTCTTCTTTTCTTTCTCTGTTTGTTTTTTTTTAGCCTGTTAAAAGTTTTTTGGTTCTTAATGTTCTAAAACTGGGACATCCATGACTTTTCAGGATTTTTTTCATTGCTTTTTCTAATTGTAATAGCCCATGAGAGTAAGTATATCAATACACATGAATAGTAAGTAACTTTTTGTTACTTTTTCTTGAGCTATCATCAGCTATATCATAGAGGTTTCAAAGATACTGAGCAGATTCTGGCGAAAGCATTTGATTTTTCTACATTCTAGCAAAAGCATTTGATTTTTCTACATTGTTTCCTCCCCAATTAACACTATTACAGACTCCAACAGCTTTTTTGAGTAAAGAATATACAAGAAAACAATTACAATGATATCTTAGAAATTTTGTATAGGTGCTTTACAGTGGGCTCAGTACAAACATTCAGTTTTAAAGACTTTTGACTTCCCACACGCTCTTAATAATCTGGCCTCAAATACCACCTCAAAATGAAATTCTGGTTCAGGAAATCCTAGAGCCACAGATTGCTTGAGGCTGAGAAAGTATCCTGTGTCCTGTTTTACTCCTTTCTATTGGCATCTGCCACTGGCTATCGTTGAACGTGAAATGCTGGGTATTTGGTTTAACCCAGTCTGTCATTCTTGTGGTCTCCATTTCTCTGATAATTCCTATATATTCTTTAGAGCTACCAGCATATTAACTTCATCTTTACTGCATAAGTTTTCAAACCCTGATCATTCAGGCTAAACACAGAACCTATATCTCTGTTGTAAATTTTTACATGATGTGTATTTTCCCTTCTTCAGGTGCTACAAATGCAATGTTCACTAACTACAGGAATACTCTGTTTATATTTTAAGTTTGGGAAATCAATCTAGGTTCAAATATACTCAAATTCTTTTCATGTTTCTGCCACAGTGAATAGCTGACAAACCTTGATAAGATTCAGATGAAGAAAGGCTTTAGTTTAGGAGTTCTTTTCAGTGGTAGTAGATCCATCTGGTCTCTTTCTGTTCTTGTGCTATAGCCAGTTGAAAACAGGAGCAAATTTATTTTAAGTTAAATAATTTATGTTTGAATAAAATAAATAATCTCTCTTCTGGTTTCTGTGTCACTTGACAAAAGATATCCAAGACGTCAAGATATAAACACACGTAGCAGCATAAAGCACCAAATCAGAAGAGTGCACTTTAAAGTAAAGTGCACAGCCACTGTCTCATGAGTCCTTTGTAGTCCATACCGCTGGCTTGCAATCATTCCCTTAATACTCAGATATACTCAGGTAAAAGTGTAACGTTGCAATGGATCTGTAGCTATCTAGGTGTATCCTGTAATGCAAAGAGCTTCCTTATGACACCAACCAGAAGCCAGAGTGATGAACTGAAATTGCCTTGTCATTGATTTTGATTGTTTCCCTTGGACAAATAAATACGTTATAGTCATTCTTTCCACATTTTCTCAAAGTATTTGTCAACATGCTGCTCAAGATTCAAAATTGTTCCACTTTTTACACTTTATATTCAAAAGTTGAAGTGGACAACACAGTTGTGTCTTCAAACCTTCTTCTCACACATACTGAAGGCAGCAGCAGAGCGATTTCTTCACAGTATAACGATGATTTATGTCTCTGCTCTGCTCCCTTGCATCAGTGCCCAGGCTGTACCACACTTTGCTCTCATGCAAAGAGTAATTCATATAAAAGTCTCTGTTCTCATATCGTTAACAGTCTACTTCTAGCTTGGATGGAGGAAAATTAAGCAATAGAAGAAGCCCATGGATGTGAAAGGTTTTACATGGGTTTATTTTCCTTCCTAGAGGCCTCATAAAGAGTTAAAAGTGATGCAGTCTGGCAAATGGACAAGAATTTTAAGCACTACTTAATAAAATTAAAGCAGGTCAGACATAAACGTGAGGCGGCAAATTGTTATGCACATCAATAATTACATAATTGTATATAAATATGTCTCTGTGTGTGTATCAAACATGAACTGCTTCACTGAAGCCACTGTGCATCTATTTATGTGGATAAGGTTGAGCCCTGCAGGTCCAGGGAAAAAGAATTATGCTGTATATTTTGTTGATGAGAACTAAGAATCACCTTTCTAATCCCAAAATAGCCTGCCAAAGAAAAGCAGGATGAATCATTGGCAACATCAGATTGCCTTTTTTTTTTTTTTTACTTTTTAAATTTTTCTTCCCCATCTTTCCCTCACCTTCAAAGCAGCAGGAGTAATCTGAATTTGCTGCACTACAAGAAAGAGTGTTTGTGACCTGGGCATAGAGGTCCTTAGCTGACAGTAGCAAGACAGATGTTGTAAGGAGTTCGTATTTGTAGTTACGAAAAGAAAAAAAGAAATAAATGTTTTTATTGAAAAAGTTAGTTCTAAGAGGACTTGACTCCCTCTTACTGATAGGGTGGTGCGTGCTGCTCCCAAAAGTATAGCTTATTTTACTCTAAGCAATAATTTGGTTAAAAAACTAAAATAAATAAAAAAGTTAAAAATTAATCCTCCTCAGAGCTAAACACCCTGTCTATAAGACTCGAGTCAGAGTCTCTCTTAACATCTCTTTTTTTTTTTTTTGCCTTTGGAGGGTTAATTCTTTGCTTTCATTGTAGATCAATTTTGTCTATAAAAGAGCTAGGGACTAGTTATTTATGCAAAATACCCTGTAGACTTGGACGTACACACCATGCAGCATTTCAACAATCTCAGATCAAAATCTAAACTAAACCTGTCTCACATTTAGGGCAAATTTTGCAGTGAAAAACACTGCTCTCCAGTGCAGATGCCTGGGTGGTTTTACTTTCTTTTTAGTTCTCAGTGTTTGCTTCCTTCTCAAAAATATAATGATGCTACATTTGTTTTCCATTCATCTATAAAAGTACATTATTACTGAAGAGAAATAAGAATTCTTGAAATGAGAATTTTAAACTGTACGTGGTAATGTTTGCTTTGAATTACAGTAAGTCACTCGTGGAAAATATTAGCATCTGAGCTATATAGCAAATTCTTATATTATAAACTAAATATTTCCCAGAAACAGCTGTAGAACAACATAAAAGCCACAAATTAATTCTTATAAATTATAATTCATTTTTTACTAATCCAAAGATTGTTTTACTCTTTTTATAATGTGTATCTAACACTCATTTAGGAGGCTGGTCACTGACCATGTAATGTTAGCTTGTGTTTAACATATGATAATCATGATTGCAATAAAATCCACCAATTTAGCTTGTGTTTTAAACAAGAATCCAAGTTTCCTAATGGTCAAATGCAACATTTAAAATTTTGTCAGTTCAAATACTTCTTGCTGAAAGAAGTTGAAATAATATATAACTACAATAAAGGCTAGACAGATATTGCTCTTATGTTTTGAGACAAAGAATGAAAGTCGCAGAAGAAAATAGAGCATGTGTAGTGCAAAGGCTTAACTGAGAAATCCAAATAAACATACAAAACATCTGGGTTTAGGTAATTTTTGGAGATAATTCTAGGATTTCAGCAGTTTCATATGTTCATTTTGTTATTCTCTTACTCTTAAAGAGTGGTATTATTGGTAAATGGTACCAATTTTCACACAGAAGGCTTGTTGGAGAATCAGTGTTTGTGTTTTTTCCAGTAAATATTTGAGAAAACTAATAATAATAGAATTTTCAGTGTTTCTATACAGCTACATTCGCCACTGAACTTAATTGAAAACAAAGAAACCAAACACCTCAGAAAATGTGGTCTTACAATCTGAAGCTGGAAGCAAATCCTGAGGTGTCCAGACTTCTTGGACATTTCTGACAGTTTTAGTCCATTATTAGAACACTTGTAACACAATATAAAAGAAAGAGGACTTTCGTTGTCCATCTCTCTTTATTCTAAATCTTCATTTATCAACTATACTGAAAGATTTAGAAACAACAAAGCAAGCAAGTAGAGTGTCTGAAGCTAAACTCCAAAGAACTTTCCATTAACTTCTGTGGGATACGGTGGAATTTAGCGCTTCTGCAATTTAGATTATTTCCTTGGTATGATGCCGTGATTTACAAATGTAACTCTAGACTTGGACTTATGAAAATCTTGTCCTAGATATTAAGTTTACATTTTAAGATCTTTCTGTAAGTTGAGGAGAAAACAATACTTAGAAAATTAGCCAATGTAGCTCTCATCAGGCAGCTAGGTTAAGCAAATTTTAAGGTAGTGATGCTCTCAGAGACAATGCTTAACCTGAAGAAATAATGCTATTTTTCTTTAATAAAGGGACAAATATAAGAATTTAGCAAACTGAAGATTTACCAACAATTTTAGACCTTTCTGTCTTTTCACCTTCTTAGTGCAACACATTTTTGTTAACTTGTAAGGAGGATTAGGAGGCAGTGATGTTGCAAACTTGAGATGTAGTCTAATTTCCACCATCTGGTGTTTTTGGTTTTATCACCATTTTTGGAAAAAAGGGTAGAACTTCCTAACTTGTTTTTTTTTAATGCTAATTTTACCTTTTTTTCAGAAGATCTTAATGCTTGACGTAAATCCCATAAGTTGCATTACTTTTTTCCCCTTATATTTTCTTTCTTTCTTTTTTTTTTTTTTTTTTGTTTTGAGTAGCTTTCACATATTCAGCATTGCATAAAATACCCATTTGTAATTATGTTTAACCTTTGTAAAGCCTCTGGGTAAAGTCTACTCATTAATCTTTAACCTGAAAAGCCTTGGGGGTGGTGGAATTGGCACAGCCATGTATTAGAGTCTCAGAGACCACAGACTAGAGGTACAAAAGGGGTAATTAAGAGGTAGTATGAAAGGAAATGCAACAAAGCTAAAGGAATAGGATCATATTATGGTATATGTCAGACAGTAGTAAGGACAATGGAATGCAAATTCCTACAGACACAAAGAAAAAAATAAACAAGGCAGCGCATTTTTCAAAACAAAACCAATTTAATGATCTCCTTTCTTAGTCAAGCACAGACAACCTTCACTAAATTAGATCTCAGATATTGTATAATCATACAGCACAGAGACATGGTTAGTTTTTAGTAGTGCCCTGGTTTGTCTTTTGTTCGTTTGTTCTTAATAAACATGCTGCCTTCACAGAACTGTAAAAGGAATAAGTTAGTATATCTCAGTATGTCTCAGCAGAAAACATCACCTGGACAAATGTCATCCCCTAACTAAGGGAGAAATCCTGCCACTGGCTATCAGGGCTGTGAGGAATGCCTGGCTGCTGGGCAGCTGCTTTGTGCTGATCCCAGCTCTCTATGGGCTGATCATGGAAGCAGTTTGAAGAGTCTGTGGTGTCTCTGGGAAAGGAGTCAGGGCCAGGGTTCAAAACACTGTTTCCGATGAGGCTTTATGGCTTTTCCAGCCCCTCAGTAGGGAGTACTTTGAAAGTCGTGGAAGCTACTCTCTTTCCTGTTTCTAAAGGACAAGGTCCTGTAATCTTTTTGACTGCACACTGGGACAAGTATCTAATTTTAAGTTCATGAATTATTCCATTGGCCACAGTTAGACTCTTCATTTGATTAGACACTTGCCTTAGCAATTTTCTCAGTCTGAGCTCCTCTGACCAATCTCTAACATGGTGGTACTAAGTGGTGATTTTACCCCAGTCCTCTGCAAAAATACTCAGCATTCAGTTGTGATATTTAGACATGACTCCAGGGGCTGGGTTTCCTTTAAAGAAAATTTCATTTTATTCTTCTGTAAGCCTTCAGTGTCTTACCAAATAAAACGTGACTATCATACCTTCATAAGCTGATAACGTTATAACCGGTATATTCCACACTGGGGAAGGATGGGGAAAGACGCAAACCCCAGCAATACCAGCTTTGGGGGGTTTTGTATCTGCTTTCAAAACGAGTGAAGATTACCTTCCCAATAGTTAAAACTAGTTTTATCGAGATGTTACATGAGGACCTTATTTTTCATCAGAAATAAAAATAAAGTTTGAAAAGTGCTGTTTCTGGCCTTTCTGTTTTCATAGAAGTGCAGCAGCTGTTCAGAACAGCATGATCTTCTGCACTTCTGTCCCTGCGCATGCAAGGAAAAGTCCCTATGACATCCAGCGTATTGGAGTTTCAGTTTTGACAGACCTACTTTGAGGAAGGTCTTCACCTAGGTTTAGTGAGGTAGAGTGACTTATGAACATTTCAAAATGAATGTATTACAGAAATTTAATTTTAAATCCCCAAGGGAGGTAAAGTACAATACTTCTACTCTAAAGAGGAAAAAGTTTTAAAGGGAGTATGTTAGTGTTACAGATAACGTGTTTACCTAGCTAATCATGTATGTATGGGAAAGTAGAAAAAAGGTTGTGGGGCCAGGCAAAGGAAATAATTGTAATGGTGAAAAGAATGCATCTTAATTTGTCTTTCTCAAGGGCAAATACTAGGCTTGAAAATATAATTAAAGCTCCTTTAAAAAATGCAACAAGATCATGAATGAGCTGGCAGAAAGAGACCAGTTTTGGAAGGGCTGGAGTGATACAATGTGGAAATGGTCAACTTTGAAGAGAGTGCATATAAAATCAAATAAATCAGACAATCCAGACTGAAAATAGTAACAAAAAAATAAAGGTTTGATGTTTTGAATTAATTTCTTTCTACTTTACTGATTGCAAGAAGCATGACTAAGTATAGTAAGTGGACAGAGGACAAAATGCTACTGTTGACATAATCTCTCCCTTAAATCAAGATATAGTATTTTTGAAGACCTAGGTCTGAAATGCACATTAGTGAGGCCCTCTTATTATGGCCAATTAATGTGAAAAAATAGAATTATAGAAAAAATACTAGGAGATACTGTAGAGTCATCATTTTAAATTTCATTAAGGATGTAAACCTCATATACTAAGAATTATCCAGTTCTATTGGTTTGTGTGAACTCCCAAATTTGTTGAGTTTCATTACATTTAAAGAGTTAATCAGCATGAAACAAATTTAACAACATAGGGAATCATATCCTGGATTTTGAAAGATCAGTGTAAATAGTAATAACCCTTCCTCTCCTTTCTTCCCTTAACCCAGCACTTTTCACTCCTTAATGAGAGAGAGAACATGTGTAGGTCCTACTTGTAGGATTCACTTATCTTTCTTAGTCCTTCAGGGCTCCCAAGAGGAACTAAATCAAATTTAATCAAACAAATTCTTACTAAATTTAACAAATAACTAGGAAAAACTGAAGCCAGAATAATGGATGCAACCAATTTGTGAACTCAAGATATAGCTGTAAGACAATTATGGGAAAGAAAAATAGGTCAGGAAAAATAAGGCAGAAAACACTGTGGTTTTAATGCTGTATTTATTAGCTGTCTGGGTCAGCTACTTTATCTCTTTCTAATCATCTGTGTAAATAAGACTAGCAATGTCATATTCCTTCATTCTTTCACTACACTGACAATTTTCATTGCTTAATGAGATCGAATGTTTCTAGGTTCTACATATGTATACTCATTCTTTTCAACCCTCCGGGGCATCTTCCTTCCCATGATGAAAAAATCCTCAAAGAATAATAAACAGTTTGTAGTGAATTCAGCAAATAAGTAAGATAAGCATGCAATGCTTTGAATTTCCAGTTACAATAAAATTACACTCAAACCCCACAACGTAAATCTCTGCTTGAAGTGTAGTATGGCAGGAATCAGTGCACTGGTCATTTCTTCTGGATCTACAGTGTTGACTATTGCTGGATACAGAATATTGTGTTTAATATCATAGAATATGATCGAATCATTAAGGATGGAAAAGACCTCTAAGATCATCAAGTCCAACCATCCGCCCAACACAACCATGACTACTAAACCGTGTCCCGAAGTGCCATGTCTACACGTTTTTTGATCACCTCCAGGGATGTTGACTCTACCACTTCCCTGGGCAGCCTGTTCCAATGCTTGACCACTCTTATCCTAAATAAATAAATAAATTTTTCCTAATATCTAATCTAAACCTTCCCTGACACAACTTGAGGCCATATCCTCTCATCATAATAAACAGAAAACATGAATAATAGATTCAATTTTTCACTTCTAGAATTAATTCCTGGAAAGTCTTCATATCACTGCTAAACGAATTTGGGGCGTTTGTGCCAGGAACAAATAATTCTTACCTTTGTGTTACCTGTTGTAACCTCCATACTGTTACATTTTTTGGTTTCTTAAACATTGTCATCAAAGGCTGACTGTGTAATTTGAAATCTATCTAGAAAACGAATGCAATTTTGCTGTCCTTAGTATACTTTTTTAATTTTTCTTTTCAGTCATTTTTTATTCACATGGATCACCTAAATACATGAAGAGGGAATGATTTGTCTCTGATGATCCTGATTAAGTTAATGCATATTTCATTATCACATTTATACGTACCTTTTAGAGCGGTTTTGCCCACTCACATGTTTAATGACTGTGACTCCTAGATCTTGACCTATCTTCTTATACTGGATTGGCCTCCCTCTGCTTGGCTGAGCAAGGTGATGTGGAGTTCTGACATCTCCTTGTTATATTGCTGCCAATTTCAGCTTTACATGGCCCTGTGCGATCTACCATCCTGCCCTGTCACTGTTTTCACCCCTCCTCTTTCTCTTCTGTCACTGTCAACCCCATCATCACACTGCTGATCACTCAGCTCTGTAAATAACCCATTCATTCCATTTAACCATTCCTTCTCCGTGGTTTTGCAGAGATGCACTACTTCCAAGTCTGTTGTCTTCTTTATTCACAACATTTCCATAACGTGGACTCTATTTTATACCTTTAGGAATTTAAGAGTTGGGCATCTAAGTCTCACCTGGTCACCCTAAGATCTTTTTATAATCAGTGAGACAAAAAGGTATATGAAGAAATAGATTCCCCTCATCTATCTTAAATATCTGTTTTAGATTGAGATGAATTAACCCCAGATAGCATTTTTCCTCTCCATATACTTACAGGGGGTGTTACGTGACCTGTTTAGACTTGAAAATCTCTAATGTCTAGATTTAGAGCATATGGCTCCTGTTCCTGTTGAATTTATTGCTCAGTAAATTGCTGGCCAATTCTCTCTGCTACTATGCTGTGCCAGAGATTGCCTTGTTACAAATAACAGTAAATATATTTGTAGTGGATTAGCAATAAGGTTATTGTCCCATCTCAGCACAACAGCCCTCTTTCTGTAACCATGGAATGATCTTTCCTGCTCTTAGATTTCTTTCTACAAGCACCCTCTGATTTTGGATCCTTTGTTGTAATTGAGCCGGAATGATGTGTTGCCATGGCTGTGGGTGACAATATGAGTTCAGGTAGGTGGAAAGGCAGTGAATAATATCTTTCAGCCCCTGGGCGTATTCTGGGCCATCAATGGCTAAGCAGCTATGCTTTGCCAGAGCAGACTCTACTGTTGATATTGGGTAAATTGTTTTGCTGGTCAGCATCGATAAATTAGAGTAAGTTATAAAGCATATTTATATTAGCCTATTGAATAACCTATTAAAATTACAGACAATTCCGGACAGTAGGGTGGCCAGGGATGTGGTCTGAAAACTGACTGAACTACCTGGTTCAAAAATCGCTGATATGAAGTACAGCTGGAGGCCAGTAACCAACACTGAGTTGCAGGGGCCAACATTGATCAACATTGATATTGTTTAACATTTTCATTAATGACCTGGATGATGGGACCAAGTACACTGCCAGCAAGTTTGTAGAGGGCACAAAGCTGGGAGAAGTGGTTTGTAAACAGTGTAGTTGTGCTGCCATTTGCAGTGACCTCTACAGACCGGAAAAATGGGCAAATGGGAACCTTATGAAGTTCATTAAAGGGAAGAGGAAAGTCCTGCATATGGGGTGGAACAAGTCCATGCAACAATATATGTTGTGGTCTCATGGACGGGAGATCAGCTTTGCAGAAAAGAGCTTAAAGGTCCTGGTGGACAAGTTGACCATAAGACAACAACTTACCCTTTCAGCAAAAGTGACTGACAGAAGGCTAACTGGTGCATTAGGAGGAGTGTTGCCAGCAGGCCTGTGGTGGTGTGTCTTCCCCGCTACTCAGCCCTGGTGACACACATCTGGAGTGACAGGTCCAACCTGGGGCTCCCCAACACAAGTAACTAAAGGACATACTGTTGAGGGTCTAGAGAACGACTACTGAAATAGTTGAAGGACTGGAGC
Source organism: Neomorphus geoffroyi (assembly GCA_033558235.1). Lineage (NCBI taxonomy): Eukaryota > Metazoa > Chordata > Aves > Cuculiformes > Neomorphidae > Neomorphus > Neomorphus geoffroyi. The sequence goes on from JAUMJM010000005.1 coordinate 140,845, forward strand.
ATCTGTCGTCTGAGTGGAGTCTTAGGGAGCTGGAACTGAGCAGCCTGGAGATGAGAAGACTCAGGGGAATCTTATTTGCATGTATAAATACCCGATGGGACAGAATGAAGAAGACGCAGCCAGACTTTTCTCAGCGGTACACAGTGACAAGACAAGAGGAAATAAGCATAAATCAAAACTTATGAAATTCCTTCTCAACACAAGAAAACATTTTCTTTTTTTACTGGGTATTTTACACATGTTGCTTAGAAAGGTTGTATAGTCCCTACCTTTAGAGGCTTTGGAAACCTCATTAGACACAGTTCTGGTCAACCTGTTCTAGCTGACTTTTCTTTGAATGTGGTAGGGTTTGGACTACATGACTTGCAGAGGTTCCTGCCAACCTCAGCCATCCTGCCACCCTGCAAAATCAAAATAGGAATTATTAACATTAAGTGTAATAAATGTAATATCTCATTTGCCCTAGATGACTAAGTTATAAATTTTTGTCACAATTCAGATAATTACAAAGTGCCTGAAGTGGTGGTGTAAGAGCAACTGTCATAGACAACAAGATGGTTTGTGCAATACTGCTGAGAACGCTTTCATTACTCTAATTCTTTGATACTTAAGATATTAACAGTGCTATTGATCCTCATACTGTTTTGAAATGAGGTTCATATCTTGGCTGCTGTCACGAGAGAAATGGTCATAGGAGATTTATAGCTTTTATTAACAGTGCGAAAATAGATTATTCCTTTAAAGTGTATATGTCTTATTCAGAATATGTTACTGTGAGGAGGCATAAGCGATAGCCTGGACAAAACTGTCAACTTTGTTTCTAGCAATGCGGAATTGCTCTTTTTACTGAGTTTGCCTATTATTTATAGGATTAAGATATAGGAATAGTAGCATATGCAAGTGGATTACTGATATTGTTAACAAACACCTGCCTCAGCTGTGGCACTCAAGTTTTTTACTGTCATGGTGATGGGTATGTAAACTCATAGGATCATAGCTAAGGATTGGGTTTTGAACCTACTCTTGAATATATAATTCCCTCCTCTCCCTTTTATTTGCAATACAGATAGTGCTTCAATAATGAAACAAGGTTTGTCCTTTCTGCACTAATCCTTAGAGGCTTTAGCAAAATCATTCAAATCTCTCATGGCAGACTTGATGTTTATGATTAATCGTGAACAAAGAAAATATATGCTTAAGTACAAGGCCAATTCGAAATTGGATCTATACATACTGCTAGTCCGTGACTTCATACTCCTGGCCCTATGACCCTCAACTTCTCTCTCTTTGCTCTCCAACTACTTACATTGTTTCAGAAATTAGATCCTGACTCCCTGTCCTTGGACTATATCACTGTTTGGTGCTACTGAGTGCTGTTATTCTGCAAACGAACAACAATGAGAATATCAGATGTATACGGCCTATGATGTTCAGCTGAAGTGTTCAGATTCTTTTTGGGAGAGAGTTCATGAGCTTTCTCTTTCTTTATGCTCTTTTCTTCCAGTCTATAAATCTTTATTTGTGTCTGAAGTGGCCTTACCTGCGCAAAAATTGAGTTGGTAGCACACAAAGTTATGAGTCAAGTGATCTAGGAGGATCTTTTTGCTAATCAACAGTTTTATGTTATTTAAATGTGAAATGCAATTAAACTAAAGATGTATCTTTGAATCTTCAGTTGTCATTTTTTCCGATGGTGGGTGGTGAGAACTAATAGGATTTTTCCTTCTCATCCATCAAATTGACCTCTTTGCTAATTAACGAGAGTGTTAGAATCTACAGAACTAATGAGGATTTTTCATTTATTGGTGTATGTGAAAACATTCACAGTGTTAAAGCATCATTCCAGATGAACTTAGGTGAATGTTTGCCAGAGAAATTCCTCCTAAATGAACAGAGCAGAACAGTACCATTAAATGACATGCCACTTCAACACTCACCTGCAGCCTCATGCCTCATCGCATTTTAAAAACTTCGTGTTGCTGCACTCTTGAACTTGGCTGAGAACAGTGCTTAGGCCAGATTCCTTCCATATACTTCAGGTAAATAACCAAGGCAGCTAAGTCAGGAGAGTATTGTCTTCTGCTCGGTCTGTGGATAATAGACAGAGGCATGCACTTCTGAAAGTCAGTCAGACCTTAAGTGTACTAAATCACCCTCTTTTATGTCCTGTTCTCTTATATAATAGAAACCAAAATTAGCGTGATGATGAAGGGCCTTCTTCAACTTTACGTAGGCACCACAAGAGCTTTGTAACTAATAGGCAAGTGGAGCTCATCCTTTCCTCCTTTTAATCCCCAGCTGCTCTGTAGTTACAGGTGTTAGGAACAGCTGTCTATTGTCAATCAGCTAGCAATGTTGACTCCTAGGGAGGAGCATGCTGTACCATCCTAAAGGAGGTAATACATCCTAATGTGACGGTGACTAGCCAGGAATGAATACCTCCCATAGCTGTTTATAAGTTCTCATCACATTTCCCAATTCCTAGTGCAAAACTGCTTCGTCTTGTACAGTCAATTTCTACAAGAAAACCAAAAGATGTAGTTCAAATTCTTGCTCACAGCACTTTCCCCAGACTTTTAATGTTTTTAGCCTTCTAGTCTTTTCTCTTGTTGGTTTTCCTTCTCCATATCTTCTCCAGCTAGCTCCATTCTACATTAGCTATAATCACCATCTACTTCAAATATGTAACCTAAATGGGTAGAATTCTGGCTATCACAGGACTTTCCCTTGGCATTTTTTTTTTGTTAAAGAAGAGGGATTTTTTTAGAAGAAATAAACAAACAAAAATAACCCCCCAAACAATCTCAAATATGTAAGCTATATTAGTTGAGAGATATTTCTTTTATTATTATTATTATTGTTTGAGAAAAATCTGTACTCCAAAGCGCAGGAAACCTGAGTAGGTGTCTGGAATTGCCTTCGTCTTTTCTCTTTTCAATTCTGGTTTCTCTCCAGAAGAAGAAAAGGAAGGAAGGAAAGGAAGGAAAGGAAGGAAAGGAAGGGAAGGAAGGAAGGAAGGAAGGAAGGAAGGAAGGAAGGAAGGAAGGAAGGAAGGAAGGAAGGAAGGAAGGAAGGAAGGAAGGAAGGAAGGGAGAGAGAAAAAGAAAGAGAAAGAGAGAAAGAAAGAGTAAAAGAGAGAGAGAAAGAGAAAAAGAGAGAGAGAAAGAAAGAAAGGGAGAAAGAAAGAGAGAAAGAAAGAAAGAGAAAAAGAGAGAAAGAGAGAAAGAAAAGGAAATTAAAAGAGTTTTGTTGTAGATTATTTAAAAGTTATGTATATGAGGGGACATATATGTCCTTTATTTTAATCATATAAAATATATATATTTTTGTGAGTTAGAAATAACTTGATGAAAATCTATCCCATAAACTACTGGAAAGGTTTTGGCACTTACCTCTGAAACAGTGGCTGCTAGAGACTATTTGAAATGATCTGCCAGGGAACGTTTAAACTGGATATTAGAAAAAAATTCTTCACCAAATAAGCTGTCAAATATTGGAACAGGCTACCCAGGGAAATGGTTGAGGTATTTAAAAGACATGCACTTAGGGACATGATTTAGTATTTGACTTGGCAGTGCTAGCTTAACTAGCTAGACTCAAAGATTTTTTCCAACCTAAATGATTCTGTGATCTACTGGTTTAAATGAACTATCATTCTGGTCTTTTATGGAAGTGTTTAAGAACTACTACCTAAGAACAGCTACTTTATTTAGTTTTCAGCTGTTGTGACAATAATGATAAGTAATATAAAACAAGACTGTGGTTCTCAGAGAACCTTTTAACATTGATAGCTTTCTTCTTGACAGTCAAACCTGAGTGGGAAAAGCCTCTATTAGCTAGAAGGTGCCCACAGAAGGACGTGGGTGCAGAAAGAAGTGTATGGTGCTTATACTACATTCAGTTAATTGGAAGGAATGCAAAGTGTTAAAGGTTCATAACAAGCTCCATCAGCTTGGCTTTTTCTCCTCTTTCTATCGTGCTTGAGTAGGGAAAAAAGGTTGGGGAAAAAAATTAAGTAAAAAATGTTAAATGATGAGATTTACTAAGATGGGATACACAGTTGTTTACGATGATACTGACATAATTTCCAAAGTACAGCATAAATAACTTTTTTTTTAATTGGAGTTAGACAAAAGTCATCTATTTCTTCTGCACACGTAAGTAGCAGTTGGTGTTTTAATTTTGGCTATGTGCAGTTAGTAGCATGGCCAGCATATTTGTCAGGGGAAAAAAAAGTTTAGCTTACATATTCTTAAAATTACAGAGTGTGGAGTTCCTTGAAGAAAAAGAAGTGAATGCTTCAAGTAAGAAAGAGAAAAGTTTGAAATAATGGATAACAGAAAATGATTCTACTAAAAACTACCTCCACAGTAGGGACAGACACCAGATGTTTCTTGTCTCATGCCTCTTTCTGTGTGGCTCGGCACAGTCTGCCCCGCAATATTTTCTACTCTTTTCTATGTTTAAATGAGTGCAGGAAGTAGATTAAAAAAGTTGCACACACTGCTATGGATCTTGACACACTAAATGTTGAAAAATTATGGTGCACTTCAGGAGAAAAGTCCTAAACTTTCTTGACTTCTGACTTCCCCTGGTCTTAGGAATTAGGTGATAAAATGCATAGTTAGATTCAAAATAACTTCAAGTTATACCACTCAGAGTCCCTGCACACTGGTTCTAGACTAATAAAATGCTTCCAGATGTGAAGCAGATTTATCACAGTTATTTGTAAGTGATTTAGCAGAAGTACTTAAATTGGAACAGTTTTCTTCATTTGTATATCAACACATACCACCAAAGAATGACTGAGGTCTTGGAAGGTCTCCAATAACTACTCAGGCAATCCACACACTTACACTGACTTAAATGTCTGATCTGAAGATCTAAACCCAAGTGGTTTGAATGTCTTCCATTGTTACTGGAAACACATTTTTTGTTGAAATTTACATGCAAAATAAGGATACAGAAAATCTAGGTTGACCCTAGCTATCCACATGCTTTATTTTCAGTGCCCTGTTTGTTGTGCTGACAATATGTTATTAGAACATATAATTAGACGGTATGAACTAAGATCTTAGAATCATAGAATCATAGAATCATAAGTTTGGAAGAGACCTCTAAGATCATCGAGTCCAACCATGCTTGTCTCCCTACTAAACCATATTCCTAAGAAACTCATCTACAAAAATTTGGCAAAAAGTTTGAAAACTATGAAGTAGCAGGTTAAAATTGATTGCATTATTTGCTTAGAAGTTATACATTGATTGCTAATAAAAAGGAATAATGTTCTTCTGTATAATTTAAACAAATAATAAAATTCCCTGTCTTACATTCAACTAAGTTTCTAAGCTGAAAGATACTGTTGGGTAGTTGTTAACTGAGTATCTTATAAGAGCTTACACTGAGAGAAAATGAAAATCACATGTAATTATTCCCAAATTTTCCTTTTAATTACTGTACACCTGTGCAGTCCATAGCCAGAGCTGTTGTTTTGTATTGGTCATGATGAATTTGAACTTTGATTTGAATTTTCATCTCAAAAATCTACTAAAAGTAGGAAAGAATCACTGTGCACGTAACCCAGTCAAGTACAAGATCCTTGCCCCAGAAAATAAACTTTAGGTATATTTCAGGTGCCTTCTGGTCTCGTTGTATGCTCCCATTCAGCACAGACAACTGAAATATAGTGGCAGGCTGTGGCTAAATAACTTGTTAACAGGCTTGTCAATATGGTTCATCTCAGAAAATTAATGACATAAGATGGATGTTGACAGACTCATTAGATCATATACTCCCAGCTAGGACTTCAGTTTTTAATCATTGGTTTGTTTTCACTAAGGATGTCAATTTTTTAAATCATCTTTGGTTTTGAGTGACAAAATGAATTTGATAATACAGACTGATCAAGTTTTTTTATGTCCGTCCTTAGTCCATATATTTTGCATATTTAAGAATGTGATTTCAAGATCTCTGATAATCCACCAATTTACATCAAGATATCATGTCAAGGATTCAATAGAAAAACACACTGAGGAAGAGATGGGAAAGATGGACTATGAGGAAAGAGTAAAAAATAACACAGTGTGTATCCCTGGCCAAACAATGGCTACTAAAGGATGTAACATCTGTCTATAAGTATTTGAATTGTGTAAAACACCTAGGACGCAACATGATTTGTTTAGAGATGTCCAAGGGAGCATAACCAGGAATAATGGAATGAAAATGAGCTAAGAAAAATGCAGACTTTACATCAGAAAAACTTCCTGTGAGGTCTATTAGTCTGTAGTAATCTCCCTAAGGAAGTATTGGAAACCCATCACTTGAATAATTTAATACTAGACTGGATAAAACACTTGAGAATATACTGTAGGGAACAATCCTGTACTGACTTATTACAGCTTATGGAAAAATAAACTACATGCCTGCATTGCACAGAGTTCCCATGGATCTGAGGGGCAGGCTGTTCAGTGTATGACAGGACTATGGTCTAGATGGCTATACCAAATTTTCACCCTGCTAAAAAGACTCTGTAGATCCCAACATGAATGTTTTCCCCTTCATTATATTCAAAGGCAGGAGGAATGTTATTCTTTGTGGATAAATTTACTTTTTATTTTTTCGCCCCCTTGTTCTATACAATGTTAGATGATTGAAATCTAGTGGTGGTGTGAGGCTATTCATATTGTTAACATATGAATTACTGAACCTCCAGAGTTCAGTAAATTCCAGGACAACCTGTAGTTAAAGAATTTTTATAAAACTTTGATAAAGTCCCAAGCTGTGCCCTGCATCTGCCAGGGAAAAATTACCCATATTTCTAATACAGCCAACTCTATGTGCTAATTGTGAAAATTTCCATTTTGCGTGTTCTTATTTTGTGTTATTTTTATCATTGTACTTAAAAGACACATAATAAATGTAGGTTGCAGTCATTGTTTTCTACAGGCAGTACCTGTCTATAAAGTTATTTTCATTTTACAGTCCTTTAGCAATGATGTGTTTGGCCTTCAATTGTCTAACTTAAACTGTAAACATACTTAAAAAAATCTCAGCCCCAGTTTAGTTTTTAGCAGAATTAAGAAGGCAACATATTTGACTTGGGACTACACAATTCCAATAATGAAATATTGCAATGTTAGAGAGTAACAGTATTAAAAGATATGTTCTTGTTTTCCCCTACAACAGGGTTCTGCATTTTATAGATTAACATGACCACTGGGGGTCACATCAAGGATGTGTTCAGTGCCTTCCATTCCAGCAGTCTCAGGCTGGTGGAAGAGACTTGGAAGAACGATGCAGCTCATGTGACTTTACGTAGGCTCAGGGAACTGTGACTGTTCTGATAGGAAGGTCAGGCCTTGAAGGTCTTGTCAAGAAATCAAAGCAAACAAACAAAATGAAACACTACAAAAGCATATTTACAATTCTAGTTTTGAAATACTTTTGGGAAGCTGTTTAATCTCAATAAGAAGTATGTCTTCTACTCTGGAATAGAAATAGCTAAATATTTATTGCAGAGGGTACATCCAGATGCAATCTGGCTTTTTGGTATAGTGCTCTCTGTGAGGAGACTGACATACCTCCTTCTCTGTTCTCAGGGAAAATTTTATGATTTTTGTTTGGGCTTGTTTGTCTGGGTGCACTTTGCAAATGAAAGTAGTAGAGATTACAGAAAGAAAGGATGAATGATTGCTTTCTAGCCTATGGAAAGAGAGATCATCAGTTCCCCACAGGGTCATAGACTTGCTTGGTGATGTTAAACAGGTCTGCTTGCTCTGTCTGCTTGCTCTGTCTGCTCTAGTTCCCCATCTATTAAATAAAATTGATAATGCAGAGAGCTGTGTAGTGGCTTAATGCTGCTGGGCAGCTCAGCCCCACACAGCCACTTGCTCACTCCCGCTGACGGGATGGGGGAGAGAAACAGAAGGGTCGAGATAAAGTCAGTTTAATAGGTAAATCAAAGCTGCACATGCAAGTGAAGCAAATTTAAAGGATTCATCCAGTTCTTTGTCAGGCAGATGTTTATCCACCTCCAGGAAAGCAGGGCTCCATCACATATAAGAGTTACCTAGGAAGACCATTGCCATCGCTCTGAATGCCCTCCCCTTCCTTCTTCTTCCCTGCAGTTTTACTGCTGAGCGTGGCATCACACGGTATGGCGTATCCCTCTGGTCAGCAGGAGTGCATCGTCCTGGCTGTGTCACCTCCTAGCTTCTTGTGCACCTGCAGCCTACCTACTGTCAGGGAAGGCTGAGAAACCAGAAGGGCCTTGATGCAGCATATGCTCTGCTCAGCAACAGTTAAAACATCCTTACGTTATCAGCACTGTTTCCAACACAAACCCATAAAATAGCAATGTATAAGCATATATGAAGAAAATTTACTTTATCTCAGCCAAAATAATACATTATTATGTTAAATACATTAACTATTGTGGAGTACTTGAGCGTTACAGGTACGGTAGCTACAGCAAGAGGTAAAGTCTTTTTAATTTTCTATGACAACTAACTACAGGAGCTAATCATTCCAGAAAGAACTCTATAAATATAATGATTAATTTATTTCAACCTTCATATTGTCTTACAAACCTGTGGTAGTTTTTATTAGATTTTATCATTATTTTCAGGTGAGTTTGTAGCATGTTCAGATATTCAGTAAACCATGCAAAAGTTACCCAAAGCAAGGCAATTTCTTTGTTTTTATCAGACCCTGGCAAAACCAGTACATTTCAATGAACGGTATGTTTCTCCAACTGCTGACAAATTTGGAAATTCAATGATATTCTCATTCAGGCTGTTTAATTTTCTATTATACAGGGAAACAGAGCATAGAGTTGAATGAGATGAACAAATCTGAAACTGCCTATGTTTTAAAAAACTTTCTTTTTTATGGAAACATTTCTTGGATTTATTTTCTTGGTAGATTAGAAAAGTTTTAGAAACTGAAATAGGCATTTCTTTGCCCTAGTTTCTTAAGTGCTCTCTAATGGTTACAGATCTACTTGTAAAACTCCTTCCTCATATGGCAAGAAAAGTCTATTTCTATGAGCAAAAGTTTGCAGGGTCAAAGCTTATAGTTGTAATAGAATACTCAGGCAGAACTAAATAACAAAGAATAAAGTGAAAAACACCAGTAAATTAAAATAAAGCTGGAATACACTCAATTAGCTAAATTACTATTGATATCTGTCATTATAAAGTACCCAGGGCTGTATAATTTTGTTCTAATCCCCTAAATGTGCAACTAAGCAAGTGAGAACATATATTCCTACAACCCCCAGTGGAGACATTGAGATTATGCATGCTCTCACTAATTTAAAGAGGGACTTTCACACTGGGATACATTTTAAAAAGCGAACACTTAAATAAAAAGCAATTTGGTCTGCCTGTAATTGTATTCCCCTTGCTGTTATTGCTAATTATTGAAGATATTTGTGCTTGAATGGATGAAATCCTTTTTTTTTCTTTTTAATTTTAAACAGCTCTGTTTCTGCTTCCACTCAGTCCTGCTGAAATCACAGGGTCAGTGTCTTTCTTTCATATTCCAGTTTATCAGTGTCAGTCAAGAGGCAAAGTCGGCACACTCAAATGGAGGGAATCATAAAAATGCTTGGCTAAAATCTGAAGCCAGTCTAGAGCCAAACATATTCAAAATAGAAATAAGATGAAAAAACCAAAATTTTGAACCATAAAGGTCATGAACTCGTGGAAGAAATTATTCAGAGAACTGGCAGATCCTTTATCTCTCTGTATGCCCCCATAGAAAGACTGGATGCTTTTTTGATGTCAATCTTTTCAATCAATTTGCATATCAGCCACATACATACTACTGGACTTAACAGAGAGATGATGTGATTGTTTTTAATGTATAGGATGCTAATTGGTTTCAGAGCAGGCTAGTATAATCTTTGACCTTGCTTTACTGGAATAGAAAGGTGATGAGAGGTGCAGTAAATTCCTATGCTGGGGATACATCGCATAACTATCAACAGAAGGTATTGGCTCAAAGCTTCTGAATGAATCTAAGTCCTAGCTGTGTGATAATACAGAATACTAAGAGATTATTAGGCCAAAATTTCTAGGCTACCCACGTCCTGACACGTGGTCCAGTGATAGAGGACTTCATAATTCTTTGATGGTGAATTACTCAGAGTTTCCTTATTATTGTTCTGAAACATGGTATGGATCTTATAATTTACCCGCTATACGAGGGTTTTCAAAAGCAGTTAATAGTATCAGAAAGCCTGGATGTCCTCCAAATTAATATATCTGAAGGCTGAATTTCAGAAAGCATATTTCAAATAAAATGTCCCAAATATTTCCTAACCGAATTACCAGATCTAGCAATGTCCTAGCATGCTTTTAAAGACACAGACTGCTTTGGAAGCCATCACAGTGTCCTTTAATAAATTTAATTGTTTATCCTGGAATGTTATTCATATATACTATACATCTGAACACTTTCTTAATACATTCTTGCTAACAATAATTATTTAGTAAATTGCCTTTTTTAAGTAAAGATACCTCAGCTAGCTTTAGTTTTCTGCTACATTAGCCTCATAACTGGCTATTAGATTATTTTGTAATACTGCAGCTATTTTATACTTCTGGTTATGTGATTTAGCAATTGCATGGGCAAGGTAAATAAACAAGAATTAGTTAATGTGAAATGAAAAAAAAAAAAGTAGTGATCTGAAAAAGTTGCTTTTAGTACAAGTTAAGAGTAAAATAGAATTCTTTGCTGTTAGGATGCCCAGACCAGATATGCTGGATATAGATATACCATCAATCTCTGGTACTGAAACTTACTGGCAAGGAATAGCTAGTATTTGCACTAAAATCTTGTAGCCTCCAAGACAGAGTAGCTGCATCCAAATGGCCTATAGGGAATGGCCGTAGCTTGTGCCTAACAACTCCCAAATTATGCCTCAGAATTATTTCAAAGAGCTTTTATTGGTACAAGCCAAAACTATGCTAGGGACTGTTATAACAGTTTAACAGATGATCTAGTTCCAGTTTGGGGAACATTTCCTGGCTCTGTTTCATTTCACACACTGACATAGCCTACAGATGTTAAAATCATAAATAGTTAAAAAAAAATTAATCAAAGAGTAAAAAAATCTCTATTAAATACGAAGACACACACAAAGAAAAGACTACATATTATCCACAAAACCAAGAAGGAAGTCTCTTTAAGTCACAAACAGCTGAAGAATAGAAGAATGCGTACTTTATTCTTACATTTGCCCCTGGGGATCTAATCTTGGCTGTTGTGAAGAACAGAATATTGGGGTGCACTAAGAAAGGTATATCTTCGGGTTTATGTTCAACAAATGCAATGGCAAAAAGTAGTTGGACTGAAGATGGTTCCATAAAATGAAGAACTTTCTCAATGTCAGGGCATTTGTTGGTTAAAAGGATGACATGGATTTTAATTTTGAAAAAACCAAATCTATCCCTGACTCCTCAGAAGAAATTCTTCTTGTTGCTGATTTATTTCATCCAGTATAAAGATTGCGGAACCACGCAGATGTTGCCAAACAATGCTGGGAAAATTAATTGCATCTATGCCATAGGAACAGAGCAGGAGACAAGATGTAGTAGGGAGTGTATGAGAGGGATTTAAAGGTTCATGGTAAATCTACGCCTGGAGCTCTACAAAAGCAATTATACAGGTGAGCTGATCACTTTCTATTACAGATGAACTGCTATAGCACATAACCCTGCCACTATAATACTTTAAGAAACAGCTATATGGAAAATATGAGATAACAAGAATATCTGGGGACTAAAGATATAAAAAAATAACCAGATTTTCAAAATTTACCACTCAGTCCTTTGAAAGTGTAGCAACTTTGGCAGGTGCATTCTCTCTCTGTCTGTATGTTATGTATGTATATATACGTGCATATATGTACGTATGTAGCTAATTTCTGTCTCTCTCTCGCTAAAATGTGCAGCCAAAACAAAAAAAAAGCCAATTGATTTCATATGATTTTTTATGATGGAAGGATGGAATATTTTACATCCTTCAGAATTGCAAAGACAACTTCAGATAGCGTTCTTTAACAGAATAGTTATCCTCCTCGTCTTCTAGGTAAATATTACATTTTCACATTAGACATGTATTTGCTTTCAGATAGAGTGATCTTCTCTGTTTAGCCACTTAGTTTTCTGATGAAAGAGTATTTGTTTTGAAACCATGGGCAAATACTCATATTTTTGTGTCAAAAAGGCATTGCATGTAACAAAAATATCTGAAAGAGCAATAGAAATTGCAGTCTAGTCCATGCCACAGGTCTGATTCCCCTCTGCCACTGATGTAATGCTCTCAAAATTATTATAGCTGCACTGACCTAAAATCTGTGCGCCTCTGATCAGAACTAGTGTCTAAAATGAAAACTGTGTCACTTTATGAAATACTGCAGTTTCAAAGGTGTCTTGATTAGCTTCCTTGGGAAAGTTAATGTCTTTACTGCTGATATGATGAGAGGAGCAGTAACACTCAGCAGAAGCAGACTTAGCAAGAGCACGTTTTGCAAATTCCACCGTTATATTCTGTGTTATATCCTATACATCCAGTTATATTCTATATGTTCTGTACAACATGAGGGGCTGGAGCGTGTGCAGAGAAGGGCAAAGAGGCTGGTGAAGGGGCTGGAGCACAAGCCCTATGAGGAGCGGCTGAGGGAGCTGGGGTTGTTTAGCTTGGAGAAGAGGAGGCTGAGGGGAGACCTCATCACTGTCTACAAACACCTGAAAGGAGGTTGTGATGGGGTGGGTGCTGGGCTCTTCTCACAAGTGACAAGCGATGGAACAAGAGGAAATGGCTGCAAGTTGTGCCAGGGGAGGTTTAGACTGGACATTAGGAAGAATTTCTTCACTGAAAGGGTGGTCAGGGGTTGGAACAGGCTGCCCAGGGAGGTGGTAGAGTCACCATCCCTGGAGGTGTTTGAAAAATGCGTAGATGAATTCCTTAGGGACATGTTTTAGTAGGGAGACAGGCATGGTTGATCTCAGAGGTCTCTTCCAACCTTATGATTCTGACTCTATGATTCTATGAATTTAAGTTTGCTGCTGCAGTTATATCTCCCTTTTCAGCAATGACTGAAAATTGTGCCAATGTTTACCTTTGCTTTTTAAACTGACAGGTATGAACAGATAATACGTTGTTGCTCAGGGGCTGACAAGTGTGACTAACTAACTGGAGGAAAAAAAATCCATTGCTGCTTTTTAGAGTGATCAATGTTAGTCTTTATCCCAGTTGCGTGATCTTGGATGTCGCAAGAATGCATCTGTAATGACTTTCAAAGGAGAAACTGCACATTTATTAGATCTGAGACAGCATCATTACAACCAACTAAAACTAGAGATCTGTCGAACACTTGAAACTATAATTTCCAAATATCTTTCTTTTCTTTAATTGAGGTTTGTTCTGCTGGCAGATGAATGCACCCTCAGCTGAATTTGAATAGAACTACTGCAATAATCAGTAATTCTACTTGAATGAAAACCACATAGCCTGGCTCTCTGCATGGTTATGTCTAGGAATGTCTCTCAGACAGACCTGACTCCTACTTTTCCTAATTAAAAGTGGTAATAACTGTTTTATTGGATCTAAATTACACTTTTATTTGACAAACTTAATTTAAAGTGTGACCTATCAACTTAATGACATTTTGAGGCTGGGTACAACCATACATAAATTAGAAGAGAGTGAGATACTTTGCAATAAAGAGGAAAAAATACAAATGAAGGATAAAACCACATCAAAACATTGCAGCTAACGAGGTCTGCATTTTGAAATGGGAATAGAGCTAACTCTGCAGACCATTTCTTACCAGGCTAATGGCTAAAATCAAATATATGGAACTTTCAAATTTCTGATAGGTGGGATTTAAGTTCTGTATTGTAAATGCAGGAAGTTTTAAAATTGAATTTGCAAATAAAGAATGAAGAGCTTGCCTTAACTGTTTGAATTCTTGCAAGAAGTGTATCTGTCTTTTTCATTTTCTTTTCATCCATAATCCTCTAAGCACTTTAAACAGATAGGTGAGCACCCTCATCAAAATCGTCCAGTTGAGGGAGCTACTGAGATCATAGTACAAACCTGACAAATACTTGAAGTGACACCTAAGAACCTGATAACATTACATCCCATGAGGTACAGAGATACTTTGTAGGCAGTGGTATCCATCACAGCTTCTCAGGAGCAGAGGACAAGGACATCATCTGTCCTTGAGTTATATCTGTGGTAAGACTTCTGCTTACTAGAGTCAAAATATTCCTGATAGCACAAAGACCCCCCACAGATAAATGAAGACATAAGATGGTAACAAGTATTTGGAGAAATTATTGGGAAAATTTATGTTGCTGATATGTCAAAATTCTAGGCTGAGTTTTTTCAGGAACTGCAGAATCACTGGAAGTAGTCATGGAAACCTTTCCATACATTCTCTGTTTCAAAGCAATTTTGGGGAACAAGAAGTGTTGAAAATGATCCTACTGTGACATTTCAACGTGATTTTTAAGTTTGAAGGAAAAATGCTTCTGCAAAATGTAGCTTCTTACAAGATTAAAAAAATACAGAAAATTAGAAATTATCTAAATGAATTTTTTCAAGTGTTTCAGCTGTAATTTTGAGTGTGGTTGAATTCGGTTTGTTAAAAGGTTTTGGTTTTTGATTTACTAATTTGAAATATGAAGAGAAAAATGCCTACATTTTTAAATCACTGAGATACGACAGCCTATGTCAAACTATAAGGCTACGTTGACATGATAGTAAGTAATCAAATTGCTGTGTTTCAACAAGTAAGCTTTAGCTGGAAGAGCTGTGGCCTCTGGCTGTGTATGTACCATAACTCCTTTTATTTGAAGTGATTCCAACAGGAATATTATGCATCATATTATAAATTGCCTTTGCCATAAATGATGGGATTTCGACTGTTCAAAAGATACCTTTGTAAGTACAGAGACATATCTTGAGGAGCACTGGAAGAGAGCATTAGGTTTTTATATCTCCAGAAGAAGTAATTTTTCCAGCTACACAGTGATACAAGGACATGTTTAGTCTGAAGATTTTCACAGAATCACAGAAGAGCTCACTTTCACAGTATCACAGTATCATAAGGTTGGAAAAGACCTCTGAGATCATCGAGTCCAACCTATGACCCAACACCTACACCTACTCCTACTCATCAACTACGCCACGGCACTAAGTGCCTCATCCAATCTCTCCTTAAACACCTCCAGGAACGGTGACTCCACCACCTCCCCAGGCAGCGCATTCCAATAGCAAATCACCCTCTCAGTAAAGAACTTCTTCCTAATGTCAAGCCTAAACCTCCCCTGGCGAACATTGAGACCGTGTCCTCTTGTTCTGTCACCGGTCGCCTGAGAGAAGAGACCAACCCCTGCCTGACTACAACCTCCTTTTAGGTAGTTGTAGAGAGCAATAAGGTCTCCCCTGAGCCTCCTCTTCTCCAGGCTCCCTCAGTCGCTCCTCATAGGGCTTGTGCTCCAGCCCCTTCACCATCCTCGTTGCCCTCCTCTGGACGCACTCCAGCATCTCAACATCCTTCTTAAACTGAGGGGCCCAGAACTGGACACAGCACTCGAGGTGCAGCCTGACCAGTGCCGAGTATAAGGGAATGATGACCTCCCTAGTCCTGCTGGTCACACTGTTCCTGATGCAGGCCAAGATACCATTGGCCGCCTTTGCCACTTGGGCACACTGCTGGCTCATGTTGAGTTTCCTGTCCACCAGCACTCCCAAGTCCCTTTCCACCTGACTGCTCTCCAGCCACTCTGTCCCCAGCCTGTAGCTCTGCATGGGGTTGTTGTGTCCATGTTGGAAGGTGTCTTATGGAAATTGCCTGATCCAATCCTCCAGCTCAGACAGGGTCATCTAGAACAGGCTGCTCAGGACTGTTTCCAGTAGGGTTTAGAACATCTATAAAGAAACTCCACAACCACTCTGTGTCAGTGCTCAGTCACTCTCACAGCATAAACGTCCTTCCTTGTGTTCAGATGGAATTTAATGTGTTTCAGTTTCTGCTCATTTCCTCTCCTCCTGAAGAAATGGCCTTTTAGTGACCTTTTAACAGTACGGTGATAACAGATAGATGCAATGTATATAACTCCCTGGGAGGAATAAACTTTCTATGGCTTCTGTCAATGACTAAGTTTACTATTTTCTGGTGGGTTGAAACTGTACAATCACCAATAGTAGCTGAGAGAAAACATTCTGGCAAGTATTTGTCAACAGACAAGAGGAAAGCTTCATATCACCTAATTATTATCTTAAACTTTGAGCTTATGTGGGAAGGATTTGTAAATTAAGACAAGCAAAAGAATTCTATTCCTGCTATAATCTTGAAGTAGTAATTAAGTTTTTTAATAAACAAAAACGAAATGAGTCACTAGAAGTGACACATGGAGCACTTAGAGGGCTTGAAGTTTTTTTCTCCTTTAGTCAGAACATGTGTTCTATGGCATTTGTATAAAAATAGTAAGAAAAAAAAGAAAAAACATGAAAATACATAATGTATTATGGTGGATTTATGGTGTGCACTGTACAATTTGCCTATTTAATCTATAATACTTTTTTCTGAAACTTGGAAAATATTTTTCTTGGTAGTCTCTTCAGCCTGGGACGTACATAAACACGCACAATCCCATTCAATAAATATACAAGTAATAACCTCCGGGAAGAAAATGTACTTACGTTTCTTTCCTCTTAATATTATCACACATTGAAGTCCTGATAACCAACTGAGCTTATCTGGAGGGTACAGCTGTTAATTCTGGTATCAGTGATTGCTTATATGAATGAGACCCTAAAAACTACAATGAATCATGACTCCAGCAGTCTCACACCTCAGTTCATACATATTGTCTGAAATATCACACTCATGAGCTGTGGTTTTGCCTGTCTTGAACAAGTTCCTCACGAAAACATCATCCTGTTCAAGTTCTCTAGGCTTGTTTCCAAAGCTCTGTCATCTAAATCCCCTTTTAATAACAACAATGTGTACCAGCCATCTTGATTTGACTTAGAGGGAAACATCGTGAGAGACTTAAGAATTTATTGCTGTTAGTAGAATTCAGCTTGAAAAGAAAGTAATTAGAAGCATTCAAAGGACATCTGAGAGTCGGGAAGTGAAAAAAAGGGTAAGTTCACCAGAGAAATAAAATAGGTCAAATGATGAGAGGGACTATGATGGATTAAATTTTTAGCTAGTAGTGAGTTACTTCTCCCTATTTCAGCCCCCTAATGTCTCACAATATTAAATCTGTATTTTTAAGATTCCCCTATGAAGAAAATAAATATTCTTGCCTGTATTTTAGAATGGACAACTAAAGCACAAAAACTCTATATATTCTGTTGACATGAACAACACCTAACCTGGGCATTAAGGCAAATGTGCTGGTTACTTGGAGCCTCTGCAGAGAAATTCTATGGCTGATGGCCATTGTTGATGGAAAAAAACCCAGATGTGTTTTCTAGTTTAAAGCACACTCTCTTTACCTAGATTCCTGGATTCTTTTCCAAGAAATGCAGAATGCTGAGTACTTCCAAAAAACAATTAAGAAAAGCTAAAACTACAAATGAAAGCCTAGACTTCAGAATTTAGGACTTCTAAACTAGGAGGGCAGTGCCTACAGCACTAATGTGGATCGATTCAAAGGTCTTTCAAATAATGAAAAACATTTTCCTTACACCAGACGGAATTCACTAATAGAAATAAAACCATCTTTTTATGCTTCTACAGTCCCTGTCACATAAATATTTGTTCCTTACATATATTTAAGCAGTTGTCTGTTTTGTTTTATTACTTGTTTTGTTTTTCATTTTTCATTTCCAAAAGAAAAAAACTAAACAAAACAAAATAAAAAAGGGGTCTACAATATTGCACTGGAAAGATATTATCACCCCATTCACCAGCCTGCAGAATTGTCAAATTATGACTCATATGTATTATGTGAATTAGTGGGTCTTCACCACTGGTACCCATGTTATTTGAATATTTCTTTGGGAAATTACAGATTTCTTTTTATTTATACTGTCTACAATAGTCTTTTGACTATCTTTTATGCAGATATAGGGCAGTAGGTGAATCCATGTATATTAAAATTAATTTATTGATGACTCCAGTAAATCAATAATTGAAAATGTTCGAACATCACCAAATGATTTTACAGCGATAGCAAATGAGAGATCATTTCCTCCTATACATAATAAGACAGCTCTAGCAGCAGGATGTTTGAACACACCAGTAAATCAGGAAACAGGGAAGTTTTACCACAGTATCAGTATGAAGTGGGATTTAAATTACTGTTCATTACATGAGCAGGAATCCCAGCTACCCAGCTGAGGGAAAGATTGAAAATAAAATGAAATGTAATAGAGATTTTTTTTTCCTGGAAAGCTTTGAAGACAAGAAAATGGAAGCTAAATGTATGTCTCTGTCTCTTTCTTTATATCTTTCTTGTTCATATGTTTGCATGTGTAGATAAAAAGAGACAGAAAGAAAAAGAATGAGATAGTGTGGATAATATCACACTTTCATTAGTATACTTTAAGGAGGGTAAAGCTGGGTTTTGGTAGAAGCAGATACATATGCTCTCTCTTCCCATATGCAGTCTTTGGCAATAGCTATAATATCTTGGAAAAACAACTTGTACTTTTGTGTGTCTGGAAACAGACCAAAATTAACCAAAGCTCCTGCTATGGTGACAGACTGAAATAATAGATCTTTACAGGAGAAAAGAGACACCTCACACCATTACTCGCTCATCAAGGAGGCAAATCATATTTCTCTAAGCATGTATATTTGTATGTATTCCTATTAATTACATATGTGAGTATGCTTGTATTCTAGGAAGACATTTTGACATTTTAAATTTAGCTTCTTTCTTAACTTTGCAATCCATCTCAATTTCTACAAAATTTGTGACTGGAATTGCAATATATATGTGTGTGTGTGTTTGTGAGTTTGTGTGTATATGGATGTACATGTAGATACAGTTTTTAGGTGTTTAATGGTGCTAATAGGTTCATAGGATTGATTAGATCAAAGAGCCTTCCATGTTTCAATTCCTGCACTTTGGTCCTGTCATTGGACACCACTGAAAAGCCTGATTCCATCTTCTTTCATCCCTTCAGGTATTTATGTATACTGATAAGATCAGGCCTGAACCTTCTCTTCTTCAGGCAGCCTTTCCTCATAGTCACGTTCCAGTCCCTGCATCATCTTCATGGCATCGAACTGTCTCCAACGTGTCCATGTCTCTCTCCAACATGTACATGCACAGTACTGCAGGTGCGGTCCCACCAGTGCTGAGTAAAAGGGAAAGATTACCTCCCCCATCTGCTGACAACGTTTTGCCTAATGCAGTCCAGGATATCAAATGCAGCCCAGAATACTCTAACTTGTTCTTTATCCCTCAGTAGCTTTAACATCTTCTTTCCCTACAGTTTCCTTCTTCTCTTTGTTATCTGGAATCTCCCACAAAACCTCGGAAACTTCAGCAGGCAGCAAAGCCTGGGTTACCTGAATTAATCGATTATCAAGAAGCAGAAATTACGATGAGATGGGGAGGTAAGCCCGTGAAAGCACTGTCATCCTTTCCTGTGTTTTACTGTGAATAGTGCTGCTGTGAGAGCAGATGTGAGCAAAATACAGGCATTTTAAAGTTATTTTTTGAGGCTTTTGCTGAGCCTGGTACAGGGCAGAAAGTTGTCAGGGTTGTGAAACTGAAAACAACTGGTTATGCAGAGACATATAAATAATTTCAATGACAGGTTAGAAAAGATCCTAACACCTGTCTGAAACAGACCTACGTCAGGTATTGACAACTGCAGAATTTCTTCGTAAGAGGGTGTTCACAGGATCTTATACATATACTGCTTAGAGCAGTATACGTATCTAATGCACGCCTGTCATTCATAAAAGGGTCAACCTTTTCCATGTAGCATTGTTTCAGAACTCGAGGGGAGGTACACCTGAGGAGCTGCATCTGAGAGATCAGATGGAAATCTGTCTTTTGTGAAATCTTTTTGCAGGATTTCAGAGGAAATATTTTGTAAAGTTAGTAGGTCCTATACAGAAAAGGCTGTCAGACTAACTAGGATATATAAGTTACAGAGTAATTTAATATAGGTTGGAAAGGGCCTCCAGAGTTTGTCTGGACTCATCTCTGATTCAAAGCAGGTTCAACCAGACTTGGTTGATCAGGGTCTTTTCTGGTTGAGTTTTGTGTATGTTTGAGGAAAAAGCTCGTACAACCAGCCTCTCTAGGCAGCTTGCTCCAGTGTTTTAGCATCCTTAACAGTGATATTTTTTCCTTAATTATGTCTATTCCTTGAGTTTCAAATTATTAAAATGTGTAGATTGATGTGTGTGTTTGTGTGTGTGTACACAAGGGAACAGTAAATTACAAAAGAATACTTAATTATTCTTTCTGCTCACAAACAACAGCTTAATAATAGCCATCAAAGCAAAACTTTAAGATTTTACACTTACCTTGCGTAAGGTAATTTCTTGTATAAAATGCCAGCTGAATTTCCATAAAAAATTGTGTCAATATTAGGAATATGGGTCAATATTCAGGTGGAGCATTTGACCTTCATGGTGAAAAACTGTGTGTACAGTTTAAGAGTTTTGTTTGCAAACTTGAAAATCCCCCAAAGTTGAATTAATTTAGAATTGATGGAAATGCAGTGAAAATTCACAGAAATTAAGATCAGTATGAGTGTTCGTTTTGTCTACTCTGTTGGTATCCTTCTTTTTAAATAGCTGACACTTACAGACTGACTGAGGATGAACATGAAAATTAAACAGTTATATAATGATGTTAAAAAAAATAAAATATTAGCTTCAGACAAGTAAATACGCATTGAAACTTGAAGGTGGATTTAAGGTACTCTTTAGCCTTCTAGGATAAAAAAAATACACATAATTTCACTGTGGCCTTTGATATACTCTGTGAAGAGCATGCAGTGAAACTAAGATGATAGATTTGCTGCATATACTGCAGATGTACTTTTCAGGTTAAACTATTTGACTATTGTATTATAATAGGGGTGGTACAAATATATATATAGATATGTTCCTATGTTCCTGGTGTTTTACTTCGAAAGTCCCTTCCAACTCAAAACATTGTATGATTCTATGAACCTCGAATCTACCTACATCAATTTCTGCAAACAAATACTCATTAAAATAGGGTTTTCAGAAGTCCTAACGAGACTTCTGCGACATGATGAAGTTATCTTGTTTGCATAAGGTCTCTGAATAGCTTGCTTACTACCTCCATCAAGTCTCTACCTTAGTTAGAAATGCCTGCCAGTCCCTTCTGAGATTCATGAGAGTTTATTAAAGCTTGCTACGAGTTACTTGTAGTGAAAATGTCAGTGGTTAGTATATAACTGTGTTAGGATAACTTATAGCTAGCTTGAAGCAATTTATGGCTTCTGTGTGAGGGAGTGATATAGAATCTTATTATGTAAATTTGTTAAACCATATTTCACTCACAAGTTTTTCCTCCTCCCATGACCAGCAGACTGAGATTGAGAAAGAAGTACACCCCTTCCTGACACACTTGAACGTGATGATCATATTGAACATGCAATTATTTCAACGTGATCTTTTAATTTCTACAAAGAAAGTGAAGCATTATATCTAAGAAGTGCAATGTGTGGAGAAAGAAAACATTTGAATGTGCAAAGCACAAAAAAGGACCTTTAACATATCTAATTTTCTTGGTTCTTTTTTACTTAATTGTACTATTTTTTTTGCCTGAACTTGATTATTTGAGTTTTATGCTTGCCATAACTCATCTGTAATAGTTAATTGATTTGTCCAGTTGTCTTTTACTGCTGTGGGCATTCTAATCAATTAAGGATCTTCACTGAACTGTGGCCTCCTATTTTCCCTCCTCCACCTTTCTTCCATTAAGTCTCTTGAGCGTGACCGCATGCCCACTTGTCTTTACGTATGGATGTGCTTGTTTGTTCTTTGAAGTTAAATCAGTTTCTTTCATTTTCCTTATCTTAACGTTACTTATCACCACCTGAATTTCCTCAAGATCCTGTGTACTGTGAGGCTTGCTTTAAATTCCAGCTAACTGAAAAGCTGCTTGCACAGCATCCAACAGTGTAAACAGTATTTCTGCAGTGTTTATCAAGCAATCTTGTGATATTATTGCATCGATATATCTATAATGATTCAGTGTCATAACCAACGTTATCATGAGGCAGCAAGCACCTAAATAATCCTCTAAGATCCCATAAAGCCTTTCAGTTTATTTAATTCTTTCAACATTTCTAAAATTCAACTGGATAACTAAACTTCATAGGTTTTCTTTCTTCCTTGAAGACTACTTTTTCTTTTTCTCATCCTATGTATTCGAGAAACTGTCTTTTGATTTTGATTTAATCTCTGTCTACTCCACACAGAGATTTACTCTGTAAAATTCTAATTGTTAATGCCTTTACTGCCCGATTATTGCTGTCCTTGACATCTGGTGTGCTGAATTTCATAAGGTGAGGAGTCAAATTCCCAGACATGCTTCATCTTTGACCTCCACAATTGAAAAATATTGCACTTTAATAATTATGAACCAGAATATGTAGCTTTAATATAGCAACCTTTTTATAACCAAGGAAGAGAAATAGTCTTTGAGGATTAAATAGTTTGATCTTCTGCTGTGAGCTAATACAGGTTTTTTTCTACCATAAAAATCTCTCTGGCAGTAAATTTAACATTTTTCCTTGCACAAGGGAAATATATGTAGCACAATTGTTCCTTAGTATTTTCAAAATATATGCACCATACATTAAAGGGAAGTTTACGTACAGGTACATCTCCTTTATCCCCAAAAGTTGCATATATTTTTTTCAAAGGGAGCACACAGCACTGGCCAGAATATACCAGAAAGCAGTGTTCTCATAAAAAACAGCTCCTTCCTCATTTCTTCCTCATTTTACATCTGGAATCAGAGGAGGGGCTCAGCTTCTGGAAACACAGGGGCTTCCTAAAGCTCCTAATGAGGCAATATTTTTCTGTGCCATGTGTTGTTCTACATTTTAATCTTGTACACTTGAATTCAGGAATTTTTCAAGCTGAAAGTATCCAAGAGCGTTTAACTAGTTAACTTGCACTGGAATTTGCATTTGATCAAAGTCTAGGCATTCCTTCCAACTGACACCACCATTACATCCATTTTCTCTTCTTTAGCATCCCCAGGGAAAAGTTAAAAAGTATTGTAATACCAACCTGCTGGCTCAGTCTTTTTTCTTCTTGGAGGGATGGCACTAAAATCCTTTCCCCAGGGACTTCTGCAACTGTTAGCAATAAGAAAATTTATCTGATACTCTCTTTTTTCTTTCTTTGCTTTATAATTTCTAAGTTAGTAAGCAATGATTCCTTAATTCTTTTCCTCTGAGTTATTTTTTTCCCTCTGTTATTTCTTTTGATAAAGTTACAGAGAACTCATGGGAGGCAAGAAAATACCTAAAAGGCTTAAATTATTTGACTGTAAAATGTGCTGCCTTTTTATTACATCAGCATCTCAAGGAAAAAAGTATTCATTTTACTTTTATGGAAGATAGCATGGCACTTACTGGATAAGGATACTTTTCAATTAAGTACACTTGTATCATTAATTGAATGAAAATCAAATTTATTCAGCAAAAGTAGACAAAATGTTAATTTAAAATTTAGGATTTTATACAATAATTGTTTCCTTCAAATTTCACCAGCTGTCGAATCCAGACTCTCTGTAAATACACGACAACTGAGAACACACCTTAGCTACACACGGCATCAATGGACAGTTACGGTTATTGTAAACACTGTACTTATGGATAATTTCAGAACTTCTCTGTTTCTTTTCCATAGAGATTGGGAATGATGACAGAGACTTCATGACAGCTGTATGTGTCCTGATAGTCTTTGTATATGAAGGCGCTGCCTCGATGTTAGGTGAGAACTAGTAATTAGAGCGTTTTGGTACCAGCTCAGCACTGATACAGCCTGACATCTAGCCTCTTGTTTCTTCAGTTTTTCAGTGTTCACTTTGTCCTTCAAATGGCTTCAGAAGCATTAGAACAAAGAGGTCATTCACATGTAAAGCTCACATATCACAGTATCACAGTATCACAGTATCACAGTATCATAAGGTTGGAAATGACCTCTGAGATCATCAAGTCCAACCTATGACCCAACACCTACACCTACTCCTACTTGTCAACTACACCATGGCACTAAGTGCCTCATCCAATCTTTCCTTAAACACCTCCAGGGCCAGTGGCTCCACCACCAATATAGGTAAGATTTATATCTAATCCCCTGCTGATTTTGAACCAGGATCAAGATCCAAAAGCAGCCCTTCCCAAAAATTCACCTAGGGTTCTTGAGAGTTTTTAACACTTTCTGCCTGGAAATAAGACAGAGAAAACACGGTCCTTCTTTAGATACCTATGATGTATTATTAAAGGAAAGATAAAGAACAATTCCTTGCTTATATTAGTTTAAGATAGGATTTATTGCACCTAAATTTTTCTGCCGAAAAGCCAGGCAGCTAATTGTAAGCTAGCTATCCAGAATCATTCTGTAGGCAACAGACAAAGATCAACTAATGACCAATGGAGTCACCTGTCCCTTCTATCAACATTAGAAGAAGTCTTCAAAATTAGCTTGGCCTTGATGCTACCCTTTGGGCAAGTGAATTTAGATGAGAAGCTAGTCTCACTGTTAGTATTTCAAGTTCAAGCCAGCTCCAGGTATGCCATATCTAATCCCAATTCTTCATTTAAATAGCCTTCATGCACTGATCATTCATTCTATGCTTTTGAGTAAAAAAAAAAAGAATCCTTTGGCCATACTAGTTCTTTTAAGACTGTTGATTCACCCCAGAGCATTTTACTTTACATCAGCAAATTAAGCTCTCCAATTCCTCATTGTTTCTGGCAAAACAGCAAATTCAGGAAATTTTAGACCTAAACCAGAACATAGGAGACAACATAGCAACTATAGCAAATTAATAAATAATATGTCTCTATCGTATCATGTATCAGACTTAATGTGCATATCCAACAGGGCTAAGACATTATCTTACTGCATATGTAATGTGCCATTGATCTGTGCAGTCGTTCCAGCGGAAGAAACCTCAGAGTGACAGAATGGTATATACAAAAACACAGAGGTAAGAGATTTGTAATTTTACGAGTCATAAACAATCCTCCAGTTACAGAATAAAAAGTATTAACAGGCTTTGTGTTAAATTTAAGGTTCTGTCCAATAAGGAATAGAGTTGTGCATACTTTACCTTAGGAAAGTAAGAGAGTGGGTTTTCAGGATTAAATGCCTAAAAGCAAGTAAAACACTTCAATTATATAAAAAATATAAAATTATAATTCAACTCAAATAACTTGTTTCAAATTTTTTTCATAGCATGGGTAAGACTTGTATTTAAATACTGTCCCTTTACACAGGAATCCATATATAAGCATAAGTGAGAAAAGGTGATGGGGAGGATTAATGTCTTTTTGCTGAACAACACAAATTTTACAGAAGAAGATTCAAAGTACACAAGCATTTCTACATGAACAGAATGTCTTATTTTGATCTTTGTTAGGATCTGTTATAAAAAGAATGATTTTTCCAACATGTGCTTAAATGGCACAATTTCAGATGAGGACAGTTTACATACATAGAGACTTCCAAGCATTGTGACTGATGTAAATGAAAATACAAACAACTTCATTTTAACAGAAAATCCTTGAAATTTAGTCTGGCTTCTGAAAAGAAAGTGATATTTTCATTTATGTTGTTTATCAAATAATTTTGGGGAGGAGAAGAGTGAAATATCTTGATTGTTTTAACATAAAAAAAAGATTGCTGGATTTGGATCCTAAAAAAAACCCCAAACCAAAGACTGAAGGGCTGGCCTCGAATAAAACAGAAAATGAAACTTAGGGCATAAACATCCCAAAGAAGGTGTTTGGACTCTTGTCCTCACAGGATGGGGGAGTGAGAGCCTGTGCTTCTCCTTCTCCTTCTCCTTCTCCTTCTCCTTCTCCTTCTCCTTCTCCTTCTCCTTCTCCTTCTCCCATAGTATCACACACAATATCACAGTATCATAAGGTTGGAAAAGGCTCCTTCTCCTCCTTCTCCTTCTCCTTCTCCTTCTCCTTCTCCTTCTCCTTCTCCTTCTCCTTCTCCTTCTCCTTCTCCTTCTCCTTCTCCTTCTCCTTCTCCTTCTCCTTCTCCTTCTCCTTCTCCTTCTCCCTTTTCTCCTCCTCCTCCTCCTCCTCCTTCTCTTTAACATTAATTTCTTTTACTTGAATGGCATTTACGTCACTTACTTATGTTGGAAGATTTCTTTCAGCTGGTAACAAACTTCTGGTCCCTTAGATTACATCTCTGTTCAGCTGAAAATAAGCAATTTCCAAAAGGGTATTTTCTAAAAGATGGTTTGTATGCATAGGAGAATTGATTTCACACAAACTCTTCTGAACTTCTTAGATTGGTATATAATTTCACTCTGTATGTACAGAGAACAAATTGTTGGTGAGACCAAGGCAGTAAGCTACTGTTTATTTTTAAGCTGAAAATGTCGGCAACCATTACAATTTACTGTTTGATAGACAACTTTTTTATTGTAATATAGGAGCATACCATGATTCCCTTTGTGATTTGTCAGGCTATAGGCTCTCTCTCTTTTTATAAATATATTGGTTAGATTGTAAATTTAGTTAGTTATTTGGAGTTGCTATGTGAGGAATTGATGTTGCTGTAAAAGAAGAGCCTCAGATGTAAATATGTAAGATTAGAAATAACATTCCTGCAACTTGCAGAAATCAACAGACCTGGAGTTTTTGCATAAACCCAGGAATACAGCAAATCTGGGACACTCACACAGAAAGAAAATTCCTTTGATATATTTAAAAAAACCCAAAGGGATTTCTGAACTGTTTAATTAACAACCTATAAAAGATATATACCTGAGACTGAACCGGGGAAAAAGATACCCCCTTTGTTCTATAAAAATACTTTGCTGCTTGGAAAGTGATTTTTAAAAGAGTAGTCAGCATCTGAACTAAAGTACCTACTGAAGACTTGCACTCTCCATGTTAGATGTTAATAGCTGGGAAGGGCAAAACTTTCCTACCTTACATCCATCAAAAATATAGTGGGTTTTATTTGGTATTGATTCTTAAGGTACAGTGAAGTGCTGCCTCTGGAGTACGCTTGCTGACGTGGCAGATGGTCTTTATTACTCCTAAAGGTCTGTTTGGTTAATGGCACTCTAATTCTTTAGTATCTCCATCTATCTACCCTTTCCTTCCAATTAAACTTTACTGACACATTTTTACAGCCTCTAAAGCAGCACAAATTAGCATCAACTATGGACACAATAGAGTAATCCGCTAATTGCAATCTGATGACTAACTTGAAGATACATAGAAGATATATTGGAGGCTCTTGTGAATGTTATTCTGATATGAAGAACATTTAAAATCTAAATATTTTATGTATTTCAAATCCTTCCTTATAGGCATTTAAAAGAAGTACTGGAACAGTAGTTTAACATACATCTATTGTTCAAATTTTACCAGAAGTCCATATGCTGCTGGTCATACTGTAGAGGTCCATTATAAACAGGCATGTACAGAAAAACTCTCTTCATATGCTACAGAAACGAAAATAACACTTCATGGGCACCCAAGCAAGGCCTGACAGTAAGTATATTTAAGTTATTGCAAGAATTCAGTTCCTTCAGGGGTGTTGGGTCAAAACTCTAATGATTGATTTAAGTCACTACACAATTCCATAAAAGTGCCATATCCAAGCATTTCTCATCAGAACTGCCTATGTTTGAATCAATTAACTTAGTTAACTAGAACTGTAATGAACTGAAGCCATTTACTATATTGATAGCTCTTTAGCTTATTTAAATGTTATATTTTCACAAAGCTTAACTACATCTTCTTACTTCCCAGGAAAAAAAACCAGCTCGCTCAAGTTTAGGAACGTTATCCCCTTTCATTAGGTGGGAAAACTGAGGAAGTGGACTTTTATTTTTTATGTTGGTTAATGTGGAATGCTTCTATTCTTGGCAGCCTCTGAAGTGAGCATTTAAAATTAGAGGGTACTTTATGAAGACTTAAGCCAAAATGTACTGGATGCTAAGCCAAAATCTAGGATTCACTTGCACTTTTGTCTCTCTGGTGCCTCATCCATCAGATGACACTTTTAATGCTACCTGAGCACAATGCTATCGCTGTCTCACAGCATTACTGACATTATAGATCACTGAGAAACAGAGTATACTTGCCTTGTATATTTGCCCTGTTTTATGCTTTTACCTAAACTTTCAAGATTGCACATTATTGAGAACAGGACACTTTTTTAGAAGGAATTTTGATCTGACTGAGAACACTATGTTTTCAGCTGTGCTGCTCACAGTAAAGTGAACTGATGAGTGGAAGATGACTGACTTGTTCTCTTTTTCTGTATATATTCGATCTTTGATCACAAATTTCTTTTGACAGTTTTCCTTCTAGACTGTCTAGAAAACATTTACACAAACAGATAACAATACAAATACACCAACACGTTTTAAATACCCTGGAGGTATTTAAAATATGCATAGACGAGGTGCTTAGGGATAAGATTTACTAGTGGACAGGTATGCTTAGACTCGATGATCTCTAAGGTCTTTTCCAACCAACTCTATGATTCTATGATAATTCTGTCACTGAAAATGTTCAGCTAAATAGTTTTAAGCTCTTATCAGATAAATTAATAAGGATGATTCTTTACTTTTACTTTTTTTATCCTCTACTGCTCTAAATGAGGATGTGTCCTGTATTCATACATTGCAGGAGTGGTAGCATAGCTATAGCCATAAACCTCATAATGTTTCTCTGACAAGGAGACTAATCTACCTGTTAACATGTGCATTCTTGAACAGTATCCTTTGAACAATTCACTAAAGTATTGAGGAAAAAAAACCCACACTGGTTTTAGTAACATAAAAAAATAATAAATTCAAAGATTTACATCAGTTCTTATGCATGCCTATGTATCAGTTGCTTATATTCATAAAGGAAAGGTCAGTGTTCATGATTTTCATTACTTTGTACTGTTCAAGTTTTCTCAGCATTAAGTGTTGCTTTAAAATTGATGTGTTTTTGCTCACAGCTTCTGACAATTTTTCTGTCCTGAAGTTTTTGAATAAAATACTCATAGATCCAGCAACAGCAGCAAAAATTAACAGTTTCTTGTACTTTTCTTATTCTTTCTTCAGATACTACATATTAAAATTCACCACAGTTAGATTTTGTAGAGCAAAAAAATGACCTGTCTGGTTGGTATATGAGCTAGCTGTGGATGTCACTTATTATAACAGCATTTCTAACAAATAACAGGTCAAATTCTTGGGTTTCAAAGTATTCATGCAGAGTGTCAATCATTTACTCTTTACCAGTTCAAATGCATAGTCACCTAGGTGTACCCTTAAGGGATGCTCCTGACTTTTTATCAAAAATTCTTCCTTTCCATATCTCATCTAGTGGGTCTTAACAATTAGAACTCAAAAACCAGGGAAATAATGACATGTTTGAAAGGAAGACATGAACAGCTCTGTTTTTCCTAGTATTACTCACTACCTACTAAATATATACTGCAATTTGACTCTTTCCTTCTTGCTACTTTTTAAATAAACAGAATTTCCTTGATTATTTTACAGAGTCACCTTAGCCTTTAATGTTCAAAATAAATAACATCATTAAAGAGATAACAGAAGCTGCAGCATAAGGAATGGTCATGGCAAGACATTAATTTAATAGTATTCTATAGAAAACATAGAGCCAACAGCAAGTGTGAAACTAAATTTATGGGTAGTATTTAAGATGATATTTAGAAAGTATTAGAATGAAAAACCAGTTTCTCACTTTGTTTCATCAATATATGAGACTAGTTCAAACAATGAAATAAGGTGTATCTTTTTAAGTGTCATTTTTCCTGGTGACATTCTCATGTCTATTTTGTGTGAAATGTGTAACAAAAGATGCAGTAAATCATGCAATATATGTTTCATTGCAGAAACTTTGCACTGCTTCCTGAATATCTGTTTCTGAGGAAAATTTAATCCCTCGAGTATTATATTTATTAGTAGCACCAAAGGCAGAGAAACATGATTATTTTTAATTCATTATTATATTCAAATGAATATTTATAGCACATTTTGTCATTAGTGAACCATATATATTAGTTAAGGATTGAACAGCAAGGATTGCAAAAGTCTGCATTTAGTAAAAAATAATTCAGAAGTCTTTACTGCATCACATAATCTTCTGATGAACTTACACCTTTTTTGTATATTTTCTCATCATGCCTGCAGCTTCTTTACGTCAATATTTTTTGTTCATCTTTAGCAGGTGACATACACCAGCAAAAAGCTGATATCATAATTTTAGGTAGAGGTTTTCTAAAGTGTTTAGTGTTTATCCTCCTTTACTACCAGTGAAAACCTGGAACTTACAGAACAATGAATTTACTGGAGCTGGTGTCATATGCTGTAGAAAATCCCATGACAATGAAGATTCTGATCACTTAAGGTTTTGTTGCACTTTAAGAAAATTTCCATTACTTGTATTAGTCTGCATGATTCACATTTTTGACATTCCCCCATCATGTCTATATGCGTTTACTCTTATGAAAGTCTTTTTTCTGTCTAACAATTTAGAATTTACTTTCACATTAATTCTCATAAATGGCAGCTAGAATTTAATATTACAAACTGACATTATTGCATACCATTAAATATTAATTTAAATCTACTTGGAGAAAGGCAAGTCTCTTCCTCTTTGCATTCACACACTTCATTTTGTACCTCGATGGAAATTAGGGTGTTTCCAGAATAATTATTGTGTGCTGATCTTATTACACAGACACATAAGCTAACAATCAATGTTATTTATGTGAGCATTTCTGCCGAAGTCTGTGAGACTACTGTCTGATGTAAAGGTGCATGTAAAGTGGAAGGTGGAATTGGGCCTACAGTCTTTAGAGATTACCAAGCACCCTAACTTAGAAAGCAGGTAATTTAATTATTAAATCAACAGGAGATTGACCCTGCAGTGAATTTTTAATAACACACTAATTGTCTGATAAAGAAATCAAATTAGACATTAGTGGTAAATCTTCATCTCAGCATGAAGACAGTTCCATCCCCAAATCTTGTTACTAGTAGAAGAACTACACATAATTGTTCTCTCGTTCGGGAACAATTTACGTTGGATTTTTTCCTCTTCCCCCTCCCCCATGAAAAGAGTTAATACTGAGTTTAAGACTACAATGATCATGAGAGTGACCCTCAGCTGTCCTCAAGCATTAACTATTGCAGTCTCCTACAGCTTATAAATTAGTTGTGGGACAAAGTAGTTAAGACCTTTTTCAAAAGTGGAAGAAAAAGCTGTTTTCACAGAAGAGAAATTCTGTGAAACCAACAGAGAAAATTCATCTTAAAAATAAATAACTACTCAAAAATTCCATAAAAATTCACCTGAAACTTTCAAAATTGCACTTTACATTCTCATTTCACAATTTATCTTTAGTTATAACATCCGAAATATTCTGCTTACTGTTATGTCACAATAAAGAAATGTGCTATTTGTATAATAATTTTTTTTGTAGCTACTACTGATAGAAGCATCATATGGAGATCAAAGTGTCTTTTGTTCTGTTCTGAAAAAAGCTTCAAACTGCTGTTTGAAACTTCTTTAAAAAAACTTTTTAAAGATGTTGGCTTTCAAATACAATCTCAAAAGTATATGGCTCTTCATCTGAAACACAGAAATTTTTAATGGCATAGATATGATTTTCAGCCTGCTAGTTGGTAATATCGGCAGCTGTTATTTTAAGATTGAAATAATAATATTAACAAACATAATATTCTTAAAATAATAAATCAGATGCAAAAAGATTTACCATCAGAAAACATTTAAAGAACAATTTTGGAAGTCAATTTTCTTGCAGACTTTTAGGGGTTTTTTTAGTTTATGGTATCTTCTTCTCAAATACAAAGATTAGAAATGTCTCTTCCTATTATCTGAAATCTGATTTTTTATGTGGTTCTAGGAGGTGTAGCTTTAATAAATTAGAAAAAAAATAAATATAATGACAATTATACTAGGATTATTAAAGTGGTTGCGCTGAAGCTGGGAAAAAAAGTTGCTCTGTTAGTTTTTATTCATGCGATATCTCTAGTTAGTAGTATTTTAGCAGCAAGGCATCAATTACTATTTATTTCAATGATACTATTTATTAAAAGAGAACTCATAGAGGAAACAATGATTAGAGTTTTTTTTCAAGATACTTGTAAAACTTGAATTATACACCACAATTAACACCTCCCTGATTCATTGTATTGGGATTTATAAATAAGGTTACAGAGACTGATCACACTGTTTAGAAATTTGGACTAAAATGTAGTATTTGATTTCATAAACTTCTCTATTTTTGTATTTGTTTGGTTTATTTTGACAAAAAATATATCAAGATCTATTATGATTGGTGTTAATTTACCTGTATACTCAATTTTCAAAAGAAATATGCTTTTCTATTCAGCAGGAACATCGGTTATAAATGTCCTTTCCTTATAGAAAGATCTAAATTATACCTCTTTTCTTTCTAAGGGATTAAAATATTTTGTTTACAACCATTATCCTGAAGAAGTTTTATGATTTAGACAATTAATTAGTAAATTGTCTCCCTGACACAGAATTTGATTTAACAAAATCAGACTGTGTATGAAATGGTGGCTGCAATATTATATATAGCTGTATCGAACCGTAAACAATAATATCTATTCCAAAATTAAATCCTCTTGATAATTCACCTGTTTTCACTGAGCAATCATACTCTCAGTCAGAGCCTGTACAAAATAATCAGTGTGGACTTAACGACAGTTTCTGCTGCCTTTAACTCAAGAAGTAGAGCAAGATTGTTTTCGCAGGAGCATCAGCAATAAAGACTTGTGACCCTTTCACTCATCTTTCTTGCATTTGTTTTATGATCTGGAGCTTTAGGCAATCTCCAAGCAGCGTAGGAGTGGTAACTTACAAATTAAACAATTGTTTTGACTTGTAAAGCCCTTTGACAAAGATTCAGATGGCAGTTGTGGACCATCTAGCAAATGGCATCTTAGATATATTTTAAGCGCAGAAGATGATAGACCTAACTAAGTCTTTCTCCACTCTGTCCAAAAATCTGTCTCCCCTCAGGCTCTGAGTGAAAGCTGACATATTACTGAAAGGCTCTCTTAAAGCATCTTTGGATGGGCTCCAGCATTGCCCTGCTTTATCCTGTTGTCTTTTCTCATTCTCACAATTTTGGGGCTTTTGGCATTCTTCGGTAATGCTTCTCAGTATGTCTCTCTCTCCATTTCGTATCCGCAGAGTGGCTCCATCAGTTACATCTAATCAGTTAGGTTGTTTGATCCTCATCTGAATTTTCTTTCCTTTTTCCTGTGAAGGTTAGAACAGCACTTTTTAAAAAAAATCTAAATGGTTTAAGAGCTGAGTTTTTGAGTACTTTTTTGTTTGTTTTGATTTTGTTGTTGTTTTTATTTAGGACTTTTAAAAGATTCTATTCTTGCAGTAGAAGTGAAATATCCTGTGGTTCAGCTTTGTATTGAAATATGAATGACAGCATGCAGTGTTCTAAATCACTATGCATTTTGTTTACATTTTTGAGAGCTTTTCTTCTCAGTTAAACTCCTGTGTTAGCATAGAACTTTCCAGCATGACTTTACTGCTATAAACATTGTTTATTCCACTGTAACTATTTTCTCTTCTTTACATAGCAATGGTTCTTATTAAAGCCACCAGGGTTCAAGTATTTATTTATTTATTTATTTAAATAGAGACTGCATCATTGGTGTTTAAAAACTTAGAAAAAATTATGTTTATGTGTATGATAATGAAAACTGCTGTATTTCTCCCATACCTTATTTAGTTGGAGCAAAAAATATTTCTTGCTTCTCTTCTGTTTGAAATGAGTATATTGAAAATATCTTCATGGAAGCAAATATTAGTAACTGAGGAAAACTTCACAGATCTGCAACAGGCCTGTCCCTGCAGGATACTAAAATATTCCAGAATAATTCACAGGACTTCCTTATGAGATAGTCCTGGGATCGTATCCACAAAATCTTAGGAACTCTGCTAGTACATCTAAATGCGAACTGTTCTTGACCAAAGTTGTTTTAACCTAATCCAACTTTGAAGTTTGTCTTGTTTTCAGTAGATGTCTGTTGCTTCTGCAAATACCCTCCAGAGGTCCCTTCCAGCTCTAAATTATTCTGTGATTCTATGGCTGGTGCTGAAGCATGCAGGCAAATAGGGTAACACACAAGGATAACATATTCAGTATTTCCCCTCTGACATTTGCTTTGGTAGTTTACTCTCACTGTAAATGAAAACTGGAAATTTCATGATATTGTACTTAAAAAAATGAACTTAAGAAGGAAAAGAGAGGTTTTAAAGAGAAAATAACAGAAATTTCAGCAGAAATCACAAGGTGACCACCAGCAATAAATAGAATTAAATTCAATGACCTATTTATGCATTTCAGGGTAATATGTTTTGCATCCATTTGAGTCTTGGGACAGAACTTCATCTGATGGCATATATACATACTTGGATTTATATCTCTTCCTATCTTGTAGGAGTCAGATCTGTTAACTTGCAACAAGTTTGAAGTCTCCATACATGGAGTGCTACCTACACTAGATTTTTGTGCAGGGTTTTTTCTGTTTATTTTTAATGAGGAACATTTATATTCTAATATGCACATTATGTACCACGCACTAAGGAGGTCAAAGCTGTTGGGAAAGCTCTATCCCTTCATAAACCAAAGGAATAAACCTGAAGATATAAATACGTAAATGCAGGAATATGTGCACACAGGCACGCACAAATACGCAGACATACTGGCATTTAGCTATCTATATACAGGACACACATGTGGCTTGTTCTTAAAGGAAACAGTTGAATAATTTTCTTAATTCTTAATATGACAGTAATACAACAGAGTAATATAATATAATATAATATAATATAATATAATATAATATAATATAATATAATATAATATAATATAATATAATATAATATAATATAATATAATTCCTGCATCAGGAATAGTGTGGCCAGCAGGACTAGGGATTCCCTTATACTCGGCACTGGTCAGGCTGCACCTCGAGTGCTGTGTCCAGTTCTGGGCCCCTCAGTTTAAGAAAGATGTTGAGATGCTGGAGTGTGTCCAGAGGAGAGCGATGAGG
The DNA here is from genome assembly GCA_033558235.1 of Neomorphus geoffroyi. Lineage (NCBI taxonomy): Eukaryota > Metazoa > Chordata > Aves > Cuculiformes > Neomorphidae > Neomorphus > Neomorphus geoffroyi. Next base: position 176,205 of record JAUMJM010000005.1, read on the forward strand.
ATGGTGAAGGGGCTGGAGCACAAGCCCTGTGAGGAGCGACTGAGGGACCTGGGGTTGTTTAGCCCGGAGAAGAGGAGGTTCAGGGGAGACCTTATTGCTCTCTACAGCTACCTAAAGGGAGGTCGTAGTCAGGCAGGGGTTGGTCTCTTCTCTCAGGTGACCGGTGACAGAACAAGAGGACACGGTCTCAATGTTCGCCAGGGGAGGTTTAGGCTTGACATTAGGAAGAAGTTCTTTACTGAGAGGGTGATTTGCTATTGGAATGCGCTGCCTGGGGAGGTGGTGGAGTCACAATCCCTGGAGGTGTTTAAGGAAAGATTGAATGAGGCTCTTAGTGCCGTGGTGTAGTTGACAAGTAGGAGTAGGTGTAGGTGTTGGGTCATAGGTTGGACTCGGTGATCTCAGAGGTCTTTTCCAACCTTATGATACTGTGATACTGTGATATATTCTAGCAAAAAAGCAGAGTACAGATACTTTAAGTAAGTCTGAAAATGGCTGAAGTTGCATTCCCTTTTTATTATATTTAACTTCATATATCTGAGCTTGACACAGATCTGCAAAATTTTACAGTTCTTATATTTTGAAAATATAGTATTCCTGCTGTACAATAACCAAAGTCATGATTTCAGATTGTATTTCTTTAATACATATCCACAATCATGATGAGTTACAAGAAGTAAGATAGAATGGACTCTTCTATGTTTTCTCTGTAGCTTGCAGAAAGTATTCATATCTCAAAAAATCTCAACTACAAAATATCCTGAAGCTTCAAAATTACAAAACAAGACTCCTAAGAATAGGCAGATGATATGGACAATATTTGCAAATGCTCCCGTACTTGTTTATGTTAGAACTTTCGTATTTTCAGAGAGTGCTGACTCACCAAACAAACCATTCGCCAAAAAAACTGACTTTACATTCTATCTGTTATACAACCAAGTTATTTCTAGACAAATATCTATCTATATAGATAGACAGATATAATCAGCACCCTCCCTATTACCTTCAAAATCATCAGTAGCAGAATGCAGAACATTCATGTTGTTTACGGCAGTTGAAGATACATTGAATGTTTCTGAATGAATTAGTGTTGCTTTGCAGTGCAGATGTTGGGTGTGCACGGACAAGAAGAGCACTAACACCCTGTGTGTTGTCGCTGTTCACAAATACTCATTTTGCAGCTTTGCCATATGCATATATTATGTGTAATGGTTCTGAAAACTCGCTTTCAAAGATCTTAATGATATTCTGTCCCTTGTAAACTGAAGTGAAAAAGAAAAAGATAAAATGAATCAGATAAGCTTCTTTGCTATTCTTCTTGAATCCCCACTTTAAATCTCCTTTTTGCTGTGATGCTTACAAAATACCAGCTGCAGTACTGAAATTCCATCTATCATGCTGTCAAATATACTCTGTGTATTCCTTTACTGTCTCTCTATCTGTATACCTGATACAGATTATCTGATTGTAAACCATATAAAATGAGGATGACCACTTAGTTCTGTACATAACCCTGTCTACATTTAATCTAATCTGATTTTAATCTACTACATGCAGATATACCTTCTCATTGACTACTGCTTAGGGAAGCTTTTGGTCAAAATTCTTGTTAAATAAGTATTCCTTTTTTATACCTATTGTCAAAGAAATAATGAAAATTTTCTTGAATGTATTATTAATTCAGAATTCTAGGAATCAATGTGGACAATATTGTCTCAGTGCAGAAAGTTTGGCGCTGCGTTGTTTATATCACTGAGTAGAAGTCTAGTGGTCTCTACTGTACTATGGAAAATGTATTGCTCACAGATCATGTTAAGAACATGAAAGAAAGCACGAGCTTTTCAACTGTTTCTCTGTGGAGCCAGAATTCTCAGTATTTTGTGGTTTCTGCCTAGGAAACAGAGATGTTTTCTTTCCCACACAATGACTGAATATTTTTAACCAGCGCATAATATATATTATTTGAATCCAGATGCATATGTTTGTGTTTCTAACTGTACTGTCACACTGTTGCTAGTTATAGGACAAGCTAGTAATTCTTCAGAAAGGCAATGTAAAAAATGAATGAAGTTGTTGAAACTGAATAACTAATTATAAGAGATATATTTATTTTCTTCATGATCATTTCTCTCCAGTACTGTTCTATCTTCTTTTCCAAACTACCTTTTTCTGTATTTGATAGCCTGTATGGCATACAGAATATTTTGTTATTCTTCAACCTTCAAAATTTTTTCTCTTTTTTCAGTGATTTTTTTTGCCTGTGTTCTCATGTTTGCGAAAAGCTCCTAGCTGTTACAAATTGATGAGGCCGGCATCTGGATTGCTTAAAATATTTTTACCAGGCACCTTAAATATGGCATCTGCCTGTACCTCTTTTTTTCATCACAATATCTCTATACATCATTGTCCTTCACTGCTCGACCTCATAGGGCTTTATTCAACCTTTAACTCTGTTTCTTCAGGTTTCCACTTGATAATACCTCTTTTTCTATGTAAACATTCCGCTTTTCAAATTTAGGACTTGCTTTTTTGTCTTTTACTCAAGTGTGTGTATTTCTTACTACATAGACAATTGGGAATACTATTTGCACAAACAACTCCGATAACAGAGCCTGATTAAAAGACTGAAAAAAAAAAATTACTATTGTTGTGCTGCATATAGGACTGCACAGAATGTAAGAGATATCAGGTTTTGCTAATGATAAAACATATGAGCTCCTTATCCTTTCTCTCCCAGATAACCCACTGAAATAATCTCCGTAAAAGCAAGATTTATTTTTGCAGTAATTTTTGTATTGATCATGGCTACTAGTAACTGATCCACATGTAGAAAAATTATTAGAAACCCAGTTAAATCAAAGAGATGTTCTGTATTTTGAATAGCCTGTAGGATTGTATTAGTGAAACCTTTGGCTATTCCTATTTCAAAATCAATACCTTTGCTGATTATAAAGTAAATGTGTTGTGTTTTTCTGATGTAGTGTTTTAGACATTTGAATAACAACCTTCTTTTAAAAAATATGTATCTCAAGGACATTTATAGATCCTCAACCTGAATTACTCTACCAGCATGAAGATTTGTTTGAGAAGAAATGACTTGCATTCACACATTTAAAACAAGTGACTTTATGGAAAGACTTCACATAATTTACTCTGTGTTTCCCCAGAAATCTTCTGTCTACTGCTTGCATGCATGTTGTTTGGCACAAGAATTACCTTTATGGCCAGTGAACAGGTTTAATGTGTGACAGAAGTGGTGGACATAGAGCATAAAGTCAGACATGCACAGGCTGTGGACTGAAGACTTAATCTTGGCCAGGGAGCACTGAATATCTCATGGATACCAATGACCGAGACAGCAGCAGGCAAATTATATATAAACCCTCCAGGTTACAGACAGTGAATCTAAAGCAGCACATGGCAGCAGCCAGCTACAGATCCTACTGTTCAGGACTTGGAACCCTGAGTGTGGCATCTGGGCAGCCTGCAATTGCCAGCTTTACTCTCAGATAGCATCAAAGATTGACTCATCTGCAAAAACAGGCATAGGAAAATGAAGGCCAAGGGGTCTGTGTACAGCCTGCTCTTGCCAGCTACATGAGAAGGGTGTGCCAAATACATTTTTGGAGTGTTTTAGTCACAATCATGTTGATGAGGTCCAAGGATTTAAAAACACAGTAGTGTCAGACAAAACCTGGGTTGTATGCATTGGTTTTATTAAAGCTGTATTAGGGATTACACTCTCAAACACAGCATGTTTGAAATAATTTTCAAGGCTACCTTTTCTACCCATCCTTGGCCAACTTTGTGATCAATCATTTCACTGCTTAGAATAGATGTCAAGCAAGTCAGAAGAGATTCATGTCAAGAAAATCAATAAAGAACTGAAGATAGAGTCAAAGCAGTTGTGAATATAAAAAAGGAAATTCACATAAATTGTGGTTCCAGCTCCACTATCTTTTTTTTCAAAAACATATAAATTGTGTTGACATGAAATATTTTAAAAAAAACAAAACCAAAAAAAGAACTCGAAAAGAACTCGAACCCAAACCCAAACCCAAACAAATCTGCTCCCTCTGCCTAAACCACCCAAGAAAATAACCAGAAGCAGGATTATCGAGGTGTGCCCCTTGAAGTATGTTGTATCACATAGAATCTTCTCTGTACACAAGTGTATCATGTATCGGAGAACACACTTGCTCCTTTTATATGGGACTGCATGAGTTGGGGTGACTGACCTATCTTTTTGCAATGTCTCTGCAACTGGAGATATTTTCTAGAACACAAAGAGGGAGAAGGTGGAAAAGTTTATAGTACTGTTGCTTCTGTGGATGCTATTTAAAGAAAAGGGGGAAGGGGAAATAAGAAAGGCTTTCTTGGAATGCTGGAATGCTGTGGATTGCTGAAAGAGAAAATCCTAAGTCTACCTCAGACAAGTGCAGACATGGTCCCTTCTAATGAGCAAGTTAGTCAATGATTAAAGAGTGGATTAGGATTCAAAGTATTTGAGCCAAATTCCTCTATTCGACGTGGAGAAAAGCAGTTAATCTTTTTTTCTGCCTCTTTCTAAAAACAGAGTCAGAATTCTCTCCTTGTCATTACATGTTAAAAATTATCTTTAGGCCAATTATTTCTTTAACATGGACAGGTCCATTGTGTAGAAAACAAAGGCATGACTTGACTTGTTTCTCTTGCTGTCACTGATCTTTATATACATAATTCAGAAATTTGTCTGAATAAAACATCTGATTAGACAATTCAGATTTTATTTGAATAGAATGGGAATACTCTTACTCAGACTTGAGATCTAGGCAAGTCATCTAATTAGTCCAGAGACAGGCCCTTTTGTAGAGAATACAACTGGTTTATACTGATTTCTCAGAACAGAATTAAACACCTTGTCAGGGTATTTTTGCAATGAATATATGAGCCTAGACTATTTACTTAGTCTTAAGGTATTCCTTCCAGAGGGTTAGCAAGAGTTGAGATTCATAGTGGTCATATAATCTCACAATGTACTCTGGAAAGTACTACAATACTTAAAATTTCCAGCTAGGAGTAGTAACAGTGGAACAAAGCCTCTGCCAAAAAGCATATCTGAATTCAAAATTCTGCTCTGAGCTTTGCATCTCATATCCTTAGGAGTATTCATTCAATCAATCTGAAAAATCTGAGCTTTTTCCAGAGGAAATAATTCATAAACCAGGGCTGTTACCTCTAGCTATGCATCAATCTCTCTCTATAGTGTGTAGTCACCAAGAAGTTTGCCCTAAAAAAAATCAGTTTGCCAACTGTTGATGAACTACCTAACTTAACATTAAGTAAACCAGTCAACAAAATTATTAGAAATTCTGATGAAAAATGGCCCCTTTTTAAAACAACATTTCCCTGGAATTTTCTGCCAGTTGAAAAAGAATCTAGTACTCAATGAGTATTATTATTCTCTTTTCTTTCTCTGTCATATGTTGCCAATGTCCAGTCCAGGAAACGTTGTAGAAGAAGAGGAACACAAAGTATTAATATTAATGTGTTTTATTTTAAAGTGTAAAAATTAAAATCACAAGTATTTCTACATGCTCAGGAGAAAAATCACAAATTTTTGCAAAAGTATATTGCTATGGAAAACAGTACGTCAAGTGCAGATGGAAATCCAGTCTAAATAGGGTTTCTGGGCTACTCTGGCATAGAACCACAGCTCATGGCAGATAAAGACATAACTCTAGCACCAAGGAGACCTCAGGCTCCTGAAGATGTCACTAAAATCTTTTGAACTCTATGGAAATTTTATGCTATTATTTGGGTTCACTTTTTGCCTTATTCGCAAATAACGTGCCCAAGATACAAGTACCTCTACTTCCAGTTGATAGATTTTGGCATTGTGATATTCTGATCATTAGGAGGACTGAAGTGAAATTAGTAGATCTATTACCCAAGTAATTTCCTGCTCAATATAAACAGCAGTGCTGGTCCCCAGTGATTTTTGGATCATATGTCTCTGGGCTTAAAAATCTTTCTACCTACCCCTTTTGTACACCAGTACACAATTAATTATGTACATACTGTGGTCAGAGGTTTTATCGTCTCCTGAAGTATTAAGCATCAGATTCTACTGCACACAGGAAGAACACAGAACTTAATTTCTGATCTGAGATGCCAATGGCTGAATTCCTAGCTGTAAAGCTACAGCATCAACACTCAGGCTTACGTTCTATGTTTGCTAGAAAGTGCTTAAGATTTTCATTGTAAAAATGCATTTTTTCATGCACTAGCACCGCAAAACATTCTTATTTTGAATCTGATTATCCTTTAAAAGTGATGTCAAAGGAGGGAAAAATAATTAGGATAGAGGAATTAGAAACACATGGAAAATCCAGAAAAGGTCATAATAGTCCATAGAGACTTCATAGTGATTAACAGTCACCTGCTATTAAAAAGTCAAACATTTTTGTTTTGAAAGTGTTTTTCCTCAGGTAATGGTGATGCCTAGAATGACGATATCACATTATCCTCTTTGACTGAGTCCACTTTCTAAATCCTCACTTTCAAGTAATGTCTAGTTTTCACAGATTCTTTTTACAGAATATATCTAAGATGTGGCTTTTGCTATCTATCTGCACAGCTGAAATATCTCGTGTCTCAGCTACTGCAATACTCTTTGTTCTCTGACTTTGACAAATGCAATCTTACTCAGCTGCTGCAAAGATCATTTTCCTGGTCTGTCACTTTGACCATTTCACCTCTCTACACCTCCCTCCTCTAGCTACTTCTTTTCTGCCACTTGAAACATAAGCTGCTTGGCCTCACCTTCAAATCCGTTTCACAACCCATCCCCACCCCACAGATGGTCTTTCCTTTCAGTAAAGAGCAGTTGACATATGCTACTGATTGGCACACAAAACCAGTCTTAATAGACTTTTAATCAAGTGCCTTTCTGATTTCTCCTGCTGTCTTTAATATTGGGATACACTTCCTGAAAATATCCCCTGCATTTCCTTATTCCTCTTCTTTCAATTCTGGCATTGAAATTTACCTTGCCATAATGTCCTGAGAAAGCCAAGGAGAGAGAATTGGCAGAAGTATAGTCTTTTATTCCCTAATATTACATCATTACCTCCTCATTTCTCTCTGTCTCTCTGAGTGCAAGTTCTTTGCAAAAGGGATGCGTGAGGTTTTTATGTTTCTTCCACAATGACATCCCAGTTAATTATTGAGATTCTTATATTTGAAAGCATAAAAAATGAGAGAGATCTCCTGTGAGCTTATTAAATGCTTTTCTACACATTTTGCATTCAGAGGAATTTGAACAATACTTCTAGATTTCCTGGACCACCCGATCCTTGGATGTTGTTATTGTTACCTTCAGTCTTCATTCTATTCATTTGGGGCATCCTAAGACTTCAGTCTAATCTCAGCATAACGATAAATGCCAGAGCTGAGCCTGTCATCAACATTTACGCAGAATGGCCGGGTGCTTCTTAAATGTAGTGTCTTACGGATAACGATGGCACCTGAAACAAAGATTTCCTCATATCATAGTGCAACTGGCTGGCTCCTGTGTTGCATCATTGCTCAGATAAAAATGAAGTAGTTCAGGCATTTTATGTGAAGAACATAATGCTTATAAAATTTATTTCTCTCTTCACATGACGAGAAAACACTTCAGGGTACACCAGAGAACAAACTTGCCCAGATCACGGTGAACACAGTACATTGGTTGCAGGCCATTAAATTAGTGCTGCACAGGCAGCTTTGACTATTGCAAGTATTAGTTATTAACTAGTTTCCTTATCTTTCCTCCTTCTTCTTACTTCAGTTTTCAGCCATAACCTTAGAGCAATTTCTAAGCACAAGTGGTGTCACACTGATGGGCCCTTTTCTATGAGTGTGAGTAGAACATACTGCACACTGCAGAAAAGAACAAAATGCTGTAGTCGACTTTACTGTCATCCAGGATGTGTAGATCCAAAACATTGTAATAATTGTCTTTTAAGGACCAATGCTGAGGATAATCAAATCTTTAGCTAATATGTAATAAAAGATTAAACTGAAAAAGACCCCCACCAAGAACAAAAAAACATCAGATCAAAATAAGAAAAAACACATACAAATCACCAAAATATGCAGTTTTCATCAAGGGTCTGAAGCCACTAGATGAATACACATGTTGCACCATAAGTTTAATCTTGGATTTGATTTTAATTTACATAGCAGCTTTATGTAAATCATTGATAGTGGTATTTGAAAACTGGTGTGTACTGATGAGTATCCATATTCATAGACTTTAGTCAGTGGCTTGATATTTTTATTTTTTTCTCCCTCAGAACTACTGAGGTGAATAAGAAGGTGAATGTTGTCTTTCAGCACACATAAGTGAAAATTTAGGGTTGAATATGAAGTTCATTATAAGGAATGGAAGTTTTTCATACTCTGTTAACATCTTTTGATATCTCACACAGCACATGTTGGCGTTCTGGGCTTCTGATCTTGCAGATAAGCGACCTCTTATTTTGTGCTTCAAAGTGTGATTTGCAGTGGGAAAAGGAGTAAAGAACTAAAAGATTGTTGTGTATACACATTTACCTATACAAAGTCAGGTCATAGCCTAGGAAGAGACTAAACTCAGGAATCAGGAAGCCCTTCTGATGTCTTTAACATATGTGTAACTTCAGTTCAGTAATGGTCTCTGCCCCATTCATCTAAAGTGTATTGACACAGAAGGTGAGGTAAGCCTTACTCATTGCAAGTTTTTGAAGATAAAAAAAAAATCTTACTATGTGCTTAAAAGCTATACTCCTTTTCAGTACATAAAAGAGCTTCTTTTTTAATAGAAGTAATATTTGGTAGTATTGCACAGTCAAGATAGTTGCAAGAAAGTGAGTTCAATTGTATTTTTCTTTGTACATCTGTTGTGCTCAGTCAACATCATGTGTAGAATCTTTTCTCTTAGTGCTGTGCACCCAGAGTACAGACCAATTTCCACATCTTGACTAAATTTTGCTTGGAAGTCATCTTAGATATAAATTTCTTGACAGTAAGGCACTGAAAACTAGGAAAGATGAGATTTCAAGACGAATATGTCAGTAATATCTAGTGAACATTTAAAAGGAAAAAAAAAGTGAGAATAAGATGTTCAGTTTCTGGAACTATGCTTAAAGTTGCACAGATATTCTTTCAACTCCTGTTTCAGAAGGACAGTGAAATTATATTTTATCACAGAAAACTGTAAGTAAATATAAGAGGTAAGATATAGAATTTTCTTCTAAGAGCAGGAGTTTAGGACTGAAGAATCATTGAATTTCTGGGAAAATCAAAGAGACATGGAAAGTTCTAAGAAATGTATGAATTCACAAGTTTGTACTAAAAAATCTTATGAGATATAAACAAAATATAAGTAGAAAGAGGATGCTTTTTCATCATCCTAGTGAGATAATATTCTCTAACCTATGAAGATCATCCTTCAGTTACTCCTATTATCTACTCCATGTTTGAAGTTATCACAGACAGTAGCATAATAAAGAATGTATCAGTGAGTGGGTGAAATTCATATTATCCAGCTAAAGTCTGAGTAAAAAACTGTGTAAAAGCAATCATCTTTCTGCTGGAAATGCAACTGGAGTTTTTATGAGGCACAATTCAGCTTCTGATCTAGGTCTGGGCTGGGCTGCAGCTCAGCTTGCTCCTTCTCCGTAGTCTGAAGTATATGCAATACACCATAGTGTTTGCCACTGCTTGGCATAATTACTAATGACCAGAGATGATCGGACTGATTTTTGTACATGTATGACTTGATGAATGCTACTATACTTTGTTAAGTTATTCCTCACTGATCAATTATAAGCAGATCCTGGTTTCTGCAATAGCATTTGTGTTTTAGTGCATGTGTGAAATACTTAGGAAAGAAATTAACAAACTTCAACTGAGCTGGTCATTGTCTGTTCTTGGTGACGAGCTTCCTATACTAAACGAGACGGCCTTTGCTACTTTACATGGTGACTAAAGCTTCAACATGTAGAACTGATTCAGACCAATATGCAAGCAGCTTTGTGTATATTTATGTTGTAAACACAGTAGAATTTCTATTCAAAACAAATAGAGAGCTGTTATTTGGCTTTTGTATGTGTTCCTAGCTGTAGTAATTATCTACACATACTCTGGCAGAAATCTTTTTCAGATTTAGAATATAAATAGTTTTTCTGATTTTTTTTTCTGTGAGAGAAAAAAGTTTCTCCATATAAAGTGTACAAATAAATATCTTAGAGATGGAAATGTGTTTGGATCCCTAGAAAAAAAGGGAGAATACTTTGACATTCAGAGACATCACCAAGTGATCTTTTGACCAGCTAATTAAGCATACTCAGTGTTTTTTTGTTTTATTTTGCTTCCTGTGCAATTTGTGAATTTGACTTCACAGCTGGCCAAGGTGGATGGCATGACACAGCTTGACAATCTGTGTCAGAGCAGTAAGCATATTTCTGAGTCATTGCATGGCAGAAAACTGTCAACTCTTGAAGAGATAGCAACAGCATTTGTAAAAATATTGGCGTAAGTCTCCTTTTAAAGATGGTATGTGCAGGTCACAGATAATAACAGCTCTAAAATACCTAAAACCTCATCTTGAGCTCTGTACCAGGATCAGAAATATTACACTTTTCTTTCTCAGCAAAACACAGATACATGCCATGAGAAGTATCTTGCCCATTCTTTACTGCACCTACTCCTTTAATATAACAAAGCATATTTGTGGGACAGTCTGATTTGCATGCTAAATGTACTGACAAATGTTGACACGTTCCTACTCAAGGTTATTTTTCTTATCTTTCTATAAATTGTTTATAAATTGTTATACAGAAAGAAAAAAAAAATCTTTCTGCAGCTATGCTTAGATTGAAACCCATCACTATCTGCAGAACAAACCCTAGAATTTATAAAATGAAGCTATTTAATTTTGAGATTGTTTTTATGTAACTAAAAGACACTTCACGTACCAATATACTGTCTGGAGATGGTTTAGTTTTCTTGGACCAATGTAAAGCCCAGAGCATACAATAATTTTGGTAATACATAGGTACAACAAATTATATTTATGGAAATTTTGGAGAACATTATTTTCAACACTTCCTGATTTCCAGCCATGACTGCAAAAAATAAAAAAAAATAAAAATATCTAAAATCGAAATCATGTGATTTGTGGAAATTCAACTGCAGTTCTTCACCGGAGCTGTAATAGAGGTGGCTCAGTTTCCTTCCCATCTCTATGGCAGATTTCACGACTGGAAGAAATCTGACATGGTTCACCATAACCACTGTACCTTTGATTCTTTATATTGGCATAAAATAGCAGGAATCTAAAAGAGTCTTACTTGGACCCATACTTAGAATGGGTACACCAGATCACTCTGGCAGAATTTCTTTAATTTCTGAATTGAGAAGCACCTTTGATTCTTAAAAAAATATTTATATTTTTTTTAATTGGAGCGCAGTACAAAATATCCAAATAGCTCTTGTTCTATTCATCCATGTAGTCACGCCCATGGAGGTTTTAACATTACTCTGTTGAAAAAAATATGTTTTCACCACGAAAAAGGAAACTAAATTATGTTTAAAGGGATAAGAATGGACAAACCAGAGAACTTGAGCTTAGTCCATATAGATATATGTTTCTGAGACCACATCAAAGACCAGTAGTGCAATCTATATCATTGTAGGAATGATAACTGTTGTGCATTAGCACTATATGTATCCCAAAGGTTTTAGTTCACTAAACATTTATACTGCTATTTTTTGACAGGGAGGTAGAGAAAGGGAAGGATGTGTTGGTCTTGAGCACATTGTAGCAATTCTCTTTCCTTTACTAACTAGAGTTCCAATTTAATTGTAAAAGATCATTTTAACAGCACCTATTTTCTAAAAATTCTGTTAGTGGGTGTTAATTATGCCTTTATTAATTATGTCCCATGTCATACAACAGCTGTTCTACTATTTCATCCACAAACTGGCCTGCCATAATTATTTGTGTTGTCCTGTTTAGTATTTTGCAATGTCATAACATTAACTTTGATCAGTCAATGAATGTGAGGAAAGATTATATCTCTTTAAACTGTTTTTCAAAAGCTTATACTAGTCAGGCTTTTGTGGTTGTGAAGGACGAAGCAATATGACAAATGGACTCTACATCTGTTACTCTGAATATTCTTTTGGAGAATTTTATCTGTTAATATATATCTTATACTTTAAAAATGTACTCTTTGGAGTACATTCTGATTAATTCTTGAGTATCAAAACTAATCTGATGATCAAATAGGTTATATTATATATCTCTTTTATCAGTTGATTTGAAAAAGAATTGACTTAATTTAAGGTGCACAAGGAAAACATAGCTGAGTCCTCAGAAGCAATCTGCTAAGTTGAAAATAAGTTCTAGTGAAACATTGGAGGTTGGACTCCATGGTCTCAAAGGTCTTTTCCAACCTTATGATACTGTGATACGGTGAAAGAATTAAGTGCAGAGAAACCCTCCATATGAAGCTGCTTAGAATGGATACAAATTATCTTCACACTCTGTTTTCCAGGCTTGATTATCTAGAGGCAAATATCACTGCTTTAGCATTCTTCCCAAATTCATCTCCAGGATTAACCATCCATGTTTAATCATTGCTGATAATGAGATTTGTAAACTTTCAAAAATCCCTTAACTAGAACTCTATGGATAGGTTTATGCGTAAAGTGGACTGGGAGGAATTTGCCTTTTTTTTTTATCTAGAAAGAGTTGACATGTTGTACTTCCGAAAATTTCACTGTGCAAGGACCAAGCTTGCCATAGTGAAAGCAATAGAAAAGAAATGCAAAGAAGCTATTCACTTTCTTTTGGTATCTGAATATTCTTTACGTAACACTGATTTCTACTGTGCAGGTAATCAGAGCACACACCTCCCGGAGGGTTTCTCAGGTTGTGGGTCCATGGAAACACTAAACCCTGCAAACTGCCATTTCTAGATACCCCCGGTCATCTTGACAAGATCCCAACAGATTACATTTCTGTGATTTCTCCTGTTACAGTGACTCTGAAATTGCCTTAAAGGACGGCTCCAAAGCAAGCAAAATGAAACAATGAAGGTCAGAATCCAAAAAACAGTTTGAAAAGTAACTAGCAGGAATAATTAAAGTATTAAAAGAAAGTATTTAGGAGAGTGGCTGGAGCTGCATAAGAGAAGTTTGAAATGGATGTTGAAAATGAACCAAAGCACTATGAGCATCAGAATAAGGAAATGTCAAGAAATGAACAACTGAAAAGGGATATGAATAATGGAGCCATGAATTAATAGCATTACTTTCCTGGTGCTCTAAGAAAGATGCAATCAAAATGAATACCTTGATCTCTGTTTCATACTTATTTGACGTTATATCCATGACTCCCAGAAGAAAGAAAGTAGCAAAGACAAGTCTCCCCCAAACCCTCCCAACCATCCAGCCACAAAATCTGAAAGATCACCTGGAGCAACATTTGAATTCTATAGAAAAAAATGCTTTGAGACTTTCTTCTTCAGTTTTTTTCTCTGCTTTTTAAAATGTATTTAGATAAATCCACTCATCTTGAGTAGTTTCAGAATTTTTTTTCAATAGCAGTAGATCTAGATCAAACAACACTGGTTACAAGAAATAGCCCTACTCTTCTGCAAATCTTCTGTAGAAGGTTATTCTACCGCTACATACACGGAACAAAAACATGTGTGGTACACCCAAATCACTCAAACATGCTCCATTTCAGTCATCATTTCTCTTCTTCCCTTTGAATTTTCAAACTATAGGAAATACTTTTGAATTTGAATTCATATGGACATTGTCGATTTGAAGTATAGGGGTAAGTGGAAAACAGAGTTTCTGCACTTTTAAAGGTATATGGACAAATGAGCCATAAACAAGAACAGAGACAAACCTGGTGGACACGTAGTAAGGAAGGCTGCGATATTAAGAAACCTGGTCATTCACACTAATTGGTATGAATATCGGGAGTGCAAGGATGTCTTTCTTTTTGGGATGACAGGGAAAGAAAAGGAAAAACAAACATGGAGAGGCATAAAACCCAACCAATTACTGTTGACAAAGACAATAGTCAGAATAGTCAGAAACAAATCTGGTCTGTCAAGGTAACTGATGGGCTACCCAGAAGCTGCAGGAAAACTGGGACTTAGTAACTGATAAGGATACAAACCTGAGGGTCTTGGGTGCTGCAGGGGATTGATGGGATTATGTCAAATGCTGAGGCAATATGCAGGGGAGTGGGAAGCAGGGAGGAACAAAGAGGGGTAGACAGAAAGGGTTTTAAAAGGGGCCAGACCCATGTAAAATTGGCCCACTCAACATACTTGTCTGGCTGAGCCCTGTCCCTGGTCAATGCAGTCTGCCCTGTCTTCTTATGCCTTCTTACTCCATGTTTTCTTAACTATCTCTCTACATAATCTTGCTCTCTATGCCATGTGTATGTGTGCTGTAAGGACTGTCAGCTACTGGAGAGAACCATACATGCGTGAGCGAAATTTTGTGTCAGCTACTGGAGTCAGTCCTGGGAGGTGTTGATGAGCATCTCTATGTTCCCCAAACTGCAACGTGTGTATGGAGTGTGGCTGTGGCTCTGTGTCTCTAGGATATATGCTCAGCTCCACTACTGGTTGAACATGGAAGCAGGAAAGAGGCAGCCTGGGCAGAAAAGAGTCCTGGGCTGGGGCAGCTGTAGAAAACGGACATTATTAGTACCCCTTAACACTAAGCTGCACACGTGTATATATATATGTATAAAATGTTACAGGAACACATTCATCTCATGATATATAAGCAGTTACTTGGTTGAAAGTATGGATGCACACAGTTAATTCTGTGCTCACTTTCTGAAGAATGAAAATAACATTGTTAATCTGAATGCATTGCTCAGCTAGAGACTCCGAAAGCACAGTCCAGCTCAAACACTACTTACCTAAAGGAAATACCGACAGTAAGTTCATGAAATTTTGAATCAAGCGTTAAAAAATTCATTTTCTATACCTTTATTAATCATTTGTAGCAAAGAAGAGTGACAAAATGCATACTTTTCAAAAGGATGATCACAGAAATAAACAAATTTATAAATTTTTCATAACAAATCAAAATGGCCAATGTAGTACGTACACACACCTATTCTCCTCTTTATTCAGGAAGTCTATTCCGACAAAGAAATGAGCTTTATTTTGTCACCTCATTTATCACAGAGAGAGAATTAAACAAAAAAAAAAAGAGAGAGAAATACCATATCTTGCCCTAAACCTTTTCCAGCTAACTTCAAATTGTCATTAGAGTTTTACTTTGGTGTCGCCCAGTTTAGTGATAAGTTTTTCCTCGGCAGTTTCTAGACTTAATTACTACAGCTATATCTAAGACACAGAATTCTGCGGGAACAAAAGTCTTCCTTGGCGTATTTGTTGAGTAAAATCACGCTGCCTGTGCAGTAAAATGCCAGTTGCTAGCAGCTTGTGATGCGTGCTTCTTCTTAAGTCAAATTCTTTTCTTTTCTTGAGCTGAAGTTTTAGAACATGAAGAACTTTATTGCAGCATTTCTAGGCTCTGTTCTTAAGTTCTTTGAGCAAATTCCTTTGTCAAAATAGTTGCAAAACTCTATTACCAATGTCTTCTGCTTTAGCTGGTGTTGTTAGATTGGATGCCGGTTGTATAATGTGACAAGACAAGCAAAGCTACCTTTTATTTTACTTTGTAAAAGACCTTGGTTTTCCCCTAACTTCCCATGACAATCGTCATTGCAAGCTGCACCATGTTCTTCCCTTTACAGCCTCATCAATGACAAAAGGAATATTTCTGACTCTAAGGAGATCTTACGCTCTCCTGCCAAGACACCCCATTATCCCTCTTCTCGTGAAGGTCCCGGGCAAAACAGTCAGCCCTCCTGTCATGACAGATGTTGCTCATGCCCAGCTGCAAGACCAGTGCTTGATGTTACATGTCATAGTCATGTTCCAAACCAATCTGGAATTGGTTTCTGTTTTGCAGCTTGGATACAGAATCAGAACGAACTCTAGGGGGTGTATAGGAGACAAGGGCTACTTTTAATCCTTTTGGGTTGACATTTATTCACTCAGAGAAGATGAAGAAGGCCTCTACGAGCAGCAGCACCTGCCCCACCACCGTCACTTCCCCTGGCCTCCAGGTTGGCAACACAGGAAACGCCTGAGAGACCTAATCCTATGTTGTGGTTCCTTCTTCCAGCCAATGCTTTGCTGCCAGCTGTTCCTGCAGGATTGGGCCCTGCTGGGCTTTGCGCTGCAGGAGAGCTGGGCTCCTGGTTCAGTGATACAGGCTCTGCAGTGTTCAAAGCCATCAGCAGGCAGAGCTGAAGTAGCTGCTTCTTCTGGTTTTTTTTTTTTTTGGTTGGTTGGTTGGTTGGTTGGTTGGTTGTTTTTTTATTTGTTCCTGATTTTAACTGTTCTGTTTTCCTGCTTGCACCCCTTGATACGCATCTAGTATTTGTTCTGCCACCTTTGTCAGCAGTCGGTCAGGAGAGGAGGCGTCGTTGCATAGGCTGGGCGGAGGACTCATAAATGCCAGCAGCTCTGCCTTCCCACAACATCTTGGGACTCTCCTTGGAGCCCTGGTCTATTTCTCTATGCTCTTCTTGCAAGGCATTTTACCTCCTCCTTCTCCGTAATCCATCATTGTACGTGCGTAGCCTGTGGCTGATTCATTTAAAATGTCACTGGGTAGCACTGTGGCTTGTATAATAATGTGGGTGATAAATGGGAAGCTTATCCCCAGAACCTTTTCTTCTAGATTTATAGGCACTTTTCATCTCGAAGATAGGGGTCAACTCCCACCCCTCCCTGGTGCTTCCTCCTCCACCGTTTTCCCCAGGTCTCCTGACTCCAGGAGTAGCAGATGGTGGAGGGCAGATGGGACGGAAGGGCCTGTGTGGTGGGAAAGGCTGTTGCCACCATAGAAGTAGATGTAATTGGTTGTCTTCCCTTCAGCCAGTCTGCTCTTGGACCTAGAGAGGGACAGGGCCTTACACAGTGGAAAGGATGGTTGGTCTGTTCTGGTTGAGCGAAGAGGAACAAGGAGGCTTGGATGTGTAGTCTCAGGTCTGTCTGTTTCAAGACACAGGGAATGCACACGGCAGGAGTGGGAGGATGGTGAGGAGCGGACAGGACGTCTACAGTTGCAACAGTTGCCTTCCTTAGTTGCCTGCACACCTAAACTATCCATTGGGTTTTTGAATGCATTTGAAGCGAGAACAGTGGTTTTAAAGATGCTGTTTAAGGATTAGGCTATAGCTATGAAAATATAGTAGCTGGGTCTGCTTTAATGCAATTCACCCTTTGAAGAATTGTTGCAAAGTGTTTTCTGCTTGCAGTCTAACTGCTTCTAATTCTTAAATTAATCCAACTCATTTTATCATTTGCTCTTGCCCTTTTGGTCTGTTTTTGTTTTCTCAACTGATTATTCACATTTTTATGTGCTTCTATAAACCTTTCTCCAACTCCAAATTGGATCTTAAGTATACTTTTCTTCTGACTCATCGTGTTACTTTTTCTCTTAATCACATCCTTCTGCTGCTTCTTTCATTTCCTTCCACATCTCTGCCTTCCATCTTTCTGCCACTACTAACACTCTCTCATTTCTCTCTCCTGCTTTTGTGATAGGTAGAAACCTTCCTCTGCTTTTGCTTCTGTTGGTGACACTTATTTGTCTTGGTTTGCTCTTGTTCCTTGCCAGACTTTTCTTACTTACCATTTTCTATTCTCTGTTTCAGAATTAAGTAACACCTGCAACTCCTTCCTCCTCTCTTGGACCTCAGAAATGTTTGCTCACTCTCAAAATGTCATAAACTTATGACATTTAGTTTAGTGTCTTCCTTTCCTTTTTGCAGCCTCTCCTTTTTGTAGATCCTACTCTTCCTTTTCCTTTACTCTGCCTCTCCTGGACTCTCCTGTATGTCTTTATTTTTAAAATTGTAGCTGCTGAAAACTTGCACGGCTTTTTTACCCTCATATAAAATTAACTAGGAAAATGTCATATTTTCTGCTTGTCCTGCAATTGTATTTAGATTCAGTAGATAGAGCAGAATTGCTTAGAATTAGCACTTCTACAGGTTTGTAACAAAAATGTCATGGTCTCTGCTCTGGCTTCTTATTAAAATTTAATTGTTCCTTTATTGACCCCTGAAGAGAACGAGTTCAGGCTTCCTTGGCTTTTGAGTTGTTTATCTTCCCAGCAACTAAGATTACCTAAAGCAAGATTGCATACTTATAACGGGGTGATACTGGGGGGCAAAAGTAATGTTTTTCTTGGTCTGGTAGAGGTAGAAATCCTGCGTGAGGTAGAAGGCCAATCTATTTATTCAGAACTTTATTTTAATAAGGATTTAGGCAGAATATTTCAGGTCTTTTAAACTTTTGCAGTTAGAACTGACTTTCTAAAATTTGATAGCATTATACCTGTATAAAATTATGTAACTTATATCCCCCTGTATCCACATAATAGTATGAGGTGGGTTTTTTTAAGAATTTGAGAATGGGGAAGGAAATTACTGGCATGACAATTGATTTGGATATTAAAGTTAGCATTATTAAAATGTACACATTGAAATAAGCACTTTTCACTATTTTTATGTGTGGTAATATGTAAATTTTATTTTATGGTTGGATGTATGTATATTTACAAATGTATCTTTTTATGCTTTTGGGTTAAATTTCTCTCATGGAGAGGACAGAAAATCAGTCCTGTCCTCCTTATTTATCTTCTTTGATATTAGTAGAATTTTGTCTTTCATGTGTTCTCTCCATTCTTTCCTAGTTCTATCAAATAATGACATCCATTGACCATTCAATGGTTAGATTAATAATATCATTTCTGTGTTCAGGTACTGCAAAAATAATATTCTCTAGAATAAAAAACTTTTGTTTTGCAGTTACTTCTTTTAATAGTTTAGATTTATTCGGATGGAATATTAGTATTTTCAATGATCCTAGATTATTTCAGGTGACTTTTGTAACTATATGGCCAAATTTAATTTTTGCCCCACGTTTTTAGAATCTTAGTAGGAGAAATAACTCCTGTAACCCTGAGTAAGTTGGTTTAAGATTGATCATTCTTGATGATTGGTCATCATCCAGCGAGTCGTTGATAGTCTCTCTGCCAAAGCTCATTAGGTGGACAACATCTTAACCCTTGTTTCTGGGGTATTACTCACATTCTTATAAAAAAATCACAGTATTTTGTATTTTGAGAAAAAAATCTAAATTAACTGCAGGTTTCAGAGAAGTCTTGGAGAAAAGAAAATGATCTTTACAAACTAAAGGCTATTCAGTTTGTCAATAAACAGTTTAAAAGGGTGTTTTTATTACCTTGTGCATTAGAAATAGATTTCTGATGACAGATTGTTCTTCATTCTATGCAAAAAACATACAGAGATCCTGCAGTTGGATGAGGGAGCTAATTAAATGCAGACAAGAAATAAGGGATACCTTTTTTTTTTTAAGAAATCCATGTTAATTATTCATTAGAAAAATTCAACTAATTATAGGATAACTTTTTGTTCAACTACTGTTTAAATCAAAAATAGTGTCTCACCTCTGAAGGTTCATCTCTCTTTTTGTATTGACTGAAGAGATAGCAAGGCTCCTAAGTGTCTATAAATGCCCTAAGCTATAATAAGATATTCTTCAAGTGCTGTACTCGAGATCAAATTTAGTGCCTTGCATGCATCATCCACCAGATGTAAAACAGAAAGTAGTTTATGGTCTGGATTTCAGAGGTATTTCTCATGTTGAAGGACACCTATACAAATTCTCAGACATAATTTCATGCTTCTATTCAAGTTGGTTTGTATCTCACCAATATGACTAAGAGCTTTGTGACCTATCCTAAAGTTATTTAAAGCATCTTAAAACTCCAGTCCTCACCTTTTCAGTATAATCTATAAATAATTTTTCTTGCTGCCCCATGTTGCTCTTTTTAACCAAGATCATAATTCATATTCTCATTGGCTAAATAGATAGCAATCTGAAGAAGGGCTTAGCAATTCTGTCTGAATTCCAAAGCATTGTACAGAGGATTTGCAAAAGCTCCAGAGAGAGCCTCTTATCTTTTTCCGCTATTGTTAAACTTCACATTTGCATGATAAAAAATATAAGTAAAGAAAAAATAAAACCCCCTTTGGTCTCAATGTAAAAGCACCACTGATGGAAAAACAACCTGGAAAAAAGCCCACAAATTCACACACAAAAAAAGAATTAAAAAGTTACTGAGGAAGGAGATTACGTATACATAAATGCATGACTCTAAGAGGCTGATGGAATATACCAACAAACAAAAGCTATCTTACAATGGCACCATACCTCACAAAGGAAAAAAATCATTAACTGTTTTAATTTGTTGTTCGATGAAGGAACAATTTACTTGTAGAACTATTTCTAATCAGACGATCTCTAAGAAAACCTTTCCTCTTCTTTCACCTATTTGGTGTACAAAGATTGACCTCATCTGCATTTGGAAACTGGTACCAGACAGTAATTGTTTTCAACTCTGGCTGGCACTATGCCATTTTGAAAACAATTTGGGAGTAGACCCTGACTAATGACAGGAAAATGGTTTAAAAGTCATCATGATAATCCAAAAGTGACTCCAAAAAACTGGAAACAACTTATAAAATAGAAGCAATAAAGAAAAATAGGAAAAACAATGGAGACAATAGCTAACCAGTGTCACAAGTCATTGTGCTGCAGCCTTTGCTTTCCTCTATTTCTTCCCTTTCAAGTTTCAACATATTAACATGTTAAGGATAGGTTAGGATTACAAGTAGTTTTATATCAGTTAAAATTTTTGGAAGCTGTAATAAGAGGCTGGGTAGATACAGGTCTTGTTTCTCCTCTTACACCCTGGCCACAATCTGCTCCATGTATGGTATTAGAAGTTCATTCAAGGAACAGAAAACAAGTTTCTCAAAAGTTTATTGTCTGTTCTTTTCTTTATTTGGTAGTAATACGTAGATAGATATTTAATTTAATCCAAGCAAAGGGCTCATGGCCCTTGCCCTTAAGGTTATATGACTTAATTGTATACGTGACATAACACAGCTGGAAGCAGACAATGAGAAGGAAAAGACGTGGAAACATCACTATTGTAGCAAGCTGAGTTATCGGAGTTACCCTTTATCCAAGTGCAGCCTGTCTTTGAAGCACATTTGAAACTCCTATTTGGGCATTTTAGCTGGGCCAAATCTGAAGGAGGGACAGAGGGAGTCAAGGAAGGTATTTGTGTCTGGGACACAGATCTGTCTCTGACACTGATTGGAACAGAGCAGAAGTACATACCCAGATTCAGGCAACTGGAAGCTCTATTGTAACGCGTACCTAGCTGTAGGTAATGCTATCTGAGGGCAGCACAGCAGGAATGAATCCTGTGGAAGTGTTGAGGAAATGAACACAGGTGGTTTTACGGAGTAGCAAGATGCTAGCAGGTTGTGTGAAGGAAAATGAGAAGGCATATTTGAGCCAAGCAACCAACAAAAGCCAAGACTGCTGATATTGGCAGAATGCATGTGGAGTGGAAGTGGTGGGAAAAACATGTTGAAAGAGAGGAACAAATGAAGAGGAACTATATAAGTAATTTTTCTTCTTGTCCGTGTTGTCCTAAAACACATTCAGATTTAGGCTTTTTTTCACATGACTCCCCAACATATTAGATATCATCAGAATATGCTTAATCCGTGCCAAAAATATTTGGCCTTGGTCACTTTAATTCATAAGCTTATCTGGAGATAGTGGTGTCCAGTTTTGCATTATATCGTATTGTATCAGTCACTCAGGAGCTGATTCAAGCGCTGTCTTGGGGAACAGCGTGTTGAATTTGGGACATTCACCTGGCAGAGAGCTCAAAACCCCTGAGGCTAATGAGGGTCTAGAGTTGGGACTGGATCTTTTTTGGTTTTTTTATGTGTCCTAACTACAGGGAAATCATATAATGAAATGAATTGCTGTTGTACGCAAGACAAAACAGAAAACCAACATCCTCCCACTAGATTGTTATTCCTATTTAAATTTTCATGCTAATTTCAGTAAGGCTTGCATTGTGTTGCTATGTATTGTTAAACAACAACTGTATCCCATGAAAGAGGTGGCTGCAGTTCAGTAATGCATGAGGGCATTCCTGGGTATTGTGAGCTCTGTGAATGATCTGTATAGAAAGTTTATTTAAATCCGTTTTTATGACAGGTGCTAGACAATAGAATAACCTCTGTAAAACAGAGTTTCTTCCAGATTAAATGTGCTGTATGAACATAACCCCTGATTTTGGTATTTTTATTCAGATTATTAGGGCTTGGTGCCATAGTTAATGAAGCTTCTGAATGAATGGCAAACATATTCATGTATAGTTTTACTAAAAGATAAAATTTGATATTTATCAAATTGCTTTATGAGACAATAAGGAAGGGAAACTGATGAGTTTTTAACAGTGTTTATGTCTAAAAATATTACCTTCAGATGTGACGATCCCCTGTGGCCAAATAATTTGAATGTTACACATCCCATTTTTAGGACAGGTTCCTACCATCTCAGTGCCACCTCAAACAAAGTTGTGACAGGTGGCCATGTAATTAAAAATAACAGTGGTAGTTCTGAGCCCTTATATTATAGACCTCACCTCATTTTTGCTCCTAGATTTTCTCTTTACACAGATGGTGTCATTTTACTCCTCAACGTTTTACCTCTGGAAGCTATTTTTATTTATTTTCTACAAGTGCACCTTCAGGCAATAGCAGCAGGGGGGCAAATTCTTTGTTTTAGTCTGTCAAAACTGGTGTGCTGTAAGTTATTCACATCACTTTCTGAAGTGCCAGTCAACAGCAGTGTGAACACTAACAGACTCAGAAAAAGAAAAAGCAGTCTCTGAACTGGTAACACCAGAGTGGGTGTAAGTACGGCAAGAAAATAATAAAAAAAAGGGAATAAAAATAAAAGTCTCTTTTGTTGCTGTTGCTGGAAGTTTTCTAATGAAAGGAGATGAATCAGGAACTTTGTAATAACATGTGCCTGGCGACTTAGCTGTAGCAGCAGATCTGGGATGAAGCTTACTCAGCACAAGCTTTGGACCTTTCAGACCTTATCTATCATTTCTCATCTACTGATTTTTTCACATTTGTACAATATAAAAAATAATTTTTTAGAACAATTTGAGTCCATAAAGAATCCACATATTCAGCCATTAGTATTCTAAAAAAATTTTGGCACGTAGTCTGACTTTCAGCCCTCCAAGACAAATTATTTGTCTTTGGAGCCATCAATTTTAGAGAGTGATACTCCTTTGTCCTTTTTTTAAAAGGCGTTCAGCTCAAAGCAACAAACAAGAGAAAGTGAAAGAGTCAACATTAAATAATGAGCCTGTAAAGGGAATATCTGCCAAATTTGTCTACTGCATGCTGGAAGGCTGCTGAAACTTAACTGCCATTATTTTCCATGCAGAGAAGCAACTCTTCAGGTTTTCTGACAATGCAGAGGCCTCAAGATGATATTTCTGGAACTGTTACAGCAAAGTCTTGTGACCATAATGAATGTGTTCAATTTTTATTTTTCTTTAAGGGCTGAAAAAAGCCAATTTGGTTTACTATAATAGAAGGGAGTACTGAGAGGTGCTGAAAAACCTCTTCCAGCTGCCTGTTTGCTGAGAAATGTAACCTTCCTAAATCCTACCTTCAGGTTGAAGCTGACAGGAAAATCTGTGGAAAATTTACCATTTTATCTAGGGAGCTGCAGCAGTGCAGTGGAATATAATAGATTTCTATATGAATTTACAGCACACCAGCCGTCGGAGATAGATAACTTCGTACAAGTCCAGCAAGCTTGATTATTCAGTGTGTCTGAAGCACAAGAGGACGACAAGCAAGACAAGCGCAGATCTTGTTCTTTAAGTGACTTATGCCGACATGGTTTTCTTTCTTTGAATGTTGAATCAAGGAGACAATTTCCAGGTCCCAGCTGCAGGAGGTTTAGAAAGGGGGTTAACAGAAGAGTTCACATGTCTCACAGTTACAAACTATTAGCCTGAGGTTGAAAGATTTTCCTTGGTTAAACTGGCAGTAAATGGATACCTATTTGCAAAAGCAGGAGAAAAAAAAGGAACTACATGAAACAAAAATTACTTTTGTTCTTTTTTTGTGTTCTGTGTTACAGAAATTGGTGTGGCCACTATGATACTGTCCGGACAAAGTATTTGGGATGATGTGAAGTGCTTATTCCCTAAAAGTTTCTTTGTGTTATAGTTTAACTCATATTGTGGCTGAAATCTCCTTGGCTCAGTTATAAGCTCTAAAAGTCTGCTTTCAAAAAGCAGTCTGTACAATTTCGTTTTTCCTCTGCTATTGGGAGAATCAGAACAATTCAGAATTAATATTTTTGAAACAGGTTGGCTACTATGATGTATAAGAATGATTGGAGATTTTTAAGTAGCAAGAAAGGAAGATTAGATGGAACTACAAAAATACAAAAGCTGCTTCTATGTGGAATAGCAGAGGCTTCACTGCATAGACAAAGACATTAAACTTCTTTATTTCTTTGTGGTTTTAGACTGCTGTACACTCGGTAAAAAAATAAGAATATTGTCTGGTCATAATTTTCTGGGGAAGGATGTTATGGAACACTCTAAACTGAAACCTTATTTGGCAATGAGATCAGAGGATATATTTTGAGAAAGTTTTACAAGGCACTGATCAAAATAGTCATTCTGAACTTCCATCAAATTAGCTCTTTTCTTCTAGTTTGTTTTGGTTTGAACAACATTTAAGCTCAAAATATATTGTAATGCTTGTACTAACAGAACTAGATCTTTATATGATATATAAGGGTGTAAAAGAGACATCTGGTTTGGAAACTTTCAAAATCCTCAAATTAGTTCAATTTGAGTTAGAAAATTCTAGGTTCATTAATTTGTTCCTAGAAAAAAAATAATATTACAGAAAAACAAACAGCTCTTTATAGGCAGTGTTTCTACTCATTAAAAGTCCTGCTGAAATTAGGTTATACTGCATTCAGGAAAAATGATAACAGCGTACCCATTGCTGTGACTTTCATAAAAAACTGACAAACAAGCACCAACTGAATCAATAATTGTTATTTCGGAAATATCCTCACCAATACAGTTTAAACCTTTTGGAGACAATGGTGCTTAAGCACATGGTTGTCTTCTTTCCTACTAGAGATCTATATTTTATCTTTACTTATTTTTAATTAAAATAGTACACTAGTAGTAAAAAATAAGATTTTTCTATTAATGTGAGTATTGCTCTTACTCAAGATATGTTATTGCTTTGACAGTAATTTTAAAGGTTAAGGATGAATCACATTGAAGAAATGGGATTACAGAAGATGAGAGTACCAAGTTAGTGATGAATCATAGTTATCGTACTTGAGGGTGCTGTGATAACAGCAATAAGAAGGAAGATTTATTTGGATAAAAATTGTGGTATAATCTGTAAATGGTGATGACTTTACATTTGGTACTTTTATAATTGATCTGGAGAAGAAATATGATTATCAGAACTAATCCAGGTGTTTGTAGGTTGAATTAAGTTCTTATTTTACTCATCCTAGTCTTAACTTGTTATAGTTAAGTGTGATTCTTCAAGAATTCCTTAAGAACAATTTATTAGAAGAAATAGTAAATATGGATAAATATCCTTATATTACTTAAGGGAGATGGGGAAATGAATAACTACATTTTACGGTCACATAACTGAAGAACTGAGGCCAACTCACTTATCTTTTGTTTTGAAGTGGGTGGCATTCTCAGTTTTCAGCATTTCTGAGCTTTTAGGTTAAGGAAACCACAAAATGTTTCCTAACTTCAAAATTAAAATCTCTCGGGACTTATTCGTGCGGTGATTAATTGCAGTGTGAGTACAGGTCTATATGTTGCCTATAGATGGAATATTTGTTTCTAAATATCTAAAAATGCTAAAATCTGTACAGTTTCAATAAGTTCATTGTGCAGTGATTCAGTGCCAAAGTACTTCATCCTTTATTTGAACATATGATTGCATTGTTCTTCCTAAATTAGAGTCCTTTATTATACTAATTGATTGTGATAATACGGATACTAAGTGAACTAACCCTAGTTGCTGTTATATTTAAGCATCTTGTTTGAATGCCAGGTGTGCAAGGTAAGTCACCTATTTAAGTGGAAGTTTGATAACCTAATGTAGCATCATTGACATCAGAGATCAGATAAAATCTTTTATGTGTCATTGGCTCACAAGAGCCTGCCTGGGCAGATGGTGTTGATTTTATAAGACAGACAGACTTTGCCTGGAGAGTTTCAGAGAAATGTGGGCATTATTTTCAAACTCTGGTAAAAGAGAAAGGTGTAATTTCACTGATGGCCCCAGAGAATATTTCCCTGTTACTGCATGCTTGACAGATGCCAGGAACAGATTGATGTGTAGAGAAAGGCAAGGTACAAGGAAACCGTACATTAAAACTCATTAACTTTAGATAGGAAAACTCTATTGGGAGCAACTCTAGAGCATTTTTCGATGTACAGTGAATGTTTAACATTCTAAATATATGTGCTTTTTAATGTGTTGGGACTGCATTTACATATTTGGTGTAAATTTGAATGAAAATGAAAACAGTGACAAGATAAACACAAGAGAAAATGCAGCAGTAAAATGAATCATTTAGAATGTGAAGGAAAGTACAAGAGACATTTTTCATCCTCCTAATTCTTGATTCACCAGAAGCTATAGATGTGGTATTTGGAGTGGATCACTTGAATTTCCAGTCATAATTTTCTCTGAAGGAAACATTCACTCTTGTTTATAACATAATTCCTGTTTATAAAATTCAAATCTTCTCTCAGTTCAGCTGAAATCTTATGCATAGCCTTGACTTTCACCACTGAACAGAAGACAATGGAACCTTATTATCTGACTTACCAAAGAAGTGAGCTCTCTGGCCAGCCAGTCCATACATGTTGCCTCTCATCCCATTGATTCTTTATCGCAGATATAGCGAATTACCGCATTAAACTTTATGATTTACTTCATTTTTTTTTTTATTAAGTGTAAGAAGAGTGCTACGAGACAAATAGAGCAATGGATAATGATCACAGAAAGACTGCATTTTTAATATGGAATTAAAGTGACAATATTACATGTACATAACGATAATTACTTCATTATAAGAATCACTATTCCAAACCACTGAATGAGACATAGATTCTAGAAGGCTTTGTTAGAAGATCTTGCATTTAGACACAACACAGATTCACAAGAGAAGGAAGGTGTATGTATATATGAATTACAGAGAGATTCTTAATTTTGGTAGTCCTTCATAAGACACTTGACTTTTCAACCTTAATATTCTTTCTTCTTCTTTTATTTTGTTCTAAGGTAGATCTCATCAGGAATTTAATTTATATAATTTCTGTCTTGATGTAAACTAATTTTACTATAATTTTGTAGATTAAAACAAATTTTAAAAACCCAAGAGTACAGCTGAAATAAATGTTCGTAAGAAATTCTGTTTTCAATACAAATGGGACAATGTTTAGTGAACTGAAAGTGGAAAATACAAATAAATAATGGTGTGCTTTTAGTGTGTGAATATCTGCTTATTCTGTATTGTCATGTTAAGTTGGAAAAGGCTTCTTTTAGACAGGTAGAAATTAATTGTTTTATTAGAGATGCATAGGTACTAAATAATTGAAGTAATCATGCATAATTCAAATAATTGCTTCCAGTAGATACCTAGTCTGATAAATGTCTGATGGAAATGTAGATTGAATACTTTTCCCTGATATGAGGATTTTTTTATTTTAAATTCATGGAACGTTGTGTTAATTTGCATAATAGCATAACTGTCACAGCAGGTTACAGGTGATGACTTTGACTCTGATGTTACCTGATGCAAAATGACCCACCTCTTACTTCAGCTTACAAGCTGCAGCTAATGGAATTCAAACCTATAAATATTGTGCAATTATAAAGATGAAAAGAGCCTATCTTGAAATGTAGTAGCCAATTAATACTCATTTTTCATTGTAATAAATGCAAATGCCTGGTTTAGAGACCATGAAGTTTGAGCTACGGAAGTTTACCAAGAGCTACTTTCTGTTTCTGAGTAAGATCATGTCTGGCCGTCAAAAAAACGTTCGAATAACTTCTTGGAGTGCATTGAACAATGTCATTGGCAATATCTTTTACACGTAGTTTGTTTTTTCTCTCACACACATTCTCTCCCCAGGAGGAAGAAATGACCAGGCAGGATACAAATAAATTTGTGAGATATATTCTTCTGTCTTTAATGCATTCACTATATTTACGATAGAAAAAGCAAGGACTTACAATTGAAACAGTATATTATTTGGTTTAAGGAGATCCTAATTCCTGGGGTAGTTCACAGGCTCATACTGTCTCAGAAAGTTCCTTCTCCCATATGGGAAATCTGTAACCTGTGATGAAATGTTTTCCATGATTAAATTTAGAACTGGAACACAGTCTTTCACCTGTACAGGACAGACAGCGTTAGGGAGTCTTGTGTAAGTACACTCCAGCTTGTTCATGGCTGAGAAATGCTCAAAAATAAACATCTCTATCTTCTGATGGTTCTACATCTCTGCCACCACCCATCCCTGCTGGGTTATCTCCAGTTTCATTGGTCTACAAGGCTCTCTTTTCCACTAACATACCTTTAAAACACCATCCCATCTCTTGGGATCTCTTGCTTTTTAACGTCACAGACTAAGAGATACTTTTTTCTTCTTCACATACAGAGACACAGCTAGAAAAATAAGGTCTGTTGTTTCTGAAGTCTCTTGATTTTAGTCCTGAAGGAAGAGGAGGAGGCAGAGGAGAGAAAAAAGAGGAAGCTGAAGACAGGGTCGAAAACAAGGTTGTTTTTTTTTTTTTCAGAACTGAAAGTCTTAATAGTATTTTGTAAAATTGCCAGTGAGGTTATTTCAAGATAAAGAGAAAAATTGATTACTGTGATAAATAGGTTAAAAATCCAACAGAAGAGTTTAGGAAATATAAGGATTTGCATTTCCTTGGTTCATTATTGATAAGGAAGCCTCTTTATTGTTTATGTGAGCATGACAAGAAAACAGAAATCTTGAAAGCTCACAGACCATGTGAAAATTCTACCATGGCTTTGTAGATCTAACTGTTCTAGATAGAATTGGAATCATTAGCTAAATTTGGATAGCTTAAATGACTGAGGCAAGGTTTCTGTAACTTTTGAAACCCGTTCATCCCTATATTTTGTAATTGAAGAATAAACTATAGGCACAATTTCTCACACAATTTCTTCTATACCCTTTTTAGTTTACACTTCATTATCCATATCTCTTGCCTAGGCATGTGTGTACTATTCTTTTCTAGGAAATCCTGAGAACTGTATTAGGTTTTGGATGTGGTTGTTAGGAAAATCAGAGAAGGTAACTAATTTGTAGCAACCCAGTTTCCTGTAATATGGCTGGACAGAGCGGGAAATAGCTGTGTATCAAATGAAATTCAGAAGGTTCTTAAGTTGTCTGTAAAAAGTATTTATTTTTTAAACGTAATTACAGATGTAGTTAATGAAGTAGCAGAACAGTAAAGCTGTCAGAAAATGCTGTGGCAACAACATTTCTTGAAAGAACACATTAAAGAGTAATGATGTCAAACATCTGAAAGAGTGAGCAGACCTTGCATGCATAGTTTTCTACTCATAGGAAATTAAAAAGGGGTTGGAATGTTGCCAGTTGACTGACTATAAGAAAAAGAAGAGACCTATAATAAGCAACAGTTGTAGTTACAATATTTGCTGAAACCAACACACATTAAATAATAATGAAAGAAACCATCTAAAAATGCTGGCAGACTATATGGAACAGCTCAGCTAAAGAATCTGCAAAAAGGATAAAAAAAAGGGACTAGTATATAGGCAATACGCTGCTAAAGAATAAAGAGCTCCATTGGAGATTAAATGGCAAGATCAACATCAGACAAGTATTTGCAAAACAAAAAGTGTGAAAGGAAAAGAGTTAATTCTAGGTCGTGTAAATGAAAATCTCCACCGGTAAAGTGATCTTTTCAAAGAACAACGTAATTAAGTAAAGTTCTGAAGATTTTTATTTGCTTGCAATTATTTGATTAGAAAGAGATGTGGACAAGGAAGACATTTGTTAACACATTGAAATACACCACGGTGATGGTTTCGTACAAACATGTCAGGCATGAAATTATTTTTAAAATTTATGGAAGAATTTAAATTTCCTTCTTGCCAAGAGAACCTTATTATCTTTATGCTAAAGAACTGAAACCTAATAACCAATGACACTAAGATCTTGCTCTTGCTTGTAAAAGTTAAAAGAGAAACAGAAGAAATAGGAATAGTTGAGGATTTTTTAGAAGATTCTGTATGAATGTCTACGATGGAGGTGTTGATTAGGTGCTACGTCTTTTTGGGTTTTATCCTATATGTATTCTAACAAGTATTAGACTATCTTAGCCACTGGGAGGGGAAAAAAAATCTTATTTTTTGTTATAAAATGCTAGACAAATTTATTAAAGTTCCTAGATTTGACTGATGACATCACAACTAATTATTATTAACCCTTATGATTACATCCAGAATACACACTTTTATTAAAGAAATGTATTGTTCACCCTTAAAATGGAAATTAAGGTTTGAAATGGACCTTGAAGTGCAAAATGTATGCCTTCTCAATTCCTGCTTTTCTGTTTTATAGTAATGGAGGTGCTTAAATTTAGCCAATGCTTTGAAAACAATTGTCTGTTCCCCAGAAGCTTCGCATCTTGGTGTGTTCCTCATCTCACAGTCCAGCCCATTGGCTCTCACATCCTCAGCTTTCTTCCACAGGACCTGCCAGCGGAGTCCAAGTTGATAAATGGTCATACAGAGCTGAACTTTTTTTCTGACCCTGGGAGAGACTCGACTTCCTTGAACACGCTTGTCAAAGGTAGCACTTGTATGTCCCTATTTTCACATAATATTTAAATATTTTTGGACTAGAAAGAGCATAAAACAAACAAATAAAAATGACCACTCACCTTAGATATGAAGATATTTAGCTTCCAAGCTCAAGTCTGACGAAAATCTAAACCAAAATGTTTTCTAATTATGTGGAAGAACTTATTCCTAATCTTGGCCCCCTGGGATTTGAGCAGTCCAGTCTTATTCACCTCTCTCTATTCTAGGTATTGCAGAATGAGCCTTTAGATTTGAGGTTCTCTGGTGCTCAGACCTGCGATATATAAATTTCCTTTGCAATCTGATCTTGCTATTAATACTACAAAAATTAATATTAATTAAAATTAATAAAATTAATTAAAATTAATATTAATATTTACCTGAGAGTACTTTAAAACACTTAGGTCTTTCTACCCTGCCTGTATACTCATTGTATGTATGTACATGTATAAACAAATACACATGTAGACCAAACTCCCCTATGATCTGAATTCCTTAAAAAGGACCCAAGGGGGAATCTGAACAGGCAGGGGACCTGGTCTGAGAGGTTCTGCATTACGCGGCACTGAAGAACAGCTTGAGGTACTGAACATGACTAATGGGAGGTTCCCAGTTTTCCTTGACTGATATAGACAGCCTCTCTGTCTTTGCAGGTGGTCAAACGTAATATCTTTTAAATGCATATATTTTATAATAAGTTGTTCTATACGCCTTTTTTTTTCCCCATTTGTAAGGTTATATGATGCATAAAGCAAAGAATATGAAAAATAATTTCATGTTTGAGTCCTCTACTAGAAGTAAAACAGCCTCTGAAAACCTTAAAACTACTCACAAAACCTTCTGAAGGTTATAACAGACCTCCTGCTTCTTTGTTCTCGGTGGTGGTAAGAGCTGGACCCATGCCCAGTCCAGGGAACATAGTGTAAATAGCATTGCTATAGATTGTTAGTGGATTGTTCAAAACATCAGATGGCTAGAATATGTTACTATCAACAAGCTGTTTACTGGCCAATCAATTACAAACTCTGATGGTGCACGAGGCATTTTATTGTCGGCTAGCCAAACGGATGGCGAAAACATATGTCAATCTCTCTGTTATTTTAAGGGGTAAATTCTGCTCCTCTTCTGCTTCAGTATTTTGCAAAATCTTCCACAATGGAACCACGCAGATGTTAGTACAGAAGGATAAGATCTACGGCAGTGCTGTGGGCATCACTAGGACAATGCAGTTTTCAGATATTTGAGCAACTTTATGTCAACATACATTTGCATAATTAGAGTACAGCTGAGGCATCTGTGGGCAGTCCCTTCTTAAAGGGGTTTTGAATGCATAAGTTTCTCAGTTTGACTGCTATATAGAAACAGTCAATTGGCTGTTGGCTGGCTTTTACCTTTGTGTTAGTTCATACATGAAGTGAAATTTTGAGTCTTTTTTCTCCTTCCTCTTACATTTATTTTCCCGGAGTCTATAAAATGAAATAAGTCTACTATCTGCATCCCCAAACTGCAAATTAATATCCAGAGTCAGATGCTTCAAGAGGAAATTTTCCAGTTTAGATAGAGAAAAACACGCCTGTTTGCTCACAATACCTTAATCAATAATGTATCATCAGAAGGATAATTTTTTCACCTCTGCTACTTAGAATTTCCTTCTGCTTTTCTGGAGAAGGTTTGGTTGCAATGGGGAACCGGACTCAGAGAAGTAGAACAGAGTCATTATGATAAGAAGAAAAAAGTCAACTTTCTTTGGAAATATCTATGGTAATATTAGTAGCATTAAGTTACATATATCCTGTCTGAAGGACTCTTGGACAATGACTAGAAAGAACAGGTCTCATAAATGTGTAGTCATTTTATATGACTGCTTATGCCACGGTATGTTAGTGGCTTGCAAGCAACACCAGCAGTCACTGGAGTTTGTCACCTGAGGTGAGAATCAGCCAGAGGTGATGCAAACTAATGTTCTGAGTTGGAAAGGAGGAGAGAAAACTCTGCCTTTGAAATCACATTAAATATTACATAAGGTCTCAGGGGACGAAAAAGAATGTTTGAAAATGTTCATTCTTCAGAAACATACACTGAAAAAGGCTACATTAAGTGAAGGGCTAAGCAGGCGAAGAGATCTTTCTTTCTACCTCCTCTTGGCTCCCAAACCAGTAATCTGCAAATACTAAAACAGGTATAAAATGTAAAGAATAAAATTTAGAAATGTATGATACTTACATTCCAAAACTATCTGATTTAAAATGTTACAAAAGTTCAGTAACTTCTTAGTTATTGTTCCCCTTGGGTAGTTTTTGCTACTTTCTGTGAAGGTGAGCAGTAAGTCACTCTGCAAGTCCTTCCTGAAAATAACGGCAACCATCAGAAGAATCTGTTCTGCACTGAATACACCACCACAACAAACTGGAGACCAAGGACTGCCTATATTTGCAAGAAAGAAAGGTTACCACCCATGGACATGATAAGCTCTGGAAGAAAACTAACAAAACCAAAAGCATATCCTGGCTTTACACTGAAAAATGTTAATGGATGTGTCTTACTATGAAAATTTCAAATCCTTGAACAAAACTCATTAGTTAGAGGTGGTGGTGGTGGTGGGGTTTGTTTTGTTTTATTTTGTTTTTTCTTTTGAAGCTTGGACAAGGAGATAAGATTCACATCTTTTTCATTAGAGATGGCATAGAATAATTTTCCACTTCTCCAACTTTTTGTAAATCAGCACAGTTCGGTTGGCTCCAATAGACCAACACCAGCAGTACCAGAAAGGCTGGGCCAAAGCACCACTTAAACTATGCATCAGCAATACATAATTTTAAAATACGCCTCTTAACTTAATGAAATGTTTTTCTTCAGAACAAAGATGATGAAATCTATTTAACTACATCTTGATGAGGCAGTATGGTATGAAAATTGTTGAGTGTCAAAATGTATATTTCTCAAAAAGTAGAAATAAATAAATTTTAGCTACAGTTGTTATAAACAAATAAAGTAAAATAGAAAATGCAAGCAGCTCCAGTCATGCTTATAAACAAATGTCTATTAACATATACAAGCCACACTCTGTGATTTGTCTGAGATGTGTTACTTTCAAAACATTTTTTCCCTGGGAATTATTATAGGGATGGATGGATGACGAGCTTCCAGAAATACACGCATTTTAAACACTTAGGTTACTACATAAAATGGGAAAGATGGAGAAGCAGGACTGGGTTTTGGAGGCCAGCTTCACTATTCTGAAAGATCTCAGCCAGTTTATCTGTAATATTGAATGCCTGATGCAAAAATTACAGTGTGACTGCTCAGACTACCTTTTTCTGAATGGTTACATTTTCACTGATGTCATCATCTTCTTCAGATGAATTGGAGCCCATAAAATCATTCAAGGGTGAAGGATGGAAAAGCAGGGGTATGGTGAAGTTTAGTGGAGCAAGTTGTTAAACAAATGGTAACGGGACTCTGAAACGACGGAAAGAGAGGCAATGGGTAGTGACATGTGTTCTGCTGATGGTCCCAGAGCCACAGAGGTATTTAGGAGTGGGAGGAGGGCGGTTATTTGTGCAGCTGATGGAAGCTGAGGAAGTAATATTAGCATTCCTAGGAAGTAATATTAGCATTCCTAGCTTATAAGTCACTACAGAAATATGCACAGAGCAGCACTGTCACTTGATTTAAGGATCTCTGAAGTAACTGGTGTTTGATCTTTTGTATTCAGTGAGACTTCTTATCAAAAGAAGATGGATTTGACTAGCATCTCTTCTCCTCCCTCTGCTTCAAAAGTTAAAATGATAACTACTATGGCCCTTGCAAGATTTTAAAGGTGGGATACATTTTCTAAATTTCCTTTTATCCCTGTCTTCATTATGACTCAGACAAAAATTGAGG
Organism: Neomorphus geoffroyi; assembly: GCA_033558235.1. Taxonomy (NCBI): domain Eukaryota; kingdom Metazoa; phylum Chordata; class Aves; order Cuculiformes; family Neomorphidae; genus Neomorphus; species Neomorphus geoffroyi. The sequence continues at coordinate 211,094 of JAUMJM010000005.1, forward strand.
CACTGTGCAAAAGAGATGTCAACATGACCATAAGCAGAAGATATCTTACAGAAAGCAGCAACTTCTACAATCTATTAAAAATGTAGGGCAGATGCAGGAGCAAACTACAGCTGCTAACACTATGCAGCTCTGGTTTCCCTTCTTCAACAGTTAGATGTTAATTAATGCTATATCAAGAGGTTTTCAAATTGAAATCAATGGGAGTTTCATTATTTAATTCAATGGGAGTGGGATGAAGTTCTAAATAGTAAATGGAGCAATGAAAATCTAAGAAAACAAGAGGCATGCTAATGTGTGTTTTGTTTAAAAATTCTCAGTTTCATTGGCTCTGTTTAGCAAGCAATTGAAGGCAATGTGCTTGGGAGGGTGTAAAAGTATGCATTTCACATGGGAATGGAGCACTATACATCTTTGCACTAATCTTGAATGGAGACAAAACTAGAGGCAAATAATTTAGCCTGCACACAGAAGGTATTGGAACAAGTGCCTTCTAAAGTAAAAATAATAAACCCCCCCCCCCCCAAACACCTCACCAAACCAAAAAGTAAAAAACCAACAAATGCAGAAAGGGGCACTAAGCGTTGTATGTGTGTTTTACCAGCTTGGGTTTTTGGAATTGTTAAATACAAACAGAATGAATAATTTAATATTTTATACAGCGTATGCATCTTGCACCACTGAGTTTTTGGAACAGTTTCACATAGAGAAAATGTAGCGGGTGCTTGCCTTGCTGTTCTGTAATTTTACTTTGTCCTTATTTCAATTACATTTCGAAGCAAATACTCTTCCTAGTTGTGAGGTGAATTTCATTCTGCTGAGCTAAGGAGGTTTTTTGTTTTTTTCGTTTCTTTCTTTGTTTTAGAAACTCAAAATATGAGATGTGGAGAACAGAATGAATATTTCTCATGATTTTAACCAAAACAAGACCTTTCCTCTGTTTATTCTTCTATCCAGACTCATTGGTGCACAGACCCTGTTTTACTTCACTCCAGGACAGAGTAAACACAGCAGTGAAGGTGTGTTTACAGATGCTTTGTCTGGCAATAGCCACCCCAAAGCTCTCATTTCTCACATCCTGCAGATGTTTTCTGCTCCTCCTCTTCACATTTGCAAGATATCCACCTCCAAACAAAATGTTCTTAACTGAATTTCATGAAAAATCGTTTCTTCTTGAAGATGTGAAGTCAATCTGCTCCAGGGAGTAGTTGTTCTTATTCCCAAGTTTTCATTCTATATCAGAGCAGACCAGGGTTTACACCAATACCCTCTGAATCTTGATTATTAGGGGAAGAAAACCCAATATCATGGGCTGCATGCAAGATTGCTACAGAATACTTTAACCACCATCTGAGTGCAGGCTTCAGACCTAGAAAGATCAGTGGGAGAGATTCATCTTTCTCAAAGGGGCCACTAACTCATTACAGCGGATTAGAAACAAGCAAAAACAAAGACATATTACCTTGCAGGGGTAATGAATCAGTGATCAGTTCAATCAGCCTTCAGTACTAGTGAAAATCTCAAGCATTGCAGAAATCCAATTGTATTAAATGTTGCATTTAAGTTTTTTGAACCAGAAATAAAAATATCTTTCTTTCAAGAAACATAGTACACTAAGAGAAAATTACTTAAATGGCAATGCAAATTTTAGAAATTATAAAAAAAATGAATGTTTTGATTTACATAAACCAATGTTCTTCTGCATGTTTTTATTTTTACAGATATTTCTGAATGATGACTCTTTCATGATAATATCTGATTAAAAATTCTTTGCAGGTTCTTAAAAAATCTCTGTGGACAGGAATGACTATTTTCATCTCCGTTCTGCCATCAGTCTTCTAAAAGCTTTTATTTTTCATGTATGCGAGCATACTTTCTAGTGGCAAGGTTAAGTCTATTAACCTATTGTTGAGATTATTTCAGACAAGGACAAAACAAGAAACTCTGTAGTGGCTATTACTGCTTTAAAGGACTCTAAACTGTTTCTATCTCAAAGCACATCTGCTTATCTGCACATTTTTATCAAGAATAAATCACTATACTTAAAAAAAAGTACTGTATTTGACAGTCTGTACATTTTTTTTCTGCCTGCAAAATGGTTGAATCCAGAGAAAATGATGTTATTAATATTTCTCTCATTGCTGCTTCAGGACCTCTGAGTACTACTGTTTTAATCATTGAGACTTCTAAATGAGTGACATGACTGACACCAGGAAAAAAAATCTTAACCTTCGTTCTCTCCAATTTGGCATTGAAATTCTCTTCTATTCAGCAACAGTGGTTTTCCAGAGCTTGGTTTTTGGTACCTGTAAGGGATCAGCGTAAACTCTATTAAGCGTAAGCACTGAGGTAGTGTGGTACCGGACATCAGCCCTCCCCATGTCTGAATAGCAGAGTAATCAGATTTGTGTCTATGGGTTGTATTAAGTGCATGGTTTCTGCCTGGCCAAGCCTCTTGTGTGCTTCTTTCGCACCTGCTGTTGGGCATTTTTCTCTCACCTGGAAGAAATTAACTACGTGTCGTCCAACCCAAACTAAGGCATAACATTTTACCTTTTATTTGCATGAGTAGAGCGTAGGCTCAGCAGATCAGCAGTGCTATAAACTGCTGTTCATCGGATACCAACACCTCGTGCCAATGGCAAACTCGGTGGACAGCATTTGTGGTAGCTTTTGTCTCCCAGCTGGGACCTGTGCTTCGCTACGGTTTGAATTAGTAAACTTGCCAAATGAAAGCCTAGGAATAAGATATGTTTAATGAGTGATTAATGAGTAGACAGGAACTGATCCAGACTGACTTATGAAATGTCTTGATTCAGCCAAAGTGAATGCAAGAGTAGAAAGGAATGAAAGCACCCAATAATGAAAACTGACTACTGTTGATATGTTTGGAGAAAGCCATTGGATAGGATAAGTCCAGTATGGAGGCTAAATTCACGTGAAATTGCACTGACAGATGACAGAGGCGTGAGCACGTGGCTGCTGCTCTCCTGAAGCCATTCACTATTCTGAGGCTCCTGTTGTTGCAGCTGGCAGGAAGGGGAGCAGGGTTGCAGCAGCAGACGTGACAACTTAAAACACATGTGGCAGGGTGTGTATTAACCATGCTGTTTTCACTAAAGGCAGGAGAGTAGTTTGCTTTTCAGCTATCTGTCCAGCTGGTTACAGTGGCAAGTGGCAATCCATTGTTAACAGAGGTAGCAAGATGAATTACTTCTGGACTCTGAAGTATCTGAAATAATAAAAGCCGTAAATAGTCTGACAGTCGGTGTCCTGCTATTTAATACTAATTCTATCTTCTAAAGTGAGTTTAGCATTTATTGTTTGGCAGGTTATGATAAGGGTCTGCATGGGATGTATTTGTGAGAGTTCAATTAGCTTGTGTTGTGAGCTAACATCATTTGCATGGTAATAAAACATTTTTTCAACAAAGCGTTGAAGGAAAACACACTAATTAATTTTTTGAACAGCACCTGATATTCACAGGGCCCAGTAGCGGTGTTGGCTAACTGCCTGCATGAACGATGCCCCTATTTTAGCGCTGGCCAGCATTTTTCTGTCTATGAGCTTATGAGAAAAACAAGCAGACAAAAATATACCTGGTCCCACAACAGCTTCTTAAAATGATACCAAGCCAACTTAATGAAATTTGCCAGTCACCCCTGCCCTTCCCCTTTCTGAATCCCTTCTGCTGTCTCTTCCTGCTTTGCTATAACAAATGTTTCTTTTTGCTCTTATGGACCTCCATTACTTTTCTTCCTCTATTATTTCTTATTCTGTATAAAAACATGAATCCTGCCTTCTAGTATCCCCCTATGATCCTCCATGCACTATTCACCTGTACTGTAGGAATCACCATGGCAGCAGAACAGCTACCAATAGAATTCTCTCTCCTTTATCCATGCAAGTGCCCTCCAAATTGCTGACCAGTGAGAGAAATGAAGTTACAACAAAAGATGGGCTGGCACGGGTTACTTCCCTGCTGGTGTTCCTGAGAGCAGCACAATTGTATTTAGCCCTTCCTTAGAGAAGATGGGCAGGTGCCAACCTCATCCAAAATGAATAGCGCAGCAGAATAAATAAAGACAAAATATTCTTTCAACCACCGTCACTTATTGAATAAGAAAAAAAATATTTCATTTTCTGATCAAATTCTCATCAGATTTGATCCCACAGTGTCTCTAACAGATTTGTCCATTCTTCTCTCCATATTTCTTTGAAAACTTTATTCACAAAAGCTCTCACAAACTCAGGTGTGATCTGAGGTAAACTGTCATGCTGGAATTGGCTGCCCTGTCATATTTTTTTACTATCTTTCCTCTATAAATATTTTCATCTTATAAGTAGGAAATAGCCGTGAACAAAGTAACTAATGAAGAAATTCCAATAGCTATTTTAAATTACCTATAGTAGAAGGTTTGTGGCTTCATCTGAACAGGTATCTTTTGCACAAATGATGTTTCTGTAACCTCACCAGGATTCCCTGCTTTGTAGGTGGTACCTGAGAATGGGAGAAAGGCAAAAAAAGGCACCAGGAAAATACATAGTTGTGGTCTGACCTGACCTAATGCAGACCTGCAGCCATCACCTGACTACACAAAACAAAAGATGCAGCCACCTTGGCTTTCCCATAAGGTTTTCCTGTTACCACTGCAAAGGGAAAGAAGTTTCCTATAATTAGGTATTATTTGAATATATACAGTGATTTGATGTAAATAAAAGCTTGGGTTACCAGGTCTTAGCTGAGCTATTGAGCGCCCTCACAAGGCACTGCCCACAGTCAGTTCAACTACTACTGTTTAGCAGATGGCAAGTAATGGGATCTCTTTATATCCTGTGCTTATCCCTAACCCATTTAACAATTATCTATACCAGCTTTCCCAGCTGGGAGAAAGGAAATGGTTCCTCCATTCATCTGGTAGACTAAGATAAAGAATCCTTTCTTCTATGGAGTAGAGAACATTGTTGTTTTTATTGTTTCCATCATACATTGATATAAAAGTACTTCAAGACTGGTTACCGTTTCAACCTACCCTAAGAATACTGTGAGCACTCCTCCAATATGAAAAGAATGCCTGTAGTATGGCTGAATTAAACAGCCAGCCTGTGAGGGAAGAGTCAGTCCCTGCTGAAGTGCTTCTTCTTGCTCGAAACACTGTGAGAAATGCTCCAAAGCCTGGCTGCTGCCAGGAAGGTAGGCACAGACATCTGTGGAGGAGTTATTCTAGCGAGCGTGCAGCAGCTCAGCCAGCTGCCAAACAAGCTACCCACAAGTTGTTTGACTTTGACTTTGAGTGGTGTAGTTAGGAGATTGATCAGAGAAAGAGATTTCATAGTACAATGGGAAAGGTTGCTATTACTATTGTTCTCACTTTCTTTTATTATTGCACTTATTTTGTCTCATCTCTTAGCATATGCATTGTCTATTATGTAATTGCTGTAATACTCAGCAACAGCACAATACTTCTTGGTGCGTTTTCTGAGATGGAAATCCCTTCAGTCCTTAAAAATGCCTAAGTGGGTATATTTTGTATGGGAGTTTGGTGATAAATAGGCAGGTGTAAGGCACAGTATATCCTTTCTCATCTGTGGTGTCCAGGCAGGATCTAGGGCAGCTGTGCTATTCTGAAAAAGCAGGCAAAACCTATATTGATTTGTTTTCTTGGTGAACTACCATCAAATCCCAGGTCTTTTAGCCCTCTTTCAGAGTTAGGATGTCTTCATTTAATAGAAGTAGAATAGGGGAGCAGGGTGGTTTCCCCTAAGAGGAATTTCAACCTTTTTATTTCATTACTTAATAACTGATACTGTCATTTCCAAGTACTCCAAGTTGTAATTATTCTTAATGTTTCATTCATAAAACTTGATTTTTTTTCATTTCTTTGTTTAAAGCCCTAATCATAAAAGCCATTTCACACACACACACATATATATACATATGTAGATCTGATATAGGCCTGGAAATTATACAGCTGCTCATGGCTTCTCTTTCACTTGATTTTTTTTCAAAATTATAAGCAGAAAAATCTCATTGTCCTGACAAGCTTATTCAGGCACATTCAAGTTTCTGGCTGTAATTTGCCATTATTAATTCCAGCATACTTTTCTCTACACAAAAAAAAGGACTGAAATAGAATTTAAGTACTTCCTGCATCCTGAAATAAGTCAGGTGAAAAAAACATATGTCTAACCTATATGTTCTGTTTATTTAATAAGCTGGCGATCCAGTCTGTGCTAATGAATACTACAAAAGATTGTGAATAATGGGGAAAATTTGTGTTCATCTGTCCAAAGCATCACGTGTTATTTTTATTCAGGATTTATAAAATCACCAAGACTACAGCTAAAAAACGAAGGAAAAATCAGAACCACGAATAATTTTGATTTTAAAAAGAATAAGAAATTATAGAGTTTCTTTGACCACACTTAGAAGATGACACGTTTCACAGTAGGGACTTTGATGCATTCTGTAAAGTTAAATTTCTTACTGAAAGCCAAGCTAATGAAAGTGGATGTACTAACCTTGCTGGTAGGGTTATTATGTTGCTGTTTAAAATCCCACAGTAGAAAATTTCAGGAGCATGAAGAGGGGCCTGTTAAATGTTTTATACAGCAGCTCAGGGAGTAGAGCTACTGCAAGAATACAAAGGGACTTCCTTGCCTGGGCTGACACCAGTACAGAACTAGTCAGAAGAGACTTTTTGGCTATCTGCATTCGATTTACCTTTTCTGTACCACAGGCACTGATGAAAACAAGGAACATAGGACAGTAGCACAGAAATCTTTGTAATTAACTGACTTTTGCTCTACCATAACTGGAAGAGTTGTGTGACTTCCCATGAACTATCGACATATCCAAGCAACAGTTCATGGCAACATGAGCTTTTGAGATACCAGATATTTAAATGCCGCTTCAGAATTGTTTGTATAATTTTTAAAAGGTATTTGTGATGTATCTGTGTTACTAAACGCTGCAATTCTCTACTCAATTACATGCAGATGGAGAACATCTCTTGTTAAGGACACTATCTGTGTTCTGAAGTGCATTTTAGAAACTTTTGTGAACTGTGCTGTAATTACACACACACATAAATAGTGCAGCAGGATCCGAGGTCTACTAATTCTGAAGGAAGGACCCAACTAATCTGCCTTTATAATCTCATATCACATCAAAATTGAACAATTAACACACACACCCCCAAAATGAAACCCAAAGCACAACAACTATTTAGAAATATTGAGAACCGTCATTACTGATTTTAAATTGGAGGTCTTTTTAGCTAAGAACGTCACCATTTTTTGGAAATAGGGAGCAGAAGCAGTTTGCCTATTTATAGAAATGTCACCATTAGTGTTTCAGAATCAAAACCCAATGTAAGAAACTTACAAAATTTAGCTTACAAAATGTGATATTTAAACTATATATGGTTGATCATGTACATTTTTATATAAAGTAACACTTCTGTCTAGGGAATTAGAAAACCACTCAGGGTGCACAATCACTGAACAGGGTTACATTGTGGTACTTAAATTACTTACATTTTGTACAGTATTCAAAGATTCAAGAATGGAAAGCAACGTGAAAGAGTTATACATTGTATTCATTAGTTTACATGGTTCTAAAAATTCTTCCTCTGCTAACAAAGAGTTCAAGCTCCTTTTAATTGCCAGGGCAATAGCTTTCTTTCAGACTGAGATGAACACTCCTGTTTTTTTTTAAATCTATTTCAGGACTGAAAAAAAAGATAACTTAGTTAAAAATGAATACAGAGGACAGTATAAAGGTGAAATGTATAAGAAAGGTAATAGAAAGTGACAGTGTGACTTAGGCATAAAATATATATTTTTTCAAACAGTAGTTTTTGTCAAAATATAGTGCTGCCATATGTACTCAGATTATTTCAATTGCAATAATATTAGATCATTGAAAAGGGAAAATGGAAACAATTTTGGTAAATTCTGCCCTTAGAAGTACCTAGACAGCTTATAAGGGCAGAACTCAGGGACAAGTGTTCCATGGCACTACAGAAAACCTTCCCCATAAGTTCGGAAGGGAAATCAAGGTGTCTAATTTCATGAATGAGTCAAAGCAGTGGTGAAGCGACTTTCTAATCTTGTGGTTGAGTAAAGATGAGGTGTGAGCTAGGAGTCCTTTTTGGAGGAGGTTTCATTCAGAAATCATATTTTGCTGCAGGCTTTCTTCCCTCAGGTGTTATCTACATTAGGATCTGTTTGGTAACCTGACATACGTTGTGCTAAATGAAACTTTCTAAAATATTTGTCATGATGTGGGCCTTCCTGAAAATGAACAGTCTAACAGCACAGCTGGAGGTCTTGTCCTGTTACGCCTTGAGTTTGTTTCATATGAAAAGTCTTACCATGTCCCTTGACCTGTCTGGATCAATGAGGATATCTCTGCTCAGGCAAAGGCTTCATAGCAGCAGCTGAGGAAGGGAGGGGACATTAGTAGCTGAGAGCCAGTGAATCCCTTTAGTAGCCTTGCACAAGACTCTGACTTGCCACGTTGCATCCATGCACTTCTGCTTGAGTGCTCCAGGACACAACTCCTTCTGCCTTGGTGTTGCAGTAGTGTTGTGATAGGTCTGGGAGGATGAGTGCGGCTGGGAGGCAATATTGAGAGGCACAGCAGGGGATAGAAGAGGAAAAATATAACCTCAGAAGTTATTGGAAGCTAATGTCATAAATTTTCTGCTCTCTCAGAACTGTTCTGATAAATGCAGGTGGTGTAATGAGACCTATGCTTCAGTCAGTCTCTTCAGGGTCATCCATTGTGAGGAGGAAAATGTATCAGCCGAAACCAACTAACCTGCTATGTCAGATTTCTTCTCAGGATAATATCCAGGATTTACTATTTATTAAAGGATGTCATCCCATCCTGTCTGGAATAGTATAAATCCCATAAATGGCCTGGGATTCTGGCTGCCGTGAAATCAGAGGTGATTGTGCCATAGAGTTGAATGGTAATTAAGACTTTACTCCGGTTACTGAAAAATTCTTAGCTTTAGTTGGTTTTGCTCCACCTACAATGATAATTTTGAATATTGAGACATAAAAAATTGAAGATTTCTAGAGAAAATTAAATGGTCAAAAATTTTAAAGGGAAGATGTTTATGAATATTTAACATCTCTGGCAACTATAAGAGAAATCTATTACGACCTTAGCTTAGAAAGAACAAATGGTTACTCGAGTTTAATTAATATCTTGTAAATCCCAAAGTATGTTGAAGACAAAAACTATATTGCATAGATTCCTCTTGGAATGTATATTGTACACCTAAGCATTAATCATGTCTTCAAAAAAGGATTAAGCAAGTATAAAAATACTTTTGTCAAATGATATTATTTTAACTCAAATTTGAGTCTCCATATCTACAGAGAACTTTCCTGAAAACTACAGTTACAATTGCATGTAAAATATTGTCTGAATTCAGTCCAAGATTCCTCACTTATTTTGCCTTGGAATGGAAACACAGAGCAATACTGAATCAATTCTGTCATGCACACTCTGTTTGGATTATAGGATGATAAGTAATTTTATCATATTTCATTTTATATGGCAGCTTTAGCTGTAAATCCACGTTAAAGTAGCTAAAACAGAGCCCAGTTTTGAGAAATCAAATAAGACAATTTTTAAGTACACGTTTGTCCCATTAACTCTACTAGAATTTCAGCACTTGAAAGCTCAAAAGGCATTTGAGTGCTATTTTGAATAGGAAACCTTAAAATGTTCATTTAAAACCTAGAAGAGGAGGGTTATTTGTCATTTGCTAAAGCCAATGTTTAATAGTTCTGAATATCAGTTTGCTGAACACATCGGGATACCTGAGTTCAAGCAGCAAACTGTATAACTTCAAGTGTCTCAGTTTGTGTGCATGTTTTTTGGAGGAAAAATACAGAGCAAAAGAACACTAAAGGAAAGAAGCAAACAGACAAATAAACCACCCACTTTAGGATTTTAATTTTGCCGATAAGACTTTGACGTTCACAGCTTATTGAGATGAATGCTGTTTGCGGAAACTGTCAGAGCACGCATGATGAGATGAATGAGATGGGAACATGTGGGTTTACACATTTGTTGATTCTACTTGGTTGGTGACATTTGTTCTCCAAAGCTGGATTAATAGGACAAAAATGTCTTTGGGTAAAAAATGTGAAATAAGACCCTGTTCTCAGGCCTTCTTCTTTTGCACCTCTATGACGGTGTGAAGAGGCACAAGAGTTGGTGAGAATAACAGAGAAAATTTGGGCTTGTTAATTACTACTGAGCATATTACTTGCTCTCATGAGTAATCCCAGTGGAATCAGGGTATAAATCACTGTGCTTGGTTGTAAATGTTTTCGAGACTGAGAAGTCTTCTGAGTCTTCTGGGCTGTTTTGCTCTGTGTGTGTGCCAATTACACTTTTACAACTCATCTCTCTTGTGTGTGTTTTCCCAGCAGCAGCCACCTTTCCCATGAAGTTGTGCTGGCCCAGCAGGCCACGGGACGTACCTGTTAAGATGCCAATGGGTTCTGCTCAGAAAGGTCTTTTTTTCAAAAAAGAAAAAAATAACTGTTTTCGTAGGCGGTGTGTGGGTGTGCGACAAAACCTCACTTCTCCAACTCTGTCATAAGAAGTTTATTGACTAACCTTGCTGCTTTAGCATATGTGAAAATCTCTTCGAAGCAGATGCACGCGAAACAATGCAATGCCAGTTCATTATATTTGTATGCAAAGGTACAGCTACAGGTTTAGGAACAGGGCGCTGGGAATATCAGACATTATCTTTTTTTTTGTTTCTAGTTGTACGTAATGTTAAAATGCTTTTGATTTACTTACATTGTTTAAAAAGAAAGAAAGAGAGAAAGTGGTCTCTTCATTAGAGAAGAGAATGCTCCAAAACCGACAGTGGGACTGAGGTCATAAACAAAAGTGTAAATTTGGAGAAAAAAATTCTACAGAATTTAGGAAAAGTGTGTCTGAGACTATAAACCTAACAGATTTTTAAATTTGCCTTCAGTGCATATTTTTTAGTATACAAATAGAGAAATCCATGTGAATATATGAACATTTTGCTTATCACTTTACCTCACCAATGATGTCTTCTAGCTGACCTGGACCCAAGTATCTTTGTGCTGAATAGATGTATGCTTGTATGATACTGAGTTTCTCTTTTACCACCCATGTTCTTTCTTAGCCTACGTCTTGGATACTTGCATTGTTCTCTTAGAGAGGGCTGTAACATTACCTATTGGCAGATGTCACCCAGTGAGCAGTTTATTCTGTCGCAGATGCATTTAAAATAAGCTCTTCAGACCAAAATGAAAATGTTGCTCCCTCTCTAGAGAAAAAAAAAAAAGGAAAATTCTCACAGCTACATCTGGCACTCTACAATCTCATCAGAGGACTGGAAAAAAAATCTATTCATTATTAGAAAAATTCTCTATTGTTAATAGAGTAAGCAACGTATTCCTGTTCTCATCTCAACTGGGAGTAACGTTGGCTTGCCAATTTGAACAGAGGTGACAAAAAATATTTCTTGATTGAATTCACAGAACATCTGCTTGCACAATCAATCCAGAATATCTTTATGCATAATACTATCTTGATCTGGATTAATTATTTTTCTGCATCCTATGCCAGCAGAACTTAGCATCTGTACACTGACAGCCTATCACTGCACATAATGTGAACTTGGGACATATTCATAGAGGACAGATGCCATTTTATTTGTTTTTAACCATCTTCCTCTGTTTTTCAACTGAAACAAGATTCAAAAATCAGTTCCTATTTTTATTGAACTGATACGCCTCTGGCCTGACTGCAAAACCAAATTCACATTCAGGGGGAAAAAAGGTTTTCTTAGTATTTCCCTTTTTTCCCTTCCTTTTATCTTTTTCTTTTTTAAAATATTTATTATTGTTTTCACTTTATTAGAAAACCTACAAGTTATTGCAAAATTTACAGTCAGAACAGTAGGTTGTCTGACCAACCATCCAGCATTTCATTGCCATAGACTGTGATTTATATCCTGTTTATTATATCAAAGCCTTAGTCAATTTCACAGTGAAATTTAACAAGTAATTAATGTTAGTTGAATATAAATTTGATATTTTTAAAAAGTACAAACGCACTTGACCAGACCTTCATGTGATATCAGCTGGTAATATTCCACTGACATTTGGAAGATACTAAATGGAGAAAAGCATTACTGAATGATTTTAATTGTAGCACAGAAATAGCTGGTAACCGTAAGAGACTGAAGCCTTTCTGCACTAGCTACGGTACAAATGGTCGATATTTCAAATTTTTACCTCCTAATTAAAGAAAGCAACACCGATTAGAAAGAGAGCAGTCACAGACAGATGTAAACGTGTGTACAAAGTCATAGAGAAAATAAAGGCCTGAACTGCGAATAAAACCTGTATTACCTGAGTTCCTAATACTGTCTCCACTCTGTGTTGCTGCCTGTAAGGTAATCAAATGTGCGCAGCTCTGCATCCCCATGTTTCTTTCATATACTTCACTGTGTGACATGAAGGTTAAAGCATTTTCAGTAGAGTTCTCATTTGTGCGTGTTCTAATATGTAGGAACGTCTGCACGTTTGTACAGGCAGCAGAATGCTTGATTTGCACTGGGATATCAGAGCACATAAATAGCTGGTGAGAAGCAAAGTACTGTCAGTGTCTGTAAATACCAGAGAAGCGTGCAATCAAGGTGACTACTTGAATGACATAGATGCACTGTTCTGCAGGTGCAGTTTTGCAAAGCCAGGTGAGGGAAAAAGTCACAACACATGAATCATTTTAGCTCATGAGTATAACCCTCTGTTGTCAATTCCAGTTCTGCTTGTCATCAGACAAAGACACTCAAGACAGTAAACCATTACAGCTCTACATTCTCCTATCCCCAAGGGGGCCTTTTTAAAGAGGCAAATTGATTTTTGCCACCAGAGAGCGAGTCATGCATACAAACTAGGAGAGTACTTATGAATCCCTATATTCATTTCCCCATGGTGCTTGGTAAGGTGAGTTGTTTGCCTGATTTGTTTAAGAATAGATTTGGGGAAAGAAACAAAACAAAGCAAAACACAACCCCCTAATGTTTTTAACTCCTGCCTGAAGAATACAATATATCTATCAGCATTCAAATAAATGTTTTCACTCCCTGTGGAGGGCTTAAATTTCTGGTTTACACAGAATTGATATGATCAAATGGTTTGCCACGTGCTGTGTATAGAACTTTTTCAACCAGTCTTTACCTGGCTATTTTCAGGAAGAAAAGGGAGTAGAAAGGAACAAAACCCCAGTAAGAGGGATTGATTCTGTCACATACACAGAGACAACTAATGCTTTTTGAGACACCTTAAGGTCCAAGGTGCTCACTGGAGCTGTGCAAGACCTATATCCTTTTAGAAAAGGAATTGGATCCCAGGTGGGACACTAATTCCTACAGAATCATGTGGCTGAGAGGAGATTTGGGCCCAGACAAAGAAATTGAAAGCAGACTAGTTAAACTAAGTATATCTCTACACAAAGACAAAACCTGAATTTTTTCTACACTTCAAATTGAGGAATACTAGATTTTCAAGGGTCTTTGGAGTTATTTATTTTATTGTTTAAGATTATTTTTCAGTCTTTTGATTAATATATGATTTTTAAAAAGACTGAATATCAGGAAGAATTAAATGCTACGGCTTGGGCTTTCAAATCAGGTTTGTGAGCTTTCAGTAGTGCAAAAAGAGTGAAGAAAAAAGCATCACCTAAAGTGACAGACCTGCAGCACACACTGAAATATGTACCTATTGATAGCAGTTGGAGCAAAAGTGTGCTTGTAGGAGAAAGCAGGTGGAGGCTAGAGAGAACGAAACTTAGTTTTTGAAGGCTATAATTACTTTTGCTTTAGTAGTTCATGCCATAAACTCTACATGTCCTTGTCATCCTGCTTTCTCCTTTTTTTCCATCAATAATTACAGACAGCAGATAATGCCAATATACATAAATAATGTATTTTAACTTGTTAACATTCCATCCCAGTGCTGCATTTATTTTTTAGCCAATGTTTCTTTAATCAAGCTGTATAAATTTTACTTAAACCTCCCGAGCCTCTCACATAAAATATGTTATTCCTCCAACAGAAGCCTAATGCACATCTCTACCATCTTGTCCCAACTCCTGCCTGCTGTGTTCTAACTCATTTCTTGAAATCTCCCTTTACTCAATACAATCACTAGAGTTTATCAAACAGCTAAACTCACAGGACAATATCCATCCATGTTTGGTCAGAGATCTCTGCATTACTCCCCTCTGTTGACTAAATCTTCTCTTTCTAGCAGGTGCTTAAACCCTAGAGTTCACACTTACAAACTCATCTTTAGATGTCAGCCTTCAGTACCTGAATCCTGTCAAAAGGGTACACAGTGTGATGTTGACTCTCAACCTTAATGCCTAAGGCTAGTGGAATAAACACTGAAGCTAGGAAGAAAAATTGGGTATGAAAATAGGACTGAATATTTTGGGGTTTGTCCCTAAAATATCGGTTATTACATTTCAATACATAGGACCACAAATAAAAGCCTGAGTATGATTATGACAACTTCCAGTTTATACCTTTAACAAATACATCATCTTATTCTTGTTTGCATGTCTCCAGATGCTAAAGTCATGAATACAAGATGAAAAGATGCCAAATAAAATTGACTTTAATGTATGGCTGAAATGCATATCCTAAGTAAAAATCATGAATACTGTGGTCTGCTATAAAAATGTGAAAATTTCAATATGGCTTCTTTTTATGCTATATAATACGTTCATATGCATGTGTTGTACATATATATAGACATAGAAAAGGGTTACAGAGTTCTTATTTAGACTGGACACAGAAGGGCAGATTTTGGCCCACCCAGAGTGGCTGGAGAAAGCAAACTGCTTGGAAAAGGCTACTCAATGGGTGTGAACCACCAGCGCTCTCATCTTCAGCCGAGCCTTCATGATTTATACCTATTGAGGATCTGCTCTTGGATAAATACCTAAATCCATTTGGTTGGTCACCAGTTGGCAAGTACAATGCCCTCAATGTGATACAGGATCCACATTTCAAATGCCTTGTTATTTTTTCATTTGCTTTAATGGGAGATACACTTCACAACACAGAAATTTTCCCACAGAACAAAGTAGTGAGAAGTGGGAGATGCATATCTAAAATCACACAGTGGTCACTGGAAATGCAAGATTCTAGTGCCTATATTTCTTAAGCTTTCTCTGCCTAACCCTGAATCCAAGCCTTCTTTTTTCTTTCTTCTTGATGTTTAATATTTATACTATTTCCTAAATTCACAATCGCCTTAAATATTTTGAAATATTTACAGATCCTAAATCTCAACTAAACGCAAAACATAAACCTGTTACAAAAGTCAAAGGCAGCTTTGTAACACGAAGAAAGAAGACAGTTTTATATTTACTGGTATAAAAATTGGCCCTTGAGTTTAAGTAGACATAGAAACACTTCAAAGGAAGACTGACTGATGGGAAACACTGAAATGAGAAACAGAGAAAGGCAAATAAATATATAGACATTTATCACTGAGTTGTTTAAAAATACAGATGAGAAAATAGAATGAAGATACAGTGAGATGAAATTGGAAGAGAGAGGGTGAAAAAAAAGCTGGTGCTGAGACACAGAAAGGGGGCAGAGGATGAAAATATACAGAGCAGCCAAGAAATTAGAAAATAATTAATGAAGAGGGAAAACACGGAGACTGCAGAATTCATTCTTATTAGAAAGATGCAGCAATGTTGTGATCAGGACAAAATAGAAACCGAATCAAATCTTCAGCCCAATTTATGCCATACCTTTGAGAGTAGGTCATATTTTTTAAGTTTTCAGGAAAAGGATGCATTGTACGTTTTTGATTAGGATTGGAATATGAAGCAGAGTAGTAACAATACTCCAAGGAAGGCTCTCCCCACTCCACTCTGGTATTTCTGATAAAGGTAGGAAGTATGCGAGCTATAAAAGGGAAATTAGCTATGGGATTGGAAGTAGATAATGGAAGACTAAATTATTGCAAAAAATATAATCATTTATATAAAATGCATTTTTTCTCAGTCGAGTCTCTAGTATGAACTTGTCCATACTAAAGCCATGAGTAGCACATAGATCAAGAACAATATCAAGAATTTGTCCCCCATGAGAGTATATGCCAGGTTTATCAGCTGTTCCCTGCTAGCCTGGGGACAGCTGGAAGAAGCTGCCGTGCTGATTCGTGTGCTGTGCTGATTCTAAATTTTTATTGTATTTCAGCTTGTAGTCTATCCAAAAGCAGTCCACTTTCTACTATGGTGGTTCAGTCAAACTTGCCCCTAGGATATCTCTCATTTACCACTGTCCTCTCAGACAATACAAAGCAAAACAAAACAAAAAACCCCACCAACTAAACAAGCTCTTATACACTTAACTGCCAATAAATTCCTGCCATCTGGTTATGGTGGTAACATGACACTTTCATGTCAACTTTAGGATGAAGTATTGGAAAAGACTTGTATCACAGTATCGTAAGGTTGGAAAAGACCTTTGAGATCATCGAGTCCAACCTATGACCCAACACCTACACCTACACCTACTCCTACTTGTCAACTACACGATGTGTTATAGTTTGAATTAATTGGAGTGACTCTGACTCTGGCTTGGCCTAAAGTCTAGAGTAACTTCATGAAACTGAAAGCTAACTGCGTGTTTTTCGGACAGTTTCTCTCTAGCAGTGAAAACATGGAACATTGCTATGCAGAAAGGCCAAAGTTTATACTCATTCCTCTAGTAACCAAGGCCATCCTCGAACTAGGGAAAAAAGGCCACACCTTCAGGGACGGGCAGGCAGGACAGGTGACCTCAAACTGACCAACGGAGTATTCCATCCCATGTATGTCATACTCAGTACAAAACAGAAAGATCAAAGGATCTCGCTTTCTTCTATGATGGCTGATTTTCGGTGAGGATCTTGTTTGTCTGATTGCTCCTGACCCCGGATCTGTGTGTCCCTGAATCCAGTTCCTGAGTTCAGCTCTCTCTTAGCTGTGGACCCATTCCCCCGTGTCTGCTCTACAGCAGTAGTGGTGACACATGGTCATCGAGGAGTGGGGCAAGTTTTTGATCTCAGATGTTTGATCTCAGATGTACATATTTCATTACTGTCTAGATATTTGAATCATTATTACTATTATTACCATCATTTCATTAAACTATGAGGGTGTAACTTTCCTCGGAGGGGTGTAGAAGGGTGGACTTTGGGAAGTCAGCTGCATGGTTCTTAGCTGCCAAATTCAGTTGGGTTGGGGCTAAATCGTGACACCCTGCTTTTTACTGGACCATCTTAGGGAATATGTATTTTCTTTTTCCCAAGAAACAATTATTGTGAGGGTTTGGGTTCTTGTGATGAGTTGACTCTGGCCAGGAGCTAAACATCCACTCAGTCCCTTGCTCACTACTCACACTCTGCAGCAAGATAGGGGAGAGAATCACAACAAAAGCTGGAGGCTCGTGGGTTGAGATAAAGACAATTTAATAAATGAAGCAGATCTGCATGCACAAGAAAAGCAGCATAAAGAATTCATTTTCTACTTTCCATCAGTAGGCAGATATTTTGGCACTTCCTGGAAAGCAGGGCCACAGTATGCATAGCAGCTACTTGGGAAAACAAACGCTATTGCTCCACACCTCCCTCCTTTCCTCCTCTTGTCCGTCAGCTTTTATTGTTGAGCATGATGTCATATGATGTGGTCAATTTTGGCCAATTTGAGTCAGCTGTGCTGGCTGTGTCAGCTCCCAACCTTTTACCCTCTCCCAGCCTACCTGCTGGGTGGGCTGCATGAGAAACAGAAGGAACCTTGATGCTGCACTGTTCAGCAATAACCAAATCATTGACGTGTTGTGATTACTATTTTAATCACATATCCAAAATATGGCACTGTATGGGCTACTATGGAGAAAGTTCAAACTCCACCCCAGCCAGAATAGTTCTCTTGTAAAGTATAACTGGATAAATTCTCCTGTCACTTGTGCCTATATTTTGCAAATTATTCCTATTCAAATCTGTAGGATTTATTCAGATATAAGTAGGAAGAGGAATAACTACTCATTTTGACTGATTCTTCTAGCAGAGAGAGGTAATAACTAGAGGAGAATTAGAAATAATACTTTTGCTGTTGTTCTTTAGGTAGGAACTTGCTTAAATTAAAGACCAGAAAGTGCTTTAGAGAAACAGACCTAAAATAATTCCCAGCCATTTTCTCTTGTAGCTGGAGAACGTTTCCACTTCTATTTAAGCTTTATGGAAAAAAAAAAAAAAGGAAAGATAGATTTATTACTGCAGGTTAACAGTGTATTTAATTCTAGCATTTTGCATGTTTAAGACAGATTTTTACAGCATTATTTAATCTAGAGAACTGCATCATCTTCTGCTTGAATAGAGACAGATTACTGAGTTTTGGTAACTAACAAGGAAACTAAATTTCAAGTCTTTGCTAAGAATACAAAAGGCTGCTGATAAATAAAGTTTCCAAATGACATAGCTATTGTTATAAATCCTTGCAATGTGTCAGTATTCCTAAATGGTATGAGTTCTAACATTTGAATAGTCTACAATACCAATCTGATAGTACTTCTATTTTTACACCAAATATACCTACAGAGCATTGGAAAAAATGAATCACATCTAAGGGGCTGGTTTGCTCTTTTGAGAAGAACAGCTATAGAAAATGTCTGTCACAATATTCAAAAAGTGACAAAATAATTCAATAGAATGTAGTATTTCACCCTTTGGAATCCTAACTTATGACTTGTCTGTATGATGAATATTCTAGGAGATACTAGGCAAGTGTACCTTAATTTTGACATCTGCACACCTGAAGGCAGTAACTACACGAGCAAGGTGTGTACCCTTGTCTTCAGTAGGAGAACAAAAATTCCTTTCATCCGAAGTATATTCCATATTTTTGACTCACATGCTTATTGGGATGTCTTTGGGCTGATACATAAAAGTTTTTAATTCTTTTTGATAATAAAGAAGTCTTACCTAATGGGAAATGCTCAGCTTTTATACACCAGGACCCTTGTAGCCTAAGCTGCTTTCTAGTCAAGCAGCCCCTAGTCTGTACTGGTGCATGTGATTAGTCCTCTCCAAGTGCAGGACCTGCTATTTCCCATTGTTGAACACCAAGAGGTTTCTCTCTGCCCATGTTTCCGATCTGCCGATGTCACTCTGAATTAGACACAACCACCTGGCACATCGATGTGGTGGATTGGTCTGGCTCACATCCAAGGACCAACACAAATCACTCGCTCACTGCCCCCTCTCTCCTTAGCAGTAAAATGAGGGAGAAAATCGAATCACAGAATCATAGAATATTTCCAGTTGAACTTGAACTCTGACAGGCAAACAGGCAGAATGAGAGTGAGAAAGCTCACGGGACAGGGAGAACACCTACCAATTACTGATACAGGCAGTAGATACTTGGCTTTGGGGAATTTGACTTAGTCATTTTCCACTTAATATAAATATTTAAGTACAGATTAGGATACTGGGAAACTAAAACATAAGTGAAACAAGCACACACTTAAGGAAGATACCTCTTCTCTACCTTTCTCAGCCTCAACTTTAGTCCAGACTCATCTCTCACCTTGCATTGTAAGCGGTGGTAACCGTTTCTCCCCGGTGCTCCTTCTCTCTCGCTCTTTTCCTACGCTCTGGCATGGGTCTTTTAGAGCTTGCAGTCCCTTCAAGGGCATAACTGTTCTGGCGTGAGATCACCTGTGGGCAGTTTTGCTTTTCGGGAAAACGTGCTTCTGCATGGGTTCTCAACAAGCTGCAGTCCCTGCTAGGGTGTGCAAGCTCTGCCATGGAGTATCTCATACTGCTCTGACCTTGGTGTTTCCACAGTTTCCCTCTAATTCCTTCCTCCTCTGTCCAGTGCTTCCTGTTCTTTCTTAAATACCTTTCCACACAGGCATCACCAACTTTGCTGATGGGCTCAGCTGTGTCCCATGGTGGGTCTGTTGTGGAGCAGGCTGTTGTGAAGCTGTAGCCCTACTGCTACCAAACCCTTGCAGCCTACACTTAACAGTATCAACCACTCCTCCCAGTTTTGTATCATCTGCAAACCTGCAGAGAGTGTGCTCTGTCCTATAATTCAGGTCATTAATGAAGACGTTGAACACTGTTGGCCCCAATACTGCCTCCCCTCCAAGTGGTCACGCAACAAGTGACTGGCTGCCAGTTGGGCTTCGCGTCGCTGATCTCAATTTTTTGAGCCTGGCAGTTCAGATAGTCCACTCTGCTCTTCGTTTATCTAGACTGTACTTCGTTTCATCAATAATGAAGTTATGAGACCCAATGCCAAAAGACTGAAGCAGGTTCATGATAGAGAAAAACTCCAACTTCTCTTCAAATCTAAATGGAAAAGAAAGGAAAAAAAAAAGAAAAAATTCAAAAGAAAAGGAATTTACTGTCTCTCTATCATGCCTCAGAGAAACGAAGTGATTTTCCTAAAATCTCCGAGGCAGTATATAGCAAAGGAAGTCATTAAGCCCATGTCCCCTGAACCAGCTCTCACATTACAGAGGAACTTTTAATTTTGCAATCATTTTTCTATTTATTACCTATTCTGCCTTGAAGCTGTTCTCATTCAACAGTATTTTGAAACTATCCTTATAACTGTACTCTCAAATCTTGTGATTTTCACAGTTCTGGGTATCCATTCTTCCTGCTCTCTTCCCATCACACACAAAGTGAACTGCAGTAGTTGGAAAGTACCACTGAACTGACAAGTTGGAGTTACTGCTGACACTGTAGAAAAAGACTTCCCAAAAGGTGAAAACCTGCATTTTTATCAAAGAAAAAAATCAAAGAATTATTTCAGCTGTGCTGTCTTGAACAGGTCTTTGAGATAACATATGGAATCACTTAGTCATTCTAAACCCATGCTTTTTTAATTTTTATATAACCATCTGCACATGTAAGTCTGTATCACATTCCAGGGACTGTTATGGGTTGGTAGTAAGACTGATGGGCTGAATGTGAGTCAGGCTAGGAAGATTCAAGGCATAAGCAGAAATCTTAAGTACTGGAAGAATATGTACTTAGATTTTTATACTTTTTGATGCATCCAGACCCTACATTTCTAGTTTATTTCTAATGCACATGAGTAAACTGATGACAAAAAAATTATAATCAGCCTAGTAAATACTTTTAAAAATAAAGTAGTAAACATATTGACTCAGCTCATCTTAGGGAAAATACTATTATGGCAGTTGTGCCACATAACTTTGAAATCAATTAGACTTGACAGCTTTTCTCATGTGACACATTTAGTGGAGCAGATTGATCTGTTTTGTGCAAGGTAAGTATTTACAATTAAGTTTTGATTTTGTTATGTTACCAGCAGTGAAATAAAGGAGTAAGAGATGAGAAGTTGCACCCTACTTTAAAGTATCAAAACCTTATTAAAAGAATAAGACCTGTCATTTTATAAATATAAATATAAATAAAAACTTCAGTCATGATCCAAAAAACCCTATAACCAGACACTCTTTTTATTGGTGCATATGTTTAAAAAATGCTGAGTCAACCTGAAGTAGGTAGATAAAGTGCTGCCATTCAAGAGCGTGTGTAATATATAAAACCCAACAGTGTTAAATAAACTGTAATCTGATAGTCATGAAATATACTTCTTTTTCTTAGCCTAAGGATCTGTCTGCAGGTACTCAGATTTGCAGCCAGTTGGTGACATAAAATCTCTGAAAATGCTGTTACACAGTTCACTGATAGGCTGAGAGCAGGGACACAGTCTCGATTCACACATGAGAAAAGGGAAAAAAGAACTGGTGCTGCATGGACAGAACTATATGCAAAACAAAGAAGTCAGCTTAGAAAGTCATTGATATGTACAGCGGTGTACTTCTTGCTTAAGGCACATCCTGTTAATTGGCAAATGCTTGGTCTCTTTACAGACTTTGAAGGAATTTATTTTTCTGTACATTTAGGAGCTTTTCAAAAAAGGAAAACCTAATATTCTCCCAACTTAGTCGTTGATTATGAGGGACCTTACCGTGCTAACTACATGAGGGAGGTTTCTGTATGTCCCAGGCTTTGAAGCATATGCTACAGGCTTTATGTTTCATTTTAATGAGGATAAAATGGCTCCATCAATGGAAACCCCTTAAAATGACACTTTGGGTGAAGAAATTTTAGTTACACCAACTTTGTAGAGTCCGGATTATTGCATGCACCTTATATTGAATATTGAATCTTACTGTATGAAAAAGCACTACTTCCCAAACATAGTACATAGCTTTCTCTACACTTCAGTACAACCCATCATTAGGAACTTACGAAGCAGGAAAAGCAAAACTGACAGAAAGGATTCATTTTGAAATACGACATCATGTTCTTTCACTTGAAACAGAATGAAACAACAATAATTGAAATGTGAGCTGAACCTGCAGAACAGTAACCAGCTAAACTTTAATTGAATGTTGGCTTGCTGTTATTAAAAAGGGTGGATTTGGCATTTACCAGTTCTTTTACCTGAATCAGCACATGAAATTGTCTTCCTCTAAGTCAATTACCAAGCACTTTTGTTGTAAAAGACAAATTGTCAAGCACTTTTGCTCTACAAAGGTTTATTTTGAAGACAACGGCTATTTAAGTACAGATATGATCTCCCAGAACTTTCTTCTTTCATATTTTTAAAAGTGTTTAAATATATAGTGGTTAAATTGATTACTCACAATACATGATAATCCTGTATTAGAATAAATCAGAACTGAAAACACTGTTTTCCTAAAAGTTTTTGTCAAAATCAAGGAAGCTGTTACTAAAGGATTGAACTCTTTTGCTTCATGAATCAGATTCATACACAGAAAGATCCAGTTCTGCATCCTGTATGTGTAAATGCCGTTGTGAATGAGTTTTTTTAGATAAAACTTGTATTTAAATAAAAGCTCAACTTAAAAGCATTTAATGATAAGGTCAAGATGTTACTTGCTGCATGGAGGAAATACATGAGGGAAAACTGGGTTATATGAGTTTATAGCTAAAGAATTATGTATGCATATAGCCAAAGGATTATATCTGCACACCCAATTCCCTATATCACTTTGCTAAGATTTCAAAGTTTCATAACGGTTGTTCCAAATTCACTTAAGTTCTCATTTGGATATTTGGCATGGGTTTGCTCTGGAGTTCGAATTCAGGGTTTTGCAAAGCAGACTCTCAAGCATCAGATTTTATAAAATAAATAATTTAATAGAAGGATACGGCAACATGGTCAGCTCTGGGGAGAGGGGCTGGCATGAACAAAGAAATACCTGGACCATTGCACACTTACAGACTATTTACCTGTCCTTCATGCAATGGTTTTGTCCAGTAGTAATATCTGGGTCTGAGTCTTCTCATTCCTCATTGGAATTCTTCACTGTCTTTTCTGACAAATCCTTATCTTGTCTTAATGCAGCTGGTGCTTATTTGTATCCTTGAAGCCTCTGTATTTTCCTGTTTTTTATTGAATCTGGAGTCTATTTTTTGATTGCAGAGTTTTTATGCACTGGAAAAGTTTTTAACTGGAAATTCTGAGCTTGCTGCCCAGTGCTTCGGCAAATCTAGTTATTCATACTAAGCTGAAGAATGCTAAGCAAATGGCATACTAAATCACATAATATTATAACACTAAATGTTTTATTTTACTTAAAATATTACTTATTTGAGCTAAACAACTAGTCTCTGTTAAAAAAGAGAATTGCCTGGCACGCAGTCCACCTGCTCTTCAGGAAGGATTCAAACAGGGCTCACTGGCAGTCTGTCATTGGTAAAAGATTGCATTGCTTTATGGAGCACCCTTGAAAGGTGTCCCAGCATGAGAGAAGATCATTGTCCTGCAGCTACACTGCCCAGCAGAGAAAGCTCAAAGAAAGCTCATTTGTCTGTCATTTTTATGGGATAAAAGTGGTTGAATACAACAGAGTTATACAGGAGGAGCCTTATCGGAGTTCACTGTGTTGCTTTGCTCTTTGTGGGTTTTCTAGAGGAGTTCTTGGCCCAGTTGTGTATAGACAGATAGGAGAAGATGAAGACTTTTCCACTCATTTCATTAAACTTTGAATTGGGTCCTGAGTCACAGTATCACAGTATCACAGTACCACAAGGCTGGAAAAGACCTTTGAGATCATTGAGTTCAGCCTATGACCCAACACCAACATCTACTTGTCATTTAAACCATGGCACTAAGTGCCTCATCCAGTCTCTCCTTAAACACCTCCAGGGATGGTGACTCCACCACCTCTCCAGGCAGCGCATTCCAATGGCCAATCACCCTCTCAGTAAAGAACTTCTTCCTAATGTCAAGCCTAAACCTCCCCTGGCTAACCTTGAGACCATGTCCTCTCGTTCTGTCACCAGTCACCTGAAAGAAGAGACCAACTCCTGCCTGACTACAGCCTCCCTTTAGGTAGTTGTAGAGAGCAATAAGGTCTCCCCTGAGCATCCTCGTCTCCAGGCTAAACAACTCCAACTCCCTCAGTCGCTCCTCATAGGGCTTGTGCTCCAGCCCCTTCACCATCCTCGTTGCTCTCCTCTGGACGCCCTCCAGCATCTCAACATCCTTCTTAAACTGAGAGGCCCAGAACTGGACACAGCACTCGAGGTGCGGCCTGACCAGTGCCGAGTATAAGGGGATGATGACCTGTCTAGTCCTGCTGGCCACACTATTCCTGATGCAGGCCAGGATGCCGTTGGCCCTCTTTGCCACTTGGGCACACTGCTGGCTCAAGTTGAGTTTCCTGTCCACCAGCACTCCCAAGTTCCTTTCTGCCTGACTGCTCTCCAGCCTCTCTGTCCCCAGCCTGCAGCTCTGCATGGTCCCTGAGTTACCTAGAATTGCACAAAATACATTGAATGATATAAAAGTTTGCATCCAGGTCACATGCCAACTGCCTTGCATTGGATGGTTCCAGTTGCTAAACTCCCTAAATATAATTCAGGGACACAACAATATCTGTTATGTTATAAAATCTCAACTGCACACACACAAAATAGCACAGAGGTAGGGGAGCCTAAATGTATCTATGTGTGTGTTCTTACTGGAAATATACCTCTAGGCTCACCACTGGTTGGCCCTGGGGGCATGGAGCTACAGCAGTCACCTCTTTCTCTCGCTGTTGCATCTGACGTGGTATATTTTCCTCTATCAAACTGAAGCGAAAATGTCAGTGTAGCAATGACGAAAGAGAGAAGATCATTATTGTGCCAAAGATCATCTCAACATTATTGAATAATGAACTTTTTCCTCTCTTGGACAGTTAAAAGATAGCTTATACTTTTACCGTATTTCCAATAGAAGAAGCTTTACTCAGTTCTAGATTCTGGAGATGTAATTTCAGCAAAGGCCAGTGGAAAGGAATCTGCAGGAAATGTTGAATTTTTAGCTTGAAATATTCTTTGCTTTGTTTCCTTGTCTAGTACTAATAAATTTAATTACAATTATTAGGACTAGGATAGGAAAGATGTAGGTATACCTGTTTCTGCCTTGGAGGCAGAAAGGTGCACTACGTGACTTCTGTGCCCACTCCAGGCCATTTTTTCTAATAATGACCTGTAATTTTATAGTAGAAGTACAACTTATTTTCATTTTGAATTCAGACATTCACTGATGTTCATCGTTGTGGTTAAAACATAAATAAATACACTGGAAAAAAATCACCTAGAAAAAACACGACCGGAGATCTTGGCAATTAAATCCAGCTGATACAGCTAAGATCTATATGGGCTCTAGGAAGAGCTTCAGAACTAGATCTGGATTGTCCTGAAGCTAATGGTATCTAATCTGCTGATTTAAATGAGAACTGGCTTGGCTTCCAGGTAGCTTAATTTCTTCTGCATTTTGTAACATGTACTGAGAGTTTAAAGCAGAAGATAACTTCAGATTTGGTATTTGGAAGTGACATTTTTCAGGGTAAAGTAGAAATGGCTAGAAATGGCTGCAAGAAAAAAAAAAAAACAGCTTTCAAGTTAAAACAAAAAACCCCAAAACCTTGAGGTTTATATTTTTAGGAAGAACTTATTTAGCTTATGTCTTGTTCTTAACAGCAATATCACAGCATGGTAAAAAAAAGAAGACATCGTGATACTCCCTTTTGTGCTCTGCTATAGTCCTTCGATGGCAGTATAATTGCTGTTAGCTAATAAACGTAGGTGCCAGTGATAAGAGCAATTTTATGGATAGCATACTGATGGTAGCAGTTGGAAAAAACATTTGCCAAATGAGACAACCAACAAGAAATATTACGGTCCAAATTGCATATAACTATTTTTTTTTCTCTCTGTGTAATCAGGAATCAAATGCTGTATAGTTATTTTCATCTCTGTGTTTACTGTAAAATAAGAATAATAACTCCATTCAGAGCAGATGCTGGTGACACAAAGCTACACACCTGTGGAGAGTAGGATGTTATAATCCCACTGTGATTAAGAAGATGTACGCTTTCTGCTCTGCAATGAGGATGAATTGTTTACTTTTCCTATTAGGTCTGTAATTAATCACTCAGCTTTGATCTGTGTGATACCAAATGGATTTAGCATCCCACATTGCTTAAGTAGCATGTTGCTTTGCACAATACCTATTGTTTTGTATTAAGACATACCTCTGTAGAGCACACTGCGCAATTTTTTTTACTTACATAACCTCTATTTTTTTGGAGAGAAAATGGCACTGCTGTGAATGGAAAGAGATAAGCAGAGAAATTATGCCTGTGAAAAAACCCAAACCCTACAATTTTTGAGTTACCATTCCTGCACTGAATGAATAATTTCATTTTACATAATACCTTTATGTTCTGTAATTAAAAGAGATTTAAATACGAGTGAAACATGTCTTAAAGAAACAAAAATGTTAAATTTGGCTTTCTGCTGTGAGAGTGTTTTGGTGGAAAAAAATGCCTGGGTCAAGTTATTTACACCTCCATTTACTCTGTTTCTCTTTTGGAATAGTACATCTCTGGCTGAGCAGTGAACAGAACTCATGTTCAACTGGGCCTAAAGTAAGGTCATGACTGTCAGAGTTCAATACTCTCTGCCCAGGTTCTTTTATATATTCCACATATAGAGGGTATAATGTTTAATAACAATTTTGCTTACTTGAAAATGGTTAAAGCCATATGAGATATCTAATTTAGCAGATTAATACAAACATTACTGAAATCACAACACAAATTATAACAGTAAGTTACACTTAGCAAAATATAGTATTTAAATACACAGTTCAATCACATTATTAATGTGATTTATATTACTGCTCTCCAATATCCTCACTGTCATGACATGGGGCATTCCCAATATCCAGAAAGGAAGGAAAGGAATATGTGGGTTGAATCCAGCTCAAGCCCATTGTTCTCTGCAAAATTCTTTTGATGGTTGTCTAGTTTTTAGGCTCTATGTCTGGCTAAGCCCAGTATTCACTTTCCTCATACTGGTCGGTCTAACTCAGGAAGACATTCACTCTCTTTTAATGAACTGGGAGAAACACACCACCAACTGATCCACTCAACAGCTGAGTAAACAAAAGCCATTCTCTGCGTTGAGGTAAAAGTCAGCTTTTTTGCAACAGCTATGATCAGTCATACCCTGAATTATACCCTGAGCTTCATAGGTACGTTGCCCTTGCCCATCTTCTCTCACCTCTATTCTTTTTTAGGGATTTATTGGTCAGTCACACTGACATATTCTGGACATTCGCCTCACTAACATGAGGATCACTACTGTGTTGCTGAACTGCTTTGGAGAAGCTATTAAGAGAACAATTGAAGACCATTGTCAGTGGTTATGTTTTGTCTACTAGCCTAGACCATGAAATGGAACAGCAGCTTTCCATGAATTAGGAAGGAGTAGGAACTTCTGAGGCTTGGCAAATCTTTAAAGATCTTGTCTTTAATATATAAGATCTCTGTGTTGTTTAAAACATCATTGTTAGATTATTTAGCATATGCAAGATGCTTAGGCAAGTTGGAAGCACTCGCTATTTCTTTACTTCTGTTACCCACTTTGCATGACACTATCTTTGCTGGGTGTATCCAAAGAATCTGAAAATTGACTGGAATCTGGATTGGATGCTGTGTATTTAACTATACTAGTTCACCTCAAAACGGCAAGATCGTCCTCAGAAAAGTAGAGCTTTGGGATTTACTCCTTTTCAAATGCAATTATTTAATACACATTTAATATTTAATACATAATACAAATAATAATACAACAAGGTAGATTTTTCTTGAGGAAAAATGTGAAAGAAAATTCTTTACTGAGCTTGCATTCCCTATATGTCTGCTGTCTTTCTGAAGTCATTAAATGTGAAACTAAGGCATTAGTCAAATGAAACTGTGGTGCATGAGCAGTCCAATCCAGTACAGTAAGGCTTTGTTTATCACCTCAGTCACTTAGTCCAGGCACTCACCTTGCACACGACTCCCCACTCAGCATCCATAAATCTGAGATATCAGTCTTCAGTGGCTCCTTTCCCTCTGAGGTCTCTAAGTTTAGATTGAGGTATTAATGTACAAACAAAAGATTGCCTATCTGCGTGTGGGGCATGTTCTGAAAGCTTTTGTCTCAGTGAATTATTTCCGATACATCTGATACCCTGTTTTCTCTGATAATCTCAACATCACCTTAAATGTTATTTCAATTTCCTGTATTAGAAAGGAGAGAAATGGTAACTGATCTTTATACACTTCTGTAATATAAATTTGCATTTTGTTCCAGAAGTGAGAAGTCTTTGGATTATCACAGATGCTTATATCTTTTTCTTACTTGAAACTGTGGTAATTGTCAGATTTAGCTATGATGTATACTATGGAAACAGGACAGATCAAATGATGTGTACAATTCTATGTTCAATAGGTAAATGATGTGTTTTGAAAAACATCTCATTTCTGGCAACTTTTGGGCCAAAATCAGTTTGCAAGACCACAAAAGAAGAGAGATGCCACACCTGTAGAGTCATCCATCTTTTAAACTCACTTTGGGTTATGTCAAAATGTTTGAAGTAGATCTCCTGAGTTGCACATGAAGTGAGGGTAAGATTCTATGATACTGATATTTGCAAATATAGAACAAGAATCCTGTACTGGCAGTACTCATTCATCAAACACTGGTAATGAAAAAAACACGAAATATCTGGCTAACTGAAATGATAATTTAAAGAGGACTTTCAAATATGGAGTTTCAGGGAAAGAGAAATTTCACTGACAGCAGAAAAATGAAAAAAATTGTAAAGAGGAAATATATTATGAAAATGCTGAGACTACTGCTAAAAAACACCTTTAGAATTGATTATGGTGTTAGAACCCTGATACATTTTTCAGAAGGATGCAAATTTTAAAAACTGGTAATACACTTGCACTTGCCTAGATGATATGAACTATGACATTCACTATCCAGTGGAAATCTAAAGTATATTTTAAATTTGTTTTTTTAAGAAACACGTGTTTATTAAAGACAGGGATAAGTTTTAAAGATAGGTCTTCAAAAGAAACACATCAGTGGGATGAGTCGATGACCTACATTTTTCTGAATCCTTTATGGAGTACCAGGGTATTTTTGTCATCCTGTTCATTGTCATGTTCTCTTTCCTTGTGCTTTCTTCATTTTCTTGGCCCTTCAGGAAAGAGTGGAAAATTCTTTTATTTCCCACTGAGTACAGAGAGATACCTGATTCTTATCTCATTGCAATACAGATGCTGGTAGACTTGCTAGCAGGAGTCTCAGAAATTCCTTGTGTGAATCACACTATTGTTGGCATACAGCTGTTTTACAAGACAGCTGAACTGTTGCTGCTGCATGGAAGTGTTAACAAGCATTCAGTATGAATCAGTGAAGATTCTCCCTGAAGTTTTTGGTGCTGCAAGGCCATTTCATACATGTTCCTGCCCTGTCTATTGACTAGAGAAGAAAGCCCAGGGCGCTATTATACTGTCCTGTCCCTTGACTAGAGAAGGGAGTCCAGGGCTGTATCATACTTTTGCTACGTCCCTCTAGCTTAGTGAAGAGATTTTAGAGATGAACCAGATCAACTCTGAGCTGTTAAAAAGCTGAGGTGAAGAAAGTGCTCATTCATGGATTTGTACAACCCACCCACGACTCTACTATCAACAGTACTGCAGTTGAAACTGAGTGGAAACTTCCTGAACAAATGAATTGCATTGTTTGATTGCTGCAGGTTTTTTGGTTTTGTTTTGTTTTTTTTTAAAAAAAAAAAAACATGCATAATGAAATTAAATATTTGGCCATTTATTTTAGAATCCTCAAATTAATTTTTCCTACAGCTCTGGAGTAGGGAAGGAACCTGAAGAAATGATTGAGAAAGACCGAGGATTTTGCATCCCAAAGCACTCACAAACAATGGGAAGGCAAATTTCAAGAGGTAATTCTGATGAATACGTGCATGCGTACAACTTTATTTGTGCAACAAGAGGGTGAAGGGGCTGAATGGACAAGGGACTCTTGAAATCCCTCAGTAAATATATCTTTTCTAAGTGTAGTAACTGCAGGGAAAAAGAATCAGGATAGAATTCTAAATTGGATTCTCAGAAGTGCACCCTAGAGATTTATTTTCTTCTACTTCGACTGGGAAACCTAAACTTCCAATTTCAGTGCCTAAAATTAGGCTATATAAATCCAAACTTCAGACACTGAAATCTCCATTTTTAGAAGTACAATCTTTGCAAAGTATTAGACTTGAAATATTAACTCAACTTGGCACATTCACAAATGAAACAGACTCATCTGTACAAATCCCTGGGAGCTAATGGAGTCAGGAATAAAGAGATTTTTCCCACCTAAATTTTTCTTTTTTTTTTTTGCACATACCTTTAATCAGTGGCTTTGCTCATGTATATACACAAGAAGTCACTCACAAACTCAATGCTTGTGTAGGATTTCATAACTAAAACCACTTCTTCTGCTGACTTATGAATATTTGAAACTGTATCTCTATCACAGAGGTGAACTATTTTATGCATTGCCCTGATGATCAGCAATCGCTGCAATGCAATGGAAATAGCATTTCCCCCCTGCAAAGCTACCAACCAGAAATAATTTAACATATTATAAATTGACTGGGATATCACAGATGTTTTCCTGGAATCACTTCAACTTTACAGCACTTGTGATGTCATTTCAGAAGGAACTTTCTCTACAAACAAAAGAACTGCAAGTAGGGACACTGATCAGTTAAGATTAGCAGTTGAAAAATACTTAGAGGCATATATACATGTTCCCCTAGTCCACTGTGAATCCAGAGGTTTACAATGAAGACTCCAAACCAATTGATCCACTATTAATATCACACTTGCAGCACTGAATATTAGTTCTTATCTGTTTACTTTGCAGTAAAGTTGTTACAGAACCAAAAGGCTCATTAAATGAAGGAGCCCATCTTCCTGCCAATACAGGAGTATTCTCCAGAGTATTCTCTATGGTATATTTTCTGATGTTTGACCAATGTAGGTGTTGAACTTTCCACAGAAATAACACTGCAACTTTATTTTGTAAGACTGTCAGCTACATAACAGATTTCGCTTCCCAAAAAGCATGTATGATTAATATTTTATTTAGATGTTCATATACATACGTAAATATTGCATTTTTTCATGCTATCCTAGTTTTGGCTGGGATAGTTAATTTTCTTTCTATGTCTTGCTATGTTTATGATTTGAGCTGAAAACAACCGATGCTCTTAGTTGTTGCTAAGCAGTAAAGGAATTTTCAGCTGGCCTGCCAGCAAGAAGACAGGGAGTGCTTGGGATGTTGGGAGGGAACAATGCTAGGACAGTTGACTCAAACTGGCCAAAGGGATATTCTGTACTCTATGATATCATGCTTAGTATATAAGCCTGGGAAGTTTGCTGGGGCCAGCGATAGCTACTCAGGGATGGGCTGCGCATTGGTCATTAGGTAATGAGTAATTGTGCTGTGTCAAACTTGGTTTGTATATTCAATTATTGTCATTAATTATTACTATAGTTGTGATTATTATTCTTTCTTCTTTCTGCTGTCTTAGTAAACTGCCCTTATCTCAACCCATGATCTTAACTTTTTTTCATTCTTCTTCCCATCCTATTACATGGAGGATAGGGGAGTAAGCTGATATATGGTGTTTAGGTGCTGGCTGGGGTTAAACTATGACACATGTAGGCATAAAAGAAGCAGTGGAGAAATCAGTACTTTCCAAATTGCAATAAATAGGAAATATTTTAAATATTTTTAGTATCTGTAAATAGGAAATACTTTAGAGATTTTTAACATCTTTAAGCTTTTATACTGCAATATGAACATATTATTTTTGACCTCTGTGAGTATGAATGCTTTACTCTGTTCAAAATGCTTTTGTACAGACAACAAAATCCACTTACATCTACTTATACGCATCTTTCCCCCACATTTACAGAGATATATTTAGATATTTACAGAACAGAGGGGGAAAAGGAAGAAAATTTAAGTTTTCTCTTAAATTTTAAATCTGAGTAAACCTAAGAAATTTTAGCTCTCTTTTGAAGAATATTTAATCTTTATTTCTTTATATTAGATCATTCTGCTGGATACCTGCCACTTTTTTGTATTATTTTTGTTAGTTACATTGATAATTTTTAACATCACTTCTTGCACCATCCTTGTTATGTTCCTCCTGTTTTATAGGAGTCTTCAAAATTGGGACATATGACTGGATTCCTTTATCTTTTCTGTAATGATATTAATAGTTTCATAACATAACGAAAGTTGTGCAGTCCTTATAATTTTCTGTTCTACAGACAGTTCTGCATGCTTCAGGTCTCATTGGGAAACAGCAGAACAAATTCCTTGTAGGAAATGCAGGAGAGCAGTTCTCCTCAATGAAAGCAAGCGCAGCAGCTTCAATTAGTACTGAAGCTAAGGCAAAATGGAATTCGAAGAGTTTCAGAAGTGGACTTTGACAGGTTGGTTAAACTGGTAATTGAGCTTAAAGGTGAACTGTGAGGGGGGAAAAAACCCAACCCAAATCCAATGTCCCAGACCCAAAAAAGTACTGCTCTTTACTACTTATTTGTTATGCTAACTTCCCCCCCTTCACCGCCCCCTCCCTCCGCCCAAACCCTCAAACTTTCTTCATGCCTCTGTTTTCTCCTCTCTCAGATAACAAAATTACTTTTCACTACTTCCTTGGGGATAGCAGAAAAAAATCACTGGAAGATTTATACAGTGCTAGCTGATGAAGCTTCATTAAACTGTAATGTAAGCATCAAAATTCTGGTCAGTGGAAATATTAAACCTTTATTCCATAAATGTATTGCTATAGGTAGGCAGTAGGTCGCACTGTACGTGGTATCCAGTATATACTGAGCTTGCTCAGATAAGCAGGTGTGGTGTAATTTGAGTGGCTTAACAAATTATTATCTTCACCCAAAAGTTACCACCTCACGCACAGGGCTCCAAGTGCTCTGACTCTGTTTCAATACTAGGTGTAACAGGTTATTGTAAACTACCCTTAACCTTAGAAACTATTCTCCTAGATATGATTTAACTGTAATGATAATGTATGATGTTATTTGAGTTACAGACAAGGCGCAGTACAACTTTGGCTTGGCTGTTCACTCTGATGTGCGAATGGATATGATATAAACTTTGAGGATACTTTGCAGGATTGCGTTCCTTTAACATTGGCTCTGCATGAAATCATCTGTATAATCCACATTCACAGTCACGGGTACTCACAGAAAGAGTATTTTAAGCTGGTGTGCCCAAGAGTACTTATGGATGTTTTATAAACCTTTTTTTTGTAACAAGGAAGATTTATTCATATACATGTACTTTGAATGTAGTGTAAAAAAAATTAAGTATCAAATCCCTGCATGAAAACCTTTGCTGCAGGAAATTTAGTAAGATCCATACTTCAGAAATAGTCTTATTGACCCAGGAGAGGACAAGCTACAGTTTTCTAAGGTTCCCTATAGGGTCTCTAATCCTCGTCTAACGTATCTGCCTGAACTACTGCTTTTCTTCCCTTGTGCTTGTGAGGAGTCTCACTGACTATGCGAGCTGTCATGTCCCTGGTTGCAAGAGTGGGATTTATTTAAATGCAGAGAAGAAATTGTATCGAAAGGCCAATCCTAATTTGATTAAAATAGCTTACATTTCAAATGTGACATGTTAAAAATTTGTACAGTCCAAACATTAAACAGTCAAACTATTATGGTTATTTCAGAAACAGTCTACCCAAAATGCAGATTGAATCAGGAAAGTTCACGAATATTGCCTGCTGAATTGTCTCCTTGGTTTTGAATGAGGGTACTTCGTAAGACCCCCAAAACCTGCAAGACTTGTGGTTGCCCATGATTAATAGTTTTCAATGCTGCTGTTGGTACAAACTATTGATTCAGTAAGACAATCAAAAGTTACGGCATGTGCATAAAGAAAGGTCAGTTTTACACTAATTTTGCTATCGCTCACTGTCATTCTGGAAACCATTCAGGGTGGAGGCCTTCAGATGCTAATAGAAGAGAGAAGAGGCAATTTTAGTGTCTTGTGGGTCACCTCCTTTATGGTGATCTTTACTTGAACTCATAGATTTTCATGTTCAAAATAAATAGCTTTTTTTTTATAGAAGGCTGCACAGCAATACAGAAATGTCAGCAGTTTTGCTGTGGCTTTTCCTATTCATTTCAGTTCCATACATTATGTGGAAACAAATCTATTGAATTACTTATGAAAATAAACATTTGCTGGAATAAAGGTCTTATGGAACTATCCTGTAGCTGGTGCCAGGGCCGTGGGAGCACTGATGGGCCTGACTAACCCTGCCCACTCCTCTGGGGTCCCTCCACCTTGCCCACAGCCCAGAATCTCATGTCAACTCCCCAGGGCCATCAGACCCTGCCCAAGCAAGGCTGCAACAGACCCTGCCTGGTCATGGGCCCTGCTGAGCCATTCTAACAAATAAAACACGCTAGGGGTCCTTTGCTGGCTCTGAGGGCCAGTGTTGTGGCCCTGCTGAGGTCTGTACAATCCAGCTGTCTCACCTCCTGAAATGTGGGAGCTGTACCCAAAACTGCCTGTTTAAGAATATTCCCCCATGCTTCTGCTATCACCAAACCACGTGTTGGTGCTGCCTGGGAGAGTTCGAGCTAGCCTGAACAAAGTTGGATGAGGAAATCTACTATGCAGTGACAATAAAGTTAATTCCTTTCTTTCCAAGACGTTAATATCAACGTTATAGCATAGTTCTTGCTGGATATTAGAGCTGGGTGCTCTTGAAGACCGCAATTAAAACAAAAACAAAGCCCACTAGCAAGGAACGCCTGATGTAACTTTCCATTTCAGAGGAAACCAACTGGTAAGTTCCCTAGCAATGGTGTTAAAAGGGAATTACGAGCCAAAGCTTCTAACTGTCTCATAAGCACAATAAAACTAACCAACAACAGGATAGAAGTGAAACTTGCATCTCTCAGGCAAACTTCATCAGTTGATTCATGCAATCAGCTACTGGTCTGCTAACGTGTTATATTCAGACATATCTTTTAATGGGTTAACTAGTCTTCTCTTCTCTTCTCTTCTCTTCTCTTCTCTTCTCTTCTCTTCTCTTCTCTTCTCTTCTCTTCTCTTCTCTTCTCTTCTCTTCTCTTCTCTTCTCTTCTCTTCTCTTCTCTTCTCTTCTCTTCTCTTCTCTCCTCTAAGCTTTCCTATGCTTACCATTACTCATGTCATGATCTGCTTAGAGAATGAAAGACTAGAGAAAGGGTGATTAATGGAGGGGGACACATGTCTGGGCAGAGTTACAGGTAACACTTCTGTATCTCTGTGTTAGAGGTTCTACTGGCTCAATGTCTGTAAAAGTCTATTATTCATACTGAAAGGAAAACTGTAGAGAAGTATTGGATAGGAAAATTCTGCTTTCAAAACAATTTTAAAAAATCCTAACCTTACTTACACCAACATTTCTGTTAAGATGTCCTCCTTTCCCTTTTGCCTAAAAGGCACCCTTCTGGAAAGTCTCTTGTAACTTTATCCCCCTCTTCCATGTGATAATCCAGGAAAGGCCATTGGGCAGACTCTTGACAATTCTGTGGTTGAAATGTAATTAGTATTCAGGAATCAGAGCGATATGTCATATAATACGTCAGATTTCATTTGTGAGCAAGCATTTCGATGTTTAATTCGCTGATCATCTTACTTAACATTTTGACTCAACAGGTAAAGACAGACTTCTGTTCGGGTGGGCATAATATTGCTGTAAAAATATTTTAGGGAGGTTTAAAACTCGATTGTGGATATTCATGTTTTAGTTAGCATGTTATGGACATTGCTAATCTCCAGCTTGTTCTCAAGGAAGCAGAATAGGTGATTCTTTCTGTCTTCCAAAGAAGAGAAAAGCTGCAAAGTTTATTTTCACTGTAATATATAAAATTAGCAAACAGAATCACAAGGCTATATGACATCAATATGTAATACCTATTTTGATTCCTGGCAATTTGTCAATGTTCAAAGTGAGGAGGGAAGAAGCATTAGGCGTATTTGAAAATAACTGCAGTCTTTGTGGGAGTGAAGTGTTCTTGCTCTTTTAATGCAAACCCACGGGGTTCAAAGGTGAGGCCTAAGAGTCTACCAAAGTCAGGAGTTCAACAAGTTAGATATACTACCAGTATGTCACCTAAAAATGTAGCTGATAAGATTATCATCCATACGGGTTTTCTGGAGGCATGTAGATATTTTCATGCTTTCACATAAGCTTCTGGTCATGTACAATTACGTTGATTAGTAAGATATGATAACTGTTCACCAAAGCATTATTGAAACTAAATATCCCAAGAAAGTTAGCCCTGGAGTGTTGTAGGTGTTCAAATACTTTCTGCTTGGCTTTTAAATCTCATCTCTTTTCACTTTTGAACTTAATAGGAAGAAGGAAAATTGAAGCTGTCACTAATGGGAAGAAGTTTAGTGTGAGGAAATACTTTATATGTATATGCACAAACGAGATACGGTTACAAATGGAAATGTGATGAACCAGCTCCGGTGCAGATTGCCTTATCCTCGACTTGCTTGCCCTGTTAAGGAGGCTGGATTGTATAGTACCTCCCTTTACATTGTGTGAGGTCTGAAAACTTATTTTCCAAAGCCAACTGCTTCTGACGCAGTTGATATTTTATGTCAAAATTTTATAGAATTCTGCCAAGGAAAATTCAACAGCTAAAGTGATTCTAAGTCTTCAGGTAATATCTTCTGGTTTTGCATCGTTGCAACTGAAAAAAAAATCGATTGGTTCATCTAGACCAAAAAAAGGAGAGAGGAAGAAGTCTACTTAAGCTGGAAAGTAAGAAAAGCAAATTGGGTTGCTTCCCCCAAGACTGTTTTTGAGAGAAGACTACAAATCATTACCTTACCTACCATTTGACTACAGAGAGGCACAGCTTTTGAAACGCCTGGAAAATTAGTTCTTACCCTGAGCTGGAGGACAACCTGCTCACTTCTTTAAGCACTGCAACGATTTCACAATAACATTTTCTTATTGTGGTAGTATTTTAGAATTGCGATTAACATTTTGTTATACACACAGACAGTATAAGAATGGGTGACTATTATAACTTTAAAATTTCCACAACTATATAAAACTTTGTCTTTGTGAGGCTTCTAATGTAAATTGTAAAAGCTACTACAACCATGGTGCTATGATCGCTTATATTAGCCAAGGGCTACTGCTTGGATAAAACTTACAAAAGAGGGGAAAACCACACTTCGAGTAAATTGCTTTAATATTCCTGTCACAGATGGTAAACCACTTATTAAGGAATGAAATAAATATGTAACAGAGCTCTGAATTCTAAAGAGATTCATGTTTCCATTTTTTTATACATTTGATTAATTTTTTAAAATCAGGGAAGTATTTCTATAAACAACAGAAATTGCGTTTGTGTAAGTCACTCTAGCTTTGACTGTAGTCCTACTGACAGTTATTTTGGTGTGACTTTCAACCTTGATTCTCTCCTGACTTGACATTTATGTTATATGTTTGATAATGACATTCTGGACTTCAGAATGAAATTGATGAAGACATTAAAGATTTGATCTGGCTTTCTTTTCAGGCTGAAATCATCTGCAACACTAAGGAAACTAACCTTAGCCCTTAGGAGCAGGACTGCAAAAGTAAAATTTCTATAGTAACTTTAATTTCTTTGTGTTGAGTAGCATTCATCAAGGCGCAATTTAAGGGCTAATGCTGTTTAACATTTTCATGAGTTAGATGGTCGATGGGGTAGCACCATCATCAAGTTCACACATGACACAAAATCAGTGCAAGCAGTCAGTACACTGCAAGGCTGGACTGTCATTCTGAGGGACTCTGGGCAACTGGAGTAATGGGCTGACATAAGGCTTATGAAGGTCAACGAAGACATGTATTAATTATGACTTGACACATGACTAGGGTCTAATTCTAGTCTGAGATGCATTTCTCCATTTCATTTCTTTGGAAATTCAATGGATGTGTGTACAAATCCCACATATCTTAGACATTTATAAGGACAAACTTAGAACTATGTAAGAGCTTGACTTCTTAATTTCTAAAATATTAAATTTTTTAAAGAACTAACAATGTAAACTTTTTCCTTTTTTTTTTGTTTGTTTTTTTTTTTTTTTTTTTTTTTTAGTTATCTATCCCATGGGGTTCACTAGCAACTTTTGGGCAAACACAGCGACTCCAGTGCCTAAAATGATAGCTCAAAACATTTCTTCATAATTGGTATGCAAACCAACTTTCAGCTTGGGTAAATCATCTCTTCTCTACTCATGTAAACTGAGTTGGAGTGAATTTTACTCTGTACATATTTCAAAGTCAGGAATTTAGATTTTTTTTTCGTTTCAGAAACTTTAAGGTCTCACACTACTATGTCTGTGGTAATCCTATTATTTGAACCTGCTTCAAATCTTTCTCTGATATATCCCTCCAGTTATTTAAATTTGAGAGTGCCTACTTTCTTAATTTGGGATGCAATTCACAGGAACAACTATCCTCAGGAGATTTATACCTTTTTGACTCTTGGCAATAGCTGCCTTGTTAGTCTAATTAATTTTTCTAAAAGATAACCATGAGCAATATGCAGTTTGATTTGTAAAGAATGGATCTTACCAGCCTCACTTTATTTGTTCTGTATTGCACAGAATTTTTAACTTTGTGGGTGAAGGGAAATGGTAGATGCACTGCAGTTTCATTTTAGTAAAGCTTTCAAATCTCTTGCAAAATCTTACCCTCAGATTAATTTGTAGAGGCTTGGATATGAATACTGATATGTGGATTGAAAAGAAACAAAGAACTTTAGGTGGAGATTTTGGATAAGCAGCAAATAATAGGGCACCAAGGTGAATTCTAAGAGGCTAAGCAGAAGACCTCCCAGGTCAGTATATCTTCATAGTTCAGAGGTGGAAATCAGCTGCAGAGAGTGCAATGCCCAGATGACATTTAACCAAGACAAGCTGTGAAAGGTAAGGAGCTACGGCAATTTGGCAGTTTGAGCACAAAAAAGTATAAATTGATAACACAGTTAAGCAGAAAATAAATAAACTGTGCTAAGTTAGTTCAAAGATGTATGTTAATTTTAGAGCTCAGGAAGGTAATAAGAGTCTGTGTATGGTTTAATGCTGTTCATGTGGAACATTGCCTAGAGGTCTGGGCATTGCATTAACAAACATATTCACAAGTTGAAGGACATTCAAAGAGACAAAAACAATTAGGAAAAGGTGACAGGAACTGATTTATAACAACACATTAATGGAGGTAAATATTTTAGTTTTCAGCTGTATCAGCCATAGAAGAAGATTAATAAACTATTCACATCTGAACTGGAACCATAATCTTGAAATTAGAACTTCTTCAAAAGTATGGATTTTTATAGCTTGTCTTGTCTGAAGTTTGTGACTTATTCTATCTGTAGTCCAGAGGAGCAACACGAGTCTGAGAATAATTATTTATGGGAGATTCCTATTTCTTTTCTTTTTTTGCAAACAAACTCTTTTTTTTTATTTACGAACATAAGACTATCCAGGTGAAAACAAAAAAAATACTAATATGAGGTGAATTAGACGGAAGTACAAATTAAATTATATGGATTCAAAAATGTAATCTTTGTTAGTTACAGTTGTGAGCACAAACAAATTGCTTTGAAATGTAGCAGGTGAAATCTTATTTTTAATTTACATAAGCAAACACTTTAGAAGATTGCCTCTACCAGATGTGTGAAGTTTAGTCTTCACTAAGATTAAATAAAATGCAAATATAGCCAGCTTTCATCACATTCTGAAAACATTAAAATTAAGATAGCAGGAGCAGAAAAAATAGAATATTTATATTTTTGAGCACCTTCATTTTCATCCTGAGCCTAGGATGAGTGGTATCACACCATCTCGTGTCCTTCTTAAAGGGCTTTTAAATAAAAAGTAATATGGTAACTCTCATCTTTAACTGAAATATATTCTCTCTTGAGGATTCAATCACCAGTTGATTTTATGTTGTCTATTTAATCATATTATAAACTACTTTAACAAGATGCTTGTGTAATTACCTTCTTAGAAGAAAAGGACAAAAAACATACCTCGCAATTTTGGTTGCATTAAACAGGATATTACAGTCCTATGAACACCAAAAGGTTTGTCAGCACTTCCATTACCAACCCCTTTTTTGGAGTGTTAAAAACATGTCTGTAAAAGTATTCTACTAGGCTGAAAATTCCCATATAAAGTCTCATCCTGGGAACAACCTTCTCCTCTTCCTCCTCTGTCTTCCCAACTATGACTTTTAATTTATAACACAATAATTTTTGTGGGCCAAATCCAGATTTTCCTGTTCATCCTTATCTACTATTTATTGCCCTGCAGCTCAGAGACATATAATTTCGTCTTTATAGATGTCACTAAGTGTGTGTGTGTAGCCTGACACTATTCATTTTTCTTATAAAGCGAT
This sequence comes from Neomorphus geoffroyi, assembly GCA_033558235.1. NCBI lineage: Eukaryota > Metazoa > Chordata > Aves > Cuculiformes > Neomorphidae > Neomorphus > Neomorphus geoffroyi. Next base: position 252,108 of record JAUMJM010000005.1, read on the forward strand.
GAAAAATTCAAGGGTGTTTAGAAAAAGGGAAAATAATTATGAGTGGACACGATTTGATTTAGAGTGTTTTCCAGTAAGTTTACCTTCTTTAAACAGTAAGGACAAAAAAAGTTATTCTTATTTGAAAAAGCAAAATTATGAGATGCAAAAATCTCATGTAAGTCCTTCATTATTGGTTTATTGGTCTCAAATTCCCTTTTACCCAGTAGCACAATATAATTAATGCCTGCTCTTGCTTGCTTCAGATATGTGAAATGGTTAAGATGATGATTACTGAAACATTTTTTATTAAAACACAATGTTTTGTGTTGTTGTGTTTACTGAATTTCATTCATTGTTTATTTCAATTATCTTCTTTTGTTGAAGTAGGAGGTGGAGTGAGGTAGCAATGGAGTGAGGAGGGAAAGACAGAGAAGGCAGCAGTGACTCTTCAGAGACCCTGGGGGGAGCCATCCTTGAAGGAGATGCCTTACATGTTTTGAGACATTTCCAAGCCTAGAAGGAAGGAATCCATGACTCTTTGAGAACATTTTGTCAGCCACTGGGGAAGAAATGTGCCATTTTCTCTCCTGAAGAGTCATGGAGATGCAAGTGGTAGCAAACTCATTCTTCATCTTGCTGATCTTCATTTTCTCTTTTCCATCTAGTTTCCTCCTCAGCTTTTTGTAGCAACCTATGCAAGTGAATGACACTATTCCTTCATATAGAAATGGGGATATCCATTCATTGACTATCCATTTAAAGGTGCACCGTAACTCTCTTTGTGCCATATCTGTGTCCTTACAGAAATACTGGCTAAAATAAACCAATAGAAGAATCTGATTTTTTGTTTGGAAGTTTCCAAAACTGTGCCTAGTCAAAATATTGGTGCAAATCCCTGCAGCTCCTTATGCTCAACATCATTTTTTAAAAAACAAAACAACACACACAGAGTCCTGAAAGAGAAAAAAACCAAAAAGCAGAAATGCCAATGAACTGCTTTCTGTTCTGCAGTGATACGAGGCCCTGATAGTATTGTTTGTTGCACTGTCTTTTGTTTCCATAACAAAGGCAGGCAGGCTAAGGTGACTTAGACTTTTTTTAGCCTTCACTTCTAGATAGCAATCATAAATATGAAGACAGCTTTGTGAGCAAGAACATTTTCTCAACAGGTAGATGTGAAGAAATACATTTTGTCATACATTTTAGTACCCCGTAGTGCTGCATGGCCCGCAAGAGGATGACAATGCCATTCTTAGCATTGTTTTCATAGTTAATGAGTAGAAGTCACATAATACATGATTAAAAAAACCCAGAACAAAACAGAAAAAGCCTGAATCCTTTCCCTAGATTCTACCTGCAGATATGAAAATGCTCAAAGTTTTATGAAACAGTACTGATGATAAAATTACTTTAATGAAGCAATGCTAATGTCATTACACATCCTTACATAGTTTTTCACATTTTGGACACAATGCCTCTGACATGTAGTCTGTCTACTTGGACACTACCACATTATTAGCGTTACGGCTACTATTGTTGTAGCTGTGTTGCTTCATCTATGTGTGCTGCTATAATGACAAAACTGTGAGGCAAAGGTTGTGTTCATTGAAGATACAAAAAAGTTTAAGAAAGATGTTGAGATGCTGGAGTGTGTCCAGAGGAGAGCAACGAGGATGGTGAAGGGGCTGGAGCACAAGCCCTATGAGGAGTGACTGAGGGAGCTGGGGTTGTTTAACCTGGAGAAGAGGAGGCTCAGGGGAGACCTTATCGCTCTCTACAACTGCCTAAAGGGAGGTTGTAGTTAGGCAGGTGTTGGTCTCTTCTTTCAGGTGACCGGTGACAGAACAAGAGGACATGGTCCTCGCGAGGGGAGGTATAGGCTTGACATTAGGAAGAAGTTCTTTACTGAGAGGGTGATTGGCCATTGGAATGCGCTGCCCGGGGAGGTGGTGGAGTCACCGTCCGTGGAGGTGTTTAAGGAGAGATTGGATGAGGTACTTAGTGCCGTTGTGTAGTTGACGAGTAGGAGTAGGTGTAGGTCTTGGGTCATAGGCTGGACTCAATGATCTCAGAGGTCTTTTCCAACCTTATGATACTGTGATACTGTGTGTGTGATAAAAAGATGACACAAGAATGTGGATTAGCTGGGGACTTTACTTAGATTCCCTGGATCCAAAATCAGTGCCTTTCCTCAAAAGATGGGGCTGTTTATTTTTGCAATAAGTTACATAATGAAAATAACGTCTACAGCCTGCAAGCCAATAGAACATATGGCCTATTGAATTTAATGTGAGTCTTGCAGCTGAAAAAAATACACAGACCTTTGAAAATTTACTGCTGTATGTCTGACTTCTATTCATAAAAGGAAACGTTAGAATTAAAGTTAATTCTTCAGTATGCATATGTTCACAAGAATCCTCATTATTGTGCAGTTTACAAGTGAATGACCTGTAAGTCCGAAGTCTGCAAGACAGCAAAGAAAACACTTGTTTACAAACCTCATGTCAGAAATCTGCACAATAGCCCAAACCACCTGCTTTTCATGCTATGTGCTCTCTTTGCTTGATAAATAAAACCAATCCCACACTGAAGAACTGTAAACTCCAAAAATAAAACAAAACAGTTGTAGTCTGAGAAAGTCTGTGAGGAGTCAAAGTACACCGATATTGCTCTGGAAAAGCCACTTCTGGCAATGGAAAAAATAATTGGGGAAGGTTAGATCAGCTGTCAGTAGCTTTACGCAATTGTTGGAAGAAATCCGTAGTTCAGGATGACAAAATGGAAATTCTGCAGTGGGTGATTAAGCAGGCAGAGGCCATCTACAAACTCCATAAGGACCGTGGCCTTCCACTCAGGCTATGAAGTATTCAGAAAAGTTGAGTTTCTACAAACCAAGTCCTTTATTTCTTACCTTTCCAAACGCAAAGGATACCCTGCATTTAACTCTACAGGTTTCAAATTTCTTACCACAGGCATCACAGCTGAAAGATAGTGCATTAATAAAGACGGATTTTAAATACTCATGTCATGGGGCATGTAGGGCATGGGTGAAATACTTGTTTTATCAGAGAATTATGTAGAACTATCCATGACTTTAATAATAATTTCTCTATTTCAGTGTTTTTTATTTCCTCCCCACCTCCAAAAGAAGCCGCTTTCAGTCCTCAACTGAAACTAAACAGCAAACAAAATAAATGGTCAAATGAAATTTATGAATTCCTTCTTTAGAAGTCAGCATATTTAAACTTGTGGAAAAACTGTGTCAGTAACTGCATTTAAGTATGAGGGGAATACAATTCAGTTTATTAGCTAAGGCAAGCACCTTTGTTTTGTGTCTGTTTACTTAAGCCTCCATGTATTTCACTTTCAAAATTACAAAATACCTGGGTTTACTCCTCTGTCTCGGCTGAGTGACATCGTGTGCAGACACAGTGGGAAGAACGAATGTGTTCTGGCATCTGTGGGACGTTAGTAGTCCAGTCCCACTGGGTCAGGTTGCTCAAAGCCTCATCCAGCCTGGCCTTGAACCCTTCCAGCGAGTGGGTAACCACATCTTCTCTGGGCAAGCCGCTCCAGTGTCTCACCACCCTCATCGTGAAGGATTTCTTCCTTGTATCTCATCCATATCTACCCTGCTTGAATATAAAAAACTTGAGAATTTATATAAATGTGTATTTTCTCTCTGCCATGAAATAATTTCTCTAGATAAGTAAAAACTGAGCATGATGTCAATACAGGTTTTTTTCCAGAGTTCTTCCTAAACCTAATTGGAAAACGAATAAATTGTCTAATAATTTATTTTTAAGGTGGGAAATTAGAATTTGTTAGCTCTTTAGTGCAGGAAACAAATCTTTGCATTTGTAACACCTTTATTAGGGTCTTTGGGTATTATAGTAAGATAAATATAAAAAGAATGCAAGGGACGACAGCAATTTGCTGGAGGCAACTACATGTTATTGCAAGGAGGGCTTATCAGAAATGTGAATGCATGTATGCATTCTCTATTTTAAAATGATGTTTTTGTGGTGAATTTTGAAGTGCATATTCATTAAAATCTAGCAAGTGCTGGAGATAAGTGTATAGAATTCACAAATAGAAAATAAATTAATTCATTTGTTCCTTTTTTGTATTCCCCCTTTCTCTTTGCCTGTTTTCTACTTGAAAAAAAAATCAGAAGTTTGTAAATACAAAGCAAAAAATAAAATGTTGCCTCTAGAGTTCTCATCAAAGACTATCTCACACCAAATATTCTAATGAGAGGTAAATGAACAATGAATTAAAACATGATAACAAATATGCAATGAACTAAGGACAACATAAATCAATAATTGCACTCAAGCTTTGTGGAAATTATGCTGTCCTAGATTCTAAAAGGAGACAATTTGCTGCAGTATTTTGTGAACAGAGCTATCCTGTGGGATCGGGCTGCAGAGGACATTTCAGTGGGAGGAAGAGAGCGGTAGGAAGAGCAGTATGATTCATGTTCAGCATCTCAAGTGGAGGATAGAGCACAAGGATTGAATAATGAAACAAAGACGATATTCAGCATGCCAGGAAGGTTTCTGTTAGAGAGCTGTTAGTATTATTTAAAAAGGTTAGTCTATGAATAAACATGCTTCATCAAGGTCTCTTACACATGCAAAGGGAGATGCTAATGAATAATAAAAGAGTAATGGGGACTGGTGAAGAAATTAATGTTAATCTTATCCAAAGCAGATACAAATTAATATTGGAGAAACATTTTTGTAATCACTTCTCAAGGCAAAAATTCAATTAATGTGACTGAATCAATATTTCATATCTCAGTCCCTTGAAAGTATACTTGTCCCTTTTCATATCAGCATGCTCTCCTGTGTGATCAGCTTGTGCTATTCCAGTCAGTACTCAGGGAGACTTCTTAATGGTCTATTTGTGAGAAATCTGGTCCAGTTTTATACACTACAATGTTGTATTTCAAACTTGCTTCAGGGTATCTTTTTGTTAGGAGATCTCAGTTTACATAGGCTAATTACTGTATAGAAAATAGATATTTGATCTAAGGATAGTTTTACCTTGATCTTCATTTTTTTTATTTTTTCTTTTCATCTCACAAAGATTAGCTAGTACCCTCTCTTCGCACAGGGTGACATGTCAGTATATACGACATTACACTTCAGTCTACGTACTGAAACCAAAATTTTTTATAACAGTATGCTGCTTTGGGCTAAAGCAGAACATGTTTTCTCTGAGTTTACAACCTGACTGTTACTACCAAGGCAATGGGCCATTGGTGCACAGAGAGGCCACTGCTCACACCTATTCCTAGGTGAATCAAGGCCATCCCAGTGTTGCCAGAGAAAGAGGGTCATCTTTGCTGGGAGGTGTGGAGAGGACAAGTGACCAACCCTGGTCAGCAAAGTGTTCCATGCCATTCACATCATGCTCAGTATAAAAGTCTAGAGATCAAGAGGATCATCCCCTCTTCTTTGATGGCTGACTTTCAGAGAGGACCTCATATATCTGTCTACTCCTGAACCCACCCATGTGTGTCTTAGCACAGTTCCTCGATCCACTTCCTGAGTCCAGTCTAGGACCTTCCCCATGCATGTCCTACAGCATCAGCGGAGACATATAGACATTGGGGAGTTTGAATTGTTTTCTAAATATTTGTATATATTTTATTATTTTATTATTAATACTATCTTCCTTTTATCATTGTTGTTTCGTTAAAGCTGTTTCAGTGTTAAATTTCCAGCCCAAAATTTTTTCTCTTTCATTTCCCTGTTCCTTTTCCTGGGGTAGCTGACTGGGGGTAAACTACCCTGTTTTAGCTACTGATGTGGGTGAGGGGGTTGCTATACTGGGACAAACAGCTAAAGAGACCCAGAATAGAAAAGAGAAAAACAAAATGCAGAATAAAAGAAAACAAAACTCTTCACTTTACCAAAAAATAAAAATCGGTTGTTCAGAAGAAACAACTGTATTTGCCTCAACTTCTTTGTAACATAGATCAATTTATACCTCTTTGATAGGTAGCCTTGCTCCTTGCATATAATCAGACACGGACAGCAAAGATATCTTCACAAAGATCACAGGAATTATGACCTTACAGGAGCACTTCAAAAATAATACAAAGTTTCACAAAGTGGTTCCTGGTTTCCATTACTTTGTCTTTTCTCTCCTCATTGGTAAAGTCACTAGATAAGGTTTTTTTCACACAGTAAGTGATCTTCTCTGTATACTACACAATATAAATGCCTGTCATATTTTGTTTAAGGTGTCAGGGAATTGGGAAGAGTTTATGAAACTAAATGGACTCCTTGAATAATAGTTTTGCAGCTCTGGTAGATTGTGCTGTTTATGTTGTGATGCCTTGACAGGTTTATACTATCAGAGGTTCCAAAGTCGCCATCCCGTGATAGATTGGAATTGTTTGAAGCATGGTGCGCTTGAAAAATAGACTTGTGCACTTCTGTTTTCAAAACCAAATGGCAACCCACTCAGAGTCATCCTGTTAAAATAACTGCATGGACAATCTCAATTCTGTACTTTTAATAGCTAGAATATCATTCCCATAATGAAAGAAACATGAAATGGTTTCCATGCTGAATAAGCTCCCTAGAGATTCTGGGATTTGTCTCATTATATATAAAGCTTTTCCATCACCATTGCAATGCCTCTTCTCATCTTTGCTTCTCATCTGAGTGGAGAAATTTCTGTCAACAGCTTTAGTCTGAATAAACCCTTATAACACCGAAAGGAGGATATGCGGTAGATAAGATTACATTTCTTTCCCATTTATGTAGAAAATTATACACAGTGTCCCTGCTTTAAAAAGGATTACTATATGATGTGGACAGCATTCTGCTCTCTCATTAGAAGAGACAGACTACAATTTTATTTCTCTAAATAAGTCTGCGTTAGGCAAGGAGATCAGTAATTTTAATGCTGCTGCATTCACAATGGAAAAGAAATCATCACTTGTGTATTCTTATCAGAAGCCTTAGGTAACTTGAGCATTCAGTACTGATCAGAATAACTCCTTACATTCTGCAGCCTACCACACGCCTCAATAATTTTATATGCAGGGAGTAATAGTAAAATAATGAAGTAAAATATTATTAAAATAATATTACTGAGGGGAAAACTTTAAAAAAAAACCCTACAAAAATCCTGGGGAATTTGGGGACAAAACTTCCTCAAATATATCCTGAATTTTTCTTACTCCCTCTCTTCCACAGTTTTTAAACATTTTACAAGCCAGATATGATGAAGATTTTACTCCAGCATATTCCAGAGACTAGGATCTGATGTTGCAAAGAGCTCCTGGAAATATGTGGCCAACTGCAGAGAAATCAAAGGAGATTCTCAGACTCAGAAACAAGCCATGAATGGTGAACTTACTTGGCAAATGGCCAAAAGGACAGCTGCTACTTACATCTGCTCTTTCTACATTTCTTTTTTTCTGTGACACTAAATTAAGGCGAATATGAGATTGAGGGTTTGTGTCTACAAGAGTCTATGGCAGTAGGGTTGTGTATTTCCAATGTATAGAAGAAGCCAAAAGATATGCTGACAGACTCATTTTCTGCAGACCGCAATGTAAATTAGGTGACTAAAATCAGATGCTAAATCACACAACTCAGAGAATTTTTTTTTTGTCTGTTGCATCCAGCCCTTAAATCCCGGATTTATGGATTTAAGCTTGAATCCTGGTCATTTTCCTTGCCCTTTTGTGAATGGAATGGAATGGAATGGAATGGAATGGAATGGAGCGTGATTCTTTCCTATCTCTGGGATCAGTATCAGTGGGTCAGAGTTTCCTGACATCAAAGACTCTTCAAAGCAATGTAACCACATTTCTGATTATACTTTCTGCTCAGGGAGGATGTCATGCTATGTGACTTCAGAGAAACAACAAAGGAGTGGAAATGTTGGGAAATGGATTGGGAAGAGGAAAAAAAATTATAATTCAAATATTTTTTCATCTAAACCAGGTTCAACCATTGGCCTTTAACAACTTATCTTAAAGTGAAAGGGAGTTCAGACTCTAACACATCAGAATCCAATATAGCCAAAATTTAGTGCAATATTAGGGTATGCTACTCACAAACCCGTTCTGAATTTTAATATGTCTTCTTCTTTTACTTTCCTGAGAACACTGCTGTGTCTTTTACTCCACAGCACTATTCTATTGTTATATATCATGTTGTTTCATACTAAATTCCCATTTGGCTACTAAGGACAGTTTGCCCTAAGATATTTCCACAGCAATTATTATCAAGTCACAGGAACTGTGAGAACTAGCAGAATTTTCATAGCAATATAGCAATTAATTCTATTTGGAACAATGAGAAAATGATTTGGAAATGTCTGAAACAGAATAATACAGAAATATCTTATTTGAAATAATATCACATTTTAGAGGCCTCTCTGCTATACTGAGTAACCAGTTTGCTCTGGTAATTTTACAGAAACAGGACTATTGAATACTACTCAGTGAGCCTATACCCTGACTTCTATTAACGTGATTTAACAATATGATGCTCAGGAGATGTAAGCTTTTCCCTAGTGTTGTTTTACTTGCTGGCATGGGAAGGGGTAGGGGGGGTGAGAAGAGGGTGGGAGGTAACAAAAACCAAACCAACAAGCCGACACAAATCTCAAACTGAACCCCAAATAAAGATATTTTTATCACCAAAAAGAGGAATTTGACAGTCTTACTTATTTAGATTAAGTGTTAGGAGATATCTACCTGGAAGGGGGAAATAAGGACCAATCTGAAGCAGTGTTTTACCAGTTCTTCGAGAATTTGTCTTGATTTGCCTCGGTCCATCTGACCCTCTGAACTGGCCGCACAATGTTGATAAAGCTGAGAAAGAGAGTGAGAGATGACTGGCTTTGCATGTTTTCAGAAATTGCAACCGATTTTCATCCTGCTATCCTGGATGAACTGGGCTATGGCAAGCTATTTGTAATACTTGTCAGGACCTTTTGACCCTTTTGCAGCCCCCCAAGAGACTGCAACTCATAGACCGAAAAACAATAGCTTAAGGTACCCTCTTTCCTTACAAAGTCAATGGAAGCACCTTCAATAGCTTGCAAAGGCTCATGTGGTTCACTGGGAAGCGCGCTGGGGACTCATTTCACCTGGTCTTTGAATCAACGGTGCAGAATCCCTTCATCATTTGTAGAAAGAAACAGACATTTTTATCATATTATTCGGCACAATCCATGGTCTAAAGTAGAACTTAATTACACTTGTAAGAACACATTTCACCTAATAAGTAGAGGTAATCTAGACAGCTAGCCAAGTAGATATATCTCTGTAAACATTTGAAATTAGTTTAGAGACAATCATGTCATAAGTTTTCTTGCAAATTTTGAGCAATGTGGCTTCTTCCTTTAGTTATGTGATTTCTAAATGCAGGCCACTAAAAATAACTTCTTCTTTTTATTAACTGTTTACATAACTTAAGCATCTTTGTGAGACTGACTTTACCTTTCACAGCCATATGCTTGAACTGCTAATAGGTCTGCACCTTGAATTAGATTTCTATATTAATCTGTTTGTTTGCAAATTACAGAGAGACCAAAAAAACTTTAAGGAGAATGTAACAAATTAAAAATAACAAAAGTTTTTAATGTTGTTCATCAAAGTTACACAAAGATACCAATTGAGGTTTTAAAATATGGCAAATTAGATGGCTAACTCCATTACATTTAGTCGTGTTTTGGCCTGCATCAGGAACAGTGTGGCCAGCAGGACTAGGGAGGTCATCATCCCCTTATACTCGGCACTGGTCAGGCCGCACCTTGAGTGCTGTGTCCAGTTCTGGGCCCCTCAGTTTAAGAAGGATGTCGAGATGCTGGAGTGCGTCCAGAGGAGAGCAACGAGGATGGTGAAGGGGCTGGAGCACAAGCCCTATGAGGAGCGACTGAGGGAGCTGGGGTTGTTTAGCCTGGAGAAGAGGAGGCTCAGGAGAGACCTTATTGCTCTCTACAACTCCCTAAAGGGAGGCTGTAGTCAGGCAGGGGCTGGTCTCTTCTCTCAGGTGACCGGTGACAGAACAAGAGGACACGGTCTCAATGTTCGCCAGGGGAGGTTTAGGCTTGACATTAGGAAGAAGTTCTTTACTGAGAGGGTGATTGGCCATTGGAATGCGCTGCCTGGGGAGGTGGTGGAGTCACCGTTCCTGGAGGTGTTTAAGGAAAGATTGGATGAGGCACTTAGTGCCATGGTGTAGTTGACAAGTAGGAGTAGGTGTAGGTGTTGGGTCATAGATTGGACTCGATGATCTCAGAGGTCTTTTCCAACCTTATGGTACTGTGATACTGTGATACTGTAAATAGGGGACTATGGAAAAATCTGATTTGGCACATTGTAATGATAAATATATAATTGCAATGCTAGAAAAACCATTAATAGAAATGTAAACCAAAAATTCTAAAATAGGAAAAGAAATGGTTAAAACCAAAGCATAACGACCATATTTTGGTTAAGACCAAAGGTCTTTCTTACTCTATTATCTTGTTTGCTACTATAGCGATAGCAGAAGTTTCTTAAGTATACTCCTTCTGCTCCCATTAATTACTACTGAACAATTTTTTGAGCTGGAGAAGGTTGATGCTCTTGATGCTGGGTTTTCTTTTCTCGATCGCCCTCAGTCCATCGTGGATTTGTTTGCTTTCTTATTGAACTTCTGTGAATGTTTAGCATGCACAATGTCTGGTGGAATGCAGTTCCAAAGTTTAATCAGTCACACTGTGAAAAACTACTTTGCTCTGGCCTTGTGTGCTGGTTTTATTCAGATCTTATATTGGAAGAGGCAATGAAAAGCATTCTGAGTTTATCATCTTCATGCTGTGCATGATTTTGCAGATCTTTGTTGCCTTTTCTTAAGTCATCTATTTTCTAGGCTGAAGAATCCCATATTTTGATCATCCTTGTTCCATTTCTCCATTTGCTAGTTCTATTATATTTTTTTAGATTGGAGACTTACACAGAAGACAGCATTCAAAATAAAAGCATGCAATAGATTTATAGAGTGGCATAACAACGCGTTCTCTTTTGTATTTCTTTCCTATCCTGGTTTTGGGTGGGACAGAGATAATTTTCCTCAGCTTCTCATACTGGCTTGTCGATGAGGCAGTGGGTAGTGCAAGGGAACCTGGGAGAGTACACAGCCAAGACAGCTGAACCAAGGGTAGCTAAGGGAGTGTTTGATATTGTATAACATCATGCTCAGTATATAACTGAAATTGGCCGGAGGGAGGAAGACCACTGCTCAGAAACAACCTGGGCAGAAGTTTCTGGGTGGTGAACAGTTGCACTGTGCGTTATTCATTTTGTATGCTCTTTTATTATTATTGTTGTTATTATTTTTCTCTTCATCTGTAGTTCTATTAAACTGTTTTTATCTATGTTTTATCTGTGTTTTAATCTATGAATTTTTACCTGTTTTTCTTTTCAATTCTACTCCCCATCCCACCAGGACTCAATGAGTGGCAATAGCATACTTAGTTGCTGGCTGGAGCTAAACCACATTTCACAATAATTCCTACCATTTGATTTCCTTTTTTTTTTGACTGTTACTGAGCATTAAGTTGATATTTTCATAGAACCACCTACAATAACTCAAGATGTATTTCCTGAGAATAACAGCAACCTCAGAGCCCATCATTCTGTATGTAAGACTAGAATTGTTTTCTTTCGTGTGCATCAGTTTACATTTGTCTACTCGGAACTTATTAGATTAAATTACACTGATTAGAAACATGAAGCTAATGTTCAATGACAGATGAAAAAAGATGAAAATACAGCTTAGCTGAATGATAGTGGGTTGTATGGATATTGAAAACTGTGAGAGCCAGATGAGGACATAGGCAGTCTGAGTTTACATAAGACTCTTCCTCCACTTGTAAATATGTGCTTGAAAGTATTTCAGAGAATAGATTATATTCAGGGCCAATTACAATTTAAGACTGAATGATACCTTATATGTTAGCACAGGGCTGTGTGTCTTTACAGATGTTTGCATATGTAAAACTCCCATAAGCAATTTCATAACATTAGGCTATTTGTTGACTTCTGTACTTAATCCTACCACCCTTTAAACATGATCAAAAGTGATTTTGATAAGTTTACTTTATGTGAAAGGTGTAAGCCAATATGAGTCAGGAAAGAACAACTGAGCTGAAAGGAAGTTCCGGATTCATCAGTCCCTGGGCCATTTCAAACTGGACTGGAAATGAGAAGGCAATAAAAATGGATTATAATAAATAATTTTTCCTAGCTCTGGGACAAACTATTTGACCTAACTGACATTTTATGTGTTTAATTTATGCCTTTCCCTGAATCGTCAGATGGGTATATCCAAAGTGGCAAATCCTTCCAGTATCTCTGAGACAAGCTGTATTTATTAAAAGTCCTTGAAAAAAATGGCAGGAAAACTGTCTTTATAGCAGCAGATCAAGCAAAATCTGCATTTTTTGAATTAGAAGCGAAGAAGTTCACCTTACAATACAGCTATAAATTGAATTTATACAATTATGGACATAAAAAGCATCTCAAAGTACTTCATACTAAAAAACCTCAAAAAATCCCCTTAGAATTGTTCTGAACTTGAAATTGAGAAGCAAGTCTCAAAATTACATTGAAAAGTTCTTTCCCCTCCCCTGCCCCCCCAAAGATTGGTGCTGACTTTACAGTTCTGATGTCTGATAGAAGTGAATCTTACAATCAAGGAGTGTAAAAAGCAAAAGACAAAACCAGCACTGAAAGGATTTAGGTTAAACTAAGGGTCAGTTGGCAACCTCTGAGCAGAAAACTTCAGTACAGTGTAGAGGAGAATACTGATTCCTATAATTGAAAATGGATGAAAAACCAAGGCCATGAATTGCTTTAAAAAGTAATAGGGTAGTTTGATGAAGCGGAGAGGGCAAAAAGTGGACAGGAAGGGATCAAGAAAAAAGTTATCTAGAATGAAGTCAAACCAGGAGAAGTCAGAAGCAACCTTAGGAATTTTAGCTTGAATGGAACAGAATAGGGAAACATTATTTTTTCTTTCAACCTTTTCCTCCTCATCTTTGGGATGGAGTAGTTGAGAGTAAAAGAATTTAATTCTTAAAACAATCTCCCAGCCAACCCACAAATAGGCAAATATTTCCTAGTTAGATGAGCAACATCAAAATGTAAACATTAGCTAATAAAAACAACTGGAAGGGAAGAGGGGCCTAAGAAAGCTGGTTAATATTCAAGAATCACTTTCTTCAATCTCAGGAGCGATGCACCCCAGCACAGAGGAAGTCAGGCAAAAATGTCAGGAGGCCAGCATGGATGAACAAGGAACTCCTAGACCAACTCACATGAAAACCAAAGACTATGGAGGGAGGAAGCAAGAACAGATAGCCTGGGAAGAATAAGAATACAGAGAAATTGTCTGAGCAGTTGTGGATCAGGTTAGGAAAGCTAAAGCCTTGATAGAATTAAATCTAAATGAGGACAAGGACAAAAAGAAAAGCTTCTATAGGTACATTGATGATAAAAAGGAAGACTGGGGAAAATATGCTCCCCTCCTTCAAAAGGAAGCAGGAAGCCTTGTTACCTGGGATATAGAGAAGGCTGAGATATTCAGTGGCTTTTTTGCCTCAATCTTGACTGACTCAAGCCACAACGCCCAAGTTGCAGAAGGCAAAGGCAGGGATTGGGAGAATGAAGAGCTACCCACTGTAGGAGAAGATCAGAGATTCAAGACCATTTGAGGAACCTGAAGGTACACAAGTCCATGGAACCTGATGAGATGTATCCACAGGTCCTGAGGGAACTGGTGCACAAAGTTGTTAAGTGACTGTTGATCATATTTGAAAAGTTATGGCAGTCCGGTGAAGCTCCCACTGACTAGAAAAGGGGAAATATAACCCCCACTTTTTAAAAACGGGAAAAAGGAAAACCCAGGGAACAACAGGCCAGGCTCACCTCTGTACCTGGCAAGACCATGGAGCAGATCCTCCTGGAAACAAAGCTAAGGCATCTGGAGATTTAGGAGGTGAGCTGTAACAGCCAATGTGGCTTCACTAAGGGCAAATAATGCCTGACAAATTTGGGATTAGAGCATTGGTATTTGAGGTAAGAGCAACTGGTGTCATCTGCCTCGACTTGTGCAAAGCACTTGACATTGTCCTGTGGTCCATCCTTGTCTCTAAAATGGGGACACATGGATTTGACCGATGGACCACTTGATGAATGGTTGCACTTAGAGCTGCAGTCAGTGGCTTGATATCAACGTTGAGACAAGTGACAAATAGTGTTTCTCCAAGGTCGGTACTGCGATTGGCACTGGTTAACATCTTTGTTGGTTACATGAACAGTGAGACTGAGTGCAACCAAATTGTATGAGGGAAGAGATGCCATCCAGAGGGACCCTGACAAGCTTGAGAGATGGGCCCGTGTTCTGAAGTTTAGCAAGGCCAAGGTCCTACACCTGGATCAGAGCAATCTCAGGCACAAACAGGATTGGGAGCAGCCCTGAAGAGAAGAACTTGGATGCATTGGTGGAGGAGAAGCTCAACATCAGGTGGCAATGTCTCCTTTCATCCAAGAAAGCCAATGATATTCTGGGCTGCATCAAAAGAGGTGTGACTAGCAAGTCAAGGAAGGTAATTCTGTCCCTCAGCTCTGCTCTTGTGAACCCTCGTCTGGAGTATTGGATTTGATTCTGGAGTCCTCAGCACAAGAAGACATCAATCTGTTAGACAGAGTCCAGAGGAGGGCCTTGAAGATGATCAGAGGTCTGGTAAATATCCTCTACGAGGACAGGCTGAGAGAGTTGGGCTGTTCAATCTAGAGAAGAGAAGGCTTCAGGGAGACTTTATAGTAGCCTTCCAATGCTGAAAGGGGGGCTACAAAAAAGCCAGAGAGGGACATTTTATAAACACATGTAGTGATAGGACAAGGGGTAATTGTTTGAAGTGAAAAGTGGGTAGATCTAGATTAGACATTAGGAAGAAATTCTTCACAATTAGGATGGTGGGACACTGGAACATGTTGCCCAGCCACAGAGGTTGTGGTTACCCCATCCTTGGAAGTGTTCAAGGCCTTGCTGGATGGGAATTTGAAAAACCTTATCTAGTGGAATGTGTTCCTGCCCATGGGAGGGAGGTTGAACTAAATGATCTTTGAGGTACCTTGAAACCCAAACTATTCTATGATTCTATTAAAAAAAATGAACTAAAAGGGAAAAAGGATAGAGGCATGGATGAAATAGATACAGAGAAAGCAGGACTGTCTAACAATTTAAGAAAAGCTTTTATTTGGACCAATAAAATAATTTGACTTCTACACCTATAATTCTTTTAAAATTCCTGGAGTATTTCTCTCCAACTTGTGAGACTGGCAAGGCAGCAGCACCCATGAAAACTGATGTATTTTGACTATGTAGATTACTGCAATGATCTCTTAAGAAAGTGGTGCAGAGAAGAGCACGTGTACATTCATCATGTATGTTGTGTGTTTCCATGTCCTGTCTACATCTTGTGAACAAACTGATGTGATAGCGAGTTTAGAAAACTTGTGCTATTTTTCATAACTTAGCTTGAGCCAGGCAGTTTGTTTTTAAGGCAAGAATTGACTTTGTGTCAACAGACATTTAGATTTATGTTCTGAATCTGACTTTTTTAGGATGTGGCTTTGCACCACACTGTGCGTGCATACTTTGCTTTGGACCTGAAATAAACTTGCCGATTCATTTCTGAATGATATGCAAGGATCATATGTTAGGGGCCATAATCTGAGCACTCCTGCTGGTGAACAGGGTTTGAAGTTAAGGAAATCAGGGAGAAAGAGACATAATTTTTAGCTAAAATAATCGTTTCAAGCTACTGCTGCTCAGCGTCTCTGAAAATCAAATTACTTTTTGTATAATTGTCCAGATATGGATCTAGTTAATAGTTTTGGGTTTTTACACACTACAGATACACAGTGTGATTAACCAGCTGAAGGCTTAAATATAATGCATACATGCATAAATAGCTTTCTATGAGAAATCCATCTAGACATCAGTATAAGCCATATATAATGAACAGAATGGGTAGAAGGTGTTCAGTTAGGCTGGTATCTGCAAACAGTAGTGGATTGAGCATGTTAATTATCAGTCTGCTTTCCTGCAATGTCATGTAAGAACTGGGAAGGCAAATGTACTTTAGAGACAACTCAGTCTTTACTTTGATTTTTTATATATGACCTTATCTTTAAATTGTTTGATTTGTACGCTTGCCCCTCTGAAAATGGCAGTGTAGATTTATATTTCTTTTAAAACTTTCCTCTATAAGAAAGATAAGAAATAGCATTTTGCCAGGTAAATTATGAAAGAAATAGTAATCTTATATAAAAAAGGTCTTTCTAGACTCAAGCTCTCAGTTTTCTCTAGAATGGGACCAAATACACAGCTGGTTAATCAATAAGGATGTAAAGCTAGATACTTGCCTCATTTTTAGACATGCATGGTAGGAAAACTGTAGACTGTTAGGGATAATTTTCTTTATTGGCAGGAGTGGGAAACAAACAAAAAAAAACACACCAAAAATTCCTTTCATATTCACAAGCTCTCTAACAAACAGTGTAGTTATCATTGACAACTTTGTAGATGTGGAAGAAATTAGTTTCACCAGCACAGTAGCTCTCTACACTTCTGTACTGTGTTGTGTACTCTCCCTCATTCCTATGAAATCAACTCGTGTATTTAGCACAGCTCTGAGAGCAAACTGCATGTACAAATTTTGTCCATTCAACTAAAATATTTTTTTTTCCTCTGAGTAAGATGGGCTCATCTACCCTACACATTGGGAACATTCCCTGTATCACGCTGTAACTTAAAACGTGCCCAGATGTTTTCTGGAAGCATACTAGCTGGTATATGCCAAAACTTTGGCAGGCAGTTAGATTGCAATTAAGCAGTATGGATAATTATGTCCCATGTTCAGCCTGGAATTCATGAACTGCCCAGGCTGGATGTACTGTAATATACACAGTAACAATGTGTACATGTCTGTAGGGCACAGAAGCAGTTTTAATGCTCGCTCTTAGCCACACATATGCCATACGTACAGCACTGTAAGCAGCCACAAGAGCCTTCAAATTATCTATACCTTAAGCTAAACAGAACCTAGAGAAATGAATATTACAATAATGTGGTCTGCCTCAGAATATGTAATATTATATAGTTTTTAAGGGATTTGAGAAAATAACGCAGAAAATTGGGGATGAGTTGGGTACAGTTTGAGGCCATAAAGATGCCTGACAAGCTGAGAACTATAGCCAACTTTAATAACACACAGAACATCTATGTTCATGCACAGTCACTACACAATTTGAAAGAGCAAACAAAATAGTACGTACTGTCTCATAGTTAGCTGTGAAATGTGAAGTGGGAGGTAGGAGTTGTTCAGTGTTCATCTGTTTAGATAAGATACGCGGTACTGAGACTCTGCAGAATTGGGAGATATCGATCGAATAGTCCTCCACACAATATAAATTCTGAATACATACATTTACTTTAGGTTCCAGCTATATCATCAGTTTATCACTCAAAATCTATGCAACCTTTTTTGTTATAGTTTTCTGGATAGTGGAGGATATATCCTCCATATGTTCTTTAAAAGGGCTATTACTTCATAAGATTTTGCAGCATCGTTCAGGAAAAAATGCATTAAATATTTAAACCAACTAAATAGATTTCCTTTATCAGCTCAGTTATAATGAGCATATCTAAGATAGAAAAAGGTATAGATCAGAGAATCTAAAAATATTTTGAAGTCGTATTTAGTGACACTTTCATAATTAAAAGAAAACTAATTGGAATTGTGGCACAAATAATAAAACCAATATAGTACTGTGCTTTAAAATATCAGAAATCAGACTATTTCTTCCAGCTAAAGAAGAACATAAATGTTTTGTATTAAACAAAAGAATGCAAGCTAGCTGCCTCCATTGAAATTGTACCCTCCTATGTAAATGAAGTATATCGTACTGTCATCAGCCACAACCTATTACAGTATACTCTGAAACAGAGTATGACAAATATGCAACTGGGGGGAAATGATGCATGCTTGAAAGACCTTTCGTCAGTTTTTAATATTAAAAAAATTCTCTCACTTCTGCTTTGTAAATTTAAGAAGAGTGCTTACTTTGGACTGCCTTTTCGCTTCCTCGATTGTGGGTGTAGTATTATTACCCCATCCAGGAAACAGGAGTGGATCTGGAAGTCTGCTGAAAACGTTATTTCATCCAGGGTAGTAAGATGAAAGAAAACTGTGAAGAGCTGAAGAGAGAATTAGGACTCAAAGAGACTGCTCAATAAAATATTAGGTGCAGAGAAGGACAACAAGGGGTGGAATAACATCTGTAAGAGGGAGGAATAAGTAAGCTGAAACTCTTCAGCATGAAAAGTACATGAGTTAGAGACATGACAGGCATGAAAGGGACTGATAGACCTTAACTACTCCTTATTTCTTCTGGAACTAAAGGAAGAATTCATTAAGTGCAGCTCGAAGGACTAGGTTTCAAACAAACATCAAAACCAAAAACAAACAAAAAAAGAAAGAAGAAAAAAACCTCAAGGAAATGTTTTTTCGGTCAATGAGAATAAAACAATATTGTGGATGCAAGGAATTTACTCAGGTTCAGAAGGAAACAGAGCAAGTTCTTGGAAGAGAGATCCATTAGAGTTTACTAGAAAGAGAAACATCAACAGTCTAAGGTTAGAACATCGTAAGGTGTTACATATACTCGCTCTTACCTAAGTATGCATCTGTGATCTGCAGATGCAGATAAACCCATGATAAACAGTTGGGCCAAGCTGATGTAACCATTCTTCTGAATATCTTTCAGCCTGTTTACTGCAGAACAATACTATGAAAACATGCCTATTTAACTACATTCAACACAAATTATTTGCATGCATTTATTCTCCCTGTTTCCTCAGACTCAGAGTGACAGAACTAACTGCAGCAAAGCAGGATGGGAATCTGTAATATGCATCTTTGGGTCTTTTTCTCATGTTTTCTATTTAGTTACTTGTCTGTGTTCTTCTGGTTTCATAGTAGGGATTTTTCTGATTTATTTGTTGGTTTGGGGGTTTCTTTGTTTTATTTTTTTTGTGAGAAGGAGGGTAATAGTCTCTTTTTTTCTCTGAAGATTTAGTTTTTGCAAGGAAAATCTCAACTAGCTCTAATCCACTTTCCTTACTATGCTTATTATCTTTACTTATTTCCCTTTGCTTGAGTTTTACACAATCTTCTTGTGACCGGAACCCTGTTCCATGTATTCTACATCATCACAGGAAAATTTCTTGAGGAATGAGTGGAAAGACTCAGCAAAACTTCTTGGGAGCTATTTGGTGAAGAATATTGTTCTGCAACCTTATCTGAGAACATATTGTCCCCTCAAATTTTTATTCTTTTAGTCACTCTGTGTTCTGACGATTGAATTGAGATTGAATGCTTTATAGAGAAAGCAAATCTGAGCTTGATCTTCTCTCAGAGAGTCATGAGATCATTCTGGTCTGATAGTCACCTAGAAGTTCTATAGGCTCAGTAATCCTGTGTTGAGCCTGACTTAATATCTTACAACAAAGCTCATTATAAGGAAATTTCATTCCATCTTGGACTTCAGTGCTTCTGGTTGGCTTGGAGTTGTTCAGAGTTTGCTATGTTTGACTATAAAAGACTGTAGACAGACAATTCCATCTGGAATAGTAAGATGCAAGATTGTTGTATGGCCCCCAATAAACCTACTGTCCTTAATTTATACAGCCTACTCTGTTAAGTGGAAGGATTTTTTTAAGCTTCAGAGGGTGAGAAAGGATTGAGTCATAATGGAGGAAAAATACTTTCCCACAAATAAATATCTCTATTTTTGGAAAATATTTTAGAGATTTTTTTTTCCAAATCTCTTTTTAAATATTGATGCAAATGTCTGGGCTTATATTTAGAGAAGAAAAGGAGCTTAGATCTAAAAGCATATCATCTTGCATTCAGGCCAGTTAAGAATATTGGTAATTATTTTTATGCATATTCTAATTAAATATGTATGTATGACTTTAAATTCAAATAGCACTTCACAGAGATTTTAAAAAACAGACCTTTCCACCCCAGAGTTTACATCAGACAATATATGAGGAGCAGAGATAAAAGAATGTGTGATGTGAGATGGGGTGAGTGCTACCACAAAGATAACGAGAGTCTCGTTCCACTGTAAATGAAACAGCAATGCTGATGGTTTAACTTAAGAACATGTAGGGCATGAGGGAGAAAGCAGATAATGACAGCTTGAGGAGGGATTTGAAAGAAGAAGAGAGAGCATGCAAGGTTTGTAAAATATATGTTGTATCAAGGCAGCTACTTTGAAGTTGCTCAAGTCATTAAACCAAGGCTAAGCTTGTCCTACAAGGACTAAAATAGAGCTGTGACACAAAACCACGGCCCAAGGCAAGGTTCTGTAAGTAGATACAGCCAGCAGGAAATTCCAAGATGCATTGGATATGCTGGTGTTTTCTTCTGAGAACCCGAACTACAAGCTAAGCCACGATCAGAGGGTGTAGAAGGCTGAGATTATAGACAGACAGACAGACAATCAGATGGTCAGTAGGTTCATTCTTTCAGAGTCCTGTAGTCTTCTCTTAAGGAGAATTATGGTTGCATGGATGAAAGAGGAGGATTGCTTTTGCGTGTCACTTTTACACAAAAACATAGTAGCGGCTGTTCTGCTTTTTAACACACGCAAAGTCCTACTGCCCACAGCTGTGTGGCTGGACACCCTGTGCCTTGCCTATATTTTTGTTTTCTTTTGGGAGCCTCATACTTTTTGATTATAAAGGATCGTTCTGAGGAGATTGAAATTGTCTTTATACAAGTACCTCATAAAGGGACTCAGTAAGGTTCTCTGTGGTTTGTAATCTCCTTGCTAGCATAATTGACCCTAAAACAGAGAAAACTGTATTGCAGAGATTGTTGTGCAATACTGCATTTACAGAGGATTTTAGGAAACATTTTATTTCTCATCTTTATTTTGGGAAAAAAATAGAGTAAAAAATGTTCAGTAAATTATTTCAAAGAAAAGAGTTTTCTTTGAGAAAAGCAAAACTTTTTGTTCCTGTTAGCTATAGAGTGCCCTGATACATATTTCTGTTTCTTTGAAGTGTGCAGAGAGTATCATAATTCTAATAAAATATGTGTTCTTTAATATTCCATTGCTTTTTATTTATTGAGCTGATATATTGCAACAGAGTATTTATTGTACTGCATTTTGTTTTCACACACTGCATGACCAGCTTCACAGTTCAGTTATGCAAGTGAGTGATTTCTTACAAATGCTGGATATGTATGACAGATTTTTATGACCATGCCTTGCTTTATTTATAACAGGCATACAGTAGTACTTAGAAACTGTGCACATACGGGAGCATGTTCATAAACATAGAAAATATTTCAAATATGCGTTTCCCTCTCTATTTCTATATTCTCCTCTACCCTCGAGGCACTTGGAAGAATCTCACCAGGGCTAACAAAAAGTGTTTAATTCAACCAAAAGTACTTGAATTCTTGCTCAGTTGAGGTTGAGCTCAATTTTGTGAACAATTAGCCATGCATGAGCCAGATTCACATAAGTATTTAGGCTCCTAAAGCTGCTTAAATACCTGCTTCTCCTTGATTCTTGTAAAAGCTGAGTACTTAAACCACAACCTAGGTGAAATCTAAGCATCTATGTCCAGGAAAATCTGTCTAAACTTTACAAGTCCCTGCAAAGACAAACCAGTCGTGGTTTCTGGCAAAATTTTCCATATTAGTGATTCTGTTGCACGTGCCCAAAGACGACACTCCCTTTAGTGAGCTGACAGTCTGGTGTTCTAGGTCCCCATGTAGGTGCTCTAAGGCTCAGTGTTGCAACACCTAAACCAGAGTTTCCAGTGACTGCTAACTTGAGATGGTAAATACAAGGATCTTACAGCTGATATACATGAATGCTAGGATATCAGTAAGGCACACCAAAAAATAGGAGAATGATGCACGCTGCCTGGGTTTAAAATCTTTCTTAAAATAGTATGTAGGAACATTAGTGGAGTTACGATTTTAAAATTTCATTCTGTTAGCAGCTGCTGACATCGATATTTTTACTTAGAATTATGGCAAGAGTACCTGACTCATACGGTAGCTTAAAACACTCATTGAAGAAAAGGGAGTCCTAAAAGTTGGCCAAAAATCTCAGCTTAAGGAGATCTCAGATTTTTATATGTCACAAAGCTTTGAAGTACTGAAGAGGAACGGATATCCATCACGTTGAAGCTGAGTCTTTGAGAATGCAGAATTTCTGACTCAAAGGAGAAAAAATAAGTTAGATCCTTTGTCTATTCTTATTGTTCAGCTATATGCATAGAAAGTGCTAAGCAAAAGAAAAACTGCTTGAGTTTTACTCCTGGAACTGTTTATGTATTTTACACGAGACAAATACTGAATTTTAATCCTTCAATTAAAAGTAATTTTGTTTTTGGAGAATAACTAAGGTTTTTTTATCACGTCTTTCACAGGTACACACAGCCAGCTTCTTACAGATAGTGCTGAAGAAGACAGACAAGAAAGATAACCACTCCTGTGTGCTTACTAATGTATGGGAGCATTACAGAGCATGTCCTGAATCTTGGTGCCACCACCTTCCACGTCACTGGGAAACTCTAATGGCATACGGGAAGTGTACCCAGGTTATTTGATTCTGAGATCAAGGTATAGGAGGCTGCTATATATCCAAGTCTGTTCCCAGTATGAAGTTAGACTGCAGGAAGTATATTTGGATGAAGAATGCCTGGGTTCTTTACCAGAGACGTATGATATATGGTGATTGTTCATCAGTTATGGAGTGTCTTGCCTATGTTTAAGGCCAAAGCCAAAAAGATGAGTGGTAGAATTGTCTTGGACTATGGTGACTCCACTGACCATTCAGAAGTGTCAATTGACTGTGAGGTTTGGGGTATTTTGGCCATTTTTGTGTTGGTCATCCCCTATTGTTCCTGGTGAAGTACTGTATTTCAGGACTGAAAACATATTGTGTCACAATCTATCTATGTCACGATATATATTTAGGCTTAATTTTCACAGAAATGAAAGTGCGAAGGATGCTTCCTCAACCTTAAGTTTATACGTTTCAACAAAGATGCACTAGAGGAATAAGAAAAAGAAAAAAAGAAAAACACCCCATTAAAAAAGGGAGTTGTATCTCTGGATTAAGGAATAAAACAATGTAGAGTTTAAGAGTGAAAATGCATGTGCAGGTCTCCAGAATTCTACTCATCCATGGGAGAAAATACTCTGTCTTCGTATCTTTAAGACACTACTAAGACTCTAAGACTTTAACACAGAAAAATTCAGACACTGAAATATTTTCATCAACTGATTTTATTTATAAAATCCATATGAAAAGTGCAAACAGTCAAGGGAAATCATTTGGTATGCCTGGAGGTGTAGAGAAAATTAATTAAGAACTCCAGCTTAACTGTTGATTTATGATTTGAGAGAATAATTTTATCTTCTGATTTATATTGTTTGCTCCTGGGACCAGCTTGTCAACTTTGTGTCAACTTCTAAATGTATTAAATACAAATACTAATGTGGCTGAGAGTTTTAATTGAGTAATGATGGAAAATACTGAAGAAGTTAAGAACTGATGTTTACTGGCAGATCAGACCTGCAATAAGAGTTCAGGAAAACATAGTGCTCTGTGGGGAAAGTGAGCCAGAGAGCTGCGACTCATTGCAGTCTTGTCCCTTACTGTATGAACATTAGATGCTCTCCTTAGATGCTCCAACACACTTAATCAACAGCATAGCGCTACTCTCGCTTTACTAAGCAGTAAGATTGACCCGTACATACTTGTCTACATAAAGCAAACATAGAAATATCAGGTTCTTAGTAAAGACTCACAGAGTTTTCAAGCAATACTTTCAAGAAATTAAATGGTACAAAAGGAGCTTTTGAGCAAACAGGACATATAAAGTGAAATGAAAGTTAATATTGTTTCTTGAAAATTCTTTAACGTCTAGAATACAATAGAATATAACAATCAACTAGTCCAACTGTCTGACCAATTCAGCACTGATCAGAAGTTTATGTGTGTTCTTAAGGGCATTGTCCGAACCCCCTTTGCCTATGTCCAAAAGACACCGACAGGATTGAGGCATTGACCACCTGTCTAGGAAGCCTATTCCAGTGTTTCACAATTCTCTTGGTAAAGAAATGTTTCCTAACCTACCCTGGTCCAGCTTTCAACAATTCCCATGCATCCTGTCACTGGATACAAGTAAGAAGAGCTTAGCACCTTTGGCTCCAATGATATCGCCTCTCACCCTCATTTTCTCCAGATTAAACAAACCACAGGTCCTTAGCCACTCCTTACAGGATGTTCCTTCCAGCTCTTTCACCAGCTTTGTTGCCCTTCTCAGAACACACTCAAGAACCTTCACGTCTTTCTTAACGGATGAGTCCCAGAATGGCACACAGGACTCAAGGTGAGGCAATACAGTGGGATAATCACCTCTTTTTGTTACATTGTATTTGATGTACCCCAGGATGTGGTTTGCCCTCTTGGCTGCCAGGTCACACTGCTGGCTCATATTGAGCCTGCAGTCAATCAGGACCCCTAGATCCCTTTCTGCAAGGTTACTCTCCAACCATTCCTCTCCCAGTTTATACTTATGTCTGGTATTACTCCATCTTAGGTGCAGAATCCATTTGACTTGTTAAATTTATCCCATTAACCATTGCCCAGTGCTCCAATCTATCTAGATCGTTCTGCAAGGCCTCTTTTCCCTCAAGAGATTCAACAGCACCTCCCGTTTTGATTTCGTCAGCAAACTTGCTAATGGTGCGTTCAACTCCTGCATCCAGATTGTTCATAAATAGATTGAACAGAATTGGTCTTAGAATCGAACACTGAGGAACATCGCCAATGACCAGTTGCCATCCAGATATATCCCCATTCACTAGAACTCTTTGAGATCTGCCCTTCAGCCAGTTCTTCACCCAATGCACTGTGAGCCCACTCATCCCACAGGAGGACAACTTGTCCAGAAGGGTGCTGTGAGGCATAGTATCTAAAGCCTTGCAAAAATCCATAAAAACTACGTCTACCACCTTCCCTTCATCCATGAGGTGGGTGACATCATAGAAGGATATCAAATTAGTTAAACGTGACTTTCCCTTTTTGAACCCCAAAGTCTAGAAGTTACTTGGGTAGTTTAATAACTTCATAATAACTTTAGTATAAAAACTGTATTTGTAGATAAACAAACTTAAAAGTACATAAGAAGACAAGACAATTAGAAAACCCAGTGGCTCAAGAAGATTATTGTAAATAAGTGGAAGCATGAGCGTGGTGGTGCATAAGAATGAATAGCAAGCTAGCCCCGTGCGTTGGTGGTTCCATCAGCCTGACCTTAGTTCCAGGTAAAATTATGGAGCGCTTAATCCTGGGTGCAATCATGCGGCACCTGCAGAATGAGCGAGAGATCAGGCCCAGCCAGCATGGAGTTAGGAGGGGCAGGTCCTGCCTGACCAATGTGATCTCCTTTTACGACCGTGTGACTCGCCTGGTGGATGAGAGGAAGGCTGTGGATGTGGTGTTCCTGCACTTCAGCACGGCCTTTGACACTGTCTCCCACAGCAGACTCCTGGAGAAGCTGGCAGCCCGTGGTTTGGACGGGAATGTTCTGTGCTGGGTTAGGAACTGGTTGGATGGCCGAGCCCAATGAGTGGTAGCGAATGGTGTCTCATTCGGTTGGCAGCCGGTCACTAATGGTGTTCCCCAGGGATCGGTGTTGGGCCCGGTCCTATTTAATATCTTCATAGATGATCTTGATGAGGACATTGAGTGCTTCATCACCAAGTTCGCAGATGAAACCAAGCTGGGAGGAAGTGTCGATCTGCTGGAGGGAAGGAGGGCCCTACAGAGGGACCTTGACAGACTGGAGAGATGGGCTGATTCCAACAGCATGAGGTTTAACAAGTCCAAGTGCCAGGTCCTACACTTTGGACACAGCAACCCCATGCAGAGCTACAGGCTGGGGACAGAGTGGCTGGAGAGCAGTCAAGCGGAAAGGGACTTGGGAGTGCTGGTGGACAGGAAACTCAACATGAGCCAGCAAGTGGCCAAGAAGGCCAATGGTATCTTGGCCTGCATCAGGAACAGTGTGACCAGCAGGACTAGACAGGTCATCATCCCCTTATACTCGGCACTGGTCAGGCCGCACCTCGAGTGCTGTGTCCAGTTCTGGGTCTCTCAGTTTAAGAAGGATGTTGAGATGCTGGAGTGTGTCCAGAGGAGAGCAACGAGGATGGTGAAGGGGCTGGAGCACAAGCCCTATGAGGTGTGACTGAGGGAGCTGGGGTTGTTGAGCCCAGAGAAGAGGAGGCTCAGGGGAGACCTTATTGCTCTCTACAACTACCTAAAGGCTGTAGTCAGGGAGGGGTTGGTCTCTTCTGTCAGGTGACAGGCAATAGAACAAGAGGACATGGTCTCAATGTTCGCCAGGGCAGGTTTAGGCTTGACATTAGGAAGAAGTTCTTCACTGAAAGGGTGATTGGCCATTGGAATGCGCTGCCCGGGGAGGTGGTGGAGTCACCGTTCCTGGAGATGTTTAAGGAGAGATTGGATGAGGCACTTAGTGCCATGGTGTAGTTGACGAGTAGGAGTAGGTGTAGGTGTTGGGTCATAGGTTGGACTCGATGATCTCAGAGGTCTTTTCCAACCTTATGATATTGTGATACTGTAATTAGCTGTAGCCATTTAGAGAACAGACCTGGGTATCACTGGAACAGTTAAATGGAAATGTACACTCAGTGCTCTATAACCACAAGACATGTATGATCATTTGAAGAGTAAAATATAGAATAGAACAATACTGTTGACACATATTTCAAAAACTCAGTATTCACTGCTGCAGTGTTCATTTTGATATGAAAAGATATAGCAGAGAAGAAACAGGCCAAAGAAAGGAAATGAGAATTCTTACAGGTTTAGAAAATCCTATTGAAAGAGAGATCAAAAAGATTAAGTCAATTTAGTTTATAGAAGAGATGAATAAAAGGTGGCAGGCTAGAGTTACATATGTAATAATAATAATAATATAGTGAATGTCATTCCATTTGGTCATATGCCTGTCTCCCTTTCACATAACTTAAGAACAAGAAAATAATAAGATTAACACTACTGGAATAATTTTGCTGCTGCTTTTTAATCGTTCTTAGTGCATGCTAGGCTATTCATTTCACATGTTTTTCTTGTAGTTTTTGATATTTTTCCTGACAGGGTCTTTTTGATTTAAGTGCAAATTTATTTTAATGTCAATTAACTTTTTTATGATCAGTCAGCATCAACAATAAAAGTTTAAACTTTACATTTTGCAAACAACAAATATTCAAAGCTTTTATTTGTGAAGGAAAACAAAAGTTAATGTCATCATAATCCTAAATAGATGAAGCAGTGGCAAATAGAACTGCAAAGTAAATATGAAATTTAATAATGGCCCTCCGACAGCTTGCTCTCAGATTGTTAGGAATTCATTAAACAATGGTTGAGCAGAAGAGACAATTAAATTATTCTCATATGAAGTATCTATCCATATTATGAATATTGCATATGACACTACATATTTCTGAAGGGAAGTAGTCGACAAATTTCATTTCAGAGAATCAGCAAGAGGTTTGATTTCAGCTTTCAGATATACCCTTCTTTGTTTCTTGGACAAAATAATAATAATAGCAACAATAATTGGGATGCTGATTTATAAGCAGAGTTAATATACAGAATCTTAAGAACATAATGTAACCTTTCAATATCTGTAGACAGAAGCCAGTCACTTGACAGGTATTTCAGATACATATTTTCAGTACTAATAGCAAAAAGTACAGAAGAGGCTGGTAAAGTGTTCAAAGAAGCAATAAAAAGAGTCAAAGAGATTAAAAGTTAGCCAAAACGAAGACAAACACAAGTAGAATTTACAGTGCCATATATCATGATATGGAGTGAACACCAAATAGTGTGAAGAAATTGATCTCATACTAGCTTTAAATCTTATCATGTTTTGCTAATTTTAAACTTGCCTTATGACTGATGAGCGCTAATGGAAAATGAATATGATAAAATAAAATTTCTGCTTTACTGAGCAACTGGAAATATAGATTTGTTAGGAATCAACTAGGTCAGTGAAAACCACTGGTAAATATTAAACAGCATATCTAAAATAGGTTTTCAGAGAATTTTTGAGTCCTTTAGGATCAGAAACCAGAATACAGAAGAATTTAATGTGGTGTTTAAAGCTAAAAATAAAATTTCTTACATCAATTGGTAATGATAATTTTTTAATAATTAGATTAATTGCCTAGACTTAAGATCAAGATGACCAAAAGTAATGTAAGTAGTGTAATAAAGTAATAGATTTAAAACACATTTGAGATAATGTGTTCCTAAATCAATTTTTTCAGAGGAAAATATTCAAAATACAAATATGTCTCCTAGGCAGAGTTGTTCCTATTGTAGCCAGATACAGAGAGTTAATGAACACTGGGACCAGACTGTTATCCAGACCCTGATGTTTGGCTTTTCAGGTTATAATTCAAGACATAAATGGTGTGAACATCAGGCAACTTAATGGCATATTATTCATAAAAATGTATAGATCTCTTAAAAAGGGTAGAGATTGAACCTAGCCGATGGATTATATTAGTCTATGCCATCAGCTTTGTTTCATATGTAGCAGGAGAAATAATCAGGTCAGTGACTGGAAACTCATAGTGAAATGTTTCGTACTCTGTTGCATGCTCTAAGAATTACCTCTGCAGTTTTACTTGATGCCTCCTTCTGCTCCTTCATCACCCTTCTATGCTCTTATCACTGCCAGCACTCTGGGTATTTAGCTGTGTGTAGCCACAGCAAAAATCTTAGTATGTTTTCCTAGCAGATTCTAGGGCATAACAGTCTCACTGAAATGCTAAGCAGTGACTCATTGGCCACTTCTAATTTAGATGCTGAGTTTCTAGCTAGGTTCAAAACTTTCAAAGCTTTCCCATTTCTTTAATAAATCTAAAACTCATTAGGCTGTCTCTTGTTTCAATATGAATAACATTATTTTCCCTCAGCTTGACGAGTGCAATATAGCCCCACTTGTATCCATTTATAATGATTATTTCCCTGGCTTGTCACTTGATCATGCCACGACCCTTACCTTTGCTAGTGCTTCCCTGCTCTGCTGAGTCAAACTACCTCCCCTACCCCCACCCTTATTTCATGATTATTTTTTGCATTTTGCTACTCTGTGTGTTGCCTTTTATTCAATGCCATGCATTAAGGCTTAGTCTATCTATTGACTCATTCTGTCCTCTTTCCTATGGGCTTATTATATTTTCAGGAAAGCACTTCAGCGTGTGCTTTTGCCTTCAAAATGCAAGGGTGTGTCAGTGTATGACTCAAAGTGCACCAGTAGCACCAGACATCCTTTGGCTTTTCTAGACTGCGTTTTAAGAAGTTCAAGTGTTCTAAAAAGTTTCTATCTGGGCTGATTTTGTTTGTAGGATGATGATGTGCTGATTCTGCTGAGGTAAGTTGGCATCAAGCACAGAACTATACATGCCAGCTGCGCCAGTGTTGTCAGTACTGGTGATACATTCTTGTTAGAGTAAAAAATTCAATGCATCTGTGCTCATCAGAGTTAGAATGCACTGAGTAGATGTGAGGCAGGTTGATGTTTTTAACCTAGTTGAAGCGACTGAGAAATTCTCTCATCACTGTGGCTGGGTACAAGCCAAGTAATGGAAATAAAGTATGCCTTGCGCTCTCATGTCCTCGCTTTGCAGAGTGACAGAGAGGAAGGAATGTGATTCTGTGTTCTCATTAGGCATGGATTTACTGTGGAGTGGGCATCAGGTAGCAAAGCCTGTGAATTCATACTGCTTGGTGTGAAGCGCATGCTCATCCACCGTGTGAGACAATTCTCAACGTGTAGCCTATCCCTTTGGCTGGAGGAAATTGTCATTATTTTCAGTTAACAGCACCTGATCTTAAATCTTGGGTTATAGATTCTTTGTTTATCTATGAGAGGAGGAAGAAAAATGAGAGTTAAACCTCTTCTTCAGGACAATGAACAAGGAGGCAAGTTACACAGAAGTCAGAGGAAGAAATATGTCAGATGTCACGGGTCTTGGACAAAGAATAGGCCTTCACAACCAGCCCACACGCTCAATTTGGACTACTATCATGGACTTTCACCACAGGCCAAGGGAATCTGGATAGCTAAGGAAACTGGTCTTGCTAGTACAGGAATGTCTGAAAGTAGCTGTTAGATCTGCATACACTTCTGAAAGTTCTGGAACAAGTCCTTAGGAAGTATTACAGAGACAAACACCTCAAGGCTTCTGAAGCAAAGAATTTTCTCAAAACATGTCATTAGTAAAAAAACAGAGCTATGAAAGGGTGATGGTGGTTGCTATAACCAAATCTTGAACAAAGTTATTAATATTTTGTCATCAAAACAGAAGGACAGAGTGAAGTTCTCAATTGCATAATAATGTTGTAAAAAAGTGTTTATTCTGTTGTGAGGTGTGAATAAAAGTATAGCCTGTGTGATGCGTGAAGTAACCCTTCTGTCTTACTCAGGAAAGTATCTGTTGGAGTACTGTACACAGTTTTGGTCTCTAGTCTTAAAAAAAGGAGTTGTTTGCCCTGGACTCTTTCCACATGAATATTCAGAGCTCGAGAAATCAGGTCCTGTGCAAAGGGCTGTTATATTTCAGTTCTTTTAATGTAAAGACACAGAAGCTTAAAGCTGACAGAGGTAGGGCATTACAGAAATATTAATTTCTGTCCAGTTAGAAGAGAGGAAGGAAGGAAGGAAGGAAGGAAGGAAGGAAGGAAGGAAGGAAGGAAGGAAGGAAGGAAGGAAGGAAGGAAGGAAGGAAGGAAGGAAGGAAGGAAGGAAGGAAGGAAGGAAGGAAGGAAGACCAACAGGTAAATGCAGGGCTGTTACCCTCCAAGTCCTGCAATACTGGAACTAGGATGCTCAGTGGAAGTAATAGGAGACCAACTAAAACCATAAAAGAAGGAAAAGTTTTGCATAAAGGGCAGTGAATTCTTGGACCTTTCTCCCATAGGAGAATTTGGTGGCAGGCAGGATCAGCAAGTTCACAAAGTGATTGAACAAATTCCTGGACAGCAGATCCATGAAAAAATGCTAAAAGAACTAGGGAGGGGTTTTCCTTCTAGCATCCCTATAACACAATATTTGTAAACACAGGAGAAATACAACACGGATGGGCTGCAGGAATTGAGCAGGCTTACATACACTCTTTAAATAACCTTTCCCATTGCTATTGTCTGAGACAGAGTACTGGACGAGATGTAATATTAGTCTGATCCAATAGAAAATTTCTTACATTTTTAGGGTAAATATATATTTTATCCACAGAAGGACAAAAAAGAAAATTAAGCCTTTCTCCCTCTCCCCTGAAAACATAATTATTTTCATGATGACAGGATACCGTTGAAAAATCTGGACTAGAGAATGTTCAGATACTCCTTCTGGATATATAAGCAAAGACAAGGAGATAATACTTCAAATTTAATTTGTTTAGACAGTCATATTTTGAGGGGTTTAGTTTTGTGGGTTAGGGCAAATCAGACCAGGGAACCCACTGTTCTTATTCTTTCAATCTTATTTAAGCCTAGGCAAGCCTTGGAGGACATTAATCTTCTGTGAGTCCCAGAGGGAAGAGAACACATTTTCCAGGCTACTGGTGGAATTCATCTGTCTCTGCAGAGGAGATTTTTCATTGCCTACTCACTGAACAGTCTAACAAGGAATGGAGTGGGCTGCAAAGCTATCAATGATTCTGGAAGTGTGCCTTGTCCAGAAATCACATTTGATCGTCTTATGATCCTCCTGCACAAAAAGTAGAAAATCCTACACTAGAAATTTTGATCAAAAGCAAAGTGGTTTTAGACAAAGATATATAGGTCTACAAACTGATCTCTCTCTACTTTTTGGTATCCATACCAGACTAACTGCCACACATGAAATATATAAGGATCTTTTCCAGCTACTGCAGCCACTGGAACAGTCTGTAGTGATTTGTCTAACATTTGAATGTTAATAAAAATGCAATGCAATCAACTAATGTAAAAGAACCGTGAAAGAAAAGGCATGCGCTGCCATTGCTTATGAAAAAAGGCTATTGACTCTCTACTTGAATATAGAGAGAGCATTTATTTAATGTCTTTCTGACAGCAGTTTCTGTAATTTCTCTTACCATTCTTAATTTTATAGCATGTTGTCTATAGCTATGCCTGTACCTGGATTCAGGCTAACACTAGTAAAACAAAGAGACTTTAACTAGTGCACATGCTTCTTGGAGAGGGCAACTGAACAAATGGCTACTCTGTGCTTAGATTTTGTCTTCTTGGAAAGTAGTTTCACTTATTCCAGACTGGAACCAGAATGTAAGCAAAGGCATGTAGCATGTATGCTCAAGGAGTTTGGCTCAATGGCAAGCCAAGGCTGGAAGCTGATTTCAGGATAGCATTGTCCATTGTTCCAGTATGGATCCTTTCCACTTGTACTTTCCATGGAATGCAGTCCTTCAGGAACAAACTACTTCAGTGTGGGTCACACATGGGGTCACAAGTCCAGAAAACCTGCTCCAGCATGGGCTCCCCCCTCCATGGAGTGTCAGCCTCCTTTGAGTACATCCCCATGTTTCAACATGGGGTCTTCTATAAGCTGTTCCACCATCAACCTGCATGCGCTGCTGGGGGACAGCTTGCCTCACCGTGGTCTTGACCATGGGCTGTAGGGGAATCTGCTCTTCTGCCTGGAGTACCTCCTCCCTTTTCTTCTTCACTGACCTTGGTGTTTGCAGAGTTGTTCCTCACATATTCTCAATTCTCTGTTCCGGTTGCCATTGCACAGTAGTTTTCACCCCCCCATGCTTAAGTACGGTCTACTGCTGCTGATTGCCTCAGCCTTGGCCAGCATTGGGGCCATCTTTGAGACAACTATCATCACATTTGTCTCTGCAGGTGGGAATGGTGCTTCACCCCAAGGAATGCTGCTTTGGTAATATGGGTCTGAGGGTGGTGAAGGGCCTTGTTAAAGTGGCAGCAGCAGTGGCAACCGGGGAGCACTCCACCCTGGTGCCTGGTGGGACGGTTCCCTGCATTCATTGTCTTTTATTGCTCTGTTTTAGCGTGATGTGAATGTTATTTACTGGCTAGAGCAGTAGGGGACAGGAGTTTCTCCTGTCTTTGTCTTGCCTTGGTGGTGGGGCTGCATTGTGTTCCTGATAGCCCAGGAGTCAGAGCTCATCCAGGAAATCCAAGTGCTAAAATTAGTTGTCGCTTCATAAATCTCTGAATGGGAGATAGGCTTCTAAATTCCATTAGAACCAAAGGAATGGGATTCAGTGATATCATGGTGTATCCAGGTTAGTGTCTAGATGCCATTCTCAAGTATTGAGAGCTGCTGTTTGAAATGGTATAGACCTGTGTTTAGGTAATAGAATCAACCTTCTAAACGTGTATATGTTAATCTCAGATTGATTCCATCCAAATAGCCTCTGTTTAGAAATTTAATCAGGTAAACTTATTTGCAAATGTTACTGAAGAACCAGCATCTTCTACTGAAGTCAGAGTAGTATTTGGAGGTTGGGAAGGGAGGATCTGATTAATGAATACACGTGAAAAAAAAAAAAAAAAAAAGGGTGCCTATCCAGCTTTTTCTTCTTCTCTCTCTAAACATAAATAAATAATAATAAAAAAAAATATTGAAATGCAGGAAACATTTTTGGGGAAATTGTAATTACAGGGGGAGAATACTCAGATTACATTAATATTCACATTTGTAGATGATTCTACTTTACCCATGTTTGCATTTCTTAACTAACTTGAATATCTTCAGGCAATCAAATTTAGCAGGAGAGATCTCACACACACAAGCAAATTTCAAAGTCACAAACTGATTGGCACACAGAAGGATTTCTTACAGAATTACTTCCATGCTCATCCAAACACAAACAATGATGTGCAATTTTATCTGACCTATGCTAGGGAATGAATTTTACACATGAATACTGATCCATGCAGTAAAAGAATCTATCTAAAATAAATAATCATAACAGCAGAAATCAAATTTCATTTAAATGTTGCCACTCTGTGTACAGATAACACATGTAGAAAAGAGACTAAACTGATTTTATAGATTTGTTTCAAAATAGATGTTATTCTGTGTTTGTGATATATGAGCTACTGACTACTGTGCACTGAATGCAGTTCAAATCAGTTTTGCTGTACATGAAGAGTAAGCTGCCAGAGTGGAGGTTTAAGAAGTTTGTATTTCCAAAAGGTACATCCTTTAGTGCACATTACAGTATGTACTGCATGTCGAATGGCAACAGGACCCCCCTACACATTACTGCCACTCCTTGTAAGATCCATATGGCTTCATTTAGCTCTGGGTGCTGAGGTCACTTGGTGTATTGCACTGCCTTGTTTCTCTTACTGGTGCTGTGTAGTACCTCAGGGATGTGGTCAGCCATGCTGCACCATTTTCCTCTTTTGTGCTAGAATTCTCCACTTCAGTGTGGTGTTCCTTTAAATCTGTACTGGGAATAGCTTACAGGGTTGAGGGGTGGGTGTGGCATGTGTGGAAAATCTGGTTTTGAAGCCAGGAACTCCAGCTCACATGTTCACTCATGAGCAGCAGCTGCTACGGGCAGGAGATGCAGGTGAGATGCTCTTGGGGGAGGCATAGCAGGGAAAGGTGCTCGGGAAGACAAGGAGAAAAGCTCTTGAAGGATTCTAAAGGGGGGGGATCTTGGGAAGATACATAGGAGAGTGGTTCTCGGGGAGACACATGGGTGAGAGGTTTTTGAAGAAATGGGTAGTTAGAGGCTTTTGGGGCAGACACACGTTGGAGATGCTCCTGGAGGTGTACTTGGGGAGGGGTTTGGGGAGACACAAAGAGTAGGTGCTCTGGAAGAGGTTCTTGGAAACGTGCAGGTGGTAAGACTTCAGGGGCACATGAGAGAAATTGCAGGGATATATAAGACACTCTCAGGAATACCTGAGAACTGTAAGATAGTTCGAAAAAGGTTGCAAGAGGGAGCACTGAAGTGGCTTCCAGAGCACCTCACAGTCTAGACTCAGGACTGTACTGCATAGCTGGCACCACCGAGCCAACTCACCCAACCTTCCTCCAAGACCTTTCTACCTCTCTTGCTGCAAGATAAGGAAGTTGTGTAATGTCTGAAATGGTGAGTCTATCCATGGTTAAACACTCAACAGTGGTTAACATGGTTAACAGTGCTAGTTTAGAATAAAAACATCCTTCTCTTTTTTTCCATATTTCAATAACTTTTTTTTTTTCCCCAAATAGAGGATATTAGAAGAACTCAAACCGCTTTAAAATCTTCAATGCCTGTTGCTTTGACAAATTTAGCTCAGTGTACTCTTCTGCTTTTGTACACAGTTTACAAATGTCCTTTTCTTGACAGCAGTGCTTGCAATCATCTGCATAGGACCTCTTCAATGGAAATCATGACTGGGTCCTCTGATAGATCACATTATTCACCATGAAAGCTGTCAGATCCTGACCTTTCTTATGTTTGTCCATCATCCCAAAACTGTGTGAGTGTTGAAAATGTTACCCTTGGAAACACAAACTGCTTATGCCTTTGTTCTGCTAGCTCACTCTTCACATACACCAAAACTGGTTTGAACTGCATATGCGACACAGTATTCATTAGCTCAACTCTAGTTCTTTATAACCTATCACTAGGTGGAAGACAGCTGGACAAATTCATAGCACAAACATTCAGCAAATTGCAATTCTTTTATTCTGGAGTGAAATGTTCAGTGATATGTGACTATAAACTATGCTAACGTAGCAGAGATAAAAGGTGCAACCCATATTGTGAATACTGAGCTCTCTAGCGTATACTTAAGCAATGTGAAGGAAGACGTTACTAAAAGAATATATTACTTTGCTTACCAATGTATTTCGTTTCAATATTACAGAAGAATGTGATCATTTATTCTTTCTTCACTATTTTATTCTAATTGACATACTGTGAATAGGTGCATCAATTTTATTTTCTTTTACTTTACTGCTAAGCTAAGCTTACTATCTGCCGTACAAACCAGTAATAACACTACAAGACTTTAAACTTACGTAAGCTGGGATCAGTGTTCATCAATAACTATGGAGCCTGCACAATTATTTCTTCTGTTTATTTAGAAAACATGACCTGCTGGTTATTATTATATATCTGTTTTCCTAAGCAAGCTATTTAGATGCTGTTAAACTATAGCCTTTATTTTCTTACTAAAATTTTATTATTACATAGTACATATTCAAGGACCTTAACAACTTAACCTTGCTCGATTACACCTCATGCATACACTGTTAAAAAGGTAGATTAAGGATATTTTTTGTTGCATGTGATCTGTTAAGCAAAAAGCTATCAGAGATGGTCTCAGGTTTTCACATGGCCTTCATTATGTTGTTGTACACCTTCACTTCTCATCATTAGTGCTTCTTGTCTTTAACCTTCAGATTGTAATTGACTTTGATTCCATCATCATAAATCTACTTCCCCTTCCCCCCCAACCACATGATAGTCCTGTCACTGATCTCCTCATCCTTCTTTTAACTAACTGTTTTTCTTTTTCAGCATGCCAAACAAATAACAAAACCTTTTCTCTTTTTATATATGTACTTTTTTATCTAGGTGTAATTTGGAAAGTGATTTTTTCACTACAGAACTAGCTTACTCTTACATTTTCAACACCATTTACAAACCTGTTTCAAACATAGCAAAAGAATTCTTTACCTTCTCATTGGGTTATGTTAATGCCCGTCAATGTCCCTTCTTTTTGGTTTTCTACTATTGGTTTTTCAAGTGTAAGCTGACTATTTTATATAGAAGCATTTGATTTTGACTGTTTTTTAAGTCCATTGGCAAGAATAATAGTGAAAATAAATGAATTTTAGCAGGGTTGCTTTTAGGCTCTACATATGCAGAAAGTTTTGCAAAGCATCCAGCTAGTAAGTTCAGTAACAATGTGTGCTATTTCTATAACTATATTGGGATATTTAATCTAATTGATGCTGTATGAGATATAATTGAATGCTAGATCTATGTGTTTATTAGCCATCTCATTCTGTGGGATTCACCTAAAGGAAATATATGTGTTTGCTTATATATATTTCTGAATATATATATTTCTGATGGCTGTCAGATACAGAAAGCTTAGGTACTTAGGAAAAAGGAGCAGTGCTGGGAGTATATATCCACTTGGGTTCCAGTCTGCTACAGTGTCAAATGGAGCAGGATCAACTCATAAAAAAGAAAGAAGATGGCATTTCAGGTCCCACATTTTGCAGAAAACTCTAGCGGTTAAAGCATTTTCATTATAAATGGGAGGTCATGGTCCTAGATTTGATTCAGACTGAGTGTCCTGGAATTCACTTCTCGTAAATGGGAAATTTTGGGAGTGAGTATTTAGGGTATTTTTGTCTTTTTCTATTGACATATTATGTAACCAGGAGGACAGAAACGGCATGATGCCATTGGTAGTGCACAGGTCATGGAGAAGCAAGACAAAGGAGAATTCTCTGTCATCAGATGATTAGGATTTCAACTAGCTGATTTTCCCTAGGGTAGACATTTAAATTTGTATTCTCATTAAAATAAGCTACACCTTTGTCTAGTGGAGTTTTGTAAGGATAATGGATCATCACGGTTGAACGTAGGTGTTGAATGATGTGTGAAAGAAAGAAAAGACAACAGCAAAACAGGTAACCAATACTGTCAAAATAAAGTGTGCCTCCTGACATAGTTACAAAGAGAGTATTGCCACTATTATGCACAATACATAAGTTATGCACAGATATAACAGCTTCCATTACTGGGTTAATTAAGAGCTTAGAGATATGACTTAATTCTTAATTTGGAGCTTTAATTATAATACTGCAATGACATTAAAATCTGTCGTTGACCACTGTGGTAATTTCATGTCCATTAGGACATGTCTCTGCTCTTGATGAAACAATGATCTCTCAATGTATTTCCATCCATCATTGATTAATAAAGAAATGCCAGGGTTTTTTAACTAGTAATATCAGTCTGTCTTAGAACGGTTTAAATTATGAAAAGCAAAATCAGCCCTTATCAAACACCAGAACACTATAAAATCATATTGTATTACTGAAAAAAAATCCTGACAAGGAAAGGTACTGAACGCATTCAGCTTAAGAATACTTATCAAGAACATCATATATTTCTAATTAGGGTGACATATATTTTAATTTAAGAGAATTGAACTGGGGTTTATAAGTACAGTTAAGTAAGGGTTCTGACTGTTATTACTATTACAAATTTACTATCTAATAGCTTCAGGATGGTAATTGGCAGTTAGTGGTATCTTTGATATATTTTCATAACTTCAGTAACCAGTACTCCAGAGGAATTTGTTACTGTTATAAATCTTAGAAGCAAGACTCACTTTTAAACTCTGTTTCTCCTTTACTCCTAAATGTTATTCAAAGGAGTGGACACAGCTCAGTGGGGTCATTTAATTTTATGGAGCTGCTTGGAGAGAACTAGTGCACTTGCCTGTTCAGGTATGACATGCTGTTATGCTGTTCCTCATAGTAAAGTAAAAATAACATGAAAGTGGAACTAAACTGGGGATAGGATAGGCACTAGAACTGGGGAATTCAGATTCACCCAAAGGATCGTGTCTGGATGAGTATCTGGAATTTGAACCCTATATTTATGCCTGTGAACCTTTTGTTTCATGAAGTCTTCAGGCGGCTCTGAAGACCTTTGAAAAAAACTAAACAGCATTGTTTATGTTTCCTATTTGTGATTACTTGCTTAGAAACTGTTGTCTAAGGCTGGTAGTGATTTATGTATTTTCTGTGATGTTTGTTCTATAGAAATTCACATGCAGACAAAAGAAGGAAACAGAAAAGTACGCATTGCAGAGATGGTCTAAAGTGACAGAGATATGATCAGATAATAATCAGTTATTTACCTAGAAATGGCTGTGTGTTTCTTTGGCAATCTTGAAGCAAGGCCACTGATTTCTGGTAATATAATTGATCACAGCAAACTGTTGCAGAAGACTTGTAAAAGTAACACTCTAATTGGTGGCTTGAGTAATGAACTATAAAAAGTAATTAAGTTACCTTTTAGCTGCAGGTATAAAATAATATTTTAATATTTTGTCATCTATCATTCTCTTCTGGGTGATGAGAAGTTATGGTTTATTAACACCCAGTTTAGTCATTCTCACTCTATAAATCACATGAACAACAGAAAAGTAATTTGCAACTGAATAAATAGCTTAACAAAATAATGTGAAAAGCCGTAGGACCATGAATTGTCTAATGATGGTCAAATCATATTTACAGAATCCTAGAACCACACAGTGGCTGAAGCTGGAAAAGACCTCTGAACACTATCTAGTGTTTTTCCCCCCCATACACACTTTCAATGGAATATGCAACAGGTTTTAGTAAATATGTAGCAGACTACACCCTCAAAGCAAAATGAAATCAGTTAGGTCCTGTTTTTTTTAAGTCACCTTCTCCTTGGTAAGTATGCCCTTAATTTTCATTCAAATACATCTTTTCACCTCCTGATTTTGTCTGGAACCAAGAGTTGTGCTCTTAAAATGTGACAGAAAACCCCAGCAATACTGCAGAACGTTTTCAGATATGGGCAATGTTGAATCTAAGAAGATACAATAGAAAGAAGATAAACTACATACAATGAAACTATTTAAATTTCCCTGACTCCTACTTTCTGATTTCATTAATCCACATTTTGGTTTTGACAAAGTAGATCAAATGGGAAGATCACATTATTTAGTTTTATTACCATGAATTTTGGACTGGTTTGGGTTTTTTTGAGGGGGCTTTTTTATCGGGGACTTTTTGAAAGGAAATTACATTATCATTGACTAAACTTCTGTGTATCATTCACACACCTACCTAACCTAGTAGAATAACTCCTACTTATTTCAGCAACACAGGGTAAAAACTATAGAGCCAAATTTCATTCCATCTAAATTTAGTAGTTGAAACATATATGCATTAGGAATACTAATCCAGTTGTTTAAGACATCATTGCCAAAGCACAAACTAGTTCAAACCAGCTCTCTTTCTAGTTAATGGAGGGAGAAAAGCATTCCTAGAGTGTGATTCACTCCATCCCAAGGCACTTGTCTGACACTGATGAGGAAAAAAATCACTCTCCCACTTGAACTGTTGTTTGGTAGAGTGGGGTGATTGCCAGTGTGTGAAGACTCTCCAAAGGACAAGTCGACTCTGTGATTAACTACATTATGTTCTAGGCATTTTTTCCTCTTTCTGCCCTTATTGACTGCAGAGGGAGCCCCAAAGATTTATACTTCTAGCGTAAGTGCTTCAGCTAGAAGTCTGCTGTGAAGCAGGATTAATTTGGACTAGGCAGCTTTCCGTCCAGGTGCTCTGTGGATTTCTATTTTACATCTTCTTTCGAGCTGTTGTTTATATATAATTG
The DNA here is from genome assembly GCA_033558235.1 of Neomorphus geoffroyi. Classification (NCBI taxonomy): domain Eukaryota; kingdom Metazoa; phylum Chordata; class Aves; order Cuculiformes; family Neomorphidae; genus Neomorphus; species Neomorphus geoffroyi. Next base: position 292,707 of record JAUMJM010000005.1, read on the forward strand.
CCTGCTCTTTTTCCTTCTTTTTCTTTTTTTCTCCAGTGTCTGACTTCTACCATTTCTGGTGTGGGGGTTGAATCAAGACCTTTTTTCTTATAGTGAGCTCAGTATAGACTCTACTTGATTCAGCTGATTTTAAGAAAATGCTTACACGCTCATTAAGCAAATGAACAAACAAAGCCAAACAATAAGACAAATAAAGCAAAATTTTCACAAGTATATAGTGATTTGAGTCTAACTTAGGCATTAGAAACTTGATTTACTGTTTTTTAAAGGGTTCTAATTTTCAATCTGGCTCGCTGAAAATTATCTCTTTTCCCTAGTCCCCAACACAAATATGGTCAGCTGTTAATGTCCCACTTTTGTAACTACCTGTCAGCAGTGCTACATTGACTTTCCCACTCTCGTTCCCTCTTCAGGACTCTCTCCCAGCCCTGAGCATCTCATGTGTCTAGTAATGGGCAAATACCCAACAGTCCGGAAGACTCTAACCTATCTCACTTGAAAGTGTCGTGTCTGTTGATTGTGAACGTGTTACCAAGCTAAGATCATTATAGCCCCTGCATTTATCTTTAAAGATGTCTCATTTAACACCCTTTTTAAGTATTACAGAAGACAGGGATGCATTAATTGTCTGAAAAGGAATGAAAAGTGTTTGCCGGTTGGCATATTTTTGCTTCTGGTTAAAGCTCCTCCCACAGAGATTAGTGCATTTGTAATAATCTTTCTGTCTTCTGTCTTGCTTGTCCTTTCATAATTTGTTTGTTCTTGTCTAATATTTTTTGTTTGTTTCGCATCTCCATGCATTTGTATACACAAAGTATTCTTCTTCACGCAAGGGTACTGCTGTATCCTAGGGTGTCTTAAGATGTCAACTAAGTCTGCTAATACTTTCTGACATTCCATGACCCCTGAGGAAAAATGTGGAAATGTATTCTGGTTTTACACTAACTAAGACTTCAGTTTATGCAAAACTGACAGACAAATGGAGTGGAAGTGATACATAAGACAAATATAACTAGACATTCTATTTAATGAACTGACATTTCATTCGCTATCTCTATGGAAGAGGGTGGTTCCAACAGGAGGTGCCTTGAAGTATGAAATTTTGCCATTTTCTAGGTAGAAGGCAGTGTTGAGGTTTGAGAGAATGCTTTGCAAACAAGGACATAAATTTATGTGACAAAAATACCTAACACTTTTATCTTGATTGTAGGGCTGACGAGAGGTTTTATTCAGTTGGATATGGACTTACAGATCCTTGAATTTCTTTTCTTCTGCACTGTACCTTATGTAAATATTTGTACTTTTGAAGAAAGGGTATAACACCTACCATTGAGAAATGCATGGATGATTCACAGAGGAAGCGTATGACTCACATCATCATAAAAAAGCATGCAATATAACAGTTCTGGAGGAATGTGACTGCTTTGGGTATGTAAGGAAGTTAAATGACTTGAGTAGACTAGGCTGCAGCTTTCAGGTGGTTAACTTAGTTAAGGAGATTACCAACCACAATGTCTACCTAGAATGAGATTTAAGTCAAAGTTAGGTGAAGCAAATCCACCCTTAGGCCTTTAAATCCCTTAGTTGCTTTTGAAAGTCTTAGAACTAATAGGATCCTTTTGAAAAAGTTAAAAGTGACTCAACTTTTTGGCAGAACTCAGCATCTTTTATCTATAACACTGAAGTTTACGATGTGTCCACAAAGCACAAATATGATATCTTTCTAACATTTCATATCATATTCCTAATTTTCATCTCAGGTAGGTGGATGTTTAAATACCTTTTAAAATTTATTTATTTATTTATATTTCTGCTTTGTGGCTCGCCCTATGCATTGATCATGAGGTTTTTTTGCTAGCCTGTATTCACTTGCAATTTTTTATAGGCTTTCCTCCTTATCTCTTTGTTTGTGTAAAGCTTTTTGCACTTTGAGTCACTCTTCCCATTAATGACTGTGATGTGACACATTCCCTAAAATGAATCCTCGTATATAAACATTTCCAAATCTTGAAAAATGTCTCAAGGTTTGAGTAACTGAATATACAGAATAATACCACTAATCTGTCTCTCCTGTTAATGCTAGCTGCAGATCCACAGTCCAACTTCTTCCACCTGGAAAATTATGTTCTGAAGGCATCAGACATTTCGGTGAGTCTAAATTTAAAGTTAGAAGATTATCACTAAAGTCGATCTATTGGAATTACTTATCTGAGCCAAAGTAATTCAGGTGCAGTGAAACACTTCTAATTTTAAATTTAAGAGCACTGAACAGTGAGTGGGATTCTTTGGCATACCACTAACTTGCTCCCGCTCTCTCTTTCTCATCCTTTCTGCTTTCCAACTTAATCCATTTAGAGTAGTCTGTATTTACAAAACCCAAGCACTGATGGTGTTAGATGAAAATAGTATCACTAATAATGGAAAAGAAAGATATTTACTATTAAAAATTATACAGCTACTAAAAATTGATAAAGTATATATTATTTCTAAAATGCTGTAATGAGTTACATCATGGAACTCTATGTGATGCAAAGGTTATTTTGGAGAAAACAGTATAGGAGTGTAATAAATCCATCAGATCGCTGGCAAAGTGAGGCTTGTAGGGGTTTTCATTAAATGTGAATTTGAAAAGACTGAAATAAAGGAATGTTGGTCTATTCAGGCACAATAGGAGCAGGATAAATTTAGGCAGATTGTTTTCATATAGACAGACTGAGAGGTCATGCATTTATTTGTTTCTCAAATACATTGGAAGAAGATAGAAGTTGTTAATGGTGCTCTAACAGTGTTTGATGATTAAATTCTTCACAAGTTCATACGGGTCAATACTCCTGGTAATATGAGCATGAAAATGTTCCTTGTGAGTTCCCTCACCATTGTCAGCAGGGTGCATAATACATTTATCACCATACATTTAAGAATTGTTAGTAATTTTGTAGTTAAAAACATGAACATCCTCCATTAATATATTATTTACGATCCCAAGATTAAGTTAAGGCAAGGTAAGGTATAAAGAATTTTTAAGAGTCACAATTTCTTATTTCTTATGAAACACTACAGAATGGAGTTGCGCCATTCTAGAGGAATATTGAAATATATTTCCAATTTAAAAAAAATAATGGGAACACACAATTCTACTGCTACAGCCTAGAAATTCTGATTTTCAGCTACTTAATAACTGAAGACAGCCAAAGGTAAGGGCAATACCTTTAGCATCAGCCAGTGTATTCTTGTAACATGTGACATGATGTATTGTATCACATGAAACCCTGGTTCAGACTGGGACTGCGTCTTCTCCTAAAGATTGTTGTGTTCAGTCAATGCCTCAGCAACATAAATGACAGGCAAAAAAGAGATTTGATAGTGCAAGTTACTGAAAAGTTGCAGAAACACAGCGTGCACAGATCAGACATTGATTCCTTAAAAATATGTATAGTTTTGTACCTCGAGAAGTCTGTCCACTGTTGTACTAGGCAGACTCAGGAAAAGAGAATTTCAGTATCTTCCTTACTTTTGGAAATCGAATATTCATCAACTGAAATCTTGACTCTTTGTATAGGAGTCAGTCCAAGGCTAATAAATACATTCATGTGTTAAAAAAAAATTAAAAAAATCCCCAAACAAAACCAAAACCATTTTGAGATGCCTTAAGTGAATTTGCGCTATCAAACTTTAGGTGTCTAACTGAAATGCTTGACAATGGAGCAAATTTACCTTAAGGACATTCCACAGTCAGTGGAAGAGATTTCTTCAGATCCACATTCCTTCTAGAGGTTCTTGTCCTTTGAGCAATTTGGTAATCTCGAGCAACACCTTTTTCAGAGTAAAAATGACAATTCAGTTAAAAAACTGGCAGGGCACTTTGTGTCTTTCCAATTTTTCTGAAAAGAATAACTTCATTCCAAATTTCCACATAGAAAAGTGTTCCAATCTTAACCTCTGTGCTGGACTTACTGGTTAACACAGTTTCAGGCAGCAGGAAATTACATTTCTAAAGGTAAGTTAATATTGTTGATAAATTTACTACAGTTTTACTGAAGGGACAGACTGTTATAAAGGGTAATTGAAAATAATGTTCTATGTACTGGCTGCTATTTTATGCTAGCATTCTTGTTGTACAGGGCATGGCTAACCTCTCTCAACATCCATTCTCTTAGACTTTGTTTCATAATTAATAAATAAAATTAGTAAGCACCTCTCAAACTGCTTTATAAAATTAAATATAACACAACTTTGTAATGAGGGTTGACATTCCATGATTCATTTTAATCCTTTCCAAAATGGGCACAGGTCTGCATGACATATAGGTAAATATGTTTGAAGATGCCTTGAACTGTAAAAATAGTCAAAACCGTCAAGGTATTCAGTAATTAATGTAAAGTCTACCTATTTTTTCATAAATAAAAAAGAGAATAGCTACATTAAGTACATGTAAGCTGTCACAAAATGACATATGCCTTCCCTCGGGTAACTCCTGCTTATATGCTCTGCTCATTCAATTTCACAATACATTTTTAATAATAAATAACAAATTCAATAATAAATTTGGATGTCAGGTGCTGAACTTAGGAACCTGTCTTTTTCATTTCTCAGTGTTAACATCTTTTACATCTAGAAGGTAAAATCAGAGAGGAAACAGACATGGGATGAGAAATACAAAGACTATAATGGATAAAAAAGAAATAAGAAACAGAATCAAATTAGGGTAAAGAGTTAGATAAAAATATTTAAATCCTGTAAATTTTCACAAATATTTAATAAAGGATGTAAATGAACAAAAAACTCAAACCAAAACAAGCAAAAAAGAGGAAAGAAAGAAAATGTGATCTATTAGGCACAATCTTCCATTTAAAAACACTCTGGCACCCCAAATAAAGACCTATTAAAATAATAAGCAGACTCAGCAAAGAGAGAGCAATGAGGTTTTAAAAATTATCAAATGGATTGTGGTATATATTCACCTGTAAAAAAAAATGAAAATTATTTGCCTAAATCTTTCAATGGTTTTGAAAATATAAGCTGGCAAATTTTGTAGGAGTACCTTTTGACAAACAAAGGATCAAAGAACATAGAAATGAGTAGTGGCTCCTGAGAATATGATCGGGATTAAATCTTCAACTTGATTTTCAATAAAACTAATGAAGTTGAGGTTGGGACAAAGTCAGCCTATCTATTGAATTGGAGGACTTGGAAAAGAGAACAGCAACATCCAAGATGGAAGTCAAACTTGAACTGGATGGCATCCCAACATCCTTATAGATTAAATGGGATTTCAAGGGTAGCAACAAACATTTCAAAATAGAGGAGAGCACTGCATGGCAGGAAAATAAAAGTAGAATCATAGAACCATAGAATCACAGAATAGATTGGATTGGAAGGGATCTTAAAGAATATCCAGTTCAAACTCCCCTGCCATGGCAGGGATACTTCCTGAGACCAGGCTACTCGAAGTAACATGACCTTGAACACTGCTGAGGAGAGGTCATCCACACCTTCCCTGGAAAACCTGTGCCAGTGCCTCACCACCCTCAGCATGAAGAATTTCTTCCTAATGTCTAATCTAGGTCTCCCCTCTTCCAGTTTTATGCCAATCCCCCCCATCCTATCACTACTTGCCCTTCTATAATGTCCCTCCCCAGCTTTCCTGTAGGCCCCCTGAAGGTTACTGGAAGGCCACTATGAGGTTCCCCCGCAACCTTCTCTTCTCCAGGCTGAACAAGCTAAACTGTCTCAGCCTGTCCTCATTGCAGAGGTTCTCCAGCACTCTGATCATCTTCGTAGCCCTCCTCTGGACCTGCTCCAACAGTTCCATGTCCTTCTTATGTCGGGGATTCCAGAACTGGAAACAATACTCCAGGTGGGGTCTCATGAAAGGGGAACAGAAGGGTAGAATCACCTCCCTCGGACCTGCTAGCAATGCAAAACACAATTGACCTTCTGGGCTGTGGGCATACACTGTTGGCTCATGTCGAGCTTCTCATCAATCAGTACCCATAAGTCCTTCTCTGCAGGTCTGCTCTCAGTCACATCATCCCCCATCATGTATCGATACCAGAGATTTCCATGACCCAGGTGTAGGACCTTGCATTTGGCCTTGTTAAACCTCATGAGGTTCACACAGGCCCACTTCCCCAGCTTGTCCAGGTCCTTCTGGATGATGTCCTGTCCTTCTGGTACGACTACCACCCCACTCAGCTTGATGTCATGTTCAGACTTGTTGAGAGTGCACTCGATCCCACTGTCAATACCATTAATGAAAATATCAAACAGTACTGGTCACACTATGGATCCCTGAGGGATACAGCTTATCATGGCTCTCCATCTTGACGTCAATAAGAAATGGCCGCAAGTTGCACCAGAGGAAGTTTAGACTGGACATTAGAAAGAATTTCTTTACTGAAAGAGTGGTCAGGCATTGGAACAAGCTGCCCAGGGAGGTGGTGGAGTCACCAACCCTGAGATCTGAGAGGTCTCTTCCAACCATATGATTCTATGAGTCTATTCTACAATTCCGGGTGTGACCATCCAACCAATTCCTTATCCACTAAACTGTCCACCTATCATATCCATATCTCTCCAATTTAGAGAGAAGGATGTTGTGGGGGACTGTGTCAAAGACTTTGCAGAAGTCCAGATAGATTAAAATAATTTCTTTCTCCCATGTCCACTGATGCAGTGAGCCATTAAATATACTACGTCTATTCTAAAATGCTATCTGTAAAAGTTTATCTGGACTGCTAATGACTGACATTGATTTGCACAGGTAGCATGGGAAGAATCTACTTAACCTGGAGTTTATGAGGGTCTGGAGAAGAATTGTAAGGTGGATTGGTAACTATAAATGGAAATGGTAAGAAATCACGGTGGAAAATGAACTACTAATATGGAGGGGGGTTGTTAGTTGATTCCTTATGATTTTTCTTATAACTGATATTGTTCAACTTTTTTGAATAACCTTGACTCTAACTAAAGAATAATGTTAATATGGGTTAAAACCACACAACTGGAAGTCGGTGTCAATGCAGATACATTATAGGCAGAATTACGCAACTTCTGAGACCTCAACAGCAATAATAGGATGACAAGCAACAGTACAAAGTTTAAAGCCATGAGCTTAGAAAAAGACTGCCATAATAATTCTGGAAAAGAAAAGACTGTCATATTAAAAAAAATCTAGAAGAGCCAGTTAGTAAAATGGAAATGCTCGTAAATACACCTAAGAGTAGGGTAAACATAGAGAAGGAAAAAGAACTGTTGAAGTTCGGGTACCACACAGGCACAGGGACCAACAGATATATGCAGATCTTAATTGTATTTAACCTGGAAATTATTATTCTTGTATTTCCAGAAGATTTTGAACAGGATGAAATTTTGTCTAGTGTAAGACAGACCTTGGTCCACTAATATATTTAATGATTTCATTTGGTGGTTTACAGTGTCAGAAATCTTCAGACAGTGACAGAACAGCCCTTTCTAATCTCCTTCTGACAGAATCATACTTAAAGTTTGTCCTTGGGTCTTCTTTTGCAAAACCAATCTCCTCTTACTTTCTAGCTTTGACAGAATTGCCCAGGGCTGGTGTACTGAAACACTTAGAATTTTAAAGAAAGTGAATTCCTCTCATCTTTTCTTGTTTCACCTTATTCTTGAATAATTTACTTCTGTGAGCCTTGAGACTCTCTCACATCTCAGTTCTTCTTTCAAGCAGTGTCAATACAATATTGTCATCTATCCATGCATTGGCACTCTACGACTCTCTAAAAAAGGAATATGAAAACTGAAAGGCAATGAGTCAAAAGGTATAAGGTGAAGGCTTAGTCTGAGGTTTAGTTTTCGAAGTCTGTTCTATGAACTTCCTTATTCGTGGAAAGTCCAAAAATTGAGGGACATTAGGAGCTAAAGATGAAGACAGAACAGTTCATTGTTTTCCTATGGAAAAGGAAAAAAAAAAAAAAGGATATTCATCTTTGTTGAGGCAATCAAGTCATGATGGGAATTGTTGCCTGACATCCACTGGCCTAAGTAGGCATACAGTCAACCTCAATAATCCTAACAACCTCTTGTGGCAAGAAAACCATATAAATGGGATTTTCACTTATTTCTCTTCCTGTAATTCCAGGGTTTATGTTGAATAATTTATTAACACTTCTATTTTCATGTCAAAATAGAATGCTAATGACAAAAACGGGCATAATATAGGAAAAAAAATATTTCTTTACTAAAATGGAAAGAGAGAAAATGATAAAATGAAAAAGAGAATACTATGTGTAGGAAATGCCAGTTCCTCAGCTGATCAGCAACTGCAGTAAACTATATATGTTGCCATGTATTTCTATTTACTGAGAGAAATAATAGGTCTTTAGTGAAGCAACATGGGACTCACTGGAAGAGAGAGTTTCTCAGTTTCAGGTTTCTTTGAAGCAAGTGCTTTACGTTAAATTCAGACTGCCACACTTAATTTCAGCAGACATTTGGTCAGATATCAACAAGTTTTTCTTTCAAAATATAACTGGCATTAAACATCAAAATTTTTGCCAACACTCTCTAAGGTTGTAGAGTCATATTCATTAGTTCTTCCTTTTCTCTCTATCAAAGAATATTACAGACATGTCTCTTAGATAGAACGGCCTCCCAAAAAAGAGAGAAATACGTAATTTACCTTCTCTTGTCTCTGAATACTTCACAGTGAGAGGACTGGGGGAGTCTTTTGTGTGGTCAAATCCTTTTGGGCACAGATGGGATAGGCAACAGTTCTTCCAGTGCCCAGAATGATTGGAACGTTTTAGCTTCTGAGACGTTGCACAGAAGAATGGAGGCAACAAGCGTTGATCTCTTCTCTTAAGTAACGAGTGACAGGACAAGAGGAAATGGCCTCAAGTTGCACCAAGGAAGGTGTAGTCTGGATATCAGGAAAAAACTTATTCACTGAAAGGGTTGTCAAGCACTGGAAAAGGCTGCCCAGAGAAGTGATTGAGTCGTCATGCCTGGAGTTATTTAAAAGATGTGTAGATGTGGTTTAGTGGTGGACTTGGCAGTGCTAGGTTTACAGTTGAACTTGATGATTTTGAAGGTCTCTTCCAATCTAAACAATTATGATTCTATTCCTTTTACTGCCACTTCGAAGGAAAATTTTACCCTTTCATTTTCTTTCTAAGGTAATGTCAAAGTTCAGAGGAAAAAAGTTCTTGGCAATTTAAATCTCACAAGGGAAGAGACATTTTTCTATAGTATCAGACTAAAATATTTCTAAACTGGAAGATGTCTGAAACATTTATATATTTTTCTCCTCAGTGTTTTATTAATTAACTCAGGTTTTCCTATCAGCATGCTAGCTGTTGTGGGTCACATTCTTAGGTCTTACTTATCTTTGTCTGTTGCACTTGGTGGCATCCTACCAGGCTTTTATGAATCCCTTTGGGTAGGTGCTTCTCTAAAATGGACAAATAGAGCAGCAGCCAGTGATACCAGGCCAAAGTCTCTCCTGTACATCTATTCTTACACATCTTTGTGTTCAATTATTCCAGCCAAGTGTTCATGTCGGTAGATGGATCTTGCAGACGTTTTTGTTATCCTATTCATTGACTAGTCACCAACATTGCTTAGTCCGTTCTATTTTGTGATGAGCCTGGACTGTGATTTATATTAGGAATATTTTGTTAACATTTTATTAAATTATTAAATTTTATTATTAAATTATTAATTTTATTAAAACCTCCCTTCTGTTTTTGAAAGACTTACATTGGCAGTTGTAAGAATAAAGTCATTACAGAATTCTGACTGGATTTGAGAGGTCTTAGTAGGAATGACTCATAAAGAGCTTAGGTTATTAAACCCTTCCTATAGTATTCTACAGAGAAAATATTCTATGCTGAATCCTGTGAAGTTCTACACACATTTTGTTTGATGGAGAGAGATAGTATGATTTAGTAAGTGCAACAGAAGGGGAGATTCATTTTTGCTTACAAAGATTTTACATTATAGCTAATGAAAGTATAGAATAAAAGAGAAATCATTGCTTTTTCTCTTTAAGTCTCATTTTTTTACTTTTCAAGAGTTGTTTTGGCCTTCGTGATCTTGAAGTGACCTCTCATCCACAAATTTCACATATTTTCACTGTAGACATGATATACATGTATAATAGAGGACAATTTATGATGTTGGTTCAAAAAATTATTTCCTAACTTTCAGAAATAAATTCACATATGTATCAAGTCTGCTTCTATACTTCTATCATGTCTTTTATCCTGTCCTGAGTAATTTTCTGTTGAGATTTAGTGAGTTTCATATGTCTGTGAAGATGTCAATGTTGAAGCGTTTAGGAAAGCTTTAGACGACATGCAAAATTTGTTAAATCATCATGATAGGAAACTATCAACATTTAGTTACATTGGTTCAGACCCTCTGGAATAAAGTAATCTTGTTATGCTTATGATAGTGGGAAGAAAATATATATAAGCATTTTATAAATTAGAAGTGTTTTTATCACAGCTGCTAGGCTATTAGAAGCACACAAAAGAATTATCCGAGGCACTCTGCATTTGAAATTCACATTTAACTTATTCAGCCATTAGATTGCTGAGATAAATGACTAAGAAATAACAAGAAAAGATGCAGAAACAATTTCATTTTTAATTGAGAGAAAATCAGGGCTCAAAACTGATTGAAACTAGTCGTATGAGCAATTTCCATTTAGCAAATGGAAAGGAAAAAACAAACAAACAAACAAAAAGGTAAATCATATTCTATTTTCCTTAAGAAATTTACCTGTAACTGTCTTGTCTTTGAACTTGGTAACTGTCAAAATGCACTGCCTTTACTGGACATTGATGATTTGCAATGAACAAAGTAAGAGAAATAAAAAATTAGTGCTAACTTTTGCAAACATAGGCAACGCTGGGAAATATAAACATTTCATAATGACTTAGAATGAGGTAATTTATGTGCAAGGAATTACGCTACTCAAACTCTGATTAATAAAACAGATATCTTGTTGGTTTTCCCAGAAACCTTATGCATTGATTCTCTGAGGTGAGAATTCAGCTAGCCCCGTGCTGAGGAACTCTGGTTTAAAATTATGATGAAAAATACTCGAGTGTTGAAGAACAGTTAATCTCTTGTACTATGATTGCCACATGCTGTTTTTCTATACATAAAGATGATGGTAAATATTAGAAGATTTTTCTCCTTTTCTCCTGTTTGAGAAACAAATAATGGGCATGTACCTGGAATAATTTTATTCTGTTTATGGCAATGATGAAATTGTGAGGCCAAGTTTTATTATTTGGTTTGTTAAATTGACAACATCAGTTTAGCATACTTCTTTTAGAAAATGGACACTCTTATTAAGCAATGGGTATGATAAATATCGGAGTATATGACTACTCACCTTAACGTATGATTTATTACTTTATCAAAGAACATTTGAAATAGTAACTTACTTCTCTAAAAGAAGATATTGAAAAACATACATTGTAATACTGTTTCAAATTATTAAATCCATTGGATGCTAGAAGAAGAAAATAACTTGCCTACCTAAGAAATTTTAAATCATGGAGTACAGTAACTACAGATCTATTTCTAAACAATTGTATCCTGACAAAATCTTAGCAAACCACCGCAATCCCAAATCAAGCTTACTTCTAACTGGAAAGCTGTGCAGTGAAGATGGTAATGGGGCATGACATAATGGCCAAAAGCATGGAGAATGACGTCTTTGCCAATGAAGCTTTTTCATCTGCAGAAACTTGATCTTGTTTGAATTTACTGCCCATGAAGAGAGATTTATTAGGATAGTTCATTCTTTCCATAGCAACCCAAACATGTAGAATCATAAAGCAATACACGAGGTAATGCTGCTTGAAGACTGATGTCAAAACAATTCAAATGTCTCAGTGTGACAGGACAGCCTTTCGTATCTGCTAAATAAGTGTGTAGCAGAAGCAAGGCATGTTGGCTATTTAGAAGGCAGCTGGGGACCGCAGGAAAACGTTTTATCATGGGCAAACTGTTAGTGGCAAAACTAGGAAGACACCGTGCTGTTCTGATTTCATTTTCTTTGTGACAATAATGCTTTGATATTCAAATCCTATAAAAAAATGACTTTTATAATTTTATAGTTACTGCCATTTCATCAGAAATGTGAAGATTTTCTTGAAAATAAAATTATGAAAAAAAACCCAAAAACAAAGAGGGAAAGAAAGGGAAATTGAAATAACATTTCCAGATGTCTTAAAAAATCCCTGTGTAATTCAGTTAATGAGAATACTCTTGTTCTTTTCTTTGGACTCGGAGAATAAACTTCACCAATAATGCTCAGAAAGTAACTACTAGGAATACAATTATACTTCCCTGTTGGGACTTGCCTGAAGACATGAACAGTTGGAAGGGCTCTCTCTAAGAGACATAAACATTTGGTGTGTGGTTTGTTTAAAATTATCTACATAAAGTTGATATCATGAAAAAGATGGAATTTTGGCTCATAAAAGGAAAAATTAAGTTAACAATGATAAAATCTCCTATCGCTATTAGAAGTCAGTAAGAGCATCTTAATGAAGCAAGTAAGTTGTCCAAACAGACAATGCTTTTTCTTTTTTTTAAACATGCTTTATGACAGATTTTGTTACTGATGAGATCTCAAAGGCACAGCATAGCCTAAAGACAATCAGACTTCCTATCAGTCTTCATCTAATGAAGGATTATAGCCCTTTAATACCTGTATAAAAGTAAGTGATTCTTTGCATCTCTTCTTGAATCAAGTCTGTCTAAATGAATAAAGTTGTGACAAGAATTGCTGAAAGCATAAATGTCTGATATTTTGTATTACTGTTGTTATCAAAGTAGATGAACCTTCAACTTTTCTTTAGGGCAGCAGCTGGCTTTCTCTTTCCTTGACTTTCTCTCATGTGAGCAGGATTTATTCACATCTGTGGAAATCCAGCATACGAATGACAGAGATTTCTTGCTGATGGTTAAATCTGCTGAGGAAAACAGAAAAATCAATGGGAAATGCACACCAAGTTTGCTTAGGGTAGGCTCCTATGTTGCACCCATGGAATAGAAAATAAATAGCTCTTTAGCCTGGAGATGTTGATCTTGGTATTTTTGAGCAATTTCTCCCTCAGCATGTATTCATGCCCAATCCCACTCAAGGGCTGAGACCTGGAGCTATTGCTAAGTGGTGTATCTGCCACATGGTGGAAACATAATATTGATTTTTAGGAAAATCAATTCCTGGTTTTACAAGATCAAAACCAGAAGATAGCAAAAGAGAGACTGGACTTTATTTTATAATGATAATCATTATACTATACAGATTCTTGAAAGGGATGCATGCTTAAGAGACGTCATATTGATTTACTAGTAATAAACTCTGCCTGTTATGGTTCTAACTGAGCTGCTTGAATCTCTAGATATAACACTATTGATCACAAGCAGTAAGTATCTTCTTATCTGTAAATAAAGAATTCCATTCTTTTTTCAGGCCTTTCAAGTTGGTGAAAATGTGGAAAAGCACAAAGGATCACAGTTGTCACTGCAGCAGTTTCTTTTTAGGAGAGAAGTAAAAAGTTCGCTTTTTCTTAAAAGAAATAAGAATATCAAACCTTAAAATGGATCCATTTGTCAGTATTTTTTAAAAAGCTACCCTGACCATTTTTGGTTACTCCCAATCTTTAATAAGAAAATATATTATTAATTTATTATCTTTTTTTTTAACCGGTGAATGCAACTTATATCACTTTTTTAATAATGGCTTAAAGAGTGAAGTGAGAAAGGCTCTTACTTCGAAAAGAACGTACTGTCAGTAAAAACAATTTAAATGATAAATAATAACAGTGCAAATGGAAATCCAACATTATTATATATACTAGGATACATGTGTAAAAGTAATTTTAGCAAAGTATTTTTTATACCATTTAAAACTACTATTTGTTCTGTAATTTGCGCGTACAGGAGAAGTTGCAATCAGGATAGCGATCCAATCTTAAAAACAATTCAATCAAGCCCAGCAGACCCTCCTCTGCAAATATATTTAGACAAGTTTAAGTAGTAATCTAACATTTTATTACCATAGTTCAACATAATTTTGTAACTTATAGAAACAAGTCAAACTATTTAGGCAAGCAATAGACATGCTTATGTACACATATCTAAAGGCATTAAGCCAAAAGAATTTGTTCTAAAATTGTTTTGACTCTGTAATAAACTATCCTAATTCAGATTTATCTGTTAACATCCTAATTCAAAGCTCACTGAATCATTCGAACTATTCTTATGGACTTTAATCGGTTATGCCTCAGTTCCAGATCAGTGAATGCAGTGATATAGATCATAAAAAATACCTAAAGGGGAAAAGGAAGTATACAAAGTAATTCACCTTGTCAAAGTTTATGCCTTTGGTAAAATATGGAGATTGACAGCAGCAATATTTTAAAAATGCTATTTTTTAGTTCTTGAATCCCAGTATGATGGTACCTGACACTAGTTTAGAGGCAGAGAATTCAACATAGTAGTTTTGAACATATTGGAAGTGAGTGAAAGTTCCGAATCTCACTCAAATACAGACAGTAAATAATGCCATGATTACCAGTATATCTTAGTTTTTCTACTCCACTCCAATATGTTTATCCCCAAGCTGATTTCATTCTCCCTTTGAGGAACTTGTAGCTATCCCTGGGAGAACGATGATATGGGTCAGAGGATTTTGTACATTCTGTGAAAAATTTCCCTGATCTTGTGTCAGATCCATAATGTATAGCTAAAAAAATTTAGCAAGAGCCAGTCTTACATTCTAATATTCACAAGTCTGATGACTGTTTGTGAAGATACAAATAAAATTCACACAGGCAGATCAGCTAACACATTTCAAATTAGTTAACTAGTTTAGCTTATGGTAAATAAGTAACACCACGAGGCACAGTGGAACTGTCGTAACTCAAACTGAATAATCTTGTCATGGCTAGTCTTGAAGTGTTCAAAACTTTAGGAATTTTTCCCTCTCTGGTTGATATTTAGGGAATGAAGATTCATATGCCATTCTGGGTCAGAAACTCCACTGTCCAAATAATATACAATCTTATTTTAGAAATGACAAGAGCAAGTGATTATGGTTATCTGGCTGCATTAAGGATGGTCTTGTCTATTTTATTTTATTTTATTGTTTTGTTTTATTTCTGCTAGAAAGAAATCTCAAACTCAAAGTGCATATGAAGTACTCAAATACATTTCAGTTCCATTCCATTGATACCAACCAGCTCTACAGAATAAATAAATTAATGAGACTGTGGGTCCTCATTTTCCTCTGAGTTCTGCTTGATAACTTTAAAAAAATAATAATGATGTATCACACAAAGGTATGGAAGAAATTTGACTGATGTTAGCAGCTTCCATCCTTACCAATATCTTTTATCTTGAATAACTTCAGAAACATTATTTTTCTACTGTATCTTTGCTGGCAGTTGCAGGGAGTTTGTGTTTTCTGTCATCAGTGTTTGGAATAAATTAACTAGCTTATCTGAGACAGATTCTTTAATATAGGGCATTTCATATCTTTTTTTTTTAAATAGGAAAGAGCAGAATCTAAGTTTTATATGGGTATGGAGAATGATATGGGAGGTATGTAACAAACACAGCAACAAACATCTTCAAGCCCACATCCCAAAGAGTATTTAGATCAGCTGCATGGAGAGGAGGAAAAAATTGAGCATGTCCCCGTTTACATTGGAGTGAAAATGACAAAGATCTGACAGAACATAAAATCAGTTTTATGTCAAATAATGTAAATGACATTGAGTTATATGTTCACCCTGGAAACAACCAGGCATATTATTGATCCACCAAGCCCTCCTTTCTGCCTAATGTAATGCTGTAAACTCAGAAGACATTCGGTCAAGTGTCTATGACTTCTTTATGTTTGCATTTAAGTGTATTGAAGTGCACTCAAAGGTCTTCTATACCAGTGTGTGGTAAAAGCAAAATTGGGGATCCCACAGGGGCTGTGAACTAAGGTCACTTTATTAACAAAAAACATGGAGTGGAGAGAGAAGCTGTTATATTTTTGGATCTTATTTCCCATGTATGATTTTGGGGAATGACTATAGATTATGCCTTGGCTCAAAAGGCATGAAGCAGTTCCAGAGTTTGCAGTATGGATATCCCATCTACAAGAATCTGCCTAAAAAGGCAAAAAAAAAACAAACCATGGAAGGAAACAGCTTGATACTGAAGGTGAATTGACAGTTGGTGCTCCATGCAGAGATACAGGAGTTCACTATGTAGCTGTCAGTGGGAAACCGCATAGATCTTACAGCAGTGAGTTTTACCTGAAGCAGAGAAAAGAAAGTAGGTTGCAAAAATATTTAGTGCTGATTCATTTTCCGTAGTTTTAGATCGCCCAGTATAGCTGGGACTGTGACATACACCTGTGCCGTTAGGATACAAACACATATTATTGTTGTGTTTATGCATGCCTTTGAAACAGCCCATGACAAACTATTGAGCAATTGAGCAAACAATATAAATGCTACAGAAAGCTTTGAATATCTTTGATACTCCATGAGGCAGATCTTTAGACAAACCATCATTGTCCTGTGCAATCAACAGAAATAAGACCATTCATTTCATTTCCATTCATGTCTTGCAGAGGGCTCTGAGGTAGATTCCTGCCCTAAGTCTAGTAGAAATTGTTACTGTACTCATTATTTCCAAGTCACACATTTAAGCAGCTTTCAGCTTCAAAAGGAACTTATCTTCTCAGTTTTACCTATACAGGGAGAAAAACGAAATGATGGCACAGATTTCCTATTTTGGACTCTCACTGTAAAAAATTTTCTTATGAATTTACAAGAGTACTGTTCCTAGAGGTAAGCAATTAACGATTTCCAGGCAAGAAGGGCTTAGCATAGCTCTTAGTGAACCTGAAACATGTTTTCCTTTGGCTCAGAGCACAGATTATTAACTAAATCCATTCTTGGCACAGGAAGATGCAATTCCATCAAGCGGCACTCAATTTAGCTGGCAGCGAAGGTACTTTTCTATATGATACTCTATCACAATTGTATCTGCAGGATCAGGCTCTGCCTTGATAAGCCATGTAAAAAACTTATGTATTAGGTTATTAGTTAAGAATGATTTAATGGCATAATTTATATGCAGCAGAATATAGGGCATTTGGTAATTGCAACAACTTGAGGGCTGTAGGTGTAAGGAGTTAAAGGTAGGCAACTTGAAAGCTGTGGTTTAGGTGTGTGAACTCTACAGAACACATATATAGTGGTGAATTGCCACTGCCTGTCAATTTTTCTGAGTGTTGAAACCTCAGCATCTGTACTGCTAAATCATTACATTTGTCCCTGTGCTAAATCTCACCTCCCAAACCATTTCTAGGAACAGTTGATGACTTAACATGGAAGTAGGACTACTCCGTACTTCCAGCAGAGTCACTATGATCTGGAGAAAATGGTGTGGCTACAGGCTGCCCCTTGGCCAATAGCATGGCCTTACGGTCAGAGATGTTTTTTTAAGTGTGTTTAATGCTGGAGCATGAAGGTAGCTGTAGAAACCAGACTCCAGAAACCCAGATATGGTGCCCAAGTACCGTGAGCGAACAAGATCCAAGACAGTCATGCACAGCTGACTGAGGTAGAAAGCTGAAGGCACAGAGGCCCCAAATCCCTCCTCTCCATAGTTTTGATGTTATATGACTCTTAAGTCAGTATGTGTTTTGATGCCAGAGCCGAAAACACTCACTGAATATCTGAACATACTGAACGAAAATTTCTACTTTAACATTTCCATATTTTCTTTCCAGGAACTGAGAAGGGTGTATACTTTTCTTTTAAAACACCCACCATGGGAAAAATGGAAGGAGTATGCTGGAAGGAAATCTATTTTCTACATACTCAACAAAATACTCAGCAAAAATGCAGGGACAGCTGCACAAAGCTGTTGGAGAGCTGAGCATGTAGAACTGAAAAAGAAAGGTTACAAAAGGGTGTGTAGGAATGTTGAACAAAGCTCCAGCTACCCTTTTTTTTCCCCAGTAGTTACCAGGCAAGAAGTTTAAAATAATCTTACTTTAAAAATCTTAAAAAAAATTAAAAGAAATATATTTGGTGTGATTTTTTTTTTTTAATATATTGGTTTGTCTTCCTCACCAATCTGTAATGTCTCAGTGTATTCCTAATTTCTGCTTCACTCATGTCCTGTTGCTTGCTTATATCTTGCTTATACACTCCTTGGATTTGTACAGAGAGTAGCACAAAACTCTTCTGTAATGGCTACTAAGTGCTGGATGGTGATGATAAGGCTAAGAATAAAACTACAATTTGATTAATTATATCATTCTTTATTTGCATGAAACAGGCTTACATTTCCTTCTGCATTTTAATAATACAGTAATGGTTATTGTAATGAACTCATTAAATCTGAGAGTCAATATTAATGGACTATGAGAAGGATCTTTATGAACTTCATTGGCAGGCTACAAATAGTGGATTAATATAAACTGCAGAAGGAGTCAATTCATTGTATGGTTATGAGTAATCAATTTAAATTACTAAAAGTGCCTTAAGTTAGAAGGAAACATTTAAAAATACTGGGCTGGATCCTTGTTAGATGTAAATCAATAAAGGGAGGTCAACTTAAACCAGCTTCAGTTTTGAAATAGCATTTTAGCAAAGGAAATGTTGTTTCTATTGATAAAAATATCAATACTAAATCATCAAGCAACTCTCATATGATACTGGGTTGATATAATGTGATTCTAATGGATATCTTTATAATTTAATTGATATAACTATCTATATAATAATTTTCTGTAATTTTAATTATTCTATTTGTGTATCTGCAAATACTTTACTTTTTTTTTTCAATTAAGGTACTATTTTCAAGCTTTTCTCTAGGCTGCAATACTTAAACACTGACATTATTTTAAATTACAACTGAGTTAATTTTGTTACGCAATTCCTTGCGTTTAATAGCTATTGCAACAAAAGTATAAAAGCTGTATTAAAAATGGGAAAGCTGACAATGTGACAGTAATTCAATTACGAAAATCTAAACAAAAAAGAACTGCTAATGCTCATGGAAATATTATTCTTCAAATGAAGAAGGAATGTCGTAAGTTCTGTAAAGTGGTTTTGACCCCTTGTTGTTACGCTTTTAGCTGGTATGTCCAGTTACTGCACATTAAGGTTCATTTTTTAGCAGAGATAGCCAACAGGGCATTGAATTTGAACTTTCTTAGTGCTGCCAAAGTTTTCTATTTCATGGTTTATGCCTTCATTAGGGCTGTTATTTTTGCAATATTGCTGTGCCCAGAGATATGGCAAGATGCCCACGAGGCTGGCACAGGGACCAGGTCCAGGTAAATGAGGTAGTGAGCCGTATAATTCAGGGATCGGTTTCTCTGCTTCTCCAGGGTTTAGGGCACCTACTAACATACTGTCTATACCTGAAGATTTACCAACAAATGGGGCTTTTTCAGTGACTTTGTCCTACCTGAAGTCTTTCACATCTTGTATGTACTGCACTTATCTCAGGACCTTTGTCTTAGAATCCGTTTTCTGGCTCCCTAATTTCACACAAACTGTAGGAACTTAACACCTCTGAGACTTAAATCCCACTGTTGAATTTGGCTGAACGTTAACTGATAAGTTAAAAGATGGAGAGACAGACACAAACCCCATGCACAAATAGAAGAAAATAATTCTTGTTTCTTTACTAAATGAGGAAAAATAGACAAAAGGCAATACTACGGAGAAGGAAGTTTAGCCAGCTAACCTTTCCTCTCCTTTTCAGTTTTCGTTATTGCGTGCTGTCATACAATATATTTTCTTAAAAAGTTCTGAAAAACATTTCTTTGTTCTACTTTTCTCAATCTAATTTGAATCAGAATAACTTTTGTCCCCAGTCCTTGATCCTAAAGTCAATAAAGAATGTATATAAGAGTTGCTGACCGTTAGTCTGACTTAGAGGTTCAAAGTGGTTGAACACAGAATTTTGATGTAAGCAAGAAAAAAATAGTACTGAAATGATCTTTGGATGTGCCATAATGAGTGAATCGCCTCACATTTCATGATTTTTTTCTTTCTATATCCTTGTCCTACTCAGCAAGTTTCACCTTGAATGTATTTTTTACAGGTAAGCACTGGTCCAGAATGCACACGCAATTGTAGTAGCCATAGCAAGTTCCTACTCAGAGGTGAGAAACAAGAAAACAAACAAACAAACGAAATACCTCAACCCACTCACACAGGTCTGTCTCTGGAGCACTGTGAGTTTTTGTAATGCAGCTCAAATAGATAGATAGAGAGACAGAAGAAAAGAATAAACAAACAAGCAACACCAACCCACAGTATTTTTTGACCTCAGGTATAGTCTTTTATCTTGGCATTTTTCTGCCCTTTCACTTTTCTCCCAGACATTTGACCAAATGACCAAGCCTATGTGTCTCATTATTAAGACCCATTTTTGTCTCATGGGCAGAAGAAACTTTGTTAGCTGTTTTTTCATGTGTTTTTTCACTGTTATTTCAACATCTATAAAAATGTATAAAACACCTATGAAAATAAAAGTGAAAAATTATTTCCTTTTTCCAAAGACACAGAATTTACTACTTTGGAAAGATTTTAAAGTATATGAACTTTTGCTGTCTACCAGCCACTGTGATAAACTATGCTGATGTAAACTATTAAGGTTATTTCTGTGTACTGAGAGTAAATGATTTTATTCTTTATATATTAGACTAGAAAGGGTCTGGTAAGTTGATAAACTCTCCAAAGATACAGTTGCAGCAGGTAAAAGTTGAAGATTCAAGTTGAAGGAAGCACAGCATCTCATGCCACTGTTGGTCATGACCAAGAATAACTCTTGTGAATCCAGAGAAAGTCTCTAGTTTCTAATTCAACACAAGCTACACTAAGCTTATGAAAATAATTTACATTTTTAATTAATTATAATATTAATATTGTAAGTGAAATGTTGCAGAGCTGGGCCCTGTAGGACAAACAATGACTGAAGATGAGGACGGAAGTGATTCTCTCCCAGAGTCAGGATGCAACTCTTCAGTGATTTGTGTACATCCTAGCTCAAGCTGGAAAGCTGGATTCCCAGGGCTTACATATTTGGGTATATTATAACACGCCTGTGTAGGAATGTTCGTGTTTAGTTAGAAACACAGCACTGTGAGGGAGTTAGAGCATGCCTAGGTCTTACCATGATGTGCCACTGAATTTTGCTAAAATGCGCAACTAGGTGAGATGACCATGTGCGATGGACCTATCCTCTACAGTTGTAAAATTTAATAACTAGAACCGCTGTTTTCCGCTTGCAAATAAACTTCTACCTACCTAGCACAGATTAATACGATGCTGCCATTTCCTATGGCTGTGCAATAACTCTGATTGTTCCCTTGTAATATCATATTTGCTATTTTGTCTTCCCACAGAGTTGGTTTGTGAACTGGTACAGACCAGGGTTAGATACACAAACCTTATGGCACTGACAACTGTGATTAAGAAGCTATGTGAAAGGTTAAAGAAATTTCCCAAAGGACTTCATGTCTTAGCCGTGGCTGCTCATGACCACGCTATGTGGGAATTGTCAGGGACTGGAGTGCATCTCCCTTCTAGGTAAGTTGGCTGAGCCAAGTTTAACTGGTTGAGTCAAAGGTCAGCTTCATTGCTGGCAAGAGCTGTGAAGATGCTTAAAAATGAGGTCCTGCACCATGTTTCCCACAGGAGCTACTTTTAAGCTGTGGTCTTACTAACACTTACTACGCGGGCTACATCACAGCTGTGTTGCTGCTACAACTGCATTTGGGTTTGTGCCTCCTCAGTCTGGACCTGGGTCTGGGCCATCGTCAGGCTGTTTCTGACCCTGACCACAGTCTCTAGCTCTGATTCTGAGTTGGAATTACCACTTTTTACGGTCAGGTCACTGTTCCTGCCTGCCTTGTTATCCCACCTGATCTCCACTCCATTTCCTGGAGGACCAGCAGGCTATTGCACTCCCTGAAAGATAAGGATTGAAGCAGTCTGGAGAGAGAAGGCCAAGTGTGTTTTCATTAATGGTACAAAAACTTTACGTTCGGCCAGGCTGTGAAGGTCTGCAGAAAACCTCAGCTTCACTGGATCATACTTAACCCCAAGTTGGGTGTTTGGTTCTCAATAGCCAACGTGACAGCTCTCTACAGGACAGGTTACTATGAATTAAGTACTTAACAGCTTTCATCAGGCTAATCATGTTGTGTACTTCAACATAGGATATGTTTTCCTTTTATACACATAAAGTGCAACTATTTGAATGTTATATTCTTGAACTATTCTTTGGAGGTGTGGGGGTGCTCTATTCCCTACTGCAGAATAATCTATTAAAAATCAAGAACATGAGTTTGTTTTACCCTAGATTTCTGACCTATCCCCCAAATGAATCCTCCTTCTCTGAATTTGTTTATCTTTTAATCCTGTCTTATGAGCTATCTTGGTACTACAGCTAATCCATCATTTATAGGTATTATTACCCTCTTCATGGTCATGGAACAGCAGATAAAGGAGTTTTGCTATCTTAAATGATCTGTGGAGTTAGTCTCAGTTGCTGGTACAGCGGTTTGTCTTCAGAATTTTTTATTTCTTATTATGTCTTTGGAACATGGGTACACATGTGTGAAATATCGTTACCGTATTTTGCTGAAAAACGATCAAACCTTTTCAGGCATAATTAGAGATGGCTGCATGACACAGTCTTTTCTAGTCTAAACTAAGGCTTCTTGCTTTACTTAGGGTGCACTGAAAAAGGAGTCTGACATATCATAACCAAAGAAATTAAGCAATGTCTTCCCTCCTTCACAACTCTTTGTCTACTGTCTTCATGTTTCTGTTTTCTTTGCTGCATATCTTCCCAGAGCTCTGGTGGTGAATGTTAATGATGGAACGTTTGGTTCTACTCTATCCGATCCTTCTCAGAAAATTAAGCCCCACAGAGTGTATACTTTAGACATGATTATATATTCCCAGAAATGAATAACGATGATATACAAAGCAGCTCAGATTCTGATTAGTGGAAATTTCACCAACTGTTGAGGAAAGAAGAGCAATTAATAGAAAAAGGATTGTGGAAGGAACAACGTTTCCTTTATTTTAAAGGTCATTTATTGTTGCTAAGAAAAACAGGTTAGAAATATCTAAGCAAAGAAGATGCTAGAAAAAAATAAATTAACTCCTGCACGACTCTGCCATTTTAAAATGTTTTCCCAAGCAGTTCCATATGAAGAAATGATAGTAGGTGATATTCCTGTTTAGACAGAAGTAACAGCCATTTGATTTCCTGAACAGTAAACAGGACATACAACCTCAGTAAAAATAACAGCAACCAACTAGCAGATTCAGCAATAAAACTAGATTAACATAATGGGGAAAGAACATTGGAACACTATGAGGAGGTTTTTACTTCAGTTACTATAATGTATATCAGTTTGCTGATATAAGTAAAAAAATACACCTACAGTGACACGAGTGAGAATTTTGCATCAAATTTTAATTATTGTGATCAAAAGAATAGAAATGATTTAGAGATTATATCTCAGTTTACAATTATAAAAAACATATTTTTCTGTCCAGAATTTTACACTTCTGTTCTATGTGTTCTCTTCTACAGTGATTAATCTATATTCATTCTGAGATCTTTTGTCTTACTAAGTGTTTCTCTTTAAGAACTTCATAATTTTTGATGGTGTTGATTAATTATACTCAGATAGGTGGGACCCATCATCAGCTCTTATACTGTTGCTGTTAGCAGACTGTAAATTTTGTTAGCTTTGTGAACTAGTCCCTTGAGGACCACAGAGATTGCTCATGTCCACTATTGACACAGCTACCGAGGGGACATAAACATAATGGAGTGTGTTAAATATATGACATGACTTAGAGATGAAAGCAACAAGGAAAAATATTTCTGGTCTTCCTCTTTCCATCACCTCAGTAAAAAAATGAGTACCACCAAGGCCTATGTTTTGCATTATTAAGTTAATCTAAAATTCAGGGTACAAATAATTATGGGAGATCTGCCTGACTTCCATAGCTCCACTCTGTGCCAGGTGCATCGACACCAAAGGACAAAAGAAGTATAGCAAACTGTAGAAGGAATGCAGGGAAATGATGTAACAGATGAAGTAAAATTACTGTAGTGGTACATAATGGCATAGTCACAGGTTTTTTAAAAGATTAGGATCTAATTCTGATTGTACCCATTTTTTTCAATAGGTAATATAGGAGCTGGGACAGTAACAGAAGATTTCTTCTTAAACTCATCCTTTCTACTCCATGTGAAGTCAATAAAAGAATTTGATCTATTATTCTTGAGAATTCGTCGTCTTTAACAGGAAAAAAATTACTAACAATTTTGAATTTTTCTGATGATCTAAAATCTCAATGGATGGTATTAGTATACAATGGAAAATTTAAAATGTAAACAAATTTGAATCTGGTAACTTTAAAGTTCTATTTCTGCTGTTTATCATCACAGAAATCAAAATCCAAGGTTAAATTCAAGTTTTGGAGGCAGGGAAGGTGGATTGAGATCATTGTGGTTCACTATATGAAAAACAATAAATACAGAAGACTTTTGCTTTGGAGTATGTGTCTTTCTCCTTTTAAATGAAAGTGTCTCCCATTAAACACCAAGAGCAAAAGAAAAATACTAAGTTTGTCTCCCCATGTTCTTCCAATTCAAGCCCTGAACAAAAAGAAACATGTTTGAATCACTTTAGATAACATTACATACATTTTTCCTGTGCACTTGTGAAATGAGGGATTGTTCCCCAGTGTGGAGAGAGAACAATCCTTCATTGCATGAGATGAACTGCCTTTTCATCCTGGAGGTTTATGATTCCATCATATGATTTTCTAAGCACACACTGTATTCTTGTAAACAAAAATAAGACTGCTGACAGACAGAAAATGGTGAGTGAAAAAATCTGTAGGTGAATAAAGAGTTCATTATGGAGAGGCGGCCAGAAATTCCAGTTTCCTGTGGTCATCTGTACACAAGTAACTGAATATCCAGACAAGGTCTAATGAACATATGAACAGTTTAGGAGAAAGGTTAAGATCCAAAAAGCCTTTATGGTCTCCTTTGCAACTAAATTTTTTGCATGGTTTTGGCTATGCGTTCACTACATAGGGTCTTTGATATTCTATTGCACTACCCATTACGAAATTAACGCTCATATTCCTGAGAATCTGGATGTTGCATGAGGCAAGTTTGACTTCCTTGCCTTCAATATTTACGTAAGGCGCTTGGATAGAAAGGCAATGACAGAGTATTTTATCGTAGTTACTGAAGCATGGAAAAAGAAAACAGTTTTGAGGAAACAGTAATGTGTAGAAAGCTGATTATACAGGGCAAGGAGAAGACAGGAATGGTAGAGGTGTTACTTTGATTGGAATTTAGGTCTCAACAATTTTCAAAAAGAGTTTTCTCTCAGGAATGAGTGATATTAATGACTGCTGTGGGAGATCTGCAACTCATAAAATGTTCTGAAATCTCTTATCATGAACTCTCAGATTTAAAAAATAAATAATACTTTTGTTAATGTGCTCTGAGATTATTATAGTACTTCACTAAGGCTGCTCTACAGTCAAAGCACTGGTTGATCACTGATAGCCTGAAATGGAATCGAACCAGTGAACTAAGTTAACATTTTCAAAAGGATGTAAATGACCTAGCTTCCTAGCAAGCTTTTCAAATGTTTGAGAAAGGTGAGGTGCTTAAATACGCAGATATTGGCTGTTTCCATCCCCCAGAAATGTCAGTGAACTTAACTTTTATTGATTTCAATGACATTAATTTCAATGAGGGTGGACTCTCAAGAGACTTTGTGAAAATCCTGCCAAGCATCTACACAAAACTTAAAGCCCCTAAATACCTTTGTCAATCTGACTCTTTTGTGCACTGAAGTGCTCAGAATCACAGTGAAGGACAGAGGGATTTGGGCTCTGAATTACCTGTGACTTAGATAATAGATGCTCAAACATGGGAATAAATTTGAATATTCTCTCCTGCAATGCTTTCTTAAGTCCATTGACATGAACAAATAAAATATGTGTGCATGTGGTTTACAGTAGGATAGCAATGAAGTAGACATACACACTGCAGTAAGTAAGTAAGAAAGAAACAAATGAAGGTTGTGATTGATATTCATCCTGGCTAAATATGAATAGAGAACAAGACAACAGAGTTGAATGTACTTGAGAAGAGATATAAAAAATGAAATAGGAACAAAGACTCAACTTTTTTTTATTCAAATACATTTTTCTGAGTGCCTTCTACAATACAAAATCCTCAGTAATGCTGAGAAATGGCTGACTGTTAATCCTGCTGGGTACTAAGAAACTAACATCAGGAGATCCTTAAAAGAAACAGGAGGCAACACGTGCTGTCCCAAAAGCTGCAATTCATTGAAATGACAAAGGGCTGATTTAATGAGTCTCAATAGAAAGAGAGAAGATACTCAGGAGAAGCAGGAACTCCACCAACACCACAACACCTCAACAAAGCAAAAAGGGATCACAGTTTTCAAAATCCACAAGCATTCAAGGAAACAACTACTCCGTCTCTGTTTATCTATGTACATATGAGCTTATTTTTATAGCATCCACAGAGTAGATGAAATAATTTTTTCCTTCGCATGACCAGTTCTGATTTGTGACTACATATTCTGAGAGTTTCTTACCACAAAGTCCAATACAAAGAAATATTTGTTTATGCAGGAAGTAGTATTCTTCCAGCGTCATTTAGAGACTGTTTTCTCATAGGCATTTCTTACTGGTTTTATACTTGAACAGCAAATTAATTTTGTTGCCAACATAAGACTGAAATGGAGATAACTTGCATAAAACTCTTATTGCTAGTTTAACTGGGATTGCCAAGGACATTTTCTCTTTGCCATATTGAGAATAACTTTCACATTCATGTAAAATTTTCTGCAGAAGTTCAATATACATATATTAATTATACCTAGAAGCCCAAAATATATTTTAGCAGTTCAAAACTGTTGTTACAAATATATAATTACTATTTTTATTTGTCTCAACAATCAATCCTTCCCCCAAAAAGTCAAAGAAAATTGCAGTAAATATGTAAAAGTTTCATGTTAATTTTAAAATATTTCTTGTAAGCAAATGTAGTCTTACTGTGGAGTGACCACAAACTATGTGCATTTTGGGGCTTGTATGACTTTCGTGCAGCTACTTTGACATCCGTGCTGTCAGCTGTAGACTATACTGTCTTCTTCTGCCACTTTCAAAATACTATAAATGTCTGTAAATACCACATTACCTGGTTGCATCAATGTCTTTTCTAGAAGGACACCATGGGTGTGTAACAAAATTTCCAGAGTGGATGGGACAGACTGTCATCAAGACTACTAACAATTAATGTAAAGAACTGACCTGGCAATGTAGCTAGGCCGGTGCCTGATTCCATACTGTGGTTGTGTAATCTCAAATACTCTCAATCCATATGTAAACTTTCTAAAGCTTTCCTGAAATCTGAACTTCACCATGAGCTGGCCTGCACCTAGTGCAGATAGGCAGTAAATTTGGATATAATCCAAACTGGATATGATCTAATTGACCTGAATTATGTTTGATAGATAGGATAAATACACCCTTACAGAGTGGAATTTTGTTGTTTGCATTGGATTACAGATTATTCAGCAAACTGTCTAGCTACAGGACTCAAAAGTCATGAAAGGAAATGATCACATGGATGAATGACAACTGCACAAATTTGCCTCTGAACCAGCAGTGAAATCCTCCTTTAACGTCTTTAACATCTTCTTTTTTAAGTGTCTCAGTGGAGATGAATTTCTCCACAGGAAAACTCCACAAGGTAGATTTGACACATTTGAGTCTAAATTACACTACTCAAGGTAGATTGGACACATTTGAGTTTAAATTAAAATTATGTTCGGAAGAAATTTTAGGGGGTATAGAACAAATGGTCAATGACATGATGATAAGATCAAGAGATATTTTAAATTCAAAACAACAGCCTGAAAACTTAAACTTTAGCATTTCTCAAAATAAAGTACAAGTTGTTTGTAAATCACAATGTATGGAAACCTTTGTTAAAGCTACATATATTTAGCTTTGGAGTTTTAATAACTCTGTTGCTGGAAAGTAGGTGACTTTAGTTGTGTTTACTGTTTACTCTAGCTGAGTCTTTGCTTTAGATGCTTCAGGTTCTCTACTGATTCCTTAGTGTTTGTTTCAGTAAATAATGAATCATAGAATCATAGAATCATAAGGTTGGAAGAGATCAGTGAGTCCAACATTACCTGTCTCCTCACTAAACCATATCCCTAAGAAATTATGTCCCTATATGATTGATACAATATTTTCAAATGTATGCGAAAATAATTTGTAAATTTAAGAATGTGGGGTGAGATTCAGCTTATTTTACTCACATGCATATCCTCTGATTTGTGTGTGAATATAAAAAGATATTTCCATCATGAAATCTTATAGGTAATACAGAGTACAATCACATCTATTTCCCTGTTACTCTGCACATCTCTTTAGGTTTGTGTAATGATACAACTCTCTACAGAACAGGTATCTGCTTTTGTGCTTAACTGTAGCAGTCAAGCCAAGATGAGAATCACTTGTCTTCCATCAACAGTTCTTTGACATCCAGCTTCGGATTGAAAAGTACCTACCATTTCCCCAAATCCACTACAGAATCTAGAAAATTTACATCTGATTAGGACTTCAAATTACAGAATCACAGAATCATTGAATCATCTGATTGGAAAAGACCTCTGAGATCACTGAGTCCAACTGTGCATGTCTCCCTACTAAACCATGTCCCTAAGAAACTCATCTACCCGTCTTTTAAACACCTCCAGAGATGGTGACTCCACCACCTCCCTGGGCAGCCTGTTCCAATTTATCTGGTAATGAAGGTACTGTACTTACAGTGCCATGAATGCACAATACGGGCCAAGTAGTGCAAAACCATTTCCTCTTCTTTGTCTACTTTCAGAAAACACAGATTTAAAATAGCACTGTATAATAAAGAAATCAGGAAAGTATGGATACAAATAATAAAATTTTTTAAATCCTATTTTTAATGGGTTTAGAATCATAGAATCATTGAATCATCTGATTGGAAAAGACCTCTGAGATCACTGAGTCCAGTCGTACCTGTTCCCTTACTAAATCATGTCTCTAAGGAACTCATCTACCAGTCACCTCTCCGGATGGAGACTCCACCCACCCCCCTTCCGAATGTTTAGTCTAAACTTCCCCTGGTGCAACTTGCGGCCATTTCTTCTCATCCTATCACTTGTTACTTGTGAGAAGAGCCCAGTACCCACCCCGTCACAACCTCCTTTCAGGTGTTTGTAGACAGTGGTGAGGTCTCCTCTCAGCCTCCTCTTCCTCAGGCTAAACAACCCAAACTCCCCCAGTCTCTCCTCATAGGACTTGTTCTTCAGCCCCTCACCAGCCTTGTTGCCCTTCTCTGCACACGCTCCAGCCCCTCAATGTCCTTCCTGTAGTGAGGGTCCCAAAACTGAACCCAGCACTCGAGGTGCGGCCTCACCAGTGCTGAGCACAGGGGCACAATCACCTCCCTGCTCCTGCTGGCCACGCTGTTTCTGATACAGGCCAAGATATCATTGGCCCTCTTGGCCACCTGGGCACACTGCTGGCTCATGTTCAGCCGGCTGTCAACCAAAACCCCCAGGTCCTTCTCTGCCAGGCAGCTCTCCAGACACTCTTCCCCAAGCCTGTAATGCTGCATGGGGTTGTTGTGACCCAAATGGAGGACTCTGCATTTGGCCTTGTTGGACCTCGTCCTGTTGGTCTCAGCCCATTGATCCAGCCTGTCCAGATCCCTCTGCAGAGCCTCCCTTCCTTCCAGCAGATCCACACTTGCACCCAGCTTGGTGTTATCTGCAAACTTGCTGAGGGAAAATTCTCTACAGGTAGAGTTTCTTTCTTATCTAATGGTGGTATGGCTATGGTACAGCACCTTGCTCACAGAATATTCATATACTGTATTTTGAAGAAAATGTAAACTGTTCCCTAGAAAGAGGGACTTGAACCATTTAAGTCTACTTGCTACAGATCTTCCACCATCATTGAACTATAATGCTGAATGCAAAGCACTAGATGCGGTGAGTTCTAAGTGGACTGACACTAATTACACCCTACCGGTTCCCTGTGTTTCAATGGAGATGTAAGCAGAATTTCCCCTCTTCAAGTATTTAGTAGGACTTAGAGTTCTCCACAGACCACACACAAAATTTGTGGTTTTACCTGCCTAAACACCCACAAAGATGATGGCAAAAGTTTCAGAGCAGGAGGCACAAGCTAGCTCAAGGCTCCAGGGAAGTGACAATGTATAGATCTGTGGTGCCACGAGTACTAGAAACATTCCTATTGCTCATCCTACTTAATGCATACGGTGCTAAAGCTGTTATGGCAAGTAGCTGAGGACAATTAACATTTTGACTGTTACTAAAGAAAATTTTTTTAATATACTTTATTAAAACCAAGAATTGCTTAATTTTTAAGAATTAATTTCAGATACGGAAGTGGAAGGGAATCAGTGATTTTTATTTTTTTCCTGTTTGAACAATAATAATTTCTTCTGAAGTCTTAGACCATTGCTACTATAATGTTATATGTTTTGTTTTTTTCCAATGCCAAGGATCTCTAGATTACTCTACTTAAAAAAAAATAGCCAAAATAAGTCCATTATTTTTTCTATACTTAACCATCTGTGATGCTTATTTTAGTTATCTAGCCAGAATTAATGCACTCTTTTCAAAAGGCAAAATTGTTCTATATGATTTGTTATTTGATTATTTGATTTATATTTTGAAGTTACAGCAGTAATTGGTTTTAGGATTAAATAAAAATAAAAGCAGTGGGAGTAATCCATGGGTTTAACTTATAATGTCAGAGTGCCTTACTCCAGACAGTAAGAAACTTCCCAAGTGTAAATTGCTACATTTCCCACTCTAGCAAATTGCTCACTGCAATAATGGTACAAATAATGACACATTCAATCAACTGGATGGTTTTGAGCAAGTACCGCTATGACATTTATACTAAACCTCATCCAGCTTTCCCAGCCATCTTACTCTCAAATACTTTGATGATACAGAGAACCACTGGACTCTGTCATAGTGCATGTTGTGCCTTCACCATGACCTGCCTCTGCCTAAAACTTCTCCTGGCAATGTAAGCTGGAGTTTTCTCATACAGACAACCGATAATGAAGTTACATCACAGCTACACAACTCCACAGAGAGCTGAAGGAAAGAACTGTGGCTCAGTGTTTTTCTTTCACTCGGTTACTGTAGTGACTGGGGAGCAAGGGGGTAGTGATTTACTGCTGGCACATAAACAGCAGTTTTCTGCCACTTAGACCCGTGTCACCCAGAGCTGGAGCTCCACCCACTAGCTAGCACACATAAACAAATAAACAGGTATATAGTATTTTTTTTTCCTTGTTTACTTGCAAAATACAGAGAGAAATACAGCATACAATTATTCCTGGAAGTCCAAAAGACTTTATGCCTGAGAAAGAGCCATGACGTAGCAAAAAAATAGAAATAGACAAATATGAACTTCTGTTCTTGCTTACAACATTGCTACTTCATTGGCGCATGGCTCTCTTATTTTGTAAATAATATTCTTCAGATGTATTGAAGTGTTCCCCTTTTTTTTCCACAGATATAGTAAAGGAAGAGTCATTAATAGATATCTCTACAGAGTCATAAGGGGTCTGTAAGAGATGTTATATTGTTATACAGATGGCCCTTGGTCTAGGAGGCTTGAATAAAACACCATTGTTCTACTAATTAATTCTAAAATGACTATGTCAATTGCTTTATTATGTTTGAAACCTTCTGTTCTCATATGTTTTGATGAGTCGTTTATTCACAAAAAATACATGGATGTTTTGTTGGCCTCAAAGCAGCACTCAAAAAGGTACTAGAGTTGGCAGAATTAGCTTACACTCACTTGTCAGGCTAGCAGAATGCATTAAGAAACTTCAGGAAGTGTTCCTTTAGACCATCATTGATTGAAAGGTAAAGTCTAAGACTGTAGCCTGTAAATATTTCCTGGCAGCAATTCAATATAATTGGAGCTCCCTGTTCTGTAATGAACTGCAACTCTAACTTCCTGTTAAACTAAGCTAGCACATAAGTTCATTACAGAAGCCTTGAAGAAATGAGGTTACCATGATCCTTGCTCAACTCTTTAAAAGATTAGTAGGAAATTAAATGCTGGCACACAAAGTAAATTAGAACATCAAACGATACTGGAATAATACACTTTAAACAGTGTACCAAATTATGTTCGGCTTGCAAAAGGCAAGATATGTAAATTAAGCCCAACGCACCAGGCAGCTACTGTGCATATAACTGTGTGAAATGTAGTAGGAGGTGCATGTATTTATAGCCGTTTTGAAGTGATTTGACTGATTCCTGCATAGGTAGCCTCCAGGAGTACATTAACGCAAATGTTGACATATGGTTTACTCCTGAATTTTCAAACATATACTGCATAACAACATTAAAACAACAACAGCTCGCATATGTTTATTTACTGATCAGTTGCTTGGGAGAAAACAGTTTGTTTCGTGGATGTTACTTCACCTAGTTTAAAGGATGCTCAGATGTATGCATGGATACCTTTTGCTTTCACCAGGGTTTCCCACAGCTTTTTCTGCTTCTGCACATGGTAAAACTGTGATATATAAATTATAGGCAAGAAGAGAAAGGAGGAAGGGAGGGGAATCTACACTTATTTGCCTGATAGAAGTATTGAACCCCATCCCTCCCGAGGGAACGGTGCACTGCAGTGCTAGGAGGTGTATATGGAGTATGTGGTTGAGTTTTAATTTAAATAGGCTGTGTAAGTGTAGTGGGGGTTGAAAGAAGATTATATTTTACATACACGGAGCAAAGAATCATAGTTCTTCAGAAATATATAAAGCAATATCCATAACTATATTTTGGCAGTGATGCCTAGGAACAATCATTGGATTGTCAGCAGAACAGTCCAAGCTGTTGGAGGGCATGTTTGCAAATGAGGTTAGACTTGAGGTCCTCTCTGCAGTTGGATTAGCAAGTGCTGTGTATGAATCTATCTGCATTGGTCATTACATGTCTGAACGTCCAGGATTTACATTCATTTGAAAATGGGTGTATTAAAAAGAGTAGAAAAGCACATACAATTCTTTTTTATCCCAATGTAGTTGAATGCTGTCACCTTTGGGCAGCACAGTAGTGCTACCTTTTGTATACTTTTTCCTCTGGCCCCATGATGTGCATTTCTGTCAAAACAGCATCCTATTTTCAAATACACAAGCTAGCAGCTCAGTGATCTTGATGAAGTGTGGTTCAAACACTTGGAGGTTAAGGATATTTGAAACTCCACATTTCTTGGCTGAATTCCTTTGTCACTAAGCTAGCACAAGCACTACTATTCTTTTCTCTGAACATGTTTTTGAATAACTTCATTGGTACTGATATATGTTAGACAAAGCTTTGAGGACGCCTCTGTGATTGTCTACTCACAATTAGGCAGCATGCTTCTAGACCCATTCAAAACTGAAGCTCTACTGGACATGCTACAGAGTATTCTTAAGCTCTTAAAGAATACTCATTTGAAAATTGACAAGTCCGTAGAGGTCTGATTCATATCTGATCATACTTATCTCCATTTATGTTTTAGTTCTGAACACTATGTTGAGTGCAACACAGTATTATCAGGAGAGAGACTCACCAGCTAGTTGTTTGTTTACTTTATTTTTTTAAAAAATGCATCCCACTGAATAACAAAAACATATTCTCTGTAAAACACTAGAAAGCCATTATCAGTTTAGAAATGTTAAAAAACAAATTATGAAAACAAACAAAACCTGAATTATGAAACCATACTACTTGAGAAAGGTTAGCTGTCTCTAATGTTATATTCAAGCTTTTGATTATGAGCACTATCATTAGAATTATTTTACTCAAATTGCCTGCAAAGAGTAAGGTAGGCATTGATATTAAAAAAAAAAAAAGAGAAGCATCTTAAATCCCTATTTGTTAGTAATGTTTTATTATACTGCATATATTATTTATATAAAGGATTAAAAAATGTATTAAATCAGAAATGCCTTTTTAATAGCTATTGCTTTGTGAGCGCTGCCCTGCATTAGTACAATCGATTTTCACATCATTTTCATGCTCCAGCAGTATGTCTACCTTATTTTAAATGCACGATTTTGCTGTAAGGATAGGATATTGTCGCCATCCATAAGACAGCAGTTAGATTTATGGCAGCCCTGAAATCACTTCAAAAACTCCTCAAGTATCTTGCTGGTGTGATCATTTCCTTCCTGGGTCCAAGATCTCTTAACTGTTCTAGGGCTCTGTCTTGAGTCTGAAAGAGTTCACCATGATATTGCCAAGCAGTAACTCATCCATCACTCGTGGTATGTTTTGTGAGTACTGATTGCACAATATAATTTTCTCCATGTATTGAGGATGCTTCACTTGTCACAGGCCTTTGAAAGTAGTCAGCTTTCATCAATGGATCTTGACAACTTGGAAAGAATGAGTCACCTGAAGGAAGTGTAGAGCATAGCATTTCAAAAGTTGTATCTGAAGACTGGTTATTCTTTGTCCTTGACACCCTGCCAAGGGCTAGATACTCTGAACAGTTGTGAAGCAATGGAGCTGACAAATCATTGGTTCCCTACAATCCCACTCAGGCCACAAGAGTTTAGCATGTGTGAGTTTAGTTCAGGTTTTATTATATATTGTAAACTTGAGACTGTTCTGATATGTGTTGTCATTCAAGTGTCAAGATTGGGCTCTGTCAGGGTGTGTGAACTGATTGAGATCAACAATGGTCTGTTAAACCTAAAAAAAGAGTAAAATAACAACAATATTGTGGTACTTCCTTTGGTCACACACAGCCAACAGTTGCATCTTACGAAGACCAAACACTGGGTTGATGTTAGCAAAACTCCTAGGCTAGATGAGTAGGTGTAGGAACGTACTGCCAAAGTGTCCGTAGTGTATGATGTTTGTGACGTTTCCTTTCTTGTTAGAGAAGCTTTTGTCCTGATGTACTTCCTGCTACTCACTGTTTCAATAGCGTTGATTTTTTTAGACCCAACAGGCTTGGCTGAGCATTGAGGATGTTCCCTTGGTACTGTCTTAAAATCTTTTATAGAGGGATCACTATGCTATGATTTAGGACTAATCTCTAACTTTATCAATGTTAGCAGCAGGCTTGTCCTGTTAAGTCAGAATCTGGTATTAAGGTTTTTTTTACCTCTACTTAAAAAAAAACAACCAACATTTTGTCCTGTAAAGGCTAAAGGAGGTAACAATAACAGCATTTCCACAGACATTTATAGCTCTAAAAAAAGCAGAGGACCAATGGGGTCATATTGTCCAAAGCACACTTCAGATTTTAATTACAGATCTTTAGGTACAGGATGCGCACTCATAAATGGAAAGATGAGATCACCCAGAAAATCACACCATACCCTTTGTACAACATTTGCAAACAACACTATTCCCTAGCTGTGTGGTAAAGTTCTGCCAAGTCAAATGAAACATTACAGCGCAGCTAACATCTGAACCAAATGAGCACACCTAGAAGATGTCTGTGCATGGAGAGTCACAGAACCATTTTAATGGAGAAAGCTGAATCTGCAGGATGCAAACCAGCACGAATTTAAGAACTCATTATCCTCTGAATATTTAAAGTCAAAGCATATATTCTCCGAAACCACTGAGGTATTCCAAAAGCTATGGTATTTTTTTCATAAGATAGCACAGATATAAAATACTTTAGGAGTTTCTGTAATCTCTGTGCTATCACTACCTGCAGTACCATTTGGAAAGAAACCTTCAGATATTATTTATCTTACTGGGATCCATAAATCTTTTCAACCACTTAACAACTGAACCAGTATTTATAGCTCTCTTGTTGAATACAGACAAATAGCTCATTCTAATATGCAGGAAGGAAAGCAATAACTCACAGATTAAATACAACCCTTTAAAGTTGCAGATGCTTTTGATCCTGACATAACATAATGCCCTTTGAAACAACAGAAGTGATGTTTGAACCAGTTATTTATGTTTCTATAGACTGTAGAAGTTATGAAGTGTTGAAATGGAAATTATTTCCTAACACTGGCTCTATCTTTTGATAAACAAAGTGTGATGAACTCCAGTATATTTTAATGCAGGGGCATTATAGGCATAGTTTTTCAGTGATGACAAAAATTTCTAGCAGTTGCAATATTACAGATTGACAAAAAATACCTGATCTTGTGTAGACACTTTCCAAATCTTAATTTTTTATACCTTAAGCCTTATATACCTTTTAAATCTTATTTTCATCAGAGTCTGAAATCACATAAATGAATGAGCTTCCACTAAATTTTAGGAGTCAGTATAATCTAAAACAATCAAACATTTGACAACTTTTCCCTAATATTTAGCCTGCATTATCTTAGATTTACTTTCCCTAGTTCTGCATTTTTGTCCTTTACAGTAACTGAACTCCACCTGCTTTAGTAATTATACCACTTCAATGTGTGTACACAGGAAGTGTAATATATGTCTTACAGATATTACAGATATTAAGGACAATAGATCAAATGAAATTAAAAAATTGTGAAACAAGAAAAAAATTACATTGATAAAACCATGCTATAATTTTGCAATTGATTTGCCATGGCCTCCTAATTTTCTTCAAGCAATTAGAAAATCAAAATGCATTCCAGGACTAGAACCAAAGCAACAGAATAAATCAGCATGTAAGCTTTCCTCCAAATTAGGTAACAACAATAAAATCAAGGACCTATCTAAACAATATAATATGAGTATTCAGAAACAAAAATCTGGCATGTCTGTGACAAGACACAGAATGTTTTACTTCAGAGTGAGTATAACAGTGCATAGTGAGAGGTGAGGTGTAACATAACCCACCCAGTTTGTACTGCAGCATTTGAAGACGTTCACCATTGCAGAATTGCTAGATAGTTGAGACTGACAGGGTGACCTAGGGACATATCCAGTCATGTTTTGAATATCTCTGAGCATGGAGACTCCACACCTCTCTAGGCAACACAGAACCACAGAATCACAGAATGGCAGAGCTTGGAAAGGACCTCTGGAGATCATCCAGTCAATCCCCCTGCTAAAGTAGGTTCGCCTAAAGCAGGTTGCACAGTAGCATTTCCAGGCAGATTTTGAACATTTCCAGGCAGATTTTGAACATTTCCAGAGAAGGAGACTCCACAAACTCCCTAAGCAGCCTGTTCCAGTGCTCTGTCACCCCCACAGTAAAGAAGTTTTTCTTCATGTAGAGGTGAAATTTCCTATTTTCCAGTTTGTGCCTGTTGCCCCCTGTTCTGTCTCTGGGCACCATTGAGAATAGTCTGGCTGCAACCTTTTCTAGTGCTTGGCCATCTTCACAGTAAAAAGTGTTTCCTTAAGTCTAAGTTGAATATCTCATATGTTAGTGTGTTCCTGCTCATCCTGTCAGGGAGCACCACTGAGAAGAGTCTGGCTCTGAGTTCTGAGCCTTCTTTTCCGCAGGATGAACAGTCCTAACTCTGCAGCCCCTCTTCATATGCTGGATGTTCCAGTCCTCTAATTATCTCTGTTGCTGCTTGTCAAACTTGTACCAATACATCTGTGTCTCTATTTTACTAGGGAGCTCAGAACGGAACCCAGCACTCCAGATGTGTCTCATGAGGGGTTAGTAGAGGGAAGGGAGCACGTCCCTTGACCTATTAGCAATGCACAGTGTTAAACTTAGTGAGATTCCTTTCCTTCCATTTCTCCAGTTAATCAGGATTCATTTGAATGGTGTCACATCTACCTCATGTATCAACCAATATTCCTGACTTTGAATCTTATGTAGATTTTCTGGGAGTGCACTTTGTACCATCATCCATTTCATTAATTAGGAGGTATTGACTTGATCTGGAAATGTATTGACCCCTGGTTTGTAATACTATTGATTGAATTAGACTTTGTGTTAATGATCAAACCTGAAAGTTCAGCTAGTTTTCAGTCCACCATGTTCTTCTGTTATCTAGTCCATTCTTCAATTTGACAGTAGGAGTTACATGTAAGACAGTGTCAAAAGCATTTCTAAAGTCAGGATAAATAATATCAGCTGTTCTCATGTTATCCATTGAACTAGTTATTTTTTTGTCGAAGGCTGTCAGGTTGACCATGCATGATATTCCCTTCACAAATCCATATTGATTACATCAGAGTACCTGCTTGTCCTGCATGTGCTTTGAAATGCTTTTCAGGAGGATTTGCGTCTTCACCCTCCTAGGCATTAAGGTGAGTCTGAGAAGCTGTTAGTTTCCCAGGTCCTCCTTCTTGTCCATCTTGAAGACTGGAGTAATATTTTTTTTCCTCTAGCCCTAAAAGAACCTTCCACAATTACCATGGACTTTCTAATACCGTTGAAAATTGTCCTAGTAACGATAGCAGTCAGCTCCCTCAGCACTTGTGGGTACATCCTATCAGGACCTAATGAGTTGCATACATTCAATTTGCTTAAACTTTCTCTAATAGAATGCTCCTTTAGCTCAAAGTAGGTTTTCCTCACTCCAGACTTTCCCACTGGTAAGAGACCTGGAATTACTGAGGGCAAATCTTTCTTGTAAAGACCAGGGTGAAGAAGGGATTGAAGACTTGTGGGTTGTCCCCTTTGTTTGTCATCAGATCCTCTGTCTGTTTCAGCAGCATACCCACATATTCCCCAGTCTTTCTTGTGCTGCTGGTGTACCTGTAGAAAGCATGAAATTGTAGCCCTTAACAGTACTCATCAGGTTCGACACAAGGTGGGGTTTGACTTTCCTAATCACATTCCTGCAGTGGTGGACAGTGTATCTATATTCCTTCTTGTTCACATCTTCCTGCTTCCATTTATAGTACACTTACTTTCTACAGTTTACTTTTGTTTGGAGCTTCTTGTTCATCCGTGGATTTCCCTTACTGTCTTTACTTGATTGAAAAATCTCCCAGCACCTTACCTGTTATTAGGGTACTGATCTCATTCTGTCTTCAGCTTGTGATTAAACACAATTCCCCAATCCCTTTTTATCCAGAAAAGTGTTATGTGGTTCTTCCTGTATTAGCCTTGACTTTGTATTTGCCCCTATTCAGCTTTCCCCCACACTTTCTCACATTTGTCAAGATAATTCTGAATCCTTGAATTATGCCCTTCAACATCATTCTAGATGCTCTCACCTTTGGGCTGTCATCCATCAACTAAGTCATTGATTAAATATTTGAGTGGAACTGGGCACAGGATGAAATACTTCCTTCCATTTTGTCAAAGAAGTACTGATAACTAAAAGAGGACTGTGTTTTTCGATAGTTTTGCATATCTTAAAGGAATTTATTTGCAACAGTGCATTAATGTATAACAGTGTAAAAACTAAGCCAAAGCCTCACATTTGAATGCAAGTATTTAGCATCAACAAAGGGAGGAATTGCTGTGAAAATAATAGATTTACTGAGTAGTGGTTTTTTATTTAATATTAATATTTCAATTATAATTTTTAATGCTTTATACTATTTACCATATTGTATGTATATTTGAGATATTAGATTTAAATTAAATTAAATTAAATTAAATTAATATATTAAATTTAAATTATTAACACATCACAAACTTCTTGTAAAAGAAAACAGTAATTGCTGCTACAGAAACCTAAAGTCTGTGCAATGTTTTTTAAAAGTCTAAAAAAGAGAATTATATATTGGTTTTTGTAAGTGAAAATTAAGTGAAAGTGAAATTCCACAGAAAGGGAAATATAACAGGTTTCAGGTCAGGTTGTCTCTGTGTCCTTCTCCTCATTTTACAATGGAGATTATGACAGAGCAAAATTCCATAGAAAATGAGAGTTTTCCTTTGAGACAACAGATGATATCACTGAAAAGTCAACCTGTACAGCTTGATGTAATGGTAACTTCTTATTCTTAAAGAGAATTCTAATATAGTTTATTCCTTAGCTTGTAACTTGAAAAGAGATTGAGTGGAAACAACAGATGTAGAATTTAAAGTTAGGATTAATCTCATCTAATTTTAGCCATCTAGAAATCAGTTGTCTCAGCAGAGTGAATTATTT
Source organism: Neomorphus geoffroyi (assembly GCA_033558235.1). Classification (NCBI taxonomy): domain Eukaryota; kingdom Metazoa; phylum Chordata; class Aves; order Cuculiformes; family Neomorphidae; genus Neomorphus; species Neomorphus geoffroyi. The sequence continues at coordinate 332,907 of JAUMJM010000005.1, forward strand.
AGGTGCTCTCTGTTGTTAATGGAAAGAGAGAAGGATCTTTACCCCTTCCTAAAATAAGTAGGATGAATCTAAGTTTATTGGAGTTGCTTATCTCTCTCAATTGACTAGTGAGAGAATCTCTATACTCTATTTGAGACAATAAAGTGGACTGAATCTTAGCATATCCAAGTGGAGGGTATATTTTAAGAATTAGAATAAGCCACTCTCTCTTTCCAAAACCAAGGAAACATCATGAGTAATACAGGAAAAATTCAAGTTTGAGATTCTAGTAAAATCTATGAATTTGATACACTTTTCTTTCTGCGTCAATTATGTCCCTTAAAAATAACAATAGCCATACCACTTCTAAATCTTTATGCAGACAAGGCTTAAGTTAGCAAGAAGGAAAAAAACATGTGAGAGGAAAACATATAAGAATCATTATACCTTAATTGATACCGCTTTCTTGATAAATATCAATACACTTGCAGAACACAGCTATTATGTAGTATGACATATGAAATATAATTAAGTAATACTCCTTGTAATGTCCTTAAAATCTTCCCTGGTCCTTTCTTTGAAGTTGGAAGGCAGCTTGACATTTAATTCAACATTTACCTCAAGTATTTACTTGTGGAACCTTGGAAAGTCTTGAGGAAAAACTATACTTAATAGGAAGCTCATGGTAAAAGTGAGTGAATTGCAGTGCACTACTGTTGATAATATGGATCTATTTACCCAGTACTTGGTGAGAAGGAGAAAGAGGGAGTACGAGCTAGTAGTGTCTGGGAGGATTCTCTTTCTAAAATAAAGCTGCTAGAGGGAGAGATTTTAAAGGTCAGCGAGACATCTGGGAAGTATTTGTAAGAGAGAAAAACAAAACAAACAAACAAACAAAAAAATAGCTATTGCAAGTGAGCCCAGAACTGTCAAGACATTTATTTAAAAACAAGCAAAAAGAAAACATGTCCAAGAGAACTATTTCTAGCTAGGGAAAAAAGAGGAAAAATCTCGGTTATGTAAGGCTAAGAATGCAACACATACTGCACACATCTACTATCACGAGCTGCAGGACTCTTGGTATATTTCTTTTATTAAACTGAAAGATTATTAAGAAAGTTTTACATAGGACTAGCAGTGACCAGTAAGTGTGTGAGATTGTTACAGAATGCATATGCAGCTATGAGAACAGAATGAGATATGGATTTTAACAAATAATTACATTATACAGCAATATCCCAGCTAGTACTGATGATATAAAACAATAAGAGACATAATTCCAGATTGAAGTGGGGAATTCATCCTAGTGATTTTATACTCTCCAGACATTATTCCGTTAGTCTCCTTTTCGGTCCCTCTCTTCTCAAAATGAAATCTTTCTTCCTCAGTTTTTAACCCAGCTTCAGCCTTTTCTCTTGCCATTGTGCCCTGTTTCTGCTAAAGATTTACCCGCTGAGACACATTCTTCTTTTTCTCTCCCTTTTGCCAGCCCCTGCAAACCCTAGTTTGCTTTATCTCCATGTACTACTCTCTCCTTTCAGTAGGCTCCGTTAGTGGATCATGCTCCTCTGTTCCTGGATCCTGCTATAGCCACCTATCCCCGCTCTGCTGATACATTCTGCCCTTCTTCTGCCTCCACCTGATTATTTCTACCCTGATGCAATATTTCTTCCTTGCTAGACTCCCAAAGAGGGAGCAGTGAGACCACAGAGACAGTTTCATTGCTTACAGCTGCTGCATGGGCTGCGAGGTTGCAAGGGGATAACCAACCCCATGTGCAGAGAGATCATGCTCTGGTGCTGTGGGGATGCAACATCTGCAGCTCAGTTGGGTGCACCACCACAGTCCTTGAGGAGCAGAAAGATGCCAGTCCCACCTCTGCTGTGCCAAACTGTGTAAGCATCCAAAGCTTACAGCTTGGCCGCATTAAAGAGAAATTTCTGTGCCTGTGATTAACAGAGTGCTCCTCAAACAAGCATCATTGTCATGCCCACACTGGATGGCGAAGACTTCCTCTAAAACACAGAGGTAAATAGAGCTGTAAAGATATGTGGAGTGAGAAAGCATCTTGGTCATTGAATTACTTATTTAAGGAATCTTCAGTACAAAAGAAATAACATATATCTAGGAAGGTGACAATGAACACAACAAAACTGGACTGCTTCAGCCTCTGGTTCATTAAAGGCACGATTCAGAGATAGCTTTGAAGAGGATCAACCTCAAGTTGTAGCTGATAATAAGGGAGAAACAAGATTAACATACAAACAGTATTACCAGATATTAAGATGGGCTTATGGTATTTTGTAAAACCTCTTGTAGGGTGCTCAGAGGAAAGGCCAACAGTGGTGAAAATGAAAATATCAGAGTGGAGTGGGAAGACACAAGCAATCTTTAAGCTGGGCTAGCTGGCAAATAGGAAGAGACCTGCATTAGGAATGACTCAGAGTCTGAGCCAGTGGCTGGAAAAGGCACCCAGAGTCCAGGCATGGATATTAGGAAGAGTTAGAAGTCCTCCTGATACTTGAGGAGTCTGTGATTGTGGGTGTACACATGAAAACATGGATGCAGCAGTTGTGCAGCAGTCTCTTGGTTCCACTTTGGGAGCTTCTGGACCCTTTGGGAATAAGTTCCAAGAACATGGGAAAATGCCTGCAAACCCTCTGAGAAACTTGAGGGTGTCTTCTGCTCTCAGGTAAGGATGAAGTAAGGGGAGTTGCAAGGGCATGGGCTCAAGGAAGTTCTAATAACTACTATGAGACCTGATCAACTGCCTTTGGCTAGGAATGCATGAAGCCTTTTTTGCAGCTGCCACCGGTTAGGGAAGATCAAGCACCCTTCAGTCAGTGCTCTGAAGAGGCCTCTAATAAGAGCCAGGTCCAGAGCACAGGTGTCAGAGGTAGCAATTTGTGCTGAAGGGTGTGCAGAAGGTGTCCTCATTTGAAATTGTGCTGCTGCAACAGTCTCAGATACGGTGGTGACATTCCACAGAACAGATTCTCCAGCAAATGTTGGAACCACTGTCCCTGCTAGGACAGATGTTTTGATGCAGACTGAGCTTCAGGTGACAGATGCAGCTCTTCAAGTCCCAGACTGGAGAGGAGTTCTCTCTGAAGCCTGCAGAGAAACACTTTTGTCATGCAGGAGGTGGGCTGTCTTGGAGGAGCTATGTTATCAAGTGGAGGAGTTAGGAGAAGAAGTCAGCAGGTTGTGGAGCAGTGGAGAAGATGAAAGGGAAATAGACAGTATCTTCTCTGATATTCAACAGTTTGAAGGGTCTAAGCCCTCATCCGTAGTAGAGATACAGGCAGTACCCGCTATCAAGGTAGCAAAAACCTCTGGAGAAGGGGAAGGATGAGTGCTGGTTACTTGCGGTACCAGGAGTAAGGCTCCTGCCTCACCAGAGGGTTTACAGCTGTACAACAGGTTCACCACTCCTGAAGTTGAAGAGGAGCCAGATGTACCTACAGGAAAAAAACCTGGTTCACTTAACCCTAAATCTTGCAAGACTACCAGGAATTAATGATGAGTCATCATAATGGGTGACTCCCTGCTGTAGTGGGCAGAAGCACCCATCTGTCAACCCGATCCGTTATCTAGAGAAGTTGCTGCCTGATAGGGCCAGGATCTGGGATGTTGTGTAGGGCTATTTATGTAGGTTTTGGTAGAGCTATAGTGTTTAAAAGGGCAGTGCTTGTGTATGCCAGTCTGCATACCTGGTCATAACGCCCTTTGTGTGGGGTGGTGCGTCCCTGGGGTACTGTTGTGTTTGGTATGGCTCTGATAGATGGCTGAGAGAGTCACTCCTGTTGAGGCATGAGGGTCAGGATGGACCCCCCTGCCTTCTAAGCTTGTCAGAGGGAAAGCCTAGGTGCAGCTGGATCCAATCTTAGTTCCAGAGTTGGTCAACCATTTATGTCCAAAGGATTATGTGATTCTCCCTACTCTTTCTTCAGGAGGGTACTAGATGAAGACATGAGTTAGTCAGAGTTACTGTTACATGTGACACCCCCTCATGGTCTTGTCACCCACAGGTCTGTCTATTAGAGCTCCCTCTTAGGCCTTTTGCTGACTGGTTAATATTTCCTGCCAGAGCACCTCATGGGTTGTCACCAGACCAGTTAAACGGTTTCTCAGTGCCTGTCAGAAGCCTCCCAAGGACTCTTACTGAGACAATTTCACAATGCTGAAACAATAGGTAATTTATTTAAAGTGACAGATAAAACAAGTTGGGGATTGCCACTGATAAATTCACTTGCTGCATTAGCGCTAGATGATTACAACTGATTAACAATGATGATATATATATATATATATATATATAAAGATGTAAGAGTTGAAACTTGAGTTAGTAGTTACTTTCCTGGGAAGTTATTTTTCCAAAGTCAGAGACTCTTACCAAAAAGGCTTCCCTTCTTGGGGAGGAATAGAGGTCCAGGTCTGTCAATCCATCAGATAAAGAAGTCATTTGACTCTTCCCCCAAAGAAAAGGGGTTTAAGTGCCACTTCTATCCTTTTGAAAACTCTTCGTTACCTCTTGGTGAAGTGGGATTAAGTCAATTATTATGTGTTGATTGGTTCTTGGCAAGAGCGCTTATGTGGCTAGAAATGGGAACCAGTGATTTGTCACGCCCTAAGGGTGGGGAGATCAGTATGTGCTTCTGCTCTTAACTGAAGCAATGCCAGGTCGTGAGGCCTCCACCTTACCCCAGGTGTCACTCAGCTGATTTGAGAGACCACCACCTGATCCATCTGTCTTACAAGATGTGGTTGTTCAAGAACTACTTCCTTTGCAAACTCACAGCAACTTCAGTGTGCGATGCTCATGACTCAGAACAAGTCCCCTTTCTGCAAGATTAGTCTTGACAAGTCTGGGCAAGTCTGTTGTCCCACAGGTACATCCTCAGCTTTAGTGCTGGCTGAACCTGCAAACAGGAACAGCAGCAGCCACTTGCATGAGAGTGGGATACAGAGACCTCCAGGGTCCCAGACTGCAACCAGCTGAGCTTCAGCACCCAGGAAGGAGGAATACAGAACTCTGTTGCATGTGGCTGCTCCAGTAGCATCCTTAAAAAAGATTTTCCAAAACAAACCCACCCCATTTGTGTGGTTTTTACTTCTTTATAGTAGGAAAAGAAAAAGAAAAACCTCTAATAATATTTAGTCTTTGGCAAAATCTAAGAATGACATAATTCGGGTTACGCAGTTAAAATTAAACAAAATTGTAAGGAGTGAAAAGGAGACAGCCTTATTTCTCCTGCCTATAATGTCATTCATTGTCTCAGAATGCAAAATGTATTAATTTTCCTTCTGATTCAACAGAGACTACGTACAATCTTTTGTACATGTTACAGTAACACGGTATTAAGACACAAAATGAATGATGATCTGAAGATTTCAGACACTCGCATGGGGTCACTGTAAAATCAGATCTCAGATATCTTTGCCTTCAATAAGCAATTCACAGTACCTGAGAACAAACTGAACCATCTCATGAATGTTTATTACGAAGCCTGTGACTGTAGATTTTCAGAATGTGAAATTAATGCTCCTGCTAAAGTTTAGGGAGCTCTAATTACTGTTTGTTATGTAGAAAAGACTAATTATTTCTAAGAGAAAAAAGCCAGACTATTTCTATTTCTGGAGGTGATAATGAATTGATATATGGTGACTTCTGTCTGATGTTCATTGTCTTTTTTTATCGAGTGGGTGGCAGGTAAATTGATAATTTGGTTGCAGCAAGAAGTAGAAAAAAAAGCAACATCACCCCATCTGGTGAATGAAACAAGCAGACAGGGAGAAGAGGCAGGTGAGAGAGAAAGCAAGAGCAGGCTTCACAGGATTATGGTTGTAAGGATTTAAAAAGAAATTTGTACAAAAAGCCTAAGAGTAGCTTTCAAGTTATGGAGCAGAAATATGTGTACTGTGCTGTGAAGCACATCACTTCCACACAGCTTTTATTACTGGCACTAGTTTCATGTTGAGCGAATACCTCCTCTCACCATAAATTTCTGGGGATGTATTACACTTTGCTTATTTAATTCATTTCTTCTAAACAAGAAGTGTTATCTTCAAATCTTCTCTGCTAGCAAGGAAATACCAGGAAATCTGACCCTCTTTAGGATTCCTTGTTTTGTCTGCCTGCTGGGCCCTGCTGTTGACAAGCTTGCTTAAATTGTATTTTCTTTGACTGGGAAAGTAACGTGTTGTTTGTATCAGGGCTGTGTCTGAAGTCCAGCACATCAGAGCAGGGATGTGAAGCAATCAAAGATAAAACCAGGATGTATTTGTTAACAGGTTGTGTGATACTCTTGGTTTTCATTCACCTGAGGAGAGAGAATGAATGCTTTACAAATATAGCCAAAGGGGAAGATACTAATCATCCTGTACTTGCTTTGTAAATATATGAATCTAAAAATGAATTTGCTTGCATTTTTTGTGTTTAGCTCTATATTATTACGTCAACATCATTTTCCACTGTAGCCTGCAAGGCAAAGGAATGGATATTGCCAAAAATGGGGGCAGCCTCTAAAGCATGGATGGAAAACACAAGGTCCATGGGCTGAATCTGGCCCTTCACCTTTTTTTATACCTTGTTTCTACCTGTCGGCAGTGCCAAGCTCCTTGCCCCTATGCTTCTGCCAGTGTGCTAGTCATGTGTGCAGCATGTGTGACATGCATTACGCTGCAGGAACAGGCTGATGCGGCTGTCAGTGAAAATGAGTTTGACACCCCTGTTCTAAAGGAAAATACATTTTTTCAGTAGTAAGGTCCATAGTGAATTTCAGCATATGTATATCTGGACCGTAGAAATACTTTCAGTTTGTTTCAATAAAAATGGAAAGGTAGTATTTCCCCCTACCCACATTTCCCGTTCTCAGTTTACACATCACAGGGTCAGGAAAAAAAAATTATCTAATCAGAGACAGATCGCATTGAACTGCTTTCTGTCTCTTAATGCATAGAGTATAAGGACTGTGCTCCAAAATTCCCAGCATGAAATCTGAAACTCAGTCCTGAGTATGTTCCTTACATGGTTTGTAAACTGATGCGATACGGTAAATACAAACCAGATTGTTCTGTCCCATAGTGCAGCTCCCAAGAAAAGGATACAGGTGAAATATCTGTAAAATTCCTTTATTTGCCTAGGATTTGTCACATTCAGCTTGGACATATCTTGGTCTGAGATTGTAGAGATTGCCAGGGCCATTTGTGCCTTTCTCTGCCTTGCTGCAACATCAGTCTCCTCCTTGGCAGTATGGGTAGGATCATTCTCTGCTTCCATTTCTATCTCACAGCCAGGTATCCTGTCAGTTTGGCTCCCACTAACGGGCACCAACGCAGAGTAATTAATTAGTTATTTTAGTCAGTTATCTCAGAAGGAGATGGGCTGCCATAGGAGGTATGTATCAAGGAAGTATACATTACTAACCCACATGAAATGCTGAGCTTTCAGAGGGTTGCAGTCAGGGCAGATGAGATCCACGATAGCTGAGGTCATTCTGTAAAGCCCTGCCTTGCCTCAGGAGCCATCTGAGAAAAGGAAGCCTCTGGAGAAGAGGAATAACAAATAAGCGAACAAAAACATTTCTCAGTAGGCTGTTAAAAGCCAAAACTATAACAAGATGAACACTTTTTATCATTGCTCTGCTGTTGCTGCTCTGCTATATTCTTCCTCTGTCCTGTTCCCCCCTCGTCCCACACACCTCCTGCATCTTTCCGGGGATATGAGGAGGGGAATTCACTGCTACGCAATCCTTCTTGCAGGGATTTTGTTCCTTCTAGTCAGGAGAGGAAAAGGAGATGATCTCACCTTAGCGTTCATCTGCTCTGAATTTTTCGCTGGTTTTGTTATGGCCTAAAGACATCGCAGCCTTGTTTTCCTGTATCTTCCTCTTAATCAATTTTGGGAATGTTTCTGTTTAGTGAAACCAAAAAGTCTTGGTCTTCCCTTACACACATGTTCCTCACGCTGTTTTCTGATACACGTAGTTCTTACTGCTGTCATCTAGCAATATGGAAGGAACACAAAGGTTGCGCTGAAATAATTTTAAAAGCATCTCTGAAATAAACTTACATAATTGTTTTGAGTCCTAAAGCAACATTGGTTTTGGTTATTCCTTTTAGTGATGTATAAAAATGTGATTGTAGCCCAGGGTTCATAATTTCTTCGCGAAACAGATGATCACAATGCCCTCTTAATAAATGCATATTGCATTGCATTACAGCAGAATTTCTTCTGAGATAACATGTTATGTGAATATGAAAAAAACTATTGTGATTTTAGTTTTAGAGCTTTAAATGTCAGCCTTTAAGAAAAATGTTTTTTAAAAGCTGAAAAAGGCAATAGACCCTTAAATAAAGTGACCTCAAATGAGGTTCTTTCCAGAAAGGAAAAAAAAAATGTTTTAAATGTTAAAATCAAAGAAAGGTAATTGATAATATTTTAAAAGGTTGTTTTGTTTTGGTTGTTTTTTGTTGTTTTTTTTTTTTTTTTTTTAAATTCTCAAATAAAGTTGTATATTTTCTACTGTGCAAGCTTATAGTTTTTTGATAATTTTCAGTTATGTCTACATACTGAAGGAGTGGAAAGCAAATATTTCTCTCTTAAAATTATTAGTTTTATACAAGCAGATTTAGAGTAAAAAGAAAAGTTTAGTGAGGCTTCTAAGACTTTGGCTGTACTCACATATTCCATGCTAGACCAAACCTAAATGTTTATAGTTCCCTTATTCCAGAGGTAAAAATTAATGGTATTAAAAATGCTGGGCTCCTGGTTTAATGCTTTTTTTAATGTCCTTGGAGGGTAGTAAATAGGTCTGTTTTCAAGCTTAAAAATCAAGTTGGAATTGAGGTTGGTTTTACCTCTCAGGAGGCATCCTATCTTTCAGCAGCGAATAGACAAGCAACAACCACCTGGTCACTGGTTATTTAAATCTGTAAGGCCAGATTTGCCAGGGTTGTCTCTTCCTATTTGTGTGTGACATAGGAGGAAAGGTATAGTAAATAAATAGGTGAGTTCACCTGCTTGCAACGCTACACTTCACAGAAGTTGTCAGTGTTAAATATCTCTCAGAACTACACGTTTGAAAAAGAAAAGTAGGTCTTTTACAGCATATGAGCCACTGAAAGCAGAAAGGCAAGGGGATGCTTTGTGCATGCCCTGTCACCAGAAATCAGTTAGGAGCTTCTGGGTAAACTCATAAAATAAAAGCAAAAGATACTGGGATGATTAAGGCACTAATTCACCAAAGGGAAAATAAATGTTCAAGACTGCTGTTTAGAACATGTTTTCTCCAGTGGTTGTTGCAATCTGTGGGCTTGCAATTTGATTTCACAAGACAGCCTCTCTCTTGCTCTCCTTTCTTCAAAATTACGCAGAAATTTTTGAAATCTCCATAACTTTCAAAGCAGAAAAGTCCTAGTCAAGTTTTGTGTAGGATATTGTGTTGTGTGTTTCAACACGCACATTTATTTGTGTATTTTGGAGTTGTCTCTTCCTCACAGATCTCAAGACAGGCTGTTGGTTCTAATGTAGATCTGTATACAACTCAGAGCATAACTGTTGTCTTGATGACTTACTGTCACAGTGAATGCTCCTTCCTGTAGATGTACTTATATGCCTCTCCTCTCATTCACACAACTACAGAAAGACACATGGTATTTCAGACTTGATTTCATAACTCTATTTCATTGGTAAGTTTCATTGATGTAATGGCTGAAGTTGTAAAACTGGCAATATCAATGAAGATATCAGCTGATGTCAAAAGTCCCTGTGCAAAGGGATTTGCAAAATTCACTCCTCAAGCCCTCTTGTAATCCCAACATGGTATTCAGTATTCGGAGTATTGTGTATAAATACTTCAGAGTGTGACGAATCCCCATATGTCTGTGCTCAACTTTTCACTCCTGTTTATGGGACCTTAAAAGACTTAGACTAGAAATTTAACTTTTCAATGGCTGAAGTTAAGTGACTTGAATCTCATCCAAAGAAAATACTTTAGTCCTATTGAAATCAAGGAGAATGCTCACATCAATATTTGCCTACTAATTCTACCAGATGCAGAATCAGACCTTGTTTTACGACACAGCGTGCTGTAGCATGTTTAAGAGTGCTTACAATTAGATGTCCCATATGAAGCCAACAAAACCTTTGCTTTAACAATATGTCTCTATCTGCATTTTATGGCAGTTTGTCATAATTTTGCCTGCCTGTAACAGTTTATGGTCATAATAAGACATTTAACAGCAGCTGTTTAAAATTTCATAAATATCATAAATACCAACCATTGCATTAAAACAAAAATAGAACCAAAGGGTATAAAAACTTGGTGAGAGACAGATTCCTAATGTTTTAAAAAATAATAACAGTGTTTTAACCACTGTATTGTGCCTGGTGAGGCCAGTAGCATAATGCCATAGCAATATACTGCAACTATAACTGCTAAATAAGAAAAATCCATGTAGGAAAATAATTCCAAGTGAAATAACAAACATCCATAAACTTTAAAATAATAAAAAACCAAGAGAAGTCCTAAGATAAAAGGTTTCATGGGTTAAAAATCATCGTTTTTCATATAGAAGTTTTGAATCCCATTCTGTAACAAAAAAATCCTTAATTTGTAAAAATATTTGTGATTAATTTTCCATGAAAAAATGTATAACCCAAATATCCCAGTTGTGTACAGTGACTTCTGTTTGGTAAGACTAAGCTAGAATCTTATGATTATGTACAGAATTAGCTTGTTAAGATCACGTCTGTATGTACGTAATCAGAGCTATTAAAACAGTGGATTACAAAAGTACAGGGAGGTTTTTTCTCACTGAGAAATCTAGATGGATGATGTCTTCTTCTGTGAAACAATTTTATCCTGTACTGCAGGGTAAGTTCTGTCTTCCTCTACCGTATAACCTGGAAGATGAAGTGATCTGCAACAGAATTTGTAGAATTTGTTATTGATGTATCCATTCAGACACTGATCAGAGACAGCAGGGTTCCTTCAAGAACACGTATGGATCATTTACTTTTATAGTTCTTTCACTTATTAGAAGTTTATAGTCATCATTACAGATGTACTCGTGAGCAGATGCTTACCCAGTTAACACATTAGCTCCCATGGAAGTACTGACTGTTCAGTAAAAAGGGGGTTGGGTTGTCATCCCAACCCAGAGAGGAGTCCACTGATTTAAATAGGATCAAATGTCTGCTAGATTTTTAACCTGTTTTTACAGAAAACAGATCTCTTAAAGAGTTTTGTTATAGAAAAAATTAAGTACTTTGGAAGTAATAAGGTTTAGAAGCTCATATCTTTACTGTTTGGAACATGTTTTTTAAATATATAGAGAAGATCATTACTTATCTTCTGACAGACAAAATTAGGCTATACATTGTCTCATTTTTTGTCTTTCATGCAGTAACTCCTATGCAGCTTAGTGTATATTGAGGAAAAGTTTCCAGTCCATTTAGCCATAGCAAACTGAAGCCCTCTACACACATTGTCCAGGTAAACATCTCAAGCGTGAGGTTATTGACTTGGTCAGCAGTGTTGCCCTATCTACCTGTTTTCATGTCACGTGCTTATGAGGACATGGGTTTGGGACCAGGAGGAGAGAGAGAAGAGACACATCTTATTCACTTGGAAAAACATTTGAAAGTATAACTTTTTAAAGAACTTTAGACACCGAATTCTGTCTTCCCAACTCCAGTTTAGTTGCAAAAGCATTCATTGTAGACATGTAAAATGATGTATTGGATATAGTCTTGGAGTGTCAAGTATGTTACAGAGCCAGGGGCAATAAATTACAATAGGAAATTCTCAATGTTCCAATCTGCAAACAAAATGAACTTATCAAAACAAAGAAATAAATTAAATGGAGGCTTCAATTCTTTTAATCTTTTAATCAAAGGCTTAGTGGCAGAATGTTATAATGAAGACCCTACATTATAAAGTCTTCATTACTTGAATGCTAAATTCATTACTGTTACTATGAAGTTTCATAAATTATTTAAACTGCCCTTGTCAAAATAAATTAAAAAGTACATTCTGTAATACTTTAACACTATTTTTTTCCTTCTTCACATTGTGCTCGCATGTATGCTTGATAGTTCCCAGAATTGGTTGATTCACAGTGGAGACTTGCTTCAATGCCTATTAATTTTAGTGACAGTCTTACAGCTAAGCTTCGTGGGAGTCTGAGTGGGCCCTAAGTGTACCAGTATCAATGAAAATAAGTCATGTTCTATTGTTATTGCTAATTAGGCTGCAAATATTACAGAGCAGAGACTTTCTTTAACTCTGTGATTGTACAGCACTTAACACAATGGGGTCTCCATTCTGACTGGAATATTTCCATTTATATAATAGTTCTCTTGTGAATGTAACAATTTTAAAAATTTGCTGTGTGCTCTGGGTATTTTTTATTAATTACCTGCTTTTCAAATGTTTTAATATGTGCAAGACAGCGGAAAAAATAAAATATATACTATAAAACTTGTCAAGTAGCTGTTATCAAGAATTATGGCAATATTTAACAAATATTTTTTAATAAGAGTCTAATGATGAGAACTGGAGAAAATATAATGTTTGAGAGGGAATTTGTTTGTTTAATGCGTACACAAATATATAAATAAATATATAACTATATGTGTGTATCTGTTTATGCATACTTATGTAAAAACTTTGGGGCATATATTGTAATCTGCTTCTACAGATGACCACCTGGCTGCGAGTTCTATCAATCAGAAATGTTAATTTGTATGAAACTGACATGGCAGACACTCTAAAAGGAGCAAGGAAGAAATGGGAAAATATTTCACAGCTGAAGGGGTGTAGTAATGAGCATCTGATACTAATTAAAAAAAGAGAATTCTTATAATAGCTTTTCTTTCAAGGTAGTGTAGTTCTAATCTCCTCAACATGTGGTTATGCCCAATAGTCATACTGGGTAGAAACAGTGCAAGGATTTTATTACATAAGGCATAAATGGAAAAGCTCAACTCTGATCATTCCTGTAGAACACTTGGTACTACAGACTCTTAAATTTCTATAACATTCTCATATAAGGTAAAGAGAAAACTTAGTATTTGAACTTGATTTGCATGGAGGCAAAATTAGATTTTATTCCTAAATATTAAAAATAAAATTAAAACTAAACAAAAGAAAAGCAAAAGCAATGTGTCTTTCTAAATAAAAATATCCTTGGAAAATATTTAGAGTATTTTACTTGAGAAAATAAAATGTTCCGTGTCCATGTGCATTATTTGCATTTGAGTGTTGTATAGTACTCTTTTACAGAATTTATTAAGCTTTGGAATTCCACTGCATAATCATGCACTGAGTGTGAGCACTGGGGAAAGGGCGTTAATCTTAAAATATAATGGCTCTGCTTTGTTTGGTTGGATAAATTCCTATTAGTTGTGTGTGTGTGTGCATGTGTAGGAGAGAAGCTGCTAATACTTTTCTCAATTCTTTAGTAATCCTAGTTTCAGAGTCTTAGAAAAGATGAGATTTATTTTTTGATCAGTTTGTTTAATTTGTTTTGTTTTGGTTTTTTGTCATTGGTGATACAGCAAATACTGTTGGCCAGAAATATCACTGTTCACTGAAGGGAAAATGTTCCCCTTTCTTTCGAGTTAAATGCTGAACGCCTCACTGGTGCTCTGACACCTTCATAGTGCATAAGCATAACCTCTAACCTGAGTATGCCCTTTAGCAGAAGATTAAATCACTCAAAGTCCTGTTTCGCGGGAGCAGTAGGACTCTGCAGTCACAGAGTGGTAGATCCAAAAGCAATTTTCTCTGTACCACAAAATGAATCTGTGGGGAGTCCCTTCATATGTCCAAGCCCTTGGAAAATAGAATTGCAGCAATACATTTCATGGGGTTTTGTGTGGCACTGTAATGGGGCACTCGCTTCCCAAAAGCACTGTTTCTATCTGTTTATGTGGGAACTGAGCCCTGCATTGCTACCTGCCTGGAACATTCTCATCCCAAAGAGTAAGAACAAAAGATTTCTTTCTCTTGGAAGTTTGTATTTTGCAAAAAATTGATAAGTATACCAGAGAAAATTGGCATGGTGTAATGTCACATTCTGGCTCAGTTTGAGGCCTTATAGCAGATAAATATGAAATGTCATAGCAGATGTCTGCTTAAAATGCAAGGGCTCTGCTTGTGAATCTTATGTAAGGTTCAGCATCGCTTGTTCTCACAGTTGACTGTGAAGTGAGTCTGGCTCCCAGCCCAGGTCTCTCACACAATGATTAACCTGAGACTACATGGCACCATCTGGTACTATCTCAGGTAGGAAACATATAGAAATGACTGAATAGTTACTCTTTTCCATCTGTAAGCAGAACAATATTTGAGGAATGGTACCTTTTTCTTTGCCCTAGTAGAACTGCCTTGAAATATTTCTTGTACAGATAAAACTTACATTCAGTGCTAAAACCCCTCACCAAAATGTATCTGGAAGTCTTTGCTACCTGCCTTCATTTTCGTACTCTTTCTTTTGATCTCCTTCTGTCTCTTTTCTACCCTCCTATCATTCTTCTCTCTCATCCTTCCTCTTTCTTTTTTTCCTTCCTTTTCTCCTCCTTTTTCCTTTTTTCTTTTGCTCTCTGTTGCACATTTGCTTAGTCTTTCCTGGACATCGATATTGATCCTGGAGTCTTGATTCAACTGGACACCTAGATATGCCATGTTTTCTGTTCTTGGCTGGAGAAGCACTTCTGTAGGAGCTTTTGATAAGTCAGCAGATGAAGGAAATAACCAACTCAGAAAGAGTGATGAGTTTCACGGATGACATGATGGCACCACTCCTATTTCTGATATCTAAGAAAAAAATTCCAGATGTGGCTCTTTGGAAATGCCTCACGGACAAATTAAGTGAGTGTTAACTCGAGGAAGCAATGTTAAAGGAGGAAAAGTGCAAACATAAAGGATCACAGGCTTCCATCTTGTCTTTATTTCTCTTTCTTCCTTGGATGTTTACAGGTTTAAGTGCCTTAAAAAAGCAGAACATGATCCTTTGCTGCCTTCCTATGTTTTAAAACATAAAAGCTTACCCACTCACCCTCTTCTGAGTTTCTAACGATCTAAGATGCCGCTTGAAAATCATGACGTGTAAAATATGAAGGTCATAGAATAATTAAGACTGGAAAAAACCTCAAAGATCATCAAGTCCAACAGGCAGTCCAACACTGCTGTACCTACTAAACCATGTCCTGAAGTGCCACATCTACACACTTTTTGAACAACTCCAGGGACTGTCACTCCACCACCATGTTCCAATGCTTGACAACTCTTTTGGTAAAGAATTTTTTTCTCAAATCCAATCTAAACCTCCCCTAGTGTAACTTGAGGCCATTTCTTCTCATCTTGTTGCTAGTCACCTGGGAGAAGAGACCAACCCCCACCTCACTATAACCTCCTTTCAGGAGGTCATAAAATATGAATTAGCCGAGGTTTTGAGATTTACTGGATTTGGGATTTTGCAGACCCAGGTTTCTATTATGTCTGCTCTGGGGCCAGTAACTTCATAGCTGTTAGAGCAGGGGCTGAAATGGTTGTGTGGCAGTCATTTCATCAGACAGCAGAAGTTAGGAGGTGGAGCTAAATCTGCCTCAAAAATGGCTCTCATAACTTTTCCCCCTACACCTGAGTATTTCATAAGTAGGAAACCTGAAGTAAAAGTAAATTTATAGGGTTCATAGATCCTTCATGAGAACAAAACCCCATGGAAATGAAAATAAAATAGTGGGCTGTAACTTACAACTCTAATGGAGCAGTTGTGGCAGAAAGTAATATCCCCAGATAGTGTTTCAGACCACAAAACTGGATCAGATATAGACTGGGCACTTGATACTGATAGATTTTTTTTCTTTCTCTGCTGATTTTGCCCAAAGTACTATTTTTCTTATAATTATTACATATATTCTTTCTTTTTTTTGTTTTTGTTCATTAACTTTTAGGACTCTGCTTTTCACTATGTTCTCGTCTAACAGCCAGACCCAACTGGTAAGCTATTTTATACTATGACTTCTGCTCCTAGAGGTTCCTAAACCCAGGAGATAAAGATAGCAAAACCAGCAAGGAAACATATAAAGTTGAGTTTTGATATTAGAACTTAAAATGCATGCCCAACAAACAGGGAGGAGTCTTGTATAACAGCAGGATAGATGGAATGTTTCCTAACTTCTTAACAAAAAATGTGTTTCTGTTCATATTTAGGAAACTCTTATTTTTTTTAATATTATTTTATTAGAAGTTAAAATTTCTCAGGAAGAGATGGTAAGATTGGATGGTCTGTTTGACATTACAGACCACAAAGCAAGTATTGTACCTGTTCTTGGATGTTCACATCAAGAGAAAAAGGGAATATTTACAGAGGTGTAAGTGTTCATGACTACATTTAATGAGATTTAGGCTGAGAAGCATCAAAAACTTCCTAGCACTGATATGTCTGATAATACAGAAGACACTCCAAAGGGAGGTTTTAAAAGAAAGATCAATGCTAAGAGATAGACTGTAATGATCAATTCAATTGGCAGTGGTGTGAACCAGGCAGCCAAACATGGCTTTTCTGTCTTTGGTTTCCATTATTCTACGGTAAAATTAGAAGGCAAATAAGCAGAACTGTTCATGACAGCCTTCTGTTTTATTGCCAATAGGAGAATGCTCACTGTTACCCAAGCTAATCCTGCTGCAATATAGTTTCAACATTTTATATTGGATATTGTTATAGGTACATATCACTATAACATAGTGCTTTCATTTTGAGCCCATCATGGCGCTGTAACAGTTTTCTAGCAAAACATGTTAAATTTAAAGGGGAAAAATGAGTGGGAAGTACAGTACTCAATTATACTGTGGCTTCTGTTTCAGGGGTTTTATTGTTAGACTTGGTTTTCATTACTGGTTCACAATAGCAGCTGAGATTTACTTTGTGTGTGTGTCATTTTAGTTTGAGTGTCTTCAGGGCTTTTAAATGCACTCAGCCTTTCCTATACTGTGGTATATATTTTACTTGCCTGCTTTTCTGTAGTTTTTAATTTCATTGAAATTAATGGTTATTTATATCAATGATTTGCAAATGTCCGTGTACTGATAGGATTCTGAGGAAGAAAGAAGTTTTCACTGAGCTTTCATGAGTTGTAGGGATGTTTACTACCTACAAAATGTGTTATTGCCAAAACTCAAGCAAGTCCTTAATTTGAGGTGATAAAAAGAAACTTTTAAACTCTTGCATACAATACTAGAAACTAGATTCAGATTATAAAAAAGGAATAATCCTCCTTAAATTGTTTATCATTTTCCCAGCTGCAAACGGATACCTTAATGGAATCAAAGATATCCTGCTTTCTTGAATGCTGCTTGTTTTGTGGAGGAAATTTATTTGAAATGTCAGAAAATAATTTAGATCCTAGATATCCCTCCTAAAAAAAAAATAAATAAAATTAATACATATGCAAGGTTGGCCAAAATCCAAGGTTGGCAAAGTGAGGGACAGAACACTGAGGTTCTCAAAAATATGAGCTCAGAATTGGCATTGTAACTCTTCTTCCAAATATACACCCATGTCAGATTTGTTAAGAAGAAAGGACTTTGCAAGAGAAAAGCCTGTGCATTTCTCTGGGTCTCAGAGGATATGATTTCCATCTGAGAAGAACTGGTTTGGTCTCGTAATGTTTCATTAAAAAGTTTGCCAGAAAAGAACATTAGTATCTGTTTTCCTGTCCTGAACGATGCAGTAGATATGTATAGGTAAAATCAGAAAAGATCTGATTTTGAATTTTTTTTCTTCTGGTAAATTTCTATTGTCTACAAAATTTAACAATAAGTGTGTCGATTGTCCTTGCTAATCCAGAAGCAAAGGGCTAATTGAAATTTAACTGTAATACAATGCCGATAGATCTTAATTTTGTTTAGTTAAATACCAAGTTAAAGAGAGGTCCAGGGGGCGCATCGGTTTGGTTTTCTATTTTTATTCATTTGGTAATCAGTGGATAATGTGATGGTACCTCACCTGTAAACAAGGTAGTACCTTTGTTTTCTAACAATTACGTTGTAACCCAAGGACTGACTTTCCTCCAGTACCTCAGGGAAGCTCCTTTGAGGGGTAACTTCAGTGGCTGGTACATCTGGGTTCTCTGTGGCACAATGTGGATACACCACAACTTATACTAAGCAATGAGATTTTATAACAACAGTTTTAATTATATTAAAAAATATATGCAGTTTCTATCACGGTAGCTAGTGTCTGGTGCTTTTAACCAAAAATTTCAGCTGAAAAGTTCATAATGATGTCTTGTTTTTGTAAAGAAGAGGTTGTAAAGTTGTATTAGGGGTCTCATTAGATGAGGAAGGTAGAACTGAGGGTTAATTTGGTTTTCATTTATTTGTACTGATGTATCACGGGTGGCTTATGGCATATTAGTGGTAGTCAACGCTGTTTGAATTCTGTCTTCGTCGTCACCAGGGAAAGAATTGTGCTATCAGAAATTATTGAGGTACATAAATAAACCGTGATAATTTGTTGTGATGATAATCATGAATGATTCAACATTTGAGAGTTTGAATCACCATTGTAACACCTCCTCTTCCTACAGTCCTGTTCCCTGCGAGCACCTGCAGATGTCTGAACCTTTGGTGGAACAGGGGAGGAGTGTGAGTTTGTCAGGACAGGGAGAGGCATCAAAGCCTGGCTTCATCTTCTCCTTACCCGAATGTCTTCCTAGAGGGCTCTTGGGAGTACGAAGGAGATGTATAGAGGTGGTAGGGAGGAAAAGTTCATTACAGAGGTGTAAAGGAACTGACTACTAGTGTTGGGCACAAAACTAGTCCAGCCATATCTGCAGTTCCACGTTAGTGGCATAAAAACAGACTTAATACCGTTAGCTTATTTAGCTCTGAATAGAGTTAGAAGTGTAATATTACCAAACATAAAAGTGAATATACAGATAGCTATATATCTCTATGCACATCTTTATAGTTACAGTTGAATATATGTAGATATATTCATCTTATATATACACATTCAAACTCATTCCTTTAAGTGCAGAAAATAGGCCCAACATCTACATCAAACAGGAGCACTTCCCAATATGCATAACCTTAGCTAGTACTTTTGATAAGATGTTAAGTCCAACAGCATGGGAATGGAAGAGAAGGGCTGTATAGCTGTGATCCATTGTCTTGTATAGTCTCTATAGTAACAGAATAGTAGCATATCACATTTTGTTAAAAAATTTAAAATGCATAGAGAGTATTTGAAGAAAACACCAGCTAAGTCTTTCTTTTCAAATGTTACTACTTACAGAAAGTCACCAGTATGATAAGAATTAAAAATCCTATTAGGCAATTGAGATTTTTTTTTTCTATAATTTGACACGAAAGTCTTTTTGTTAGTGACTTTCATATTGTATTAGCTTTAAAGAGGGAATGAAGAGGCAGGCTCTGGCTGCTAGCCAAGTCTACGATGCAGTCCTACCACAATAAATTCCAGAGTGAATGGCAGAAGCATTTAAATGAGCTAAGAACTCTGATGAGCAGACATGGCACAGTCAAGCTGATAGTGAACTGCAGTGTTAACCTCCCATTTCTGCTACAAGAATTCCTTGAAATTTTGGGGACAGAGTGCTGACTCAGAGGTGGATTTTATCCTTTAACCTCATATGCTGACACAAATGCTTCTTTACTATGTTGGACAATGTCTGTTCCACCTTATTAGGGATCATTCTTATATAAATCCTCTTCTTTTCCAAATTCATGAGTAAATTTCATCTTTCCATTGTAATTTGCTTTAGGCAGCTTACTGTCTCATTTTTCTGTTTTCTTAGAAACCTCAAATACTAAGCAGAACAGTGTATTTCAACACCTTACAATCCCTCTTTATGCGTGCAGAAAGAGAATGAAGCTTGTGCTTTGTCTAAATTAGGGTTCAAAATGAGGCATCTTCTTTTTAAGGAGTAAATGGAAGGGGAAAATCAAAAGATTATGCTTCTAGTTAGTACACCTATCTAAAGACCAAACTAGAAAAGAAAATCCATATCTAATTAGATTGAAAATTTCAGGGCAAATTATATGTGAAGAAAAAAAGAAATGATGAATGTGTATATTTACACATCCAACACTTAATGAAAACATCTAGACTTGGGGATGTCTCTCTGTATGTGTGTTTGTTTTCCTGGTGGTTTTTTTTGGTTCATGGATTGCAGCATTTATAAAGGCTCTTCCTCCTACAGCCCACAACAGAAATCTGGAGCTTAATTGGCATAATGAACAGATTTATGCAATTCCGATGTGTTGTCACTAAACCTTAACATAAAATTATACTGCTGAAAGTGAAAAGAGCTCAGAGGAGACAGCAGACAGCATTTATCTGGTAATGAAGGTACTGTACTTACAGTGCCATGAATGCACAATACGGGCCAAGTAGTGCAAAACCATTTCCTCTTCTTTGTCTACTTTCAGAAAACACAGATTTAAAATAGCACTGTATAATAAAGAAATCAGGAAAGTATGGATACAAATAATAAAATTTTTTAAATCCTATTTTTAATGGGTTTAGAATCATAGAATCATTGAATCATCTGATTGGAAAAGACCTCTGAGATCACTGAGTCCAGTCGTACCTGTTCCCTTACTAAATCATGTCTTTAAGGAACTCATCTACCAGTCATCTCTCCGGATGGAGACTCCACCCACCCCCCTGGGCAGCCTGTTCCAATCCCTGACCACCCTTTCAGTGAAGAAATTCTTCCTAATGGTTAGTGTAAACTTCCCCTGGTGCAACTTGCAGCCATTTCTTCTCATCCTATCACTTGTCACTTGTGAGAAGAGCCCAGCACCCACCCTGTCACAACCTCCTTTCAGGTGTTTGCAGATAGTGATGAGATCCCCTCTCAGCCTCCTCTTCCTCAGGCTAAACAACTCAAATTCCCTCAGTCTCTCCTCTTGGGGCTTATTCTCCAGCCCCCTCACCAGCCTCGTCGCCCTTCTCTGCACACGCTCCAGCCCTTCAATGTCCTTCTTTTAGTGAGGGGCCCAAAACTGAACCCAGCACTTGAGGTGCGGCCTCACCAGTGCCGAGTACAGGGGCACAATCACCTCCCTGCTCCTGCTGGCCACGCTGTGTCTGATACAGGCCAAGATGCCATTGGCCCTCTTGGCCACCTGGGCACACTGCTGGCTCATGTTCAGCCGGCTGTCAACCAACACTCCCAGGTCCTTCTCTGCCAGGCAGCTCTCCAGCCACTCTTCCCCAAACCTGTAACACTGCATGGGGTTGTTGTGACCCAAATGTAGGGCTTTGCACGTGGCCTTGTTGAACCTCATCCCATTGGTCTCAGCCCATCAATCCAGCCTGTCCAGATCCCTCTGCAGAGCCTCCCTTCCTTCAAGCAGATCCACACTTGCACCCAGCTTGGTGTTATCTGCAAACTTGCTAAGGGTGCACTCAGTCCCTTCATTGAGAACATTGATGATGTTGAACAGGACTGGACCCAGCACTGAATCCTGGGGAGCACCACTTGTGACCAGTTTCCAACTGGATTTACTTCCATTTACCACAACCCTTGGGCCCGGTCATCCAGCCAGTTTTTAACCCAACAGAGGGTGTGCCTGTTCAGGCCAATGGCAGCCAGTTTCTTCAGCAGGGTACTGTGAGAAACGGTTTCAAGGGTTTTACTAAAGTCCAGGTACACCACATCCACAGCCTTTCCCTCGTCCATTAAATGGGTGACCTTGTCATACAAGGAGATCAGGTTGGTCTGGTAGGACCTGCCTTTAATAAACCCACGTTGTCTGGACCTGATCACCTGGTTGTCCCACACATGCTGCATGATAGAATTTAAGATGATCTGCTCAGTGACCTTCCCTGGTACCAAGGTCAGACTGACAGGCTTGTAGTTCCTCAGATATTCCTTCTGACCCTTCTTGTAAATGGGTGTAACATTTGCCAGCCTCCAGTCAAGCAGCACTTCCCCAGTCAGCCAGGACTGCTGGTAGTTAAGGAAAGGGGTTTGGAGAGGACCTCTGCCAGCTCCCCTAATACCTTCGGGTGGATCCTATCTGGCGCCATAGACTTGTGTACGTCTAATTGGCCAATCAGGTCTCTAACTAGATCTTACTGAATCATTGGAGCTTCATTCTCACTGTCTTCTGGTTCAGGGGGCTGAGTATCCCGAGAACGTCTCACCTTACTCTTAAAGACGGAGGCAAAGTAGACATTAAGTACCTCTGCCTTGTCCTCATCCCTTGTCACTACTGTCTCTCCCCCATCCAGTAAAGGAGGAAGAGTCTTCTTAGTTAGGGTCATGGTCTCCTAAGTCATACCTTTTGAAGTTATTTACTAGTTGATTATAAAATAGACTTGGGATACAATTTAGCATGCTATCTAAATCAAATTTTAGCACTGTATTTGAGTATTTGTTGTAAATGACTGAAAGCAAGTACCTGAATGAAGTTGATTTGCATCCTATTCATGCTTTCCCATAAATTAACCTGGTGCACTGGATAGTGTTTTCAAGTGCCTCAGTGTCTCCATTTCTGAAATGAGTATAATAGTTCTCATGACTACTGAAAAGCACAACTGAAACCCTAAATATACTAATATATGCTTTAGGACTACTAGAAATTAGAAAGAAGAAAAAAAAAAAAAGCTTTTTAGCTATATTACCAAGAAAAATGTCTGCTAGATTTGGGGTTAATTCTGTTAGTTACAGGGTTTTCTGGCTTAACATCTGCAAGACCAAAACACCTATCTTAAATAATGTTGACAGCTACCTCATCAAAACTGTTGATTATTATATTTATCATAGAAATATATATATATTTATAAATATATAAATACTAAGTGGTAGAAAATCTAGCTATGAAAGATGACACTAAACAGAAATGTGGGGAAGGAGGGAAAATACATGCAAGAGAGAGCTCATGCCTCAAAGTAAAACTGAACTTTTTTTCAAAGAACCTTAATATCTATATTATTTTCCAAGATACAGAACATCAAAGCCCTTGGTAAAAATGTAGATAAATAGATTATTTTTATGCTGCTGAAGTGACTCATAGTTTCAACAGCACTTGCAATGTTTTTATGGATTTCCACCTCAAATTACTTGAGTTCTGTCTTATAAAAGATATGCTCCTTTTATCTAGATTATTTTTATCTTCTCACGGAACAGAAAAATACCAACAACCCTACTCTATAATCATCTACAGTACATTGTTTCGTGTCATCACTAGACCACTCAAAAAACATAGAAAGGTATGATTACTGCAGCATATGAAAGGCTGATGATAATGACTACAATGATTTTTACTTGTCTGACAGAATCTAAAAAAAAAAACTAGAAATTTTTATTTTTAATTGAGTTTATTACAATATTGGAACAGAATTTGAGTCCACAGATTTTGTTAGTTGTTTTGTTATTGCTAGATGGTAGCTATATCAATTGATTTTATAATGTTTTCTATTTGGAAGCAACCTGGCAACTGTTCTCTGCTCCTGCTGGCCACGCTGTTTCTGATACAGATCAAGATGCCATTGGCCCTCTTGGCCACCTGGGCACACTGCTGGCTCATGTTCAGCCGGCTGTCAGCCATCACCCCCACGACCTTCTCTGCCAGGCAGATCTTCAGCCATTCTCAATACCTTAGAGAATCTGGCTTTGGAATTTTAGGGGGCTACTTTTTTTTACGATGTGATATCACATGCTGTTAGGTTTTAGGAAGTATTAAATTGGGAGAACAATCACAATTTCAGTTTTCCTTGTTGTCTTTTAAATTTTTGTTTAGACGATGTTGCCATTTGTTGCATGGTATAATTTCCTCTATAAAGACTATTCCAATAACACAGCATGCTTTTGATAAAAGTATTTAAAATATATTTCCAGGTAGATGGTGTCTTCACAATACTTTATAATCCTTCCAGGAGACAGCAAGCATGAGTGTTAGCAGAAGCTTTCAAACTTGCTATAAAGGATCCAAGTAATGACAGTTTTTTCAAAACATATTTTTTCATTAAAATCCTCTGTATAGTTTGTGGAGAATATTACATTCAGATCCACACTCCCCATCTAAAAATGAGGCATCATTGTGCCATGGGAGAGTACAACAAAAAGAATATTTCCATAAAAATCAAAACAAACAAATAATTCCCCCCAACATGCTGATAAAAAAATCCTCTTTTACTTTCCAAACCTTTATCAAGGGAAGATACTCACATGGTTATTATAATTTCCTTCTAGAAATATGGATAAAATCTTTTCAGATTTTTTTATTCATGTTGCTATTCGTCCAAGCACAATAGAGGAAAAAACCCTTCAATTACTTACTATTCAGAATATTAACAAAATTGATATTTATAGCAAATGCACGGGCACAATCTAGATCTGAATATGACATCCTGTCACAGTATACCACTTGCATCAAAAACGTTTTTATTGACAGTTTCACTTGCTTTCTGAATTAATCTTTTTTCTTTATAATCTCAGAAAAATCCCCACCGAAAAAAGAACGGTATAAAACCTTCTCAAAAATTAGTAAAATGCTCTTAGATGATACACATGCTTTAAAGCTGAAGATATACTAACGTTTATATAATCAGCTTTCAGAGGCAAAACTTCAAAGCTTTTGAGCTACCTGCAAAACAGCACTGCCTGTAGCAGTGAGAAGGAGAAGGGGAGGGGATTGGCAGGAAGGAGAGATGATAGGTGGGAAAAGGAATTACAAACTTTATCTGTCTCATGGTTAAACTTGGCACTATTCACTATTTAAAAAAATAAAAACAAATCGATGCTGCTCTTGTTTTTATCACTGATCATAACTATCTAATAAGGTTGAAGTGCTCTGAGCTGTTTGTGGATCTTGCTGAAAAGGGTGCAAGAGAAAGAGAATGTTTCACGCAACCCAGTCAACTTGCAGTCCTCATTTCAGCACAACTGCGGTTCTCCTGCTCTATGGAAAGGAAGAGCTTTATCCCAGAGAGCTCTCTGTTATCTCTCAGAGAAAAGTCACAATTTCTCTCCCTTCTGTGTAGCACCTGCTGCATCTTAGTGTAGTGATTGTATTGTCTTGGTGGTTGGAAACATTGTCCAAAAGGGAGGAGAGGCACCAAAGCCCTAGAGCTCCCTGGAAGGAAGGATGCTCTGCTTTACACGTGGCTGGGGCCTCTGCCTTAGGCATACATTTTCCCTCTGTGAGTGAGCTGAGTTGGTAACGAGGTAGGCTTTGTTTCAGTGTTTTACCACTAAACCCACAATCATCAAATAAGATCACAGCTTTGAACAACATGTGCTCAAACACATCTTTTTATATTGCATGTTTTTGCAGCTGGTGCTTGCACAAAGAAACACGCAGAGAATAACAGGAATACCCTTTGGTGACTTGTGTATTGGCATGTATTCTTGTGGTAGGTTTCATAGAACATTACTCCTTAACACAGCCCGAGTGTTTTTTAGAAAGAACTTTTATATTTATACTTAATTTAACCTAGAGGTCTTTTGTTTCCTCTCCTAGTGAAGCAAGGCATATGTTTTGGTTAGACTGAAGATTTCTGATCCTGTTCCTCAGCTGGCCTAGTCCAAATCCATTTATATGAAGTCAGTGGTGCTGAGCCAATTTATACCAGCTCTGAAGCCAGGCCTCCATGTAGTTATATTCATGGGAATGAATGCCTGACGCAGTTTTGATTGATGTTTGAAAACTGCCAGGTTCTAAAAGACTGGGTTCTCACTAATCACAGCAGAGAGAGTTGTTATTCTAGGCTTGATTTGGGATCTCTTAAATAATTTCTAAATCGGATCTAGACACTTAAAGCTGTATCTGTACAGATAAGTGAAGTCAAATGCACTTGTTTTGTCCAACATGCTGAACTGGCTGACAATGTCCATCAGTGGTCATAAATACTGTGAACAATGGCTGATTTGTGCTCATCAGGCATACAGAGTGGCCTTCTTTATCTTTCTTAATGACACTGAGAACTTTTACAATATTTTATTTATGAGATTATTCAGTCTGGAACGAAGCAGAGCATGCTGCTTTCATGTTCCATAGGCTACCCCGTGTTGGTGGTGCTGTATTCATTCTGTGAATTTAACAAAATTATTGTAGCACTGGATGTTAGAAACTTGGTGCTGATCTGCATAATGTTCAGCAATCCTCACCATTTCTCGCTACCAGCCTGTGGTGATGTTGTCTAGTAGCTCCACGTTGAGCTGGGGTGGGGTTAAGATGTGTCAGTACTGGATAAAGAGTTCTGAAGTTGTACTTGATGCTTCCCAGAAAGGAGCTATACATTTCACTGCTTGTAAGAAAATATGTTTGATTAATTCAGTTTAAAAGACCAGGACAGACAAAGACAGATGCAGACTTTAAAAACTCTTCTAAGAAGAATGCAGGAAGAAAATATAAGGATTAAGCGAAAAATATAAATGAGAATGAGTATAAAAAGCCAGCTTTGAGGCTGCGAGGCTCTATGAGAATTATCAGGTATGCTTGCGAAGGAAATATTTACATACACATTGCAAAGCAGTGGAAGTGTAATTGTGATGACAGTTATGAGACCATAAGAAATATGCAGAGAAAGATAGGGCTTTGAGGGGAAATTCAATTTTAGCACAGAACAGCCTGGTTCTATCTCTAATACTGAGTATTTTTTCAGCTAGTGCATTTGGATTATGGCTTTACTGATTCTTCAGTCTGCTTCCAGCCTCTGCAAAAATTATGATGGCTGTGGGGCTGATACAGCTTGCACCAGCTGGCAATGGGCCACTGAAGAACCTGTCAGAGTAAGCACAGCCAGGGTGCACGGTGTCTTGACCACTCCTTTCCTGTCTCTGACATGCCTCTGAGATGCCTTCAAGGCAGGTAGGCAGGGAAAAGGGGTACTGTGAAGAGGGAGATCATCTAAGTAGCAATCTACATTCTTGCTATACCTGTTAGAGGTAGTAAGACTGGAACGCTGAAAAGGTTTCCTCACTGGCATTGCAAAACCTGAAGGCAGATGTGCATACATTTCATGTAGAAAGGCAGGCACTTGTGTGAAAACACAGAAAGCTATACCCAAGACATATTGATGAATAAGGTAGGCAAGGACACAGCAAAAAAGGGCTAGTATTCACTGTAATCTCCTCTAATACCTAGGTTTTGCCCCAGGAGGCTGAAGAATGCGTTTTACTTCCCTACCAAAGATATTTTAGTGCTAAACTCTTATGCAAAATGTATCTACAGCAGAAGCCTTGTCCTGCTTGGACATCATCTCAGGCATACCTTAAGAGCAGAGGACCCAGGCAGAAGGCAATATAACAGCCCTGGGAAGCAGGCAGGTAGTAAGGTGTCCATCTCTTCCATAGTGGACAACAGAAGAGCAAAACTTGAGCTGCTTCTTGTGGCTAAAGCACATGAACAACTTAGCAACATGTTTTGTGAATCGTTTGGTCAGCTAGGTGCTATCTATCAGTCACTGGAAAGTCTTCAAAACCTAATTCTCTGTATCTCTAGACTAGACATTGCCTTAGGATATGGGTTGTGAAAAACTAGCAGCCAAGGTGGAGGGATGAAATAGGATAGTGTAATCTCTCTCTCTACCACCTACCTTTATCTCCTTGTATTTCTTCATTTGCAGTTTTACCAAATGGTTGCTTTTGTTCCCTCCTGGTCTTCCCCCTCTCCTTAGCTGCACTTTTTCTTAGCCCAGCTGCTCTGCTCCGTATACAAAACCTGGCTAGAAGCAAAGCTAATAAGATTTTCAATCTCCAAAGCACAGATGGCATTTTCCGTGCTTCAGAGACTATCAATCTTATTTGTCTCACTTCCTGGTCATTAGAAGAGGGAAGGGAGGAATGGGAGGTGCAGCAAGTCTCCTGTTAGGCTAGGAGAGGAAAATGCCCCCTATCAGCATTGACAGGGAGTGAAGGTAGGTGAGGAACAGGGAAAGAATAGAGAAGCAAGACTCAGTGCACAGTGCTGGAGTCTGGTCTGGTCTAGTAATGATATAGAAAAGAAAACACAAAACAGTAAAAAAAGAAATGTGTGAAAAGGAAAATAAAATATATTGTAGGGAAATAAATAAATAGAAAGAATATAAATAGTGTTTGGAGAAGTAAGACCCATGGGTTGAGAAATGGAAGAGATGCAGAGCCTTATGGCAAGAAAAAGAACTGTACAGTGATCACGGTATCACAGTATCATAAGGGTGGAAAAGACCTTTGAGATCATTGAGTCCAACCTATGACCCAATACCTACACCTACTCCTACTCGTCAACTACACCATGGCACTAAGTGCCTCATCCAATCTCTCCTTAAACACCTCCAGGGACGGTGACTCCACCACCTTCCCGGGCAGCGCATTCCAGTGACCGTTCCAGTGATGTCAACTAGTTGTGTGGGTGGATGCAACCTTTGTGAGGTTGGAGCTGTGAATGGGAAGGCATGAAGCTGATGCGAGAGGGAAGAAAGCATGACCAAGAAGAACTAACACTATGTTGTAAATGATCTGTGTTATCGGTCAGGAAGGAAACTTATCGTGCCTTTTCCTCCAGCTTTTTTTATTTTTCTTTTCTTAAAAGAAAATATTGTTCTTTGCCTCTGTAAAACATGTATATGACCTTCGGGTTTTTCCTCGTGCCTTTGGGCCTTCTAATTGCAAAGAACTTGAAAACATGGGTAGAGGCCTCACATAATATTTTTCTATAGATATGGGAAAAAAGTGGACAGAAATAGGAGTAGCCTTAAGTGCTGAGCTAAAGTGAACCCAAGCACTGGGTTACAATGTAGATAATACTGAGAGCTTCCCCTATCTCTTCTTCCCCTATCACCTCAACAGAGGTGACCTGTTGAGAAGGTACTTAGGGCCCACCCTCGGGAAATAAGTGTCTGCAGTTCTGTTGACACTACTAAGAAATTTTGTTCAACTAGGCATTGAGCTCTCCTCTGACTCTTCACATGTAACTCTTCTCTTCATCACACAAAAAGACCAAAAAATCATTCTATAAGCAAAAACAAAGTACCTCTTTTTTTATTTTGGGTTTTTTTGGTACGTTGCGATTTCTGTTTGGTTATTTGCATTAAATACAAAAGCAACTCTTGTGAAACAAAAGATATGTATTTATATGGTATCACTTCTAAGACGTATACATAAGAAATTAGGTTGTAGTGGGTTGGCTTTGGTTTACTTCCAGGTACACACTAAGTCATGCTATCACACCTTTCCCTAACAGGACAGGGGGAGAAAATAAGATGAAAAATTTGTGGTTTGAGATAAAAGTAGTTTAAGGAAATAAAACAAAAGGCACAAGTGGAAACAAAAACCAAAAAAATCCTGTAGGTTTATTCTCTGCATCCCATCAGTAGGCAATGTCCATCCACTTCCTGGGAAGAAGAGCATCAGTATGTGGAGGGTTTGCTTTGGAACATAAATGCCTTGATAACAAATGCCCCTTCGCTATCCTTTCTATTATATTTTTTTATAGAGTGTGACATTATATGTTATGGGATATGTCTTTGGTAAGGTTGGATCAACTGTCCTGGCTGTGCTCCCTCCCAACCAACCCCTTGCCACTCTCAGCCTGCTGGCCTTTGATGTGGCAATTGGAGAGAGAGCTTTTATGCTGCACAGGTACTGCTCAGGGACAGCCAATACAATGTTGTGTTATCAACACCTTTCCATCTATAAATACAAATACACTGTATGCTGCTGTGAGGAAATTCTGATCCAGCCAGACCCAATACGTAGGCGAAACTCAATAACGATCATATATTCCTAGAATGTACTTGGAAGGGACCTCTGCAGCCATCTCTTCCAGTCTCCCACAGAAAGCAAGATCAAATGAAGAGAGCTGCAGCTTTGTCTAACCAAATCTTGAAATCTTCTGAGGCACAAGGTTCCACAATCCGTCTGGACAGCCCAGTTCAGTGCTGCGCTATTTTCCTAGTGAGTTTTTTTTTCCTGGTGTCTGATCTGAACCTTCCAAGCCACAGCTTCTGGTCATTGCCTTTTGTTATACCATCTGTCATCACTAAGAAATGTTTGGCATGTACTCTCATTTCAAAATATCAGTTGCCTTTATAAATGAATACACTGATTCTGAGTCCATGGTGCTCCCCTCCCACTACATTAGTTTTCTATAGCTACTGATAGAGAATGGCTTCACGATGAGCTGGAGATGGAATCCTCTGTATTTTTATCTCCTCCTTATTTAGGATGTGAGACTTCTTACGTAACGTTAGCCTTCTACAAGCTAGCTGTCACATCTAAGATCTATTGTTCCTTTGTAATTACTGAAGAGAAAAGCCCTCCCACAATGTGCTTAACTACCCCATCTTACTTCACATCTAAAATTAGGTAGCGTGTCACTTACTGTTAGGGTTAGCTTTACATGGAATGTGCTACTTCAGCTGAATAAAAACAGTACTTTTTTGCTAAAGGCGAAATTGTTAAATTCTTTCAAAGCAAATTAGTACTTAGCTGGCAGACAGAAAGGCAGACACACAAAATGACTACCTTATTTCTTTAGAAAACTGAACTAAAAGAAAATGCATGATACCTGTTCTTTCTGCTCAGTGCTGAATGTCTTACGCCACTTAGCTTATTGAGGATTAAATTCTGAAGACCTCTAGGATACAATATCTTTCTGTAAAATAAATACACAAAATATGACTGTGCTGCTTTCTTGCTCTCTAGCTTTCACTGACACTGATGTCCTTTATATAAATAGGAAACATGCTACAGTTTGTACTTGTGTCTGTCTTCTATTTATTCAAATGTATTTCCTAATATTAGAAAGCATTATATTTCTCCCCTTCTGTGGGTGATTGATACTAGATATGTACATTTGAAAGTTTTCAAAGAAATATAAGCTAATTCAGCATGCATTTAGAAAAGTACAACTGAACATTCACTCATTTCCTCCTGTATTAGATCAGGCTGTCATCATTTCTAAATCCTCATTGTAATTCAAGATGTGAACACTGAAAAATATCTTCATCTCTTCCTGGAAAAAAAAAAGTCTACTTGAAATAGACAACCTCCTTTAGTTTACAGATTTTGTCATTATTATTTTGCTCCTTTTTAGTGTTACGCATAAATATTGATTTTTGTTTTGCTAAAATCTTCAAAGGAGTGTATTCATAGAATACAAAAGAAATTTCAGAATTGAGATTTGAAAAGAAATGTCTGTAAAGTGAGGTGAATCTTTATGCAGCATTTTTTGTATAAAATGAAATAGATTCTAAGAAATCTAAGAACTTTGTTGGAACCAGTGGATTGCAAAACACATTCAAGGATAAGAAAAAAGAAGATATTTATCTGCTTCAAAAAAGTTTTCTTGTGTCCATGTTAGAATACCTTAGATGTGAGAAGTTCCCCGTTTTAGAATAGTTAATAACTCATTGTTTACACTGGATATCAGATGTAATTCAGAGCGGCAATATGAACATGAATTATTCTGTCTTGAATTTCTCAGCTATTTGTGAATCTTTTCTGATTTAATAATTATTTAATTACAAAAATTTTATTAGCTTCCAAAAAGACGACAAGAATTTTCAAATTAATCTCACTTAATGTTGGGTGACTACAATGTAGAATGTTATATTTGAGCTGTGTTGCACTCTCCAGTCAGTGAATAAAAACAGATACTAAGAGATCAGGGCCTTATACATTTGTTCTACCATATATAGGGAGGCAGATTTTGATTTTATTCTAATATAGAATGACAGTAAATACTTGAGTAAAACTCAAAAAAACCCTCAAGCAAAACTCAGAAAAAGTTTTGTGAAATAGATGTTCTCTTTCCAAGGGAATCCAAATCTTAAATCAACTGTATTAGCCAAATAAATAAAGTAAAACATGTTGAATGGCTATCCAGAATCAAATAAATGTAAGAAGATGAAAAGTGTTTGGTTTGAACACAGTTTGCCCATTTAACAATTTTCCATCACATATTCAACAGCTCCTGTTTCAGTGGTGTAGCCTTTCTTTTGGTTACATGATGTCTTTTACTTGATGCTTGGACGTTTTGGCACTTCATGATCGAGTGACCTAGTGATCTTCAGTGCTCTTTGTGTTACATGTAGCACTCAGATGGGAATGTTTTAGGTTTTTTCTGTTTCCTCTACGTGTTTCATGTTGTGACATGTTCCTGTTGGCCTAGGCAAGTGGCCTCGGAGCTACTTTAGAAGTTATCATCCGCAGTAGTGAAAGTATCGGGGTGCAGAGAGATCCAACACATGGAAATTCTTGTTGTTGTGGCCTGGTATATGTACCCATTCCCTCCCAATGTGTCCTCTTTCATTACATCTCTGGAAACCAAGGAGTACCAAGTGTCTGAAAGGTATCTTTAAGCAAAATAGAGAGTCTTCCGCTTCCTCCTGCCTAAATGTGACATTTTCCTTATCAAACCAGATAGCAGTGCTGAGTAGAGTCTGGGCAGAAGAGGACAACCTAATAAATAAAACTGACAAGGAATTATTCAGTTAACTGTTCTTATTTGAAAAATGCTGAAGTGAAACATGCTGTTTGGTTTACAAATTTTCCAAATTAATTTTTGGAAAATAGTTTAGAAATGATCAAACTATTCCAACCCCATAGATTTTAAAATGAGATAAATTTTATTTTTTTCTGATTTTTTTTGAAGTAAACTAGAATAAAATGTTGATAAAAGTCAAACTAAAAATGAAATATTTAGAAATAAAGGAAATATGCCCTTATATACTTATAGTGTGTGTGTATATATCAACTATACATTTTCAAAAGTAAGTAGAAACAAAACTTCACCTTTAAATTAAAAAAATATTGTCTCAGGAATTTTTACAAATCAGAAAAAAATTAATTACTGCTAAAACCCAACACTTAAATCTACTTATTTCTTTTATTTAGCTCATATGTATATACATTAATCACAGTATTAAAGAAAATTAGCAGTCTGTTAAGATCAATGTTTAGTTTAAAACGGTGGAATCTTAAGATCACCTAATTTTGAGGAAGGGGAAAATACTCTCAAAATTATTCTGTATTATTGAATAGACTTACTCTGCAGTGCAGCTATTTTCTTGAAGGACAGATTGCATTTTAAGCCTCTATGATTATTTATAGAGCTAGATTCTCTGCTAGTTTTTTGCCTTGATTGTCATTTACATTGATGCAGAGTCATTGCTACATGGGTGTAAAATGCTGTCATTCCAAGCTGGTTAATATTTATCCTACTTTGCACATATATACATCATCAGACGTAGAGCAAAACACTGCAGAATTAGGCTACCAATTTTACAAATATTGTTGGAGGAACTAAGGTTGTTTTTCACTGTATTTTCATGGCGGTAAAATACGTTATCTTTGTCTTTTTTCACAGTATAAAAAAAAATTCAAGCTTCTAAGACCCCCGGTAACACAAACCTAAACAGCATGACATTACTGTCTTTTAAATTCTTACTGAGTTTACGTACATCACACTAAACATTTTTTCATGTAGCTTGGTAGCATTTCATTGTGCAGGTGTTAAACATTCCCCCACTCCATTGGTGCATCAGAATAAGCCTAAATGAAGGAAGAAAACATTAAATTTGATCATAGTTTGTTAAAAATTTTTGTTAGCTTCAGCCTTTAAAGGTTCAACTCTGTTACCTAATGAGAGGAACCTATCAGTGTATGAAATGCCATAGACCATATTTGATACCCACACAAGGCTATAAGATAAAATAGAAAAACATACCTTACCGGGAGGGTCATAGAAGGACAGATATGACAGCTTAGGTCATCTCAAAGGCAGCTATGTATTGATGTTTATGCAGCTCAAATCACTCGAACAGTTTCAGAAATAACACACAAAATGTAATAGTATATGTTGTCATTTAAAGGGAAATGCTGCCATAGAATAATCCTGGCTCTCTGAAGCCAGATCAAAGACTTCCTTTGCTAGAGATCTGATCTCAGCCTGTCAGGAGAGGTAAAAACATTAACTTAAAGCACCTTTGTGTGTTTTATTTCATAACTGGAACAGACTTCAAGGATGCACACAGTCATTTAATACAACTCGGCTGACAACCAGTCTTGATAACTCCATAAGGTGACCAAATCCTTCTGGTAAAACTCTAATGTCTCATTTTGAAGCCTGCAGAACATGAAGCACATCGGGATTTCAGTAGCTGTACTGAGTAAAAGCTCATATAAAGTTGCCACAGATCAATTTTTCTGCTGGGGAATGAAGCAGGATTAATGGACCAGTCTCGGGGCAGGATACGACCAAATTTAAATATTTTATTTTCTGTCCTGCAGCTAATACTGTAGCTTGCAGATCAAGAGAGATCCTTCTCCTTGGTGTATCAAATGCATTTTTCCATATTGCAAGTGTTTTCTAAATAAAGCTGAGGCTGGTCCTGAATCTGAACTGCAGACCCAGCCGTAGTTCCTCAGGTTTAAGTCTGTACTTTTTAGGAGAGGAGTGGCTGGAGAGTAGCCTTGAGCGCCACCATTGGAGAAGGTTGTTAAGGTACTTGAATGCATCCAGAGGAGGTAACAAAGCTGGTGAAAGCGCTGGAAGGAATATTTTATGAGAAGGAACTGAAGACTTTGGGTTTATCTAGTTTGGAGAAAACAAGGCTAAGGAGACAACCTCAGTGCTCTCTACAGCTTCCTGAGGAATGGAAGTGGGAGCAAGGTGCTGAGCTCTTCTCCTGGGTATCCAGTCACAGGATGTATGGCAATGGTTCAAAGCTGTGCCAGGGGAGGTTTAGACTGAGCGTAAGGAAGTATTTCTTTACCCAGAGAGTGGTTAAACACTGGGAGACGTGGTCAATGACTCAAGCCTGCGGGTATTTAAGAGGCATTTGGACAATGCCCTTAATAACATGCTTTAACTTTCGATCAACCCTGAATTAGTCAGGGAGTTGGACTAAGTGACTATTGCAGGCCACTTCCAAAAATTATTCTATTCTATTCCATTCCATTCCATTCTATTCTATTCTATTCTATTCTATTCTATTCTATTCTATTCTATTCTATTCTATTCTATTTCTATTTCTATTTCTATTTCTATTTCTATTTCATCCCATCAGTAAGACTGAAACACATCACGTAAATTTCCTGTATACATATTCTTAAAGTCTGCAGTCAGCTGGTATCCCTTTTTTTTTTTGCCTTTTGTGGACGTCTAGAATATTTGCAGTCCACAAGCTAATTCTAGTACCAAAGGCAAAAGCAATTAATGTTAAAAATTCTTCTTAGATTTGAAGATTGTCAGATTTGAATTCTCTTAATGTTTTGCAGCTCAGAGAAAGTTTTTCTAACCATCTATATCTCTTAAGTTTCTTTACCTAATATTATTAATGCATTTACCTTGAAAAGACAGAGCTCTCTTTTACAGACACTTCTCTTTTTCTAACAAAATTAGGCTACTTTCTCAAGACATTGAGTACTTCAATGTTATACTTCCCCTTATACTCGGCACTGGTCAGGCCGCACCTTGAGTGTTGTGTCCGGTTCTGGGCCCCTCAGTTTGAGAAAGATGTCGAGATTCTGGAGTGTGTCCAGAGGAGAGCAACGAGGATGGTGGAGAGGCTGGAGCACAAGCCCTGTGAAGAGCGACTGAGGGAGCTGGCGTTGTTTAGTCTGGAGAAGAGGAGGCTCAGGGGAGACCTCATTGCTCTCAACAGCTACCGAAAAGGAGGTTGTAGTCAGGCAGAGGTTGGTCTCTTCTCTCAGGTGACCGGCGACAGAACAAGAAGACACGGTCTCGAGCTTCGTCAGGGGAGGTTTAGGCTCGGTATTAGGAAAAAAATCCTTCACTGAAAGGGTGATTGGTCATTGGAATGCGCTGCCCCAGGAGGTGGTGGAGTCAGTGTCCCTGGAGATGTTTAAAAGGAGATTGGATGAGGCCCTTAGTGACATGTTTTAGACAATGAGTAGGTGTTGGGTCATGGGTTGGACTTGTTGATCTCAAAGGTACTTTCCAACCTTGTGATACTGTGATACTGTGATACTGTAACATTCTAGAAATCATCAGGCCAGCAAAATACCTTTGAAGAAGGTTTCACACCAAATTGTATTGATAATATTTTCAGTCATTTTAACCTTTTTCTTATCTAATATGTCTGCCATTGTTAACGAGTCCTCCTGTCCCTTCCTTTTCTCTCCCCTCCTTTCCCCTTCCTCTTTCTTCCCCTCCCACCCCTCACTGTTTACAGGGGCTTTGTTTACACTGCTTGAAGGTTTGGGGTAGTTTAGTCTGGAGAAAAAGAGGCTCAGGAGAGACCTTATTGCTCAATGCAGCTACCTGAGAAGAGTTTGTAGCAATGTGGGTGTTCTCCCGCATAACAAGTGTTAAGAGAAGAGGAAATGGATTCAGGTTGCACCAAGGGAGATTTAGACTTGATATTAGGAAAAAAATCTTCACTGAAAAGATTGTCAAAACTTGGAAGAGGCTACCTAAGGAAGTGGTTGAGTCACCATCCCTGGAGGTATTTAAAGGATGTGTAGATGTGGTACTTAAGGACATGGTTTAGTGATAGCTTGTCATTGCTAGGTTTACAGTTGGACTTGATGATCTTAAAGTATGTTTCCAACCTATTTGATTGTATGATTCTATCTCATATGGACCCCAAATGGTGTCTTTTAGAACGTGACACCAAGAATATGTGTTGCATGCCGAGAAAGGGCTCGTGGAGGTCTGTACGTGTATTCAAAGGCATACTCCTACAACCTGTGTGGACAGCTATGTAGTTCACAGAGAGACAAACATGGTGTAGGGTTGTTCATATTGCCTCTAGGGAGTGAAGCATCCCCAGAAACGCATCTGACTTTCACTTGAGCTTGACAGAGATTTTGTGGTCAGGCAGAGGAGTTTGGGAAGTGTAGTGGGGCCAACCTGGTGTAAGACTAGGCAAATCTAATCTGCCCTTGCTGTGAGACATCCAAGCAACATTGCTTCTTTCCTACTGCTTCTAAGCTCTTTAATTGAATCAGAAAAATAACACACCTGCCAGGGTAAATAAACAAGTTTCAGAAAAATAAATGACCCTTTCCCATTGGCTTTTGTGTCCTCTTCTTCTTTGCTCTACTCCAATTTTTTAGCTGAAAATATTGATTGGGCTAAAATTACTTGTTGAGTTTGTTGGTTTTTTTTTACCATTGGGAAAATTGAAATTAAATGTTTTGTGCAAGCTTGACATTCATTTGTGCTGGCTGAACTCCCTTGGAATCTCAAGGGAGATATAGCTTGTGCACTTAATCTCCCATTCCTCCCTGTGGGCTGGGCTTCCCATCTGAACTACATCTTCTGTAAGGAGGGACCCAACAACATTCCCTTCAATTGGTGTGTGCCTCCGTATCTCCCTGTCTCGCTTTGTTTCTGTCTAGAGAGATCTCATTTCTCCTTTTCGCTTGAATTTTTCTTATTCATTGGAAAAACAGATTTTTTCTTATTCTGCCTAATGTCTCTCAGCTGTGCTGCTGTCAAGTCCCAAGAGCTTTACTTCCACCACAAATATTATTATGAAGAATACATTGTTCTGGGCTTATAATGAGGACAAGTTTTGCTCAATAGATCCCTCTATATGTCAAATACATCTTTTGCATGGCCACACAAAGTTTTGGTGTATCAAAGAAGGTTCGAAAGGAGTTTGGGGTCACTCTTTATGTTGCACTTATCTTGGGATTCAGAACTTCTGTGTTAGCTTGGAAAGAAAAAATTCTTAATTTGGGATAAAATGGGTTTTGTCTATATGAGTTTTTTGTTTGTTTGCCTTTAAAATTTTTACTAATTAATTTTTTTTTACTGAAGTCGTATATATGGTATCTCTGGTAGCAGTACTTCTACATACACACAAGCATGGATACTCAGTTGATAAATATGGTGAAAAGAATACTTTTACCAGATTATACTCAAAGGGATTGCTTTTTCCTTCTTTCTGCCACGCGTGGCATGTTTTATCTTCCAGCCTCATCTGTGAACTTCCTTTATGAATAAATGTGTATTCATAGTCTCTTACAAGGTCCCCAAAATTAGAAATACCCTTGTCCTTCTTGGATCTGCTTTTTTTTTGTTCCTTCCCTGATGCCCTTCTACTCCACTTCCCGGGTACCTCCTTTAGTACCTCTCATTGAATTAATTTTTTCTTTTACCATCTCCTGCAATTCCATTTATGTATCCAGAAATGCCCTCTCATTATTTCCTAGTGCAAATACCTATATGAAGACTAATGTAAGTTTCATTGCTTTCCAAAGAACGAGGTTCTCAAGTTCTGTACAGTTTAGATAAGGTTGTGCTTAAGGTTAGTTGATTTTGTTATATTTAGGTTCGTCTATTTTTTTTAATCATGCAATTTTTATTATTTTTTGTCAGACGAATTTGGTTTTAGAAGTTTGGAGTTTTTTGGTTTCCCTTCCCTTCCCTTCCCTTCCCTTCCCTTCCCTTCCCTTCCCTTCCCTTCCCTTCCCTTCCCTTCCCTTCCCTTCCCTTCCCTTCCCTTCCCTTCCCTTCCCTTCCCTTCCCTTCCCTTCCCTTCCCTTCCCTTCCCTTCCCTTCCCTTCCCTTCCCTTCCCTTCCCTTCCCTTCCCTTCCCTTCCCTTCCCTTCCCTTCCCTTCCCTTCCCTTTTCCCAACTGACTCTGGTGACCACAGTAAATGTTAACCATCGCTTGTGACATCTTTATAGGCGCATGGTCTCTGATCTAAAGGCACAGGAGTAGCAGTGAAGCAGCTCCCTGAGCCTCGTTTCAAAGCTAACAATAATGAAGTCTATCTGTTGCTCATGAGCACTATTTGCCTCAGTATGTCTTCGGTAAAGACGCTGGGATCTGGCCCTTAACAACATAGCATGATGGTAGGGAATATGTTGTACTTAAAAAAAGGCAATTTGTTTGCAGTAAAGCTACAAACCTAATGTTTATAAAACAATTTTGTGGCAGTTAGAATAACAATTATATACATTGGGATGCGTTCTTTTGTTCTCTGGTACCTTGGCAA
Source organism: Neomorphus geoffroyi (assembly GCA_033558235.1). Taxonomy (NCBI): domain Eukaryota; kingdom Metazoa; phylum Chordata; class Aves; order Cuculiformes; family Neomorphidae; genus Neomorphus; species Neomorphus geoffroyi. The sequence continues at coordinate 371,839 of JAUMJM010000005.1, forward strand.
ACATTCTTTTTCATCCTCTAGCTCATGATGTTAACAACCCAACCCAAAACATCTCAGTACATTCATAATATGGGTATTTTTTAATTCAGCTGAACTGGTTGATTTGAATAATTTTACAGCATACATCAAAAGCTCGAAAATTTATTACAAAATGCTGATTTTTCCAAAAATAAGGTAAATATTATTTGTTTCTTTAGTGAGGAAAGAAAATTGCTTTTCTGAAACAAGGATGTTTCTACACAGAGGATAATATTTATGCTCAGACTCTAAGTATGTGACATATGAACCTGAATGTTTTTGGAGTTGAAGTGAATTAGACTACAGTGAGTGCTTATCTGGACATCTGCTCTGAATGTTAAGGAGATCCAATTTGATCTCACAAATCACAGATTCGACATGAGGTCTTCAGCTTTAACCTAACGACATTTAAGGATAAATAAATAAATGTGCAGGAGCTGTGTATGTGTCTCTAGTGAAGATAGTGCATATTTTACATTTTGTGTACTCTTTTTTCTGCTGTGCAGGAGTTTTAGAAACTTCAGGAAATGATGGAAGGAGAGAGAGAAGGAGGGAGAAAAAGGACTTGTCTGTAACCACATGACTCTCAGGCCTTTAGTAATAGCATCAGACTGGGATAAGAAAAAGGACATGATTTTTTCAGTGCTATCCTTTATCCTGCAATAGTGTAGTATGATTACACATAGCAATGTGTGATACTTAAAAACTATGTTTGTTAAGAGAAATTTCATCCTGTAAATGAACAAGATTTTTAAAGAAACCTCCTATAAAAATATTCAGATAGAATTTCAGTATTTTATGTACTCTTTCAAACTTAGGAAGTTAAATGTCCTTCAAGTATTGGACTCGGAATCATTAACTCCAGCCAAAGAAGAGGAAAAGAGCACAGAAAACAGATAAATACACAAACTTTGTAATTCAACATACACTCTTGTTGATAGAAAGCCTCTTTTTGTTTTTCTGTTATGTCCACACACTTAAGTATACATGAATGACACAACTGTGTTGTGACTTAACAATTTACCCAAGTTCTTAGGGATAATCATATAAAAGCTGGTTCCCTCTATCAGTGAAATAATTTATTTGAAAAAAGCAGATTACATAGAGCTATTGCTTTCCTTCCTGCACAACGGGACATTGAAAGAACACAAAAAGGTAAGGAGAATGAAACAATAAAGCTCAAATGATGTCAGCATACGGGAAGAATTAATATACACCAGAGGATACTGAAACTAGTTGATTGAAAAGATATTTTTATCAGCAACAGGCAAAGAGAAGCAAACCTTAACTATAGTTCAAAGCTGAGAGTGTATGGATAGAAAATAGCAGTTCAGGATAGATAAATCAGTACATGCTAGTGATTAATACACCAATAAAATTGCACTTATTCATTCAGACGAAATAATAAAGGAAATAATAATAAAGATTGTGACATCATGGAAAAGAAGGATGTCTGAAAAGATAAAGAGAATGTGTTAATGTCATACTCTGAGACCATAAAGGCAAAGAACAATATTTAAGCAAAGCCAGAAAACATGCATGTCATTTGACTAAACTTATGAAGAAGTCTCAGCTGAGTTCACCGAAGAAAACTGCCAGGTATAGTTTGGAAAGGAGTGCTGGGTAAATCCAAGTTCAAAGTCAGTATTTGGATGTTACTCATTTCAGCAAATACACTTTAGAGGAAGTTCTATTCCCAAGATATTTCTGAGATTAATTGTGTAGATTTAAGAGAGCTAGAAAGTTTTCAGAGTTTATAATGGATGATGTTATAATTTGGTTTAGAGAGTTTAAATTATGCAATGGGAGATTTTGGCAAGGTTTTCAGAGAGTTAGAAGAAAGAAGTACACCGGAGGCTTAGATTAATCTTACAAATGTTCTGTGCACTAGACAGAGAAGGAGTAATCCTTCGCTGTTTTGTGCCCTCGGTGTAACTTTGTGCAACTGCAAAGAGAATCCTGCTTTAATGGCATCCATATTACACAGTTCCAAATAACTATATTACATATGAGACAGCAGAAAACTATGCTGATTGTGAATCACTACCCGCAGATTTAGGTGAAACTGAACTCTGAGCTTCTCTCTCACTATAATCTCTTTTCAATGCATTGCTAGTACAAAGGTCATTACAGGCATTTTAAGTATAAAATAGGTTTTAGAGTAATAAAGACCTTTAAATTTCACCTTTTTGGGTGAAGAAATTTATCTTTTTTTGTTTGAAATAATACTTTTAATTTGTATGATAACCTGGAATGGAGAAGTCTGGAATCAATCTTTAGAATACATTTGAAATTGCATTAATTCTAGACAGCAAACTAACAAAATGGTCTTTCTACAACAGATTACAGAGAAATTATTTAAATAACTACATTGGATGAGGCAGCTCTATCTGTAGAAAACAATTTCTTTTAAGTAAAGTATCAGAACAAATCCGATATTGCCATTTCAGCACCAAACTGCCTCTCTCTAGCTATTTACAGTGTAATTGCCATCCCAATTTCAGTGCATTTCTGAAATTTTCTTCTTTCATGCCGTTTTAAAGAGATGTAAGGTTTTTTATGAAACTTCAAACACAGCTGCATTTGGGGGGGTAGGGGATGGGAGAAAAGCAACCAGTACCTTTGCCCGAGGCAATAGGCCATGGGAGGCTGTGTTGTATAGAAGTGCAACCACTCCACTCTTGGATGTAAGCAGAAAGTGATCCTTCCTATCATTTCTTCCTATGTCTCAATGAGTCATCGCCACCTCTAAATCTCCCTTGGCTCTGGAAAACTAAGGAGATGTACAATAAACACCTTAGCATCTGAAAAGTGCTTAAAAACACAGTCTCCTTGTTTTCTTATGTTACAAAATATAATTTTAATAAGAAATAAGTTAAATAATTGGTATGTATGGGAAACAGTTATCCACTATTCCATACTATAAACATTTCCAATTAACATTTTAGCATGAAGCATATGATTAAAAACGTAAGTTCAATTCAAGCAGAACACCCTTTGGGATTTAACAGATAGGTATTCAGTAAAACTCTTAAAACATGTTTAGAAAACAGCAGCAAAAAGTGTGTGACCAATTTAATCAGTGTGTGCATTGGGAGTGGCTATGAATTTGTTTCTAATGAATACCCAGCTACCCCTGTGAGATCAACATTTATGTGCTTCTCTTGTCTGCTCAGGCTTTTTCTTTCCTCCCCTCTGCCTGCCTTCTGAACCTTGCAGCCTGTGCGTATTCACTGGCAAAACTCACAGAAACAAAAGCAAAACCTACACGCATGGGCAAGACAGGAGATCTTGCAGTTGAACAGTCTGACAGAAAGAAAGGCAGGTTATCTCCTTACTGCATTCAGCTGGATTACACACACATGCATGCAAAGATTTACAAATGTAAATAGATGCGTGCCGAGTAGCACCAAAGCTTTTCTTGCTTCTGGAGTTTTGCAAAGCTTCCTTCTAACCTATGGATTAGACTCATAATGGGACAGGCTTTGGGGAAGGGGCCCGTGGGCTCTGTTCCTCCGAGACAAACAGGGTCAGAATATAGCCAAGATCCTACTGAGAATGGGGAGGGGATTTATAGATCAAGAGAATTGTTTGGTTTGAAAAGACCTTTGAGATCACCGAGTCCAACCATACTTGTCTGTTCCTAAACCACATCCCTGAGCACCTTGTTTATCTGTCTTTTAAACACCTCCAGGGATGGTGACCCAACCACATGCCTAGGCAGCCTGTGCCAGTGCCTCATAACCCCTTCAGTGAAAACATCTTGCCTTATATCTAATCTGAACCTCCCCTGGCGCAATATGAGGCCATTTCCTCCTGTCCTAGCGCTTGTTACTTGGGAGAAGAGACCAACCACCACCTCACTACAGCTTCCTTTCAGGCGGTTGTAGACAGCGATAAGGTCTCCCCTCAGCCTCCTTTTCTCTAGGTTAAACAACCCCGTCTCCCTAAGCCGCCTCTCAGAAAGCTTGTTCTCTAGCCCTTTCACCAGCTTCATTGTTCTTCTCTGGACAGACTCCAGCAACAAAATGTCCTTCTTAGTGAGGGGCCCAAAACTGAACACGGTATTAAAGGTGTAGCCTCGCCACATTATTTCTTTGCTAGAACTTTTAAGAAGAGGACAGCTGTCTGAAGACTTATTTCCTGTGCTAACTATTATGAAATATTTGTTCTGGATTTATTGTCAAAACACCAACAGGCTTTTCATAGACTGCATTATGTTTCTACAGTCTTGTTAACAGACCAGTATTTAATTTAGTTTGAACAGCAGACTGGTTTGGAAGTCTTCTGTCTTAGCAATGCCACAGAAAATGCTGGTGGTGCTGAAGGGGTTTGTGGTACTTGAAAAACACAGCGAATCAGCCTCCATGTAACTGCGTGCTGGAGCAGAGAGAGGAGAGGACTAAGTAGCTGTTCAGGAATGAGAATGTGCTTTTCATATTCACTGACATTAAGGAAAATGTTCTTGCTCGGGAGAATAACTTAATCAATCAAGAAATGATTTTAAGTACTTTTAAAATCGCTTGTTGTCTCAATTCTATATGCTAATGCAATGATTCATGTGGCTTCAGTACTGCAGGTTGCAATCAGTCTTTCCAGTAACTAAACAAAATCCTTTTAACTAGCATCCTGTAAAATCCACATTAAGAGGCTGTAAGCCTACTTCATTAATCTTTTCATTAATCTACCATTCACCCATCAGACGAGGGGTACTAGGCATCTGCAGGCCATTTTATGCACACATTACCCTTTAAATTTCTAGAAGACACCATAGGAATAGCTTGGTATGCATTTTTGCAAACATCTGACAGCATTTCTAGTTTCATCTGATCAAAAAAGAATATAAGCCAACAAAAAGTTATATTCTGGCAATTGGTTCACATTTAAAAGAATTCTCAAGTATTTAAACCATTTTCTTTTAGGAAAAAAATATGATATATGGGTTGACAGGTTGTATGACAGGTTTTAACCCAATGGGATTTTAAAAAGCTGATAAATTAATCCTGAAAATCCAGGTTTATAACAGAAAGCCTTATAGGCTCTTATCTGTATTGTTAGTGAGAACTGTTAGAATACTAACACTTTTTTTTAAAAAAAGAAACCCTTTCAAAATGTTTTATTTTCAAAATTAGAACTTTAAAATAGTTTAGTTTTATCCAAGTGCTAAAACTATAGCATTGGGAAGGAGAAAAATCCCTATATTATTATTTAACTTTTTTAATAAAACTAATTTTGATTCAGGAACATTTTCAAACCATTTCTAAAACACAATACTGCATTTAAAAATAGTCCTTTTTCTTCCATGTTGAAGACAAGAACTAATAAAAAGGGGAGTCTGCATACATGCATGAACCTAGACTCTCAACCATTATGTGTAACATATAATTGCTCTCAGTTTACAAATGGATAAACTGAGTAAGACAGCAAATATGGTTTAGGTATTGTAGTTCTTCTTCCCTATTAAACTTCCACTATGCATTTCAGTAATCACTTATTAATTGCCCTAGAATTCACATGAAACTTATTTATATTTACTCCCATTTATCTAGGAGACTAATTAATCCACTACATTTGCCTGGAAGATTTCATCTGTACTCCATGTTTCAGGAGAGATGCAGGAATGTACTTTCTACAATAGACAGTATAGAGCATTAAGTGCCTTTATTAAACAGAGATTTCAACAAACAAGTGTTCAAAGAGCAAAGTTCCTTACATCTTGCTGGAGAGCTGTCCAAACAAAGATCTTAACTGTCCTGCACTTCTATAAGTAACAGAAGAAGAGGATGATTCAAGTCACAAGTGAAAAAGTTTTTCAGCTACAAATGAATGTTTAAAAGGAAAACTGTTTCTGTCCCTCTCTCCCCCCCCGCCCCATATTGGTTTGCTTAGGTAGCACACATCTATGTCCCAAAGTGGAGTGTCTTTCAGTTTAACACATTATTTTTGTTTTCATAGTCATAGTATTTCTCAGTGATGTGATAGCTTTGCTCAAAGTGCAAGCTAAAACCATACACAGAGAAGCATCAACATGAAGGATAGGATACAATGGGATGGGATGGAATGGGATATGACTGGATAGTACAGCATAGCATAACATAGCATAGGACAGGAAGGAAGCATAACCTGTATTATTTATTCCTTTTTTTTTGTCTTAATTCTAAAAGTCATGAAATGCCTTTGACTGTGGTAGCTGTCGTTTTGAATGTCTCACTTACTTCCTAATCTTACTAGTGATATAGTTCAAGAGTTTACTGTCTGTTCTCCATTTTCATCCTTTCTGCCCATTACATCATTTTCAAACAGTTTCAAAGACTCTGTCTTTACTACTATTTGAAAGTGAAGTTTCATACTCAAGATTTGTTCCTTGCCTCAAAAGACTTGAACCTTAAGTAGCTGCAAATACTTGAACTTTCTTAAGTAACTGGAATCAAGCAGAAAAGAAGAGAACTCTGATCACTCTACACACCTCAATGAGCACAAATATAGCTAACAGCATAAACTTGGTGCATTTTCACTGCCCAGAAAGGCAGCACTGCTAGATTAATTCCATCTATATACTGCAGAGCTGTGCCCATGTTAAGTGGGTATTTGATTGTATTCAGCAATTGCTGCCTGATCATCAATGTCTGTGAATCCATTTGTAGCACCACATAAAATTCCCCCTCACTACCAGCATTTTCAGCTATTGTAATTTCCCCAAAGAGATAGGAGATTTATTTTACCCAGCTACAGTATTTGAGACATTTAACAGTGTTGGTCTCTGTACAACTACTAAATGACCCTCCTGGCATACATGTCAAACCAAATCCTTCCTTCCTTCCTTCCTTCCTTCCTTCCTTCCTTCCTTCCTTCCTTCCTTCCTTCCTTCCTTCCTTCCTTCCTTTCCTTCCTTCCTCCCTCCCTCCCTTCCTCCCTCCCTTCCTTCCTCCCTTCCTTCCTTCCTCCCTCCCTTCCTTCCTCCCTCCCTTCCTTCCTTCCTTTCCTTCCTTCCTCCCTTCCTTCCTTCCTCCCTCCCTTCCTTCCTCCCTTCCTTCCTTCCTCCCTTCCTTCCTTCCTTCCTTCCTTCCTTCCTTCCTTCCTTCCTTCCTTCCTTCCTTCCTTCCTTCCTTCCTTCCTTCCTTCCTTCCTCCCTTCCTTCCTCCCTTCCTTCCTTCCTTCCTTCCTCCCTTCCTTCCTCCCTTCCTTCCTCCCTTCCTTCCTCCCTTCCTTCCTCCCTTCCTTCCTCCCTTCCTTCCTTCCTTCCTTCCTTCCTTCCTTCCTTCCTTCCTTCCTTCCTTCCTTCCTTCCTTCCTTCCTTCCTTCCTTCCTTTCCTTCCTTCCTCCCTCCCTTCCTTCCTCCCTTCCTTCCTCCCTTCCTTCCTTCCTTCCTTCCTTCCTTCCTTCCTTCCTTCCTTCCTTCCTTCCTTCCTTCCTTCCTTCCTTCCTTCCTTCCTTCCTTCCTTCCTTCCTTCCTTCCTTCCTTCCTTCCTTCCTTCCTTCCTTCCTTCCTTCCTTCCTTCCTTCCTTCCTTCCTTCCTTCCTTCCTTCCTTCCTTCCTTCCTTCCTTCCTTCCTTTCCTTCCTTCCTCCCTCCCTTCCTTCCTCCCTTCCTTCCTCCCTTCCTTCCTTCCTTCCTTCCTTCCTTCCTTCCTTCCTTCCTTCCTTTCCTTCCTTCAACTTAAAAAAATTGGAAATTTCTGAGAGTCTAAATAAATGTTCAAAGCATCACATTTGGCCATTATGTTCCTTCAGTGCTGCATTGTGTTGACATTCAGGTGCATATTGTCATTTACAATGCACTCAGGCATTCAGTGGATCATATGATGATCTGAATCTCATGACTTACAGTCCATGTGTCAGTTGCTCCAGTCAACAGGAATTTTTTTTAAATCAGAATGTCAACCAGTGAGGGATGTCAAAGTGTTAGAAAGACTATGTCATTGTTCCAGCCACATTAAACAAAAATGTTTTCGGTATTACTGTAGCTCCCCTGCTGTCACCAGTCAGCATCTAGCTGTCAAGTGGCTGAGAACGTGAGGAAAGGCAAGATGAGAGCACACAAAGAAAGGCATTTCTAAAGATTTTGGGACTAAAGTAATTGATCATGGCTGTTTAAAGGGGACAATTTTTCACCTTCAAGTTGTTTTACTATTGTATGAGGGTTTCTCCTTTCCTAAAACTTTAGAAGGAAACAAAAAAAGGTTCAGAAATCTAAATACATGCATTGAGTATTTATTTTTAAACCACCAGGAAAAAGGGCTTATATCAGCAATTTCCCATTAATTCTCTTAATACTGAGAAACTTGTATTTGTGACTTTTTCACAAGAAATACTGTTATTTTACTCAACATCCCTTCCGCAGTTCTAGTGTGCCACTCTTGCATCCACTTTTTTTCCAGTGATTGTTTAATGCTGTTCAGAAAGTCTTCAAGCTAGTTTAAACTGATTTGCAAATGCAACTGACTGCTCACAATAGCTCTTTATACTATATGTTATGCTCCGACTCTTGCTTATGAGTAAAGATGAACCATACTGTATAAATGGACATATTAAGTGAAGAACTTACTGTTAGTATAACTGATATTTTAACAGTCTAATTCCAAAACCATTTTTATTCTAGGTCTGATTTTACAGGAAACCCCTGAAAGAGTAATAATGCACCTAGAATATGTTCATGGAGAAAAAAATTGTCACTAATATTAATGTAATTAAAACTGTAACACACACTTCTTAATTTCTATCCATTTTTCTGGTGTTATGCCCATTGCCTACTGCTTTTCTAGATTTTAAACCACTGACTTCTTAGAGTAACTCTTAGAATATATTCGAACTGGTAGAGAGGGCACTCTCTCGGTGGCACTTTCCTCATTCTAGGATTCACTTGGATTCATTTTTATGTGTTTATATCATGCTTAAAAACCTTTACATTGTCTTCATTGGTCAGCATCTCCATTTTATATTCAAATTTACTGTACATAGTGGCTTAGATATTATATTAGATACTATATTGTATTCTTTTTGTTACACCTAAACCAGTTTTACCCAGATAAGGGTTTGTGTTGCTGTAACTGACCATGAGTGAGTTGTTAATATCCCTATAGCTTTGGGGTCATCAGTGACAGCCTTATGTCACAACAGTGGACCTCTGCAACTGTCTTCTGAGGCTTTTTCTATCATATGTATTTGCCTATATCATTATATTAGAGTCAAAAATATCTCTCTCTGTATAGAGTAACTGCTTGTTGCTCCTATCTAGATACACTTAAGGATGTACCGCACAAAGATAAAGAAGAATAAAATGGATTAACCACAGAAAAAAGAGAATCACATAATGGTTTGGGTTGGAAAGGACCTTAAAGATCATCTAGTTCCAAACCCTCTGCTGTGGGCAAGGGGTGCCTTCCACTGGATTAGGTTGCTCAAACCCTCATTCAACTTGGCCTTGAACATGTCCAGTGATAGGGCATCTACGACTTTTCCTGACAACCTGTTCTAGTGCCTCACCACCTGAACAGTTAAAAATGACTTCCTAATATCTAATCTAAATCTCACCTCTTTCAGCTTAAAACCATTACCACTCTTCCCATCACTGCACACTCTGATAAAGAGCCCCTTACCAGAATTCCTGCAGGGTCCCTTTAAGAAATGGAAGGTTGCTCTATTATGTCCCCACGGCCTTCTCTTCTCTAGGTTAAAAAACCTCAACTGTCTCAGCCTGTCCTCATATGGACGGTGCTCCAGCTCTCTGACGATCTTTGTGCAGGTCCTCTGAATTCAGTCTAATCGATCCATGTCCTTCCTGTGCTTACTCCTCCAGAACTTAACACAGCACTTCAGGTGAGGTCTCACAAGAGCAGAGTAGAGGGGAAGAATCACCTCCCTTGACCAGCTGGGACTACTTCTTCTGACAGCCCAGGATATCGTTTGCTTTCTGGGCGATCAGTCCTCTTTGCCAGCTCATGTTGAACTTCTCATCTACCAGCACCCCTAAGTCCTTCTCTTCAGGGCTACTCTCAATTCATTCTTACCCAGTCTGCATCTGTGCTTAGGATTGCTTTGATCCAGGTGCAGGACCTTTCACTTGACCTTTTTTGAACTTCGTAATATTTACACAAGCCCACTTTTCAAGCCTGTTATTATTCCTCTGAATGACATTCTTTCCCTCCAGTGTGTTTAACACTGTTTAACACAGCTTGGTGACATCAGCACACTTCCAGAGAGTGCCCTCAATCCCACCATTCATGCCTGTGACAAAGACGTTAAATAGCACCAGTCCCAATACTGACCCCTGAGGAACACCATTCATCACTAATCTCCACTTGGACATTGTGCCATTGACCACAACTCCTTTATCGTGACCATCCAGCCAATGTCTTATCCACCAAGTGGTCCATCCATCATATCCATGTCTCTCCAGTTTAGAAACAAGAATGTTGTGCAGGACAGTGTTGAATGCTTTTGCACAAGTCCAGGTAGATAATGTCATTTACTATAATGGGCTGTAGCCCCATTATAGAAGGCCACCAGGTTTGCCAGGCACAATTTGGCCTTAGTAAAGCCATGTTAATTGTCACCTCCTTATTTTCCATTTGAATCAGCAGAGTTTCCAAGAGAATCTGCAATGTGATTTTGTCAGGCACAGAGGTGAGACTAACTGGCCTGGCCACTTAGGGAAATTGCAGTCACAGTTGACCTAGAGAAAGAGTGCTTCAAACAGCTCCAGAAAAGCTCAAACAGAGCAGGTCCAGCAAGCCTCAGTTCTGAAGCCATGCAAATTCAGTGCATAACATATGGCCTATTACTAAAAATGACAATACCATATTACAGGATGACATGTGACATACATCTCAGGGTAACAAGAGAAAGTCAGACATTTTTTCAGGGAGATGGACTTGAGAATGCGGCTACGTTAAGCCAGGTTAATTTTCACATGTTTCAGTCTCCCCAGTGTAAGGCTGCTGCAGAAACTGATGGGAAAATTGCAGCTCATTCCAGTTAGTGTAAGGATCAAAATTACAAGTGCAAACTATTTACGATTTTGCGTGTGCTCAAAATCTTCTTTCCAAATTATGTAATGAAATCTTTTGTGAAACAACCATAGAGAAAATGGTATAAACGGTTCTAAAATATTTTTATTTCTGTTCTGAATGAAAAGCACTGCTTCAAAATCCGGTTCAAAAGATCAGGGCTGTGATCTGTTTGAAGAAGCCTCAGTTCTGGTCATTTTATATAGTATAATGATACCATTATTTCAGAGAAACAAGGACCATCTGGTGGTATTTAAACTATGGAGGAGTTGTCTTTTCTAAAACAAACTAAAAAGAGGTTTCTTTTTGAATTAATTATGAGAATGATGTGGGCTTTCTGTCTTTATTCTTTCTTTGTCTTTCTTTCTGTCTTTCTGTCCCTCTCTTTTTCTTTGCTAAGTGCAGCAACAGATGTAATAAATAATAAAATAACCTGTGGATTGGAAGGTAGCCCTGTGCATCCGTAGTTCCTGATGAAACATTTGTGGCATCTCTTATTTCTACTTAACATACAAATTCATCCTGATCCCTGATGAGATTCTACATAGCATAAAAACATCCATCTTAAATAAGGTTTTTATGGAAATACCTCGTATCCTATCTAGTTGTTAGGTTTTATCAGTTATGAACAAGCTCCCTAAGGATATAAACATGTGACTTTAACTAATTTAATGCACTAAAAATGAATATTCCTTACTTATAAACACTCTCCATCTCTGAATAAACCCGCTGTTAGTGTGATATGCATTGAGATTACCTCTTTCTCAACATTACAGCACAATGTGCTGTAAAACATTTAAGTGGGTTTCTTCACAGCTTTTCTTTCTTTCTTTCTTTCTTCCTTTCTTTCTTTCTTTCTTTCTTTCTTTCTTTCTTTCTTTCTTTCTTCCTTTCTTTCTTTCTTTCTTTCTTCCTTTCTTTCTTCCTTTCTTCCTTTCTTTCTTTCTTTCTCTCTTTCTTTCTCTCTTTCTTTCTCTCTTTCTTTCTTCCTTCCTTTCTTTCTTTCTTTTTCTCTTTCTCTCTTTCTCTCTTTCTCTCTTTCTCTTTCTTTCTCTCTCTCTTGCTTTCTTTTCTTTTTTTTTCTTTCCTAGTTAAAGTTGCAAAATAATAGGATACAGCAGGAAAAATATTATTCTTAAGCCTGATGGAGGTGAAACAGCTAAATCTGAGGCTGAAATGACAGTCGCATCAGTCACTGACACAAACCAGCTGCCAGGCCTCTTTATATGCAAGTCATTCAGTAAGATATCAAAACGTGGAAAATAGAATACTCCTACCAACATTTCTTGTTGAATTAATGCCCAGGTGAGTTCTTCTGAAATGCTGTGGTTGTATCTTAGCAAAAACAAGAAGCAGTAAAGCATCATACTTATTAGGACCCAATTTGCCACAGCAGCAGTCAAGTGTTTCAGCCTTTCCCAGTGGCAATAAGGAGGGAGGAGTGGGGATAGGGAAACTTAGATTAAATTCATCGTGCAATGCACATTTAGAATTCAATATTGACAGCTCTAATTATACACACCTTTCCATCACAAGTTCATTAACTAAGAGGAAAATGCTAGAAACAGCAGTATGAACTTCTTGGGGAAATAAATATATAAGAGCAAAGCCAAGCACTCCACAGTTCCTGACCTTTCTCCTTTCTTTCTGGCAAAACCCCACCTTATTCCCTGAACTTCTGCTTGTTTTTCAGATTGGAGGGAAAGAAAAACTGACTGGATATTAATATTTTGTTCAAAATATAACATTAAAATATTACAGTCAGAGTGTAGGGTATGATGTATTCTTAGAGTATTTATCTTCCAGCATTTTTTTAAAAACAAGAAATCTCAGCTACTCTTCAAGCTTCCTCCAAAATAGAAATAAGCACCCTGAGAAAGCAAGTATTCTATAATTGTCTGAACTGTTGAATGAATATAATTAATTCTCTTCATCAGCAAAAACAAGAGTGCTTGGATGGCTTAAATGCTGGTTGAGGTGAATCCTGCTCCTTCAGAAGATACCATTAAGGACACAAGTTCATTAGTCAGCGCGGATCAAAGGAACATAATGCCTATATGATATTAGCCACTCTTAAGGCCTCTGCAGTTGCGTATTAGCAATATTCCAAATGCAGCATTTTACAGCATTGGAACAGGATGCTACAGTCAGTTAATTTAAAATATGATTTCCTCTAATATACAAGCTAATGTGAGCAATTCATAAACATATCCTTGGTCAAGGAAGTAACCCAACTCACTCAGTCTATTTACAATTCACCAGTTAGAGATGATGAGGGATGGAGTTTTCTTGTATAAGGTACTTCCCTATCATGTTCACCATTAATTCTTAGTAAAAGTAGATTATGCATTCTACCAAACCCCACAGTTTTTATAAGTGATTACATGTAGATAATTCCAAACCTCACCAATGTATGCATAGCTGCCTGTTTTTCCTTTCTGAGTCTCAGTCTGTATTTACAGTTTGCTAAAATTTCTTGGATTTTGAACTCTTACAAAGGATGGATATCTCTTTTCTTTGAGCATCCTATCTCCAGAAAGATTAAAGATGTATTTTGAATTAAGCTATGACTTAACTAGTGCAAAATCCAGTTTGGTTCTGGCATCAGTTTGAGGGTGCATAATTCACATGATCTACAAGGTGTTAATAAATTACTTGTGATAAAGAAGCGTGCCAGGAAGATGGAGGGAAGGGTCATTGATGAACCCTTTTCATGACCATGTAAGACTATTTGTGAGGAACCCAAACAGAACTGATGCATGCCTAGCCTAGGGTAAGTTAGGGCAAGATGACCAAAACAAATAAAGAATGCCTTGTTTGATTTTCCATTTAATAACCGTTATTTCAAAATATCATAAAACACTCAGGTATTTTAAAACTGCAATGAGTGAACTCTCTGGTCATTCAAATTTTAAATAATTTGGCCGCATAAATAAAAGTGGAACACAGGATCCTTATATGCGTTCAGGGAAATCATGAAGCATTTTCTTTGTTCTTTTTATAGTATTACTTCTCTAGTCATGAGTCAGTTTGAAAGATTTGTTTAGTAACACTAGTAACATGAATAATGCCCTAAAAAGAGAAATATGAATCAATCTTTACTCAGATGCGAATCAGTATTTTATCTACTGATATGGCATGAAATGTATATGACATTTTTCTCTTTATACAAACAGGAGACTGTAGAAATTTGCAAGCTAGCAGATGTTTCTACCTTCAAAAATGTCCAAGACTGCTATATCTTAAGAAAAAATAATCCTTTTACAGGCATTATGGATATTTTAATATTCACATGAGTCACTTTCTCACAGCTACTTGTAGGATTCAACTGCTACCATGCAGAATGCTGTAAAGATTGCTACATTCTTTGCTGTATCTCCTAGTGAAAGTTTCTTTTTGTCCTCATTCCAGATGCTATTCATTACAAAGCACATTTTCTCAATAGGTGCATTACAATTCTGATATGCTAAAGACTATTCTGTTGAGATAGTCTGATATTTGGAGAAGAGATGGTATATTTTATTAAATAGATTGAACATCACCCGTCTAACAGGGTTCCGTATTTTGTTTGTCATCCAGTCTTTCTGTCACCTAACAGGAACAAAGTACTTGGGAAGAAGCATTCAAACAATTTTCATCAATTAATTTTCAAATTAGTTTGTCTTTTTTTTTTTTTTTTTTTTCTGGAATAATAATGTCTACAGAGTTGCTTGTTTCCAGAAAAACTAATAAAATAATAAAGAAAAATATTTTTTTAATCAGCAAATTTTCCACAGCGCTTAAGGACCAGTTATTATTTTGTAGATGAAAACACTAGACATAATTTTATTCTTTGAAGTACAGCAGATCTAAAAAGCCATCTGATTTCTTTAGCTCATACATAATAATAAAAGTCCTTAAAGGTTATACAGTCTAACTGGGTTCCTCGTTCCTTGTCCATCCAGATCCATGAAGTATATGAGTACTTGCTAGTTCTGGTTTACATGACGGTGTTGGCTGCATAGTATGGAGCTGTTCTCTGGCAGGATGCGTCTGTTGCCAAAGTAAATAATATGAACATGATTCAGAATTTCTTTTAAGAAAGTATTTAAAATGTCTGCTTTTGAGTAATTTAAAAAAAATAATGTGTCCGTTTACTAGAACAGAAAGTGCAAAACAGAACTGCAAGTTTGTGCAATGAATGAAAATCATTTTTTTTCTAATATTTACAGTTTTGAGGAGGTTTATATGTAACTGGAGTTTTAAAGAAGTTAGCTGAAGTGTGAGCAAGTCCCAGATTCAAAGCTTTAACAGCTTTATTTTTATCCCCAGGTTAGATTTTGTTTCAGCAAATCTTCATATGGTTTGTATATGCGCTTATAATTGCATCAGTAGTGCCTCTAAAAGACATTTCCCCTTTTAAATATGCAAAATTTATCAGTGATTAGTAAACATCTGTTACCAGGTCTGTTGTAGAATATTGTCTCTTCATCAAGCTAGGAGGATTACATTTAATCTGTTCCAATAGCTCAAAAGATTAAAGGTATAAGAACTTTAAGAAAAGATTTTCAGTTTTCTTGTTTACAAGTTTTTTCACCATGTAAAATAGTTCCTCTGTAGATCAAATCTTCAAATATTTGAATTGATTCATTATTATGTTGACAAATGTTAGCTGACAACTCCTCTAATCTTACAGTAACAGTGGAGTGATGCTTTTACTCTCTGTACAAGAAATGAGTTGAGGTGAGAAGTGCTATTGATCCTGTATTAGCAATACCTGATGGAGTGTATTTTCTGTGTCACAAGATGCCCTTACCACCATGAAAGTACAATCCAGATTATTAGCATTTTGTTAGAGCTGTGTGTCTAGGATAAATGCACAGACAGGTCTAAAAATACGTATTTTGAAAAGTTTTCTGTGAAGGAGTGGAAGACCTCAAGAAGAATGCAAGACTGGATAAATCAATTCACATTGGTTGCTGTAGTGTTACAGCCCAACAGTAAATGCTGTTTAAACAAATGACTGAAATAGGTTTATAGTTGTTTAACTGTGAACATGTTCCCCACAATCACAGCATTTCAAGTGTTGAAGTGTACCATATGTTAATAAATGCTCACATACTTAGAGCCTTTGCAGTAACAGACACATTGGTTGTATCTGGTTTCATTTTGTTCCAGTAAGGAACTTAAGTGTGCCAATTTAGCTAAGCCTTTAAACACGGTCTTACATCTCCTTTAAACCTTTTGTTGAATTTAGGTAATGAATTCAAACCCCAAATCCCTCTCTGACAGGGACACTCCTCCTGGAGGCCCAAATGAAGTTACAGGATTATTGTTGGTTTGCAGATTTCACTGAAAGACTGGGCTGTAATGCTCCTGCCTCTATCTTTCTGAAGGACCACTAGGATCTGTTGTTACAAAGCCTTAGTGCCATACGGTATTTGCTAGGTACCAGAATTATCATGCTTGTCACATATTTGACCCCTGAATATTACTCTGTTTGGATAAAGGTGGTTGTTCCTGAAAATTCCTGTAAAATATGAATGTTTGGAGTCCATTTTCTATGATGTTCTAAATGTGTATTTTTTTCATCCTTTCAAATAGCGTGAGTTTATTTCCTTCATCTTCAGATATAGTTGCCTTACAGTTTAAGAGTATCTGTACATTAGTCCACAAATATAACTCAGTTACCTACACTTTTCTTCTCCTTCATTTTAAAGTCAAATTTCTTTCAATCACTCCAATAGTACCTCTGATTTCCCTCAAGGTGAAATACATATAATTATTGTATTTCGATGGAATATACACACCCTCACTAATATTTTTAATGCTATGTGAAGTAGAAATAACTTTTCCCCCCTTAGGTGTGCCAGTGATAAACAGAGGTTGATTCACTTTGACTCCATCCATAATGCTTTTCTAATGCATGCCAGACAGCTAACTTGATCTCTGTACTGAGATGTATTGACTGAATCATGTCTTAACATTTTGCTGGCTAGAGGCCTTTAGAGATCTTCCAAGTTTACTTTTCAAGGGAACTAGCTGGTTCACTTCTAGTTGAAAATCCAGAAAATAATATCCAATAAGGAGGAAAATGGACTAGGACTCTGGGCAAAAAAGGGGGACAGTATACACGTCCGTGAAGTTGTACCTTTGAGCACTTCAGAAGCTCATTCTAACATTCATATGTTATTTGGTATTGAGATGTATGTAAGCTGAGTGTATTTAGGTTGCACGTCCCTTTGTATATGTTCTTTGAGACAGATATTCCCAGAGCATATCCACCAGAAAAGGCTTTACACTGAAGACAGCTGGAGTATAACGAAGTGTGTGTATTCATTTCTGAGCTAATTAATGGACGTGGAAATCATTTGGCATTTGGAGAACCCAAATAAAACCTCAGTTCCAACTGATAGGTAACAATTTAGGCAGAACAGAATGAGTTTAACATAAAATAGATTGAAAGATACTTATCTCAGAGTTTCCAATAAACTGGGATATGACAAGACTGAAATTTTAGTCTTTGGTCCACATAAGGTTATTTTACAGGTACAATTTTTTAGATCTTCAAGATTTACATTTCCAGATCATTTGTCTAGACAGTAAGGTGGGATGTACTAAAGGAGGAAACGGTACCAGTATCTATCTTATTTTTCTGGAGAAAGAGGTTTTGTGTCTTAGCTATCTAATTTAAGTTTAGGGTTTACATTTGAGAAGGTAAACAAACATAAGCAGTTCTCTCCAGTTTTAAGTTAAGAGACCACATATCTTCAAAGATCAGAACTTAAGACCTAGACCCTGAGCATTTTGGAGCGTATAACTTATTACCCATGTGTTCACCACCAAAACTTTTACATGCTTCATATTCAGATTCCAAATTTGGTACCTGAAAGTTGGATATTACAACATCTGTTTCTTTTGGCATTTATTTGAGCAAGCATGTTCACAAAGACTGTTATTAATTACTACGTTCAAATCTTCTGTTTAAGGCCACTGTCTTAACACTTCCATAGATTTTTCCTACACTGTGTGCTTCTGTCTCTGTAATAGACTAGTAAATGCATCTATGATAGCTACAATTTCCAAAGTTGATTCTGTTCTGGTATCTTTACTGCAAGTGTTCTTCATACAAAATTATAAGTTGTTGACCTTATGCTTGTGCATGCACAAAGCATAAGAAAAGTAAAAAGAGCTCTGTCATCTGTTTGGACTATAAATGTGAAGATTTCTCTGGTTTATAAAAAAGCAGTCACACATACATATTTTTGACAGGGCTCTTGTGCCTGCTGATTGAATTTTGTTTTGAAAACACCAGCTTAAAGTAGCTGTTATAGCCAAATTTTATCCTTATTCAGTTTTAATAATTTGAATTTTGGCTGTTTCATTCACCTTTACTGAAATTCCAACTATATAGTTCTATGCAGCTAAAGAAATAGAGTATTTCCTTTGTGTCCACATGTAAATACAACAATTTATATCACGATTACCTATGCTTATGCAAACACATGTTTGTCTGACTTAGTTTTCAGCCAAATTTGGTTTCTCCTTTATTCTGAAAATGTCATACCCTTCTCTTATTAGCACACCATGAGCCTTTTTCCTCTGGTCTATGTTCTTTTCTTGAGGTCATGACAGGTCATACATTTCCCTTTTGGGATATGGCTTTCAAAGCACCAGTCCAAGTTGTAACCAAGGAACAATTTCAGTGTGTCACTGTCATAATCCATTGATGAAGGTCAGAAGCACCGTGATTTACTTTGTATCAGGATCAGAGTCTCTGAGTACTCCCTCAACAGTTGTGTGGTTTGGAAGTGCATCTAATAGCGATAATTAAACTATGCTGTCAGATATCTCTTTTGCATGCTTTTACTTTGAATGCTCAGATTGAGTAATACCAATATTTTTTCTGTTGATATTTGACAATAAAGGTACTTTGTCTGAAATAAGCAGTATGAAATTCTTCACCTTCTCACTAAAGGTCATTTTGACCATTACATTCCAAAAAAGTGGAAAAAAGAATGAAATAGCACCTATTATGGCTCATAATAAAGTAGGTTACATGTGTGAATGTAATTCTGCATACTATCTTTTCTTATGAGAATGGTGTTTTATGTTCAATTGTGCTATTTGTCTATAACATATCCAGGGGCAAATGGAGATAAAGGTAGCTAATTAGGTACAAATGTATTTTCATTGAGTCAATTAAACATCAGTAAGGTGATTTTTTTTTCTTCTTTCCTTCTTTCAATAATCACAGATTTCAAGTTGCATTCTTCCTGGGCTTTATCGTAGTAAAGTGTATTTCATCATGAATTCTTGTAAAAACTGACAGGTTAGTAGAAAATAACCCTCCAATAAATTTTGCCATTTCTTGAGAATAAGTTCTTTACAAAGTTCATGCGATCTTTCTGCATTGGTCAGAATTTGGATAGAAGAAAAAAACAGATTGAATAATAACTTTTATGCACAATTAAATGGGTGTTTTAAAGTAGAAAAAAACCTTTCAGTAGAAACACATTATACTAAATCAGATCTAAAAATAATGTCTTGTAAACTCTTTATCCTCTTAAGAATTGATGTCAGTTTTCCAAACAGTTTAAGAGCTATTCTTGTTGTATTTAAATATGTCAATGAAAGTGCGTGCTACCTTCTAGAGCGTGTCTGCTTTACTCTTTAGAAGTTATTTTTTTCAGTTTGGCCATTATATTTCTCTCCAGGAGGGGAAAGATATAATACTAAGTAACAGAAGTAGCACTGCTGTTGGTGCATTGGTCTTGAACAGCTGCCGTAGTCCATAGCAGAGGTATTTGCATTTCAGAGCTGAGTGGAATGAACAAGATAACAAATACAGTCAGTTCAATTCATGCACTCGTGTGTCTGTGTGTAGAAAGTGAAAACTGGCGAAGAGTTATTATAGTTCCCAGGGTTTGTTTGCAGGGGTTTTTTTTGTTTGTTTGTTTGGGTATTTTTATAATAGGAGAACGTGCTTGAAAACTGAGGAAAGTCAGAGGTCCAGAATGGTATGAAAAGTGGGGGTGTGGGGAGGGAGTGAAGATGATCTTCAGGTAGAACACTCAAGTGTAGCCCACTGGTGGTGAAAATGAAAAATCTGGTGCTTATATGTAAATTAAAACTCTTTCTGGGCTTTTTAGTTATTCAGAAGCTTGTGCTTCTTGTAAACATGTTAATAGCATAAAAAAGGGAATAGTGTATATCTTCAGTATGCCTTAGGAGAACAACTTTCAGAGATAAAGTGTCCTAGGTAATAAATGACAGTCAGTTTTAGACTGCAAATGGGTCTTGTTCATATTTTACTCTTCTTCCCTTCTGCTTACTGAGTTCTGAGTTCTAAATCACTGTGAACAATATGTTGTGTTTGAGTTGGAAATACCTCCATATACTCCAAAGTGAGCATAGACCTTTATCTGATTATTCCATAGCATACAGGATCCGGGATTCAGTCTGTAGTCTTTTACAGTATAATACAGTCATATGGCAAAGTGGCCAAGTTAGTGTCATTTCATTGCACTGTATTCCAACAGAAACATTCAGAAACTGTGACTCCAACTTGAGGAAGTCACGACTTCTGCAATACCTTTTAACTGATTGAAATTGGTAATTCATTTCTTTAAGCTCTCCCTCAGCTGTGAAGGCTGTGAATTTGCTTAATGAGAAATTAAAATTTGGCATCTGCTATAATCATTTGATTCCAGGAGCTGAGATTATAAGAAAAAACAAACCCCAAATGTATACCTAACATTCACACCATTCCCTAAACACCCTGTGAAAAAGAGTAAAGTTGTATCATAGAATATTCTGATTTCTGTGAATGCCAGTCATGGAGTTTCATATTTTTCTCTGCAGCACTCCTCGAAACATTAGACTATAAACCCATCCTTACAGCCATATGGGAACTTAGGGATTTTATGTTTCTTATATCCATATCCCTAAAATGAAGAATGAGAAATAAAACCTATTTCTGACAAAAATTGTCCTTGATGATCTGTGTAATTGTTATGTCTTTTCATATATTAGTATTAATACATTAGTGGAATACAAAGCATTAAAGTAAAATAAATAATTTTCCTGTACAAGAAAAGGAGAACTGAAAAACATTTGAAATGAAAAAGAAGAACACGTTAATTCTGCATCTTTTCTTTTCATGATGAAACACTAAATAGGCCTTGTTTTAAAGAATAGATTTATGAAGATCACCCTAATTTTCAGGATGATTAGAATAATAAGCATTATTTCCCTCTTTCATACTGGACAAATAAATCAACACTCACATTTCATTTTAGAAGAATTACTTTGGTACAATTATGTCTATACAGTAGAACCTAAGAACACATCACAGTTCCCTGATCTCTGTGCCTGTGCTAAACACATCGTGAATCCACAGCAGGCCGGTGAATACATGCGAGTCACTTATCTCTGCTATAGCATCAACACAAAGAAAGAGTGTGCACAGGGATTAGGCTAGAACTGTGATGTACAGTGGCCATGTCTATATTACTGATTAAAAGAGGATTAGAAACCACACCACGGGGCTGAGGATTGTTTGGTATCCATGTTACTTAAACTGATCCCCTTTTGTTAGCAGATGTGTCTTGGAGACACATTCAAAACAATGAGCAATCCGATAAGTCAGTGTTGTGGATGAGTAAGGACTCACTCAGGTTCACTCCCGGCCCATTTTTATTTAACAATGTAAATGTATCTCTCTGCCTTTTCTGGGTGATCAATGAATCCTAGATGGCCCACAGCAGGTATCAGCAAATATACCCCAAGGTGTGGTCATATAGAAGGAATAGCAGCCTGGTTCAAAGATCTGAATGTAAACAACAGAAAAATAATTAGTTTGGACCTCAGCATGTGCAGAGATAACACACAATTTCTATATTTTGTGTAGCATTTACATCTGAAAGTACTGTCTTCGAGTTAGTCTGAGTTGAGGAGCCACCAACCTGTGCCCCTGAATGCTGTAGATGGGGAGAATGTGACAGGAATGTAGGGAGAAAATGTGAGATGAACCCGTGGACTCTGAAGTATTCTTATTCTCACTTATCTTTAGGTGCTCCTGGGACCTGAGCTGTCAAGAAGGTGAAATCTTGAACTCTGAAGAAATCAGTCTGAAGTTGAACTAACTCCGCATCTGTTTAAAATACGCTTAAGTTTCAATAGCTCCACAAAATTCACCTGCAGTGTTCTCCTGTGGGTAACTACATGGCTTGTTGAATTCATTTGTTGAGTAGTTTCAATGAGCCTGAATATCCGGTTTGCAAGCCTGATCTATCAAATCTTTCTGTCTGACCTGGTTCTATGTAATTGGGGGTGTGATAGGTCGATGTTTTGGGAAATTACAGCTTTCCTGCTTGCAGGCAGATCCCTGTCAGAATTTTTCCAAAATGCTTCAGTTTTGCCTGGCTCTTGCTCCCCTTGCATCCGATCTTGTTACACTGCTTAGAAAATAAAAATGGTAAGGAAGGCTCTCTGGAAAAGGAAGCCAAGGCATCCATCCCTGGGCAAGTAATGATGTACGATGTAAAGACCGCACCAGTCTACTCTCTGCCATCGCTCCTTTGCCCTGAGCAAAACGAGACCATCTTGTGAATGTAGGAAAAAGCTGCTTCAAATTATGTGTTAAATTATGCTCTAAATTACACACATTTATTATACGTTGCTGGAGGCCTGTTCTTCCTCTTCTTCCAAGATACAATCTGAGCACAGGTCAGTCAGATCTAAAGTCTGTTCCTATAAACTGAGCTCATCTCAGTGTAACCCCAAGTATTGAGTCAAGTAAATAATTGTTCACTTTACAATGCCAATGCATTTGTTCTGTCTAGTTGTTTGGTGTTTTTTTGTGAGTGGTTTTGTTTTTTGTTTTAATGAAGAGAGCTAGTAACATTTACTTATTGTGTGGTTGGAGATCATGGGCATTTTCCTTCCTTGATCCGTTCAGTTTTATTTTGAGCAACAGAATAGCACTGCAAAATCTGAACTCAGTATAATTCAACATAATTAATTTTATGATACACGGTTAAAGGAAGTAGCTGAACGTAATTTCTGTGTGTATGTCAGCTGTGATTTTCAACGCCGTTGAGTAAAACATTTCTAGGCTTAAATCTAGTCTTTATTTCCTCTAATAAAATAATTTGAATTTACTGATGACATCAAGTCTGAATTTTTAGAACACAGGCTATACAATTATAATAACTTACTTAAGAGTCTCTCCCTTAGCAATCAGTTGGATTTCTCCAGGCTAGGTTGTCTGTTATCAACTTGAGTCATCACCACAGTGGGTTGTTGCAGCCATTCAGTAAGTAGTTCTGGACTCTTTAATGAAGCTGATGCTATCTTTGTGCTTGCTACTTGCAAAACAAGCATTATTTGTTGGTAGGCAGTTAGAACATTAAAAGGGACAGAAACATCTTTGATGTCAACATCATAAGGAAAAAAAGTTTCTTCTTATACTACAGTTCTGAAAGCTAATGTACTATTCTGAACTATCTATAAAGATCACTGCATGATTTGAACATTTATTTTGCTGAACTTTCAAATTAATATGTATTCATTGAAAGACAAATATAATCTCCTTTGTAATTTCAAGTCCTGCATGATACCATTAGGCCAAATAACAGCTGTGATTTCTTCAGGGAGAGTTTAATCAGTTTGTTGTGACATGGTATCAGGAACTCAATTGTGATTGATCACTACTACTCAAGAACTAGCCAGAAGGGAGTCTGAGCAAATCATTTCAACAGTGCTTCAGAGCTGCAGAACCTCAGACAATGAGAGGCCTCTTGAAGCTGACAGAAATATTAGCAGGCTGCAGGAATGGAAGGTTTCCCAGTGACTCTGTAAATACTGCCTTTGGCATGGCCAGGGCAACTTCTGTTATCCCATTACTCAGCACGTTGATTCGCAAGATTGGATGAAGGGTAAAATAGATCACTCTCTATCGCTGTCTTATCACTAGTAGTAAAGTGTCAGTGAATTTTCAGGAAATTTTTAAAAAAATCTTTCTATGAGAAATAAATTTTCTGTTGTTTTCTGGTCTGTACTAGACTTTCTGCTTCATTTTCAGAGATTCAGATAATCAAAGAGGCCCTTATGCTCATAGATGTGTAACTAACAGGTATTCTGACCATAAAATTTCATTGAAGATGCTTATATTAAATCAATAAGTCTTGTTAGATATAAAGAACACCCTTGAAAACAACATTGAATCCAAGCCATTGAGAAAATTAATATTCCACTGAATCCTGATGTAAATTATTTTAGTGGCTCTTTCCCTTTTTATTGATTGCATAACGGGTCTCACTTTCAGTCACCGGATCTTGATATATGTTTTCTCTTCTACATCATACCTCTACCATAAGAAATATTCTTTGATATAACAACTCCTAATGACCAAGTTCCCTGAAGGGTTTTCTCTGCTTTTTAACACATGCTAGTCTCTCTGCTATCATACCTTAACCAGTATTATTAATAGTGCTGAAAGTGGTTTGTTGCAGGCCTCTTCTTTTGAGATAACCCAAAATCATTGTACTGCAAAATATCCTGATATAGAGACAATTGTAAATCAACATTTGTCCCACACACCTCAGCAAGTTCTTGTGTTACATGATTATATACCAACAGGTTGTCAGGTACATACCTCAATTACATACTACAGTCAAGTCATTATTTTACTGTCAGTGACCTCATCTACCTTTTTCAGGTAATTTATTTGAACTGAAGTCCTTTAATAACTGATTGAAAACATATTTTCCTTATTTCATTTTTTTTTTCTGAGTCCTAATTTTCAATTCTACTTCTTTTTTTTTTTTAATGTGAACACTAGAATCACATATAATAGTCTAGTAATAGCTTTTCTAGAGCTGTAGTAGTTTTCTGCTTCTATTCAGTATTCCTTTCATTTATGTATCAAAGGATCACAGCTGCTTATTCAGATGTTGCATTAAAGAGCCCATAACCAAGAGCTATCTACTTTTCCTGATTATCCATTTCGAAAGTAATTTATTTCCAAAATATTGTCTTCTATGCTGTGTATTCTTTGTCTTGAAATGGTAATATGGAAAGACAGGAACATGTGAAGACTGAGAAAAAAATCACTGAAAAGTATAAATATTGAAAAATTTTAAGGACTAGTTCAAGAAAAGAAAAAGGAGGGAAGTGCTTTCATATGTAAGACAGATAAAACTACTTAGGTGGTCACCTTTCCAAATTAAGGAGATAAGTATCTGTATGCTTACACTTCTACCCCAAATAATTTAGTATAGGTTAAGGAGTAGGTTACCTAAAAACTTCTATTCCAGTTTCTGTGGAAAAAATATTTAGCTTCTTCTACCAATTTAATCTTCTCCGTGATTGTTAATTTTACATAAGACAATTTCAAGTTTGTATATTTAAAATACATAATTTGTAAGTATTATATAAGCTTGGCAAACATTGTGACTTGTCTGAAATGAAATGCTATCAATATATTCCAGCCAGGTCTAGTTGGAAAAAAAGCAACTTTCTAGCTCCCCACTGGAAGCACTTATGCAAGAAGACAACAGAGGACAAGAGGAAACTGCACACTGGATGGACTGCTGACAGGACACGTAGAACTGAAAACATATTCTGGTAACTAATCAGAACTTCTGTTGATGTAAATTTAGCTTTGAAATGACCATTCATAATCATATAAAGCAAAAAAAAGGGGCATGAATGACAGCATGCCAGGGACATACTCAAAAAAGTATTAGTTAGAGTAATAATATGGCACACTGAATTGTGCAGCTGTGGTAACAAATTCTCTGGGCAAAAGATATTAGGCAAATTTTAAGATTAGTTACATTGAGATCCGGAGAAAAATACAGAAAAATTGGATTGGACTTGGAGAAGGACTGAAAAACATCAATATCACAGACATCTATTTTTCATTAGATGAATCCAATTCTTTGATTTTTACTGTTAAAATTGTATGCCACTCTATTCATAATTACTTTGGTACCTTTATGGCGATTTATTTCCATGATATTCAAAATTACATTTCTTGGAAGCTATTGATTAGATAACCCTTTATGTTTCCTGACTGAATGAAGTAATACTTTTTGCGTGAGTTTGCCTAATGAAGAAATGAAGAATTTAGTCTTTTACAGTTTGACAGGAAAATCTCTCTTTTGAGAATATTTATTTGTGAAGACAAAGAAGGAGAACAGAGAGAGGAATATGGGTGAATTTATGACACAACATGCATGTTTGGTAGCTAACAAAATAGCTAGCAGGAGTCTGTGTCACTTTCTATATTAGAATTCAAATGAGTAACTAGGAAAATATTTTGTGTTATGGACACTGAAGATAAGGAAGCAGCTTATATGCCCAGTTCATTAAAAGAATAATCAATTTACTGTGCAGATGGATGTGATAGGATGTACATGGTTTCAACACACTTTGTATCTCCTTCAGATCAAAGGAAATTAGTAAAGCATCTTCAGTGCTGTCATCACTATTATTACTTGAACTGAAACTGACAGCTTTTCAATGATTCGATTCTTAAAATACATATTTCCTATAGAAAATGCAATAGATGAGCAAGTGACTGACATGGAAGAGACATATGATAGAATATCGTAGAATCATAGAATGGTTTGGATTGGAAGGTACCTTAAAAATAATCCAGTTCCAATCCCCCTGCCATGGGCAGGGACACCTCCCACAAAACCAGGCTGCACAAGACCCCATGCAATCTGGCCTTGAGCGCTTCCAGGGAGGGGGCACCCACAGCTTCCCTGGGCAACCTGTGCCACTGCCTCACCACCCTCAGTGTGAAGAATTTCTTCCTAATATCTAATCTAAATCTTCTGCTTTCCAGTTTATAGCCATTCGTCCCTCATCCTGTCACTACTAGCCCTTGTACAAAGTCCCTCCCCATCTTTCCTGTAGGCCCCCTTCAGGTACTGGAGGCTGCTATAAGGTCTCCCCGGCGACTTCTCTTCTCCAGGCTGAACAACACCAACTCTCTCAGCCTGCAGAGGTGCTCCAGCCCTCCGGTCGTTTTGTAGCCCTCCTCTGGACCTGTTCCAACACTTCCATATCCTTCTTATGTCATAAATATGTCATAGACAAAGCCTTATAAGGAACCAGACAAAATGGATTAGGAGAAAACAAGCAATTTTCTTTACCTCTACTGGAAGTGACTTGAGCCATGTAATACTAAAAGGGCAAATGGTCCCAAGGAACAGATTTTCAAAAAATGCTGTTGCTAATGGAATAGGTAGATTAGAATGTGGTGACCTTCAGAGAAAGAGAAGGGAAAAGTTATCATGTTTCTCAGGGAATTCATGTGTGTTTCACAACTAACAAAATATTGGCAATACTAAGAACTCTGAAGCTGAGGCTGGCAAATAGCATTAGCTCTTGGCAGAGAAGAGAAAAGGAAACTTGAGCCCATCATCTGAGAATGGACTGGCAGAGAAAAACAAATCCATTCTGTCAGTGAGCAAGGCTTTACTCCTGTAGGAAAAGGTATGATTTTGAAAAGATGAAAGGCAAAGATAGATTTACCTGATTAGAAGGACTTGAGGCTTACAGTAAGGTATGGAGATCAGAGCAGGACAAGAAAGTTTTTCATTTTAAAATAGCTAGCTAAGAAGTTGTTTGAATTGAAGCAGAAGAGACTATAATGTTTTAGAACTGAAAAGGTTAACAGAATAGGGAGAAGGTCACAAATTTGGTGAGAAATAACCAGCGAAGCTGTGACAGGAGACTAAAGACTGGTGCAAAGAAGGGGAGAAACTTTAAAATCAGATGTCAGAAAAAGAAATGAAAGGTAGAGGAAAGCCTGAAAAGCTGAAAAAACCCTCAAATTTTGTTACCTAGTGCTAGGTTACAAAATGCTCAAAATGCTCAAAAAATGCTCAAAAAAAGGAAGAAATCCCAGGTAAAGAAGTTGTAAGATACAGACTCTTAAACAGTTTGGTTATAAAAGACATGCCAGCCTATGGGAGGGTGATTCCTCAGGATATGATCATTACTAAAAAGGATAAAAATGGGAAATAACACAGTGAAATACTGGATATAATCTCTTTCAAAGTCTACTATAGAAATTGAAAAATGCCAGTCGTGGTTTCAAGAAGACATGATGTCTCAGGTGCTTTTGAGCTCATCCAAATCTGTTATGCAATATCTAGTCTCTATAAGAAAGTAACCCTTTTCTATCCAAGGTTAAGTTTCTGAAGTCATCTCAGTTTTAGCATTACCTTAACGTATGGGCCAGAGTGTGTTATTTATATGTCACATGAACATTGAAAAAAATGGTCTTACATATGTGTATTTTGACTTGGAATACCTTGAAAATTAGTTGGACTGAGGGCATGAAAGTACCAACATGATTTATCATTCTTATGGTGGGACTGAGCTTTTGTGAATATTTTTCTTAAACCAAGCATTACAGCATTTTCCCACTGCATAATGAAATGTACCTTTGCAGTCAGGACAAAGTGATTTCTAACGATCTTAGCTATTAAATGCTGCCTTTTCAGACTTGAGAAGATACTTCGAATGTTTAAATGACTTAAATAAATATTTCTCAAAGAAATCAGGTTAATTACATCATCTGCTGGCCGTCTCCTGCTGTGTAATCTTTCAGACACATTCATCGATGTCAGAAGGGGTGCAGTGTATGTAACTTATGCACCTAACCCACTATCATGATCCACTGGAGACGTCTGTCCTCCTAGAGCAGATTTTCAATGTTATACATTCAAAATAGTACTATAGACCTTTACCTGGAAAAATGAACTAAGACTCCTTTCAATATCCAGTCATGTCTGGAGAGCTGAAGATTTGACCAGATCTAAACGACTGTGTTGGGAGTAGGCCACGTAGATGAGCAGTATGCGTCAACAATAATCACTAGATATCCACTGTCTATAGCAGAAGTGTATATGTTATATCTGACAAGTAGATATCTAAAATGAGACACCTGACTATCTAAAATCTGCAGATGAATCTGGAGAGTGTCCAATGACAGCATCTAACGCCCTTTGAGTTATCCCAGTGTATCCCAGATGTACTTCAGCTGCCATTTTAGAAAGTTGATTTAGGCCTCTCTGATAGGTCCTACTTTCCCTTTATGTTCATTTTAGGGTGCATCTCCACTAAAGTCTTTGTTTGGATCAGTAATGTTCCCTTTGGAATGTATCTCCTGGTTGTGCCCACCTGCTGTGTTTGGACTTGTATTCTGAAGCTGTCCTAGAGTGAATCATCCTGTTTCCTTTTGGGTTAAATTTAATCAGAACATTCCTTCAGTAAGTGTGTTTAATGCTTTCTAGCTATACTTGTGAATTTTGTCACTAGGCCACATTATAAAACTCTGACATGTGTGCTCACCACCCACTGTTTCACTCTACAGAATTGGCCCTGAAAAGAGTTGGTGTTGTTTATCCAGGAGAAGAGAAGGCTCCAAAGACATCTTGTTGTGGCCTTTCAAAATATAAAGGAAACTTTTAAGAAAGACATCGAGAAATTTTTTACCGAGAACTTTATGGACAGTACAAGGGGCAATTGTGTTTAAACTGAAAGGGAGAAGATTTAGATTGGACTAAAGACATTTTTTACTATTAGAGTGCTGAGACACTAGGTTGCCTAGGGAAGCTGTCCATGCTCCATCATGGGAATTGTACAAGGTCAGGTTAGATGGGATTTTGAATAACCTGATCTAATTGAAGATGTTCCTACCCATGGCTAGAGTGTTATTCTAGATTATCTTTAAAGGTCCCTTCCAACCCAAACCATTCTATGAATCTATGATATTTGCTAATTCATCTTGGGTAGTCTAAGTTTGTTCAAACATCATGAGATTTCCATAGTCCATCAACTTAGTGCCCAGATTCCGTTCATTTTTTTCATCGGGATCTAGTTTATTTGACTAAACATAGCTATTTAATGATGTTTGAAATGCTTAAAACATTGTCATAGGGATGGCAGACGTGGAGGAGCATCTAGGAATCATGCTTGGTAATCTAAACTGGCACTGGATGTCTCTTTCTATTTGAGAGAGTTTAGACTGCCCCAGCATCTTCGTTACTTAAACTACCTTTGGAGTCTATATATGTTACTTAAACAACTATGAGCATGGTACTATGTCTACATTTAACTTCGTGAAAATTTCCACTGGATGTAATTGATATCTGGATAACGATTAATGAACAGGATCGGGTGTTAATGGTTCAGGTCTCTGTTTTTTCCTTTCTCTCCTTTGTTTCTCCTGTAGTCATTCAACAATGACTTGATTATCCAATCCTTCTCCTCAGTTTATTGCATCGTGTAAATGGAGACATCCAAACAATAATACATATTTCTATACGTTTGCTTCTCCTGCTTCTTGTTATTCCTCCCACCATCTCTAACACATGCATTTCTACTGTAGCTACAAATATTACAAAACAAATATTTAACTTTAAGAGCAAGGAGACTTTCAGCTTATGCTTATGCTTATCATTTTCTTAACAGAAATTACTTGTGTTACTGTAATTAAAACTTAAAATGCGTTTTTCCCTCACTTATCAAGCAAACATTGTTTTTGCTGGAGGCAATTTCTATTGCCTTCTACTTACTATCTATATCTTGATATACTGAGCAGTGGGAACTCACTACTAGAGAAAAGCAAAAGGAGTTTTCATATTGTAGCTTTTCTTTCCTGTATGTTTTCTACTTTTGGAGAAACAGTGTGCTGGTAACTGTGCTGAGAAATACATTACCAATTAAAAGCCAAATATATTCCAGCACTCATATAATACACAGAGTTTACCGTACCTGAGAGTTTTTGCACTTCATACACTCACTGTATCTTCAGGCATTTAGTACCTGATTCAGCAAAATCATAATTAAAATTTAGAGTATAACGTATAATTAAGAATATTGACTTTACCAAAACTAATGTATAATAAGGGAAATATATCCTGGTGAGGACTCTTGATTCAATAGGCTAGATATATGTGTTGCCACACGCTTATATGAGCTTATACAATTACTTAGATGCAAACATACGTGTCTGTAAGAGATAAAACCACTTTAACCTAAGACTGCTTGAAAAGCAAATATGAAGAATTTAATGATTTAACAGGACCTTTTCAGTTTAAGAAGCAGATACTGGTTCACTACTGCTGAAAACAACAGGGTAGTGTTCTCTTCTTTTTGCTACTCACACTAATCTTTTGCACAAAAATATAATGGTGACAGGTGGGCACCTAAGTTGCAGCCTCTTTGACCTGAATTTTTTCTAATTAACATTTCCAGGGGTAACACTTTCATTAAAAGGTTATGGAAAAGACTGGGATTCTTTCTTAAACCTGACATAAAAAAGTGAGGTTCATAGTGCAAACGTCTAGATCTTTCTCAGAAATGCATTTGAATTATGGTTAGGCACTCACTAGGAATGATGAATTTAGAAGTGTAGGCAAGCCTTGTATCACAGACTTTGTAGGTCTGCTAAAAAAGTGTGAGTGATAATTGTTTTCGACCCTAAAGGAGCATTATGAGGACAACTATGTTACGATGGGTTCTTCCTGGATAGTAGCATAGGTGAGGGGCTGTAAATATGTAAGGAAGATAGGTATTTGAGTGCAAATATAAATGTAAACTTAAATGCTAATGTGAAGTGACTGTAAATGTATCAAATGAGAAGATAGTGTCTTACCTCCAGTTTATGTTTGAACTGTTTAGGACTGCAGAAGATATAAAGCAAGCAAGGTATGATGTTATAGCACTTTTATGACACTGATTTACACAGGCAGAATAGCAGATTAAATGAAAATGTCATTCAGTATCCAGAGAAAAAAATGTTGGGTTGTTTGCTTATATTTTTTTTTAATATCACTATTTCTGACTGAATATTTACTATGGAACCTAAAAGGACGATTCACCTCAGAACACTTTAGCTTTTCTGCTGTTATAGCTTATTGATATCATTAGGCAAAGGCAGAGACTTTGATCTCAACCTTTGAAAAACTTACCTATATACTTAATGTCAGTGTGAAGTTAAATATTTCATTGGTTAAAGTGTTATAGATTTGCTTTAGGGGTTGTATGTCCAAGCTGAGGGAAAAGTTACTCGAAGAATAAATAGTAATGAGTGGGTTTACAAACTATACTGATGTATAATCAGTGGAGAAATACACTACCTGTCACCATGGACCTTGTTTCTGTACTCATATGGGACTGCCTTTCAGCAGTTTTTCCTTCTGCAAAATGAAACCAATGGCTCCACCATTGCTGTGCAAAACGTTTTTCAGTGAACTGAGAAAAAAAATAAATCTGTAAAAACTAGGCATTCTCAGGTACCTAAATCTGGGGTGGGGTTGGTCTAGTATATCCATTCTTCCTTATCCTGGTCTGTGTGGTAGTCATGGATTTAGAAAACTATTCAACAAGCAGCTATGGAGGCAGAATTGTACTTTGCTTATTAACATGCATTTTTCTGTCAAACTTCTGCCATTTGCATTGTATAAACTGTTTCTTAAAGCTTATTTCCCCTTATTTGAACAATGACCTTTGTAACAATGAAATATGTTAACAGGAGGAAAGTTATTTTATGACAGAAAGGAATGGTTTTTTAACAAGTCTATGACCAATGGTTTTTCTCTTCTAATTCCTTATGAAAAAGTTATTGGTTTTTCATTCTCTCAGCAATATTTTCCGCTTGTTCAATAGATGGCCAAATTAGGTCTTTGCTAGTGTGTTTCAGATTTTTTAGGATATATAGTAACATATGAAACATTGGATTTTATATAGATGGGTTTAGCAATCTTTCCTTACTAATTTCAACTTTGAGAATCAAGTGCATTTGTTTATGTCTTTCTCAAACCATTTTCTGGGGGGAAAAACAGTTTATGATTAATTTACAAAAGGAGTATTGCTCCTTTGGTAACCAGATAAACAAATCTAAAGTGAGTGTAAAAAAATCCTTTCTTCTCATTTGTTTTCATAGATGTAGTAAGGAATCAGAAATTCCAGCCCAAGCCTTAAAAAATATTTTTTTAAAATTTGTGATTTTTTTTCTTTTTTTTTCATGGAGATGATCTGATCTGATATGTTGTTTAACTAATGAAATTGCTAATGAAATTTCCCTCAATTCAATTCCACTAGAGCTTTACATACTTGCCACTACAAAAGAACTCAAGTTTTCTCTTAAGAGAAATGAACATTTTCCCAGAACACTCATCCATTGATAAGATAAAATATGCTATTATTGGCTCATTCTGTAAGTACAGCTTCTGCTTTCTAGGTTCTTTGGTTAGGATAAAACCTATCCCTTGAAAACCAAACCAAACCAAACCAAACCCCCTTTCCAGGATGGTCAGAGCTAAATTACTGACTCTGAGGCTAACATTTTGATTACAATAACTACATTTAAATATACACCTTAACTCAATGACTGTTTTGATGGACTCTTAGAGTGCATGACTAACATTATTGGTTGATGTTTATGATAATACTCTTATGCATCATATGAATCCAGAGTCACAAATCATCTGTTATTGATGACCTGAATTCTTTCTCAAGGATGTTGTAAGTAAGGTGAAACCTATTTGTCATAAGCTGCGAATTCGGCTCTCGTTGAGCTTTTCAGAGAGTAAACGCAGAAGTGATCCATTTGGAATAAGCATGTGGATAATGTGTTAGGCAGCAATTTTAAAGCATTCATAGCTTTAATATAAATTTAAAATGAATTTTGGTAAACATATTGAGGTTTTGTGAAAATTAATATGTTTTAACAGATAATTCTGCCTTCCTGAACAGAGCATCACTTCTTGAAAAGTAAAGAAGAAACTGGTTTTGCACATTTCTCTCTGTTTTTCTTGAGACAGTAAGTACATTGTGAAAAAAAAATGGTGATAAAGTATTCTGAAAGAAAATGAAAGAGAATGTTGCGGGCAAGCCAGTTTATACTTGTGCACTCATTGAAGGAAAATAAAAAAGGAAACTGGAGAAAATACATTCAAATATCTTAGCAAATCTTCTCTTGAAAGTTTGTTATTTGAAAATTTATAATTTTTCCAGGGTAAGCACCAGTGAAAATCAACATTAATGCATGCACCTTAAATGGCCAGATGAAGTTAGGCAGTTCCAAATCATCAAATTAGGTAACAGTTTATCACTATTTAAATCTAAATGGGAGATTGTCCCTGTCTTGAGTGGGGATTTTGACCATTTGACTTCCGTAATTTCATTCTTTACTTGAATTATTCGGCTGAAAAAACCTCAGCCCTCAAATACAGCACCTTGAAAAGAGTCTTGAATTCTGTTTGGGATTTTTTTTGTGTGTGATTTTTTTCTTTTTGTTTGTTTGGTTGATTGGTTGATTGGTTGTTTTGGTTTTTTTTTCCTTCGGGTTTTTTTTAGTGTGCCACTAATAGTTTTTTATCTGTGGTACTTAAATAAGACTTAGAAAGAGGTAAGACAATTATTCCCTTAGTAGACACAGGAGGCATTATAGATTTCTTCAAGGCTATATCCGTTCAAGAAAATAGCTATGCTTTAAGCTAAGTTCTGTTTTCACTAGTGACCAGTGTGGGTTTGGCACAAGATAACTACCACTGTGTGAAATCCTATAGGAAAAAAGACAATGTATATTATAAGTATGTTGTAGCCACTGTTCTAGCTTTTACTCTATATCCAGGATTATTCTACTGAGGTAAGTCATATGTGTTCCACCTGGTATTTGCAGGCAGATCTCTTATGTACTGTGAAAGTTTAACATATTTTCTAATTGAGATGAATTAACTGATGGATCTGACATGAAAGTGCCCTAAAAAAGGCTACATATATTTAACTGAACCTGTTTCTAAACCACTTTGAGCTGTGTATCCATGAAAACGACAAAATGATTTAAACAGCATGAATTTTTAAAATTAAACTAGGGTATTTCCCATTATAGACATTCTCACAGACATTTCTGAGAATATATTAAACTGATATAATCAGATTAGGCTGCACTGAAATGAACCTGATTCAGAGAAAGTTTTTCACTTTCCCATTATTCTTTTTTTTTTTTTTTTTTTAAAGAGGGAAGATATCATGGTGTACTTTATAGATCATAAGGGAGTAGAAGGGAAATACAAAATTTCCTGGTGATTACCTCTAATAGAGCAGGTCTGTGCAAAACCTATACTAAAAATATGGTTTCAAGAAAGTTAATAGTACTTTTTTCTGTGTTCTGAAAGTATAGTGATATTAAAATAATCCTAGGACACCACATTCAACTGAGAATATGTGAACACTATATGCATGTGGGCTTCTGTACTTAATTTTAGAAATTATTCATTACACAGAACTCATGGAAATCTGAATTGTTTAGATTGGAAAAGACTCTTCAGATCATCAACTCCAACTGTAAACCTAACACTGCCCAGTTCACGACTAAACCATGTCCCTAAACATTACAAGGTGAGATTCAGAGAATTCAGATTCAAGGGGGATCATGAACACCCTCAGTAGGTTTACAGACCACACACCAAGTTGCACAGAAGTGTTGATCTGCCTGAGGGTAGAAAGGCTCTTCAGAGGAATCTGGTCAGGCTGCATCAATGAGCTAAGACCAGTTGTATGAGGTTCAACAAGGCTGGGTTGGGTCCTGCACTTTGATGACAAGAACTCCAGACAACGCTACAGGCTGGAAAGCTGCCCAGTAGAAAAGGACCTGGGGGTGTTGGTCAATAGCCAACTGAATATGAGCCCAGATTGTCAAGAAGGCCGATAGCATCCTGGCTTGTATCAGAAATGATGTGGCCAGCAGGAGCAGGGAGGTGGTTATTCCTCTGTAGTCAGCACTGGTGAGGCTGCACCTTGAATTCTCTGTTCATTTTTAGGTCACTCAATACAAAAGGACATCGAGCTGTTGGATAGTGTCCAGAGAAGGGCAATGAGTATGGGGAAGGGTCTGGAGAACCAGTCTTATATAGAGCAGCTGAAGGAACTGGGATTGTTTATTCTGGAGAAAAGAAGGCTGAGGGAAGACCTTATTGCTCTCTATAACTGCCTGAAAGGAGGCTGTAGTAAGGTGACTGTTGGTCTCTTCTCCCAAGTAACAAGTGATAGGAGGAGAGGAAATGACCTCAAGTTGTGCCAGGGGAGGTTTAGACTAAATATTACTACACCAAAAGCATTGGAATAGGCTGCCTAGGGAAGTGGTGGGGTTTCCATCCCTGGAGGTGTTTAAAAGCTGTGTAGACATGGCACCTAGGGGCATGGTTTAGTGCTGAACTTGGCAGTGTTGTGTTAAAGGTTAGACTTGATGATCTTAATAGTCTTATCCAACCTAAATGATTCTATGATTCTGTGCTTTTATGACATGGCTTCAAAAAGAATAATGGTGACAACAGAGACCTAAAAGAAAAGATATCCCATCCTTTTCCTCATTTGCTTAATAAATTGAATATTGTTCAGAAAAATAAGAGATGCTGTGACACCTTGCAGTTCGAGGAACATGAATACAAGACCAAATATCCATCCTATGCAAGAGCTGCAGTCATGAAGCTGTCATTTGAGGTGCACATCTTATCCTTCCTGTGTTCTTCTGAATGAAAGCTGACTGCAGCTGCTGGATGCAGCACAGACTTTGATACAGGCTCACTGGGCATTTTAAGCACAAGAGTCTAATTAATGAAGTTCAGAGAAATTTGTCAGCCAAGTGGCACTTTGTGACAATCATAGTGGTTAAACTTTACTGGAAATCAGGGTTTTTTCACCAAAAATTTTCAGCACCAAAGATATCTCACAAGGTTTGGGGCATACCAAAAAAATACATGACTAATTTTATAAAGAATAATCAGTTGAAAGTGTCCCAGAAAGACACTAACCTTGGTGACTTAAAATCTTGTGAAGTAAGTACAACCTCAAGATCAGTTTCCTCAAAATATTACTTTCCCCCTTACCTTGCCCCTACTATTCAGCATCTTTGAGGAAGACAAAATTGCTTATCTCCTTCCTGACACCATCCACAGCTAAACGAAAGGCACAGTTTGTAAATGAAAGGTTCCAATCCCATGTGCTAACTCCAAATTCATGTCGCAAGTTTTAAAAATAATTCTTGTTTTTTGATTACCAGTTTCCTGTTTATCCAGTGATGATTTGTCTCCACAGGACCACTTACTGGATTACCTTTTTCCTCTAATCTCTGTGAAGTTTCAAAAGGCTTACAAGTGCGTTTGACTGTTAAATCGTGGGGAGAGATGGCAGGGGTCTTGGGGGTCGTTTTGACAAAGCTGACGAAAGTAGTGAAATGTTGCAGTGATTCCACTCAGTTTTCATTAATATTCCTGTTGCGTTTTAGTATTAAGCAATCATCCAATTTCATGTGAACAATATGCATTTTGAACTAGCCTAAAGATTTTATACTTTTGATCACAGTTTAACTCACATCCTCCTTATCTGAAATACTGTTAAAAACATTACTTGGATTATAAGCAAAGCTTTCATTTGTACAGCCTGTGGCTGTCTGTGTCATAAATATGCACATATCTCTGCCTCAGCAAGACTTTTCTAAGCACATTTCATGGTACTTTTCATATGCACTGGATTTGATTTGTTTTAGGGCATATTATAAATTCTTGCTGTGATACATGATAAAAAAAATCCTTAAAAAAAATAGCTTAGTTACAAGGCTACACTTATCCCACAGAACCCGAAGTTTTATTAACTGTCCAAATAGCCTCCTGTTGTTGTTTATGCATGGAGCGCTCATTTGCTTCTGAGTATTGTATCTACCTTTTCTTGAAATATCTTCAAGTTTATGCATTTGCCCTCAGTTACTGGTGTGAATACCTTCAGCACATAATGATAGCGTTTCACATTCCAAACCATGAGCCCATGCTACATGTCATAGAATACAAATGTGTGCAAGGTGGTAGTTTCATTATCTTAGGGTCAGTAGAATTTCAAGAGCTTCGAAATTACCTCTATCAGTGATGCAAGTGTCAACTTAGTTTTAATAAATCTTTGGAAACAGCCATGAGTTATTTCTAGGACATCTTTCCATTTCCGGAAATACATCATTCAGCTGACAAACCTGCTATCAGTTTGTAGCAAATAGAATTTCATCCATTAAAAGCAAAGTCTCACTTTAGCTTCTGCATGCCATCATTCTATGATAGCTAAAAGAATGATTAACCTGAAGTTTAGCTGATATCAAGCCAAATGTACTCTATTCCACTTAAAGTGGAACAAGGTCTTGAAACATCTTATTTTCTCCACCATATGCATAGGGAATGTCATATTTACCATACTTCTGATTATTCCACAATATCAACTCTGGATACCGTTAAGGTTGTGCAAAGACATTTTAACATATTTCATTTATTCTTTTTCTTTTCTGCTTTTAAAAAGCCACATAAAATCATCAAATCAAACTAAAAAGAAAATCCAGCCTCCTATTAATAAGAAAATCAAAATATAGCAGAACATCTTGTTGGATGATAATAATCTAATTTTGCATTATGTATTCAGACAACTTAAATTAATGCCACACCCATGGTATTTTACTCAATGCTTACTTAGAAATAACAAAGATTTTTAGACCTGGTAGCTACATTAATTAATCCTAACAACAACTCACTGAAAGAAAAAAATATTACTATACTTCTGTAAATGTGAAAATTTACATGCATGGATATTAAATGATTTTCTTCAAATGATGCTGACAATATAAAAAAAAATCAAGATGGAGAATATAGAAAATTTAAAAAGATCCTAAATCTGAATGTAACGTGACATTAATGAATCATTTTCAGGGGAAGTTTCTTTATTTTGAAAAATTCTGTCTTTTGGGCCTGTTTATAAACTCCTGAAAACCAGGGACAAGACTTAAGCAGTACTGCTTTCCAAACATATCATGTCTAAAAGTCTACTTGTAAATTTCTGAAGTTCCTTAAGCTAAAATAAGTACTCTTCATGTTGGTTTTTCTGTTTTGCAAAGCTTTCAGTGAATGTTGTCCTCTTGTATGTGACATTCATTTTCCTAACTTTTTTCCTACTTCAGTGAAGTAATTACTGACAATAAATATGTGGAAGTCATGCAGTTCCACCTCCCATTAAATGGGACTATTGAAGGCAGTAGATCTTATCAGCTGCGGCTTTGGTCCTTAAAATTTTGAAAGCTCCTTTGGATGCAAATTCCACAGTCTCTTCAGGTAATATCTCAGCAGAATTCCTGTGAAACCAAGACAATAAATTTCTTTATTGAAAAAAACCAAAAATGATTTGCAAAGCGCACTGTTTTCAGTGGTCTATTGCAAAGTGCTTTGTAATTAGAGAGAGATATAGAAAAAAATTAAAATGTTACCAGGTTTTTTAGTAGAATGTTGTATGCACTCAGTTGACAAGTTTTAACCTTAATTCATTATATTAAACACTATTACAACCATCAGGGATACAATTAACAATTAATATTTAAATTAATAAGGTTTCTTACTTTATTTATGTTGTGTATACTTACTTACTTACTTACTTACTGTTTTAAAGCTTTTGTTTTATTAGCTGCACATGTAACTTCCATGAATATTATATGTGAGAATCTTCTCCAGGGAAAAATTGGTTTTGAATTGACAGAACTGCAGATATTCAAATTGTTGGACAGGTAATCCACATTACCTTTTAAAGCTCAGCGTATCTTTGTCTTACCTTCTTTATCCTTGTTGTAGGCTCACTAATCATGATTTAGGCTGCCACCATTTCAGATTGTACAGGGATATGTTTCAGATTTTATTTTCCTTTCTCCTCTCTCTCCAAAGATTGCAATGTTTTAAATATCTCTAAATAATCACTCCCATCCTTGTCCAAAAGAACACTTAAGCCAATATTCAATATCAAAAATTAGGATAAACTGTCTCCGGTATTTCAGTGTTTTCTTGTATAAAAGTGCCCTTTGCTTCATAATGAACAGCTTTAATAAACTTTTTTACTGTATTTCTCTAGCATAATTTAATTACTTAGCAGTAATACCACTATTTTTATTGCTACTAGACTGTCTAATGTCACAAAGGGCAGACTGCATGTGGTCTATGAAAAATTTTAAGTAGCTTACAAAGAGACTTCACAGTTGTGATCCCTTCTGGCCAGAGCCAGTTGATTGTTAATGTTGCAATAATTAGAGGACCATTTTCAACTCAGCTGCAATGGGCAGCTGTTCAGGTCCAAAAGCTGCAGGAGCTGCCAGTCACTCTAAGCCTGGGACTGTCTCTTCTCAAGGGATTTGTCAGTCTGCGAAAGACCCCACTATACACTCCACAATATGCTCTTCTGCCCTTCCAGTTCAACACACACAGTGGCAAAAAGCTCCTGAAATTACTATTTCAGCGGTGCCAAACTGGTGAAATTGTAGATGAATATATTTTGAACTCTAAGGACATCAAAGAAAACTTACTCATGGTATTAAAGATATGGATAATTGCAATTCTGAGGTATTCCAAGTGTAAACAGCAGTGCTGGGAAAAAGAAAAAAATATCAAAAATACCAGTTACTAAGACTGAAGTACACGAACATCTCAGATATTGTGAAACCAGTTGCATATGTATATTTTTGGTGACATTTGATATTAGTTTATGCTAATGAACTACAAAAAGAAAAAGAACAAGTTCTGTATGTTTGAAGTAATTGGTTTGGGGTCATACCTTAGTGAGGAGTTTTAAATATTTTTTAGGGAAACTTATCCGTTTTCTTAAGACATAATAAAATAATCTAAAATATCACTAAGTGAAAGGTAAAGATATTGCCAGATTCTTTTAAATTCTTTTTCACTATGTCTTTTAACTAAAAGAAGAATTTTACACAGTGCAATAAATTAGCTGTGATTTTAATTAGAACTTGAATATGTGTGAGTCCCTGACATAAAGTACTATAACGTATATAGTTTTATATTTTTGACCTTTACATTAAATTACCGACTATCAAGAATGGCAATAACGAAATATTAGTATCTTTCTGTTTCATTAACTGGAAAAATATAAGAGACCTACGCTGAGAGTAAAATAATGTACCTATAAATTTTAAAAATGGCAAGTAAAGACTAGGAGGACTTACGTATGAATGTCAATCATAGTTGAAAAACAGTATATTGTTCAAATCCTGTTAAGGTTGTAGTTATTAAAATTTGAGTGTCTCCATTAAGGCAATTACAGATTAATTCTTTCTAGTTCGATAGAGAACAGAAATACCAGGTTAGAACATTTAATATGGAAAGAAGCCAAACAAGAATATGATCTCTGAGGCCATTTAAATAGGTTATATCTGTACTATATTCAGAAGAATGGACTGGCTGTTTAACCAATATAGTCACCCTGAAATTTCAAGCTAACTTCCTTTATGAACTCAGCAAGAAGCTGAAGAAATTGATTCATCTGGAATCTATATGGAACTGAATATAACTTCACCATGTTACATGATCCCAACTGAGTTCATAGCCATGTGGCAGAATGTGCATCACAGTGTCTGGAGCAATTGTGAGAGTTATATCATATAGTATAAGAGAGAGTTGTCAAAGCATCTGTATCTTTACCTTTGTGGCGGCTTGATCTTGGCTAGCCACCAGGTGCCCACCAAGCCTCTCTAGCATTCCTCCTCCTCAACTGGAGGGGAGAGAAAATATGACAAAAGGCTAGTGGGTCGGGTTAAGTACAGAGAGGTCACTAAACAGACTCAACTTGGGGAAATTAATTTCATTGTTGCCATTCTAAATGACAGTAGGATAATGAGAAATAAAAATAAATCTTAAACCACCCTGCCTCCATCTTGTTCTTCTTCCCAGGCTCAACTTCACTCCCAATTTCTTTACCTCTTCCCTGAGTGGCACAGGGAGATGAAGAATGGAGGTTAGGGTCAGTTCATCACACATTCTTCTTCTGCTCCAGGATGGGGTCCCAGCTGCAGGAGTCAATCCTTCATGGACTTCTCCAAAATGGATCCTTCTCATGGGTTCTTATAACTAAGAGTGTGCGCAAAGAAGGACAATGAAGCTGGTGAATGATCTGGAGAACAAGTAGCAAGTGATAAGACAAGAGGAAATAGCTTCAAGTTGTGCCGGGGAGGTTTAGACTAGACATCATGAAAAATTTCTTCACCAAAAAGGGTGTCAAACATTGGAAGAGGTTGCCCAGGGAATTGATTAAGTCTCTATCCCTGGTGGTATTTGAAAGATAGGTAGATGTGTTGCTTGGGGACATGGTTTAATAGTGAACTTGGCAGTGTTAGGTTTATGGTTGGATTTAATCATCTTAAAGTTCTTTTCCAACCTAAATGATTCTCTGATTCTGCCTTCATTCCGATGGGGGATTCTATCTTTTTTTTTCTCTGCCTTTTATAGACAAAAAAGAAACTTACAAAGAAGCTAAGAAACAACACCTACTGGACATAATCGGTTGTTTTTAAACATGAAGAATCTGATCATGGTAGAAGTAAATTACCCACCTTAGGGTTATTCAGATCCTATTTAATATATTTGACAAATAAATTGCGAATGAAGAAGGAACCAAGAGAACTGCTGCAGTAGCAGAACAGCATTCTTGGAGTTTGTAATATCTGCTTATTATAGCAGATCCTATCTGCCAGACAAATGCAACAAATACTTTTGTTATATCTGACAAACTAAAATCTTTAAGCAAACCACACCTTTAATTTTTGCTGAGCAACAAGAGAACTTTGTGGCATGAAATTTGATAGACAAATGATAGACAAATTTTGAATTTATTTTGTTAGAAAAACTTTTGGGTCTCAAAGATATTACTTTAGAGGTGAATTTATGTTCTGGAATGCAGACACTTTACTGTATGAATTAACGTTGATTGTCTAACCTTGTGATGTGACTGGCAGAGCGGGACAGGAGTGCTGTAATTCTCATGCACTAC
Organism: Neomorphus geoffroyi; assembly: GCA_033558235.1. Classification (NCBI taxonomy): domain Eukaryota; kingdom Metazoa; phylum Chordata; class Aves; order Cuculiformes; family Neomorphidae; genus Neomorphus; species Neomorphus geoffroyi. Next base: position 414,728 of record JAUMJM010000005.1, read on the forward strand.
AGAAGGCATGGTGTTATCCAAATCCCAATGGTACTCCACTGAATTGATGAAATGACCAGGAAGGCCTAATTAAAGCTGTTCAGCTCAAATGTATTGATGTATTACATCTATTACGGTTTGGTTCAATAGGTCTACCCTATGAATGCTGTCATGCCTGTAAAGCAAACTAAACAGACTGCATAAATAATGCTCGAAGGAAAAGCGACGACCATGGAATCAAAACTGAATCATGTAAAATGCAACAGGCTGCCCTGTGAGCTTATTGTTATGTAATCTTATATAAATAAAAATATTATTTATCTTATGTCAAGTAAGAAAAGCGACAAGCCCTGAGATAGAAAATTACTATGTCTTTGGAAAGCCTGATATTTTTGACTCTGTTTCAAAATGTAATTCCTGAAAATAAAAAAGTTCTTCAGAGAAAACTTCTCTTTCTATAATTAAAATATCTCTGAATAGAAAATCCATTATAATGAACAGGAATTCTAGTTGTATGGCGTTTCACTTATGTCTGATTTCTCTTGTACTAAGTTGTTTAAATTTTATGTTGTGTTAACCATTTCCTAGGGAATATGAAACTTCAAATTATTTATGGTTTGGGTGCACAGTTTTAGTAGAAAGATGATGAAAATAAGTTGTAGAAAATAAGAAGTAGAAAATAAGTTGATGCATTCTGCCCATGAGTAGATAATTCACCAAAATTCATAGAGTGAGAGGGAACAATACTGTTTAAAAAACGAGATTGAAATGATTTTCAAGACTTTGCCTACAGGAAGTTGGAGAAATCTTATGAAAAAAAAGTCAAATATCAAACTTTAGTTTAGTTTGATATTTTAGTTTAGACTTCAAGAAATGTTAAAACATTTCTGCTTACTGTTTAAAATAAGTATGAGTCTTTTTTTTCTTTTTTATAATTTGAAATATGTCTAGCAAAAGAAAAATACTATAAAAACAGTTTCCCTGAAAATAAGAAAAAAAATCCCAAAATATAATTTCAAATAGACCAGACCAACTGTGACACTTTCAGATCTTTTTTTTTATCGGCTAATTTTAAAGAAACTTATACATGAAATTTTTTCTTCAATCTGAATTACAATTTTCTTGCTATTTTTGTCCTATCAAACAAAAAAATTAATGGTTTCCCTAGATTTTTTGTACGTTGTGTTATGGAATTATAAGCATGTATATCTCTGTCTAATTTTGTTTAAGTAAGTCTGTTATAGAGGCAAAATGCATGAATGTACTTGAAATTATTATTTTTAAAAAAATATATATGGCTTTAAATTTTTTCCCCTCCCTGACGCACAGATTTCTTACATAATAAAAAGATGTATCACAGATATCTAAGTTCTTGAGTATTTTGGGGTTTGTACTTGCACTAAAAGGGAAGTTCTAGAGAAAACTTGACTTTACAATACACTAGGACTATTGGTTTTCCATAATTCATTCTTATCTGTCATACAGAGAAGTTATAGCCCCATATACTGGCATTTTGGAATCAGGATTTAGATAACAGATCAACAGATCAGATTAAGATTGAAAAAAACCAAACTAAACCAGTGACTTAGCAACATGGCTAAATTCTATGGCTTTTAGGAGTCCAAAATAGTATGATATAATTTTCTTTACCACAAATGTAAATTATGGCTTATTGTGAATACCGTGGTATTCTCCCTTTTGCTTCCTGAGACGTTCACTTTTCTGATAAACTGTGTTCACAATGGAGTTAGCAATTATCTCTTCTAGTCTCTCCCTTGAAAAACGCCAATGACTGATGGAAGATGGGTTTTCAAAGACCAACCCTCTGAATCAGTGAATCACAGGATTTCTGAAGTTGGACGGCACATCAAGAAATTACCTAGTCCACCCCCCCTGCTCAAAGCAGGGTCAGCTGCAGGAGGTTGCTCAGGGCCATGTCCAGTCAGAATTTGATTATCTGCAAGGATGGAGATTCCACAACTTCTCTGGGCAATTCAGAATCTCTCATAGAAGCCTTCAGTTACAGAAGTTTCTCATTAGTTGATTTCAGTAATAAGGGAGTGCATGAGGGATGAGCTTTTTTCTAGTTTGAGTCTGATGTCCAGCTGAGAAGAGAAGAGATTGGGATAAATCATTAAAGAACATTCAGATTAATTCATAGCTTGCAATATGACAAATCTGTTATTATTGACCAAATGTTGACTTTGAAACATAATACAGCTGTGACAGAAATTCACTGCCGATGTGCTTAGGGAGTAAACAGGCTATTTTTCTTGTCTTTACTCTATACTGCAAGCTGGTCTTGTAACCCTTCTGCTATGAGTTTTATGGTGGGACTGGTGTCATGATTGGTACTTAAACGAAGTAGAAACAGAATGGAGAAATATCCTTGCAACCATATCTTTATATACTCCTGTGTAGGAACCACTGCCTGGACCATAGCTTTCAGACCTTTCTAAGCACATCATCTGACAGGCAGAACTAGATTTAGGATAGAGATAGATGTCCAACTAACACATAGAGAAAAGCTTATGTCCTTGGTCAAATAGCTAAGAAAAGAATATCTTTTAAAACCTGAGTGGACCGTGGGCTTTAAGAAAGGAACAAAGATGATCATATAGAAATAAATGCTAACATAGGTTCCACGAGGAAACCTCTTAACATGGAAAAAGCACTGCAAAAGGAACACATCCTGAAGCACCTGGCAAGTAAACCCAGAAACAACTTTCAACATCGACAAGTTCCCTAAATGAAATGGGAAACATAATTCTGATTTAATTGGCTAAAAATTTAGTTTGAAGGGCTTTTTGGAGACAAAAATACTTTTAAAATCCTCTCTTTGATCCAGACCTTTCATACTTTTTTCACTTTTGTGTACCAAGGGATTTTTGATCCATATTGTTTTATTATCATAGATAGACTTCACATGGAAATATCTATATTATTAAGAGGTCTCTTATTTTGCTGAAATTTTTTATTCTACTCAGTGGGGAAAATATATTACACTGGTACAAGTAATTTTTAATGCATGTACCCCTTTAAAGAAGATCATTTTAATCACATTCTTTTGGCTATTTTATGCAGATTTAGAGTTTCTTTAAGATTGAAGAAAGTGTCTGTAAATACAGTCTAAGTATGTTGTGTTTTCTGTAAATAAAATTACTACTTGGAAAGCCATGTGGAATTCAATTGGATTATCTGGAATATATCAATTACAGAAGGTATCAATTTGTAGAGAGGAAAAGAGGATGTTTAAAAAGAATACCTTATCTATGATTTGAACTATATCAAACTAAACCAAAACCCTACACACATGGAGTAAGAAATATCAGTTTATTGAAAAACTCTAAATCATTCTAAATAAACTTGATTGCTCTATATTTGGAATATGAGATTTTTTTATTAATTTATTATAATATGAATAGCTCAGTAAATCTAACATGCATGAATCTTTTGAATCCATGTCATAATCTTATCTGAAAGGATATCAGCCTACTTTGGATAGGTGCATTTCTGTAGGCTGAGTACAGGAAGTTCAAGAAAACACAGCAATGACAAACCTCAGTGGTGTGATATGTAGTGCTGTAAGTGTTACCATTGAACTTCTTCACCAAATTTATTAATTGCCTAGAAGGAGCAGTAAATAAGAGGTTTATGAGATGACGAAACACAGAAATCACACTAAAACTTATAAAAGTGCTAAACATCATGGAGGTTAAACAAGAAAGTGACAAATTATATTGTTGGATAGAAAATAACTAAACAGGACTTTCCAGAAAATACAGACTAAAGAGAAATTAATCTAAAACAGTCTTCAGAATACAGAAGAAAAATTTTAAATGACTATACTGAAAGAGACCTTGAAATGATAGTGAATAGCCATGCCTCTGCAGATATTGAAATGTATGCTCAGTATATCTTTAAGCTGTTTATTTTTCTAAGATGGGACACAGCTTGCATATGTCTTCAGTTTTAGGCAAAAGACCTAATCTGAGCCTACATGCAGAAACATGCTATCACTCAAGTGGAAGGCAATTCATTCATTATAAAACACTAGATCCACCTCTTTAAAAGCCAGTAGGAGTCACACTTTATTATTATTACTATTATTTTAATTTTTATTTGCAATTATTGACTTAAGATTACATTTCCCGTACATAAAATGTCAATTTAATTCTTAGTGAGGCTCCAGTAATTTGTAAGTATTTCAGTATTGAAGTATGCCTTTATAGTCACGACAAAGACTTTTAAAATATGCTAGCAATTTTGAGTGCCTCAACATTTGAATACCCAAGCAAATGTATTTAAAGGAACCAACTTTCAGATAGATGTTGCTTGGAATCCTTTTGGATGCAGGGCTCTTCAAAACCACCTCAAACTAAGTTTTTACACCACCTGCCTTCTAAAAAGCTTACGTTTTCCATTGAGTCTCTTCTCCCCTCTCTGTTCTCCTCCTTACTCTCCTCCCTTTGCCATGGCAGTGGTGGTGACAAACACGATTCCACTATTGTGGTATCCAGTGGAAGTTTCCATCTTTGAGTCCTGTCTGTATTGTGAATGGAAAGAATACCTCACTCTTTTTTTTAACATTCTTCTAACAAACATCCGCTCTTTGACACAATTTGATGGATTTGTTCTTTATTCAGCTGTTCATGTGGAAATGTGCTTGTAGCACATTTTGTTTTGAAAAGTTTCCTAAATGGCACAGCAGGGGTCAGGACTCTTAGAATTACACACATAATTATTAATAAAACTGATTGTTAATTTTTCAGTTCTGTTTTCTGGATGTTATAATTGTATTTGTATCAATATTCAAGCTGTGCCAGTTTTGAACAGTCCTACCTCCAGCTGAGATCACAGAAAATGATGCACAACCTCAAGCTAGCATATTCTTCATCTCCATATCAAGTACAATGACACTACAGCACATGTTAATGTAAAATTTCTCCATAACATTTTGAAAGGTACCATCTGCCTTTTCTTTAAATCTTTCAAGATGCATTGATACAAAAGGATGGCAGGGAAGGAAGAGAGAAGGCAGAACTTGAATTGCATTTCATTCAGCAAGGTTTGGATTTTTTTTGAAATTTCAGTCAGAGGGCTTTCATGCTTCTAAGCCTTGTCTAAAAAGCCACTCACCATGTGACCCTAATTTAATTCAAGCTATTCATTAAAGCTCTGATCAATATGTCACTTGGAGGTATTATGCTGTGATTTTGTTTATATATTCAGTTTGAACTGTTTTTCACTTCTGTGTAATAATGCTTGGAACATAGGGCTGTTTATGAACACCGTATCTGTCACCTGTCATGGACAAATAGCTTCCAGAGTGTGGCCAATTAGATTAATATTTATGTTTATTCACGCTTATTAGGGTCTCATAAAACTAACCAGAAAGTTGTTTCCTTGCATGCTTCTCCTTCAAACAACATGAGTCAGGAAGTCACTCTCATTGCCCAGCTGCTCAGCTCATTCCCTAAGGATCCTCTTAAAAAAGGGGAAATAAAACTCCACCCTGTGATGCAGAATAAACCACGAATGCACCATGCGAAAGGGTGATAAGAATGTCTTGCAAATAACCACAGTTGCACAAAACCTGTCCATTTTGTATTGACAACGATTTGGTAATGATCTCATAACAAGAATAAACCTTGTTTAACAATGTCTTTTTCTTATTTGCATTACAGGTCAACAACTGAATGATATCTATCAAACTGTATATAATCACATCTGAGAAAAATAATGATTTCTGCATGTCAGACTTTGCTTAACAATATTTTTGACAGAGAAATGCCAGCAGGAAAATACCCATTAACTGCCTCCACCCACTGTTCTTAGATAATTATCTGTATCTTTGTGTTCTGGGGTGACAGGGAGCAGAAGGGACACAAGTTATTTGTTCTGGTTTTGTTATAGGCTTCAGATGGCCGTGGATTAGAGTCTGCTCACTCACACCACACGGCACAATGCAACCTAAGACATTAGAACGTGCCATGGCTTCTTGCTTAAGAAATATAAGGTGACATCATGACAATTTGTTATTTATTGAAACAGCATCCAGTTCTGCATGATTCAAAACTGAACTACAAAAATAAATTGGAAAACAAAATCAACACCTTTGAATGTTCAACAGTGGTACTATGGATTTTTCTTATATTATAAAGATGCTTAGTGCTACAATAACGATGAGAAATTACTGGCTGCCTAGTCATGGATGCTTCTATAAGTCTTACTTTCATTAACAGGCAATGTGTGCCTCTGGCTTATAGTAAATCCATGTAGGGAACAATTACATCCCTGTCACATTGGTACCTAAAAGAACTTAGCGAATACATGTGAATTGCCAACAATCTCTCAAGAGATTCAGGTATCTTACTGAAATACTTAATGCTAGCTCTTACTATGCATATTTATTTCTTCTTTAAAAATCTCATTCCCCACAGCAAATGTATTTAGGCATATTAGTAAGTGGCCAAACCAGAACTATTTATTCTACCAGCTAATCCTATGGATTTTACTGCAATGAGATTCAGCCCTGTACCATCCATGATTAACATTAGGCTCTGCAAAATAAATCCCCTAGTTGCAAAAGCTAATCAAAGTATAAGCTATTGGAGTTTTTCTTCAATCCCAAGTTATCAAAAGTAAATATTAAAATAGATAAAATTATTACAGCTATCTTAAAACAAGGTAAGCGGACCTGTGTTGCATGTAGATTTATAAAAACAACGTTGTGATTCATTTAACTTATCTTCACAAAACTTCTCATTACATCCAAAATTAATGTCACTGAAATCAATGGCATAGGTTGTTCTTTGGACTTTGATCTTTTTCACATACAGACTCGTTTGGTGCTTATATATACATGTGCAAAAGTGGACTGTATGAGTCAGGTGCTTTCTGCTCACTGAAGTGCATGAGTGAGAATGGCATAATAGACTCCAGAGATTTATTTGGCTGTCCAAATAAAAGGATATCTGCTGCTGTTTGAAAGACCCTTTGCTATCCCTCCTGGCCTCCAGCTGCTACTGCAGGAATTCATGAATCTCTGTGCCAGCCTCACATAAATGTCTCATACAGGTATTCTGCACATTCTGCATCATAATTACCATTTCTGTGCACATCTCAGAGAGCTCAGGATTACTGTGTTTCAGCAGATGACCTATGTATTAGATATCCATTCCCTATGCTGGGCATTTATATACATGGCCCACATATTGATACATAAATTGTGCGTGGATGCCTGGATTTGGCACTAAACCCTCATATGCCTCTCTATATAAATAGTAAAAAGAATCCTCATAAAGGCTATTGGAGAAAGGTGTAAAGATGACTGAGAAATGAATTATTGCCTTAATGCCCCAGCAGGAATTGTAGTATTGAGGCAATGTAAGGTAGTATTACTAGAAATATGAACAACAATTTGAGAATATGATAACTTTTCAATCTCACTTTGCAATGAACAGTCTAGATGTAATTCTGGCTAATGCTTACCATGATCAAAGGATGGAAGAAAAAGGTAATGCATATGCTAGCCTTCTGCTCTTCCAGGACCAACAGGAAAACCATCAATTTGCAAATGCAGCCCCAAGATCAACAAAGCTTGTGCAGTTTGATTTGAACATGTTACACAGGACTAATTCTTACTTTATTCCCCCAAAATTTGGGCCTTAATTTAGATGAACACATAATTTCTTGCATAATATTATATATATGATTCAATTCATTGCTTAATTTAGGACTTTTATGTCAGATTGATCTCACCTAACTGGCTACAGATTCAGACATCTAAAAGAAAGTATTCATTTGTTCAAGTCTATATAATATACATAGTTTGATGTCTAAACACCCTTTATAGGATCATAGAATTGTTTCGGTTGGAAGAGATCCTTAAGATTATCGAGTTCAACTGTAAACCTAACATTGCCAAGTCTACCACTAAACTGTGACCCTAAGTGTCCTCACATAAGTAGATAAGGCTTTTTACAGTCAAGGAGAGTCTAAAACATCATTTAATTACCTAAACACTGGCATCTAAAACCATTTACATTTTCCTAAGTTACCACGCTGGGCTATAGACTGCTTCTTGAGAAGGTCTGGAGTCTTCTGTACTTTTTGTATCTCACAAACAAATAATTTATGGATATCATCTCAGCTATTGTTCGGTATTTCAAACGGCACTGGCTACTTGCATTTGGGTAACAGATTAAGCAATCAATTTCAAGAAGAAGAAATCTGCAAAGAGTAACTAAGCACTCTTATTTTGCCATGGGATTAATCATCCTTTGGAAACATCTCTTTATTGCATTCGCTATATGAGGTATATGGACACTGAAATTAGATGATCTTAGATGAGAAAGCTTAGGTGGCCTGAATCCCTCTCTCAGATAGTAAAACATAACAAATCAGTTGTCTTTGACTTTTTTTCTCAGAGGAATGGACTTTGGTTTTAAAAGGCCAAATTGCTACAACAATTCATGAATGAGCATTAGTGTCAACAGGTAAGTTTTCAAGATGATGTTTTACTACACAATGCTTGTACTGGTTTTGATACAGTGACTTGCATAGTGTTATTTTTGACTCAGCTTAAGAGTGCAGAAACAGCCTCAAAAAATCACTTTATTCATTTATCTGGGAAAGCATATTTGTAAGACAATACAAGATAAGAACATTATGTAGTGATCTGAGGTTTAGTTCATTAGAAATAACAATTTAAAAAATGTTCTCTGACTCTATTTTAAACTCTTAAATGATATAAATTCCTTCATTTAACTGCAAACGTGTACTCTGTATAAAATTTCAAAACAGTATAAAAGTGCACTAAATTTCAAATCAGCAATATTTCTATGATAAATCATATTGTAGAAGGAAAGAACTGGACCCTGATACAATGAACCTAAGAAAAAACTATATATTTTTTTAAAAAAGAATGAAATTATTTTGGCAATACAGTATATACTAATCAGCATGTGATCTATCAAGTGTCAAACTGACAGGTATGTCTTTACAAGAAGGTTGGACATGATCCAGGAGTTTAAGAGAGAGAAACCATATTTTATCACTGTCTTAAGGAAGGTCTCATGAATGGCTGTTTTGATTCCACTGAACAGAAGAAAGATCTCTGGAGTCTTTAGATCCATCCTCTAGACACTTCTAGGATGACTGACCTGTGATTCATCTTATTTACTATGGCGTTAATGTGCCTGCTCCACTTTGGTGATGAGATATTACACTGCTTTAAGTGGGAGATTTTGGCACAGCTATATGCAAATACTGAAAAAGAGTAAACCTTAATGTATACCCTTTGCAACTGTTAAAACAAACCAAAGTTAATTCTCCTAATTTATTTTTAAATAAAAAACGTGGAGCGTGAGTACTTCAGTTGGTGTTAGAGAAAGCCACCACGGTAAATATATAGAGACTTTCTGTAGAGTACGTTAGTAACAAAATGACCAGTCTAGATCAAATAAAGCCCTCAGCTATGCTTCATGCTTAATTATGCTCAAAGTGATTCAAAGCTATTTGCTAGCTGTGTCTACTCTAATCTCTGAAGTGATTTTCACAGGGCTGATGGAATGCTAAAAAACAGCTCACAGTGCTGAGTGGGATGACCATCAACAGAACCAGAAACTAGAGGAGTTTGCGGTTTTGTATTTTGCTTTCACCGGTGGCAGTTAGTTGATGTAGGTCTTAGCTGTCAAACAGCGTAAGTCCTTTTGGCACACTTGCAGTGGAATAGGCGTGATGTGACTTGGAAGATATCAGCTGACATAAGGTGGAATCATCTGTGAAAGAGAAGAGGTCGTTATTGGCTAGTTTTGTTAGGTATTTCGGGAAGAGAAAGAAAGACGTCAGTCTCTGCATGGATCCTTATGACTCTCCAGGATGGCAAGCCATTGACAATGACAAGGTGCCATCTGTTAAGAAGCTATTCTGGAGGAAAATGGAACTGCTGGAGGATTTCACTGCACTGCAATCAGCAAGTGGCATGTTTGTCATATCAGGGGCCTACGGACATCTGCGGGCAAGTGTGCCCTTACATGCGCCAGCATTCTGACTCAACCAGATAATAAGGGTGGTGAATCTATTATAATTATTTCAGGAATTCTGGCAGTTATTATAAATATAAATACCTGCATTAAATTAGTGACCTTCACTTCTAATATCTTCCAGAAAAAAAGTATTATTTCAGCTGGGAATATTAAAAGGCTTGTCTGTTGGGAGTGGTTGATTTAATAGTTATAGCATTTAGGAAAAAAGAAAGGTCAGACTATCCAGTCAATCAATATCTTACATATTCCTTTTGGATGCATTTCTGTCAAATTTTCTTATAAACAAGTCAACTGTTCAATAGTAAATCCCAAGCAAATCTATTTTATTTATATGAATCTTGAAAAATGTCAGATAAATGAAATATGCTTGCCTAAGCAATTTGATGGTTTGCAGATATATCTGCATATTGCTTATTTTATCTTACAAAACAACCAGTTATGCTTTGAGTCTTTGATTATTTAAGATTAAGGAAAATAAAACTCAATAAAATTTAAATTCTCCCACTCCTTCTATTACAAAAATGAGTTAAAGAAACCTGTACTTCCTACAGAAAGAAAAAAAATTGTATACAGAGTATGCTAATAAGCTTTTTTATTAGGGCAGGTTTTGCATTTAAAATATTCTTCAGACAGCAAGAATAATGATAATACTGTAATGTAAACCATGATGCAATGAATATGACTGTGATTAGATGCTCTCTGCAAGACATGTTTTAAAGTCCTCTCAAGTCTGAATTTCACAGTACTAATACATAATAATATGACTAATAATTTACAACCACGTATTACTCCAGACACACTTTGAATCATTCTGAGCTGAAGGTATCTTTGTAATTTAAGAGATCTTTATAAACTTTCTACTGCTTCCTTTGAGGGTACCCTTTGCATGTCAGAGTTTGCCAGTTTGTTTAGCGATCAGAGATTCAAGAAACATAGGAATTACGTTACCAAATCTCAGACCAGTCAGCATCAGCCAGGGCTGTTAGCAGTGATATTGGTAGTCTGAAGTAAATCATGACTTACACTCTATTTTTCTCTCTATTGGGTTAAGATCCTCAGTTAGGGCTCAGATTTGTTCTAAATTGAACTCAAATGAAATAATGTCCAGAGATACAACGGGAGCAGGCCTAGACCTTCAGGCAACGGTTGGAGGGGACATTCCCATTAACAGAATAATGGGAATTCTCAGAGGTCAGGTGGACCAAGTGCAAATTATTTGATGTGAATGAAGATAGAATGACTTTGTGACTGGATTCAGTCAGTACAGCTCCAGTCTCCCACAGGTCTTTATTGATTTTCCAAAACTGAGGCTATAGTCACAGACATCCGTTGACTAAAGGGTAATACAAAATATTCAGTTATGCTCTACCTCTTCATCTCCTGGTGTTTCCTTGTATTTTATTCCTTTCATAAACCTGGAAGACTCATTCCACTGGCCAAGATCTCCTGCTATTATATTGACTCTGTTGAATTATATGGACAGACATTACTAGCATCCTATCCCAGGATCTGATGAGTTTTGCTTTTGAATGTGGCTGATGACATGTCATTTTTTCACTTGCTGTACTTAATTGTGGCAGTAAAAAAAATCTTATTGATATTTCACGTTTTTCTGGTTTGTGAAGGTCTTGGGCAGATATATATAAGTACACACACACACATATTTTTATAACTACTTCCTAATTTAAAATATTTTAATATTGGATTTATCACTGACTAGAAGACTGTCCAGAGGACTATGTCAGCTTCATTCCTAAATCTGGAGGGAGATTACTTAAATACTTTTCTTTTATTTCTTTTTTTTTTAAATAATAATAATTACAATGATATCAATAATAACAAAGACAATAACATAAACAGACAGAAAAAATATTATTATCCCTTGAGGGTTATAATGGTCTGTATAATACTCTTATGGAAACAGTCAGATGGAGACTGCAGATGAGGGAACAGCGAGGTATGACCAAAGGAAGGGAGGAAATAATGCAGAGTAAAAAGATGGAGAATGGAAGAGAAAACAATAGGGCCAAAATCCACACATAGAAATGAAATCAATAAAAATATACCATTTTATGTGTCAGCTGTGATGAGACCTTCTGGGCATGAGCTATGGATTTTCAGGATGAGACAGAAATGCTAAAAAAGCCTGAAAATGGGTTCTGTGCGCTGCTGCTTAGCACATATTTGAAAGTATTTGTTCAACGCATTCCATGACTTAAAAACCAGTCTTCATATATTTTTGGAGAAAAAACATCCTTACTGACTATAATTTAGAATAATGACTTCAGTTCAGCTAAATTCAGGTATTTATGGTAAAACTGTCTACAAGTAAGCAAGGTAGAACAATTCATTTGCCTATGTAAACATATCTGATGCTGTTTGAGGGTAACCAGCGGCACTGGTCAGGCTGCATCTTGAGTGCTGTGTCCAGTTCTGGGCCCCTCAATTTAACAAAGATGTTGAGATGCTGGAGTGCATCCAGAGGAGAGCGACGAGGATGGTGAAGGGGCTGGAGCACAAGCCCTATGAGGAGCAACTGATGGAGCTGGAGTTGTTTAGCCTGGAGAAGAGGAGGCTCAGGGGAGACCTTATTGCTCTCTACAACTACCTAAAAAGGAGGTTGTAGTCAGGCAGGGGTTGGTCTCTTCTCTCAGGTGACCAGCGACAGAACAAGAGGACACGGTCTCAAGCTTCGCCAAGGGAGGTTTAGGCTTGACATTAGGAAGAAGTTCTTTACTGAGAGGGTGATTGGCCATTGGAATGCGCTGCCCGAGGAGGTGGTGGAGTCACCATCCCTGGAGATGTTTAAAGAGAGATTGGGTGAGGCACTTCGTGACATGGTGTAGTTGACAAGTAGGAGTAGGTGTAGGTGTTGGGTCATAGGTTGGACTTGATGATCTCAAAGGTCTTTTCTAACCTTATGATACTGTGATACTGTGATACTGTTTCCAGCTGTCATTCCAGAGCAGTAAATATTTCCCAGGGGTCTTATGCAATATATGTCTGCCATCTCCATGTACATGTGGGTACTACATAGCATCTGAAATGGTACCAAGCATTTAAGTGTGGTCAGGTAACTAGAGTTTTAGATCCTCCTTGACTAAAATGAAGTTAAAGATATCCATCCAGTATGTAGATAGGTACAATGAAATAGCCTACTTTAAGTAATGTGTCTGTAACATTCCAAAAACATGCTTCAGTTCCATCACAGTTAAGGCATACTGTTAGTCTACCTCTGCCTTTAAAGCTAAGGAGGGTTTTCAAAAAAATTTACTCTAAATAAAGGAAATGAGAAAACTGGGGGAAAAGAAGAGGAAAAAAAAAGACAAATAGTGTTTAAGAAGCATAGACTAAAAAGAAATAAAATAGATGAGACTATGGAAGAAAAATAACATTTTTATCTTACTTATTTTTAATTAAATAGGCTCAGCCAGACGCAATGGCAAGTGCTGGCCCTGAGTGTCAGATTGAGGTAAAAAGGGGCTTTCCAGAGCCAGGGAAGCCTGCAGAAGAGCAGAGAGATGCATCAGGTCCCGTCAGCTCTTGGGAGAGTTGCTAATTTGGCTTGGGCATTGCCAGGAGGGATGGCAGGTGATTTAGACAGCACTAGGAAGCACCAGTGACCAGGAGTGTGGCGAACAGAGCGGGCAAGTAGGGCATGGCTTATCAGCCAGGGCATGGCACAGCAGTTTACATGGAAAGGCATGCAGGAATAGCTCTGCAACCGGCTTGTGGGTCTACAGCTCTGAGAGGTTTTCTAGGTCTCTACCAAAATGGTGGGCCCTCACCTTAAACCAAAACTCAGTATTCTTGAAAAGACAACCCCTGAGATATGTGACACATCCACTCAGATGGAATTGGTAAAAATGAAGACTTTGTTATAGAGAGTAGGTTGCAACAAATGCCCAGATGCTTCTCCTAAAGAAAAGGTAAGTACCTGTAAAAGATATGCACAGGTCAATTATCTTTTATGTCAGGTGGCCAGACTGCAAGAAACCATCAAAAGTCTGTGCAGTATTAGGTGAGCTGAAACAGACATAGAGAGGTGGTTTCAAAACCACGTGCTTACAGTGGACACTGTACTGAGAATGAGGCAGCTTGGACTCTGGTGACCCATAAAAGCAGGGCTCCATTTCAGTCTCCATCCTCCACTATCACAACCAAAACCAGACATGGTGCTTTGAGTGGCTGGTGCCGGTCAGGAGGATTTTGGCTTTTATGACAATGGGATATTCTTGAGTGGCTATAGCCTGATAGAAGGGATAAGATCAACTTGTCTAGAAAGGGCAATAAGCAGGACTGCAAAACTGGGCTTCAGGAGACCTAATTTGAGTCTCTTCAAAGACTTACTTGGAGGAATCTCATGGTATAGGGTTTTAGATGGCAGAGGAGTCCAAGCGAGCTGGGCAATCTTTAAACACCTCTTCCTCCATGCTGAAGATCAGCACACCCCTAGGAGTAAGACACCAAGCAAAAGAGGCAGGAGACCTGCATGGATGAGTAAGGAGCGTCGGGAACAGCTGAACTGGAAGAAAGAAGTTTACAGAGGATGGAAAAAAGGACTGGCTACTTTGGAGAAATATAGGAACAGAGGATGCAGGGATGCAACGAGGAAAGTTAAGGATCACTTGGAATGAAATATAGCAAAAGATGTTAAGGATAACAAGAAGTGCTTCTTCAAGTACATCAGCAGGAAAAGGAAGAGTAGGGAAAATGTGGGGCTACGGCTGAATGAGGTGAGTTCCCTTATAAGATGCAATGCAGAGAAGGCAGAGCTGCTGAATGCCTTCTTTGCTTCAGTTTTCACTGCTAAAGCCAGCCCTCAGGAATCCTAGACCCAGGAGGAAAGAGAGAAAGTCTCAAGAAAGGAAGACTGACCGTTGGTCAAGGAGAACCGGGTTAGAGAACATCTAGGCAAACTGTACACCTACAAATTCATGGGCCCTGAAGAGATGCACCCATGAGTGCTGAGGGAGCTGGCAGATTTATGGCTAAACTGCTCTTTGTTGTCTTAGAATATGATCGAGGGACTGGAGAGGCTGTGTGAGCTTGGTCTGTTTAGCATAAAAAATAGAAGACTGAGAGGGGACCTAATCAATGCTTATAAATATCTCAGAGGCAAGTGTCAAGAGGATGACATCAGCCTCTTCTCAGTGGTGCCCAATGACAGGAAAAGGGGCAATGAATACAAGCTGGAACACAGGAATTTCCACCTTAACATGAGGAAAAACTTTATTGTGAGGGTAAGAGAGCATTGGCACAGGCTGCCCAAGGAGATCGTGGAATCTCCTTCTCTGGAGCTATTCCTGGATGTATTCCCGTGCAACCTCTTGTAGGTGACCCTGCTTTAGCTGTGGGGTTGGACTGGATGAGCTTTAGAGGTCCCTTCCAACCCTTACCATTCTGTGACTCTGTGATTCTGTGAGACTTGCTGCTACAAGTAGGTAAGTTAAGCTGTGATTCAATAAAATACGTAAGGACAAGCTTCAATTTCACTAAGATTTTTCTATATTTTACACAATAGCTTCAGCTAAGAGAGATTGTATATTGTGACTAACTGATAGTCTTGAACCATGTGTTGAGGTACAGTAACTGGAACAAAGTTGGAACTTTTATGGTAAAGTTAAAAATAAAGATTCTACTTAGCAACGTATGAGAGGTTTTTGTAATTTTTTAGCACAGCAGTTTTCAAGGAGCTCTGAAAAACCATTTTAATCCCAAAGGTTACTTAACATGAATATTATACCTCAGGCATCATGTTTTTCACAATCATTTTAGATGCAACACTGAGAAGTCCAAGGGTACTTAAATCAGTACGTACTTAGCTGTAGAACTTGTTAGACTATACTGGTGATCTCTCAAGCATGGGAATTGTCCTACTGAGCTGCTACTTAATTACTTTTACCTTATTATTCATATTTTCATTAAGTTTGTAGGCTGTCTTTTCTGCAGTGTGTTCCATATCTTGTCTCTCTGGAACTGGGATTGTATTAAATTACTGTACTTTACCTCACACAAAATGTTTTGCAGTTACACTCTAATCACTTTAAGACATTTCATTTTTGCATAACCTTTTAATGGTACTGACATATTTTGTATTATATTGCAAACATATATTAAACGTGTGCTTCTGGGATAAGCTATTTGGGGTCTGGTTCTGCTGCACACGCTAAATCAGTGGGATTAATCTTATAACAGAATACTCTTCAGGGGAATAACATCAGGTCTTTAAGTTGACACCCCGAATTTCATAGCATGGGTAAATAGCTGATGAAGTTTTGTTGTTTATGGAATTAACTGAGGAATTCCGATACAGCAAGATTACAAATAAATGTGCTTCATAACATATGGATAGGTAAATATAACTGCACATCTGTGTTTTTGACGAATCCAGAGCTTTTTATTTTCATGAAGTGTAGTTGGGTAGACTTTACTCTAGTATTTCCAAGTTATTTACAGGGAAGCACTAATTGAGCAATGAAATATCCTTCCGTATAATCCCCACTCCACACAAGTCCAATCTTAGGAACAGAATTGTTGTTACTGGAGATATTATTTAGCTGAATTATGCACTGGCGGGGGGGGGGAGGGGGGAAGGGCAGGGCCGTTATGCTGAATTGAAGATATTTTAAGGTTTCAAGTATTGCTTTTCAACCAGAAATAATGTTTAAGTGGGTATTATAAGCAGAACTAGGCATATATATACTCTGACCTTTGTTACTTGTTCCAGTCACCTAATGAACATTCACTGAGCATTCACAGAACCACAGAATCACAGAATGGTTGAGGTTGGAAAGCATATCTGGAGGTCACCTGGACCAACCCCCCTGCTCAAGCAGGGCCACCTCCAGCCAGTCACCCAGGACTGTGTCCAGATGGCTAATAAATATCTCCAAGGATGAGAAATCTATAACCTCCTTCGGAAACTTGTACCAGTGCTTGGTCATCCTCACAGTAAAAAAAGTGTGTCCTGATGTACAGAGTGAACCTACCATGTTTCGTTTTGTGCCCATTGCTTCTCACCCTGTCAATGTCTTGTCCTGCCATTGGATGCCACACAGAAGAGAGCCTGCATTTGACTTCTTTAGATCCTCATTTTGGTAATTTGTACAGACTGATAAAACTCCCTTGAGCCTTCTCTGCTCTAGGCTGAACAGTTCCAGCTCTCTCAGCTTTCACCCATAAAAGAAGTGCTCCAGACCCTTCACCATCTCTGTGACCCTTTTTTTGACTGTCTCCAGTATGTCCATACCTCCCCTTCAATGGAGAGCCCAGAGCTGGGCACAATATGCCAGGTGTGGCCTCACCAGTACTGAGTAGAGGGGAAGGATCACCTCCTTCCACTGGCTGACAGTACTCCTCCTAATGTAGCCCAGGATACCATTTACCTTCCTTGTGTCAAAGGCACATTGCTGTTCGCTTCTTGTATACCAAGACTGCCAGAGCCTTTTCTGTTAAACTGCTTTCAAGCTGTCTATCCCAACCACATACTGGTGCACTAGGTTGTTCCTCCCCAAGTGTAGAACTTTCCACTTCTCCTTGCTGAAATCTATGAGCTTCCTACTAGCCCACTTCTCCACCCTGACTGGGTCCCTCTGGATGCCAAAATGACCCTCTGTCATAGAAAGCCACTTATCTCAGTTTTGTGTTACTGGCAAACTTGCTGAGGGTACACTTAAGCCCAGCCATCAATGGAGATGTTGAACAGGACTGGATCCAGTACTAACACCTGTTGTACAACAGTAGTTGCTGGCCTCCAACTATACTTCATGCCACTATTCTCCACCCTCTGGTTCCAGTTCCTCCCAAAAGATATTCCTCCCTTTGTGCACTTATACATAGAGACACGCTATGCATTTGACTTATCTTTACAAAGATCTTATATTCTCCTACTGTCCTTTAAAGTTTTGTTATAAACCAAAATAATGTCAATAAATATATTTCTCTCTTGAGAGGAAATCAATGGTATTTTAGGACATGATCTGAAGAAGTTTGCCTATAGATACAGACTTAGACATAAACATAAACATAATTACCAATACAGAAATAAATACATGATATTTTTTCAAATAGACAGACGCTATGCTTCTATTAAGGATGAACAGAAACATGGCATCCTATAAAGCTCTTTGTATTATATCTATGTAGCAATTACATCTGGTATGGCAAATATGGCACCAAATGTAATGGATGTAGAGATATATTAGTATAGAAAACTGGGGGTGCGTGGGGTGGATCAGGATGTTTTCAGCTTAAGAGTATAAAAGACATTATGATCAAATCTGTCCTAGAACATATCGTAAACTTTGCTAAAAGTTTTGAAAAAAATTAATCAAAAAAAGTCTTTTTTTCAGTAGTTTGCATTAATAAACTAATATTTAATGTATCTCCCATATGTTATAAACTCATGTAAGAGGCTATAGGAATTATTTTTAGGAGGGACTTGTACAGAATTTCTGCTTCCTATATCTTTGAGAATGCCTTGGACTTACATCTCTCGAAGAACAAGATCCAGTATACCCTTTTCACAGAGTGTATAGTATGCAAGTACATACAGCTACTGCATTGTTGCATAAGTCCAGGTAGATGATGTCTGTTACTCTTCCCTTAACCACCAGTGCCGTAGCTCCATTGTAGGTCACAAAATTGGTCAGGCTTACAGACCCTTAATGAAGCCCTATTGGTTATCATCCATCACATCCTTATTTTAAACGTGCCTCAGCAGGGTTTCCAGGATGAGTCTTGCCAGGCACAGAAGTGAGGCTGACCAGCCTGTAGTTCCTCGGATCTTCCTTTTTTGTCTTTTTAAAAATGGGAGTTATAGTTCCCCTTTTCCAGTCAGAGGGAACTCCACCTGACTGCAATGACTTTTCAAATATGACGAGTAGTGGCTTAACATATTCATCTGTCAGTTCCCTCAGGACCTGTGGATACATTTCATCAGGGTCCATGGACTTGTGAACATTCAGGTTCCCTAGGTGGTCTCAAACCTGATCCTCTCCTGTAATGGGCACTTCTTTGATTTCCCGGTCCCTAACTTTGCCTTCTGCAACTTGGGTGGTGTGGCTTGAGCCCTTGCCAGTGAACGCTGAGGCAAAATAGTCTTTGAGTTTCTCAGCCTTCTCTATTTCGAGGATAACCATTTCTCTTGTCTCCTTTTGGAGAGGGTCCACACTCTCCTTAGTCTTCCTTTTATCACTGACATTTCTATAGAAGCTTTTCTTGTTGCTGTTGATGTCTCTGGCCAGACCTAATTCTATCAGGGCTTTAGCTTTTTTAACCTGATCCCTGGCTATTCAGACAGTTTCTTTATATTCCTCCCAGGATACCTGTCCTTGCTTCCACCCTCTCTAGGCTTCCATTTTGTATTTGAGTCTGTCCAGGGGTTCCTTGTTCATCCATGCTGGCCTCCTGGCATTTTTGCTTGACTTCCTCTGTTTTGGGATGCATTGCTTCTGAGCTTGAAGGAAGTCATCCTTGAATATTAACCAACTTTCTTGGGCCCCTCTCCCCTCCAGTGCTTTATCCCATGGTATTTTATGAAGCAGATCTCTGAAGAGACCAAAGTCTGCTCTCCTGAAGTCCAGGGTAGTGAGCTTGCCATGTGCCCTCCTTGCTGCCCTAAGGACCTTGAACTCCACTACACAAACACACAAGCCTGACTGAGAAATGATAAGAGAGGGAGTCAAACCTAATCCATCACGCTAACGGATGAGGTTTGTTTGGAGTACTGCAGCCTTTCTTCCAGTTAGGTTATCTGATCGGAGACCTTGTCAAATGGGAAACTAAGGAAAAAGGGAGAAACCAGAAACAAAATACACAGAGCCACAGACCTGACAGGTGAACATAATGGAGACAAAACTAGAAACAAACTTGGTCAGTCATGGTAACAGACGGGCTATCAAGAAACTGTGGGCAAACAGGGACTTTGCAACTGAAAAAAAGTGCAAACCTGAGGGTCCCAGCTGTTGGAGGATCTCAGTGGGACAATGTCAGCTGGTGAGGAATGTGGAGGGGAAGAAGATCACGGAGGAACAAAGAAGCGGTAGATAGAAAGGGGTATAAAAGAGGCCAGTCACATGTAAAATGGAGCCCCTGAAGGCATGGGTCTCACATATCAGGCAGCGGTGTCAGGGGGGAGGAGGAGGGTCTCAGTGCTTGTATTCAGGGGAACCTGCGGGTGCAGGGTATCTGTGGGATGAGTGTGTGAATGCTGTGTGTGTGCAGCAAGCACCCAGCTGCACCAGCTGGCAAGTCAGGTGGGTAAATGGGGCTGGGCGCCAGGCAGGGGGTCGGGTGGGCAAAGGTACTGTGCTGGTGCTTGGGAGACCTGTGAATGTGTGTGTGCTTGTGAACTTGGAAAGTGTGGTTTGTGTGCTACACCAGTAAACTTCCGCCTCTGCTAGTCCAGGAGGAGGAGGAGACAAGGCTGCCTGTGGCTGTGTGCAGCATGAGTCTTGGATGTGTGTGCTGCTGGAGGCAGCACCTTGTCTGTGGACAGCTTGTGAACAGCCGTGTTCTCTGTGACCATGTCTGCATCTCTGGGCTATGTGCTCTGCATCACTACTTGTTGAACGCGCAAAGGGGAAAGTGTCAGCTGTGTCCCAGAGCCTGGGCAGACACCCCAGGTCACTGGTGCTGGAGGAGGCAGTGGCTCCTAACATCAGTTAACATTGCCACTCTTTTTAAATATGTTTTAAAGGTGGGGAGATTTTGGTTGTGATAGATTTTCTCTTACTGATGACACAGCCTTTTAGAATTACATTAAGAATGACCAGCCTATAGGAAAACAATCTCTAGAATTCCTATGCAGGACTACAGCTCCCTATTTTATAATATGGACTAAAAGATGAATGTATTTGTTTCTTTAGTCAATTGATAAGCTTGAGCAATTCCTGTACAAATATTCTAGCTCCATCTGTTTTATCCTATTAATTACTACAGACCACTGTTATTAAGGGAACTTTTCTGAACTCACTCAGTTCACCCTTACTGTAAAATAGTTGTAGAAAGGCAGGGGTAAAAAGAAATTTGTATTCTGGGTAAACATATGAATAAAGAAAACCCAAAGTGCTCCATCTCTGATTTATCTGAAACAAATTGACAAAAATAACTTCATCACTGCCACAAGTTTTCATGCATCAGTAATGCAAAAATGTCTCCCTTTTATTCAAATTTTAAGGGTAAAAATAATTTGTAGTCATTCCAATGAAAATTAACGAAAGATAAATGAAGTTCCTTTGACATATTTTGAAAGTGAAGCTTTGGAGGGAGGGGAGACAATATAACGGAGGCAAAGGAGCTGATGACAGTAATAGATGGATCGGTGTGGTTAATGAGAAAAAATGTACTTACATATTTAATACTCTAACGTAATAAACCTAACATGGGCATATATGTTTATTTTACACCCTAAGGGCAATGGGTTCATTTTCGGTGATTATATGAACATGTATGGATTTGTAGGATTTATTTTACTATTAAAAATATTTTGAGCCATTTTCACACCGAAACTAAATGTAATAATTCAGGCTGTCTTCTTCAAGCTACCTTAAAAAAAAGCACAGCTCCTTTAAAAAGTCTCATGGGTCGAGAGCTATAGGGCTACTGTGCCCTGCAGCCAACACTTCCATGGGAAAATTTTCTCAGGTGCATCTCTTCTGTAGACGACAATAGATACCCTGTAAGACAAAGGCCAAGTAGCAGGTCCTTTCAATTGCTAATACAGCCTGAAACCAGGAACCAATTTATTACCCTTCAGCCTATGTTATGATGAAAGGACTGCAGTCCTTGTGGATTTGGGCACATCCAAAGTCTAGATGCCTTTTAGCTGTTGATCCTAGGCACCCTAGTTAGCTGAGCTCTTCAGTTAGCTATTGATAAATCCTGTTATACGTGCCCTATGATTAATCAGTACTTTACCTTCCAGCTCACTGCAGATGAGTACATTCATTCTTGTTGTGTCTGATAAAATGCAAAAACACTGGTGAAAAGTAATATCTGACACAAAATCAAAGGCTACTTCCACTCAGTAGTGGACTGGAAAAGAAGGAAGAAAAGAATAATGTTCCGTATATAGGACACAATGGGGTAACATAAACATTGAAAAACACTGTCAGAACAGAATTTACCACTGCAGTGACAACCAGCAACAACTGCTCTGCCAAATCTAACACAATATTCTGTGTACAAATGAACATATGGATATTTTGTCATCAGTGCAGAGTGAGTCAGTGTGAGCCAGGCAAACTCCTGTTGCGTACTAATAGGAACAAGTTTCTAGGGTCTGAAAGGTACTTTAGTGTGTTGGTATGAGGCAAAACCAGACCTAGCATGTTTTGAAAAATGATCTTGCTCTTAACTTACCTTTCTCAGCATACAGTATTTCTTCAGAAGTCATCTCCTGTGGTGTGTTCTGTAATCATGTATTACACCATCTCTTAAGAGCAAGACATTAAGTTCAATTGTCTTCTAAAGGGTACTCACGCTACCTGCCCCTACTGTTGCCTTGAGTAACTTATGTGAGTTACTTTTTCTGGCAGTATTGTGCATTTTATCTTCTATTCAAAATCCACTCAAGTGAATAGATTCTTTTGAATGCAATAGTTTCTGAACCAAGATTTTTTTTCCCTTCATAGTTAAAGTTTATTTGCCTTACGTATGTGTATGTAAGTGTCCCCTCTTCCATTTGCTGCATTTATTACTTCTAGGGCTTCTAATGCTGCTCTCTCCACTTATATTTACTGATTCTTTTTCATATAGTAAATATATCTGGTTACTGTAGTCGGGGCAAAAACAAAGAGCTGGTGAAGGAATGAGGTTGTAATTGAAATGTCCATATACTCACCTGTTAGTTCGCGAGTCTGCCCTTCATCTGCTTCCAGAAAGAGTTGCATCCTAATTCTGTCTCTCAGACAGTAAAATTCAGTACAATTCCTTTAACTGCTTTGGGTTATTCTTAACAGCAAAAACATCCTTTAGAAAGGTGCATATGTTTGACAGCATGCAAAAAGAGAGGTTTTCTTCATACAGTAATTGTTACTTCCATGGTTGGTAACTTAAGAAAAAGTAGTGGGTTTATCTCATCTTACACAAGTTATGTTATCGCCTACACCATTTAGCCATGTTAGTTCTTCATAATAAACAGATATAAATAAACAGCTCTGAGATCTGTTTTAATATAGTATATGAAATAGGCAGAAATGTGATCTATTTTAAAAATAGGGTGAGATTAATTTCTCCCCAGTAGTGCTCTCCTCACCTTCCATAAACTGGGGAGGGGACAAAAAGTGGTTATGTCAGATGTCAATGTCCTAATTTGTGGGGACCTAAGAGTAAGTGTCCAATATAACATAGGTGGCTGGTGTTTCTCTGTTGTGTCTGACTGAGATGCAGTTAATTTTACCATAGCAGCCTGCATAGTTCTATGCTTTGTATTGGTAGCTAGAAAGATGTTAATAACACACCAGTGTTTTGGCTACTGCTGAACAATGCTGACATAGCATCGTGGCTGTCTCTCCAACATCAGCAATAAATGAGAAAGGAGGAGGAGCCAGTGCATTTATTATTATGGCATTTGTTTTCTGGAGCAACCACTATGTATACTGAAGTCCTACTTCTCAAGAAGAGCCTGGACATCACCTGCTAATGGAGAGTACAGAATAAATCTTTTACTTTTCGCTTCTGAGTGTGGCCTTTGCTTTTGCTTTATTAAACTGCCTTTATCTTGACATGCAAGTTTTCTTCCGTCTTATTTTCTCCCATCTCACCCTGCTGAGAGGAGGAGTTGACCAGCCAAGGTAAACCCACCACAGGTGGGTGGGTTTAATGGAAATGTAGTCAATAGTATCATAGAGTCCTAGAATAGATTGGTCTGGAAAATCAGCCTCAGAAGGTTGTCTAATCTAAGCCCCTTCCCAAACAAGGCTAATATCAAAGTTAGATGAGGTTGCTCAGGTAAATTTAGAGATTCCATGACATCTATGATCCACTGCCAAAGAAAAACGAACTAAAAAATCTTATGCATCTGTGCTTCCTTGCATAAAACTTCATTCCCTTCTGGTGCTTGACCACTACCATTTTTAAGTTTTTTTGCTTATATATAGTCAGAAATTCTCTTACCGAAACTTCTGATCCTATTTTTTTGTTCTGCACTGCAGAGAATCTGAAGGCTTAAACTAGTCCCCCTCTCCTTTTTTTTTTTTTTCTTCTTGAGATTGATTGAGCTTCTTCTAATAAGTTATATGCCTGAGTCCCTATCTTCCTTATGTCTTGTAACGAGGGGTTCAGAGCCTTGTGCCGTACACCAGATGCAGTCTCAACAAGTCCAGAATGGAGGTGAAAAAGTAATTTTCCTTGAACTTCTGGCTATGCCTGTAATAACACAGATCAAAAGGTAGAAAGCTTTCATAACTTCAAAGATGCACTGCTGATTCATGTTTAGTCTGTTGTCCTCAAGAATTTTCCAGCCCATTTCTGAAGAACTGCTCTCTCTCCAGTCAGTCCCTAACCTTTACAGTTTTATGGAGTTCCAGTTCAGCTGCAGGACTTTACATTTATCTTGGCTGATCTTCAAGCATGTTGTCAGTACATTCCTCCCGCTTGTTATGTTGACTGTGAATGGGATGCATAGTTCTAGAATATCATCTACTTCCCTGGTTTGATGTCATCCATAAGCTAAGGTTCCATTCTGTGCCATCATCAAAGCCATTGATGGGGTCTTGTATAAATTCCCAAGGAAGATTAATTTTTGCTGAATTCCACATGGATCCATGGACTACCATTTGCTGAATTCAGCTTTTTGCACAGTTTTTCACCCACTTTATAGTTTTTGGCCCATTTAGAAAAGCCAAAACATAGATAGAGATCCAAAGGGTCTGAGAATTCTAATGCAACTTGTCAATAAGGAATAAAGAGTTGTTTAAGGGCTCCTTTACACTTAGCAAATAATTTCCAGTGAATCATTTAAAAAACTATCAGGAAGGAGTTCTGGTATTGAAGATAATGTGAATAAGGTAGCTCTAAATATAACTGTGATCAACAGCCAGGAATAGTAATGAAATACTTCTTACAATGCTAAGCAGTGCCAGAGTCACTTAGCAGTATGTTAAATCCAAAATGGCTTAAAGCCTAAAAGAAAACATGACTGAAATTAAACACAAACAATTGAACCTTTATTTTGAAAAGTATTAGTTTGCTGGAACAGAGTGACAAATTCTAATGAATGTCCTTAATGATTTTACAGTGGGACAAATCATCTGTGAAAGTAAGGTGCTTATAAAAGACACTTACTGTGCAGTGTGAATGCTAAATGAAATTAGACATCCCTATAATCAACATCAATAAAAGTACCATAACTAATTTTACTGCTTCAAAGAGCAGCATAATAAAATGTACCAAAAGAAAGAATTTGTGGCCTAACAATATTGTTCATACATATACACAATGTGTGCACATACTTTTATATATATATATATACACACATTTTCAGTATTAAGTAAAATGCTTACAAGGGTAAAATGGAGTTATTGACCAAGATAGTCTTATCCTATTCATGGTTATTTCTCTTGACCTTGTTGGGGGATAAAAACACCCTTAAATAAACATGGAGTAATTTTCAGTGGATTTGAGATGATGTCCAGAAGTTAAGCAAATCTTACTCTTCATCCAAAAATAACTTCTTCAAATTGTTTATTCCAAGCTCCTACCAAAGGTTTTACAAGTTTCTTAGAGATCCACATTATAGAGAATCTATTTCTGACAATGGTATAAAAAAGAAATGGTGAAGAACAGATACACTGGAGTAAGAACTGACTTTTTTTTTATTCTGAGTTTGAGCAAAAGCATTTGAGCAAATGGTACAGTGGGATTTCTAGGAGTTACTATGATACAAATCAAGAAAACACTATATTTGAGAAAAAGATAAATGGGTGGCTAAGAAGTACCTTAGATAAATTCAGTATTCAATGTGTCAACACTTCAGTATTGTTTTGGGTAAAACCCCAATACTTTGGGGGAAATTGTGTTTTGATTTTATCCAATAGACAGATATTCTAGCTCTCATAAGATGCAAAAACCTTGCACCTCGTCTTTTAAAACTACTGTTTATTCTCTCATGCTATCTCAATTCTGTTTTATTTTCCCCTAAAATGCTTTTAAACATTTTACGAGAAAATAAAAATTTAAGCTAAAATGCTTAAAAGCATTTTTCATATTTTCTTCTGACAGTTACAAATGCATTCTCATTTCAAACTAAACATTACGCCAGATTTAAAATTTTGCATGTTATCTTCTCTCCACATTTTTTTTTTCAATTCAGAAAACACAAATATTTTCTGATTTAACTGGGTACCATTTTATCAACTCGTAAAATGATTAAGCGCATCTTTCTTCAGGAAATTCCAGAATTACTTCACATCAGTGACTAATGACAAGGCTTGACAGTCACAAGACTGCAACAAGTGCTTACCCTGGTGAGAACATGTACGTAGCCTATGCTGGATGGTATTGTCGGAGTGTGAGAGCTGATCATAATCATCACTGCATTTTGCTGTGAAGAAAGTAAAAGATGAATGATCTTAGGGAAGGAGACAAGGATGGATAGGGTCTAATGGACTAAAGTTGAGAAAAATCACTACTATTTGCTGCAGACATATGTTAGCATAAGGTGTTTGCATCAACTAGGAAGAAGGTAGAGTAAATGATTCTATCTTGAGCCATAGTGGCTATTAAACATCCCTGCAGAGATGTGTAAAAAGCACATCTTTTGTTTCAAACTGTATCTAGGCCACAATATTGCTGTACCATTGAAATAGTATCTTTAACATAAGAATTAAACCTTTGACAAGAAAGAGGTGATTTTTTTTCTCCTTGTTTCCTTAATTGCAATATTTTCTGCGAATAGTCCCTTGACACCATTTGTTGCTAGTTGAACAAATATTGGAACTAGAAACACAAACAAAGCAAAATATACGAAAACATAATAGATTCACTGTTTCTAAGAAGCTTGTAACTTCTGAAACATTTGAGCATCCATCCCATTCACAGAATAATGCACAACAGACTTGCTGAGGGAGGTATCCTGCCATTGGCATATCTCCAGGCCTCTTCAATGAAATAATTATTTCAAATAAATTTAATGACCCCCTTTAGAGTTTTGGCTTTTGCTTAAATTGTATAAATTATTTGGGTGTCTAATTAGTTCCCACTTTGTATCACATAAAGTAGTTGGAGCTGCTTTGTCAGGCAAAATGTTTCTTTCAAATTGGATTACTCAAATGCAAGTCCTCGCTCTTAGTTCCGGAATTGCATCACTTGCAGCTTTATCATCTCTTTTTCTAAAGCTGTCTGATGTTGATCAGTATGGATGCCTCCTCCTCTGCTGCTGGGTGCAGACAGCATTGACTTATTAATGCTTCAGATTTCCTGTGTTCTCCCTTTGCCACTGCAGAATCTCAGTATCTCTCAAACTATAATGTTATTTTATGGAAGCTGTATGTTCTACAAAGGAGAGGAGGGAAGAACTAAAAGGGACTATGTTTGATATGTTCATTTTAAAGTTGAATATTATGTTAATTGAAGAAGATTAATTCAGATGAAACTACTGAAGGGTTTTTCTCTCCCATGTAACTCAGCTTCTTTAGTCAGAGAAGCTTGCAGAGCTTGGGAAATGTGAGTAAATAACCTGTAGACTCATCCTAGGAATTCACGGTTCATGCAGAAGCTGAGAAACTGTTAAGAGGAGCAGAAGTCTTGGCACCTTTAGCAGAGGTCAGGCAGCCAGGCCTTAAGCTGGTGCAGAGACATCTCCCTGGGAACTGGTCAGGGCACTGTAAAGTTTATTGCACCTAGGAAAGCCACTGAGAAGACTGGCATCTGTACTAGAGCAAAGACTTGTTTGAAATGAATGTGGCTGGCAGGAGAAAATTCTTCACAAACCATTCCTCCTTTGTATTGTGCCTGATAGAGTAGGTTCAGGCTTAATTCAGTTGATGTCAGTGCCAAATTCCATTCAGTATTCCAAATTCAAGATGTCACAAGACCTCCAGGTTACCCATAGCCTTCTAGAGGGACAGGTGGGGTAGATAGAATGCCCCACAACATCTGAAATTAGACAAGATGCCCGGGTAAGTTCAGATGCTTAGCTGTCTGTTCCTTAGACAACTGAAACAAGACTTGGAGATTTTTCTGTTCAAAAAAGTGAATTATCTTAGTTTATAGCCTAGTAAAACTATTTTTATTTTTCTTTTCTTCTTTTCCTTCCCTCTCTCATTGTAAGGAGAAGGTCTAGGCAGATCTGCCTTCAAGCTCTGACCAACCTGAACCTTTTTATGTTGAAAGTCAGAATTTTAGCCATCTATTTAGGCATCTAACATGTTGATTAGAGCCTAGAGTTATTCTAATAATCATAATAAATACAAAAGGATTTAAATATTTATAGTGGTCTCAGAGGAACTTCAAGTGTTTCATTAATTTTCTCCCACATAGACATTTACTGACATTTGAAATGGTCTATGTTTTGTCTAGTGTGGCTTCCAGTTTCTTCTAGGAGTTTTGGTAGAATATAGGTTGTGTCATATCTACCTAATTTGTTTATCCTAATGGCAATAGATATTTACTTCTATCAGGAGGGGCCAAAGGAGTAGGATTCTTGCAAGTAAATGGAATTGATCCAGACACTGTAGCTTGCTAGTATCTGAACTTCTAAGGGGCCTGCACTTCAGTTCATCTTCTTTAGGATTTTCAAGTTCCTTATATTATGCAGTCAGTGGATTAAAACACAGAAAACAAACAGCCAGCCTAGAAGCAGAATTATGAAGACAAAAGCTTTGCCATTAACACCTCCTTATTTGTTTCTTATATCTGTGTAACACCTGACGCATTATTGGTTACTGTAAAGAAATCGCAAATAATTGTGACTGATTATTTCACATCCCACTTCTCCTCTGTCAAATTGCCTTCATATAACAGCATTTTGTTCAAGTAAGCTAATGACAAAACTTACATGGTAGTAGTCAAAACTATTAACATACTGAACACAAGTACATATATCCTAACAAACTATCTTTCTCATATAGACATGAAGGAGTCATCGCTTTAGAAACACCAAGGTGATGGTTACTGTTGCCAACCCTTTGAGTAACATTAGCTGGCCAAAGACAGGCATAAAGAGCAATAAAAATTTAGTAGGGCTAGTATTTAATTGTGTTGTAACATACCACCTGGTACCACTACATGGAAGAAAAAATCTAAATAAGAATATGGGAACACAGGGGATGCACCAGAATCAAACAGGTATTTCTGACAGTGCATAAAGTCAGGTACTGCACTGTGGGTTAGGAAATGCCTAAAGCTGGCAATTAAGAAATAAAATACCCATAGTAAATATCTTGCTAATCTTAAACCATTAGCAACAGTCTTTTGTTTCAGAACCAAAGTCAAAGTTTATAGCCCCTAGACATTTTTATCCTAAGTAGTGCAAGTATAAATATTGTCAAAGTAAGAGAAGATAAATGCCAGCATTCATTCAATTCCTACAATATTTAAAAAGATGAGAGTTTTGCAGTGTGATGTGCTAAAATGTAAATTGCCACACATTCTATTCTATGCATCCTCACCCAGGCTCAACCTAATGAATATGTCCTTCTTATTCCTATTCCCACATCACCTGAATATTGACATACTAATAGTTCATCACAGAGCTTTTTAGAGGTCATCCTTGACTGTGTATTTCCAGAGACTGTTCTCTCAAAATGAATAATCTTTCTGACTCCTTTCCTGTGTAATATACTAAAGGCTTTGAGGTTAGTACAGATGTCCCAGTCCTGAAACACTTAAGACTCTCAAGTTTGCAGTCATTCCTACATATCATCATTTAGTACACTGTGTATGTCACTACGGAACCGTCTCTTATTATGCAATGTTGTGAATCTTTCTGTCTCCTGAAATACCTACTTGAGTAACTTTCTTCTTATCTTCTTAACTGACTTTCTTCTGTCAGGTTTTGCTTTTCTTTCTCACATCTGTTTTATCTTCAGACCTAATAAAGTGGTCTGGAAGAATTTCAGTTACGACACTTATGAGATTACTAACTCTACAAATGATGAATTTCTGAATTTATATTTCTTTTAAATGAGCAATATTTTGTGCATGTACAACAATGTGTTGTGTGATTTTAACATCATGCAGTGTTAACAAGTGTTACAGGAAAATGTATAGATTCTTAATGGGAGAATTCAGGAAAAACTTATGCTTAATACATAATTAGATAGATTTATGGAAGACTTAGTGTGCCATGCTAGTTTTGAAAACTCTCAAAGAGTCTTTTCTCACCTACTAGGTCCCTCTTGATTGTATAACTTTGTGGGTTGGGTGGAATTTTTCTTAACTAGCGAAGCCTAGAAAAAAATTCAGTCCTTTTGAAATAATAAGATTATGCCTTAATTGTGACCCTTCCATATCTTGACCTGAAACAAAGAAATAAATTAAAAAAAATTAAGACTATGAACTCTTTAGGTATCTATAGTCTAACATTTCAAATAATTTATGTATAGGGGAAAATGCGGAAAGCGTAGTCGACATCCAAAATGTTTTGAAAAAAATGCTTCACTGTAGTAAGTGACAGATTTCCACTTCCTTTAATGTTCAAATATTAAATACACAATGTAAAATCCTCAGCATCAGGTCTCCAAAACTACATAAGTTTCAGAATTCACAGACCTCTCAGAAAAAATCATCCTCAGAGTTGTCTCTTTCTTACAAAATAACATTGTTGCCTTAGGGATGGTAAAATGTGTTGATTATGTTAGAAGGTATATGTCACAGAAATAAAATGTATTATTCTCACTAAAAATCCAATACTTTCCTTTTAAGAATGGTATAAAAGCAACATGACCTATAGGGCATTTCTAAGGCTTTGCAAAGTGTCATGGATACTTTAGGAGCCATTGTCTGCTTTACAAGGCATTATATACTTCCAACTTACTTTCAAGATTCCTTCTTTAGTTATATTGTAAACTCCTCAGTATTTCACCGTTAAGAGATAGCCCAGTATAACTAAAGTATCTTCATAAAACCAAAATATTTTGTTAAGATCTTAAGGCTACAGCATCGATTACTTTTTTATTTGATTATGACTAGATAATTGAATGGAGATATTAAAAATCGGAAACATTAGTTCTTATATAAAAAAAATAATTGCATGCATGAGATGTTGATTTTTCCCCTTTTTGTCCACTTCTCCATATATGACTAAGGCAGTAATTTTGTGTGGAGAGATTTTTAGATGACAGCTATTACTAAGGATGTGTAGAGGTTGTTTTAATTCATAATGTTTTTCTCCCAGATTATCTATTAGCGTTAAACTGCTTCCCTTCCAACAGTTAAGCCAAAAGACTCTGTTTATTGTGGAAATAAAACAACAAAACAAACCAAATTTTTCAATACATGGAAAGCTCTTCATAGGAAGATGTCTCAGATTTGTTTCCATTTAGGCTAGAATGGCTTGAATTTTTTCATGTCAGCCCAGAATCCCATACTGAAGTGATTACCTTACAGCGTACAACATAAAAACAAAATGCAAGAAACCAGACCTGCTGCCCAAGTTAGACTCTGGAAAGGACAGGATGCCCTTCACATTCTTATTGTAATACCTTAGTTGCTTGAAACTGACTGTTTGAAGTCTGTAAGGACTGTAGGATTAGAACTGTAATGAGAAGTTCATTAAGTTTGCTTGGATGAATTTAAATATATATAAAGTTAGCTTTGTAGGGAATAGATGGAATCAAATAGGTAGAACTTATTATGTTTCTCGTGTTTTTACGTACATATACATAATACTTTTTTTTTTTTTTCTATTTTTTCTCTCAGTGGGTGATATACACTGGAATTTGCTACAGAATGACCCAGAGTCACAGTGTAGAATGCAGCAAACAATGAACAGTAAAGCTGTGTCTGAAAATAATAAACATAAATTTTACCTCACCTAGCCATGTAATAATTTAGCATCATGTCTAAACAAGCCCAGATAGTCAATAAAGAGTATGGAAGCTGCTACTGGGATTATCATCTCATTTAAACTGTCCTCAAGATCTCTTTTCATTAACAAGAGAAGATTCCAGAATGGCTAGGTTAGATTCAGTGCACGGCTTTTGGGAACTAAAGTTAAATGCAATCAATCCTTTGAGACAACTGATAACATTTTCGTGTAAGGGGTAGACAATTGTCGTGGGAGAAAGTAAAGAAAAGCTGTAATTTTCTTTGTAATTTCTGCATGTGGATCTGGCCTTGTACACAGACAAGTGGAAAGGATCCCAGTTCAACAGTTTAATTTAAGTTCAAAGTACTTATTTGAATCAGCCAAATTTTGTCCCGCACAATCTATACTTCCTTTACAATGAGGAAAGAAAGAAAAGAATGAAGAGGAATAGGACAGGCAGAAGAAAGGTCATTGTGGAACAGGAAGCAAAGACAGAGTTTCTCTAAGGTGAAAAAAATACATCCAAAGTTATTGGTGTGTATCCAAAACAAAATGAACATGAAATATTTTTCCTCTTCCTTCCCTCTGTGCAACAAAAAAAAATAAAAAGCCCACATCTGTTTTTCTTGACTAAGACCTGCGAGAGAAGCAGAATATTTAGAAACTTTGCTAAGGAGCAGAGCTCAGCCATGTTACTTCTGCTACGACACTTCTGAAGCGTTGTGCAGAGTTTCTGCATAGTTCCCCTGGGGGAGCTGCAGAGTTCAAACCCTCTGCACTGTATATTAAATGGAAGGGTTAGTTTGAAGTATTTGATGTATCTGTAAGAAATAGATTTCCACACTGTGCTTTTACATTTGATGTACAATGAAAGTGATGAGAAAAGAACACAATCTATTGAAGAACTCTGGTATGGGGAAAGGAATTTTACATTAATTTTCTATTAAAATATGCACAAAGCAGAAAAAAAGTCAAGGAAAAAGATCAAGGAGATGTGATAATAGACTATGAATGGATTAAATAGGAAAAGCTCAGTTTGTAGGAGCTGCAACTTAAGGCATAGGATACCGCAGTGGCAGTAAGAGCCAAGTTAGCTCTTACTCTTTTCTTGTCTCTTTGCAGCAAAAGACATCACTCTGACATGTACATATCCATACAGCTTAGGAAATATTCTGAAGCAAATCCTTTTTTGTAAAATGCTTTCAAAACGGCTATCGTGACAATGACAATTGAAAGACAGAGAGCTGCTCAACAAAGGAGAGAGATAAAGTACAATGAGGAGTGAGAATGAAGAACAGGAGTGAGGGGAGAAAAGAATGAAGAGAAGCACAAAACTTTGTGGAGGAGCAGGGAAGTAAACAGATGAAGTAAATGTATTACATATGTAAGAAAACAAAAGGAACTTGAAATTATCAGAAAATCATGACTGTTCCACTTCACGGTTATGTTTTGTTTACTTTTTCTGATTATAATTGAAATTAATTGTGATTCAAAGGAGTATAACATAAACAAAGAATTTTAACTAGCATATGCCACTGTTAGTGCCTTTGAGTTTGATTACTCTTCAATTTACGCACTAGATTAGGATCTACTGAACACGGTATTGGATGTAGGTTGCCCAGACAGACAGTTGAAGTCTCCATCCCTGCAGATGTTGGAAACCGAATTGGGTACAGTCCTGAGCAGCCTGTCTGAGTTGACCCTGCTTGAGCAGGGGAGTTGAACTAGACCAGGAGTGTCAAACTCACAGCCCACGGGCCAAATCCAGCCCTCCACCTTGTTTTTTCTGGTCCAGCACCTTGCTTCTAACTGGCAGCAACACCGAGCTCCTTGCCCCTATGCTCCTGTCAGTGTGCTCATCCCATGTGCAGCGCGTGTGATGTGACTTACACCTCAGGAGCAGGAGAATGACGGGAGCCGTTGAGTTTGACAGATCACCAGAAGTCTGAAGATCACCAGAGGTCCCTGCCAACTTCAGCTAGTTGGGATTCTCTTAACTTCCCACTCTAACAGGGTGTGAAAGAAGCAGGGACTGCTAAAATCTGCCTTAGGATATTTATTCTTTTTCCCAGTGAATTATTATGGAGCTTGGTATTATAATTAAGAATAGATAGGTAGCAAATCATAGTTTGCTTTTTCTGCAGATATTTTAAAAAGAAGAAATAAGAAATGTACTCCATATTGCAGCTGTCAAAAAATTATATCACTTTTCTGCAAGATGATTGTTGCTTATTGAAAGCCTTGTAAGACTTTGTTTTCAATCATATTTCCCAGTTCATAAATATAAGGAAATTGTTCTTTTCACATGAATATATAGTTATTGTTTCCTTTTGAAATTATGTGTCAGGTCAGAGTTTGTATTGCTTGCAAGGCATTCATTTTTCTTCTCTATTTTACTAGGTTTTGATTTGGGTTTTAATTTTGAAAGGAAACCCATGGAGATACATGAATACATGAAGCAAATATTTCTAATTTATCATTTTTTGGCTAGTATTTAGTTTCATATTGATTTTATTCATCTCATGCTTAGCTTTATTCTGTTCCCCTTTGCTTTGTTTGAAAGAAAAATGTATATAAGGGTTTAGCTCATTTATTTTCCTAACCATGTATCCTGAATTTCTGAACTCACTCTCTCCTTGAACTGCAGTCAAATACCATTCATATTAGGATGCCTTCATCAACAGAGATTGCTTTATTTCAGATTAATTTATGACTAGGTATTTTAGCAGCAGATGTGGCAGATTTGTTAAAATGGATCTTTCATTGTATCAATCCATTATGAGCAAGGTAATTTCAGTTCAGGACTGCTGTACAAATCCTAGCAGCCTTTGGTTTGGAATCAAACCTCTAACATATACAATATGAAACCTAAAGAGAGAAAAATGATGGAAGATAGACAATTTTGGTGTCATTAAACAAATATAATTCACTGGTGGAACAGTTTTCATACTTCACCTTTTCCCACAATTAAGCTATGTATCCTTGATGTGGTTTCTGCATCGTCACAAAAGGAAACCAAACCAAACCAAAGCAAACCAAAATGCAAACAGAAACCAAATCCACCTTCTCAAAATATTGAAAAATGCAGTAAAATAGCTACGTGAATTAGGTCAGTCCTTAATGAAGGAGCTGGGATGGAGCTGTGCTGAATGTAACAGGCCCTGCTAAGGTGCAGAATGTTACCTTAAGCACATTACCAACTCAGATAAATGGTTTCCTGGATCTGGCCCGGTAAGGTTCTAGTTAGCTTAGAGAAGTCAGAAGAGTCTGAATCTGTCTTCACCTATCTATGTGCACATGTTCATAAAAATGAATCTTTAATTGGAGTAGCCAGAAAGACATGCAGCATAGCTACACAGCAATTATTCAAATTCGAGTACCCTGATATACTGAAAGATATAAGAGCAAACCAGAGCACTGGACTTGCACAATGGAGTTAGGAAAGTGAAATTCTCTCTTTGTGAGGTCCTTAAACTTTAGTTTTCCTTGATATTTTGTCCAATTCTTATATAAAACATACAAACATGATATCATAAGAAGTTACTTTAAGAGCATAGTAAATATTAATCCCCATAAAATGCCTGTTTTATCACTGTCACTGTTATACTTAAGTAAACCACTTTTTTTCTTTTTAAATTTTTTTGTTTCTGTTCACTCGGATTAGATTAGTTTCAGTTAGTAAAAGATTGCTGGTAAAATGAGAATTTTAATCTACCTTGAACATACCAAGTATTCATTTATAAACATTGACAAAAATGCTGGGCCAGGAAAAATAATATTAGTCTTGTCACAGTAGTTTAATTCTCTTCAAATATTAGCAATTTGTCCTTAGAAGTAAGGTAGGCTGGTCACAACTGGACATAGACATGTGGAAAAGATAGCTGGCATGATTAATGATATCCTTACCTCCGAATCTGCTCAAATGCCCATTTATTTAGTTGTCTGTAGAAGTGAATTGGTATAATCATATTAAGACATGCAGTTTTCTTTGGTGTTCTATATAGACAGGAATGCCATGTACTTCCTAGCCTATGATTCAACTGCGTTTGTTAGTACAGCTTCTCAGAGTTATCTTTTACCATAACTGTATTTTTTAGCCTCCTCAAACTTCTTTCTAATATATATACTTCAGTATATATATTCAGTAGTAGGGAACAAGGAGTAGAAATTAAGGAAAGTGTGGGCATGAGACGTCTGAAATTATGAAAGATCACTATTATTGGGAATTGTTTGATTTTATCACGTTACTAACCCAGAACAACAAATAACCCATAACTCACTAACCCCTCTGGAAACACTTAAGACTACACACATGGATAGGTCATGTATTTTGTTAAATTAATGTAAGTTTTTAAAAAAAATATCCTTATACTTTTATGCTTGCTTTGCTCCTCTCCTCTCCCCTCCTCTAGTTCCCTCCCCTGTGTTTGCAATGAAGAGTGGAAGATTAGTCAGGCTGGAATTAACAATATGGAAAATCATACAAAGCGTTAGCAGGAGTGAACACTGTAAGGTTCTAATAATTGGGTTTCTCTTATTCCATAGGAGGTGAAGGATGGGGCTGGAATCAAAGAAGGCAAAAGAGCAGAGAAACTGACAGAAAACAAAGTTCCGCTTCCTCCAGCCCAACTCCAGCATCAACTGATCAGTTCACCTAATGTGAGCAAGAAGAAAAGTCTGTAAGGGTGAGTGACTCTAGGTTGACAATACGCAAGGGGAAAAGAACATTTCCCACTGTCTTGATGAATATCTGGATATGTGAAGTTATCCTCAAGCTCTTTGTTTATATATTAAAAAAAAAAAAAAATTAATTTCTTCAGGTAACTTGGTTTTCCATGTATTTTGTGGAAATAACCATTTCCAAGAGCCAAAGTTAATCATTATATGGAAGTTAAACAATATAGTATAAGTATATATATAATATATAATACTATATATATAATATATAATATATTAATTATCAATGTAATTGTATTTATATATATAATAAAATATTCTATATATAAATACAATATAATCACATTGATAAATAATACAATTATATTATATTTATATTTATACACATATACAAAATATAATAATATTATATAAGCATAAATAATATGGAAGTTAAATAATATGGAAGTTTAATGATATAATAAACATTTTATAGGATGAGAGGAAATGGCTGCAAGTTGTGCCGGGGAGGTTTCGTCTGGACATTAGAAAGAATTTCTTTACTGAAAGAGTCGTCGGGTTGGAACAGGCTGCCCAGGGAGGTGGTGGAGTCGCCATCCCTGGAGGTGTTTAAAAGACAGGTGGATGAGTTTCTTAGGGACATGGTTTAGTAGGGAGACAGACATGGTTGGGCTCGGTGATCTCAGAGGTCTCTTCCAACCTTATGATTCTATGAGTCTATATATTTCAGGTCCTTATAAATGTCAGGGCATGTCTAGGCTAATGAATGAAAGAGCCAGGGAATAAACAAGCACATGATCCCCAGTCATCCACTGTGATTAAATGTCAGCTCATTCCCTCAGACTTTTCCAATGAACTCTCTCAAAGACAAATCCTG
Source organism: Neomorphus geoffroyi (assembly GCA_033558235.1). Classification (NCBI taxonomy): domain Eukaryota; kingdom Metazoa; phylum Chordata; class Aves; order Cuculiformes; family Neomorphidae; genus Neomorphus; species Neomorphus geoffroyi. The sequence continues at coordinate 452,289 of JAUMJM010000005.1, forward strand.
AGCATGCTTCCAGACATTGTTTACTTCAGCTCCTGCAAGCAATATGAATGATATCATACTGGATTTGGTTCCTTTTCCATTATAGTTTTCCAAGGTTACCCTAGTGGGCCTTGCACAACCTTATATCCTAAGATACTTAACAAATTCTTTCAGCTTCATGCAGGAAATACTCCAGTCCTATATGGTGAAACACAACCCTCTCATTATTTTTGTCAATCTGAACTAGAAAAAATATGCAAAAAGTTGTGCTTTAGTTCTTCAAGAGCACGGCTTGAGTCAGAAGAGACATAAAGACAGTGACTGACTAGTGTGGAGGCTGCTAGTTTTCTCTACAGGGAACTAGTATGAGCAGAGCGTGAACAAGAGACAGTCTGGGTCACCTGGCCTCAAGTGCAGGCAATCGACAGTTCCACTTCTATTTAGCAGAATAAGACAGTGCTGGCTGATGATTTTCCCTCTCCTCACTGACGAACACAAGACAGCATGCCATTGACTTCAGTGAACTCCTCAAACTGTAGTCGCATACTATTTTGCAACTTTACATTTGTTAGGTTGCTATACCACCTAAGCTGTTCTGCTTCAAGGTAAGTGGGAGGCAATACCGTTTGTATTTTACAGATACTTTTTCAACAATGTAATACTCTGTAAGTAATAATCCTGCATTTTTTTTCTGCTTGATTAATTTATGTTTTCATTATTTTCACTGCAAATATACGTACGTTGTACTGAAAAGTCCTCTGTGAAGCTCTTGATACAGATGGAATGGTTTTAATATAGGTGATGTCAAGCCACTCTAAAAGTTTTTAGAGAGGAGATGCTCCATGGTATGAGATAGTTTGGGAATCCTTCTCATCTAGAAGTGCGATATAGTTAAAGTTGGGGTAGCCAAGGGATTTCTTCAGCTTGCCAGCATGATTCAGTCCTAGATTTACCCAAGAGCAGAATTCAGTCAAAATTCTGTTCCATTGTTCCCACTGTACAGAGCAGAACAAGACATTAATTGTGATGGCGTTGCTGTACAAAGAACAATTCCCTCCTCAAGAAAGGATCTCAAAGTACATGAGTGTTTTGCTGAAATCGCTTCTGTTCTGCAACCATCATTTACCCATGTACTCAGTCCAGATTTGGCCCAGAAATCTCCACCCTGCTAGTTTTGTAGTCATGTTTCAAACTGTATTTCTGTGGGGGGTTTTCTCAAAGATGATTGCAATTTTAACAAGGCAGTTCAGATCAGGGGTGTCAAACTCAATTGGGGCCACATCAGCCTGCTCCTGCAGCGCAGCGCACATCACACACACTGCGCATGTGACCAGTGCGCTGGCAGCAGCGCAGGAGCAAGGAGCTTGGTGCTGCCTCCAGGCAGAAAGAAGGTGCCGGGCTGGATAAAACGAGGTGGAGGGCTGGATTTGGCCTGTGGGCCTTTTGTTTGCCACCCATGTTTCAGACTTTCACCACTAATTTATCTATTTCAAACGTGCTTTTGATTTATGAGTTGATAATTTCAACATTGTTGAGGGAGTGTTATTTCAACTAAACAAGATTTTTTTCTGCTTAGTTTTCAGTTACCTTTTCCTTTATACTCTTAGAGATTGTGAAATAGTGCTTATTAACATGTCAATTACAAGTTTGTAGAATCATAAAATCATTGGGTGGTTTGGGCTGGAAGGGACCTTAAAGATGATCTAGTTCCAACCCCACTGCCATGGGCAGGGGCACCTACCAATAGATAGGTTTTCTCAAAGCCTCATGCAAGCTGACAAGGACTCATTTGAGCTATGAAGGTTTAAAAATCAGTAGTGAATATGGAATAATAGTAAAAAAAAGTTAGATATGAATGTTGGAAGGTGTCAGATCAGATGAATACACTTTTTTAAAAGTTAGAACATCTTCATCCTAAATCCTTTACGATTTTTGCTTTTCTGAATGCTACTAATTTCTCTATTGGTCACTTTGCAAAACTTTCCAGTTATCTCTGATGTGAAGTAATATTCCAAAGTCCAAAATCTGCATAATATCAAGAATGTACAGGAGTCTAAGTTGATTGATTTAGTTGTAATTCATGGAAGTTAGACTCCCTCTGAATAGTTGTATGTCACCGTTATTTGTTAACAAGCGTAGAGCAAGTCCAAAAAAGGCAACCAGGTGCCAATTACAGTTTTGTTCTGAGATGAGTCTGTGATTTTGAAATCAATGTGGTAGTCAGTGGAGCTCGACAAAAAGAAATTTCTTTTTCTTTTCATTAATTTGAAATATCTAGCAAAGATAAGATCATGGATATTACTTTTGGAATTATTTCTGTTGTCAAAAGTAGATTTTTGCCTGTGAAAAGAAGTTGATGGTATCTTACTTTTCATTAAAAACATTTCTATTGGTCGGCTTTAATCTTCAGCAGCAAAAGGAATTACATTGGATACAGCTGACGTAAAATAATATTCTTACAACATTCTTCCTCTTTTTTTTCAGATTTTAAAACTACGAGAAAGAAGACCCCGGCAATGGAGAATCAGACCCCCTGACTCTTGTTCCTAGAAGAGAAAATCTCTTATGAAAAAATAAAATATGCCACTGGAGATCATTTTAAGTGTGTTCAGTAAATTTATTTTCTGCTGCAAATAAATAAAAGAGAAAGGGAGAAGCATAGTATACAGTTATATAATAGCAAGATTAGAATTTGGCTTTTATCTTTTATGCTTGTGTGCACTATGAGCTTTTCAGAGGAGAATGTCGTTGCTTACTAAAGTAAGATAGAACAGATAAGATAAGGAGAGCAGAGAATTTTTAATACAGGATTGCTTGTCTAGTTAAGGCTCTGTTTAACCTAGATAGGAGAACATCTTGGGATGAAACCAAGAATGTGCTTTTACTTGTTTTTTTTTTTCATACCAGTCACTGTGAAAGGATTAGCAGTCTATCTTCAGAAGATGCCCAGGACTAGGGAAACATGCCAAACCAAGTAAGAAGTGAATTCCCAGCAGTTCTTTGGAGATATGTGCATACTTGCTCTTGTTACCTCAGATTCAAAGCGAGATTATTAGGATCTCAATTTCCTGAATATTATATTCACTCATATATAAAAGAAGATGCATGTATGTAGAAGGGTTTGAATATCTTCCACACTATTTTGCAATACTGAAAAGCTATCTGGAGAAATAAAGAACAAATTAGAATAAGGAAATAAGGAGGCACATAAAGTTTCGTGAAGTTGTCAGGATGGAGAGGAGAAAATAAGACATAGGAGCAGAGAACCAGAGCATACATCAAGCTTGGAGTTGTGACAAGTTACATTAGCTACAAAATAAGTCCATTTGGTCAAGTCTAAACTTTGCTGAAATACTTCTGAAGTAATACAATGTGGGATAAGAATTTGCTGCTGGTTTCTGATGTTCTTTATTTCTATTCCCCTTTTTCTCCTTTTTATTCTTTCCTTCCAATGCTGAATTTACTAGTGGAAATATCCGGAATTTAATGAAAGAGGAGATCAGAAAGGAAATATAAATTCAATAAGCCTGTATATTTGAAAAAAAAGAATGTATTTTATCTCCAAGACTGTAATCTAAAAGTTTAAACGTATCAGGGACAGTATGCCATTCACTTTATCTAGTAAAACATGTAAGAAGTACTAATGATTCTACATAAAATGGATGATGCCTCTCTTCACTGATGCACCGTATCACATAAAAGAGAATGTATTTCTTACTGTAAACTGAAGAATATGAAAAAAGTTCCCATCATCATAATCCTCTATTTTTTTATTTCACACTGATAAAAATAATGCTACCTGTAGACAAAGGTCATCTTCTTTATTATTTATTTATTTGTATGATCATGTTTTACGGAAGACTTTAATAATCTGGGATCTCATTAAGTGCTAAACAAACACAAAAATGAAATACACACCATACACCGCCAAGATCAACAGACTGATACAGAGAGAGAAGAGTGAGGAAAGGAAAAGGCAGTGTGCAGGTCTCAGTCAAGCAGGAACCAGGATGTTTAAAGTTTCCTGAGGATTATGTTAAAACTTGTAGCATGTTTCAGGTAACTACTCAATTATCATAATGGAATGATTCAGAGATTAAACAGACCACATGCACTCTAGAAACTACAATTACTTGTTCTTTTCCGTTGAGATAGGATTTTTGGTCCATGTTTTTTCAGGAAATCTTCCCAGACATGTTCTACTATTGGACTTGTTCATCTGACAATTATGAGACAATTGTATAGTAAAATTTTAGGATACTTCTCTTAATAATCCTAAACTGTAGAGGAGAGTAAGAAGTTTGATTTGTCATATTTGTGGTCATAATCTAAGTAGAACAATGGAATGAGAGAAACAGTAGCTGTCTGAAGGATATATTTATTTTTACCTGGCTAAAGGTTTAATAGAGATTTTGGAAGCATGACTTACCTGATCATGTTGGCAACATTTAATAATTAGTAGAGATAGAAGTAACATTTCTTTTAAACTAGAAGTCAAATTGTCTTGAAATTCCTACACTAAATTTCTTGGTTGTTACTAAAGAAAGGAAGCTTTTATTTTCATAATATATGTTGATGGATCTTGTGGCTAACAACTGTCAAGAAGTTTGCAAGCAGAAGAAACCAAGTACCAGAGAAAACCCAGCCACTCAAAAAATCAAGTAAGATTTGTATATGTTAATATGAAAGTCTAGCTGATTTTTCTCTTCTGCTTGCTTTATTTTTAAATACATTTTAAAACCTTTATAAATAACCAGAAGAAAAAACTGTGTGCCTTGGGGCAAAGTTATTTTCCCAGAAACACAGGAATCTAACCCCCTCATTCGTTCCTTTTTCTAGTGGAATCAAAAGTATAACATATAAAAAAAAAAAAACAAAACAGAAAAAACCCTTATGAATAAAATAAAAGTATTTGATTTCAAAAAAGGTGCCTTAAAATATTAAATATTTTTAGTACACATAAAATCTTTCTTACTCTCCAATGGCCTGTGAAATATTTCACATTGAACTTCTCATCATACTAAAATCTTAAGCATTTTTTTCCTCAGGCAGATCATTCAGAAGAGATTTTTTTTTTATTTTTGCAGCTTTCCTTCTGCCTTCTCCCTCCCTGTGCCTCCCCTCCACGCCCAACCCGAGAAAGTTCTTTGCACAGAACTTTCTTAGATATAAAACTTTGAATCCATAATGAAGTGCCATTTCTGTAGAGTTACATTTACATTTGCGATCTGAGGACACTCAAGTTATTGTCTACATCCTCCGGTTTCAGGAAAAGTTCATAGATGGATCTTTCATTATTTATGTAAACCCTTGAGGGTCATATATTCAGCTCTCCAAAAAAGTATAATTTTGCTCAGTGAACTCATAGTAAAATATAAAATTGGGCATTTTAGCTGGAGTATTTGCATAACATTTTTTATACTATAGATTTAAATTTTTTAATGTCCCAAAGAGATGATTTCACTCTGCAAAAAGCTGCACCATGCACAATTATATGGGAAGTGAGGACTAAGAAAACAAGAATATTTTAAGAGGCAGGCTGCAGGAAATACAGAGGAAATAGATAACTAAGAGAACGTAGGCTTACAAAGCTCTAAAATTGCATTTAGAGAGATGTGTGAATCAAGGAAGTAAAAAAGACAGAAACCTATAGAAGAAGAATTGTTATAACTGCACTTAAGTTTTCTTATAAGAGGAATTATTAAGAAACTGACAAACAAGGGATGTAGGATGGAGTCACTGAATAAGAGCTCAAAACATAAGCTGTGTATACCTTGTTGGTGCTTCAGATAAAGAGAAATTGGTCATGTTTCATGGAGCAGATTTTTTTTCTAGTGTGGGGAAGAAATGGAAACCGATAATTACTTTTGGTAAAGTTTTAGGTTCTGAACTGTAAACCTTCTTTCCTTTTTTTTTTTCCTCTGAGCACATGACTGGGATTCTACTGATGTCTTGGGGGAACTACTCCTACTTTATGCTAATATGTGTGGAGTAGCAAACTTCTTACAACATCCTTCTGCTGCTATTGTAGTAGTGTCTCTGTAGTCTCCATGCTAGTGATTCCAAATGTATAGGATGAGAAGAAACTAATGAGAAACTGTAGAAATTAATTAAAAAGCCCATAAAGTTGTATTTATGCATAGAAGAATGTGGACTTTTTAATGATGTACTCAGTAACAGAACTGATGAGAAGTTTTATGCTCTATCATAAAAATATAAGTCTCAGCCTTTCACTAAATTAAAATTTATATTTCTGATGGATCATGGGATTTTACAGCACTGAACTTGTCAGTAGTAAAGGGTTTCCTGGTATCTTGTGCAAGACAATAATTTTCAGTTTCCATGTTAAAATTAAAAAAAAAAAATTATTATTTTTAATGAATATATTTAATTCTACCTTGAGAATTCAATCTCAATCATAGTTTCATGGTATATAAGTAGAATATGGGTCAAAAGAAGAAAAGAAATTTAATGTATCATGCTAACATTACCTGTACTTCTGAGATGCTTAAAAAAATATGTTTAACATCATTAAAGTTATTGTGATTTGAGTACATACTCACTTCTTCAAAATACTTACCTTATCACTCAAAATTATTTTGATTGCCTAAACCATACACTTAAACAAAAACCTTTGCCAAGCAAATACTAATGAATAGATTCCCAACAGACTCTGAATTTGATTTTAAAAGATGAATTGCCCTTGTCATAGCTGAACAAAGCATATTTCTTCAAAGTATCCTTTTGTGTGTTGTCCTTGTCACAGTTCTTGGAAACTCTCAATGATCTTCTCTTTCCAAGAGATGTAAAATTTGGAGGAACAGGCAACAGAAAACCCAGACAGTCTTTTAGACACAGAAGTCATCGGAAAAAAAAGGCATTAGGAAACAGAAGGAGAAAACTTTAAGCTAAATCCACGTTAGGCAGACATATTCTGAGTCTAACTTCATTATGTTAATTAGAGAGAGTGTAGAGAGAAAAGAGAAGTTAGCACCGTAGCAGAGAGGGAAGTTAACAAGGAGGGCAGTGATAAGATCACTAGCTATTGTGCAACAGGGAGAAGAGACAATGCTTGCTCTCTGTGAAACAGCCATGTATTAGCAAGAGCTGAGATGTGAGGTAAATTTCAGAGGGCCATAAAACTGATGCTCTGAGAGCCCAATTTTTGTATGTAGAAATGTATAACACAAGTCTGTAAGTATTTCCTTCATTGTCTGGTTATATGTGTGCATCAGCAAATACTTTTACACTGACCATGGAATAGAAATAAGAATTTTAAGCTCAGTTTTTATAAAGTCAGAGTATCACTGCATTACCATATAATGAGATTCCATACAACAGATGGTTCTATATTTCACAGGGAATACATTGTCTCCACCAAGTTATTACAAGTTACTTAAAAACCAAGTTTAACTTCCATTAATGAAACTGATTTAGTATATTTTGTATTTACGCTCTTTTTGGAAGACTCAATACATTAAAATGTCTGAGTGGTATATAAGTCTAAGTGTGAAAACATATGTTCTGCCCTGGGTGATCAACTGAAGCAGTTTACAAAGTAATTGACATCTACAGCCACTCTAGCAATCAGTTAATGCTATGAACACATTTGGGGGCATGACATCATTTTCCAGAATACGGCACAGAAGCACAAAGTTCTCTTGGAGACCACAATCAGCTGTTTATTAGTGTCAGAACAGTGTATAACAATGTGACTTTGTTTATTCCAGAAGTTCCTTTGTACTGTAGAAGTATTGCATAGAGTTATTTGACAATGAAGAACCTAATATTTTGCCTGACTACAGCTACAGAACTTTCAAATCAAAGTACTTTGCTCTTGAGAAATGAAAGAAAAGCAATGTGAATGATTCTGTTGTAATGAAGTGCAGGCCTTCTCTTGGGAATAAAAATATGATAATTCATATAACTGAAGCATTTCGTAAATTGTCAGCTATTCAAATTAAAGAAGTAACTAATGAATAACTGCATGCAAGATTGCATGGTGATTAGCAGTACAATATTTAATATAGAATGTTGTTATCAATCACATCTCACTGTAATTACCTGAGGTGTTAAATAGAAAATTGCTTTTAAAGTAGATTTTAATGAATGAAGTATTAATTATTACAGGTAACTTGTAAAATAGACTGTTGCCACATAGTCAGAAGTGGATAAAAATTTTTTCCAACCTTATGAATATTTTTAAGATTTTCTTTTTCTGTAATAAAATGAAAAAAATGCTTTCTGAAAAAGTCACGTGCAAAGTGAGTGGGAAATACAAAAGAAAACAGCCCGTAAAATCACCCGGCATCTGATAGTCAGTGAACTTGTCAACAATCTATGAAAATTATGTCCAGGCTCAACCACAGGCACACGGCCTAAACAACACAATACTCACTCTGAGATAAAAGTGCAAACATTAGTTGAGAGATTACAAATACATTTTTTGACAATGCAGTTTTTAAACACATTAAAAAAGAAGTGTTATATTCTCACCTACAATAATATATTTGTTTGTTTGTTTTTACATAGGATCTACAATAATGTTTTTTTCTGATTGTGCTACGCAGTTAGTGCATATTAACATAATTTTTAAGAACATGAAAGGTAATTTCCACAGTAACAAGAGCAGGACTACTTTCATCATAAATTAGTAAAATAAAGAAGTACTTTTCTTAGTGTCTGTGAAATTATAATGATGTAAGACTATTTGTATGATCTCTCTTAATTTCGCCTTTTGCAGGTGTTTCATTTGATTGAGTTAACCATTAATTAGAGTTGGGACTCAAATCTGAGTTTCTTTCATCTCCAGTGTATGTAAGTGACCACTGGATTAATAGATATTCTGAACTGACAAGGTGGTGAGGGATATGTTTCACTTTGATTTTGAATGGAAATTTCATCCTAGAGCCAAGGGATTTTTCACAATGTAAATTTAAACCAAACAGATAGCTTTCCTTTCAGTTCCAGATTTGATAACCATCTCTACATAAAACAATTTCTTTTGATTTTATATTAACAGTAGGTAGAGGTGAGATGGGAAGGAAACCTTTAAATCAGTAGGAAACCAATCTGCTGATTAATTTGTGGTTTATGACATTCTTACAGATTATGAAAATTAATTTGATTCCATGTCCTTTGAATCTTTTATCTGTCTCGCAAGCTAATTTATTTTTTAATTGCTGTCACAGAATCATAGAATGGTTGAGGTTGGAAGTGACCTCTGGAGATCACCTTTTCCAAAACCCCTGCTCAAGTAGGGTAACCTAGAACCAGTTCCCCGAGACTGTGTCCAGATTCTTGTGCATTTTTTCATAAGTTTCTTCATATATTTTTAGTTCTCTACTTTTTTGAAAATAAATCCAGGTATATTTAAGAGTTTGGATTTCTTTTTTTTTTTTTTTTTTTTGTTCTCATATTTTGCTCCATTTTGTTGCACTTCTTTTGAGGATGTGGAACTAAAGTTGTAAGAAGTGAAGTGACACTGAAGTCGACTGTCTTCAAATATCTAACCCAAGTCATGCCTAAGTGAAAGCGTTAAGTGTACTTATATTTCTTACATGATCCCTGGAGAGGACAGTCTGAAGGAGTTTCAGAATAAGAACTGTTTTCCAACTGTTATTGGAGAAACTTTTTTCTTTCTCTATGGACTACAGAAAGACCTTAGAAAGTTACCCTTCTAATATGGAGATTTTATTTAAATCCTTATATTGGGTGAGAATAATATCTTTGTGTTTGAGGAAAAAAAAAGGTTTTGGTTAAGACAGTATGAAAGAATCAATTTATGCCTGGGTCACTAATTGCGATGACTGAAGATTTTTTGACAAACAAAATAAAAGGTAATATGCTAAGCATCTCTGGAAGTTGGATGTTATGTAAAGCAGATATTTAGTTCTGAAATCTGCAAGGGAGAAGTTACAGTTTACTCAGATTTGTAGTAAAGGAAATTTTGCCTTTTTTGGCTTAGCGTTTTGCTACACTTTACCTAAGCGGTCTGTTTCTTGAGGACATTCCTTTCCAATTTAAGCACACGGGCTCGGGGATATATTTTCAGAAGATTGTCAGCTGAGCAGGAAGCCAGCTAAGCTAGCCAGGACCAGAGCAGGACATGTAAAAAACCAGGGAGACTGCAGAGATTTAAGCTAGTGTTCCATATTCAGACTCAAGACTATACAACTTTCTTACTTGCAAGTCTCAGCTGGGAATCCTTTCCTGCAGTGAGGCATATAAACTAAATTATTCACTAGAGTAAGTCAAGCCCTAGTCGCTGAACAACAGTCCTTATCCTGATCCAAAGACTGGCAGAAAACAGAAGTTTGGCGGGCTCTGCCTATGCTAATTCATTAAGAAAAAAACCCCAAACATAACTAAAACCAAAATGAGTGAAACCAGAGAGAAAAAAACACATAAATAAAAGAACAAGAAAAATGAGCAGTATAACTTGACTTATGTTTATACTACTTTATGCTGTGCAGTTCTATACTATATTTGCTTTGGAGAGGGCTAAATGGCATAATCCAAAAAGAACTAAATAAGTGGATGTTAGAAAAAGGTGGGTGATGAGGGATCCAGTGCTACAGCTACAGCTTAATGTATTTGAAAATCTACCTGTCATACATCATAATTCAGAGTAGAACTCTTGAAATACTTGCTGTATGTGTAATTGTTGCAATACATACCAGTTATTCAAATGATCCTTTGCAATAAAGCTGCATAACTCCAGCACTGAGATGCACTCATCAGCTTTGAAAAATGTCAGCTATGAATTTAGATGCCTATAAGACTTAAGGCGATGCTGAAGTACTTTTATGGCTCCAGATCTCCTGTTTCCTGTGGGCTGACCACAGACAGACAAATAGCATCCTACTGATGAGTGATTCCTGTTCCTGATTCTGCTAATGACATCCTTGAAAGCTAATGCAAAAACTAAAAGAATTTCCTTGATCAAAATTTACTTGTCATCAAATTAGAATGAAAGCCTAGACTAATTCTGAAACAGAAATACAATCTTTCTAGGAAAGCGCTGACACGCTCTTGGCAAGTCTTGTGCTACTGTTTACTTGCGATGTGTTTCTAAGCATAGTAAATTTAAATTGTATTATCCATGTCACTAAAAATACGTATGAAAAAGGATGTTCTTTTTCCTTGCCTGCCAAACTGTCCTACAGCCATCCTCCTCCCTTGCCACAAACAGATACTTGTTTTTTTCTTAGTTGAAAAATGTTTAATAAGTTTCTGCCTACCCTTCCACTTCCAAGCTTTCTTCCCTCCTCCCCCAAATACCTCAGTGTTCCTTGTTATCCTGAAATTCTTAGCATACTTTTGCTAGAAAATATCCAAATGATTAGTTTTCTGAGTTTTTTGGTCTTTCTTTTTCCTTTTTTTTCTTTTCTTTTCTTTTCCCCAAAATAATTTCATTGAATTGATGCACAGCATGGCTCTGCTAATGATCATATCAGCATAACTAAGACAACAGCATACTGTGATATTTGAGCAGAAGTGACTGGGCAGGAGGACACAAAACTGGAACTCTGAGATAATACTTTTACTAGGGGAAATACATTTCTGAAATTCACCCTTATTGCATTACAGACCCAGGTGCTGAATGAATGGTTCTTAGAGAGCATAGGCAGAAACTCTGGTCTGGTGCACGAGGGACCATTTTATGTTATACAGTATAATACATACAAATTCAGATCTAATCTGTTTACTGTTTGGAAACTTGAAAACAATATAAAACAAAAGAAAAAAACAAAACCACATCTTCTAGTAGAAATTCCTGGAAAGAAAGAAAAAAAAAATCCTCAGGGTAAACTGTCAGTGTACATTGCAGTCTTCATAAAAAAGAGCAGTTGAAAGGAATCAGACCTTTAAGTAATAACCACACCAGACACTACATTGTAAACCCCTATTACAGAATTATTTTGATTTATGTTTGTAGGGTAGCCAGAAATACCAAAGAGATTATACAATGAAATTTTAGCAGAATGAAAACTTGGGTTTTCGTCTCTGTACAGTTTGCTAACTCAGAAATCTTGCTCTAGAGAGCCATAAAAGTACTTTAACGGAAGCTAGCAATTTGCCTACTGTGTGTTGAGTCACCTAATTGTTGTTTATATTGATGTAATTGCTAAGATAAAAGTAATAAAATGGACTGAACTAGATTTTCAGAGCTATAGAATGGTATCCTCATTAAATTAAGAGATGATCACTGAATTCAATCTGATTGGCTGTTAAGACATTTCCCAATGTTAATTCTGCATAATAAAACATGTTCTACATCATGTAAGAGACAACACAGTTTGAATGATGCCAAAAATGAATAGTGCTCTTTGAAGTCTGATTACCCCAATGCATCCCTTCTTTACCATTTTCTGATTTCTCTGTTCGTAATTTTGGCTCTTTATAGTCCATTTCAGAATTGAACAGCTTGTAAGAAGAAGTATGACACTCACAGCAGAGCAGTGAAGGCAAGGAATACATGAATGCCATTACCCATTTGAATAACTCATGGTGTAACTTCTTGTTACTAAACAAGCCTCTGTGTGCCTTGGTTTCCATATTAGTAAAACGATAATTCCTTTGCTTGTACAACATGTTCCAAGTTCAAACCATTACATTTCTTTTGTGACTGTCATGTGAAGATCCTAAAATACCGTTCAAATATCGAAGAAAATGTTTAGATGCTAAAAACCAGCCTTGTCCCCCTAAGGAGAGACAACTGATGTGGTGTTTGTAGACATTCATGGTGGTTCCTTCAGAGCAAACACTCAACCAAGCTCTGCAATAAGTGAGTGATAAGATGTAGAACAAACTCTTAGGGAAAAGTGTAGAAAAGGCCAGAATACTACAAAATACTAGACCTCATGTCTAAAATTCCCCCCAAAAATCTGAAACTATAACATCTCAAAAGGAGACCTCCTGCTTCAAAACAAACAAACAACAAAAATAATGAACAGTCTGGAAGAGTGGCTGGAGAACATAAGATGGGAGAGTATACTAAGAAAATCCTTTTCTTAAGTAAGGGTGGAAAATAGTTGGAAAAGAAATGAGATGTTCAGATTCTGCTAAATGCATGTTGAGGGGGATCTTCCAGCTTTGCACAGAAGACTAAAGAGATAGAATAAAAATGCCAGCATGAAAAAATGTCTAAAATAATTACTTTAAAAACAAATTTGTGTATAAGCGTTCTATCAAGTTCCAAAATGGCATAAAAAACCACAAATTAAAGTACAGATATTGATATCTACTCCAGCTACAGGACTGTGATAGTCCACCCTAATGTCTTAGTCTCTTTTATGTCTTTTGTTGTCTATTATTATTATTAATGATTTTATATGAAGGAAGGGTCTTTCTGAGTTTTGCTTTTAAAATAAAGACTAATACTGCATTTTCTTCACTTCTCTTGTTGTGTGGAAGAGAATGTTCAAAGTAGTATGTGTGTTTGCATGAGCTAGTGAATTTATATATAACAAATTCAGAACATTCCTTGTTTCCTCTGCAATTTACCTCAAATGGGACCTATGAGACAAAGGTACTATAAAAAGAATGCTACATGGATTCCTCTTTCAATTACTAGGAAAAATGAGGCTTATTCACCTGGGATTCAGTTGGAGCTTGGAGAAGGGCCTACTGAATCAACTCTGTATTTACACTATTCTCTTTTCCTTTGATATTTGTTGTCTTAAACCATCTCACTGGTGTGTCCACTTAGCACTACTTGCAATGATACGGAATTTCTGTATATAATTACTTACTGTTTTCTTTATAGATTGTCATCTTCTTCCTCTTATAACACCTGTGTTGTTACTTTAAATGCAATTGAATGCCTCAAACGGCTCAGAAGTCATTATGGCAGTCATTGACCTCATATGTTAATTTTAGTGTGAATGACATTGTGACCTTAATATTTTGTAAGTGAAATGCATTTCTTCCTGGCAGTTCAGGCTGAAATGAGACTATTTGTTTGTAATAATAGATTTATTTTACTATTAAAGATGTTGTATTTATATACTAAATAATACAGATTTTATTGCTTATGTTGATGAATATTCTTTTAAAAATTAATTAGGCACTCAGGGTCTAGGTGTCTAGGTTATTGCATATGATTTTAGGGGAAAATAAATTTTATGCATGTTTCAGTAAAACTGTGTTAACATCATTTAATTGACAATTCTCTTGCACTATTGAGAAAGGAAAAGGCAGAAGAATAGACAGACTGCAAAATGCAATCATCCTTGCAGCAGCTATCCAAGGAACATCTCAGGCTCTAAATTATAAAGATGCCTACTACATGAGCATTGTAAAAAAAAAAAACAGAAACCAAGTACAACAACTAAACAGGATGAAAATGAAACAAAACAAAGACATCAAAAAAGAAAATAGAATTTAGTGGCATTGTCTATAGGTGCAAAGTCTCCTTTGTATGATTACTGCACATCCATCTAACTACAGTGATAAATAACACTCATTAGCAAAAAAAACCAAACAAAAAATCAGACCATATGAATTAGGTTCTTACTGTGCACTTCTGTAACAAAAAAAAATGTTTAATATAGATAAATTATGAAGTGAATGCATGTTTGACATCTTTTGGTCCATTTCCTTTGAAACATACATTTAAATGTTAATATTAGATTCCATAAACAAGTATAACATAAAGGGCACCCACAACAAAGATGAAAGAACATAAAAGGCCTGAAGTTGACAGTATAAGTACCAAACTTGATAGAGCACAACAGTTATAAAAACATAAAACATGTTGAAAACATTATAATTATAGCTGGTTAGAGATCAAAGAGATATGTGCAATAAAAGCAAGCATAAGCAATCAGATAAGACACATTAAAAAAGGATTTCTGCTGTAAACATGAATGATAGCTATGCAATAATATTTAGATGACATTATTAAATGAAAAATAGAATGTCTTTATGACATTGATCTTTTATTGATTTGCTCACTTCAGTTTCTTAAAATTCAGAAATTATGCTTTGCATATGAATGTACGTATTATACATGTATATAGATGTTATGTATATACATGAGCACACATATACATACATGCACAAACACATGAACACACATATGTACGCATATGTGTATGTGTGCATGTGTGCAATTCTAAACATTGCTTAAGGGGAGAGTTTACAAGACATGCTATGAATACCTATAGCTCTTGAGGGAAAATATTTCATAATCTGTGCCTATCAAGAATGATGACATGCCATTGCTTCTTGCACGCAGAACCACTAATTTAAATATGTCATAGATGTAGTCCTGGAGATCCACTGCCATGTACTGGTCTTTTTCAGAGGCAGGAAGAGAATGTAGGACCATATATTCTATTCAGAAAGGCTTTCAGTCAAAAATATCATTAGAAAATACAGATATTGCTGAGATAAAAGGATCTTCCCTGGAAGTTCTGGCTAGCATACCAGTTAAAAAAATTAGGATTTTGAGTTACAAAACATGTAAGCAGCATTTGAAAGTATTCTAAGGAGGACCTGGGAATAAAAAAATTAAGAGAAAAAATAATATAGACATAACTTGTGATAACTTTGAGTTTCTGACTAAAAAAAGATTAAATTCTTGTTCAGTTTTTCAAACTCAAAGATATGGCAAAGGTTAAGAATCACAATCAGCTGTAACTTATCTTACTTCCTTAAAGCCAGAGTTTGCTAATATTTCATTTGTTCATCTTTGCGTAGTTGGTTTCAATATCAGTTATTCAGATAATTTTAATGTAACAAAAGAAAATGAAAAAAAAATATCTCCAGCCTATTTCTATAATCATTAACAACAAAATCATTTTAGGATTATGTATTTCTTTGGGAAGTCTGTGTAGAAAGTGCTTGTTTGCCTATTATGTCCAGCCTACAAAGTCTGTTCTTCTGTCCTGAAATTGAGCCCCCTCTATTTTCTCCGACTCTCAGGCCTGGAGTCCTCCTTATAGGCAGCTGACACAGTAGATGATTTAGTTCCCAGTGACTCCTGGATGGTTTGTTCATGCGAGCTGGACTCAATAGTAGGAGATAGAAACCAAGATTAAAGACTGTCCTTTATAGGAAATCTGCACAAGATACTGATGTCAAGAAAGAACTGTGGAAGGCTGAATAGGTATAAAGTTTCCTAATCATTCCTAATGTGAAAGGTTTTAGAATTGTTTTAGAATTTCCCAGTGCTAGATTACTTTTGTTTTCTTTTTATGATGAATATTTCAAAGTGCTATACTGAGGCATGTAAACAAGTTAGCATCAATTTCAAAGCATAATAACTTAGAAAGCTCTTTTTTTTCACTCTTACTTCTGTTACCTTGGGAGCTATTTTTTGTCTTTACAATGGATAATTCTTCTTGATCTGAAAATATGATTCCAAACATATGAATACTTTGAAGTACTACTACTATAATTACAAAAGATCATGATTTTACCTCATCACATTTGCTGACTGATTTTTATATCTTTTATTTCAGAGAAGCCTAAAATTAGTTAAAAAGAGTAGATTGCTTCTCTCTTTCCTTTCCTGTCTATTTTGTTGTCTTTCTTTTGATCTATGTGTTACATTCTGGAAATGAATCATGAGGAAATTTTAATTTATGATATAAAGGGCCAAAGTTGTACTCAGACTTCCTGAAATACACAATAACAATAATCTTAGAGTTGAAGAAGACAGTGCGAGAGTACTGTGTCAAACACTGGACTCCCCAGTACAGAGGAAACATGAACTTACTGGAAACAGTGCAAAAAAGGGTCTTAGACATGATGATGAGTCCGGAGCATCTCTTTTATGAGGAAAGGCTGAGAGAGCTGGGAATGTTCAGCTAGAGCAGAGAAAGATCAAGGGGATTTTATCAGTGCATATAAATATCTGAAGGGAAAATCTAAAGACTATAGAGCCAAACTCTTCTCAGTGGTGCCTAGTGGCAAGACAAGAAGCAACAGGCATGAACTGAAACACAGCAGGCTCTTCTTTAATATCAGGAAGTTGTTTTATTCACTGTGAGGGTCACAGAGTACTGGTACAAGTTTACCAGAGAGGTTATTGACTCTCTATCCTAGGAGATATTCAGAAGTTGTCTGGGCAAGATCCTGGGCCACTGGCTCTAGGTGGCCCTGCTTGAGCAGAGGGCTGGAACAGGTGACCTCCAGAGGTCCTTTCCAACTTTAAACATTCTGTCATTCTGTGATCTCTTCATTAGGTTTCCAGTCTTGTTATTATTTAGGCTGAAGCTACTTTATTAATGACACAGTGTTTAAAAAAAAAAGTTACTGAGTGACAGGAGGAAGTTTTATGAGAAAGTTTTTAAATTGTGGAGAATATCATGTATGTTCTGTAAAGGATATTAAATACACATTACTGCTTTGGGATTCCTTGTCCAAGCGGTGACACTCCACAGTGTACGGCGTGTCAATGGTGTGGATAACACAAGTTACACTTCTGCAAAATGCTAAAAGAAATTCAGTGACTGATTAATACATAATATTAAAGTAAGAAGATAGCAATAGTTTTGACTACCAGCCCTTAGCAGCACTTAAGGAGACTCAGAGTTGAGCAATTTAAAATTATTCTTGAATTTGGCTATGTATTTTTGAAAACTCTGCTGATGAGATTGGCTAGTATCAAGAAGATAACAAGTATTGAAAAATAGTGTTACTGGGAATTGCATATTTCTGTGAAGTATCTTCTTGCCTAATTTGAAAGTGATAGGAAGATAAATTGTTAAGAAAATAAAAAGGAAAAAAATTATACAGTAATCACGTAAATTACTATATACTTGGTCTTTGAGATAAATGTGGTAGAAAACAAAGGATATGTAAAATAAGTTTACAGATTTTAAATCCAAAAGGGACCACCACAATCAACTAGTGTCATGTAGGTTTTAGTGCAATCATTGTAAAAATATATTGCAGTTTTTAAACATATCTTCCTCTACAACACAAACAAATTTCAGAGTAAAAACTTGGTATTTTAAAAATATGAGGTTTTCATATAAAATCTCCTTCTCAAGTATGATTACTTTTACACGTACTTTTGCCTAGTAAATTATACCTATAAATGTGAGGAACAATTTGTAATGGGAAACAAAAGAAATCAATTTGTTAGTCACCACAATGAATGAGCTGATTTTATTTTTTGGCTGTTAAGTGCTCATGAGAGCTTCGAAATTCTGATGAACTTTTACTATTAGAAAAGTGTCATAGAAAGTCAAAATTAAAAAAATAAAGAAAGGTAAAGACTAGGATCTAATGAAAATTTAGAAAAAAAGATTTTATTGTAATTTACAGTGTATTCTAAACAAAAACAGTTGGTAAGTTGTGGTCAGGAAGAGGATACAAATCACTATTATAATCATTTAATAATAGTGTAAAACAATAATGAAAGGATTGCTTTTCCACGATTATAAATATTTTCCTAGCAAATTCTATCACAAGCTATGAAAGAATAAGGAGTTCAAAAATTAGAGCACGAGAGACATAAATCTGAAACATGTTTCAGACTGCCAAAAATTGATTTTATTATCCTTCTTTATGAAATGTGTTCAAGTTTATTAAGGCTGTAACTGCATTCTTCATAGGGATCTGCCCTTCAATGGTGTATATAACAAGGAAACAAAGACATTTACAATTCTTTAGGAATTACAACCCTTTAATAAATTAATGATCCATTCATCAGCTAATTAGGCTGGAAATGGGTGGGCTGATATGGGTGTAGTTTTGAGTAGGAATAACAAATTTTACTCCCACTAGCACACATAGAAAATACATAAAAATTTAAAATGGGTCATATTTTGCCCAGAATATCCATTTCCATCACATTCCTTTCCAACTTCTGTTTAGGCAGGACCCAAAATTGTCAAAAAAGTTTAGAGTATGCTGTAAATAACAACCTTGAAGTTCTGAAATTGGTGTCATATTTGCCTGTTATGTGTTATACATTTCTGATAATAGAAGAGGAGTTGATAGGATCTCATGTATTTGTCAGTAGCAGGATGGCATTAATTTATACTACTTTTTTTCTAGTGGATATGTGTATAATGGTTCACTAGACAGACAAAGAATTATTTACAGACTGTAAAATGTGAAGCTGGCATAGAAGCTAAATTGTTTCTTGAAGCTTCTGTTGTTGAGGATCTAACTCTTCATAAACTCAGTAAAGGGGAGGACCAAGACAATTATTTCATTAAAATTTAGATCCAAATAAGATGAACTTTAATTCATTTTCTCTTATTTCAATTTTGCAGGAATATCTGCCATCTGTCTGTCTCAAAGATGGAGTTGGAAAAGTTTTTGTCTGAAAAATGATGATTTTTTCCAAAGAATATTTTTCTTCCCCAGGAATATACTACTTTTACTGAATAATATGTTAGGAACTCTGTCTTAGAAGCAAAACAAAAACTTCAGGTCAAAATAGAGAAAATACTAATGAACCTTAGAAAAGTAGGCAAAGTGAATAGTTCAGTCTGAAACACAATCATGGAGTCATAGAATGGTTTGGGTTGGAAGTGACCTCAAAGATCATCCAGTTCCAATCCCCCTGCCATGGGCAGGGGCACTTTCCACCAGCCCAGGCTTCTCAAGGCCTCATCCAAACTGGCCTTGAACACTTCCAGGGATGGAGTAGCCACAACTGTGACTCACCACTCTCAATGTGAAAAATTTCTTCCTAATGTGTAATCTAAATCTTCCAGTTTAGAGCTGTCCCCCCTCAACCTGTCACCCTGTAAAAATTACCTCTCTAGCTTTCTTATAGGCACCCTTTAAGTATGGAAGGCCACTGCACGGTCTCCTGGGAGCCTTCTCTTCTCCAAGCCGAACAAACCCAACTCTCTCAGCCTAACACTTGACATGACACTTTAATTCAAATTTCTGCTCTGTTTAGTGCAGATCTGGGATTTGTATCTTTTCCTTCTACATCACAAGTAAAGTACAATAACTACAGTTTTAAAAGCCATCCTGGATTTTTATTTCTGTCTCATACCGAAAAAAAAAAAGAAAAAAAAAGAGGATACAAATAACCCATAATTCTTTAGTCAGGTGTAGAATGTTCTTTGGATTTGTATTGCTGTGAAATAACTTTGCTTTCTGATTCGTACATAGGCCCTATCTTCTGACCAGCCAAGTAACACATCTTGGTTAAGAGATGGGGTTAAACCAACTCCTGGAATTCCTCTTGGAAACTACATCATCAACTCCTGTTCCAGTAGCTTTTCAGGTACTTACCAGCTATTCCTGAGCACAGCTCCCGAAGACACACAACATGCTTTAGGTAGTATGTTGCAAAGCATCATTCTGTTCACTCTCCATATTGTATTTGTGCTCTTTGAGTAGTAATAACAATAACTGTAATAGTAAAAGTATATATGCTTTATTTCACTTATAAAGAGATGAAGGGCTAAGTGCTGTGCAATACTGACTGAATCAGTTCCACTGTATGGTGGACTGCCCTTGAGGCTGAGAACGTGTGTCAAGTGAACAGAAGGACAATCAAGACTCCTCAGCAGAGTTTGGATACAGTCTTTGATTTGCCTGATTCGGAACAGGGGATAAAAATTCTCTTTAATCTCACTTGAATGCACTTAGCAGTATACTACCAAAGGGACACCGTCAGATTCTCATGAAAGAAGGTTATGGCTTCGGGTCTCATGAACTGGAGCTCTGAGAGAGTCAAGACTGAAGACAAACCTCTCTTCACTATTTCATACTCACTGCTGGCTGCCTCAGAAAGCATTCTCCAGCACAACTCTTAAGTATCTAGCCCTCTAGCCGAGTCATAACTGTAAACCCTAAGTATCACTGGGAATTAAAAACCAAAGGATTTTAAAGAAAAAAATGCCAAAGGGTTAAGTCAAAGACCCCACTGTACAAGTATCCTTTACAGATTTTCCTTTTCATTCCTAGCTGTTGGTGGTTAACTCTCAAAAGCCAAGGTATTTAAATGCGCTTCTTGCTAACACTGTTTCATTGCCCTCATAGGTGGGCAGACACGACATCCTGAAACAGAACTCCCAGCTGATGTTACAAGAAATTTTTTCAGCCACATTAATCACCCTACTGAAGTCTGGCTTGTGATACCTAGAATACAGCAAAATAAACTAACTCCCACATCAATAACTCATTCAACCACATGGAATTTTGCTTACCACATGACTGAACATACTATTGATTTTAAACTCACAGCTATTCAGATTTTTCATCAATCCGACAGTACTGGGTGCTTTTAATCTTTTGTCTCTTCTTCTGCTCCTTCCTTGCAGATACCTGGAAGAGTTTCCTATTTCCAGTCTCTTTTTTTTGTATGTTTGTAGCCAATGTGCAACTCTTATAAAGCCAAATGAGTGACTGGCCAATCATGTTAAAAAAAGACAAGAAGAGAAAAATCATGTTTCAAAAGGGCTCCTAGAAAAGAGAGATTAGAAAATAAACACAGACCTTGAGGTTAAAATCTTATTTTGCAAAGAAGAACCCTTTAAGTAATTCTTTTCCAACTTGTTATTGAAGAAGCTTTATACAGTAAGTATCATTCTATTTGGAGAGCTCAGTGTCTGTTATTCTTTCATATTGATTAAAATACTTTAAATATCAGGACTCATGTGACCAAGACAGTATTAGCTTAAAATAACAGTTTCTGTCTTGCTATTAGCTGAAAGCTTTGCAGTATTTAAAAAATAAGACTGAAATTGATATTATTCCTGCAGGGTGAACAAATGGCAAATGGAAATATGGATTTTTATTTTTTTTCAGGAGCATAAAGTATTGAGTTCTAAAAGTTTTTATTTAATTTAATCTGCAAAGATTTGATGTTAAAATCATGCTATATTTAAGACATAGGAAGGATTTTTACAGTCTTTTAGATATTGTCTTTAACATTACAACAAGTACATTTCCTTTTAGTTGCTTCTAGATTTAACTTTTCCCCATCTTCTAGTTTAAAACAGAAGTCTGGATTTTACAGTAAATCTATTCCAATCCTATGATATTTTTGTACTTGGTGCTTTTTTCAGTAGGGGATAGTTTTACCCTTACTAGGTAGATTTAGGAAAACAGTAAAGTATCTGAGATTAAACTAAAGCAGCCAAGTTATCTGCCACAGAGGTTAAATAGAGTGATGTCTGTAAATCCTAGAACGGGCATCTCATATTCTAAAGCAGTACTTCCACGGTGGAGTATTATCACTTAGTGGTTTTTAAGCAGCATCAGTGTGAACGTATTTCATTGTGAAATCTCTTGGACTACTTCAACTCTAGGACATATTAGTGAGAGAAGGGATAGTTGCACCTGCTTTTTGCATCACTGTGGAAAACAGTGGGGGCAGAGACCAACTTAAACTTCAAAACCAGCCAGCAGCTAATGACTGGGGTTGCTAGGGCAATGATCTGAATACACACATTGCTCCAGCACTCTTCTCTCTCTCCGTCTCTAGGACTGAGTGCCCATTGCTGGGTGGCTTTCACTTGTTGGATGAAAGGGGATTATAGGTCTCCTGAAATACTGTAGGTGTTTCTGGCACCCATCCATTACAAAAACCTTGTTCTCGTGGTTTTACTCATTCTTTTAGAAGACTAAGGGAGTATTAAGTAAAGGAACATGTGACATGATTTAAAATTTGGAAATGAAAGGAGAAGAAAGTTAGCAGAATGCTAGAAATTGATTTAAGCCTGTATTTCTGCAAAATTTCTCAGCCAGGCAGGGGAAGAGAAACCTATGACATTGGGTAAGAAAAACACAGCAAGGGAGGCTGACATGCTAATCCTTCTTGCAAGCAAAAGGATAGAAAAGTGTCTAGAGAAGTGCAGGGAATGATCGACTCTTTGACTGGGAACAGAAGGGAATAAACTTCTATGAAAAGAAATAAAACAGATCAAAAAGGGGAGCAAGTAGTCATGATTGTGTCATTGTTTGCTAGTTTACTCCTGAGTTTCGGCAGTTCTGAGTCAGAAATCCTAGACAAATGTAAGTAATAAGTTTTTATACAACTTGATCATCCTCTTTTGGTATGATTCTATGAACTGCTGAATGCAGTAATGATGACCAAGTCCTGAGAATCTTGATTTTGTCAACAATAAACACAGAATTGAAAGATATTTTTAAGCCAAACTTTCTTTCACTGTAAAGATATTTCAAAGAAGTTAAATTAGGTTTATAGGCAGACTGTGCAAACAGAATTTGAGACTTTTTATTTAAAAAATCACTGTGTAACATTTGCTACTAGGCACAATTAAACTATATCAGATTCAATGAGCTGAAGACTGGGAACAGGGTATACAAGTATAAAAATATATTTAGGTTTTGTAAAATCACTGATCAAAAAGCCTAGTTTAACTATGTATCTTATTTTTCTTCTTTCTTTAACTGCTGTATATTTCAGCATGTTTTAAACTACTTCATCAAAAGCTTATTTGAATCCCTAAATATGGATATTTGAGATGTGCCTGATCTTGCCACATAAATTGCAGGAAATCCATGCCCTTCTAGCAATGCAGCTGGAAGTCTGGAAGGTGCCTAGCCTGTCTCTAGCCACATATTTTTAGGCAGCAGATTCTTATGGCAATTCTGGCATCCTCAAGCAATGGCAGCCCATGCAAACCTCCCTCAACACCACAATTTTTATCTCTGAGTATGACATCACATGGTTTGGGATATCTATTCGGTCAGCTAGGGTCAACCGTCCCAACCGTATCCCCTCCCAGCTTCTTGTGTACTCCTAGTCTGCTTACTGGTGGGGAAAGGAGAGAAGAACAGAAAGCTTTGATGCTCTGTAAGCACTGCTCAGCAGTAACAAAAACAGTGCTTTTTGAACACTGTTTTTGTCACAAATCCAAATCATTGTCCCATACAAACAACTATGAAGAAAATCAACGCTATTCAATCTAAAACCACTACAAGTACTTATGGCACATGCACTGCAGTCCCATATTCACTTACCATTGCTAATATAATTTATGCTGCTTCTGAATTTTTAAAGTATAATAATTTCCATGCAAAAGTAAGAGTTCTCCTCTGTCTTCTTCTTATTGTCACTAGTCCATTTTTTCCCTCACCTTCTCAGTGTTCTTTCTATAATTTTTGTATTTATTTAAAAGTTTTGGGGTTTTTTTGGCTTTCTTTTACACATAACAAGATTATTTGTATTCCTTGTTAGATACCTAGGTCTCTCTTTCCCTGGCTGTATTATATCCAAGTGAATTTTAATTTCCATTTCTTCTGTTATTTCAGTTTCAATAGTACCTTTCCTAAGTATTATAAAATCTCAGTCACAATTCCACTGAGCATCACAGATTCCCTTAAAGTCAGACTTTCTGACATCAAACATTTCTTTCTCTGCTGAAAAGCCTCATAAGAACACCAAATCTAAAGATCTTTTGTTTGCTAGATACTGCATGTTCTCAATATCAACCCTATTTATGCCTGTCTCAAGTCATTGCATTCTACACAAAATTGCCTCTAAACTTGCAGGCTATTTAGCAAAAAAATAAACCCAAAAGAACCAAATCAACCCCCCCATCTCTCTTTCTCCAATACCTCCCTCCTCACAATTTATAGGTCCTTGGAAAAAAAAAAAATCCTCCTGGGTTTTTGTTTAGTTTCTATCAAAATCAGTATCTAGGTAATTACTTTTCCCTTGGTAAAGATTAAAGCCAAGCTCTAACAGGTCATGCTGAGTGTACTGCTATATCTGCTCTAACTGCCCGAGAGATCTGTAGCTACACCAGTGAATTACTTGACTGTCTTTATTAACCAAATTTCTATCATAACTTTCTCTACTGTCATTCCAAGTGTTAATGTCATTTTTCTCAGCCGATTCTACCTCATTTCTCAGTAATGTTGCTATTCTCGCCTCCTATCTTTTTTCTTATCTGTGCCTTATAACCTGACAGTTTAAATCATCATGCTCTGTATTGATTCGGTAAAGTGCACTATTCCACTCATTTCATGTTGTACATATAAGCGAAAATCAACAACAATGTTTGTGGGAAGTGAGGAGGACTGACAAAAATGTCATTTTCGATTCACAACCTTTATACTGATTAATTGGTGAATGCTTGACAATAAGACTAACGATTGCTGGTTTCATGACTGTCCGTAGGTGCCTGACTGAACAGGATTTTGGTGCCTGAGTCCCTAGTAAAATCAATGGAAATTAGAACTGTGGTCCATAAATAGCTTTTTATTCTTTTTGCTTGTAATAACTACCCATAAGACATATATGGCCTGCTCAGTGATGTTTAAATATTTGTGAAGAAAACATAGCAGTTTATAAGTTTACAAAGAGTTAAGGGCCTGATCCTTCAAATTTTGAAGCTTACTCTATCCCATAATAACAAGTAAATGGACAATTTAATTGATGTTGATCACATTCTGATTCTTTATTACTGTGTCTTGGACTCTTCATGTAGAGGACGTCTTTTCAGGGAGACCTTTACCAGAAGTCCCATCATCATAAAACCTAGAAATCCTATAATCTATAGTTCTAATGAGGAAATACAGAGATTCAGAGAATGCAAGGAATGCAGTCAGGCGGAAAGGGACTTGGGAGTGCTGGTGGACAGGAAACTCAGCATGAGCCAGCACTATGCCCAAGTGGCCAAGAAGGCCAATGGTATCTTGGCCTGCATCAGGAACAGTGTGGCCAGCAGGACTAGGGAGGTCATCATTCCCTTATACTCGGCACTGGTCAGGCCGCACCTTGAGTGCTGTGTCCAGTTCTGGGCCCCTCAGTTTAAGAAAGATGTTGAGATGCTGGAGTGTGTCCAGAGGAGAGCAACAAGGATGGTGAAGGGGCTGGAGCACAAGCCCTATGAGGAGCGACTGAGGGAGCTGGGATTCTTTAGCCTGGAGAAGAGGAGGCTCAGGGGAGACCTTATTGCTCTCTACAACTCCCTAAAGGGAGGTTGTAGTCAGGCAGGGGTTGGTCTCTTCTCTCAGGTGACCGGTGACAGAACAAGAGGACACGGTCTCAAGCTTCGCCAGGGGAGGTTTAGGCTTGACATTAGGAAGAGGTTCTTTACTGAGAGGGTGATTGGTCATTGGAATGCGCTGCCTGGGGAGGTGGTGGAGTCACTGTCCCCGGAGGTGTTTAAGGAGAGATTGGATGAGGCACTTAGTGCCATGGTGTAGTTGACAAGTAGGAGTAGGTGTAGGTGTTGGGTCATAGGTTGGACTCGATGATCTCAGAGGTCTTTTCCAACCTTATGATACTGTGATACTGTGTGATACATTTCTGACCTAAAATAAAATATTCTGTGCACATTCCCTGTATGAAAAAAAGAAAGAAAAAAGTCAATATGAAGGAAAACATTCCACATTCAGTGGATTTTGATGGAAATTTTTCAACAAGTTCTACTCAAAATCACAATATACTATAATATCCTTAAAAGGAAAAAGTATCAAATCCAACTGCACAGTTCTTTCAAAAGAAAAAATAAAAGTGGTAAATATGTCTATATAGAACCAGAGCAGTGTTCAACTATGTCAAGTGATAAAATTTATTGTTGTCCAAATAATTTTTGTTTTCTCATTCAACTTTAACTTCATGTCTATTTTTGATCTGTCAAATTAATGTGCAAGAATCACCTCCTCCCCACATTTTTCAGGTAGTATGGGTAGCATACTGATAGTTTGGCGTTTTTGTTCAGGATAAGAAGTAATTGTAGTTTTGTAGGGTGTTTTATTATTTTTAAGTACTTGTTATAGTTGCATTTGGTTTTGTTCAATATAGTATTATGTTTCTGTCCATATCTTGAACATCTGCAGCATGTTTGACCTGGGGGAGTAAAACCATAAGATGTGTGCTCCTGATGCAGCAACATAGATATATTACTGAATGTTAAGTGTAAACATTTGTCACCATAGTTACTGCTGCATAGCATCTTACTTTCCACAGCTATTTATAATTCTATGTAAAAGGTCTCTCAGGGAAAAAAAAAAAGTGGTACCTGTTTACAACTATTGACTTTTTAAGTGGCCATCACTATAATACCCTATTCTGAGGTATGGTAGATACTTTCTTAGCAGAAAATAATTCTAATCATTTCTTATCCAGCTTCATCAACAAAAACGATATTTTAGGTTGAATATTACATTGGTATGAATTATGTGCAGTCATTAATACCTGTAAGAAGTGAGTTAAAAAATATGCAAAAGGGTAATAGTATGCCCAGTGTCCTGGATTCAGATGGGATCAGGTTAAAGTTCTTCCCAGTAGCTACTGTGGTTTGGATTTTAATATGAGAACAATGTTTATATGTGCATTTTTTTAGCTGTTGCCAGGTAATGCTTATGCTTGACTGGGATAGAGTTAATTTTCTTCTTAATAGCTGTTGTGTTTTAGAATTAGTGTGAGAAGAATGGTGATATTACACTGGTGTTTTTAGTTGTTGTGAAAGAAATCAAGGACATTTTCAATTTCCCATTCTCTGCTAGTGAGAAGATGTACAAGAAGATGGGAGGAAACATAGCCAGGCAGCTGACCCAAGCTAGCCAGAGATACACAAAAACATTTAACATTATGCTCAGTACATAACTGGTAAGTTGGCTTGGGGCCGAGGTTCACTGCTTCCGGATCACTGCTCGGGGATCACTGCTCGATGATGAGCTGGGCATTGATCATTAGGTGGCAGGCAGCTGTATTTCCCATCACTTGTTTTGTCCATTCTATTATTATAATTATTATTATCTTATTGTGATTATTTTTCTCTCGCTTTTGCTGTCTGATTAAATTGCTTTATCTCAACCCCTCAGGTTTACTTTTTTCATTCTCCTTCCCATCCCACCAAGGGATGCTGACCAGTGTTAAACCACCATACCCAGAAAGATTGTAGACGCCCCATCACTGGAAGCTTTTAAAGTCAGGTTGGACAGGGCTTTGAGCAAACAACCTAGTTGCAGAAGTCCCTGCTTACTGTAGGAGAATTGGCCTAGGTGATCTTTAAACATACCTTCCAATGCAAACCATCCTGTGAACACTCTACACCTAGAGAGAGAACATGAGCAGCTATACCAACAGTAAGGTAATAAGAAATCTGAAAGATTACTTCTCTACTGTGTTCTGTTCCTACAAAACTCAAATTATTATATAATAAACCAGCTCCAACTCCAGCAAATGATCCAAGTAGTTCTTTAGTTAGTAGAACAATATCAGGAAAGCAAATTGTCTTTCAGTAGTAGTTTTCTGCTTGTGCCAATGCTAGGGCTAAAGCGTAGAGTGAGCACGTTTTCTCCCTCAGGATGTACTGGAAGCTGTTTTAGCCTTTGTAGAATTTAAAATAAGTAAAACCTCAGTTACATTATGCACTGCTTTAAGAATATTGTAACAATGGAGCGGTTTTGTGCACTGGCCTCCTGCCTCCAAAAATGGCTGGTTTACTTTTTAAGTGATTCTTAGTCTAATACTCTCTTCAGAAATATGATAGATATTTCCAGAGCAGAAAATGTTTTATGTTGGTCTAACGATTCAGCAGTAGTCCCTAAAAGATTAATTTCAATTCATTATGTGAATTTTTGTTCAAGAATTGTGGCTGAAAGACATATTCTATACCAGCTTAATAAATTGCATTCACTGGCTGATTCTTAGTTAATGTATGTACACACTTAACGCAGCCCACTGCAAGACAACATATTTTCTTTTAAACTTCAATGGTAAAAGTTAAGGGTAATCTGCATTACCTAGCAACTGAGGCAAACCAGAAGCAAGTGGTTGGGTTATGCCTTAGCCTGTTACATCTTCTTTACTCAATTGTGTGTGTTTGAGCCTGCTGTCAGACCCTGGAAATGCCAAATACCCATATAAAGTTCATGATCTTTACAATGAAAAATATATCAAATACATGTCAACCTCTCTAAGAAAATGATGCCTGTAAAATACATCGTTAAATCTTCTCAATTTCTTTTCCTTTCCTATTAAATTCACGTTTCTCCACTTATTTCCTGGAACAGTACTGTTTTCTTCATTGACCTAAGAGTTATAGGAGATTCAGAGCATGAACAGTTAACTCATTTCCTTAATATATTCCTTCCTTTTTTTTTATCACCTCTCCTTACGGTCACTGGTCTTTATGTCATCTCACTTCTCTTATGCTATGCCTTTAATACACTTACCCTGCCACTTACATGACTGCTCGTCTTCCTCTGTCACTTCTTCTAAGTCTGAAAACAGTCGTGTGTGCCATCAGTGAAGCTCATATATTCATTTATCATTCAGAGGCAGGCTGGTTTTTTTTTCTAAAATTTGATCCCTGTAGCACTACAGCCAACCAGTGCTTGCAGTAATCATTTCCCACATTCTCCCCCTTAAAGAAGATTAATCCTATCTTTAATACTTCTTTTCCATTCCTCTGATAAAATGTAGGGGGAAAAGGTGTTTGTGGTCAGCACTACTCAGGCTGGCAACTCTGCAATCTGCTTCAATTATTTTTTTCCTTCTTTTAAGTGAACAGGTGCTGAATTGCGGTTAGGCTCTACAAGTAATCAATCCCTTTTCAGAAAAATTGGTGGGGGAGGATTTTTTTTTTTTTTTTAACTTTTAATTGGTGCTGAAGAGGTAGGGGTTAAATGTCTCGTTTTGCTGCAGATTTTTCTGTCTGACTGTGGGCAGCTCACCATTTCTCTTTACCTCAGTTCCAAGTCAGTAACATGGGAGGAAAATACCTTCTACTTCTCATTTTTTGTCAGGATGTTCAGAGAGAGAAACACAATCTGTCTTACAATTTTAGTAAAATCAGACTTTACATTTGTTTAAAACTTAAGCAGAAATATTAAACATTAATCAGAATTATCAGCTTTTTTTCTCAGGAAGGATAGCTGCTGTGGACTTTTCTGCACAGTTTTCTTGAAGCATCTTTGGAGTAATAATTAGTATTCTTCCCTGTTTTTTAACCCGGAAGAGTTAGATGAAGATACTCCTTCACACAAGAATCCCTACCCTTTTCAAAAAAAAAAAAAAAAAAAGGAAAATAGTTTAAATAACCTTTTAAATGAAATATTGCAATAGTCCAGCATTTTAAGGATGAAAGTCCAGTTTTCTAAAAGGTCAATTCAGTCCCTGACAATTTTTTTCAGTTTAGACAATGCAATATGAACTCTGTGGAATCTAATAGCAATTTTCAGCACCGCTAACAGTAGGAAGTAAATTCCAGTCATTCACAGTAAGATGGCAATGTGGTGACATTTGATGCTTGACTATGTGTGCTTTGAGTTATTGCAAGACACTGTCTGCTGAGGGGAGAGAACCTTTTCCTAATTAACTGGATTAATTTTAGATATAGGTGAAAAATAAAACCAGAACAGTTTATAAACCAATTGCAGCTCATCAGATTTGTGGCAGTTTCCCCCACCCTCATTTAGGAGATAAGAATTGAAATATATCAAATTAATAAATCCCAAAGAAACCAATAATCTCACATTTTCTGTACAAATGTATTTGACAGATGATTTTATCTTTTGCTTCCAGTGAGCTGCTACCATTATGTTTTATTTTCCAGATGTATATCCTTGCTCTCTTAAAACTACAGCAGTTCCACTATGCAGCAAAGCAATAAATTTATAGAAGCTTCTTCTGAAGTGCGTGCTTGTTTCATAAGTCTACTTCCATATCTTTAGTTGTTCTAAAATATATTGAACTGTCAACGTAGGGGTCAGGAGATTAGAACACTTTGTAGTTTCTCTGCCGATGCCTTTGTTTAACTCGGAAAATAAGGTACACTACCAAGGGAATGATGAAATCAAGCATACCTAGAGTCACAAAGGCAAAAAATGTTAAACACTGTATACGGCAGAAATTTCTTAAGAGGAAAAGTGGTATCTCCACATGTATTTACTTTGGGTATTCACCAGCATATTGTCTTTGTTAGCACTTGTGAAGAATACAAACCAACATTTCAAGGATTTTGCAATTAAAAAAATATAAAGCAAAAATTTCTCTCTGCTCTCAGAGCTATTGTCTCACTGAATCATCTGCTTTTTGACCTTGAAATGTTACACACTTTGTCTAACCCTGGTTTACTGTCAGGGAATTTAAATTTCATTTAATCATTTGCTTTTACCTGGAAATCAGCAAACCTCGTGGGGCTTTCTTGGAATTTTGTGACCTGTTTCTTTCTTTTTATAATATTGAAGGCAAACATTGCATGTTTTCTTATAATTTCCCAGGAAACAGAGACAATGAAAACAAAATGTCTTTCAGAACACCTAAAAGGACAGGAGATTGTAAGATAATATTTATTAATATCAAAATTTGGATTATATTTAAATGAATGCTGATACTGACAGATAAAATAATAGCCCATTCGAAGTAAAACAATTTTAGGAACAAGGATAATGAATTGGAAAGCCATAATGGAGTTTGAAGATGAATGCTTTTGTGCTTATGGGAAAGTCAATATTAACATATGTCAGAAAAAAAGAGAGAGCAAAAGCAAGAGCAAGCATGCATGATGGGACTCTGTCAGGCCCAAGAGATGAAGGTGTTATAACAGTCAAGAAGAAAGTAAAATTGTGAACACTTTAGCTTATGCTCAGATGTACATGACTGTGTGATAACAAGCCAAGGCTTGTTATCTGTGAAGCTCCACAAAACCTCTAAAGCCACTGCCTTAAGGTCCTGGAACTCCTTTTGGTTCACGGTTTAAACCTAGCAAAAATGGAGCTCTCAGTCCAAGTATATTGGCAGAGCTTAGGGGCAACAAGCAAAATTTAAAATAAAAATTCAATCATGGATTTATTCGTCAGACATCTGCCTCCACTGCACCATACAAGACATGGATCACAGCCCATCTCAAACCACTTCAGAATCTCCTGAAAATAATACTCCACTCTAAAGAGAACATCTATGTCAAGACACAGAGTATGGAACGTTAATATCTTCCTCTACTTTTACCTAGGCTTGTGGACAGCCTCTTTAGGAGTGCTTATTCTACAACAACCTTAAGAGATTTTTCCTACTTTAAACATTACCTTCTCTGGCTGAAAAATTTATAAAAGAAAAAAGCTGAGAATTTGGAATAACTCAGAAAAAAAGGTCAGTGTGACTTTCCATTTAACTTAGTGAATAGAAGCAATGTTCTCTGAGGGAGGGAGAAGGGTGATGCCAAGTTCTCACCTAAACTTGTTTCCCCTTTTTAGCTTTAGAAATCTTCAGAAGATGGTTAAATACAGTATATCTAAATTTTGGCATCAGTTCTCCAACATACAGCTTGATGCCTCTCCCCCCATTTTCATTTTTTTTTGCCTGTTTCCCACATAATGATCACCTTGAGCTCGCTCAGGGCTCGTCTGAAAGGAATCTGATGTGAAGCTTCCATGAAAGATAAAAGAGTTAGTGAATGCTTGGAGTTTTTCAAGAACACTCTCCTAGATACCCAAAAATAGTTTATCCCCCCTAAGGGAAGGAAATCAGATTGGAGCAAGAGACCCCCTTGGCTTAACTCTGAGCTTCTAGGTCTGCTCAGAACCAAAAGAGAAATGTACCAGAGATGGAAAAGTGGATCACTACCTCTTGAAAAATTTCAAGGGCATTAGCAGGGTATGCAGAGATGCAGTTAGGAAAGCAAAAGCTCAGCTTGAGTTGCAGTTGGCTAGATATGTCAAACACTTCAAGAAAGGGTTGTTCAATTATGTTAACAAGCAGAAACAAATGGAGAATATTAGCCCACCTTTAAGTAGGAGAGGTGAACTCCTTACCAACAGTGCCGAAAAGGCAGAGTTCGTCAATATTTTCTTCACCTCTGTCTTTACCAGTACTGCTGGGCCTCAGGTCACAGGAACAAACATCCAGGTTAATGCTGACACAGACTCGTCATCAGTGAATGAAGAGTTGGTGTGTGACCTATCACAGGATCTTGACCCGTACAAATTGATGGGCCCAGATGCCACCCACCTCGAGGTTGTTGAGAGAGCTGGCTGATGTCGTTGTGAGGTCACACTCCATGATGACTGAGAAGTCATGGAGATTCAGGGATGTCACCAAATACTGGAAGAAGGCTGATGTCATCTCCATTCACAAGACAGACTCCAAGAAAGATCTGGCCAATTATGGACCCATCAGTCTCACTTCAATTCCAGGGA
Source organism: Neomorphus geoffroyi (assembly GCA_033558235.1). NCBI lineage: Eukaryota > Metazoa > Chordata > Aves > Cuculiformes > Neomorphidae > Neomorphus > Neomorphus geoffroyi. Next base: position 485,325 of record JAUMJM010000005.1, read on the forward strand.
AGATTATGAAGTGAATAGCCTTAGTGGCTGTTACAATTCAACTGAAGCATGTGATTTTGAAAAGCCAACATGGATTCACTAGGGGCTGATCATGCTTTACACTCCTGATTGCCTTCTATGACAACTCAATCAGTTGATGTGAAGCAAGTGGTGGACACTGACTGCCTGGAATTCTTCAAGGCTTTTGACACAGTCACTCATAGCCTCGTCCTGGAGAAACTGATGCACTACAGCCTAAACAAATTGTGCCGTGGACCTCATCCTGGTCCACCAACTGGCTGACAGGCCATACCCGGAGGGTAATGGTAAATATTACTTTCTCCAACTGGCAACCAGTCACAAGTGGGGTCCCCCAAGGATTGATATTGGGCCCGATGCTGTTTAATATCTTCCTAAGTGACCTGGACGTTCCGATCAAGTGCACCCTGATGAAGCTGGCAGATGACTCTAAATTGAGTGGGGAAGTTGACTATCCAGAGGAAAGAGCTACTCTTCAGGAAGACCTGGACAGACTGGAAGAGTGGTCTAGCAGGAACCTCATGAAGTTCAATGGAGATAAGCGAAAGGAATACATAACCCTCAAGTGTAACTCAGACTGGGTTCCATCTGGCTGGAGAGCAGCTTTTTTGAGAAGGACCTAAGGGTCTTGATAGACAACAGACTCAATATGAGTGACATGTGCTGCAGTAGCAGAGAAAGCCAACGGGATGCCGGGGTATATCAAGGAGGGCATCAACAGTAGAGATAAAGAAGTCATTATCCCACTCTGTCCAGCACTTGTCAGGCCACTCCTGGGGTGCTGCATACAGGCTCCACTATACAAAAAAGATGCAGAGAGTCTGAAGAGAGTCCAGAACAGGGCCACTAGGACAATGAGAGGACTAGGAAAGCTACCATATGAAGTAAGGCTGAGAGAAATGGGTTTGTTCAGCCTTGAGAGAAGAAGGCTTAGAGGAAACTGTATTACCATGTATTACATGAAGGGTGCCTACCAAGAAGATGGAGATTCTCATTTTACCAGGATTCACATGGAAAAAACAAGGTGTAATGGGTATAAGTTACTCCGGGGGAAATTCCAAGCAGAAGATTGGACTAGATGATCCCTGAGGTCCCTTCCAACTTGTATATAGTTTATGATATCTTTATTTTTTGCTGGACTTGACAATTCAGTGTTGCCGTGGACACATCCATTAAGAGCCATTCTGCATAGGTACAATTTCTAACCCAGTGCTTTGATAAAGTCACCTTTCTCAGAATCCGGTACTCAGCTTCTACCTCAGATCTGTCCATAGTACTGTGCCTCATTCCTAGCAGGAGGTCCTTGTGAAAATCCCTGTGGTTGATGTTCCCACTCAATTCACTATAATTTCTGACATCTTTCTTGTCTCTAGCACTTGAACACAGGTGAATTGTGAATTAAGAAATACAGATAGAATCTGCCACTTAAACTTTAGCTTTGTGTATTTTTCCCATTGACAAATTGTATGTGCTGAGGATAGTTTTATATATTTTGAGATCCAGATGCTGAAGATAAGGAGAGAAAGTCTTTGAACTTGTTTGGGAAGCCAGTACAGAGCTAGGAGTCAGGTTTGTACTGCAGTAATTTAATACTGTGCTTTTCTCAGAATGTTACAGAATTTAGACACAAACTGCTGCAGGAATAATGAGTGTGCCTTGCAAAACCAACCGTTGTTCTCTAGGTTAGGCGATTCTTTAGTTTTGAAGAACAGAAAGCCATTCTTATTCATATTTGCATTCTAACATGTGTTTCTAAGCTGTCAGTTTTCATATGATTAGGAACTAATTGGGTCCTTCCATTCTTTCTTTCACCAGTTTTAGATTGGACATCAACAAACAAACAAATAAAAACACAAATAAAAAAGCCTTAGAAGTGTCCCAGATTATATTTTCTTTTAATATCCCCAACAGAAAATAATAACTTCAACACAGAGTAAGACAGCTAGCTGTTATAAAATAAGTGCCCATAAAAAGGTTTTGAGTATCCCACTAGACATCTATCTAATATAATACAATACCACAGAATACTTCTCTTCTGAGTCCATTTAAATACTTAGACAAACAAGTAATGTCAGATAAAATCCTCAGTTTCAACCTCAGGATTAGATTCAAGCAGAAAGGACAGTGAATAAGATTTCTCCAAACCTAGAAAGTAACACAACTAATAGTGCCCCAAAGGATAGGAAATTCTCACAAGGAGTTCACAGAGAGAGAAAAAAAAGAGTACTCAAAAGAGACTTCTGATGCCTTAGAAGAAAGGATCTAAAGGTATTGCTCTTAACTTGTGACCTGGCACTACAGTCCTTTGAGACCTCTGCCTTTTGCATGAAAGGGAAAGAGAAAGAGAAGATGGATCTTAGTTTCACCTGGACAAATAAGAACACTCTTTTCTTCATCTGTGTGACCTTGGCTATGTGATTTATCTTATTTGGGAGAAGAGGTAGCAGCAATTTTTGCTTATAAAGACGTCGAACTTTAGGCAATATTGAAATACTTGGAGATTTTCATATATTTGGACTTATGTTGGTAGCTATCTAGCTACCAACAATTTTTAAAGCATCATGATTCTCAAATCATACTCCCAAGAAGGCAAAAGTCTTCAAAAATCCTTCGAAGTACTTATCTTTAGACTTATTAATATTTTTAGAAATATATTTAATAGATGATTATTTCAGAGACTGCAGTTAAGAGTTCATCTGGGTATTTGTTTATAAATAATTTAGATATTTGTTTATAAGTAACTGTGCAAGACAAGGACAAAATACTATTTATCTATGTATCTAATCTTCTTACTTACATAATGTAATGCCATCCATTAATGTGAGCTTATCTTTTTCTACTACAGCTGAAGAGATTTTAACAAGGGAAAGATACCCTGCTTTTTTATTCAGTTGTACTTGCTTTATTTCAGTTGAATGCAAAAAGATTCCATAGACTTCTGTAAAATTTTGAAAACAATTAAGTCCTGTGCTCTGTTTTTCTGTAAGGTCCTTAAATAAACATTTTTTCTTTATCTGGAATCCAAAGTTTTCCTTTGTCAATAAAAAAGAAAAACAATGTTATTATTTTCCATGTATGAAGTTTAGTTTAAGTTCACTAACCATAATATATTGGCTTTTAGGTACCGATAAGAGGTTTTCTGTATCTTTACAAACAAACAAAAGGGGGAAGAAAGCGGCATCCTGAAATGAGCTGTTGTGTGATAAATATCTCACCATAGAGATTTATGCTTGAGAGCTGTTAGTCATGCTGCTCGTTCAAAGACATGTAAAATGTCCTGCTCAAACCGGAACTATGATATAAATAAAGTTGGGGGATTTTGATTGTGCAGTGTCTGAAAACAGCTCTCTTCAAAGGCTCCATCTTGTGATATGCATTGATTTCGTCTTATATGATGACCCGCTTTTTCATGGGGTTCATTGAACACAGGGGAAGAAGTTTTATTACTATTACAAGCTTAGATATTGTAGCATAATTACCTAGCATTGAAGCAATCTGTAACCACATCTTTGGCACAGCGTATGGATAGAAATGAAATAATTTCCAATTTTAATCTTAATTTAGGAGTGGCTAGCAAAGGTCACGGTGTACGAAATGAGTTGAATTCTGGCCTGACAGCAAGACATCTATACTATGTCTATACGACTACTATACAAGAAGCAGGACAGACCTCTTTTTAGTCAGCACAGTATGGATAACAGCTAATGGCTAGATTCTCTAGCTCTTAGATAATGTAACTACAAACAAATTGATTACTGGGAATAGTCTCTGGCCTGAGCTAGTAGAGGGCCAAGCTGTGCTGAGGACTAACGAGAAGAGAAACTGCAGTGCTTGTGCCTGGGCCCACACTCTGGTCCTGTTGATTTTAATGGAAACCAGTACAGAGTAAAAGACACAAGAGTGTTTAATGAAAGAAAAGAAAAATAGCCAAGATTTTGAAAGTCCAGCTAAAAAACTTTGTGTTTAGCGATGTCTACCCTAAGCTAAACCTCTACAGCTGACCTTTATTTATATCTTGGAGAATTTTTGCCTGTGTTTTAAACGAAAAGATAATTTATCCAGGAGGCAAGATGACATTTCAGTTTCTTTAGAAAATAATAGATAACTAAAAAAAGAAAGAAATCATCATCTGTTTTTGCGATAATTTTTTAAACAGGATGTTTTAGAAATCTTATCTTAGTAAAACAAATAACCTTCTCCTTCAGCTGTGAACAATAGCAACAAAAAACCTCCTACCACAGCCTTAAAACTGCAGAATAGTAAACTCCTTTATAGTCATTGAAAAATATTGCAGAGCTTTGGAAGATGCAGTGACTGAAGCCCCAGCCCTGAGTGAATTATGACAAAAATGAGAATGTCCCAGAGGCCTGCTTTAATTGTTCTTCACGCACTCGAAAATGCCACATAAATGTGAAAGATCCAGTTACTGGATTTGCTATGCATGTTTGATAAAAGACGCATCAATCACTACTAGTTACAAGATGTTTCCATAAGAGGGCTTAAAAAGGAAACACACCTCGGTTTTCGCACTGCAGACAGTACTGAACAAAGACTGTGCTGTTGTTGAGCTGGCTGCAGAACTGTCAACCCTACTTATTGCTCTACTTTTCTGAAAGGCTGTTTATATGATGGATAAGAATGGGGGTCATTATTGTTTACAGGTAGGAAAGAAGTATGTGGTACCAATTTTACTTAAGCTGTTTGGTTTATATTCCATCTTTCTCCCTTTGCTTTTACATTCATCTTTTTCTTCAGGTGTCCTTACTAGTTTCACACCCTCATTCTCCTCCAGTCTGGTTTCCATGTGCAAAATGGACAAGTTATACTATAAGAAATGCTTTCCTAATGTCCTTGAAGATCAAAAATGTAGAGACAATGTTGTCACTAAACTCTAGTACTGCAGGGCAATATCTCAGCCATCAACTTAGAAGATACTCAAAGGTAGTAATCCCTTCATTTGTCACATTGCATAGAGTGCAAGGAGTGAGTGAAAAGTAAAGCCGAAGAGTGAATGAAAATTAAAACTACATTAATTACCAAAAAATTAATTATTCATTTTGATTCCAAGCCCAGCTCCAACAGAATTTCCAGTTAAAGCTCCAATGAATATTTTCATGGTTGCTCTAAAGACAAGTAGCACTAAAAATGCCCCATGTCAGCTTATGTCATAAACCTGTTCACGAAGTCCTTCTCTTGAATGGTGTAGCCTCAAAACAAGTGAGTGGGAAAAAGTTTTCACTTGAGTCTGTGACAACCTGGGCAACTTCCTAAACTGCTAGATTTTTTTTTTGGCTGTTATTTATTTGATACGCTCCTTGAGGGAATAAACATATTTCCCCTGTTTTTTCCAAGAAACTGTTTCATGAATTCAACTTGAAATATCTAATAGATACTGACTATATTTTACTTTTAACTATATTTTATATTTCATTCTTATTTTTGGCAGAAGAAAGTTCCCTGATTAAACTTTCAATGTTTATGGCTAAATTACCTTCATATGCAGAGAGACATTCACATATGTAGCACCATTATAATCACTTTATCTTTCACTGGAACTCTGTCAATCACTGACAGTTCTGCTTTTAAAGGTGCATGCTCTGGAAGAACATAATAGGCTTTTTTAATCCATTTTAACAGCTTCTGTAACAGATAGCAAGATGTTATCTTTCAAAACCTGATTCTCCTCTTATTTATACCAGCGTGACTCTGGTTAACTCTACTTTCTTTTGTGGAATTAAATATTAATTTGTACCATTATGAGAAAGACTGAAGTAAAGATCACAGTGCATCTGACAGCCTTTCCTACATAGTTGAAGAAAAGGAACAATTAAATGCTAGAACTAGGTTTTGTTTTTTTTTTTTTCAAATCAAAAATTTCTGCTAGACTTAGATTCATCTCCACAAAAAGAAAAGAAAGAGATAAATAAATAAATAAACAAATAAATAATGAAAGAAAGAGAAAGAAAAAGAGAGAAAAAACCCAACCAAAATCCCCAACATCAAGAACCACTAAAATTACCTTATTCTTCTCCTATTTACACTTAGAGATTCATTGATTTTAAAAAGTAATTCTGTTTTACACCGGAATGAGAAGAGAATCGAATTAAATGCACCTTTAACTGCAATATTTGGCATGCGTGTACACATCTGCAAGCATGAACATACAGTCTCCGCATCATTTTGGTGCAATATTAATAACAATCTTGATATGTAGGAACTTACGTCTTCCAGACCTTTTTTAATACAAAGATAAGAGGTGTGCAATCTGATTCCTCAGCTATGTGTAGGCTTACTAATACAATTGTGGAAAATTTCACATGCATAGTTCCAAGCGTCCCTTTTCCTTCTGTGCACATTTACGTAGCAGTGACTCCCTTGCACTAGGTGCACATGAAATGGTTCTCCAGTCTCCTCTTTTCCACAGACTAAAAACAGTTCCAAGCCTTTCCTGAAGTTCATTTATTGAGTTTATTAGAGGAAGCTTGACATTAACATGTTGAATATTAGGTGCTGCAGAATCAAAGCTTTATCATGAAATTACCAATCCACTACCATTCTTTCAATTTGTGTAAAATATTCAGTATGACTTTTTATTCCTGAAATAGATTAATTGTTTAATTTACAGAAATTTTTACCAATTTTAAAATATTACTCTGATCATAAGGTTCAATGTAGCTTTCTAGCATTGGAAATTTCCCAGTGTCTGATTTCATACCATTGGGTGTCAGTATGACTACCAAATACAATTCTTCCATTTTGAAAGAAACATGACTGCATCTTTTAAACTTAGATCTGCCAACCACATATTTTCTAAATCTTTCCTTAGCTTGTGAGAATACTGATTTCATTGGGAACTGACAGTATTCAGGCCCTCTGAAAAGTTAACTAATTTTATTTGAGGCCTAAATATGGAGTTAAGATTCTGAGTGCAGCTCCTTAAAATAAAAAACTGCTGCTCTGAAATTAGGCTGCTTCTATCTTTGTATTTTACCAGTAGCCTTGACCACACCTCACTATAGTAAGATGTACAGAAAGGAGTTTCCAGGTAAGGGATTTTGTGTCCATATGCAGGTGCATTGTTGAGGACTAGGAGAAAGATGTAGTTTCTCAAATAAATGAGGTCTGAAGTCAGCATGTGATCATCCTACAATCTTTTAGGACTTTGTGAGCAGGCTGTAGATGAAGACAGTTTAAGCAGCCTGGATGGTAATTCACCTCCCTCTTAGGCAGGCTTTCAAAGGCTGGTCCTTTGGTTTGCTCTCCAGGCTTTGTTGATTATGTTGATTGATGTCTGGTAAGTACACAGGAAAGGTATCTGTCTATCTTTTCTTTAGACACTTACATACAGATAAATTATTCTGTATCTAAATACCGTTCCACCAAACTATTCTTTCTAAGCCTATATCAATGTAAGTATTGAATATTATGATAAGGGAATCTGCTTCTTAATCCCTGTCACAGTTAGGACTGACTTGGTTTTTATAAGGTGAAGACCCAAATAACTTCTCCCACTGTGTGAACCTCCAAACACATGAATAACCACCAAGCTCCGTAGCAGAGGTGCTAGCTTCTCTTTAGCTGTCTTTTTGTTTAGGTTTCAGAAGACACTCACACTAGACACAAAGGGATGAACTTTTAAAAGTTCATTTCTTTTGAAATAAACTTCAGACTTCAGGCAAAAAGTAGCTCCAGATGTTTGGTTCCTATGCACGCTGACTGGCAGGGGAAAGGTAAAAGCATGTTTTAAAGAAGTTATATTTTTTTAATACAAATGGACATCTGAGCTCTGCTTTCTCCTCAAAATACCCATCTTTTAACTCTGTTTCTGCTCATCTTCACTGTCAGATTCATATGTGCCGTTGTTCTGTTACTCCATGTATTTATCCTTCCCATTATATATCTCTGCATCAGAACAAAGAACAGAAGTTCAGTAATCTCTGGAGTAGTAAAGCTGCCAGAGGAGCTAAAAGCAGATTTTGGAGACTGGTTTATCCAGAGAGTCTGTGTGTCACTTAAGACTTCCAGCAGGTCTGCTGAAATGCACCTTTGTGGGAGGAAAAGAGCTGCTGTGGGAGCAATCAGGATCCCAGGTGAAAGTTCTTTCTGTTCAGACCAGCTGCTTGGTTAGTCCTCAGAAAACACTGATGGGATTGTTTCAGCTTTTATGCACATTTGCATAAGGCATTGGATGGGTACTTCTTTAAAAAGAAAAAGTGAATAATCAAATCACAAATGATTAAGAGACAAACGCGAAAGTGATTTTTTTGTGGGACCTCATCCCACCTGCACTTGTGTTGTGCAGATGTCTTTTTAGTTCACTAGCAGATGTCTTGTCAAGGGAAGTCAACAAAACCCTGGAAATGCAGATGATAGAATCAGGATTGTGGGGTGAAAATGTCAACAGCTCCCATAAAAAATGTTTCTAAGTTTCAAGCCTGGGACTCCCAATTTGATTAACTAATCTGTACTTCTAAAAACTTCCTGTATAAGCCAATATTTTCTTTCTAGATCTTGGTTTCCCAGTAGAAGAAGGTGAGAAACAATCTCCTTCCTTTCTCCTTTTTCTGTTATTTTTTTTTTTTTGAAGTAGCATCTTCAAGGAAGGGAGTTCTACATTCCTTAGTGAGTAGGCATCTAGCTGTCTCTGCATGGCACCTACATGGTGACATAAAAAGGAATATCACATCGAAAATGTTTGCACCAGGAGATGGATAAAGAGTCTCTATGCAACACTGACCTGAAAAATAAAAAACACATTCCATGGAATACACTCAGTTGAATTTTATATTTGAATCTATGCAAGAACTATATATGCAACTAAATTTTAAAATCTTTTTCTAAGGCAGAGTTACGAAACCCCTTTGGTATTCCTGCCTTTAGCTTTTTAGGTAGTTTAATAAATAGTAGATTTTAATTTTGACAGATTCTGTCAAGTATAGTCAAACAGCTAATATTTTTTGTTGAGAAAAAGGAGAGGACAATTGTTTACAAAAGAATATATGCTAAACTTATTTTCAAAGACTGACATTTCAGAAATTTCTCTGACTTTCTTCTGTGTTTATCTCAGAGGACAAACAATTTAAAAGAAAACAATTGTATTTTATTTTTAGTTTGAGTTATTTAACTTCTGTATCAGACAGGGGCTGACGTTGGGAGCAATCTATGTCTTTACTCTAGTAGTTTTCTAGTTGAAGCATATCATTGAAAGGGTTCTTTGTTAAACAAACAAGGAAGCAAATGAAAAAAAAAAACACAACCCCTAAGCCCCAAAACCCACAAGAAAAAAATCTTGCAAAAACCCCAGCAAACCAGCATGCAGCTAAATCAAAGAGGATATTTTTCCCAGTGTGTTTGTCAGCACTTGTCATGAGAAGCTCTATGGTATCACAGTCTCTGTATTCACTAGGTGCTTTTATGTGCCTTCTTTGAAATGGGGTGGTGGGATTGGAAATGCTCCGCAGCTAGTCTGTCACTTTGATAAAATGGGTCATCAGTGGCATCTTTGCTAAAAGCTTGTTGCTGTTTTCAGCGCTGCATGTCTTTCTCCTGAGAAAGAAACAGCTGCGAGTTTCACCGCCACACACCTGCTGTGTGACTGCAGCTATATAACTATTGCGACAAAGTTTGCTTTGTACACCTTTAACTTTTCAAGGAGTTTGCCTGTTTAAGGTAATTTTACAAATGACACTACAGAAGAAGCCTGGTACAGCATAAACCGTGGTATTTTTCATAGTGAATTTTTTTTTCCTTCTACCTTTCTTGTTCTCTGTCCTACAACATGGAAGAAAATTCATTCTTCCTTTGATATCTTGTACGTACTGCATGTCCACAAAGATGAGAGGAAAAATAAGAGGAACACAGAATCCTCCTCCATCCATGACTGATTTGTATCATTCCTGGGACTCAAATCAATTATTTGGTCAGTACACCAAACCAGCTTAAATGGTTTTGTGCTAATTCACATTTACAGAGCAGTTTCAGTCCTCCCTGTAAATCTGGACCTTCCTCCTATTCTGCTGACTTTACTTTTGGCTCAGCAACATAGATATGTATTTGTTTTGCAGCAAAGCATAGCTCCTGGCTGTAACAGAAACAATTCAAACATTTTCTGTTCTGCTGGACATGTGTTAGTGCTTTTCTGTTTTGAAATGATCAAGAACTTAAGTACAGTAAGGTGTTGTTGCTGGAGGATGTTACCTGTTGTGTTTCTCTCTCTTTCCTGCTCATGCTGAATGCAGCTCTTGTGGGAATAAACATGGGAAACAAGAACAGAGAGAAAAAGAAAATGAAGAGAATCATAGAACTAAACTAATTAATGACTGTAGATACATACGTCACTCACAGCTTGGATTGTTAGCAGAAAGAAGAAAGGAAGAGAAGAAGTTGTTAATTTGTTTTAAATTGGAATGGGGAAAGATGGTCTATTAATCTCATAGTACATACAAACTTCCTTTGACTTCTATAAGATGTGCTGCTGTACTGAATAGATAGAACCAGAAAAAGAGGTAAAGATGAAATAAAGATAAAATTCTCTTAAACCATATCAAGGATTTATAGCTGGAATAAGCATTTTTGCTGTTAACTGAAGAAAAAAGATCCCCTATTAGGCATTCAGGTGGTTCTAGAAAGTCTGTGGAAAGCATTTGGCCTGTAGGATACAGAGCACCTTAGGCTTTAACGCAAGTGGAGCCTTGGCTGTTGATGGAAGAAAGAGGTGCTGATAATGACAGAGAGTGAGTCAGGTCAGTTAGACTTTGGTGGTTAACTCTATATTCATTTTGACAGTTTTCTGTCATGAACAGCAGCAAATCACACAGTCAGAGCCTGAGATGCCAGCAGTACCACAGGAAGGTGAAACAACTTAGTGAGTCATGGGTTTACTAGAATGGCTAATGCATCTGAGATTTGCTGCCCTGTGGCCTTTTAGCTCTGAATTATGGCATACCTGTGATACAGACTATATGAAATGGTGACAGCCATGTGCATGTGGAACCAATTCCGTTTAGACTGTGGATGTATTTGGCTGAGACATTAATATGAAAGACAAAAAGCAGTGTTGTCAATCTATTTAAAACAAATGTTGGTCTAAGTATTCTTACGGTATTGGAACAAAATCTAGGGAAGTAGCAAGCATTTTTTGGGGATGTGTGACACAAGATATCCTGGGTCCATTAGAAGAAAACATCTTATGCAGAGTATGCTGAGTAAACTGAATAATAGTTGACTTAACTTATAGTGAAATGCATACAACAGAACAGAAAATATATCTCATTTAGTAAAGACATTAGTGTGACATAGCACCATTTAACAGGTTACGGCATCTACCATATCTATATCTACCATATTTATATTATATCTATGTAATTTCCCTTATTTATATCTATATCTACCATATTTATATTATATCTATGTAATCTCCCTTATTTATATTATATCTATAATATGATGTTCATATCAGCCACAGCAGAGTCCAATTGACATTGGTGTCCCATTCCTTGATACCTAACTGCTTTGGAAAATATCCTGTGCCAATTCATTCATTGCTCAAAATTAGCATTTGGACCTTATTTGGAATAATCACAGCTGAAGCCATAAACGTAGTTGATTTTTCTCACCCCTATCTTCTAAGCACTTGCAAAACTGCATAAACATGTAGTTGCTCAGGTTTATGCACCACTCCATGAGATTATTGCAATTCAGAGAGACTGCAGCGTGTCCTAACTATTTCTTCATTTTGCACAGGTGAGACAAAACATGCTGTGGAGGTTGAAGAGGCACAACCTTCTTATTGCATTTATTCATCTGAAAACTGAGCTGAACTGAATAACTAGGATGCAACCACATAGGGCTTTAACATTTAACACTGAACACATTGAACCGAGTCCACGCCAGCTGGCAGCCAGCAAAGAGAGCAAAACAGCAGTTAAGCAGAAATCAAAATTATTCCCATACAATTATAATCAGACAAGAATTCTGTATTTTTTAAGCTAGACTGACACATTTTCCTGGGTTCATTCTATGTAATAATTCTATACGTTCTCTTACCTACCGATCTGCTGATGAGTTAGGTAGTTTAGATTAAGCACCTGAAATGCATACTAAAAGGAGATATATTAAAATAAATGAGCTTATTCATTTTCAGAGAACCGTGGGAGAGAAAGGTTTAAGTACTCACAGCAGGTGGCACTACCTATTTCATTTTCAAAATATTTCCAGGGAAAAGAAGAATATAATATCAATCTGATATTAGGAAGGGGATATAAAGAATATTACATCCGGTATCAGCTTTTGACTTTCAAAGTAAACCAGAAAGACCCCAGTGTCTACATTTCATTTATGTTGAGAGCTAACTTGTAACCTATTCTTTTTTGTTCCTTGTGTTATCCTTCCATACCTCCAGTCCCTCATGTCAAATAGCCTTTCCAAGGTAAATGTTGGAGGAAAAAAAAGAGATTTTGCTTACATGGAGAGTTCATTGCCTACTGCTCTCTAATGTTGAAGTGTTAGGTGTTGTTTTTTCTTGTTAATTTAAGAAACACCTTTTACTCTCAAATAAAATACTGTACATAGGATGTGCTGTTACCCTGTAACCCTGTAATAGAGTACTAGCACGGTAAATAACAAACCATAAGCTTTGTACTGAAATCACAAAAACCTCAGGACTGTGGTTCATGAGGCCTGCTCTCTTTGAACTTGTCTTGACTCACCTGCAGCATTTTTTCCCTTAGTTTGACAATAACAGTTTCTAATGCAATTCTGTAGAGTAGAGAAATACAGGCCTGGTATGAAAACAGAGTCTTTGAGAGGTAGGGATGCAGGATGCAGCGTGCAGGAGCACAGGAATGTGATGAAAAGACGTGAGGTGCAACCTGACACTGGAGACCCCACTGCAATAAACAACTCATCTACGGCCAATTACAGAAATTCAGACCTGGAGCTGAGCAAAACTGGGTTTAGGGATGGTAGTAAATCCATCTTAATGATGCATATGAAAAATGCAGAACTTTGGTTATAAATATCTGGCTGGTGACTGGTTAGGGACTGGTTAGTGTTCATTTATACAACTGTCCACGAGTTGGTGGGGTCCAAACAGCCCCTTTCATCATGAACCTGTGCTACTGAGAGATACTACTCTGCAGCTCTCTTCAGAGCAGTTTGTCCTTCTGGACGGAATTTGATCTCTGCAGTTAATGTCACTGTGGTAGTGCTGGCTGCCACAATAGGTAAAGTAGTGTTATTCACAAACTTTTAAGGCAGGCAAACACATTTTTTGCCCATTACATCTCTGAGGGAACCTTAAATAATATTTGCGTCTGATATGGTTTTCCTCATTTAATTTAAAATAATAAAACAAGTTTTGTGTTGAGAGATGATTTCCATAATTTTAGCCAGAAGTGAAAATATGCATGAAACAAGGACAGAAATTAATCCTTCAAAATACCTATCGAGCCTTAGCCTATGATATTTCTGAATTAGAGTTACTTGTATTTGTTGGATATTTTTTCTTCTAATTTTTTTTTTTATCTTTTTTTTTTAATTTGGTCTCATCTTATTAGAGCAGTTTGATGTTACCTTTAGTTGTCACTCGATTATTTTCTATGTGCAAATGCTTATTCCCACAGAAGACATTTGCAGTCCCGCTGTTTTTAGTGTAGGCAGCTTGTGACCCATTGAATATACAAGCCTTTAAACCATCCATTCCATAAGAGATTTTTTTCTTAGACTGTGAACCCCTGAGGTACTATGCCAAGGTTAGGAAGCTGTGCGTAGTTATTTTTGTGCTTTATAAAATGTTTAAAATTTTCAGTGTATAAATCATTTTTAGATTTACCTAATTTCAGACCATAAAGGGCATGTCAAACTTTACTAAACCGAAGCCCCAGGAAACAGTCTATAACAATGATGGATTTTTATAATGATATAAACCTTAATGAATTATTGTAGTTCCTTAACAAGGTTTTAATAAGAAATTTCTTTTGCCAGCATGGTTATTAGTTCTCTCATCTGAATAGCCCTGGGTCTGTCTGCCATAGAAATGTACAACATAATATTTCTTTCTGTATCAATCATATAATGCTGCAAAACTCCAATCCGTGAATAAAACAAACTTACTTTTCTTTTCTTTGCTTTTATAGGTTTGTTTTTGGTTTTGTTTTTTTTTTTTTTTACTTTAAAGGTCAGAGTTTTTGAATATGCAACTTGAAATGAAGATGTGCTGATTACAAGGCAACTGTTACTCATGTATAATGGAAGAATGCCCGCTGCCATTCAGACACTTTCTTGTATGCTAAGGTGTCTTGGAGGAACTGACTGCAGTACACACTTTCTTTACAAGCAGTTTGTGCTTGTCTTTGTCCTTATATGCATTTTTATGGATAAATTATAGTCTTTTCTTTAAGGCACTTCTAAAACCTGAATAGTGTTGTGAATACTGTGGTAGTCATTAGCCTTTTTTATTTTAGTGACCATATGTATATTCTTTTGACCATGTGTGAATGTGTGTATACACATACTTACTTACCGATGTCCATTTGAGGTAATATATCTACAATTTAAACCATAGATTTAAATATTAAAATATCATTAAACCTGCAAAGTCAAGCAGTGAAATGTTAAGAAATGCCTGCCCTATTTTGTTTTGCCTGCCCCTCTCATGTGTAAATGTTATGCTACAGTTGTTAGTTACTTGTTTAATTATTCAGGAGATACTAAACTAAATCTGACTGTAGAGAGCTACAGAAAAAGACTTGTGAGACTCACTGACTGCATGATATAATGTAGCATAGAGTTTCCCATCAACAAGTACAAAGCAATCAGACGATTAAAACTGCAGTAAATGTTCATATCCTTTGATGGACTTTAAATTCATAACTCCAATGCAAGGAAAGGATTTTAGAGTCTTCGGATATTTCTCAGAAAACATCAGGCCAATATTCTACACTGGTCACAAAGACAAGCAGAATATTAACTATCATTAAGAAAGGATTTGAAAAGAAAATATGAAATACTATATAACAATAGAAACCCATAGAAAATCACTTTATGATGGTGCTTATATCTTGAATATAATACACAGTTCTAAACCCTCACTTCCAAAAGATATATGAAAACTAAGAAAGGTGCAGAGGATGGTGACAAGAATGACCAGAGGTAGAGAGTAACTTATGTCCAAGGACAAGTTAAATGCACTTGGAGTCGTAAGGATGAGAAAAAAAAGAAAAGAAGGAATCAAAATTAAAAAAAAAAAAATGACTGAGGAAGGCTGTAATAAAAAACTATAAAGTCAAGAACATCAAGGAAATGGGGAATATTTCTCATGCTAGCAACCAGAACTACATGCAGCTATTTATTAATTAGGTAGCAAGTCTACAAGTGATAGAAGAAAGAATTTTTCACAGGTCACATAATTTATTGTGGAACTGATTGCCACAGAATATTGTGGAGGCCACATGCATAAATATTTTTAAAAAGTGATTGCACAAATTAGTGAAAGAAAACTCCATCAAGAGCTATTAAACATGATTTAGTTCCTAGCTCAGGAAATTCTTAAAGGATATATTGCTGGAGGCCGGAAGGTGGAAGGACATAAAAAAAAAAGAAATGTTTATTCCAACTTAACATCATGGTTTTTTTAATTTTGTTTTGCTTTTTATTACTTGGTCATGTTTCAATTCTTTTCTTCAGCATCCCTTACTGGCCACTTTGGTGACAAGATGCTGGGTTAGATAGACTATGTTCTTAAACATCAGAGATATTTTTTTTATATATTCTTCTTACAGATTAAAATCTTCAAAGAATGTATTATAATTGCCTCCGTGCCTTGAAACTCTAACCATATAGTAGTGCTAGGCAGTGTTGACACAAGGAACCAAAATATGTTTGTACAAGGTATCTTAGAGTGTATCTGCTTAAAGCCTGAAAATGTATCTTTTGATCGTATGGGGGAACAGCTTTTTTTTTTTCCAAAATATGTGACCTAGCCAAATTTGAGAGTATGTTAACATAATCACAAAAGAGAATTCAATAATATCTACCCTAAGTTATAAGCATTAACCCAGACTTTCAGTGGAGTCTAAACTTGCCTTTCCTCCACATTTTCTAGATTCAAAGCTGAGCTTATGGTTCTTCAGAATTTCTGAAGGTTTAATTGAAAAGGACAGCAATATGAGGTGAATATTAATTGTCAAATGGGTAAATAAGCACTAAGTGTCCTAATGATACCATTGGTAATGACTGCATTAACTGTCTACAAGAAAGTCTGAGCATTTATTGTAATAATTTAACCACTAGTGGTAGTTCAAGGGCAGCAGGAGTCCTCACGTTTCTGTACTGACTGTAGCACAACCTGTATACAAACCAGAGGTTCAAGCTGAGAAAACAAAATAGTCCCCAGGATAGGATTTTTTGCCTTTTTTTTTCATACAGGCATGCTCACTTTCTTATATGAAGTGAGATTTGAACAAAAACATAGGATATTTAAAGTTCATTTTCTAAATATTTTTATTTACAGTATATATTCCCTTTACAGTACAGGGAATACTTTGTGATCCAGAGTTTTCATTTCACAGTATCACAGTATCACAGTATCATAAGGTTGGAAAAGACCTCTGAGATCATCAAGTCCAACCTATGACCCAACATCTACTCCTACTCGTCAACTAAACCATGGCACTAAGAGCCTCATCCAATCTTTCCTTAAACACCTCCAGGGATGGTGACTCCACCACCTCCCTGGGCAGCGCATTCCAATGGCCGATCACCCTCTCAGTAAAGAACTTCTTCCTAATGTCAAGCCTAAACCTCCCCTGGCTAGAAAGGTATGTTTAAAAGCTTATTATATGAGGGGTTTTTTTGGTGGTGGTGAGTTTTTTCATGTGTACTGTTGCGTTGAAATATAGGGTTGCTGCTGCTGCAGCCGTATTGTATCACCACCATCTTTTCTTTCATTGGGCAAAAAGCATCTCAGACTTAACACCCACATTTTTGGGGATGTGTTACAGAGCTGGAACTAGCTGGAGGCAGCCTAAGCCTCTCCTTACAGAAGCCACCCCTGAAGCCTCTGCATGCCTAAGCCTGGACACCCACAC
This sequence comes from Neomorphus geoffroyi, assembly GCA_033558235.1. Taxonomy (NCBI): domain Eukaryota; kingdom Metazoa; phylum Chordata; class Aves; order Cuculiformes; family Neomorphidae; genus Neomorphus; species Neomorphus geoffroyi. The sequence goes on from JAUMJM010000005.1 coordinate 502,430, forward strand.
CTGATAGAGTTTTGTGGTGTACATCCCCTGGCGGATACAATATGCCAATTTTATCAGCTTCTATACTGCTTCAGAAACAGTAATGGCACAGTTTTCACTGTCCTATACAGACGTCATTCACCTAGAATTAAGTGGCAACTGAGTAATGCCTTTATGAATGCCTTTTTATACCGAGTCTAATTAATTTTCTTCACAGTAGACTGTATTGTGCTGTGGTTTGTATTTGTGACTAAAAAGGTGTTGAAACACACCAGTGTTCTAGCTGTTGCTGAACAGTGCTTCAATAGTGTCAAGGCCTTCTGTTTTTCTCACTCTGCTGCCTCAGAGAGCAGGCTAGAGGTGGGCAAGATGCTGGGAGAAGACATAGCCGGGAGAGCTAACCAAAATTCCGACTGACCCAAGGACTATTCCATACCATATAACATTGTGCTTAGTAATAAAACTGAGGGAGAGTTTGTGCAAGGTAGTTGTTTCTCCTTGGTCTGCTGGTAGGAGGTAGTGAGTGACTGCCTTTGCATCAGCTGTTTCTTTTCTTTTTTTTCCTTTTTTTTCCCCTTATAAAAATGTCTTTGTCTCAATTAACAAGGGTTTTTTCTTTACATCTTCCCTTCCAATTTTTACCCCTATCCTGCTGGGGAGAGTGAACAAGTGCCTGGAGGGGAGGGACAGGACTTAACTGCCAGCCAGGGTCAACCCAGAACATTTCTGCTACATTTAAATATTAGAATTCAAACACTTTTGAAAATGTGGAAAGAAAATTGGTCAGATTTTTATGGAAGCAAAAAGCTGATGACATCTGAGATGATGTTCTCTGTGCTAAATGATTTGTGCTTCCTTTATAGTGAATAGAAAGATATGGAGACTAATAGGGCATAATTCATATGCCTGATAAGATCAGTACAGGTAAGGCTGATCGAGCAGGTATCTTTTTCATAGATCTATTTTGGTTCCAGGTTCTGACCTGGGTGAATAAAGAACACCAGCCATAGTTTCCTACTTAGACAAATGTACATGCAAGATAAAGCATAAAAATACGTAAGTATGTTAAAAATAATTTTGGCTTTGAAAAAAATGTTCAGTTCCTGCTTTACACAGGCCAAAACGTCAGTCTGACCTCGGTACTGGGGAAGGTCATGGAGCAGCTCATCTTGAGTGCTATCATACAGCACACACGGGACAACCAGGTGATCAGGCCCAGCCAACATGGGTTCACCAAAGGCAAGTCCTGCCAGACCAACCTGATCTCCTTCTATGACAAGGTCACCCATTTAATAGACGAGGGAAAGGCTGTGGATGTGGTGTACCTGGACTCCAATAAAGACTTTGACACCGTTTCTTACAGTATCCTGCTGGAGAAACTGGCTGTCATTGACCTGGACAGGCACACCCTCTGCTGGGTTAAAAACTGACTGGATGGCTGGGCCCAAAGGGTTGTGGTAAATGGAAGTAAATCCATTTGGAAACCGGTCACGAGCGGTGTTCCCCAGGGTTCAGTGCTGGGTCCAGTCCTGTTCAACATCTTTATCAGTGATCTCGATGAAGGCATCGAGTGCACCCTTAGCAAGTCTGTGGATGACACCAAGCTGGGTGCAAGTGTGGATCTGCTTGAAGGAAAGGAGGCTCTGCAGAGGGATCTGGACAGGCTGGATCGATGGGCTGAGACCAACAGGATGAGGTTCAACAAGGCCAAGTGCACTTGGAACAAAACAACCCCATGCAGCGTTACAGGCTTGGGGAAGAGTGGTTGGAGAGCTGCCTGGCAGAGAAGGACTTGGGGGTGTGGGCTGACAACCGGCTGAACAAGAGCAAGCAATGGCCCAGGTGGCCAAAAGGGCCAATGGCATCTTGGTCTGTATCAGACACAGCATGGCCAGCAGGAGCAGGGAGGTGATTGTGCCCCTGTACTCGGCACTGGTGAGGCCACACCTCGAGTGCTGTGTTCAGTTTTGGACCCCTCACTACAGGAAGGACATTGAGGTGCTGGAGCGTGTGCAGAGAAGGGCAACAAGACTGGTGAGGGGGCTGAAGAATAAGCCCTATGAGGAGAAACTGAGGGAATTAGGGTTGTTTAGCTTAGTGCCATAGTGTAGTTGACAAGTAGGAGTAGGTATAGGTTGGGTCATAGGTTGGACTCAATGATCTCAGAGGTCTTTTCCAGCCTTATGATACTGTAATACTGTGATACTGTGAGAAGAGGAGGCTGAGGGGAGGCCTCATCACTGTTTACAACTACCTGTAAGGAGGTTGTGACGGGGTGGGTGCTGGGCTCTTCTCGCAGGTGACAAGTGATAGAATGAGAGGAAATGGCTGCAAGTTCTGCCAAAGGAGGTTTAGACTGGACATTAGGAAGAATTTCTTTACTGAAAGAGTGGTCAGGGATTGGAACAGGCTGCCCAGGGAGGTGGTGAAGTCTCCACCCCTGCAGGTGTTTAAAAGACAGATAGATGAATTTCTTAGGGACATAGTTCAGTTAGGGAGACAGGCATGGTTGGACTCGATGGTCTCATAGGTCTCTTCCAACCCTATGATTCTGTGATTCTTTTATGATTCAGAAATCCTAGTAGTATGAATTTGTATTTGTATAATCAATTATATATGACAACCAGGGCTGAGCAACTAGATGATCTTTTACTTCATTCACACCATTCTTGCAAGGAGTTCTATCAGAAAAGCAATTCAAATCTTTCAGTACTAATATCTGTTCAGCTATGAACTTCAAAGGGAAAGTTTTAAGGGTTAAATGTAAATACTAACACAAAGCACTATAAGGAATTACTAATACACACATGCAGAGATCAAGTATTTGTCACCAACGTGAGACTTCATTTTATAGTTTAGGTCTTTTTTGTGTCTTATTTGGATCAAATTTATGTGAGAAATTTGCATAAGTCAAGAGAGATCTTTATTATATGATTCACCATGACTCATTAGGGCTTTTGTTTCCATATACATAAACAAACTCTGCTGATGTAAAACATAAATGATTGCACTTGATTGACCCTGATGTTATACATTCTTGACTAAAAATGATGGAACATCTTAAAAGTCATATGTCAACAGATGTAAAGGAGTTGAATTCCAATATAAATATGGTGATTATTACTGGTCAGCACTGTGAGCAGCAAATTTTAAAACCATGCAAGCAGAGAAGGTGAGGAGACAAGATTAAAAGGCAGAAATATTGATCTCATCTTGCAGCTTTGTGTTTAGACACATCATTCACTTTCAGCTCTCTATCTCAGTGGCAACCAGCTTTAACAGCTTGAATTTTTTTCTGTCTTACAGCTGCTTCACTGTGTAGAGAGTTTTTTTGCAAAGGATGATGGAGAAGAGATCCAATATCCTTTAAGACAGAACAGAACCATGGCATTCGTTAATATATATTAATGTAGTATCTTGATTAAGCAAGCTAATTTTGGTTATACATAAAAGTATTTTAGTTCACATGCTTAAAGTAATTTCCTATGTCAATGTTTTTTCTGGATTTTTTCAGCTATATTTATATAAATATATAATATTTTTAGACAAATATCTACGTAAAATATAATACATACACAAATATGTGAATATATAAATATAATGAATAATAAGTATTATAAACAATAACGGCTGAGCATAGATAAAGCAGAAAGAAGATTAATTATTTAAGATCTTTACCAATACATTATTAAGCATATTAGGCAAGCTGTGATACTCCAATTTAGATTTACTGCTTAGAGTTGGACCAGATTTTGTGACTTTATTTTCCAAGTACAATATACTGACAAAGTATTTGAGATCTGACCTGGACCTCTTGTATTTTGTTAGTACCATCTATCCCATTTGAATTAAAGAGATGTTTCCCACTGGCTGGGTCAGTAGGAGCTGTCATAAGCATTTCTCAGTCAGCAGGAGTCATTCTTGAGCCAGTGGGAGCTGTCACAAACCATTCTGACATAACATGTATCATGCTGGAAGCGAGATTGACCTCTCCAACCTCTCTTGCTATTATACGCAGGTAATCAGGTCACTCCATCCATCTGGTAGCTCAGGCTGAGCTCAGCTCAGCCATTCAACCCCTGATGCTACTGGCCTGACTCTTTCCAGCTACAACAGCCATGTACCTGTGGAACTTCATGCAGATCAATGGGATTATACTAGTGTGAAATTATTGTGAACTGCAGAATATGGTTCTTTATCTCACACCATTTTACCCTGCAAGCTGTCAAAGAGGGAGTTTGGGTAGCATTTGAAAAGACTGCAGGGTAACAGCAGATGGTCTGCTATGTGCAAAGCAACTGACGTTGCTAAATGTTTAGTCCTTAAATTGTCCTGAGTTTGGCAAGTGGGGTCTTTCAACAGAGTTTTCTGTGTAAAAATCCTTCATGCTGTGGGAGGGTCAAGTATTGCAGAAAAGAATACTCAATGGAAGTCATACTCTATGGTAGGTGATGGGTAGTACTGAACAAATTGATGTATTTTACCTTTTCCTAAGTTTGCAACTATGAACTTTTTTTGTGAAGGAAATGTCTAAGCTTTCTTTTTCAAAAAAGAATAGTGGTCACTACTTTTAAAGTAACTATTCATGTTACTCTGCTTTATCAAGTAGCTGTACGCTGAACATTCACACAGAATGTTAGACACTGTGTCCTAAATTTCCTTTTTGATTCAGAGGAATCAAACTCCACAAAGCCCATCTTGTAGAAACGGTTCTACCTTAAAGTACTACCTGGGAACAACACGAGTGAGGGGAAGCTCTTCACTTCTCCTCTAAAAGCTGCTTCCCTGTGCTATATATGTTTAAAGATTAATTAGATGCACAGGCACAGTCTGCTCTACTGGGAGGACCTGAGCAGGGTTCACAACTTTGAGTCTTGTTTTAGATTGTGATACTTATATATGCCTCCTCTCACAATAGACAGGCTGTAGAAGAGTGAGTTCTGTACCTTTTATCTAGTAGTAGGTGACTACAGCATCTCCATGTGTAACATCTATATCTCCTGCAGCAGAGCTCTGAAGATCTGGGACAGTCTCTGGGACATCTGCAGTAGGTCAGTCTCAACTTGTATTTTTGAAGTGTTATAGTTCCACTTCATGTGTAGTGATTATGGAGTAAATGGTCCCTGAGATAGCACAAGAGTATGTGTCACTCTGTGACCTAACGACAAGCCATAGTGTGTGTGATGAAGAAGGAATAGCCTACATTCATCTACCTTTATCAATGTATATGTTCAGGATAAGCTTTCTCTGGATCATGAACAAGGTCTCTGCTTTTCTTAGTCGCATGGAAAGTTCAGACTCAGAAAGGTAAAAGGATAAATGATCTCTGGTTTTCCACTTTCAACATCACTGTTCTCACTGTTATTGTTAACAGCTGAAAAGAAAAAGCATAGGAAGCTTTAGGAGCTCTCTTTTGTGTGGTCCTTTTCAACATCAGCTATGTGCATGAGAGAAGACTGACATATCCTCCGGAAAATACTCTTTGACAGGTAAAGAATAGGGAAAAATAGGACAAAGTGCTCTTTTAAGGCAAGATACTAGATTTGATGACACACAGCTGCTCCTAGTTCTGCAAAGAGTGAGACCAGTACTACTTCTAATTGGTAGGAGATCCTGCTACCGTACCTGGAGGCATAGCCAGAACCAGGAGGCCAGGACATAATTGTGAGATGGCATCATGAACTGAATTACTTTAGAGATTCTGTGCATAACCTTCCTCCTTCTAGTACTTGGTCATACAACGGTTGGTATTTTCTTATTTTACTGCTTATAGCTAGTAACGTATTCCAACAAGATCCACCACTAGTTTTTCTACCAGTCTCTTTACTATAAATTGAATATTTTGTCTCATAATTCCAATTGGTGTCCAGGTTTCCCTCATTTTGCCTTTTCTCTGTCATATGTTTCCATTTGAGGTAACTTATCTCCATAGAATGTTCCTCTTTGGATTGCATAGTTTATGTGGTTTCCTGTACTTTCTCTTCCTCCTCCCCTTCAAAGAATATTCCATGTATTCCACATTTTCTCACATTCCAGTGAGAAAAGAATTAAAAGAAAAATTACCCAAATAATCAGATTTTAGTAGAAAGCAATCTTTAGTAGAAAGCCACTAAGATTATTATGAATATCTAAAGGACTGGTAAGCAATGCCTGATTTTTGGAACAGATCTAAGGCATTCTTCACGCTGCTGAATGACAGAATGAAACAGAACTCCAATATGGTTGATCTTTCCGTTTACTCAGCCCTCAATGAAGCAAGTTATGCTAAATAATCCCTATCCTAAAATCAATCAAGCAAGCAAGCAAACAAAAACAAACTTCAAAACACTAGAACAAAGCTAGAGGAAAACAAATCATATAACCATAAAAATAAACCAAACAATTCTCATCATCCTCTTTGCTTCCTCCTATAACCTTCAAGTAAGTACCATTAATCTAGACTAGGTTCCTTCCATTTTTTTATATTAATTACTCAACATATCCCATATTGATGGGAAATGTGTGTTCAAGGACCACTGAACACTGAATTTTCTGAGTGCATCACAATTACAGAAACATCTGTGCTAAACGACTTTGCCTTGTACTGCTGTGAAAATCTGCTATGTTCAGCAGTCTTGTACAAATCTTCATTCTAGCATGTGCTGAAATGGTGGTTTTCTGGTTCACTCATCATGACTGCATGTGACCAGCATGAACTTTGTGCCTCACCATTATGTGAAAATGCATTTTTCTTATTCTATTTAACAGTCAAAATCTGTTGCTGTTATAGATATACTATGGTGACATATGACAGCGGTGAATTCGAGTTTGAAAACTGAAAAAAAGACTGCTTTTACAAACAGTAACTTTACAGTTTTGAAGAAAGTATGTGTTTTGTTGAAGTCCTACACATTGATATTTCTGGAAGAAGGATGATGTAAGGAGGGATGGGAGATAAGATATGGAGTTAATAGATAATCTTTTAGATTTTTGTCATTTTTCAAGAGTATCATTTTACAGTTCCTGATTTGGTCAAGCTGTAACAATGAAATGTTCATTTAAGACTAGTGATCCTCTGTTTCTGTGTCAGTCCATGGCAAATATAGTAGGTGCCTCAGTGTAAAAATTAATACAGTATGGGAATGTGAATATTTTTGAATATGTATATTCCTAGCTAGCTCCCTTGAAAAAGTTATTTTAGCTAAGTATCCTTTTGAAAAGAGAGATTAGAAGTCCTGATCATGACTGCTTGGGTAATTTAAGAAAAAAAAAAGTTAGCACTAGAATTAAAGTCACAAACTTGGCCTATTATAAAAAGCAAGTTGGGGTATGTTGTAAAAATCAAAATGGTTTTACAAGAATGTGTTCCTGGTGATCATGCAGTTTATGTATTGTAGTATTAAAGTGTAGCCACTGAAGACTTGATGAAGGGAATTGTTCAAATGCCATCTCGTAGATATCCTTTAGACATGTAGGTGCTTTTGCTGAGGTAACTGATACAGTGCTTACGTGTTTACAGATATTTGGCCAGCCATAAAGACTACAAGAAGTCTTTCCTGGGAGTATCATACCGAACTCTAACCTCTTCCTTTCACAGTTAAGTAAGATCCTTTTAATACTAGGTATGAAAGGGTCTCATCTCTTGCCTATTCAACACATTTTTATTGCTAGACCAGAAAAAATTTCTTTCCAACTATCTAGTTCTTAACATCCCTTAAAATTAGAATCCTATTTGAATTGAATGAAAATTAAGATCAGACTATCTCTAAATGATGAAATCTTGATAATCCAGATTAGTGTCTCAATTTTGTAGCTCTGATCCATCCTTCAGTCATTTTTCTGGGTGGCTTGAATTCCTACATGGGTGAAGGAATTGTCTCAGAAAACCACTATATTTCAAGGGGAGAAAAGTGTTTATTTTACCTAGTGCATATTTTTTTAAGATTTCTGAATAATCTACTGTTGTTTAATTATTTTGACAGTATCCATTCTGATACCCATTATATGTGATTGGATGAACATGGTTTCTTGTCCAGTATACCGATGTTCTAAAAACATCTTATTACTTAGAGAAACCTGGGAACTGAATAAAAATAGTCATAGGAGCCCAGATTGGTCTAGAAAAGAAATAAATGAAAATGGATGAAAATTAATCATATGATATGCAAAGGTCCTGAAAAGAAGTGCATAGGAGGACGTAAAAGGAACAAATGTTTTCATAGTACATGGAAGATTACGTTTTTTTCAAAAAAATTAATCAATTTTAAAGTTATTAGGTGAATGTTTTATAGCTTTATGCTTTCTTCTGCTTACAAAGATTTGAAAATAGTTCCTTTTCATCCTTTCAGGATACTCTAAATTATATATAAAAATACTTTTCTAAGCTTAATCATATATTCAGAGTATAATGGCCTTAGGTTGATCATCACAAATCATGCTAGAAAAAATTCCCTGGTGATTTCATGTGAAAGTTTAATACAATGTGCCCTGAATTCTGGCACTGTTGATGTAGGCAGTAAGCACTTGGGCTTACTGCTACACTTGAGCTATACAAATAGTGTTGTAAATTGTGTTTCAGGACACTGTCATTTTGAATGCACCAGAGTTCCTCAGCACTTTCTTCGGCTAGCACACTCGTGTCAATCATCCACCTTTTGGTACATCAGGGTTTTCATTAGTTCTATAACTGCCTGACCTTGTGCCAGACTTGAGCAGACAGGTAGTTCATAACCCTTTACTGTCAGAATTAGCATTCATGATACTACTTAAACTGCAGAGCAAATTTAGAGTTCATTATTAAATGAGGCATATGTTACTACACTTATAACTGATTCAGTCTAGATATTTTTAGTTTGACCTTTTCTGTATGCATCAAATCAGCTTTGAAATAGACATTGAGGTACCCTTTACTGTTAGTTATAAAAATTCGTAGAGCTGATTTTTTTTAATGGAGTTTTCTGATGAATTCTCATATATCAGTAGTTTAGTGATATACTAAGTGCCTTGCTGTTAGCTTAAGTAAAAACAAGATAAGAAGGAAACATGTGGATGTTAACGATCATATTCTTTAGCTATATCATCTTTCTTTGCCTTTGCTGTTATGCCAAGAACTGAAAAGCTAGCATTGTCAGTTTGGAACAGCATGAAAATTTCCACTAAGGGTGGAAAATGTGTGAAGTTAATAGTATAGACATTTTTAACGTGCATTTAGTCCTGGTGTAGCTACACAGGTAAAATTTCCCTATTATTATTCTCATTTTCTGGCTATCTAATCCTTCTCCTCCTGAAGTAAGGCACTGAGAACAGAGACATTAAAAATTAAAAACCACTAGAACAAGACAAGCTTAAGGACCGTTTCTCGTCATTTACTTTTCACTGTCTTAGATTTCTAAACTCTAACATGGAAAAGACATTCAACTGAAAATATTTTTAAATTCTATAAACTTATTAGTTCCACAAATCCTTCATCCTTAAAAAATCTTTTCTTTTTTTTTTTTCCCTAAAATAATCTCACAATTATCAATGAAGCCATCTCTGGTTTTCAGTAATGCAAAACATCAAATGTTCATGTATTGGAATATATGCTCAAGAAAATACTATTGATATACCATCGCATTAACAAATATATTCAGAAATTGTCTACATCCACATGTAGGAGTAGAAAGAAATTTAGCAAGTGTTAGATATATACGTTACTTTTCCCTTCATTCAGAGTCCTAACAACATATGACTGTTTACATGTTGAGACATGCAAATACATGGAAACTTACAGAAGTAGAGTCAAAACCGTCTTTCTTCTTTCCTTTTTTTCTTCTTTTTTTTTTTTTTAATAACTATTTATGCAACCAATTCTGTAATTTAAACAATGTGCATGTATAGTGGACAAAAGTTTTAGAAATATTTAAGTACCCAGCTCCTACTGAAATCAATGGGAACAGATTGATAGCTTTTAAAAATCTAGCCTGTGTTATCATTACCCTTATGGACCATTAAGAGGTGAAAACTACTGAGTTCTTTGTTGAATAGAGAGTTACCTCCTCCCTTATTTCTTTTTTAGCAGGCGCAGATCTCACTTATTCTCACATAATAATTTTTTACCCTATGAGCATGGCTGTGTTATACAACTACATACAAATCCATTTTGTTGACTTATAACTTTGAGGCTCATGGAAAACAACAAACCACAAAACTGGTAAGAATTACAACACTGACATGTCCACTTTGAGCTTCAGATTACCATGTAAGGAAACAGTTGTTCGTTAAACAATAAGTTGATTTCTGCACATATTTCTTATTTTTTTCTATTGTCTTCTTTAGCTCTGTGTATTTATTACATGCTAGATCCTGAAGATAATTTTGTACCTTTTTTCTTATGTAGGAAACTGCCACAGCACTGTAAGTAATACGTAACATTCAGTGTAAAATATACCACAAATTTTTGATTTTTTAATTATTAATAAGATTTGTACATCTGTTACTAGCAGTGTTACTTTTCAGCCTTCTAGAATGTTTCAGCTTAATAATATATATTAAGCTCCATAACCACCTGAAGACATGTGAGAATTATTAGTCGAGCGGCGTTTATGGAACCTTGCTAACATTTTTATTTCCTGTAATTTCTACAGAAAGATTGATATAAACAGAAATAAAACTCCTGAAAATCAAAGATGGAAGTGTATGTTTGTAACTTGATACCCAATGTACTTTGTTTAAATTTAAGAAAGCACCTCTACCAGCAGCACAGCCTAGAACTGCACTCCGAAGTGCTTAAGATACTTGTCATTAATTACAAAGGGAATCAAGGAGAAACCTTAGAGTATACACCGCAGACTCAACGCCTCAGTCTTCATTGGAGGAAAAATGATCAGATTTTCTATCTGACTGGTTCAACCCTTTCTTTGGCTGCTACACTTCCGTAGAATTTGGGCAAGCAAGTTCTCAGATAGAGTCGAAGTTTTACTTTAGGTGGGAGATAAGGGCGGAACAGGCACTTTGAACACGCATATCTTTAGGCATCTTGGGAAAAGAGAGATGCTGAGAAAAAATTTTTCCCTGTTCCGTTCAGTGTTCATGTATCTTCCCAAGCTGGTTTGGTACCCTAGGAGAGTCCCACCCCTCTACCACCCCTCTATCACGTCTCTATTCTCCTCTGGGGCTGGTTGCACTCTGGCCTCCCTCACATGTTGCATATTTCCTTCTCCCTGAATCAAGATCATGTCACACATAATCCATGAAGAAATTCTGGTTTACCTAAGAGAATGAAAGGAGAAGGCAACTGAGCTTTGACCCATAAGAGGAGTAATATCCAGGCAGAATGTGGAAGCTGAACCAGTGTAAAAAAAAATCTGTTTTTTCTTAAAGGTTATTCTTAAACCTTGCTATATTAACAACAAAATAGCAGTTAGTTTTGCATTCCTTCTGTGATCAAAAATGACTGAAATATTCATGGTGCAGGCATCCTTTACCACAGCTTTTTTTTGTAGGTGTGCTAGTAAGAGCTTTACAATCTCACATGGCAGGCTTTAGCTGTAGCTCTTGCAGTGAATTTCCTGATGTGCTCAGACTAGAGCTCGAGGAGCTGGGAATCACTCAGCAGTGGGAGGCAACACAGCAAGTAAGGAGCTATCACAAAGTGCTTGTTACAAAGCTGTCTTGAAGAAGAGACCCCTGTTCAAGTTCTAAAAATCTCTTTTATTTTAACCCCTCTTTTAACATGGTTGAAGGAGAGTGAAGTGAGAGTAGGCCAAACGAATGCGAGAAGTCTCTCCTACAAAATCAACAGTTTTAGGTATATTCATTCCCTTTTCTCCCCATCCTATGCAGAAAATTCCTTGACTTCTCTCCTGAGGAGGAGGAACAGTGGTGATCACATCTGTTTGAGGACTGCATCTAAGTAAATTACCACGAGTTGATGTGAGGACATAATAACCTGCAGAAATCAAACCTCCAGCTCAAACCTTGCTGACTTTGCTGGCAGATTCTTTAAAATTGGATTGAAGCCAGACTTCAAAGAGGAAGCTCAGTTAAAAAATAAAACACTTTTTTTAATACAGAGTGGATTTAAAAAGTTTACCTGATCTAAAGCAGCAAAGTATTTTATGACATCTGTTTCACTTTGAAGTCCAGATTCTAGACAAGGTACATCAATTTCAAAGTGTCTATATGCATAGGCAGAGCCAATTGGGCTTAAAATACCCAAAATACCAGGATTTAGGTGTGATGAATGCTACACACACCTACATGGATTTTCTATTTGTTTTTATTAGCATTAGAGAGAAACTCGTAACTTTGAAGGCAAGGAAGTATTGACATCAGAAGATACAGAATAGAGAGATAACTTTAAGAATAGAAGACGGGAACAAAACTATGTTTGTCATCCCTACATGTGATAGTCACTCTTTATCTGCAAATATATTGACTTCTGGGAATTATTGAGACACTAACTTAGAAGATAAATATGTATTTATGTTCATTTGTGTAGCATTCTTGCCTCAACTGAATGAATGGATTCATAAAAGACTTCCTTCTCTAATAACAAATCTTTCAGGTCTGGAAACATGAAACTAAAGTAAACTTAGCTGGGTACTCACAGGGAGGTGAAATCAAGTGTCAGTGATATCAGTGGCAAACTATTACACTGTCAGTTGTATCCTTTCCTATGTGACTGTACCAGTATATAAAAAAGTGGAGTAGAAAATTTCACACATCTATTTTATGTGTAAGTACATGTAGATCAAAGGCAGGAAGGGCTGAACAGCACATCTCTTTTCTAATTATACTTATTTTTCATATGCATACATACCTGAGCGTCTCTATACATAATGAACATTTTACTAAACACATAAGCAGTACAAACTTTGAACAGTTTTCACTGAGCAGATGACATAGTTAAGGAAAGAACTGAACATGAGGAACTGTATAAGATTACAATACACAACATTTTAGGAAAGAATTTCTTACTTATATTGATACCAGAAATAAGATTAAATATCCATCAGTACTGGAAACAGGCAACTGAAATGTTGTGGAGACTGACTCTATTTCTACTGTTGTCTTAAACATAAACTGATTCTACTTGTATCGTCTTAAGCATCATCTGACTCCACTTGTATCATTGTCTTTAACATCTTCCTGAGTGCTGTGGCTCCTGATGGGCTGCTTATGCTGCTGTAGAGGAGGGGAGGAGGTGCAGCAAGAGCTGCTGCTCCCCCACACCTGACTGTGCATGCAGACCCAAAAGGTTCAGGCAGAGGTTATTCTGGCAAGGATCTGTTAAACGTCCAGTGACCCTGGAGCCCCCAAACCCAATTCCAGAACCTTTACAAAGGAGCTTCTGCACATGCGCCAATTTGAGAACCTTCACAGCAAGACCACCCTCATGTTAATTGGGGGAGGCTGGACTTGTCCTACAAATAGAAGTGCACCAAGAAAGCAGGTGCAAGAACCGACCATTCCATGGAACCCATCTGAAGACGTCCTGCCGAAGAACCGCAGGACCATGTGCTGCTGAAGAACGCACTTTCCAGAGACCCATGGAGTGATGACTATTTCCTTCTTCCCCCTGCTGCTCCTATTTCCCTTTCTTTCTCTGTTCCTTTTTTTTTCCCATGGCACTATTGTGTGTCGGATTGGATCTGAGTTGCGTTGTTTTGTGTAGCTGCCTTGAGGGTATCAGATTGTGATCTGAACAGATTGGGATTTGGTTTTGCAACTTTTGGGAAATTGTAACTTGGAGTACACCTGAGTAGTTGACTTGGTGTTTTGGCTGTGCCCAAAATATTGATTTGGTATTTTGGCTGAGTCTGAAATAAGACTGATTTGTTGTTTTGGCTGTGCCCAAAATAAACACTGTTTGAATTTCACAGTATCACAGTATCATAAGGTTGGAAAAGACCTTTGAGATCATCGAGTCCAACCTATGACCCAACACCTACTCCTACTTGTCAACTACACCATGTCACTAAGTGCCTCATCCAATCTCTCCTTAAACACCTCCAGGGATGGTGACTCCCTTCCAAGGAGGTTTGTCGGTCTCCAATTTGCTGCGCAGACATCAAAGGACCCTTCCCTCTCTGACCGAGCAGGTCTTGGGGGGGGGATCCGGGAGTGGGAGCAGGCCCTGAGAAAAGCGTACATTTGTTATCAAAGAAAGAATAAAATGAAAGTACTGATGCATGCTGATAATTTCCATAAACTAAAATAAAATTGAAAATGATGTAATAGTTTTTCAACTGCTTGGGGAAACAGTGAAAAAAATCACGAGAAAATATTCCATTAGAGAAGAACCAAGTCTACTATTGCTCCCCAGATCTCCTTTGCCTACTAGAGGTGTCATCGTCATACAAATAAGAGTGAAATACTAGATCCAATCCTGTTCAGCATCTCTGTTAATGATCTGGTTGATGGGGCAGGATGCATTCTCAACAAGTCTGCTGATGACATGAAAATTGGAGGGGTGGCTGGTACACTAGAGGAGCTGTCCTACCATCCAGAGGGACCTGAACACACTGACAGAAAACCCATGAAATTCAACAGGGAGAAGTGTGAAGTCCTACACCTGGGTGGGAACAAACCCCAGCACCAGTACCTGCTGGGTGTCACCTGACTGGAAAGTAAATGTACTTAAGGGGTCCTGGTGGTCCTGATGGAATACATGTGAATTTTCATTTCAGAGAAGGAAAAGTTTGCTGCATTTGAAAACCTAATAAGTTCTATGTGGAGAAAGTTTGAAATTATTTGAAATTTAGGAAAAGGCTCCAAGTTCACATTGGTGACTAACTCAAGAAAAAGGGTCATGTAAGGAAGAAAACCCGCCTGAATGGAAGAATGTAGAATCACAAGAGTTTATATTGGTAGAGACCAACGCAGATCTTCTGGTCTGACTGTGGTCAAAGCAAATCCAGCACCAAAATTCGATCAAGTTTTTGGGGATCTTTTTCAAAAAAATTTTAAGTATCTCCAAACATGGAGATACCTCAGCTTCTGTGGGTGACCCATGCCATATCAGAATATTCCATGTTGCAACATGTGTTTATTATTTCCTGTCATTCTCCCTGCACCTCTGACAAGAGTCCGGCTCCATCTTCATACTCATCCACTAGATAATTAGAGAAAGCTTTAGGATCTTCCCTCATATCTCTCATCTTAAGGCTGAGCAAGCGTCCTTAGACTCTCCTAATTCCAGACCATCCTTCTTGCCCTCCGCTGGACTTGAAAAGGCCTTTTTTTGCTCCAGAGAGTTCAACACTGGATACATTTCTCCAGATGTGGTCTCACAAGTGCTGACTTGGAGGGGAACAATTACTTCCCTTGAACTACAGGCTGTATCTTGCTTATATGTCCTTTCACAAGTCTTTGTGATACATACAATGCAGAATATTACCATGCAATGATCGTAACAGTAAGATCTCACACTAAAATGGAAGGTTACCTGTGTCTCAATCTTATTAAATCAATAAATCTCAAAGAAGAATAAAAGACCACTGGTTTGTCCCACCTCTGCTCAGAGCACATTCGTAACAAAGCTAGTCCTCTGATCTTACAGCCTAATTCTCTGCTGTGTTGTATCTAAACTGAATATTCTGGGAATAATTTAGTTTTACTACATCTTAGAGGATACCAGAGTGGCTGCTCCAGCCAGAACAACTTGAACTGACTTTTCAGGGAAGATTCTGATAGATGATGTAAAATATTTTCATAAATTCAAGCTTTATTACATATGATATATTCCCTTAGTACATTAGTTTTTTAATTCCGGTCACAAGAATGATCAAGTTTATCTGACATGATTTGTTCTTTTTAAGATCAGAGAGATTATTATTCATGGTAAAATTGTCACAATTCCATTTGCAAAAATTCTTCTCTCTCTTTTTCTCTGTCATACTTACACTCTGAAAAATAAAGCACCTTTTTCTGGTCACCATTCCCAAGTCAGCACAGCCTTATGCTTAAGTCTATGACACTTAATTTCCACAAATTAAGCACATAGGGAACAGGATACACGGATCAATCAGCGTCCTGGATGACTAGTCCTTCATTCCTAGTTTTTCTCTTACAGAGGGAAAGAAATAGTCTAAAATAGAGATGTGCTTGTGCCACAAATTTCAGCTCAAGATTCAAATGCAGTTCTTGGGCATACTGGTAGGAAAAAAATCAAGATTTTTCAGGTATGGGTTTTTCATAAAGCTAATATGCAAGAGAAACCACTGGGTTTCAGAGTTTGTTAATGATTCACTGTTTTTTTCACAATACTTTAACTTCAATATCAAATATAAACATTAGAGAAAAATAAAAACTAAAATCTTTGAAGAAAAGGAAAACGTTACTGTTTTTCACTTGTATTATTTTTGAGCATCAATAAAGTAGCAGAGGAAAAGGAATGTTGTGCTATGTATTTAAGTTTTTCTTTCTACAAGTAATCCGTTAAGAAAACTTTTTAAACGAAGTGGAGAAGATCTGATTGCCTGAGCACAGTCATTTAGAACAATTTCACCCTCTGAGGGAGTCACATCTAATTTCAAGTGTTATTGTCTGGGAAGTAAGTCACATAATTTGGCCCTCTGGATATTACAAGGTGTCACAATGTGAACTAGGGACCGATGTTCAGGGATACAAATGTCCTTTCTAAACCTTTTTGCTGTCTGCAGTATTTAGCCTGTTTCTATCTTTATTTCAATATGTGGGAAACGAGGGAAATGGAATCTAAATTTCCAAAGTTCTGTAGTGATTTATAACAAGAAAGTTCTCTTTATAAGATAGGATATTCTCTACTCCTCTTAAGATCAGTTACACAGGTAATTTTTCCTTTTTCATCTACAGCTATCATACAGGAAACTTGTACTTATTCACTTCACTGGCTCAGCTGAAGGGGAACTTGCATATCACATTTGTACGTTAATAGTTCTGGAATTTTGCCACAGAGTTCTCTATAATATTTTGAAAAGGCTAGGAAGAAGCTCCCACTTATTCCCAGAACACTGAATTGATTTCTGATAAGGTCTCTGGGCAAGTGGTCCAGAATTTAAATTTTACAAAGTTGAAAAGGAAAAAGAAAAAAACCAAAATCCTAAGAACCTTTTTTAAAACTATTAACCTATTAACTGGTCAATAAAGAGTATGAATTTAGTAGTATCAGATCAATTCAGCTTCCTTGACCACCTCCACTTTTCTTTACAGCAATGATACGCTATAGATAACATTATCTCTCTCTGCATATTAAATAGAGCTTAAATATCTGTAAATCAAACTGCATACTAGGTTCTCTAATATTTCATAAGTTAGATTTTTTTAAAGGGATCAAGATCACTGTTTTACAATGAGTTTTTTCAGTGTTTCCACTCCTGAATGGTATCAGGAAATGCGGAGTAAACATCCATGAGAAAGAAATCAAATTCCTACAGGAAAAAGTAATTCCTTACTATGAAAACTGTATGGCAAAATCAGTCCTGCGAAAATGAAAACACATCTCAGATCCTTGAGATTTACTTAAGCATTAATTTTGTGAGCTTAGAAAAATTTTATGTGTGTTTTCATTTAAGAAAAATTTTATGTGTGTTCTCATTTAAAACAATTCCACTCACCTTGCATTGGAAATACTCACTTCTACATTTTATTAGGTGCGTGCTTATACAGAAAACTGTCAGGCCTATTACAGCGGTTGAGACGGATCTACTGCTTAGGTCCCGTATGCTTATGCATAATTTACACATGTATACTCTATAAAGACGTAGCCACATATCAGTCACACTAGCAGAAAAGCTTTCTGATGAACCAACGCTTTTGAGTTAAACGTAAAGAAATCCTGATTCTGAATAAAGTGTAGGGTTTATGTTAGGTGACTGCATTCCTTGGGATAAATGCACAGAAACAGCTGAAGGTACCACTACACTTCTTTTTACCTGAAAATACCACGAAGTCCAGTTTCTGGCTGTCATTGCTTGCCACCATGCTGCTGACTCTCCTATTGACCAGATAAACCTTTTAGGAGGAAAGCTTTCTCTTCCTTTTTCTAGCACTGCACACTGCACACAGGTTCACTCACCTCATTGTTTCTCTCCCTACAGTATTTACCTACCCCATTCTCCTCCTCACTTTTACTTTTTATTTTTTTTGCTTTTTGAACTTATAAATTTTTTAATCTTTTACTTTTTGAATGTTTCCTCTTTCCCTTTTATTGTCAGCTCTGTAGTATTTATTCTCCAAATGATCTCTTATTTCATTATTTTTCCACCCACCTTTCACCCTCTGATTAACAATACCTAAATAGGGCTGTTTTCCAGAGTCAAGTCTGAATCTCACTCTGCATGTGTGAAAATTCTGGTCATTCCTCTTTCTGTGTATAGATCTCTGCACCTCATTCTCCTGAAACCTTCTTCAGCCATCCTTCCCCCCCTCTTCTCTCTGCTCGAACGTTTCTGGTATTAAATGTTTGCTATAGTCCCTTTTCTCAGCAGTTCCCCTATTTTAAACACAAAATCACTCAGTGTATTTTTTGAGGAGTTAGTTTGGAGATCTGCATTTTTCTTGGAATATTGCACCTGATATAATCCTATTAAGTAGCATGAGACCATGCCTTTATCATATACAAACCTCTGCCTACAATCGCAAAATCTACTTTTAATTTAAAATGCTTAATAGTTAAGTGTACTTGATACTTGCAATTTAACCAGTCTCTCTCTAAGAAAAGTATCAGGGTGACAAGCTCTCACCATAAGTAAGATTGGTAAAAATATTCTGTTCTAATTAATTACCAGCCATAAGTTGAACTTTATTAGAAGAGATTTCTGCTACAATTTTTGGCTCGAATAAAAATATCTTATCTAGAGTTATAATTTAATTATTTCAGGTGAACCCAAGTATCGTAAAGATAAGCTCTTGCCTCTTGCTATCTGATTGAAATACTCGTGTTTCCATTTCCATTCTATGTAATGGATACTTGTCAAGATTGCCAATGTTACGATTCCTTGTACTCAAAGAGTATCCTTTAAAAATAACCCAACAACACCAAAAAAACCAAACAAAAACCTCCAAAAAACCAAAATGTTCATAACATATCATAGGCAATAGCTGACTTTTAGAAAAGTTCCTGGAGGAAGATAATCATAAAGCAACAGTACTATGATGCTTATAGACTTTATATGACATGATAGAAGTATTTGTGGTAACATTGCCCAAAACATTTTTGGTAATAGTATTTTCACGAAGAAGTCTAAAGTTTTTAGGGGATAAAAAGGAAAAAATGTTCTGATTAAGTCTTCCTACAATACATAAGTTAAAAATACACTTTCATTTTTCCACTCCTGCTGCATCTGTGAAGAATAATTGCTTGTGAAAAAAATTAAATTACAAAATCAGAAAACAAATATTAGCATTTATTTCATAGTATCATAGAATCATAAGGTAGGAAGAGACCTCTGAGATCATCAAGTCCAACCGTGCCTCTCTCCCTACTAAACCATGTCCCTAAGAAACTCACCTGCCCGTCTTTTAAACACCTGCAGGGATAGAGACGCCACCACCTCCCTGGGCAGCCTTTTCCAAACCCTGACCACTCTTTGAGTGAAGAAATTCTTCCTAATGTCCAGTCTAAACCTCCCCTGGCACAACTTGCAGCCATTTCCTCTCATCCTATTGCTTGTCACTTCTGAGAAGAGACCAGCATCCACCCCGTCACAACCTCCTTTCAGGCAGTTGTGGACAGTGATGAGGTTTCCCCTCGGCCTCCTCTTCTCTAAGCTAAACAACCCTAATTCTCTCAGTCTCTCCTCATAGGGCTTGTTCTCCAGCCCCTCACCAGCCTCGTTGCCCTTCTCTGCACAAGCTCCAGCCCCTCAATGTCCTTCCTGTAGTGAGGGGCCCAAAACTGAACCTAGCACTCGAGGTGTGGCCTCACCAGTGCTGAGCACAGGGGCACAATCATCTCCCTGCTCCTGCTGGCCACACTGTGTCTGATACAGACCAAGACGCCATTGGCCCTCTTGGCCACCTGGGCACACTGCTGGCTCATGTTCAGTCAGCTGTCAACCAACACCCCTAGGTCCTTCTCAGCCACTCCTCCCCAAGCCTGTAACGCTGCATGGGGTTGTTGTGACCCGAATGGGGGACTTGGCACTTGGCCTTGTTGAACCTCATCCCGTTGGTCTCAGCCCATCGATCCAGCCTGTCCAGATCCCTCTGCAGAGCCTCCTTTCCTTCAAGCAGATCCACACTTGCACCCAGCTTGGTGTCATCCGCAAAATTGCTAATGCCTTCATCGAGATAATTGATAAAGATGTTAAACAAGACTGGACCCAGCACTGAACCCTGGGGAACACCGCTCGTGACCAGTTTCCAAATGGATTTACTTCCATTTACCACAACCCTTTGGGCCCGGTCATCCAGCCAGTTTTTAACCCAGCAAAGGTTGTGCCTGTCCACGCCGATGGCAGCCAGTTTCTCTAGCAGGATACTGTGAGAAACGGTGTCAAAGGTTTTACTGAAGTTCGGGTACACCACATCCACAGCCTTTCCCTCGTCTATTAAACGGGTGACCTTGTCATAGAAGGAGACCAAGTTGGTTTGGCAGGACCTGCCTTTGGTGAACTCGTGTTGGCTGGGCCTGATCACCCGGTTGTCCCGCGCGTGCTGTATGATAGCACTCAAGATGATCTGCTCCATGACCTTCCCCGGTACCGAGGTCAGACTGACAGGCCTGTAGTTCCCTGGATCCTCCCTCTGACCCTTTTTGTAAATGGGGGTAACATCTGCCAGTTTCCAGTCAAGTGGCACTTCCCCAGTCAGCCAGGACTGCTGGTAGATGAGGGAAAGGGGCTTGGTGAGGACCTCTGCCAGTTCCCTTAAAACCCTTGGATGGATCCCACCTGGCCCCATGGATTTGTGTATTTCCAGTTGGCCAAGCAGGTCTCTAACCACTCAATGTCACTACAAAGACAGGTGAAAAAATGGTGGGCTACGTTGTTGCTACATAGAAGCATAGAATACCTTCAGGTTGGAAAGGCCCTCAAAAAATACGTGGTTCAAACTTTCATGGGAAAGGGAGCCTAGATGAGGTTATCAAGTGCCTTGTCCAATCCTGTTTTGAAAACCTCCTATGGTAAAGACCTTACCAAGTCCCACGGAGGGTTGTACCAGCAAGTGATGATACTATAAAAAATCATCTTCTTATGCTGAGATGAAATTTCTCCCACTGCCACTTGCACTCTTTATCCCTTATCTTTTCTATCTGCTCCTTGTGAAAAAAGAGCCTCCATCCTTTTTGTAGCCACCTTTAAAGTAATGGAGTATTGTGTTGAGATCCTCCTGAGCTTTCCCTTTTCCAAGCAGAATAGACCTGGCTCATTCAGTCTTTCTTCAGTGTCAGGTTCTCCATCCATCTGATCACCATTGTGGTTCTCCTTTGGACCCTCTCCATTCTGCCTGCATCCTTCTTGGTTTTCGGGACCAGAACTGGACACAGTACTCTAGAGGAAGCCAGACAAATGCTGAATAAAGTCATTCTAAGGTAGCTCAAATAGTTGCTGCAAACAATGTGTCAGCATTTATCAGGGAACAGTAGGATGGCATTGTAGCTGGAAAAGAAAACAATATAACAGAATCTGGAAGACCTAGAATAAACAGAATAAAATTTCAGTATTTTATCTTACATTTTATTACATCTGCCTACTCATTGCTTTTTCCTTCACGCATCTCAGTCCTCAGAAATATTATGATTTTTATGTATTGTTGTTTTATAAGTTTATATGAACCTTCATGTTTGATTATTTGAATGCAAATACATTTTTGATTGTTGCTTCATAAATATATATAATGATAAAGGTAAGAGTGGTAATCTATAAAGAATAGATCTACTTTGTCCTTACAAAGATATATGATCTGTTAACTGTTGAGATGGATATGCATGCAGCAAATTAAGAAAATATTTGTTTATTGCTAAGGGTTTATAACTATGCAAACCCAATAATAAATATAAAGATATACAGAAAAATAGCAGTTGCATAATGGTATCCTTGAAAGGATACATTAAGAAAGGTAAAACAGCAGGGGCATTAAAGCACAGTAGTTTAGATAATGAAGTCAAATAAATTGCCTTTGTTGTCGTGACTTCATTGTCACCAAAGTGCACCATGATAAATGAAACAGACTTGTCTGATGGGAATCATAAACATTCACATTTAATATACACTTATTAACACTTTTATAACATTACTGGTTTATGTTCATTACATGCTCATTGCACTAAACCAAATTTATTTCCTGTTTAATTTCTCCACTCTCATTGTGTATTGCAAACCTGTGCAAGACAGGTCTATTTTTTATGTTCCACTGTACAGTATGTGAGTAATGTTCAGATTTTAATGGAAGTGTCACATCATTTCCAGATCAAATTGTCTAGTTTTAACAGCTAAAGGGATTCAAATTAATCAGAAAACAACAGAATACAAACCAGTACAAACATTGTGGTTCCCAAGATGTTAACCGAAACACATGGAGGTCATGTTTGCTAGTTATCACCTTAAATGGAAGTCATAGGCTCACTCAGGCGCTCAATTAGTTATCATTAGCAGTTCTGGATTAGGAGCGTACATAAAGGTTTAAATTGCTAGGATACTACATGGCTCAAGTGAATTTAATTGTACAAATAGTAATATGGATTTTTTTTTTTTGTTAGATTATTAGATATAGAGACACAGGAACACATGCATGCCCAGAATATTTACTCTGATTTATAAGTAATCTTTGCTTTTGAAGCAAGCAAAATCGTCATTTCAGAGAATCAAGGCTGGAATCATCTACAAAAGAGTATCACAAAGTTTTGGAAGAACCTGGACAGCCATCAGGCTCTTTGGCCCTGTGTCTTCATAGATCTCCTTTTCAACTTTCCCTCTGTGTGACTAAACTACAGCAGCGTCTTGTTTTCCTAGCACACTTCAGAAGCACAAGGAACAAGAAATAGGACATTGAGTCCAGTTGCCTGAGACTCCTAGAATGTCTGTTAATCTTTAGCCTCTTTTTTCTCCACTCCAAATACCACCAGAAGCTGCTCATTAGATCAAAACCATGTTTACAGTCCACCATGGGGTTTACAATTACTGATTTAGGAACACAGTAATAAACATAAAAAGATATGCAGACTTAGTAAAGCTTCTTAAAGACTACGAGACTTTAAGGGGCTAGTCAGGAGTGCCATAAGTGCATACTATAACTGTAGTAATGACTTAATGCTACAAATTATAATTGTGACATCAGTGGCATTTTTATATGTATACACACATTCACTTAAATATACTTATTTACATTTAAATTTAAATTTAAATTCATCTTTATAGTCATATATTTTTTAGATTTGCGTTTTAAATGCTCTACCTCTTCCTATTCAGGCTTCCATGAGGAATCCTATTATTTGAAACATAACAGATTCATAGTCACATAAGGATGCCTCTCTGATGTTATCTTTGGTGCTTCTTGTTCTGTGAGAAATACTTTACAGAGTTTAAACTGTGGTATGGACTATTTGCATAAGTTATTGATCCTGGAGCACAGTTAGACATCTGCTATTTATTTGTCCTTGCTTTACTACTGGTTATGCACTTTTATAAAGAAATGCAAGTGAAGATCATTTTATGTCTTTTTGATGGAACAATATGTTTTCTTAAGTAAATCTTTGACAAAAATTACTTTGATGTGCATAGAAATGGGATATACTAAGAAAAACTAAAGTGTTTTGTTTTGTTTTCAGTAGGAAAAAACCAAAGAAATATGTGCAGAAATTTTATAAATAGAGAAAAAACTCATAATGCCTCTTTTCACATTAGCATAAAATTTCAGAAAAAATAATTTCCAAGCTCTAATCAAAATAACCATTCATATTAAAGAAGAATGGAAACATCGTCAATGTGTTCACACTAAAAAAATTCTGAACAGTTTAGAATATTAACGATCAACTTTCTGCCATGTCAGAATGCTCACGAACCAATTTCAGATTAATTTTCTTAATTGAAACTAATTCCAGTGATACTTTAATGTTAAACAGCACATGTTCAGAACATAATTTCTTACACAGGATTTCCCCATGAATATAAAACACATCCATTATAAAGTAGTTATGAGATAAATACTCATTAAGGATTAGTGGATTTTCAAGCTTCATCTTTTATAATAATTTTTTTAGTTAGTTGAGTGTCAAGACCCCTGAATATTAAGCTGTCTTTCAAAAAATGATACTGTTCTTCAGAAAAGATTATTTTCAACTCTTTCAGCCTCCTGCGGAGGAGCAAACCAGTAAACAATCGTGATAATTCATCTATTTTCAGTGGATAACCGTGACAAGTGTTTGAAAATCTACACAATAATGCCATGTTTTTTACTGTTGTTACAGTAACAGATGTAAAGTTTCTTGCCTGAGAAAGATAATTTCAATCTACCATTACCACGCAAGTGGCGAGCTATGATAATCACTTCCTATGAAAAGTGTGTTTATCTTGATTTACTGCCCTTACTTCTTTTCTCACTTTGCCACCGGTTGCATCTTGCTGTAAATCTCAGCTAAAATTTCTGTTAGATTTTCAAATTATTGTTTTGTGCAGGCACATGGAAAAAAAGGGCCTCTTGTTCTTAATCTCTTCATGAATCTCTAGATTAAGAAGTATTGTTTGCCAACCAGCATGTTTTGCTGTATATGAGGTTGACAAATTCATTCTACCTAGATACTATTGTTTTTAACCCATACTTTGGTGTATCAAAATCTAGTTCTTAAGTCACAATGTTTCCAATATTGGTCAAGGTTCAAGACAATCATTACTTCAATTTCTGATTTGTTTTCAGTGTTAATTGTTTAAAAAATTTATTTCCTCTGTGAAGTTGTATATCTTGAGCTTCTAACCACTAGTTTCTATCATGTCCTCTTTTCCTCAACTGAAAGTGCTTTTTATACAGAATTCTCAAACTATGGAAAATAAAACATTTTAAAAAGTCATCCCTTCCTCAAGGGATATAGGGTGTGTCAGGAAGTCCTCAGCCTCAATGCTTTTATGTACATTGGACTTCTATTTCTTGCCAATGTAGAGGTAGGCTGTATCATCCAGGTTCCTCTGTAGCTGAAGGAGAGAAGAAGAAACTTCTAAGACTAATTCAGAACTTAATTTGGCTGAGTCACCCTTTCATGTTGTTGAAAGTTCCTAGTTGAAGTATATAAAGTTAATTTGGGGAATATACAGGACTTAACTAACTTCAAATCTATTTAGTGTGTATGAAATAGAATTAATGCATTTTATCATAGAGTATATAACATTTTTATCATATAGTAACATGACAAATTCCTCATAAGCATCATAATATTTGAATCAGAGCAATTGAATATTCCCATAAAAACACATGGTCAGATTCATTATCTTTATAACCTCTAGCACAAATATAAATATGAACACTATCTCCGATTACTTTTTCTATTACTTGCATAAATTTTCTTGTCATGCTAATGGGGTTAGTCTTATTGATCATTCTACTTACTCTTTCTAAACACTGGAACAGCATGAATGTTCTGCTAGAATAACTTTTTTTTCTGATCTTTTTTTCCTCTTTCTTTAAACAAAAGTGTAGATGTTTTGTTAATTTTGTTGATTTGACTGTAATTAACTTTATTTGAAAGTTCACTTTCTGCAGCCAGAGGAGTTGCAGAAGTCACTTTCTTTACAGATATTTTTTCAGATTTTTTTTTTAATATTCTGTGCCTCAGATTACATTAGAGCTATTTTTGTCATTACATATTATATTTAGAACTAATATTCTTTTAAATTTTTCCCAGATAGTCTATCTTTTCTCCTTAAACTTATTTACTTTTCCTCCTCCATACCTATACTTTCATCCCACCACTTCTTTAATATTAATAAACTAATTAAATTAATTTGTTCTTTAAGATATAAATGAATAATTTAATTTACTTGGAGGTGCATATACTGGGTTTTGAACCCATCTGTATTTGACTGGTCAATTAGCTCCATGACTAAAGGATAAATTAGATAGGCAGTTTGTAATTTTCAGTATGAATTGTTTATATCTAGTGAATCAAGGAATTATTTTGTTTGGGAACGACCTTTAGAAATTATGTAATCCAATCACTTGCTCAAAGCAGAACTAGCCTGGTAGCTAGGTCACGTTGCCCAAGGCCTTGTCAAAGCATATTTTAAAAATCTCTAAATTAGACAGCCTCTCTGGGCAACTTGCTCCCATGTTTAACCACTCTCACTGGGAAGTATTTTTTCCCCTTATATTTAGTTGGAGTTGCCCTTGCTGCAGCTTGTGACTGTTGCATCCAGTCATTTCACTATGCACTTCCACTTTTCTGAAACTGCCACCTCCAGACAGCTGAAGACACAAATAAAACTTACCTCTCCCCTTCACTTTCTGGTCTCTATGCCAATCAAACCTAGTTGTCTCAGACTTTCTGTGTGCATTGCCTGCTCCAGCCTATTACCTATCCTACTCGGTCTCCACGGGGCTCATTCTAGTCTGCTGGTCCCTTTCTCGCACAGAGGACAGTTCTCCAGACGCAGGCTCACCGGTGCCAATTACAGCAGCACCACCACCACTTCACCTTTCCTTTAGGAATGTTATGTTTGTCCTAACTTGGAATTTAACTGCTTGGAAATTAAATATTCATCAAGTTTTGATGATAAGAAGCCCCCCTTCCACTTTAATATTAATGGAATAAAAAGCAAAAAGCATAGTTATGTCCTCTCACAACTGCCAATTTTTGAAACTTGTGGACGTAGACAACCCCATTTCTTTTGTGTCTTTTTCTTGCTCTTATAACTAAAACAAAACCAACAAGTAGTCTGGCTTATAAACTGCTACATATAACTCAGGGTAATTTCCCTGAGTCAGGTATCTCATGCTGAATGTCATCCTAGTCTCAGGACAAAAAGGTTTTTTATCTTACTTGTCATATTTATATGCTAAAGATAGTCAATTATTTAATCATGAAGATACAGAGGGAACCTGGAGCCACTCAAGAGAGAGGAAGACCAGTAACTTTTTGTGTGTGTTGAAGTCTTCGTGTGTGAGTAGTAAATGTGAGCCAACCCTTTGGCAGAGAAAAAGGATCAAAGAGGCTAGATATGCCAGGAAGCCAAAATGAGAAGTTACATGTGGTAAAGCTAAGAAGTAGGGCTTTTGAGAAACAGGTTTAGGAAACAGTGTGGAAATGAGGAGAGGAATAGAGATTAATTGGGATAAAATGAGCATGTGTATGGTCAAGATGGACAAAACCTGAAAGACAAGTAATCCAAGCTAATGACAGCTAATGACACGTTTCACCCTATTTTTCTTCAGCTTCTTTGTATCTGCAAATTTCACAGATCATGACACAATGCATCTGAAGGACGCAAGAATTATGATCAGTATCCTGATATTATATAATGGTTTTAAAACCCTACGCTGGCAGATATATAGGCTACTAATCCGATGCAGCTTCTGAAAAAAAAATGCAGAAATCTTTTTCATGTAATTACCTAAAATAGAGAAATTTGCACTTTAGGAAAGATCTGAAGTCTCCAGGAAATGAGTACTTTTCTTGCATAAAATTTATTTTTTAATGTAATTTCACAAACACGGTTCTTTAGATTCTCCTGTAATATGCCACATCATTGAGGTAATGATTAGAGATAGTTAAAAAGTTTCTGTCTAAATAATTTTTGGATCTTAGACGGGATTATTTACAACAGATTTTTCTTAAAAAAAAAAATCCAACTGTATTCTCTAGGATATTTCCTGTTAATATAGAAAAAAATGACATCTAAAATGGGAAAACACTGCTATTTGGAAAAAAATAACTGGTGATCGTATGTGCTGTTTGGAAAAAAATCACTGGTGATCGTATGTCCAGTCTTTTCCACAGACCAGGATCCTCAACAAAACAGTTTTTTTTATCTTGCACCACTATCCAAATATCCTATGACACATTGTTCCCATTAAAAAGAGATGGCACTGGAATATTTGTTCTGAGATGCAGTTCAAACTGTATGAGAAAAGGCAGTCTGAAACATGTGTGCCAAAATTAACAGGACATAATTTCTGAATTCTACCATTCTGTCTTTAGAATTTTTTTTCTCTATTGTCAAATTCCAAAATTTTCCTTTAGGAAATATGTTTTCAAATTTGAAGCTAAGCCTGGTGTACAACACAAGCTCATCTAAGCACTCAATTACCTTTGTACAGTCACACCTTCTTTAAAAGGAGTCATAAATTCTACCTTATGATAATTTTATTATCCCCAGCCTATTACTAATGTATTCATGATCACAGTTCTTTAAAAATGATTTTATGACTGGCTTACTCACTAGCTTCTAACACACTCTTGCCTAAAAACAATACCATTTTTGAAATATTTACCTAAGATTAATGAGGACTTCAAGGCTAAGCTCTGTTTGCAGCAGATGTGTAAGCATTTGTTTCAAAAATAAATGTGAAAAGAATTGTTAAATGTCTTATTAAAGTGATGTTATTTAGCAGAAGTCCTTTTCTAAGTAGAAATGTTTAATACCTTCTTTGAGGTCTTTACTAACACAAAATCATTAAATAAAAATCCCCTTTTTTAATGAAGAAACAGAGATGTAGACCATTGAAAATAAAAATATGAATAAGTATAATAATTAAATATTTTTTGCATATTAATAATCTGTAGTATCCATGAACCACAGTGTATGCATGAAACAGCTACTCTTGTAAGCAAATTGCTATTTGCAAGTATCTATATACTATATTTTCTTTATGGCAGCTTTTTACTTGTGAGGACATTGAAATGAGTCCTTCCAATCACATGCTTTTAAAGGAACTGTGAAACTCCAGGTAGTCACTGCTTTTAAGAAATTGCGGCATTGCATTTCTGCAGATGACCAAACCATTTTAATGAAAAGACTTAAGAAAAATGGATCATAAGTGGCTGCCTTTCTTTGAGTGTGATAGTGTTTGATTTCAAGTTATCATATGTTGAAAGAAAAAGATTAGACAAAGAAAATAAATATCAATGAGAAATGCTCAATAGTCTTGGAAAGGCAAATTTGTCAGAGCTGTACATTGTCACTAGCAATTCTTGGCATGTATTAGTAAGTAAGCAGAGAGTTTGGGCTGGAATTTGATTTCTGTACGCATTGAATCCTAAAAATTAGAATGGTTAGTATGTACTAAGCATCATAATCCAAAAGACAAGCTTTTATTAAACCTTGGGAATAATATTTGTTTGATAAGATAAATGAGAAGTTGACCGTGCAAGATCTATTGATGGCTGAATGTAAGTACGTGTATAAAACATTGATATTTACAACATAGTACAAAATGTTTATTTCTCGTCAGACTAAAGTAAGTTAGCCTCTCACATCTTGTGACAGCATTCACAAATATATTTCATATGGATAATTCTTACATGCGTATATAGTATAAATATATAATGGTAACAATACAGGAGGAGAAGAGGGAAAGTTTTAGAAGATTTCATGATCTCTTTTTATCTATGACAGAAGAAAGTGAAAACAGGATGTAGAACCTGTGTGTGCATAGTACTTCCTTTCAACCATGCTTTTGAAAGGTGCTGGTTTTATATGAATTGCTGGTTTTGAAATTTGTGAGATGACTACAAATACAACTAGAAGTGACAATGCAGTTCAGATGGAAATATGAAATTAATATAAAATATCTTAAAAATTGTAGCCAGATGCCAAATAACTGGACAAGTATGTAAAATTCACCTCTGGAAGGGTATAAGCACTAAGTCCAGTGAGGAGGAAACTCTGCATGATAGGCTTATTGAAGTGAACAAATGTGTTACGCTAGAGACTTGAGAAGGTAGAGTACCAAGCCAGAGCAGAACAGCTACTACTGACAGACCGAGGACCCAATGCAGTTACATATGGCCTAAAACACAGGCCATATTTTCATTGACGTGTCATTGTTGCTCAGGGAGAGATTAAATTGCTGGAACATATGGTCATTTCAGGCACAGGTCTCTTATGTAGAGATGTGTGCATGGATATTAAATTCTGAGAAGAAATGATTAAAAATGGAAGAAACCAAATATATCACCTTATGTTCTGAATGTAATAACTACATTGGCTCTCCACCAGGTACTCACCTAACCAACGAGATATTATATTATTTCAGTCTTGGTTTATCAAATTTTGAAGGCGGTGTTGTGCATGTAAAACAAAAAGTCCCAGTAATCAAGGTTCACAAGTTTTAATTAGAATGAGAAATAAACAAATATCCAGTTGGCAAAGGGTACATTTTGAAAAGCAAAGGAAGTAATTTGTTAAGACAACAAGAAAAAATGTGAGGTTTCATAGAAAAATCTTAGAATTTTTTTAATCAAAAGGAGGTTGTAGCGTGGTGGATGTCGGTCTCTCGTTCCAAGTAGCAAGTGACAGCACAAGAAGAAATGGCCTTAAGCTGTGCCAAGGAAGATTTAAATTGGATATTAGGAAAAACTTCTTCACAGAACAGGTTCCAAGAATCGGAACAGGCTGCCTGGAGAAGTGGTTGAATCACCATACTTGGAGATATTTAAAAGATGTGTAGATCTGATGCTTAGGGACACGCTTTAGTGGTGGGCTTGACAGTGTTAGGTTTATGGTTGGACTCAATGATCTTAAAGGTCTTTTTCCACCTGAACAATTCCATGATTCTATGATTCTAAAATGTATTGACTTTTATCTTGTATTTTCTAACTCTTACAATGGAAGTGTTTAAAGGCAATGCTTCGGATCAATTTTCTGAATAAATGCTTCAAACATGAGACTGGGTAGTAGAAGAGAACTACAGAAGCAGAAGTGCCTGGAAGGAAGTTTTGGGTTGTGTTTTTCATTTAAAAACAATTTTCCATATGTATTCCGTGACAGATAGTTAGAACTGGAATGCATTTTGAGTTTATGTTGCAACTTTGCTGATATGAGAACACTAATAATTCTGTCCCTCTTCTAGGTAGCTGCTTTCTTCTTGGAAGCTTTGAGAATTTCATAGCTTTTACGATCTCTGTCAAATTTGTAATGAATCATCGAAGAGATGCAAAGATTTTTAGAAAGTTAAATCGACAAATAGGTGGACAAAGATGCAAAATGCTCACCGGTTTAGGAAGCTAGACTTCACAAAGGTGGCTTACAAACATGAAGTCAGATCAAAAAGTGGAGCAATGAAGCAAGAAAGGAGAAAATTACAGTATTAAACATTGCTAATTAGATTAAACCCTGTTAATTTTCTTCAGCTGTAAAATAAAAATACAGTAAAGCAAGCAGAAGTGGATACAATCTCTTGTGAAAGCTGAAATGAGATTAAATATAATTTTATCGTGGCTCAAAACTGAACCTACAATTTACTTCATTTTCTAAAAATTATTATAAATAGAACAAAGCAAGGCAAATACAAATGAGGATAAATACACAAAATTCCAGTTGTCAAGATAGAGAAAAATGGAGAGAAGATCTCAAATACAGAGGAGTAGATAAACTGTTTCCCACATCTCTGAAGTAACTGGAGCACCCTATTTCTGATGTCATAGAAATTTAATAAATTTGCCAAGCCTGAGTGATAAAATATGAGGGAATGGCATCAAACACTGTTCCTAAACTTGAGAAACATGACCACAAAGTGATCTCCAAATTGATAAAACTGTTAATCTGAGTCCAGTAATGTCAATAACAACTCTGCCAGTCCTTGACTAGCAGTAGCAAGACTTGGGTCTAATTACTAAACACCCAGTTCAAGTCCTCAAACAAAACCTGAGGAAATTAAATCAAACTGACAGGATACGCAATTAACTATACTTTTCCATTTGCAAACAGAGAGTCAAATGGTTTACAAAATAAATGTTACGCCTCTACTCATTGAAGGAAAAGAAGGAAAAGAGAGTAATGGAGATTAGGAGATTAAATGCTAGGAAAAATCAACAAGCTATCAAGTGTCGGCTCATAAACAACAAACGAGAAGCAGACATGACAAGTGTTAAGCACTTGTATACTTCTATATCTGTCCTTTCTTCAACACATAAGGAGTATATATGGGGGTATATTCAGGTAGAGAAATAAAACTAAAAAGTTTTATTTCCATTCAAATTGAGCTAAATATTTAATAGACAATATTTTTGCTTTGCTCCGAAAGCATGGAATTGTGGTGTTCTGTGCAGTGTTTTATTTGTTATTTTCTGTATAGAATTTTTGTCGGCACTTGCCACAGTTTGAAGTCAGGCTTTTACTGAGAAATTGAAAAGCTTTTGTAAAAATAATTTCACATTACACATCAACCATTCTGTAGAAACAGCAATATGAAATCAATATTCACTGTCATAATCATCAGGCTTTATTAAAAACTTTTAGAAATAGAATTACTATTTGGAAATTCTTTACTTCAGATCTTGTCTAGCTTCCAACTTTTCCAACAAATAGAAGCAAGCTTAATTTTCGTATTTCCTAAATCTTTATTTATTTTTAAATTATTATTATTTGTTGATAACAAAGGAGGAGCACAGAAAGTGCATTGTGTCACAACATATCAACAACTTCCTTTTAGATCAACAGTATAAAAAAAGTGTATGACTCTTAGTAACTGACTATAATAAAAAGCACACAAAAGAAGTGTGATCAGCAGGTTGAGTGAAGTGATTCTTCCCCTCTAGTCTGCTCTCGTGAGACCTCACCTGGAGTACTGTGTTTAGTTCCACAGTCCTCGGTGCAGGAAGGACATAGATTTGCCAGAGTGAGTCCAGAGAAGTTGCACAAAGGTAATCAAAAGGCTGGAGCACTTCCCATATGTGGACAGGCTGAGAGAACTGGGCTTTTTTAGCCTAGAGAAGCAAAGCTCGTAGCAGATGTTCTAGCAGCATTCCAGTACTTAAAGGGGGCCAACAGGAAAGATGGGGAGGGGATCTTCATCAGAGAGTGAAGAGATAGGATGAGGGGTAAGAGTTTTAAGCTGAAAGCAGATAGATTTAGATTAGATATTAGGAAGACATTTTTTACTGTGAGTGTGATAAGGCAGTGGGACGTGTTGCCCAGAGAGGTCATAGTTGTCCCATACCTGGGGGTGTTTAAGAGCAGGTTGGGTGAGGTTTTGAGCGACCTGGTCTATTGGAAGGTATCCCTGCCCATGGCAGGGGGGTTGGAACTGGATGATCTTCAAAGGTCCCTTCCGACCCAAACCATTCTATAATTCTATGAGTTTATGATCTTAGTTCAATCTTATTTCAGATATTACCAATGCTGTAAATAATTTCTGGCTCTGTCTACATTGCTAAAAGATGTACAGGGACAATACTTTGCTTCTAAATCAAGCATCACAGAACAATTCACATCCTTGCTTAGAGCACATTTTGGTGGATTTGTTTTAGACAGAGCTCTGCGGAGCCATCAGATCCTGAGGTGAGTAGTACAGGAAATAAACAGGAGTAAACACTGAATTATTAGAGAGACATTTCTGGAACTCACACTGCTCTTGTTATTTACCTGTATAGATTGAACCATAGAACAGGAGCCTGTTCCAGTGTGGGCTCTCCATGAGGTCACAAATTTCTTCAGGGCACATCCACCTGCTCCTTTGCAGACTGTAAGGTGGATATCTTCAGTCCCATGGACCTCCATGGGCTGCAGGGGTACAGCCTGGCTTACTGTGGCCTTCACCATGGGCTGCAGAGGAATCTCTTTTATGGAGCCTGAAGCACCTGCTTTCCATCCTACCAAACTTGGTATCTGCAGAGTTGTTTCTCTCACATAAATCTCACTCCTCTCTCTCTCATAGCTGCTGTTGCACAGCATTTGTTATCTCTACTTATATATGCTGTCCCAGAGGTGCTGCCACCATCCCTGATGGGCTCAACTTTGGCCAGCAACATGTCCAGCGTGGTGTTGACTGGCATTGACTCTGTTGGCCCTGTTCAACATAGTGACAGCTTCTGATATCTCACAAAAGCTACCCCTGCATTGGGTTTACTTGCCATGTAAACCCAATAAAAATACTAATACTAATTTATTAGATTTCAGAATGGTAAATACGAGAAATGAAACTAAACTGGGAGTCAAATTAGGATATATTACCATATCTGATATTAATATGATATTAATCCATATGGCAAAAATGTTCCCAAGTATGTGGTATGTGCCTTTATGCTATGGTAGAGAGCAGCCTTTTAAAATCATGTAACAATTGCGCACTTAATGATAAAATCTTCTTAGGTTTCTTGCTCTCAGCACTCTAGTTGGAAGGCAGTTCCAGAGCTTTACTACTTTCAGGTTAAGAGCTTTCTTCTAATTATGAGCCTAAATGCATTCATGGTCTGTCTCTGTAAAGTGATTCATGATATAACAATCACTTTCTGAGTGCCTACTTTATGCTATCTGATTTTTCAAGATGACACATACAAACCCAATGATGTATAATGAGTGCAATCTGAAAGACGAACACTGAAGATTAATTATATACTGTACTGAGCAGCCCATTTCCTTTTTTTAACTTACTATTAGATACCTCAAGAAGTTTGTTGAAGAAATTGCGTTTCCCAAATGTAACAGTATTCCAAGTAAACACTCAAGCAAAGATTCAAGTAAGAGCAACCTTTCTGATTCTGAGAAAATAATTTATTATTTTAACATTACATTTTTTTAAAATTCATTGTGCCTCCATTTTTACATTAGAGTGTCAATTCACTAATCTCAGTAATTCTAAGAACTCTTCTGAAAATATTGAGAGCTGTGGAGTTTTTCAAGGCTTTTCTTTTCAGATTAGTAACAAATGACAGCAAAGTGTTCATTCTGTAGGAAAATGTATAATAGAATGTCAACGTAATACAGGGATAAATAGACAGATATATAAATTGAACTATATTATTTTAAACCAACCATTTTATATAAATCACATGGAATATAATTTTATACCAAATTAAATGCATATAATTGGTGAATAAGATAAACAAAAATGGATTAATCTAATTTATTATTGCCTGCTCAATAGAAGTGTATCCTATGTAACCCTACAAATACATTTCGATTGCCTCTGGTTTTGAGAGTGTTTTGATCTTCCATGACCCAGGGAAAGATGAGACTAATACTCTGCGTCAATCCATAGTACATTGAGTTCTAGTTTTATTAAGGAATAGAATAGAGACAGTTAGAAAAACAAATAGTCAAAAAGTTGAAAATTGAAACTTTGGCTATTGACTGAGGTTATACTAGGGCAGCACTGTTTTTTGAAGGTGCATGAAATAGAATAATCGTTGTCAAGATCCTCTTGCAAAGGACAATAACTAAGTTCAGCAAGAAGGTGTTAGTGATGCTATTTTTTTCCCATATTTTTTCACTTTGGTACAAAATATTTCACAATTGGATCATAGCAGTAAAATCAGTCATTCTCTGTAATTCTAGAAATATTCAGACATTTCTTGTAAAGGCCAAGTGCAAAAAATCAGATAGTTAAATGGAATGGTTATAATGCCAATCATCTTAAAAAAATGACTGACATTTTTACCTTTTCTACAAAATGTCAGTGAAGCATACATTTTATAACGTGACTTAAAAATTACTAATTTTATGAAAAAACTGATTTTATGCATATACAAACTAAGAATGACATATTTGACTGTGCTCCTTCTTGAGAAAAAAATGTCTCAGAATACTGCTGAGAGGTGAAAAGGTTAACTTGCTTTGTAGTAAATCATGGACATAGATCATATGATGCTGGTGATAAGGAATTGAGCAGAATGTGGTCTGTGGTCCTGCATAAAAGTGAATAAGTAGTTTTGTTAGCATTATTAGCAAAGAATATTTTCTATTATTAGAAGTTACCCAAAATAAATGGAAATTGACTGGAGAAAATTGAGGAAAATATGGCAACAGTTTAGTGTAAAAAAAAATTAATGGGTAACACACACACAATATAAGTATATTTTATATCTATCCTATCAATATAATCTTAGTACAGTCTTATTGTGGTCTCTGAGCAGCCTTTAGCCACGTGAGTGCTCTTTGTTTATCTTTCCCTGGCTAACAGACCTGTCAGGGCTTTGACCTAGAAACATTTCTCAATTAACTGCACCTTATTGGGACACTTACAGCCACTGGACCCTCTGTGACACTCTCACCAGTTTCTTTAACTCGTAGACTTGTCTGGAGGACATTGCCACAATGGGTCTATTGACTAGTGTCCTCCATTATATGATGGAATGTAATTTTGATGGGAGTGTTAGATTCTGGAAGGATGGAAATTGCACAATTGCACAAACTTTAGTCTCCAAATTAAATTACTTCAATTATTAGTTTTTTCTTTGATTTATTTTTAATTTTTATTAGAAAAAAAATATGAAGCAGAAAGAAGTGTGCATATATATATGTATACATATATATAATTCACATTAATTTTTATTTTTCATTTCCACATTGTTGCTACTTGCAATGATGGTGTGAGATGAAAATATAAATGCAATAAAAAAGATTTGCTGTTTTATTTTCCTTTCTAGTTGTAGTCATACAGTGCCTAGTGTCAACAGCATCGTATGGCGCTTCATTTCAGGTGATAATTCCTACCTCTAGGATTGCATTTTCACATATTCTGGTAATATCTGATGGGTGGATGATTTAGTTAAGAAGAGGGGAGGAGATACAAGGCACTGTGCTAGGATATAGTCTAGAAAGTTCAGACAGTCCAATAGAATAGGACTCCAGGTAGGTATATAAACACCTGACACCTAATTAATAGTTTCTCATCTATCCTTTCTCCTTTAGAGCTACCTATATTTCATTCAGCAACATACCACATCCCTACATCTGTTTTTCAGAAATGTTCTAAAATTCATATTGAGATTGATATTCCATGGGCATCTTAAGGCTTCTTGGATCCAGGCAACACATTGTTGCATTTATTACAATGTATCTGATTTACAGATTGGCAATCATCTGAAAGTGAAAATTCTGAATTTAATTTAACAAACAAATGAAAGAAAACATAAAACCAGTTAAAGAACAAAAAGAAAAGCAAAATCATAACTAAACCAAAACTGATAATGTTTTGTATTTTACTTTAGTAGACCTATATTATAGTGTTCTCTGCCAAAGTACACTTTCCATGTTGAAATATGCCTACACCTCAAAAACCAAAAAAAGTTGTGCACTAGCCTGGAAATTTATAACTAAAAAACTGAAATACCCAGTTGTTAAATCCAGTCCAATAGTTAAAAATCTCATCTAATTCCAATTCCTCTTTTTTTTTTCCTAGCCTTTTACTGGACTTCCTCTGGTATGCTGTTCTCTCTCTCGTACTGGTGTGCCTTGAACTGGACAGAGTACTCCAGATGAAAGTGTGAGTGTGAACAGAGAGAAAAGACTACCTTTCTCCACCTGCTGGCAACCTTCTGTCACGGTCTACTCGGTGGACTCGTGATGATTTGTTTACCTTGATCTTGAAGTGCAAAATTAAGGCAACCAAGATGCCAAGGGGTTATAATTCAATCAAAGAGTAACTTTATTATTTTGCCCGTAAAGCAGCACGCGATAGACAAAGTGGAGAAAAGGGGAGGAAAAAGGTGGAAAGAGGATTATAGCTACCACCACGGGTCCAAAGGCGTCCCCATGGTCCCTGGTCCCAAGCAGCGTCCTGCCAGTCCTCAGTCGTGACCCGTTGTCACGACAGACATGATCCATGATCCAGAGGTGAGGAGATCTCACCGGGGTTCAGTTAGGAACCATCTTTTATGCTCAGCAACAGCACCTTGCACCTCCTCTCTCCCATGGATTGTGGCCAATCTCCGCCTTCGTTTTGCAATCCAGACTGACCTGCGCAGGCCCCAAAGGTTCTCGCTTCACTTGCCAGAACTTGTCTGCACCTGCGCCACCTCGCGTTCGGGGGTCTTCTACTTCCTCACATCATTCTCCTCTCGTGACCACTAGGTGACCTGAAGACCCTCTGCGAGTCTCTGCGCATGCTCTTCTTTTGTTGGCTTCATAACAGGGAGGAGGTGGGGCAAACTTGCTGAGGAAATCCATCTTTTGGACAGCAGCTATTCGGCCTTTCCTTAGATATTACTGGCAGATCGTGGTCACGGTGACTGCTTGTACCAGGCAGTTCTTTTCTCTCAGGCTGTTTGCTTCTCGGTCTCTCTCCAAGTCCC
This sequence comes from Neomorphus geoffroyi, assembly GCA_033558235.1. NCBI lineage: Eukaryota > Metazoa > Chordata > Aves > Cuculiformes > Neomorphidae > Neomorphus > Neomorphus geoffroyi. The sequence continues at coordinate 540,513 of JAUMJM010000005.1, forward strand.
TGATGGCGATGTTGAGGCAAATACTGTTCTTCGGACGAACTCTTACACCTTCCCACTAACGACATCATGGAGGCTGTCAGCCTTCTTGGCTTGCTAAGACTCCTGAGTCCTTTTATGCAAAGCTTTTTTCTAGCCAGTAAGCTTCCACCCCGTATTGGCAAAGCCACCAGGGCGAAGGGCTCCAGAGCAGAGGATCGTGATAGGAGACTCCTTCCTAAAATGGCAAAACCATGGTGGCAAACCTGTGGTGGCAAAAACGCAGGGAGGGAGAGGGTATCACAGTCCCCCACCCTCACTCTTCCTTTCCCCCTCAAGCAGGAAAGGGTGAGTTCCCAATGAAAGCAGCTCTGAATCAGTGTGAGCAGGGACATGAATGGTGGGAGCCAATATCTTTCACATAAAAGAGCAGCCCCCAGGGAGAATCAGTGACCAGAAGAATGGCAAACAGAATGGGAAAACAGGGCATTGTGCGTCAGAAGGACGCGGCGTGGCGATTCACGATGTAGCTCATGGAGGCAGGGCATGCAGGAAGGACATGTGGACAGGACATTGTCCCGTCCTTGCACTAGAGGGTAACTCAACTTGTGGTAATCACCCTCCCAGAAGACAATCTAATTATGATTTCCACTCACCTGAAAGCCATTACCAGAAGGAATGTGGTGACTGAGACGGAGCTCACACATTCACATAGAGTTCTCCAGGTCTCCGGCTGCAGGGAGTTCCTGAGCCTGTCGCTTTTACTGGATGGCTGCAGAGACAACAGATGTTTTCAGTGTGACCAGGTGAATTATCTACTCATCCTCCTGGCAGAGCTGAAAGAGGAAATGGTAAAGGAGTATCAGAGAGTGTAAGAAGGAGATAGATTGGTGGAACCATACCACACCATCCCTGAGGCCAAGGCAGCAGATAGAGGCTCCACAAGAGGCAGAGGGTCCCATTCTCTTGCCGTCAAGCGGAGGAGGACACTTAAGAAACAAGGGAGAATGGAAACAGGTTGCTAGGTTGCTGCTCAAGGTGGTGGGCGAATCCCCTCTCAGCCTCTTTCACCTTCCCACTTATCCTTACACAACAGATATGGGGTTCTGGATAAGGAGGCAGATGAAGGCCCATACAGGGGGTTGCCTAGGGTGACAGTCAGTGCTGTGCATTTTGACTGACTCTATCAAGAAACAGAGGAGGGTAATTGCCGTAGATTATTCTCTTCTGAGAGGAACGGAGGGCCCAATATGGGTCGATGAGACCCATCCCACAGGGAACTCTGGTGCTTCCCTGATGCCTGGATTAAGGACAATAATAGGATGCCTCCCTGGTCTGATATGGCCCTCTGATTATTACCCGCTGTTCTTTATGCAGGTTGGCAGTGATGAGATTGCAGAGAGAAGTCCAAAAGCCATCAAAAAGGACTTTGAGGCACTGGAGCCACTGGATGAAGAATTGGGAGCCCAGGGAGTGTTCTCATCAATCCCATCAGTGGCAGGGAAGAATACTGAAAGGAACAGGAAAACTCATCTGATTAACATATAGCTCAGAGACTGGTGGAAATTTGGGTTTTTTTGCTGACAGGGAGGTTTACATGACATCAGGCCTGCTGGTGACAGATGGAGTTCTGCTGTCTCAAAGAGGGGAATGATTCTCGCAAGTGAGTTGACGGGATTTATCGATAGGGCTTTAACTAGGTTTGAAGAGGGAAAAGGACAAAACCACGCAACACAGGCAGCAATCAGGAGGAGCTGGAAGCCATTGTGCAGCAGGATAGCTATGACTTAGTTGCCATCACAGAAACATAATGGGATGATTCACATGATTGGAGTACCGCAACAGATAGCTACGAGCTCTTTAGAAGGGGTAGGCAGAGAAACAGAACAGTAGGGTGGCTCTGTAAGTTAGGGAAGGTTTCGATTGCATAGAGCTCAGTGACTGTGTTGATAAGCTTGAGTGCTTGTGGGTAAGGATGACGGGGAAGATCAACAAGGCAGATATCCTGCTGGGTGTCTGTTATACACCATACAGCCAGAATGGAGAGGTAGATGAAGCATTCTACAAGCAGTTGGCAGAAATCTCTCAATCGTTCTCCCGGGGGACCTCAATCTACCTTGTGTCTGTTGAAAATACAACACAGCAGAGGTCTAGGAGGTTTGTGGACTGTATAGAAAACAGCTTTCTGAAGCAGCTGGTAAGTGAGCCTACAAGGGGAGATGCCTTGCTTGATCTGTTGTTTACAAAGAGAGAAGGACTGGTGAGAGATATGGTGGTCAGACACTGTTTTGGACTTCACAACTACAAAATTGTGGAGTTTTTGATTCTTGATGAAGTAAGGAGGGGGGTCAGAAAAATCGCTACCATGGACTTCTGGAGGGCAGACTTTGGCCTGTTCAGAACACTGGTTGAGAGAGTCGCTTGGAAGACAGTCCTGGAGGGCAGAGGGGTCCAGGAAGACTAGGCAAGAAGGATGTCTTAAAGGCGCAGGAGCAGGCTGTCCCCATGTGTCATAGGATGAACCAGTGGGGAAGACAACCAACCTGGCTGAACAGAGAGATTTTGTTGGGACTCAAGGGAAAAAAGAGAGTTTACCACTTTTGGAAGAAGAAGCAAACAACTCAAGGAGAGTACAGGGAGTAAGGCTATCCAGAGAGAAAATTAGAAAGGCAGAAACCCAGCTAGAACTTAATCTTGCTTTTGTTTTAAGAGATAACAAAAAATATTTTTACTAATAAATTAAGAACAAAAAATAGAGCAAAGGCGATTCCGTCTCCTTTATTGGATGTGGGGATGTGTGTGAGTGGAACTTTGTCACCAAGGATGAGGAAAAGACTAAGGTACTTAATGCCTTTTTTTCCTCAGTTTTTAATATTCATATCAGCCATATCCATGTTATTCAAACCCCTGAGCTGGCAGACGGGGATGGAGAGCAGCATAACCTCCCCATAATCCATAAGGAAGCAGTTAACAACCTGCTATGCCACCTGGGCACTCACAAATCTATGGGACTGGGTGGGATCCATCCAAGAGTATTGAGCAAGCTGGCAGAGAATCTTAGGTTTCCAAGGCACTCTCCATCATTTGTCAGTAGTCCTGGTTAGCAGGGGAGGTCCTAGATGACTGGAGGATTGCCAATGTGACACCCATCTAAAAGGAGGGCCAGAAGGAGGATCCAGGGAATGACAGGCCTGTCAGTCTGACCTCATTACTGGAGAAGATTGTGAAGTGGTTCATCTTGAATGTGCTCACCAAGCATGCGCAGGACAACTAGGGAAGACAGCACAGGTTCATAAAAGGCAGGTACTGCTTGACCAACCTGATCTCCTTCTATGACCAGGTGACCCAGCTAGTGGATGAAGGAAAGGCAGTGAATGTTATCTACCTGGACTTCTGTAAATTCTTTGATACTCCCTATCATAGTATTCTTCCAGAGAACCTTGCACCTTATGACTAAGACAGGTGTACTCTTCGCTGGGTAAAAAACTGGCTAGGTGGCAGATCCCAGAGAGTTGTGGTGAACCGAGATAAACCCAGTCGGTGGCCGGTCAGAAGCAATGTTCCTCAGGACACAGTTTTAGGGTCAGTCTTGTTTGACGCCTTTATCAATGATCTGGATAAGGGGATTGAGTTCTTCCTCAGTAAGTTTGCAGATGACACCAAATTGAGTGGGAGTGTCTCTTATTAATAAAGAGGTTAAACAATGTTGGGACCCAATATTGACTCCTGGGCACTATTAACAGGGCTCCGAGTGGACTTTGTATCAGTGATCACCACACTTATAGACTGGCAGATCAGCTGATTTCAGTTCACTGTCTTGTCCCCTTACCTAGCCTATACTTCATCAGTCCATCTATCACCGTATAGTATAAAAAGCTTTACTAAAGCAAAGATGATAAGAAAATTAAAAGAAGATCCAGTGATCTCCTCACATCCACTGAGTTAGCAATTTCATCATGGAAGGCTACCTTGCTGCTCAGATATGATTTCCCTTCACAAATCATGTTGTCACCATTGTGACCTTTGTATGTCTAGAAATGTTTTCCAGGATTATTTGCTCTACCACCTACTCAAGGACTTAGATGAGGTTGAATGAATTGTATTTCCTTAGATCTTTGTTCTTGCTCTTCATGAACATAGGAATGACATTTGCTTTCTTCCAGTCCTTAGGAACTTCACGCCATCACCACGATCTTTTAAAGACAATTGAGAGTGGCCGTGCTATGACATCATCAGCTCCCTCAGCTGATGACAAACAAACAAACTTGATCGGTGTATCATACAGTGTATATTACACAAAAATGTATTGTGGACTGAAATATATTCTTACATCTTCATTAAACGATATCCTGTATCTACTGTTTAAATCCTACGGCATTTGTGTTGTAGAACAAAACTAGAGCTCAAAGCTACTGTGGTTCCCTATCAAAGGAGAAATTATTGTAATTATATGGGTTTCAAAGAACTGGTGGTTTGACAAGGGTTTTGTTTATTTGTTTGTTTTCTTGTTTGTGAATATTAACTGAATGACCCTCTTCTTTCTTATGCTATTTCAGGTGCAGTTGCTCAGTGTGCTGTGTTAGGCAACTCTGAGACAGGCTGTTTTGATGGCCCCTTCTCAGCCCTCTGCTTGGGTCCAAGGAGCACAGCCCCTGACACTTCAGCTTTACATATGATCTGCTTGACTTCTGCCTGCTTACAGCATCTGACAGAAAGGTGTTGTTTATTCAGCTGCTACTGTTGGGAAGTTTACAGTGGAGATCCAGCATACTGGGATCTGTCTGGCTGCTCAACAATATGGTACTTGCTTTTTGAAGCTGAAGCAGTGTTGTTGCTGTTGGCAACCACAGCTCCCTATTATAACATGCAGCCATTATGTTGCAGAAGTATTGAACACCACAGGAAAGTGCTACTCAGTGGTAATTTGTAAACAATACATAGCATGAGAATCACCGAGGAAGATTTTCCAGGAGAAAAGAAAGATTTGGATGCCAAAATAACTCTAGAATTTGTCGAGTTTAAATCATCGGTCCTAAATACAAACACACAGAAAAATATTTTTATTAACATTATAGATTATGTAGAATTTTTAGAAATTCAGAAAGACTCTTGAATATCCAAACTTTATTTCATCATTTAACTTTGGACTAAATAAACACCAACAAAATTATATCAAGCAACCACTATGAAATGTTCATTAATAATTCTCCTGGTACAGGTAGTCACATCATAACTGAATGTCGACCCATCATTAGGGACTAAAAGAAAAGCAATTTCCCTAATAGGGAAATTAACTAAGATGCCACAGAATGTTGTTGGGATTTTTTTAACTGATCCTGCTGAAATCACTGATTGTACCAAACCAGCCTCAGTGGGACAGAAGAAGGTTGGTACATTTTGTGGTAATAATGTCTCATAAACTGCCTTTTGATATAGGGAAAATAACTTTTAATCAGTGGTAACAGACAGAAGTCTAAACCACTAATAAAATACACATTTGAAAGTTCTTTGAATATTCATGAGGATGATAGAATGGCAGAAGAGCAATGAATAGAACCTCCTCAAAATCTAGGCTAACGATTAAACACTTCAGAATATTTTGCTATATTTAAAAAACGAAAAAACCCTTACCAAACTAATTACATGTTTCCCCCTAATTAATATTTTTTGTAATTTTTAATATTTTTTTGCTTTTGAATGGAATCATATGAGATAAAGAGCAAACTTAACAATCCCACTAGATATATTTATGAAATTGTAAACATGTGGGGTAAGAAGAGTCAACTGTTGCAAAATGTTTTTCTATTTACTTCAGTGGAGATGTGTTTATTTTCACCTAATGTAGAAAAAAACCCAAACACAACTCATCTTTCCTTACGTGGACAACTAGGGCTTTTAGGCATCTAAGTCATTCTCTTTGATTCCTCTCTATATTTACCAGACTTTTGCTGACACTCAGGGCTTAAAATTGAATCATATTAGAAACTACAGGAAGAGGTTCAAACAGATATAGACAAGATGTTACGTAACTGATTTTCCTAATTGTGTTTAACTTCTAAAACTTTATCAGTGAGGTCTGAACTGAGAATCGCAGAGTAGGCAATATATGAGCTTTGTGATCTCTTGTGTCCTGGACTCCTCAGTATATCTATGGAGGTTCATGTGATCCCCAAAGTCAGTTTCTTGGCTGCTGACTCCAAACAATGTATGGAGATACTTGTTAGATCTATTTTCGATTTTTGAATTTGGATGGAATTCATCAACATCCTTCACAAAAAATGTTATTACTTTATCTTGCCCACATAACAGGTCACCAGAAGTGATAGTTTGCACACATTCTTTTAATGAGTTGACATTCCCAGAATACTGTGGATCATATAAGCACATCCTTCAGAACCTCCCAAACATACTATGGTGCATTTCTCACGGCTCTGGACCTGTGCCATGAAAATGTTTGCCATCTGGAGTGCTTGATACACTTTGCAGACCAAAATTGAATTTTTTTACAAGTCAGTTCATGAAACAGGAGTCTAAAACAATTTTCCTGTCAATTTCTACGTGTCAAGGCTTGTTTCACTTTAGTATCACTCTGTTACATAGTTTTTGGATAGGTCTGTTTTCTGGGGCTTAGATAAGTAAAGTTTAGGTAAATTAAGCTTTCTGACTCAATCTACATGCCTGAGATTAGCTATTTGAAGAATATACTGGCGATGCTATTAAATCATTTAATCATAGAGCAGTTCAGATTGGAAGGGTCCTTGAAAGATCATCTAGTTCAACATTTTGTGGAAAAGGGAGACCAGATGACTTTATCTAACAACCTGTTCAATTCCATCTCGAAAACCTTCAGTGATGGGAACACTACTGCAGATCTGTTGAGACTGAGACCAGGAGATCCAAAGTCCAATGGTGCAAGAACATTTCTCTTCAGCATTGGTCCCAAAACAGTGACATGAGCCAGGGGATAGTACAGACATTAGCTTGATTTGGATTGTGCATGAAAGAGAACATGTTGTAGCCTCTTCCAGGACTGCTTCTTATGTGCTAGTTTCTCATTATCTGCACTAATCAGTGTATGTTCCTCAGGAAAAGGTTATTACAACCTACTGTAAAAAGAGATAAGAGAATCAGGTATCTGGCACTGGACTATTGAACTGTGACTAAACACGTGTCTCATCTACAGTGGTGTCTAGACATATTGTGGATTCCTAATATAGGGTAGACGAATGACACCTAATGAGACTGCATTCATACTGCACTCAGCCAAGTAGGACCTTAATACAATTATTAAAAAGCTTTTCCTGCTATAGAAATCCTAATACATATAAGACTGGGTCTGCAGTGTCAAAAAAGATGATTTTTATTATTTGTAATATACTGAAAGGAAAAAAGGTGGATGAGGAGCACAGAGACTATAGGAAATAATTACAAATCTTACTGAAAGTAATTGAAAGTAACAGAGTAACAGTAACAACACATCAGAGCTGTCTTTGACAGTCATCATGGTGGCACCTAAGAGTGGGTGAGACATGGATTCCTCTGATCTGAACCTGAACTTCAAACTTTAACTTGTCATTAAAATCCTTCGTGGTAAAGAAAGTTACAGCTACTGTTTGCTGGTCAAAGTCAGAACAACATTCGCTATGTAATATTTTTAGTTCAAGATAAAGTTATTTTATGGAACAAAATAACACTGGAATTAACCAACAGTATTAAATAAGTGATCAAATCCTGAAGAATAATTGAGGGAGCCTGTGACAATAAAATGAGACCTGTTAGAAGTGATGTATACAAAACTGAAAAGAAGAAACATTTAAATTGCTTTTGAAACAAATAGACAACGAGGAGAGCTGATCATAACGCTCATACAAAAAGCCGTATGTTGTGAAGTCCAGGTGTTGTGAAATTATAGAAGGCCATAGAGACAGCAGCTGCAAAGTTTAAAAGAGAGATAAAGGTATTGTTTAAGTTTTCAGCAGGTGCATAGTCATGGAAACAAAAGATAAACCACGTAGTGACAACAGAAGTAAATCCATGTATTACTGAAGATCAAAAATAATACAAAAGTTAGAAAAATGTCAAAGCTTATAGGAGAATATCATCAAGAAGAAAACCAGAAAAGATTGAAACATGATTAACTTTGTTCTTTGGTATCAAAAAATAAGGACAGTATATTTCTAGCTGATATGAGAAATGTCAAGTAAAGGTGAAGTTGTAAATTCTAAAGGAAAAACCCTTATATATTTGGAAAATTAAAGAATATATATAATATATATATGATTGTAATATTATCATTATATTGCCTGGTTTCACTTTAGCCTTTTAGGGATCTTACCAAAACTGTGTTCCTTCTTTAGACTTTGAAATAAAAAGGAAACCCATAATGGGATTGAATGCAGGATGGATGCATTAAAGTGTTTTGAAAAATATTAAAGAAATAAGAGAACTCATTCTCTTTGATAATTATTTTCTAGACAAGAGAGTCGTATAAGGTTTCATCTGTTTGGATGTCAACAAATAGAAAGAGCACCAGATGTAAATTTTTAGCCAATGAGAAGAAAAGAAAGATTTGTACCAGGGTAACAGGTTTTGCAAAGAACTGTTTGAAATGTTGCTGTCACTGTGTAATGACAAACATGAAATTATCAGAACTAAATGAAACTAACTTTGGAATTTTTGAAGAACAAGAAGATGATAGAGAGCTATTGTTTAATGTTTTATGCTTTATTTTGGTTTTATTTTGTTGGGGTTTTTTTGTTTGTGGGGTTTTTTTTACAGAATTACATTGGTTGACAACTTTAATTTGGGAGACCGTTGTGAAAACTGAGAACTAATGAAATACCATAAAAATATGAATAATCTTGAGGAGTATATCAGATTAAATCTAAGAGAATGAACTCAAAATTGTCTGAAAATTTGAGTTCAATTATAAATTTTTAGATTTTCAATTTAAAATTAAGAGAAGTAAAAATCTCAAGCTACCCATTTCTTAGTACAGAGTGTAATATAGCTTAACTAATGTTAGATGACTCCATTTTAGATGATTATATCAGAGGTGATGATCCTAAACTCCTTCTTACTCAAAAAGAGAAATAGGCACTGTTAGGAAGCAAATACTACAAACACTAAGTCACCTGCCTTGCCATGAGATGAATTGTGCCCAGAGACACGTTTGCCTCTGTGGAAGAAGTATATACTTCCACCTAAGTTGTAAAAAACAACTCCAGTCAAGAGAATACTATCTCGGTTGACTATAACGTGCCATCAGATGTGCCAATAAAAATAGTAAAATAATCTTAAGATGTATTCAATGAGGCAGTAGAAACAGAGCAATATATTGAATTTCTTAAACGCACAGATGAGCTTTTATCTGAAATACACTAAACAGGCTTTCCATGATAAAAGAAGTGAATTCTGACTGAAAAACGTGTCACAAAGTATCAGACTATGGCTACACAAGAAAAACTATTTAAGACAAAAACTAATACTGACAGGTAGAACCATAAAGTGATGATACCTATATTTAAGGCAGAGATTAAAACAGTATTTCTAACCATCAGAAGATTGAGCTATACAGCTCTTTAATAGAACAGTTGAATCAGAACAAACTCTAACACAACTTTTTCAGTTTATAAAATGGATTATAGTATGTGGCTGTAGGCAAAACAGGCACTTGACTTGTAGTCCAAGAAATCCAGTCCTCTTAAAGTCTCTGATAGTGTATTAAGGAAACTATTCTTTTGTGAAATACTTCAGCAAGGACCAATCTGAGCCTGCAGAGACAATGTGAAAAGAAATATTTTTGAAAATTTTAATACCTCATAAAAACAACGCTTAAGTAGAGAAAATTATATAAAATTGACTAGAAACTAGAAAAAAATCACAATTTTATTAAACATTGACATCTGAAAGAAAAGTGGAAAAGAAGCTTTATGGTTAAGTCCCATTTCTAATTAAAAAACATGATTACTGTCTTTTAGAGTGAAAAGTTAATTTCATATGGATCGTGGTGGGTTTTTTATCCTAAGTTAAATTACTAGATAGTAAATGTTAAACATATTTGTTAACAGCAGGATTTTCAATTTACATTTTAACACCTTTTTATTTCATACTGTAATTTAATTACAAACATAAATTTTGTGCAATAATTAGTAATATTAAGAACTGAAATAGAAAGCTGAGGTTTATTTTACCGAAATTTACCATTTAAACGTGTTATATAATGTAGGATTCTGTGCCGCACTTTGAAGACCTAAATTTAGGCAGCAAATGTACCTAGCAGGACACTGTTCAAGTGTAAATTTCCATACATAAGCTAGTTATCTAAGTTGCCATGGAGATCTATAGAGGTTTAATCAGGACAATGAATGGATCCTAGAGAGCTAGTAAGACCAAAGCCTTCAGAAGTGCCACTCCTAACCCACACATAAGAAACCCTAGGGCATCTGGCACAAGATGTGGAGCAACAGCTATGTAGAATAAACTGAGGCATTTCAGGTGGTATTAGATGCCTGCTGTGAGCATCAGAGTTGAGCTGTTAGGGCAGCCGCTCTAACAGAGTCAGTTTCTGAAGCAGTCTGTTTCCCTCTGTCCTTATGGAAAGGAACATAGGTAATTCCTTATACAGTGAGTGGAGATGGGATGGGAAGGTGTGGGATGGGATGGGATGGGAAAGGACAGGATAGGATAGGATAGGATAGGATAGGATAGGATAGGATAGGATAGGATAGGATAGGATAGGATGGGATAGGATAGGATAGGGTAGGATAGGATAGGATAGGATAGGATAGGATAGCATAGGATAGCATAGCATAGCATAGCATAGCATAGCATAGGATAGCATAGGATAGCATAGGATAGCATAGGATGGGAAAGGATGGGAAAGGAAGGCGGGGCAGGGCATAGCAGCAAGAAGAGAGCTCAGACAGTAGTTGGGCAGAATTCCCAGACTGTAGTGGAGAAATATGAAAAAGAAGAATTACAAAGGATTTCTCATTTTTTTCCAAGTGAAACACTGTGATGGACTCACTGAACTTATCAGATCAACAACGTTTAAAAACAAGTGAAGTTTGCTTTGCAGCACAAGTATAAGTTTATAAAAAATTTATTGCCACAGGAGGCAAGAAGCCAAAACTTACTGAAGAAGTTCATGGAAGAAATTCACTTGATAGTAAGTATAATGAGGTAGATATCATAGCTAGCTGGATAAGCCACCTCTCCTAAAGCAACTAAAAGTATACTAAGTTTCACAAAAAGAGGAAAGAATTGTAAAGCAGAAGGTAATGAATTCTGGTGCTCCCTCGTGTTTCTTTAGAGGACCAATTACTTGCATGTTGTATCAGCCCTTAATCTACTGATCATATTATGCCTGTCTTTTATATTACCCCAACACTTGTTATCCAGAGCCAAGGCAGGACTCCATCTTGACTTCGTAATGAATTCATTTGGCCATATGACATGATTGGAGATACTCTGAGAAGAAAACAAAACTCCATCTTGTTATTTCTTCATCTTTTTTATTTCAGTCTTCATTCTCACAATTATCTCACCTATTCTCCTCATGTTGTACCTGCTGTTAGTGTAATTTCTAACCTACATTTCTGTTTTATATGCACCTCGCCCGCTACACCCACATCCCTCCCACGCACACACAGAGGTATAAGTGCTTGCTTTTCTTTTCAATTTTATTTCCTCTCTGTTCTTATATCCACGTCCTCCTTCCTGCTCAAAAAAGCAGAAACAAATCAAGCAAACAGCAATACCATCAAGTTGTGTATAAAATGAACCTAAGTAACCATGTAATTATTCTCACTCTATTGCCACTGCTCCTTATTGCTCTCACTTATTGTGTCATCTTTCATATCATAAGACTGTAGGCTCCTTGGGGAAGGGACTGCATCATTTATTTTCTCTTTGAAGTACCTTCACCACCTCAGGCACTTTGCAAGTAACAAATAATAATAATAATCATCATTAATCAGGTAATGGGATCAGTAGAAAGCACCAGTCATTGGCAATTAAAATCTTAGCAACAGTAGGCAAGTTTCTTCTTCAGTATATAGAAAGTCTTTTCTTTCTGCTCCTTCCTAATTAAGAAGCCAACATGGTTTATCTAACATAGAATACTGCACCTCTCAAAGGGCCTTTATTTGCCTTTATTTTTATTTTGTTTCTTTCAGACCAAAAGGACGAATGAAATCCACAAAGCTTACATTTAAGTGGCCTGTGGCTTAAAATACATATCTGTTTTCTGAACATTCTGAACATTTTAAAAGACATCTGTTTTCTGAACATTCCAAATAGCAAAGGTGATTAAAACTGAGGTTATTTGTTCATTTGATAGAACACTGATTTTGCTAGAGCTGAAGGTCTACATTATCAGATGAGGTGAAGAAATTTGATTTCATTAGTTGCTTTTGAAATCCAATGAGTTTTCAGCGTCTAACTAGTACAATCAAGGATAACTGAATCTAAGATGACACAGCGTTTCCGTGCAGCTGGTATCAAGAGGTATTTTTATAATGCGGCTTGTCTGCACCGTTGGAACCAGACAAATGAAGGCTCATTTCTCCTTTTTCTTTTTGAGTTACTTGCTCACAAAAGCCAAAAAAAATATCTATAGTATTCCTAAACAACCAATTGATATTAAGATTTCTTTTTTCCCCTGATTGGCAATGACTAGACCTACAGTGTATTTCTGCTTATTATCCATTAACATTTTACTCCATTTGTATCTATATCCAAAGCTTTCATATAATTATTTTTTACAGCTTTAATTACAGCAAGACACCATGTAATATTGATGAAAGGCCTTTAATTTCATTTCTGAGACTTAGAAGATCTTCCAGAATAAATGATAGAAAGATATTCTCTTTATTAAAACAAATAAAGTGTCTTAATTGAAAATATTGATAAAGACATACTTTAGGCAAAAATCATTATGTAATTCTAGCGAATACATCATTTTAATCTCAGAACACTTCCCATTTTCCCCCAGACCCATTTTTTCCTTCACAGTTCTGCTGCTTTTTCTTGCACGATATAAAAGCTATTCCACTTAGCTTTAGCTGTCTGTTTTCTTCCCCAAAACTTTCTGTTCACATTTTTAACATATTAGTATTCATATATCTAAGACTAAATAAATTAGATCTTGAAACACTTCCATGCCCCTACCTTTTCCATATACCTTCATATCTATTAATTGACTCTAAACTAAGGTCTTTCCCCTTTTGTGTTCAGTTTTATACGTAATCTCATAAAATGCACATGCACATGTCTTCTACATATATCAATAGAAAAATTCTAAATGTGGTCTATAAATCATATATAACAAGTGTAAATAAATATGAATTTTTCTAGGTTTACAGGATATAAGTAAAAAAATTAAAAAGTGAGGGATGTAGGGATGATTGTAAGTAAAATTAATTTTTATAACTGTATTTACCCACATATATCAATTCCCATAGAGATACAGGTGTCTCATATGCTCTACTCTTGCTGTTGTTTTTTATTATTATTGTTGTTGTATAATAATTCATTTATAAATTTCATTATAACCTCTTTGAAACAGAGGCCATGTTTTATTTCTTCTGTGAGACACATGGCATACTTTTGAGGATTTAACACTTAATCCCAAAGTGGTGAACTTTATTACCATGCTTCATATTTCACATACAATCCTAATTATTTCTTCTCAAAGTACTTAACTAAGGAGCAAGATGCTTTTCTATGTCTTTAAAACTTTGCCAACACAGCAGCCAAAAGGTGTGGTTAGAGCATGTAGTAGGCAACACACTTGTGATATTTTAATTAGTACAGAATGGATAAGAGTGGCAACAAACTTAGAATCACCGTCTGTACATGAGCATCTTGGAGAGTATCCCCTTTTCCACCATGTGATAGTGGATTTTTTTCATTCAACTTTATTGGTGTTGCCTGTGAGACTAGCTGGATTAGCATGCTTTCATTCGTCCCTGGTGTCATGCTTTGTGCTGAGTGAAATGACTGAATGCTCCCACATTCAGCTTTATAGTTGTTAGAAGAACCTCTTCTCTCATCCATTTACCACAAAATATGTGCTGATTTGAGGGAACAGTGGTGGTGGTGTGGTTTTTGGTTGATTTTCCCAAACACAGCAAGAGGATTACGCATAAGAAGTTATTCCTAAACTAACAGATGCAGTAGGGCTGGATATAGACTTATGGAAAGAGGCAGATGAGGAAGGGTTACACAGCTGCACAGTTTTCCCCTTATTATTTTTGGGATTGGCGCTTAAATATAAATAATGGGTACAAGTAAAAGCTCAGTTAATCCATTGCCTGCTCTGTAACCCTGAGTTACTGTGTATCTCATACTGTTGCACGTGATATTTGCTGTTTTCTTTTTCTGCCCCTGGACTCTAAGTAATTGTTATGACACATCCTGTGGTGTATGTTGGCACTCAGCGGCTAAAGACTCTGCATCTACCACATTATCACTGTGGTGCTGGGAGTGTGCTGTAATTCTTCTGTGATCAAGGCTGATAACTGATAGTGTTCTCACCTACTGGTTGTGGTATACATCTGACCCTTTCTCCGTTAACCCACATACCAAGTAGCTAAACCATGACATTATTTGAAAACAAGAAATGCCTTTCAGCTGAACAAATATTGTTTTTTAAAAAAAAGGTTATGGTTCTCAAACTTGATATATTACAGGACTTCTATAGCATTTGATTTACAACATTATAGCCAAGACTCTTATTATTAACAATCAAGTGATGCTATTGCAGGCACTGGTTTCACACACTTTGCAGTATATTGCAGCCTTTGATTGTGACAGATTTTTATGCTATGCTACTCAGTGATCGGGCATATATCGAGCAAAATCACTGAGCCAGGTTTCATAAATACATAGCTGATGATTACGTTTCCCTGCACAGCCTCATCTACAGTCTCATGCCTTGCAGTTCACTGTCTTTAACCAGCGTGTGTCTCTGATAATTGGTTCTCTTCTGGCATCATCTCTGGAGCTATTGTTGAGTGGGAGTGTGGTGCAGGCTATTTGTGTCTTTTCATATGAGAGCAGATACTGTGATTTCAGCCACAGTCCCAGTAGTTGTCATCCAATCTGCCCAAATTCCTACTTCTTCCTGTAGTCTTTTAATAAGGACTATATTCTGAGTTTATGACTGGCAGTTACTTCATTGCTTGTTGCATTGTGCAGGCCACTGCTACCAGGGATCTTGTGCTCAGCCCTGTTTATGAGGGATAATGTCACTTTTTGTGAGGCTTTCTTTGATAATACAGCTGCATACAGGGGAGAAGCAGTGACTGTGAGGAGATAAAGGGAGGTGAAGAAATGCCCATTGGATCATAAATTCTTAGAAGAAGAGTTTCAGTATTTGTCTCCACTCCTGGATAGCAAACTAACAGCTAAAGGAAGCTTACTCTTGCCAGCCCTTTGAAGAAGCTGATTTCCCCACTCTGGGTTTGTACTGCAGTGCTATCAGCAAAAATGTTGCTGGCCTCTTTATTTGAAAAGAAACTTTGGAATTGCCTTTATGGATCCTGACTCTGAACAGTGGCCTTGTAATTTCTTGTTCACTAGACAAATGTTTGTCATGCCAATCCTGCGGCCCTTCTTATTCCTTCAAGATTTCATTTGAATATTTTCTTTGCCATGGTTGTCCGTAAATGCTTGATCCCAACACACATTTATTGGATGATGTCTTCATAGGATAGAATCATAAGGTTGGAAGAGACCTCTGAGATCATCAAGTCCAACCGTGCCTCTCTCCCTACACTAAACCGTGTCCTTAAGGAACTCATCCACCCATCTTTTAAACATGTCCAGGGATGGTGACTCAACCACCTCCCTAAGCAGCCTGTTCCAATCCTTGAACACCTCTTCAGTAAAGAAATTCTTCCTAATGTCCAGTCTACACCTCCCCTGGCACAACTTGCAGCCATTTCCTCTCATCCAATCACTTATCACTTCTGAGAAGAGCCCAGCACGCACCCCGTCACAACCTCCTTTCAGGCAGTTGTGGACAGTGATGAGGTCTCCCCTCAGCCTCCTCTTCTCTAAGCTAAACAACCCTAATTCTCTCAGTCTGTCCTCATAGGGCTTATTCTCCAGCCCCCTCACCAGCCTCGTTGCCCTTCTGTGCACACGCTCCAGCACCTCAATGTCCTTCCTGTAGTGAGGGGCCCAAAACTGAACCCAGCACTCGAGGTGCGGCCTCACCAGTGCTGAGCACAGGGGCACAATCACCTCCCTGCTCCTGCTGGCCATGCTGTGTCTGATACAGGCCAAGATGTCATTGGCCCTCTTGGCCACCTGGGCACACTGCTGGCTCATATTCAGCCAGCTGTCAACCAACACCCCTAGGTCCTTTTCTGCCAGGCAGCTCTCCAGCCACTCCTCCCCAAGCCTGTAACTCTGCCTGGGATTGCTGCGTCCCAAATGGAGGACTCTTCATTTGGCCTTGTTGAACCTCATTCCATTGGTCTCAGCCCATCGATCCAGCCTGTCCAGATCCCTCTGCAGAGCCTCCCTTCCTTCCAGCAGATCCACACTTGCACCCAGCTTGGTGTCATCTGCAAACTTGATGAGGGACTTCAGCCTAATGCCAGGGCGTGAGTCACCCATCAGCATCTTTCGTACATCCTTTGCTGCAAGACTACAATAATTGGGAGTGGGGAAGTATCAGAGCACTGAGGAATTCTTCTTTTTTCCCACTTCTTGTATTTAGTTTCTATCTCAAAACGGAACAAGACCCATGATTCCCTAAAGATCTATCAACCAGCTATAGCTCATCTGGTAGGTCTTAGATTATTAGCTCTTGTAACATAACCTTAAGAAATAACTTTGCATAAATACAGATAGCTGCTCAGCAAGGCATAATAAAAATGATAGAAAATATAAGAGCAGATTGACTTCAGTTACGGTTAAGTAACTGGGACATGTTAGAAGAGTCACAAATGAGAAATGAGCCAGACAGAGGTCAACAGACCAGCTCAGTTATACATCAGATAGCTTATTTTTTTGAATAGAATGACATGACTGAGTAATAGATCTTTGCCATACACAAATTAGAATATCTTCATATTAGTAATATCCAATTATTTTATTTAGTGCAATACCATTTTATATTAGCAAAAGATAATAACTGAGAGGTTTACACAAAGACACTGTTCTTTTGCCGCAGAACTTGTATTTATGCCAAAGTTCCCATCTGTGGATGTCCTGAGAACATCATTGGAATACAGTCTTTGAAGTCCGGGAAACCAGATAAAGATTTCATCCCTAATACATTGGTCACATTTTAGTGGTCTTCACAATAAAATATAAAGATTTGAGTATAAACATCTGGGTTAAATTTCTTTATAAATTATTGCTATAATCACAGATTTCCTAAACTATTTTCTACCCCTATAATAATATATATAAACCTGTTTCCTCTAAATGGCATTGTTATATATTTATTCCTTCTGCACTTCAGATTTTAAATTAAAACAGAAAGATTTATTGGAAGAGGGGGTAATTATTGTTTTGCAAGTCTATTTTTCCTAGGTTCCTAAAACTCTCAGGGCTCCCAGCTTGTGTCTGAGTGTCAGTAGTGTTCTTATGCACCAGCACTGATAATTTTGCTTGTTTAGCAAGTCCCTTTTCAGTGACAAACTCAGTGACTACTTGTCATTTGCTCATGGATTTTGCAACAGCAGACTGAGTCTCACTTGAGTGTCATCTTTACCTGAACAGTGGATGTCTTCAAGAAAAAGCCATTTTGAACAAGTATCACAGTATCACAGTATCATAAGGTTGGAAAAGACCTTTGAGATCATCAAGTCCAACCTATGACCCAACACCTACACCTACTCCTACTTGTCAACTACACCATGGCACTAAGTGCCTCAGCCAATTTCTCTTTGAACACCTCCAGGGATGGTGACTCGACCACCTCCCTAGGCAACGCGTTCCAATGAACAATTACCCTCTCAGTGAAGAATTTCTTCCTAATGTCAATCCTAAACCTCCCCTGGCGAAGCTTGAGACCGTGTCCTCTCGTTCTGTCACTGGTCGCCTGAGAGAACAGTCCAACTCCTGCCTGACTACAACCTCCCTTTAGGTAGTTGTAGAGAGCTATAAGGTCTCCCCTGAGACTCCTCTTCTCTAGGCTAAACAATCCCAGCTCCCTCAGTGGCTCCTCATAGGGCTTGTGCTCCAGCCCCTTCACCATCCTCGTTGCTCTCCTCTGGACAAATTCCTTCATTCCTCCTTCATTCCAAATTGCCCTGAGGACTCAATCACTAAGGTGTGAGGTCCAGACTTTGGTTGTGGTCCATTTTCAGTTTGTGCTCACTTGTATCTGTGTTAGTCCTGTAGAATATTCCTTTCTGGTTTTACTGCCTTTTAAAGAGCCTGCAGCTGCTGTGTATGCTCATGTTTCTGCATAATGACCTTGTTCTGCAGATAACAAGGAATCTTCCTCCTACAAAAGCATGTAACACCTTTTTACTCTATATGCAGATGAAAAGTTTTACCACTGACTTCCCCAGGCCTTTGATCAAGCTATAAGTAGGCTTTGCTATAGGGTTTTAAGAGTCAGCTCAAGATTTTGAGTTTCATCTGGGATATTTGTGCATATGAGTTAGTTAGGAAGTGTAGAGTGAGTTTACGCATCAATTCATCATGCAGTGAATAACGCTGTGGATTCAGTCATGCTTTGTAACATTAAATACCTCTACTGCTAAAAGGGATAGAAAGAGAAACTGATCTCTGGCTCTGGAGAAAACTGGCACTGGTTGTTCTGTGTCCTTGGTTCTTAGGAGTAGCTCCTTTAACCCTAATTTCTCTTAGAGACATATGCATAAAGTACTCCAAAACAGAGTCATGGAAAAAAAGCTATCCACTTGTTCCCTTGCTCCCTTTCGTTTCGCAATGTGAACGTGTCCTTTAAGAGTCCCTTTACTACTGTAACCAAGAGAGAAGCACACTACTGATAAGAATCTTTCTCGTTCTCCTTGCTGGTTCCCTCTGAAGGCTCACGGTCCATTCTGGACAAATGTCAAACACCTGTATTTGAGGAGAGAGCTGTGGAAGACATTTTCAGGTGCTGAGTGCTGGTTTGGAACTGAAGTTTGCAGATTCCTTTCGGTAACTCTGACCCTTCGAGCTGGTTTAACAGGGGCAACATCTAGTAGGGAATCTTATCCTGCCACTGAAACACTCAACCTAATACAGGGATTGCTCAGTTCTTTATATGTCGGTGGAGTCTCACTATACTTGCTATGCAGAACTCCACTTCTGAAGGCCCAGTTTTCTCACAAATACAGGATGATGAGTTCTGAAGAATCATTCCCTTCATTATCCATCTTTTGAGACTTGATGTTTGTACTTTTTTTCCTTCTAATGAAGAAAGAAGAAAAAGATAGAAGGTTACTCTACCCTCTTCTGTTTTATCTTGATCTGCTTTAAATAGCCACGGTTTAGTTTCCCATCATGCTTCAGTTTAGTTAAAAGTGCCTCCTACATGATTTAATTTTTTTTACGTGCGTGTATACACATAAAAGAGGCATGAAAATTACTTATGAACTTCCTTTTATCTATTCATACAAATAAATATCTACAAGCATCAATATATAATCCTGAATATTTTATATTGTGTTTACATTAATTTATTTGTATATTTCTACATTAGTTTCCCTTTCGTGCTCTTATAATTTTTTAAGACTAAATATATATTTTTATTTTTTTAACAAACTGTGCCCTGTAATTTGAAAAATTGTCTTGAAAATCATGTGATCATTCTTCTGGAACCTAAATTATGTTGTACGTGATGAAACAACCCTCCCTTTGCATAAGGTTTTAACTACCTGAAACATATTTACCATTTTGTGGAATCCAATGACGTCTGGAGATTAAAAGATTTAGAAGTGCATACAATGCTGTCACTCTCAGGTAAAAGGCCCATACAAAAGCCTTATGGGAAGTCATCCTTAAAAATTAAAACATCCTTAAAAGAGAAAATAAATATATTTTGAACATCTTATGAATAATATGAAAATAGCTTCATACATTTTGTTACAGATGTGTGTTCTGTTGTACAAAGGAGACGGCTGCTACATTTTCTTTTTCAGGTGTTTCTGCTAAGCCTTTTATTGTAAAGACACAAAGACTTTTTATTAAGTCTTAAAAAAAAAATGCATGATGTAATAGATACATTGTTAAATATCCTATTAAATTAACAGTTTCAGGAGTCATAGTTCCTTCCATAGATAAGGAAATTAAAAAAATCCACATATACAATATGTTTCTGAAACAAGTTTTCAGTTAGTGTAAATAGTAAGAGTGGTAATCTAAAAGAGCTGGATATTTTTTCAGCATCTAATAGATTTCCAATTCAAACATTATTTTACTTATATGAATTCCCAACATATTAAGTATTTTTTAATCAAAAAAATCAATATTATATTCTAAAAATTGCATTTTATTAGTCTACAGGCAAAGTTACTTGAATGTTTCAGCACTATTTAACTGTCAGCCATTTAGCACTTTAATTTGAAATTGATCATTAAGGATTCATTTTGTCTCACTACAACTATTTGTAAACATTATCCTCACTTTTCTTGTGTCTTCATCAGTACCCTGTCATCTTTGCATTAGTTTGTAACCTATTAGAGTCTCTCTAATACATTAGCAACTGATCTTTTATTAGACAAACACTGATAAAGTGAACCGTCAGGTAACAACTGGGGTAACTGATACCCCTAGAGCAAATCATTGATTAAAAATTACAAGGAATGAAGAAGCACAAGCACTGTGAACTATTTCGCTTCTCTGCAAACAAGGGTAAGTGGTCAGTGCTCAATCGTGTAATTGAGAGAAATTATCATTTGAGATAATCACTGGTAAATGTATCAATAACATTTGTTAGTAAATAGATGTAGCCAAATTTTGCAAATAATTTTCTATTAATTCCCCATTTCTGACTGTTCGATACATACAGTCTGTTTGAAGGAAAGGCAATGTACAATATCTAGTATAAGCAAGTTCTGGAAGCTACTATTTTTCAAACCAATCGTCCCACAAGCAGAAGGCCAATGAAGACTACTTCCCTGAGGATCTGCGTCCTATTTCCTAAAGATTTTTACTTAGTTATTGACAGGTCTTTTTTTAGTTCCTTTGAAAGAACACTTATTGCAGTCTCCTCAGTCTTCCTTAGCTGCACCAAACCCACAACGCTTTCCTCTCCATTTTATGTTTCTGCCATGCATTATAATAGCCCCAGCTGTTTTCATATTAGGGCTCAGACAATATCCTTAGGGGGTTTTTGTGTCTGCTGCTAGCTGGGCAAATGAAAGCACACTCTACATCTGGTTAAGAGCTACAGCTGCTGTGGCAGGCTAACAAATAACACAGCTGGTCAATTCCCAGCTGTGCCTTGGGGAAGATATTAGTAAGTTCTTCATCTATTATCTGTCTCCTGATTTTTCTCAAAATTCATAGATACATAATCTCTTTCAGATCTCTAGTCCTTTGTGAAATTTGCTTGGAAAGATTGCATCAAAGACTTTTGCAAATGAAAGGGGACTGAAAGAGAAATGTTATTAATTTCCTTAGGAGAATGGTATTTGTAATATATCTGTTTACTGGCATGGCAGTTTACATCAACAGTTTATTTTCTGTGTAGCAAAATGGAAAGGACTATGTCTTGGTCCACAAGAGATTAAGTTTAGACCATCAACAAAACAGATGCTTTTTATGGTTAAGATAGAACATATCTGAGCTATATGATGGCACTCTATGGAGATGTCATTGACACCACTTGAGCAGAAGCCAGGTAATTTTTCTAATGCCTTCATTTTAATGGGAAGAAAACCTGTATGTGCACTCAAATGTGACATGACCCTACTTGCAAGTAAGGTTATGATGTAAAACAAATTCCTCTCTGTTACATTCCATAGTAAAATCAAACAGAGATCATAGGCTGCAGAGATGGTACCACAGTCCCCTGGGTCAGGATCCCAGTCAGGATTATGTGGAGATCAGGATATCTAATACTAATACCAGTGAAAAAGGAAGAGATTAACAATTATTCCCATGTAATAATCATCAATAACACACGATAACACATGAATCTTCTCTCTTTTTCAGCTCATGTTATTTTTTTTCTGTCCCTATAAGTCTCTAAAAAAACCCAGAAAACAAAACACACAACTTACTGCATTTTTTTCCTAGTTTACACCTTAATGAAAACCCAAATCCCTTAAATTCTACAGATCAAATCACCCACAGTTAGCATAGATTGGAAAAGGTTTATTTTGAAAATGATTACATCACGCTAGGGTGACTACAAAAGGCTTCTTAATGGTTAAGCAACTGGAGGGAAACCCTGAGTCTGCAGAAGTTGGTGAGAGTTTTTTCACAGATTTCAATGAGGTCAAAACTTCATGCCCAGCATATTTTGATCTTTGCTTATCACGCATTGTGACCCATCTCCCTTTCTCTTTTTGTCATCTCCTTTTTCTTATATTTTGGTCTGAATAAAGGACTGTTACAGAGAAGCACCACGTTCAGAACACTTTGCCTTGATCTCTGGTTTCAGGGTTTATATTCAGGTCACAATGCCAATATTTATGAAGATGTTTGTAATACTTATCTATTAAATATCTCTTTCTTCAGTGTGATTGTATATTTGATATTTTTAAATAGGCACTTTTGAAGTGACTTGGAAGTTGTATTTAGTCTAGTCAAAATAAAACACAATGATCTTCTGAAAAGAGACCTTGCCTTTGCTAGGCTGAGACCATATCTGATGCCAGTGAATGAAGAAAAAAGTGCAGTTGCTGGTTGCTTTATGGTTTATACCTTTCTCACATATTTCTTACATTATTCTCTTTCATGTGGAAACTCCCACAGATTTATAGCTCACTGTTACCGTTTCCTCATTTAAACAAATGAAGACTGGACTGTAGCCTATGAACCACAACATTCCATGGACAATGTAATAACTAAGCCTCCCCGTACGCAACACTAGCTAATTTAGTCTTTTAATTCTATCTTTTTTTTTTTTTTTTTGCATCAGGAGTGATAATATCTGTTACAATGGAGACAGCTTTCAAATAAGGAACCTTCTCTAATAATGTCCTCTGATGTGTGAACAGTTTTGCCTCACACTGTGGTGAAGGCTGTGTAGATGGCATACTGTTGTCACCAGGCACTGGGGCCTCCATTTCTCTGTGATGCAAAATGCCAAGAGGAGCTGAGTCAGTAAACGGCAGAGCAAGCTAATTAAATGGTACTGGGACATAAATGCACAGCAGTAATAGGCCACTGACATTGGTAAGAGCTATGAACTTGTCCTCTACTGTTTGCTACAGAGTCCTACTTTCTGGTAGGGGTGGGAGGGGCTGAGGATTGGGAATCTCATCTCTTCTCACAGAATAATATTGTTCTTGTCCTTTCCTAGCCACACAATATGCAATACAATACTGGGTAAAAGTAGTTAAAATTTACGTTGTGGTTTGCTCTTCAAAATAACTTCAAAGTATAGTTTGACGTGGATACTGCAAAAATTCTGCAACTTTTCCAGCCCCTGCAGGCATGAGGATAAATCACGTCAGTGATCAAAAGGTTTTCTGCTTGATCAAAATGTTTTCTGCTTGCTTTCTCTTTCCTCTAAAACTAGCAACTTTTTCTTGCTTTTCCTCCCCTCTAATAAATTAGTCTCTTCTTTTTCTTTATCACCTGTTAACTAGTACTGAGTTGTGATGGTGTCCGACTTCTCTGTCTATATGTCTGCAGTGCCATCTTCCTAAATGTCACTATGCTTCAATTCTCTCTTTTGACATCCATCATGCTGAACTCTCACGAATGAGGCCATTAACCCTCACCACCTGTTCTCACTTTAGAAGAGGGAAAACTGAATTCTTTCAGGTGAGGCTGTATTTTGGCTTGACATTGGGTTTCCGTTGTTTTTCAAAGGATTGTGTGATGTTTTTGTTAAGTGACATTTAAACACTAACAACAATAATGAAATCTCAACAGGGCAACCATGTTCATTTTGGCACTATTAGGAAAATAAAGAGCTACAGAAGTCATTTAAAAATAGAACAGACCAAAAATTTTTGAGGGAAAGATGAGGGAAAGAAACTGGAGGGTAAGTATTAAGGAAGTGGTATGAGAGGAGCAATAATCATTCAAAGCTTGCATTGTTATTAATATAGACTATAACTGCAATGCTGCAATGACTGCCTACAACCCAGTCACCTGTATGACCAGCCTCCCACTTCCTTTTCAAATCTTCCGTTCTCTAGCCTTTGCGAATGTTATGTTTCATATTTATTTTTGTGATAGGTCCTCTGCAAGTGACTTTTATTTTTAGAAGGCAAGATCAAGTTTTGAGTTACGTTTACCTCGCTTATCTCATGCAACTTTCATCCAGAGAATTCGATTGTGGATAAAATACATGTGCAACAGGGCCAGGGAACTTTAACTGAAACAGCGCATCAATCACCAAGTATAATCAGAACATTGATAGCTTGATCTCCATCTGCATTCAAACAAACTAAAAATAGAAGGTATATAATACTATTAGAATATTTTGATGAATAACTTCTCCGTGATGTTTTATTCAATAGATTTCAGATGGGCATAAGCTTCCTACACCTTCATAACACAGTATTGTTAGCATATTCATTATGGTGTTAAGCTCCCTCCATTCACTCTGTGATGCAAATATTCTGATTGTTCGGCGCACTGGGATAAGAGAAGTTTGAACACAATGATTCCACAAAACCTTACATTTTCTCATGTCTCTTCAACTGACTTCTATTCTTCCTCCTGCTGAATGTCTTCTATATTCCAGCCTTATATGTCTAGTATACTTCTTATTCTACATATTTATATTTCACTGCCCTAGACTTTCTTTTTGTCTTGCTCAAGCAAGTGTAAGATTATGTCAATGTTTTTAACAGCTAGTCAATATGTTTGGGTTTATTGTTGTTCTATGTCCATTGAAAATTTCAAAATAAGGTTTTACTGTTCTTATGTGCCCATAGCTTTCTCACTATACTCAAAAAAAGTAATGAAGATCTTCTCAGTCTATTTGTTCAATTGTAGTAGATGGCGTGTAATTTCTTAGGGCAAACTTAGTCATTCCATAGATTTGAACACTTTACCAAGGAGGATATATTTTTAATATCCATCACAATAAAGCTGCCCAAAAACCCCACACCTGAAATCCAGACTGATGTCTATTACCGTAAATAATATATCATTGGTTTCCTTTGTGGTTAATAATGGAAGCCAAATATGTAATCATAAGGTTAAAACTAAATAATGATGGGAACTAAAATTACTATTTACAGTAATAATCAGCTCCCATCATGACATAACAACAAATTAAAAAATAATGGAAGAGTATTATTAGCAAGATCATGGTACTACTAATCAAACACTTTTATTGATTGAAGAAAAGCCTTGACAGTTTTGTTATTCAGATGATCACTTCATATAATATACTTCATCAAGGTGATTTTTTTTTTTAGGTCACACATGTGCAGGAGATTACAGTGGTTCTGTAAACTGCTATGATAGCTTTTTTATGCCAATTTACTCAACACAGGAATCTTGTATTACGTTCTATTCCGAAAGCAAATGCATTATCCAAATATATATCTTCTTTCTTGCTGAAATTGTAGGACTATCTTATTAGAAACAGCCAGGGTGTATTATTCTCCTGACTGAAACGAACATTTTGGAGTCTAGCCATGGCCAGAATTCCTGTTAGCCTATTGTCACCATGTGAAAAGAATGTAATAATTCATAGGGCAAGTACGTCACAGCACAAGAAAGACACAGACTTGCATCCATGATTGAGAGCAAAGTGATTCAGACTAAGTAGCTCTCATAAGAGGATCAAATAGGTTTCCCACACAGCAATTTGCCCCAAATCCTAATTGCCTGAGTAATGATAATGTCTCAAGTTCTTTACCCATAAATGGTCTTTTGTATTTGGTGACATATCACCATACACTCGATTTCTAACCTGCAGCGATGCAGATTTTTTCTGCTTCATGGTTGTATTTCAGACATAGAACAGGATGCAATGAGTACTTGGGACAATCAAATAAAATAAGGAGATGGGAAGTAAAACCATTTTAAATGAGAACATTTGGAATGATACTCAACAGTCCTTGTTCTGCCATTTACTTTGTATTGTTTGACCAGAACAGTACAAGCGAGTTAATCTCTGAGGAGACGAAGACAGGAGATGTACAGGTTTGATTTACAGTAATGTTTCTTTTACTTACGTAAATGTAGAGTAAAAAAGGATTTCAGTGAAGGGAAGAAAAAAATGGGGTCTGTCTCTCAGTTAATTGCAATTTCTATAGTTCCTTTACGAAGGTTGATTGGAAGTGTTGAGTAACAGTTGACACACAGGAACTCTGTGACAGGCAGACTCCTAAAAGAAAAAATATGTCAGACTGTGTTATGTAATCTATCTAAGGGGAAATAAAAGGTGTCAGGCTGCAGACCTACCAGCCAAAAGGCATCATAGGACCTCTGTACTGGATGTCTGAAGCAAAATTTTAGTGGCAGGATGGGGATGATGGAGAAACAGCCTCTGTGAAAAGAGGCAAGGGCTTCCCTGTGGCAGACACAGCTGGTTCCAGCCGGCTCCAATAGACCCACCGCAGAGCACAGCTGATCCCCTTGGCCAAGATGGTAACATCTCATATCCTCCCATTGTTCTTCTTGTGCTATTTGCTGGGGGGTAGGATAGGGGAGTGAAGGAGTTGAGTCTGGGAAAGGGATGATGAAAGGTGTTTTAAGTGGCAATAAATGAACTTCATTTTCCCCGAATCAAGTCTATTTTGCCGGTCATTTTAACTGGTAGATGATCTTACTTTCCTTATCCTGACCCAGAAGATTTTCATCCTATTTTATTTCCCTGTACAATTGAGAAAGGGAGTAAGAAAGCAGTTCAGTGGGAGTCTGGTCTTTAACCAAAGCTAACCCATCACAAAACGCCACCTACAGTGTATGGAACAGAGACCTATAAAAGAGACAGAACTTTCTTCTGCAAAATATTAATTCTTTCTATGTATAGCATTGCTAACTAAAATCTTTCATGGTTTCCTTATGAATTTCTTATTTATTTTTACATTGCTCTGTGTGTATGTGTATGCCTGAGCACCGGCAGGCAGAAAGAAGTGTAAAGGGGAACACAGAAAATTCATTTGCAATTTCAGAAGCTACTTATTCTTCCTACAGAATAATAGATCACGACTGGCAAAAAACTGAAAATATGCAAGTTTGACTTCAAGTGAAAAGGTTTTGCCAAAGATTTCTTGTGTGAACAGATAAGCAAAATGTCTTCCATATTTTGAGCAAAATCATTAATAAATTTTATTATTGTTTTCACATTCCAGATCAGCTGAAATGCGCAACAGAAGGACAAGCATCAGACTCGTCCAATAAAGAAATGAGCTGAAGAGCTGTGCCATCATGTGCATTACAGACCTCGATTCAGCTTAACATGAGTAAATCCTCTTTCGAAAAGGTTATGTTGTACCTCAGGTAGTGTCAAATGGAAATAGTTTTCCACTTCAGATTAAGAAGCTTTGGTAACAAAAGTATTGAGGAGCCTGTGCCCACAACAGAGCCAGGAGCATGACTTGCAGTGTTACAGAGCAACACACAACAGTGTAGTCTATACATTTTTTTGCATGTACTTGGATATGGGATTGCTATGTAAAGGTAACAAGTCCTTTAGTGCAGGAAAACATGTAACTCCAAAATACTGGGCTTATATTAGACAAAAGGTTGTCTTCAACTGTCTTTTCTATAAAAATATACATGAAAAACATTGAGCTCCTTCTTAACTGAGCAATACTCTCCATTAATCTGCATTAAATATTTAATACAAGTGACAATGTTGCAATTAATTTTTTTTTGGCCAGCAGGCCTCTGCTTTTTTACATGACTGGACCAGAAAAGAAAGAAAAGAGAAACGAAGAGGGAACACAACATCCTACTATTTCCTCCAAAACAGTTTCAGACCTGCAATCCATTCTCAGCCTAAAAGAAACACATTAAAGAAAGCACATACCTACATTGCGCTGCATACTTAACTGCCTGGATGCTTGGGCTCGTTCATTTTTTATTTTTACCTTATAATTCAATAATATTACTAAGAACAAGACATTTACGTCTCATTTTGAGAACAACAATCTTCTTTTCGTCTGTATTTTCAAAAGGATAATAGACATGTAAAAGAAATTAAAACTGATATTACAACTGTTTTTAAATTACTGCTTGCCATACAGCTTCACTGTTACATAGGGCTGTTTCAACCTTCTTCACCTTGTATTGCAAGTGTAATATAAATATAACTTTTTACAAGTTATTTTGTGCTTTTGGCATCAAGTAAACGTAGCTGGATATTAAAAGATTAATTTTGTGTTGAAGTGATGAGGAATTTTTTTGCTCTCTAATGCAATCCATTAGATGTCTAATTTGCCCAGAGATTTTGTTTTCCCTAGGCCTAACCTGATGAGAACATGACCCTAAGATGATAATTGACATCTCAGGTAAAACATGCACATGGACTTGTGTGCTTCATTTGGGCAAATGATCTAAGTTACAGCAAAGAATATGTGAAAACTAGTTTCTGATTTTATAATTTTTATGAGAGTCACTTAAATGGGCAGTGTCTTCACGGAACAGGCCAGTGTTGGCTAGCTGAAACACAGTCATGTATTTGAGTAATATCTTTTTTCAATGAAAATTAGGTTCAAGCAACAATCTTTCATGAATTTAGATAATATAATGTCTACTAATAATTATCATCCTAAGTAGTTCATCTGTGTTATCATTAAGTTCTGCAGAAAGTGAAAAATGTAAAACCATAATATATAAGTCTGTAAATCCATCATAAATTTGTGCATGCTATAGAGTCAATGACATTCAGAAACTGCATTAACCTTTGGAATAAAGTGAATTGTCAAGGCAGTAATAGTTGAGGCATATGTATTACCTCTACCTGACAAGGTATGGAAAATGTTCTTTCCTTCTGAGCCCAAGAAAAGTAGCAAAACACTTCAGTTACGTGTAGCGGGGCAAGTTTCTCCTGCAACATCATACATAGGTAAATCTTAAGGATTTACACCTAAATTCAAAACAAAATTTTTGGACTCTTTAAAAAAGGAAGAAAGCTAAAAAGTGCTGGAACAGTCAAAGAAAGAAACTGGCTCATGACCAGATAGTTCTATGTGTTAATATAATAAAGACAGATGGCAGCAGATTTACTATGACAATTATTGCAGGGCCACTTCTACTGTCTTCATGGTTGCTAAAGATTTTTTTGAGTATGACTGGAAAACATTATTTGGTAGAAACAGAATTATTTATAGACAGTAGTGTGCACTTTTTTTTGTCAGGGGAAAAATATATTTTGGTCAATATTATTGAGGAGATAGTTTTTAATTAATAAAGAACTGAAGCAGTAATGGGAAAGAATTAAGTACATTAGTTGTTGCCAACTTCTTGGGGTAGTTGTCCTCTACAGAATCTGGTATCAAAGAGGGAGAAAATACTTCCAAATCCTGACATTCTAAGAGGAGTTAGGAAAAAGCACTTAAGGAAAGCAAGAAAAAGTGATTGAATCTTCTAGTGTCTAATACAGCAGGGCGGTAATCTTTCCTTCCTAGAAAACCTGCTATCTAAAAAATTAACAATTACCTGACCTACCTGGAGGGGTGATGTCTGGGGTCTTTCTACCAGAAAGGTCAGACAATCAGGGAAAGAAACAGAGCTGAAATTTGTTCTTGAGTAGCCTTCCCAGATAAAAGAAAAGAGGTGATGCCTAAATAGGACAGATTGTTTTTAAGGATATGATAGCTATTTCTTTCTTTGCAGAGAAAACGTGTGTCATAATCATTCTTCACCTTTCGCAAAAAAGAAAAAAATCTGTAATATTTTGTGTTATATTTTTACAGCAGCAAAAAGCAATTTTCACAGAGTCTCCTGGTACGATGTCAAAGTTAAGTATGTGTGTGCCTGCACTGTAAGTGCAAATGTCTTTTCAGCTTTTTCAAATGTATGTAAGTGTAAGGCTTTCTAAATCTTGTTGAACAATCACAGTAAACCATTTTCAAAATTTTATTACTGAACAATATTTGAGTGGCTTAGCACATAAGAAAGACTTGTCAAAGACTCTTGAAATCCAGAATTAATTGAGAAAAGTGAAAATGAACCAGTGTTCAGTCTATCACAGAGCAATAGATTTTGTAAATAATCCTTACATCATGATGTTTGGCTGACTCCAGCTATAAGATGAAAAACCTCTAAGTATAGAAAAATTAATAAAATTTTATCCCTGCTTTTTTTTTTTCCTCCATTTCGAATACGACTTGAATTTTACATAAACTAGTCAATTATATACTGAATATTTTCATCAGATTATTTGTTGAAAATACCAGACAACCATTGTAAATTTCTTTAAATAGAATCACAACCTACGATAGGAAATCACTAACACTAAGTAACAAAAATTATGGAAAGTTACATTGACTAATTGACTGGAAGACAACGATTACTCATCTAACTCTAAAATACGGATAAGCAAACTGCATACTCATCAAATAATTAAAATATTGCAAAGCTGTTCCAATACATTATTCAATGGCAAAATGGATCAGGTCTATACAATCACTCTAAATGGCCTTGGATATTATTATTAGGTTAGGTAAGATGGCCTTTTGCCATTTACACATGGTCCTTTGCCTTGTGCAGTGATGCATATTTTGCCCCAGTGAGCAAATAACCTAGTATGAACAGACAGCAAAAAGGAAGCTGAGACAGTCTTTTCCCATGTACCCCAAAAATCTTTCACACCTCGAATGCTCAGTAAGAGACAGATGCAATTCTGTTTGATAATTTGCTATAAAAGGAGCTGGTCATGCATCAAGAATACACAAAACACTGAGAGAAACCACTTATTTGACAGGATTTTAATCTTTGTTATGTATATGTTTGAGACATGGCACAGACAATTTTCATTTATAGCATCACATATATACATGACATAGAGAAGGGCCTGGAAGAGAGAAGGAGAAATGAAATTTAAAGAGGAAGGAGGAACTGGAGGGCTACTGACCGAAGAGGATTAAAGAAATGTCTCTCAAGACATTCCATGCCGTGTTATTATCTCTTACTATTCAACACAGCAATTTTTCCAGAAAACAGATGAAAATCTAGAAACTGTAATGAACATAGACCCAATGCACAGCTTTCCTTTGAGAAAGAAAGCCAGTTGGATAAAGCAGCTTCCTGGTCAACTCCAAGATCCAATGATAAGATTAACTCCATCTCCTCCTTTCTTTTCAGTTTTGGGAAGGTGAGTTGACTTAAAGATCTTACTCCCTCGTTTCAGAGTTTAGGTTTAGCTTTCATCTTCAACAGTACTTTACAAATGATGGCAAAGACCAAATGAATTTTTGAGGACAGTTAAAAAGAACTAGAGTCATCAGCAGCAGCTTTCATCTGTCTGAGTCATTCCACAGAATAAGGACAGTTTTTGACTTGTAGTTTTTCTGTTCCACTGTCTAACATCTCCCTTTCACTTATGCCTAATTCACCTTTTCGCAGATAGAATATTCTAAAGTGAGAAACAGTCCCTCAAATACAGAACGGTAATACTAATTAGTGACAATTATGTATGGTTTCATATTAAGTGAAGTATAATATCATATTCTATTATTTACTTGTTAATAAATGACCTGTAATACAAAAGTTCACACTCTAAAAAGTTTTGGAGAGGGCAAAATTGATCTTTCTAATACTGGGTACACTTTCATAGACTCATCAAAAAAAGGAGTATCACTAGCAGAAACTACAATGCATCGATTGTCAACACAAAAGATACACCAGCAAAGTCAGAAGTAGTTACTACTGGGGATCACAAGTTCCAAAAGCCTAAGAAAGAACAAAAGTAAAAGACAAGCCTCTTCCCCTAAAAAAGAGTTTTGTAGTGTGTAGGGAATTTCTCATTTGTCCTTGTTTGCAGAAATCCTCATCTGCTACTTTTAGAAAATAAGACAATAGAAAGAAGAGGGAAATTTAAAAATAATCCAGCATCCCCCTCTCAATGTATGTTCCTAGAATAGTAAAACATTCATAATCTCTTGTCTTTTATTTCAGCCCACCTGCAATTGAAATGGATAACAAACAAGCGACTCATTTCGATGCAATACTTATAATAACAACATGGAAATGTTGCCTTTGCACTTTGTAATTATCTCATAAGGCTGCAAATGCAGAGAATTTTGAAAGATGAAATATGCAGTGGTAGAAATAATTGGGAGGAACACATTAAGTTTTCTGCATAATGTTGTGGGTAGCTGTTTTTCACATTTGAGATCAAAATTTGCCCATACTTCTCTAAGAATCTCTTTTGTCCCCTCTCAAATTGTAGTCCTCAGATCTAGTACCATTGGTTGCAGTAACATGGAAGTCACTGTAGATGTTTTATCTTTTCCACCACAGCCGGTATCAAGGCTTTCAGTGAATGGCAAATACTTCACAAATTACAAAGTATTCTGCTCAGAAGACATTCTCCATGTTCCTTCAAAGTTTACCTTTTAGTTTGTGAATTTATAAACTTCAAAACAAACAGAAAGTTTCAAATTTACTTCATGTAAAATGTGGGAGATACTAGCATACATCCATACATCGTTATTCATCTCTTTCGCTAGCTGAATATGTAGAGATGTATCAATTAAATAAAATATCAAGCAGTCTTCTTTAGCAGTATCTTACAACAGTAAATTGAATAATTTAATGGGGGAATGAGCAAACAAAATTATTAGGTTTAATTATCAAATGTCTTGTAGTTTCATATAATGGGGTTACACTATATCAATCTCATTCAGAAAATTGACCAAATACTCTAAATCTTTATTAGAATGAATTTCCTTGTTTGCATGCAGCAGGCATCCTGAATTGATAGGTGAATCCTGCTTGTTATCTTAATTCTTCGTCAGATCTTTTAGTTCCTCAAACGAAGTTAGTTACAGTCCAGTGAATGAAGCCTAAAATATACATAAAATACATCTATCCAAACTGTATCAGAAAGCATGTAAAGTCATGTGACTTCTTATCATCAAACCACTAAATAAAATGTATAAAATGGATGAAAAGTATTAAGAGTCTTATTCCCATCACCGATTCCATATATATTTTTGAGGACATTTTTCTTCATCCATATTTTTATGTTTGTCTTTTTTCTCATCCTTATTTTTATCTACTTAGCTGTACTATCTGAAATGGGGTCCAGATTCTGCTATAGAAGAGCATCAATGTTCAATTTCATTCTGAATTTGAAAAACTTGAATACTCCATGAAATTAAAGATGAAAATCTTAGTAACAATATTGCACTTCAAGTAAAGTACATAATTCTTTCTCAGTGTTGAGAACTTATTTTTTATTGTACTTTAACAAAGAATAGCCAAACTGAAGTGCACTTTGAAAATAAAAACCAAAATACTCAGCTCAAGTTATATCTAAACCCATCACATTCAGCCACAAATGAAGGTTTGCATTTTCCTTGTCTTGTGTGATCTTTCTGGAAGGAAAACACGGTCAACACGATCAACAGCTTTTCTGTTTTGACACGTGAGTCCACTGAGCCTTGCTGATCAGTTTCCTTTCTTTTATTTTTTTCCTTTTTTTCTTTCTGCCCCCCTCAGTTCCCTGGAAAGGAGAAGATAAAGTCTAATCTCAGCCCAAATTATGCACATGGGACCTGCTAACGTTTAAGAGAAGTTTGCGGAAGGTCTTTGTGTAAAAATGAACCCCAATGAAGGCTCATTTGTTTTGTAATCCGGGAAGATTTCTTATCCAGTTACCTCTGTTATCACTGTAATAAGTTCTAATTCAGCTTTAACACGTATTAAGTTGTCTTATTTGTCAAGGGGCACAAAATGACATTTTGAAGTAAAATCATAACTGACTAAAACATGTCACTAGTGTTAGCTGAGATATTGCATTTAAATTTCTTTAGTTGGAATTTGTGAACTGTACATTAAAATTAAGTTACTATTTGAGGGATAATCTATGGGGGGGTTTTGTAAAATACTTACCAGATAAATCATACTTCATTGTATAAACTCTTAGGATCTGCAGCCAGAAAACAATTCCAAGGACAAAAATAAATGTTCCCTGACATTTAAATGTAGATAGTAGATAGTGAGCTACTCATTTGGGTTGAGTAGAACTTGTGTTATCTTTTTCAGTTCTCTAGTAAGATCCAGCATCATTTCATCACTAAGCATTGAGTAAACTACTATTACCTGCATTGAAACCACAGCCACAATACTTAGCCACTTAATAGTTCCTCTAATATTTTTCAAGTTTGTTTTTTTTAAAAAAAAATTAAGATTAAAAGTAGGATGTAAAGTGGGTAGTTTAATTCCCTGCGAAGAACTTTATCCTTTTTGACCTCCATCTAGAGGCCTCCAGAAGACATAGTGTCACATCCACTATCCCAATGTAGGTGCATTAGCCTAAAAATGTTTGAGACACAACTTCTTTCACTTGCTGTTGTTTAGGCAAGTAACTCAAGTCCTTGATGTTCACATCTGAAACAGAATCCAGCTTTGCTCACTTTTCAGGTTCCTAACCCTGAAAACAAGACCCTAAATAAACATATAAATTCCCTATGAAGATGTCCCAAAATTTCCTTGAAATATTATACCTCCTAAAAATTCCTTGACTTAAGCACTTTTTCAAATGCCAGGGGAGCCAATGACTTTTAGGGATCTAGGATACTGACCTAGGATGCAACTAGTCTCAGTCTTTTTTTTTTGAGGCAAAATATTTAAAATTGCAGGACTGCTTCTTTTCCAGCCCCTCAATTATTGCAGTTACCCTTTTCTGTGCCCTTTCTAGCACCACTGCCTTTCTTGAAACATACAGAAAACACAGTAGCATAGTAGTCAAGCTGTGTGTACACTCTGAGGTTTTCTTCAGACACAAGATAACAGCACTGATTTGTTTTTAATCTCTTTGTGATGGTCCCCAATATTTTATTGGCTTTTCTTAATTACATACTGAGCTGTGGTATCCAGAAAACTGTCAATGCTGACTCCAAGGTTTCTTTTCTAGGTCATGACTTCCAATTCAGAGTTCAGCAGATGTGATTTAGAATTCTTCTTCCTAGACATAATTCCTATAATTTCCTATTATATTTATTTATACTGAAACTCAAGAATTTGTTATCACCTGAAAACCTGAAGATTTCACTGCAGACCCCTGTTCCAAATCGTTGATGAAAATGTGAATGAAACCAGTCCTCACACTGATTTATGGGGAACCTACTGGTGATTCCTTTCCACTCAGAAAGTGAACTTGCTTTCCCTCCTTTAAC
This sequence comes from Neomorphus geoffroyi, assembly GCA_033558235.1. Lineage (NCBI taxonomy): Eukaryota > Metazoa > Chordata > Aves > Cuculiformes > Neomorphidae > Neomorphus > Neomorphus geoffroyi. The sequence goes on from JAUMJM010000005.1 coordinate 575,909, forward strand.
CCAATTTCTAACCAGAAAAGGAGCCTTTCCTATTACCACTTACTGAATTTTATAGAGATACTTTCCAAGGACTTCTCCAAACCCCAAATATATTAAGTCCATCTTATCAACTTGCACTTCAAAACCTCCTCAAATAGCAGTAGATTTTGGGGGATAGACTATGTTTATCTGAGTTTTCATGAGTTCAATGATTTTATAATTTATTACTGACTTTGCCAGATGGTTACTCAGGAAAAAAGCCAGGCTGTGAATCTTAGGACTCCTCTCAGAGTGCTTCCCATACCCGTGCATTACATTGGTGACCTATCAGTCCTCTGGCACAGCTGCAGTTGGTGATGACAGGTTACACGCTTCATCCTTTACTTCTAAAACTCCACATTTGGCTTTTCTCAGGATTCTGTCATCAACATCAGGCAGTTCTGATGACACATTTAACACTGAAATTAGTCTAATATTTCCTTAAATTTTATTTAGAGCTTCTGACATACTTGTTATAAAGAAAATATCAGGTGTGGAAATCACTGAGCTCCTAGATATCTGCCTGGTTTTTTTTATTTTAAATACTCCTCTATTCTCTTTTAATTTTCAATCCCATAAGCCTTGATCCATTTTGATTAAGGTGTAACTTGTTCCTCCTGTGCAGATTCTTTTGTTCTGCTTTCTAAGATCCTAAATGCCTCATCTCTCCAGCATGATCTCATTCATGATTGAGGCACTGGGTTTCTTGCTGTTTCCTGAGCCACTCTAAAAATATTTCACAGAACTCCATGGTGGAGCTCCAGGATGTTGGTCCCCTGGATTGCCACCTCAGTTTAACCTCTGGAATGTTTTTCCTAAGTTCTTCCATATCAATTGTGGTATGGATTACAGACCATAACCAACAGCTGCTTTTCTGAGTGTCTTGTGAAAATTACTTCATTTGCCTGTATCAGGCAAGTTGCCACCTGGTTTTCTCATACACTCTGAACCCATTTTTCTACATCTAACAGTAAAATCTCCCACTATCATTACCCACTTGAAGTACTCTTCTGATGTGAGAGCGTCGTTTTTACGATAAAAACCCTAATTCCTAAGAGCAGAGGCCAGAATATTTGTGTTGTAATCAATCAGGATAAACTTGGAGAATTTCTCTCCTTTAGTTTTCTGATCGGTGACATTTTCACGCAAAATGAAATATCATTCAACTTTAAGAACAGGTACGTAAGAGTGGGTAAAGTGCTAAGAAAGCACATTCTGAACATGTCAAATTATTAAGAAACTGTTGGTAAAATCCCCTCAGGCTTAAAGAGACTTAAACCTCAGGTCTCTTCCTTTGTTTAAACTGCAATTACTATGAATTTATGGAAAAGGTGATCTCAGATTTGGAGTTTTGGTAGAGGTGAGAGTGTTTTGGTTTTTGCATAGGTTATTGTCCACTTGACAGAACAGAAAAAGGGTCTAGGTGCAAAAAGTACATAAATCCTCATGAGTTACATGTGACACTGGGATTAAGGGTGCTAAACAACTTCCAGAGGATTTTAGACCCCAAGCCCAAGTCTTTGACAATTTCTGTTACAATTTATTATTTGTTTACAGAGATAAAAAAAAATAAAAATCTGCTTAACATTTCTTTGGACTAAAGATTTTGTGTTAGATAACCACATAGCCGAATGTAAAGACTAAGAAAGTGACAACCACAACTGAGAAATGAAAAGAAATTATTTATTCAGAAAAATACTTTTTAAAAAACTCCAAAACCACAACCCCCAAAACCATACGAGCTACTTCTTTTTCCCCATTGTAAATGTATTAGAGTTCCTTTAGAGCTGATGTCAGCTATAGATGGCTATACTGGTACAAGTCATATAATGTAGTAGTGCTCTTGGAACCCAGAGGGCTATGGGAAGTCTGTGAAAGTACATTAGATGATTGCAAAATTTGGCTTCAAGATTCTTTTAATGCTCAAACACAGTAAAGAATTTTTTCTTTTTCTACAAAAGTCATGCAGACTTTTGCAAATAATAATGGAAGTCAACTTTTTAAGGCATTGAATGAAAATTTTCAGGAATCAGATGTGGCAAACATTGAAAATACTCCTTACAAAAAAAAAAACCCAAATGTTAATAATTTGAATTCTGGTCTTATATACTGTTGCCTGTTAATTAAATTTTTCTTCCATCTTCTGTCTCCACGGCCATAAAAGTTCTATCATCAAATCTAGAATCTATACAACTTTGTCATGGCTGTAACTAAATTGAATGGTTCAAGAATACTCTCATGCTAAAATATATCACGGTATCACAGTATCGTAAGGTTGGAAAAGACCTTTGAGATCATTAAGTCCATTACATTTTATAACAGTATAAATTGTTCATGTAATTCAAAATGCGAGCTTTTCTCAGGTAGTTCTTTAGTAAAATGAAGGCTAACTTCATAAAATATTTTCCTGTCTCTGTGCACAATCCCCTGAGTTTTACAAAGATACAGCCACTGCTTCTTTGAACCAGATTTCTCTCTCTTGGTCTACGTAACTCTAAAAAGAAAGTTGCAAGTCTATGACCTTAAGTTGCTTAATATAAAAGTAGCAGTGGCTAAGTCTCTTTGCTTTGTCTGGACCATTTACAGATGTTAATGAATTCTCATCTAGCATGAATGTGATTAGAAATGCAGTAGGTAAAGGAGATTGATCTCTGCAATAGTTAATGAAAGGGAGCTGAAGAATAAAAAAAACCTGCAGCAGATCCATTTTTTTGCTGCCCAAAGTGTCGTTCGCCCTTGGCAGACCATTCTATTTACCACATGTTTGACTGATGTAGCATTATGAACCACCTTTATCTGGGAAAAAAGGTTATGAAGATCAGGATGCAATGAGACTTAGGCATGTTTTCACAACTTTTCAGAAGGCTTTTATTATTAACTGTAACGCAGCAATCTACCTCTTATGAATATTAACACAGCAATTATATTTCCAAAATTTTTAGCTGTAGTTTTACTGTCAAAGTGAATTATGTTTAGTCAAGCTTGGCTAATAACACAACTAAAAGCAGTATTAAAAATCAAATTGCATTACATGGAAAAAATAACAGCAAAAAAATATCAAAAAGGAAAATTTTATCTAGCAATAATATTTTTTACCTCTAATTTTGCAAACCTCTTGTATATGTTCTAGAAGCAGAGGCAGAAAACAAGCAAAAAAGTAAAAAGCATGGACTGAAGGGAAACAACTAATGTCTCACAATAATTTATTTGGCAATCAATAGAGAGCATAGACTTTACTCTGTTTTAACCACTAATGAAATATTAGTTAAAGTGCCCAGAGTCAGAGAAATTTCTAATGCTACCACAGGTTTCCAAGAAATAAACATTTCAGCATTTGTAAGGTTGTTCTTTCATATAGAGAGGTGGTTTTAAGGCAGTAATTCATTCAAGGGGTTCAACGGACACCATAACTCATGAAAATTTAGAAATGTCAGGTGTTTGTGAGATGAATTGCTGCCTTACAGCAAGCTCTAATTATACGCTATAGATAACCTAAACGAAAGAAAATCACAATTAAAAGATTACTATGAATCCTGTTTTATTTATAATCCTGAATACCTTACTACTTTCATATGCACACATATCAAATAGTACAGGAAAAAGTGGGGATTTTTTAAGTGGTCTAAAACTGCTCACTCATATTTTTTTTTTTTTTAAGTCTAGATTTCATTATACCTGTTCTGCCTACAGACTTGATGAAATATTTCAGCCATGGATTTAATTTTCATGCATATTTTGCCACTCCTTGGCAGTACAGAAGGGCACCCAAGTAGAGGTTAATTATATTAATTTCCCTTAAAGCTCTTTTAAAGTAGCAATGCCGCTGTAAACCAGCCTTGTATTAATGTGAATCTGACCTAATGCACTGACCTTTATAATTTACTGAAAGCTGTCCATATCGAGACTGACAGATGCTTCTAGAATTCCATAACACTAAGAACGTCTGTACTACAAAAAGCAACATGCAGAAATAGTTTCATTTTCAGAGGAGGATATGAAATCACTCAAAACCCCCCACATATTTCAAAACAATTAATTTGTCTCTTTGCTTTTAGCTGTTCCTCACCAGAGTTTAGGGGTCCAAGGCTGATGGTACGTGCTTACATACCAGATGCACTCTGAGAGCTTTTCTCTGACTGTACCATATGAATTTATCACTGAGCGTTTATTAAGTTTTGACTGAAGGACTTTTGAAGGAGCCTATGGATCCACTGACACCCAAGAGGATATCTGGGAATCAGATGAAAGCCTGGTCTATCCATCTGGAGGTGTTGTTACTCTCTGCTGGCCCTCATCCAGCAACACTGTCTTTTCTGACAGTTTAACTCCAAAAACTACACTACCATAACAAGTGATTATGTTTATACTGTGTAGAACAGAGACTGCTGACAGAGTAATACAGTTTGAATATTTTCTTTTTTATTACTTTAAAATTTATGCACAAGGTAGATTGTGAAAGATACCTATTCTCTATTAAAAATAACACTTTTCCTCTTTCAACATTATCTGTGCAGTGCCAAGAAACAAAGGAAATAATGTTAGAGGTCAATAGTCTCTTAGAAGATTCTCTCCTCCTTTATTATGCATTCATGTGGAAGAATTTATTTTTTCCTAAATCAAGAGAATTATTTCACATGATATGTAGAACACAATAGGGAAGGAATTCCATATGTGCTCTGGAAAAAAAAATAAAACTTTTCTTAGCCTTTTTTTGATAGCTAAAGTGTAACTCTTAAATGTGCCTTATGCAGTTCGTTATTTGGTCCCTTTACTTTGATTTATACTATCTTTTCATTATAGGCATATTATCTAAGTTTTGTTCATCTGTCTCATTTTCAAACAGAAAACCCTCTTGAAAATTAGTGCAGAGTTTGGGTTGAAAAAGAGAGATCCTTTGTAATCAGGAAATTCTATATTTTCCTGTGAAATTCTGCTCAACAGATGTAAAAGGAGGAAAAAGGATTTAGGGATGCTTTACACTTTTCTCATGTTGTGAATGATGGAAAGAAACAGTATATTTAGAACAAATTTTGATTTCTGGATGCGTTTTACAATTGAAGTCAGAAATCACCAAAATAATTTGCATAAACAATGTTTAGATTTCAGCATGATGAGGTACTTCCTACATTTAAAAAAGTATTACAATGAACTGAGCAGCATAAGTGAATTGTTTGTACTTAAGCTCACAGAGATAAGATGTGAATATTTTGTAGTAGTAGATAGTATCATTAGTCAGAGTGGCTGCTCTAAAAGTTCTGGAAATCCAGTCATTGTATCCCCACACACTTATTCTATTCCACACACACTTATTCTATTCAAAAGTTCATCAAACAAATCACAGAAAAAAATCAAATTGTTGTTGCTCCCATGAAAAACATCTATAAAGAAAATTTCATTTAAATTTAGGTTTTCAATTTAGGACCTGCGAGGGTCTTTTCTTTCACTGTAGTAAGGAGGATCTCAGGGTTTAGTTCTCTGGAGGGTTTTTGCAGCCTAAAAGCACTTTAGTCCTAAATTTAATGTCTGCGATCTGCAAAGTTTGGTAGGATCAACCTGGACATTGGATTTTGTGGTTGGAATTGTTAGTGCTGAAACAGCACTGCGCAGGATCAGGCTTTCAGCTTTATCCTACTTGAAGTCAGTGGAGATCCATATGGTTATAACAGTTTGCCCACAGGCTGCCTATTTAAAACTGGGGCCTGAATGTTATCCTATCTCAAATCAGTAGGGCTCTGTGTTGGTTCATTAGCTCACAACATGCTGCCAATTTGAGGATTGAGGTTTTAATTGGAATTTATTTACAAGCTAAATTTCTGTTGGAACTATTATTATTGGGTTTTTTTTGTACTGGTTGAGGTACTTCAGGGTGAATTATGATAAAGAATATAGGAGATGCAAAGACAAGACTGGATTAGAAAGGACAAGTGGAGAGAGGAGAAGACAATCTTTACTCTTCCTATAATAACCTTTTTGTATATCCACTCTGTCTTCTTTATCTGTCTCCTCATGCTTGTTACATGAGAAAGGTGGGGCAAAAATATATAAAACAACAAAAACAGATGCTCCAGTTCAAGCTGTAGAGGACCTTTTTCCTTGTACTACCTCAGCCACCAACTCAATTTAATTTTTCTCTATTCAAGAAGTTCCATATCTCCCATTGAAGCAGTCTACTAGCATCAGGTGTATTCGAATCAGTCATTAAAGTAATTACCTTTAAGGAGCTTCTGTGTACTTAGCCATGTATTATCAATGCCAGTCTGAGTCTGCTTCAGCTCCTATGGTACCTATGTTACTGATACTAGAGAGAGTGAGGATGCCATAAGAATGTATTTGGTACATCAAAGAAGAGTTGTAGAAGGGAAATATTTCTACTCTGACATTGAAAAGAAAGGAATCTGAGAGTATTTGATAATCTGGTAACAACCTGTTGTGTGAAGCAAAAGACTGTTCACGATTCTAACTTAAGCAGAAACTGTAGGAGTTTTAATCGAGTAATGGAGTGCAAATGCATAGACCCTAGGGTTTGTTGTTCTGGTTTTCTTTATTACTCCTAAGCAACCAGGAATGTAACGGTTATTGAGCCAAAAGGAACATTAGCAACGAACAAGTTTGCTACCTAGAAGGAATATTAAGCTGAAACATGTTGGATTTCTCCCTTCTACATTTTATGTGTCATTTTCATTAAATTGAAAAAGAAAAAAAAAAAAGATGATAAAAAAATAGGAAAGTAAAAATGAAGACATATTCCCACCAGATTGCTACAGACCTCAGGAATGACCAAAACACCCACTGCAACTGCAGTGTTAGTGTTACATATGTACATTCTTGTTTGGCTTCTCATCACAACTCAAATTTTTAATTCAGTGATAAGGCTTCAAGAGAGATGAACACTTTTTATTCCCCTCCTCCCTAATAACCTGATGGACAAAGGTCTCACTAGACAGAAAAGAGAATGGTAATTTGGGATTTGACGTCCTCAGGATGAGAACACTGTTGAAGTTTCACATTCATAGTGTTTAAATGAGCTTCATACCATGTCTGGTTGTAAGAAAGACAAATTTCACAAAAAGTTTGTATGCTCCAAGAGTTCTTGTGTTCCAGAGAAGAACTGTGCCTGTGGGTATAACATCCATCAGGAAAAGCATTCAGACATTCTCCTGGTTATAAATGTATACTCAATTTTATTTTAATATGAAAATATTTTATATTATAGCTAATCATGATAATAAATTTATTTGAAATGAAAATTATTTCATATAGTAATGCTATTTAATTATTTAACAACAACAACAGCAACAATGAAAAAACACAACATTGCTAGAAAGTATGAGGAATCCGCAGAAGGGCTTCAAAAGAGATACAAAACTAGTGTTCTGTTCCTTAGTTTGCACACGCTTTTTTAGTTAGACCTCGACTTCCTCTTATGCTCAGATTTTGTTCTGGCTTTGTGATTTTCTACGAGATTAGTGTAGTCTGCAATGAGCTTTAATCAATAGCGAACAGCTGCACTCTCCAAAGAATTATCAGGGAGGTATAAAAGGATAAAAAAAAAAAGTGGGAAAGTCAATCCTATTGTTACTGTGCTTCCTATTATGATATCTTTCTGGATAAATTATCATAAATGATGAAAGGCTTACTTTTCATCTCTTTTGCATTGTCACAATAACGCATGGGAGAAAATTCAAGAATCTGTCCCTGTGTTTAGGTACTGTATTTAGGATTTTATAGAGCTAGTTAATAAGCTAGGCATCTTTCCCTCGAAAATCACAAATAGGGGCCAAGTTAATTAAGTGTTCTGAGGCAACAAGCCAAGGATGGCGAGTTCTGCTGAACTTAATGAGATTAATTGGATTAGGAGCCCTGGCAAATCTGCTAACACCATTCTCTCATATTTACCTACTGAAATATAGAACACTTGAGGACCCATTTTGACACAAGTCCAGGGACTGAAGTTGGGAAGACAGGTACAGTTTTAGGTACTTCATCCAACATAGGTACTATATGAATTTATGGAAATACATGTTAGGTTCCCTTGTCTTGAAATTGAGCTCTGTGTGGTGTTTGGCTGTGTTTGACAGAAGTATCACATTCTGTTAGCTTAACTAATTACTTTTATTATTTTAGTCGATCCAATATATAGCTGTTATTTTGCAGCAGTCACGATTCTTTCCGAAATGGTTAGTTACAAACTTCCTTTTTGAAATATGAAGGCTGAAATTCTAATTATTCTTGAGAGAATCCTTTTCTTAAGACTTTCAAAATCTGAATTATTTATGATTTACATATTAAATCTTTCTCCAATTCACAAGAAAACAGCAATTAATAGTTTCAATAGTTAAGAGCTTTGCAGTTAATTCTGACAGAAGTGGTATGTATACATGTATACATGCAGCCAATTTAACAAGACACTTAAAATACTTGCCAAGTGAAGATATTTTGCAATAGATAGACATTATAGGTTAAAATAAGTATGTGAAATATGTCTCCTGATTATGTAGCAGAAGAGAAATAAACAAGGATATCGAATAAATCGGAGATTCTGCTGGAATTTGGATACACGAGCTGCTCCTTTTGAAGTGACACAGACATTTTACTAGGTTATATGGGGACAAAAATTGACATATAAAATAAAGGTATAAAAACTTTATTTCTCAAAGTAGTTTTATTTGACTCCTATGCATTTGCCTTCAGCTGGTCACTGCAACTCCTTTTTCAGTGGGGGAAAACTGGACTTGTTTCTCCTCCTGATTAATACATGTATGTTATGAAACTCCGTGTGAAAAATATGTTAATGCAGATCAATGATTTTTTTTTTAAACTTCTACTATAAACTTAGAGCTTCCATCCTAGGGCTGCATTGTTGTAGACCAAGAGAAATTTCACTGAATTCAGTGGTCCTGATTACTCTTTAACTGACACTTAACTGATATGCATATCACGTTCAGATCATAATCACGGCCTTAGTCTGAGAGACTGTAAATTTAACTAAAATGTGCCCCTGTGGCTGCCTAATCTGCCTGGTCTGTCTCTTTGCTTCTAATGTGACATCCTGCCATCCATCTTTCTTACAATAATGTGCTTTTTCTTGTCTAGCTTTTGCACTCCTCTCTAGAAAGCAGGTAGTGGAATGGAACTATTGAAAACTGGTAAAACAAGGATGCCTCAGAATACTACTCTGTCCTCAACTGACTAACAGTGCTTCTTTCGTTACTAACATGTGGGGGTTTCATCAAAAACTTACATTGGTTAAAGCAAAAAATGTTTGCTTCTTCATCTGGACAGAAAGTATGCAACGTATACATACCATTACTTACACAGCATCCCAAAATATGCAAAGCATATTGTGGTGCAGAGGTAGGTGTCCTACCTGAGACAGTCAAGAAAGTAAACTGAAGGTGTAATTGACAATGTATGACTGTACACCTTGGCAGGAGCAGATATGGGCTGGCTTGTGTATAATGAACATCTTGCACATGTCTATGAACAAAAGCACTATATGTAAAATATATGTACATATAGCTTAAAACATTCATCAAACCCTGAAACCTTGTTCCTGCACTGTAATAGTCACCAGCAATGCTACCGTTAAAGCACTGTCTGTTCTCTTTTTAAATCTTTGGGGTAATAAAAGCAAAAAATGATCTGTTGAAAAATGTTTTTGCCTTTTCTTAATCTCTAAATTTAATCAGAAACCTATAAAACCCAGCAACTTGACCTGAAAGCTTGTTTCTGTGAATTTTTCTAGTAAGTTTTAAATGATGTATCCTGGATATATACGTATGCGGGCTTTTATGTACCTGACTGAATACGTAAAAACAGCATTTGCAGAGTGATTCAGGATGCCAGAAGATCAGCGCCAGAAACTTCTTAAATGTTACATATTGTGAAATATAAGTAGAAATACTAGTAACAATTCATGCACCATGGCTACTAACTAATGTTTTCATTGCATTAACACATAGTATATAGAACAAATTGCTCCAAAATATAGTTAAAATTACGAATATTGAGTATGTATATTTGTCATTACGCATTCAATATTTCTTGAGTCAATACTTGACTTGTTTATGTATATTTGACTCCACGGGATAGGAAGCCCAGGACAGGAGGGGAAATCAAACTGATCAACAGTTTATGATAGAAGCGTAGAATCAGAGAATGGTTTGGGTCACTAGGCACATTTAAATACTACTGAATCCAAATTCCTAGCCACATCTTTCATGAGATCAGGTTGCTTAAAGCCCTGTCTAACCTGGCTTCGGAGATTTCCAGGTAAGGCGCATTTACAGCTTCTCTGGGCAACCTATTCCAATGCCTCATCACCATTAGAGAAAAAAATTCTTCCTTATATCCACTCTAAATCTACCATCTTTTAGTTTTAAATAATTGCTGTTCATCCTGCCACTACAGGCTCTCTGAAAATTCCCTCTCCATCTTTCTTAAAAGCCTCCTTTATATATTAAAAGCTGCAATATATTCTGCCTGGAGTCTTCTTTTCTCCAAATGGAAACCTCAAATCTTTTCTCCTTTCCTTGTAGAAGAGGTGTTCCATCACCGTAGTCATTTTTGTGGACCACATCTGGACCTGTTCAAGCTGAGGGCTCCAGAGCTGGACACAGTACTCCAGGTAGGGTCTCACCAGAGTGGAGTTGACAGGCAGAATCACCCCCTTTGTCCTGCTGGTCATGCTTCTTTTGCTGCAGCCCAGATCTGATTAGTTTTCTGGGCTGCAGGAGCACATGGCCAGCTCATACCCAATTTTTCGTCCAACTTAGTGTTGTCTGTGAACTTGTTGAGGATGTACTCATCTACGTCATTAATGAAGATATTAAATAGTATTTGTCCCAGTATGGACCCCTGAGGGACACCATATATTACTTGATTTCCACTTGACCGATATATCCTTGTTGAATTGAAACTTAGGTGCAGCATGTATTTCTTTAACCCATTTTCAGTTGATATTTATTTACCCATTCCTCTGGCTTTGTCAGTTAAACAATTCCCTTTATGTCACTTAAGGAAGGACTGAATTTACTTGTAAGTATCTCAAAGGTATAGAAAAGTATTGTTACTATTTCAAGGGGTTTTAAATATACAGAGGAAATGTCACAGAATTGCAAAGTATGATTGTTATTTGTGCAGCCATCCAAGTCGGTGTTTAGAAACACTTGGGAACATTTGAATAGTTCAGTCAGTGCTTTACAATGATATACATGGATGAGTGAGCTACTTTGGCAGCATGACTAATCATTTCAGCATTTTTTTTGAAGTGTTAGGCTAAATTGTATTATTGTCCTATCACTATGCCAACATTCTTTTCCACAAATCTAGATTAAACAATTTTTGACCTAGCCTTGGGAACTTATATTAAATCATATTCGGGAAAATGTTTTCACCTTTCCTATTACAAACTGTGCAGGTAAGCTTAAAAAAAATGATCTTCATAGAAGAGGATGATATCTTGCAGATGAACCTATCTATTTAAATGCAAGTTTCTCTTTGAATGTGAATATAGAGCATAAAATGCTTTTGTGTGTTGCACTGTAAAATAGACTGTAGAACTAGATTTGTTGTTACTGCTAATGAACACCGAACAACCTTTAGAGCTCATGAAATCTCTTGACACTGTCAAGGATGTGAAACAGCCTACTCCATTTGTTTGGATACACTCTAGTATTCTTGAAATAATCATAACTGTTGATTTCACAGCCTCCCAAAAAATAGCCTTGTTTCAATAGTGGAGTTTTAAAAATGTTCAGGTTATTTTTCATGTCATATGGGTAAAGTTTATCCAAAGCGTACAGAATCAGCAGGAAGATCCAGGTTCAGCATCAATACCTGACAAGTGGATTTGAGTATGACTGTGTAAAGAAGTGACTGGGTCTTTGATGTAAGAATAAACAACAAAAATTTGTTGTTTAAATGAAATAAAAGACACTTTCATGAATTCTTGCCAAAATGGAGGAAGAGCAATGGTAACAATAGGGAAATAGTTTAATTATTTTCATCTCATCTTTTTTCATGTTCACATATGTCTTTCAAACAGAACTTGCAAAGTCTGGATTTAAATAACAGTCACAAAACAAAAAACTAGGACCTGTTTTTTTCCAGCTGGGGCTAGTGGTTAGATAGAGCACCTCTCTAGGATACAGAAGACCCGAGTTCAACTTCTTCCTTAGATTTGAATCTTAAAAGTTTTAAGAAACTAACAAACCACAAACAACAACAACAGCAACAACAAAACACAACCAAAGAAACACTATATCGAGAAGAGTTCTGTTTAAGACATCAGAAAAGATATTTTTCTTTATCCATTGGTTATTGCTGTAACTATATAAAAATCAATATTATTATTAGTTTATTAAACAATTGAGGAGGATTTATTTAATTCTTATGACTGGGATGCTGATTATATAAGGATCTGGTTTTTTAAGGTTTGTTTAGCTATAAAAATCTGAAAAGGCATACCCTAGACAACAGCAACAAATCCATAAAGGTTACATTTTTCTAACAAATATATGTGAGATAATATTCCTCAGATAGTCAAGGGAATTTATTCAGTCTGGAATTCTTATAATCTTGTGCAAACAGGAGCATGGTGTTGGAGTATGATCTGTCATCACTGGTTTTATATGTCGATCATAGAATCGTGGAATGATTTGTGTTGGAAAGGACCTTAAAGATCACCTCATTCCAACTCCCCTGCCACGGGCAGGGGCACCTCCCACCAGCCCAGGCTGCTCAAGACTCCATCCAGCCTGGCCTTGAGCACTTTCATGGAGGGGGCATCCACAGCTTCCTTGGGCAACCTGTGCCAGTGCCTCACCACCCTCATCATGAAGATTTCTTTCTAATGTCTAATCTAAATCTTCCCCCTTCCAATTTACAGTCATTACTCCTTGTCCTGTCACCGCTTTCCCTTGTAAAAAATCCCTTCCCATCTCTCTTTTAGGCTCCATTCAGCTACTGGAAGGCCACTATAAGGTCTCCCCAGAGCCTTCTCTTCTCAAAGCTGAACAAATCCAACTCTCTCAGACTGTGTCAAAGGTTTTACAGAAGTCCAGATAGATTACATTGTCTGCTTTTCCTGTGTCCATTGATGTGGTCACCCCATCATAGAAAGTCACTAATCTGGTCCGGCAGGACTTGCCCTTGATTAAGCCATATTGGCTGGCTTGAATCACCTCCCTGTCTTCCATGGATTTGACCACAGCTTCTAGGAGGAGCAGTAGACAATTTAATCATGTAAAAGGGTACAAAGATAAACTTTCACAGGTTTTATCATTTTAATGATTTATATTTAACAAAGTTTATGAATTTCAATTTAATTATTTTTAACTGAATATAGGAGAAAAAAGGATAAGATTCTGCTTCAAGATGGCAAATCAAAACCAAAGGAAAACTAGAAAGGAAGAAATAAGAAAGAAGAGTAAAGAGAGAGGCAGTCAGGGATGTTGAAACCTGAGGGGAAAATGGAAAGTTCATGAGAAATGTTGAATGCTTTTTCTCTTTTGTCTGATACAAAGGATATTTTCTATTACTACCAGATCTTGCAGTGGTCCTACTAGTGACCTCCAAATTAATGTCACATTTTTTGGTGTCTGGTCATTTTATCAGGATAAAAGCAATATTCTCTCCCTCTAAAGTTTACCCACTCTTCACTAGTTTCATGACTTGACATAAGTTGCCTTATGCAACTTATTGCGAAGAAAGTGCTAATGAAAAAATCGGATAATTACAGAACTAGTTTAACAGAAACTTGCTTTCCAAACTTTGTTACAGGCTAGAAAATGTGTAAAAAAACCTGATATTGATAGCTATTCAAATATCACTCGACAAAGAGATTCTCTTGATATCCCAGTGTCATTATGAGACTTGAAGTGGTTGTACCTTTCAAAACCTTAGAAATCTTTACTGTGCAAAAACTTATTTAAGCTACCCATAACTGCATATATATATATATATATATAAATCATAGCAATTAACTTGGATAAAACAACACAATTATTAAAATAAAAAAACCCAATCCAAACCAACCAAACAAAAAAACTCCTCAAAATACGCATTATTTTTTTGCAGCACACAACACTTTTCAATGATATTTAAACAAGTAAAATAACTTTCCTATATATGATTAGAAAAACACTGGGCTACACCCAGAATGTGTCCTGAAGAAAGCTAGAATTTTATTTTGCTTTGGAAAACATCTGAACTCCATCCTACATTGCACCAAAACCTCAGAGACATACCCCTAAACCTCAACCTCATTTACTACAAACAGACTTCTCTCTTATATAGTTTCATCATGCAGAAACATCACTAAGGTTTTCACCAAACTGAGAAGGTTTCTTGATTTTACAGTTTTGGGAAGAAAAGACTTGACTGATTAATGTCTGGAGCAGAAGTTAAGTCATTGTATCTGAGACCCAGGTCAGGATTATTCTTAATAATCACAATTAATTTCTACAGAGCAACTGGTCTACAGCAACAACAGCTGTTCCTCTAACAAGCTGTCTACATTTTCACAAGCAAGTGCAAACAGAACTGACTCATTTTTGCATTGTATTTCATTTGAGTTGCAGCATAAAAACTAGGAGCACAGTCAGACTACTGAGCAGCTTTTGTGTTATTTTCTTCTCTAGACAGATCTTTCACTTGGATTTATGTCTTCCTCTTTTCTCATTGAAGAACTTTCAATTTATGAATAATAACTTGGGCCAAATAGCCCTCCCAAAATCATGAGAATTTTCTCATCTTCAATAGGAACACTCTCAAACTATTAAAGGCAAGTGGAGATTATGTGGCAGGTGTTTTGTTAGTGGATTTTATTTGTTTGGTTTTTGTTTTGTTTTGTTTTCATAAAAGTAGTTGCTTTATGTTTGATCAAATCTTGCAAACTGAGTTCAATAATTAATTAGAAAATAAAAACTCACTGGAGCTGAAGTTGTAATTCTTAAAATAAATTTAGATAACCTGCAGATTACACATCTCTACGTGAGCTGATCACTATGAGCCCTCTTCGTAGCCCATGGAGAGTAATAGGAATTTTCAGGTACAATGCACATAATCAGCCATGTATTTATACGAACTGTGCTGTACTACTTCTATCCACTGACAATAGTGGATACTGTACAGGGGCCCTAGCATGACTGGCTCGGATAAGTTAGTAAGATAGGTGAAATGAATCCTGTCCTGAGTGTTAAGAACACTGTTCATTAGAAAATTATATCAAATTAGACATCTTTAAATATGAAATGAACAAGGAAATGGCTTGATTTCCGTTGTACCTTTTTTCCAATTCTGTATAGAGGTGACATTATCGTATTTTATTAACTTACACAAGATTTGCTAAGTGCAGTTGTGTCTTGTACTTACTTCCAGTACGTGGATGGAATGAACTGTAGACGTCTCAAAATGTGATGACTAATTCTTATCTAATAATCCCAGACTTCGTTTATAGTTAGCAAACACAAATAGTTTCCTTCAAAGAATGATTCACCAGAAACATTTCAATGACTACAAAGGAAATGCAGATGACTATCTTTTAGAAGCCCAGCTTAGGAAATATTAATCCCAAAGCAGTCATTTTAATGGTATAAGAAATGAATTATCAGATAATACTGAGTTGCCTTTTGACTGTCTGTAGTGAAGAATGGAATTTTTCCAGCTTGAATATGCATTTTCTGGCTATTGTTAAGAATCCCTGGTGAGTGTCCTGTACTCTCTTACCTGGTCTCATGGAGACTGGATCCCTCTTCATTACAGACTATTCTTGGATCACCACTGCCAATTAAAATGAATATGCCTATGGATAAGTAGATGGATCAATTGATTGATAGTTTGACCTAAAAGGGGCTTCATTCACTCAAGATATAGTTTAAAGTTCTTAAATTAGAACTTAAAAAGTAGAAGCTTGTAGTATAACCTGTATCTCTAGATCTTCTTTTCCTGTCCTTTTGCTCAACAGTTTACTTCGGATTACTTCGTCTGAGTATCTCAGATCTTTATTTCATCTCTGGACTTTTTCTGTAGTTTCTCTCTGGTTTTCCTTTTATTGCTTTCTTTAATAGCCATAGGTTATTACAGCTGGATCGCTGATCTTCCAATGTATTTTTCACAATATATTTGTGAAATATTTAGTTAGATGAGCAGTCAAGAACAAAGACAAAGACAAGCTTCCAAGAAACAAGCTTTACTAGATATATTCGCACCTAGCCTACTGACTAATTTATCAGTTTTACAGACCTTCCTTTGAGTCTTAATGTCTCTACCCTTTGCTTTTGAGCTGCTGCCCATAGGTAAGATTTCAGTTTTATATCTAAGGATAATTTTCTCAGGTTTTCTCACCTCCATTACAAATAAGGGGTTCCAAATAAAAGAGAGGATAATTTTCTTTTTGTTTCATTAGCAAGGTTCAATCATGGATTATTTATGTTAATGGTTGTTCAATTCAAGCTATAGACTAACTGGCCTACAGTGTCCCTTAGGTATTTTGTCATATATACAATTCTTTTATGCAGCATATGAAGCTCTATTTTTTTTCCCTTCCTGTACTTGCAGTAAATTCCATATCCTAAAAACGTGGCTTCAATTTTGCTTTACTTACTAGGATTAACACTTAGAAAACTTGTATAAAATGGCCAATACCAACCTTTCTCCCTGCACATAAATTCACTTTGTTAGTCTCTGTAGGTCACAGTCTAAAATCAAAAAGACAATTTGAGATTTACATATATTCCATTAAAACTACGGAATTCTTCACTTCTCTATAGTTAATTTCTAACATTTCTCAGTGAAAAAGATACTTCTCTTTTGCTTCTTAAAGTCTTATTAAAGCTCTCACATGCGTGCATTGTTGGCATTGATCCCACTACCATGTCTAATACTGACAGATCAGATGATGTTTTTGCAGCAATCTTAGAAGCACGTGTACAATTACTAACTAGTTTTGTTCTCAGTTTATTTACGAAGAACATGCCCAATTTCCAATGCTGAAGTCATCAAGAATCACGTCCCACTCTAAGGTTTTTGATGTGCAAATATTTTTTTCTCATTATTGAAATAATTTCCATACCTCTATATTCCTGTTACTACAAAGAGCTATCAGTTCAGTTCACTTTAGAGACAAACTCTGATCTGGTTTATTTTTTTTTTACATAAGTATTAATGTGATGTACAATTTAAATCTCTTGAATGTAGCCCTGCTGCCCAATAAATACAGGATTATTATTGCTGGTAATGGGCCACAGATTTTTCACTAAGGCACAACACAAATCTCAGGTTAAGTACTGTCTGGCTTGATCTCGATTTGTCTTGGCTGTACTGGAGTTTTATCTCGGCTTGCTGAGTTTTAAAAAGAATTGTTTAATGAGCAGGTGACTATTACCTAGCATGTTTTGCAAAGTTTTGTATACATATGTGGAGTAGTGTGTATTGCTAAAAGAAATAGTAAACATAAAACTACCAATTTTTATGCTGTGTAAAACCAAATTATTTCTACATTGTGATGCAATGTAAAGGAGGACTGGGTTGGTATAACAGTAGAGTCCTTGAAGGTGTTGGTTTTGGGTAATCCTATAAACCGTAGGGCTATCACTAACTCGCTATATGTCAGTTAATTGTAGTATTGAAAAATTTAAAGCTTGAAAAACCTGTGTTTGGGGTAAAATTAAGGAAAAAGGACAAGTTTCTGATATGTACAATGCACCGTATACTTTAAAATCAGACATAATCTGGAGTTTCAGATTAGTGAATAAAGATCAAGATATAAAGCATGTTAGAAAACATATAAAAATAGTCTCAAGCAAACCTTGGAGGAAGGAGGAAGAAACTACCAACGTCAACATCAGGTATCTCATCATTATCATCATATGTCTCCAAGCAAACACTTCAAAATGCTGATATCTTTCATAACGTATCTCACCGTCATTGGAAATTAGCAACCTCGGGGCCCAGAGGACCCTGAAAACAATAAATACTAGAAATACTTTCTTGTATAATATCTTTTACCTGTATCATTGTTAATGAGATTTTTTTTCATTTACAAGAAGAGTGGTAATATCACTGTAACTAAAAATAATAGCGCTATTCTTTTTTTGTTACTGTATAAAAAGTCTTAATTAGACTAAATAGAAGTATTTTTTTCCCCATGTACTGTGTGTTCTCCTCTTTGCCATAAGAAGATTTTGAGAGTAGCATGAAAACCTACAAATATATGGACAATTTTCCACTAAAACTTTTAAGGAGATTCGTATAATATATTCAATTCCTTGCCAAAACTGAGAGTGGAAGTATCAGATCCAATACCAGTTTCTTATACACTGACATTACACAAACTCACTGCTGTCAGATGGTTGACATCACATCTGCTTGTCAGTGCGATCTGAGAAAAAGAAGAGGGAAGGAAGACCAGAGGATGAAGAGGGAACACTTGTAGCAAAGTCTGAACGTTATTTTCACAATTTGTATGAAATTCACAATTGTGACACTGATGTATTATTGTTTATGAGGTCACATATATGAAAATACAAACTATTAAAATTAAAAAATGTAAGTAGAAGGTGAGGTCTGGATAGGAAGTTTAAACTACTATTATGTGTTTCTATACAGAAGTTTCCCATAAAACAAACTAAATCTGACAGATTGGTTCCTTCCCTGATCTCCTGACTTTCACAAATGGAAAGACTAAATACTTCACTTCTTTCTGGAAACTGTGATTTCACGCCCCTGTGTATCAGGTACAGGTGTTCAGTTGTTAGCAGCAGGGGCTGCAGGGGTGGCCTCTGTGAGACGCAGCCAGTTCCTGCCAGCTACAACCAGTCCACGGCAGGACAGAGCTGAGCCCCTCAGCCAAGATGGGAAAACATATTTAAGAAAGGGCAGAAAACACTAGTTGGAAAGAGATGGGGGGAATAAAAGAGAGTGAGAAAGCGAAGAGTAAGGTGACAGAATAAGGGTCTCCAGGCACCAGAGCAGAGATCTTTCTTCAGCCCATGGAGGATACAGGACTGGAGCAAATGGTTATTTTCTTAAGGATTTCAGGTAATGGGGAGAGACCAAAGGGGAAAAGAGAGAAGATCTGAGGAGGAAGGAGCATCAGAGAGGAATCCTTACCTACTGACAACACCTCTCCTCCCTCCTTTCTGTGTTACTCAGTGAGGAGAGTCTGAGCCTGACCCTCCTCCAAAGGTAATCCACCATACCAAGGGAAATAATATAAGGCATAAAAATATATATATAAAGGTATAAAAGAGGGGAAAACAGGCCAGATACCTTTTATTGCTCTCAGTGTGTATTCCAAGACACTGAAGCCATGTGCAGCACAAAGTTGACCAAATTACTAGTATGATAACTCCTTTAATTTTCTGACAAAATTGTTGATAACCCATTTACAAATTGATCAACCTGGGTAAGTCTTCAAGAAGATAGAAGAATGACAGTGAAGCCCACACTTCTGAGTGTGTAATAAGAGGCATTAATCACTCTATCATGTGTTTGCACAAGCTAAGGCACAAATATTATCATTACTGTTATATTATCATTACTGTTCCTGTAGGAGATTTTGTAATGTTCATAACTGTAAAATGCAATTATGAACATTTTACTTCTGCAGTTATTCTGTAAAAGTGTTTGTAATATTCTAAGATAAACTTTACCTTAGCAGTTTTCCTGTTTTAACAGATGCTATTATCCTGTCTGCAGACAACTATGAGGTTTTGGCTAGAGTTCCTTTCGTTTTACATCTCCAAAGGGTTGTATGTTCTACTGAGTTTGGCTGGCATGGAGTTAGTGTTTTAATGGAAGGACTCAGGAATTCAAATCTTACTTTTTCTAGTCTTCACTAATATGCCAAAATTTGCCAACAGAGTACTTGCTATATTAAAGCTATATTTTCTTTGGAAGAAAACCCAAACTAACCCCACATTTAATGTATGGTGGTATGTGTTTTGCATTTGTGGCTAAATTACAACAGTGTTTTGGCTATTGCTTAACAGCCCTTGCACAGCATCAAGACTTTATTGTCTCTCTCCTGGCCCCTCTCAAATGCTAGTAGGCTGGAAGTGGGAAGAGTTGAGAAGGGACAGTCGATTAAAACTGATCTGTTTCATGACTTTTGCATTTGATCCTTGAGTCTTCTCACCTTCCTTATGTTTTCTTCCTGTCCTGGGGAAGAGGGGAGTGGGCACAATGCAGGGTGAGCATACGGTTGCTGACTCGAGTCAATCTACTATGTGTGTAGGCAGCAGATAGATGCAAATACAGTAGATCTAATATTTCCCAGAAATACCATTGGTTTTTGTATGACAAGAACTTACAAAGTAAATCCTTCCTTAGTACTTTTAGCACCTGAGATAAAGTCTCTTATTAGTTGAACAATTCATCTGCAAATCAACTCAATATTTGAATTACCATGAGTTCCTTTAGAAAAGGTCAGATGAATTATCTTCGTTGGCAAGATGTGGCTATGGTTCTTGTCTTGAAAAACTATGAAATAGTTTCCAAGATGAAGTTATGCATTACACTTAAAGAATCTGAGGAAAATTGGCTTTCAAGCTGAAATCAGTAACACTCAAACGATACTGAAGTTGTAATGGACAGACTCAGGAATTCAAATCTTACTTTTTCTAGTCTTCACTAACATGCCAAAATTTGCCAACAGAGTACTTGCTATATTAAAGTTGTATTTTCTTTGGAAGAAAACCCAAACTAACCACACATTTAATGTATATAAAGTATAACATAGCAATTATACAAACTGATAATCCAATAATGGCCACTGCACTAATGTTTTCTAAGCATATGCCAAGTCATTCTAATTTTGAGAAAGAGTGATACTAGCCGAGAGTCAAAGTCTAAGAGTCAATGAAAAACAAAAGCAGGTTCTAGAGAGAACAAAGCCTGTGCTAGGTTTGGTTTGTTAAAGCAAAAAACAACAACAACAACAACAAACCACAAAAAAAGTGGAAAGAAATAAAATAAAATAAGGGTTTTAAAGCATCCTGTGGGAATAAATATGGCCATGTATTGTTTTTGTATAATAACAGTAGTGACCTGCAATCTAGGTCAGGGTCGAACAAATGTTATATCAGTGGAGAACAATTGAAGGAAAATAACATTTGTATGTTTCTGAACAAACAGCAAACAGCTGATGAAGCAATTCAAGCAACCTCATCTTCAGCTCTCTGTGGACTTGACCTTTGGAACAGATCTATTGGCCCCATATGACCTCATCTTCTTGTTTTTCTTATGTGGCAGTATGGAAATCAAAAATAAGCCTTTGCACTGAGTGCTTGTACTAAATGCTCTTTTATCCAGCTTATGTCAAAATGCTTTATTGCATTCTAATTTTTAGTTCCTTGTCATAGGTTCTTTGTGGTTATCAAATGCAAGTCTTTTACAAAGATTGGTTCTCAGCATGGAGCCAAAGATCTGAAAAAGACAACATTGTATGTAGCTGTATTTCTGAAAAGATAAGATACACACAAAATAGTCTGAAACAGCATATTCCAATCAACTGATAGTCTCTTAATTCTAATACAGCTCTGTGAAAGGAATGAGTAATGAATATACACTTTAAAAAATGAAATCATTTCTGTTTATCCCAGTTCACTTTAGATGCTCACATTGTAGATATACACAAGCAAATTATCTAGATGCTTTTTATAATCAATAGGGAAATTAGTATGTCTAAATCATAATTCATCAGTTCTTATCAATTGTAGTGTCCCACCCTTTTTCAAGAGCAGTTCATTCATATGTTGAAGGTGTCAACCTAAATAGTTGGGCTGTACCTCTGTGCACAATACTGTATTCTCAACTGCACATCTTTCTGCCTTCTCAGTGACAAAGAACCCAGAATAAACTTTCCTTACGCTTTCCTGCAAATACAATTAACTGACCTAACCTTATTTAGTATGATGGATAATACCTACCTAACTCCTTTTGTTCCCCTGCAAATCAGCAGCACTTTGTTAAAATGCAAGAACTTTCAGGTGAAAAAAAAAAAAAGAAAACCAAACAAACCAAACAAAATGGAACAACAAAAATACTCCAACAAAAACACAACCAAACCCCTACCTTTAAATTCTATAGCTCATAGGTGGCAAACATAAGGCCTGTGGGCCGAATTCGGCCCTCCACCTTGTTTTATCCTGCCCGATATCTTGTTTCTACCTGGCGGCAGTGCCGAGCTCCTTGCCTCGATGCACCTGCGAGCGTGCCAGTCACGTGTGCAGCGTATGTGACGTGCGTTACGTTGCAGGAACAGGAAGATGTGGCCCCCAGTGAAAATGAGTCTGACACCCCCACTATAGCTCAATAATATTTCTTGCACTTGTTATAGAAAAAATACCACAGGTGGGAAACATTAATTTTGCAAAGATTATAAATACTTTGAAAGAGTTAGGTGAGTTATTGTTAAAGTCTGTAAGAGAGAGATCAGCTCTTTTGTTATACAGAGAAGCTTTTAGTGTCACTTTCTGCTTACTGGTCTTTGATAAATTTCTGCAGTTGGCTTTGGCAGTTCACAGTACCTTACAAGCAAAGAACAATATACTTTCTCTAAAGCACCCAGTGTCCGTCGTTGTAGCTCTTTTGCTATCGAGTTCAAGACAAACACTGGTGTAAGTTCTTCAAGGCAAGTAAACATCTCCATGTATAAAACACCAGTGGTTCAGTCCTGCAAAGTTGCTTTTATGTCACTAACACCACTCAAAACAATTAAAGGGGTACTTCCATAGCAAGGTGAAAGTTGAATCAGCCAAGACCAATCAGATCTATGTACTTTGTGTGACTTTGTCACAAACTCACTGGTGATGCCAATGGCTTTAGTTTACTGCAACCAGAAAAAAAAAAAATGTTCAGGAAGAGATTAATAAAAGGAGAAGAGTGGTTTTTGTCTTGTGCACTCCTTTTGTTATTCCTTTCAGTTTTCCTTCCCTCTGTTGTTTCCCTGTTATGCCTTTAAAGATGGTGGATCCACAGTCATGTTGCTTTGGTTTATGAAGTTACAAACCCCCAGCTGCTGTTTAGGAACTACCTGTATATATGCTGTAAGCCTCTAACAAATGGAATATAATTCAGCTTACTGTAGCATGTAATTGAAGTAGTATAAATTACATGGAAATTACGTTTTTCAAGGACTAAAAATGTTCACATACAAAGAACTGTCATGGCTTAAGATGTGTGGTAACTTATTTACCTGTAGTAGTTTGACAGTGTGCCTGAACTTCAGCACTGCCTTATCCTGAGGTTTTTACTTCCCTAATATTACCTTCTCATGGAAATTCCACTTAGACTGTTAGCAGACGGTAATCATCAATATTTGATTTATCGAGTTTCCCTTTGAAAGTCATAGATTATTACTGAATGTCCTTTCTGGAGCTGGATATGTGTGTTGCTTCCTACTTTTCGTCTTTCTCTGGTGTTCTTTGAAATTGTTGAGGTGTTGTCATTGTTCACTAAGGCAGAATGCGCATGTTTCTTCCTACCTCCCACTTTCATCTATCCTTGCCAACCACAAAATTACTGTCCTTTCTTTCCACATTATGCCATAATTTAAAGTAATTCACTACATTCTTTTCATTATGGAAGACAAAAATCATTCAAGGTCTAATTATTTTCAGGGGTGAGAAAAAAGATTTTTAATTTTGTAACATTATAACACAGTCACATAATTTGTGGCATTTTTTTTTTTATTGGTCTGAATTTACCATTCTTCCTCCCCCTAAACATGCTATAAGCCCTTACATTGAACAGATGAGTAAATATATAAGTATATGAGAACTTCCATTCAGATTTGAATGCTTTGTGAAATTAATATCTCATTCACAAGTCACCACTTTCTTGATGGAGCCTGAGTGCTTCTGCGGTTCTCTAGTGTAAACCAGGTTAGATCAGATAAATTATTTTAATTTGTACTAAAGTGATTCACAGAGCTCGTTTATTCAAATACCTCAATACAATGGGAGAATAGTGACTTCCTGTCAGTGTAAGTGGAACTCAACTTTATAAGTCACTCAAACTGAATCAGAAGAACATCTCTTGCCACAGCTAACTAGTCAAGATGAAACGATGAGATTGACACTGCTAGAGATGTCATTACAGGAAATTTTGTTACAGTCATACAACAGGAAAACATCTAGTTTGTTTTAAAGTCACAAAGTAAACTAAAAGAGATTTCCCTTGTATCACCATTCATGATACATCTAAGGAGGAACTGTCAACTCCATTGATAACACTTACTCAGTCTGACTTCTTTCTAGGGATTACCACAGAAATATTTCAGAAAGAAATGTAAAGCAGCAGCTGAATAACAAGAAGATGGAGGTTTGAATTAAAGACACTGAAAAGGATTTTTTAAACTTCTTTCATTTGGGGAGCTGAAGAAACCATAAGACCTGTCTGTTACATTGAAGTAGCAAGAAAAAAGCTGTTTCATTGAAACATATTGTTTCAGGACAAGTAACTGATTGTTTTCTCCTTAGTTGTCTGACTCCTGTAGCTGAGAAAAAGAACCAGGATTTTCCACTGCTGAAGTCCCAAATTAAATTCTTATTGGACCAAAAATATTTTCATGCATGTTCATCCACCATCTGAGCTCAAGCTCTCCAAGTGTCAGTATTTTCTAATTAGTAAGGTGGTGTGTGCTGTGAGAAACTGATACTTTGTTGTGTACCTAGAAAGGCACAACAGAATGGATCGTGCTGACGACACAAAATAGGACAAAGCCACTCAGCATTATCAGTCATTGTCAAAACCCCAAACAAAACATTTATCAGGAAACATAGCTTCTTAATGTTTTTTTTCCTATTTCGGAGACATGGGTAGTATATACTTCGGGGGAGTCTTCTAAAAGCCTATCACTGGTTTTTAGCTTCAGACTGTCACTGAAAATAAAAGAGTGGCTGTTTGACTGTCTCTGTGCCAGTGAAAATTTTGCCTAGCACACTTCATGTACTTCTTTGTGCTTCATTCTTAATTTAACAAAAAATGTATAACCCACCTTCAGATACTCCTTTGTGTTTGTACCAAGATAGACACAGGAGAACACTGTAAGGCATTTACATTAATATTAATTTGTGCTCTTAAGTGGGTTCACTTCAATTCTTTCCATACCCACTTTGTGCTTTCTTCCTTTCAATATTGCACTGATCAAGCTTTACTAGTGATGAAATTCAGAAGTACCTTCAGCTTGAATGCTTACTTGCCAAAAGCAAAATCTGAGTTGCATTACCAATCAGTGGTGTGAATTTCAAATATCTAAGTCAATATTCTACTTCAATAATGTACATCAGCATGCAATTTAACAGTCTTACAAAATGAAATTCAGTTCTTTAGTGTGGAGCAAGAGAAAGTCAATTCATCGGCTATATATAAAAGTTAAATGGAGGTCAAGTAAAGACAGTACTCTGAAAGTTATAATGTAGATGTTAAAAGATTTGAGTATTTAAAGGTGCATATAAGGTTTACTGTTTACCTTATCAGTTTAAGTGATTTCTTCTATTGCTTTCACAGGAAGTTTAGATGCCAAATCAGTTTACAAATTTGGAAAATCATAGAATCATAGAATCACTTGATTGGGAAAGACATTCATATCATTGAGTCCAGCCATACCTGTCCACCACTAAACCATATCACTGAGCACTTCATCCACCCATCTTTTAAATACCTTCCAGGGATGGAGACTCAATCACCTCCCTGGGCACCCTGTGTCAGTGTCTGTTAACCTTTTTGGTGAAGAAATCGTTCCTGATTTCCAGGAAACCTCCCCTGGTACAACTTGAGGCCATTTCCTCTTGTCCTATTACTTGTTACTTGTGAGAAGGGACCAACACTTATCTCACTACAAACCCCTTTCAGGTAGTTGTGACAATTCAGCTTCCTTTTCTCCAGGCTAAATAACCCCAGTTCCCTCAGCAAATTCTACTGAACATCTACCTTCATCTTCATGTGCGCAAGATGAGATTTATTTCAGAATAATTTCTAGTCATTAGAAGACTAGGCATCGTCACAGGAAAATTTACCCTATCTTTTTAAGGTCTCTGGGTTACTTATGATGAATCCTCTTCTTGCTGCATTGACAACGTCATGTCTGGCGTAGACTAGACATCTCGAGACACAAGTTATATTTTACAAACCCTCTCATATATTTTGATAGGATCATAAGATGAAGTAGGCTAGCGTAGCTTTGTGATTCTGGTAGTTACAGGATGAAAACACAAACATGTATTTTCATAGTGAAAATTCTTGATGTTTACTTAAGTTAAACTCCACCAGTGGTTCAAGCAGAGCAAATTGTAGTGCATGCTTTCTTGTTTATGTGTGAAGGCTGATACAGTGTAAATGTTGATATCTGTGTATACCCTCATGCTGAGTCAAGTTTTCCAGCAAGATCATTATTTAAGATCTTCACTTTCCCGTATTTGCTTGCTGATTTTCACTTGACTTCTTTTCAGCTTTTACCATTGTAGTTTTTGGTTGAAATTGCAATCTGATGAAAATATTCTAGATTGGGATAAATTTGGTGATAATGCAAGACTGTCTTCTTTAGTAAATTTAACATCAAGATGAGCCTTGATGTTATTTCTGTATATCTTGCATTATTTCTCATGAAGAATTGTGGAAGAAAATCAGATTAAAATTTAATCCTTCTTTGTAATCATCATCTAGGTGCTGCAAACATTGACAAAAGTCCCCCCAAAAATATCATAACCTAGAATGCTCAGGGTGAAAACCTGACTGCATAGGAGTAAAATTTTTATTGATTTCCATGTATCAAGAAAGTCATTGGAATCATGAGCATGAGTCAATGAACAGCATATTGAAATTTTTAATATGTAATATTAATAAAGGCTACAGACAGATTTTCTTTGTCTTTGTGTACTACTTTTAGCTATTCTATGTCCTCCTATGACCTGAAATTTGAGCTCTTCAGCAGTTCTGATTATTCAGAGCGGACTTACAGTAGAAATGGCTTACACATCTGTCATATTCCCCTTAAAGTCAGATTTAAAGCCTACACTGTATTTATTATGCTAATTCACTTTGAAATCTATGGTGAAGGTGCCTCATGCCTTTCAAACTGAGTTTGCATAGTAAATTTAGCGTAGGTTGCTGTGGCCCATAAACATTAAACCTGAAGCAGCTTTAAAAATTAGTACCCTAAGAAAATATGTAGCATATACCCTGAGAAATACTCATACAGTGAGAAAACTGGGAGGAAAGTTAAGTACTAGTCTTTCCTTCTATGTTTTAGTAGTTCTAGGTTTGAATTTCTTTATTTTTTCAGTAATCATGCCTTCATAAAAAAACCCCCACATAGCAATTGTGTTGCTAATGTGGCCTCTCCATAAAATGGTTAACTTTTATTACAATTAATCTTTTCCAGACTGAAGTGTTAAATGTTGTTTTTGTTGTTACCAAGCAGGCTGTTTCCTTCTGAAAAAAAAAACAAAACAACCTACTACCACCTACCATCAGTGAAACAAAAAGGCAAAATAAGTGTTTGAGATAGTATTCTATTTTTTTTTAACACCACCACTTAAAACAAGAAATAGTGGGATGAAACAGGTCTTAAAAATTAGAGTATCTTTAATACCTGTTAAAACAAAATGTTATAGTCAGCTTGAAAAATGAATATGCCTCCCCAATGTGTGCAAATTGCTATCAGTTATTATTTTATCTAAAAATGTACAACAAAATGAAGTTCAGGTTTCCTGTACATTCAATACCTCCGAGAAAAAAATATCAGTGGAACTCAGCAATTATTTCTCTCCACCAACCACTACAATCCATATAATTTTAAAAGTAAATTTAAGAGACATAAATGTGCTTAAATATACAAATGAACAATTACAGAAGACAAACAGCACTAAATGCTACTTCATGGTGGCAATTCTGGCTATGAGATAGTAGTTTGTTTTTCCAGTTTAGATTAAAGTGATTCTAAAAATTTGCATTTCTTTCACTTTTTTCCTAAATGAGTCATTATAAGGTAGGTTTGAAGTTGTTTTGTTGCCTTAAAAGCATTTCAATATCAATATCATAGACATTTTGCACACATAAGAACATTTCATATAGCTATAAAACCCTATACCTTTTACACATGTGGTGAAAACATTTGTTTGAATAAAAAGGAAGCAATATCAAATGAATAATATACATTTCAGAAAAGTCAGTCAAGAACTGCAAACAAAACTGCTCAAAAGCAAATGTAAAAATAATTCTAGAATCATCACACGTTTTTTTACGTCTGAACTAGTGATTTATAAGATACTTAGCATACATATATTTTCAGGTCAGTTTCTCTCTAATTCTCTATCTTCTAAGCTGAGTTGAAAATTATACTCTTTATCTTGGATTCCTAATGGGTTTTTTTTAACTGTCATACATGACAATATGGAGTAGGTATTTCTTTTTAATTACCATGGCAATGTTCACACTTAAAGTACAGGAGAAGGCACCGAGTGTGAATTTAGGCTTACTATTTATATTTAGTTTATCTAATGTTATACTTTATCAGAAGTGAAAAGAAAATGAGCTGGTTCCAGCCTAGGTCTTCATATCTCACAATACAGCAGTTAAAATATAGTCTGGATAATGTTATTTCAATCATCAAGAAAGCTCACTACAGTGACAAATTCTATGATATTTATATATTGACTTGTAATAAGGATGATGCGAGGGAAAAAATATTCATCTGGGACACTGAAAGTACAGAAAGAAAAGATCTGATACATTTCCTATATTACGTTTGCTGGTCTTTATTTCAATATATCTGTGTACATGTATTAATCTCTACGTGTGTACATATATGCGTGTGGGTGTGTTTGTGGGCATGTGTACAGAAAGTAATAAAATTTGTCATTTAAAAAAGAACAGGAAATAATGATTTCATTATCAAAAGTGCCTCTCCTTAAATTACAATCAGCCCTGCAATAATTCATTAGTTTGCCATAAGCATTATTTATATCAAGTTGTAACTGAAAAAATATATAGTGAATGCCATTAAAATACAATAAAAGAAGCCACAAGTAGCCTTTACAATCCACACAACATGTTGTTTTATTGTGTATTACAACTTCTGTAAAGCATATACATCCTCATAAAATGGAATCTTATTAAATTTAAGTTTGGTAAAAGAAAAATGAAAGGCTTACTCATCAGGAATACAGAGAGACCAGAGATTCTGCCTTAACAAGCCACAGAATAAACGTCTGCAAGGGTAATGGGCTTCATGGGCTGTGTGAAGGCAGGGGAGTAATTTAAAAACACAACTTCACATCACCTCATTGTGAGCTCACTAGGGAAGTGGCTACAGAGCATGTCTCTGTTGAAGAAAGTGGTCGGTCCAGTCTCCACCATGTTTTACTTTTGCTATCTACAAGTTTCCTGGTTTAAAGACAGAAGGAAACTGAGTGATTTTCAAAGGGATTTAGTGTTCATGAGTTGAAAGCTCTTCATTGGCATTTCACAGGATATGGTTTTGCCAGTTCAACATCCAAATTTCAAGTTTACGCTGAGGAAGAAGATTCCTCTGTTCTTTATGTGAACTCTATCCTACTCTGATTCTATCTAAAAAAAAAAAAATCTGAAAAATATATGAAGTGGTTAGCTCTAGGACTCAGATTAATATGTTCTCAAAATTTTATTCATTTATTTTGACTATAAACCATGGGGTTTAAAAATATTCTTTATAAATCCGCATCTATTTTTGCAAACAGAGAGACAGATATAGAATGGTTTATGTAGAATGTAATTTTACAGTAATTTCCTGGGTACAAAAAATGAAAGACGAGGTGAAGTTCCTCTAGACATCTTATTACTTTAGAATATAAAAGCCACTTTGATAAATTAGTTGGCAGTTTCATTTTAATCTTAAACTAAAACCCAGATAACGTCTAATCTGTCTCTTGCATACCTTCTGGGCTTCCAACAATCAACAGTTAAGGACTGCCTGACTTGTAATTGTATCTAAATCATTGCTTTTAAAAGATATTGATTGTCCTATGCTTCATTAATTTGTCTAATACCTTTTAAAGTTAATTTATGCTTTCAGTTTCCACAAGCTCTACCGATGACTCGTAAATATATACTGAGGGATACAATAACTGTATTCTGACACAGTAAGATTTTTCTCTAGACTCTTGCACTTTTGAAGTGCTTCCTAATTTTCATTTTATCTATCTGTATCTTATTTGGTTTTCATACTTTATCCTCTCATTTCATTGTACCAGGTCATTTCTGTCTGTTCCAGGGAAGCATCAGTATTACAACTCAAAATGTCTACATAAGATTCTCAAACAGCACTGACCAATCTGTGTTCATTATCTTTCACAATTTAGGCTGCAAACATATAGCATTAAAGTTATGTAAGATTTCATATCCTTTTGCATTGCTTTAAAGATTTGGAATTTATTCGGTCTTCTAAGAACATAGTCAGCAACTGTTGTGGTATCCGGATGTAACTTTTCAACTAGAAATATCTTTTTTCACATGTAAATTTTGTATCATCACCAAAAATTTTTACCTTACTCTTCCTACGTTTTAGAATACTCCGAACAACACAAATAACAGCACAGATACCTAAGACCGGCTGTCACCTTCATTGGAGAAATAACAGTTTATTCTTACAATTTATTTTCTCTCTCTTAACTATTACTTAACGCATGAGAGGATTTTTTCCTTCTATTTTGAGACAGCTTAATTTCTTTAAAAGCCTATTATAAAAGATCTCTTGAAAGCTTTTGAAAATCCAAGCACACCAAATCCACATGAATAACCTCATCATGATTTTTGAGTACTTCAAAATAATTCTAATGAATTTGTTAAACATAATTTCCTTCTGAAAGATAGCTTTTTTGTTCAATCCTCCTCATGTTCATACTTCCCCCTTATCTTGTGTTTCTCTACTTATTCTACTACCAACTATAATTTCTAAATATTTGATATATACTGAGGTTAAATGGACTGATCTGAAATCTACTAGATTATCTTTTCATTTGTTTCTTTAAAGACTTCACTTTTTTTTTTTTTAACCACATTACATAACAGACAGTTGGGAGTTTTAGATTGCAGTTCCTTCAGAATTCAAAGGCAAGCAACTCCTTTCCTAATGTCATTAAAACTACAGTACAGATGGTAATTATGGCAGAGTCAATGACAGGTCCTGTTTTCAGAGGGGTGATGCCCTCTGATCTCCAGAAATTGTAGAAAGCTTTTTCCTGATTGCAGTGTTTGCTTTTGTCTGTTTGAGAAGTGTCACAATGAAGCTGTCTTTATTTATGAACAGATTAGTCTCATTCATTCAAAATGAAAGGCATCCAGGACAAATCGAGTTGTAACAGACTGGATCTCAGGTTGCCAGTATTCCTCCTTATATTACCCTGATACGTATACAGAGAGGGGTAGGAAAAGGTAAGATCCTCTACTCTAAAGAAGAAGAAAGACTTTGGAACTAAATAACAATGAAGTCTTGAATTAATTGCAAAAGGGAGAAGCACGGTTTTGTCAAAACTCATTCCTCAGTTTGAGGAAATCAGAACGTTAAGCCATCAGAGTTTAAGCCTGAGATCCAACAAGTGTACATTTATAAGCAGTTCATGCCAATGAAATTTACAGTGTTTCTCACCATCTTGCCAACCCCAACAAAATTCAGGCTTCTAAGTCAGCCAGTCAGACAGACTATTCCCATGAAGCCTATAAAAACTGAATATTATCCTGTTGGTAGTGTTTCCAGGACTTGTACTCCTGAAATATAGGAACTGTTACATCCCAATGGTCAGGATCATATGGACTATTACATCCAAGTTTTGAAAGATAACAACTGAGCAGACTGACACAGTCATCACCCTGTAAGGGTAGATTTCAATATTTTCCTTTTTCTTTCAATTTCTAACAGGAGAAAAACTACTGATTTTTTTTTTTTTTTTTTTACCAGTCATAATTTCTTCTTTCCTAGAGGAGCCTCATAACTTTTAGATAAAGTGAGGTCAGAATTACACATCATCTATAATGCACTTGTTCTTATTTTCTTCATAGAAGCAAATTTCTATGTCTCTGTGAGGAAAACATAGGTATGCAAAGCAGAAGGAAAATGCAGATATGAAGAAATTAAAAAAAAAGTAAGAGACACACATTACCAGAATAATTCCTGACTTCAGAAGATTTTTAATACATCTGCTTGATTTCACTGTAATCTCTACAGACTTCATAAATCTCCACAGACACGCCTCAGGTCTTTTCCTCCCAGATATCCTTAGAGAATTCATATGAGCCTTTAAATAAATGTTCGTAAGGGGAATTCTTTAACACGGTACTGTTTTGGAGTTTTTTCAGTCTCCCAGTATTTCAAATAAAAACTAAATTAATCTCTTTTGTCTATCTGTGGCAATGTTTTGAGAATACCTTGCCAGTGATCTACTATTGTGTTGTTAAATAAATAAATTACCGTAATATCAGAAGGAACGAAAGAAAAAAACAGATGGTAAGGGGAGGAATACTAAGCCACAGTATAATACTGTAGAGGCTCATAAAGCTTTTGCCCAAACTTTCTCCTTTTTTTTTTTTTTTTCAGATTTCTGTATTGCAGCAGAACATCCGCATGTTTACACAATCAAGACTTAAAATACAAAACCCCAGTCTGTATCTCACAGCAGTTATGCCATGCCAGCAGTAAATATAATGTGATCTGCAATGCTGAATATTCTGTGAGACCTTTCATGTGGTGTTACTTGGGAATTTGCTACCTTAATTTCTGGAGGAATTCCTCTGTGTCACTTGGATCTTCCTAACTCCTTAGCTAACTGCTAACTGGTATTTAAGCTGGAAGCTAACAGAGGAGTGTAAAAGAAAAGAAAGTACCCTTGAGACAAAGCACGGGATGGGACTTCTCAATAATCACATATGTTTTCTTGTATTTTACAGGCAACAATATATTCTGTCAGTTTTCAGGTGAAAGGAGTAAACAGTTCTGTGTGTGTCATTACAACCTTTTCCCTCTGCCTATATACTTAAGAAAGAAAAAGCATATTTGGAAGACATGTGCTGCATAAGATTAATGACTATCCTACACTTCTTGCACAAGACAAACTTTAAGTCCCTCAATATGTTTATTGGTGATATTGTATATTTGAATATTTATTTCAAGATGGGTTTAATTTTTACAGTATTACCCTATCAATCTCTTTTGAGGTCTTTACCTAAAAACCACTTAGAAACAATGCAGTGAGTCTTTTTTTCACCTTTCTGCATCAAATAAAAGTGGACATTGTAAAGATCCTTTTGTTATGATATAGTGAACAATCAGAGCAGATGAAAACTCATGGAGTGTCCAGTTCTCGAGTAAATCAGAAAGAGGAACAGATTGAATGACTGTATTTTCTAAGTAAGACTAAGTGTATGTCTGGAAAATCAATACAAGTCATCAGCCCCAGGGCCCTGGTAAAATAGGTAACAGCATCACATAACTTTTTGTGTAGACTGATCAAACTCTGCCTTCAAAAAATTTAGGTTATTCCTTATGCTGTTTCTATTTCAAAAACTTGCTGCTCTAATCAGTAAAGCTCTTGTAATTTACATCCTGACTCATGGACTCTTTATAGTCAGTAGTTGCCTGTAGATAAATGTTAACTAAAATTAGATCCAGGACTACCATGAAATGTTCTGCATTTGACTCACCTGGAGCTTTTAATACAGATGTGTTCATCAAAATCATCTTTTATCATCTTTATCATTTACTTCTATCATCTTTAGCAATTTCATAATTCCAGGTCCAATTCTTTCTTCTCTAACTTCACACAAAATTTCATGTGTGAAATCTTTTTTTCAAAATTTTGTGTAGATAAGACCTACTGCATTCCTATTGCTCAGAAAATTTTGTCAAGGAAACCTGTGAGTCTAATATGGCACCTTCAAACTTTGGTAACCTTCAAACTTTTGGTAGATCTAATTTTTACCTTTTATTAACTTCAAAACATACAGAACAGGGGTATCAAACTGCTGCTGGATAGAAGCAAGGTGCCGGGCTGGATAAAACAAGGTGAAGGGCTGGATTCGGCCTTCAGACCTTGTGTTTGCCACCCATGACATAGAATTATAGAATCCTAGAATCGTTAAAGAATCTAAGATTATTAAGTCAAATCATCAGCCCAACACTACCTTGTTTACTAAAGCATGTCACTAAGTCCCACCTCCACATGTTTTTTGGATGCCTCCAGGGATGTTGATTCCACTGCTTGCCTGGGCAGCCTGTTCCAATGCTTCATTACTCTTTCAGTAAAGTAATTTTTCCTAATATTCAATCAAAAGCTCCTCTGACACAACTTGAGACCATTTCCTCTCAACCTATCACTAGCTGTATGGGAGACCAACACCCATCTCTCCACAGCCTCCTTTCAGGTAGCTGAAGACAGCGGTAATATCTCCCCTCAGCCCCCTCTTCTCCACACTGAACGAGCCCTGTTTCTTCAGCTGCTCCTCATAAGACTTGTGCTCCAGACCCTTCACCAGCCTTGTTGCCCAAAACCTCAATGCCCTTCTCGTACTGAGGGGCCCAAAACTGAACACAGTGTTCCAGCTGTTTCTTCAGCAATGGCAAGTGTAGTGTTCGCTTTGGACAGTGAGGAGTTCAGATTAGTGAACACTGCAGATGACAAGATCACATAAAAATATCTTAACTGATATCCCATTGCCCAGGATTATTGATTTTGTGTACTATATATTTTAGGCAGGTGGGGAGTCATTGAAATGATGATGATTTCAATCTTCTAGTCGGTTTTATCTGTCTGAGACTGGGCTATGGAGAGGAGCGTGGTAGTCCTCAAATTTTCAGTTCTGCAGAAGTGTTATATGGCAGTGATTGTGCAGCATTAAGTATGTTGACAATGTCTCTAAATTCTCCACTCCTTTTTACTATCTTTCACTATATCGTAGGAGTCCACTGTTTTTTCAGACATTAATATATTCAGTTTGTTGCAAAAAAATAGCTTTAATTATAGTACTACATATAATTACAAGACCCTTTTGAACACTTAACAAGACATATCAAACTAGAACAAGTTATTTCACTTTCATCCTTTCTTTGGAAATGATGTTCTCTAAACAATATTTATTAATATTTCATATTGTCGGTCCCAGTAGAATTCCTTTATATTTTCTTAGGTAAAAACAATGATACAAGATGATGCATGACCAAGAATATGATGCTGTCAATAAGAAGCGTTAATTAACAAATTAATTAGACACAATTTATTACTTTCTCTCATGAGAGAAGAAAAGAGTTTTTCTATCTTGCTGGAAAGCATACTAAATAAGGATAAACATTCATATATTGGTCTTCTAAATACTGCAGCCTTAGTAAACTTCCTCGAGGGTTTTTTGTCTCCAGGGCAGATGAAATTGTTTTCTTAAACTGTCTCACCCATCCTTAATCCACAGTTTGCCAACATAATTTTCTTCTACTTTTCATGTCTTAGCAACTACAGCAATAATACAGCCCCTCATGGCTCTTGCTCCCATCTTAGCCAAAACTACTTTGATGCAATAGAATAATTTGTGGTTAGTTACATTTCCTCAGGCTAGAGGAATAGTGGAGTATATTAGATGTTCTGCCTTCTGTGCTGGAAGTGTTTTTCCATTTTAAATAAACACTGGAAAAGCCTGATTCTTTCCTGTTTCAACTCGGGTGTCTCCTGAAGGCTAAGTGTATGTAAGGGGAAAACAGTATATAAGCTAATAAAAAAACCCCACAGCTAAGAATATAACTCATTTTCCCACATGCTTTGTGGTTATGGCCTGCAGAACTCATTTCTTTTGCAGAAACAACATTAGTGTGAAGAAATCTTGTGCAATCACTTTCTTAAAGTATTACTTAAGTGCCATTATTCTTTGAACATTTTTTCCACAATAATCATAAGAAAATTACAGTGTATTGTAAAATCAACAGTCTTTCCCCCTCCTCCCCTGCCTTAAAGAATGCATTTCCTCCTCTCTCTCTTTTATTTCTTTCTTTCTCCTTCGCTTAGCTTGTTAATATTTTTTTGAGGGAGTCGTGTCTTGGATAAAATCAGTGAATGGTATTTTGGGCAGTGCTTGTCTTTCAAGAGCTTCTTTAGCCACTGGAAAAGCCTCTACACATAACAATTAATCCCATTACAAAACAGACACTTGCAAGGTGTTTAAGGTAATGGTATGAATTGCTGTTTAGAGATACCTATTTATTGCCAGCTATCAAGAAAACCTAGATAACTAAATCAGCCTAAGCACCAGCTTGTTCTCGGCTACAGTGGGATGGTATGACTATCAACTGAAAAGTTATTTTCAGGAACTTTCTCTATCCTAAAATAAGAAATAAACCTCTTATTCTGAATAGAAGTTTATTAACTATTTTTAATGAGTAACAAATAACTTTTTTTTTTTTGTCAATGGGATAAAATAATTGATCTTACATTTGAAAGAATATGGCAAAATACTAAAGAGAAAAGAACAGAGGATTTGAAAAAAAAAAAAATAAAATCAAGAAAGAGGAATCCAAGAAGCATCTGTTTCTAGAAGGCCACAGAACTTTGCCACTTGCTTTTTTAAATATTTAAATAATCATTAAAAATGACAATGGTGATGAATGTAGCTGTTTGATGACAGTGGAACCATCGGTGTAAAAACCAATCATGTTGTCAATTATTTCATAACTATCACTTAATTCATTACTAAATTTCTACAGGTTAGCCCTGTGTTTTGTGTCTTTGTGTTTTTCTGTTTGTTTCTGTTTTCTCTTAATTGAGTCTGACTTTAAGAAACATGAACAAGGTCAGAATATTAAAAAAAAAGTAACAAAATATCAACTAAAAAAAAATTAAAAACTAATAATTTGAAAGTTTAAGTAAGCTAGTAAATGCAGTCATTTATACCTTAAAACCAGAAAGAATACCTACCTTTCTCCTTATATAATTAGCTTCATCAAAGAAGATCAAATATTTTTTTCCTACCTGGAAGATGCTGAGTCTTTTTAATTACTATATACAGTAACTGAATAGTCACTGAGGAAAGTATGAAATAGCGCAAAGACAAAATTTAAAAGATATATTACGATATTCAAAAGTAGCTGAACCATCCACTCAACTCTTCTTGAACACTTGTCAATAGAGTCAGGTATTGCGGGTTTTTTATTTTATTTTTTTTCAGTCCAAAAAGTTTCCTCTAGATTTTCTGTAAGTGTGTATGATGTGATGATGTGATATATATCATGATATGTTTTCAAATGATAGTGGTAAATAATCATCATCATCTTCAAACCCAAGAAATTAATTCAGAACATAGTGTATTTTGTGTCTAAATAGCAAGTGAAGTCAATAACATTTAACCATAGAAGTAAAATAATATTCACTTATGTAACCGTGATGGTTGTCAGGTGATAAGCCAAGATGAAAAGTTCATTTTCTAACAGTTTTACCATGTACCATGGCCTTGCCAGCTATATAAGCAGCAAACCACTGCTGTATATACTGTAACCAAATTTCTCTAGAACAGAATGCTGTTAGGGCTATTAAATGTCTTAACTGGAAACCTCCCATATGGCTAAATAGAAAGGTGGCAGCTAAACAGGCTGGATGAACATGTGCTCATTTAAAAAATGTGCCTCAAATGTTTCCATCATCAAATATAGTTTTCAAGATCACTTGTTTACTGAGATTTATTTTCAGCAACCACCACATTTCTCTTAAGGTTTCTGTCATTAGCTGGTTTCTCCTTATGCTGAATGCTGCAAAAGTGTCAATGCACTAGCAGTCAAGATGTTCAGGTTCAAGAGATCTTCAGTTGGGTCACAAACCCAATTATGCCCTGAAGCCCAATGTTGGGCTTACTTTTCACAAGCAATGTTGCTTAACTAAATAGCACTGTACTGAATCTGCTCTCATCTCATACCACTTAATGGGAAGAAAAGATGCCTTAATTATCCATTTCTTAGAAATGAAATGGAAGCAGTATTTTATTTGCTTAAATAAAATCTCTTCATTTAAGGAAAAAAAAATATATGTATGTTTTCTATATTTTCTTTAGTTTTGAAATCTCCATTGGCAAATTCTTATAACCTGGCCTTTAACCTCACAGAGACAATTTTATACAATAAATAATGTATTTTTCTGGATTTATATGTATCTTTATAAGTATCACTGGTTGCAGTTGGCTTTCATTTGTTTCTGGTTGATTGGGGGTTTGTTTTTGTTTGCCCCTCCTCTTTTAAATACACCTGAAATAATCTGCAAGGCTATATTTAAAAAAAAAAATTAAATAAGCTATGAATTTTCAGAATCTTCCCAGGATTAGAAAAAATAGTCTTATTGCAAATATGCCTCACTTTAAGCAGATAAGTTCTTCCATTCATATTAATTCACTGTGGTGGTTCAGAAATTGTATTTTTACTGCAGTATGAAATGAATCACAAAACCTGAAAAGCTTCGTATTTTTTGTAGAGAACGCATCGGTGAAATAAAACTTTAGATGGTTCATATAACTGTTGCCGACGTACTGTGTCCTAAGAACACTGATTAAGTTAGAGAGACCTTTCAGAAAATTAAAATTGCCTTTTTACAATTGAAATATATGTCAACTGAAAGTTTGAATATCTACTTAAAAGCAAGCAAGATGATTTTTTTTCATTTTCTTTGTTACTAAGAGTGTTCTGTATGGCAGCTGTTTTGAACAGATTCCAGATAACTTTAAGTTTGTATTCACAACATCATGGCCTATTTAAGGAGAAGGATTTCTCTTGTCCTTCTCTGACATCCTGAAATGACCGGTTGCCTTCTTTTCTCTCAGCTTTTTCTTGTCTTCTGGGACATGAAGTTAAAAACTAGGTACCATGCGTAGGCAAGCTTGCATTAAGTTCTCTGATATGTTAGTAGTCCCCTCTGGTTTGGGTTGAGACATTTCTTACTTTCTAATGATTGTGCATTTGTTTGGGTTTTTTTTTGTTTTGCCTGTTTTTTCCCTTCTAGATAATGGTGCATTAAAATCATTAGCTCTTGTTTGCTGTTAATGATAACACTCCTTTTACTGATGATCTTTGCTTTTAAAGTTGACCTTTTCTTGCTGTCTGCTAAAAAAATGGAGAATTGTAACAAATTCACAATAGCTATTTAAGCATCAACAGTAAACTCTGCAGAGTTGGCTTTAACCTGCTCAAAGCTTTTAACTTTTTTTCCTAGTATTTTATCTCCTTCATCTTGAATGTATCTGTGTGATTGTGGACTGAAAACTTGTCAGGCTGGGTCATTCACTAATCTTTACCATTTCATTAGAATTATTTAAGAAATATAATTATGGTGCCTTCTTAAAGACAAAACCATCTACTCCTCCTAATTAAAGGTAAGACTGAACCTCTGCACCTTCTCCAAGTCCCATACATATCAATAGGATATTTTCATTTTAACAGATCAGAGATGAAGGTTGGCCTTTTTTTCAGAAAACAGCAAACCTCCCACTGACATTACTGAGGTGAAGAGTTCATTTCCAGATCAGTTTGCAGAAGTTTGTGAATTAAAAAAAAAAGTCTAAATTGACAACAAATATTACTCAGAATGAATAATTCAACTGCGTCTGTTTAAGAGAATTGTCCTGGAAAGATTTAGACTATTCATTTTAAAAGAAAGAAACAAAAAATTGTAATAAGTGAAGTAGAGACTTTTCTGAGCTAGAGCTGTATAAAAATATTTCCCTCTGGATAGAGGTGTTACTTTTATTGTGCAATAATGGTCTTCAATCTTGGGATTCAGGCATTTTATCAGGATCTCAGTAAAAGGTTTACCTTTAGGACAATATTTTATCATGATTGCCTTTAAAACTAGTTACTATTTATATGACAGACCATTTATAGTTTTGATGGTTTGGCTCATTGCTCATAGTCATGCTACTGAACAGCCAGTGGTGATAGAGACAGTTTCTTACATCAAAAAGCAAAAAGCAAAAGCTGTTTTAAATTTAAGAAATTGAGTGTTTGTCATGAATGCTAAACCAGTCCAGCATGCTATTCCCTGAAACCCTAGAATATCCCATATTCCTAACTCCAAATCAAAGAACAGACCACTGAAAAAAACAGGCAAAGGTGAAAATATTCCAGTTACATTATTTGGATTTTTCAAGGAGAAAAAGTGGCTAGGAAATAAAAGTATTAAATAAATAGAATACAAGAAACAAATTTTTATATTCACTCCTCTACAGAACCACTTGCCACCCTTAGCAAGTCTTCAGAAGTCAGAGATCAGCTGCCACAAAACACTACAAAGTGTACTGAGGAGTTAATATTAAAGGTATATATTTACATGAAAAAGGAACATGATGTTGTGGCAAACTGAAATGTATTCAACTCATTTGCTATGCAGAGAAAAATATCAGCAACAAACATATAGCCATACCACTGTACTGCAACTTCTCTGATAGGTGAATGGTATTAGAGCTGGAGTGAATCAATAATGCTCACGAAATCCTGTGGTTTTTTTGTCATTAACTCCCTGACTACAAAATTCTGGTAGTGGCAGAGAGTATACTGATTGGTCCTTTTTGAATACTGTATTTACAATTATTAGGTTAGAATTTTAATTATTTTTCTCTGTTTTCTCGCAATGCACCTCTCTTTTTCTTAACACTACAATGTCATTCTGAGTGAAAAAGAATCAAAATCAGAGAACCAAAAAGAAAAATTTTGTTAGGGGATTCATTTAATTAAACTCAATGATTCTGAAGGGATAATCTTGAAAGAACAACCCTTTCACAGATATTTTATCGACAACAAAAGTTTTAAAGCCAATCTGAATCCTTTATGTCACACACAACATCATCAGAAAATGCTTGCTGTTCTAGAGTAATCAGAATTTCAGGGTATAAAATATGTGCCAGGTAGATTCAAGCAGAAAGACTCGTCTAAGCTAGCTTTAGTCCTCTAATATGCAGCAGTCAACAGCTGAACCAGTCATCTTATACGTGCATTGGTAGTCAGTGGAAAGAAACTGGTCCTTCAGAGAATTTTGGCTTAACTTACCTGACAGGGAATGAGATGAGGGTTTTATAGAGGTGTTTACAACTATAGAGAGCTGAGAATGAACAGCTCAAGTCCAACCGTCTCTTGCTAAGGATTCAAGCTGACTAGACCCTATGTGAAAACAATGCAACAGAGCCTGACCTAACAATCGTAGAGCAGTGTTCACCAAATTTTTGGATTGCACAACCCTATCAGTAAAAAATTTTGAGCATTGACTCCCAGTATATGCATATTTATTTGTTTATTTATTTATAAATTATATACATGTGTTTTGGGTTAATGGAGTAAGGTCTACATCAGAGATGTCACCAAGGTCCCCTGTGTCACAACCACCTCCATGAAGAAGAAAAGACCAGTTGTAGTTGTAGGCGACTCCCTTCTGAGGGGAACAGAGAGTTCAATATGCCAGACAGACCTTTCTCTTAGGGAAGGCTGCTGAGTCTCAGGGGCCTGGGTTAAGGACATTGCTAAGAAACGTCCTAGCTTGGTATGACACTTAAACTGTTCCCCGTTACTACTCTCCCACATCAGTGGCCTCAGTATGTAATCTAAAGGCCACCAAAAGACCTTGGGGGAGTTGGTAAGGGAGTCTGGAGCATTCCTCTCTCCTTCCAGATGTGGGTAGTGACATTAAAAGAAAGAGATGGGCCCGGTCTGTTAATACATGGCTCCATGGCTAGTGTAACCACCACAGTTTTGAGGGGTTTGTTAATGGAATATCCTACACCGCACCAGGCTTTCTGGCATCAGATGGGATTCACCTTTCTCAAAGTGGGAAGAGCCTTTGCTCAGGAGCTTGTGGGGCTCATTGGCAGAGGTTTGAACTAGACTTGAGGGGGAAGAGTGTTAATTTAGGATATTAAATAAGCCTCATTTTAATGAAGAGACTTTTTAAGTGAGAAACAATGGATCTAGTTCCATTTATGACCCACACAATTAAAAATGACTGCTAGTACTACTATATTTCTATTTTTCCTCTGATAAATCAAATGTCAGACTAAAGTAAGAATATATTCATGTGATGTTATTGTAATAGACCTGTAGTTTGTTAATTCAAGTTTCCAGTACACTTCTCTGTGTCAGTACTTATACTGACAATACACTAGTGAATGCAATATAGGCACAGGAAAATAACTTTGATACTGTGTCCATTCGGGTATCAGATGTGACAAAGATCTCAGTTCTGCTTATCTTAATTTCATTTCCAACAGTACTATGGTATCTCAGGAAGAACAAAAATGCAACGAGACATTTTTACTAAACTGTTTTGTTATTTTGACTTTCCACCTCTATTCAGTTTATTTTTTTCTTTTCTTGTCAACTTTTGACATATAACATAAAATTTTCAGAAGAGCCTAAGGGCCATACTAAAAAAAAGGAATGAGAAATTTGAAGTGAATCTTGCTCTGGAGATACCTAGAATGAAGAACATAATCCTGAAAAACCCTGTACGACCTCTCTAGGCATCTTATGATTCAAATGTAAATTTTTCTGGCCTCTAAATGTATATACCCAGAAGTTCCTAAGTCCTCACACGATTAAGTTCAGTAACAGAGGGTTTTAGGGATACAGAAATTAGGTATTCCTCTGCCCAGATCCCTGTGGATTTGACCCTGGAAGATGATCTCAGAGTATGCATAAGACAAGATCTCAGAACTGACGTCTTT
This sequence comes from Neomorphus geoffroyi, assembly GCA_033558235.1. Taxonomy (NCBI): domain Eukaryota; kingdom Metazoa; phylum Chordata; class Aves; order Cuculiformes; family Neomorphidae; genus Neomorphus; species Neomorphus geoffroyi. Next base: position 618,626 of record JAUMJM010000005.1, read on the forward strand.
CAGATTGTCTTATTATTAGCCACTCTCTCTTGAAGCACTGGTGGAAGAGAAAGAATCCTTTAGTTTTTATATCCTGATCAGAAATTTCATCAGATTATTTTGTTCACTATTGTCCCAGAAAGGCTTTGTATTTCCATTTCTTAGCTTAGTGAAGCAGAGTTATACCACTAGGTAACACACCAGGTGGGGAGATAACGTTATCTTCTTCTTTGTACAAGTCGTGCCAGAATTGAGACTTAGATTCATTTGGCCACAGAGAGGGAATAAAGCAGTCTATAGGCCAGCAGTTACTGTGAGCGTGAATTGTAGCTTCCAAGGACTTGTTTAGCATTTTGGATTAGACCTTCCTGGCCACTCATTTGGTTTCTCTAAAGAAACAAGCTTCTTTTTGCTCCTTCATAAGCACTGAAGTGACAACATTTTATTTAAATTTTAGTGACTTATAGGGGAATTAGTTCCAAAAATTATTTACAGACTTCCGGGTGCTTACTTCTACATTGTGACCTATGTGATAGGTACTTCTTTCACCATACTATACCTTATAAAAAAAGATGCTGTTATTTTGAATCTAATAATAAAGATCATTATTTATAATTTGAATAATAAAATATTGGATTGTTTTGAAACTTAGTGACCATTTGTTTTAGATATTTTAGGCTATCTTTCGTCTCTCATTTTGTACTATTGTTCTGCTAACGGCACAAAAATATCACAGAGTGAAATTCAGACAGCTTGATGCCGCAGAGGCAGCAGCAGGAGCTCCTAACCTTTCCTTTATAGAGAAGTTGAGAAATAGCCAAATTACTTGATCACAGAACTGGCAATAACTGCTGTCTGAGTCTGTCAGATCCAGGTGGAAAAGAACAGACTGATTTATTGTTTGTGTGTGTGCAGGAGAATGTGGAGAAGATGGGAACAGAGAAGGGGACAGTAAGGGGAGCATCTACTTCCAACAGTGTCTAAATCATATGAATGGAGGTTGTCCTAGCAGTAAGCTTTAGAGAAACTCACGTTGAGTTGTGACGATAGGAGCTGTCCTGACTCAGTGGTACCGCTCCTACAGCTGGGTCACTGTTGAGGCTTTTACAGCGTTGAAGAGATATTCACATATGTTTGTTTTTCTCTTGCAATAATAAACATGCAGAAGCATGGAAATCAGAAATATTTCCTTTACACAAAGCTCTCCTTGACAGCTAAAAAGAGTGACTCAATGATGTATATCATTCCTTAGTGGCCTCAATAAAACTATGGGACCATCTTTGTCAAAAGTGGCATAAGGTCTGTCCTTCAGATGTTTGTTTTGTTTATATTCAAAGGTGTATTTACTTCCTAATAAAGAATGACAATTAAGTCTTTTCCTGAAGCAGAAAGTCATGTACAGTGGAAACCTTTTGCTGAGACAGAAGCTTCGCTTCCAAAGAAAACTTCTACCCTTTAATACTGCCCATGTAAGTGGGGGGTATCCATTACCGATAGGGAGGTGTGGCAAGAAGTTTCTATCCTGTGTGCAATCATTGTAAATAATAATAATAATAACATAAAACAACTACTCTGCAACAAAAGACATTGTGCATTTGTACTTTTTGATAGCAAATTTTAGCATGAGCCAGAAGGATTCACATGAGAAAGACCAATACAAGATTACTGCTGAGATTTGACTGCTCGATGGCTTTGTTACAAGAGGGAACCAATTTGAGGGGAAAGATGATTTTAACAAAAAAAAAGGCAGTGAAGTCAGAGAGTCTGAAATTTATAAAATGATTTCTCACACAGTTCACCCCTATGTAACTCTCTTCCTTGAGTGTCAAGCAATGATACAAAATGTGTTGCTATAACAACACTAATTAATTGTAGTGAGATTTCATGTGTGGCAGTAAAAAGCCAAGCCACAGTAGTCCTATTTTATGTCATAGCCAGTGGTGTAAGACAAGAGGTATACGATATTGAGATCAAATATAGTGCAGTAATTACCAAGAAAGGCCAGCCTATTTTAAAGCGATGCGTATGTATCTACCCTTATGTTTTGGATATATGAATTATATTATCCTCAAAAAATACTGTAAGTTTTCACACTGTATATTAGAAAGTCAATCAAAACACAGTGTGAAATTTGAGCAAAATAGTAAATACATAACAGAGATATCTCACTTTAAAAATCATGGCTGTCACACACTTAGACTTGTCAGAGATTTAGGGGTATCAGGAATTAGGGTGATGGTGAAATCGATCTTGTGATGTCTACAAGCTTAATTAATATAATGTATTACATATGAGTGAAAAAATAGGTGAGAATAGCCTTAGCAGGGGCTTTGATAAGACTTGGCTATGCTACGACTGTAACTTTGAACAGGAATGTTTCAGGGAAGGCTGATGCTCTCTTTCCATGTTTGTTAGCAATATATGTTTTTATTTTCTTCTTAATTTTTTTCTCAAAAAAACTTGAGATTACTTAAGAGAAGTATTGCTCATTTCAAAGATTAATATTTATTGAGGAAATGGTAAATTTTAGAGTTATTCAAAAAGAACCTACATTTTTGGGAGAGATGATTTATATCAATGTGTCCACTTTAAAATATCCATAAACATCCACAAAACACGGGTATGCATGTGACCTGAGCACTGAAATGTGGAGAAGAAGGATTAAATGAAAACTGCTATGCTAAATTGATAAAATATGTTTGATAAAATGTAAATACCTCCCTCTTATTGATACTTTAAAGACATCAATGCATTGGATTATTTTTTTATTTCTTCTTTAGGATGGTTGTCTACATTGATCCTCCCAAATACAGGAACCTGCATTTTTAAATTAACAAAATATATGTCCTGTTCTAAATCTGTTTTTCAGGATAGTATGAATCATAGTTCCTCTGGAACATAAACAAGAAAGATACCCATATGCTTGCTTGTCTGTTTCCCGCAATCTCATTAGACCATCTTGGTACATTTTTAGATGCAACCTTTGCAGGAGTACAGCCTAAGTTTTCTTTCACACTATTGTAAGAGGAATAAACTGATCAAAAGTGATTAAGTGAAAGAAGGCAGAAGCCTGTAGAACAATATTCTCAGGTTTAGTACTTTTTTGGCTCTGTGCTGGGCATTATTGTAAGCTTGAATAAATTTCAGAAGTGATGTATATCTCATCATTTTGATTAATGCTAGCTGAGTAGTTTTGAAAGTTGAAGAGATGAGAAAAGCTAACAGGTATAACTAACTGTCTAAATTGAAATAAAGCCTCTGAGAAACATTTAGGAAATCTACAGTACGTTTCCAATAAGCTTCAGAACCTGTAATTTTTGATTGTCATTGACATTTCCTGTAACGAACCGTTTTTCATTGAAGTGGCATGTTCCAGCTTTTGTGAAGTCATACAGATCTAGGGTGTTCTGACTGTAAGTCTGCACAAGCCTTTATATTTTAACTGACAAGGGCAAATACTGCCAGTGCTGGTCCAATCATAAGTTTATGTGAATGAGCAAAATAGCCACAGTACTAGTTCAGGATATTCAGAACCATAATACCAAGGGTAATCATTGTGTTTTACATCTAGAACGGCTGCAATTTTCATCATTAATGACTAGGATGCTTCATCTCACCAGGCAGTAAATTTCACCTTTCTCCAGCTGATAACACAACATACAGATCAGGTTATTACATTTGTTTCAGACTTCAGATCCTGATCATCAGTACCACTGATAGATCCAGGAAAAAAAATATATCCTGAGTGGTTAAAAGGCAAGTTTCCAAAGGTCTTATAGATATCTAAGATTTTAATTTTGCTAGGAGAAATACCTCTTTGCTTCATTAATCCATTGGTCAATATCAAAGTTGTCTGAATGTTTTAAGGTACCAGAAGGCATAGTTCACCAGTGAATATGATTAGAAATACTGACCAGACTGAAAAGGTTCACTTTCTGAAACCAAATAATGGAGTAATCTCCTTTTGATGAAAATTACTTTCAGCAGAACTTAATAGATGAATCAAATTTCTGGAATTCCAAAATGCTTATGACATGCCAAAAGACACCAGTCTTTTGATTAAAACACCTGGACACTATTTTTCCAGTGACAATGGTATGAAACATGACAAATGAATGGTCTTTGTGTTGTCACATGTTATCCAACCTCTACATCAGAGACTCTTTGTTCATTTATTCAAATGACATCTGTCCCAGGGCCCACGCTTGGCCAGTCTCAGAATTAAACACACATTGAATACCAATGCTTCAGGTGGTTTCATCTTCATCCAAGGACAAGGAAAATGATACCTAATGTGTTCCTCTAGCCTAGTTTTCCCACTGTCCTTCAGTTTTAAATATGTTTGAATCATAAGATACTTCGGTACTTGGTACTCTGAGATTCCACAAATGCTTAAAAAGACCCTTGCTGCCAATGTTAACATTGACAGTGAACTTCTGAATAAACTAGCTGGCTGAGCATGAAATAAATACCGTTGTTTGTCCCAGATGTTCTTATTTGTCACTGATCTTTCAACTTCAAAATGTCATGATCTGACTATCTTTGATGCAAATGCATCCTCCCACAGCAGGACAACAGGAAGTAACACTACTACAGAGAAAGGGTTAAAGTGTTCTGTCGATTTTTTCTACTTGTTGTATGTTTGGTTTTCACCCCCTGTAAGTGGTTTACTTTCTGTCTAACTTATTGTACACTTTCCTTCTTTTGACATTCCACACTACCATTGAGTCATAATGAACAACACATGAATTAGAATCTGTTTTCGTAAAACGGAAAAAAAAGACAATCTGCCTTGAAGCTTGGACAAGAGAAAGATATGAAGAAGCACTTTGTAGGAAAGTGCCCTCTACAGAATTTCAATACCATCCAGTTGACATTGAACACCACCAGTGAAACACCTGCCACTTGGCTCGACAAGTCCTCCATTCACTAGGTGAGCGGATAAGCCTGGATGAAATTTTATGGTATAGATGGTATTATTCAGTCTCCAATATATCAAATGCCAAGCTGCAAACTGATATGTTTAATTCTGCTTAAATTATCAATATTTAAATTTCTTTCCATTCTCCTGTATGAGGAATTGTTTATTTTCTGAAAAGTGCATATTCCGACATGGATTGATGACTTTGCTACAGATGAGAAGCCCTAGGTGACCCGTTTACCCTTCCCCAGTAGGGTACCAGCTGCCAATTGCCCTCACTCTGCGATGGCTTGTCCTTCTTCTCACCTTGTCATCAAGCCAAGACTACACACTGCAGGAGCACAGGTAAGCATCTGCCTCTCTAATCACTGCCAACAGCTCGCCATTATCAGCTGCCAGGGGTGCTTCAAAGAACCGTGCACAACTTCCTCCAGATGCGTATACCAAGCATTTTTATGTCAGCAACAAATACTGCCTTTGCAACACAGGGAAATCTCAAATGTCAAATCTGTTTCCAGAGTTGCATTTTAGCTCACCATGAAACATAATACATGTTAGTGTACTTTTTTTCTCCACCTTAACTGGCAAGCATTCCCAGCTGGATTAAGTACACAAACTTCATCTAAATAACAGCAGTATCTTTTCTGATGAGACGATCTTCTGCAACACAAAATTAAAGGGATAAGGTCAGTAGCCATTGTTTATCTTTAAGAAATTATTGATTTTTCCTTTGATAAATGGAGGAGGCCACTTCGCTGTCTGCCATATCCCTAATAGACACCCTAAAATTTACTTCAGGTGTTGAGAAAAATACTTAATTATCCATGCTGTTTTATTGGTTGAGATCATAAAAAAACAGGGCCTGTATTCTTTACTTTCAGACAGTCCTATTGACTTCATACAATTGTAAGGATTGGTGCCTGGGGACTGCTGTGAAAAACAGAGGCCTTTGATGGATGAAAAAAATACTAAAATACCTTTCAAGCAGCCGCTGCTTTTAAAAACAAAAACAAACCGAGACAAACTTCCCCTCAACAACAACAAAATCCTCAACTACACTAAGACTCAAACCACAGAAAACTCAAGTGATTAGAAAGTTTTGGTGGCTGTCTGCTGCAGCTCCTGGCTTCAACCTGATAGAGACTGAAGAATAAATAATTTTTAATTATATTTAAATGAACATGAAAATAAAAAGGAATCTCAGGAACAATCTCAGCAATATTTCCCCCAATTTCAGTGTTTGTTTTCCATAGAAAACTCAAACGGAAATAACAATATAATTATACTAAAACCTAACTGTTATACCGTTCTAGTTGTTCTTCACAAATAAAATGAACACTTTTAATGGGGGAGTGTAAATGTGCCTGCACTAAAAGGTGATCAAAATCTTTATTTCCACTATGTAGAAGACTATGACCTAGTGGTCTTCCTCATCATATGATGTAAAACATTTTGCTTATCGTCATCATGATTTTCTTCCAACAATACATCATCAAGACCAACTGCATAATGTGAAGTGATTTTTTTTTTACCTTTTGAATAAGCCAGCAACACCTTACAGAGGAAGGCTGATTTTTGCAGAATTCTGATCTAAAGATTTTATTTTTGTTTGTGTATGTATTTATCTATCTCTTCAACTGCTTGATCAATTGCAATATCTCATAAGACATATAGTTGATGGGTCCTGCAGTCTTGTTTCTTACCAAGTGAAAAAGCACATGATTGGTACAGTCTGAATTACCTTGATGGTTTATGGTTTTGGCCAGAAAATGTTCAAATTCTTATTTTGATATACTCAAGATAATTGGTGGCATTTGATGAGTAGTTTTAGTACTGAAATTGTCAAAAATTGAGGCACAAGAACAAATGTAAGAAATATTTTCCTTACAGGGGTTTTAAAATTTGGCATTACAGATTGAACAGGATGATGAGAGATTTTGACTTCTTTGGTCACCATTTTACAAAGGCATTGCCTTTCTGAAACGCTTGATGAAGACTGTATCTTTCCTTCTCGTATTTTTCTTTGTCACAATTGGTGCTCTTGGGCTTGACATATTGATTGCTGTGAGTGCCTGTTGAACAATCCATTTGATGTACAGAGGCTCTCAGTAACACACTAACAGTGAATTTCGCTCTCACACATTGCCACAGGTTTTGATCATTACCAAATTAAGGATTATAGAACATTAGGTCCTTCTTTGATTGGTCAAATGTTCAGATCTCTGAGGTGATATCAGTGGTGAAAATGCAAGAGGTTTTACAGTGTGCCATGCTATAGTGCAATGTATAAGTTGACAAGTAGGAGTAGGTGTAGGTGTAGGTGTTCGGTCATTGTTGGACTCGATGATCTCAAAGGTCTTTTCCAACCTTACGATACTGTGATACTGTGTTACTGTGATAATACACATACACAATTTCCTTATCATTTGGAGGAGAACAGATATTTCTCGTGAAGTTAGGACGAGTTGGAAATATGCTTCAGGGACTACATAGGATGGTTAAAAATAGCCTCATGTTTGCTTGCTTTCCACAATTTGCAGTGACACAAGGACAAATAGTTTTTCCAAATTTAGTCTCCTTTAAAAAAAAAAATCCCTATTTATTAATTTTGACTATATAGTTATATTTGTAGCACATTTAGAACACTCTTGCATTTTTTTTTACTATATTTATTTTTTTATTTCCTGTTTGGTTAGAAAATGAAAATTATTTTCATTTATAAAAGAAAAATTCCCTAAACTCTTACAGATGCTGAATGAAAGCTGTCTTGTTAGAAATTCTCAAAGCTCTTATCTCAAACTTGAATTAACTTACTGTACAAATATATTAATATTGATAGGTATGCAAGAGTAATATCTCTTTTAGAGCTATTGGTAGATTTTAGATATATTTCTCAACTTTCATCTTTTCTGATAAGAGCTTGAGAACAGCTGGTGCTTCCTATTATTTCTGTATTCCCCTCAACAATAGATGCCTTTCCCTCACATCTGTGTTTCCAAGTGGAAAGGTTAAGTTACTGTATAATCTGTCTGCTTCAGAACTCTTAATATTGTTTTAATCCTTTTGGTTAAAACCACATAATAGTATAGGAACTCAGTACAACTGCTTTGTTTTTTCAATTTGCTCTGGAAGAAAAGGTAAAATATGGGCAACGCAAGACAGTTTTCTTTGCTTACTAGACATGAGGGAATAGACCATTAAATATTAACATGAATTACAGTAATTCAGTAAAAAAAAAAGATATTCAATTATGATAGTATTGTCCAGTGTTATTTTATCTTTAACTTGTGCAAAACCAATAGTTCACAGGAATATACAAGACCTGTGGCTTACCCTGATGGACACAGTGGTTGTCATTGTTGGCATTTGACTCGTAAGAATTATACTAAGGGCTGATATACTATTATTTTGTTTTAGAAGTCTTATAAAATAAAAATAATATGTCTAGGTTTTTTATATAGTTTGGATTTTTTGGTTGGTTTTTGGGTAATTTTTAATTTATTATTTTTATAAGATGACAGTGAAATGAACCAAAAAGGCAGTAACTAAAGCCATATAGGAGTATATTCTGATCTTTATTACTCACACTGCTTAGCTGGCAGTCTGCTTCAAAAGAAACAAAGGAACATTACGTGAGGGAGTATAGCCAAGTAACATTACATCATAAGAGCAAAGGTGGAGAGTTCGGTCAGTGGCACTTCAGGATGGAGACCAGTGACTGCAGATGAAAAATAATGTGTCAAAAGAGTGGAAAGGGAGAAGGGCAATGTTCAAAGACAGGAGAAAGAAAATGCCTCAGAATTTAGGCAATGAATTACTTTAGGGAGGCTCAGGCTGATGCAGGGGTTTTTGGCTTAAACACACATTTCAGGATCCATGTGCCAGGATCCAAGCTGTTTAAAATTGTATTTCAAGAGAGTAAAACATGTAGAAATTTCAAATCAAAGATAAAAATTCTTTGATGTCAAGAGCTAGATGAAGTGTTTTTCTTTTCCAATATCTTCTCTGATCTTTGTTTTTGTAATAAAATACTCAGGGTGGGATTCATTTACTCCCTTCCTTGTATGTCCCTCTTATTTGTTTCAATGCTTTCTTCATTCATTATTTATATGACTTAATGTCAAAAGGTTCACATATAGCTGAAAGGGAAGAGGACTGATAGAATCATAGAATCATAGAATCACTAGGTTGGAAGAGACCTCTGAGATCACCGAGTCCAGCTGTGCCTGTCTCCCTACTAAACCATGTCCCTAAGAAACTCGTCCACCCATTTTTTAAACACCTCCAGAGATGGTGACTCCACCACCTCCCTGGGCAGCCTGTTCTAATCCCTGACCACCCCTTCAGTAAAGAAATTCTTCCTAATGTCCAGTCTACACCTCCCCTGGCACAACTTGCAGCCATTTCCTCTGGTCCTATCACTTGTCACTTGTGAGAAGAGAACAACATCCACCCCGTCACAACCTCCTTTCAGGTAGTTGTAAACAGTAATGAGGTCTCCTCTCAGCCTCCTCTTTTCTAAGCTGAACAACGTTCAGTCTCTCCTCGTAGGGCTTATTCTCCAGCCCCCTCACCAGCCTCGTTGCCCTTCTGTGCACGCGCTCCAGCCCCTCAATGTCCTTCCTGTAGTGAAGGTCCCAAAACTGAACCCAGCACTCGAGGTGTGACCTCACCAGTGCTGAGTACAGGGGCACAATCACATCCCTGCTCCTGCTGGCCACGCTGTGTCTGATACAGGCCAAGATGCCACTGGCACTCTTGGCCACCTGGGCCACTGCTGGCTCATGTTCATTCAGCTGTCAGCCAACACCCCCAAGTCCTTCTCTGCCAGGAAGCTCTTCAGCCACTCCTCCCCAAGCCTGTAAGGCTGCATTGGGTTGTTGTGACCCAAATGGAGGACTCTGCACTTGGTCTTGTTGAACCTCATCCCATTGGTCTCAGCCCATCGATCCAGCCTGTCCAGATCCCTCTGCAGAGCCTCCCTTCCTTCAAGCAGATCCACACTTGCACCCAGCTTGGTGTCATCCGCAAAATTGCTAAGGGTGCACTCGATGCCTTCATCCAGATCATTGATAAAGATGTTAAACAGGACTGGACCCAGCACTGAACCCTGGGGAACACCGCTCTTGACCAGTTTCCAACTGGATTTAACTCCATTTACCACAACCCTTGGGCCCGGCCATCCAGTCAGTTTTTAACCCAGCAGAGGCTGTGCCTGTCCAGGCCAATGGCAGCCAGTTTCTCCAGCAGGATACTGTGAGAAACGGTGCCAAAAGCTTTAGGCTTAGTGGATAGTGAGAACTTTGTTAGTTGGTGTAGGTGAATTTGCTGCTGTACACAGACAACCAGGCATAACTGTGAGGAATGATTATGTTACTTTAACTCTCCAAACAAGACATTGCTTCTGGCTTTGTACCACCTTTGACAGCCCTGTAATATTCAAGTACTTGAAAAGAAATGATTTTTTTTTTTCCTTGGAAAATAACTCACATTTCTCAAGCATGAATTATCAGTGGCCCTGCTGTTTTCATGCATTCATCTCAGACATATCTTAATGAGACCTCCTACACAGTATCTTTTCTTATGCTGTACTCTGATTCTACCCATATTTTTGTCTGTGGATGTGGTTATTAAAGTATTTATGAGTTTTCAATTTAAATTGTGTAAAGACAATAAAAACTTCACTTTTTTGCGTGTTTTTTTTCCTTTCATTCCTAACTTGATTAGTATTTTGAATTCGTATTTCCTAATATTAATGTGGAAGGAAAATAAGAATACTAATAACACCAGGTTGGAGCTGGAGGTCTTTAACTCACTGTTCACATAATTAAATGTTCAATTGAGCAAAAGTGTAAGTATGTTTTGAGTGTAACCTCAGAAAAACTGTGAGGATGTGGTCTCCACAAAATATTCAAATGTATCTCATGGAAGAGGATTAGCCATTAACAGTGTCAAGAGAATATCGGAGATAAATCAGTCAGCCATAGCTATGTGGCTACCTATGTAAGCTTAGGGGTTTTTGTCATTTCATACATGACTTTCTAGCTCATGATTAAAAGTGATTAAAAAAAATCATATTAATAATAAAACAATAATAATAAATGAATATGTATCTCATACAACAGTTCCATCATCAATACGGCAAACATCAACAGAGTAACTTCCACAAAATTAGGCTGGATAATTTATATCAATTATTTTTTGGTTTGTGGTAGGATTTAAAATCTTCATTCCTACACCATGTCCCTAATAAGCAAAACACTGAGTATACAGGAATGCAAAGAGACAGTCGCTGTCCAAAAGAACTAAAGTTTAAGAAGGAGAAAAAGGAAAACAAAACAACCAGAAAACCCCCCGGAAAGTAGATTCTAACAAAGGAACATATAATGATAAACAAGTGGCAGCGGTCAGTATGATAAGTTTTCTGTACAAGCAGTCTGTGATCTTTCCTAGTGATTTTTGTCAGGTTGATCTTCATTCTTTGAAATTGTAGCTCTTCCCTTTGTTATTGAGGCAGCAAATATCTCATTTAGAGACTTCAGAGCCTTTGAAAATACAACCTGAGTTTTTCTAGCCTTTCTCCTTTTCATTAAAATTGTTACTGCCACATTTGTTTCCAGACTAGTTTATTCTAAATTGCTACTCTGAACAGTTCCATTTCTGTCTTCTTCCAATCCAGTCAAAGACAACTGAAACTTGATTTTCATGAAATGTTGCAACAGGTCAATTTGAAATATTAGTCTTTTTATCTTCTGAAACAAAAAGAAATTTTTTATATTCTTAAGTTTGGGCTTTTTTTTCAATCTTTGCTCATCACGAATCACAAAAAGCAACTTGGAAGAAAAGATGTATTGAATTTGAGTGTGAAGCACAGTCCAATTATTTCTGCAAGCGCGTGTCCTCCAGACATTGTGTCAATGAATGACTGAAAGAGTGATGACACAAGGGTTTGGTAATGACATATAAAATCTTCTCCTCAGGTTAAGAGTTCTGGCCCAATAAAGTTTAGTAGTGGCAAAAGTTGTTAATTACTACTGGTTCTCTGAATCTACCCTTGAAGATAAATGGCCTCTTCACACAAATAAAAAGAATTCCCATTTTTAAAGATAGCATTATTAGAGGGTGTGGGGCAGATAGATGTCCACAGTGTGGACTCCGTAATTGTCCCAGCTCCAAAGTTCAGCTGCCTGTACCAGCACTTTGGTGGCTGAACATTCCAGGGACAGCTTGAGAGCACGCTGCCTCCTGGGCCTTGTATTCTGCTACATGGAGTGGGCAGTGGACAATGGTATTCCTCTATGTTCCAGTCTGCTTTCTGCTCCTGAGGACTTAGGAAACAGGCTCCAGCAGGCAAATCATGCACAGCTGCAGAAAAGTCGGAGTCTTACTCACTCAAAGTCAAATTGTGGGATTGAGGCTTGTTTTTCCAGTGGCCTGGGAAGTAGGCTTGCTTTGCCAGGACAGCGGCATGCTGAAGGTTCATACAGGGGTATCCACTGATGGATAGACTTGAAATGCTGGAAGAATAAAAAGACAACTTCAGCACTTTGTGTTTGAGACTTTCCAATCCTTTTTTCATCTTCCTGTGTTATTCCTGCAGTTTGGACAGAGCCCACAAGGCAGCATATTGGCCCTTCTGTATTACAGGGGGTTTGAGTGGAGATGATCAATGTTTACGTGCTTACTTAAAACCTTTTTTTACATGTAAAATGGTCTTTGTCTTCAGGGTCAACCTTTCTATGAGGAAAGCTTTTAAGATTTATTTGTATATGTATGTATTTTTCCAAGATGTTGCTGAAAAAGTAAAATAGTACACGGCACTTTTCAGCAAGGCCTCAAAGTCTCTCGAAAGGAAGGCAGCATTAGATGGGCTAAACAAGGGAAAAACAGATGAACTGGAAAATATAAATTTTGAATGTCTGTATTTTTTTTCCATAAATTATTATCTAAGATTTGGAAAGAACATAGTAGAAAAGACAGAAATACGACACTTTTAGATTTTTTTTCACAAACCATCCTTTTCTTTCTCTCATATCTTTTTAGCAGCTGTGTTTTTACCTCTTAATATTCTGAAAGAAATTTGTGTGTGTTCTTATCTGAGAATATATATATGTGTATATAGGAAAGCTATATAATAGATGCAGCACAAAGTTATAACTGTTAACAATTCAAGTCCACAGTTCTTCCAAATATTCAGTTTGAAATCCTGTCCCTGCAGAATTCCACGGGAGCTTTGCTGTTGAAGATTTTTATCTTCAATATTTTGAAAAGAACATTCATTTTCAGCGGAATTTTCATCAGTGGTTGGTACTGCGTCATCACTGTCCAGATGCCCATAGAGATTTTGGGCAGACTTTTACGAGGCATTTGAATTTCAAATTGGAATTTTTATGGCCTAGAATTTCAGCAGCTGAAGTTTGATTAGCTATGCTCCTTCTCCCAGACTTTTTTTTTTTAGAAGAACTAGTCAGCAATGTGCCTTCTTCAAGTCTGATAGAAAAGCCCATATTTTCTGTTTTATCTCTTTCTTCCCCTGCTACCTTAACACTGAGGTTGCCCTTACTGCCTTCTTTAAAGGCTTGATTTTCCTGCAGCTTCAATAAGTGGTTTTGTGAGGTTTTTTCTGCTGTGACAGATCAGAAATCTCTAATCCAGACCAGAGACCACCTGAAAAGGTCCAGAAGATAAGGGCAAGCTTTTATTTCGTTAGAGATCCTCGGGGAATGATGACCAGGAGATTGGTCTAATTTTCTTTCATTTTTGGAAACAACATCAGAAAGCACTGATATGGGAGGGGTAATACATTATTAAGCTTACATGAAAGGAATAGTGTGCTTCAGTGTCCTAGTGTTTCCCATCACTATTTTCATACGGTTTGTTCTGTTGAAGTTGAAATTTTGCCAGGAGCTATATTCAATATTTTTATGGTAAGGACAGTTAATATGTGGTTTTGTCTGTAGTTTGATTATAGTGATGTTGAAGATGATTGTATCTTTTTAAATTTTGTATACTCTCTAGAAAGTCTCAGAAGCTGAAATATTTTAGAGGATAACTGGATGTTATTTCAGCACAGGTTTCAGAGCTGAGTTAAAGGAATTCATGCTTCTGAGTTGAAAGAATATAAGATACACACGGGCATCAAAACAGAGAGAGATGAGAGAGAAGTAGGCATGAATAGGTCCTTGAAGACAAGACTATGGATTTAAAAAGTGATTGTAGAAGGAAGTCAGAAGCCAGTATGGGACTCAGGTAATAGAGTGACTTCATGGGGAGAGGACATGAAGAAACAGCTTCTAGCTATAAAATGTTAGGAGGACTTAAGGGAGGGAAAGATGTGAGAGCTGAGAAAGAATAAGTCAGCAGGAGGAGAAAGAACTCAGATATTGACTAAAGATTAACAGTAGGGGAGGTGAGAAAAATGATTGACAATACTCCTTTCTCTTTGCTTTCTTCATCTCTTACTCTCTCTTCTTACTTACCCCAAGCAGAGTTCTGTCTTGAAAGGATATGAGAGATTTCTTGTGGTCTATGAACTTCCGTTACTGATAAAATTTTGAAAACATTCAAACATTAGAGAGAGGATCTTCAGTGCAAGAAGATGTACTAGATATCAGCATTGTGTCAACAAAGAAATAAAATTAAAAAGCAGGCTGTAACAGGAAATAAATTGGAAAAGAGAATGTCTTTATAAACTGGACAATTTTAGACCATTCTAAAATATTTAATATCTTTCAGACCTTAAAGAGCACTATATTGGTGTCTCTGATTTAAAACTGTCTGGGTACCTGTCTGACTTAGGCAGGGGGAGAAAGAGAGAGTTCAAATTAATGAGCTAATCAACAGATTTTTGTGCTGTTTTTTCAAGTAATTTCATTTGCGTAAACATGCGCAGACTCATTTGCAAAAGCAATGGACAGATGCTTGTCAGGCTCATTTAATTGCCTGAGTGTCAAGTCTTCATTCAGGGAGTCATATACAACCGCACACAGTATTTCATAACTCTGGCAAGAGCATGGATTGAAATCTACCACTTTCCATTAATCATGCTGTAATTCACAAACTGTTCACCACAGTCATCAATTAGATCTGCATGTGCAGTGCAATTTGCAAAGGGTAAATTCATGTACTTTATTTTATTAGTCATGCTAAGTGTGGTAACAGCAGATCTCATTTTTTTCTGCTTTATAGACACTTTTCATCAGTGCAAACATGTCCATGGGATCACTGTGGTCATCAGAATCTTAGAGAAAATGCACATATAGCTGTTTTCTGATGCAAAAGAGGAAAAATTGATGATACAGAAGCCCACTTGTCGATGAGTTGTCTTCGCTTTACTTTCTAATGTATCTTGAGCTATGAAATTTGTATAACTATGTAATTTTTCAGTTTAGGGTTTGCTGGCCATGGAAAGGCATTCTGTTGCATGTAGCTGTTTTGATTAAAGGTTCCAAACATTTTACTTCTTGTTGGTTGTTCTTCCTCATTAGTTTGTGCTGCCATAGAAAACAGAGCTCCTCCCATTACATTGTAATGTATAAAATGGGCCAGTAATTCAGTAATTGATTAAGAAGATTGTGTTGAACAAGACCTTGCAACTGGGGTTTGAGCTGCGCAAGAACACTCACCATAGTGTAACTTGTTAATATAAACTTTCAATGGACTTTTATGGATGAGTGTGTGGAGATGAAAATTTAATCAAGGTGACATTTGTCATAATACTATGAAAAAAATATTGTAAAAGGCAATAGGGAAGGTAATAGTTTCTTTTAATAGTCACCAGTCCAATGTATTGAAACCTTACTTGGAAACAAGACCCGTCCCAGTGCTTTTAGAAAGTTTTCTTAATGAATGATTCTATTTACGTTATCTCTCAACCTGTGGTTTCTTTACTGCAAAAAATAATCATGTTAATTATTTTTATATTTAATCTAGCTTTTTAAATTATAAACCTTGTCAGTGCTTCTGACATCTTCGTCTCAGAGGAAAAGTTAAAAAATATCCACTTTGATTCTGTCTGGTTTTGGGTATTTTTCATGTTCACCTACCAGCAACACACTTAAGAGCCTGGGAAAGCGGAGTGGTCAAGCTTTCAGAAAGAAAAACTAGAAGCAGGGCTTTATTACCCTTCTTGGTAGGTAAGACAGAACAGGCACAACATATAAAAATTTTTTTATAACAACACTTGTCTGACATGTCTGAAAAAGGAAAACCGGTAACTTCTCTCCCTCATCCAATTTACCCGTTCCACAAGTTTGCAGAAATAGATTCCCAGTGAACAATGTCTTATAAGTGTGAAATTTCATGAATCTTCAGAAAAGAACCTGGAAAGAAAGTTATATTGTAACATATTGAATCAAACTAGATTATACTTAATCACCCTAAGTGGCAACCATATCGTTACTTCTTAAAAGGAATTTACTTGGATCACATCAAAGTAACAATCCCAAATGAAGATTGATCTGTGTAACTGTGATCCCTGTACTTTTCTGCTTGTCATGGTTTAATCCCTTAAGCTAGGAAGATGCAGGAAACATCAGCTGCCTGGTTACATTTTACCTGGTTATACTTACTCATATGATCTTAATTTCTGCTTGACAGCAGGCAGTCTATAATTTTATCAAGGATGAGAACATACAGCAAGTAAAACCATGAGATGAGGCCTAAGTTCTTAAAAATAGAAAGACCTCTTTGCTTCTCATCATGCATTCCTCGGCTTCTGTTTAAATAGCTTACTACTTACCTATCAAGTTAGGAAATTAAGTGGTCGACAGATGAATCATGCCACTTGCAGGTACTAGAAATATATACACTTGAGATGTGAGGTTATTAAAATGTCTGCACACTAGATATTCTGAAAAGACTGAAAAAATCTGCTCAAATACATTGATGGTTTTAGTTTCCAGGTTAATTAATAAAGACTAATCATTTACTGTATATGCAAAGTACTAAAACTTAGCTTTGAATTTTTATATACTGCTTTTATTCCCATCAATGTTCACAGGTGGACTGTCTTGGGGTAGGGAAAGATGATTGATTTATGCTCTAGAGATGCCAGCTTATTAAAACTGTGGTAAAGTGATGAACTTGAAGCCATGGCCCTTGCTATTGCCTGGTGTGAATTCATGGTCCTTTAGAGTCTGCTTCTCTCAGTTGTACCTCTGCTATTCCTCCCATTTGTACACCTTTGCAGGCAGTTGCCTTGGAACTTCTCATTTTCTCTTTCTCTACAATCTTTCTCCCCTTGCCTATGCTATGCTTCTCTGTTTTACTTTGTTTTGTTTTCCTCTTTCTCTCTACTTTTTAACCTTTTGAACATGTCACTGTTGGGTTTGATCTGTTCCTCCTTACTCTGAGTTTTCTTCTTCGCTCTTTAATGAGTGTCTGCACAGATTCCTTCATACTCTGAGACTTCTGCTTAGGGAAAACCAATACAGAAAAGTTATTTTTTTGGCTGAGAATATTTGAAAAAAGTTGAGACAATTTTGACAAAAACTAGAACAAGTAATCCTCTACAGACAAGGAAAAGGAGCAGTTAAAGCAAATAATGCTGGATTTTGTGCCTGGGACATGACGTGTATGTACAGACTAGGGAGCATGAGTCTGGAAAACAGTCCTGTGGAAAGGCATCTGGGGATTCTGGTTGATGGCAAGCTGAACACGAGCCAACATTGTGCCCTGGCAGCCAAGAGGGCTAGCAGCATCCTGAGGTGCATCAAGCACTGCACTGCCAGCCAGTCTAGGGAGGCAACTGCCCCGCTCTGCTCCTCAGTGGTGCGGCCCCATATGTGCAGTTTTGTGTACCACAGTATAAAAAGTGTATGAAGCTACTGGCAAGTGTCCTGAGGAGGGTCACAAAGTTGGTGAAGGGTCTAGAGGGGAAACCATACGAGGAGTGCCTAAAGTCACCTGATCTGTTCAACCTGGAGAAGAGGAGACTGAGGGGAGACCTCATCGCAGTGCATGGTTTCTTCACGAGGGGAGGAGGAGGAGCAGGCACTGATCCCTCTGGTGACCTATGGTAGGACCTGAAGGAACGACAGGACCTGAGGGAATGGCAGGAAGATATGCCAGAGGAGGTTTAGATAGGATATTAGGAAAAGGTTCTTCACTGAGAGGGAGGCGGAGCACTGGAACAAGCTTCCAAGGGACGTAGTCATGGTGCCAAGCCTGACAATATATAAGCAGCATTTGGACATGTACTCAGACACATGGTGTGAATTTTCTGGTTGTCCTGTGCAGGGACAGGAGTTGGACTGAAAGATCTTTGTGGGCCCTGTTCAACACTCTATGAATCTATGATATCTAGACTGCTTGATCATCATGTGAAATTTGCCAGTGATGGCTTTGTAGAGCTTACAGATGCTACAAAGAAAGGTATGACTCCCGTATCAAGTGAAATAATAATTCTATTCTACCTGCAGGACTATGACTATCTTTGAACAGAATGGCACTATTGTTCGAGCAGCAGTGGCTTAGATCAGCAATAAAGCTGATCATTTTTGCAGTAAGATCAGATACATAGACCTGTTAATGTTATGCTAATGAAAAGTCACTGAGGACACTTTAACTTCAGTAATTGCTGACTATCCGGGTTTTTTTCTCTTTTTTACTGAGGTTAAAGTCTAAAGTTGTTCCACCTAAGAACTACTCTCTCATGTTGTCTTTTTCTCTCCATTTAGTATAGAAGAAATTAATTGCATTCCTAGTTTATAAACCTCAAGTGAGTCCTTGTCAGTGCCAGCCTTATTGCTTTTTAGCAAATTTCAACTTTTAAATGAAAATTTCAGCAAAGTTGTGCACATGTGCATGTGTTTCTGTGTATGTGCACATATGTAAGACAATGCCATTTAAAACTACAATATCATGTAAAACAATAGGAGAAAATAATCAAAAATAAAATATTAGCAACATAAGAGTATTCACGTCTTACAGAATGAAGAAATGATCATCCTTGTAAAGCATCTTTTAACTTTATCATATGTGTCCCTTCTGTGCTGAGCCCAAATTGTCATTTGCCCAGTTCTGGGTGTTTGGTGGTATTCACAGAAATTTTACTTCTGTGCAGGTACAATATGCTTCCTCTTCATTCCTGTTGGGGCTATTGTTGTGCTGGACTGGGGCTAGTTTTTTGTTTGGTTGTTTGGTTTTTTTTCAAGAAAAGAAGAAATATTTTAGAGAGAGTTATAAATTTCTCATGGGAATGGATCCCCTTCACCCCTAAGTAAGAGCCCCACAGATCCCTTTGCCTTTTATCTCTTTTGTGTAATTACAATCCATGTAAGAAAAGGAGGTAAAGGAGAGGGGAAACTTAGTTCATAGGGATTCAAGCAAGATGTAGGCAAATTTAGTCTTGTGTTAGCTATAGTGACAGATAAAATACATTTCCCAGATCTCTATGCATGTCTAATACAAAGAAAACAAAACTATTTAGTTGCTTCCCAGATTGTTGAGCTGTCCAAACTGTTGTTAAAAAAACATAACCACATTTGAAACAATATTTTTGTTTCCAGTGTGGAAAACTATTTGTTTTGGATGTTAAGTGGTTGTCAACAAAAACAAGCATTTTTGCAGTTCAGCCAGAAAGAATACATCTTCTCAAAAGTGATGGCTGATGCAGCTATTGTGCTACAGTCCTCACAGTGACTGAAAAAAAGGCTTCGTAGTTCTGGAAGGCAGACAAAAGAGTCTGAAAAATTTCATGAAAGACCTAACCTTAGAACAAAAATACCTGAGTCAGGCAAGTCTATCCTCAGACTTTTCTGATCTTAGAATATATTGATATTGATTCTTTAGATCACTTTATCTTCCAAAGCTTCAGTTGGAGATGTATTAAAATAACAGTTTTAAAAATCTCAGCTGCTTTTAGAATTCCTCTCAGTTGAAGTCATAGCTCTCCACTTGACTACATAACAGATGTTTTAGTCTCTGTGAAGTTCCCTGACCTCAGCTGGGATTTTGCTGTTGCACAGATTCACGTCCTTAGGGCCGTTTGTATAAGTTTATCAGAGGAGCATCACAACAAAATCAAGGTTTTTCTCCTAATTCTTGTTTCCTCTTTTACTTTTCCCCCTTTTTCCCTTTCACTCCCTTTCTTTCTCTTTCTTTTTCTTTTCTTTCCTGCCTTCCTTCCACATTCCTAGGAAAAAAAGAGTACGTTCAAGTAAGTGGCAGTAATGTCACTTAGGTTCATGATTATTTTGTCAAATAGATCAACTCACATTAAACCTCAGAAACGCTCTTTAAAGCACTTAAAATATTCACCTTAAAAGTAGTGTAAGTACTATGTTTACATGACACATCTGGAGCTCATATTTTGGTCATATAACAGATCTATTCTGCTCTATTAATACCTAAAAACCAGCGTAATGGTACTTTGGAGATGTTCAGGTGCCAGAGATCCCTCAAAGTGCAGGTACTGTAGTGGGAAAAATCTTCTCTGTTCACTCTAAGTTTACTAGTAGCCATATGCTCCGAACTGGGAAAATATATTGCCCAAATTAACACCCCTCAGCTCCTAGTAACACACCTCTGTGCTACACCTAGTAGCACATCTGCAGCTTGCTTTAAATACAGCTCATTACTGCTTAACCTTACAATTCTCATGAAGATAAAAATCATCTTCAGGTCTTTGTAACATTCGTCAATTGTAACTAAAGCAGTACATTTGAACAGAGCCAGGTCTCACTGACAAAAAATTCACATTCATTTGCTCTTTTAATGCTGTTGATCTGTGACAGTTACTAGCTGAAGGCATACAGATTTTTCAGCACATGGAGGACGCCTTTATGCTGAAATACCCGAGTGAGACTGATGGCCCATAAGAGACATCTTTGAATTTCTCCTGGCTTACCCTCATGAGAGAGACACACGCAGAGAAATACCCATGTGAGCATACAATATTTTTAATAGGTTATAATTCCCTTGCTTTGTATTTTTGGGAGGATTATTTTATTTCTTTTTTTTTTTTCCACATGACATGTTTCATTTCAAATATATAGTGGAATAAAGTTTATGAAAGCTTTTTGAAAATTTAGTACAATGTGATATTTTGTTACCTCCATTCCCAACAGTTCTCTAAAATTCTCAAACAGTCAGCAGGATGTCTGGCTGTCTGTAATGTGAATGGCTGAACATTTCTCATAAAGAATGGAAAGCACTACGTTGCTGGAATCGCATAAAAAAAAGTCTTTAGTGATATAGAAAAAAGGCTCTGGGACCTTGGATGTCAGTTCTAGGAGAGATGAATTTACAGGTAGAGCAATCTCTCTTCTAGAACTGACATCTGAGGTCCCAGGGGCTTTCTCTGTAACACTGAGAATTTTCTTTTTTTTTTATGCTTTTCTAAAAATACAATGTGCAATGCGTGTAGGATTTTGAGCAACTTCACTCTTATAGTAATAATGACAAACTTGGGCTTAGAAACTACCCAACCCCACTTCTAATATTACTGTATAACTTATGGGTTTAGGAAAGTGGGAAAATGCTCTTTGCTGCAATGAAGGGCAAAAGAAATCAGTATTCATAATCAAGTTGTCACATTTGCTTTTTATTGAAACCTCTTCTATGTATTCAGAATGGGTAAACGAGCTAGTCTTGAAAAACAAGATACAAAGTCTGCATACATCCAAATTAGACCTTTTTTTTTTTCCCCAGTACATCACCATTTTTTGTCTCCTTTTCATTTAATTTATTACAGTAGCTTTTATTAACTACACTTCTCAAAAAATTGTACAAGCCTGCTCCATTTTCCTTAGGAAATACTGTGAATTTGCTCAATCCCCTTTGTTAAACACAACAGTCAATATGAGTCTACAGGAGTTTGCCATTGATTTGAATGGAAACTTGGCTTAGACTCACTGATTTACAATAACTTTATTACCTCAGACCAACCAATGCCGATTGTTTCACCTAAACAAAGAAGGAAGTCCTCAAAACAATCTCTTCTCTTTACTCCATAATATTGTGGGACTCTTATTATTTAGAGCCTTAGATATTTCTCATTGCAGAAATACATCTCCTAAGTAAGTTCATTATTAGACAATTAGCTTCTGAACACATCTGGAGATGGAAAGGTAAAAGTTAATTTTATGTGGAAATTCTCAGAATCTGCCAATCAGTACAGCCAAGGGTCTCAGTTGTTATAGAATTCTTAAGTATTAGAAAAAATAGTGTTGTAGTGTACTTCTTCAAGTGTATAATTCTAAAAGGTACATCTTTCGGTGTTATAGCAGAATAATAAAACAGGTAACTCCACGGGTTATTTAGAGAAGTAATCCTGAGTGACTTCCATAATAATTCAAGGGGATTATTGTAAGTAGTTATTAGAAAACAATTTAAGTCATTAATATATGAAAGTATTTGAACTTAACTAGTATAAACTGAAATACATAGGCATCCTACATTTTTCAGATTATTTAAAAAAAAAATCTTTTGGCATGGATTTGCCATACATAAATTGGTGATTTTAGAGGTGGTTTTGTAGTAGAATCAATAAGGTAAAAATCTTCTGCCTCTCTTTTGAAGTAAATAATCAACAAGTAAAAAGTTAAGAACAATGATATAAGAGGAGGCAACCTTGCACAGTTAATTAACCTGTTTCTTTTATTTTTGTTTTTCTCGCCAAGCTGGAACATTGTGTTTCTAGTATGTGATGCATTGTATATTCATATCAACCAGTGTTTTTAATGAGTACAGACATTTTAAAGCATCACACATAGACATGTAAAAATATACTTTTAAAATATACTAAGATATTCTATTCATCATCATCATTATGATGCTGTGCAAATGAATATGTGAATCAATTATTTCAGATCAGGTCTCAAATGAGTGTAAAGAATAAATTCAGGTCATCACAAAAAAGGGCTGCAAGTATTAGTTCACGTGGTATTTTTTTCAGTGAAGTAACTAAAAGTAAAAGTTTTTTCTGGGTACAGACAAATATTTTGCTAGGCTGAAAAAAAATATTTTTTATCAGGTTTAAATCTTCCTTATACTTCCTGTAGTGCAGTTGTTATATACTTACTTCATTAAAAGACAATAATATGATTGTCATAACATCCAGGTTTTCTTAACACATAAGCTTTTTCTTTGAAAGTGTTCAGAGAATTTTGTATGATTTAAAAATAATTTGAATCTTACCTTCTTCCCAGTTCAATTGACTTTTATTTAGGGGAAAAAAAATGTGTTCAGTGAAAAAAATATTAATAAAGACTTTCTTTCTAGTAGGTGAAAGCTGATCACGTCTGTCCCTAACAGAGTGGTAGATAGCAGTAAAACCTCCTTTATATTCATAATGTTGCTGGAGCATCAGTGTAGTTTAAGTTCAAATTCTGAAGTCATCCTTCACATAATGCTTTTGAAGTCACTTAAACCATGATCAGGTTTTAGCCATGGTGGTTATGGAGACAGTTGTGCTTTGATCTTGCAGCTTTTCATTACTTGAAAGTTCACAGTGTTTAGTGTGCCTGTAGCATGGTCCAAGATAGAAAGTACCTCTCCCTCTCAGCACACTGAAAAGGTTTGTCTCTTGTGCTGGAGCAGCTCCCAACTTCAGCGAGACTGGTGTAACTGAAAAGAGAAACTAGACTTAGGAATTACCCTGCTGCTCAGCTTATCCTAGTTGTGTGTATTTGTCTGTGTCTGTAAAACACATCACATAAAAATGTATTACGGCCTGCCAAACAGTGATATATAATGTCAGTTTAACGCAGTGCTTTGCACTTTGTATTACTCCCCCCTATTCCTATTTAGCTGGCAATCACTAGTCTTGGATTCAAGATAAGAAAGAGATTTTACTGGCAGCAATGCCCATTTTTCAGCAGACTACGTGAGTAATTGTGTGGGCAGCTTTCAAGTTGCCTGTGGGTCACTCTCATGATTAGACTGCTGATGAGAAATCTGAGCTACCTTCTCCACTTGCATGTCACTTCTTTTTAATTCACTTTGATTCAGGGAATGTATATATATATTTATTTTTTTTTTATCTAGCTATGAATAGAAATAAGGTCCTGTAAATCCAGTTACCGAAAAGTGTACAAAACCAGGCTTGTTGTAAGACAGTACAGGAATATGCGCATAACACTACAAATGTTTTATGAAGATAAATATATTCCCTACTTTCGATGTCTTCCTCCACAATTTTATTTTGTTGTGTACAGCAGTGGTACAATGTATGCACTTTTTCCTTTGATCACACAAAGGTACACTTTTATTTTAGATGAATAACATTAAAATTATGTTCTTTTTGAAAAGGCCTTGCATTATGGTGTAAAAGATGTAATTTGAAAGGGTCATTATCCTACATTTGGAATCACTGAAACATTAGTGTATAAAGCTCATTTTTCATCCCTAAAGTTTTCATTTGTTGCTTTCAGTAATAATATTTGCATTTCCATTATGGTAGAAAATAATTGTCTTTTTCAGTAAAACGAGCAGAGATAGGAAGCCAGATAATTGCTATGTACTTGTATATAACAAAGAGGGACAATAACAAAATCTAATGTTTTTGAACCAAAACTAAAATTATTTGTGAGGAACACTGTTGTCAGGAGGAGGATGCAGGATGATTTCAGTATTTGCTTTCGACACCATCAGTTTTCAGGGCAGAACACAGCGTTGTTCATAAAAAGGAGACATCTCTGCCTGGAGCTCACAGGAGTTTTAAGCAAGCTTAGTAACCCTTGATGTATGGTTTATAAATAGAAATCTTCTTTAAAAGAGTGTGTCAATGTCAGCATTGCTTTTTGTGGTGTCTCATGGTGCTGCTGAGGTCTTGATAATCAGGAATGCAGTGTCTCTGAAGAAAGTTGTATGTGAAGGCGGGGTAAAGGTGGTATAGTTTCTGAATAATTATCAAGAAAATTAAAAGGAAACTGTAGATATTCACATTTTAGTACAGAATGTATATACTTAGAAAGGAAGTCACAAACTGTAGAGCCTCGAGTGAAATGCAGCACCCGCGAGGTGAGTGAAAATTTTGCAACTGACTCCTGTTTGCAGATTTCACCCTTAATTACATTTTAAGTCACAGAAACACCTAGGAAGGTAAAGGTCAGTGTTTCAGTTTTTCTTCTTGAGATCTAAAGTGTTTGCCTTACTTGCCTGAATGTTTCCAAATAACGTAGCTTTTGGTGGAAATGTTAAAATCTCCTGCTTCCTTCATCAACAAGGAAGCCTGACAAAGTGGTTGTTCCAGTTCTTTGCCATCAGCTCAGACCACCTTCACACTTTCGAACCTCTGCAAACAATCTGAACTCTAATATATTTTCAGCTCACATCATTTTTTAAGCTGTAAATGTCATCAAACTCTCGATCTTTTCTTCAGAGATCCCTTAAAGTTATTTCGTCAAAAAATGTTGTGTTATCTCCTACACTCCTTTCTCATGACAGGGACACTCCCAATGATTCCTGGTTTCCAACTGATCCCCCTTTAGCAAAATAATTCTGCACTCTATAGATTCTCTCTCTCTAGGTACCATTCTGAGGGATAGATTAGCTTCTTTCTGCAGATGGTGCTTTTTTTATATCTTGTTATATAATACTTGATTGCTCAGCCACTATGCCTATGGTTAGACACAGTTGAGATTTGAGTCCTTAAAGCTCCAGTTTGTGCAATTCCTTCTGGGATTAATGTATTCATTCAAAGAAATATAAAATCTAAAGTGTTCTTGATTTCAGTTGTTGAAATCAGTAAGCAGCACTAAAATCATGATTATTTTAAGTGACTGTTCTGCAATAACCCCAATGGAGAAAACTGTGCATTTGCTATCTGTCTAGTGTGTAAATTTTCAACAGGGAGGCTGGCTTTGTATTGGCTCAGTACTTAAAAATGTAATATTTTATTCATAGGAAATATGCAATCTGGCAATTGCTCAGGACAGGGGGAAGTATTGTTTTGTAAGCTTTACAATGTTGCCCAACATATGTTTGAAATTCAAGAAGGAAAAACATATGTCGAGGGATTCTGCATTGCAAAAAGTCTTATGGAAGGGAAAGTATTACAAAGAGACAATAATGAGGAAGTATATTAAAATAAAAGAAATACCATGAATATTCAGTCTATAACTCTTGTCACTACTGATGTGCACTAAGAGCCCCTGAGTGTCGAGCAATACAAGTTAGGTGACAAAGGCAGACCGTACATCTCTACACCCTTGGAATACTTGGGCACACAAAGAATACATTAAAATATAAGAGGATATTATCAAATACATAGCACACTGGAATCCATGCTTCCCTTCACCTTGTGTTGCATAGGATGAGCATAATGTTACTACAGATCTGAAAATATAATCAGCTAGCGTTTAACTTTAACAATTGCTTTAAAATTCATTAGCAGCTCTACCATGAAATAACACCATTCTGCATCAAATGAAGATCTAATGTCACAGATACAAGGTCAAAAATATATGGCAATGTCCACTGAATAGAGTGAAAATTAAATCATAGCAGGCCCAGCTATCTGTGTCTTAGTCCCTCTGCTAAGACCCTGCATTTAAAGATAAGCAGAATTTAATGGGATATCTTTTTTCTTATTTAAAAAAAAATTAAATATCTATAACACAGAGTTACATTTACTATCAGTAATATTGTTATGTCTTGCAATGTGTCTGTGAAATTGTACGTTATATCTATTATCCTGAGTAAATTTTATCTGGCCTAGACAATTAAGTTATTTTAAAAACATTGTTCTTCACACATGAAAATAAAGTGTTGGCTATTTAATGAACCATGGGAGAATGTGAAATTTCTGCTTCTCTAAGAAGAATGTCTTGCAATTGCCTTTCTGAAAGAGAGGGAAAAGCAGTCAAGAGAAAGGTTTGGTGCCTTTTACTGAAATATTCCTAAGAGTAGATACTTCTAAATTTAGCTGAGAAGTAAAATAAAATAAAATAAAATAAAATAAAATAAAATAAAATAAAATTGAATTAAATTAAATTAAATAATATAATAAAATAGATCAACTGGAGGAGAGACAAAGCACATACAAGATACAACTGTGAAACGGCAAGTCTTTTACAGAGGTCTCTTAAGTACTGGAAAATACCTACAGTAAACTGCAGCACCGCAATGTAAAGCACCAGTTTAGGAAGTGCGCAAGTTAACATTGTAGATTTATTTTGTGTTTTGGAAGATATCTATAGTAAAATTTCAGTGAGCTCTAGTCTTGAGTTTAATATTTCTGTCCTCACCAATACTTTAACTGAAGGTTTTCCACGTTTCAATATGCAAGAGTCTGGTGGGGGCAGTAGGTCCACACACATACGTGTTTGTATAATATTTCTACTTGAAGCAAATGTATTATACAATAAACATAAACCATTAGATGTCTCATAACAAAATAAAGTAAAATAAACGCCTAAGTATAAATTTCAAAGAAAACCTCTCTTTTGTTTTTCTCTGTGATAAACTACTGAAAATGGGGAATGATTCAGTATACCGAAAATATTCCCATTGTAATTTTGGATTTATTCCATATATCTAAAAATTTTATCTGGTGCTAAAGTTTTTGTAAAGCCTGAAATAGAATCTATTTGTCTTACATAGCAATAGACTAAAAATTTGTAGTAAAATACCTTTTTTACTTTCAGTAAATATTCAAGGTGATAGAACTTACTATGTAAACAAAGCGCACACATTAAACACTACTTGATCTGAAATAAACAAATAGTATACAACAACACTTGTTTCTGTTCTCCATTATTTGCTGCAGCTTAGACTGAATAAAATCTTTAATGTAGCATACCTAGAAATAAATAAAAGCATGTGTTCTGTAACCCAAACTTAACAAATATAAAACGTCCCAAAGCAAATAAGAAAAAAGCAACCTCACAAACTCAGTAAAGAGTAAAAATATTATGTATTTTTAACAATTTTTTATTTTCTGTAGACATTGAAAAGTGGAGTTAACACGTTTGATTTATAATATCTGCCACAATATCAGTACTGGGTAAAATGTTGATACTGAAGAGATTATGAATATAAATGTATGAAATCCAATAGTAAATACAATACCAAAAATGATTAATCCCTAATTTTCCTATCCCCTGTTCTCCTCTGCATAGCCTCTGGCTTTCTGAATCCATTTACCAAAGCTGTATTTCTTTCTGCTCAAGTGCTGTTAAAAGAATGAAGTGAGGAAAATTCCTCTTTCTGTCCCTAGAGCTGTTTTCCTTTTTGCTTTCAAAGCAACAGATCAGAGCATAATTGTTCTGTTTAAAGTACTAGTGGGGTCTGTGCCGGGGCATCTCCTCTTGTAACCCAAAAGTTGGCAGGAAAGAGAATTTTGGCACCAACAGTGCCATGGCATGAGGCAGCCTCCGTCACAGGCTGGAGGCCTACGGAATGAACTCCAGATTCCATATGAGATCAGATAACCTGCAGAGAAGACATAGCCAGGAAATAAAGGCCTCCAACCACACTTCATTCTCATTCAAAATTTTAATAGTACCACAATATCTGCTAGTACTGAGATAATTATTCTGATTTCAATAATGTGCAAAATTCAAAGAATGTTGCCCATCACTTATACATATGTTTTTGTATTGTCAACTAAAAAAGTGTACTTACTAATGGACAGATGAGGTGTACTTATATGTATTAATTAGCATGTGTTTATATCTTTATCTTTTGTTTTACTTGCCACTCTCAACAACAGGCTCAATGGGTACAAACTATTGGACACATGAAGATATTACTTATAATATTTACCAGTAATTTCTCAAATACATTCTTGTCAGACTCACCTCTATGCTTCACATAGCAGGAAATCAGTAATACCTCTTGCTTGAATCCTTAGAGTTGCATAGCTTTTGAACTAGGTAAATCATCACACCAAACCTCAGGTAAATGGTGAATGAAGTAGGCACCACTCAAATCAGCCTAACCAGATTCCCACACAGAGCATTTTGGGCACAGAATACCAGAATCGGGAGTGAAATATAGATAAGAGGATTGTACTTACACACATAAATGCAAATAAAAAGCCAAAGAAAGAAGCATATACCTGATTACGCATACATCTCTTCCACATGAAAGATCCTTCAATATGAACTCTGTCTTGGAGTTAATGCATAAGACCAGTCAATTCCACAGTTATATCATCTTGTAGATGAGTAGACAAAGAACGAATCCACAGTAGTTAAACAGGCTTCTTTCTTGTTTCTGTTGTTGCTGCTCACTGCAGCACCAGAAATTATACTGTGCTGATCAACTCCAGCCATTGAGCATAGCAAACCTCTCAGTCTTCTCAGCTCTGAGTGATTACTGAACACAGAAAAGAAACTCACACATGTGAATAGGGGGTCGGTTCTTTAGAGCCAAAGCAAAGAAATGTGGAGGATGAACAGCTAAGACTTAAACAGATCTTCACTCTGAATTTGGAATTAAAGGTACAACTCAAAAAAATCTATTTCAGAAAAATTTCTTACTGGAAGGAGCTTATTTCAAATGCTTGGGATTTTATGGAGTTTTTTTAACTCAAATTGTTTACTCAGGCTCCCATGAATGCTCTAACTAGCCCACAGAAATTTCAGAAGTGTGATACTTCAGACAAAAATAAAACCTGTAAATCGCATATCTCTTTTAAAGAGAATAGAGAAATAAGTAGAAAAACAGAGTTTCACACATGCTCTACAAGTGTATAGCATGAAAGCTAGGGAACTGACGCTTTCTGAAAAATGTACGACTTGCTCTAGGCATTAGTCTTCAGTCTGACACTTCCCTGAAGCATCATTACCCTGCGAACATGAACTGTGGTCACCCAAGAAATCCCCATATGACAAGTGGTTGGCCTGGCATTAGCTACCCTGCTTAGTATCAAGCTGGCTACAGGTAACAAGAAAATGTGCTGTCAATGAGCCCAATGACAAAAAAGTCACAAGTGATTAAGATGAATGAATATAAGCTGTATCCACAGAAGACCTGGATAAATTAGATGCATCATGCATGTGAAAAGAGCAAGAGGGAAAAGAACATTCATCGTGGAGTCAAAACTGTTGCAAGTCCTTGATCTTATCAAGAAGGTGTGTTATTTAAATGAGTAGAAGAGGACTTGAGGAAGCATGTGATGATGCCTTTAGGGGAAACAGAAGCTCTTGATAGAGAACACAAAAGAACTGAAAGTACCCAACAGACCTATTTTTCATGCCTCTGGGAAAGCTTTTCTCATCTTTGGGAAGAAGATAAAATAAAAACTAGATGGGTTTATCTCTTTGGGAACACCTAACATTGTTTTATAGAGAACCCCAAAGAATTTGTGTGCACACGTGCTTATACACATATATATACATACACATACATCTAAAAACTAACATTTCTATTACCTTAAAGGATGGAAAACATAAAAGATGTAGAGGCCAACTATCTTCCTAAACTTCCTCCTGCAAGGAGACCATATGTATACAACCAGCACTTACAGTGAATGTCTTGATGAGCAAAACCTGAATTCCACCAGGTTTCAGAAGCTCTGCCGACCTTCCATCTAATGATGGAATCATCTAATGATGATCTTAAACAATCACACAGGCCACCCTACAGCCCCCACCACAAAAACCTTGCCACCTAAACTCAATACAGTTATTCACGTGTGTATTGCTGAGGGAGGAAAAGGAGGGCAATTTATATGCATACAACGACTTGATAATTCATGCAGAGTTGTTTAATGGAATGATGAGTACTTTATATACTTGAGAAGCTTATTCTTCATATCTATCACTCAGTTCTAAATAGTTTTAGTCCCTGAAACTCCTTTTCCAGGGGGTTATACCTGGTACTGTACTACTGGAGATAACAATAACATGGAAATAGAAAACAAATTACTCGTGCCTCAACTCAACTTAAGGAAAAATTATGTGGTTACAGTAAACTAATTTTTTGTGGGGACTTATCTCCTATTATTATATTTTATGAGTGTAAATTTAAACACTAATTCCCAAAGCACAAAATTCCCAAAATAACAACAAAAATCATCAGAGCCCTCAGATACAAAGCTGAAGGTATAAAATCGTAATAAATAAACATCATAAATAAAGTAAAAGGAAAATTATAAAATTGAGACAAGGGAGCTTCAGATGATTTTTTCTTTATTTTGGGAATGTTCTGCTTTTGGAATTCATATAATTGAAGCATTCACAGTTAGACCTAAGTATACTTTTCTCAGGTGATATTCAAGTTATTTTCCCTCAAAATCTCTCAACTGCAATATGTCACCTCCAACCACAATTCTACATTTTCACCTGAGGATGGCCTTTGCAAAGATATCTATTCATACCTGGCAAGCAACCCTAGCTCCTTTCAGAAAGATTCTGAGCTTCTGTTTAAATGTCAAAAGAAGCCTACAAAACCAAACTGTTGCCAAACCCAGACTGTCTGTATGAATGTCACAGCGATGCGTGCCACATGCATACTGCTTGCGTACTTTTTATGCATGTCAAGTTCTGTCAGATTCACCTTAAAGAAACGTTGTATTTTTGAAGCAGCTACCTGAGGTCTACAGTAAAATAATATTTATGCTCTATATGGGTCAGTGGTTAACAGAGTTTGCCACCACCAGGGTGAATAAAGGCACTTTGAACATTTCTGTTTCCCAGGTTTTAACACACTCCAATGTTTGTTATCACAAAATGGCCCTATTAAAAGTATTTCAGCCACATTTATTAAAATTGCTGTTTACCTTACTTCTGCATACAGTTAAAATAGGGCTTTGTTTCTTGATTTTGATATGCCTTTGACATAATAGGCTTTTTTGTCATGCAATGATCTCTTGAATTGTTAACCTCAGATTTCTGAAGATCAAATTATTATATCCGGTGAAACTGGAGGAAATGCTGTGCCACATAGTATCACGTGTGGTGTTATAAAAATTGATACATTTCAATCTGTGTCATCAGATTTTCAGACTGAAACCCATGGATATTACATGTAAGTCCAAATCTAATAGTCCTATATCTACATGGACCCCAATGGAAAAACAACGAGGGACACGACAAGTGTGGGTTGGTGCCCATTTATAATCATATCACTCTCGTGATAATTCAGCACAGTGAAATAAAAAAATTAGCACAGCTGTGTCTCTACTCAAGATATATTTTTTGAATGTGTGTGCCTTTGGCTTCTCCTCCTCTACTGGGGTTTGTAAATTACTGTTTTAATTTACAACTCAACTTCAGCTGGCATCAACAGAAAGAGAAATCTTCAATCAGGGACATTTAAACTTTTTTTTTTTCCAACTATTCTGGTTCTTCTAAATTCAGGAAAATATACTGACTTCAGGGTCAATATTTGTCAGGCTTAATTTCCAATTCTACTTTCTCCTTTCTTCTGCATATACTACTTCTCATCTGGAAATGCTGATTCTCTAGTGCTCAATTACATACTGACAGAACTAAAAAATTCTCCATACAAGAAGAATACAACCACTGAAATTACTGCTCATTTACTGCATTTAGGTTAGACCTAAAACTTGGAGACCATTAGTACTCAAAGGAAGAGTTGTAATTAAAATTATTTTTATCTTTTTTATAAAATATGTGTTCATGTTTCCAGTGCCAAAATTATAGAAAGGTGAGTTTAACGTATAGGAAAATGTACTTTATTAATGTATAATCATTTTATTTTAAGACATAAATGAACCTATTGACTTCAGCTTGTTGTACTTACATTTATGAGCCAGTAGTTAGCCCTTAGATTTATAGAAAATGATCGTTTTGGTGGAAAGTTTCTAAATAGTGTAGTAGAATAAACACCACAAGATATGCTTTCTTTGAACCTTTCCAGATTTACAAAATTTACGGATTTATTCCTTCTAGTAATTAGTTTTGAGTTCTAGGAGTTCATCTATAAACACGTAAGTGGAAAGTCTAAATTAAAGGAAAGGTCTGAACTAAGCAACCATGGCAGTTGTTCTTTTAATATATATGGGTACTAAGCAACCTGCAAGAAAAATCCACAAGACATTTTATGAAGCATGATCATTAACAGAACAACATCTTCTGTTATGTTCAAAATCCTTTTACTGGGCAAAGAGGAGGTATATGCTATACATTAAAGAGGTCAAGAATTTATTCTTATTATATTGGAAATCCTTATAGTCTAATTCAGGAACCATCACTCGTCTAGATCTAAGGAAAGGAAAGGAAAGGAAAGGAAAGGAAAGGAAAGGAAAGGAAAGGAAAGGAAAGGAAAGGAAAGGAAAGGAAAGGAGAATATAGAAAAAGGTGCAAAACTGGAAGCAAAATAATTAAATTAGTAACACACATACTTCTTAGCTTCTGACCTTTTCCTGGTGTGGTGCTCTCCCTTCTATTGTTGCTCTGGATCCTAGGGTCAGCGGTTGCACCCTGGTATTCATGGTGGTGAGGTAGGTCTTACAAGTTGTGACATCTGGAGTCCCTTTGCTAGGAGGAACACAGTGCTCATTTGTGATTTCTGCAGTATTCTCCCCCCCAACACTCCCCAAGACCTTTTACAACCTTTTCTTTCTTCATTGGTCTACAGCTCCAGGTTACATCCAAGTTTACTGTATAACGTGCCTTTTACATAATGTCAGATACTCTTTTGTTATTCTTAAACCCAGTTTTGCCCACCATATGTCTGCATTGTTTTTTAACTGACCATTACTGAGTTGTTCACAGCTGTGAGGTCTCCAGTTCTAGAGGAAACACAGCTGGATCTGGCAGCTCAAAAGAAGTAAGGCTGTCAGAGCTCCATACCCTTAGTTCCGTATCCCCAGTGCCACCAATAGTGAGGCTGAGTGGAATGAGCCTGGACATGGTGTTTGTTCCTCAGGAGCCTGTAGTTTGGGTTCCTCCCTCCTTTGTGCCCCTGTGATCCTCTGAGCTTCTGACAGGTTGATCCAGGTGATGGATCTGGGAGGAGCTAGGGTAGAATCTGAGCTGTCCCCTCTGGTGTTGTCTCTGTCCTGTTTTGTGGGGTGCAGAATAGCTTTTAATACATAACAGCACCAGCTGGTGCCCTATTCCTTATCATCACATACCTGTCTGTCTGTGCCGCCCCCTATGTTTCTCTAAATCTGAAAGCATCTGCTGCCCTTCCAGGTATGTACCTCTCTACATTTTTATGTTAGAGGCATAAATATCTCTTTATACCTAGAAAAAATGCTTGTTACTGCCATCAAAATATTACTATAGTACTACACAAAGATAATCAAAAGTAAACCAAATTAGATATGGACACAATCAGTTATAGAAATCACTTGCACAGCAAAATCAAGTAAGGCCTGGAGGCAGCTCAAGAAAAAAAACAGTCAGAGCAGACCTGACAATCCTCTGCCCCGAGGCCATGCAAAGTCAGCACAAAGCTTATGAGCTGTTACTAGCACTAACAATATCGTATTACAGGGTTAGGTAGTTACATATCATCAGTCAGGAGACCAGGAACAAGGAGTTCAGACCACGTCTTTCAGTCCACATCACACAGTAACAGCCATCTCAGTGTGCACTCTGTAAAGACTTCTACCTGTGTAATCAGCTATTCATGATTTTCTGACCTTGAGACTCTCAGAGAATTGCTTTGCGGTATAAAAAGAATTCCTGAAATTCCCTGGATGGTGTCTTTGTCCCCTATATCATCATGCCTTATAAACTTCTCCACACACTGTAAACGCTGTATTCCCTGTGGTGATGTGGACTTGGAAAAACAGATCTGCATGGATTGGTGCAGACAAATATGAACTCCTCTACTTGTACCAAAGTAGAGGAATACAAATCAGTGTCTGATGATTCAAGTTTTGTGTCTTCATCACTGTAGTGCTTTACCTAAGGTAAGGAAATCAGGAAATAGTAACACTAAAGAATCCTAAAGAATCTCACTAAAGAGGTGTCTTTCATATTAGAGATGAATGATGTGCCTTTATCAGAGACCTCATCTGTTTTTACCTATCCATGTAGGCAGATATAAGTTTGTAAATGCATAAGACTAGGATGTGTCTTTCTGTCATATTACCTCTCAAAGAGAGCTGCCAGAGGACTAGGACCACAGCTGGGTAGTAGATAAAATAATTGGGGGCTTTTAAAACACTATTTAATTCCAGCTGATCTTGCAAAAGCCCCACGTTTTCATCAAGCTGCCTGCAGAAATACAAACAACCGTAATCTTGGTCTTTGCACAATCACAAGGATAGCAACTACTATTTTTGAGTTTCTCAGCATCCCGGTTATTAAAAGAACAAGACCGAATACTGCTAATTGCCAGTAAAGAGTAAGCTACTGTATCCCTTTCCCATTTCTTCAGTATTTTTCTTCTCAGGTATTGCCGCTGGATGATTAAAAATATTAGAAATGTACATGACTAGTAGGATTTGTAAAACATCTTCCTACTTGCTAAGAATGTCTATGACAAAAAAAAAATAACAACAGAACTATAATACAGATATCCAGAACTGAAAGAAGAATTGCAATGCCCACTCTGCTCTTCTATAATATGATGAAAAACTTCATATAGGTGTGAATGCTGCCACTTGAACTCCAATTGGGAATTTGTATTTGCAAATTTTTTTGTCAGTCAATAAGCTTTCTCAAAATAAGGATTATTTGCTTAAAAAATACTTGCAATAATGCAATATCCTATAGAAGGTCTAAGAACTAAGGAGAAATTCAATATTGTATATAAAGTGATTTTTTTTTTTAATAAAGTGTAGATCTGAACCTTATAGTAGACTGTCATTACCTGCCGCAGTACTGTAAGAAACCGACACAATCAAGAGGACCTGTTTAACATTTCATAAATAATTTTTGAATAGATTTAAATTAAATGATACCCAGTTTTTTTCTCCTTAAATAAGTGATACAACATGACATTTTCATCTGGTTTGGTCAGGTCACATCAAATTATGTCACATCACAGAATATGTTTAACCTAATGCAATGTGATACAAGTGCAGTGTCTGCATCAACAATTTAAAGGAATAATTAAAAAAATAGTGGAATAAAGTAAGAAATATATAGTATTTAGATCTGCTTATTCCAAACTTTCTTGCAATAGACAGATGCCCTTATGTTCTCAGAGCCAGTAGAAGGTACTTCATCCCCAGCTAGTTGCAAATAATATATAAAAAGAATGTTTTCATTGAAATGCCACTTACTTTTTTTCTTGTAATGGCTCTTGACAAGAAAATGTTCATGCTGTGTGACTTTGAAAGTGCCCTTTTCTGGCAGACAGCCTTCCTGCCAGTGTTACTGTTTGCTGGCTTTAAACAACAGGAAGAGCGGCCAATTTAAAGTCCAGGAATCAACCAATTTGAGATGCACAGGCTCCCCATGAAGCAATTATTCCCTTGGACGGACATACTGTCTTTATTATTCCATAAATTTTGCAAAACCTAAGTATTCAACTGCTGATATACATTCTTTGCACTGTTGGTAACATATGTGGTGTGATTCTCCAAAAAGAAAGCGCATTTCTGTCTCAGAATGCCTAGTGAGATATTCCAGCCCACAGGGACGCGAGTGTGGAAAACATACATATATACTAGGATTAAATTATGTCCTGTGGAGATAAGCTGGACAGGTTTAAAAGAAAGAAAGAAGTTTTCTATACTCTTTGAACAGGATAGTCTATAGAGGTGAATATATGCTTTATTCATCTCATATTAAAAATATTCAGATTCATTCTCTACCTCCTTTGAAGTATTTTCATATTTCCTACCCTCCCCACTAGCTGGTAGCTTCTTTTTGTGCAACTTATTGAGTAACTTCAGTACTTCTATCCCAAGCAGCTTACTTAAATGTGCTAGCAATTCCTACTATCTTTTAGCTAGATTACATGGGTTTTATTTTAACAATGGGAGAATAATAGAAGAGCAGGGGGTTGGGGGGGGGGGGGGGGGGGGAAGGAAAAGTAAAAAAAAAACCCAAAAAGTAAAAAAAAGGCAACCTCATTTGTTTTATAGAGTCTATAGAATTATGCTCTTAAATTCATTTGGAAAAAGAAAAAATGTTGTTAGTGGTTTTTAATAGGAATTTGTTCTATTGGTCAGTCAATGATTTTGTTCCTCTAGGTTTCTGCTAATAATACACACTCATCCTATAAAGTGGAAATCTAGCAACTGATACTTTAGATTTCTGAAACTGGCACCTTCTCCCAAATAAAGGCAAATATTAAAACTAAATGATATAATGTTGAGATTTTGGATTTTTCTGGGGAATTTTTCTTTATCTTGCCAACAAAGGAAATCTGAGTAGGATGCGAGGGGGTGGAGGAAGGATGTTTGCGGGGAAACCAGGACAGAGATCATGCTCTACTTGGCCCGGACATCCACCTGGCTTCCTTTTTTTTCCTCTTGCTCTCTCTCAGTGTTATTGTTAATTCTGTTCTGTACATACATATATTTGTAGCTGAGAACTGTTATTTTTCTATACAAATTAATTTTTTTCTGACTTTAGATCTCTTAATATCTGATAATACATCTTAGTTTTCATTTAAACTAAGAAATTTAATCAAGATAATAATGTTCTGTTTTTAAAACTTGTTTAGGATGTAAAATTTTAATAGGCTAAAACAATGGGAGTGCTTAAGTAGGAACAAGATCAGCCACCTAAATGTTAAGCCTTATGTGTGTTACCTAATTTTGTGTCTGAAACTGTTTTCTAATCTAACTTTGTCTTCAATCCAGCATACTTACTCATGGGCATGGAACTAAACTTTTTCTGAGATGGCAAAGTCCTTGCCAGTTTAACATCTCTAATCTGTGTTGTCTGCTGAGCACAGGTAAAATCATGGAAAGCATGATGTACATCAGCATGTGTAAAGTCCATCTCTTTCAAAAGACTGCAAGAAACCATTGAATTCCATTTACATCCCTTCAAGAAAATATACGTAAACTTTCAGGAACCTGCAGACCCTCTCATCTTCTTACAGAGTAGAAATTTCTCAAATTTTAATATAGTGTTGGGATTAGAGTTTAATATATTTTTTCAGGTACAGAAATAGGATGGACACTTGAGGCTAAGTCAAATAGAGAATGTAAATGTGTATTACAATATAAAAATATTTTGGTTAGATGAAAGGCACAATTTCTAGTGACTTCTGTGCTAGACTCTACAGATACTTTATTTAAACAGAAGGAGAGAAGGCGAAACAGACACACAGACAGACGATCTGATAAAACTGCCAACTGCTTCCTCACTTTTTTTTAATAACACCTAAACATAACAATCTGCTGTCTAGCTAACAGTATCTAATTTCATTCTGTCATTTTCTCTATGGGTGTGTTGTTTCGTATTAAAATAATTAGATATATATCTGTGTTTGATTTAAAATCTTTAAAAAAAAGCGTTTTGTGGTGCTGATATCCTCAAGAAAACTCCTAGTAAATAATTTATGGAATCAGAGACTACAGAGCTGTATTACCGAAAGAGCAGAAATAAATTAGCTTTACAGAAAAGATTTGCCTCTGGTCCTCTTACTGGGTATCAATGAAAAGAGCTTGGCTCTATCCTCTTCACACTATTCCTTCAAGTATTTATGCACATTGGTAAGATTTCCCCTGAGCCTTCTCTTCTCCACGCTGAACAGTTCCAGCTCTCTTAGTCTTTATTCATACAGCAGTTGCTCCAGTCCCTTAATCATCTTTTTGGCCCTTTGCTGTATTCTTTCCATAATGTCCATGCTACTCTCAGACTGGGATCCAAGTGCAGCCTCAGTGTTGCTGAGTAAAGAAGGGTCTGAACAGACAACATCATGTTAAAATATTTTGAACAAAGCCAAGGATTTGAAGCCTATGTGGCAACGTCTACAGTTCAATAACTTCTGTTATGTGCTCAAATTTCCTTGACAGTTTTTATTACAAACAACAGAGTTTAGCCCTAGCAAGTATATCCAGACTGTCAAATGACATAATTCTCCAGCTCATCCCCACATGTTTAAACTTGGACTTGTATAACTATTCATTTTCCCCCGATTGTCTTTTGGAGTGAACCATCCAGTTGCCTCTCCTGGTGAATTTCTGGGGTTTAGAATGACTAATTTTTACATTTAGAATAGCTTCTAAAACATGATAAATGGCTTGCTCCAGATTTGTCTCTCTCTGTTCTACAGAATCCTTCACCAGTATCTCTGAGGGCTTTGAAATCTCCAAGATATATACATCTTACACTTTCAGTCATGTACTGCATACCTGAGCAGCATTAAAACACTAGTCTGGTGGGACAGAATACATCCTTGCATTATTTCAAGCACTTGGAATGAAGATAAAACTGCCATGTGGGTGCCACTATTCATCCTTGTGTCCCTATGTGCATACACGTGTGTTCATGTGACTGAATATCTGCACCAGGTAAACCACTTAATAATCTCCTGGATAATTTCAGCTAAGCAAAATGATGAAGGTTTAAATTATGGAATTAGCTCATGAAAATTTGCTCTCAGTTAGAAGACAGAAGCTGCTAAACCTCTATTATGCTTCCATGGAGGAAAAGATTGAAATTTGAGCTTTACTCTGCTTAGAACAAAAGTAATCCACAGAACAAAGTGAGACAATAGGAATGCCCTGACTGTAGGAACACCTAAAAAAAAATAAATCCAGACACCAAAACACCAAAGGATTCATGCATGAAACACTTTGAATGTATTAGTGAACAGCTTGAGTAATTGCACTGCTTGCTGAATTCTCCAAAGGAAGAGATCTTTTTTCCCTTCTCTTTTTAATTGATCTCGTGCTGGTGATCCCTGCCACCGGAATACAGGTACACAAGTGTTAATATTTACCTTGTTTCAGGTTTCAAGGGTTTCAGGAGGACTGAGGTAAATGAACTCTAGCTGTTCAGAAGTTGACTATTTTTATTAACTAGGTGTCAAACTTCATCTACAGTCAGTAGAGAGGGCCACCAACCAGAGAGGGATTAATCTAAAATAGATGTGGAAGTTCTGACACTTGCAGCATTTTCGTCCTCTAGAAGGAGCCTTCATAAACTGCTAAGATGCTTAAATTTTAGCTGGTTCAAAGATTTTAGGATGATGATAAAAGTTAAGTTACATGAATCTCATTCTTACTTGCTGCTTGGATGTATCTTGCTTGCTAGAAGTACCGGTATGTAGAAAGACAGATCTGGGAGATGTCTCAAAAGCTACAGAATCTCTTCTTTTTTTCAAACCACCACATGCTAGAATTTGTTAGCAAACTCTGATCAACCCAAAGTAATTGAATGTATTTCATTAATTTAGGATCGAATCAAAAGCCCCCAAATGTTAATGAAAGGTATCCTATCAATTCAATGTGCTTTAAATCTTGCTAATAATGTATTTCTTCTATAGTCCTCACTGCTTTTTCTCTTGTTTGGGATATCAAATACTGGAAAACATTTATTATCTAAAATTACTATTTCAGTTCAACTCCAGTAAATAACTGGAAATTGATAAAAACTTATGGGTTGGGTTTCTTTTTAAGATGACCATAATATACCAACATTGACAGTGATAAAATGGAATAGAACACTTTCTTTGCTATGATAAATAGTTAGGGATTCAAAAATAACCTTTTAGAACAGAAATTTTTCACTAAGACTGGAAAATTTACTGATTTACTGATTAGAGGCATTATAAACTATCCGTATGTATTTTAGGTGGATAAAAGTCTGGCTGGTTTGCTATAGTTAAGATAACTATAAATCTGCTTAAAAATCTTCTTCATTACAAAATCCGTTTCCACTGTGCACTCTTTTTTCACAGTTGAACCAACAATTTCTTTCATGTCAGTATTTTCAGTATTGAAACAGACTTTTGTTGTTACAGAGGAGAAGTATCTTTGGACTCCATTATTTCTCCACATAAATTTGGAAGAGAAAGTCCAAGGCATTTTGGCTTGATTTGAAACTCAGATGTTTATTTCATAAAAATGTTCATAGCACTCCTGCTGAAACCAAGTTATAGTGATGACCCTAATGGCAAATCTGTCTTTAATGTTGTATTTCCCCAGACATTGATAGTACAACACTTTTTTTAATAGATGAAAAGGTGAATTGCTTTGCTTTGTTAAGTTTTTATTCATAAAAGTCTGTTAAGGTTGGGAAAAGCTTTCATCTTTATTAAAGAAAGCGACTACAAGTCATGGATCATAAGATTAAAATACAGTGGTAAAAAGTTCATAGTATTTTCTCTAAGCAAGAAAGAAAATACAGTATGAAATGAGACAAAATATTCCAAAATGCCCAAATTACTCAGTAACCTAAAGTCAGTGTCTAAATGCATGTAATTATCTTGGATTCTATATATCTGGAAAACAAGTATTCTCAGTTTTTCTTTTGGTCTCTTAATAGTCATTCTGGATTCCCTAAATGGGATTCGTCTCATCTTCCTTGAACATCTACATTGAATCTGAATGAATCAACCAGAGCTCCCTTTATAGTTGGTAGAGAATAATAGGCACTCTCGGGGCACAGTTCATCTGACCTACTTCAGATCCCTATTTTAGGATAAAAGGAATCGTGACCTAGAAGTGCTTGTTTCTCTCCTTTGACTACTAGGGAACCTAAAGTGATTAGCTCAGGTGGAAGCATTCACACTCTCAATCTGTGCTAAATTAATTCTTCGGGTTTTTTTCTTTGATATATGTCTTAGGGAATTTTACATACCAGAATACATATCCATACTTTATCTGCTTTTTCTTTATGAAAAATATGTATCTGTGCAAAAACATTTCTTATGTTAGCACTTGAGTTAGTGCTTAAGCTTTCCCCTTATTACCAGAAACACACTTAATTTGCTAAGCAATAGAATACAGCTATATATTTCCATATTTTTTCCAGTGAATAAAACCTCTTAAAATAAAATGTAATATATGGAACCTCTAAGGCAACATATAAGTAGACATTAACACAAATAGACTAAGCACCCAGCTTCAGGTTTTCCTGGAGGGGATAAAGAAGGATTAGTTCTCTTTTACCCAGCTCCCCATTATATTTCGTTGCTCTGGTTCCCAAAATTCACATGCCAAGGGCTATATCAAGAGCAAGTCCCATAACAAAAATAACAGGATAGAATGTACCTGTCCTATGGGGAGCATATTTTTCCCTGGTGAAGTGATGCGATGGAGCTGTAGTTGCCTCTCACTGACTGACACAACAGGAAGGGGAACCTGTGGTGCCCTTTCACTTCAGGTTGCAGCTGTTTCTAGGAAGGTCTGGAAGAAAAATCTGTAACGGGGAGATGAACACTTTTAGTGAAAAATTAAAAGTAACCGGGTACTATTTCTCGTGGCTTTCCTCATACACACGCATAGAAGCAGACACAACAATGACATTCTGAGGCAGACTGCACTAGCTGTGTCAAGCAACATGTTTTATCAATTAATACTGACTCACGAAACTGAGGAAGAATATTTCTGACAGGACTTTGAATATAGGTTTTTAAAGTAACTAAACAGCAACACTTAGTCCATATCCAAGTTCAAAGTAAGCTACGAAATAAAAAAAGGAGGCAGGTATAGAAGACTTGAATAATTTGGGAAAGTTGTGACAAAGATTTCAAAAAATTATAGTCTGCTTTTCTGAGAATGATTTTTATCTTTTTCTTTAATAATTTCTATCTAATTTTCATGTGTCTTTTTCACTCTTCTTATCCCTAGTTTCTTTCCTTGTGTTCAGTGTTGCTTGCTTGCTGAAAGGACATGCTTCGGCTTGTTTGTGTTACATGGCTTACTGAGTCTTGATTACGTATTGAATGAGTTCTGGGCACAGGACAATCTTTTCCGCCTTGCTCTGGTTTCCATGGAAAGGAAAGCTGAGCTGAGTGAGAGCCACTGCACTCTCCAGGAGTTCAGCCTACAACTCAGAATTTCCTATTCCAGTAATGTATGTGACCAGCTAACAAACAGAGCAAGCAGAGAACAACCTGTACCTTCTTCCAAGAAAATACATTTTCTGGCAATTTCCTCTTTGTTCACGGCTTGCAGCTAATTCTCAGACCTTTCAGGCCATGTGGCTGTAATAAACATTCTAACTTAATTTTTATGTTGAAAGACCCTGTTATATCCAATATTTATTTTTTTGGGAAAGGTAAACGCTTCAGCTTTTTTTGAAGACAAATGGATAATCGTATTGCTTTGTTATCTGCTCCTGGGATGAAATAGAATAAGGTTTTTTCTGCTTTCTTTTATTCTAATACAAATATATTTGTAAAAAAATGTAGTACTATTTTAATCATGAATAAAATAGCATAATTAATAATTCTTTGTTATTCATAATAGAAAGTATACACATGGTTTGTTTCTGATTTTTCTGATATCAGATTTTTTTTTTGTATAAAACGGACAAGAGACTCTATCTGTTAAAAGCAAATAATGTAAATCTGACACAATATTTCTTTCCCCTGAAATCATGAATAATAATCTGTAAATGTAGTACAGAATTATATCTGTCTTCTCCTGGTTTCCTCTTTGAAGCTTTGAACTAGACTCCATATGAATGATCCCTTATTTTCTAGGAAATGCAACAACCTTTATCTGCTCAAGACTATTAGTCTAATGTTGCTTCCAGTTCAGTTAAACAGATGATTACTTATTTCAAAAGTAGAAGAAATATGTTATCTTTTGCTTGTAGTATACTTGTACATATTGCTTTGGGAAACAGCATTTTTTTGAATAATCGGGAAACACGATCCAGTGATTAAATGTGTTTAAGATCAGTCTTTGTCATTTCTTTTGCTCCTTGAGT
The DNA here is from genome assembly GCA_033558235.1 of Neomorphus geoffroyi. NCBI lineage: Eukaryota > Metazoa > Chordata > Aves > Cuculiformes > Neomorphidae > Neomorphus > Neomorphus geoffroyi. The sequence goes on from JAUMJM010000005.1 coordinate 662,192, forward strand.
CTGTGAGCCTCCTGCTTACATGGAGGTGTCGATAGATGTGGTCATGCCTTGGAGATGAATTGGCCATGAAAAACTTAGTTGAAAAGGCTTATCAAGCCTAGCCATTCAATTACTTTAATCCTTAGGAAATTCTTTTAATAAGGTAATTATTGCTATTATAAACTGGAGAAAAAATCTGTGTCTAAAGTTGGAGACAATGTAATCAATAATGAAACCCACATCCTGCCTCCTTTTTTTAATCTATGTTGAAACGTAAGGGAAAGAGTAAAGCAGTATCAGTAACTGTATATCAAATGCACTGCTAAATATTATTACTCATGGCCAAAGTCATGCTGTTGTTTTTCTATTTAGATATTTGTTCTATGATTATTTGGACAACTAATTTAGTGTCTTTATAAATTAGATAATTTACGATATCTTCTTACTGCTTGGAATCAATAAAAAATAAAAACCACTTTATTCTTTATTTGAACTAATTATATGTCTCACAGTTTTACCTCAAATACTAAATCAACAAAATGTTTTAAGGCATAACTTCCTATATTTTTCCTTTTCTATGAATAATGATTTAATTATTTGTATATTACTTCTCAGATTATTCCATTGTATTCCATTGTACTTTTTACTTCTTAACAGCTTCCTTGGAACTTCATCAGTCTTTGAAAAAATATTGCATATTCCAAGATATTGGATTTGTCCTCATTGAAAAGATGATATTCAGTTTCTCTACCATTGCATGCAGTTCCAAATTCTAAATACATGACTTTATGTCTGCCTTTATTACTTTCCATGAAGATCCTATTAGTCTGTTTTCCTAGCCCATTCATGTTCCTCTAAGTAACAGCTTTGCCTTTCCATATTGACCACTCCCCTAAACTTGGTTTATCTCCTTGGAGTACACTCCTCCATCCTGGACAGAATTAATAAAACCAGTTTGTACTCATTATCAGTCCATGAGGGAAAATACTGTTACCTGGCCACATGTTGGACTTGCTATCTGCTGACTACTGTCTGTTAAGTCTGACTGCCGATCAGCTCTTATCCATGCCACTGGAAATCTCATCATAGAAAACTATTAGGTTACTGAAGCATAATTGTTTCTTTTGTAAATCCATGGTGACTATTCCTAGTCACCTTCTTGTCCTTCTTGTTCCTGAAAATAGTTTTTCAAATTTTTACTCGGTCACGTTCCCAGGGGCTGATATGTGGCTTACTGGTCTATAAGTAGGCAGCTATGATGTTTACCTAAGTGTTGGGTTTATGTGGCAAGGCTTTGGTAGTGGAGGGCGTGCAGAGGTGGCTTATGTGAGAAGACACGAGAAGCTGTCTCCATGTTGGACAGAGCCAGTTCCAGCTAGCTCTAAGATGGATTTGCCGCTGGCCAAAGCTAAGCCAGTCGGTGATGTTGATAGCACCTCTGTGATAGGGTAAAAACTGCCCTGGAACAGCTGAGAGAGGAAGAAGTGAGAGTATGTGAGAGAAATGCCTTTCAGACATCAGGGTCAGTGAAATAAGAGGGGGATGAGGTGCTCCGGGCACTGAAAAAATGATTCTCCTGCAGCCTGTGGTGAAGAACATGGTGCTGCAGGTTGTCTGCCTGTAGCCCATGGGGGATCATGGTGAAGTAGACATACACCCTGCAGCTCATGGAGGACCCCACACTGGGGCAACTGGATATGCCCTGAAGGAAGCTGCAGCCTGTGGAGACCCCACAGCAGACAGACTCCTTACAGGAACTGTGGCCTATGGAAAGTTATCCATGCTGGAGCAGGTTTTTTTGGCAGAACCTTTGGTTCCCTGAGTTACCCACACTGGAGCAGTCCATTTCTGAAGGATTGCACCTCATGCCAAAGCAATTCACAAAATATTGTATCCTCTGGGAGGGATCTGAGGGTGGAGCAAGGGAAAATTGTGGGAAGAAAGGAATAATAGACCTCATGTATTATGAACTGATGACAAACCTCACTCTCGATCCCTCTGTGCTGCTTGGCAGGCTAGAAGGTAGAGAAATCAGGAGAGAAGATTCAGCAGGAGGGAGAGGTGGGAGAAGGTGTTTGTAGATTTGTTCTGATTTCTCATTATCTTACTTGATTAATTGACAATACATTAAATTAATTTCCCCAATACTCACGATAGTAACTGGTGAGTGATCTGTCCTTATCCCACCCATAAGCTTTTTTGTTATATGTTGTCTCCTTGTCTTATTGATAAGGTGGAGTGATAGAGCAGCTTGGTAAGCATCTGGTGACCAGACAAGATTAACCCATCACAATCTTTTTTGAATCAGCAGAAATTTCCCCTGACTACATGGGTCTTTCAGAGATCATCATCTCTGAAAAGCAGGTGTGATGACACCCACCAGCTCCTTCATCGGATTTGGATGCATCCCTTCTCATCCCATAGACATCTATATCTTCAACAATTTTTAGTGTAGTCTGATTGTATCTTCCATTAAGTCAAACAGTGCTGCATTCCTGCAGACTCTGCTTGCTATCTTGAGACACTGGAAAGACAGATGTTTTACCTTACCAGGTATGACAAACAAGGTGGCAAGAGAGGGAAATGCATTAGCCACCTCATCATTTTCTGTGTCCTTGATCACAAAGTACTATGCCTTCACATTCATTGCTAATTTCAGCTTTCCTAAGTCCAACTGTACGCATTCTACCTGGTTCCACCTTCTGCGTATTTCTTTTCTCTGTTAAAGCTCAGTTCGGTGGTCTCTTTTCATTCTTACTGGCTTTCTGCCATTCTTCCTTGATTTTCTGTCCACTGAAAAACAAACTGATTTCTGCTCTGAAGAGGCTGCCCTGGATGATCACAAGCTCTCTTGGGTTCTTTGCCCTCCAAGGATTTCTCCCATGGAACCCTGCCAAGCAGATCTTTGTCTAAGCCATAATCTGCTCTCTTGAAGTCCAGCCTCTCAAAATCTAAAACTCCATTATCTCACAGTCACTGCATTCAAGACTTTCCTTAACTTTCAGGTCTTTGATCAGTTCTTCCTGCCCAGTCATGTTATCCTCCCATCACATATCAGGGTAGTTGAATACTCTTTATTAATTATCAAATCAGGCAATAGTGGGGCTGCTCTGAGGTGTCTAAAGAAGGCTTCATCTACTTCCAAATCTTTTTCAAGCAGCTTTGGTCAGACATTTACAAAAGTAGCATCAGTGTTAGTCTAGGATCTAATCCTTCCCATTAGCTCTCAACCAGCTCATCTGTTATCCCATGCACTCTACATGTTCCTTTGTATAGAATACTAACCCTCCTCCTCACTTTCCCAGTCTTTCCTGAAAGCCTGTGTAAGATCTCCATGTGAGATCTCTAACCTACCAAATCTGGCTTCCAGCTCTCAGTCCAAACAAATATTTCCAGTGTGACCCATACACAAGATACACAAGAACACTTCAAATGACAATATGGGTCTATTTCAGGGTAACTGAAATAAATGATAGATGTAAATTGTGTTATTTTCTATGCTTTATTAGCTACATTAAATTTTATATTTGCTGTTCATGGTAACTATACATCATCTCATATATAGACTTCAATATATAAAGACCAAAAAGAAGGTATTGTGTTGTAGAAATCAATCCTATCTGAGATCTCTACAGTGGATGTCTATCCACATCTAAAGTAAACATCCCAACCTTAGCTAAGGGAGTGAAATAAGCACTTCTGCTTATTTTAGTTATCTGCATCAGGATGAGCTGGATCTCATCAGAATGCGAAGCACACCTCTCATTCAAATATTCTAGCTGATTATGTTTAGCTAGCTCAACTACGCATGGCCATATTGCAGATATTTAACTATAGATAACATTAATTAAACAGCGATATGTCCACAGACACTTGATTTTGTAACAAATTTGTAACCTGAGCCCTGAATATTTGACTATGCCAGTGACTGAACTTGCCTGGATGATTCTCCCACTTGAGATTTCTGACACCTTAATCTGGCAGTTTTTAGACTAAATCTCTGTCAGTAGTGGTATTTTGTTTGAGCAAAGAATGAAGTGTTAAACACAGTCCTGTACTTTAAAGCTGAAGTTTCAGTGACAAGTAAACCGACCAAGAGAGAATGAACTATGCCATATGAAATGACAGTCACCTGAAGGTTGACAATACCAACAGAGAACAGTAACTAAATTAACAAAGTATTTGGACAGAGAAGAGATTAAGATGAAGACCAAAACCTTCAGAGCTAGAGTGTAACACAGCAAACACCTGTAAAATGAAAAATTAACCTGAAAAACTTGTTTCTAGTAGACAAAGAGTTGCTATGATTCACAAAGTGTTGCAATAAAATATTGCCACATTAGCATGGAAAAAAAAAAAAAGAAGAAAATTTCAGTTAAAATCTTTCATTCTTAAGCTGTTTCCTCATGAGCAAGCTGTCCTGCAGTTGCCTAGTCATGAAGAACTTTCCTGTCTGTATTTGGAATGTGAATTTTAGCCGTTACTGAGATGGTATCTTCAGGTGATTCAGACAGGATATATGTGTCTGTAAAGTGTCAATGACTGTATTGTGAATTAATTTTTAAGAAAAAAACAGCAAAAACCAAAATCAAAGCAAAACTCACCCCCAATTTATTCTTGGTTATTACTAATTTAAAAATTGTATCAAGAATATAAGAGATACTACACATGATATTTATTTAAGTTTGAGGTTCTGCAGAAGCATCCTAAGGCTTTCTCAATTCAAGTTAAATCTATCTAGAGGAATATTATGAGACCATATATAAGAGTAGTGATTTTCTAGAGAGACAATGTTGTCTGAGAGATGCTGATCTAGATTAATTAAACAGTAGCAAATCTGATGACTGACCAAATAGCAGAAGATCATTTTTTCAAGGGTTTTAATCTGAAAAAGAGTAGATTTAGATAGGAAAAAATGAAGACATTTTTTATGATGAGAGTGGTGAGACACTGGCACAGGTTGCCATGAGAAGTTATGACTACCCCATTATTGGAAATGTTCAAGATCAGGTTGGAATGGTCATTGAGCAACATGATGTAGTGAAAGATGTCTTTACCCATGGCAGAGGGATTGGGTTAGATAGTCTTTAAAGGTCCCTTCCAAGGCAATCTATTTTCTGATTCATTCATGATTCTATGAAAACACTTCAGGGTTTTTGGTTTTTTTGGGGTTTTTTTTGGTTTTGTATTAAGTCTGAAAAGTTCCTTTATGTCACAAGTATTTGAGATTGTGCGACAAAATTGAGGCCTCATTTCCATTAAAGCTGACCGGTTCTAAGTACACATCTCTGGCATAAGAGAGGTTAACTAGGTGGTTTTTATATGTACCTACCAGTTGTGGTAAACTGCATGGGAGAAATAAGAAATAACAGAATAAATTATGACATTATCTGCAAAATCAGCTAGCAAAACAAGAACGAAGTTTTAGCTGGTGGATCAAAGGCCTCTTTTGTTACAGATAACATTCAGAAGAAGAAACGTAGAAAACAAAAGAATGAGATATTTCTACAGCTGGAAGCATCCCAAACTGATATATTAGGTCATTTTCAATATCCAAGTTATGCAGTGTTTGCCGTAATCCTCAGAAGAAAAAGATACTTCAGAGATATGATAAAAGAAAAATGACAATGGAACTCTGAGAAACAAAAGAACAAAGCAAAATCAAAATTACTAATGTGAAGCAGATATTTAGCAACCCTTTTGTCTGAAGACTGAGGTTTATCTGAGTCTAAGGAGATGAGGAAAGAATTATAGATGGAGGATCAAACTCTTCCTGTGTCTGCTTTCTCTGCTGGGTATAGCACTGGTTATGGATTTAGTCTACAAAGTTTGGGACTGTATACGAACAAAGAAATCCAATTTGGATCAGCTTGTAGATGCAGATAGGAAACTTTTCTAACATCTGAAATTTTAACGCATTTTAGTGAACTTTATCAGTGACTGATTTAAAATAAACAGTAAAATACTTGGAAAAGACATTTGGAGGCAAGGACAGCAGGAAGAATAACACTGGAAAAATTTTAGAATCTCCTACTGGTTTTTTTTTCACAACTGATGTTTCATAAAAAATGTATTGGGATATATTGGCTCAGATGAGTAGCCTGAATAACTGACATTCTGCTTCTGACCATGACCAATACCAGTAGAAAAATAATACAAGTGAACCTTATAATTTAAAATACAATTATGAATAACAGAAAAAAAAATTCTTTTCTGTCCCCCACTGAATTACAGAATTACTCCAGAATTAGTTTACTTAGCTAATAGGTCATTCAAGCTCAGAGCTGAATCTAATTAAAATAAAAAGAAGAAAAGCAACTTAGTAAAACAGGTTAATAAAGATGGCCATACTCATTGGAGACTTTCAAGAAAAATATTCAGTTTCATAAACAAAGCCCTTAAAATACTTCGCTCCTGTGTTTGGTAACTACATTTTATGGGGCTGAGAACTGGAAAAAACTTAAAAATTCTGCTAGCTTTTCCAGGAGGAAGAAGAAAAAGACAAACTTATTTTTATTGTGACTTTTCATTTTTATTTGTTATTTCTTTATTGATTTAGAATTCACATATTTTATCATTAAATTTTGTTCTTGGGTTAAGGTGGAATTCAGCTAAACTAAGTTCATGTAGTTTGCAGCTATAAGCATAAATCCTCCAAGAATATAACATGAAAGGGAATTTTCTCAAACGTCATCTGAATTAATCTGAAATTGAATAAAAATCTCACAGACTCTTTGGATGAAATAGTTGATTTTTTAAATGCAACTGTGTATAGGTATTATTCAAGTTTCAGAATTACTGTTTTGTAAATATCTGCTTACCAATATGTTTAATACTGTTGTTGAATTCAAATGAATAGGACATGAAAGCACTTTAGCTTAACGACCTTTTCAAAAAACAGAAATTCATAGATGCAATCTATAGGTCCTACAGCATTCATCCTCCTTAGGTCAGAAGAAAGAAGAAATGTATAAAGGACTTGGACAAAAACAGTGTAATAAGTAAAAATTTACCCTGGAATAAGGTGAAAGGAAGAAGGAATTTAGTATAGATGGGACAAGACTTGCAGACTCACAGGGATGTGGTAGACGTTGTATAAGTACGGGAGAATTCCTAAATTTCATGTCCTACAATCCATCAAAGGAAACAAAAATTAATCTGAAAAACAAAAACCATGTTATTAAAAAAGAAAGTACATATTTTTATATCACTGTCCTAGAAGTAGACTTAATAAATATTCCAGCTTCATAAGCATGTGAGGAAAACGCATTTTGAAATTACCTAAAAATTAAATTTGTAATGTTTTGGGAGTTAGTGTTTGGTTTTGGTTTTGTTGTTTTTTTTCATGAAAGATCATGGCTAAATCCCCCAAATTCATCTAGTACAATAACAAAATTTTAGAACTCTGCAGCAAGAGCAAAGAAAGGGTATGGCTATTGTGACACTGACCTGGCTGTGTAGTGATTCCATCTCTGTGGAATTTATATGATTTCTGTTTATATGCCAGAAAAGTTTTGATTAATTGTAAATTTTTTTAAAAAGAAAAAAATCCTATGAGAAAAGGTAATATATATTCAACAAAAACAATAGATACTAACTTACAAAAACTTATTTGATTTATAAATAAACTCAGGTATTGGCTACATTTAACCTGAATTTCTGTGGAAAGAAGCCATATTATCAGTGAAAATATTGGGTTTATGTTAGTTTAATTTCTAGATAATTAAATGCCAGATTTAATGTTACTCTATCCACCATTACTTTAATAAAATGATTCTTTTGTGTCTCTCATAAGAGCATCTTATTTCATAAATACTGTGGCTTATACCTCTTTTCTACCTAGCATAGAACTGTCTGATATTTTAATGCAAATATTATCACTTCCATGGGTTTGGGGCACTCACTCTTCCTTCATAATGCTGTAGTTATCAGGAATGGCATTCTGTTTCAAAGGAGGGATACTTTGGACATATGCAAGGCATAATCTAAAGCAACAGCAACAGTGAAGTGACTTTCTTGTGGTTTGCTCTTCAGTAAATGTTGTTTTGCAAGATGGCAGCTTAAAAAGGTAAAGTACGTTTCAATAATTTTTTAAAAAATAAAAGCTGATACAGGCTTAGATTTGTTGTAGATGTTGTTGGGGTTTTTATATCACATGAAATAAAATTGTAACTTACATGCACAGTTCCAATAGAGTGACATTGCTCTCTCAGTTAAAATCTGTAGGTTCAAACAAAATCTACTCTTGAACTCTATTCTTGAACAGAATTGTTCAAGTGAAGTCCCCAAGATAGACACTGCTTAAATTACTGTAGACTTAAATTTTACTTAGAACTGCAGCATCACTTAATTCCTTGAAGGTTTCACATGCAATGGTAGGAGCTCTCACAATCCATCTCCTGCTGGTTTGTTTCCTACAGCGCCTGAAGCTGGTCCCTGCTGACAATACATTTAGTAAACCAGAGGAGCCTTCTGTGAAGTTACCTGTCTTGCTCTCCAGTTGAGCCTTATGACTGAGAAACACAGGTTAAATGAAATGAAGAGAGACCGTGGGAAAAGGTGAAAAGAATAAGGATTTTGGTATAGGCAGAAGATGTGTAGACTAGCAGGAATATGTTGGAAATTCAAGACGGATAAAGAGCATTTAGAATAGCCTGCATAAGTTCAACAAAATGATTGCTGAAAATGAAAGAAAGTAGGGAAAGGTAAAATTTGTAGTTCACAGGAGTTAAGTAAGAAGATATTTACTGTTGGGCAGAAGTAGAGGGTGACAATCAAAGGAAGAACTGACACCTGGATACAGGGAACCATGACGCTGTAGGAAAATTTAACTTATGTTGTAAGAATATGGGCTCTGATTTGATTGGTAACAGACTTGTTTGGTATACATTCATTCTAAAATGCATTCATTTCATAGTGTACATGCAGTTCATTGAAATAGTAAAGTGTCACTAAGTCAACCAATGTCCACTTCTAATTAATGTAGAAAAATAATCGTGTTCATTTGGTTCTATTTTGGATACCTGTCTTAAGATGATACAAGTCACCTTGTGGAAGTCTTAGACGGTTTTAAGTCTAAAATTAGGCCAGAGGAATTTTATGTAAGGAAACAACCTGTTTAAATAGGCAAAGGACATAGATAGATCAGTAACTAACTAAAACTGAGTCAAATCAGCTATCTTGTACTTAAAAGTAAGGATCCCTGTACTTTTTTACTGATCAAGCTTTACTGTATAATCTGAGCGGTTCAGAAGGAATTCTTTCCACAGAAAGTCAGAAGTCAGTTTGTTTCTTATACTGTGTTTTCTTCTACTGTAAAAAAACCCCTCTAAATATGAAGCAGTAAATAACCCCAGGTAAGCAGCTTTGGGGAGTTTAGAGGCAAACATAGGACTACGTGACGTGGGCAGGCTTATTTTTCATGTCTACAAGGACTACCAGTTAAGGACTTTCAAATGAATTATTTTCGGTTATTGACTTGAACATGTTGAAACCCAGATATTACTGTAAAAATGATACGACTATCAGTTTATAGACAAGTCTAAGCAAAGTCAGAAGAACAATTGTGCTTCCAGAAAATACATAACAAAGACATCTTTGTTTGCATCTTTGCATCTTTCAACCCTATATACTGATGTGAACAAATAATTGACTTGTCATATCAGCTGTCTGTGGCACTGCCATGCCAGCTAGAGTTGAAGACCGGGTCTCTTGAGCTATTTTCCATTTACTATTCTTCTCCTTGAGCCTCAAACTATGGCTATGTGAGCAATGGGAACGAATCTGCACTTGCTATATTTGCAAGCTCCCCAAAGAGCTCAAATGAAGAGCCAGGATCTGACTACCTTGGCTGGAAAAACAGTTTCTTACAATGTGAAACTTCAAAAAGGTTTGTGGGGAAGAACCAAAGACAGGAAGAACAAAGGACTGCAGAGGAACAGTCCTTTCTATCTTGTACTATCGCATCCTCACTTCCAAGAACAATGTTTATTATTTCTCAATGAGAAAACTTCTAATTTTACATATTTGAGGTACAGATTAGAAACAGACCTCTGGAAAATGAACTGCAATTTTTGCCATTTATCACCAATAATTTAAAACCGAAACAGTGATTTCTCCATGTACAATTCAGAATTTACATTAAAATTCAATTTGTTAATTTTGTAATTTAATTATTGATTTTTTGTGGCAGGCCAATTACTTGTTTTCAGTTTTAATTACATGAATTATTGAACTAACAAGATTTCTTTAGTAAAGGAATGTAAAATATTTTTGCATGGACAAAGTATAATAAAAAGTGGAAAAGTTTCCTCAGAATCACATTTCCAGAGTGCAGGTCATTAAGGGCTAACCGTTAAAGGTCTGGTTAAAACCCTAAATTGTTACATATGAGAGTAACCCTTGTCATTGAATTCAATGACATAAAATTATACAGTTCTAACAGAGAGCAATAGCTGAGTCATTGACAAAATATTGTTGTCTGCTATTACAATCCTTTCAGGAGATAAGAGAAAGAAAATTAAGTATAAGTCCAAAGGAGTTAGTGAGGATACCTGTTTGAGAAAGGGAATTGGGTTAAGAAGACTCTGATGTAACAGATCAAGGAAGGCTGAACCTGGAGGAATCATTCAAAAAGAAAAAGTTATTTTGCAAGACAGTAATCAACAATGGAGAAAAATCAAGGCAAGTACATACTGAAAGAAAAATGCAAAGTTAAAATCAGTGTATTTTGGATTTTTCTTACCTTGGGTGACCTATGATATTACATTACATTTAAGTATGCTTTATTCCAGCAGACGATAGGCCTTGGATAACTGTATTTGCTGATCACCCACAGAGTACGATGTGTAGTTGCTTTCTTTCCCTAGGTAAACTTGACCAGCCACGTATGTGCAGTCATTTTATGCACATTCAGCTGAAAAAAGTTTTAGGTCATAAAATGCAATGCTTAATGAAGAGAATATAAATATGAGAACCCTTGGTTATGACTTTGAGGATTTTATTGATTAAATAATTTTGGTAGGGAAACCATGGAAACATATCCAGCTTTGATCATTGCAGATAAAGATAATTTGCTATATTTTCAAGTAAGATTTTTTTTAATGTTAAATGGCAGGTTTCATTTTGGAATCTATGGAAACTGAAAATTACTGAGATCTAGAGATGAGTTTAATATTTCTACCTCATGAAATACATTAACCACAATAATAAGTGTCACCATTTATGGAACCTAAGTTGTAAAGTCTGTCTGCTTTTCATGTTGTCTGTGGGTCATACTTGGCCTCTCTAAAGCAAAAGGATTCTTGATAATTTACCAAATTAACTCAGTAGCACTTTCTCCTAATGGTTCTCCTGTGGAAATGGGGAAGATAATGAGACTATGGATTAAGGAAAGTACTGGGACTCAAAAGGCAGAGCATTTCTATGAGAAGGAATTCTCTTACTAGACCTCAGAATTCCTTTGATGGGTGACTCCTGTAAGATCTATTACATAATGAATGATAAAATTTAGTTTGAGTGTTAGGAATTTTGTTCCCATATATGCTATTTTTAGCAGCATTTGTTTCTACTGGGATTTTTGAAGTAGTCTACCAGAGTGGATTGAAATCATCATCACCTTTGTCACCAGTTTATTCTTCTGAAGACAAAGATATTCAATGTCCAGAGTTGAAAAACAAAATCTGGGGAATCAAGTGCAATACATTTATATTGTAAACCTTACTATATAAATAACTAAACTAGACAACCTCCAAACAACCACAAACTCACAAAAAAACCCCACCTCATCATGTGTAGAATTCTTGAACAGGGGATGTGCTTGGGTAAGCATCTTATTTACATGCCCTCCTATTTCCTTTTGTTGTCTATCTCTCTGTTATGCTGCTAGCGGGCTATACAGGTTTCTGAGTCTGAAAGATGGGTACACTGCAGTGCTATGTTTGAATGTGTGAGTCTAGTTTTTGCCCTTTTTAACTCATGCCTCACTTATCTACCTGGCTGTGTAGGACCGAGAGAGTGCGATATGTTTGAACTCAGTTTAAAAATATTAGTAGGTTATCTGAGAGCATTGAAAGGCTGGATCAAATGTTGTAGTCCACCAGCTGTTCTATTCTATAATATTGTACATCAATCAAAGGAAAAGTCAGATTTCATGGTCAACCTTCTTCATATCAAAGCTCATAGAACCCTGAGTTCAAATTACAGATTCTCCCATCCTTGTAGGTTTAAGAAATGCTTGCATATAGAAATGAAAAATGACTACAATCTCTCTTAGTCCTTAGAAAATCAGCAGGGAGGGGGAAGGGGAGGAAGTAATTTATGTGTGATAAATCTCGGACAATAAAGTTCAACTTTCAGATTACACTTCATACGTTACATACAAAATATGGCAGTTAAGGTTAGGTGAAATAAATAAACAGATCTGAATGTGAGAAACAGTGCATGACTACTTTAGAACTGTAGGAGTTTATACCTTTGACTACTATTGTGCTCGAGGGCTATGGCCAGTTTTTGATGATAATTTTTGCTTGTAATGTATAATTTCAGATGCTGACGGATATCACTAATGTCAGAACATAACAGAAAAAATAAATTCACTTTTACTATACTTTCTCTCTTTTATTGTTTTCATAACTGGAGGTAATAGCCATGCATAAACGTCTCTTCAGTGGGCATCTAGTCTCTGTTCCTGGAGGTGTTTTAAAGACAGGTAGGTGAGTTCCTCAGGGACATGGTTTAGTGGGGAGATAGGTACGGTTGGACTTGATCTCAGAGGTCTCTTCCAACCTTATGATTCTATGATTCTATGAAAGGAACCATAGCAGTTCTGGTTTCCACCCCAGAAACTGACTGACTTCCAAAATGGAGTTTATAAAAGGCACGAAATATTAAAATTCCGTAGCATAAGAGTGGGGAGGAGTAGAGAAAAAAATTCTGACTTTGTGAGCCAATTGGTTTTGTTAAAAATGGTCTTATAACTTGTACGGTACGCTTCTAACCACGTCTGTCTCTCATAAGATGAATGCTTATTCTGAAAGTCAGCAAAATGTTTCTTTCCAATTCAGGCATTATTAGACTAAGCCATCAGTAACAACAAAAGAAGTTTACAGTTGGTTTAAGAAGTGGAAGATGGTCAATTACATGACAACCTACCTTACTGAAATATTTCAACAATTGACATGTAAAAGCCAGGAAGTGAAGAAGTCAAATCAGTCATATAAGCATGAAGTATGGTTAGATATAGTAACAGGAAAATGAAGTTACTTATTAATTAGAACGTCAAACATACTCACCAGTCAACCTAAACTTAAAATCCATAATGTTATAGCTTTTAAAGAATAAAATTCTTTATATCTTGTATACCTTAAATGCTCAAAAAAGACATTATTTCCAGGATTTTCACATGATTTTATTAGAATGATTATTGTTTTCCTCATCTAATATTACAGTTCCAGAAAAAACAGAGAAAGTCCAAATTACATTTTAAAAGTAGGTAATTTTATTCCTTAATTAAATATTTTTCAACAAAATTTGTAAACAATGTGATTATTCTGTTTAAGCCATGGACATACCGTTATTGACGTAAAATTGAAAAGAAGCAAAGTGCTATTCCAGTATGTTTTTTGGAATTATAGTTTAAAAAATTATTTTACTTCAAAGGCATTCTGTAGATATAAGTAAGTAATTCCTTGCTTCCCTGTTTTATTGCTTTGTCTTTCTTCCTTGCATGTTTTTTTACTCATTCGATTTCTCATTTTCTTGTTTTCTCCTATATATAACCTTGCTAGGAAAGAAGAAGTACTTTATAAAAACAAATTCAGAAAAAATCTGGCTTTACTGAAGATTGATATAAAAGAAATATTTTCTCTTATATTGCATTCCAACATATATGACCAAGTTTTCTATATTTCAGACATCTAGTTTGATTATTTCTGTAGTAGTGACACCGTTGCTTCTTCTTAAACCTTTTTAGAGTAAGGACTGAGAATCTTAATGTTGAGATGTTGATGCATAAATTTGTTTTCTGTCTTATAATTCATGACTACATTTGTATTTGTATCTAGGTATCCTAGCTGGAAGCAGCAGCAGACTTTTAAAAATAAAAGCACTGTTACTTTGGTGGGACAAGATCTGGTCAACACTATTTCTATCTTTAGTCAATTAAATGTGAAATATTTTAGCATTGAGACTGTTTAGTATAAAAAATATAGACTGCATTTGATATTTTCAAAAGAGCTTTTAAAATATATTTGATATATGTATATGCCTAGTAATATATTTAGTATATATTTATATCTAATATGTCTGCATTTTTACCTCTATGTGTAAATGTAAATATTAATTTGACCTTTTGAGAACCTTGAATTCTGAGGGAGGTAGAATCGAACTGATTTCTATATGCATTTAAACCACACAATGGTATTGACTTTGCTTGTAATTGTAATGCATTTAAAAAAAATTACAGAACCTCTATACTTTTTCTAAATTCAGAAGAAACACAAGTAGGATGTTTGAAATGCTTTTCCAAATAGTGCTTAACAGGTGAACTAAGGACACAAAGGACCTATTTCCAGAAAATATTTTTAAAGATAAAATTGACACTTTAAACAATAATATATTATAATAAGAAGCAAATACATTGAACAGTTCCACTCTACTTATCCACAAGGAATACAGCTTTTTATTAATTGAATGAACTGCAGTCTGAGTATATTCATTATTTTTATGTGGACATTTTCAGAATCTTCGCCACTACAGCAGGTTGACATTAGTACTTTTAGCCTTGCAGTACCTCTGCAAGGTAGACCTGTTTCATTCAAGAAGAGTTGACTGAAATAGAGAGTAAGCAAATTATCCAACATCACAATGGAAGCTTGTGGCAAGATTCCCATGTTTACTAATCTTCTCAGTCACTGCATCGAGCCTTAATCTTTTTTCATCTGCTTTAGAAAATGTCCCTTCACGTACTGTAGAGATGTAGAATAACTACGCTTTAGGAAATCTAATTGGAAAATTTATAATTTTCAAAGAAGCTTCCTTTCCTCTTTCTCTATATATTCACTTATTGAAATATAAACTGTTTATGAGGAAAATACATTTTAACGGAATTTTCCATTTCAAAAGCCTCTTAAAAGGAAGTTTCAAAATTGTTGAAACATGACATTTAAATATATTTCATATAGGAAAGTACTGTTCATTTGAAGAAACTAATCTTTTAAAACATTAATTGTAATTGACAAGTTAAAAAAAAGAAAAAATATTTTCAAAACATCAGATGAAACCATTTGATTCTTTCTATCTCTTTTTAAAGAGAGAAGGGCCATTTAATTTTCAAGGTTATTATTTTAATGTTTACACGTCCATATTTCTTGTGGAATGGGAAAGTGATTTCCTATTAACCTTTAATTGAAAATTAAATTTTATCTTCGTTCAACACCTTTTCCCCATCCCCACCAAGAAAGCCATGTGTTTGAAGGAGAATAGTTTATAATACCTACCCTTCCCTTGGCCCAAATGATTTGAATCTCTTAACTGATTATTGACTACAAATCAGCTAAAAAAGATATGTGCTTAGGAATACGGTATATACGCAAACAAATAAGTTACTACTTGATATATATTTCTCTACTGAAGTATATTTGAGTTATATATGCTTTTAGGTATCACTGAAATGGCTTATTTCCTTTTACACTAGCGTTTCACATTTTCTCTACTGATGTAAGATATGCACTGACCTATGTAATTGCTACATCACTGAATACTTGGAGACATTAGGATTAGGATCTAAGGTGCTTTTCCAGGGATGTCAACATGTCCTGAAGACGCGTTAGTTGTGATGGCGCTACTCAAGTACAGTTTTAAAATGGTAAAGTTTCACTTGCTCAAGGAAATTCAAAAGACAGTGATTGCGCAGGTCTCAGCATAGGTTTCTACAAAACTCCTAGTTCAATATTAATTTAAAAACTACAGGGAAGCAAACTGTGATAGCACAGCCACTTGGAAATAAAAGGTGGTTGCAGAAAAGAGTTTTCCAAACTATTTTTCTATTGTCTAATAGTTTTTTCTTAAATTTGACATATTAGATAATGTACCAGCACCAGTTTATTTGTTCCTTACCTTAGTGAAATCATCATAAGAGTTAAGTGAGTCTGACAAGAGGACAGAGCAATTGGGTTGCCTCTTGAAAAAAGAAGATATTTTATTAAGAAAAGACTAAAGTGTAGTACATATGAAAAGGTGAATTGTGGAGGAGACAAGAAATGATAATAAGAAATGATAATCTGAAGACGAATGAAATCAAAACTTAAAATAAACACATTTTACCAAGATTTTTAATCTAAAATTTAATGAATTTTTTTTTTCTTACTTCAATAAGATTTTAAAGATATGTGACTTTTTAAGGATGAGGGGGAAGGCCAAGAGACAAATATCTTCCTTGGAGACTGTTACAGACCGTGTGACCAGGATGAGGAGATAGATGAAGCATTCTACAAATGGCTGGCAAAAGTCTCACAATTGCTACCTCTTGTTCTCGTGGGGGACTTCAACGTACCGGACATCTGCTGGAAATACAACACAGCAGAGAGGTAACAGTCTAGGAAGTTTCTGGAGTGCGTGAAAGATAACTTTTTCATACAGCTCACAAGTGAGCCTGCCGGGGGAGGTGCCCTGCTGAGCTGCTCTTTACAAACAGAAAAGGACAGGTGGGAGATGTGCTGTTTTGGGTTTAGTGGCCATGTAATGATGTATTTTTGATTCTTGATGAAATAAGGAGGAGAGGGCAGCACTACCATAGACTTCTGGAGGTCAAATTTGGGACTGTTCAGGTCACTGGTTGAAAGAGTCCCTTGGAAAACAGTCCTGAACAGCAAAGAGGTCCAGGAAGTCTGAACATTTGTCAAGAAAAACTTTACTATATGTTATTTCCTTTCATTGGATATAAAAGTTTATGATGTATTTTGAATATTAGTAAGCAATGGGACAAATTCAAACCCGAGGTAAGCGTGCACTTTACATTATATTTGACAATATTTTGTTTTAATTGTACTTGCTTTCTGGACTTACGGGATCTATTTAAGGTGTATATGCAGTATATGTATTGATATAAAGAGAGCAGAGAAATACAGTCAGAGTTCAATAGCTTGAAGGATCAACAACACACAGAATCAACACCCAATGGAAAAGTGAAATTTCAAAATACAAGGTGTATTCAGAGTAAGATCTCCATCACATAATTATTCTTTCACTTTTTTTAATTCTCTGCTATAGAGAAACAAATGTTTCCTTGTTATGAATATCAGGGTTAATTTTACAATTAAGTCACGCACATAAAATCACTGTGTCCAAGCACATTATTGTTTAAATGTGCAACTACAGCTTGTGTAGGCAAATATGAGGTCTCTTGAAAGCAGTCAGCTTAGGCACTAACAGCTGTATACATAATAGGTGCCTTATCTTCTTAATTTCCTTGAACAAGAGTAAGTTCTGCACTTCAGGACTGCAACATATCAGACATTGTCCTCTGAATACTTATACAGCATATCATAGTGCATTCACTTTGGCATCTGTGTTGTCATGGCGAGACTGTCAGAAGTACCAGGAATAGGTGGTTTAGCTTTTTTGTCATGTGTTTACATAAATCTCAGTTGCACTTTTGAAGTGCAATATAGACATACCATTAGAAATTAAGTAAAAACCTCTAGCCTGGAATAGTACCAGCCTTTCTCTAAAGTAGTGTTGGAACAATCATAACCTCAGAAGCTGTGAAATTCTATTGCCATATAATTAGTTTTGAAAATGTAATTAGTTTTCATAACAGTATGGGATTAAACATTAAATGCTGCATTAATATATCAAAGGTCATTGTGTTTTGCATAGTAAATCAGGATAGCTGAGTTTTTCTGCACCACACAGTGCAGTACCATGTAAAGAATGTTCAAACAACCTAGTATGTAATATAAAGAATGTTGCAGCATTATATAGATATATACACTTGAGTCTTGGCGTAAGAGTAGCCTCTTAACAGGATTAATTGACTATGGCGTAGCACAATGTTGGCACAACAGTACTGCTTTCTAGTTCCAGATCCAGGTTGTACTGAGGTAGATTAAATATTTCCGTATAGGACTGAACGATGAAATCTAGATCTTTGCAGATCATGAACCCACTCTTGTTTTTAGTATATGAAGGTACAGATTTTTAAAGTGATATGACAGCTATGTTATTATACTGTACCCAATTCTGGTGATTTGACTCTAGCTGAACATCCAATATCCTCAGCTGGACAAGGGAGAGAAAATATAACCAAAGTCTCATGGGTCGAGAAAAAGACGGGGAGTGGTCATTCACCAATTATAGTCACTGGCAGAACAGACTCGAATTGGAGAGAAATTAACTTATTACCAATCAAATCAGAGTAGGATGATAAGAAATAAAACTACATCTTAAAACACCCTTCCCCCATCCCTCCCTTCTTCCTGGGCATGACTTTTCTCCTGATTTTCTCTGCCTCCTTCCTGCAGCAGTGCAAAGGGACAGGGAATGGGGGTTACAGTCAGTTTGTCACATGTTGCTTCTGCTGTTCCTTCCTCTTCAGGGCTAGGACTCCTCACTCTCTTCCCCTGCTCCAGCATGAGGTGCCGCCCTCCCACTGAACAGTCCACCACGAACGTCTCTAACTTGGATTCATCCCCTGGGCTGCAGTTATTTACAAACAGCTCCAGTGTGAGTCCTTTCCATGGAGTACAGTCCTTCAGGAACAGACTGCTCCAGTGTGGGTGCCCCATGACATTGCAAGTCCTGTCAGCAAACCTGCTCCACAGTGGGCTGTTCTCTCCACAGTTCCACAGGTCCTGCCAGGAGTCTACTGCAGCATGAGCTTCCCAAGGGGGTTGCACCTCCTTCAGGCATCCATCTGCTCCAGCATGGGCTCCTCCATGGGCTGCGGGTGGATATCTGCTCCACTGTGAATGCCCATGGGCTTCAGGGGGACAGCCTGTGTTAACATGATCTTCACCATGGACTGCAGGGGAATCTCTGCTCAGACGCATGGAACATCTTCTCCCCCTCCTTCTTCACTGACCTTGGTGTCTGCAGAGTTGTTTCTCTCACATATTCCCACTTCTCACTCTTGCTGCGGTTTTCTCTGTTGCGTACGTTTCCTGCCCCCTTTCGTAAATATGTTATCCTGGAGGCAGTGCCACCCTTGCTGATGGGCGTGGCCTTGACAAGCAGCAGGTCAGTCAGAGTTGGCTGACATTGGCTCTATTGGGCATGAGAGAAGCTTCTAGCATCTTCTCATAGAAGCCACCCCTGTAGCCAGCCTATTAAAACCTGATCACGCAAACCCAATACATCAATTATACCATATTTATGTATAAATACTGATATTATTTATCATGTGTGGCTAAAAATGAACTTCCAGAAGAAAACTCTGGGAGGGGATGTTTCACCCAAACATTAACTTAGATATAACACATAGATGATATCCTATTGATTCAGACTTTAGCTTGTCTCATGTTATTATAATAGCTGCATGCTAAAAATCAGACCTTGACTAGACCTTTGTATAAGAACTCAAAATCTATTCCTGGTTATCTTATTGACTGGTCGTTATGTTTGGATCAATCATCATAAACCTGACTAAATAGCATTATACTCAATTCACAAAGCTTAATGTGGAGTATTCAAAACTTTCTGTAGTTCACAGTATTGGATAGAGAAACAGAACTGAGATGTTTTTCCCTCTTCTTGATTATTGGAGTCCACTAAGATCTAGTAGCTACACCAGTACTCATTGGATTTGTAGCTGATGAAATTAAATCTCCTTACACTTAAGATTTCTGACAATTCTTGACAATAATGAGACACAAGCCTTGCTTTAATCAGTAGCTTCTTAAGTAAATTTTTTGCAGTTGCAAATGTTCATTATCAGTTACATAGCAATTTGACTGAGTCCTTACTGCACATACATGGGGAACTGAATTTGGAAAAGTATGTTTTACTTCTGCAGCTAAGCGTATCTGAACCAATAGTTATCCTTGTCTTTTGCCATTTATGAATGGAGTGGACTGAATTTAGAAATGCGATGTGCACTTCGTTCTGTTAACCAAGACATGCTGGATCATTTGAGACAAATTGCTTAATTCTTATCGCAAAGGAAGGCAGATCAAACAATGTTGTTTTATTAAATAAATATGACTGATGTGGTGACTTTATTTTACACTGAATCTGAAGAGAAACAATATCTTCATTATTTTACCTTCATCTGTCCACTCTCAACAATGCCATCTCCTCTCCTGATGACAATCTTACAATTAGTGAGTAGTAATTTTAGCAACAGAAAACTCTAGACATTTCCTAGAGCAGGAATTTATACTTGTGCTACTAGATTTAGAAAATACAGATCTGAACACATTTAAATTTAATACATGTTTTTAAACATCATTCAAATACACAATGAGAAGCATATTTCTTTGTAATCTTTGTTTCTTTGTTTGGCTGACTTTTTGCTCTGTGTTTCGTGATTTATAGGAGACAGTAAAGGCTGTAGAACAAAACCCCAACAAACTGAAACTAAAATCCCCACTCCTCCACTCTAACAAGGTGTGGAATATTCTAAGAAAGGAGGAGAAAAGCAAATAAATAATAGTGGATCAGTGCAAAAAACCTGCAATTTTTAGTCTTCTACTCTTTCTTCCTATCCTCTGACACTCTCAGGGCAGAGGAAGTCTAACAATAAACATGTAAAAGTGGTTGCTGTATTTGGGATCTTTATGTTGTTTAGAATATTACTGGCATTTAGTACTTCTATTCTTTTTAAGTTTTTCATATCAAAACAAATAATTTCACTTCTATTCAGCAACAATTTTTTTTTTCCTGTTTTGATCGTGTTGCACGTGTTATGAATTTATGAGTGGCATGTACCAAGTAATAGGACTATAGTGTGAGGAAACGCTGTTCTACTGTAGAATGATATGGTGATAATTTAATACCAATAATCCTCCCAGTGTAAGAAATCAAACAAATCAAAATAGTATTGCTATCTTGAAGGCCTCTCAACAAGCACTCTTTAACCTTTGTTAAACGCCTCATGTTTACTATGCATCAGCTTTAAAGATCGAGATAAATGAATTAATTCACCTTTATCCCCTTGAGAAATACTATTGATTTTTATGAAAATGAATTAAACATTCGCTATCAATTAAGATCTGTGTTTGCTTCTTTAGAAGAGCTATCTTCTCACTGAATGAGAAATTTACCTGCCAGCAAACACGATAGACTGTTGTGCTGTCCACATATTGGCATATGTATTGGATAAACAAAACACAATTACACTCCTGCTTATACTGCATCAAGATTACACATTATGTCTAGACCTATTTTTTCAAGGAGCAATGCCCAGCTAAATTGCATCATTTATCCTAGGTTTCTTTATTGCTTAAACATGTAGAAAATTAAGTTATCGAGAAGCTTAGTGTTGTGAAAAAGTAATAAAACAAGAAAAGAGCAAACTCTTTTTGGCTAGATGTGGTTTACCTTTTATTTTTGCCCACTGACCACATCAGTTTCCCTTTTCCATTTTCTGTGACGACAACTTATTTGGACTTTCTCTTCCTAAAGCTGCCTTTGCAGCAGTTCTGAAGGATTCACACACAGTATCACACGGTCTCATAAGGTTGGAAAAGACCTCTGAGAGCATCGAGTCCAACCTATGACCCAACCTACACCTACTCCTACTCGTCAATTACACCATGGCACTAAGAGCCTCATCCAATCTTTTCTTAAACACCTCCAGGGACGGTGACTCCACCACCTCCCCAGGCAGCGCATTCCAATGGCCGATCACCCTCTCAGTGAAGAACTTCTTCCTAATGTCAAGCCTAAACCTCCCCTGACGAAGCTTGAGACCGTGTCCTCTTGTTCTGTCACCGTTCACCTGAGAGAAGAGTCCAACCCCTGCCTGACTACAACCTCCTTTTAGGTAGTTGTACAGAGCAATAACGTCTCCCCTGAGCCTCCTCTTCTCCAGGCTAAACAACCCCAGCTCCCTCAGCTGCTCTTCATAGGGCTTGTGCTCGAACCCCTTCACCATCTTCTTTTCTCCTTTGATTTGCAGTATTAAATTTGATCCTAGATACTTCTTTTGCTGTTTATTGTGTTTGAAGTAATAGTTTGTAGAAATCTGGAAGCAAACCAGAAAGAGAGTATTACTTTTGAGAGCAGATGAATAATACAAACCCAAAGATTAGAAAGAGAACTTTTAAGACCAGGAAATATTATACATCAAAAAAAATGACACATCTCCAGTAGCAGAATACATGGTAGTGTAGCATCAATTAGTGACACATGAAAATAACAGCTGAAGTAAAAACTTTTGGGATGAGTATGTACCGAACAAGGACACCATTACCTAGAGAGTTTTCAGAATTACTAACTTTTACAGGAAAATCTTTTAGTAAGTAACTTATATAATTTGCCCTTCAATTTTGACTTATCCTGAACAATCATATTCTCCCATCTTTTATCAGATTTTAAGTGATATGGAAGACTGAGGTACTCAATGACTTTTTTGCCTCAGTCTTTACCAACAAGAATTCAAGCCACACCATCCGAGTCACAGAAGGCAACAACAGGATCTGGGAGGTTGAAGAACCATTCACTGTAGGAGAGAACCACGTTCCAGTCCATTTAAGAAAACTGAAGGTGCACAAGTCCATGGGACTTGATGAGATGTGTTGCAGGTCCTGAACGAACTGGCAGATGAAGTTAGTAAGCCACTATCCACCACATTTGAGAAGTTGTGGCAGTCTGGTGAAGTACCCATTGACTGGAAAAGGAGAAAAATAGCTCCCATTTTTGCAAAAAGCAAAAAGGAAGACCCAGGGAACTACAGGCTGGTCAGTCTTACTTCTGTGCCTGGCAAGATCATGGAGCAGATACTCCTGGATACTCTGCTGAGGTCCATGGACAAAAAGGTGGTAAACATGACTTCACTAAGGGAAAATCTTGCCTGACAGATTTGATGGCCTTCTGCAATGAGCCTACAGCATTCATGCATAAGGGAAAAGTAACCAACATCATCTACCTGGACTTGTGCAAGGCATTTGACACTGTCCTGTACCGCATCCTTGTCTCTAAATTGGAGAGATAAGGGTTTGACAGATGAATCAAGTGGGTAACGAATTCGCTGAATGGTTGCACTCAAAGAGTTGTGGTCGGTGGCTCAATGTCCAAGTGAAGGTTGATATCGAGTGGTGTTCCAAAAGGGTAGGTATTTGGACTGATGCTGTTTACCATCTTTGTTTCAGACATGGACAGTGGGTGTGAATATACCCTTCAAGTTTGCCAGTGACACCAAACCGTGTGGTGCAGTCGACGTGCTAGAGGGAAGGGTTGCCATATAGAGGGACCCTGGCAGACTTGAGAGCCTGTATGAACTTTATGAAGTTCAACAAGGTCAAGTGCAAGGTCGTGCACCAAGGCTGGGGCAATCCCAAATACAAATACAGGCTGGGCGGAGGATGGGTTGAGAGTAACCCTGAAGAGAAGGACTTGGAACTGTTGGTGATCGAGAAGCCCAACATGACCCGGCAACGCGCACTCACAGCCAGAAAGCCAGCTGTATCCTGGGCTGCATATAAAGGGAGTGTGACCTCCAGGTCAGGGGAGGTGATTCTGCCCCTCCGCTCTTCACTCATATGACCTTCAGCTGGAGTCTTGCATTCAGTTCTGGATTTCTCAGCACAGGAAGGACACAGATCTGTTAAAGCAAGTCCAGACGAGAGCCACAAAGATGATCAGAGGGCTGGAGCACCTCCCCTATGAGGACAGGCTGAGAGAGTTTGACTAGTTCAGCCTAGAGAAAAGAAGGTTCTTTTCCTACAGGAAAGATAAAGAGGGGCTGTTTATCAGGGAATGCAGTGATAAGAAAAGGGTGGAACAGTTTTATACTGTGTTCACTGTTCATTTAAATCTTTCCATTAATGCATAGAGCAATAGAATACATAGGTTTCACATCTTTCAGAAGAATATCTGTTTGAAGATAATTTACTTGTATTTTTGGCTTGGCTTTTTTACTTGTTTTAAATTTTGTGATGTTTGTCAAAACACATGTGAAGAGACAATATGCAATAAAAGCACAAGTAACAGGGTTGATAAGTCATTATTTCCCTTATCTACTGCCCTCCGATTACTGAAAAAAAAATCTCTCACAAACCCCATCCTCACCTTATTTGTATACGACTCCATCATCACATGAAGCTGTGATCATTGTAAGCTTAAAGCTTTTTGTTCTTTCAGGGTACTTCAGGAATCCCTGACATGACTTCATACTATTTTATGTCATTATCATGGAAGAAAAGCTAATGAATTCTTGGCTTCTGAAAGATCTCTCTGCTTAAATTATAGAACTCAATTAGTCACCTAATGTATTTGTTTCTAGTTAGTACAAAAGTTATGTGAAATCTAATCTGGGCTATCCTATCCTCACAATTAGTTCTTTCTGCCTTAGGGATGTGTTCCATACCTAATGTAATCTATGGACTCTAGCTTTAATCATAAATCAGAAACAGTTAATCTTCAACTCTGCTCAGAATTCAAGTACATCAGTTCAAGAAGGCATAGCAAAGATTCCTTTGTGTTTAAGTATGTTCTAGGTTTCTTGGCACGTCATTGAGTGTGCAAGTCTTGGGGCAACTCTGCATGAATTTAACTATAATGAGAAAAAACAGCTTAAGTTGCTCCTTTCTTTACAGCAATTGACAGAGAAAATACCCTTGTAATACACATCAATAAAGTAAGCAAGCTATAACTAAATGATATTCTTTGACAAGTTAAGTGTTAAAATAGTCTGTAAATTACTTAAAACACTAATTTTGAGATGTTTAGAAGTATAACCACCATTTTATAACTTTGTAAATTGAGATGTAATACTTTTGAAAAGGAAGGTAAGATCTACGGTTATGAGAGTTAATAAAGTGTGCTATTTTATAACATATCAGCTTAAGGAAGACAAATCTTTATAAATATTTTTTTGGAGATGAGTTGCCTTTCTGCATGTCACTCTTCCCTTGGTTCAAAAATATTAGCTTCAGGTTCTCTTATTCTTTCTCCTTATATATGACTGAAGAAGGGCAAAAAAAAATCAAACAAATCAAATCATACTCACATGGGATTGACTCTGTGATATACACTGGAGATTCTTCCAAAATATGTATGTTAAGAAAAGCAAGGAAACTCCCCCCAAACCCTAAGTCTGGTTAATGGAGAGTTAGAAGATTAAGCATGTTCTTAGGTGCTGCCCTTTTCCTTTGTGTAATTCATAGGATTACACAATAATCAAAGACACATCTTCTATACAGTCCTTCTCCATAAGAATCATACACATCACCTCTCAATCTTTAAAAAACTGTTCTATAGAATAAATCTTGTACTTATTTTTTATAGCATTGTCCAAAAATACAGTGGGTTTTGGTGAAAAGTGAGAGGACACAGAAATGTAAATACCATTCATTGCCCAGAAATAAATTTCCATAGAAAAGAATTTTCAGAAATTTGCCACATCTGTATAAAATAAATTTTACCAAGCTGCAGGAATCAGAGCTTCTGGATAGATGTGGTCTGAATTAGCAAGACAGGAACCAAAGAAAGACAAGTGACAGATCCAAGAGAGAGCATATGGGGTTTTTATATCTCTTTTAGTTCTTTTAGGTATTGACAATGTTCAAATTACTGTTATTTTCCTAAAGTCATACTACATATATTTCTTATTCTTCAGCCCACTGAAATTGCAGAAAACCCTGTTTCTACACAATTTCTTTTTTCATATTCAACAGAAAAGATTATTAATCTGTTTCGTGTTTGTATGTGCTGTCATTTATCCACAGAATTTTATTCTTTCTGTTTTCTCGTACTCTATTAAAAATGCTACTTCTGTCAAAAGAAATATAAGTGTTCGTTTCCAGTGGTTCTTCTATTTCAGATTTCATGTCAGTTGCTAAGCAAATTCAAATAACTTTTATCTATACAAAAATACAATTTATTTTTCTGAAATTATTTACATGACAAAATTCAATATAATTGATAAACATACTATCTGTGCATCTTGTCAGTTAAATCAAAAAAATCCCTGTAGGGAAAAAAACCTACATGATATTAATTTTGTATGTTGTGTTAACAACTCTAACACAAGACTAAGAAGGGATGAAGGAATATGCATAAATTAATTCCTATTTAAACTGATGTCAAACACATCGTGTAGGACATATATCTCAGTGTGAATATGAATTTTTTTAGAGTATACAAAACAGAACAAGTTTGACGACGAAGACCGGGTGAAAAACAGGTAGATGAATTCCTTCTTATTTTACTACTTGGATGTAACTAACTGCTCTCAGAACATTTAGTTATGTAGTTTGCCTTTAAATTCTTACGGTTTGTTGAACTTGTCCCACATTCTCAGAATTATCTTAATATTTCTTAATATTCTTAATAAACTCTAAAGCACTCTTGGCCATATATATACCATTTTAATTCAATAGTATTTTAAAAACCCTCCATCAGCCTTGTGAAGGTAACATGTTCTTTGGGTCTCAAATAGAGTAATTTTATTATTATTTGTATAGATTTCTGTATTAGGGTCTTAGGGAAATTAAGAAAATTGCTTTGCTCCAGAAAGAGTTTCTTTCTGAAGGAAAAACTATCCATTCTTGTAAGCAGAGTGGAAAACATAAACTTAATCCTTCTCGTTCTCCTTCTCCACTTATCTCGTATGAGATGATGGAGAAGAATTACAGTATGAAGTAGAGAAGTCAGAATAATAAACCTCTTGGCAATCTGCTCTCTTATAGCCTTTCACCCCATAGATAGAAAACTTAAGCTATGTTGAAGCTTCATGTGAGAAAATCTCTAGAAATCTATATACTGGAGAAGAATCACATAAATGGCAGTTGGTAGCAAACATGTAGCACCATATTTCCGGCTCAGAATGACTGGGTCTTGATCATTATGTATAACCATTTATGTTAATAATCTCATTACATGACATTCTGGAGAGAACACTAGGCTTTCCATCCTTTTTGAACCATTTAAGGTGGCTTGGCTTATTGAGGTTGGATTAGGTGACCTCTTGAGGTCCCTTCACACTTAAATTATCCAATGATTTGCAATCAACGTTTAAAGTAGCAATAGCTTTTAATTCCAATTCATATAAGTCTCCGAGTAGTGCTGTTGATCACTAGAACAAAAAAATGGTACCACCAAGGAAAGAGTGGAGTTTATTTTAGATTTTATGCTGATTTCATAAAGAGTCAAAGATTGCATTAAATGTCAAGTCTTTAAAGAAGCTGCAACCTACCTTGAATTGGATGTTGATAAATTTTTCACTGTATCTCACAACAGCTTTTAAAATAGCAACTTGAAAATAGTAAGTTCATCAGGAATTACTCCTTTTACAGCAATAATTATGAGGGAAACTCTTAGACTGATCTTACAAAAAATACAAAAAAATGTTCTCTGTTTCTCTAAGGACAAAAAAATTAACATCTTGCAATTAATGATACAAATACTTTGATAAGAAATTGAGCTGGTTCTTCATTATAGCAAATATTTTCAGGAAGAAATAAAAAAACTTTTGATTTTGAATCACAGGACATAAACTTTAATTAGTGACACAAGGGAACAAGCCAAGCTGAATAAAAACAAACTAAAATTAGTAACACGCTAACAGCTTGCCCATTTCCTTGGGTGACGTGGCTGACAGATGATGTGATGTTTGGTGACAGACAAATTTTGATCCTCCTTCCCATTTTTAAATTCTATCCACTGAGAAGAATTAACAGTTTCATCAATATAATCAATAGCAGAATCATTGAAATAAAGAAAATATTCCTCATTTAAAAGAAGTGAGAAAAAGAAATATTTATGATTCAAAATTCATGATATGACACCAGTGATAGAGGTAATAGTCAATGCTGATTTAGTTACTTAATTACTCAGTATCACCTGTCTTGATTTGCATTCTATATCAGAAATCCCTTCTTTATGGTATGCCCTGCTGGAAATGAAATGATTTTTTCTTCAAATATTACCTCATAAAAATTCCATAATTTCATTTATTTCCTCCAGTAAAAATTAGACAATAAATTTATTTTTATATATATATATATATATATATTAGCAACCTTGACTTCCTTTATCCCATTTTTTGGCCTTTCTTTCTGATGTTTCTCTGCTTACACGCAGTTGTACTCTTCCTTCTGAAGTCTCTGTATACTGAAAAAATTCCCTCTTATTGTAATTACGGTATTTCAAGTGAGCGCAGCTAACACAATACTCTGACTTTATGTATCTGTACTTCAACACAACTGTCTTTTTTTCTTCTTTGGAAAACTCAGAGGTGTGAAATATTTTTTTCTAATTTTCTGTGATAAGTATTATATATTATTCCTATTTATATCATGGGAGTGACTTAAGGTCAGGGTTGGTTCTTCAAAGAAATTCTATGCATAATAGAGTTAATGAACCCTGGGTTTCTACACATCTGTGTTCTTCACTTCGTATTCCACTGCAAATATCTCTCAGTCTTGCCCCTACTCCTTTCACATACACTG
This sequence comes from Neomorphus geoffroyi, assembly GCA_033558235.1. Taxonomy (NCBI): domain Eukaryota; kingdom Metazoa; phylum Chordata; class Aves; order Cuculiformes; family Neomorphidae; genus Neomorphus; species Neomorphus geoffroyi. The sequence goes on from JAUMJM010000005.1 coordinate 690,781, forward strand.
CTTTCAAGAATAAAATGTGGCGTGTTTGTGGCATGTCTAAAATCGTATGCAAGTCTGCTGGTTATCTGGCCTCTGCTAAATGGCCTACATGATAGCTTAGCTCTACGAGTCCTTCCTTCGGTGTAGATGTATAAGGAATTAGATCTACTAATTTGCATTGTTCATCCGTACTCAACTAAAATTGCCTAGTGCAATTGTTTCTGTTATTTTGTTTTCTGTCAGATTTGATAGTCACTAAGCAATATTTGAAAATGTATATACATATATAAATTTGCATTTGCATAGATATGAAGATAGGAAGCAGGTTGAATAGATGGATAAAAAGAGATTGGAGGAACACACAGAATGAAAGATAAAGGATTTTTGTTTTTGTTTTTTTTTTTATTTTGAGAAAAGGAATTTTCATATCTACAGACATATAGCCCTGATTCTGCAAATTCATACGTCTGTGATTAATATACTCATTGTTAAAGGTCCTATTTTTGTATAAATTTGATAAAGGCCTTAGGATCTTACTGATTACTAATTTCTTCTTACTTTTGGAATGTTGATAAGTGTTACACAGCTAACAGATTTTTTTTTTTTTAAATCCTATTGGCTACTTAAATTAATCTTTTGCTCTCAGAAAAGCAGAAATTCATTGAAAGGAGGCAAGGATCTAGATGCCCAACTCTTCTTGAAGTCAAGAACAGTTAGAAAATGTACAATCTCTTTCTTCAGTTTTATGTACTTCAGAAAATGGTTCTGAAGTGCTCAGATTATTCACATATTTGATACTGTAGCCAAAAGTCTTCAGCATTATTTTTAAAGTTAAGCTTATGGTTATAAAAGAATTAAGAATAAATTTCCTTTTTGATATTTGGCTCTTTGACTATATGTTTTTACACAAAAATAGGCAATGAAAAAAACACTGTAAATCCATCTAGAAAATAATACAAGATTTTTAATACTCAGGTTAATGACTTATGAAATGTCAACGAAACCTTTACCTGTCAATGACTATAATGAATTTTATATGAGTAGCAATTTTTTCAAATACAAATACACGTTTCTTCTTTTAAAATGTATTTTTTAGCTTAAGGAGGAACCGATCAATTGTACACTTACACTTTTTATTGCACAATAGCATAGAATGAATTATTGGTAGTTCTTTCTTTCTTCATAGAGAATGCATTATTTCTAAGTTACCTTTACCTGGGTAAAACACACAAAAATCGTATATCTTGCCAAGACTACATATGACCCTGTAGCAGAGCAAGACTAGTAGACTGAATATCATGATTCAAGGTACAGTACTTTAACCTCAAATTATATTATAAATATATTTATAAATTTAAGTTTCATCTTTCAAATAGGATACAAAGTTTTTTTTAGTTTTCTGAGAACCAGGGCTTAAAGTTGTTTTCTCCTAAATACTGTGTTTCAGTGCAAGTCCATCTCACCCCTTTCAGGCAATCTGATTGTCATGCTTTTTTGCATCTTTAAGAAACAGATTTCCTTTTCTTTCTCTTCCTGAAACTGAATTCCTAACAGTTTCTGAAAATGCAATTGAATGTATGTTTAACTACAAGTCCTGTATTTGCTGTTTGGATATTTCAGTAATTAACGACAGTTACAACCATTCAATGCTAGAGCTACTGACAGATTGGTTAGTAATCCCAGTAGGTTTTTTTCCCAATATCCAACTAAATTTTGTGAATTTCTTAATTGCTTCCATGGTTTTGGTTTTAATTACATTCATTCAAGACAACCTTATGAAGAACAAGAAAGTTCAAACTCAATTCCAGATACCTGATTTATCCAAAAGTTGTTAATAACTGTTCACCTAAGGGTCTCTGTTGTCAGTGAGGGAGAGATGTGCCCTTCAGAAGAAACCTTAAATCAGAGTTTGGAATTCTGCTCTAAGTCACTCTGTGGAGACTGAATGTAAAGCAAACGCATTGAGAGTAAAAGTCTGATTTAGATGGAAATTAGATATTTTGAATGTTGCCCTTTCTTTCATTATCAGCTCAGCCGTCTTGAGTGCATGCAAATGTTTAATCATTGTTTTCCATCCTCAGAAGTAACTAATTTTTTTCTTTTTTTTAAAAAAAAACTATTGATGAAGACTCTTTACCTATGCATTACATGTCAAGAAATTCCTCAGTAAACATGAAACTTGTGTGAAAAGTGAGTTTGAAGAGTACTTTATGTTTATTCAAGATACCTCTATATTTTACATAATATTCTCTTATTATCTAATATCACAACCTGTAGAATATGAAACATTCTTGAAGAAACTGCTAATAACACTCCTAGCAAGTGTTATATATACACCTGTATTTTTATTTACTATTATCCTCCCTGAGACATAATTAGGTCTGCAGAATGTGTTCCATGTTTTATAGGAAGAGTAGGTAGCCTAATAAAACTTATTGATGACAATAAAGTTTGAAACAGATCAAGAATTTGTCTTTGAGAGCAAATCTAAAACCTGATGACAATGCAGATGTAAGAATATATTTATTCAGTTTTATTATTGAGATATAAGAACAAAATCCATGTATTTTCAGCCGAATAGAGAGTAGAACAATGTCCACAATCGAGAAGTATTTTTAAAATGGACACTCTACTGAATTTCATTACTTACATTAACTACTTAGTTAATTATTCATGAAAAACTGGTGGCTGTTTCTTTGAAAAGAGAGAGGGGAAGCAAGCTTCACATAATTTTTTAGCTGTTCCTAGAGGTATATATTTAATAAATAAGTAGCAAATTTTGGAAGCTTCTAAGTCACATAAAGACTCAAATTATCTTTCCAAAACTGCCTTAGATTAACAATCCTGAGAGTAGTAACCTCTGTATCTTAATGAAAGGAACTTAACCTTTTTTTCTCACATAGTGGTCAATTTGTAACAAAGGCATTTACAAAACCTGGGAGTATGGATGTACATAAATAAGCCAAGAGTCTGAAAACAAGCAAGTTTAAATTTGGTGGTGGGAGAATTGCCTCAGAAGTTAACAGCCTCCATTAGGTCCGGCCAATGTTGCATGCACCTAATGTCGTGGGAAGTAGTGATGTCTGTGCATATGCAACTTAATCCTCATTTTTCTGTGAGGATGTCTGTGTCTTTTAACAAAATGTAGTTTTCTCAAATTAAGGTTTGTAGTCCTGAATTGCCCCTTGATTTTATAGGCAGACACTTTCTCACAAAATACAGGTTACAGTTATATTAAACTGAATATTTGTGGACCTAGAACTGGTGATCCATATTGCTAATTTTTTGGAATTGTTTTTGTCATAGCTTTGGCACAGGCCAGCCAGAAGTTCCCAGATAATTCCCAGGCACAGCTAAAAGAGACTTTTTTACTATGCTGTTTCTATGTGACCACTGTGTTCTGGGTAGCAAAAGTATATAACAATAAGCAGATTCACCATTCAATACTAGATGATCAGAAAATTACCCTAGATGTGTTTTTCTCACTAAATGTAGTATGTTATGTCATAGTGTCATATTATTGACAGAGTATGTGTCATACCTTTAGTCATAGAATATTCTACACCTTACATCCGATTAGCTTATGTGATAAAAAGCTAATCACAATAAATACGAAGATGAGGAGGGATCAGAGGAACAATGGTGCGTAGAGGAACAATAATAACCTAATAAGTGAAATGGAGGACCCTGACTCAACTATTTTTTATGGTCATCAAAGGACAAAAATTAGACCATGGGTCTTCCAGTGAAACCCACCAGGATCAACTTGACAAATGAAAGAGGAAGATGGGCAGAGGGCAAAGTATGGGAAATTAGAGGCCAAAATGTCGTGTAATGGGAGGCTGACCAAGTGTAAACAGGTAGCTACAGAATGATTTGACTGAGTTCTGTGGTTGATCACCAGAGTAAATCCTATATTCCCATGATATCTTATTTCCCTGTGTGAGTATTCTTTCTATTCTGAGTGTCTGTGCATGTGTGTGAATATATTACATCAGTTCCTTCAGTCCTTACCAGTTGGAGCAGAGGAACAGCTCAGACTACCCATGCTTACATGTGGTTATTCTTTGTGTGAGTACTGTGGGTGTCTACGTGAATTCTGGGAAAGGTGGTGTTTTCTGTATGTGTTGGTGTCTGTGGCCATCTGTGTCAGCAGCGCATATGTCTGTATGTGTTTGTGCCCCTACTGGAAATGTGCTCATCTTTGTTGCTGGCTAGACTGGGGACACAGAACCACGACAGCATCACCTCTCTCGGGCTGGTACAGGAGAAATTTCCATTGATCCTGTAGCCCACCACCATTTGGCTACCTCTAACATACACCTATTGTATATTTTCCAGAAACCAAAGAACCCACTCAGCATTTGGAAGACATGAATTAATTTTCCTCCTCTGCCTGTAAATAGTCTGAGACAACAGCGTTTAGAGGAAGGTCCAAACCAAACACTTCTCTGAGGATTACTCTTTGTCTCCCAATCCCAGCAAAATCCTGAAGATATTCGGCTTTGCATGGAACATTATTCTTTCCAGTCATTGAGCAAAGAAGAGGGTCTTCACGACAGAGTAGTCTACTGGCACTACTCAGGATATAAGGGAAAAGAGAAAGAAAATGTTGTTTTCTTTCAAAACACAATTTGTAGGCAAATGCTTTATCCTTCTGATACTGTGATGATGCCATAAGTATCTGGATAGCAATGCCTCTCTGTCCTCCCACATTTCTTTTAGGGTTTGAGTTATCACACCTTATTCATGTTAATGAACACTTGACCCCCACCCAGGTCACCATGGAGGAGTGGGTCTGACTCTGGTTCTTTTTTTCTATGTATTTATTTCTTTATTTAAACACAAGACATTTTCATCTCTTTCTCTGTTTATTGTATTCATCTGCATTTCTGAAATAGGGCTTTTGTGGGCTATCATGATTCCTAGTGTTCCTTAATGGTAAATGAATTCTTTTCTTTCTTTCATTTCTTTTCCCTTCTACCTATGATTATATTGCTTCCTCCAGGGATATCTTTCCCTACGGACAGGTAATCTGATCTTTTTTTTTTGAATCCTAGATTGGCCAGAACAACTGCAGTGGAGAAGTGAGGCATGGTATATTACTCAGTACCTCAACTCTGCATTCACTGGGCTTTCAAGAAATTTGACAAGGTGTTATATTACATTTATATCACCCACTGAAATGTGCTGGAAGCAAAAATGGGATAGTGTTGCATACCTGGGGCATAAATTCATGTATGTTGTTCTATAATAGTGCCTTTTTAGAAAGAAAATGAGATAAATCAAAAGTAAATCATAGAGTAAGAGGTGGTGAAAACCTAAATGAGAAAATGATGGAGGCATTAGAACTTGTATAGACCACAGCAGAAATGTCAAGTAACAGTTAATAAATGGATAACTGGGAATCTGGAGATTTGTCCCCATTCAATGTAGCTGAAACATTCTTAAATTTGGGGGAGAAAATGCAAGTACAATTAGTTTCTAGATTGTATAGTGCTATAAATTATCTTATAATCCTTTTTTTCTTTTTTTTTTCTCTTACATTGTTATATTGCTTAAGCAGCTGATGTAATACAACATAATAGACAGTTACAACTTAGAAGAAAACCTACTTTGAATCAGATCCTTACCACCAATTGTAACTATGAGTACCTGAACTGATTGGCTGAGTATGATCGGAGTGGATGTTTGTGAAGTGCAAATCCTTGTGGGTGACTATGACAATCCACAAACAATAATTCATTTTTGTCTTCCCATCCTTTGAGGCCAATCGTGATGTACTCAAAGACATTTGGACCATATCTGTTACCTTACATAACTGTGAGCATCAAGAAAATAAATAAATTAACACCAGTAATGAGCATTAGATTTGTAAGATGAAATGAAGCTTTCTTTGAACTGTCAGAAGAGACATGAAAAAATATAATGGTGCCGAGACTAATAGTGTTAGAGGTCTTTAGAAATAGGTATAAGGTTCCAGTACTGTAGACTAGTTACCTCTTACATCAACAGTAAAGGACTTTGGAAGTAGTATCATCATGAAAGAAATTACCGTTTTCTTCTGTTAAACATGGAAAAGAAGGGAAGTTAAGATCTCCATAGTTGTTTTGTTTTTTGTTTCTTTGTTCATTTTATTTTTGTTGTGGTTTTTTTGTTTGTGTTTGGGTTTATGTTTTTGTTTTTTATCAAAGGGAAATAGAAAAAGGGATGACTGTCTTTGTCTTTGTTTTGTAAAGTCCTTGAAACAGCACGACATCCCGTAACACCATTTTCTACGGAAGCTGTATCATCTCCAAAGACAACCAGGGAAAAGACCCCCTTTATACGATGCAGAGATAGACCCAAGGTAACCACAGACCTCATTGTTCCTAAAAAAAACTGTATAGAGGGGGAATTCCTACGCAAATGCCACAGATTCAGATTTCTTGGTCCAGGTGTAGATTGTTCTTTCACTAGCTCTTAGATTCACTGAAAAATTTTCAAGTCCGAGACAATTTGAACAAAACGTTTTGGCCTGAATGAATTAACAGTTCTAGTGTAAGAAGTAGGAGAGAGTGAACTTCGCAGTTCACATATTTTATTTATTTATTTTTTACTGTCTTCTGAAGAAAAATAGAGAAATAAGGAAGGAAATTCTTAAAGTTTTAATTGTAAATTCAATGACAAAACTGACAGGGAGAAGAGTAAAGCTCAATTGTGCTGTCATTGCTCTGGACTCAGAATTTTTTTCCTGATTAATTTTACTCTCTGATAATGAAACAATTCAATCTCCACATACAAAAATGCAATTATTGGCAGGTTTCAGGCTTACTTCATCACACAAGTCATGGAGGTAAATTAAACAGCAGTGAGATTATGCATTTTTCTATGCAATCCTATTGTACATTCCTTTACAGCTCACAGACCTCTATTCCTTCATTGTCTTCAATATTCCTCGCTGAGTATGACACTCGCCTGTGTATGGGTTTTTAACATAGAAACTCCGTTTTTTTTTTAGATGCTTTGCTACTCTTGCCACCGAGGGTCATAATCTGGAGAGGATTTTCCCCCACTTTGAATATAGGTTTAACAGTTCAACAGCAATGTGGGAGGCACACTGGTTTGAGCTGTTCCTCCACTCTCTCCCTGAGATTTGAAGGAGGCTGGTTGGCTGCATCTCACCCAGAACTTCAGTTCCACTCCCAACTTTGTTGAATAATAATAGCAATAAAATCAAGGGAATGGTGAAAGAAAAGAAATCACTAGGGGTTTAAAATTGCTATTGTATTTTATGGTTTATGGCAATTACGTTTTGCTTTCATAGTCTAACAGGAACAAAGACATGGTAATATTTTATCAGTTATCCCATATTACATTAGCCTCAAAACAAAAAAAAACCCCATCCCTGATTTACAGAGAAAAAAGCTTTTAAAAATCAGTATATCCTAGTAAATTCCCTTTGTCTATCACATTAAATATGTAATTTGTTGTGATGGACAACTCCATTTTAGTTTAATCCTTTAGAAATTTAGCAGTTCAGAAGAAAATGTATTTGAGCTCAACATTGTGAGTCAAAAGACTATCCACATTAACATAAGGAATATAAATACAAATGCTGCAGGCCTTGTGTTAAACATTAAAAAAACTCTGTTCATCTGCAAACAATAGGTGTACTATACCTGTCAGATATTTGGCATTGGTTAGAGCTGCATCTCAAGTCATATCAGAAGTTAATGTTTGGACAGCAGTAGGGGAGGGATAACTAGACACTCTGAGGATTACATATATGTCCACTTTGTTTTGTTCAACATCACAGCGACCTTACAAACAGGATAAAAGCAAAATTCAATTTTTTTTAATGGTCAGTAGGTTACACATTAAGTTATAAATCTCCAAGGGTTGTTTTCTTGGTTAATGTTCTTAATGCACTCACTTTTATGACCTGAATCAATTCTCTTTGTATATTCTAAAAGCAGAAAGAGCAGGAAGTTTTTATATTTCCTTAGAAGAGGTTTTAGAGCAGATAAAAAATAACACGGAAACAAGAAATTCACAAGTCTATCATATAATATTGTGCCACAGTCTTAAATTGATATTTTAAAATTGGTAGATAGAAACTGCTTGTTATATGCTATGACTACTTAATGGGTTAGATTGTAGAAACAGATATCATACTTTTACCAGGGGAACAGAAAGCAGAAAAAATATTTAAGAACTGTTAAGCCTTTAAAAAGATGCACAGTTAAGTAGACCTCAGTTGAGGTAGATGTAAAGTTCAAAATGTATTTCTCTGTTCTGTGGCTTTCTGGTAACCCACTTGGCAAAAATTTTCAGATGATGTGTTGCCCACATCCTAATATAGAAATCATTTAGAAAAATACAAGGTCGTATTTCCAGTCTAATTTTTCTCTGAATTTTGGATAAAGTCAGTAAGTCTTAGAACACACTTTATAGCATTGTTTATCTGCACATTTTAAGTGGTTGGTGATGTTTACAGATTTCTTTCTAGAGTATAAACAATGGTTATTGATGCATTACTGTGCATCACTGGGACAAGACCATTACCAAAGAGGATTTGATGTTCTGGAAGTTGTCCTTTATGCATCTATTTGTCAGTAAAAAAAAAGTATATCCGGATTACATAAGGGCTTTTACTTAATTACATTTCTGTGCTTTTGGTTGAATGGTCTCTGATGTCTCCTACTATTTGTAATATTGAATTCCAGGTGGTGTCCCTACAAGTATGCAAGCCAGTCTAAGGCTTCTTAATGTGTCTTGAAAGCTGACATAAAATTCCATCTTCCCAACATAATGAGCACCGCTGCTGATACACTTTCACAGTATCATAAGGTTGGAAAAGAGCTTTGAGATCATCGAGTCCAACCTATGACCCAACACCTACACCTACTCTTACTTGTCAATTACACCATCAGAGAAGATGAGTTAGGCATCCAGGGGTAAATCCCAGGGCCAGCAGGCTCTGTCTCACAGAACCCAGAGAGGTGAGCAGGGCAGACTCAGAGAAGGTGATCAGGACCAACCAAGAGTCTGGATCTTAAGGACACACGATAGCAATGAGACAGATCTGAGGTCAAGTTGGAAAGTGAATCCATAGGTCAGATCTAGGATCAGGTCTGGTGGTGGTTAAGCAGGTCCATATTGACAGTGGGAGCTGAGATCTAACCAGAGACGGAGCACACAGTTTGGAGTCCAGATCAAAGGGTTCCGTGATCAGGCAGGACATGACTATGGCAGCACTGGGGAGCAGCAGTCCTGTGGCATTGCTGACACAGAGGCTGGTGGCCCTGGGCTGAGCTAAAAGGGCCTCCTGGGTCCGTGGGTGGTAGGGTATGGGAAAGTTCTTGGTTAGGCTGGGCAGAGGCAATAATCCTTATAGAGCCTTTAAGGTCCCAACATATACAAAGTGAGCAAGAGTAAAAACAACGCATTATTTCCCATAAGGAAAAGAATAACCATTATGATTGAAGCTTCTAATTTTTCAGGAAGCAGGGACAATTTTCAGAGTTTTGATTTCTAAATGTCTGAAAAAACTCAATAAAGCACTTATTTGTGTTTTCTAGGGAACAGTACTGTCATAAATTTTTAATCTATGTCCACAAAAGGAAAATATTCAATATGCTTTCTTTTCCTGTAGTGGGTTCATAGGCAGTCCTCTGACATATTGTATGCAACATAATGACCTCTCGTAATATCCCTTATGGTCAGCAAATCAGAGTCTTGCATTTTAAAAGGGAATTATTCTTGTAGAAATCTTTCTAGCAGTGATCTCAAACTATTAATAATATACAATACACTTTGCTCATTGTGATGCCTTGAATATTAAAGAATTTCCTCTAATCAGGCTGAGAAATAAAATAAAAAAATAAATGCAGGGGTAATAAAAGTCTCTTGGCATCTTATTCACTAGGCATCTTATTTGAATGGTATATATTAAACTGTTATTTAGATTTGCAGCAAGTCATTAAAAACAAAGTCACAGGTTCACTAGTATTCTCTGTCTATTCATCGTGAATTTATTAACTGCTCCCTTTTATTTAAAAACTATTTCTTTATTTCCATCCTATAGTCTCCTTATTAAAATTCTCAGATCAAGAGGAGAAACTCTCTAACTAAGGTGAATTAAAGAGTGAGAGTTGTACATTACTTTTACCAGCATAGGTCAGAGTTGCAACTCAGCAATTTTATGCCTCTCCTACCAAGGCAGTTCTAATATATGTTGCACTCCGGAGAGGCATGGGAATAAATCTCTGTGGTTTGCTGCTCTTATTCTTTTCTCCTTCAATAATATTAATCACCAACTTTCACCTAATAACTAGCAAAGACATCACCTGAAAATTAGATCAGTGTCGGAAAAAGCATAGATTGTAGTCACCATGTTGAGGTGTTTGTAGTCCTGCGTTTTGGAATAACGTGAGAAGAGTACAAAACACTAGGTACTGAGTGTAGGATTAATCTTACTTAATTTTAGCCATCTAGCCATCCAATCTAAGACAGCTTTACAGATTCTCTTCACAGCCACAGGACTGTATTGTAGAGCAGTCCCATGAATCCTTAAAGGTGATCCATCTCACCTACTATAGTTTCCTGCCTCAGAATGAAATTAATTGCTTTTTAGAAGTAACTGCTTCTTTCCACTGACTATGAAATAAGCTAACAGAGACCAACTCAGACTAAGAAATCTATTTTTTTGTTTTAAGGAAGAAGCAAATTAAATCATACCTTAACTTTTCAGAAAGTTTGCATAACTCTTGCTGAGTTTAAACTTAGAATTTCCCTTTTATCTGTTTTTCATCTCCATCTCAAGTATTTATGTGGAAGGAAAGTGTTGACCTTCTGGCTCTGATGTAGGTTGTCACAGCTTTGAAGATCAGATGACTTTGCTTCTGTGCAGTGAATGAGCTGGAAAACAGTTCATTGTCATTTTTGATTAACAAATAGAGTAGTTTTCCTGAAGTTAACATTAACATTATGAGATGCAAATTATAATCTTTTGTAAATGGAGATTTAAGTTACCTGATTGTAGCATACTTCTTACATTTTCAAATATTCAGTGTAATTGCTGTCTTGAAGTCAATCAAGAGGGCAAATTATTATTTCCCTCTTAATTGCACAATAACAAATACATATCAGAAGCATTTTAATATTTTCATAGTCTGAGACACTATCAACTATGTGCTTTTAAACAATTTTCAGTTGAAGAAGGAAATAATACTTTGTTTACAATAACCAAAGATATTCCAAAATGTCGAATTCAGGTACGGGTGAATGTAAGAGCATAGCTCTATAATTTACTTTTGTATGTAAACACTCTACATGAATGACCGTGGGCAACACTATGATACATCCTGGTCACTTCTGCTACATCTGCCTTACCGGAACTCTTTTTACTAACTCACATGAAACCATTTCTCATTTCAGACACTGAAAGGACTATCCTGAGATTTAATGGAGACATCCTCATTTGATGATGGGGTGTTACCAGAAAGTTAGACTCATGTCAGACTCATGATCAATTTGCAGATTGTAATTAAAGAAACCAAAAATGCATGAATGACTCCAACTACACTTTTTTTCACTATGCCTGTGTACACACTTCACTAGCTAGTTCATAGTCATTGTACAGAAGTTCTTTTTATTATGAGGATATGTGTATATAAGGTAATTCTACTTGTACCCAACAGGTAAACTAAAGTTATTTACAAAATATTTTTCAAATTTTCCTTTTTTTACATTTTCCTAGCAGTTATTTTTAAAAATAGTTTTTGGAATTATTAATGCTCACTTGCTTGTAGAACTCTGCATTAATCATAAAACTGTTGTTTAAAAGCATACAGGTCTCTTTCTTGAGTTTGCTGAAGATTGGTAAAATTTCCTTCCTCAGGGCTTGCTAGGGTGTAATTAATCATTCCTTAAAATGATTTCCAGATTGCCTCATACCAGTATCACAACAAGATATGAGAAAATACTTATTTATTTGCTTATTTGTTTATTTATTTGCTTATTTGTTTGTTTATTTATTTACTTGGTTATTTATTTATTTTATTTATTTATTCAAAGAGCATTAATTCTATTTCCAAAACTTTTTTCAAGCTCACAAGGCAACTATTTCTCTTTCAAGTTTTGTCATAGGACTCTATAGCCCTTCTGAAATCCTCTCAACTCAAAGAATAATATCTATAGGGTTATGCTGTTAATTTTTACAGGGGTCTAGTAAATCTACAAGTGCTCAGATCATGCCTGACAGTTGCCTTGCTAAAATGATACAAAATTTTAAGTTCTGCATTATGTTCACCAGACTTTTGTTATAATACACGATGAGATGAGACTCAGATGCCCATTCAGTTGCCTGCAATGCGGATAGGCTGAGTGTCTTGAGTTTGCATTACAGTTAATGCAGTTTAAGGAGTGAGTCACCTGAGCAAAGCCGGGATGTATTAAGTAGCCTAAACGCAGGAGTGCAGTGTGGGAGTGCACTGTCTTGGACTCCAGTTGTGACAGTTGAAAATGCCACAGGTTTTTATTTGTCCTTTATTCATAGGCCCTCTAGCTCCCATCTCTGTGCAGATAAGCTAATATATCATGTTGCATTATGTGTCAATGTTTAAGCAACTGCTTTCAGTACTGGGTATCAATCTTCAGGCGAATCCCACCTTAAATTATATGTGTACAAAAGCTGAAAGGAGTCCAAAATATCTTTTTAGAAAGGTCCATGATTAAGGGATCTTTCAGCACCAAAAAACTCTGTAACTCTGGAATATTGAGGGTTATGCACAAAATTTTCGTCCACATGGAACATATTAACCCATCCCCATTTAGAAGCAACCTGCATTTAACTACGGGGATATTATACTCCAGTTTTAGGCAGATTGGTTTAAAGAGTGTTGAAAATGCTCACAAGTTAGGTGTCTGTGTAGACAAGTTAGGTAGAGTGGATCTCAGTTCTGCTTTTTTTTGTGTTACATTCTTATTGAAAATGGGATTTAGTCAAGAACTGTATAGATCAATGTTGTTCCGGAAATATTTTATTGGTGTTTAGCTACAATCTCCTTTTGTGAGACAAACAAATGAGACATTCACTGTTTAGATCACATAAAAGCAACATTTTCAAATGAAGGAAAGCTAGCAGTGCAATAACTAGTCTATAGTTTGTTGTCTAACAGATACAATTTTAAGTTTAAGGATTGAATTCTGTTAACGGTGATGGATTTATCTAGGGAGAAAGAAAGGAAGCACTTTTTTCTAGCAAGTTACTTGTAAATTTGGGCTGATTAAATCTGCTCAAAGTTTTGAAATAGGAATTGTGCCAGTGGACATGAATATACATTATGGAGAGGTATGACAGCACTTTGGAAGTGAATACCCATAATTGCACTCAAGAATGTGTAATCAAACACAAGAACAGTCATTTGCACATCAGTCTCTGTGCTTCTATTAATTAAAGTTCTTTTTGAAATGCTTCTAAGGACCATGTCTTCTAAATGTTTGCAACATGAAACAAACAAACAAATAAACAAAACAAGAGATACTGAATTGGACACGCAGTTTTGCAAGCAAAATTTAGCCAATAACAGAACTACAGAACCACAGAGTGGCTGAGGTTGGAAGACACTTCTACAGACTGTCTAGACCAAGCCTCTCCTGATAGCTGGTCAGCTACAGCAGGGCAGGATCCAGTCTGGTTTTGAATATCCACAAGAATAGAGACCTTGCAGCCTCTCTAGAAAACTTTTTCAGTGTTTGATGATTTTTACAGCAATTTCATTAATTTTAATTTGTGTGAAATAGCCTCTCGTCCCATCAATGTGCAAAGACAAAAGTCTGGCTCCATCATCTTTACTGCCCCTGTCAGGTATTTATGCACATTTATAAGATCCCTTTGGGCCTTCTCTTCTCCAGGTTAAACAGTTCCTGCTCTGTCAGCCTCTTCTGGTACGTCAGATGCTCCATTCCCTTACTCATCTGTGTGGCCCCATTCTAAAGTAGTTGTTTTCCATTCTAAAGTAGTTGTTAAAATAAAAGTTTGAAAAAGAGACATATGTAGGCAAGGAAAACAACTAAAAATCATCTGTTCTCATAACAAGTGTCAAAGTAGATTACTTTTTAATAATTATGTAAGAGAAAACAAATATATATTAATTAATTTAAAAAAATATCATATAGGGTAGTAAACATTTTCTTTGCTTCACATGATAAGACAACTGTGAGAAGGGTTGTTCATCATTATGATTGGAAAACCCATAAATTAGTTTCAATGCCATGCAAACCCTAAATTAAACATATATGTTAATTTATAGAGTTCTTTTTTTATATAGTGTGTATAGTTTATATATTCTCTATGATTTTAGAGTACTGTTATGAGAATCTGACTCAATTCGAACATATATTTTCAATTTTTTCAAAGAAAATAAAATTCCCCAAAATAATAATATTCCTTAAGAAATAAACATCTGAATGAATTCTTAAAAAGAAATGAGATTGTTTACCATTCAGAAAAAGAAACTTAACATTGATATTTTTGGGAAAGTTTCAACCTAGTTGTTTCTTTTCCCCCTCTATTTAAATGTTTTAAATTTAAATCTTTAAACTCCAGAATTTTGCAAGATTCTCAGATTGAATTGTTTTATTTATTTATATTTCTAGGTGAATCAATTTGGCTGACCTTTATACATTACACATTACATTTTTCCATAGTTCATACGAAGCATCAACAGTTGTCTCAGTCTAGAGAACAAAAGTAATGCAACACATTGTCTAAAACCCCAGCCAGTATACATCACGTTTTTAGCTGTGTTGTCTGCTTCAACAACTATTGACTTTCTCCTTTGTTTTTCACTCCATGTTGTAAGCTGCTAAGAAAAGAGGATTAAGATTTCCAAATAACAAATCAGGGCAGGGGGAGACGGGGACGACAACACAAAAACCACCCCCAAACTACAAGTAAAGTTGGTTTGCATTAAACTTAACCTGTAGCTGTAAATTTGCAAAAAGGTAAATATTGGCCTTTCTCTTGATCTCTAACATCTACCTTTTCCCAGTGCTTAAGGCTTCCTCTGCTAAGCGTCGTCTGATGCCAGGCAAGCGGGGATGTCTTATTTCTTTATCACAGTCCTTTGGAAGGTTTTGTGTTTAAACTTCACTGATTACTGGCTTAGTGGAACACCTTTGCAGAATCCAGGATTCTCTTTGTGAAAACCTCTGATTTTGAATAGGAAGCAATTGTAATAAGCATAAGCTTCTATTTTGAAGAGAAAAGAAACCATTTTCCTATCAGAATTTCAGAAAATAATTGATGTTCAGAAATTCTGGGTAAATGGTCGATAGCTTTTCAGTGAAGAGATACTACTGTAACATTTGGTGATGACAGTTTGCACTGGGAGAATGATCATAAGAAACTCTTATGCAATGATATATGTCATCACTTATCACTTAATCAATACAATTTATCATTTAAGACACTGATTCAGCATGGTTATGCTTTAGGGCGTATAAACAGTCTCATCAACTCTAGTAGCTGTAGATGACAAAATTCTTCAAAACAAGGCAGCTTATAAAAATGCCAGCGTGCAAATTTCATGCCTACAAAGGCAGGACCAAAAATGGTGTCGTACAATAAAAAGATTTTGTCCCAGTCCTGGGTGAAGCAGGAGGTTGCTCAATGTGCTTCCAGTCGAATATTCGTACATAAACTGGTCTCTTTCCTTCCATATTTGACCATGCAACAAGTGCCCTGCTTGCAGTTTCTGTTTCTAGCCTTTGCTCCCATCCTTGTTCCGTGCAGAATTCCAGCTCCTTGTGCAGCACTGGATTTGATCTTGGTTCTTATTTGTCTTTTTTGAGCTCTACCTTAATAAGCAATGAGAAGTATTGAACAAATTCCTTTTTGCTTTGCTTCTGTACACAGCTTTTTCTTTTCTTATTAAATTGTCTTTGTCTCAATCCATGAGTTCTTCCATCTTATTTTCTTCTCCTGTCCTGTGTGACGGGGGAGTGAGAGAGTAGCTGGGTGAGAGGATTGGCAACCAGCCAAAATCAACCCACCACATCTGCCTACATCAGTCTTGAGATTCTCAGAATGCCTTTTAAACAATTAAAAGTGTTGAAATTCCTCAGGGTTCACCAGTGAGACATTTTTAACACTGGATTGAACACTGCCTCAATCCCAGTGTTTAGTCATCCTAATGCCTAAAATCCTACAGCAGACAAGTTTCCCACAGTCTCCCCGGCAGGAGGCTGATTTGGTGGGAGTTTCTGTG
Source organism: Neomorphus geoffroyi (assembly GCA_033558235.1). Lineage (NCBI taxonomy): Eukaryota > Metazoa > Chordata > Aves > Cuculiformes > Neomorphidae > Neomorphus > Neomorphus geoffroyi. The sequence continues at coordinate 707,016 of JAUMJM010000005.1, forward strand.
GAATGGCTGCCAGATCTACCCTACTATGAAAGTTAAGGATGAATGCTGAATGTAGCACTTTTTTCCAGTAACCTCATGACTTAAAAGCAATAAAACTTATTTGACATGCTCTCCAGCACCTGATTAACAGCAGGAAGTTGTGCCCAAATCTGCTTTTATTCTGAGCTACTTGGAAAAAATAGAAGAAAATTTCTCCCTCTCTCAAGTGGATGTTAATCCACTTTCTTTAAAAAATAAAAAGTTTCCTGAACTAGAGAGACAGAAAGTGTGATTGTTTCTGAAGACTAATTTATATATATATATACTTAAAATTAGAACCTTTTGATTAAAGTTTCTGTCCCAGGAATAAGTCATTTTTCTTAAGCATGAAACTCATTAGCACGATTTTTGACTGTGAATCCAAAGATGCACTAACCAAAATACTCACATGTGGAAGATCTCCGCTGATTCGACAGAGAGTTTATGCACTTATTTTATGGATATGATTCTCCAGATATCTGAAAAGGCATAGGTGAAGTAATATTTCCTAATATCCAATCTAAACCTTCTCTGGTATTTTGCTTGTGCTCAGGGTCTGAGTGGTTATGAAGAGTGCTTTAGCAGTGTTTACACTGAAGGACAAGACTTTTACTTATTTTGACTGCAATTAAGCAGTGATCAAATATTTTATGAAAAAGTAATAATATTGCCAAAAATGGATTTTTAAACATACCAAAAAAATTAGATTAAATTTTCATCCTCTTAGGAAAACGAACAAGCAAATTAACAAACAAACAAACAAACAAAACAGCTCACAACAAATAACCTTTTTTTTTTATTATATACTTGCATGTATTGTATTTTTGTCTGTAAATGTGACTTTCTGATTTGTTCTAAAAATAAAGCCAAGGGTTTCAATATAAAACTCTTCTCCAAGACTTGTCTTCCAAAGGAAAACAAAAATGGATGTAATTATGTGACTATATAATTTGTCTAAATGTAATCTTTATCCTATATAAGACTACTTCACTAGCTGTTAAACATACGATAAAATTAATTTCACCTTAGTTTCTATGCCTAAAAGTCAAACATCCAGAATGTGGTTATCTTAAATCTTCTTTCAAGTCCTAGCAGAAAAAATAGACAACTCCAGAGTGCAGTTAATGTAATTTTTATTGTCCAGCCTAACATGACATGAATTACCTTCTGGAGGTGACTAACTGTATCTTACTGAATGCAAATACAACACGACATGAGTTTGTTAGACATTGAACTGTTAAATTCCCAAGCCAAGATAGGTCAAATGTTTTTCAGAACAAGATTTATCTGTGTCATTATCCTGTGTAATTTTCAGAAAATCTAAAGGGACTCTATAACCCTACGTTGCTTACCTGCATCACACAATTTATGTATACGGAAAAAAATCACACATTTTTTTATACCTCTACTTTAAGAAGAATGGGAAAATAAATTAAAGTAGTAAAAGAGTTAGCACTGTCCCTCCAATGAGCCAGGCAATGCAGCTACATGGACTACTAAAGAACTCTCACATTAGCCACAGAAAATAAAAACTAAAAAAAATTAAAGTTTTGCCTGCGTATATCTTGGAACAGAGAAAGTAGGACTTAATTTCACTCATTTGTGGGTATCTGCCTAGGACCACTTCAACATGTTTCTAATTAACATAAAAGCATAGCACACGGGTCCTGATATTGTTTTAATTCATTTCAGTCATGTTAACCACCAGTCTAACTTAAAGCAATTTCCATTTAAGGATAGATTGTGAATATATTAAATTTATAAAGTGTGACAGCCTGTACAGTTTCATAAATGGAATGGAAACATTAAAATTGACCAAAGGAAAATATGTAACGACTTGGATGAAAGTTGTGATCTGAATAGCTGAAGAGTATCCTAAATCCATTTAATCATCTTTCAATGAGAGCTAACATCAGGGTAATAAAACATCTCTACCACACCAATCAGTACTCTAAATCATAAGACATGTAATTTTAAAAAGCAGTTTTATTAAATAGTTGCAATTAATTCTCAAAATAAAGCTAAACTTTCAAGCTAGCTAAAACAAAATATTCCTAAACCTAAGGCTAAAAGTAGCCTTGTAAATCAATGTAACAGAAAAGTTAATTCGTCTGCACTGCCATCATGATTTATTTGTATTTGTGTTGAGTTTCCCTACTTATGAATGAACCCCCTCACATCTATTAACTGAATTCCTACATTGTATTTATAAAATATCCAATCTTTAGACTTTTCACAATAAATAATAACTTTTTTTAAATTAGGACTCAGTATGAATGACAAGTAATAACAAATCATCTACTGTATGTGCGTATATTAGGGCAATACATGTGTACCTGGCTATTATCTACTGCTGAGGCCAATTGACTTAAACTAGTCTGCACTTATAGTTTCAAATACTTTTACTTTCTAAAACATATTGATCTCATCCAAATGGTTGATATAGAATGGTCCCCTAGATATGTTGACTGCTTAATCACATGAAGTAAGGGCTTTGTAAAATCCAAGGTGAATGTATCAAAGACATGTAGGTCTTGTTATAGCAATTAACAGTGTTGATAGTCCAATTCTTGTCTTCAGTTTGAAGTTTTCACAGATTTTGGGGTGTGTGTGTGTGTGTGTGTGTGTGTTCACAATATTCTCTCAGATAATAAATAGGTGCATGAAGTCATGGAATTATAGCTAATTTTTCACTTTATGCACATATATAAAGTATTTTTTTTAACAGTAGTTGAAATGTAAGCAAGAACACAGAAATACAGGAAACCTAATGCATTTGGCTGAAAACTTGTAGCAAAAAGCTAGCTTTACATTGTAGCATGTTGTGTTGTTAAGGCAGTTTTGTCTCATTATGATGTCAATTGGCAAAAAAACCCACAACCAAACATGAACAAATTATGAAATTATAAGCTTATTCTCATGGAAGAACATCATGGAGTTGTATTGGATTCAACTTCAGGGGTAAAAACTGACTTCTTGTGCCCGAAAAATGCTGAATTCTAAGGGAAGTGAAATTGCATTGGGAACAGGAGAGTAAATAAGGCAAATAGATTTTGTGGCAGACAGATAAAGCCAGGAACAAAGTTAGTTCTACTGTTATTACAAATACTACTAAATATACAGTCATGCCATAGATGAAAGTGTGACATTGTTGTGATAGGTTCATATTGGAAGAAGAGACAGGAAAGAAAACAAAGGGATACTGCGCATTGTTTCAATAAGTTTATTAAATACATGGAGTTTTGCTGTGGAGCATATGACAGTCTAATCAGCTGCTTTTGAGACTGGATTTGAGGAGAGACAGCCAGGGATATGCCATGGTAGGCGCTTTCCACAGAAGGTTATCATAGAGGACTTCAAGTACCCCAGCATCACGTGGAAGGGCAACATAGTTGGATGCAAGCAAACCAGGAGAATTCTAGAGTACGCAGATGCTGTATGGACAGAAGCTGGAGATTCTGCCTCTAGGGGGAAAAGAAAATAACAACAACAACAACAACAACAAACCCCTGAAACGAAACCAAACCAAAACCCAAGAAAGCTGTTTAACTTCAAGGACAAACTCTTCAAAGCACAAGGATGGTCTGTCCTTTTGTACTGCAGTGAAATTTACTTCGCATGAGGTCAGCATGGGTAAAAACTCCTGATTGAACTCAAATGCAAATAAGAAGCCTATGGAAGGGGGAAACAAGACAATGCTTGCCAGGAGGAAAAAAGAAATATTAAATTAGATGCACGGATGGAATTAGACAATTAGGCAAACCAAAGCTCAGCTGTAGTTGAAACTGGGGGATGTGAAAGGCAACAGGAAGGCCTTTTGTAAGTACTTTGAAAACAAGAACAGAAATAGAAGATGACATAGGCTTGATATTAGTGAAGCAAGTGACTTGCTGATGATGGAGAATTGAAAGGCAGAGATACTAATTTTCTCATTTGTGTCACTTTGTACATGCAGTATCTGCTGTCGGGCTCTGTGTGTCTCACTAAATGAAGTACAACTTAACAGCAGAAAAACATCAAGTTAGGGATCATGTTAATATACTGCACATACGTACAATGGGTACAAACTGAAGACATTCGGGTCTCTTTCTGTCATCTTGAAAGGGCTGTACCTGTCAAAGGAGTTCCCCGTAGCCTAGAAAAAGGCGATTATTGTGCCCATCTTCTAGAATGGGAAGACAAACCAAGGTAATACAGGCTGTCTGTGAAGAAGATGCAGCAAAGCCGTGTGGAAGCTATTGCCAAGCAAAAAAATGTAGTTGGAAAAAGCCAGGATGGATTTATCAAGGGTGAATTATGCTTGTTCAATATGACTGTCCTCTACACTGAGTTAACTGGCTGAGTGCACAGGTGCAGTAAGGTCACCTGGAGAACCACTGTAGTATAATTGCAGAGACGTGGCCTAGAAAAGTAAGAACCAGGTAGGTAAGACTGATTGAACTGAGTAAAAACTTGTTCATAAGTAGTCAACAGTTAAAACTTTTTGAGCGATACTCTTTTGGGATTAGAGCTAGGGCTGATCCTGTTTGAGAACTTCAACCAATACAAACTCAAAGTTCTGTGCTTCGGATGCAGTAACACCATGCCACAAAGTAGAGGACCATTGACTGGATGGGGAGTTACTTTGTAAGAAAAGATTCTGGAGGTCCTGATGGTCAGTAAGTTGAACCTGAGTCAGCAGTAAACCTTTATTTCAGTAAAGGCTAACAACTTACTGGTCTGCATTAGAAAGAGTAAAGCCAGCAGGCAAAGCAAAGTGATCGCTTTCCTTTATGTGGCACTTCTGAGGCTGCATCTGAAATATTCTTCCGAACCTGGGTCTCCCAGGGAGGAGAAAGGTTGATAAACTGGAGTGACTCTTAATGGAGGGTTACTAAGACGATGAAAAAGCAGGAGGAATACATGAAATAAAGAAAGGCTGGGGAAGGTCGGTTTCTTCAACATGGAGAAGATAAGGCTAAGAGACAACTTGTTTGCTGTATTCAGCCATCTTTTGCCAGTTATAGAGAGAAGAGTGCCAGAGTCTTCTCAGCAGTGCAAAGGGAAAAGCTCAGAGGCAATAGTCAAATAGGCAAATGGTCAAAAGCTGCAATAATAGAAATCCAAAATGTATAAATTCAAATAGAAGACAGTCAAACACTGCAACTGATTCTCCAGAGAGGGTGGATAATCTTGAACTATGGAGGTAATAAAAATTCAGCTGTACAAGGTCCTGAGCAACCTGACCTAACTTATAACAAGAGATGAAACAAGATGACCTTTCAACCTAAACTAAATATTGTAAAATATTTTGCTTAAAGAGTTTGATGTTTTTGGAGGGCTTTTTTAGGATATTTTGAAGTGTATGGTTGCTGTATTGCTGCTTAAATTTCTGCCATGGTTTAACTCCATCTGGCAACTAGGACCATGTAGCTGCTCTCTTACACCTTCCTGTTGCCCCCTCAACCCGCTCCGTCACCCCAAGATGCAGAGGAGAACTAGGAAAAAAGGAAAATTCATAAAGTGAGACAAAGACAGTTTAATAGGTCAGGAAAAGGAAGAGAAAATAATTATAATGATAATGATGATGAGAGAATAATAATAATAATAAAATACAAACCATATAGTAAAATTGCTCATCATCCCTACAGATCAATATCCAACCCGTTCATTTACAGCAATCCCTGAATAGTGAACCCTGGCCCTTGGCCAAATTTTTGTTTGTGTACTGAGCATGATGTTATATGGTATCAAATATCTCTTTGGCCAGCTTGAGTCAGCTGCCTAGTTCTGCTACCTCCCACCTTCTTGAGTACCTGCTCACTAGTAGAGCATGGAAAACTAAAAAAGTCCTTGATTTCTTAGCAACAAATAAAAATATCAATGTATTAAAAATGTCAGTGTATTATCAACATTCTTCCCATTCTAACTCCAGAAAAGAGCAGCTACTGGGAAGAAAATTAACGGTATCTCAGCCAAGACCAAGACAATTTCCTCTGAAAGAGAAATCGTAAGCTTCTCTAGTTTTAAAAAACCATACATGCCTCATGAAAAACATGATCTTGTTTCTTAGTGACTCAAGAATTTGGAATACATATGCTACGATGTGCGTGTACACTGTTTTTAACAAAATTATTTGCTTATAGATTAGACTTAGTTATTTTAGATGGAAATAACTGCCAACAAGCATATTTTATTATTGCTTGTTATATACCTCCACACCATCTCTTGCTCATTGTTGTCAATTAACATTAGTATTCATGGAATGTTATCTTGAAACAGGGATTATAAAACAGTACCACTGTGATCTTCCCCATAGCAGAGCCCTGCAAAAGTTCTGGATCTCTGAAAGTCCTCACTGATTTACAGTAAATCTTATTCTATTGCTTCTTTCTCTACCACTAAATAAAAAAGATGATTTTAAATAATACGATGAAGTTAGTAACACACCCATAACAGATTGATTTCATGATTCTAGAAATAACAACACAGAATATTTTTCACAAATAAATAAATACAAGAGTACTATCTGTCTGTCTCGTACACGTAGGAGTACTTGCTATTAAACACTTTAATATTTCCATAATACCTAATTAGTGACTGTTGCTTCTTTTTCAGCCAGGGAACAAAAAACTCTTTGCCAAGGAAGAATTGGAACACATTTCAATTTACTGATGAAGAAATTAAACTTCAGAGACCAGATATGACTTCCCAAGGTCCTTATGGCAGAAAGGAGGGCAAAGAAATGATTTAACTTTGGTTTCTCCCTATACCTCTACTGACTTTCATGTCACACTACAAGGGCTGGGGAAAACAACACAGGGATAATCCTAGTACAAGTTCAGATATAAAAGAAGTGTCTCTAGGGCAGTGTGCAGAGGATGACAGTGTTAATATTTTCAATAATAATGAAAGAGGCAAGATATGCTAGCTCCTCTGTTAGAGAGGCCTTCAAAATTATTTGTATTGTACCAGCTACCTTTCCAGATCTAAGTTCAGGGGTTGGATAAGGTTGCCTGCTGTTGATCTGGGCTGGACATACAGTTCTATGAGAAGACCATCCTCTCCAAGCCTTAAGAAAATTCAAGGCCTCCCAATACCTTGGCCAGAACGTTGAAGGAAGTATGTTTACTAGCTAGAAAGTATAAATAGAAAGCAAATTTGGTCCTTGTATCCTGTGTCACACATTGGCTAAAAGGACATATATTCTCTAAGAAAAGCAGTTCCAAACGTTTGGAATTTTGATTCAGTTTCCAATGTAGCATTATTCTTATTCTCCATTCATAAAAATTACCAAGGATTTTTTTTAAAAAATGAGGTTAGAGTGTTTGCTTTTAATTATCACAGGTATGCAATGATATTTAAATATTTGGCATAGGGACACTCTATGAAGAACATGATAATTACTACTTTTTGCAGTAGCTTCTGTGTAGTAATCAAAGTCCTTCTTTTTCATGTTTTATTTTTCTCCTATGTTATGCTTAAGGTCTGCAAATAGACAGCAAGTATGGGGCGGTCTGGAGCAAGGAATTCACTACATGGGTGTGTTAGAATACATGCTCTCTTGCTCAAAAATTCCTGAGCAGGCATGTGGATAGCACCATTTTTTAACTGAGTAGCTTTCACATTTCAAGAATAATAACCTTATCATAAGCACTCTTCTCTAGCTTTGTCAAGACAGAAAAGCCAGAAAATGTATTAAGGTCTGGCTGACTTTCTTAGTGAAAGAATTAGCTAACAGTTGTCTATAAGGTTCTGTGCATATGATAATTAACTGAAAAACAATTAGATTATGTGTTCTGAAATCAGTATACAAAAAAAAATATACATTTACCTAATTCCTGATTTTTTTTAATAACTGTAGAAGAATGTGAACGTAGAGAGTTTTGAAATTGTTGAAGAATTTTAATGCTGATTTGTACAAAAGTAATTGGAAGCTCAATAGAGAGCACACATATATGTTATTGTGGTGTTTCAGTTGAAAAACCCACATTAAGACTACAAATGCTGCTTCAGTTTTTGCATTCACCGCTTAAATACTTACAGCGTTTATCTCTGAATGTCTGTGAATAGAATAAGTCACTCCGTACATATGCATGAGGATGTCAAGTACATGACAGTGAGATAATGAGAAATGTGAAAAAAGCCAGAAAATGTAGCAGCTTTCAGATCATGAGTCTTACAATGAAATTAAAGAAGTCAAAATTGTGCTGAAAGACCTAGTGGTAAAATCATTTACAAACTCTAAGAAAGATTTGAGGGCTGAATACCTGTTGTACTGACTACTAGAATCACTCTAATCGTTATTTCAAAACTTACCTATGAACAACTTTTTTGTCCTCATCTAGTAAATAAAAAAATCCACATATATATATATTCTAGGAGCATTAGCCTGTTTGCCATGTTAGGACATTAGGAAAAGAAAATATGTAATGCTTATACTCTCTTAAATCACTATGAAAAATACTGAATCAAAAAACATAAACAATTTATTTAGAAAATTAATCATGAGCATTAACATTTTGATTGAAGAAAAAGAAAGTGGTCTTACAATTACAAGGCTTCATAAAATTAAATGCTTTATTTTTATATATAAACTTTAGATTATTTAAATATTAAATGATAGATTGCTTGAACAAAAATATGTTACATTTGTAAAATAAATTATCCAGTGTTTTTATGGATATTTTTTCAAGACAATTAGCCTAAGACAATTATAAAAATGTTTTTATCATTATCAGAGCTATAACGCTCTGTAATCTATCTGTATAGTTATCTGTGTCAGGTATAGCTATCAGTAAATGTCACATGATGAATCTTCTGTGCTGTTATTTAAAGCCAAATCATGTTTACATGTTCAAAAATTACACGGTCATTTTGGACTTTGTATAATATATTGAATACTTGAGGATTTTTATGTTCATTATTTTTAGAGGTCGAACAGGTATTTTTTTCTAAGGAACACATTTTAGTGCATATATATTTACTCAAAGTATTAGTAATGGATAAATATTCTCTGCAAAATTGTTCCCACAGTTTCACCCAATATAAAAATGTAAAATAATAATCTCTGATTAATTAAAATCATTCTAAATTATTTTTCATTTTGTTGTTGTTTAAAATAATTTTTCCTGTTTCACCTTTATTCTCTCCACTGGTTAATATATGAACCTTACCCATTATAATTCTTGTAATCTGATTTCTTTAGATACATTTGATTGGTCTTCAGAAAATGAGATACTTTTATTGGCTATAGCTTAGTTTGCATGACACTGTAGGCATATACGACTGCATGCTTTCACCTAATGAGCTACTTCATTGCCAGATATGTGCCAAATATTTATAAAAAGATGGGTAAAGGAAAGCTAAATCACCTACACATAGTAGAGATACAATTAAAAGTTTCCAGTTTCCTTGAATTAAGAAAGATGCATTAAAAAGGGCTATGAAATTGATAAAGCTTCTTATGTCTAGATTTAATCACCTGGACTTGGAAGATCTGAAATTTAGAGCAACTTTATCACTAATTATGTCCTGGATTATCAAGCCTAACAACAAAAGAAAAGATACTCATCAACCCATTGCCTCTAAGTGGTTCATAGAGATTAGAAAAACACAGGCAAAATGGTTATTTTATGAGCTGTTCCAGAAAGTCATTCCTCCCATTTGTTTCCAGATCAACGTATGTTTGAAACAGAAAACAAGATATTAGAACAGAGCAATTCATTAAACAGAGAAAACCACAGGTGTCATTATGAGTCAAATCAAATAAAAACAAACATACCCCTCTCCAGTTTCACACGGTAGATCTTTTCTTACACTTCTTTTCAGTCTATGAATTTGTGAATAACAGAACGAGTCACTCAATCATGTTTGGATACTTTGGATAATATCCTTCCTTTCATAATTTCTAAGGCTTGGATGCAGGAAAGCACACTCTTAAGAATTTTCTAACTTCATTGTGGGCCAAAAGGCCACAGTTTGTCATATTCCTGCTTCTGTTGCTCTGCTCTCCGGAAAGTTTTTCCAAAGGGACATGGACAATTTTCCATAGAAATTTTCTCTTGACCAAAAAATAAGAAACTAAGACAATGCAAATATCCAGCCTTCTTCACTGTTGCCTGGACAGAAATCATACAACATTTAGTCCTTGTACTACAAACATCTCTGTAATCTACCGCTCCTTCCATCTTTGTCTTAGACTTAACAATATTGTGTAAAAATGAGGATTTGTTCTTGGTGGCAGAACAAGTACTTGTACTTTTTTCTAGTGGTGGAAAGTTGTTAGGCTTTGGTACACCCTTAGTGGACCAAAATTCCTCTAAAGTATTCAAACTGTGATTCAGAGTAAGCTGGAGCAGAACGGCCAAACCAACAGTATGGAGAACTCTGGATCTCATCTTACTTCAGATAATATGTGGAAAGTTTTCAGGGTACTGCAGTTTCAGACATTTTAATTTGCTGCCTTGCCTTGAAGCTTGGGATCCTCCAGGCAAGTATAGCTCATGCCATCACCACCTTCGTCCTAGGCCAAGAAGAGTGCTGCTACAGACATCACCACTCTAGAGTTTAGGCTTGAGCTAGAAAAGTGACATTTTACATGACAAATGCTGCGGCAGAGAATTTCTCTGCCTCCCCTTCACTACACGAGGGAGTGGCTGGAGCACTTAAGGAATCCACATATATATTTGAGGGAGTATCCTGGTAAATTAAAATAGAACAGGTATAGGTCCGGAAGTGGTGAGGACAGAAATAAAATAGTAAGAGGCCAGATTTTAGCTCATATATTCTTACGCTCGTTTTGTGGGGCATTAGTTGCTCTATCTCTTATTGAAATTGTTACCTAAAATTTCCCTTCTTAATTCAAAGATAGTTAATGTCTTAAAATGAACCGGTATGACTCTAGTTTGGAGAAACACAATAATTACATTGTGGTTTTCTAGTAAGAAATCTGCTTATTGTATGTTAAAAAATATGTCAACAAAAGCTTTGGTAAATTTCTATTTAAATGGTGAAAGTAGGACATGCTTTCTTAGGATATATTCTTATCTATTCTGGCTACTCAGGAGCCAATGCATTTACACTAAAGGGATCTGGAATTTCCACTTAACTGGGACATTTTTTCCTTTCCTCCTCTGCACCATTTTTTTTGGTAGAATGATAAATAATAGCCATAACACCAAAAATAGCAGGAAAACAGACTGAAATAAAAGTATAAAACTATGAAAAGTGATAAACAAAATGGTATTGAAAATTTTATTCTGAATCAGAGACACTAATTAGTAGGATGAGGAATACAACTAATTTTTCCAAATACCTAAGCAGTAGTGATTTTAAGATATTCAGGAATAATGACCTGCAAAATGTAGGGCACCATACTAAATGGTTAACACGACCCTTTTCTCTCTTCCTTTTGTCTGTCCCAGAGAACTGACAAGCTGCATAGGATGTTTAATTATTTCCATAGTAAGATTTCTAGTATCAATACAAAAAAGCATGTCTAGAGTACTCACCTAGGTACTGACAGAATTTCTGTGTTGTATCATCTCAGCAAAATTTTTGAACAAAACCAATCAAAATTTTAACAAATAAACTTGGTTAGATAAAGTGCACAAATGCTGCCCTCTTCTTAGCATTTCTCCAAATGTCATACCTTTCAAAATAATTAAAATATTTACTTTAGAAACTAAGAACAAGTGAAGTTATATCAGGATTGAATAGTAAAACTAGGAAAGAACAGAGAATTAACAGGGATTTCTAATATTGTAAGAAAACAAGTGCTTTATTTAAAAATTATTTTGAATGAAAAGCACAAGGACACCATATAAAAGCCAATTTCTAGTTCTACTTTTAAAAAAGATGGGCGGGGGGAAAGATACTAACTCCAGAGTGCCATTTGCCTAGTGATTACAGGTGTGAGATTACCCTGAAAAATACTGGTTTGGCTCTTAGGAGTAGACACTGCTTATTAGCAAAAATATAAATATAAATGCAAATGGAAGGTTTCTATTGATCTCCATGGAGATTGGTTTTGAATTAAATTAAATGTATGCTTTTAGTGTTTTGTTTTTCCTTTTTTCTAGGTACTATAAGAAGATACTTTGGCTTTCAGTGTCACTCTTTTAGCAAGAAATTTTGTTTAGAAGCTGCAATTAAATAATTCAGAAATAATTAATTCAGAAGACAACCCATTAAATTATAACCCTCCCCACTGGTTAACTTGGTGCCAAAATGTATTGTTTAATTTATCATTCTTAGTATTTTTAGAAGGCCTCAAGGCAGGGAATGAAGCAATAATAAATAGGGAATAGTGGATAATTAGAGAAGGAAATGTGGAACAAAATTACTAAGGGCTTTAGGTGAAGTTCATTATTACTATTTAATAGTGCCCAAGAGCATTTGATCAAATTATGGATCATGTTTAAAAGTGGGCTGAGAGAAATCCTGGTGGAGGAGACTTTTCTCACCACTACTTTCACAATTTTGCAGTAAGTTTCACAGAATTTTAACAAGCAGTAAGAAAGCAAAATCATATTGACCAAACCTTATACCTTATCATACATGGTGCTCTAGTGAGAGTTGAAGAAGATGGGGTTTCTTCATTCTCTTAGATATTATTCAGGCTGAGACTATTACATGATTAAACAATAAAGTAGTTCAAGCATGAGTGATAAGGTGACATATTGTAAGAACAGCCCTTAGGGCTTTCAAGCACAAGGTGAAGCTGACTTCTCTTTTTTTTTTAATTTTCAGGATTCTTACTTTTTAACCTCATCTTAAAAGAATCCTATTTTTAACACAGATCTTTCAAGTTGACTTGAACTTTCAAAATGTTTTTTTTAATTATTATTTATTTAAACATTTTTCTTATGCAATTCTGTTATTTCTTTTATCTATACTATCAAAAACCAATCCTAAAAGCACTCTTGAATACAAATACATGACACAAAAATGCAAGACTCACTTTTGTGTCGTGTTAAAATTCGTGGTCCTCGCTGTCTTTTTTTCAGTTGGAAGACTTAAAAAATAAAGAAACATGGGATCCACAGCAGATAGTAAATAAGAACATTTAGCTTAAAATGTAGGAGAGTTCTTAACCTATGAAGTACTCTTTTTTATTTAAACATGTTTTCTGAAAGTCTATACCATGAAATAAAAAAAAATAGAAGGTAATTTTTTCCTATCTTTTTCCATGTTTTCAAAAATAAGTAAGAAAAGGAAAAAAAAAGGAAAAAACCTTTTGATTGGTGTTCTACAGTTACAGAATGGGGGAGTACGAAACAATTATTTCTGAAAATTTCCTTTCTAGGGGAACAACTACATTTTCAGATCTATATTCAGACTCAAAGTAAAATGATGTCTGTATGAAGAATGGTGTGGGATGGAAATTCCAACTGTTCAACCGTTCTGATAATTAGAACTGAGATCTCCATCTTTAGACATTTGATTTCCTAGACAAAGAAAAGAGGATCTGGGCCATTATGCTCCTTTTATTTATCATGAACTTTGTTAAACAGAAAGAGTCAAGTTGATTTACCTTTGAACTGAGTGTTTGTAACTGTCCATGTTGTTTGATCTTTTCTTACTTCATGTTCTGTTAGTTTATATAATTACAGGCACCATTTAATAAATAAATCTAGTGGTAGAGATGTTAACAGTAATAGTAAGAATAAAACTCCATTTTCACTGTACAAATTCTCCTGATTATTACTTTATGCAGAAAAGCAGGGTGTTTAATACCTTTGTCAGTATGGGAATGATTAGATTTGTGTTCTGATTTAGGTACACAGTTTGAGGCGACATGAAAAGGTGGTAGAAAGCAGAAACAGATATTCACTCAGATTCATATGATAGGGGACAGAAAATCTTTAGAAATGGGACAGCCAGAATGTCAAAAAAACCCGAGAAGTCTACTTGTCAGCCAGAGGAAAGAAGTCAACTGTTTGGATAAATTTTCCACCTGGGTTCATCGGCAATGATTGCTGAACACTCTTTGAACTAATCCACCATGCGCAGGAAGAGAATGCGGCAGTTTTCCTTGAGACTGTAGTGCATCTGTAGTGTAGCGAGTATCTTATTTATGGATACCAGACAGACAGGCTACAGCTCAGTCAGCTGTCATAGTCTGTCTTCTGTGGCTTGGACTTCCTTTCGCTGATGTATTCTCTGATTTCAGAGGCAGTTTTTGAGCTGCCTGATGTATTCTGTAATGAGATTCATGTCCACAACCTTGAAAATAAATTATTTACTTTGAAGGTTGGCTATGTTGTGTGTTTAAATCCCTCTACTACACTTGCGACTGCATGAGAGCAGGTACTTGATATCTGACACATGAAAATTGTATCGCTTAGACACTTTTATTTAAAAATCATACTCTTTCTGAATGGAAAGTTGAAGGAAATAGCTCAGTAGATATCTCTGAATACTACAGGAAAAGATCAGATGAGTCAATAAAACATTAAAATATCAGTACAAATTTTAACTGGTTGGATTGCTTTTTTGGGTCTTTTTCATTCTCTTGACAAATTGCTGTGAAACACATCTGTAGTAATATCTCAAAATATGGTAAAAGGAAGTCATTTTCCTTGTTGTCTCAGGAGAAGCATTAGGCTTCTGAGTTAACTGTGGCTGAGGTCATCACTGCAATTCAAATAATGTTTATCAATAACATAGAAGTTGATTTTTCTGTTTCTCATTTTTCTCTGCTGTCCTTTCTTCTCAAAATTTGTACAGAGAAAATATATTTACCTCACTGTAATAATGGTCAAGGTAATATTTCTTAAGGGATTAATTATTGCTTTTTTGTTGCTAATTTATTCTTTCTGAAAGTTTATTGACTCATGGTTTTTCCTCTTCTAATTTTGTTTATATTCTCTAATTTTCCTTTAGTTTTACTAGCCAGATTATCCATTACTGTCTTTTTTAGCCTTTTTTTATCTAGCACATAATCTGTTATCACATCTTATTCTACAATCAAATTCACACACACCTGTATGTCCTTCTGCAGTCATTGAAAATGTTCAGCTAGAAATCTAAGCTGTCAGGTCAATGGCTCATTTTAAGAGTTTAACGAACTCCAGAAAAGATTTAAGAAATGTTACCACTACTATTTTGCATTTATAGCATCGTTTAAATGAAGATTACAAAGGCGTTTATGATCATAAATTAAGCTTCACAATGACCTTGAAAACCTGAAATATTCTGTTCTTTCACATTTTGCAACACGAAGATCATTAAACTGAGCAAGTAAAAAAACCAAAGAAAACAAACAAACCCCAAAAAGAACTATGATTTGCAATGCTTAACTGAATATTCCATTTTTCTGAAGGAAAAAGTCACCACTACTTTTAAAAATCAAGATGACTTTAAATATGAATTATTAATCAAAAACTACAGACACACACTTTTAGATATAATTTACATTACACATCTTAAGATATGTAACTGTTACAGTCTGCTTAATAATTAGGTCAATAGAAAGATAGTGCTTTCCAGACAAGTATAGGTTTGGGTCAGCCTGTAAGGCAATTCATCAAACTTAGTATAGTGCCTCACAGGCAAGTAACTATTCACTTTGGTCTGGAAGAGGAAGCAGAACGCTGGGTTGTCTCCCAGGCAAAAAATTAAATGGGTCAGCCTTGGAGACAGCCCAGATAGGTGACTGTTCAGCTTTTCTTGAAAATGGATTAACATACTAAGGTCATTCCTGAGTACATAACTATTGGCTCCTGTTAGATGACAAGCTGCAGTTCCTTCCTCCTATAGAACCCCTTCCATTTCATATAGAACCCCAATAAGTCTACTTATTGTGATTAATCTTAAAAATAGATTATGGTCTGATTAGCCTTTGATTCTAGTAATAAAGACCTGTTTGTGAACATGAATGTATGTTTTGCCAGAATATAAAAAATCCTTGACTCTTTTGGCTGTATCTTTGCTACGAATTCTAAAAGAAGTTCACTTTTAATTGGTATTGTAGAAACTGAGACCACATGTTAATATATTAGAATAACAGAAATTTTTGAACAGTGAGGCTTATACATATATCTGCTTGTACATAAGCCTTTGGCATGTTTAAAAGTCTAGTGACCGCTTGCTTTCCTGGAGTACATATGTTCCTGACTTGGAAGAGAATGTCAAGAGCTTTGGATGTTTAAAAAAGCCTTTTGTTCGTTCTCATCTGAAAACTGTAGACACACACTGAAAAAATCTACAATTACCAAAGTTACCCAGACCCTTCAAAGTGGAAAATACAGACATAAGAGACTTGACCAAACAGAATAGGAAGTCTGAGAGGGGACAAGAAGAGTAGCAGACTAGCACACAACAAGGATCTTTATCCTATTTCCTCTCATTTGTTCCATTTCTTTTTTGTAAGCACTTGTCAGTTTGTTTGCTTTGTGTCTGTAAGATTGTAAATGGAATCATGGTATTATTTCAGGATAGGGAGCCAAATAGAGAATAGAGGACATCCAATAAATTGGAAATTCTGGTAGATCTTGCTGAGTGCCAAATAACATTTGTGTAAGTTAGAAACAATGAAGCAATTCTGGTAGTGGAGAAGAAATTTGACAGAGATGACTCTGAAAAAGAGTAGGGTTGTATGAGAACGCCAAGAGAAACCAGGTAGACAATGGGTCACATAACGATGGCGGTTAGGGAAAGTGGAAACTTTAGGTTAGGATTAACTAGGAAGGTGCCTATACCTACTTCTTGTTTAACTCATGCCAAAACAAAATATTTTATACTGAAAATCAGTGCTTTGATACATGTGCAAGGATACTTTATAGTGATACTGCTCAGATTTTAAAAAGGATGCTTAAAAAATACAGATAATCAAGAAAGCCTACCACAATCACAAAAAATAAAAATAAACATTAATGGCTGTGGTCAGTGAATATTTTAAGGCAAACAATTTACTGTAATATCTATTTGAATTTTGTACAGTGAATATTAAGTGTACATGCTTGAGCTCTATCTGGAACAGAGAACAGCTCCCTTTTAAGTGGATGCTTCATTAGTGATTAAGATGATGTTACATATAATTTGTTCTTTGTGTGGTCCCATAAATCGCAGAACTACTTCACAGGAGGAAAATAGAGCAATTCTATTGTTTCACTTCAACATTATCTTTTCCTATTTTCATTGTTATTTTATATATAACAGGTAAAATGGAGGTGTGAATAACTGCTGGTTTCATTTCTTGTCTCGACTTATTAAGTTTAGGTAGTTTCACCAAAAAAAGAGAAAGAATGTGGCACAGTCACAATTGTATCTTATCAGCAAAAGAGTGAATTGGGAATAGAGTGGGATTGAGTGGGATTAAACTCACTGTAGTGGTCTAAACTTCACTGTAAAATCACCGTCTTTTTATAATCAATTTTCTAAATGCTTATAATCGCATTTTATGAACACTTTTATAATCAAAGAGAAGTAAATACCAGCACAGTGCCATTCATCAGTCATTTTTCAGATTCCACTCTAAAGTGAGAAGAACCACACTTTGGAAGGACCTTGAATTTCCTAAAAAACTGAAGATTTAGTGGCTGTCTGGCAGCCAAATGCAGAGGCATTTTTAGTTGGTGAAGAGTGTTTAAGCTGTTTGGTGTTTTTTTCCCAAAAACATTCCTGGAAGTCTCAAAATCTTCTGAGAGTTACTAATCTGTATTACCTGTTATAAAAAAAAATCATGAAAGTGTTTGAAGCTGAATTTTTTAAACACTGTAAGACATACTTCAGAGTTCATACATCCTTACCTGTTCATTCTACAGATGAGAAATTAATGCACTGAGTTTCACTATCTTAAAACCTTGGCTGTCAAAGCAATGGGATGGGGAAGATCTGGTACTCAGTTACACTGTGGATTAACTTGTAAAACATTTTAACCTGAGCAGGTAAATGAATTAATCAAAAATAACAGCAAGGCTGTTGCCATGGCTATAGAATGTAATGATAACTAATTAATTTGGGAGGCAAAGTTTAGAATATAGAATGAGCTGTGTGCTGCTTGCAGGCAAAATCCATTCTGTATTTTATTTTGATGAGTTTTCAATTGAATTTTTTTCTGTGGTTCATTTCACTTCAAATAGAAATTAAAAGATTTAATTTTAAAGAACTGACATTATGGAACACCTGACCTGTCATTTACTGACAGAGATTGTGTAGTTTCGTTTTTCCCTTACAGATTTTTGGTACAACTGTCCTTTCTTTGACTGCGAGAGAGAGAAATGATTTTCTAAATATCTTGTTTCATCAAATGAAGATCAGGCAAAGTGTGAATGTTTGATTTTTCTTGAGCAAGAGATTTCTAAATTCCAGGTATCTCTTGGAATTGTCACTGGTTCCTGCAAAGTGTTAGCTTTGTAAATCCACCATGCCTCTGTCGGTTTTCAGAGCTTATTGGGTAAAGATAAAATGATAATTTTCAGCAAATAGGTCATGGTATCCCCATTTCTCCTGAACTCTTCAAAGTCACAGAAATAATTGTTCTTTCTTCAAGCAAATTACTCCCAGAGTTTCTCTGGTGGCATTTTGCTTCCTGTATAAATTCTTACACGTGGTCTTCCTTGAAGATACAATAGGAAGCATAATACAGGGATGAGGATACAGTCTCCTATTCTGCTCTGTTTTTTAGATTCACATTATCCAAAGCCTCCAGGTATTAAAGAAGCAGACAAATTCATTAATCGATAGAATTCAGTTGGAAAGTAAATGTTCTGTGGGAACAAATATCCTTACCTCTACTGACAGACTTCCTTAATAAGCAGGAACTCAGCACAAATCTGTTAGCCATTTTTACTTTATATTGGCATGTTATTATGATCAGCATTTAACTATTTCAGTGTTGTGAAGCTCATCTCTAGGTTGTCCATGTTTCTTTTGTGTTTCCACTTAAGTACTAATCTACCTTTGACAGTTTTGGCACTAAAAAGAATGCTTCTGAGTTCTGCTGAAACATTAACAGGAACGTGAATGTCAAGGAATAAAGTGTTGTGCAAAAAATATAAAAGCACAAACAATAGGAAACGATAACTCTTCAGATACTAACTGTGTTGCCATTCCCGGCAAAAAATCCCACTACAGATGATGCTACTATGTACTCTGCCCCTACATTGAAGCTTTGAGTTGGAAGAAGTTTAAAAAGAATTTCAGACCACTGCATCAAGAGATAAAATGACACATATGTAAGTTCTTTTATTGAACTATTCCATTCTGAGATGATGAGGCACATTTGGGAAAGCACGAATATAAGACAAAATCAGTGCAGTATCACTTCCTGAAACTTAGCTGAAGGTCCGTGCCTCAAATCCCATATTTGCTCTGCAAGTCCAACTTTCATTAATGAGAATTATCAGGGTCCTGTCTGAATGATCTGTTAACCTCATCAGTGCTGACTACTACTGCCCTCCTCCAGGCCTTCCCCCAGCCGCCCCCCATTGGCCCAGGAACTCCATTTTACCTCAGCTCAGGTCTGTGAGTCCCTTCCTCTTAGTGTTTTCTTCCTTTTTTTCCCTGCCACTCAGCATCTCTTACATTCTGCAACTTGTTCGTTCTTTGCATTGGTTTGAAGCAAAAAAATATATCCATATTTATCCCAGGAGTTTCTCCAACAGAGTAATTTTCATTTTCACCTCTGCAAGACAGATCTGTGCTCAGTGACCAATTGAAAATAGTCTTGGGAGCCAGCCTTATGTGTGCACATAGAGAGGTGAACGTTGTTACAAGGATGCACATACTTTCCTTTAAAATCCTGGTAAGGAGTGGGTATTGTTCTACAGTGGCTGTGTCCTGACCTGCAGATGCTGAGTTAGATTGTTGGTGAGCTATACGCTAATGAAGTTCAGAGTGCCAATTACTGACTCGTTAATTTCTTCTTTAACAATGAGAAAATGTGTCCCAGGTGAGAATTTTGCACACTAAGACATGTCAAATCCTGTCATGTATTTTGTTACTGAACATTGTTTCCGGTAAGGTACTTACTCTCAAAATACACTATTAAATTTTAAATTACCATCAAGCAGGAGTTTCTTATTTTAAAATTGCAAGATAGTTTCGTATTGAAAATACATATGAAAAAAAATCTCTGGGGAAATGTGGATAATTTTCCTAAAGGAACTTTAATTAATTTACTTAAATTTCATACCCACTCTTTTATTCTGGGAACCCTTGACATAACTTAAAATGCAAATATTAAAAATTCCCTTTATTATGGTGGAATTACAGACTTTTCAAAGTGCGATACATTTCTATAACCCCAAAAGACAAACCATACAAATCAGAATGGAAACATATCTCGGTTTTGAACAGATTAAAATGCTCTTCTTTCTTCATATACTGCAAAGATACATTGAGTTCTAGAATTTCACCCTGAAGACAGGTAAAATGAGCTATTTATTATAAAAAAGGAAAAGACAGATAAAATAGGGAGAAATAACGCTTGAATTTCTTACTGTCATATCACATGCAGAGATGACATGCAGTGTTTGTGTCCACCAGTTTGCCCCTGATGGAAAATCAGATGTTCTTAGCCTGATGTATCCTCAGCACTGGCCTAACAAATGCGTAGAAGTGCAACAAGAGTATGGTGGGAGAATAATTTAATTTTGGCACATGAGAATACGTTGGTTACGTGTTTGATATCACAAACCTTGAATTTCTTTCCTTTAAATAGAACTCCTTTCAGCTGAGTTACTGTATCTAAATATCAGACTTCTGAGGTAATCACTTCCTTTTGTAATCAATAATGAGAAGCAGGCACATCTGGAGAGTGATTTATCTACTTTGTCTCAAAAATCAATCTTAAAGTGGGAAGGATCAACCCTTAGGATAATTGTTTGCTTGCAGTGAAAAGAAGGAAAGTTTATTCAGAGCTGGCTGTTTGAATTAAAGACACGTATGGATTACACTAGTGAAGGAGACACCCAAACTTGTACAGTCATGAATTCTATGTGAAAGGTACAAGTATTTCCTACCTTCATTCATCGGTTCAAAAATAGTTTCCCTAAACTATCATATCAATTCACTAGATTTAAAAATAAATTACTGCCAGCTAATTAGCTTTCAGGTGAAAGTTTTTGGTTCTCCAGTTGAAAAAAAATAGCTTGTGTTAACATGAATTGTTTTCCTTGGTACCTGAATTTCCTAGATACCTAAATAATTTCTGCATAAAAAAGGGTATAAACCTATGAAAGCTGCCACTATTCGTGTGTCTTTTTAAACATTAAGCCTTTTTACTAGTATCAATTGACTGACCAGACAGGCTTTTTTAAAGGATGACTGGTGGAAGTTACACCAGTGATTATCCCATCAAGCTCAATTTTAACAAGTGGTTGAAATACACTGAGAGGATGTGTTTGATAGAGTTCTACTCAAGGATTTGTAGAAAAGTTGATACATGTACAAGAAGAATATGCAGCTGTTTCAAAAAAAACTCAATAGTAAGTATGGGCAGATGAATAGTTGTGTTCATAACTTAATAAGTGTAATAACGGACACCTTTAGAAGGTTTGACGATACAGAGAATGTTTTTGCGCTATCTCACGTTTTGTATGGTTTAATACTTTGCACGATTTCGCACTTTGTTAAACCATTTATACCATCACAAAAAGGACTTGAAACAATACCAGCTTTTATAGCATACTTAGTGTTACGTTACACAAGCTTATTGCATCAGGTCCCAGGTGTAGAGAATAACCCATACAGTGTACCCCCAAAATCAGGGAAAAGCTACCTCAGTCACTGCAGTAATCTATGAATATGAATTTCATTAAGTGGTCTGAATACCCGAAGAGAAGATTTCTCTAAAGGCAAGGGTTCTCTTTGTATTTGGAGTGGCAGTTCATGTTCTCAGATTAGAGTTTTTCAAATGACTTATTCAATTAATTCAGTATTTTCCCTTTTCATGGATTATATGCTGTTATCTCAATTGTGCTCAATTTACCTATAAAACAAATCAATCCTCCACATTCAGATGTTTTGTTTGGTTGTGTCTTAGTTTAGATGAAAATCAAGATATGTAGTCAGAAATTAAGTGATTTTAATCAGAGAAGGGAAAAAAACCAAACCAGATTGTACAGAAAAGATAACAGTTTTTAGCCACAAATGTATGTGTGTACAGAACAGAGACAGGTTGTTTGCTTGTTTGTTTGGGGGGTTTTCAGTTTTGGTTGTTTGGAATTTTTGGTGGGTTCTTTTAAAATTTTTTACAATTAAAACAAACACTAATAGAAAGTACACCATGCTTACTACACAGCCATTTTCGATTCTAGATGTTATGCGGTTCTACTTTTTCTACTCAGTCCATTGGGTCTTTTATAATCCTATCACGAAGATTACTGTCAGCAGTCAGAGCATATTGTCTATTGCAGCAGTTATCCTTGCAGACTTCTTGTATATAAAACTGACTTAACATCTTCATCAGCCTAGACATGGCTCAGAGTAACAACCAGATGATTTCATATGATTTTTTTTTTTTTCCCATGGAAGTAATCTTATAACTGGAGTAACTGGAACACCAGAGATGCAAATCCATTAGGTTTCCATATGATGTTCAGCACTACCAAGGGAGAATTTCCTGAAGTTGGAGAAGTAATCATTAATTCACTATAGTTTTGAGTTTGAATTTAATTCTCTAAATTTAAACTCTAAATTTAATCCAGAGTAGACTGTAGTGGGAGAGGTAAAAAATGCTCATTAAAGTATAACAATATGGGACTAGTCCATATATATTCCAGACATGCACAATCAAAGGGACAACATGTTTTTTGGTTTTAGTTTTGGGTTTGTTTGTTTTTTATAATGGATATCTGCTCAATATTTAATGAGGTATTATTGGTTGGTTTGGTTTAGGTTTTGGGGGGGGGGGTAATTTATAAGTTTCTATTTTGTAGAAGATATTAAAAATCTGAGATTTAGCTTCTTACAGTTGCATTGCAGATAATCAATCTACTTACCTAATAAAATAGTTGCCTCATCTGAGGAACATATAAATGAACACAAATGCTTATTTAGCAGGAAGGATTGTGCCAATAACACAAGAATATATTACTGTTTTTTCAAAAGAATGCAAAAAGGACAAATATAGCTGATTATTTAATCTTATCTTTCTTTAGTTAAATATGAACTTATTGTTATCTGAACTGGCAAAACCCGTTTAAACAAAGAACAATGCACTCTTAGTGTCAAAAGAAGTCAACATTCTTAAAAAAAGGGGCAGCTGATTTTCACATGATTCAAGTTTATGAAATCAAATTGTCACTATTTCATCATATACAAGTTTAGAAACTGGAAGATTTTTCATGACCATAAGTGTTTCTTTAATATGTGGGCTTATTTTGTTAATGAACCACTTTTCAGAGAGCTGGTAACTATACATCATTTAGAACTCTACCCTAGAAAACTGTGACTATGGCCACTGAACTATGAAAGCTCCATGTATTAACATGGCTTGGCACCCTTGGAACCTAATACTGGTGCAAGAACCACAGCAATATTTATACAATGTTATTCATATAGGGTGCCTCACAGTAATTTCTAATGCGAGATAAAACAGCAGAAACAAGAAGGGAAATAAACACTCTGCCAAAAGACTATCTGAAAGTATTGGATTTCGATCTACCTGTAGCAAGAGGCAGAGCCTCAGGTTTTTTTATGATTCTGGAGACTTTGATTCTGGAAGTGTGGATGTGCATAATGGGGAAGAAAAATTGCTTTCCCTCAATTGATTTTAAAAATGAGAGGTTGAACTTTCCATAGACTGTACTCTGCCAAGGCTGAGAAGGACAATGGGGAATTATGAACTCATGTATAATGAAACAATACAAGGCCCTTAGTCAATGCAAGGGAACAGATAAATAAACTGGAAATCATTCAGGCAAACATTGTGGCAACTCCAGTTCTAGAGTAATATACAGAACTATTTCAGTCTTAGTAAAAAATCTTTGTGATAGCAATTTCTATTCGGGAAAAATATTACATTGATTTTCTTAAAAGTGTAGAAAAACAGAGAGAAAGACGAAGTTACTCAATATCACTGAGCGTGATACTTTAAACTTGTAAATAGAGAGGAAAGGACAGGGGTGGAAAGGAAAGCCTGTATTTGAAGGCACTTAAAGGAGGGGTTTTGTGCCAGGATACTCTGGATTATTTGAAAATGCCAAAATGATTTTAGCTAGAATCAACTGGAATGAAAGTTAAAGAGAAAATATATATTTATTGTAGCTTAAGATTTGTGCCATACTAATAGAAGAAAAAAAGAAAATTCCTGCAAACTCACCCTCGAATGTAGGACCTGAGTTGCTGGAAAAGATATATTTTAAGCACAAATTATATATTTATGGTGTAAGTGATTGTATATTTCAAATTGAAAATTTTCAATGACATTGAATTCTTGGGACCAGATTGTCTGCTCTTGTCAGACATTGCTGTTTTAGTGAAGATGAGGTTATTTTAGTACATAAGATTAACTAAGGACTCATCCTTAATAGCTTTTCTTTTTCTTTTGGATAGCGCACATATAATTTCCTGTTGTGTGATGTGATCAGTTTTCTTGCAAGTGGGAGATAGAGTGGAACTTATTTTTATGATTCTGAACAGTTGTGATTTAGAGTAATACTTAAATTGTTAAAATTCATGCAAGTGCAGGAACATTTTGAGTTTTAAATACCAGAACTGTTATAATCAACCTCTTGGCAGCTATGTTCCAAACATACACACATGCAGAAACACAAAGAATCTTCTCCAAATTATCTTAGTTTTGTAAAATGTAATGATCAGTACATTTTTTTACTTCATAGAAAGTAAACCCTGGAGTCTCTAGCTTGAAAGAAGAACATTTAATTCATATGTTGTGAAATAGATAACCTTTATTGATCTCAGACCTGTTAGACATGCTTAATAAGAAAAATTTTAATTGACTAATATTACTAACTGAAATTTAGCAACCAAACCCAAAATCACTGTTTGAAATATAGCAAAGATAACATAGTTCCTTTTATTCTTGTTACTGCCTCCCGCATTGTTCAGTGTGTTAAGTCAATGCATTTGTTAAAGAGGCATCTACAAATTCCTAGTGTTTCCACCTCCTAGTGACCTACTCCTATCCTACAATCCTTGTTCCTCATTCCATTCCGCTGGAATTCTCTCATGCATTATTGTCCCAGTAAAACCCTCAAAAAGCTAGGTCAGAAAGAGTATTAAATTATTTTAATTTCTAATGAAGCAGAGAATAAACACCGCTCTGGGGACTGAGAAACTCTGTAACAAAGAATTGAGGTCAATGAGTTCCTAAATTTCTCTGGACCTGGACAACAATTCTAAGCAAGTGGAAGAGCATTTATGTGGGGTAGACAGAATTTTTCCTCTTTTTTTTTATAAGATGTTTCATAAGTTCACTGGTTGCTTCGTGTGGGCATTGAGTAACATTAGGAGTAAGAATTGATGCCCTTGAAACAAAATTTATAGACCACATATTTGTGTGAGTGGGTATACTATGTACCTTAATGAAATGTGAAAATGAGAAGGGAAATTTCTAGATGGATTTGTATATTTAGAGTATTACACAGAAACAACATCTTAGTTCAATTTATTTTAAAAATTTGAGCAACACAATAAAGGTGAGGCTCATTTGCGTGATATTGATTTTTGGTGAAGGTTCTTTCAGATGTTGTTTACAGATAACATACAGCAGTGATCAAAACTCCAGCTGTGTCATAATCTCTTGAGTGACAATTTAATGTTACACAGTCAGGTGAATAGGTTAAATCTGTGGATTTGACTCAAGACAGAGAAATTTAGTGTGATTATTTGCTCACATCATGTTTGTTGGATGTTACTTTAGAAAACTGCACTACCTACTTCTCAAACATGATATTTCTGCTAGCTGAGACCACAGGCTGATCTTCCCTCTTCTCATGCAAGGTGCTATCAGACAGTGCTTTTCCAGCTCTGTGTATCTAGTAGATGCCATCATCTAACCTATCAGACAGCAGCCTACTGAGATGTCAGCATTGTGTTCTCCTTGATAACTTCAGACAGTTTCAGTTCATTTATACTGAAGAACTGGCTACAAGTTGTTATGCAACAAGACTTTATACAACCCACACAGCTGCTCACTCCTTTCTTTCCCCCTTTCCTGGAGTAAGATGAGAGAGGGATTCACATCAAGAGTGATAAAAATTGAGGGTCAAGCTATAGACAGCATAATAGTTAATAGTTAACTGATTCGATAGTTAATTCACAGCCTCTCACAGACCAATGCCCAGCCAGTTTCTCACCCACAGCTGCCATGGAAGACAAACCCCTCATCAACTTCATAGTTTACCTCAATTATTGTTGCTGAACATGACATTATACGGTATGGAAGGCACCTTCGATCAACGTGGGTCAGGTGTCCTAGTTATGTCTCCATCCTAGTTTCTTGACCAACCCCAGCCTAGTTGCTGTGAAGGGACAGTGAGGAAAAGAAAAAATCCCTCTGTATTATGGTTTTGCAGCAAGGGTTTTTTTTCCTGATGTAGGTGGGGATCACTGCAGGAGTGGTATCTGTGGGAAGATGGCTTAGTGTTGGGGCCAGTCTTTTTTAATATCTCTACCAATGGCCTGGATGAGGGGACTGAGTGCTCTCTCAATAAGTTTGCAGAGACACCCAACTGGGTGGGAGTGCTGATCTGCATGAGAGCTGGAAGGCTCTGCAGAGGGACCTGGACAGGCTGGATTGATGGGCTGAGTCAAATTGTATGAGATTCAATAAGGCCAAAAGCTTAGTTTTGCACTTCAATCACAGCAACCCGCGCTACAGGCTTGGGGAACAGTGGCTGGAAACTGCCCGGTGGAAAAGGACCTGGGGTTGCTTGTTGACAGCCAGCTGAACATGAGCCAGCAGTGTGCACAGGTGGCTGAGAAGGCCAACAGCATCTTGACTTGTATTAATAATGGTGTGGCCAGCAAGATTAGTGAAAAGATTGTTTCCCTGTACTCGCAGCTGGTGAGGTTGCACCTCGAATACTGTCTTCAGTTTTGGGCCCCTCAGCACAAGAAAGACAATGAGCTGCTGGATCGTGTCCAGAGGAGGAAAACAAAACTGATAAAGAGTCTGGAGAACAAATCTTATAAGGAGTGGGTGAGGAAATGGGGTTGTTTAGCCTGGAGAAGAGGAGGTGGAAGGGAGACCTTGTTGGTCTCTACAGCTACTTGAAAAGAGGTCGTAGTGAGGTGGGTGCTGGTCTCTTCTCCCAAGTAACAAGTGATAGGACAAGAGGAAATGACATCAAGTTGCACCAGGGAAGATTTAGATCGCATATTAGGAAAAAATCTTTACTGAATGAGTGGTCAAGCACTGGAACAGGATGCTTGGGGAAGTGGTGGAGTTTCTTTCCCTGGAGGTGTTCAGAAAAACGTGCAGATGTGACACTTTGTGACATGGTTTAATAGGCATGGTGGTGTTGGCCTGACAATTGAACTGGATGATCTTAGAGGTCTTTTCCAAATTTAATGATTCTATGAGTCTGTAATTCTAAGATGCTAGAAGCTGGCCCCATGTTGGATGGAGCCAGTCCCAGATGGCTCCAAGACGGCCCCTCTGCTGGCTAAAGCTGAGCTAATCAAGGATGTTTTACAGCACCACTGAGAAAATACATTTAAGAAGGGAAAAAACCACTGTGCAGCTGCAGCCATTAGAGAGAAACTGAGAATATGACAAACAACTACACAGATATCAAGGTCAGTGAAGAAGGAGGAGAGGGAGGTGTTCTAGGCGGCAGAGCAGAGATTCTCTTGCTGTCTATAATTAAGACTGTGGTGACTCAGGTTGTCCCCTTGCAGTATGTTGAGGTCCATGATGGAGCACATAGCAGCCCATGGAGGACCCAATGTCAGAGGAGCTAGAGGTCCCTGAAGGAAGCTGTGACCTCATGGAGAGCCCATACTGGGGCAGTCTCTTGGCAGGAACTGCAGCCCATGGAGAAGAAGCCATACAGAATCACATTTTTTGGCAGGAGACATGACCCAGTGAGGGACTCAGCACTATAGCAGTCTGTTGCTGAAGGACTGCACCGTGTTAGAAAAGATGTACAGAGGAGCAGTTCATGAAGATCTGTAGCCCTTGCAAAGGACTTGTTCTTGAAGGACTCTCCTCCGTGGGTGGGACACAATGCTGGGGCAAAAGAAAAGGATGAGGAAGGAGGAACAGCACAGATAATGCATAATGAACTAACCACAAACTCTGTTCCCGGTGCCCTGTGCTGCTTAATGTGGAGGAGGTAGAGAAAATCAGGCGTGAAGTTGAGCCTGGGAAAAAAAGACAAGTGGGAGGAATATGTTTTAAGATTTACTTTTGTTACTCATTACTTTAATTTGACTGGCAATATGCTAAGTTAATTACCTCATATAAAATCTGTTTTCCCTGTGATGGTAACTGGAAAGTGATCATCTGTCTTTATCTCAACCCATGAGCTTTATTGTTGTATATTTCTCTCTTTTATTTTCAATGCAATGAGAATGGTAAGAAAGCCTTTCTGGGCACCTGACGGACGCTCAAGGTCAGTTCATCACACCCTTACACTGTGCAAGCACTACCCAGTCACAGCCAAAACCAATAGTATATTATCAACACTGTTTCAGTCGCAAATCCAAGACACAGTATCAGATGGGCTGTTGTGAAGAAAGCTGACTCCATCCCAGGCAGATCCAGTACAGTCATTCAGTGAAACAGCAATTGCTTGCATTTTGAAAATGTTATTGTTTCTGAGGAAATCATATCCATGGTAAAAGTTGACATTTCAAACATAGATGTTCTAACATAAAAATTCCTATATTCTTTCCAATGGGAATAGGACATGTTTTCCTCCATTGTGTCTTTACTGCTTAGTAGAGGAGATGGATGATGGTATTTTCAACTTAAATTAATGTCTTATTCCTTATCTTCTGCTTTTTCTCTGTCCAAAATAGAACATAAATATCAAGTAATTCTATCATTTTATACATAGGATGAAGACCTAGATCAGACCACTTTTTAGCTCAGTGGATGATTTAATGTTTCCAAAGACACATTGATTATAAAGCAGTATCAGTGACTCCTGAATTTCTTCACAATGACATTGTAACCTTTATGAGTGGATGGCTCTTTGTGCTAATGATATAGGAAGTGAACAGATGCAGTTCTCCCTTGATGAGAACTGCTACTTTGGATGGTTGATTTTTTTATGGTTTGATCCAAAATCCATTAGTGTCAGTGAAACTTCTTTCATACTCAAAGGTCAGCATGCTCCAAAGGATTTGCAAGACTGGGCTGGATTACTAGGCCAAATATAACTTTCAGGTTATTATGAAGACTTTTACGAGTTTCTAGTAAAAAATTCTATGAAGTTTTATCAAAAGCCTAATCTGACATTGAGAATTAAAATTTACAAAAGCACTTCTAAGCTTTCTAGATTTTTGCTTCAAAATAATATTACGATGTTGTTAAAAATGCTTAGGAAAAAGTGACTGTAAAAAATATTTTATTTAAATAAATAACACAATAGAAAAATATTTAAAAAAAATAAAAATGCAGTAGTTTCCCTGTCCAAATGCGTGAAGATTTGAAATAAAGATGTCAATCAGCCTGCACACAACATCATGTTATGTCTCTTTCCAGAATTGTAATTTATCAATTTTACTTGCTTCATTTTATACTGTAGCTTGGTTCCTATGAACAATAGACCAGAGCCAAGTTAATGAAGCCAAATATAATGAGTGTCAGTTACTAAAAAGCATATTTCTTCAAGATTTACCCCCAAAATTCTACATATGGTTGATTGCTTTCTTTATTTATTTATGTATGTGCTTATTTATTTATTTAGGTGCAATCTCTGAGATTCAAGTATACAAACTAGTCTGTACAATTTTCCATTGCAATGGTAAGAAGCATATGAGAATCTATGTTTGTAAATAGCAATAGAGGAATAGGAACACACAAAAGTGCGTAGCTAATTGTAGTAGCCAGCAAGGATTTTTTAAAAAGGTTTGATTATGTTTGATTGGACACAAAAATCGTGTGTTATATGATCTGATGTTTTATTTCATGACTGATCGACTGCAGGTTTTTATAATTGAATTTCCAGTGTACACACTTTTCAAAATGAGCTTGTCATGAATATGCTTAATTCTCAAATAAAAATAAATGTTTCCAGGGAAACTCTCACTGATAAACTCATTAATTAGAACAAGCGTCAGAAGGGTGGGAATTAGGGGTCTTAATCAAAAGAATAAAATTTTACTTTTTATGGTTTGCCATTGATTATTCACACTTATTTTTATCGGTTACTAGTGCAAATTCTTTCTACTTTGAGCTAGACAAGCAAGAGAACAGGACGTGATACTGAGCATCCATGAAAGCACAGGAAATAGAGACGATTCATCAGCATCTGTTTAGGACTAGCAAGCTTCTCAGGCCGTACTATAATAGCAAAGGAGTGCAGCAATGAACCTGAAGTTCCTTTTGGCTTTAACAGACTAAACGTGCTTATTTAAGTAATTTCAGTGTTCAAAAGCAACGCAATTCAATGAAAACTGTATTGTTTCTTTAAGATCTTTTCATTGCATTTTCTGGCTTAGTGAAAATATCTGCAAACTAAATGTGTTAATGATATTCCTTAAGTTTTTATAAATACATAAATCAAAGTAGAACTGTTGTTCTTGCTTTATGATGAAATATTTTTCAGCTGAAGCCAATTATACTTGCAGTGGCTTATCACAGCAATTATATGAAGCAGCAGGCCAGTCACTAATGACTTTTTTTGTTAGGGGAGTGTTAAGAACACTTCCAGCAGAGCTCCATTACCTGGATTACAATCACAGTTTTAAATTAGGCACCAATACAAGTAATTCAGTTTTGGTTTTGTACTTAATTGGTCATTAACTTGTTCATGTCAATAATTTTATTCCTGTGCCAGTCACTCATTAAACAATCCCTGAAATATCTATCCAGAAGCATTCCTTGCTGCAAAAGAAGCAAGAATACCTTGTAAAACATTTCTGTGTCTTCTGTGCCACCTTTATATCCTCATGAGAAACTTTAAATGGTAAAACATTTGTTTTTCCACCATAGTAACTGTGTGGCCATTAACATAAAGTCAATAGGAGCCTGGTAATTGCTATTCTTGATCAGGCAATATTTGGGGGTTAGTCCAACATCTTGCTGCTGTCAGTAACTGGAATCACATGCTCATAAAGAAACTGAAATGAGCAATCATGAAACAACTTCCCTGAGAGGGGAAATGCCTTCCTATTCCCAATTGTTACCTATTGTTTTATGTCCTGAAATAAGAGAGTTTGTAAGGTTGTTTTTTTTTTTCAAAAAAATAAATCTAATTCCATGCCAATGTGAATACTCTCATTATCCATATAAATGTTTAATCCTTTTTAAAATTCTGCTAATCTTTAAGGCCTCAGTGATATTTTTGTGGCAATGAGCTCTCTAGGTTAATTATGCATGTGCAACAAAGTATATCCTTTTATCAGTTTAAAATTTAAATCCTGCCTATTTACTGCTACACATAAGAACTTTATAAACTTACATTGTATAATTTTCCGCTGCAGGCATTTTCCTCAAGTGAATGGATGCATGAATGTAATGGCTGGAGGATGCCCTAATAGGCTCTTCCCATCTCCAACTCCTCTCCTCAGTGTGTTTCTCCATAAAACTGATTTTTGGATCAGTGGTTTTGGTTTGAAGCTGTGTCTAAGACAGTTAAGCGCAGGGTCCTCCAAGTAGATTTGGACGAAGGTCAAAATGAATGATCTTTCTGCACTAAAAACTAAATAGATTGTTGAAGCCATACTCAGACCACCCTGCTCAGACCAGACAGAAACCAAGGATAAATAATAAAAGAAAACGTTATGTGAATATGCATGTAGCCCATAATTTGTGGGGTTTTCAGTCTCTCCATAGTGACTGCACTACAAATCATTTTTTAATATAATCTAGCCTTTGAGCTAGGAAAGCTAGGTCATTTAGTTCAGGCAATAAGAGTTCACAGCTTTTACATCCAGAGGTCCAGCTGCTCTTCCTCAAGAGATATCTAGCACATTTGCTAAATTTTAAATACAAGTTCAGTTATATTCAGATATATGCTGTGTCCAAACACCAAGGGGAATTGTGCAAACAGGTTTTATATGAGACACTGTTTTGAAGAATTTTTAAGCAACTGATTAAAATTAATGTTGTGAGCTCCTCCTGCTGACTTTTTAACATCAACCAAACAACATTTGGATGATTAAATAATTCTCTATTCCTGCAGAATACTCATTGATTTGAGAGTTTCTTACATAGAGACATTGTAAGGTTATATTCACTTATGCTAGTTCAAAGGAAAAGACGGAGGAAAAGAAAAAGATGAAGGCAGATTATTAATAATAATAGAGCAGTCAACTCTTGAGATAACAGGAAGGTGAAAGTGAGATATCCTGGTATTGCAGTCTGAGAAGGAAGAAGAACGACAGCATAACCAATTTGATCTCCTTCTGTGACAAGGTTATCCATTTAATGGACAAGGGAGAAGCTGTGGATGTGGTGTACCTGGACTTCAGTAAAACCTTTGACACCGTTTCTCACAGTATCCTGCTGGAGAAACTGGCTGCCATCAGCGTGGACAGGCACACCCTTGGCTGGGTTAAAAACTGGCTGGATGACCGGTCCCAAAGGTTTGTGGTAAATGGAAGTAAATCCAGTTGGAAACTGGTCACGAGCGGTGTTCCCCAGGGTTCAGTGCTGGGTCCAGTCCTGTTCAACATCTTTATCAATGATCTCGATGAAGGCATCGAGTGCACCCTTAGCAAGTCTGTGGATGACACCAAGCTGGGTGCAAGTGTGGATCTGCTTGAAAGAAGGGAGGCTCTGCAGAGGGATCTGGGCAGGCTGGATCGATGGGCTGAGACCAACGGGATGAGGTTCAACAAGGCCAAGTGCCAAGTCCTCCATTTGGGTCACAACAACCCCATGCAGTGTTACAGGCTTGGGGAGGAGTGGCTGGAGAGCTGCCTGGCAGAGAAGGACCTGGGGGTGTTGGTTGACGGCCTGCTGGACATGAGCCAGCAGTGCCCCAGGTGGCCAAGAGGGCCAATAACATCTTGGCCTGTATCAGACCCAGCGTGGCCAGCAGGAGCAGGGAGGTGATTGTGCCCCTGTGCTCAGCACTGGTAAGGCTGCATCTCGAGTGCTGGGCTCAGTTCTGGGCCCCTCACTACGAGGACACTGAGGGGTTGGAGCGTGTGCAGAGAAGGGCAACGAGGCTGGTGAGGGGGCCGGAGAATAAACCTTACAAGGAGAGACTAAGGGTTGTTCAGCTTAGAGAAGAGGAGGCTGACGGGAGACCTCATCACTGTTTAAAACTACCTGAAAGGGGGTTGTGACAGGGTGGGTGCTGGTCTCTTCTCATAAATGACAAGTGATAGGATGAGAGGAAATTGCCAGGGGAGATTTGGACTGGACGTAAGAAAGAATTCCTTTACTGAAAGAGTGGTCAGGGGTTGGAACAGGCTGCCTAGGGAGGTGGTGGAGTCACCATTCCTGGAGGTGTTTAAAAAAAGGGTAGATCAGTTCCTTAGGGACATGGTTTAGCAGGGAGACAGGCACGGTTGGACTCAGTGATCTCAGAGCTGTCTTCCAACCTTATGATTCTATGGTTCTATGATTCTATGATTCTATGATAACAGGTAAAGGGCCCATTCCTTAAATGAGTCATGGAAAAGAAGATGGCCTAGTATCTTGGTAGATAGCACGAGCTGTGCGTGCCTGTTATCAACCAAATGTCTTACTTGGAATCAAGCCCTGTGGAGCAAATGGATTCCTTCACAACTTTTCGAGATCAGACTAATGTAAAGAATAGGACATTTTGCCAAGTGAAGAAGTGCTTTCGCTCTGTATCAGAAGTAGCTCAAATGTGCACCTACTTTGGACTAAGGGAAATGGAAGTTTAAAGTTTTCCTTTTTTTATTTAATATCATAAAAATTATAAAGACTTTTAATCAGTATGACTGTGTAATTGTTTTGTTAAGTTGAAGAATGTTGATGTTAATTTAGGAATACAGAAAAGACTATCTTAAACAAGATGATCTTGAGGTTGTTGGAATAAGGAATATTGAAATTTACGGGTACCATTTGGTGTTGAATAGATCTTGAGGGTCTGTTAAGAGGAATAAACAGTTTTGTAACTGCAGTGAATACGGAGATTGAAAAAGTGTGCTAAATTACTAAGGACTGCTGGAAAGATCTGAGAAACCATGAACAGACTTTTCACTTGTATAACATTACACTGAGAAACTCTCTCAAGAATTAGCTCTTGCCATCTTGCAAAGATGCTGAAGAAGACTGTGATTTGGATGACAGAATCATAAAGAAGTAGAGGTTGAAAAGGAGTACTCGACTTTCTGCAGTCTTTGGAGGTTAAGACAGGATAATGGAGATTAGCAAATGGGAGGAGAACTGGAGATAAGAAAGTGTTGAAGAGAATTTCCAATCCTGGTATTAATACTCATGATGAGAGAAAAGCAGTTGCATAAGGGAACAATAGTAGATAGAGAGTATTAGTAACAAAACCTGGAAAATATGGAAAAGAACTAGGAGGTGTTGGTGGGTAGATGGCTGAATATGAGCCAGCAGTGTGCTCAAGTGACTAAGAAGGTCAATAGCATTGTGGCATGTATGAGAAATACTCCGGCCAGCAGGAGCAGGGAAGTGGTCATTCCCACGTACTCAGCACTAATGCGGCCACACCTTAAATATTGTGTTTGGTTTTGGGTCCCACACTACAAGAAAGACACTGAAGCACTGGAATGCATCCAAAGAAGAGAAACAAAGCTGGTGAAGACCATAGAGTGCAAGTCATGAAGAGTGGCTGAGGGAACTGAGATTTTTCAGCCTAGAGAAAAGGAGGCTGAGGGGAGATCTTATTGCTCTCTATAACTGCCAGAAAGGAGGTTGTAGTGAGGTGCTGTCAGTCTCTTTTCCTAAGGAACAAGTGATAGGATAAGAATAAATTACTTCAAGTTGCAGCAAGGGAGGTTTAGAGAGGATATCAGAAAAAAATTCTTTGCCAAAATATTTATCAAATTTTGGAGCAGGCTGCCCAGGGGAGTGCTTAAGTCACCATCCCTGAAGGTATTTAAAACAAGTGTAGATGTGATAACCGGGGAAATGGTTTAGTGTTGGATTGGCAGTGTTAATTTAAGGATTGGGCTTGACAGTGTTAAAGGGTTTTTCCAATCTAAATGATTTGATGTTTCTACAGAATGGTGATCAGGGAGAAAGCATACACCATTACTGAGATTCTCAGTAATCATAATAAGGTAGTGGTAATAATAAGATAGAGAAGGTGGTAGCAAGAAATTATCAGCTGTTTTAATATAAGATGCTCAGAAAACTGAAAGGAAAAACTTGCAATACTAATATATACTATGCAAAGAAATAGTGAAATGTTAGCAGAATCTTAGAAGAACAAGAGTCAGGACCGGAACATTCTTGAAATGCATCATCTCTTCAGTGAGACATAAATAAAAAATGAGAAATAACACTCTATTAATGAGATTACACAAAATTTATGCAAACAAAGGAAAGATAGTTAAACTAAAAGAGTCAAAGATTATTTTGGAGAAATACTATGAAAGCTATCTTACTGGGGGGAAAGGATAGATGTCTATAAACACTTGTCATGACAAAGTTGTCAATATATTAAAAAAAAAAGAGAGAGAGAATAAATACATTAAAAGAAAGTTCTGAGACTCAAGCCACAATATTGTGTATTTTCCAAGAGAGGGGAAAGTTTGAGGAATGAATGTTGTAGCTGGAAAAGATGGAAAACTTGAGATTTGGTCAAACAAAAACTGATGGGGAAACGCAACGGTCATCTGTAAGTGTATGGAGATAAAAATTAACAACAACTAGCCTACAGGTCAATACTAGAATAAGAATGAAATGGGCTGACTGTCAATTGATACAGTTCACATGAGAATCAGAATATGTCATAGATCAGTGACATCCTAGAATAAATAATTGTTTTTATTACTATTATTGATATTATTATGCAAAAGAAAACACTCTGATACAATTTCATTTCAAAGATTTGAGAGTTGGATTATGTGAGGTGTTTTTTCCCTAAGAAAGTGTATAGGTTTAATGATTTGGGAAATCTTTAGGGTCTTGTTTGTTCTGAATCTAAGTGGGTAAGAAAACAGAAGAATGAAATGGCCAAGCTGAATGTGGAAAAAATCAGTAGCTTAAAAACTTACTGTCAATAATGTGAAAGGATATTTGGAGTAACAGAAGAAAGGTAAAGAATAAAGAAGTAACTGTGCTTTTAAGCAGGAAACACGTAAAATAGTTTTACAAAGTAATTTAGATGATAATTGCGTGCAGGCAATTGACTCCAGTCAATGACTCCATTCGAATTCACCAGCTGCATTTGGCTTACTTAATGCCTAGAGGTACTTAAAAAAAAGTCAGTCACAATAAAGGAGGGGAATTGAACAAGTAAGGGGGAGGGAAAAAAAAAAGGGCTTTTTAAATCATTGCCCATATATTGAAAGGCAGGCTAAAATTTATGTGTTGGAGCAGGGTGCAATTTCATCTGAAAATCTCCAGGTATCTAAAGGAAAACTCCCAAGATTCGTTTTTAAGGGTTTTAGTTGTTCTTACTTTAATTAACATTTTGCTATATTTAACTTGTGGTGCACAGTGTATCTTGAAAAAGAATTAATTTTAGGACAGATGCTTTAGTTAAAGAGAAAAAGGCAAGAGAACAAAACTGAACAAACATTGTCCAAGCTCTTGTGATTACCTGGAAATGTATGTGTCCAATGGAGCATACAAATTGATTTTGTTGAGTGAGTGTTGTTTGCTACTCCAAATTAATGGTGGTACTTTTTCCCTGCCAAAACAGGAGACTCCAAGTAAGGAGAGAGGAGATCCCTAGTAAAGAGATACAGTTCTGGGTACCAGCTGTTTCAGCATAGAGAGCATTGTGGAATGGCTGGTTTCCCTTACCCATAGAACATGTGAGTCTGTGTGGGTGTCACATAAATAGATAAGCTCTGGTAGGTGGCTGAGCGATGCCCTCCTGTTGAATCATGAGATTCAGGATGGACCCTCTAAGCTCCTCCTCACAGGGAAGTCTTGGTGTGGCTGGATCCATCCCCTGTCCCAGACTTGGACAGCGACTCATATGTAAAAGATTATGTGAAAATATGCACGTGAGTGAGCCACCAGTCAGAACCAGTGCTACCTGTAAGAGTCTCCTCTCCTCAGAGGGTAACACCCAGAGAGTCAAATGGGCTGTCGGCAGAGTAGTTTGTACTGTTTCTCAATGCCTGTCGAGTACCTCTCAAGGACTCTCACAGAGACAACTTCACAATGCTAAAATAATGGATTATTTGTTTAAAGTGACAGATAAACCCAAGTTTGGAATTGCTATTTATAAATTCACTTGCTGCATTTGCACTAGATGATTACAGTTAGTTAACAAAGATCGTACATGTATGTGTATAAAAATTGAGTTAGTAGTCATTTTCGCGGCTAACATCTGACAAATTCAGAGGCATGACTCAACAAAAAGACATCCCTTCTTGGAGGGGAAGGGAGGTGCAGGCCTGTCAACCTGTCCATCAGGTAAGTTGCTCTTCCCTCAAAAGAAGAGTTTTCAGATGCAATTTTACACTTTTAAAAACTCTGGTGCCGCTTGGTGAGGTGGGACTAAGTCAGTTACTATGTGTTGATTGGCTCTTGGCAAGGCCAGCTGTGTCAGATGGGGGACTCAGGCAGTTTGTCATGCTTTCAAGGCAGAGAGCTCGGTATGTGCTTTCAGGAGTCTTTCTGGTCCTAACTGAAGGAACATCAGGCCTTGAGCCCTCCACCTCACCTCAAATTTCACTCAGCTGATTTGAGTGCTAGACCATCACCCACTCTGCCTATTTTACCAGATAAACTTGTTCAAACCAAACTGCTCACTTTTACAAAGTCACAATGACTTCGGCGTTTGCCCTCTCTTGCAATTTTGGCCTCGGCAAGTCAGACAAGTCTGTTTTACCATGAGCATTAAAAACAATGCTCACCTTTATGGTTAAAATGAGGATATGACAGGCAGTGGGTTTACTGTAGAACATCTGTGAAAGAGGAAGGTCAAATAAATTTCTTTATTTCCAGTAGTTGCTGAAAAAAGAGTGAACCAAGACATGGAGAATGAGGAGCTGAGAAGTTAAACTGCAATATGATGAGCTGTCACTGTCTTTCCACTGCTATCCAGAGCTGAGTGCAGCTCGTTGGGTTATCATTCTTTTTTGGATGCAGGTTCATCTTATGTGACGTAATGCTCAAACTTTTCCCATCCAGAAAGAATAATTATTGTTGTTTTTATTTAATTGAATGAGATTATTCAAGGTGAGCCAGGCATAGCAGAATCTTGAATGCTATGAAATCAATAGAAATTAGATGCTGCAATATCCACTGTTATATTTGCAATATTTGTGAATTCACAAGAAAGGACTGAAGAGTTATGCCAAATAACTGGTTTCCATGGATGTTTTTTTAAATTGAAAGACTGAATGAAAGATGCCGTTCTAGGGTCTACATGTCATAACTCATAGTAGGCTTGTAAGAAAAGGGGTGATTTTCAAGCAACACTCAATGCAAAGCTGAACTGTGAAGATATACTTGTATATTTTGGGAAAGATACATTTCATTCATTAGTTTTGGAAATTTTCTTAAGCTTTGTGAACTCCTGTAAATACTAAATGATATCTGTTTCTAATAATCAAATAATAATGTCAACTTTTGTCAGAGAAGCACAAAAAAAGGGGTAGATTTAAGGTAAAAGAATTAAGATAAAACAACATGCAATGGCTCAAGAGATATATCTTGACTTTCTTTTCAAGCTATGCACAGGAATTCTAGGCTAGATTCTGATACTGATTTCTAGAATTCCTGTTCTGAAACAGTCAGAGTGGTCTCTTGGAGGGTGGCAGGTGTTAAGCGTCTGGAGATGATTGCATATATGTGAATAGGCTGGGAGGAGGAGAAAATACTTTACTTAAGTCTCCTAAACACATTGAACATATCTGCAATTGCATAAACATGAAGAAACCTGTGATGTTGTTAAAGGATGCCTATTTTTTTTTTTAAAAAATATTTAATTGCTGTTTTTCTTTTAAAAAAAATAATATAATTTTTAAATATATGGTTTTGCTTTTGTCTGTAGCTGCAACAATTTTAATTGTTTGGGAAAACAGCATCACAGTTTTAGATGGTGGGGCTTCACTAAAGCCAGTAGAGCTTTTGTTATTGTTTATCATTGTCAGTGCAGAACAGCTGAGGCTATGTAAGACATAGACTAATTGCCACTTAGAGGTATGTCAAGAGAACTGGGACCATGCAGCCAATCCATCTGTCACAGAGCACTTGACTAAAGATTAAACTCATGATTCTACAACCTCTAGTTTATATTAGCAGAAATCTGTACTGGAGTAAATGTTAAATTATATTCATGTGTATGTGTAAGACAATAATTCAGAATCAATGTATACCTCAGTCTGATTGAATGGTTGCATATAGGGTCTTAAAAGGAAGCAAATATCTTCATATGGAAGATGAAGATATTTAAATAAATGAAAAATCAGAGATCGATCTCTTGAAGCTATCTATACACCTAATAACACTTTGGGTCACTTGCCACAACCTAGTTTGAATAAGATAATGAAAAAATGTGTTGTGAAACCTGAACTATTCAGGAAAAGAGTGATTGATTGTCTTGATGCAATGTTTTTTCCTTTTTCATTGTTTTACATAATTTTCTTTTTCATCATTTCACATCACTATATGCTATTCTAACACTGTCTCTCTCCTAGGTTTCATCCCACTGGAATAATTTTCTAGATAAAATAATCCACTCTTTACAGAAAAATTGATTGAGAATGTTTCTTTACTATGTATATTCTGTCTTCCATATACTTTACACCCATAATTAGAGTTTTAGAAAGCTAACCTTTTTAATAATAAATACATTATGTCAAGGAAATGACATACGATTCAACTTAAAGATAATGAATAATCAGGAATGATACTAATGGTCCTTTAATGTTAATGCCATTCTGATAATTTAATATGGCAATTAATTTTGCACATGAAACACATGAAGGTGCTTTGAATATTTTTTTTTAAAATCTTCATTTTCTAACTGTTGATAGTTTTGCAAATTTAGGATTAATACTGAGTAACTTTCACGGTCGGTTTTAGCTTTATATGTTATCACCATAACAACCACTTAACTCTTGGAGAACAGATTCACATTAATATTATTTATTATTATACCCATTAATTATATTTAAGATAATTTCTGTTGGTAATGTTACTCCACTGATGGTCTTAAATTAACAAATCATAACTCAGCTCATTTCCTACATAAATTATA
This sequence comes from Neomorphus geoffroyi, assembly GCA_033558235.1. NCBI lineage: Eukaryota > Metazoa > Chordata > Aves > Cuculiformes > Neomorphidae > Neomorphus > Neomorphus geoffroyi. The sequence goes on from JAUMJM010000005.1 coordinate 747,443, forward strand.
TATCATGATTTGATATGTTTGTGAGAATGTTGAATTTGAGGACCTGGCAAACATCTCGAGGACCCGTCATCAGTGTCATTTTCAAATTGAATGGAAACTGGTAGATTGAACTGCTTTATGTGAGAATGTATTTCATATTGCAATTTGATGAACAGTGTTAGGTGATTGTTTAAATTGAGGTCAAATAGGCTGTTCTCGGTAGCTAAGATTCATAGCAGTTGCTTACAACAGTATCACTCTTTAGGACACTTAAATATACAACTCCAATTCTAATTGCACTTAGAAAAAGTAATTGTTGCATGCACTACTGTCATATGTTTGCTGCAGTTATAAAATGTGTAGTGTTTAGCCAAATGAAGTGCTACGCTACATAATGGAAGCTAGATATACCCAACCCATGTGCACCCTTGGTCTTTCAGGATAATACTATTGTACACATGTTAACAAGGAACAAAACTGTCTTAAGGGATGGTATTCTTTTCTAGGTGGCTTGACGGCTCACCCTTTCTACAGCCCCCTTTACTTATTTACTGTACCCAGAGTAGCATTAGATAGTATAAATAACATAGTTACCTAGTTTAAGATAGATAAAACCCTTTATCCACTCATGGTAAATGAAGTGTCTGTCTCCCATTCATTGTGCATATTTAGTAGTTGTTGAGGAGTCATCAAGCTTCCCACTTGGCTTTGTGGGTACACTTTGTCCAAAACCTGTTGTGATTTATTTAATTTGTGCCAATTTCCTCAATATTTTCTATATTACCTCCAGAAAAACCTTTTACTACAATCAATCTGACTAATACAATTTGTACAGTGCAATACTAAAGCTTTTAAAACAGAAATTTCCATTATAAAATACCACCTCCTCTCACCCCTGTTTTAGAGCTTATCTTGGCCTTTTTTTAAAGTAAGAGAAAAAGACTAAATATATTTTGTTTTGTTTTCCCAGAAATGATAAAGACTGAATTGTAAAATTATTAGGAAAAATTATACAGGGATAAGAAAATAGCTGAAGAAGGAAGGAAGGAAGGAAGGAAGGAAGGAAGGAAGGAAGGAAGGAAGGAAGGAAGGAAGGAAGGAAGGAAGGAAGGAAGGAAGGAAGGAAGGAAGGAAGGAAGGAAGAAAAGAGAATTCATAGAGTACTGTGTTAGAAGGGACCTCAAGGATCATCTGGTCCAACTTTCTTGGCAAAAACATGATCTAGACAAAATAGTCCAGCACCCTGTCCAGCTGAACCTTAAAAATGTCCAGTGTTGGGGAATCCACCACTTCCCTGGGCAGATTATTCCAATGGCAAACTGTTCTCATTGTGAAAAATTTTCGTCGTGTACAGTCAGAATCTCCCAGGAGTAACTTGTACCCATTATCCCATGTTTTCCACATCACTCTTTGTAAAAAAGGAGTCTCTGTCTTCTTTCAAGCCATCTTTTAAACACTGGAACATGGTGCTAAGGTCTCCCTCAGACATTCTCTTCTCAAGGATGAACAAACCCAGCACAGTGTTCACTCATATTGAACTTTTTGTCTACAGTCCCTTTCTAAGGAGCTGCTTTTCAGCTGAGTAGGTCCCAGCTGTGCTTCACTCCTAGGTTATGTTTTCCCAGGTGCGAGACCTTACATTTGTTCTTTTTGAACTTCATAAGGTTATAGTCAGCGCACTCTTCCAGCCTAACCATGTCTTTCTGCAGTGTGGCTCTCCCTTCTGAAATGCCCCCTTCCCTACTCAGCTTGTTATTGTCAGTAAACTTCATCAAGTCAGTTATTAAAATGTTAAACAGCATTGGGCCCAATATTGATCCCTGGCAGACCCTACTTGTGAAAGGCTGCCTGTCAGATGGTTTGCCACCCATTACACTTGTCCATCCCGCAACACATCAGTTCCTTCAGGAGAAGGCTGTGGGATACTGTACTGAATGCCTTGCAGAAATCCAAGTAGACAATTTCCACAGCTTGCCTCACTTAACAGAGGAGGTTACTTTTCCATAGAAGGCAATCAGGTTTGTCAAGTATGATTTTCCCTTGGTGAATCTGTTGCTGTCTTTTCCTACTTTTGTACTTCATTTGCCTTGTGATAATTCCCAGGAGGATTCATTCCGTAACTTTCCATGGGGCTGATGTAAGACTGATGGGTCTGTAATTTCCTGGATCTTCCTTTAAGTCCTTCTTGTAGACGGGAGTGATATGAGTCTTCTTCCAGTCTTTGGGGACATCCCTTTATCTCCACAACTTCTCAAAGACTATGACGTATTTTTTGCAGTGAAAGTTTAGTTGACAAGAATACGGCCTACGAAGGATTTTGAAGCATAACGGCCACTGAAAGACAGCTAACTTACTCAATGAGATATCTTAGTATTGTTCTATTGTTCTGGAGCATTACATATAATATTCGTTCAGATCTGGTTTCTCTGCATTCTAATTGTATTGTTTTTAAGCAAGAATTTCTGTACATTACAGAAATATAACCAAGATTCATTTTTTAATACAAAATATCTAGGATTCATGTAAAGCCATAATTTTAAAAGGATTTAATAAAAAAACCCCCATTCATTTAACAATCTGATTGAAACAAAATAAAGCAATACCTTTCAAGTAGACTGGAAAACATTCACAGAATTTATTTTTTCCAAAAATCAGAAACACTGTTGTGTTTGTTTTAAGGTGTTTTGTTTGTTTGTTTGATTGTTTTCTGGAGGAGGAAGTGGTTTGTTTTGTTTCATTTTAAATGCTGTTCTCACAGTTATTCAGGTCTATCTGAACAAATTACTGTCCTCTTTGTACTAACATCCCCTTCTTGGACACACTTGGGTGCTGCTGCACTACTCAGTGATTCACCTGTCCTAAGTACTATTGACCTGACCAAATATATCCACACAATGTAGCAACAGTTTAGCTGTGTACTGCAGAGTTTATTAGCTTAAAAATAGCACTCAGCACCACTTGTACACCACAGCCTAGGCAGTCCTGCAGTCGGAGGGTTCCTGCTCATCTTTCTAAATTGTAACCACCAAAACCAGTGCTGTGGAGTTTAAGCTGGCTACCTACAATTTCTACAGTTAATAGTCGAAAAGAATATACATAAATAAATAATTAATTGTCCCTCACCCTATAGAGCTGCCTAACACGTAGTATTAAATTTTATTTCAAGTATATACCCTTTATCTTTACTTACTGTAAGGGATATACTTGTTTTGCCTAGATTATTTTTGAGAACTAAAGGTAAATAAGGAAATTTCAGTAATATTGATCTGTTCACTACTTCTATGTTGCTTCTATCTTAAAATTCATAAGATATTATCCATTAATATATTTATTGATTTTAATACATTAATGCTATTTATTATAATATTTATTTAATGTCAGGACATGGATTAGAACTTTGCACTGTAAAGTAGATGATGGTTGTATTTTAGAATATTTAATAGATAAACTGATCCTAAAAAAAGCAAAGTTCTTAGTCATCCTTGTACTTTGGATATCTTTGAAACCAGATTCCTTAACTGACAGAAGGAAACAGAAGAATTGAATTCTACTCTACCTTATTTATCATCAATATCTTGATTATAGTTTTAAAATCAAAGGGAGACTTGAATATGATTTTCATATATAGTTTTGTGTTTGATTTTTAAATATGTAATAGAAGTCATTCTGAAAGAAGAAAAAGGGGGCAATTCAAGGAAAGATAAAACTCACTCTTCTGACTCTAAGATAGTTAAATGATATGAGACTATTTACCAATTTTTTTTCTAACCCAAAAGAATAGATATATGATACTGTAATGACATGAACTTTTACAAACATGCATTCAAAATTACATAGCTTAAAGGTGTCCCCGAGTGCTAAAGGCTGCTTAAAATTCTTGCAGATTTGGGAAAACGATAGGTAATTTCTTCATTATTTAGATCCCTAGACAGTGTGTTTGTAAAATTTCTTTGCTGTTGAGCTTTCATTTTGATGGTAAAATTATCACTTAGCATAGGCATGAAAAACCTCATACACGTGGAAGCATGACATAATTTCCCATAGCGTGAAGACTATAATTTACCGTGAAGAACTTCAGATGACTGGTTTAAGGGAAAAAATAAAAAAATAATCCAACAAAGTTGACACAGTTTTGTCTTTAAAGCCTAAATATGAGTCATGTGATCCCATGCTTTCACCTGTGCATTGTATCTACAAAAGCTAGAAGAGGGAAAAATGGAAAAAATGAAAGGAAGCCCTGGACATAAAGCAGCATTCTTTAATCATACCATATGCAAACAATCAAGAGTTCAGCATGGTAGATGAACAGAAAATTGGTGGAAGACACCCTCCATCTCCATTATAGTTTGATTTTAATTTGAATTTACTGTCCACTTCAAGAGAAAATCAAGAGATTTTGTGATTATTTGTACATAACATTCAATGAGTATTTGTAAGGAAAAGAAAGGAGAGAGAGGGAGAGATGTGGTGGGACGTGTTACTCAAAGGTGAGATCTTCACAGTAACAAGAACGTTAGCCTTATCTGGCAAGTGTCTCAAACCACTTCTCCTGCTATATGGTGGAGTATTCCCCTGGAAGAGATTCAGGAACGACAGATCCTCAGAATGACACTCCTTGATTGGCCGTTATTAAAGACTGTTTACATTGGAGACACCTGTCTTTAGATAGGCTTCTTTTCAATTAACTCAGATATCTTAAGCTAATGTCTGTATGTAATACATTCCCTTCATATTAGTGGAAAGAAACATCCTTTGGAGTTTGCAATGTTTAAGATAATACAAATCCTCTTCAGATGGTGCTTCTATTGGTAGTTTAATCTAAAGTGTGTAGACCAGATAATTACCTCTTGGTTCTTTATAGTTAGTTGAGCTAAAACCTGTATTAGATGTTTACCCATCTGAACACGTGTCCTATTATTTTTCTTAACATTTTATCTTTGTATAAATAACTACCTTATTATTTTAGACGAAGTGGAACAAATACAGAGAGATCTGTTTAGAAGAAAAGAGCAATTAAGAAAAAAACCCTCTTACGCTCTCTTCTTACATGTGAGTTAGAACTCTGAAAAACAATGATTCTGAAAAACAATGATTTTTGGATTTTCTGTAGATGGTATTTATCTATCATCTCAGCATATCTTGAGAGAAACCCTGATAATGGAAATGCATGCATCATAGTAAACCTGAAATAAACCTGAAATTTTGTTAGTTTCCATAAAATTTTAAATAAGCAATACTTTTTTGTATCTGCAAGTTCTGGGTGAACATATTGTAAACTGTTGTAGACAAAGGCTGTGAAACCTTAGTATGACTGGCTTACATATGAGGGACGTAGGTACCACCAGAGAGCAAAGAAATAATCCTAATGCTACACAACACCTGTTTATTTCTATTTGTTTTAATTTTCTTTCTGATTTGACAGTTAATGAAGGAAAGGGGGGTGAGAAATACATGATGTCACATTCAACATAGCATTTCAAATGCAGCAAGTGACAGTAGACAGTGCTGTTGTCTAAGTTCAGAACATGCCCTCAGAACAAATTTTTGCTGACTGTTATTTTTCAATAATTTTAATGGTTGCGTTTCATCCAGAAAATAATAAAATGCACCAGCAGAATATATATTTTTTAAAACATTAATTCTTGCAATAATGTAAAAAATTGCCTCACGTAGAATATTATTGGACATTGGGGGTAGTTCTGGCAAAGCAGACAAAACTAACCTTGGAAATAGTACAAAAGTTACTCTGAAACAGAAGGCTGACATCAGAGGTAAATGATAATTTTCTTAGGATATTTTTCCCAGAATGTCATTCCTGCCTTGTTTTACTTACATATTCATTCTTATTTCATAATACAATAAGGTAAATGGATTTTTTTTTTTAATCAGAAAATATTTAATACTTAACGCTGTAATCGAAGAATCAGTTTCAGGGCGAAATCAAGCCAGTGAAAAAACAGTAGACTTGTTATTGTGCCCTGAATATTCAGTTTTGTTTAGTGTTTCCAAATCACACAATTTTTAGATAAAAGATTAATATTTCATTCAGCTGTTTCCAGCTGAACATTAAATATTTTTCCAACACACAACAAAACAAAGGCCTTTATTACATTATGAAGTTAAGTGCACTGATTTCACTGTGTCACACTTTTGAGGAATATTTTTTTGAAGATTTACAATTGTTCTCCCCATCAGCCTTGCCTTCCCTATGCTGAGAAATCCATAAATTTTAAGTTTTTAACATTTTTTTATATTGAAATACATTCAGCAGATAATTAGATACTATTTGACAAGAATTTCTGCTCTGAAGCTACACTATTAGGAGTACAAGCTTTCATTTGGTTTAACCGAATCACTGTTACTATAAAAGGTCAGAGCAGAGCAAAACATCTCTTCTATTGCTCCACATTCCTGACACATCATTCCACTAAAAAGCTGGCATAGGAGAATGCTGGTTTTCCATTACAGAGAAAACCTGTTAAATCACAGAGATTACAGTTAATCAAAATGTAGTAGTTACTCCAGTACATCTTGCTGTCGATGGACTGCTCCTTCAAATATGAATTAACAAAGGCAAGTACTGAAGGAGCTAAGAGTCTTAATGAGGGGTGGATATTTTTTTACACTTTTTTTGTGTGTTATAGCAGCAACTATTGTCTAAACATTTACTGTTTGGACTATATTTTCAAACCTCATTAAAAATACAAAACTCAATTTTCATGGTTCAATCATATCAAGCATATATTTAATAGATGCCTAACCATAGGCATTGTGAAAAGCAGCACTAAATGAGAAAGTACTAAACGACCCTACTGCCCAAAGTGAAAGCCTTAAGATCTTTTCACTCTGAGAGAATAGTGTATCTAGCATTTTAGTACTAGTTGTGTTCTTTTGTCCACAAGAACGCTTCACACTTTACAGTTTAGCAGTATGGATAGACAGTAGTTTTGCGGGGTGTGTGTGACCTATTAGATCCTTCTGTGACATATCTTCTTTTTCCAAGCACTTATCTTAGAACAACTTAATGAGATGCTTACAGATGATACAGACCCAGACAGCCTATCAAACTAGATTCAGAATCAAGTTAAGACATTCTGAAAGACAAAAACCATCATGTTTGTAATGTGATAGTATATATCCATCTGTTATCCAGCATAAGGTATGATTTTCATATGCCTGATAGTATCTGAGACTTTTGCACGGTGATGACTGATACAGCACAATGTAAATAAATTACACCCTTCTGGAGCCATAGTTGGAGGCTAGAAAGGAGAGCCTGTGATATAGGAAAACTATTCTTGCATCCCAGCCTCACCCCTTGTGTCTCCTCCAGTGCTCTCAGTTTGGCCTTCACCTGGTGTAGATGAATATTATCCCATTGAAGAATGTTCTTTTTTCAGATGAGATATTGACTGTATTTGAGAGAACTTCTAATTCACCTACTCTGAGATTTGTGTATCTCTAACCTTCTTCACAAAATTCAGAGGAGAGAAATAATTTATATGTACATTTTGGAGGTGTAACAGGAGGAAGAAACTAAGACTGCTGGTGGGCAAGGACCACCCTGCAAGTAGAGGTTTCAATTTCAGACGTTTGTTTGCATAAGTGTTGGGTTCTTCTAGAAACGTCTCTAACTTTAGATAATGTGGATAAGGTTATATGGTTTAAGCTTCTCAGGAATTCATCATGTCCTTATATTATTAGGTTTTAGATATACTTGGAATATGATGAATGTTTATGGCTGTTTTAATTCTGTTTTTACTCTGGAGTTACTGGCTGTTCAGTATATTTTAAACTTTATTTTCTGGTTAATATAAAAAACATCACAGAAGACATCTGACTATTTTTTTACATAAAGCTTCTTTCACTATTTGAGTAGCTAGAATTTACAGATGAACTTGAAATACAACTTTATCAAATAATTTTTATTGCTTTTTCCTTTCTTCAGTGGTTGTAGCTGAATGAAATATATGTACCATATGTATCCTATGAAATGTACTCCTCATTGATATTAGACTGTAAACTGCCTCGTGATCTTGAGAGGGGGTCCCAGCATATCACTGCTACATTTAAGGAAAACTAAAGTTTTCTTTAGATAGTTCATATATTGAATATCATATATTGAAAACGTATATTGGTTATCACATATTGAAAATACAACTCTGACACTTTAGCAATAAATCGTTGTGTATGTTATAGTGAAGGTGAAAAGGAAGGAGTTCAAACATAGTTAAGCAGTTAATGTAATGCACTAGCTTGCCTTGCATAAATATTTTGGGTGAAAACAAAATACTGTAATAGCATATCTTGAAAAGTGGCTTCTAAAATTATCTGTGTCTTCAATACTGATAATTTCTTTCAAGCAGATGCATTTTAAGTGGTTTTACTTACACTGTGTACAGTGTTGTTTACATTGGCTTAAATTAAGTCTTTAATTAATAATGACAAGATCCTTCTGTGCACTATTGAAAGAGATATGCAACTAACCTGCGCTCTGACATGTAAATACAACACAATGAAGAGTCAATAAACTTTGTGATTTCTGTAGGATATACATTGATAGAAAGCAATTGCCTAAGGTCATTTGGGAGGGAAAGTGCAGTAATATATAGGCACACAGTGAAGTAACCTTTGTCACAAATTGTGTCTCTGATAACGTATATAATGAAGTACACACAATTCCCCTGGACCAAATCTAGCCATGCAGCTGCATTGTCTCCTGTGGTTATTCTGCACCACAGGCACAACTCAAAGAGCATATAAATGTAGTTTAAATGGCTCCTTAACCTCACGGCTACTCTTCCTCACTAGAGAAGACAGGATTCTTTGACAATCTGGTCCACAAATTCTGTCTTTCATCTTTCATACCATCTCCTCAAATATTCTCTTCCCCTTTCCTGGTTATGTTGGAAATTATTTCTCATTTATTTTCTTTGCCTTTTTTCCTTTGTATCTGAATGCATGACAAATACGAAATTGTGCTGTATGCAAATTATATTCTACAGTTATCACTGTAGACATTTAAACCCTTTGTCTTTTCTGAATTAACATTTTTATGCCCAATTGCATCGTGTATAATAACAGGAGTTGTTATTCGTGCTATGCTTTCCCCGATTTAGCAATATAATATTATAACCTCCCAAACAGGACTTTCAAGAATAATTTGCTCTCTGAATCAGAATATTCTTCCAGAAAAAAAAAAAAAAAAAAAGGAAAGAAAAAAATAGAAAGGTTTAGGTCAGTTTTCTCTGTAGTTTTCTTCTTTGATAAAATCAGAGTGCTATGGGTCTGTTAATATGTGGAGCTACTTTGGTTTGTCCTATATGTTGACCGACTCTCCAACATATCAAAATGTTTTTTACATTAAGAAATGAACAGAACTTTCTAAGAGCATAATACCGCCTTAAAGAATATAAAATATAAGACATTTTTAATACCAAATTCGCAGCTTTATCAAAAACAGATAACAAATAAGTTGCAAACATTCAGTGGAATAAATTATATTACTTTAATTTTTTACTAATTAAATAATACATAATATAATTTATTGTTTTGCCAAGGACTGGTATCTTATTAACAGACACAGGTTATACTGTATTTTTTTTAACGCGACAATCCAACATTAGCTTTATTTGCATTCTCTAATTTCCCTAGTGTTATAACACTAACTGAAAAATCAGTATTAATGAGTAAGTATGCTCCTCAGTCAGCATTTTCAGAATCCTTTTAGGTAGTTTACAGAAACTGCTGGGTTTGGAAGTACTATTAGAAGCTGGTGTTAAAATGTCCCCTACATACTGTTAGGATATATATAAATTCATCATCATTGGTATAAGTTTATATATCAATATTTTTCCTATTTACAGAGCAGTGAATTTCTTGGAAAAAAACCTAGATTTTACCCATTAATACTGATATTTCGTTCATGTTATTAATGTAACAGGCTATTTTAATTCCTTTTACTTTTAAAGTAATAAAGAAAAATGAAAAACTAACTTGCAATATAAATTTACATAAATACATGTGTGTATAGAATTATGTCTCTATGCATATATGTTGACGAAGGTATGTAATAAACATACATATAATCAACATCTATACATGTAAATCCATGTAAATCACATGTTAATAAAGATATAATTGACTTCCTATTATCCTTAAATTTTGCATAAGGTCTCTTTCATATCTTATTTCTCTTCAATAAACTTCTGATCTTGATATTTACTCATTATTGTATACTTTTTCTTTCTGTCATTTATTGAACATTTTTACATCAAAATCTGCTTCATAAAATTCTTATAAAGCAAAGTTTACAAAATGTATTTGCATTTAAGATGAGAGGAACACACTGAAAGTCATAACAACAGTGGTGAAGGTCCTAAAGTTGTCTTCAACAGTTTTTAAATAGTATTTGAAAACTGAACTTTTATACTCCTTATTTCAACTGAGTTGTTTTCAAAATTATTTTGACAAAAGTGTTCTTGACTTCATATTGTTATAAAACAAATGCAGATGCACTGTAAAAATATAAAAGTCCAATTGTGATAGCTTTGACACTAAGATAAAGCAATTCAATTTCAAGAAATACAGACTACTGAATTCCCTAAAGCAAACTGTGAGAGCGTGATGAAGTTATACAAATATTAGTAGTGTTTAGAGTACATTCTTGATAGACTCAAAACAAAAAAGGTCATTTTGTGTATAAAAGCAGAATTTCAGCTCATTCTTATTTAAATAAAAGGTATTTTTGTTATTCCTTAAGACTAAGTTTGCTTCTACAACTCTTTATTAAGAAGAATGGATTAGCACTAATGCATCCTTCAGGAAGACATCATATTTTGGAATAACCATTCCTCTTCTGAAGTATTCTTGTTTTCTCATCCTTGGAAAATCCCAGTCATGCATTTATAATAGGAAAATCTTTTCTTCTTTTACTCTTAATGTCTCAGTAGGAATTAATATACTTGCTTTCCAGAAAAAAGCTATCTGCTAGAGTCTGATGCTCCAGACGCGTAAAGCAATTAGGCAAGTTCTTACAATCAGGAAATGATTGAAGAAGCCATAAACTATGTCACCTCCTTCACAGTAGGTAAGATCAATGATGCCATAGAATGCCAGCCAAGCATTTTCACTGAGTGACAGGTGACAACACCCGAATAACAACGAATATCTTGGCAAATACACGGTAATGAAATACGTGGCAAAACTCTGAATTACTACCTTTGTATGCAATGTGATTAACTAGGTATGTATTGTGAATACTTTGTGTCAGGATGGTATGCCTAAATGATAATTAAAAGATTAAATTGTGGCTCAATTCGCTGTGCTGAGTGATAAGCAATTAAGCTGGTTATCAGTAAATATCCTGGCCCTATTTGGCATATGATATGGTAAGTGATGTGGATGACTTGGGAGCAACATGTCAGATGTTACAGATTGTACATGTAACACTTGTTTTCTTCTCTACGTAAACCCTCCGGCATAATGAAATAGATAGTATTAACTCCCAAGCATTACTAATCCATTTGTTTTCAAATAAGGAAAGAGAAAAATAAATAAAAAGAGAAAGAAAAATAAGAGGGAGGGAAAAAGAAAAAGTCTATGTTCCCAAGCAGGTCTCTAAATATCCCTTCCAAACCTGATGCAGTATGTTCTGTAACAGCACTAGGGGTTAAAGAAGTGACAAGTGGAATGTGATTTGAAAAATAAGATAACTAATACAATGCAAATATAATCACTGAGAGAGTTAAAAGTATCTCAGTATTTCACAGAATATCACTTAGAGAACTAATCTGAAAATGAACTCTGGTGTAGATATTTAATTAGGAGAGGGAAAGTTAGGTATCTATGCTTATGTTTTATAACATGATTTGTTTGATGAAAGATTCCAAAATTATAAATTATTTTGGGCAAAGCTATATTCACTGCCAAATCTGTACTGAATTTGACTAATTGACTCATCTTAACAAAAAGGAAAAAGTCTCACATTAATTAGTCAGGCAAGTGCTCCAAGAAACGGTTTCCAGGAAATAGGAGACATAGATTCAGGCATTTGCTGTTGTCTGCTTCAGAAAGTGAATTTGATTTTGGCTTCCCTACATCTTAATTGAAGAGGTTTTGGTTTTTTTCAAGGATACCCCCACTCTAAAATACATTCTGTACGCTTTTATTCACAATAGAATCATCGAATCATAGAATGGTTTGGGTTGGAAGGGGTCTTAAAGATCATCCAGTTTCAACCTCCCTGCTACAGGCAGGGACACCTTCCACGAAATCAGGTTGCTCAAAGCCTCATCCAGCCTGGCTTTGAACACCTCCAGAAATGGGAGATGGATGACTTCTCTGGGCAACCTGTTCGAGTGCCTCACTACACTCACAGTATAAAAAATTCTTCCTAATATCTAACCTACATCTACTCTCTTTCAGTTTAAAAACATTACCCCTTGTCCTATTGCTGCACTCCCTTATCCCTTCCCAGGCTTTCCTGTAGGCTTCCTTTAAGTAAAGGAAGGCTGCTAGAAGACTCCCCTAGAGACTTCTCTTTTCTAGACAACCCCAGCTCTATAAACCTGTCGTCATAGGTGCTCCAGCCTCTGATCGTTTTCATGGCCCTCCTCTGGACTCACTCTAGCAGATCCATGTCCTTCCTGTGCTGAGGCTCCAGAACTGAAAGCAGTACTCCAGGTGAGGTCATACGAGAGCAGAGCAGAAGGGGAGGATCACTTCCCTTCACCTGCTGGTCACACTTCTTTTGATGCAGCCCAGGATATAGTTGACTTTATGGGCTGCAAGCTCACATTGCTGGCTCATGTTGAACTTCTTATCCACCAGAACCTCCAAAGTCTTCTCTTCAGGGCTACACTCACTCCATAATGATGAGATTCGGTTTTAGATTACTTTTTTTTAATATATAATAATATGTTGAAATCTTCACATAGTTGTTTACAAATGTCTTTAAGCTCGTGGTAGAGTCCATGGAGATAAGACTCAACCTGAGTGTCCTCTGAGACAATATAGAGTATTGATGACATCTGCCTGAGGTTAGCAGGTGAAACCTCAGGATTTATGATTACCTATGCCCTTTTGCATTGGGTGATGAAGTAGAGGGACACACTCCATTTAGATGTCTACAACACCTAAAATAGCTTTGGGGATAACATATAATCAGAAAATGCTGAAGATTGCATTCTAGTATCACTAAAACCAACCAATGACAACAAAGGCATGTACTTATCCAGAATGTGACACTAGGGTTTGTAAAAATTCTGTGTCATTCAGGGCCAGTACTTGAAGGCAGGGGAAGGGAGATCCAGGAAAACAGGTAGAAACCAAGGAGTTTGTGCATAACAATTTTAATTGCATTATTATTCATATTGCATTTTTTTCTGTATTTATATGTGTTTTCTCTCCACGTAACAATATCTTTTGACTAAAAATGATTCTTGATCAAGACAAGTTCAAGGAAACCATAGTCCTGAGACCTTATAAACTCAGTAAAGAGCTTATGGCCTGTTATTAGACTGGCAATACCACATTACACTGCTACAGAATTACAGGTCAGGATTTTAGGCATTGCCTGCCTATTTCTAAATTCTTGTGTAAAGACTGAAAGTTGAGCCTAAATCACCAGTACTTCTGTACTGCTCTAATAATGCAGAATAAAAAAACCTGATCATTTTTTCTTCCACGAGTGGCCAGCATTACCAGTTGAAGAGGCTGAAGAAACCAGTCTGCTGGTAGTTCTGAATTGTATTTAAAAGACAGAAAATAAATTGCCCATATTAAACCTATGAATGTCGTCAAATAACCCTTGTGCACATAGCTGAACATTCCAGGTTTTGACTCAACATCAGGTTTGTCACTGAAAAGTCAGCCTTCTTCAAGAACTAAAAGATTATATTAGTTCACCTCTATTTGGCAAACCACAGAAGTGAGGGGATTTTCAGTCTACATTTTCCCTGATATGGACGATTGGGGGTTTTTGAAAGGTTGTTTTCCTCAGTAGTCCCAGCACACTTTACTGAGGCAGAGAAGCACAATTACATATGTGAAATGTTATATGACTGAAGGCGCTAGACATATTGCAAATGAGACTCCCACTATAAAACACAGTAAAAAATTCCCTCATTCTGCTTTTTGTATGAAGAAATAAGAACATCTATAAACACCTTGAAATAACAAATGACGAAAAATAGATTGCGTTATAAGATATTCATGCAGTCCTTTCATGGGAAGATAAGTCAGTGATTTACAGAAATTAAAATGAATTCATACTTCTGACTAAAAAAAGAGAAACCTAATCCTTAATTCTTCAAAAGCTTCAGCATAGAAAACCACATAATTATCCTTTCAACTGTATTTCAGAAATACGTGACAAAACTACATAAGAAAGAGAAGCAGTCAGACCTAAACATGTTTTTAATTCCCAAAAACATGGTAATGAATTGAAATCTGAAGGCCAAAAGTAATATTTCTTAACTTATGACATCATAGGAAACTAGGAGAATTCAGGCTACACTTGTGTGGCTCTATTTTTCACGTTGGAAATCACTATCTTACTACACTGACATTTGAATTAGACAATGGAAAATCTAAGAGAACCGCTTATGAAATTAAATGATACCTAGCTTATAACGAAAAAGTTAATTACTTACAAAAAGAATGGCAAAAATATAAATACTTGCACTGCTTTGTGGAATGATAATATCTAGTAAAATTAGTTAGAATAATAATAAACAGAAAGACGTGAAGAAATTTTAACTCTTTTCAATTATTATTTTTTGTTTAACGCAAATAAGAAGTGGTTTAGCCAAACTTCTTTCAGAGGCAGGAGTGCCTAGTGACTTCTAATACTTCAGGCATAAAAGGCCTGTGTGCAAAGAGGGGCACCTAACTATAGTAAAAAGAAGGCCAGATGGTTCATTCCTATAATCACCCTGTAAAGTCTTTATATTCTCATAGAATCATAGAATGGTTTGGGATAGAAGAGACCTTAAAGATCATCCAGTTCCAACCCCCCTGCCATGGGCAGGGACACCTCCCACCAGACCAGGCTGCTCAAGGCCACATCCAGCCTGGCCTTGAACACTTCCAGGGAGGGGGCATCTCACCATCCTCATCATGAAGAATTTCTTCTTAAAATCTAATTTAATTCTTCCCACTTGCAGTTTAAAGGTGTTCCCCATCATCCTATCATTACTAGCCCTTGTAAAAAAGTCCCTCCTTTACTTTCTTGTAACGCTTTCAGGTCCTGGGAAGTCACTAAAAGGTCTCCTTGGAGCCTTCTCTTCTCCAGGATGAACAACCCCAACTGTCTCAGCCTGTCTTCATAGCAGAGATGCTCCGGTCCTCTGATCATCTTCATGGCCTTCCTCTGGACCTGTTCCAACAGTTCCATATCCTTCTTATGTTGGGGATTTCAGAACTGGAAACAATACTGCAAGTGGGGTTTTACGAGAGCCAAATAGAGGGAGAGAATCACCTCCCTTGATCTGCTGGTAATATTTCTTTGGATGCAGCCCAGGATACAGTTGTACTTCTGGGCTGCGAGTGCATATTGCTGGTTCATGTCGATCTTCTCATCAATTTTAGTTCGGTATGTCTGATCGTTAAGGAAAATAAGGTCATAATAAACTCTTTGTCACATCCTGTATGTGATGGACAGCTTCAGTTTCCTCAGTTCTAGGATAAAGGAAACAAAGCATTTCCCTGGCTGAATGAAAATGCTATTTGTGGCTTGTTGAGAAACCTAAACGTATTTTGAAGTATCAAGGCCTTTTATATTCTGATAGTTGTTGGTTTGGTCCTTTAAATTGATATGGATGAATGTAACGATAAATGGAAAAGCCCAAAGAGCCACTGAAGTCTCTTCTAATATAATATGGATAGCATTATAAGTAGTTCATAAATGAATACTCAAGTTCCCAGTTCTGTTCCTGTGTTTGTGCTTATTCAGTTGTTTACTGTTTTTCACAGTTTTATGAATGCTGTCTCATTTATGAACAGCCTATTTAATGAACAGCAAAAGGACACAATGATTTTACCAACTTTTGTAATAATAGTTTAAATGTTCTTTGAGTTAATCATCCAATCAGTTTAATTCAAAGTGTTGCCTTTTCCTCTCTTTTAAATTCTATTTATAGAAAAAGAGAGATGAAATACATGAAGATATTATCATTGCTTAAACATTAGACATTTTCAAGCCACAAGCAATCAGTTTTTCCAGGAGAATGCTGCGGGAAACGGTGTCAATGGCTTGACTAAGGTCTAGGTAGACAACATCCACAGACTTTCCTTCATCTGCTACGTGAGTCCCTCTGTCACAGAAGGAGATCAGGTAAGTCAGGCAGGACTTGCCTTTCCTAAACCCATACTGACTGATCCTGTACCTGCCGCATGATGGAACTCAAGATGATTTGCTCCGTAACCTTCCCTGGTACTAAGGTCAGACTGACAGGCCTGTAATTCCCCAGGTCGTCTTTATGATCCTTCTTCTAGATGGACGCCATATTTGTTAGTCTCTAGTCAACTGAGACCTCTCCAAGTAGCCAGGACTGCTGATAAATGACAGGGAGTGGCTTGACGTGTACTTCTCCTAGTTCCTTCAGTACCCTTGGGTGGATCTCATTTGGTCCCATAGACTTATGTGCGTCAAAATGAATTAGCAGGTTGCTAACCATTTCCTCTTGGATTCTGGGGGCTCTGTTCTGTTCCCCAATCCTTGTCTTCCAGATCATGGGGCTAAGAACAGAGGACAACTGGTTTTACTGTTAAAGACTGAAGAAAAGAAGGCATTAAGTACCTCATCAAACCTTTTCTTTTCAGCAACACAACATAATGGACAATCACTCAGGTTTAGTAACTAACACATTCACAAATAAGACTAAGTTTAAAGAACAGTGTTTCACAGAAGTATGGCAAAAAGATTCTGTAAGCATTTAGAAGTCAATCAATAAACCAAAACCAAGGAAGCAGTCTACAACTCTCTTCCATACAACTCAGAAGACCAATGTTAAAGCCCCCAAAAAACTTCACAAAAGTTGATAATTCTGAATTCACCTCATTCTTTGATGTTAGAAAAGCTATAGTGATGAAGGCTATTATCTTGTACAGTATGCATGATTTACCTATATACTAAATTTCTGTGGGTTTGGGGGGGTAGTTTATTAATTTTTCTAAACAATTACTTTAATAAAAACATTTACAATTCAAATTTATCTTTTCATAATTTTTTCACTTTAGGGTGAGTTTTATCAACAGGCAAATCAATAATTCAGAGCTTACTAGAGACTGAAATAAAGATTTGATAAACAAGAAAAAAAAGTTAGCTTTTGGAAACAGGCAGCTTTTTCTCAGTTTCTGGCTCCCTTGAATATCACAGTAACTCAAATTGCATTTTAAAGGCTTTGTTGTATTTGCTACTGATTTTACACCTTACACCTTTTTTATATGCTTCTAAATTTACTTTTGAGGTGTTCTTTTGATTTAGGATAGTGTATTCATCCTGACTAAGATTATCAAAAACAAAACCAGGCAGCTAATTCCCAGATATTTCAAAGTGAATGGATGATTGTAGAAACAGAGGGATGTTTCATGAACTTTACAGAAATGCCTGTCCACTTAGCAATCATGAAATAGATGAAAGGTGCTTGGATGTCAGGCGGTAGCTGGACTAATTACATCTAACTCTGACCTCCTGTCTGTAGTCATGGAAGAAAAACAAGTGTCTAGCATCGATGGGGTGATTTACAATTATGAAAGGGCTCCTATTATGAAAGGAGTCACTCCAAAAAATCTTTTTCCTGTACTAAATATTCTCTTTACTCTTGACTGTCTAACAACAGTGGACTTCAGTTGTCTAAACATAAAAGTCAAGTCCCGCATCAAATTTGCTATCCAAAATGTTCACAGAAGGCCAGAAGGACACCTTTGAGAGATACGTTTCTAGAAAGACAGCTGGAAACCACCTGAAATACATTACATCAATTCAAATCTGCCTCCAGATTACAGGCAGATTTGGGTACTCTTTTTGAGCTCATACTGTGATCAGTGCATTTAGAATCAATGTACAAGACCTGATTCAGTTGCTTTCGCAATGGCATCTGTTGTCATTTGAAATGCCTGGTGGTATCCTGACGGTCCTTTATATGCATGAATGTTTCCTGTGTCGTTCCCAGCCCTCTCTGGATATCTTAGATATACTATGTGCTGGGGACACTGTAGCACAGTTGAAGTTTAGTGGTGATGAGCTGAGGGCTCCTGGGGAAATAGGAACAAAGAAACCTCCATGGAACATCTTAAGGGCAATAAGGGGTGTTGCACTAAGAAGGTTGTACGGCCAACTGCCTGGCTCAAGTGCCTCTATGAAAATGCACACAGCTTGAGAAACAAACTGGAGGGGTTGGAAGCTACCGTGCAGCTAGGAAGTTATGATTTGGTTGGAGTTACTGAAAATTGGTGGGCCAAATCCTATGATTGGAGTGTGGCTATTGATGGTTCAGAAGGGACAGGTTGGGAAGGAGAGGTGGAGGCATCATCCTTTACATAAGGATATGGATAAAGCGTGAAGAACTATCCTTGAAGAATAGTCACAAACAAGTCAAAAGCTTATGGATGAGAATAAAAGACCAAGTCAACAAAAGGAACCTTGTGCCTGGAGTCTACTACAGGCCACCTGATCAAGGAGAGCCTACCAATGACGCTTTCTTCCTCCAGGCACAGGAGGCTTCATGCTCATAAGATCTCGTCCTGTTGGGGGACTTCAACCACCCTGACATCTACTGGAAAAGTAGCTCTGAGAAATGGTCCTCAGGGATAAAAGCAGCAGAAGAGAGCTGGAAAATATTTGAGGACGCTTTACACAGAGTGCAAGAACACTCAGTCCCCAGATGTAGGAAATCAGTCAGGGAAGGAAAGAGACAAACGTGACTAAACTGAGACCTGGTAAAACTCAAGAACAAGAGGGAACTGCACAGGCAGTGCAAGCAGGGACAGGGAACCTGAGAAGAGTATAGGGATGCTGCCTTGTTGTGTGGGGATGGGCTCAGGAAGGCCAAGGAGCAGCTGGAGCTGAGCTTAACAGGAGAAGCAAAGAATAGCAAGAAAGGCTTCTATAGGTATGTCAACCAGAAAAGTAAGGTTAAAGAAAGCCTCAGTCTTCACTGGCAACCGCTCTCCTCATCCCTCCAGGTTCAATGAACACCAAGATGGGGATCAAGGGGATATAGCCCCTCCCACTGTAGGGGAAGATCGGGTTCATGACTACCTAAGGAATCTGAACTTGTATAAGTCTATAGGACCTGATAAGATGCATCCCAGAGTGCTGAGGGAATTGACTGCTGTGGTTGCCAAGCCATTCTCTATAATATTCTAAAGGTCACGGCAGTCAGGGGAAGTCCCTTGTGACTGGAAGAAAGGCAACATTGTACCCATTTTTTTAAAGGGTACAAAGGAGGACCCTGGGAACAACCTACCTGTCAGGCTCACCTCTGTGCCTGGGAAGATCATGGAGCAGATTCTCCTAGAAGCCATGCTAAAGCACATGATGAAGGACAGGGAGGTGATTCAAGACAGCCAACATGGCTTCTCTAAGGGCAAATGCTGTCTGACCAACCTAGTGACTTTCTGTGATGTAGTGACCACATCAACAGACACGGGAAAAGCAAAGGATATAATCTATCTGGACTTCCCTAAAGCCTTCAACGCAGTCCCTCACAACACCCATCTCTCTAAATTTGAGAAATATGGATATGATGGGTGGCCTGTTCAGAGCATAAGGAATGGGTTGGATAGTCGTATTCAGAGAATAGTGATCAATGGCTCAATGTCCAGATGGAGATTCATGACAAATGGTCTCCCTCAGGAGTCTGTACTGGGACCAGTGTTGTTTAGAATTTTCGTTGATGATATATCCAGTGAGACTGAGTGCACCCTCGGCAAGTTTGCAGATGACACCAAGCTGAACGGGGCAGTGGTCACACTTGAAGGATGGGATGTCATCCAGAGGGACCTGCACAAGGTGGAGAAGTGGGCCTCTGTAAACCTCATGAGGTTCAACAAGGTCAAGTGCAATGTCCTACACCTAGGTCGGAGCAATCCGCACTTTCCATACAGGATGGGGGACAATGTGATTGAGAGCAGCCCTGCAGGGAAGGACTTGTGGATGTTGATTGATGAGCAGCTCAACATGATCAGCAATGCTGCTCGCAGCCCAGAAAGCAAACCGTTTCCTGGACTGCATCGCCAGCATGTCAAGGGAGGTGATTCTCCTCCTCTACTCAGCTCTCGTGTCCAGAATTGTGTCCAGTTCTGGAATCCCCAACATAAGAAGGATATGGAACTCTTGGAATGGGTCCAGAGGAGTGCCATGAAGATGAACAGAGGACCGGAACATCTCTGCTATGAAGACAGGCTGAAAGAGTTGGGGTTGTTCATCCTGGAGAAGAGAAGGCTCTGGGGAAATCTTATAGCAACCTCTCAGGACCTTAAGGGGGTTACAAGAAAGCTGGGGAGGAACATTTTCCAAAAGCATGTAGTGATAGGATGAGAGGGAATGGCTTTAAACTGGAAGGGGAAAGAATTAGATTAGATTTTAAGAAGAAATTCTTCACGATGAGGGTGGTGAGACACTGACACAGGTTGCCTAGGGATGTTTTGGCTGCCCCCTCCCTGGAAGTGTTCAAGGCCAGGTTGGATGATGCCTTGAGCAGCCTGGTCTGGTGGGAGGTGTCCCTGCCCTTGACAGGGGGGTTGGAACTGGATGATCTTTAAGGTCCCTTCCAACCCAAACCATTCTATGATTCTGCGATTCTATGATTCTACTAACACTGCTGAATTGGCACCAGAAGCGTAAGTTCAGTCAGTCTAATAGAGTATTTAATAACAAACAGCAGTCCAAGATACCCTTAAATAGAACTTTCAACATGAAATCTATGTTTAGGTCTATTAATATATGTATATACTTAAAATGATATTGACAATTCAAATATTGCCGTAGGTTCAACTGAAGAACGTAGTGTTCAGTATTTTTGTAATTTGGAAAAAAACTAACACATTGCACCATGATGTGAATAAATTCTGTTAATAATTATCTTGTAAAATACTCAGCCCCATTTTGGCATGTTCTAGATAGCAGTATTTTGATTTCCGAAGGGCAATCCAGCGAAACTTTTCTTAAATACCTTCATGACTCGCCCTTGAATATTATTCTTTTTCTCCATATTCTTCTAATTCTTTCTGAGTGTTAACAATTCTTTAGGAAACTGTACATGTAATGTTGCAGGTAGAAACAGTCTTTTCTCTTGGAGCTTTAAGGCAGACAGATTCTAGCCAGTTCCCCGACTGGGTGCCTGCAGTCGGTAAGTCCATAGAATGATGTAGAAAACCATAGTGCAAATCTTATAACATTTACTGTAGAGGTGACAGAGGCATCAATGATTGTGTGATGTCTTGGTCAAGTAATAAAATCTCTTTGATATTGTTATTTCTAAATTTTTAGTCTGACCCAAACTTCCACCCAAACACACCTGCTTCCCTTTCTACATACAAGCAATCGAGATTTTGAGGTATCTGCTCCCAGCCATGAAAACTGAATGAGATATTATTATTTTTTCCTTAAAAAAATAGTTTTCCAACAGATTACTGCATTACAATGATTGGAAGCTTTAAATATGTGATAATTTTTGTAAAAATATATATTTTTTAACACATCCCTATCAACATTTTAAGAAATCTTGTGGACTGATGGTGTTACTATGCAAAAAAGTATTATTTGAAAATTGGCACAATATTTTTATTGTTCTACAGAACAATATGAAAAAAAATGCGGACAGTTACATTATTCTTTATCATCTCCATGCAGGATTTTGGGTCAGAAAGAGTTTTTTTCTGTATTAATGTCATGTGGCTGAGTGGTAGGCCTCAGGACTTTTCCCCATGACATTAACTGAATAGCTGAGAGGAACAAGTTTGCTCAAGTGAAAAAGGGAAAAAACGTTATGAATTATCCTTTGTTCTTTCAATCTTTCACAATGTTCTGACCAAAACCAAAGTGTGAAGTATGGAGACATTGAGCATCTGAAGGAGGAGCAATACCAAAAAAAGAATTACAAAGGATTTTTGAGTCATATTTCATTTCAATGTAACTTTGTTCTCTCCATGTTCTGTCTTTTCATCTGTATTGAAAATAAGAACAGAATTCAGCCACTCCAAAGGGAAAACAATACAAACTAAAACAAAAGAAACCAAAAATCTTTTTAAAAGTTCTTTCTAAAAATAACTGCTGCAATCCAAACTTTTGATTAGTGCTTGTGTAAGTACATTATGTAGCATATATCAAGCATGCATAGTCCTAGAAATAGTCCCTAAGAACTTTAAGGTATCCTTTCATGTCTTAATGATTTTCAGAGAATATCAGATGGGATACTTTCCCAGAAACAGTTGTATTCCTTAATATTCCCACTTGATTTTCTTATAAGGAGGCACTCTACAGATGTGAAAGATCGTACTTATGGACTTATTTCATATAATGTGAAAAAAGAAAGGACGGGATCTCATTGTTATCCAAATAGCTCCATGCAGTAAACAAATGAACAGTGGAACAGGAACAGAGGTTCTGCCATCCATTTTCCTCTCAGACGGCAGTGACAGCAACGGTAGCAGCAGTCATTGCGTGTTTGCGTTTTGCAGTCTCTGAAGGAAAGATCACAGGTCATCTGAATCTTCCACAACTCCTGCAGAACTCACACTAAGTTTCCCTCTCCAATCTCCTTTTCCCTTTCCTGCCCTTCCCCTGTCGTGAGGGGACCATGCCTCCCGGTGCTGGGCAGTGACTGATCGCCATCTCTTAAAGAGATCTGCATTGCAAGATTCTGGGTACAGGACTCAATCTATTTTTAAGGCTTTAAGGTTTTAGTTGTGATTAGTGTTGATTCTGTTCTGTATACACATATATTTGTAGCTAAGAACTGTTATCTCTTCTATAAAATTTTTTTTTCTGATTAAAGATCTTTAATATCTGGTAACATATCTTAGTTTTCATCTACACTAAGACAATTCCTCAGTTTGCCCATACAATATACTCGTTTATTTACCACCTATCAAAAGCTAACTTCATTAATATACAGTCCAAATGACCTCATTATGCATTTTAAATTTTATCTCCAAACAAATCCTTGCTATTGGTGGTGTGTATGTCTATAATAGTCAGTAAATCAACATTGATGTTATGAAACAAGGGTTAGAAAATGGTAAGACTGTGCTGTCTA
This sequence comes from Neomorphus geoffroyi, assembly GCA_033558235.1. NCBI lineage: Eukaryota > Metazoa > Chordata > Aves > Cuculiformes > Neomorphidae > Neomorphus > Neomorphus geoffroyi. The sequence goes on from JAUMJM010000005.1 coordinate 770,686, forward strand.
AGCTAAAAATGGATAGAAAGAGTGGATATTTTCCACTCATGTCAGTGACCAGCTGGAGTGCATAGACCTCCACTTGGGGGTGGATAAAGTGTTGACCAAGAGCTTATTGGTCATGATTAAAGGCAGGGCAAGGACAGGTGACATAACAGTGAGGGTCTGCTACAGACCACTTGACAAGGTAGAGTGAGCAGATGAGGATGCAGCCTCACATTCACAAGCCGTGGTCCTCATGAGGGACTTGACTCCCCGGTATCTGTTGGAGGGACAATAAAGCAGGATGCAAGCAATCCAGGATGTTCCTGCAATGTTGATGAAAACTTCCTTCTCCAAGTGATAAAATGGCCAATAAGGAGAGGTGCTGTGCTGGACCTTATTCCCACCAATAAGGAAGTGTTGGTGGGGAATGTGAAGCTCAAGGGAAGTCTTGGCTGCAGCAGCCATGGCAGAGTTCAAGATCTTTAGGGCAGTGGGATGGGTACACAGCAAGATCATTACCTTGGACTTCAGGAGAGCAGATTTTGGCATCTTCATGGATGTAGTTGGTAGAGTACCATGGGACGAAACCCTGGAGAGGAGAACAGACCAAGAAAGCTAGTTAACACTCAACGATCATCCTATCCAAGCTCAGAAGCAGTACAACCCAACAAGACGAAGTCAGGCTAAAAAAGGAAGTCTATAGAGGGTGGAAGCAAAAAGAGGTAGCCTGGGAAGAACAGAGGAGAATTGTCTGAACTGCCAGGGATCAGGTTAGGAAAGCTAAAGCCCAGAAAGAATTAAATCTGGGCAAGGACATCAGGGGCAAGAAGCAAAGCTTCTATAGATATGTCAGTGATTAAAGAAAAACTAGTGAAAATGTAGTCCTTCAGAGCTGTTATTTGTGCCACAGAACAGTTTATTTACTGAGAAACATCTATTTTAACAACATCTAGAAATTACAATATCTGTAAATGACAAAAGGTCTCATTCTCAGTTTTTGAATTTAGTTTACGCTGAAGTACAATTTATTTCTGTATTTCTTGTGTCCAGAGATGGAGGAAATCAGCACAGATTTGATACAGATTTTTGAAAGGCTGAAAGTATGTTTCCCACTGCAATGAAACTAATTGACGACATTTGACTGATGTGATTACTTGACTATTGTTTGCATTTTATTGTATGTATTTACCATGCATAATATGTTAGTGCAGATATAGTAATTCCTAAGTGTCACTTTATTATTTAAAATGAAAGTAAAAAAATAAATAAAAGAACCTATCCTTTTGAATTAGAAATACATTGTTTTCTAAAAATAAGGGTTTAATCGAATTTAAAAATGACACAGAAGATAAAAGTTGGTCAGAGGTGTCTAGATATAGCCTTTTCTTGGAGGAATTTCTGTTGCTAAGCAACAAAAGCCACAAAGTATTAGGTTCATAAAATGCTGATTAATTAATATATTTAGTAGATAGTGAACAAAGTCATAAATTGTACTTGGAAGGTTATATTAAAGAAGCAGGTGAAACGTTTCAGGTAGCACCTTCAACATCTACTCAAAATTAGAGTCTATTATCAAACTTCCATTTTCTCCAAGGGAGAGCTAGAAACTGGACACTGCTGCAAATTTCAGTTTAAATATTTCTACTTTGAATATCCACTACTATAAAGTATTATTATCTTACTATAAAAGATAAATCTGGCTGATATGTTATTAGAAATGAACAGTCAAAAGAATTACTAAGAACCTTATCAGAAATATACCACCTGATTTATGCTTGTAAATCAAATTGGAAAACTAATTAAACATTTTATTTTTATGGGTTTTTTTTCATATTGTGGTTCTGAATGAAGCTGAGATTACTGGAGAATAAGAGATGAATGACTCATATTGTAATTTAATTATAGAAACTTTGTAAAATCTTCAACCATGTAGGAGAAAAATTGAGAGATCTCAAAAGATCAAAAAAATTTAAATAGATTTTGCAAAAGACTTTACAGTATCAAAAGGCACACTGGGTCATGCAAAATTAATCAAGGAAGCCTTATTAGAAATCTTGTACGGAACTGTGATTCTCTTAATGCTCTGCAACATTACAACACCCATAATGTCAGTAGGAAGAACATGGAAACAAAAAACCCATAACAAGCGTAATTGTGAATAAGCAGAGTAATTCAAAGAACAAAATGTGAGCAGCTCAGAATTTTATGAACATGAAAATAACAACAGACAGCACGAAACATTTCCTTGACTAAACCTCCCTCCAGGGGAGGTTTAGGCTTGAAATTAGGAAGAAGTTCTTCACTGAGAGGGTGATTGGCCATTGGAATGCGCTGCCTGGGGAGGTGGTGGAGTCACTGTCCCTAGAGGTGTTTAAGGAGAGATTGGATGAGGCACTTAGTGCCGTGGTGTAGTTGACGAGTAGGAGTAGGTGTAGGTGTTGGGTCATAGGTTGGACTCGATGATCTCAAAGGTCTTTTCCAACCTTATGATATTGTCATACTGTGATATTGTGATATGACCGCCTCAGGTGTCTGTATCTGTAGAAAAACATGTATCACCCCCCAAAAGCTATTTCCAAAACATAGTTCTTTTTGCAGATAGATACAATAAAAGCTTTTAGAAAAAAGTCAAGCTACCAAAATTAAAAATACCCTAAATCAAATGGGTGACCATTACAGAGGCTTTTTATGTGGATGACATAAACCTCCACCCGGAAAAAGACATCTAGAACTAAGCTTTTGTGAAATGTTGACAACTCCTCATTACAAAAACAGTTTACAAAGAAAACCATGATGAGCTGCTGCAGTGGTCTTTATAGTCCGCCCTCTGCAAGTCTGGAAAACACTGAGAGTCATAATGTCCTTGGAAATTTAAGAAACTAAACCAAATACTTATTAAATGTCATGAGTTATGACATTTTGGGACAAAGAATCTGGATGGTATTGGACAGTTATCCTCTGTTCTGAGGTCCAAGAAGGAAGCATGAGATATGCCTAAGCATTTTCAGAGAACCAGATAAAAATTCAGAGAGCTAGATAATAGTAATTGTATTAATAATTGGTATACCTTATATATAATGTAACTTCACAATATCCACTCCATCTTATCATTGATTTCCATAGGCATTAGCTTAGAAGTTTTTTGCTTACAGTCTTCTTCAAAATAATGCAAAATTGAAATGAGCTTATGATTGTATCTGCGAGTAGACTATTTACTGGTTTTTATTTTATGCAATATTACAATGCTGCCTATTAAACCCTTTCAGATTAATTACTTTATTTTGCCATCTATATTTTTAATGTAACTGTAAAGACTCTTCTGATGAAGGAAAAAAATATTTGCTTTTTTTGTTTAAAATTTTATTTTGGCTAAACAACCTGAAATTGAAATCTTGACATTACAATTTGAGGAGTAATTCTGGACATTAGGATGTGGATTTGTGAATCCTTAATTGTATGAAACTGACAGACAATATTGCTCTGTAGAGGCAAGTGAGCTTGTGATGAGAGGGGAAGCCTCATAGTTCTGCTAGGGAAGGACTCTTTCTACACTGAAATACCCTTTTATTCCTGTGACCAGAAGAACAGTGCACTAATACTGTTGTGTTACACCTGGTATTTGAATATGGGTCTGTATCGTGGTGCTTTTTCACCTTTATCTTCTTCTATTACAGGTTATGGTTTCTAGTAGAGATATTTATTGGAAGAACTATTCTCAACAGTTTTCTAGTTTGTATAATAGCTTTTAAAATTCATGGGAGAGGACTAATTTTATTTTTGTGTCAAATGCATATGAATAGATTCCTTTAGGTTCTTGATGCTATTAGAATTAGTGACCTAATTCTACTCAACTTTGAAGTGGAGCTGGAAGACTAACTGACTTAAATCCTTCTGAAAATCAGATGTTTTATATAAAGAAAAAAACATGGTAAAGTTATCTGCATTCCTTATAAATTATTTTCACTTTTTTTCTTTGTCCAAATTAATAACTATAGTGGAGACAGCCTCAAAAAAGTTATCCTAAGAGAATAGCCGCTTGAAGTTGTACTTTTTCCACTTTACAGAAATATCTTGAATAACATGCATTGGTTTAAAAGTGAACTACAGCATCAGCTGAGCTGTCTGTTTACAGCTCACTAGAACTCTATGTGTTTAAGAGATCTGGGAGCTGAAGAATGGTGGAGACAGGTGGGGAGAGTAGCTGTGCATAGAAGGCAAAAGTTAGATAAGTTAAGCTATATTTCCTTTCCCTGCAAAGTGTGTCTAGTAGCTTTGCCCTTTTGAAATATCTTCACACTGCTCAGTTCTACAATCCTTACTCCTGCTGAGTAGCACTTCATTGTGAGAGAACTCTCCTGAGTATTAATGAGACTACTCAGAAGAATAGCTCTACTCAGGCTGAGTAAGGACTGTAGAATCAAACCCACAAGAACAAGCGCTGAAAGATGTGCCGTTAAAGCAACTACAGCTGTAAGCAGAATAGCTCCCCTTCTGGGATTTCAGTGTGAAAATGAAGGTCTAATATCATTCATTTTCGTCACACTGACATGATGAGCTGGTCACAAGTAAGGTAGGCAAAATATGATTGAAAAAAAGAAAGAGGAAGGATAGGGGTAGGACATCACAATGCCATATATTGCCCTGAAGTTTCTTGCAGGAAGGACACTGTTGACTGAATCAAGAAGTGTGCTCCCACTAGTTTTAGCAAATAATACTGCTTTGTAAACATCATTTATGAAACAAAAAATAAACTGCAGGTAGGGGGTAAATTTCCTTACTGGTTCCATTATTTTTATTAACGTTATCTGATATTCCACAGTGTATATTAATAAAAATAATACAGCAATTAAAAAAGTATTAAATAATTACTTATGCTTCTTGGGGTTTTAAAGTAATGTTGACCTCACTTTTTATTAGTAACTTTAGTATGCTGTGTTGCATATTTCCATAAACTGAAAAAAAAAGAAAATAAAAGGAGGTATATAGGGCTTGAAGCCAGGAATATCACTGGCTTTGACAGTGAAGTTTTACTAGACATTGCCTAGTTTTTTTATAGTGACATTACTTTTAAAATACTTTTTATTATATAAAATATATATAATGCATATATTTGCAAAACATAAAATATATTCAGAGATCGTCATTACACTAAGCTCTGTAGAAGCAGGTGGTAAAAAGAACCCATTTCAAATTTCAGAAAGAGAAGTTTTAAAGTTCTAACTCTGCTATGGAAGCAACAGAAACGAATGACAATATCAATTCAAGGTTGCAAAACCCAGAAATCTAATAACAATGATTTTGGATCATATGTTACCAATATATCACCTCTTGCTTTCTGATCAAATGTGTGAGAATCTATATGTCAACAACATTCTTTGAAAGTGTAACTTCTTTCAATAAATCGGTGAGTGTTTGGTGGAGATTTCCTTATGTGAAGCAAGCAGAATCTTAGAAAGGGAGAACAATATGTTAAAAAAAATTTGTTCTGAAAGAGGAATGCTTTGATACTAGAGACAAGCAGCACAGCAGGAGCTTAAACAAACAAAAACAACCTTGGTGTTTGCTATTCTTCTCTAGTGACAGCTTTGTGGAGAGCATCTAGCTGTTAGAGAGCTATTTACGAGAAGGCTCTGGCAGCATGTAGCATCCTGGTATCACAACAAAGGAAGAAAATGAGGTCTTGTTCTTTTTTTTCCCATGAAATCCATACTGAGTCTCTGTTTTCTGTGTGGACTGTAACTGTTTGGTGCATATGTGTGGTGGCGGAGGGAGATGTTTCTGCAGTAGCATGCATTAAACTTACGCTCAAAAGATGCTCCTGTCCTCCTGGAATTCATTTTATTGGTTTTGTTTTTCTGGAGTCACTCAATAAAGAATTTGTGGTGGGAAAGATTGAAAAGGAGAAAGACATTCCCCAGTGAAGGAAAGTAGCTTCTGAGGCAGACAAAATTTCTTTAATTTTCTTTTTTTTTTTTCCCCTCAGGCAAAAACCAGTAGATGACTCAGGGGAAATGGTGAAAATGTGGACATACCTCTTACTGAAAGACTACTAACATCCTCCCGTTTTGCGTCACTCATTTTCTTGATGACAATTGTTTCGCTTTATATGTTGCAAATCCTTCCTCTGCACAGGGGACATAATATAATTCACTGCAAGAACTAGTTCTGCTTATGAAATAACAAGGATGAAATTTCTCCTCACCTCACACTTTTTCAGATGGTACTTTTTCAAGGTCTTTGCCACTAGGGACTTCTAACAAAACATAACACAAAAGTAACTTTCTTCTCTCTGTTTATATCTGTTACAGATGTGCTGCTTTGCTGCCTGAATTTTCACATTATTCTTTTTTTTCTTTACTTCTTTGGTTTCCTTCCTAAATTTTTAGTAGCTGGGGTCACACTGCCTGAGGAATCATTAATCTTGAGCAAATACATCTTTCATTTAATTACAGATATGCCTTTCCCACTTCTATGTTATGGCTAGAAAAAGAAATGACATTTGTTATAAGCAAGATACTACTTTTCTAAAAAGAAAACCTTTTAAGAATCCAAGACATACAAACAAATACCTTCAGAGATGCTAATGTTATCAGTCCCAGTGACACTGCTTCAAGTTTGAGATGATCCTTGTGTTTATTATAGGTATTGAATACAAAATTGAGTCCTATAATTTCTTTTCTGGTATCCTTTCATCAACAGTTCTTATGTATCTGTTTCTTTACTGTAATTTTATTAACCTTGAACAAATAAAATCAAAAAAATTTGGAAGAATAATATGAACCAGCTCCAAAATTAGTGGAAGAAATTAAATCTTCCCTTTATTTCAGAGAGACTGGGATGAGACTTTTACAGTTGTCTGTAAAAATCAGGAAATTTTTAAAAGGCTGGAAGCCACAAGACACACACAACTTAAATTTTGAACACTTTTCTCAAACCAAAACAATGTTTTTCTTTTCCATCAGAGTTCACAGGGCAGAAAAATGAGGAAGGAAGGAAGGAAGGAAGGAAGGAAGGAAGGAAGGAAGGAAGGAAGGAAGGAAGGAAGGAAGGAGGGAAGGAAGGAAGGAGGGAAGGAAGGAGGGAAGGAAGGAAGGAAGGAAGGAAGGAAGGAAGGAAGGAAGGAAGGAAGGAAGGAGGGAAGGAAGGAAGGAGGGAAGGAAGGAAGGAGGGAAGGAAGGAAGGAGGGAAGGAAGGAAGGAAGGAAGGAAGGAAGGAAGGAAGGAAGGAAGGAAGGAAGGAAGGAAGGAAGGAAGGAAGGAGGGAAGGAAGGAAGGAGGGAAGGAAGGAAGGAAGGAAGGAAGGAGGGAAGGAAGGAAGGAGGGAAGGAAGGAAGGAGGGAAGGAAGGAAGGAGGGAAGGAAGGAAGGAAGGAAGGAAGGAAGGAAGGAAGGAAGGAAGGAAGGAAGGAAGGAAGGAAGGAAGGAAGGAAGGAGGGAAGGAAGGAGGGAAGGAAGGAAGGAAGGAAGGAAGGAAGGAAGGAAGGAAGGAAGGAAGGAAGGAAGGAAGGAAGGAAGGAAGGAAGGAAGGAAGGAAGGAAGGAAGGAAGGAAGGAAGGAAGGAAGGAAGGAAGGAGAGAGAGAAAGAAAGAAAGAGAGAGAGAAAGGAAGACAAAGAAAGAAAGGAAAGTTAACCTGTTGTGCTGTGTTTGTTTCCTCAAAAATGGGCAGAAGCGTGAGTGGGGAAGCAGCATGTTCAAACTTTGTCTCTGAGGAGAATAAAAGGTAAGAGAAGGTCTTAATGCAAACTGGGATGTTACTGTAAATGTCATCAAAAGGTATATTGCATCCTAAGCATTGCCATAGTGTTATTCCCTGGCCTCCAAGCATTTTGACATTAGGGAAGCTGTCACTGGAATTGTTTCTGGTCTACTGAGAACACTAATATCCTTTATTTTGCTAAGAATACCCTGCAACAAAGCATGATATAGTTTTAGACGCATAATGATTTTTCTCAAATCTACGTATATGACTAATCAGAAGTAAAACCGAACTTTTCTTAAATCTTCATGCAGTGCTTTAAAACATACATACTATAAAACACTATTTTTTTTCCTTTAAATTACATTTTCTTATAAAAGCACCAATGTTGAGTGTTAAAATGAATCAAGAGGTCTATACTTTTTTTAGGTATATTTAAGCATATTTAGGTATTTAGAACCAGGTCGTATAATCATCAGGATTAAGTTTAGGCATTAGTTTCATTAAACAACAAGACTACTGGAAATATTTAAAATTAGGAATGAATGTTAGATTTGGTGAGCTTATATGATAGAATTTCAAATGTTGTTGTTTCTTTTTTTTTCCCTGGGTTATTTTATATGCATCTCTATGTATGAATAATAATAGTGATAAATGTAAACCTAATAATTTCATTGTCCTCTAAACCAGCTGTTAGTGTTCTACTGAAATCTCAGTCAGGAAGAGAAAGCAGAAAGGCCAGAGACAAGAAAGCATTCCCATCTGCATTTCCTCCTTTTTTTGGTCAGATCCAGTATTTTTATTCAGTGTAACAGGAACAGGATAAAGACACCCATAGGAATCCATCTGACTGCTGAGAGCAACAAACCCCAAAATTTAAATATTACTGTATGTCTCTGTTGCTGCTCTTAAAACTCCAGCTAAATAAAAGAGAAAAAAAATCAAGTCTGAAGCATAAAGCCAGAAACATATGCCAGTCCATGCCTTGCAAAAGCAATAGTTACCTATCTTTAAATCGCATAGTTGTATTCTTTTTGATTGACATTACCAGAATGAAGTGCAGAGCAGCTATGTTAGGTCATATTTGCATATATTTAAGTAATATTTCAAAATAAATAAAATATTCAGAAATAAAAGTCTATTGGCATGTTGTAAAATGTTATTAGAATGTGAATAACGTGATGACCTCATTCATCTGTGGAACAGTGTATGGCTTTTGGAAATCTATGCTTTTATCTATTTGTCCCTGTCCTGATGCTATTTTTGCTAGTCAGGAAAAGATTTCCGGCCCATATCATCTTCCATTTAGAAGCCTTTCTGTTGTGGGTTATATTCAATGATTTAGCTTGTTTGTTGTAATGCTTGGCAGAGCATCCTCAGGCTTATTTTCACAGCTAAGCAAGATTTTGCTAGATGGTCTCTGAATTCAGAGACTTTTTCAGACAACTCCAGAAGGAAAATTGCTGATTCTTTGCAAAATGCTGCATTGTATTTATTGAGTTAAAAAAAGCAATCTTCACTTAGGATGATGCGGACAATTTACGTAACGCAACGTAGCTAAAATTTTCAAAGAAAACTGTAGCCATTTATTTTTAACCCTTACGGTATGACTGCAAAAAGCAGCAAATATGTTTCTGTCTCCACTGAATTTGCAATTATAAGCCAATGTTAATGTTTAACCATTAATCACTTACTGATGCAGTTTTCAAAGCTAATTCAGTAAGTTTCAGACTAAAACATTTTTTGATAGTTCTGTTCCTGAGAAGGTTCCTGAAAGACATTCCTTCTTTAGATAAAGACAATCTCATTTTATTCTAATTTATGACACAGGAACTAGTTTTAAACTAAATAAAAAATCATCTCTGGCAAGCTTCATTCAACTAAATTATCATGCTTTTAAGGCACAAACATACTATATTTTGTTCTCTCCCACATGCTGACTGTTCTAACCACTGAGCTATTGCACAAAAGAAAGGCACCATTCAGTGGAACAGTTGCTGTGGAAAGAGAAAAAACGAGACAAACTGCAAAAAAAGGGAAACAAATGGAAAAAAGGTCTCTTATGAAGACACGGGAAAGTTATAGCATGAAATCTTTGTGCATTAATCCAGTCTCACTCCTTCTTACAATTTAGATTAACATTTCTTTCTATGTCAATTATAATTCATACGAGAAAAAATTTATTCACACACCTTCAAAACTAAGTTTTAGGAAAAAAAGGGGAAAATCTGTATTGTTTTGTTCTGGTTTTGTTTTTTATTATCCTCCCTTTAGATTATTTTTGCAACCAATGGTGATCTAGTCCAATATTTCTTCATGACAGTAATCAAGAAGAGGATGTTTTATGCATGATTAAAAAATCAAAATCAAGTTAAGTTTTCCTGTGAAGGTTCATCTTGGTTCTTACACCATCTTTATCATTGTGCTTAATTCTGCATCTGACCTACTATATGTTGGTTAAGAACAGTCCTAGAATAGTCCCCTTAGTGCAGGAACCTCTGTGCAAGACAGTGTCCAACCTTTCAATTCACCAGACGTGTGTCAGGAAGTAAATACATCTTTGTGATTCTTTGTCAGTGTTGTAGATACATCGGGGCTTCTGTAGTCTGCGCAGGAAGTGATCTCATTTCAAGCATCTTGTAGTCTGCAGATGTGACTCCAGTGAAAACCAAGGACCTTTCGGGCAAACTATTGCAGCAGCCACTGAATGGAGTGTATTAGACGTCTGAGAAGGTAGCTAAATACAAGCAAACAACAACAAAACAGGTTTTCATGCTGAACTGTTGAAAACAAAAAATGTGGAAGAAGAGTGTGTAGTCCATTTCTGTGTTCGTATACCTATCCCAGGACTATTTGAGTGTTTCTGCTTGTAGAAAGGATCTGCAGTTAAGAATCTGTCTAAAAAAAAGTAATCTTAGAATGTTCTTAAAGTCAGTACAGAGAAACTGGCACTGTTGATGCATAAAATATCCCCTTCTAATACAATTTTGTGCTTTGTGTCTCAAAAACGTTCTGTAGACTACCTAGTCCAGAATGTCTAATTAGATCCATTCAGAAAATACAAATAGACCACAAGGGTTTGGGGGGTTTGTTTCGCTAATAAACTCAGATTCAGCTGATATTTTTCTCAAAATTGTGGGTATTTTATGAATTCATTTAAGATTACTAACCTTAAGCTAATGGTCATGCATGTATCCTTTATCAATAGTGAGCTTTCATTTAAGATAGAATTTTACTACTCTGATTTACTTACACAGTTCTCCTGGTTAGCTGCAATGGTGTAAACTCCTCTTCAAGACTCCAGTATCATTTAAGTCATGTCAGGCCTAATCCTTGACCAGTTCCTTAGTTATCTAAGGTATATGTTTTGTTCATAGACAAAGTGTCATGAGAACATGGCAGTCCTTTTGGTTCCACTGGTGCTGGCAGAAGAGTGAGATCGAGTTTTAAGTCATCACTTAAACGCAAGCTTCCTCACGTTCCTGATACTTCCTCTTTTGTAATTGTGTTTTACTGTTAAAAGGCGTGAATGCCTTAACGCGAATTTTGGAGTTTGCTTTCTTTTATTTTAATCTATTGTGCTTAGCTTAAACAGCATTATTGCAAGACCATCACCAAAGTTCCTTTCTATATCAGAAATAATTCTAAAGATCTTAATCAATGTAATGGTGAAAGAAAGATTTGCCAGGTTTTTTGCACAAGCAAATACACTCACAATTATCTTTAATAGCTTGGAAATAAAAAAACCCTGAAATTCAGTGTGTCCTGCTTCCCTTTCTTTCTTTGGAGTCTGACTTGTTAAAGTCTGACAATTTATCCCAAAATTCTTTGTTCAGGAGATATATTTTATTATTGCCTTTAAATATTTTATTTATTCTTTTTTGTTTAATTTAGTTTATTTTTTAATGATGTGCTATTCATTTCATTTCAAAAGGCACATTTTCATACATTATGAACTTCATTTAATCAAATTTATTTTTTAGGGGAAAATTAAGTCTTCAGTAAAGATCACAATAAGGAGTAGAAAATGTCAAATCGTGTCAATGTTTGATATTAATGTTGTACAGTAGAGAAACAGCAGATGACAAATATAAGTAAAATATATTGTATCTATGCTAAATAATAGTCAGTAAGACTCTTAGGCACCTGCTTCCCATTGATCTATATAGCAAAAAATTTTCTAAATGCATTTATAGCTCTAGACTTCGATTTTTAATTGTGTTATTATTTTATTAGGTAAAACTGAAAATATTACTGAATACATTGTGTAGTCTGTGCTGCCTGCCCTACTTCTGTGGTGCAGAAAGTTGCATGTAGCTGTAAATATTTTAAAAGAAATATTTATCGTTACATTATTTTTTAATGAGATGTAATTTTTTTTATTCTTAGATTATAACAGCATGGTGAGATATTTGTTACAATAGGATAAATATTTTATTTTTAACATGTGCCTCTTAACTCTGCAGATTTAACAATGATGATGGGAACTCACTAGTCAGACAGGAAAAGTAAATTATCACCGGAGGTACAGAGTGGGTATAATGTTACAAGGCATATGATTAGCGTAAGGAATAAGATTATAATGATACACAGTAAAGATGGGGAGTCTCAAGATCAGAAAAGCTTTCATAAATATTTATTGTTTCAGCATTGTCATTATTTGAAATTAGTATCTGAATTCTTTGAGAATTATTGATTTCCTACAAGGATTGGAACAATTTTGCCATGAAAATTTTCTGCAAAAATTCTATGAGATTTTTGTGAATATCAGACTATTTCAATGCTCTGTTAGTCTTAAAGATATAGTATTTCTGAACTCTGTACTGTAGACATTTTCTTAAATAATATGAGTTGTAGTTCTTGTTGGCTAGTGGAAAGTTGAAGTCCATTTGTTTGTTTCATGGGTGGAACTGGAGAAATGAAGGTTCATGACACTGTTGCCCTGTTTGACTCCAGAATCTTGTTCTTTACAGTCCACTGAAAATTACATAAGCCCACAGTTGCTTGCTATGGGATAGGTTTCCTACCTACTTCTTAAAAGTGTCGAAGTTTCTTCATACATAGTTTCTTCAAGTTTCACTTTAATTAATATATTCATGTCAATATTTTTCAAAAAAAGACTTAAAACTTTCTACATTTCATTTTCTTGGGCACTCTAGCGAGGATGACCACGTCTGATGGCAGCATTAAGAAATTGGGTTTGTTCTTTACACATGGATAACCACTTGCATGACAGAGGTTAATGATACAGTAATGTTTTGAAGCTAGACTTGCCTTTCTTTTTGATCACAGATTTACAAAAAACAAAGACTATGCCTAAAGTATTAAAAATGGATTAAGTGAGCTGCCTCAAACTGCAATTTTCAATGGGAATTATCACATGTGATCTGTACGTCATAAATATGTTTGTGGGCCCACATTCTTTCAAAAATACTGAAGTAACCCAATTTCCTTGAAGTCCGAAAGAAAATAATTTTGATTTAAAATTATTTTTTTAATATTGGTTGCCTTGAATACGTGAAAACTAAGTAGAAGTTACTCATGCCTGAGTCAAACACCTCATTGCAATGCAGAAAACATCTAAAAATTGGTGCTTCAAGGTACAAGAATTACATCACTATGATCTCTCATCCTTATCATTCTTATTAACAATAAAACCAGAATTAGCTCCTCAAACATAATTAGCACACATCTCAAGAGCTGCACCCATAGTAACAGTAAAGATCAAGCTAACACAGCCGTGGGAGATCAGTAGGTAACTTGAGATTCAAGAGCCATTGCAGACAGCTTGAGGATTAAGGCTACAAGCCAAAGAACAATAGTCAAAATATGTACAAACCTAAGAGATACTTCAAGAAATCAGCAAAACAAAGGGATTCAGGCAGGGGTGATGGGTGGGTAGCAGGGCCTTTCTGGTGTTCAGGAATCCACAAATGTTCATGTGCTTGTGAACCTGGATAGTGTGCTGTGTGTGCTACACTAGTGACCTTCTCTCTCTGTCAGCCCAAGAGGAGGAGGGGACATTGCTGTCTGAGCCTGTATCCAGTGTGAGTGCTGCGTGTGTGTGTGGCACTTCGTTTGTGGATGTCTGTATGACCTATCGTGTGTATATGCATGTGTCTGCATGCATGTATCTGTGCCTGTGTCTCTGGGATATGTGCTCAGCTTCACTGCCAGTTTAACCTGAAAACAGGGGAAGTGATGGTTGCACCCCTCAGCCTGAACAGAAACTTCAGGGCGCTGGGCAGGAATCCTGGGCTGGATCTGCTGGAGGAGGGAGCTGTTGTTAAAAATCCCTTAACATCCTCAACCTGTTCTTAATCTGTGTGGTGAATTGACCTTGGCTGGGTGCCAGGCACTCACCCAGATATTCTCTCACTGCTCCCACTGCACAGGACAGGGAGAGAAAATAAGATGAAAAATCTCCTAAGCCAAGACAAAGGGAGATCCTTCATAAGTTACCATAACAGGAAAACCAGGATTGACTGGAAAACTGAATATGAGCCTGCAATGTGTGCTTAAAGCCCAGAAAACCAATCACATCCTGGGTTGCATCAATAGAAATCTGGCAAGCAGATCAAGGAAGATGATTTTACCCCTCTCTTCTGCTCTCGTGTGACTTCACCTGGTGTGGTGTGATCAGCTCTGGGGCACCCAGATGAAGAAAGTTATGGACCTACTCAAGTGGATACAGAGCAGGGCCACGAAGATGATCGAGGTCTGCAGCACCTCTCTTACAAGGATAGGCTGAGAGAATTGGGGTCATTCAGCCTCGGGAAGAGAAGGCTCCAGGGAGACCTTATAGCAGCCTTCCGGTACTCAAAGGACACCTACAGGAAAGGTGGGGAGGGACTCTTGGTCAGGGAGCATAGTGATAGGGTGTGTTAAGAAGATTGTGGCTAGCAGGTTGAGGGAGGTTATCCTCCCCCTCCACTCTGCCCTAGTGAGGCCCCATCTGGATTATTGTGTCCACTTCTGGGTCCCCAGCTCAAGAAATACAAGGAACCACTAGATAGAGTCCAACTGACTTACTTATACATGTATTATGATTGAAATAGAGTAAAAAACATTGGCAATGCAGAATTTAAATATTAGGAAAAAACACACGTGGTTTCCTTCCTGTTATGTATTGTATTATATTACATCAGATTATTTGAGGTTTTGTCTCATGCAGAGAAAATTATACATCACTTAAGAGGACATGATCTTTTAAGCACCAGAAAAAGGAACCTTGGTTGCTAAATAAATTTTATAAAACTCTAGTTACTTACCTGCCCTGGTCTCTTTTCAGTTAAGGAAGGTCAGCATCTGCTGTGAGGGTATTATAGGCCTCAGGTAAGTTAATTTGGACGTGTGAGCTCCTTCTTGTTACAAATTCCTTTACATTCAAATATATCATTTCATAAAAATGGGAAATTAGGCAGCAAGAAGGGTGTTTGGATAGCATAGAGAAAGCACAGAATGAGGGCAAATTCTGTGCCGTGCTGGAACATGTAACTGCTACTGTTTCCTAGAACAAATATTGCCCTAGAACACTGCTGCCTTTCTTCCTGGAAAGATCAGCAAACTTTTTTTTTTTTTTAAAAAATAACAACAAAAAGACAAGGGAAATATTCCCTGAAAATATGAAGGGTTTCAACCTGTACGTTTTTGTGATACTCATTCACTCCACTACTCCTTCAGGGTTGAAAAATTGATACTAAACTAAGACAACAGCAAAAGAATTCAGCCTGCTCTAACCAACCCATTGCTAACGACACAGTCATAGTGTCAATGAAAGAACAACGGTGAAAGACAGTGAAAAGACGGTGAAAGGCAGTAAGAGCTGGTGCACTTGTCCAAAGGAAGGCTGCTAGTACCATATCAGACACCCTAGGTTATCAGAAGAATTGACATAGAGCTGGTAGGTGTGATAGGAGACCTTTGGCACTGCTAAGTCCTTTCCAAGTCTCAGTGGGAATCATGAGATGTACTCACAGATCCCTAGTTGAAAAATTTCAAGGTATCAGGCTTTTCTCATGAAACAGTATCTTGAAATAGGCAAGGAATCATGCATTATTATAGCACATTTTGAAGAACTAATAGGTATCATTAGAACTGTCTAGTCCTTGATACAACTATAAAATTAAACAGAAATATAGCTTGAAGCCTTTATTCTCTGATTACTACTACTTCTTTCTTTTGCTAATTTAATTTCTTCTTCTGTTCTGAAACTGGAATTATTCAGAATTTGCCTCCTGTTGTGGCTTCATTGGCATTTATACTGTGCTTTTAAAATGAATGTTTCACAAAACATTTTGGATTTGCAACAAGTTATATAGACATTTTATGTCAAGTGCTGATTTTGTTGGACAGTCAGCAACATGTCGTATACATTTATGAATATTTGCTTTAGTGGTTGGTCTCTATTAACAGTTGGTAGCTGACAACAGAAAAGCTCTTGCTCCAAAAACCTTCAGATCGGGTCCTGTGTGAAAATGTTGGCACACGCAAACTGACTAGGATGAATTTTAAAATCATTCTTTCTGCCTTCACATAGAAAACATTTGTAAGGACCACTAATCTTTGTTTTGAAAAGATGGTGCTAGTGCAAACTGTGCATCACATCTAATTTAATCAAGTCAATAGATGTAATAATTTGTCTGAAGATCACTTGTGAGAGTTATTGTAGTTAGGCATCTTCAGAATATAATTTCTTTTCACGATCTTCTAGAAATAAGATAGTAAGCATATCTAGTAGACATCACATAGGGTATCAAGACACCTCAAAGGTGGTTGGTACACATTACCTTAGAAAAAAACAGTTAAAAACTAGTTGCCTTAGTTCCAATCTGCAGGCAGAAGAAAAATAAGCATTTTATGTTTATTTTGAAAGCTACTGATTACTACTGCAAATGTAACTTTTCTTAAGCCATAGAAACTATGAGCTTGAAAATATTCTCTAAATAATTTAAAGGACAGCTTTGAGATGAGAGTAACTCATAATTTTCGCAAGTAAGTAACATCCATGAATCAGAGATACTATAAACACAGGGGTCGCTGACAGTTAGAAATAAATGTTTCCTCATGTGAATAGATACTCATTTTACTTCTTACTTTAGTTAAATATTTTTGGTAATTCAGTTATGAATAGACAACAAGGTAAAATAGAACTACAATGGTAAGAAGCTGTTTGGGGAAAACTAAGCAGTCATTAGCTCACTATGGCATGCTTCTTTAATGTTCCACGATGTTATTTAAATAAGCTATTTACAATGAGAATATCATTACAGTTTTTAGATGTCACGGAGAAAAAGCTCTCTAAGCAGAGATTTGTATGAGAATAATTTTCAAGTTTTGGTCAAGAGAATGAAGGATTCAGGAGTACAGACTTGCATGTAAACAGAAAAAAGGAAGAAAAAAAAAAAGGAAGAAACATAGAGGGTAAAGATAATTACTTTGGTG
Organism: Neomorphus geoffroyi; assembly: GCA_033558235.1. NCBI lineage: Eukaryota > Metazoa > Chordata > Aves > Cuculiformes > Neomorphidae > Neomorphus > Neomorphus geoffroyi. The sequence goes on from JAUMJM010000005.1 coordinate 787,802, forward strand.
GGTTGACCCTGACTGGATGCCACATGCCGATCAAATTACTCTATTACTCCCCCTCCCGACCTGGACAAGGGAAGGATGCTTGAAAGGCCCATGGGTCGAGAGAGATCATTCAGCAATTACTTTCACGGGCAAAACAGTCTCAACGTGAGGAAATTAATTTAATTTATTACCAGTCAAATCAGAGTAGGGTAATGAGAAATAGACCCAAATCTTAAAATACTTTCCCCCCACCCCCCTCCATCTTCCCAGGCTCCACTTTGCTCCGGATTTGTCAACCTCCTACCCCACCAAGCAGTGCAGGGAAATGGGGAATGGGAGTTGTGGTCATTTCATCACACGTTGCCTCTGCTGTCCCTTCCTTCTCACCGTTCCCCGGCTTATGGGGTCCCTCCCATGGGGGAGTCTACATGGACTTCCCTAATTTAGGTCCTTTCCAAAGGGTGCAGTCCTTCAGGAACAGACTGCTCTGTTGTGGATTCCCCACAGCATCATAAGTCCTACCAGCAAACCTGCTCCACCTTGGACTTCCTGCAGGGTCACAGCTTCCTTTGAACATCCACCTGCTGCAGTATGAGGTCCTCCATGGGCTGCAGGTGGATATCTCTTCCATGGTTAACCTGCATGGGCTGCAGAGTGACAGCCTGCCTCACCGTGGTCTTCACCATGGGCTGTGGGGGAATCTCTGCTCCGGTGCCTCGAGTACCTTTTCCTCCTATCCTTTCTCATTGACTTTGGTGTCTGCAGGGTTATTTCTCTGACATATTCTCACCCCTTTCCTCAGGATGCTGTTGTGCAGCAGCTTTTTATCACCTTCTTAAATATGTTATCCCAGAGGTGCTACCACCATCACTGATTGGCTTGGCCTTGGCCACAAGCGGGTCTGTCTTGGAGCTGGTTGACATTGGCTTTACCAGACCCAGGGAAAGATTCTAGGGAATTCTCACAGAAGCCACTCCTGCAGACCACTGGGCTACTGAAACTTTGTTGTGCAAACACTGAAAAATAATGCTTAAATAACTAGAATTAGAAAAAAATCCCAAATCATAATGATCTTTAACGTGCCATTTAATTGACTGTTCTACCTCTAAATTAATCTTCAGCATGTTTACTTTTAAATGGCTTGCAACTGCTTCTGTTTTATAAACTGTACACGTATAAACCTCATACATCACAGAACATTCAACCACAAATGAAGTTTTGAAGTTAAATGGGCTAGGGTGAAAAAAATGAGAGTGTAGAAGCTGGGGCTAGTGAGTCTCATCCTTATGTTTTAACCCTATTATAATACTTGCATTTTGACCAAAACTCCCTGTGACATGAATGCTTAAGAAAAAGGTTTGAGGAGTTATGTGAGACTCATTTACCTGAAATTTACTTTTGTGTTCTAACTTCTTGCAAATACCTTTTTACTTAAATGCTTGACAGTATAAAAAGATTTGATGATGTTCTGTTTTTCAAATCTGATATAAACTGTGCATTCATTATGCAAAATTGATTTTTCTTCCTCATAGTTTTCATTCAAATGAAAGTACAAAGCCATAAAAAATTCTAAATATTTATTATATTTCCTTGTTTAAATAAAATTAAAAATTCCTTTAAAACTGGACTCTCACTCCCAGCAATCAGCTGGGGGAGGTGGGGCTGGGCAGGAGGGGAGAAAATAGGGAAAAAAAAGAAATATGGTTGACTTTTGATTTTACCACTATATTTCCTAGCAGACCTATGAAGAAAATATATGACTTAGCAACAATGAGACAGCCCTGGGAGTAAAGATCTGTCTTAACAAAATTTCAGTAATTTTGGCATGTTCTTGTATTTAACAAAGTATTTAGTTCTGAAGAAGTAAAGGTGGGAGGAGGACAACAAAACAAACCCAAATCCTCTTTTTTCTGTGTTTCAAATGAATGGTCCACTTATCACTTATTTTTTTTTCCTTCAGGAAAACAGAAGACATGAGAAGATGGACAAGTCACTAGAAATCAAGGAGAACAAATTAAATCACTCAGATACCAGGCATAAATAATCAGGCTGCCTCAGAGGCATGCCGACCCCTTTTTTCTCCTTTTTTTCTTTCTTTACTAATCTGACACTGCGATACCTTGTTTGGTATCCATAAATGACAGTATATATCCCGTTATACGCTCACATGGCAGCACAAGCAAATCACAATGTCACTTAACATTGTTGTTAGATCAGCCTAGGAGACACTATTTATGGAGTCTATAATGTTGCTTCCTGTAGCACCTGATGTTTCCTTGGAGGTCTGCTACCTGAGTGTCGACCAGATCCGAACTTGCTCTCCTAATGAAATTTGACAAGGTCACAGATATAAGTACTGTGTCTACACTTGAGTATCTCTTTCCTCAGCAACAATTACATGCACAGAAAAATCATGCAATGTTGTCAACTAAAGTATGTAAGTTTTGCTTTTGTTGTTCCTTGCTATTATATATATATACTATTTGTGTCTCTATGTTTTTGGGTAAAAAATTACAAAGAAGTAGATTTGTTTTGAGTTGTTTCAAAGATAGAGTTTTTATGCAGCTTCCTTTAATTATATGATTGAAATTTAATTATGTTATAATTATGGCTGCAATTCCTGGTTTGTATGTTTCATTAAAGCTGCATACATTAATTGCACCAAACTTCTGTTGATGAGCTTAACTAATATAAGCAGATGTTTACGGCAGAAGAGCCTGGTTAGCCTTCTATTGTACCATTGTTCTTGCAAGGTGACTATCTCTAGAAAGCAGGTAACAACTGGTAATTTTCAGTTCCTTATTTTTTCTGTTTGCAATTTTAGGCTTGACATTAAAAAGAAGTTCTTTACTGAGAGGGTGATTGGCCATTGGAATGTGCTGCCCAGGGAGGTGGTGGAGTCACCGTCCCTGGAGGTGTTTAAAGAGAGATTGGATGAGGCACTTGGTGACATGGTGTAGTTGACAAGTAGGAGTAGGTGTAGGTGTTGGGTCATACATTGGACTCGATGATCTCAAAGGTCTTTTCCAACCTTATGATACTGTGATACTGTAATATATATATATATACACATATTTTAAACTTAATTCTCAGCCTGCAGAATTACAATAAGAATGAAATTGGCTCAATAGTGTACATCTGCAATTTATATGGGGCAAAAATTGCAAACAAATTCAATATTTATTTGAATTAGGAAAGATAAAATACTTTTTAATGTTAAGCAATCCAATGGGGAAAATGTCAAGGGGGCCTAACTTTGCCTGGGTACTTATATTTCCAATAAAGTAAATTAATAGAAACCATATTTCCTACCTCATAGCTATAATTCTACACAATGTTTTGCTGATCAGTCATGTACCATTTACATCCATCTACTAAAAATAATTATATATGTTTCACAAGACTGAAAATTCTAAACCCCTGCTACAGGATATTTGTATTTTAATAAATAGGCATTACCAGTAGTAAAACCACGACTGTTTCATATTCTCAGAGACAAAATCTGTAACCTATGGAAAACTTCTGTCATAAAAGCATTGAATTTAGCATATGTTTAAAAAGCAAACAATTAAAAGATTCGCTTTTATAATTTTGGTATATGTAAAAAGACTTCAGAAATTGTTGTCGATCTAAATTAATCACAATTCAGAGTGTGCAACCTCTATTGATCATGTTATACATTTGCATATTGTATTGAATGTGACTATCAGAATTTAATAAGGGATGAAAAACATGCTGGGGATTTTTATTGTAAAGCTTCAGTGACTGTCATGAGGTTTTTTGTGTATTGAGAGGAAAGTAAAAGGAAGTCGTTTGACAGTAAATACTCTGTTTGCTCATGAGTTGTCATTCAGGATGATCAGATATTCCTGATCACAGTATCTGCTCATTTCAGGTTTTTGTATCTGAACCGCAATATCCCATTTTGAACACAATTTGGAAATGTTATTTTTATATATGTCATCTAGAGAAATCTGGCAATATCTGTAAGGGGAAAAAAACTCTTGATGCTGTTTGGTAATCAGGAATCCTACTGACCTTGACAAAAACTCATAGCCAATAACCAAAGCTTTTTCTCTGGCTCCTCAAAGCTGTTAAACAGTGAGCTCACTCTATCTCTTCTCCTTCTCAGAGCTATTCCTGATCACCCCCTTCTCCTTCCCTAGGCACTGCAATCTCTGATCCTTTCTGTAAATGAAAAATAGGTTGAGGTGGTACTAACTTAACCTGCAAAACTCGACATGAATGCAGGAGGATTTTATTGAAGGATCTCAGTCAACTGAAAAATCTGTTAGATGTGTGAGTGTTTCTGTGTATGCTTGGCAAGAGGGGATAAAAGGAATGGGACTGTGTTTGCATGTATATGCAATGGAGAATTCATAACAATTAAAGAGAAACTAAACCAGGGATTGTAAATTTCAGCAATGCAGGCTGACACTGGTATAATTTGCTGTACTGAGGAGAGATTTAAGCCCCTCATATAGAACAGTCTGAATGTAGGAGGAGAAGAGAACTGCCAAATACGTTAGTGTGAATTCATTGTGCTGAAACCCCCCATATGTCTGTTTAAATGTTTGTACATATACTGTGTATTTGTATATATTAAACAAGAAACATTAAATCAACACAAGGTATTTTGGAGTTAGCAAAACTGACAGAATAAAAAAAATACTGTGAAAATGAAACACTGCTGTGGCAAGGTGTGGATTATGTGACATAAAAGGTTATTTTCCATTTTTCATTCCTTCTCTGATAAACTTTTAGCGCATTCAAGCAGATATCAAATGGTCCAGGAGACTTTATCTCAAATTCAGTATTGTGTGCCTTTTCTTTAAATAAAAAAAAACAAACCCAAACCCAACCCAACCCAACCCAACCCAACCCAACCCAACCCAATCCAACCCAACCCAAACCAAACCAAATCCACAAACAAACAAACAAAGAACAAAACCCACCATACAGAGATGTTTTTAGCTATAGCATGGCAAATCCTAAAATTTTATGTTGACTTACAAAGAGTTCATTTTGGCAAATTTTTTTTTTACTGTATATTTTGGTAGCCTGTGTTGAAAAACTGTATGATGATAATATATGCTGTGTTCTAGCACTTTTTATTGGATCTATGGCCTGAATAAAAAAAAAAATTAGGCAGGTTTATTACCCTGCATCAACATATAGCATATATATAATCATAATTTTGTTAGCGCTTTCTCCTCTTGTCCCATATGTCTGTTGTGATGAGCTTACATATTTTAATATTTTACCTGAGTTCTACCTTGAATATTTTCAGAGGTTAGGTGAAATTGTGTATAAATGTAGCTGTTTGATATCTCTTGAAAAACCTGTATAATTTACTCAGCAGTTGGTGAGATGTGTCTTAATGTTATCTCCATAACATATGTTGTAGTCATCAAATGAAAGTCAGAAAAGAAATTATCTTTGTTACCTTGAAGAAGCAGATATTTTAAGAAATTATTTTTGCTAAAGTATCTGCCTTTTCTTATGATAAATATTTCTGTACTCTAAGAAATCATACTGAAAAGGTTTCACTTAAACATAGCTTTGTAAGAAATTTATTCCTATTTTACACCTCAAAGTCCTATGAAAGGTGGTCAAAAAGAGATATGGGATGACAATACAATGACAAAACCCCAGATCACAACAGTGTTGATTGCTAAGAATGAACAATATCAAGAAAATAAACTTGCTTGTCTTTATTATCTAGCATAACTAAAATGAATAGGCTTTAATGCAGCAGCTTTAATCAAGGTTCTTGTATAAAACAGCTGTGAAGACACATCTTGACATTAGGAAGAAGTTCTTCACTGAGGAGGGTGATTGGCCATTGGAATGTGCTGCCTGGGGAGGTGGTGGAGTCACCGTCCCCGGAGGTGTTTAAGGAGAGATTGGATGAGGCTCTTAGTGTCATGGTGTAGTTGACAAATAGAAGTAGGTGTAGGTTGGGTCATACATTGGACTCGATGATCTCAAAGGTCTTTTCCAACCTTATGATACTGTGATACTGTGACACTGAAGCATGAATGTAGCAGGTCAGCAGCTAGAGTCTGTTCCTATAGTTGTTAATCCATGTTCAAAACCAGGCTATTCTTCACAACTACCATTTTCTTGCTTCCCTTTCTCACTCGCTTAAAGATGGCTTTGTAGACATCTTCTTGCGCTGCAACAACAAATTCATTTATCTGACTGGAGATCTATTTGAAAATATAAGATAACCATTGAAATGGAAAGTGTGAGTTTGAGGCTACAAGCATCCCCAGGGTTTTGTGCCTATATCTGTTGCCATGTCAGCAATAAGAAACCCTGTTATAAGGGTATTCCTCTTCATTTTTTCTGTACCCCACCTCTCCTGAAAAAAATTATATATTCTTTTTTTTTTTTTTTTAGAAAAAATCCTTTGTTTCAAATTGAGAAAATGAAATCACATTGTCTTGACTATGTTTCTCTCTGACAGACCATCCCTATTGTCCAGTAAGAGCTGAATCTTTTAGCAAGTGTAAAAAAAAAGATTTCATGGTAGGAAAACACGGTGAAGAAGTTTACTGAAACCATGCAGAAGGTAGAAACAGATTAATACCCTTGTTGAAGTAAGGTTGCAATCTGAATTCAACCATGTTATGAAAAGCCTAAGAATCCCACACGTGAGGGATGTAGAAAATGAATAGGAAAACATCTTACAGCAACAAAACTATTTATTTGTTGTTTCCCACTCATACGGCAAATAGTTGTGCTTGACTTTAGGGAGACATTTTCCATTTGCATGTAATAGTCCTTGAATAGATACTATATTTGGTCAGTCTTCCTCCTTTGGAAAGCTCCTGTCCTTTCAAGCTAATACTCTCATATATGCACTGTTTATTTTGAGTTTCATTTCACTGCTCTTACCACAATAGCTATTTAGGATGTTAAGTGTGATTCATATTGCATTATGAGCATCATATCTGACTAATTCTCTGTGGCAGCGTTCTTTCTTCACAAACAGATTTGAATTAAGCCATATGGTTATATGACAATGAGTACATTTTCTAGGTCAAGCGTATTTTGCATTTTGGGGTGGATATTTCTGAATTGGATAAGAAGACCTTCAACTATTATTTCATTTTAATGAAGCGGCAATTCAAAATTGTTTTTTTTTCTTTCCTTTCATTCTCTGTGTCCTGGTCAAGACAGACACAGTATGAATCCAAGTGCAGCAGAAGGGCAGATATCAGCTACCCACAACACACAGTTTCCACGTGTCATCAGAAAATTAGAGTAAACTTTTACTTTCCTGAGCTTCCCTTTAATTTCTAGTTATCTTTGGAGAAAAGTGATAACAGCAATTCACAAAAGGGACAAATTAAGTTTCTCTGTTTTAGTGCAAATAATTGGCTAACAAATGATAAAGAACTCATTAGGTTCGAGAGCTTTGCACACAAGTATTCAGAACTGAAGTACGAATTCTAATTTTTATGCAAAAAATATTTAACAACTCCATACATTAATTTTATGTTTAAGAAACGAAGACTAATGAAGATCTGTTGACCCTTAAGTCGGTGTCCCTGGATATTTATGACTAAGTCCGTAATACGTAGGCTGCTCTAAACATTTACTTTACATATTTCTGCATATTCCCAAGTCTCAAGATTATTTTTACTTCCTTAGGAAAAAATGTAAGACCAATAACGATGCTAATAACAAATCATAACCTACCACAGGAAAAGAGCAGGAGAAATCTGAGGTATGTCTTTCAATAGCAGGGGATGTGTTCGATGAAAATGTCTGGATGATTGTGAGAACTAAGTCAAAATCCACAAAACAGGGAAAACTAAAATACCTTCAACTTCCTTTATAGATATCCCTTAGGGAAAACTCCTGACTCTCAGATACTAGATTAAATAAACCCTGAACATGCAAATTTATTAGAACAGCAGTTAAGAATTTTGAGAACTTATATTCTGTAAGAAACAAGTCTAAAGAAGAAGAAATTAAGCAATTTAATCAAGAAACTGTATTAAAAGCAGAATTACATACTATACAAATACTGGAAGGACAGAAAGTGTAGAAACAGAACAAGCTTTGGTAACGTATTGATGCTTCAATGATTTCAGTTTCATGAAGGTTGTATACAGAGCTCAGAAACAGAGTACAAACGTGTTGAAAAAAAAACGTAAAGGACCAAGATGTGAAATAAGACACAATTGGCAAGAGTCATAAAGAACAACAAGAAGGCATGTTAGAAATATGATCATGATAAATGGAAAAGCTCATCAGGGGAAGGGTGCCAATTATGATCCCAAGAATGCTGAAGTGTTTAATGTTCATTTTAGCTTCAAATTTTGTTAAAAATTTTGACTAAGATCAGGCAGCTAACGTGATCAACAAGAAAGGGGTAAAGATTCAAACTAGAAGAAGGAAAATTACAATAAACAGCTCTAATGTAAGTTAGAAGTTTTGTGTTGAGTAGTTCAATGGAATTTTATTCAGAAAACTTTAAAGATCTGCTGAAATCTTATAGAAATGAAAGATTATGACATTTTGGAGAACTGCAAAAAGGAAAATCACAGTTGTTACCGTCAAAGGGGTGAAAAAGTAAGAATGGAGAATTACGTAATTAGTCAGCTTTAGTTCCTTATTTGGAACAAATAATCAAACAATTTATAGGCACCTGAAGATAATGAGTAGACAAACTGAACAGATCTCTTGCTAGTTAAACTTGTTAGAATAACATAATTTTCTTTCTGTGACAGGATAATAGCCTTACAGACAATGGAGAAGGAATGCATAAGCTGTGTTAGATATTTTGAATTTGCAGAATCTTTTGAAACTGCTTTACATGACACTTACAAGCAAAAGATAAGATGATTGCTGTTATGGGTGTATAAAATAATCTGATGTGCCCAGAAGGTCATTAACAGTGACTGACTGTCAAATCAGAAGGCAGTGATAAAGTTTGGAAAAATGAACGCACCAACTCATCTGAAGTTTCTAGATTTATGTCTACTGGTGCTGCAGATAATCACTTCATAAATATACTGCCCTTATTCACTTATTTTCACATCTTATTTCTAGCTAGAACTCCACTCTGTCTTCAACCTTTAGCTTGCCATATCTAAGGAAACTCTCCACAGACACGAAAAATCCTTACTGATATTGCTTTGTACCTTTAGATCTAATCTCGACTGTTCGACAAAAGCTGAGAAATGTTGGGAATTTTATAGCAGCATCTTTACTATGAGCTTACAAATCTCTCTTTCTTTGGAGACTGGCAGGCTACCCCTTGACCAGCATCTTTATGTAGGCAGGATGCCACCATTTGAGATGGCCTATAGTGTATGTTACTCTCATGTAAGGTAGGATTTTCTCAAATCACATTACTAATCGTGCAACCAAGGATTGGCATGAATCTTACCTACATTCCAAAGGCATTTGCATGAGTAGCTTTTGCTGTCAGACAACCTCAACATTAAATGTCAATGAGTCCACTGGAGCCATGGCATCACCTATAAACCTGTGTTTACTACCTGTGATCAGGTACATCACTGTATGAGCACATTGTTGCTCATCTTTCTTACTACCTCAGTAAAGTTTGGTTTATAACATTTTGTCAGACTCCGTTATTGTTCAGACCACACAGGCACAGTTGTTCTCTGAATGATGTGGTGGTTTGCTTCATGTTGATTAGCATCAGTGCTGTTGAAAAGAGATTAGGAAGCCTCATCATTGGAAAAAAAGACACTGATTATAAGTCTCAAATAAGAATACTTATCCTAAAATGCAAGATTATGTTGCATGCATTGATATTCATAGCTGACATTATAATTAATTCTATTTGTCCTGTATATCACTGTCTGGCTCTACATGTGAAGAGAACTCCAGTTCAAAGAGAGGCCTGTCCTTCATCTCAAAGCACAAATAATACCCACTAAAGTCTTCATGTTTTAAGCAGAAAAATAGGGAAAAGATATCATGAGCTTTGGTGAAAAAAGATACATTTGTGACACTCGGGAAAAAGAAACAAGCATGATGATATGTTTGTGGTTTCACTAGCACCCACATTACAATGAGTAAAATACTGTTGGCTTTATTCCATTAGCATTTTTGAGAATGCGGTTGTACTGATTATCGTAACAGTCAAAATACCCTTGAATCAGTTTATGATACAGGAAAACAAATTAACATGCTGGAAAGATCACCAACATAATATGCTAGGAATGGCATAAATGTACTCCAAGACAAGACAAACTTTGCCTAGCTGGTGTCTTATAAGCAAAAAAACTAAGCAAGATATGACAGGATTTTGTTACACTTCTGAACAAAAAACAGGGAAACCAGTCAGAAAAAAATGCCTGCTTCAAGTCAGGTGACTTTTACTCACTTATTTTTTTTACAGAATTGACATAACTTGAGAAAGATATAAGAAAAGTAAAGTCTGCTTTTTAAAAACAAGAAATTAAGTGATTACCCTAAACAGAAAACTGAAAATGACCGTGCAAAGGTTAGGTAGGCAAGTTAGGCTGTAGGTATGTTTCTACTGACATAATTTCTTGTGGAATAACTGCAACATATACTGCACTATTGTGGCACAAGGTAGAAGCTGGTCCTCTGCATGAGTAGTTTTTCCATGGTGTTCTTCAGCAAAAATCTGGAAGAACTTTAGCTGGATTTCAGAGGGATTTTCATGAGCTTAAGTAAGCAGTTAAAATTGCAAGCATGGTGAAAATACATAGCTAAATCAACGAGACCAAGTGCAAAGTCTTCAACATGGGTTCGTGGTTCCAAGCACAAATACAGGCTGGATGGAGAATGGATTGAGAGCAGGCCTGAGTGGAAGGAATTGGGGTGTTGGTTGATGAGTTGCTCAACATGACCCAGAAATGTGCACTGGCAGTTGAAAAAGCCAGCCATATCTTGGGCTGTATCAAATCAGCAGAGGTGCTAGAGAAAGTAGAAGGGTTAAAGAGCATCAGGGAGTCTGAGAAAGAGATAGACTGGTGGAGTCATGGTCTGCCCTGCCTGAGGCAGAAAAAGGAATAGTCACTAGAAAAAAAACCAAACAAGTTCAAGGGCATCTTGTATCGCTTCACCATCAGATTGAAAGCAGTAGCTGAAAGAAAAGGAGTTAAAGGAGGCAAGTCTACACTTAGGTGGCAGGCAAACCCCCTCCTTGCCGACCTTGCCTTCCCAAGTATCTCTGTATAATAGATACGAGGCTCTAAAGGTGGGAAGGCCAGTCAATAGAAGATGTGGATGACAGTCTGTGTATTCTAGAGGTGTTGCCAGGGTCAGAAAGGCCTACCCCCTATATCAAGACCACTTACATGAGAAAGAAAAGATGGGTTATATTTGTAGGTGACTTCCTTCCAATGTGTCAGACAGACACTCGTCTTAGGGAAGGCTGCTGCCTCATTGGGTCTGGGATTAAGAACATTACTAGGAATCTTCCTAGCCTGGTACAGGCCTTGGACTTCTACTCATTATTTTTTTCCATGTGGGTGGTGATGAAATCTCAATGCATCCTCCAAGGGACAGCAAAAGGGGCTTCAAGACCTTGGGATGGTTGGTAAGGGAATCTGGAGCACAGGTTATTTTTCCCTCTCTCCTTCTAGTCAGGGCTAGTGACACTGAAAGAAACAGACACACTTAGTCTATTAATGCAGGCTTCATAGTTGATGTCATCACCAGAATTTTTGGTGTTTTTTTGTAGTGGGTTGGCCTACATGGCCCCAGGCTTGCTGGCATTGGATGGAATTCACCTTTCTAAAAGGGGAAAGAGGGTCTTTGCTCAGAAGCTTACAGGGCTTATTGACAAAGCTTTAAAGTGGACTTGAAGGGGTACAATATCAGGCATGCTTGATACAAATTGTGGGTTGACATGTTTCCCCGCAGAGGAGGAAAGGGTAAGCTCCTGACGAGCAAGCGGCAGATCTGACTCAGCGTGGTTGGGGATAGGAGTCATGGTGGCCAATTCCCCTCACATGCAAGAGCAGCCCCTGGGAGTGTAAGCGACAGGAGTGTGGTGAACAGGATGGGCAAACAGGGCGTGGCATGTCAGAAATGTCAGAAGGCCATGGCACATCAGTTTACTCTGCACTTCACGCAGGCAGGGCATGCTGGGAGGGCAGGTCTCCAAAGGGGTCATTCCACCGGCCAAGTGGGAGTCCTGAGGTACACAGAACCCAGTACCTCGGCACGTTCTATGATCATCTGCACAGGTCAAGGCGAATCAGCCTACCTGATTCTCTAGGCAGAATGATGGGCACTTGTCTGAGGGGAAAGGCTGCAGTTCCAGTCAGGCACTCTGCACCATCTAACCTAGCGATGGGAGATGCCTCCACGCAGATGGAGCTGCTAACGGAAGAGGCTGTGGTCCAGACATCAGATTGCAGGAAGCGCGTAGACCTTTCTTCTGGGGTAGGAGCAGGCAGCAGAGCTGACTGCAATAGGTGTGCTCGGGTACAGGAGTTTCTGCAGCAGGTGGTCAATCAGCCAAAAACTTCCCCAGTGCCACTCACAAATGGGAAGGGTACAATAATGAAGAACAGGAGCCTGTAAGGACAAGGACCAACAGGAGGGAAAGACTTCACCAGGTGACAGGGGCACCCTTGCAGAACCAGTTTACTACTTTTTAGATGGAAGAGGAAGCATCTGTCACAGCCAAAGAGATGCTGGAGCCAAGTAAGGCAGCCCCATCTGCTCCCTGGATAACAACCAGCACAACAAAGAAAAGACGATGGGTGGTGGCAGTGGGAGACTCTCTTCTGAGAGGTACGGAGGCATCCTTCTGCTGACCAGAACCACTGTTCAGAGAGCTGTGCTGACTACCAGGGGCTCATGTCAGGGATATGACCAGGAGGTTGCCAAGCTTGATAAAGCCCACTGACTACTATCTACTCCTGTTCTTTCATGTGGGCAACAATGGTACAGTCAGGGTTAGTCTGATGGTTATGAAGAGGGATGACAGAACCCTCGGAGTAGGGGTAAGGGACTCTGGAGTGCAGGTAATGTTTCTGTCAATCTTCCTGGGCAAAAGGATGGATTCTGAAAAGGTGAGTCAAGTTTGGGAAATCAAGAAATGGCTGCAGTACTGGTGCCATAGCCATGGGACTGGGTTTGGGAAACCTGTTCTGCTGAGGGCTGAGGGGTCCATCTGACAGAAAAGGGGAAGAGTATCTTCCGTTATAAGATTATGAGTCTGGTGAAGAGGATTTTAAACTAAAGCAATCATCCTGATTTGATACCAGTGCTAACAACAGATGTCCAGAGCCTGGAGAAGGAACACAAGTCAGAAGCAGAGCGCCTGAAATGAAACACAAAGTAACTCTCTCCAGGAAGACAGCTTCATCGGGGGACAAACTTATGTACCCCTGTGCAAACGCACAGAATATGGGAAATAAATAAGCCTGCAGAACTATGAGTCTCATTGGCATTAGAGACGTGGTGGGATCCTAAGATTGGAGTGTTGGAATGGAGGGGTACAGGCTCTTTAGGAAGGACAGAGAGGGGAGATGAGGAGGAGGTGTTGCCATCTGTGTCAATGAGCAGCTTGAATGCATGGAGCTCCACATGGGGATGGATGAAGAGCCAACTGAGAGCCTGTGGGACAGGATTAGAGGGAGAGTGGAGATAGGTGACATATAGTGGGGATCTGCTATAGGCCACTAAATCATGTAGAGCAGGGGTGTTAAACTCACGGCCTGTGGTTGAATCTGACCCTCAACCTTGTTTAATCTGGCTTGGCACCTTGTCTCTACCCTGTGGTAGTGCCAAGCTCCCTATGATCCTATGAGCGCGCTGGCCATGTGTGCAGCATGTGTGATGAGCATTACACTGCAGGAACAGGAGAATGGCAGAAGCTGTGAGTTTGATATCCCTGATGTAGACTGAGTGGATAAGGCCCTTTACAGACAGATAGATGTGGCATTGCATTCACAAGCCCTGATGCTCATGGAGTAATTCAAAAACCCAGATGTCTGTTGGAAAGGCAACACAGCAGGACATAAGCAATCCAGGAGGTTCCTGGAAAGTGTTGATGACAACTCCCTTCTCCAAGTGATAGAAGAGTGAACGAGAACAGTTGCTATACTGGACCTTCTTCTCACCAACAAGGAAGGGCTAGTGGGGAATGTAAAGCTCAAAGGAAGCCTTGGCTGTAGTGATTGTGATCAGTCAGTTCAAGATCCTTAGGGCAGCGAGGAGGGCACACAACAAACTCACTGTCCTTGGTTTCAGGAGAGCAGATTTTGGATTCTTCAGGGGTCTGCTTTTTAGAGCAAGATAGGATGAAGCCCTGGAGTGGAGAGGGGCCAAAGAAAGCAGGTTAATATTCAAGGATCACATAGAATCATAGAATCATAGAATCACTGGGTTGGAAGAGACCTCCGAGATCACCAAGTCCAACTGTGCCTGTCTCCTTACTAAACCATGTCCCTTACTAAACCATGTCCCTAACCACGCCCTCCAAGCTCAAGAGCAATGCATACCAATAAAGAAGAAGTCAGGCTAAAAACCCAGTAGACCTACCTAGTTGAACAAGAAGCTTCTAAAAAAAAAAAACAAAACAAATAAAGCCTACAGAGGGAGGAAGCAAGGGCAGGCAGCCTGGGAGAAACACAGAGGAATTGTCTGAGCAGCCAGGGATTAGGAAAGCTAAAACCCAGAACTAAATCTGACCAAGGACATCAGGGACAACAAGAAAAGCTTCTATAGATATGTCAGTGACAAAAAGAAAACTAGGGAAAGTGTAGTCTCTCTTTGGAAGGAAACTGGAGGTCTGGTTGCCCAATATATGGAAAAGGATAAGGAACTCAATGACTTTTTGCCTCAGTCTTCACCAGCAACGGCTCAAGTCACACCACCCAAGTCATAGAATGTAAAGGCAAGGACTAGGAGATTGAAAAACTACCCACCATAGGAGAAGATCAAGTGCAAGACCATCTAAGCAATCTGAAGGTGCACAAGTCCATGGGATCTGATGAGATGCACCTGCAATCTGAAGGTGCACAAGTCCATGGGACCTGATGAGATGCATCTGCAGGCCTTGAGGTCTTGAGAAGTCATGGCAGTCCAGTGAAGTTCTCACTGGCCAGAAAAGGGGAAACATAACTTCCATTGTTAAAACAGGAAAAATTAAGACCCCAGGAGTTACTGGCCAGTCAGTTCTACCCCTGTGCCTGGCTAGTTCAAGGAGCAGATTCTCCTGGAAAGTTTCCTGAGGCATATGGAAAATAAGATGATTGGTGAGAATCAACATGTCTTCACTAAGGGAAAATCATGCTTGACAGATTTGGTAGCTTTTTGCAATGGAGCTACAGCATTGGTGGTTAAGGGAAGCATAACTGGTATCACCTACCTGGACTTGTGCAAAGAATTTGACACTCTTAACCACGACATTCTTGTCTCTCAATTTCAGAGACATAGATTTGACGGATGGACCACTCAGTGCATAAGAAATTGGCAGGATGGTCGCACTCAAAGAGTTGTGGTCAATGACTCAGTGTCCAAGTGGAGACTGATGACAAGTGACATTCATCAAGGGTCAATATTGCGACTGGTGTTGTTTAACATCTTTGTCTCAAACATGGACAGTGGCATTGAGGGCACCTTCAGCAAGTATGCCAGTGGCACCAAACTGTGTGACAGGGTTGACATGCTGGAGGGAAGGGATGCCATACTGAGGGACCCTGACAGACTTGAAAGGTATACCTGTGTGAACCTCATGAAGTTCAACAAGGCTAATTGCAAGACCCTGCACTGGGGTCGGGGCAATCCTAAGTAGAAATCCAGGCTGGGTGGAGAAACACTGAAAAGAAGACATGGGTTTGCTGGTGGATGAGAAGCTCAATATGAGCCTGCAACATGGGCTTGCAGCCCAGAAAGCCAGCCATATCCTGGGCTGCATGAGAAGAAGTGTCAAGGAAGGTGATTTTGTACCTCTACTCTGCTCTTGTGAGACCTCATCTGGAGCATTGCATTCAGTTCTGGAGTTCTCAGCAGAGGAAGGACATGGATCTGTTAGAGTGAGTCCAGAGGAGGGCCACAAAAATGATCAAAGTACTGGAGCATCTTCCCTATGAGGACAGGCTGAGAGAGTTGGGATTGTTTAGCCAAGAGAAGGGAATCTCTTGAGAGTCCTTATAGCAGCATTCCAGTACTTAAAGGGCACCAACAGGAAAGCTGGAGAGAGTCTCTTTATCAGGGAGTGTAGTGGTAGGATGAGTGATAATGGTTTTTTTTTAAGCTGAAAGAGACTATATTTAGATTAGATATTAGAAAGAAATTGTTTTCTGTGAGGATGGTGAGGCAATGGAACAGGTTGTTCACAGGAGTTGTGGATGCCCCATCCCTAGAAGTGTTAAAGGTCAGGTTAGAGGAGGTTTGAATAAGTTGAGACAGGAAATTAATTTTAAAACTGCCTTTCAGTGGCAGAAACTCTTGGAGAGACTCATACTGGTGTCTGTCTTGCCCAGGCCAGCTCTTTGACCAGCTTCTTTGCCATATGCTTGCAGAAATTAATTTCTCTCTATACACTTTGAGTATCAGGTGACAAACATGCCAGCAGATAAAATACATAAAAAATAAATCTTTAACAACAGCTTTTTGTGATTCTTTTTTGTTTCAAAGCATCTAAGTGTATTATATGGAGTTCCATCCAGGTGTGTTTGAAGCTGCTGCTCTTCTGGGTGGATACCAGGATAATGTTAAATATCTCTACATAGCTAATCTCAAGCTTTCACTTCTTCTCTAAATAATTATTTGTCATGAAATGCTGCAGTGCTTTCTTTTCTAAACAAGTGTAATCAGATGCTCATATAAAAAATCATAAAATCATAGAATCATAGAATCATAACAGTGCTTATCAGATTTTTTAAGGGATTTTTGGGGAGATATCTGTGTGAAGTAAGACTACAAAAATATATATTGGACTTTCATGGCAGTATATTTTTAAAGAAAAGGCCATTTTTTTCAGTTTTGTTCATGTAGAAAAATAATTGTCACTTTTACCCTCTGAACTCATTTCTTGCTTGTAGTTCATAACCTTCTCCTGTGGACCTGTCTGAACTGTATTTCATCTAGAAATATAAACGAAGGGGAGCAAGATCTTTTAGTCTATGCTTCATCTCACTGAGAGTCAGGTGTGAAGTGGAGTCAGAAGCTTTTGCTGTGAAGACAGTCTCTTGGGACAGTCTGAGAGATATTCCCCAAACCAATCAAGATCAAAGAAAGAAAATTGTGCTAAACCAGAAGGGATGGCTTATATGACACTGCTAGTTTGAAAATAGATGATAGTCTGCCAGGGAGGCAGAGCTTAGCTTTAAGTGCAGACAGCTTTTGAGAACATTTCTGCTCCCTGTATCTGAAGTCATCTTCCTCCTGGTCATGCTCAGTCACAGTTTGTGATTTATTTAATCAAAAAGTGTTGTATGTTATAATTATAATTTGTTTGTGAGTGTTTATTGATGTTTATGCATGCCTGTGTTTTTGTACCAGGCTTGCAAATAAACAGAAATGATCTTCCCTCTTCCTGTCTTAAATGAAATGAGAATTTTTGTTAAAAACCAAGGAATCTGTCACATTGATATCACACAGCAGGCAGACAATAGTGTCTTTCTATACAACCTCAGTGTGATCACACCTGCAAGATAAGTTCAGTTCTGGGAACCTCAATATCACACCTATTTTAACAAATCAAAGGGAATTCAGAAGAGTGCAACAAAAATGATTAAGTGTTCGAAAGGAATGAAATGTAAAGAAATAATCACAACATGGCCAAACAGTGGCTAATATGATAACAGAGTACAACATTTGAAGGACATAAATCTCCATAGGAGTTTTTTCAAATTGTGTCAGCTAAGGAAGCTAAGATATTTATTCTACAGGCAAAAATCTTAGGAATAAGGAAAGTGCCAGCCTATCAAACCTTTAGTAGGAACAACAAGGAGGAGGGGAAGAAAAAAAAGGAAAGGAAGAAAATAAAGAGGAAATCAAATAGCCAAGATTCACCACCCCAAGGCTCCAGCACTGACAAAATCCTTCTAGGATGGTGGGTGTGCGAGTGGCCTCTCTTGCAGAGTATTACTTTAAGGTTTTGGTGGCACTGCACAGTGCTTCTTCTAGGAAAATTCTGGAACTGAATTTGGGGCTCCTTCCAGGGAGCTCTCTGGGCAGCAAGCACAACTGGGCTGCTTGCGAGAGTGAGATAAAGGACAAGGCTTCTGCTGCAGTGTCAGCAATGGTTTAAGGCAGAAAAACAAGTGATTTAAGGCAGCAAAAAGAATCAGTCACTTACACAGACAATTCCAAATATTTTGTGCTTCATGTATCTGGAAATTACTTCCAACAGGTTTTGTTTTATTGTCTCAGAGGCAAAGGTGAGACAGACTGGCCTGACAGTTTTCCTTCCTCTTGAAAATGGGCATCATGTTTGTCTTTTTCTTGTCATCAGGGACATCTTCTAGGCTCTATGACTTTTTGAAGGTGATAGAGAACAGTCTTAAGAATGGCATCAGCCCTTTTTCATGCATACAGCCCAGTCCCATGGGCTTGTGTATGCAAAATTTGCTCTAGAGTTCACTAAGACATTAGTGACCTAGATAGTTTTCTGGTACCTTTTGTAGCATTTCTTTACCCTATACTTTCCTTCTCGGGAGAGAGTCTGGGTAGTTTGACAAGCAAACCTTACTGAACAGAGAAGGTGCGGAGTACTTTAGGCTTTTCAATATCCTGTATAGTTAGAAGTCCATGTCATTCAGCACCCGGCCTACATTTTTCTTTACCTTATTTTTATTTCTCTGCTTACCTATAGAATTGCTTTCTGTTCCCCTTCATATCTTCTGTTATTTTCCATGCCAGATGAACTTTGATTTCCTTAACAGGAACTCTTTCTGTATTACTCATGAGTGGACTGTCTCCAGTTTCACACTACATACTTTCATTTTGTGCTTGAGTACATCCAGGATTTCTCCATTGACTGAGATGGTTTTCTGCCCCACTTTCTTGACTTCATAGAATCATATGGGACATTCAAAGGTCATCTAGTCCAACCTCCCTTGCAATAAGCAGGGACATCTTCAACTAGATGATGTCGCTTAGAGCCCTGTCCAATCTGACCTTAAAAGTTTTCAAGGATGCAGTATCTACTTCCTCTCTGGGCAGCCTATTCCAGTGTTTCACCATTTCCTCCATATTGAGATTAGTCTTCTTGTATTTGAGGTATTTTTCTGTGAAGAAAACTGGATCTCCTCAAACCCTTTGCTGTTCAGGGTAGCCTTCTATGAGATCTTGCCTGTCAGTCCTTTGAAAAATCTGTATTTTATTATTATCTTCACTGACAAAACCAAAGTTTGCCATTCTGCCGCACTGAAACTGTACAAATGAAAAGAAGTCATCTCATTGACTGCAAAAGAGACCAGAGCAGATGTATTTTTAATACTTGGAACTATTCCACTAGGTCTTTTTTTTTTTTTCATAAAAACTTTATCACTTTGAATGGTCCTATCAAGAAATAAAATTTATAGTTATTAAATTATAATAAAATGTAGTGACCTTGAATCTTTTCTTTGGATATTGATTCACAAATTAAACCTTAGGTAACAGCACTTTTATTCAGTAATATTAATTCAAATACCAATAATAATTTAAATTATAAGCAAAAAAAAGTACAAGTGCCATTATCAACGTTCATTGGATAGTATTAACTATTTTAGCATTATTATAAAATATTAACTATGATATTACAACATTTTGAATAATGTATTCATATTTGACATGTACATAATAGAATCTCAGAAAAACAGAACTAAGAAGGCATTGAGAGGTCATCTAGTCCTTTCTCCTGCCCTAAGGCAGCAGCAGTGCTATCTCTGATTTTGCAAAGACATTTTTCCGCTTCTCTTAAACACTTCTATGACAGAATCCCCCAGCAATCTACGTGTGTAATTCACAAGCTTACCTTTACATGTTTCCTCGGTGTCTATTCTGGATTTTTTCTGTTGCTTTTGAAGCTCATTATTTCTTGTCTGATATATCATGATTATGGATAATAGTTTGTTTCCTTCTCTGTGGATATGGATATCCAATCTGGTTTACATCCACCCCAACATAATTAAACTTAATTTATGATTAACTGTAAATATACCATCAATTGTGGATTACCTCTTCATGTGAAACTAATTATTTACTGACTATATTTTTGATCATATTGCTGAATCATCCATCAAAAGTGAGAGGATGTTTCTGATGATCATTTTAGCTACAAATAAGAAAGTGTTGCTCTGTCAATAAATTGTCTTCACCAACATATTCTGATCGTGCTTCTATGAGTCATATAGAAAATGAGTTGTAATAGAAAATGCCCTCAGCTACATTAAATGAAATGTCACAGTTTAGCCTTTATCTGGCTAAATTTTGGCTAAACTCATGCAGTTGGACTCCCAAATTCCACACCTCCCTCCTCCCCCGGGCAAGAGAGAGGAAAATGAGAGGAAAGAGGCTTGCAGATTGGAAACTAAGGCTACAAATTTAATGAAATTATGATAACATTAGTAATTATGTTTAAAATAATCAGAAAGCAATGAAAATATGTACAAATAACTGAGATCACGCCCCCATCCCACCCCTCAATGACCATACATCACCACTACTGCTGTAGAGCAGACACAGGAGAATGGATCCACAGCTGGGAGGGTGTTGAACTCAGGAACTGGATTCAGGGACACACAGATCCGGGGTCAAGAACAATCAGACAAACGATGGCCTCACTCGATGTTGGCCATCACAGAAGAAAGCGAGACCCTCGTGATCTCTCAATTTTTACCGAAAACGGAGTTTTATGGAAAACTCTTGTTGGTCAGTTTGGGGTCACATGTCCTGCCTGCCCCTCCCTGAAGGTGCAGCCTTATTTGCCAGCTCGAGGATGGCCTTGGTTACCAGAGGAATGAGTATAAACACTGGCCTCTCTGCTTGCCAGCGTTCAGTGTTATCACTGCTAGAGAGAAACCATCTGAAAAACGTGCAATTAGTTTTTCAGAGAATGTAGTTACTTTAGACTAAGGCTGAGTCAGAGGCACCCCAATTAACTCCAACCATAACACAAAATCAAAACAAACTCAACCCCCAAAATCCGAAGTAGCATAATATTAAAAGAAATAATCTAACCAATGTACTGTATTGGTTATATATGTGGTATACTGTGGTATACCATATTTTTACATAGCACTATTATTAAGTGGACTCAGACCTAACATTTGGTGTGTGTCACAGTTATACTGAAAAACAGGTTAATCATAAAAAAATGGTGACTGTGCAGTGCCTGTGCTCAGGAGGAACGTTCCTTTCAATTCTTAGGGGAAAATTTTTGACATCTACCATTGTTCACAACTGTTGGATTCGTTCACAACTGTTGGATTCATTCCAGTCAGTTTCAGGAACTTACCTGAGTAGTCTATATTAGAGCCATAGGTTTTCTAGAAGCTAATTCAGAAAAGCCCATCTCTTCCCATTGTCCACTTAGTGACTGCTATTCACTGATGCAGCAAACAACTAAAATTATGTGGGATGAATCTAGTCCTTAAAGACATGCTTGAGGGTAATGTTTTAAGAGAATACATAGATTTTATATAGTGTATATATTCACTGTAAGAAACAAATGTGGAAACATGAAATTCTGAAAGAAACTTAGAGCTGGGAGGAATAAGGAAAGTTAGTTTTGAATGTACAGACAATATAGACAGAATATGGTGAGAATAGTCTGGCTGTAAATAGAGTAGTGCAAATGAGTTTGGCTGTGGGTGCTATTACAAAACTGAAAGAAAGACAAAATTTTGAAAAATAATTAGGTATGAAAAGAACAACAAACAATTCAATAAAGAAATAATTTAATTAGCTGGTAATAATAAAATATCTTATCATCTTTTCACCCATGCTGCCCCCTAGAAAAACACACTGTAAAAAGTATGTTACAAATTCTACACTTCAGTTTCTGAGCTACATGACAATTCAATATTTAATTTGGGATCAATTTTTGGCAAATGCCTCAATCATTCAAAACCATGAAGACATCATCATCATCTCTAAAAGACTTAAACTTTTTCTTATACTGAAAGACTAATTTTAGTTCTCCAATAAGAACCCATTATTTGAGAGAAAACTTTTTTGATATATACAAACTACAATTATGTTATGCATGAAAAAACTTTGATTTAGTCCTTATATGATCCAATTATGCACAGTCGTATATAACATTCATAAATAAAGAAATAAACATTTTGTGTTTTCATATTCATGAAGTCTGATCCTATGCATAAAACCTGTTTGTGAATCTTTTCAAATTTTGAAAAGACCTGTGATTTATATACAAGGAATAAATAAATTAAGTAATGCATTGAATTTTTTCTAGACATGCATGTTTCAGACAATCCTTCCATAAAAATGTCAGAGGATATTAGAGTGGATAATATCCCACTTGCATCTTCCTCGCTCCCCCTGCTGTATACAAGAATCTGACTTCCCTAGAGGTCAGTTTGGCGACTTTCAGTTACACTAAATTCATTTAAACTCTAATAACAAGTGAAGAAATTAAATAGTACTGAACAGTAGCAGCACTCTGGGGTGTTTACAAATACATTTACAGGAGGTCATTCCTCCTGTGAACCCATTGTGCATGTCAATTGGTTGCACTCTTCATTATACTAAAAAAATTATGGGTAACAATGAACCTCCAAACCTTATTTGGAAAACACATCGCTTACACGCATCAAAGGAGAGCTGGGGTCATCTCTAAAGCAGATTTCATAGTTCCCAATGAGTATTTTACTGCTTTTGTGAAATAGAATGATAAAGATTTTAATTGCATTTCTTATTTTGGCTAACAACCTGATTCTGAGTCTACAGCTGTTCAGTTCTAAAGAGCATTATTTAGACCCAGGAAAAAATGCCTGCCAACAGGATTGAGGTCTAGACTAAGTGATCTTTCTGAAACCATGTAGCAGACATTTCAAACACTGGATTGCTAACTTCTGTCTACATTTTCCTGGTTTCTTCCATGATATTTGCTGTATATAACTACTGTCCCTTCTAAGCTTACTAACTAAATACTGCAGAAGAGGTACAATGTGGGGAAAAATTCTAAGAAAAGCGGAAAATGAAGGTCGATGTGAATACAAGTTGAGCTTATTACAAACACACGTCTCCTAGCACTGAATGATTTATCCGTTGTCCAAGACTAGGAAAAGGTAATTCCCCGTTCTGAGACCAAAATTAACTAAATACATTAGAAGCAGCTGATTTCATAGTCGCTAATGTACACATGCAAACTCTCAGAGATTGCTCCAGTTTTAGGCACACGCCTAAGCTGCACTTCCCTGAAAACAGGTACAGAACGTGTGGGAAATTCGGTTCCATGCACATAGGGAGGGTTTATGTTTTCTCCTTTGCTAGTGAAAACTAGACAAATACACTTAAAGAATACTACTAGTCAATGGTATCAGTAATTGATTTCAGAGTTCCCAGAAGTGTCTTTTAAGTTGATTTAATGAAAGAGAGGAAGAACTGTTTCCTACATAAGGGTATGAAAAGATAAGGAGAGCTATTTTCTCTGCTCAGTTTTCATCTGACTTTATTATGCTGGATTTTGATACTTTGTGTTATCATACATGCAATACATAAAGCAAGAGTCAAACCAAAGTCAGTGGTAATACCACACTGATGAGGGATGTGATACAGAAAATCTTTTCCAATGTTTGTCTGCAATGAGATGCCACATGAAGACCATTTGATTTTTTCTTTTTTCTGCGGATTTTATTTTGATTGGTGAGATTATACAGGAGGAGCAGAGAGCTGAAACATTCAAATAAATCTTTATTTTTTTGAGAATGCATAACGTAAAGAACAAAATGCAGAGAACTGAAAGAAAATAAAAAATTGCCTTAAAATGTTTTGTATCATTCAGTTTTGGTTTGTTTGTTTTATTTTTTTTTAACTGCTTCATTTTTACCTACTAATTGAGAAAATCTCTTTAGAATGTTTTAAAAACTCCTTATAAATCTAAGAGTGGATTTTTCAAGAAAAGATAACCTGAATAAAAATTGTGTTTTGTCTGCAAGATTCTAAAAATGAAAAAAATCTATATTTTCAAAAGGAATACCTAAGAACTTATTTTAATTACTCTCAAATGATACACAAATATTGATAAACTACTACTGATTTAGAAATTTTGCTTTAATGTTTGGTAGATGAACATTTATTCACAAAAAGTGGAGTTTGACCCATTGCTATCATTGACCTAATTCACTCAGGAAAATAATTAAGATTTGAGAAAATACTTAATGGCGCATAGGAAAGCAATTTATTCCTTTTCATAAAAGTTGAATTAGTGTCTTGATTCTTTCTTGAAAAAAGTGACATAAGTATCTGGCATTTAAAACACATTTTACCCTAAAATTCTCTGTTTATTTTCCTTTCTCTAAGTTACCATAAGAAATTTGTAAACTGATAATAAGGAATAATTATCCTGATTAAATAGTCTTAAATTGAATTAGCGATAAATCAGATTATGAGGCAAATTGAAGTGCATTGGTGAAGATGAACCTATAGTAAAAACTTGTCTGAGTGTTGTTTTCTAACAGAATTTAGAAAATATAATTTGGCATTATTTTTATACTGATCTTTTTTCTTTCTGAGTTCTTCATCATATGTAGTTTGGACTGACCTGGAGAAGTGGCTCTCTGCCATCTACATGCTGCCAGTTTTCTACCTCTGGCTTTTCTGACAATATTTAAAGGTATGTTTTGTCCATAGGAAGAGCCTTTCTCTGAATATATAACAGTTAATTTCCTCTCACTGGAATGATAAAAAGTAAAAATAGAACTCTTTGTGCTCAGGTTATTTCTGAGAGATAATCAATAAGAAGTTAAAGATACCTTTAGAAGATATCACAACATATACTTAAAGTAATTTGGTATTTTACAAATCATATAATAATAAATATTTCTTTTAAAAATCAATAGAAAAGTCAAAATGTATTTAGAAACCAAAGTTTAATATTTTTAAAGCAATTTACATGGAATATATCTCATCATACATAGGTTGAAAATGAGACAAAAGCAAAAAAGACATCGAACAGTGCAAGAGCTGTTTTGACAGCTGAGGCTTGAGAAAATGCATTGCATAAATTGCTCCACTTGGCTTTTCATATTAATACTGGGACATTTCACTTTGAACTCTTTTGTAAGTATTCCTGGTAAGTCAGAAGAAAGTATTGATCAGACTTAAACTGGTGACATGTCCATAAATTCATCCACAAATATCTCTGTCTAATTCTAAAGTACACGCAGATGTCTAAGATAATGGATTATAGCACAATGACATTGATAGATAAGACTTCTTTAATGTGTTTATTTAGATGTTAGATGTTTTCTGAGAGATTAATAAACTAATTTCTTCCTATCCCATTTTGTTACAAGTTTAAATATTTAGACAGTATTAATGAAATATTTTTCCCAACTTCTCTGGGAACTTTGAGATATAAAGGTTGTGCCAAGCTTGGTAAGTGATTCTTCTTGGAGCTCTGTGTGTGGATATCTCATAAAATTTACATAGCTCTGCTCCTAGAACTCTGGAACAGCCGAAGTCTGCACAATCATTTTCCCTCTCAGTACACACAGGAACACTGTGCTAATACTAAGCAAAAAAGCAAAACGACAGCATGTGAATATCTCCCTCTAAATAGTATTTTCCCCAAATTTGGGTGTGAATTTTCTCACCTATAGTTTAGTCTTAAAATCATGCTCCCTAATTTAATTTTAAGCCAGTACAATGGAATATTTATCCTTTCTGTTTACTATGGTTTGTCAAGAAGGTTAAAGAACTGTGATTACAGGAAAATGTATTTGTTAGTATTGTGTGTTGGTTAATCCCCAGCCCAGCATATTTCCAACAAATTTTCAGTGACTCACAGGTCTCATTTGTACTCCTATAAGGATTATGGGAAAATTTAAAAAATAGATAATTTTTTTTGAGCCTCTTGGCAATCAGATAAGCAGAAAACAAAAGCATCGAACCCACTATCTTCACCAAGGGCTTCCATAAGAATACATCATAAATGTAATTTGGTCTGACTGACTTAGCAGTGAATTCACACCAAATCTCCATGCTTGACAACATCTATGATTGTCCCTTTGGACTCATGTTCATTCTTCTGGAAGAATATAGAATGTCTCATGGGCCAATCACATAGCCACTGTTTCTTGTCTGTGTCGGTGATGATCTGACTGACAGCTGCTAACATATTGTGCATCCATGGGGAGAGAAGAACACTCGCACAGGGGTTGCTGATAAAATTTCCTATGAGTGCCTTTAAAAATAAGAAGCAGGATTGTATTGATTACACTAATGACAGAGGTGATGATGAGCTGTAATCTCCTTTAAGAGGTCATTCAGAGGGGTAGTCTGCTGCTTAGTTAAAATCATTCAGTAGTCTAGAATTAGCGGGAGCCTTTTTTATTTCTCTCTCTTTTTTCATTCTTTTTTTTTTTTTTTTCATTACAGCATATGCACAAACCTGTGTGATGGAGCTGATGACTGATGATGATGACAGTAATGATAATGGCTGCTTGATTTTTTTCTTATGTTGCTATTCAGTAGTCCTGTGTGCTGAAGGCATATAGTATGCACTAAGACTTCATTAGGAATTTCTGAGATGAATGATTGCTTTATTCCACCTGAAAATACCTTTCATCTGCATTTCTGATCCCAGCTCCATTCTGTACAGAACTTTAAATTAAAAAAAGGAAATTTAATGGCTGGTGTTATTTTTAAAGTGAAACTTTAAAATAATTTATAATAAGAAACAAAGAAAGGCTCTTCTATATATCGTGCATCCCTCTTTTAATCTACATACCTTTATTGATGAATCAAAATTCTAACAAGAGAGTAATGACATTATGCATATTACAGCAGGACCTACAAGATGGTTTTCATAATGGGACAGTATGAAATGAAGCAGTCTCACAGAAAATAAACAAAAAAATGCACATTAAATATTAATCACTGGCACTATTTTCTGCACAATACTGAGTATTCTGAATTCAGAACTTTCAGGGTGAGGATCAGAGATGTAGCTTATTTACGAACACAAGAGCCTGCAATGGTATTGATTTCTAAAACGTTCATCAAATCCAACAATCAATCATAACTGGTTATTTGGTCTTTGGTCACTGGTACACAGATTTCTTATTTATATAAAAGATAACGTGGTAATAATCTTCTATTTCAATGATTAGCCATGAACAATAACGTTTAGAAAATACAAGAATGCTAGACATCTACTGATTAATCATGTATCACACTTAAAACATATTATGTTGAACTGACCTTGAATTGAGGAACAGCAGAGGAGCGATAGGGTTATTCTCTTTTCACACAAAAAGGGAAATGAACTTCAGGTCATTCCTACTTTAATTGCCACTGGCTGGTATCCTGGAGGTGTTGTACTTGAGAGATTTTTATCAACAATACTTTGTGATTACTACTGGGCAATCCAGAGAACCACATTAACATTGGCCTCAGAGGAATTCTTCCACATGTTGTTGCAACCAGAGGCTGAAGAAATACAACAGAAGTTACAGAGGAAAGCTAATTACAAAAGGGAAAAGAGGATGGAATTGAGTAAAAAGACAAAAAAAACCCCCAAAATATTATTTTCAAAGTTGTAATGGTATATGTCCTTGTGTGTATTTCTAGATCCTTTCTTTTGATGCCCTATGACATTCTCACATTTTCAGTTACATTACATATTCAATCAGACAGCAAGCTTGGGGGAATATTATACCGCCAAATTTTTTTCAGGGATGAAATCCTATAGAATAACTTTTTCATTATATTCATTACCATAAGCTTTTAAAAAATGAGACATATATTATATGCATTTATTAAAAATGCACTAGTCCTAAAACATTAGATTCAAAACATTTGTGACTACAATGCGTCACATTTAAATATGAGATGAAGAAAATTAAGGGTGTTATCTTAAAGTCTGTGTCTTCATGGAAGGTCTTTGACTTATTTTCTTTCCCTGATGAGAGAGCATTTTTATTTTTTTTTCCACTATATATTTCAGCAGTTTTCTGGTACCTTCTGATAGACTCCTTTACCACACAGGACTAGCTAGAAGTCTATATCACTTCAACATAGCATCTGTTTTCCGACATGCGTATGTACTTTGATTGTCTTTGATGCAATTACCTTAAACATTTGCAATTCAAGAAGCCACAAATGAACCAGTCAACCAAAATTCTCTTTACATATGAGGACAAAGATGGCACTCTCAGGACACAATTTTTTTGACTTGTTCTACATGTTTATATTAAGATGAGATAATTTCTTTTGTAAGAATAAGCCCTTATCTCCATTCATTAGTTAACCTGGGTAAGACTCTTTAGAGGAAGATATTGATAACTTCAGTGCTGAAGATGTCCGGATTTGAATAAGTGTATATAGTCCTTGAAGAATTTCAACATATGAAGTGAGCTGAAAATTGTATGATCTTTCCTGTCCTTCACAAGCTCAAATTATCCACCTTTGTTCATGCTTTTAAAGTATTTCCTTTCCTCTAAAACTCTGTCTAGTTTGGAATGTGTCATTTATGAAAAGGAATGAGTACAGCTATTGAGACAGTGCTGTGTTGCACTGAACACCATCTTTGTAGGTTGTGCAAAATAGACACTGTGTGGACCTCCATGCCTTTAGAATTTGTTCTGATAACTGTTGGAAAAACCTACATGCCTCCAGAGTGAGATAATTATTTCATTTATTTTCTGATGAATAGTGCTTCTTGGTTTGCTAGACTTTGTTCAAATAACTGCTACTGAGTTTTCTAATAAAGGACATTTTTAGCAGGAACACTTAACTAGTCTCACTAGTGAAAGTGGCATGTGCTGTGTACAATATATAAGTCTTTAATTTTTCAAAACAAAGTGTTTACCTGCTATGGAGATCTGTATTACAAAGTAATAAAATAATCTTTTCATAAACCTTAAAATTCTCTTATACATGTGCCGTCCACTGTGATAAAATTCAAGGTGGTAGCTGCTTAATAAAATGACTGACAGACAATGTAATTCCAATTGTTAGTAGCAGTGCTAGTTCTGTAGCACATACTTCAGTTCAGGCTAAGCCCCATACCTCTGAAGAGTGGCAATTAAAGGAAAATAAATACAAGATATTTAAAATACCACTTCACTGTGATTGAACAGACATATTGCTGTACATTTTTTGTTTTTAATTATTTGTTTTTCCCAGAAGTACTTTTCATATTCTGCATATTTTATATTCTGTTACCCATAAGCTTGATTATGCAGTGCTAAGACATTATTAATTTCCTGAAGTTTAAATTGTGAGATCATTTGCCTTCTTTTCTCAGCTGGCTTTACATTTAAGTGAAATATTTATGATCTATACATTTAACATTATAAATAAATCCTTCTGCAGTTGTTACTACATATATATGTAACATTTTAACAGACTGAAAATCTTCTCAGAACATGAAAACATCTCTTTTGTCAACCAACTTTTTTCCAATCACTGATAAAATTATAAACTTTACAGCATAATTCTTTTCATTCAAACATAAGTAAATCCCAGAGATTTTGTAAAAGTTATACCAGTGGACCAGGAAATGGCATGTTTCTTAAAACAAAACAAAGTTTTGCTTGGGAGTCTGTGTGTGTCTAGACACAGGGTGAAAATGCCCTCCCCAGTACACTGACAGACCGCTTGGATGTAGATTATTGATCACTGAAAATATATAGCAGAGGAACTTTCTTCTTTTTGTTTTTAATTTTTATCAATTAAAAAAACCAGTTTTATTTTATGTAATACTAATTGTTCTTCCACTAAAACCTTATGACAATCTTCACACAGTTGTGAAAAGAATTTTGTATTGACATTCAAATATTATTTTTGCATTTAAGCCCTAACTACACTATTCTGGTAGACCACATCTGAACTAAAAGAACTGGTCTCATACATACGCTAAGTGACTCTTGTATCTTAGATAAAGTTGGAGGTGTACACAGGATATTTTGTATTTATAAAGTACAGGCATCTACGTTTTGAGAGGAGATAATGTCTAATAATTTTGTAGGGAGTTTTTTCCACTGTTGTGCCACTGGTCTCTTTTTCCATGGTTGACCTTCCTATTAACTAATCGGAAAATCTAAGTGGGAGAGACAATTCGTATCCTGCAGAAAATAAAAAGATAGCTGCTTCTGTATGCCTTTGGAAAACTTCCTTCAGACAGTTAACATTTGCATCCCCTGTCAAAAAAAGTGCAGTATGCTAAGTTTCCTCTCTGTAACCTCATAAAAAATATACTGAGATCGTATTGGGTAAGGGAATTATAAAACTGCATTTTACCCTTTTGTTGATGGATCAATATATAATTTTCAAAAGCAATTTAATAACACATCTGTAACCTGTATGTGTAAATTTAGACATATGAAATTGAGATTTATTTTTCTCTTAAAAAAAAAGTTTCTAAAACTGACTTTCTTAGTGATTTGAAATTTTGAAATTTATTAAAACATCCACTTTATGAAATAAGCTGTTCTATTTAGTGGCCATAACATTTTTTCAGAATGCATATGATTAATGTCTCAGAGTGTGGCAAACACTCAGATGTATTTATAAAACCCAGAGTAAGTGATATCATCATGTAGCTCATACTAATCAAATATTATTTAAAGGATAATAAATCAGAACAAAATTACATGTAAGGTATTCAAAGGTTATGAGCAATAGAATTGCAGTACAAAGTCATTGGCAGAAAGAGCAAATCACTACTGCAATCATGCTGCAATTATCCAGTTCTAGACTTCTTTATATGAAAAGTGAAGTTGTAACAGTTTAATGAAACTATGATAATAATTGTAAGCTGGTATTTTTGTCTTCTTCTGCTTTGACTTTGCTAGGATGTTGTTGAGAGACCAAAAGAACAAAATTAACAAATGACTAAAAGCCACTGTATGTTACTGTATTGGAAAATGTATCACAATGTCTAAATCCATACCATTTAGTCAGACTAAAATCATCAGTGAGTGAAGTAAAGTAAAAATGAGTCTATTGTTTTCTTTCTTTGTGACATTTTGAGGATTATTAATAGTGCTTAAACATAGGAAAATGACGTGGGAATTTCCAATGAGAATCAGAATACTTCAATAAGGTTTATGCTCTGAATCATCCTCTGGAAGTGCTTCTTCCTCCTTCTTACCTTCCCTTTTTCTGTCTTTCTTTCTCTTTATTCTTCTTTTCTCTCTCTCTCTCTCTCTCTCTCCCCTCCACTCCTTCCCTTGGCAATATAGAGTGCCAAGGAGACTTTCAAATGACACTTACAGTAGAATATTGCAAATATTCCCCTTTTCACGCAACTTTAGAAAATGTATATTTAGATTATTAGCATTAACTGAAGTAGGGTAATATACTGCACGAGGTACAAATATATTTTTCATGCAAATAAAAGAGGTGAGTACCTCAGATTACCATGACACTATCAGGGAAAATTTGTTCTCTCTCCAGCAGATAATACCTTCTTGATGAATTATGAGTCTGTTTGGTTATATGGAGAGTTGGAGCAAAACCAAACAAAATTCTGATGGTTCATTTTTATCCTAAATCCCTGAAGTTGAAGATAGGCCAAAATTCATTACTCTAAGATATTCTAATTTGTACCTTTCTCTCCAGTGTGTAAACTAATAGCCATGAAGAAGAATTCATAAATGAGTGCATCAGAAGTCTAGAGACCTATTATGTGGGAAATCACAAAATGATATTGGAAGTCATAAAAGCCCTTAAATGTACTGTAAATTTATTGTAAATACTGTCTGGTTGATCTTGCAGTCTTTTGGCAGGAAAAATTCTCCTAGATGCCAATGGGAGTTTTGCCATTATGAGAATTTCAAAGACGAGATCTTCTATAAACACCCTAGTAGTCTAAAACATTACATTTTATTATCTCCATGAGAACTATATTCCTTATAAACTTAACAATAGTTAATAAATTTGTTTCTGACTTGAGGCTCTGAGAAAACTGATGCAGCTATAAGACCGTATCTTAGCCTCACTTAGGTTTATAATTAAGAAACTTGGTGCAGTCTTTGTGTCTTGCTGATTCACTGTCTGCCACATGCCCGGCGAGGTGTCTGTTAGTGTGTGAGTGCATTTAGTTCAGTGGGAACGGTAGCCCTCTATATAATGAATTGGGAATGTGAAGAATCATGAGGTTACCTTAATTGACTTGTTAGTACAGTAACTGTTTTTCATTGTATTAGCATAACTCAGTTTCAGTGAAGTTTCTAGGCAGCCCTGTGTGATGCACAAAAAGGCTGAGATTTTAGCTTCATGTAAAAACTTGCCATGTGCCAAGCAATATCTTCAAACCCATGAGGCACAGGAAAACAACCATACTTTCAAATGTATCTTAATATGTCATTCCCTGTTCCCTGCCGCTCAGTGAAAATGATTTATTTCCATGCTTACTATGAATTTCTGTGTATAAAAGGAACGTCTCTCTTATTTAGCTGTTAACACCAAGTATATTTGTTGAGTTAAAATGAAAAACTGTAGTAGAAACTAAATGTAAAGGACTAAATCCAAAGAAAGTCTTCAAATGCACAAGAAACTACAGAGCCTGTGGTCCTGGCTGGAATTTTCTTATTTAGTCACCGTAGGTTATTAAAAATGATATTACCAATCAGTGCTGGGACAGATATACTTGTTAAGCATGCAGAGTTAACAGACATCAGACTGGGTAAAGAGTTTGTCAATGTGCTGTGTAGTGGAAAACACCTGAGTACTTCCAGTAACCAATCCCATAGCACAGCAGTCTCCTTGTGCTTCATTTCGCAGTCACTTCAAATACTATCACACAGAATAATTCTCCACAAAACCTCATTTCCAAGTGTGTGTAGCTGGTATGAAATAAGCTACTTACTTACCCTCAAAAATAACAGTTTAACTTTGTCAGGAGGGAGTTTGATCAGATACCATTGCTCTATATACTGTAATAAAGTATTATACTAAATAAATAATAAAGCGGCCATGCTGCCATTGCAACCCAGCTTTTACAAGATGCAGAGATGTCACTTTTTGAACTGTGTTCTGGTTCACTAAGGATAAGTGTACTAGATTAGTTTTTGTGAATTAAATTCCAAAAGAAAACCATGTGCATTAGAAACTGTTCTGGTGTTTCCAAAGGTCTTCCCTTCTACACTAGCTCCAAACAAAATATTCCTGATATAGCAAGTTTCTTTGCCCTGGATAATATGTAAGAGAAAAAAAAAATATCCAAACACTAGAAGCTATAGCTGTTTGCTGTGGAATATTAAGGACATCTGTCATAACATATACCTAAATATCTCAGCACCTTGGCCAAATGTTATTTTATATTATTATTACATATTATCAATAACAGTATAATTATACTTCTGGAATAAATTTTTACTTGTATTCACAAATGAAAAAATTGTGCTATTTTTTCCCCATTCAATCACTAGAACAAGTTTATTCTGTTTATTTTAAAAAGCTGATATGCTTTTCTGTGTTGCGGAAGAAAATGTATGTATTACATATATGCATATTAAATTACACATACATACACAAACTAGCAATCACAAACATAAGGTATTGCAACACTCTGTGTGGAAAACTTACATTGATTTTGCCTGTGATTTTGAATGTGTGCTAGAAGTCAATGATTAGTGAAAAGATAACACAAGTTATTTGAATCTCCAGAGTCCCTTTAATTGGTTGCTTCTTCTGACCAACATCCTTGGTTATCCAACATGGGACATGCCGAAAACAAAACATTGATCAAAACCTTTTCACATAAACTTCATAGTGGAGTTCAAAATGTGTTTGTCAGTTTCTTGGGACATTTTAAAAAGACAGGTGTTTGCTACAGAGAAGGCAGAAGGTAATCTGACATCATTGGTGGCGTAGTCCAACAAAATGGGTTTACATTGCTTTGAAAAGTAAATTTCGTTCTGAGTAAAGAGCCCTTCAGAATGACCAAAGGTCTGTTCCGATGCTTGCATTATTTGGAATTTTCGATTAAGGTCCAATATCTCAAGATTACTGTAGTATAACCAAAACAAGATATCCAGTATCTGTTAGAAATTACAATTTGTGTGTCAAGTTCAGGCAAAGGGTATTTGTTCAGCCCTATCTAGGAGAACACTGAAGTACCTCTATCTGCTCTTTTAGTGCTTCAGATCTGTTGTTCCTCTCTCACACCTCTATCTAAAAAGCTCTCTCAGATGGATATTAAGCTGTGAAGTCTTCTAATTTTCCTGTTTATGGTAACGCTTTGGGAACTGTTTACTGTGCAGTACTGAGCTCTGATCCTAGAAATCGGCAATGAATTCCATTATTTCTAAGCTATATTTGTGTACTTATCTTTGTTCTAGTAAACAGTATTTACTACAGCATTTGCAAATATTTCTGAAGTTCTAGAAGGAATCTCTTTATTGATATTACTTTCTTTTAGTGATTATTCACAAGAAACCTGAGACTGAAACACAAGCAGCTTAAACCAGCATACTTCAGCAGAAATTCAATTCCCAGCCATAAAAAAGAGGTTTTATCCATACAAAACATATGAGGTAGGAATAAAGTTAAAACAGTTATTTTACTTTAGTGAAAACAGTTATTTTACTTTAACATTTGCATTTAAATCCTGTTTATGTACACATAAAAATCTTTCTATAAAATCTGTCTCTGAATGTATGTGTCTGTGCATGCATTTAGTTCTATGTGTACTTATACATGGTTCTACTAATTATTAAATTAATTTGTATATCTGTGTTTATACACCCGTGTTTACACAAATATTTAAATATTTTTACAACTTGTTGAACACTGATAACCTGTATTTGGTAACAGATTAATTAGACTCTGATTTTCTTCAGAAGTAATTTCTTGAAATCTATATTAAAACCAGAAAAACTGTCAAATCACCTTGAAAAATATGCAATCCCACAAAAAGAAATTTTGTATCACCTAAGATAAAACTTGCCATTCCCCTTGTTGAACTTCATAATCATTCTCTGAGGAATCCCGTTATCAAATATCTGTTCTGGCTGGACAGATATAAAGACATGAATGTGCATCTCCTGCTTTTTGGAAGAGTATTCTAAAATTAGGTTACTGAATATGACCCCAATCTTTGATTTGTTACTTATCACTGTTTCATTGCAAATGAATATTGAATGAATAGGAAGTTGAACCTGATCATCATCTTATATCAGATGAGCATCTTATCCACCTAAATGCAAAGTAGATCTTTGAATGTGAGCTATTTAGTTTGATGATAGTTAATAGTATATATGGACTGCAAATATTTTAGTAGAGGAACAGGTGAAATGTACTTTGCTTCAGAATACCTAACACTACCATTTAGTAGACCTGAGTTCAAACTCTGAAGCAAGAGCAAGAACAACCTCATTGCAGTATATAACTTCCTCCAGGTAGGCAGTAGAGGGGGCGGTGGTGATCTCTCTCTGGTGACGCACAATAGAACACAAGGAAATTAAATGAATCTGTGTCAGGTAAATTCAGATTAGACATTAAGAAAAAGTTCTTCACTGAGATGGTGATGGAACAGGCTCCCAAGGGAAGTGTTCACAGCATCAAGGCTGTGAGAGTTCAAGGAGCATCTGGATGATGCTCTTGGTCATATGATTTAGTTTTAGGCAGTCCTGTGAGGAGGAGGGAGTTGGACTCAATGATCCTTATGGGTCCCTTCCAACTCAAGATATTCTATGATTCTAACAAAGACAGATAGATAGAAAATTCTAACATTAACCTTAAAAGTGAAAACTTAAAAACCAGAAAATAAGTAATACCTAAAAAAGTCCTATCTGTCAGTTACTGTTTGGTAGAGACTAGTAAGCGGTTTGTAGGAGTGTTTTCTTCATTAAACTTGAAGTGGAGAGTCAGAGAGAACCAACAGCCTGATGACTCCAGCTATAGATGTTGACCAGCAAAATCACACCTGAGTTTTGGGTTCCATATGTTAACAAGCAGCAAAAATGTCAGCACTTGACAGTCAAGTAGCAGTGGTGAAGATTATAAGGATGCAGTTATAGTGGATTCAAGTACAGACCCATTCAGCTTATTTACTTTCTGTTGACTTGGGGACTCGGTTCCTCTCTCACCCAGACTCACTTCTTCACAATGCATTTAGATTTGCTTTGTGTGTAGACCAGGCTGTGGAGAGACCACTACGGATTAGTATATGTCTATGTGCCACCTCAATACAGAAGGTGCACAAGCACATTGAAGTAGTTGTGCCTGTTAATGTATAGATCTGGTCTTTACTTCTCAAGCTGTTAATCCTGAAAGTTTAGTGTAGTACATGTGGGTATTTTTTACATCGCTATGTAGTACACTGTGTGAAATTGATATGATAGTCAGTGAGCATCTTCAGCACCCACAACATAGATACTTTGTCAGTTTTATTTGTTTATTTTTAGAGGTTTTATTAAATTAGTTCCGTTCAAAATCCAGAGTATGAGCCTTTATTACTCATATACTTTTCTGATCATCATTACATGTGTATAAAGAGAAAAATGTCAATAAAAATCTGTGGTTTTCCTCTGCTTCTCTATGTGGCCTATAGCTTATTTCCATTGGTTTTTTTTGTTTGGTTAGGGATTTTTGTGGGTTATTTTGTTGAGGGGGTTTTGTGGTGGTTTTTTTCCCTTGGGTGGGGAAAGGAGACTGGAGATTGCTTAAAAAAAGCAAGTACTTTTGCATTACTTATACAAATTTATATGTGCATGACAGTAATTCTTTTTCACTGTTAGGTGTCCAGATATTGTCAGCTATTTCACATGAACCTTATTCTATTGGTCAAGAGTTTCAGAGCCTCGCTCAAATATAATGCCTTAGGAGGTCAGGATCATGCAAGGAAAAACAATTTTCCTGTCAATACTGTAGAGGGTCTTAATATTAGAGAAGAATCCTTGATATGGTCTCTGAATTTCATGAGGAGATAATGGATCACTGGAGTGATGTGCTCATCATGACCCCTGCTGCTAAGCTGGCGAGCTAACACAGGCTGTAATACCTGAAGGTTTTTCAGGTTGCACTGCTCCTGATTCACCGCAGCAACTTGAAACAGGGTTTCCACATCTCCATATAAGCGTCCTACTGCAGTATTTTTTTTCCTTTAAAAATACTTCTCAGTTTCCATTGATAACTAAGTATTCAAAAGTTTACTACATGTCAAATATGAAGGGAAAGACCTGTAATAAATCTCCTGGTTCAGATTAGCAAGAAAATCAAATTAAAAAGATTGCAGTATATCCCAAATTTGTATCCTGATCTTCAAGCTGAAGTGTCAGATGCTTACTGGACCCAACAAGGATATAAGGTCCACATTGCCTGCCTTTTTGTTACCTGTACAATAAATCACATTCCTAACACCCGGAATGAAAAAGAGGAGGATGATGATCCAAATAACCTATGCCCAGAAATCAGCAAAAGACAACACTATACAGAAGGGGGTTTTTGAGCATTTTCCCAAGTCCAAGACAGGTTTTCCAGCAAGCACCTTCTTTCATTCAGGGCATGAATGATGAAAATACTTTGTTAGCAGTAGAAGTATTATTCGCCTGACCAGATATGATTCAATTCATAAGAATTCCTTCATAATCATTGAAAAAAAACCCCAACATTTTAAGATGTAGTTCATTTCATCTCTAAATAGATTTCTAAAACATGACAAATGAATTGCAACCCATTAATCTGTGTTGGATATGGATATAACCCAGAGAAAATACTAATATTGAAAACATCTAAATCTAGAGTTAATATGTACTTCTTGAACATAGGGGACAGGATACCCTGGACATACAGGGAAGGATATCAAACAGGGGGACCTCAATATGTTTCTATCTATGTCTGCTATTTGAAAAATCAATGCAATCCTTTTCTTTTTTCTTTTGCTCACAAAACAAATGAGAAAAATTGAATACAGCATTTAGGGATATGAACTTGTTCTTTCTGACTGTCACAAGAAAAACATACTCAGCTTGAATAGCTTAACCAAAATGAAGAGCAAACCAGTTTATAATTTTATTGATGTCACATAATTAACCAGCGATCAGTAAGCTATACATCCAGGATCAATATCAGTAATACAATGGACAAACCACAACTCTAGATGCTTCCAAAATGCTAATAAGCACCTACACATTTTGGAATGCCATTCTTTAAGCAAAACTCTAAATTTTTACCCTCCCCTCACAGTTCCTCTGTTTCCCATCTGGAGGTCACTGGCACCCCTCCCAGCAACGCAGGTTCCCCACTTGCTTACACTCTATGAGACATGTAAGCTCTCCAGCTCTAAGTGAGGAAATCCCCACATGGTCCTCTGTGCCCATCAGTGCGGGGTCTTGGGTGCTGGCCCCATGCTAACAGCCCACTGCTGGATACTGGCTGTTCCCAGTGCCCCCATCACGCAGCTGTGTTGCCTGGTCTGGGCTGAAATGCTGCAGGCTGCCGTGTCAGGCAGTGATTGCTGCTGCTTCTTCTCCAAAGTCTTTCCCTCCTGTAATATTTTACATGGTGGGGTTTGTTTGAATGGTTCTTTTATTAATTTATTTCTTATCATACTTCTTTTCAGATTGCCTCCTTCTTTGCTTCAAATGTGTCTGAAATTCTTGGGTAGTGTTTAATAGAGCTGGTAATTTCCTTCCTGACTAACATCAACGGTTGGGGGTAGGTGGTCAGCTTCTTCCTTAACATGATTAATTTTTTTGGACAAATACCATTCTGACAGTTTTGTCTGTTCAATCCCCACACATACTTAGTGCTGTTTGCACTCATATTCTTATCTTAACGGGTGGTTTTATCCAGGCTATTGGCCAAGGATGGGTGTACACTCCAATCCTAATTTAATGCACTAATCATCACAGCTGTGGTTTTTCAAAGAAGTTGTCATCTGCTGTATCTTTGAAATAGACTAGAATTTGCTGAAAACCTGGTTCATGGGTGCAATGTTTATAAAGCAATTCTTGTATCAGTCCCAGTAAGAACGAATGCTCACATATCATTAATTTCTGTATTTTAGGGAATTGGGTAAGTAGCCTGCTTTCTAGTCACATGGAGATCTCTAAGAAAACTCAGTTTGCCTAACAAATTTAGATACCTCCAGAGCTCATGACATTTGTGGAACAATTTTATTTTTATTTTTATTTTTAGTCAAAATTTTGTAATTAGAAAGTTAGGCCTGGACAGAGACATGCATTTAGGACCCTAATTCCCAGTGAATAACAATGAACTTATCTTCTTCTGGAGGGAAGAAGGAATCAAGGCTATCAATGCCTCCCATGGGTAATTGTGGTCTAGAGACCGCAGTACATAACAGCTGGATAGGACTAGCGGATGTAACCAAGGATGTGTGCAAGAACTGTACACTGTGGAGCAGCAGCTGGAGGGCAAGATACGTAAAGAAATCACTCTACAGGAGTCTAAATTTCTATACTATTCAGGGAACAGTTACTCAGTTCCTCAATACTTATTCTGAAATGGTATGTAGAAAATCCCTAAACAAAAATTTTCTTGATCTCTAGTTAGTAAAAAATTAAAAAAACATCGCTATAATAAAGATATTTTTACACACTTTCTGTAATTCCTGTTATTCTGTTTCCTCAAGGAATTACGAGAATAACTTAGAAAAAGTGTTTGCAAGCATCTAACTTCAGGCAGATACTGGCAATTATATGGAGAACTCATGGGGTTGTTACAGCATTCCTAATTATTGTCATTAGAGTTCTTTTACTTTGATTTCATATCCCATTACTGACCTTCACAGATTCTAAAACTCTTACTTAAGAATTTCTTTTTGGCCATGCACATTATGCTTTTTGTACAGCAAACCAGCTACAGTACCTTAACCTTTGCCTACCTGGAATTTATATTAAAAAAGTTATATTCAAAAGTTTGAACAAACTGATGAAGAAAAAAAGAAAAATAAAGTCCTGTAACTGCAAGTCACTTTTTTTTTTTTTCTGGAGAAGACTTATGCAATATAATCTTTTTCTCTTTTCTACTTATAGTCTGAAAAGTAAAACTATTTCTACTTCCAAATATAAAGCTTTTATTATTAAAAAATATAAGATACACCTTCTACTTCCTACTTCTAAATATTTTACAACTATTTCTAAATAGAAATATTATGAGTTAGCTTTGAAACATCTGCCTTGTACATACTGGTTACCTTTATTTTAGTAAGTGAACTATTTCTGAGATTGTCCTCTATAACTGAGGGCAAATAACACTTAAAAATTGATACTCACACTTTTAAAATCTATCAGATCCCTCAAAAATTAATTATTGCCTACTGTTTATGGTCTCTGAATCAGTTTAATGTACGAATTACATTTGGGAATTGTTTGTCAGTGTACTGATAAACCCAAGCCAAGAAGGTGGCTGGATTTATTCTGAAAATTTAGTAGTATTTTGTATAGACACACATATATATAGACATATATTGTATTGACATGCATACTTTTATATTGCATGCAAGATCCTTTTGAATCCTGATGATGTTCCACAACTCTCCTTAACTTGCTAGAACAGTTAATCACATCTCAACCGGACACAAAGTAAATGTTTCAGCTTTAAACTAAAGCTACTTGGATCTGGTAGTGGCAAAAATTCAATCATGACATCATGGTGTTCAAAATGAGAAGCAACTCTCACAGGAAATTGTTTTAACGAGCCTGAACTAACTCTTTGCTGTATCTGTGGCACATATATTCCACTTCAAGAAGTGTCAGTCTCTCTGTTTTCTAAAAAGGTTATCTCTCATCTCTAAGATCCTCCAAGTAGTTAGAGTGGCTGCAACTGTGCCAACTGGGAAAGGCCATGCATCTTCACCTTGTATAGATTATGTATGTTGTCTGATGAGACTGTCATGCAGAATTTATTTGATGTTCTCCTCTAGTTTCCATTTCTAAAAGATATAAATTTTTTTTAGTTATATTATTACAAGAAATATTTTAAACCCCCACATTTTAAGCGTTTAAGACCTAACGTATTTTGACTTTATTTTGACCTTTAAATTATGAATTACTGTTTAATTAATCTGTTATGACCATCTAAGAATCTCAAATTCTCATCCTGTTGTTATTAGGCCTCATTAGAAAATCTTACATAGACCAGTTTTGTCTTTGAAAATATGATTCAATCAAAAATCAAACTGCTTTCTAAAATCATGTCAAGTTTAACATCTTTTTATTTTGTCAGAAAATTTAAGAAAAAAATGTATGCTTAAAAATTAGGATGTTTAATATTTTGGAATGACATGTTCTAATTTTCCAATTTTTTAAAAAATTGTCTCCTTTACAAATAATAACAATAAAAAATCTGCAGGTTTAAGGTAGATTTATCTTCACTCTCCTTAAAAGTGAAGATGATTTTAACTCTAATATTTTCTGTTATTAGAGTAGAAAACCAAAATCAGGTTCTGGAGTGTAGGGAAATTCATACTTACTGGTTGAGGCAGATTGAAATAAACTAAAATATACTCAAATAATTTGAAACTAAACCTACACCTAGCCTACATTGTCTTTGCAAGACAAGTTCTGTCCTCTAGTCCGATTTTCAGTTCAGCTTTAAATGACTTTTTGCATTATCGGTATCTCTATATAGTTTCTTTGTTTCATAAGGGTGCTCTGTAATGCTTCATTGCTTGTCTGCTCCCTGCTTTTCCCAAGAGTATTCTGGTATAATATTCATGTCCATATAACAGATATCTAAGTTGAACTTAGAACTTGGATATCTAAGTTCAGTTTAGGCTTCCATTACAGACAATGACGAGAAATAATCATGCTCAGCCATTATTTCTCTGGTCTGTTTCAGCTGTCTACTTTATGAGAAAATGAATCATGCTCAGAAAGCACTTATTTCCCTCTGAAAACCACAAAGAGAATCCAACCTGGCTAGCTCAGATGTAGACACCTGAGGTTCAATCCAGTCACTTTCCAACAAACGCAGAGTCTTGCCTGGGTTGTCCTGGTGCAGTGTCACTCCAGAAGACAATGATTCCCTCATTGGTTCTGTGTCATAACTACCAGTCTGTTGTGAATGTTTTAGAGAACCAGAGGCACTAGATGATTCTGTTAAT
The DNA here is from genome assembly GCA_033558235.1 of Neomorphus geoffroyi. Taxonomy (NCBI): domain Eukaryota; kingdom Metazoa; phylum Chordata; class Aves; order Cuculiformes; family Neomorphidae; genus Neomorphus; species Neomorphus geoffroyi. The sequence goes on from JAUMJM010000005.1 coordinate 829,965, forward strand.
GTAACAAGCATAATGCTTCCTCAGATATCTATCTTTTATTTCAGGTTTTACTTCAGTCACCATTTGGAAATCTTTGGAACTTCTCTAGAGCATCTATGCATCTATATAATGCTGTCATTTATGACATAGGGACTAAAAGAGATCCATGATCTCCGTTGTATGAAGCTTGAAGGTAGCCGGGATATGCTAGGTCATTGTACATAGCATTAGACGTTTATATGTGAGTAACGGATTCAAGCCTTCAGTCAACACAGCAAAAGAATCAATCCAGTTTATGCTGTAGAAAACATGCACTTTTAAACAGATGAAATGTGTTTTGATGTGCTTTGGTCGCAGTGCAGGATGCTTGTTCATGCTGCAGGCATGCACTAGGAGATTCCACATCATCTCTGGCTGTCACTTTAGGAGGTCTGTTATGTACGTGACGCCATATCTACATATATCCAGATATTTTGCTTTATATGCTTGTGCTTCTGAATTGAGTCCTAGATGTCTGAATTAAAAAGAACCTGAGTTGTAGAATGTTTTTCACTTGAACAGGAGTCTAAACACAAAGTCAAGATGTAGACCTATATGACTAACTCAAAGATCAGGCAAGATAAACTTGTGCTGAAGCTTGATGAGACAAATATTATCCTATTCCCCACTGGTGGTGAGACTTTACAGTTCGCTGTGTCTCATGCATACATGTTTTGCAACACCAAGCGCTCTACAAGCTTTACTGTGTAAATGTGACCTATTGCTCTAGAAGAAGGAACAATTTCTGTCTTCCTCTGAAGATCACATGTGATTAAGAGGACAGCAAGCAAAGCAAATTAGATAGGCAACCTTACTCCCTGCTGAAGCACAACTTTTTACCAAAATAACAAAATCCCCCACAAGGTAACAAGCATGTGTCATTTGATCAAATGGTGTTACAAGAGTTAGAAAATAATGTCAAAAAACCTAAATGGAAAACAAAAGTTTTGATTTAATGAAAGCAAGACTTTTAAAAAAACTCAAAATGTCTTTCATCCAGAATTTTTTCCTTCAAAAAAAGTATTGTGACATTAAGAGATATCCCAAATTTAAATCTTTCCTTAAACAGAGTTTTAATAACTAAATCATAGAATTATAAAATCAGAAATGCAGAATGGTTTAGGTTGGAAGGCACCAGGAAGGTCACCAAGTCAAACCTCTCTGCAGTGAGCTGAGACATTTTCAACTAGATCAGTTTGCTTGGAACTCCATCCAACCTGACCTTGAATGTTTCCAGTGATAGAGCATCTACCACCTCTCTGGGCAACTTGTTCCAGTGTTTCACCACCCTCAGAGTAAAAAATATCTTCCTAATATCTAGTCTAAACCTCTCCTCTTCTATTTCAAAACCATTACCCCTTGTTCTGTTACTACAGGCCCTGCTAAAAAGGTTTTCCTCATCTTTCTTTTGAGCCCCCTTTAAGTATTGACAGGCTAAAATAAGGTCTCCTGGGAGGCTTCTCTTCTCCAAGTTGAACAATCCCAACTCTCTCAGCCTCTGTTCACAGGGGAGATGTTCCAGGTCTTTGATCATTTTTGTGGCCCTCCTCTAGATCTGCTCCAACAGGTCCATGTCTTTTCTGTGTTGAGGGCTCCAGAGCTGGGCACAGCATTCCAGGTGTGGTCTCAGCAGAGCAGAGGGGCAGAATCACCTCCCTCAACCTGCTGGCTACACCACTTTTGATGCAGCCCAGGATACAGTTGGCCTTCTGGGCTGCAAGCACAGATTGCCGGCTCATGTCCAGCTTCTTATCCACCACGACCCTGAAGTCCTTCTCCACAGGGTTGCTCAAAATCTCTTCATCCTCCAGCCTGTGTCGATACTGAGGGTTGCCCTGACCCTAGTGCAGAATCTTGTATTTTGCCTTGTTGAACCTTCTGAGGTTTTTCACAAACCCACTTCTCCAGCTTGTCAAGATCCCTCAGACATGTCAACCTCACCACTCAGTCATCTGCAAACTTGCTGAGAGTGCACTCGATCTATGTCATTGATGAAGATATTAAACAACACCATTCTCAGAACAGACCCCTGAGGGACACTACTCATCATTGATCTTCATCTGGGCATTGAGCCATTGACCAATATATTCTAGGTGTGACTATCCAACTAATTTCTTATCCACCAAACAGTCGATCTGTTAAATCCATATCTCAAATTTAGAGAGAAGGATGTTGTGGGGGACCATGTCAAAGGCCTAAGAAAAGTCAAGATAAATGACATCTGTGGATCTTCCCTTGTCCACTATCCACTGTTCACTCCCTCATTGAAGGACACTAGGTTGGTCAGGCAGGACTTGCCCTTGGTGAAGCCATGCTGGCTGTCTTGAATCAACTCCCAGTCCTCCATGTGCCTTAGAACACATTTCTGGAGGATCTATTCCATGATCTTCACAAGCACAGGTGTGAGGCTAACAGGTTGGTAGTTGGTAGAAGGGATTGCTTATGTCTCGCCCTGCTACTCTTCCAGCAGATGTCAGGGTGGTTGAATACACCCAACAAGATGAGAGCCTGAAGCTGGAATAAGAAGTCTTCATGAATTGCCTCCTCTTGATCAGGCAGCCTGTAGTAGACTCTAGACACTAAGTTCCCTTTGTTGTCTTGATCTCTGTCTTTTAACGATAGGTTTTCGACCTGCTCATGGCTGTTCTTCACAGACAGCTTTGCACGCTCTTATTTGTTTCATTATGTAGAGGGCAACTCCTCCACCCCTCCTTCCTCATCTGTCTCTTCTGACCCACCTGTAACCATCGATAGACAGTGATGGGATTTATTCCACCAAGTTTCAGTAATGGCAACCAGGTCATAGCTTTCCAGCAGCATGGTGGCTCCTAGCTCCTTTTGTTTGTGCCCAGACTGCGTGCATTGGTGTAAAGACCTTTCAGCTGGGCTGTCAGCTGTGTTGCCAATTTAGAGAAACACCTCTTTTTTCCTCTGAGGTATTGCTCCATTGTTTCTCTGTTGGCTCAAGCTACCTCAGCATCCCCTTGCTTCAAATGTTCTGCTCAGTACCTTTCCGAGCAACAGACTGATGGCCCTCATTAACACCCCATCCCTCTAATCGTGGCTTGTCTTCTCATATCTTGTCCTGGGCAAGCCTAATATTATCCTCCTCTCTCTTCCAATCTAGTTTAAAGCTCTATTTATGAGCAAAGCAATCAACTGGAATATCTATGTGATATTTTATTATTTTACATTTCAACATGCAAAGACTTTCCTAAATAATATTTCTCTGTTGTTGTAGGTGAAAAATCTTTCATTTTTCCTAAAACAAACCCATAGTTAGATCTTTCTAATAACTATGACATGTGAAAGTGATCCCTTGAGATGGTGTCCCCTTTTTTACAGTAAATGAAAATAATTACTATGAGGTTGTATTTGGTTTCTCCAGGTTATTGATAGATTAGAGAATTTTCATGATGTATGGGTTAGATGTCCTCATTCTTTTGTGCCATTAGCAATTTCTCTGAACCTTCGTCATATTTCTTATTATCTTCCTATGGAAAAACAAACAGAGTCAACAAATAGATAACAAAAATCATAAGAAATCAGGTATTACTACGAAACTAAAATCTAGATCACAACTATTCTCATAACTTTGGCCAAAATCATGAAATCAGAAATGGAATTTGAATTAAGATTAAGTAGGTTAGAAACTGGATGACAGTCAGGTAGATAGACGGATGTCAGAAAGACAAGAAAAACAACTCCACAAAATTAAGGCAAAGGAAATACGAAAGGGATCAGAGTTAAGGCAACAAGAAGTTTGGGCAGAATTTCAAGAAGAAATGACCGCAACTTGCCCCAGCAGAGGTTTAGACTCGACATTAGGAAGAATTTCTTCACTGAAAGGGTGGTCAGGGGTTGGAACAGGCTGCCCAGGGAGGTGGTGGAGTCACCATCCCTGCAGGTGTTTAAAAGACAGGTGGATGAGTGTCTTAGTGACATGGTTTAGTGGTGAGACAGGTACAGTTGGGCTTGATTATCTTGGAGGTCTCTTCCAATCTTATAATTCTATGATTCTATGATTCAGCTAAATGTCACATTGAACAATGACATCAGCTGAAGGGATGGAGGCATATGCCAAATACTGGGTTTGGTCACTGGTCTGCAAGTGAAAAAAAGATGAATGACTGCAAATTTGAACTTTTTGGAAAAGACAAAGTATGTAATGTTTTGAGACAAGTATAACAACACTGGAAAAGCAATCGTATTCTTTTAAGAATTACTGTGGCTAGTTCTTGAATACCTAGGCTTTTGAGTACCCAATACTGACAGGTTATTATTCAATTTATAAATTAATATTTTCAATTAAAAGAAAAAAAACCCCACGCATTCCCTCAAAAAGTGGTCAGGCACACAAATATGAACCTTTGAAAATTCGGCTGTATGTGTTAACATGGTATTACAAGTCAAATACGCTTTTTAAATATTATTTTTTCAATTCAGTAATAACAATTGCATTTTGAAGGATATTCACATGGACAATATTTTCTTGGAAAAGCAATAGTTTATCATCTTAACAGAACACTAGAGAATATATAGTATGGTTTCATAATTATGCATGACAGTGAGTCAAGCAATGATCTGGTGACTGGCTATTGCAAAGCCAAATTATCACTGTTAAAATTATAACTATATGCCATTCCTTTTTCTTTAGATAAAGCTTTCAGAAACAGAACTAGATATTGAAATTACAACAGATTTATTGTCGCAAAGAACATTTGCCAATTGTTCTTCACTGTCTTTAGCAAAATGCATGCAGATAATTCCATTTTGAAGCAATAATGAGTATATATAATAAGCTAAAAGGATTTTACCATTGTTACATATGCATTTTATTATTAATATGGTTATTACCTACTTAGTAATTCACTAATGAATCTTGAAGAAGAGCTTAATAAAATAATATTAAAAAAAAAGGTGTTTCAAGTTGTACAAGTGTCTTCAGAATCCTTAAGAATCTATAAAATCTCAAAGCTCACAAATCCAAGTTAGTCATAATTTGAATTGTTAAATTGATGCCACATAGGTCATTGCCTACACGGAATCAGGTAGCTTCACAGATTGTTATTGGGCTTAATACTTTTGCAACAGGACCAGAATCCTCCTTTTCCTTACACCTTTCTTCACTGCATTCTCTGAGTCACAAGAGAAAAAAACCTTCCTCTTCTATTGCTAACTCATCAAAGTCTATCGATGCAATTGGGCCCCACTCTACATAAATAGTACCTCAGAAAACATTGTTCCACTATGCAGTGCTATTTCTGTGATTTGTTGCGTGCAGTCCCATGTTATACTCATCTTGAGAGTGCTGAGATCAAATTGGTTTATGGGTTTGGTTAATTTTCTAAAATGTAAGGTCAGTATCTTACCACAATAGATTGAACAAATACAAATTTGAATAGAATGTGAAATGTACTTCTGGGATGATAAAATCTTATTCTTTTACAGCTTCTGGGACAGGTATATAGTTTGTGGTATTTATGTAATGATATGCAAGCTCATGTTAGGTTGTATATAACCTCAAGTATAGTTTTTTCTTCCGAGATATGAGACACAAGAGAGAGTAAACCTGAAGGGGGAAGACACTTCTCAAGGAAACAACTTAATTGCATATCAAAACTAATTAAGACACACCTGTCAACATTTGGTTTCTGTGTGAGGAATTTGGTACAATGGACTTATTCTACTGTGACAGCTGTCTGTAATGGTATTGCATTTCCCAACTGAAAAGTAAGGAACAAGTACCTCAGGGAGTGACAAAATCATCTTATACGCAAGAGATTACTTTAGCTGATCATTCTGCAAACTCATTTGCTTATTCTCTGGAAATGATCTGTTGGGGCAGAGGGAGTCTTTTTGTTTCATTTTGTTTTGTTTTTTAAATTTGTCAGTGGAAAAAAAAAATTACCATTGGGGAAAGTTCTACTTGACTTTTTTTTTTTTTGCAGTTGCTCATGACCATGAGTTGAAATTGTTCTTTATAGCTGTTTCCTTCAAAGCATTTCTTCCTCACCAGAAAGAAACCTATATGATGACTAGACATAGGTAAGTCTGAATGGAAGAGCTTTTTAAACAGTGGTTAAGTATTCAGCTGAAATCTCCTTTTTTAACTACTCACAAGTGGTGTTGGTCCAGATGCCAAGAATTAAATGCGGTTTCCTATTCACGAGTTATTAGTTCTTAGCAATTTTCTTCATTTTTTCTGCTATTACAGTGTTTCAGATTTTCTGTGGGTCCTTGTACAATTGCACCTTCTGTTCACTCAGTACACGCATTTACTTAAGTGCTATCTCAAACCAATACTCTTGTCATGGTGCAACATATGTCCAAACCATACAAGGGAATGGGAAAGGTCACGAAGATTTTCATCTTTGAAGGATCGTGACTTTCAAACTCTGAAGTTTGCTCCATTCAGAGGGGATTCAGAAAATGCTGCTGACTGATAGAGACCTGTGTGATGAATTCAGTGGTCCCAGTTTCTTGAACCATGCTGCTGCTGCTGATTGATAGGTCCCTGAAGGAAAATCCTTAAACTGTACTCAAGTATTTCCACACTGGGATGTGCTTGTATTTCTTCAACACTACCCATCCTGGAGAAAGACTGATCACTGGAATGTGATAACAAGTGAAACACTAGAGATCAGTTCAGTTGCATAAAGGAAAAGCAAGAGCCATACCCTAGGAAAAACTTCCCACTCTACTCCTCCAGAATGTGGCTCCATATATCCTGCTGTCATAGCTGTCAACCCATGCAGATTATTCTCATTTTATAAGGTACTGTAGTAGGTGTCCAGTCTTAAGCAATTTGGTTCAGCCTCTAGTCGATATAATGAATAGAGTTTGGAGAGCTAAGTAGAGGTATTCAGTTTATTAGTTTGGGGAGATGTTTTATGTTATGCAACTCTAAAAGCTTCGTTCAGAGCAATAAATGAAGTTAAGGTTACAAATGGTTGAAGTAAGCAAAACTGAAAAAAACCAAAATGTTCTTATCTTATTTTCCAGTACTGTATAAATCCTCTCAGAAAGGTAAAAAGATACTCTGATGTGATAATGAATATGTAAAACTCCATGTAGCGTGAAATACAGAATCAGTCCTTTTCTCTTACATTTTCTTCACACATATATTCAATTGAAAATAAGCTAATTGTCATCCTAAAAATGTCTCTGACGCCAATACATGCCCTTGTGCATTATAATGTATGGGCCCAAATCTCTGATTCTTAATTGAGCAGAACCAGCATTGAAAACAACAGGATTTCATTTGATTAAGGACTGCAAAATACGTCCCCATGTGTGCACTGCTTTGTTCATGGTTAGTCAGACAGTAAGTCATGCAAAAGCTCTTTTTAATTACATTTTCAGATGGTGACATAGTTGGTTGGAACAATCAATATCGTGCTTGATTTCTGAAGGTGAGACTTTCCAAGTGAGACTACTGTCATGTTTATTCTGAAAAATAAAACCTAAAGAATACTTTTCAGTGGATTATTAATATTTATTAATTATTACATTTAAATAAGTAGAAAATAAGATACAAATATATACATTATGGCGGAATTCTCAAAACATTTTATATACATCCTTTTACTTTTCAGATATACTCCTTATGAAAACTAGATATTTTCATCACAGAAATTTTGTACCTAGTATCATGTAAAATATAATACATGTTCAACAAGTAGGCAGAGAATTTTAATTAATGGAAATTTTTTTTGGTGGTTATCAGTTCACCAGGGAAAGAGAGGGGGAAAATCTGAAGAAAGTGTATGAGAAAGACCAGAAATTCATATAAGCAGTGACGTCCCCACTAATGAAATACATATAAGAAAAGCTTTTATATTTTTTAAAACTACGGTAGAACTCCCACTTGACTTAATCATCAGTTTTTCCTCCTAACAGAAACAACCTCAACACCTCGAATTTAGCTAAATATTCAGGTCAAAAAGGCCAATAATACACATTAAACTTTAATAGATAGCTTGACAGGCATTAAGTTAAGAAAGAAAAGTGAAGGCATTAATGTAATACATACTTTTGTTCCCAGTCTACTCTGTGTTATAGTTTCAAAATCTTTCAGGGAATTTTTACTCTCCCTTGGAAACACAGGGGTTTGGGGAGACAGGACGGGTGGTGGTTTGATTGCTCCGAGTTCCAGTTTTGTGGCTGGGCAGAGGTGAGGGGAGAGGGGAGTGAGGGATATTTCCGATTGGTGTCACTTCTGCTCAGCAGCCACTGTGAGTGGGAGCCACTGTTTTTGCTGGGCTGGTGGAGGCATCTTGAAGGGAGCTCCCTTGATTCAGTCCCAACTCCACGTGCCCTGTGCTGTCCTTCAGTGAGAGATCAATCATCACTACCTGGAATTGTTGCAGACTCCCTGGGGGCTGACATCATCTGCAGAGGAGTTGCTACACTATACCCCCCTACCTTTCAGTGCTTTCAGACAAAAGAACGAGGAGAGGGCTCCGTTGCCTCCCGAAGTGCGACATCATGTCCTGCTGTCCATAAATACAACTGCACTGAAAGGAGCAGGACTAGAACTTAACTAGCTTACATATTTTGGTTATGGTGTTGTTGTGTGTCCTGTTCTGGTTTTGGTGATATATATATATGCATACATATTTGTAGTTAAGAGCTGTTATCATTCTCTATACATTTTTTCTGATTAAAATATCTTAATTTCAATGGTTGTGGTGGGTATTTGGTTTTGTTGTTTTGTTTTTTTTTTCTGAAGAGGCCTCTTGACAAGTTTAGTTACACTTCTTAGTTTTCCTTTAAACTGAGACACTATGCAACCTGAAAAGCGATCGACAAATTTCACCCAGCTCATAATTAAGGTATAATATCTAAGCTTTTTGCTACATCCAAACTGAAGTCTGGCTTCAAGTAATAAAGCTGACTGTTTTAAAACACTGTGATTTTAAACTAGAAAAGGAAATTGGAGGTGGGAAAGATTTGTGCTCATTTTAACCCTTTTTCTTCTCACGGCATGAAACCAGCTACGTCACATTCCTGAAGAACTTGTGTCTCTACTGCAAGCCTACATAGTCTATTGGATGAACACAGTGCACAAAGACTGGTATTAACACTTCTATGTATCTCAGGCTTCTTTTTCAGATAAATGCAAGACTTTTCAAAGTGAGTGTATTTGACTGTTGTGAGAGGAGAATCTTTGAAAATCTAATAAACAGGAGTTGCAATTGTTTCGGAGTAAGAATCAATTTTTTGATGTGTAAATTATTTACTGTTCTTAATGACTTGTCGATTGTGTTAACAAGAACTACATGCTCCAGTAGAATGTTTTTGTAGTGTACATTGAAGACAAAGAGTAATAAAATATGCTTCCAAAACTATATTTTACCTCCTCTCTCATGGCAACTTAAGAAAAGCCTTGTAAGAGTAGGATAGTACAGAAAATTATAAAATTGCTTTTGAAAAGTGTCTATTCATTATTGATGCCACTTATTTCTCAGTATACAGCAAGACTTATGGAACATCGTGGTTTGAAAGAATAAATATTATATGTTTGAAGAATAAAATCTTTCCTACCTCCCACACTCCCTTATCCTTAATGACAGATGGTAAGTCCTGGTAATGCATGTGCATGTTGAAATCTTGGCGTTGTACTCTGTGAAGTAACATTCTCTGACTTCAGCAGATATGATTTTTCCCCTTTAAACAAAAAGGTCATTAATATCTGTTTTTCTAGAATATTTAGCAGTGACTGCTAGTGCTGCAGGATGAGTGTTTAACCAGCAATTTTAACCCTCAAGATTGTGTCACTGGTTATAATTCTGATGTTAATATCCAAGGTAGTAAAGAGTGTTACTGAACTTTATTTGATGCTACAGAAGATTTAGAGAAGCAGGATAAGATCTGTGATATGTACAGTACTTTTTTTTAGTTGCTGACCTCTCCTACATAGTGACATGTAAAAATGTTTGCTATAGTTTAATTAATTTTTGAAAGGAGAAGGATTGTCTGTGAGCTGTAAGTTACTTGATTCCACAGCCAAAAATTTGGATTTGCATGGAAAAGTGAACAGTGCAGGCATAAATTAAACTAAGCCCTATCCAGAAAGTAATTGGAATCATCTTCAATTACAGTAATTAGTAGGCTTAAAGAAGAAACACAGATCCATTAAATGCCATGCAGTTCACCTACCATCATCTTCACAATGAGCATGTGTATTAAAAAGGTGCACACAAAATGTTTGAACTGTTCTGTTTCACAGTGAATGAACAGTTAATTTGTAGGAAATATGTAGTGAAGATGTAAATGTGCTCATATGATGATACAAGACACAGGCGAGTGCCGTTCTCTGAAATGAAAGTTAATGTTAACCACTAAAAAAAGGTAATATTGAATAGAATATAGAACTGAGATGTCCAACCAGTAAATTGAGCTTGCTCAGTCAGAGCTCAGACAAAGGACAGAACTGAAAATCTAGCAGATAAACAGCTCTCAATACCACTGGGCTAAATTTGGGCGTGTGAGCTAGGGCTCAGCACAGCACTGACTGATATTTCAGCAGGAGTGTCCCTGAGGCTGATATAAGGAGCTCAAGTCTGCTCATGACACACCATTCGGTACTATCTCAAAATAATCACAAGTGCAGGGTGGGCCTTCAGTCTACAGTAGATTGCCTTGAACCAATGTTGAATTCCCTCACAGTTTACAGCACATCATACTTATTCTACAAATGCAGAGGGTACTCTTAAAGGTGAGATGAAGCTTTCTGGGCTGAGGGAAGACAATATTGCATTACGATTGCGTACTTATATTAAGGAACATTAAGCATCCCCTGAAGTCCAGCTTTATCTCACCTAACATTAAGCTCCCAAAGACCTAGCCTAAAGTTATCTCCCATTATAGCCAGTGGAGAAAAGCAACCTGCAGCGGGCAACTCGTTCCAGGTATGTTAACATGTCTCATAGGATGAGATCGATAGCTAGAATAATGTCTTTGAATATATTGCTTATAGATGTGATCTAAGTTAATGTCATCCCTGGATCGATTTAGCACAGGTTTGAGCCACAAGCTCTAGACTGTTTAGGAGACTAGTTCAACTTTCAGCTGTCCTCAAGAACAGAGAAAAGGTAAAAGTGGCACCATACTTGCCATCTTTCCGTACAGACACACATCTGTGCATCTGGATGGAGATTATGCCCTAGGTGTTTAAATTTAAATTTGCTGGGTTTTACACACACAGTGAAACCTCTCTGGCTGTCATGTTAAGACTTGTCAGCTCAACCTCTAAGCAAGGTTCTTTGCTTTGTAATTTTTAACTTCAGAATCCTGAAAGATGAAAAGCTGTTGGTCTCAGCTTTCTTGGTGAGAAAACACTTATTTTCTGGATTTGCTTTCTAAAATGAATTTCCTGTGGGAAATTATAACCAGAAATGGACTTCCCTGTTGCATGAGACATCAGATAGACTCCCCAGCTGGCAGGAAGAAGAAAGATGAAATATGTATCCGTGTAACCTAATTACATTTGTTATTGTCATTCTCAAAATGTAGGGTCTGAATCTAATTGAATATATTTTTATGTATAAAGCAGATAAACGCCAATGAGTTCAGTTAAGTTGTTCTGATTTAGTACTGGTAAGTATAAATGACAACAGAATCAGTCTCTAAGTACATCAGCTTTAAATAGTCTGACAATATATAACAAAACCTATGTTTCAAACAAGTTTTAAATCTCTTCTATGACCTTCCTGTCTTGTCCTGTATCCTATATCATATAGTATTTTTAGAAATATCGAAACAGCGGGAAACGGCTTACAAAATAGTTATTTCATGTCAATTCCAATAGTAGATATTTTTATTTCATTTTAAAGGCTTGTCTACATGACAAAGATATTGAGAAACTAATATTATAACTATAGAAATATTATAGCCAGTAATAATTGTTACACTTCCAGTATACATTCTGCCTGCAGAGAAGTGTTTCTGCATCCCTGCTTTTTTGATGACAGTGAAATCCTAGAACACTCCTGCAAATAATCTCAACAGTGTTCTTATTTCCTTAACTGCCAAATGTTTGAATCTTCCAGTAGATTTGATACCTATTGGACTGGATGCACATCTGGCAAGAAGTTATCCATTATTTATCACAAACCATAAATCTTTATTTAAAAGTCTGTTAACTAACTTTGCTTAGTGGTAAACACATTTTATTATTTTTTCTTCTAAAAAGGGTAAGTAAGCATAAGGCAGTCATGGATTAGTCTCACTCTTGACTGATGCTTCTCAGGCAGCAGCATGAACAAACAAGACAGCTGTTTGGAAATTAGATTGATATACATTAGATTTTTGGTAGAATCTAAGGAGGCAAATGCCTTTATGAAGAACTGAGGCCACAGTTGCCCTTGAGTAAAGGTATTCTGATTTTTCTATTTTTTTTTTCAGGCTTAACAGAAGTGAAGCCGCTCCTGACTCTACTTAAAGATTTTAGTTCCTTCTAGGGACTATATTTCAGTATAATGTTGTTTCAAAACATCTTATCACAAAGTATTTTCTTTTGTGAGGGAGAGGTATAACAGGCATTTTATTCTTTTTATTTTATTCTTTTTATTTTATTCTTTTTATTTTATTCATTTTTTTCTCATCCTGAATAAATCATACATAATTTCAATTAAATTCCTGGGAAAGCAGTGCTTTTATACAGGAGGTTTTCTTATTTCTTGAACACAGTAAAAAAACAAAAATAACTTCAGGAAGAAAGACCATAAGTACTTTTCTAGATTTAGTTTTTTGATATGGGATTTATGCTCAATTGTCAAATTTGCTTAAGTCTGGTGTTAATTAAGTATGGTATTTCTTACACAGTACAGCATTCTAGCATCTCAGTCCTTTCATGAGTCAAACACGATGAAAAAAAATTGAACATTTTTTCAACTACTTCTTAAACAGTATATAACTGGCCAATACAAATTTTATTCTAGGTGGTTTTCAATACTTCACTTTGAGAAAAAAAATGTGAACAGCTGTCTCATGTTTAAGAACTGTATCTGGAGCACGTAACTGTAGAGGAACTTTAGAACACACAGTCAATTCTTTAGCAGATGACTTGTTAGTATAAGTATAAATATAGGGTGGTTGAAGCTTTTTAGGATACCTCTTTGTCACTCCTCCTGTTAGTGTACTCCAGTGCTTTATTTCATTGTTTGAACCTTCTATTTCTAGACTCAATACGTTCAGATCCAGTTTATACCTCTTTGTTTCCACATCTATGGTATCTTTAGCTTAACTGATCATTGTGGCTAGCTGACACCAGTTTTACACTTCTATTTTTGTAATCAATTATGTCAGTGTTACATCTTCGTATTTCTGGATAAATTTTCTTTTGTATGATTTGGCATCTGTTCCTCTATCATGTTAATATTTATTCTCCTCACTCATTTTCTTTAGGCATCTTAAATATGGATGAACAAAATGACATCCAGAATTTCAGATCAGGTCATATTAGGGTGTTAAACAATAGTATTCACATTTATTATTCTTTGCTGAAAGCACCCCTTGTGATTTTAGTTACTTTTTCATAATGGCGTTATGTTACAGAAACACAATAATCTTGCAGCCAATTAGTAGACACCAGTCCCATCCACTGTTCCTAACAACAAAGTTTCAGCTTTTGCAGAAATGCTTATTAGTTGTCAATATCCATTATTACATTTAATCTTCCTTTGTCTTCACAAGTAATACTCATGTAATTTTAAGATCAAATCAAGAATATATTTAATCTCAAAGGAAAAAAACTATGTTACAGTATCATTGATACATTTCTTCATTCTTTTCCCACTTATTTCATGTCTAGAGAACTTTGAAAACTTTTTCTTTGCAATATCTAATATTGTAAAGTGACTCTAAAGGGAAAGTCTATTTGCAATCTAAAATATAGTGAAATGTCTGGATAATTCACAAGTAGCTTTGGTGACATAACCCAGTATTTGAGAAACTAGTTGATAGCAGTCTGGGAGAAAAGTTTAAGTGTGTATTTTTAAACTGTCCTTAATAGCGGAATCAAAATAAAAGAACAAGTGAGAAGTTTTGAATAGATTAAAAGTCAATAAAATGAATATATATCATTTAGTTAAACAGATCTTGAAAATTCTGGTTGTGGATCTATAAATTTGCATATTTAAATAGCATATTACTAAAAATAAAAAAAAGTATACTGGTCATTTTAAGTCCTCTGTCCAAATTCAAATCTGACAAGATGACAGAGATCTCAAAGGTGTAAAGTTCCTACAATAGCCCTGTATAATGTACTCCACAGGCTACAGAGAGGATTTGTAATTTGTTTGCACAGCAAATAGTATAGTAGAAGTTTGTTCTGTTAGCGTTCCAGCAAGCAGTAACCAGAGGTTCACATGCACTGTTTATTCAATACAAATGTAATTTAGATCTAGATGCAAGAGGAGGGAGGGCACTTTTTGACATGCCATAAAGTGAAATGCAGTCATGGGAAATAAGACTTCCTTAGTTCATTTTTTCATATAACTAATTCTTTTAAAGTAGCTATTTTTGATTCTTGAAATGACAATGATTTGATTCTACATTAGAAGGATATGTGCATTTCAGCCTGCTTAAGTTGAAATATACTTGGGTTGAAAGAGGAGGGAAAAGAAAGAGACCCACAGGTAGCATGATATATCATCCTTCTATTGTCTAATGTAAGCACGTACATAATTTTAGTACAGAACCAATAATAACGGAGACATCCTTTTGGCAGTAGAATATAGTTGGTAGATTGCATTTAACTGATTGGATATTTAGATGTATACTGTCTTACTGTCTGGTAAAAGAGAAAATAACTCAATGGTTTTGATTTTTTTTTAATTTATTATATAAAAAAATAAAATACAGAGAGTCTATTGGCAAAGTCGATCATCTACAAGACATATTGCATTTAAAATTTCCATTTCTATACCTATGGAACAAGAAATCATACTGTGTAAGCAGAAATAAAATATAGCAATCTCCATGACACAATCATTACAAAAATCTGAGATCCCATCAAGATGATTATGGTTTCTCAAGAGATACAGTACAAACAATTTGTTCTAAAAGTTCAAATTAACTGCTGAATTCAAAAACCTGATGATGTGATGAGAAAAAGCAACCACAGAAGAATGTAATTATGAAGATAAAACCATTTTATAATCCAAGGGGAATTAAAATTTCCTGGTCAGCATTCATGAGTTCATATCCCTATATGTGTGTGTGCTCACATATGCCTCTATATCATTTATTTAACATCAGCAAAAAGGTATTTGTTCTCAGTCTTGGTTTTGTCATGTAATTGGCAAGACTTGTACTGTTAAAACTCACAGCTTCCCAAGTTTCAAAGCTGATAGGACTTATTCAATAAAGTCTTCTGATTATCAGCAAGCAAAGACAGCCTTATACCTTATTACTCTGATTTTCAGCTCAACAAGAAGACTATCAAAATGAGTGAGGAAGTAGCTTTCTTACACTTAAATCTGAAGTGTGTCCAGGCATGGTCAGTCACACAGCACCGTTGTTCCTGTGCTAGCTCTGTTCACTGACCATTCTTTTCTCTTTTCATAGCCATTTCTGATTACACATCAACAACACAACGCGTTCAAGGCCACCTGTTGCTGCTGACACTGCCTCATCTTCTCACAGCAACTCCGTGTACCCACAGCATCTCTATGCTGTTCCATTAAGAGAGGAAAAGAGCAGAGGGCTGTAACAAGTGTATAAATATGAAAAGTTGGAGAGGAAAGAGCAATTTAGCAACTTGCTTATGAGTTCAATGAACAAATCTAACAACTTGGAAGAAGATCATTCAGATAAACTGGTCTTACAAGCTGCTGCCCAAATAACGGTATCGCAGTGAAAGATGAAGAACAGTAAATCAGAAAGTGTAACTGCAGATTAATATGTTAAAGTAGAAAGGCAAATATTATTTGTCTTAACACTGAGAGACAAATTAACTCTCAGGCAGAGGATCCTGTTATGAGAACTTATTTCACTGCAGGGGACCCTGCAGTCTATTCAGTAGCATCTAGGACAAAACAAAATTCAGTAAGGAAATGATAAATTGAACAGCTTATATGAAGGAAGGAAGAAGTTTTGTAGATTTCACTGTCTTGACACTCAGTTTTTCATGCTTGAACACTGAACAGATTGGAAAATCCCACACTGCATTTTGGACACACTCACTGATTGCATTAAGGATTGAAAAGAACTTGGATGTAGATTTTGGACCTTCACCAAGGCCAACAAAAGGGGTAAAATTTACCTTGGTTATGTCCATTCAGATCATTCAGATGGTAACCTTTTTTTTTTTTTTTGTTCATATTAGCCTTTAAGTTTTCCTCTGTAAGAAGGAGAGGTGCAGACAACCCCTAGAGAGTAATTCCTGTACCCTAAAATAGGTGTCTAAGACAAGTGAGATATATAGCTCTCTGTGCCTATCTCTCTTCAGTGAATATAAAAGGAGTTACACAACTGGTTTAGATTGTATACCTTGTTTTAGAACAGATGAATACTTCTTTTAGGTTTTTATTTTTTTTTTATGTGAAGAAGCGCTTTTATACATGTTTTCTGCAAATTAACCTCAGCATTACATTCTTTAAGGGAGAACTAAACTAAGCATTGAAAATTGTGTAAAAAAATAAATATCTGAATGCTTGTGAGGACAGAACATAAATCTTCAAATTATTTAAAGTGACAGAACTCCTATTTTAAAACTGAAGCCACTCGATAATCTGTGTGAAGACCTAAAGTTTGTGTACTCTGTATTCACCAGATGCTTCTAGCCCTTATCATGTACCTGAGAAAACATGGGGTTTAAAACAAGGGTAGTACTTTATTCAGAAGCTTAAGGTATAATGTTCTTCTGTCTTTCCAAGAATACCTGTGTTTCTGCAATTTTGTTAGCCTGGAGACAGAAAGAAGGCAGTCACACACAGAGACAGCAAGACTGCAAGAACTAAGGCGACAGCACAGAGGCATCCTTCATCATCTGCTTGTTCAGATATGTTAGTGGCCCATAACACGCCATTTAACAGAGTGAGGATATCAGTACCATGTAGTTCACTGTAGTGTTTAGGGTCAGTGGCAGAGAAGATGAGATAGCTCCATTAATCAGTGTTACTGTGAGGCAAGCGTCCAAAGGAACCAGAGTCCAAACTTTCATTTGAAAAGAGGTCCCTAAGGCCATTAACCAGAATTGTGGTTTCCAGGCATTGTCAATTGTTCAGGCATTCTCATGTTACCAGATCAAATGCCATGTTGCAGGTTATCCTTCCTTCTTCCTAGAAGTCAGAAAATTGACTCCTCTCAGGTACAGCTGTTGCTGTTGCATCATGCACTTA
Organism: Neomorphus geoffroyi; assembly: GCA_033558235.1. Classification (NCBI taxonomy): domain Eukaryota; kingdom Metazoa; phylum Chordata; class Aves; order Cuculiformes; family Neomorphidae; genus Neomorphus; species Neomorphus geoffroyi. The sequence continues at coordinate 847,334 of JAUMJM010000005.1, forward strand.
TGGATCAAGTCTAACAAAATAACTACAACCTCAAATTTATTCACTGGATGTGTAAAATAGGAACATACTATGTGTGCTCATTTTGTCTGGTCAGGTTTGGAAAAACTGGCAGTCTGGGCTACCAGAACCTGCAAGATCCTTTGCATCATGCATATAGGTATATACAGGTATAGGTAGAGTTTCAATGCACTTACGAGTTTATGAAGAAAAAGTGAACTACCCTACCCATCTAGTATTACTTGTTTATCTCCTGTTTCTTGGACTTTCCCATCCTAGTGACATAAGGATGAGGAGTGGAGAGGTAGGAAGGTGGTGAAACCACTCTGCCTCTCTTTCTGGCTGGAAGGAATCCAGTTCCTGAAAAGAAGCTATTGAAATTAGGTCTGCTACCATTCTCTAATTCGGAGGTTTGTGTATGGGTTGTTTATATTTATTTTTTTAAATTTATTTTCCTCTGTCAACAAAACTTTTTTTCTTATCCCTATGTTAATGCAGACTGCTGGAATCAGGTTAACTTTTACCTTGTTTAGATTTTGAGAGAATTATTTCCTCTTGCATTTGCTATGGATGTTAACCCCGTTTCATTTCACAGCCCTTCTGGGGCACATACCAGCTTTGTTTTGCTCTCTTACCCAACAGATGTTTTATACTCTCTTTTGCCTTTCAGTAATGTCACCATTACCATCAACTTCTAAATGCCTAAGTCCACCAGGAATACAGTTCAGGCTGTCAACAGCATGTATTCATCCTGGGCCTGATCCTGATGCTTTTACTCAGCCAAATCCTGATTTCACAGACAGGACTGATTGGATTTTCTGAGGCTCTCGGTGAATGAAAGAGTCTGCCTCACTAGCAGAATCTGATGCTTTCCCACACAGGTGAGGGAAACGAGAGTCTGCATTTTAAAAGCACAGCAATTACACATCATTTGGGTATGTGGGCTTGTTTGGCTAATATTTTCCTACATTTTGTTACTCTTTTTGCCCTTGTGTGCAGATGGCCAGAATAACACAGCTTTTAAAATAGTGATCCAGACAAGCTAAAGATCTTCTGTAATTCAAATGTTATGGCTTCTTGAGCTCTTTTTTATGTTTAAAATCTGAAGTGGAGATAAAGATTTGTGATCATATTTAAATTAAAGCATTTCTAATAGGGACTAAATTTAGATTCCACCAGGCAATTTCTGTATACATTCTAAAGAGTGAGTGGTTGCTACAAACATATTAATTGAGTTTTAATTATAAGATAGATGTTTACATGATATGACTGCTAAGCTTTCTTGGAACTATTTCTAGTAGTGAACTAACATTCCAAGACATATTTATGAATCCTTTAACTGAGTAACTGATTCATAAGATGAAGCAAGATACAATAATAAAAACAACTTAAACCCCACAATTAGTTACAAATTAAGCAGTCAGGCATTTAATTTAACCTTTATTGTTATAATCAATTTTTCACTTCACTCCATCTTCCGATATGTAATCAAATCAACATATATTAACTATAGCAGCTATAGCATGTATATCATCCAGAGCTGAGTGTTAATATTGGACAATTAAATAATACTCACTCATAAAAAGATTTTTTTATTTACGGGCTATATGATAAGACACGGATAGACATACAGTAAACCACTGCATAGCCATAAGCCCTCTCTGGATAGCTGCTTAATCATCATATTATATATTGTTTACATAAAATCAGCTTATCCTAGTGATTTTTTTCCTGATCAGACTGGTTTGCATGCCTAACTGGTCCTAGATCTCTTCTCTTCATATGGATCTCTGCTTCAGTTCACAACTGGGGAAGCTGAGGCAAATATTTTCTAAGACTTGGTTGAATTGCAAAGGTGCTGTTTTCTGTTTTTCAAGTGAAGGGAGCAACATACAATGCTAGAGTCGTGGTTCACTCACAAGTAGCGCAAGAAGATATCAGATGACATTCAAGCAAAGTGTACGATGTGTATGGAAGAGTAATGACCCAATCACTTAGCCGCTCACCACGATATAGAGAAAATTACTGCTAAAACTGCAAATACCACATGAGACTGCTTAATTGGATTGCACTCCAATGCACTTGAAACCTTGACTTGCTTTTGTTTTTGAAGGATTCTTTGTTGTTTGTGAATAATAATGGATTACTATCTCAAAGCACTGTTATGACATTTGATTAATGTTTGTGAAGTGTTTTGAGACCCTTATTTGAAAGACACTAAAAACTACAAAGTATTGTTATTATCCTTTCTCTAAATTCCCCCAAGTTCCAGGTGGCTCATAACATTTTAGGGAAAGGCTGTCAGAGTAACCCCATAGACTCCATTAAAGCAATGTTTTTCATCTGTTTACCGATAATTTCCATTTTATGTTTTTAGATTTTGCGGTCTCTTTCCTTCAGCTGAGTAATGCATGAAACACAATGATAAGTCTCATATGATGAAAACAGGGCTGTCCCCAAGGCTGGGACTTTTAATCTTGCCAACCTGTTGATTGCTTTTACAATCTCTAAAATGAAGAAAAACAAGCAAAAAAACCAAACCAAAAAACCATATAGGCTATGCCAGGTATCTCTCAGTATGTACCAAACAGTTTTACTGAGAAATACCTAGCTGTACAAGTAGGTCTTAGTTTCTTCCAGTTTGGGCACTTCACCTTTTTTGCATTGATCAGACAACTGAGTTAGTTTTGCATTTCTGATGCAGAACTGAGATCAGTTATTTTGAAGTCAGTTCAAGGCCATAGTGGTAGTACGAAATTATTACGTTCTACGTGTATGTTCATCCAGATAGACATCATTTTGATATGTAATATTTAATGCAATCTGAATATTACCTTTCTTTATTTTGGTAACTGAATGGCTGCTGGCAGTTTTCCTTCAAATAGTATAGAACCTTTTTGGGGGGAAAGATTTCTTATATAATTCTGCTGTTTTTCTAACTTCTCAGTGCTTCTGGATGAAAATAGATCAGGACTCTGACAGATATTTTAAAACAGAACTACAAGCCAAGTTTTCTTGATGTTCCTGTCACAGGACTGGATAGGGTACAACAGTAGGAGAAAAACACTGGGAAATGGTCCTGCCACTGTCTGCTGACCTGAATTCAAACAAATAACGAACCATGTCAGTATTCCGACTTCTGCATCCTTTTCTTCCTCTCCCAGCCCTCAGGAAATCAAAAAATATTATAAAGAAAGAGAAGCAAACTCCAGAAATTTATATGATTATAATGTATTCCCTCCTCCTGTGTTCTGTTTCTTTGAGCTTTAGACTAGCAGACAGCAGTGCAGCAACTGAGTTTTAGCACACAAAATGTCTCTATCAGTTAAAGCAAGCCATACGATAGAGACAACATAGAGTGCCAGAAATCCTTATAGTCAAACAGTAAAAAAAATATTGAGAGAGAGAAAAATTCACAAGCACAGACTAGTAGAAGCTTCACTATCTTGTTTAGATTATCAAAGATGTGGGGAACAGGAAAGAAATATAGAGGAAAAATGTGTTTAAAAATCACACTTTAGATTATTCAAAACCTGAGGTGGTTTGAAACTCTCCATCCGTGATTTCTCTACTGATCCTATTGCTTTCCATTTAGATAAGGTACAGTTTTCTTTCTAGTTACGCCATTGTCCTTTTTTTGAATATTCTCTGCAATTTATTCTCCAGAATAAGCTTTCATTAAAAAGCAATATATCTAGCACAGATGGTAATGAAGATAACCATGAAAACATCAAATGAGTATAAACCTGGACAGTGATGATTTTGGTATATTGCCGACAGCTTGAAAGCATAGCTCTGAAAATACTAGTCCAGTGGGCGATCTGGCCCATTTGTGTCAATGCCTGATTAACTCCTGCTGTGTCTAAATTGAGGGACCTAAGGACGCCTCCAAGCAAACAGGTCCAGATGGACACGTCAAATATGTTTTCAGACTGTTGTAAGGCATGCACAAGTGTCTCCCGTCTTCCTTTGCCCATGTCCTGCTCTCTACAAGTACTGACCTAATTGTACAAGTCAGATGACGTCAGTAGTGTGTTTCAAGGACAATGAATTCAACAATCTGCAGGGAGAGCACCTATAGGACTTCTCGGAGACAGACTCTTAACCCGTAGTGTGATGCCCTTTTTGTGCAAAGGAGATTTGATTTTGTATTTTAATGAAGTTTTCTCTGTTAATTAACAGCTCTACCCTACACAGGACAATATTTTTTCATATAGTTTAGGCTGTGTTTTTAAATGGACACATAGCTCATTTAGATATGGGAAAAGATTTAGTATACAATATACAGTAACAGAGAGGCAACGTTGCAGGCATGATACTGAAATCCACTCGCCTTCAATAGATTTTTTTGTAGAAAACTGTCTTACTTTTTGTTGTATACATTATATACCTAACTAAAGATGATTCATGAGCATCTGGGATCCCTGGGACAACATTTCCCCTGTACTTGTCCTTAAGCAATGTGATGTTCAGGAAAAGAATTACAGAGATAAGCCAGGCAAAACTTAAACCAGGACAGCTGTTGCAAAAAGATTTGAAGGAGCAAAGATTTGGAGGGAGGGGGGGAAGGTCTCAGTTCTATTTTTTTCTTGCAGATTTCTTGCAGAGAATATCCTGTCCCTGAAGTCACTGGTTGTGTGGTTCATTCCCTGCAGACCACAACGTTTGGACATGACCCCAAATCCCTAGCCTCTATGTCTTTTATTATTTTTCATCCTATTATCTGCCCCCTAATATTATCCCTCTAAGATATCTAAACAAATCAGAAAAGAAAAGCAGTCAGAGAACAAAACAAAGCAAAACAAAAGAGCCTCAATCTCTCACTGCTTCTATGCTTGTCTCTTTCTCATGTATTTTAGCCACCTTGTCTGGATTGTAAATGCTCCAGACCTTTAATTCTGCTTGCACAGAGCTCAGAACAATTTCAGCTCCATATTTATCAATGCAGCAGGAGAATGCCAAATCTTTCCTCCAAAACCTGAATGCAACTCAGAAGCCAAAAGTTTCAGCCTCTCTTGAATAGGTTTACAGTAAAATAATGTGTTCTCAGTACAAATATCTAACATCAGACAGTCTAGGAATGACATAAAACTTTATTTCACAAAAAGGTGATAGCACTGATTTTATTGTTTGTATATTAAGTCCCACATACATGTGTATATGTGAAGATGTATATATGTGTATGTATGTATGCAGAGGCACAGAAAAACATATGTGGGAGAAAGTACTGAAGCTCAGACATGCCTAGATCTATAAATGTATGTATGTGTATGTTGTATGTAAATAAGCTGCACTTCTATTTATGGCTTTATAAATTTACTTTTTAAATTTGCCGTAAAATTGGACTTCATTTTGCAAAGGATGGCACAACTCCTATTGAAAAAGGTAATTATGCATTTTGAGGCTCTCATAATAGAAGTAAGCTGCAGTGTTCAAGTTGCAAATATCTCCAATAGCTAAGAAAAATAACAACACAACACCCTCTAATAAAATCTATTTCAACCATCAGCTATGTAGGAATGAATTGTGAACACCTCCTTATTTGTTTCATTTTAGAAAAAATAAGGAAATAAACAAACAAATAGATAGGATAGTCAATCATAAATCAAATTAAATATTAAAAAAGATCATGTCCACATTTTTTTTGTTTTTCCTATGGTAACTCAGTTGCCCTAAGTAGCAGTGACCTTCTTGGTGTAGGTACTTGGTGTGACTTCTCACAAAGAGAATGTTTGTCCTTAAAAAACATAATGAAACTGCTTCCTCCAGTAGCAACTTATTTTTATATAGCTTACATGATAAACCAAATCTGACCTGACAGTGTCCTTGCAAAGCTTCTTTGAAGTATTGAAATACAGATTATACTTATAGTCTGTGGGTTTGGTGTTTTTTCTTTTTTTTATGAAGAAGGTATTAAGATTTTCACTTTTCATATTTGTTTTAGAATTATTCTCTTGACAAAGTCTGTGTGAACTCTCTTCAGATGCTTCAGAGTATTTGTCAGACCACTGCACAGCGATGCAAAGCATACTAATTCTGGCACACGCATTTTGTCTCCAAGGAACATCAGGACACTTTCTGTCCTGTAATTAAACTGAATATGCTCTTGGACCCATTTGTCTGAACTGGTGCCGTCTTCTGACCGACAGTCTTGTGATGATGTATTGGTGCAACACATTGTCAAAATGAGGCACTGTGATGATGCATTACTGGAAAGACCAAGAAACAGATTTGGTTTAATCCTAACACCAAAGGCAGAGTGGCCAGGACTGTGTGCCCATGCTGATCCAACAAGCATTTTAGCACTCCTGTCAACAGGACACAGGGCAAAGTGAAAAAAATATATGATATAATCACTCACAGTATGAAACTATACACCTTTACAGAAGTAAGACAGTGGGGTTTTATGAGCCACGCAAACAGGAATCACAGACCTTTGGTAGAGATTAAGCAATTTTATGAAAAGATGATCTCCATCCTCTAAAAAGAAAGAAGCGTTTTCCATGGTTGAAGAAGAATTACATATTTTCTTCTACTTTGGAAATTTTGCCTTGTAGGTTCCCTTCTCTCTGTCTGAATCACCATAGGGATCTCCTGTTTCAGGAATGCAGGCTTTTTCGCTTATCCTTTCTCTGATACAATGTGATTGATTGTATTAATTGCAATGATTACAATATATGGTAGAATTAAATTCAGCATTTGGGAAGCGCAATCTATTTGAGGAGAAGCTTTTAAGTACATAAATGACTTCAAGCATGTGCTTATGTCAATAAACTTTAATGAGGCAATGTTTAATATCTTTCCTCAATCAGGGCAAAGGTAGTCTGTGTTGACAGCTTACAGCTTTAAGCTTAGACGCTAACATTATTTTAAGATTTAAATATTCACTTTAAATACAGCATTATTTAAATAGGCTTTCAGAACCAATCCATCCTATAATATGTGAATTTTATTTTTTGAAAATTATGCAGTCAAAAAACCAAACTGTTTAAAAATGCTAACGTAACTTTTACATTAATAGACCTTATATCTAGTCTCTAAATTGAAAAAAATGCATATTTTGTTTTGGTGAACTGCGTTTTATGATAGCAGATTTTAAAACCATTTAGTTACGTATTTTTCACTTTCTCCTTCTCAACGCATTGACTATACATTTTTGGGGAGAGTTGAAATTTCTTAAGTCTGAGATGGCATTCTCATGCCATACCTCTGTGCTCTTTTTAGATTGGCCCATAATGAAAAGAGGACATTTATTTATGCAGAATAGGAAAAAAAATCTTATTAATCTCACAGGCTACATGAATGAGAAATTCACGAGTTTTCAATTTTATTTTTCTTATAAGTAAGAACTGAGTGCATTATCAATATCTGACAGGACAAATGATCTGTGTGATATTAAAATCTATATTTTTAAGGACTATTTTTTAAAAAAATCTCGTTTTCTCTGCACATTTTAATTCACTGTTAAAAATATTAACCAATACACAAATAGGAAATGCTATTAATTTGTGCAGAATCTCTCTAAGATACAAAATGATAGAAATTCTCTTGAAATGCAAAGTTTAGCCTTAGTTATATCTTTGTGAATGTCATTCTAATAATAAAATCCAATGCATTATTTGTTTGCTGTTAATATTCATTTCATTTGATTGCATTCCCACTCTTTCACAGATATTCACACTATTTAAATGCCTCTTCCCCAAATGCACCTCCTCAAACAGAACTAGTATGACATAGTGCTTGACTCTTGTTTCCCTCTCCTCAAATATTACACTGGTATTTCAGTGCAGCTTGAGGCCCCTGGAAAGGGCTACCCTGGGCATTGTGTTCAGAGGTACCACAGTAAGTCCTCTTTCCATTTCTTCTCTGTAATGCCTGATGCAGTGTTGTGGGACCTATCAACAATTCCCTGATACAACAGACCGCTGACTTTTCCTATTTCTTTCCTTTGTTAGGTGATATGGGGCATGGCATCTGGGTAGGTGGAAATCTTTGCTGTCCACTTTATTCTGAAACCACTAAAGATTTTTAAAAACTGTGCCATATTCGGTTTAAACTTGAAAGGCAGTATTTTCTGAAATATACTGAAATAAAACCTCCAGCTGAGCTGTGATTTTAGTAAGCTATCTGGCCTACTCCTTACATTCCTTTTTCAACTGAGCTTAAGCATCTTAATGAACTTTAATGTTAACTTAAATGCTTAAAGAAAACAATGCAAACAAAAAAGCCAAAACCAGAAAAAAATCTTTCAGAATGAAGTACATTTATTTAGCCTTTTCCTACAAACACCATCTGTATATTTCACAGGCAAATTACAGGTATATATAGGCTACAAGCAAATAGGGCTTTTCAACATACTATACGTCTGCAAAAGCAATTGCTTACCTAGGGAAAACTCATTACTGGTAAACAATCCCATTTTAAGATCTCTAAGGAGGTAAACTATCCAGAAACAACACCTAGGTAATAGCTACCTATTTATCTGCTATACTGGAAACATGCTTTCTTTTCCCCTCCAGCCCCAATACACATTGTAGCTGAGCTTCATAGTTAGGTTAATTAGGAGTTAGACATGCTGCAAATTAAAATCTGACATCTGAAGCTGTTTTGAACTCTCAGATTCCCATGGACCAGGCAAGTTTGTTTATACAGGCTCTCTTTTCATTCCTCAAATGTCCTTTAGAAAAGGTTAAGATTTTCCAGTTGGCAAAACAGCATGTGTTGAACAATTTCACTGTTCTATGTTTTGGGATCGAATATTTTGTGTATGAGGAGTTTAGTAATTTCCCTTATTTTAATTCTGATGGCTTCAGTTTGCTAGGACTAGTTTTATCTAATCTGTGACCTTTAATTTTAACTTACTGTCTGATTTTATGGAGTAACCAAATGAGAGTGAGGAAAATTGCTTATCTATCTTGTTTTCTTAATTATTTTCTGAAATAAGCAAAGCCAGTTTTTAAAACACATGGCACACTATTGCTGTTTTAATGATCATGTGTTTTAATAATTTAGTTAGTAATAATAGTTCATACACCTGTACAAGAGGGACTTCTGTTCCTGTGAGAATACTCTTGAAAGTTAGCTATGTCTATGCCTGTCACTATGGAAAATGCATGATTTAATGATTCAAGAACTGTTTCCAGGGGCAAATCTGCCTATTCTTACCAATTTGTTATGTTATAGAGAAGAAGATAAAATAAATAAATAAATAAATAAAAAGGCAGAAAAATTCAAGTGTAATTAAAATCCCAAGAGAAAAAATAAACTTTATTTGCAAAGAAAGGAAACTGCAAACAGCTTGTGAAGAGAAGACAGATTATAGGATATGAATTTCCTTAGTCACTCTGATAATATTTGTATTAGACATTATTTCAAAGCATACAAGTTTATTTATTACCATCGCAGCCAATGCTGTATGCATATATTTTTATAACAAATGTAAAATCTTGATCCTTATAGATGATATCTGTACTTAACTACCTGAAAAGCAAGGAAAATGACTACTCATAGTACACCTTTTTTTGATGCTCATAGTATAGCTGTAATTTGAAAGGAACGTTTTTCTTTTAATTTTGTATATATACTTTTAAAAAGAGCTGATTCACACACTGCAGACAACCGACAACCTTGGCATAAGTATAAATTGCAGCACAGCTGATAACTAGCCTTGGCAATGTGTATTCATATAGTTCAGTCCAAATATTACTCACAACCCAAGGTTTCTAAAAATTATAAATTCACTTATTCTTTCTTTTAAGTCTCTACCTTTTCCCCTTCCATCTTTATATGCCTGGTATGGGGTGGGGGGTGGGAAGATGAACTTACAGAGTTTAGGAAAGTCTGCTAAATAAACTAAAAAAGTTAAGCAGTTGATATGCATATTGGCACACACATATAAATAACACAAAGAGAAGCAGAGTAGTATTAGGCAAGATGAATCTGCATTTAAAGGATTAGAAGAACGTTGCAGTCTTTGCTTTAGGAAGTATGTTGAGTTCTGTGTGTCAGTCATCAGAAGATTCATCTAGTTTTGCTTTAGTGTTTGAGATAGGCTACATGGTTACCAAGAATAAGAGTCTGTTTGATTTGTAAAATGTATTTTCTGTGTATCTCAGTGATCAGAATGGAGAAAGATTCCTTCAGAATTGCAGAGACAACAGGAAAGCTTATCATACTGTCTCCTTCTACAAGGGGTGCCTCTTGCAAGTAAGATAAAGCTAATGAAAGCCTCAAGCAGTTGTGACAGGAGAGAGTGAATTAAGCATACAGAAACCACTAGGTGGTCTTGTCTTTGTAAGCAGGAACGGTTTGATGTGTGCCTTTATAGTTTAATTGAAATGAAATGCACAGATACCGGGTGCAGCAAAGAGCAAGTTCACTGTAATGAACGAGACAAATCTTGGATTACTGTTTGAAATTGATAAATATTACAGAAGGAGGTTTTAGCTTTTGTTTCTCTCTGTTCTTGCTATTTAAAATGAAACTATTTCAGTATCGATAAATAAACGTGTTCCCCAAGGTGTAACTGAGTCTCATTCACCTCTGCTACACTGCTCGCTTTCACAATGGGTTGGCTGACCATACAATTCTGTTTTTCAAATCTGAGTTTCGAGAAGTGTTATTGAGCTGCTTTCAGCTGTCATAGCAATTGCATTTCTAAAAATAAATAAGTAGGATTCAGATTCCTAAACTGTGCTGCATGAGAAGTGCTTTATAAACTATAATGGAGGTATAGGAATCAGTATTCAGAGTTGTTGTATTGGAATGATCACATCATTTATGAAAACACATCCCTAGATGTCCTTGACCATTTATGACAGCAGTAATGAGAGCAAATACAGCCAACCTCAATTTAAACATGAATAAATATGAACCTTTCTGACATCAACTGTCCTTCCTTTGACAGTTTCACTATAAAATGAGTAAAGAAAACATATCACTGTTCCAGAACAGATTTCATCTTAGAAAAACAATCTGGCTCTTTACTGTCATCACAGAAGTGCTAAAAATGCTATAAAATAATAATTAAAAACTTTTATTTCTTCCTGCTCTTTAGTAATTGGAAATAGTGTTGAAGTTGGCTGCTGTGGCAAGGCTTATGACTATCCTGCTGGTGGATATTGCAAAAATGTCAATTGTGTTATATACTTACCTACAGTAGCCACATATTTAACACAGAATAAGATGCTGGCAAAAATTATGTCTGAATTATATGTGCATAAGTAGCTGAGTTCATATTTCATATGTATACGTCACAGAGCGATAAGAGCCACAAGAGTCTAGATTAGCATATATTTAGTTTGAACCATTCTCTAGAAGGATCTGCCTTTCTTCGTTGACTCTGTAGGGTTATTTAGGTGACTAGCCTATTTACACAGTCACCTGTATCTAGATAGTTTGAATTGTCCTTACTATAAACCCACACCTTCAAGAACTTCTTTATGTACCTATTTTATCTGTGTTTTCTGGGTCATTTGGAGAGCTTGTCTAATTTCACATGGCGCATTGCATTGATCCATGTAAATTAGAGGTCACCCCCCCAGGTTCTGTTTAAATATTCATCGAAAAGAAATTTTAAGGAGAAATATGCCACTTCAAGTTACCTTCTATTACTTCTTAAGTTCTGCATTGTAGTGATGACTTCAGCATTACCTTAAGAATGTGATATCTGTGGCAGCATCAAACACTAGAACTGTTGGTGAGGAAATGTCTCATTCAAACTCAGTGCGCTCTGCTTTGTCATTGCGTGCCAGATTCACAGTCTATGCTCTCAGGTCCCTAAAATCTTCAGTCTGCTACAGTTAGGTTGATCTTCGGAAGTCTCCAAGAAAACAGCGTTTGAGCCCAACATTATAACTTAATTTACTCTTTACTTTTCCCTGACGTGTGCTTCATATGCCTTTGGCTCAGAGTAAATCTATTCTTTTATAAAATCCTAATTCAGAGAAGGGTGAGTTGCAGCCCCAGCTATGTCTTTCCTCCAACTGCATGTTTAGCTCCTTCTAAAGGAGTAGACTCAAGAGGCCATTTGCAGAAGCCTCCTGTCCTGCTCTTTGGCCATGGTCATGTGTATTTTCCATGAATTATCGTGACAAGGAGTCTTTAAATCTTCAGTTTCTTCAAAACATAATTTTCCAGTGGAAGTTGCACTGGATCATTTGCATATCAATAACAGATATTAACTTTCCATCTCAGCACTATGTTCTCCAACGTGTAACTTCCACCTCCCACAGGTTCACGTAGCTGCCACTCCTTCCCACTATACCTATTACTTCAAGTAATTTTTAATTATAGTTCTTACAGTGGAAACACAAACAGTTGTGTGACATATCTTAGTTCTGCACTATTTGGTAGTTATGTGCATAACACATGCCAATTCTCTCGTTTACTAATTCTATTTTATCTTCCAATATCAGAAGTTTAGATTTCTGGGCCCTGAAGTTAATTCATGTCTTTTTCCCAAGATGAAACTGTACTAATTCCCATGTTTTTGAATGGATATTTTCCCTTGTAGGCTCTTGATAATTTCTTAAACAGTCACAACTTTGAAGCTGGTTTTCTTTTTTTTTTCCTTGTGTTTTGAGGTCTTTTTTGAGGTATTTTTTTTTTTCTTTTTCTTTTTTTTTTTCCTTCTGGCAAGCAAAGAAATATGGGGCAATCGGCTTAGCATATAATACATTTGCTGATGAAATAATTGATGTATATCAACTTTATACATAAAACATGACAAAAGCCCACCAGCTATACTTTGCAGTCAAGAGATTAAAAATAAAAAATATTGTTAAAAAGTTGATTGGCAAAAATGTCCTAGTTATTCAACTAGTTTGCATCAGTGTCTTTTCAATGACAACTAAGCTCCTTAAAAAGTCTAATTTTGTTTGATAAAAAATCTCTTTAAAGAGGATTTTGAATGTTACATTTCCAAATTCTGGTTTTGAAGACTTTAAAAATGTGTTTACTCATTTGAAATGTTGCATCCAGTCCAATAAAACATAAGCTAAGCAAACAACTTATAAAATCATACATGTACAAAAGCAAATCAAAACGTCGTCTTAACAGACCTGACATAAAAAAAATATCGTTACCCACTAAATTAATAAAATTAAGCATGTAGAGTGCAGATGACTATACGCATGTGCTGAGCAAACCAGGTGACATCAGCCTCAGCCACAACTCTTCACAATCTTGGTCCTCCTGCTCTGGATACACTGTAGTAGTCTGATGTCCTTCTTATATTGAGATGCCTGGAACAGCACATAGTACTAGTGATTGGGCCACACCAGTGCAGTGTAGAGTGGGACAATCACTTCCCTTGATTAGCTAACTATGCTATGTTTGGTGCTCCCCAGGACATTATTTAACTTCTTGCTAGGGCACATTGTTGACTCATTTAAATTGCCTTCAACCCAAACTGCGAGACCTCTTTCCGCAGAATTACTCTTCAGTCTCTCATGCATGGATTGTTCTATCCCAGATGCAGAATCTGGCACTTGCTCTGGTGAAAAGAACCTAACTTTTACTACTAAGTAGTAGAGAGAAGATAGATACTGGATTTATCTGGATCATGCTGTGAGGCAAGAAATTCCTAAGCAAAAGGAGAGTCATCTCAGAGGAAACATTCCCAGCTCCATAATGAGTAAAATAGCAACCTTATAAACTCAGTAGCTTGATGAGTTAATCAAACAGACTAGCAGTAAGATTCGCTTTTGTTATATGATGGACAGTAAGAAGAAGATTTCTTCAGATCTGTGATTTGAACTGTAATTTCTCTGATCACTTTGCATTCTTTGGTTTGGTCACTGTTTTGTTCCACGATAGTTGAATGATTAAGAAATAATAAATACTATCAGAGTCTAATTCAGCAGATGCATCTTAGGCAACCATTGTAGCCTGAATTGAAAAGCAAATTCAGAGTCTGTATTTCTTCAGATTCTGAAAAAATTCTTCACATGGAATTCCTGTGTAGGTCTTTGCTTTGCAGAAGTCTAGAACTGGTTGTGATGAAGCTTTGAGGTTTTTTTGTTATTGTTCAGATACTCAGGGAATATTATAAATTACTTTATGTATGTGTGTCAAATGATACTAGAGCCAATTTGGGATGGAAGCAGAAAAATAAATACCAGGAATAAACCAGATTTTTTACAATTGAAATTAACTTTTCACTTTACTAGTACTTAAACTTTGCTCTACTCTTTAAGAGAATGATCGGAAAGCAAGAGGAAATGTTATTATTACAAGATCTTAGATCCTGTAGATTTTCATAGCTTGTAGTCTAGACACATTTACTGCAGACATTAAATCCACTTACTCGGCACAATACATGTATATGCTTATTTCTCTTAATCTGTAATTTATATGAGGGCTTTATTATTATTATTTTTGCAACCACTGAGTCATGAAAACCACTTGTATATAATTCCTGCAGTAAAAGAAAACACAAAGGGAAGGAAGGAGAAAAGAATATTCAAGTGCAAATTTTAGCCTTCTTCTGTCTCTTTTTCAGTTTTCTACGTTGATATTAACCCCTGAGGAGAGGAGTCAGTCCAACATACTGCTAGATAACTAATTAGTAGTATTAGTGGAATTGTGAACTCATCATACTAAGCTATTAAAATTAAAACATCACAAGCTATCACCACTCTGAAAAAGGAATAAAATATATTTATTACCAATAGAAAAGCCAGAGCTAATCCTCCCTTTCTAATTCCTGAGGAAGAGGGCAGTGTTGGATTTAATTTACCACAAGGAAAAGGATTGCTCATCTGCACTGTACAACTGAATCTCCTCTTTCAGAAGCCTGTAGTCCAATGGAATTGGTAGAAGAATAACTTTTATTAAACTACAGTTATTATCAGAGTACTAATTATTATGAGATCTCAAAAAACGGAAGAATGTTTGTGCTTTCTAGAGTTGCACCAACATAAGGGGCAGCTGAAGCACCAGTGATAACAGCCTAAGGAAGGTCTTTTTTTAGTGGTGTTTTTAAAGAGAGATTCTGGGTTTTGTCATGTAGGAACAAAAGCATGAATTAGGGAGGAATTATTGCTAAAAATAATCACTTAACTGCTGTTTTCTATTTGAGAAAATTAAACTAGTCTGTCAGACCTCTTAACTAGTACAATCTGCAGAGTGTGATGTGTATTGTGAATGAAATACTACCATCCAAGATTTGTTCCTTTGTCCAACTTATCTTGAGCTCAAATTTCAAAACCCACTGATGTCAGTGACAATCTTCTTGTTTTACATCTTGTATATACAAAGCTATTACTGTATTCAAAAGTAGAGACATTGCAGAAGCTGTGTATGCTGTGAAAACCCTGAATATTTCACCATGGTCAATAAACAGCCATGAAGAGAGATCTGAGTGGGAAGACCTGGGGGCTATGACGTGCTTATGACAGGAAATTTCTGCCCTATGATATTTTTCAGTTAATTAATTCAGGTCATGGAACACGGTGTCATCTGAAAGCTTGGTATATTCACACTGCTGTACTCTGAGAATTGCCATTTATTTGATAAATGTCCACAAGGCCTACAGAAATCAAAAGACATTCATAAATCTAAACAGGAGAGGATAAAAAATAAAGCTCAGCTTTTAATAACCAGGGATTTCCATCTGGTTCTTCTGGTGATATTCTGGTGATATTACAGGTGTGTGTAGCAGAGGCATTTATGGATGCACAATTTTAGTATCCCTAGGATTTCTTCCCAGCATATAGATCTATTGATTCAGAACAGAGCAAACTATGAGAAACTTGCACCAAACAATTTATGAGAAGAGTAACACTTTGACAACATTGGAAATGCAGTAGCAAAACACAGAAAATGAAAAATGCACTGGTAGATCTGGATATTATATGCTTGAAGAGCTGTGGCTTTGCTTAGATTGTTACATATAATTTCTTGTATGGTCCTGTTTCACTGAAATGTAAAATGTTTAAATTATGTGTCCAGAGGGTTCTATAGAGTGCTGAGGTGCTGATTTATAGAAGTTTCAACTTAAAACAGTAGTCAGATTTTGATGTAGCGGTAAGCAAGTTTAAAACATGAAAAGAAAGAGCTTGTCAGAACAGGATACTTGGGGGTAAAGGGTTCCTTTTGTTGTGTCTTCACAAAAATTCCAATAGGCATGGATTATAAAATCTGGAGCCTTAATATGGAAATAATAAATATCATTTTCAAAAGAGAATTGGAAAGAAACCCTGTTTCATGTCAGTTTTACTTTCTGGTAAAAAATGTAACTGATTGTGATTTATTTCAGATATGATTCTTGTATCAAAATATGACCAAGCCTTAACACCACATTTCTAATGAAATTTGATGAATATCATAATAGAAATAGAGAACATTTTCAAATCATTGTTTTTGAGGCTTTTCTTCAAAAAGGACTGTTCTGAATAAGGAAAACATACTTTGTATGATATTGAAACTATTCATAGAAATGGAAATGGATAAACCTGAGTATTGATATTTTCTAAACTGCTTGACAATCTTTCAAATGACAACTGGTAAATTAGATTACTTGTACTTTTAGACATCAAAGAACATCATGTCTCAGAAAAATCTCTGAAAAAATTAAATCACATGCACTAGCTATTCTGCACAGTACCAACAGAAGACCAGGATACAAAATTATACTGCTACACTGTAAAAGATCTAAATAACCATAAAATAGGTTCAGAACATTGTTGGTAAAGTTCTCCATCAGAAGTATGTAATTAATTTTCTCAATCAGTCCCTGATAAGAGACCTTTTCCATTAGCACAGGCTAAATTTGCCTCTGAGAAAAGACAGGTTCATTTACAATTTTCGCCAGAGCATCTCAAAGCTGTGACCAGAACTAAACTTACTAGACACAAACACTTTAGTGTTTAAGTTTGACTGACAATCCTCTCATGTCAGTTAGCACGTAACTATGCTGCTTAGCGGTGGTCAAAAACAGAAAACAGCCTGGTTCTGAAAAAGGATATCTGTATAAAAAGATTCTTATTTTATCTAGGTGTTCTGAAAGAATTGTTCAGAAATTATTACTCTTTAAAATGTTACTACTGTGATGAAATATTATATCACAGCATCAATCCATTATCCTAAATTATATAACATCCAATACAACTTTGCACAAGAACAGTGATGATACAAGTCCAAACTCTACATTTGTATCCATTGCCACGTGTATTTCAATAACAATATGCTTTTCGAATAAGAACTATAATATTTATGTAATAGCTACACTATGGTTTTTTTTTCTTAAATTACTTAAATTTACAACAGAATTGAGAAAAAAAATTCCCCAAAATACACCGAACAACAATTGACAATTTAACAAGGTCCATATTTGGTATTCTTGGCTAAAACACATAGTTGACACATAACAGTGGATTTTGTCCAGGTTGCACAGAAGATTTCCTTATTATTCTTTGATCAGCCCTAGTCTTTGGCCCTAATTCACTGGGATGATTTGCAGGTTTTCTGTGAGGGGTCTTATTGAAAGTTTTTTGAATTTAATGGAATTATTACAAATTTGTTTAGACCAGTCCCTAAATACAAATATAAATGTAAATATAAATATAGCTGGTAGCTACATGTGCCCTTTCATATGGCATGCAAGGGAAAGACATAAAAAATTGCATGGTGTAATTGCAAATGTTACAATTAATACGAACACTGTAAACATTACTGACAGTTTGGAAAAGGTCTACAATTCTCCCATTGTCCAAACAACTCTGCAAATCAAGTATTTTTGGATTCAAATTAATTAGATTGGGAAATATTTAAGAGTATTCATCTATTCTACAAAAGAAGAGCTGCAACTTTACACAGTTCTACAAACTCCATTTCACTGACTAGAAAACTGTGTATATGAACTTACTATGGAACTCAACAGAGACTGGTTTATTTCATATCTCACTGAGAGAGGTACCTAGTATTATGCTAGGTTATTTGTTGACAAATCTATCCTAATGTCCCTATGAGATACTTAGCTATATTTATTTTTTCACTTCTTCTGTCTTCCAAAAAAGCGATCTCTCTCAAATTTTCTTACACAAATGAGACATTAGTTCTGTGAGACGTTTTTCCATGATTCTTGACTACTGCTGGTGTTAGAATTATTTGATGCCAAATTAAACAGATAACAGTAATATAAGAATATGTTGCCCTTCTTCACAAGCTACTGCAGTAGTAATTCAGAGTATCATGTCTACCATTCCTATCAGACTATTTTAGAGTATATAAAAGCCCTTCAAAGAATCTAATGATAAATAACTCTGCTGTGTAGAAAAGTAATAGTTTTTTATATGCTGATAAACGCAGGTAGCTGTTTGGGAGACTGCTCATTTTTAAAAATGTAATTCAGGTTTCTCTGAGTTTACTTGGCTGCAACTGGTTGATTTAGAATGCTGTATGGAATTCATAGCTTATTTCTAAATTTATTTAAGTGAACTTTAAGCATCTGAATTTTTAATAGAACAAATAAGAAAGAAAAAATAATCAGGGAGTCTGAACTTCAATCCCACTCTGGAGCTCAGCAGTGATTAACATGCACCCTAGTATTCCCAGTCTGGACATAAGCCTTCCTGTTGAAGGTTTGTCTTCCTTATATGCAAAGTAGGCAAGATATTTCCTGCTGAAAATGGCTTCCTATAGGTTATATCAAAAATGATCATGAATTCTGGGAAAGTAATTCAGAAAGTCTGTGTCCATAAAGGGAATAATCTCTTTGAAGTTTCCTATGGGCTCTACAACTTGTTTAATCTTGTCAACCATGCTTCCGTTTTAGTCAGTAAGGAGATAAATTTCAGTTATCAAGAGGAAGATTGCAATTAAGAGTTTCTCTTTATTTGATGGAGAAAAATTGCATTCTCAAGGTAAAGGAAGTATATAAAATAAGTGAGATGCCTCTGGGCATTCTGATCACATTCTTTTGACTTCAGAGAGATTGCCAAGTACTGAGGTGGGATACTAAATTTTTTTGTGTTAAATTGGAGGAGTTATATTGCATTCTGTTATAAGACTTGCCCAGGAGAAAAATATCCATCAGCATTTTCTAGATCTGAAGCTTCTGCTTTCTTCAAATGTTTTGTGTACTTAGTGTAAATTCACAAGGAACAACACATGGTAACCAAGCTCTGACTCAGCCATCTTCATCACAAGAAGAGCTATAGCCGTTCCAGGGTACTGTTTCACTGAAGAAAATGTACCTGAGTTCTTAGCTCAAGGTCCCTGAGGTGGAGTCCATGGGCTCTGGAGGGTAACGGAACATCGTTGCAGACCTCATAGTTCAGGTCAAATATGACACAACAGGAGACACTGCTGATAAGCAAAGGTATGACTATCAAGCTGTCCCCCTTGCACTCCTTAACTCAGCCGTGTTTTCCTACTATGTCATTTCTAAACACTCAAAATAGTGACTTAGAAACCTCAAAAAACGAGACCAAAAAAAAATTAAAAAGTGAGATTCAGTATCTAAGCCCATTCAAGGCCTGGGTTTTTTTGTCTTTTTTTTTTTTTTCAGAGTTGGGAGGTATTTGGGTGCAAAACAAGACATCAGAAATGAACAATCTACAGAAAGTCAGCATTATACTAATATTTGGGGATTTTCCCCCCCCAGAGACTGAATATTGCTTCCAGTTCTTCACATTCTTATAATTTTTGAAAATTCCTCAAAACAGCTCTTAGAACTATCAGAAAACAACCCAATCTGTGGATGATTTACTCTTAGTTTTCACTTCTCTCTCTGTTACTCCGGGAAATGAAATTTTGTTATCAGTTTGAGCTGCTCACCAAAGTGCTGTGATAAACTTTAGGGGTTCTGCAGACGATGGTTACCATACAACATTTTTTATTTTTTAATGTATTTATTTTCAGTTACCACAACACTTTATCTCATTCATCAAGCCAGATTAGACAAGTAAGAATACCACAAAGAAATCTGATGACAGAAATTCTGAGAGGGATTCCTGTTAAAACTTTATCATTTCTTTTAAAATACTTACTTAGTGTATATGTGTGTGTGAAGTAGCCTGATATTTAAATGAAAGATAATACTATATATAAATGAACAGCAATTTTGCCTGGATTTTATTTTTTTATTAAAATCTATTGAAATATAAATATGAACATATATTATAGCAATAAAACTTTTTATCTCAACCTCTGAGCAAGCTCCAATGGATCTGTCATGACATATTATGCTCCACAGTTGCCGTTAGGGTCGATTATGTCAATTACCATACACATCCATGACAGATTGTTCTTTTTTGGATTTTTTTTTTTTAAATTAACATTAAAAATAAAAACAAGAAGGGGCTGGATCGCTCAGGGTATTGAGATGCAGCAGACAGCTTTTCACTTGGAGGTTATCCACTGAAATCTAACTCGGGTCAGTGGTAACTGGAAATTGTTGTTCATTGATGCACATAAAAGGGACTCAGTATCTCAAAAAACTCCAAGTCTGAAGCATTGAAGTTAATGGAAGGGTTGAAAATTACTTCAGTAATTACAGAATGAGGACCTTACTTCAGGTTCCAGCAGTTCGTATTGCAGCTGAACACACACTAATACTAGCTAAATGTAAGTAACAAAGAAAGAAGTGGTTCCATTGAGAGTTTTAAGGTGTCCAGTACAGTTTCATGAAAGTGAACACATGCTAATGCAATGCAGAGTACTCGTGCCCTTTGACATAAGTGATGGAGGTTAGGTAGGAAACAATAAAGCATCTCAAATACACTAATATATCAACAACAGAATTGACCCTAGAAAAAACAAATAGATAAATTGAGTGATAGTCAATGCTCTAAATTTAGGTATATAGTAACATTCTTTTGGTATTTTTTTAACATCAGACCTGATATTACTTTGATACCAGAGTGTATGGATTTCCATATGTTCTGTGCCCTACACACACGGCCCTTGTATGCCTTCAATATGATAGAAAAGCTAGAGTGGCACTAAGCCCCTGTGTTTAGGAGCTGAATCCTGCTCCAGATGTCAACATTCGTATAGGAAATGTCTAAAGGTAGATTAAGTGAATCCAAGCACTAATGATTAAGGACAGGTGAAATAACCCCTGATGATGGTGCATCTCCTATGTCAGTCTCCAAGGTCTTACAAAGGTAATGCATGTAGCATTCCTGTCTAGTAAGACAAAATCTTTTCGATGAAATCCTATTCCATTAGCATCAACAGCAAACCTCTCTTAGATTTCAGTAGGTTTCTCTTTCTCTAGCTGTCAGAGCAGGCATAAGAGAACAAGCAAAACACCTCTGATATAGCTTTTCCTCTCTACACACCTAGAGTTGGGAAAACAACCTAATATTGTTAGATAAGACAAGCACTCAAGTTCAATTTTCACTTGTACAACACTGTATTAAGAATAGAAATACCATGAAAATTTCATGAGAAGTTCATGGAAATTGTGCTTCAGGAATGTCCTCAAACCAGCCTGGTAACAGGGACATGGCAATCTAAACACCCTGTAAGAGGACACCTTTGCCCATATCATTGTTTTAATAAAAACCTCTATTTTGACAACTAGCCTTGCAGAAATACAGTAGATGACGGTGAAATCATTCAGTCTTTTATGCAGGTGATCACAAAGATTGCAGCTATATTCAGTACTTGTCTTACGAGAAAAGGGTTCCTGTCTTTCCTCCCCCATCACTGAGAACAAAGCATAGTATTGCCCTTTGTGTTTCATTTAACATTGAAATTTCCCTTTTTTCTGCTTGCACATAGTGTAATGCGACAATTATGTGACACATTAAAAGAAAAAAATTATGACAATGCTTGCACTGTATCCAAATGTGAAGAGATCTGTAGTCATTTCAAATGGGAAACCTGTTATTAACTCACACAATGGATTCCCCAGCTGAAAAGAAGACATAAATTGGAGTGAATCAAGCATTCATCGCCAGCAGATCTGCTGCTCATGTTCACTGATGAGATGTAAATGTGCTTAGCAAGAGTACAGCATCAGAAGAGGACCATGAAATTATAATATAGTGACTGTAATGAGAATGGGTTAATTTGTAGCATTTCTTATTCTAATTATGGTATTTGACACATGGGAACAAAACCATTTGCAGCCATTTTCTTTTCTTGTTAATAGCCCTTCTTACAAGAATGAGAAACGAGCAATCTACATGCTTTCCTATTCTGTGAAATACAGTAGCATGCTGCACTGTTTTGACCCTTTCGATATTCTGCATAGGTAATTTGAGAGAAGACAGTCCAGTTATGGGCTCAGCAAAGGGCATTTAATGAATCCAGGAAAAGATAATTTGCATGGAAATAGCCTGAATTATTTTTTTAAGTGCAGAAGAATGTAATGGGGAAAGAAAAAAAAACAAACCAACCGAATGACAAAATACCAACAAAACCCAAAAACTAGAAAACAGAAACAGTGCAACATTTCACCATCTCCAGCACAATGATTTTAATGAGAATTAAAATTTGTATGAACTGAACCTATTCTCAGAGTAATAGAATATTAGTTTCATCTTATAGTGTGTGAATTGTATATGTAGATGTATTCTGTTTGTAAAATGCATGTCCAGCAGATGAAAAATATCCTTTTCCACACAATTCAAATATTAATCCATTATCTTGACAGAAAATAAGTATACAGAGGTTATGATACTTGCCACTCAGACTAAATGAATGCATTTTCAGGCCTATGAGATCCCTATTTTCTAACAATGGCTACAAAATTATATCCATAAAGAACACAGAAAGATGGAATTTGTATTTCAGTGAACAAATCGGAGTTCTGACAATACACTTACAAACAAAATACCTTTTTTAACAAAAAAGTCTGACACATGCATATGAGTATTGACAATTTGGTTTAAAAAATCCTTCTGTGATCTATCTATACGTGCTTGGTAACTGTTATTTGAAGGTTATTGCAAGTCAAAATCAGCTCTACTTTTGTGAGTTGTTTCTGATACTCAGTATCCTGTCTTTCTTTTAAAAATATAAATATAGAACAGATTGTTGCCCTTACAAGTCACAACCCTGAGGTGAGAGATGGCTGAGAATGGAGGAAAATGAAAAAAAAAAACAATCCAAAAAATGCAACAAAGCCCATGGGTTTTCCTACCGAACCATCCTCAAAGAGGATGAGGAGTTCACGTGCTCTTTGAAGATTTTATCAGAGAGGAAGAAGTCAGATTTGACTTTTAAAGGAGATTTGTAGGATTTATTAAAACTCCATTTGAGCATTTAAATCAAATGCCAAGATTCAGACTATTTTTAGGTACCTATTTGGCATGTTGAAACAGCTGAAACGATG
The DNA here is from genome assembly GCA_033558235.1 of Neomorphus geoffroyi. Lineage (NCBI taxonomy): Eukaryota > Metazoa > Chordata > Aves > Cuculiformes > Neomorphidae > Neomorphus > Neomorphus geoffroyi. Next base: position 870,624 of record JAUMJM010000005.1, read on the forward strand.
AAATATGTTCACAAGGACCTGAGGGAATGGCAGGAAGATGTGCCAGGGGAGGTTTAGGTTGAATATTAGGGGAAGGTTCTTCACACAGAGGGTATCAGAGTATTGGAACAGACTCCCCAGGGAAGCAGTCATGGTGACAAGCCGGACAATATTCAAGAACCATTGGGACAATGTCCTGAGACACATGGTGTGAATTTTAGGGTTGTCCTATGCAGGGATAGGAGTTGGACTAGATGATCCTTATGAGTTCCTTCCAACTGAGTTCATTCTATGATTCTATAATTCTATGATTCTAAGGTGATTCAAAAGCTGGAGTTCTCATGAAGAAATCTAGAATTTACATTCTCCCTCAGTCTCTCTTTGAACCCTAATAGAACTTATCTAAAACATCACACTTAACTGCTTAGCTAAATATTGTTCTAAAGACATCTGAGCACTTCTGTTTCAGCATATAAGGAACTGTGTGGTCCAGAATGATGGTATAAAACAATTTTAGGCTTCTCCAGGAATAAAACGGAACCCGGGGACCAGACAACTTATTTTTTATCTAAGAGAAGGATCTCAAATTATCACAACTCTGAAATTGGAATTTAGAAAGTCTGAATCTCATTTACAAATACTCACTTCCTATTAATTATCCCCAAGTAATTTCAAAACCCTGAGTTTCTTGGATTAAAAAGTTAATATAATTTGGAAATTGAATATACTTAATTTACCTAGTACAACATTCATAATCCTAGAACAAAATCAATAAACAGTAGAACTCGTATACTTACTAGAAAGACAGTGGAAAGATAACATTTAAACTGTCTTATAGACCTACCAAGAAAAGGACATCGAAGTAACCTTACTTCAGAATATCACAGGAAAGTGCATTCAGATTGACAGAACAGCTTATAACCACACTGTTAACAGACAAACTCATTTTCCTTTGAGTGCTCAGTAAAGGAAGAAGCACTGAAATAGCTAAGAATAAAGGTACCAGGAAAAGAAATATCTGTTGGGAAAAATTATTATGTAACAGAAATATATACACTGTATGCACATCCATAGGCACATACTCAGCATTGTACAAATGCCATTATCCTTAGATCCATTTCATTTACTTATCACTGGGTATTTCTTACATATCACTTTAAAATGAAAATGAAGTACTTTGGCATTACCACATTTCCCTAAATATATTCAGCTATTTGAGATGCTTGCCCAGCCTCTAACTGTCGCTTACCAAGGAAATAGGCCTCCTATAAACTCTATGTCTTGGATATTAACCCAGATGTCTTTAATATGCTAGAGAACATCAAATCACATTAGACAGCTAGTTTTTTTGCAACTAGCATGCCAGGTTCTAGGATCAGGATTTGCTGAATATCTCTGCAGCTGTAACTGCAGTAGTCACTTCATCAGGCTTCAGGTACCACAATGTAAGACAGACAAGTCATCATGCCCAAACTCTACCTGCTGGTCTCCAAAAGGCTGCAGATCCTCCATAAGTTTTTTCTCTAACCTGCCACCTCCATTTAGGTGTACTGCCATCTGCGATGGCAGCATATACCCATGTTTATGTAGCTGAATCCTGCCCTAAGTCTCTATTAATTATAAAAGGAGCACAGACATCTAGTTCACATGTAGATAATGAGGGGAAAACTTCACTCATTACCTCTACCACTTTATTAATAGTAAAAGTTTGAAGGCAGCAAGATGATGAGGCCAAGATTTTTTTTATATATATTTCTTTATTTTGTCTTTCTTTTAACCCACTCCATTTAATTGTATTTAAATTAATGTTGACTTGTACGTAATGCTATTTCTGGTGGCTGTAGCTCAAATAAGAGTCTGTCTCCATTTATTCCTCTTCTGCCCACTACTCTACCATTTCTGTTTTGTAACCCACATTTTTCACAAACTGGAAAAAAATATGTGAGGAGTACAAAGAAACAGAGCATTATTTTTAATTTATTTTTTAAAGTTTTGATTAACATAAATGCATGTCTCTAGTAATAAAATGGCTATGTCACAATAAATGTAAAATAGCGTATCTTTCATTTTTGTCGAGATTTTTTCAAGTCAAAAGCAAGCATGACTTTTTACAGTTTACATAAGCTAAAGTAAAAAATAAAAATGTTAAAATAATAATTGTTCTAAGAGTTTCTAATAAAAGCCTCCCACGGTAAAAATGATGAGTTCAGGTTTTAGGACTTTTTTTCAGCTTCATTAGAAAAACAAAATATTTATCTTTTTGTGAAGGTTGCTACAGTTATCGTTGTTTTGAGGCTACACCCATAGTATATCTCCATTTTTCTGCTTCAATGGAATAGCAAAGATAAAAATAAAACTCTAAAATCATACTCAGATTTTAAGACATCTGGTCAGTTCAGCATCCCATTGTGTCCTCTTTGTATCTGATAATTTTATAGTGACTTAATGTTTAATTTATGATCATTCTGCAACATTCCCCTCTATTCTCTCTTTAACAGTTACGTAGCTACCCATGCTGTTGCTACTTACACATCCTCAGTTTTTGTAATAGTAAGCCAGTTTTTATTAGAATATAAATCACAATAATTACCATTCAAATACAGAATGACAGAAGAGAAATAAGAAATGTTTATGACAACTCCTTTCTATTTCCATGCATTCTTAGAAGTTATTTCCTCGTTTTCGCACTTGGTTTCCGTTAACCTTATGAATAGAGAAGTTGCAGCAAACTGAGTGCAAGCCTTTCTAGTCCTAGGAAGACTATTGGAGTAGAAGCTGTCTATCAGCTTCCAGCCCCTGCTAGTGTTGTCTGAATCTCATTGCTGTGTGCTGGCCTTGCTTCTCATCCTTCCCTCACACAACCCTCCTACTATCCTTGAAGCTTTTCCCTTCCAAGCATACTCAGCAGCTCTAAAGGGAAGGGGCAGTTTAGTTTTAAGAGGTTTTCATGTGACCCAGTTATTCCTTTTTTTTAAAACAGCACAACATAAACTAGGAACAAACAAATTAAACAGATACTCCCCATTATAATGTGATTGCACACCTCTTGTTCATTAACCATATTCTATCCTGATAAATAAAAGAAGTCAGGCACCACACCCTAGATTCAAGGTCACTGGCACCGTCTGGGGCTAAACTCTTCTAAAGCAGTTTTGTCCTGAGCTGGCCTAAAGAGAAGGTCCAGAAAGGAGCCAGGAGCTGGGTAGTAATCCAGTGGAATGGAGACACAGGGGTCTCATGCTTAGGCTTGCTGCCTGACCCTCTTGTTTTTAAAACTTGAAATAGAATCTGTCTCATTAATATAGAACACAAGACTCATCAGGGAGAAGTAACAAGAAAACAGAGAGGATAGTTGGAGGCAGTAAAGAGTAGAGTGGCGGCTAATGTTAGTCTTAGAGATTATTCTTCCTTGGACAATAATTCCAAGTGAGAGTCTCAGTTACTTAATCTTCATCTCTTGGGAGAGTCTACCACTCTCCATTTAACACAAGGCAAATGGAGGGAGCTGAAGGACAAACACAAAGGTCACCTAAACAATGTGAACCTCCTCCAGAATACTCTTGTGGATTCCAAGAACTGAAATCTGCAACATTTAAATCAACTTCTAGCCTGTTTTTCTCTCTTTTGGAAGAAGAAGAAGGAATATGGTGGTTGAATATTTTAGTTTACTGGACTAAAGAATCACCACTGTAAACACAAAGGAGACAGAAACAGTTTTAGTATAGGAATTCCAATAAGCTGATCAGAGAAACAAACCCTGGCCCCAACTCCTCCAGGGCTGCCATGGAATATCATCAGCCCTGTGAGTGTTGGGTGAGACACATAAAAATGGGTCAATGGGATGTACCTTTCGCCTCACCTCAGAGGCTGATGGGGTTCACTGTCTAGGGATTTAGATTTTTTTATGTGATGTCAGGGAATACCACCTGAAGATTATGTAAGACATATTATGAAGTGCTTAGTGTAAGAACCAAAAGCGTGGAAAGAGAGGGATTGTCATATTTTCTGGCCACGCTCTGTGAGTGATCAGTGTAGTTTGTCATGTCTTCGTACCAAATCACATTACTATTTTCCTGGATGAGGAGCTCATTATTCTGTGTGCACATGTGTGTCTGGAAGTCTAAGTGCCAGTAAGCAGTGAGGGACCACAGGTAATAGAAGTCTATGTGCCTAAGTGCCAGCACCCGGAGAGCATGCGCATTGTGTGGCTACACCAGCATGATTTCTTGCAAATTCCAAGACTCACTAGTCCATGAGCATGATAAGAGTTTTGGGAGCCAGATATTAAAGCAGTCAGAAGCCAGGGTCTGAATACTGGAGAAATCAGAAAACCTGGAAATTGGAAACTAGAGAGACCACAGGAGTTCAAATCAGCTACTGGAGAGACCATGAGGTCTGAGTGTTGACTTGGCAAACTTTTTAGTTCTCAGTTCTCACTTGTTGACAGTAAAATCTATTCACAATTTCAACTGAAGGACAAAGAATCATAAGACAGAAATCATGTGGCTAATGAGAGAAAGCTAAACAGCTTTGCTAGTTGTCTCACTGGAATCCACAGTTCCGTAGAGAAGCTGCTATATCTCAATTTAAACTTATATATATGCACATTTACCTACATGTAGATATACTGGGACAGTGATATCTGAAGTAAAGCAAATTTAGCATTTATTATCCACTGGAAGAATTGCATACCTGTGTGTAAAAAGGACCCTTCCAGATGATGGTTACAAAAATGTGCTCCTGGAGCATTATTCATCAAGAAGTTATTTTTTATACTCTCAGTACATAAAATCTGCAGCCCTTAGATAAAATTGTCAGAATAATTAGGTCCTTTTTACTTCATCAATGAATGAAATGTAGTGATTCTAAAGCACTATTTCTGGAGAAGGCACTAAAGAGGCTGAGGCTGATTCACAGTAGCTAATAATGTGGCACTTACCACACCCAAGTAAGCAAAAGCCAATAATAAAAATAACTTTAATGGGTAATTTCTGTGCTTTAGAATGCAGTTTCCTGGAGTTGAATACTAGAACGAGAGAGAAGACATGCTTTTTGACTTGAGAGAGAATTAAAACCTTGCTTCTGGTGTGTCTGAAAAGTAGGTAAAAAGGAGGATTTAGATGCGATTGACAGAAATTATGGCATCCATCTTGATTTCTGTTGTTACTTTGACAATATCTCTTTGTTTACAAACTGCTTCAATTGTAAGAATTTTTAAGTATTAGTTATTCAGGGAATAATTGTAAAAAGAGCCATGGGACCTAACCGCAGTATTTTTATGTCTAACCATCAACAAGGGAAAAGAGAGAAGCTCATCAAACTGATAAATATGCATCCACTCTGAATTAAATGTTGGAAAAAAGCTTTGGCATAAATGTTATGTAGTCTGCTTGCAACAGAAATAAACAATGAAATACAGCAAAATTAAACTATTTGTGTATATGGGCAATCTATGGTTTCTAAACATAGAAGCTTCTTTAAATATAAATAATTAGTTATATGCAGTAATTATAATGAGAGTGTTGGGAACCCCTCCATTTTAACATAAGCAACACACTCAGGATTAATACAGCTCTACTGCCGTTATAAGATGTTCAAATATAGCCTCAGTTGAGCCTTGTACCCGAACTGAATATGATTTCCAAGAGCAGAACTCACTGCTGTCTTCAAATTCAGTTGTACAAGTACAGGGTAGTCAGGTCTTTTGAACTTTAGGCTCAAACCAGGCACCAATAAAGCCTATCCAAAACTACTTTTGAAAGGTTAATCTACAGCACCATGTTGAGGGAATGGATACCACTTTTGCAGCACTTAGCCTGAGAAATGGAAGGTCCTTTCACAGGACCTCCCCATGTTCACAGCAGCAATACAGCTGAAAAGTTTGGTTGTGCTGTGTTTTGGCATTGTGCAACTGCCTGACCTTTTCCTTGGCCACGCGGGCTTGCTGTGCCGTCAGCACATGAAGTCCTCTGCCTGTCCCAGGCTGGCAACATTTAATAGCTCTCATTATGCTCTGATTTGCGTCTTAAAGCAATTAGACTGGCTTTTGTTGGAAAAACTCCATTTTAATGTCATTAAAAAACTCAGGAAGCTAGAAGCAGAAAGGAAATAAAAAGGAAAACCATAAAGGGAATCTTGGATTCTGTTAACTTTGCTGAAAACCTGAAGAAAGACAAATGCTTCATCCAGCCTTAATAATGAGGTTTATACTGTCTCTGATATCAGTCTTTGTACCACCTATTGCAAAAGCCCCCTTTATGTTCTATGTAAAATGTCCAATGAAGCATAGAAAACATGTAATTTGTATAGAGAAAGGGAGTTATGCAATTTTTGCAGGCATAAACAATGCAATAACTGCTCAGAAATAGCCTTTTGCATTCATGAATGGAGTCCATTATCTGCTCTGTCTCTCTGCTCATTCTGAGTCAGGGCATGGTAACAAAAGAAAGGCATCCTCTTTGCCTCAGAGTTTTGGCTTTCAAACAGCAAGTGAATAACCACATCTACAGCTCATTCTTGTCTTCTGATTAAGGAGCTGCCATGTTTTACAGACACTAAGTTGCCAGCCAATTAAACATTTGAATACATTTATATGTATTTAATTGGACTACCTTTGCAAATAGGGCTTTTCTGGAGTTATCTATCAAACAGATTAGTCACTGTAAGGCAGTAGATAAGAAGCACTGAATTATTATTGTTATTATTACTGTTACTGTCATCATTACTATTAGTGGGGATAGTTAGGGTAAATGCAGAGTAGATTGTTTGCAAGGTAACTTTCTGGTATAGTGTGTGTCCTATATAATCAATTGTCTGTAAATAGAGAGCTATTAATAGTGTCTTCAATAATTTTCTCAGTGATTTTTTTGTTGCATTTTTGGGAAGAAGACATTACACAAAGGGGTACTGATAGGGTTGCTAAGGGAACAACAGATGGCTCCCCACCCTCCTCCTCCTCCACGGCAAGATGCAGTCATCCATGGGACAGGATAAGGCTCTCCAGCTCCTCACTGGGCAGGGAGGGGGTCAGGGATGGGTGCTGGCCTTCGCGGGCACCCAGCCTATCCTTTCTTCTTCCCCCCTCACCCTCTGCACCCCAGGGCGGCCCCTTGCCCAGACACGGGTGACACCAGGCAACCTTGATGTGCTTTAATAAACCCTGGGGGAACCATAGCTCCAAGGGGTAGGAGCTGGACTCGATGACTCTTGTGGGTCCCTTCCAACTCAGGTCATTCTGTGATTCTGTGTGATTCTGTGTCACATCCCTACACAACAGAGTGGGGTCGTGGCAGCGGGGCTTTCACCCATCAAAAGTTGCTGACCCTTCTCAACACAGTCTCCACTCTGACCAGGAGCAGTCACTGCACCTAGTGTTGACAATGAGGGGACCTGAGGATCACACAGCTGAACTTGGTGTGCAGGTCCTGGGTGGCAAAGGAGCTGAAGCGCATGCAGGTCGTGGCACAGGGCCAGACCCGAGATCCTCAACTCCTCCCCGCAGCTGAGGATCTCCCTGCCCCAGCTAGAGCTGCACCTCCTCACCAGCTCTGGAGCCCCAGGCAGCCCCCCTGCCACTGCCTCCCAGGACCCCCTGATCCCTGTACTCACAGCCCCATCGGGAGCAGCTTCTCTATGAGGGAGTTGTTCCCCAGTCAGTACAGCAGCACAAGATCAGGGAGGCCACTCTCAATCTTACAGGAGACCTTCATGCTCTCATCTGCAGCTGGAGGGGATGTAGGGGTTAGGGGTTGCAAAGTTCGCTGGTGCCTTCCTGACCACAAGTGCAGCACCCTCCACAAAGGGGAATGGTTCCCTACCTCACCAGCATCCCAAACTCTTGGCTGCTGCGGAAGGATGCATCTTGTGTGTCTGGCAGGGCTGATGCCCCCACCCGATACCTGTCCCTGGCCAGGGAAGTCACCACAATCCCCCTATCCTCACACTAGCCCTACTATGGCCCCAGGGGTCACTCACCTGGAGCTGTGCCAGCATCTGCAAGATGGTGATGGTGGGGGTTCGCATGGCCATGGTGCCCGGGGGAGTAGAGCAGGGTGAGGTGGGGAGAAACGAGCATTTATACCTATGTGACAAGATATTTGCAAAAGTATTTGTCTCATGTTTGTACATCTGGATGCTCGGCACTTTTGGGAAGTCAGACTGCTTTTTTTAGGACTTCTCACACCTGTTTTTCCAAAGCTTGACTGTGACTTGCCACAATCTGCAGCTAAGTAATGTCAGACTGATCAGGGCCCCGAGGACAGGAGATGCAAAGTAACACAGCTACAATTATGCCCTGGGTGAGAAGGGAGGCAGGACAGGCCCAGAGCCAAGTGCTAGGGAACAATGAGCGTGTCCGCAGACAGCAAGGGGCTCCCAACCTGTGTGAGGCCAAGGTGGGGACAGAGGAGTCGGAGTGTAACATCCTAGGACATGTCTCGTCAGTTAGAGGGCACTTACAAAGCTTCCTCCATCCTGTATCCTGGAATCCTGTGAAAACATACAAGTGTCCCACTGCCCCATTCACACATAGCAGACCCTTCCTGCAGTCGCAGCCATGGACTCCTGCTTCTCTTGAGGTCAAGGATCTGGCTAGCTCTTTGCATCGTGAATTCCAGGCCTACAGAATCTCTGGGATGCTGAGAGTGTGGTAGAGAGATGCCAGATTCCTGATCAAAAATAATCACATGACGACCTTTCCCTCGCACATGAGGCAATGAGCCGGAAAGAAAAGCCAGTAAGGGCTGTGTGAGTCAGTGCCCGCCGCTCGCCTGGGTTAGCTGCAGTATCCCACATCTTGTTCCCATGGTATGGCTGCACATGTAATCAGGCCATGCAAGGGAAATAATTCTCTTCTTGTCATTCTCTCATTAAGTGTCAACAAAACACCAGCGAAATCTTTCTCTTCCACCACACGTCCATAATATATTTGATTTTTCAGAAAGCTTTTTGTACTATTACACATGACAAGTTCCTGCTTAATCTCCTAGATGAAGCAAAGATTCAGGGCAGCACATGGGCAGATACAGAACAGGTTGAAAAATAGCAAAGCAGTGGCTATAGATAGTTCCTGTGAAAGAAGCTATGTCAGACCAAATAAAAGGCTATTTCAGGTCTACAAGGGCTAGTGCTTTTAAGTCTGTTGTCTATATATATGCATTAATTTAGAAAAATGATTTACAAACACAAAGGACAACTGCAGTCTAGTTGCATTTTCTGAGTATTAAAAATGAAAGATAATGAATCAAGGCCATACAATCAGTGAAACTTAAAAAAAGAGATTTAGGTGTGATTTGTAAATAGGTTGTCACAGAAGGAATTAAATGTAATATTGACAAATACAAGGTAATAAAACTTCAGTGCTGTAAACCCCACTAAATTCTAACATAGAACTAATGAGATTAAACCCTAAGGGATCTTTAAAAAAGGAAACCAAATCAACAAACCAAACAAACATCCCACCCCCATCAAAGAAAAACACAACAAAAAAACCTCCAACGCTTTTCCAGGCTAAATAAACAGAGTGGTATTTCATGTTCCCTTTCTAAGAGCACATATTCAGTCTTTTTCTGGCAGTAATAACTGTAATAATACTTGGTGTCTCTAAACAGTTTTATCAAATGAGGTAACCTGCAGAAATCCTCCAAGATGCTGGCAATTACAGGAATTTATATTTCAGAAGACCTTTTCCCTGAAAGAAATAACTGAACTATAAGGAGGCATAACATTTTTTGTGAGGGTCAGGGTCATTATTTTGGTATTTCATTAGTAAGTTCATATTTTTTTTTTTAACTGTTTCTCCTTTCTCCATTTCTGTTTGACAAGCGAAGGTAAACAACACCTCTTCAGTGATCACTAACAGGATCAATAATAGATGGTTTCATTGTACTCTCTGTACTCTCTCCTTTATTCCTTTCCTCACTAAACCATCTAGTTTTGTTTCATTTAAAGGGGAAAAGGTTGAGAAAAGTATGAAAGAAGTTTTCTAAAAGAAGAACTTGCTATAGGTCCGTGTTGCCCATTGACCTTCAAAAGCCCTTTTGTTATGCTACAAAACATAACATTCTTACTAAGTAAAAAAGTGATTAGATGAATGTGCTCTCAATTAATTTATTTTTAACGGAGGTTGATTTTTTCCAAAAAGAAAGTGTTCATGACATCACGTGGCACAAATTTACTGCTATGGAAACTAAAAAAAACTTTAAAATTTATTTTTCAAATAAATTTTATTGACAGAGTAAGTATTCACAATGTCTAGCATTATGCCTCGCAACTCAGTGCCTAAAATTTTGTATAGTTCATTGGGAGATGTAGTCTCTTGTTAGGTGATGTGAATTGTGCTGTGAAACAACCTGAATTCCTGATTTAGGGATCTACAATAGATGTTTCAAGTTAAACACTGTAAATGGACAGTCCAGGGCAGCTCATAGGTGAAGTTCCAATATTTTTATATGATGTGTTTTCTAAAGGATGTCTAATGATTGTTAAGTACCATAGTATTCCTTGTAGGTTCAGGAATAAAAATCACAACACTATTTGTATAAATTCTGAACTATTTTTTAATTTTTACTTCTGGAAGGGAAGAGCTTCCCTGGCTTAGGAAGCCCGACAGCAAAATGTGTCAGAAACAGGAATACAGGGACATACTCTCCTAATCTGGATTGGAGTCACATACTCATTTTAAGATTCTGCTAGACTCTACAGTTAGACGGGTATTAACTAGTAGTCACATGTTTATGCTGTTAGTTTTTGTAATGTACGTCCTTCCGTCATACTTAAATTTGAAATAAAGATATTTGTGCTCTGCAATGGCTGGCTGCAGACTGTTGCCTGCAGAGCCACAGACACCAAACTAAACTCAGAATTACAAAGGAGTTTATAGTACACCCAAGGAGCAAGACTAACACTGTGACCTAGAGGAGATGTGGGACCGAAATAGAATGATACCAGGAATACAAAGAAGTGTCAGTGTGTTATTAGCTTGTGCTCTGTGATAATGTAATTGTCACTGATGGCTCATTCCTAAGGGAGAGAAGTGGTCCACAGACAGACAGATGATGGCAAACTTGATCTCAGGCATTTTAACCTCTGTAGACCTGAACTAGCTCTCCCACCTAACATACCATCAGGCAAAAATATCAACAACTATATAGAAGTTGAAAGTTTTTACGGTGTTTATGAGCCAGGCTTTCCTTCGGTTCCCCCAAAGTCCCATGCCCAACAGAAGATTTAGCAAAAGCAACAACAGAAACCTCTGAAGTCTGAGGCTGTTTCTTTGTAACTACCTTGGTATTTTACTTTTCATTCAACCCGGAGCGGAATGCACGTAACAAAAAAGGACACAAGCAGAAAAAGAACCAATCCAGTCCACATTGCCTATGGTAACATCTATATCATCAATTATTTTGGCTCAGTTGAAGCTATCTTAACAGTGGAAGCATTTGGTGTTGAGGTCCCAACATCCATATTATATGAAGATCTTCTTCAGAGTGGCTCTAGTTTGACTCCATGAACTAAAAAGAACATTAAGTGAGCATATTGCCTGGTTTAACTACATCGTTCATGTTCTATGAGATGTCTTAAATATGTGAACCAAACTTCATCCTGAGCACAACATCAGAGTTTCACTTCAGAAATTAATCCATAGTTCAAATGAAAATGTTAATTTTAATCTATTATTCTAAGAGAATATCACTCATTAAAAGACTTTGGAGCACTGAAAAATAATATGTCTCTTCAGGTTTAAAATTGTTACAGCTCATTATGACATTTAAAATGATAATTTTTATTTTTCATTTTGTCCTTCTCATAGAAGAGGTAAAATATAAAAAAGTATTTTAAATCCCTCAAAACCAGAGTGTTTCAAGCTTCAGACACTGGTTTTTTATTTGTTTTGTGCTTTTTTTTTACTTTTTACCTCAGTTTAGGGTAAGATATTAATTTTTGTTGTCCTTTTTTTTTTTTGGTTTCCCTTTTCAGTCCCTCTCAGTGGGCAGAGAACTATTTCCTATTCAGGTGTGATTAGGAGTTCACTTGTCATTATATTGCAGCACATTAGTATTACAATGCTGTACTGGTTAGGCTCCTTTCCCCAGGCTAGTGTGTCATTTACATACAAAGGAGGCTTCAAGCTAAGATTCAGTTGCCTGAACACAGGTGTCTATTTTAGCTGCCTGGATGCCAGCTGCTGCCTCAGAATGATGTTGGCCTCCCACTTTTGGAAAGTTCCTTATCATCTTCGGCCATACTGATGTGTGGGTTAGTCTAGGGCACCTACATTGGCATTGGATCACAAATAGAGATGCCTGTGTAGGCAGCTAAAAGCTGTCTCAGAGCTAAAGAGAAATGTTGTACAAATAGCAGTCTTTAATGTGTATCCACGTTTTTTTCAGTCTTGCACAGGCTTCTTGGCATGTTATTGACTTAGGATCTATTAACAGCTTAATCTAGAAACATAGATAGTGAAAGTGGTAGGGGTTGGGAGAGAATTTGGGGAGATACACTAGACTTTTTGTCATGTACTGAATGCCAAGACATATGTTACTGTCTTCCCCTTTTGCAAATTAACCAAAAAGACTTTGTTGTTATCTTTTTTGGACGCCTATTTGGGAAAAAAAATAAATCTTGTTTTTCTCTACATGCAATACTTTTTCTGCAGCTCCAGGTTTAATTGCAGATTTCTCAACAGGCAGTCAAGAGAGTGAAAGAAGGAAATAAATTAGTATCAAAGGTTGAGACAGTGGATTGACTCTTGAAATATTTACTAGGTAAGTTGTATTGCCTCAAATGCAAAAATTAATTTTCTTTCTTTTTTTTTTTTTCTTCCTAGAAAACTGTTGAACACTTCAGTATTTTCTCCACTGAGGGAAAAAAAAATCCCACACAAAAAACCTCAGCACAGGGTATATTTATTGAGAAGACTATCACTAATGGTTTTTTAGGGACTCTTCTACTCAGAAAAATACCTGCTCTAATATAAATGATAGTACTGCTAACACTGTAACAGTCACATTGGGACAGAGCCTTCATTTTATCCTTTTCTTGCTAGTCCAATTGCAGTCCTTATATATCTGGAGCATTTTGATATATGTAAGAAGAAAAAAGAACAAGTTGTAGATCTCTTGCCACACAGATCATGATTTGGATATGTCACAAGCAAAAGAGACTTAGCCTGGGGAAATTAATTTATTGCCAATTTATGAATAATAATAATAATAAAAAAAAACAACCCAAAAGGCAAACACCACCACCAACTGCAATTCAGATACTGAAAAGCAAAATAGACCAATAGTTAAATAAAGAGGCAAAATACTTTTCCTTCCCCATCCCAAGTCAGTTTCACTCCCAGCACCACTCCTCTCCTGTTCCTACTCAGTGTTCAGTCCCTTTGGTAAGGTAATAGACAGTGAAGAAGCTGGGGATCAGGACATAGTCGTTCCTTTCTGCTGCGTCTTCTCCTCATTCCTTTGTCTTTCATTCTGTTACTCCTTCTTTCTTACTTGTTTCCTCTGCATCTGTGTGGGTTCTCCACAGGCCACAGTCCTTCAGGAGAAGTATGTGCTTTTGTGGGGGTTACCATGGGCTTTTTGGGGTGGTTATCTGCTCTGCTATGGAGCACCTCCTACAGTTTTGGCCTTTTTGTTGCATTTCTTCTCAGTATTTTACCCTCCCTTAACCATGCTTTCTGCAAGAGACCACCGGCTTTGCTGATGGAGTCGGAGGTATGCGTGGTGGGCTCAATGTGAAGCTGACTGGAATTGTCTAAAACTGGCTGTGACGAGGACAGGGCTGCTGCTGGCCTTTTCTCACAGAGGCTACTCCTGCAGCCCTCCTACAACTGAAATCTTGCTGGTAATAACCAATAGAGGAATCAATTTTATTTTTGTATTTTATACTGGAAAAGAAGAGGCTGAGGGGAGACTTTATCATTCTCTACCACTACCTGAAAGAAGGTTGTAGCGAGGTGAGTGTTGATCTCTTCTCCCAAGTAGCAAGTGATGGGACAAGAGGAAAAGACCTCAAGTTGTATCAGGGGAGGTTTAGATGGGATATTAGGAAAAAAATTCTTTACCAGAAGAGTGGTGATGCATTGGAAAGGGTTGCCCAGGAAAGTGAATGAGTCACCATTCCTGGAAGTATTCAAAAAACATATAGACTTGGCACTTTGGAACATGGTTTAGTAAGCATGATAGAGTTGGGCTGACAACTGGACTTGAAGATCTTAGAAGTCTTTTCCAACTTTAATGATTCTATGATTCTATGATCATTAATTTACAGTGACTTTTGAGAGCATCCCCAACATACTAGGATAGATACTAGGATATTAGGGCTGGACGCTCCTGGAGAAGGAAATCCTGGTGACGCAAGAGCAAGTCATCCCCGTGTGCCATAAAATGAGTCGACAGGGAAGAAAACCAGGTTGGCTGAGTAGGGAGCTTTGTAACGATCTCAGAAAAAAAGAAGAAAGTTTATGAGCTTTGGAAGAGCGGGTAGGCATCCCAGAAGGACTGCAAGGGTGAGGTGAGATCATGTAGAGAGAAAATCAGAAGGGCTAAAGCCCAACTAGAACTTAAACTTCAGTCAAAGACAAGAAAAAAAACTTCAGTAAATGTATCATCAGCAACAGGAGGATAAAGGAGACTCTCCTTCCTTGCTGGGTGCAGAAGGGACAGTAGCGATGAGGAACGAGGACAAGGCTGAGGTGTTCAACGCCTTCTTTGCCTCGGTCTTTAATTCCAAGGAGGAATGCCCTAGCAATACTTAGTCCCTCAGCCGAGGCATAGTGGGAATGAAGCTCCAGCTGTTTGGGAGGACTTGGTTGGTGACCTGCTCGGCCAATTGGACATACACAAATCCATGAGACCAGATGGGATCCATCTGACGGTTTTAAGGGAACTGGCAGAGGTCCTCACCAAACCCCTTTCCTTCATCTACCAGTAGTCCTGGCTGACTGGGGAAGTACCACTTGACTGGAGATTGGCAAATGTTGTGCCCATTTACAAGAAGGGTTGGAGGAAGGATCCGGGGAACTACAGGCCTGTCAGTCTGACCTCAGTACCCAGGAAGGTAATGCAGCAGATCATCCTGAGTGCTATCATACAGCACACATGGGAAAACTGGGTGATCAGGCCCAGTCAACATGGATTCACCAAAGGCAGGTCCTGCCAGACCAATTTGATCTCCTTCTATGGCAAGGTTACCCATTTAATGGACAGGGGAAAGGCCTTTGACACCGTTTCTCACAGTATCCTGCTGGCTGCCATCGGCGTGGACTGGCGCAGCCTCTGCTGGGTTAAAAACTGGGTGGATGGCTGGGCCCAAAGGGTTGTGGTAAACGGAAGTAAATCCAGTTGCAAACCGGTCATGAGTGGTGTTCCCCAGGGTTCAGTGCTGGGTCGAGTCTTGTTTAATATCTTTATCAATGATCTCAATGAAGGCATTGAGTGCAACCTTAGCAAGTTTGCAGATGACACCAAGCTGGGTGCAAGTGTGGATCTGCTTGAAGGAAGGGAGTCTCTGCAGAAGGATCTGGACAGACTGGATCGATGGGCTGAGACCAACGGGATGAGGTTCAACAAAGTCAAGTGCAGAATCCTCCATTTGGGTCACGACAACCCGTGCAGCATTACAGGCTGGTGGAAGGGTCTTCAGGGGATGTCATATGAGGACTGGCTGAAGTCGTTTGGTCTGTTCAGCCTGGAGAAGAGGAGACTGAGAAGAGATCTCATAGCTGTTTACTGCCTTCTCACCAGGGAGGAGGTAAAACAGGTGCTGATCTCTTCTCTCTTGCAGCCTATGATAGGACTAGAAATAATGACAGGAAGATGTGCCAGGGGAGATTTAGCTTGGATAGTAGGAAGAGGTTCTTCACCCAGCAGGTGGTGAGGCACTGGAAGAGCTCCCCAGGGATGCAGTCATGGCACCGAGTCTGCCGGCATTCCAGGAGCATTTGGACAGTGCCCTCAGTCACATGGTGTGAATGTTGGACGCGTCCTGTGTAGGGGTAGGAGTTAGACTTGATGATCTTTTTGGGTTCCTTTCAACTCTGATAATTCTATGATTCTTTGAAAACACTGAGTGCTCACACTGTCACATCAAGCAAGTCACAAGTGAACAGACTGTCACACCGGGAGACTAGCAATGGAAGGATGAAAGCGGTTAACTCTCTGGTAACAAGGTCATGAGCTGCTACTGTTGCAAAGTGGCCAACAAAGAAGAGAGATCAACACTTAAGGCAATTCATTTTTTTCTCTTCAAATCACAGAGAGTCTGGCTTGATGCTTCTCTGTGGTTAACAGGATTGTTTGTGTTCTTTCAGTATTTCACCTCTTTGCAACCCAGCCTCAACCATTCTCAAAGCATTGGCTTACGCTTGCCAAAATTAATGAGGAAAAAATTACGAACTTCCATTTTAGCAGGATCACAAAATTTGCTTCCTGTCAGCTAGCATGCATCTTTCTGTCTTGAAATTTTTGCTATATATCCCATACACGTTTGTCAATTCTCCTTTGCAGTCTGGCGTATACTGCCTTTTCCTCTGTAGTTTCAGTAGGTTTCTCAGGGATTATGTACGTAAAAGTACTGTTCAGAATTTAGCTAGTCTTAGATAAAACAATAGTCATTCAAAGAAAACTCCATTCTGCAGCTGAGTTCAGAACCCTCAGTGAGGATCCTCCCTTAGAATGTGGCAGATAAAACTAAACATTAGAGAGTGCATTACTTCTTGCTGGAAATAATATAAAATCTACAATCTAAGCAATAAAGGCCCAGGGTTAAACAATAAACCCCACTTACGCGAAAAACAACATTTAAGCCTTATTCCTTTTTCAGTTCCCTAGAAAAATATATACACATTTGAAAGGTGGTTTAGAAGCCACAACATATACTTAGGGGCACAGAGAGCCATCAGTAATTCTACATTCAGCTTCAACAAATTAGCACTCTAATTTCATTCTTGGCTGAACTCATTCATCGGCAAGATTAATCTGACTGAAAGTAGGATTGGGATACAATGTTTTAACTCTGAATGTTTACATTGTAGCTGTCTGTACAACAGTAATTTACAGTCAGTACAATATTAGTTAACAGAAACACTTAACAATAGTAGTTAAAATTACTGAGTAGGCTCTTTTAAGCTGAAACTAATTTCATCCTAAATTAGACATCCTAAAATCAGATAGATAGTTTAGGGCTTAAAAAATGATCCTCCATTTGTGAAAAAGAGGGTCTTCAAAGATATTTTCTGTATAGATGTCTGTGTTTAAGTGGGATGAACTGCCCCTGATGTGCATATGAATAAATTAAATGTTGGTAACTATTAGCTCACAGAGGAACACCTTCAGTCAGAAAATGAAAATAGAATTCTTATAGGATCATGCTTTGTTTGACAAAAATCCAAAGACTACCTAGAGATCACAGCAAAAGAAGAAAAAAATATCAATTTTACCAATAAAAGATAATCTATTTCCTAAAAGTTTTTTTTAAAAAAACCTCTATTGTTTTATATCTTTTGGGACTGGCAAAATCTATTATCTTGATGGATGTCTCTTAACACATCTAAAATTACAGCAAACAGCTCATCACGAATGAGCAAAAAGTACTGTGTTTTCAGTGTGTACATAGGAAAAGACATTTCCTTCTATATATCATTTATAAATGGATATCATAATGAAACAAAGCCAGTAACTTTTCAAAAGTTAACAAGAGAAGATATCATAGTACATATATGTATGTACATATATGTTCAGGTGGGCTTTGGCTTTCTTAATCTTTTTCTTACATTGCTTAGATCAGGGATATCAAACTCATTTTCTCTGGGGGCCATATCAGCCTGCTCTTGCAGCGTAACGCATGTCACGCACACTGCACATGTACGTGACTGGTGCTCTGGCAGGAGCATCAAGGCAAGGAGCTCAGCACTGCCATCAGGTAGAAACAAGGTGCCAGGCTGGATAAAACAAGGTGGAGGGCTGGATTCGGCCTGTAGGCCCTCTGTCACCTGTGGCTTAGATGGTGTCTCTATATTCCTTCCAGGTCAACTGATTTTGCTTTGAACCTTTTCTATGTTTCTTTTCCAAATCTGGCTTTATTCAGGGTGTTCTTGCCAATTCATACATGTTTCCCGTCGCCTTTGTTTGACTTTGTGCTCATCAGGATTGACCATTCTTGAGCTTGGAGGGTGTGAACTTGCAAAGTCAGCCAGCTCTTCTGAACAACTTTTCTCCAGAGTGGTCTGTCATGGGATTCTTCTGAGAAGGTCCCTGAGGACACCAAAGCTTGCTTTCCTGAACTCCAGGGCTGTGATACTGCTTTTTGCCTGGTTTCTTTCTTCCAGGATCTGAACTGCCACATTTCATGACCACTGCACCTAAAGCTGCCCCTGGCCTTCACATTCCAGACCAGATCCTTCCTATTTCTAACTGTGAGGTCCAACATAACTCCTTCCCTTACTAGCTATTTCTTCCTTACTGCCGGTGCCCTATCAAGAGCGGCTGAGGGAGCTGGGGTTGTTTAGCCTGAAGAAGAGGAGGCTCAGGGGAGACCTCATTGCTCTCTACAACTACCTGAAAGGAGGTTGTAGTCAGGCAGGGGTTGGTCTCTTCTCTCAGGTGACCGACAACAGAACAAGAGGACACGGTCTCAAGCTTCGCCAGGGGAGGTTTAGGCTTGACATTAGGAAGAAGTTCTTTACTGAGAGGGTGATTGGCCATTGGAATGCACTGCCCGGGGAGGTGGTGGTGTCACCATCCCTGGAGGTGTTCAAGGAAAGATTGGATGAGGCACTTAGTGACATGGTGTAGTTGACAAGTAGAAGTAGGTGTAGGTTGGATCATAGGTTGGACTCGATGATCTCAGAGGTCTTTTCCAACCTTATGATACTGTGATACTGTGATACTGTAATTTGGCATGAATGCAATCCAGAACTTCACGGGAATGATTATGCTCCGCTGTGCTGATCCTCAAACAGATGCTGATGTGATTTGAAGTCCTCCATAACGGTGGGGGCCTGTGAACAAGAGCCTTCCATCCTTTGTCTGAAGAACAGGTCATTTTTCTTGTCCTTCTTCCTGATCAGGTGGTCTGTAGCAAGCACCCACCACATGTCCAGCATAACCAATCCTTCCTACAGAGCCTGTACTCATCTTTAGCAGTGCTCCAGTTGTGCAAGCTACCTTACCACACCTCCATGATCCCAATGTGATGGTCACAAAGAGACTTCTGATTTCTCCTATTTGCTCTGTTTGCTGCATGCTTAAGTATACAGACACTTCAGACAGGCATCCAGGTGTTCTTATTTCCCACGAAAAGATAGCAGAGCTGTCCCCACAGTGCACTTCGTATATGGGAATCCCATTAGGGGATCCACTTCTCATAATTACCCGTAAGGCACTTCTTCATCTCTGTGCATACACATCGGGTGGACACTCTGCTCTGTAGTTTTTGAGATTTTACTTTTCCTACACCCTCTGCTCCTCCCTACACATTGTGATAATCTTGTTATTCAAAATTTAAACTAATGTATAATGTAGAGGGCAGCAATCAATATGTATATATTGTTTCCTTTTTTTTACCTGTTTTCAGTAAACAGTAAAAAAAATCACTTGTAATTTAAATACCAATATTATTGTTGTTTATTAATTTTAAAAAAGAGAATATTTTATGAGAAGATCATAGAAGTGGGCTACAAGAGCTGGAAAAGCCCATAAATGTAGTGTACCAAGGTATACAACTCCTTATAATGTAGTTTTTAGAAAGCATAAAATTAATCATACCAGAAAAGTTTTTTAATATATGGTGACTAGTTTATTCCCTCAGAAAAGCTAATTTTAGTGTCACATTAGAATTTGCTTCTGCTGATTTTTCTTAGCTTTCATACAGAAGCATAAGGATCTTAGTTTCACTGGAACTAATATTTTGGTACAAGATAGTTAGAGTTAACTCAGAAAATAATAACAAATAATACCTTACACAGAATTCAGAACAAATATATTTGTGCTTAGGCTTTATACATAGTTTAAAGTAAAATTTTATTTTACTATCAGTTAATATTATGGGATTTTATATGACTATTTGTTACAAATAATCATATAAATATTTAGCTAGTAGGATCCATGTAGATATTTTTGACATTTTCCTGAAACTAGGTCATGAATCCTACGTAATCTGAAAGTTATGCTTGCAAGCAGAATTATCAAACCACAAACACAGACAAGTATTATGACCTGATAATAGCTGATCGATATTTGTTAGACATCCAATGAATAATGAAAACATCCAAAATGGCAATGGAAAATTATGGTAGTATAAAATTGACAATAAGGTGAACTCAACATGTTAAAATCTTACTAAAATGAATAAATTTGGAAAGGAAATGTTTTTTTCTGAAGTCAATACCTGTATTGTGCCCGATCTATTTTACATTGATTGCCAAAAGGTATCGATGTCAAAAGTTAAACTGTATCTAATATGAACAGATATGTAAATTTTTATGCTTTATGTGTGATTTGTTTACTGACTTATATGTTATGGACTGTATGCATTAAAATTAAGCTATTATTTCTCGAGTCTCAGCTATGCTTCTGGAGGTACTTATTCTCAGGTTTTTTTTCAGTTTTAGCACTTATTTTGCCTACTAAGTCAATTCTGCTAATATATCGTTAGTGTATTACAGTTATGAAACCAGCCACTGTGGCCTAAATGGAAGTAATCTTGTTAATTTCAAGATTATTATAGTATTTTATGTTAACTATAGATATCAAGCATCATATAAGCAACACCCAAATCGCTAGTCTTTTCACGTCTTTTGAGCGTATCTCCTGCCCTTAAAGCTACACAAGGGTATGATGCTTGTCTATGAACTGTGATTCTTTTTGGAATTGTTTATGCCTTCCTTTATCCCTATTGTGCAATACACGCATGTTTTTGATGACTGACTGCACAAAAAGTAAGAATCTGCCATTAATACATTTGTTAGAAATATAAAAATAATAAGAAAAAAATGAAAGGAATATAATTTAAAAGACAGTTTAGATTTCTAAAAGTTTGCATTAATGAAAGAAAACTCAGGCATAACTTATTAGAAATTAGAAATTAGAAAAAAAACAAAATTAGAAAGAAATCAAAATCAACAAACTTGAAAGGAGGTAATGAAGATATCTGAGTGACATATGTGTATGAAAATCTCTGTTGTAGTATAGAAAAAGAGAGATATACTTTTAGTTTCACCTCAAATTTTTTTTTATTTTCCATAAAAATGAAAGCATTTTTTAGAATTGGAAACTTGCCACCACATATCAAAAAAATCCAACCCCAAACCAACAAAAAACAACAAAAAAATACCTAACCCAAGAAGCTGCAAAAAGCTACTTTACTGTGAAATAGAAAAAATTCACAATAAATCAAATTCACAAGTACTAGCTAAGCAAAAACTGGTAATTTTTCACAGCAAAAGAGCAGAATTGATTTTGTCGTATCAAAACAAGCTATCTACACTTCCATACTCCAGCAAAGATATAAACTAAAATTACATTTCTACTGCTACAAGCCTGTAGTTTATATTTTTCATGCACATTCCCTGTGTGAAGTTGTAAGAGGGCAATTGTTGAAGGAGAACTTGCGTGTATAATAAGTTGTCAAAGAGGCAAGAATGACAAGCAGTTAATTTACGCTTCATATATTTACTCGTAGGGGTTCTACGTTTACAGGCTTTTCAGCTTGATATAGTTTATCAACCAAAATTGACTTTGATGGATGAAACTATCTTTATAATCCATGTAGCGACAATATTTTACTAATGTTAATACTTATTCTATGAATCACCTCCACACCAGCAGTCTGATGGGCATCACTGAAGTCAGAGGGACACGTGCTTTTTACTTCTGTGAAAACAGTACATAACAGGACACTGAATATGCCTTCATCTTGTTGAAGCATTTTCTCCCTTAGCCTCTTTTCTGGTATCTTCTCTGGCTTAAAAGTAAAGATATGTAGACAGAACATATTGATGCAGAATTATTGAGGAACAAATATATTATCCTGAAAGTGCATCATACCAGTAGCAATTCTGGCACTTCTGCTACATTGCTGTGCTGCAATACATCAGGTAGACATGTTCTCTGAGACCTACTCCCATCTACCGAACACTTTCCTAGTGTTCTCAATCCTACTGAATAGTCATGCTTTGTTTTATTAGTCCCAAAACATATTATCACACTGTTCTGTTTAATTCTCAGCAGCCATTGTGTTTACTCCAACACTGTTGCGTTAACTACTTATGTGATTTTCTTGTGTGGCTTACACACTTTTCCAGATAATGAATTGCGCTGATGAACAAGGCTACAATTACTAATTTGTTCCTAGCAACAATTACTGCAATATCTAGTTTGGAAACTATACTCCGCCTTAGGGAAAAAAGAAAAAAAAACCACATTAGTTTCTTGTATTTTTCATTTGCTCAGTTTTCTTTACCCAGGACAATTGTATTATACAAACCAATGTGAAATAATTTTCAAGCTAGTAAGGCTCAGTATTAGACTCAAATCTGTCAGATATAACACCTTTTTTTTTTTTTGCTAATACAAGGTCTCAGGTTTAAATCCAGCAAGTTGGGGGTTCAAACTGGCCCTTACCTGAAATATTAGGGTAGTGACACAACTGCAGCATATGAAACAAGAAAGGTGTGACTGCAACATTCACTTCTCTAATAAATTTTATCCTGCGTTCTGAAGACTGCTGTGGTCTGTAACAATGAAAATCTAAGCTGCATGTGAAAGATCTGGTTTAGAAACCTATGAAATATATTTCTATGTCTATGTTTAGATTACGGTATACTTTGTGCATGCTGGCAACAAGTAGGTATTCCCATTGATTATGTGGGAAAATGTGGCTATTCCCTTTTAATCTAAGATTTTATCTAAGTTGCCTGTAGATAACTTCCCAAAGTTAGACATAATGAAGCAAAATTGCACTGCTTTCATTTAGTATGGAAAGTCAACTGAAATCTCATGTCGTTCACCAAAAGGAAATGGCAAGTCCTGCAACTAGGGAGGATCAAAGTACAGGTACATGGTAGTGGAAAGAATATGAAGCCAGACGTTTTTTATTGGTGCCCAGTGACAGGACTAGAAGTAATGGGCACAAACTGAAACACAGAAGGTTCCTCTGAACATCGAGAAACACTGTTTTTACTGTGAAGGTGACTGATCACTGGCACAGGTTACCCAGAGAGGTTGTGGTGTCCCCATCTCTGGAGACATTCGGAAAATGTCTGGACATGGTGCTGAGGAGCCTTCTGTAGGTGGCCCTGCCTGAGCAGGAGGACTGGACTAGAGGAAACTCCAGAGGTCCCAATATCAACTATTCTGTTATTCTGTGAATATTAAAATATTGATTAGCTCCTCTAAATCCCTACAAAGCTGGCTATCTAGCCCTGCAGACACCTAAAGTTCCTGTATGTTAGCATTTGCACAACATCTTGACTCTCAATAGTGTGGTATTTAAAGTCTTAACTCCAGAAGGATTTAAAATCCAAATTCTTCTCTGAATTGGAATGGGCTAGATCCGATTGAAGTGAGATAGCCTGTATGTACCACGTAGTTCAGTGGTTATGGCATTCACCTAGAACACAGCAGCAGTACTTTCCTATCTACACTTTCTTGAGATGTGTTAAGTGCCATGTTAAGTTCCTGGCTTTTCTGAAATGGTATCTGGCAGCATTCTCCATGCATCTTTGAAACCCGAAGGAAAACAATGGTCAGAAATGTGCTCCCGCATTCAGTATCTTGGGCGGATTTAGACCCTCACTTTTTTTTAAAGAGTGACTTGACACAAAGGAGTTTCTGACTCTATGATAACTTCATATTCAAGATTTTTGCATTTATGCTGCTGAAGTCGGAGGGTCAGTGCACACACCCTAGAGATGACACTGTCATAATGTGCATTTATTCATCAATCCTTACCTCATCATTCATCAAATTCCTGAACACCACAGAACTATATAATAATTATTTGAATTATAGCAAAACGGGGACAGTGATGAAATCATCCCCCAAAAAAGCATGCTTTGCTGTTTAATATTTCCCTCATACCCCCTTTGACCATATTCCTTCTTTTAATATTTAGTTGGTGTCTGTGAAACAAATTAATTGACACGGCAAAATTAAGTGCAGGATTAGGCACTCAGTTTCATATAATAAGCATAGGTACCTCACACCTAGCATTCTTTCTGTTCTTTTAGGTCTGCACAGAGGTTGGGTAATTCAGTACCAATCTGGCTTTAATAATAATACTCCCAATAGTATGCTTATATAATGTTAAAGGCACAGCACAAACTGACAAAGCAAGGCAATTCAAAGTTATGATGGATATTGCTTTTCACTTAGCCTATTGTGTACAGTTACAGGTATTGCAGAACAAATCATTCAGTGACCTGAGAGCCTCCCTGTAATGGCTAAGTATAATGGAACAAGTCAAGCCTGGAGTATTATCCTTCACAATGATTTTCCCCTTGCTTTTGTCAGTTTCTGTCATAATTTGGCTTTTAGCCCATTAATTTCTTCCATTTATGAAACACTCCCCATAGAAGTAGCTGTCTGTCATGGGGATATGCAGTCTGAGACTTCTTAAAATATATATTGTGTAATTACATATTAGGGTACCACTAGAGCAGCAATTATTATTTTATATTTCGATTACTATTAAAAGCTACAGCATTTTCTACTATGACTTAGCCTCCTGGATAATCGCATTGTAAAGAAATTAGAAATGAGATTTTCCATATGTTTGAAGTTATCCAGTTAGTAATCACACAGAATGACTTGTCATCGTCAATAATGCTTACCAGAATGTAAGCTTATTTTCTGAAATAAATGTCCAGTTGCATTGATGAGATTGGCTGTTGACACTGATTGGCAGGCAGAAGTGTGTCTTCCTGGCAGAACTGAAATGTAATAGTTATTGAAAAATACGAGTAATAAAAAGATACAGTTCTTAAAATTTAATAAATACAAAGAAATCTATGTTTAAAACTGCGCTATCTTGTTTAGGCACCAAGGGGCTCTGAATGGAAACAAAATGAAAAAAATTGTACTGCTTATTTAGAAGGGGAAAAAAAAGAACAAAAATATCTCATGATTTTTTCCCCTGTAATATACACACTTTTTGTTCTATCCATCTGCTATGCCACCAGTTGCACTTACTGCATATTGCATATGCAGTGCACATGAATATTAAGAAGGAACAGGTAAGAAAATGTATTAAGTGTTGTCAGTTAGTTATGGAAGGAGACAATCAGGTAACAGATTTGCAGAGACAAGCGGATCTTCTCAGGAGGATCAACGAGTTTAAGAGGAGCTAGGATGACACATGGTTGCTGTTAGCCTCAGCGGGAGTGACAGCGGAGGAGGAAGAGGGCTGGCTGCGTGCACAGCAGGTAGAGCTTGGGGCAACATGCCTGTTGTTTTTCTACATGAGATGTTGATAGCCAGACTAAAGGGAAAACTAGAGATCACTGCATAAAATAGTTTTGTAGCCTAATTTCATCCAAATGGATGCGTAACACCATGAAAGTGTAAAATAAAAATCATTAGGGAAAACACTAAAAGCTATTTGCTTGTGATGATCTAAACAAAAAGATCCTTTGTTAGATTTCATAATTAACAGACCTTTTTCTCTGCCTAGGGCCCTTATAGGTCTTCTCTCCCTTGCTACTTGCCATAACAAAGACCAAACCTACTTAATTTGTATGCATTAGTTGAAATTATGTGATAACTGGGTCTCTTTATAACCCGCCCCACCTAATCCTTCTGTTACTTTTCTTGATCTATTTAAAATAGGAGAATGTTCGAGACACGTTGACATTTGTCTGTAGTCCTTACTCTGCAATAAAAAGCTCATCAGTTAGAATATCTTCTTCATGATCATTAAGTGCTTCTTCACCCCCAGGGGAAAAAATAAGAACAGAAAACAAATAAAAAAACCCAAACACATAAACAGCTTTGGTAGAATGCTGTAGCACTTTTTCTGTTCATTACTTAGCCACTCTAATACAGTTTGTAAGGTTTTAACACTGTAAACCTATCCAGCACAAGACCTAAAAACACAGTTTCTCTCATTTAGTTGTTCCTGCTCCAGGGATTGTTGTTCCAGGTATGGTTATTTCTTTACTGTGTAGTTGAAGACTTGCAACTTCATTCTCTGTAGAGCTGATATCTATTCAGGTCATATGTTGCTGATGGCAATAACTCAGGTAGACTTCAATCTTTTTTCTGAGACTCCTAACTTAGAACATTCAAACACTATTGCTAATGGAGAGGATCAACAACTCCAGGAGATAATTCAAGTTTTAGATGCACTGAATTGTGTTGCAGTGAAAAACTATTCTGTTCAAATAGTTTAAACTAAATTAGGATTAAAGCAGTTTAGTGATTTATTAATGACACGTAATTAACCAGCAATCAGTGAGCTATATGTTAAAGATCAATATCAAGAATACACCAGTTAAATCACAATGCTAGACACTTAGAAAATGTTAATAAGCACCTACAAGTTTCTAAACACACTTCCATAACTAAACCTCAGCAAAATTTAATTCTCCCCTACAATTCTCCTGCCTCCAGGCAGAGGTCACCAGCACCTCTCCCCAGCAATGCAGCTTCCCCATTTGCTACCCCCTGTGAGATATGTGAGCCCTCCAGCTCTGCCCCTCACAAGATCCTCTGTACCCACCAGTCGGGGGGTCCTGGGGTGCTGATCCCATGCTGACAGCCTGCTACCAGGTGCAAGCTGCTCCTGGTGCTCCATTATGAGGCTGCATTGCCTTTCCTTGTCCTAGGGTCACGTCCTTAACGCGACCATTTTTAGTGCAAACACTCTCCAGATATTTTTGTCCATGTTCCATTACCATATACACTGTGTGAACTCAGATTCTTATTTATATGTTATCCTAACTATCTGCCAAAGGTGAGTGCACAGGCATCCTCACAAAATACCTGTTGAAGGCTTCCATCTCTCTCACTATTAGCATTGAGAAGTGCATAGCAACTGGACTTCGTCTGTTTTAGGCATCTCAGTTATTCTTGCTACAATGAATGTCGACCCATGTACCTAATCACAGACCTGGGCTGTCACTTTCAGTAAGTTCAGCTGGAAAGGTGCCTACTTATTTCAACATCAAAATTGATTCATGAAAAATAAACTGACGTTTTGACTCTAGAAGGTCTGATTTAGACAGCTGATGGTCCACCATAATTCTAATGTCGCCATTTAATAAAGCAGTTTGAAACGGTTACACTATATTTTCTTTGTAGCTAAAGAACCAAGATTTTAATCCTGATTGTATCCCTGATTCAGAGTTTCTAACCTTTTACTTTATTGGTAAAATTTGCTGAAAATGGAGAGTCCCCTTTACAGCAAAACACAACTGCTGCTGAATTGACATCACTATCAGTCAGAGCAGTGCAAAAACAGTGACATGGAGTGTTGCACACCTTCTATACCTGTTCATATCAATGCTGCACAATAATTGTTGTTTCGTGGGAATATTTCAGAAATTTTGCTCTTTATATCAGAAATCCACAAAAAATTTCTTATATAGGCAATAAGGATGATTAATGTATCACTTGGCAATATCTTCACAATTTCCCAATCCAAACCTCAGTTTTCAAATCCTCTTTAATTTAGGAAATGAGCATCAAATCTCTATGGGGGACATATCAAAAGATGAACCCTACAAAGTCATTAATAATTTTCAGAACAGGTTAAAGCCCTTCTTGGAATGTGCAGTCTGATTTCACATCGACTCTCAATATGGAAAAGAAAATACTAATGCCTTTAAAATTCTTGTTTTAATACATTACTTAATTGTTATGACACTCAATGACTATGACTACACAACGTTTGGATAAAATGAAGCGTTTTTAAAGAATTACTAAGTAAACTATACGAACTTTCATAACATGCGTATATTTTTTTTGTCTTTTCAAGAAAATGTTTAGAGTTGATATTTGGCAGAGCACCTGTTTTAAAATTAATGATTAATTGAAAGGTAACCTATTATTTTAAGCTTTCATTATATAAAATATGAATTGCTTTAGGAAGAAGTGTTGATATTTCTTAAATCAGGATCATATAGACTAGCTCTATATCCTGCTAAGTGATTTTCATGATTAGGTCAGTGGATAAAATAGTTTCTTAGTAGTGGTTGTTATTGTCATTGCTGAAAATGACAGCTCTCAAAAATTTTGAAAAGCCAATTTTGAACCTATTGTTAGGCAAAAGCCCACAATGTGAAACTTAAAATCAGAATTGCCCAGCTCTGATAGTACTTTACCATAAAACTTTCTGTTTATACTATATCAGAGACAATTTTAGGTTCTTTGGAATTCAAATGTCTCTCTAAAAATATGATAATAAGTTACTGATGTCCTCGTTTTTTCCTTCTTTTTAATATCAGTTGTTTTAATAATTCTTTTCAATGTCTGTACTATGTATTTATTAATCTTCCTTTTTCTTGCCCAAAATCAGTTTGCAATGCAGGTAGATTCCTGTTTAAACTAACTTCTCTACAGGCTCTGCTACTTCGTGTTCTCAAGGACATTTAGTCATTTCTCATATTGTCCGTTTACAGACAAGATCAACTATGTGAATATATCCTATAATATCCTCTCTACTACCGGTGTTTCTTAAAAAGAAATAGGCAAAAGGTTACCTACTGTAAGAAAGTCCTTTCTGCTGTAGTTGATTGTCTAAGGAACAACAGAACCTCTGGCCCTTATTTCACAATTAACATTGCACTTTGACAGAAAGTCCTACAGAGACTCTTGTAGTTGTAATACTGACCTGATACAATTCCCCAAAGAATGTTAAGAAATTTTTCAGCTGAGAAAAAAAGAAATCCTGGGAAACATAAGAAAAGAGTGTTGTGCCATGTATTAAAAGAGAAATAAAAAAATATATAGATGTTATATATATATAGCATTTTTATTATAACTGTTTCAGAATCTCCCATTTTTGAACTGGCAGAAACCCAACCTGTTGATTAATGATTTGATAACTAATTAAATGGATTAGGATAAAGTACAGAAGTGACAGAAACATTTTAATAGGGCAAGGTCTACTAGTGCATCCTCCTCCTTGTACAATAATATTTCCAAATATGTTATTCAGTCTTGATTTAAATGATTCAAGCAGAAAGAGATGCCTTATTACATATCTGGCACAAGTTTATAAAGGAACACTTCTTGCATGGTTTTCAGTAATCACAATTTTTTTCTCTTTCCTTAGTAATCTTCATAGTACTCTCAAAATACTCTTTTTCTTACACTGTTCAAAGCATTGTTTTGTGCACTGTTTTCCTATCGTTTATGAACAGTTTAATCTCATTGTTTCTGGTCATCCTGGTTGTTTTCAATATTTACCTTTCCATGACTATCAGTTCTCTGGCTTTTTCTCTAAATGTCTCTGTTTATACAACAAAAATATAAATATTAATGATATTTTTGTCTTTCCTCACATTTTATACCACATTTTCACTTAAATTAATCCTCCCTTTTTTCATTATTGTCAGTTTCAGGCCTTCCTAGCTGGCTTTCATGTTTGTGTTTTGAATTACTGTAGTTTAAAGTGGAAAGGTTCTTCTGCAATACACACTCACAAGCTCTTCCGAGGATCTTCTCACAATTGTTATTGCTAATTTGGAAGAAGGTAGCTTTTGGATGTATCTTTGGAAATGTGAATAAACAAAGAATTAAAAAAGTCTGTGCCATAGCCTGGTTGTTATTTAATCACAAATTTGCAGTTAGCTCTAAGTTTTTCTAGGGCTTTCACATTTATGTATATATATGCACGTATATGTGTGTGTGTAAATATGTGTGTGCATACACGTTCCAGAGTTTAGCTGGATTAGGAAAGAAATGGGAAAACAGAGAGGACTATATGCTAAGTCTTATGCCTTTCAGATAATTAAATCCCCCAAATTTTATTAAGCAACTAAATCAAAACAACTTCAAACAAACAAAAAATTAACCAAAACCAAGAACTGAATTTTGAAACAAAGAAAAGAAGTCATTGGAAGACATGGGAGTGGGGGGTGGGGGAAACAGTGATGGAAGGACCTCTTTTTCACTTTCTACCTTGCTAATTCTCTTGCTCTCGTAGGAGGACAGAACTACAAATCTCCTTTGTACCTAACCTGAAACACACACTGGAGCTTAACTTCTCTTGAATAGGGTCCTTTGATTTACATTATTGTATGTTCAGAAAAATAGAAGGTGAATGCTATATGGTTCTTCTTAGTTTATGAAAGAGCTTAATCACCAAGTTAATGAATTATTCTGGTTTTCACTTATTCACTTCTAAAATATTCATGTCCAGTAAAATTAATTTAGCTATAGGGAATTGAACAGTCCGAGGGGAAAGTTATTGCGGAATGATCTAAGTTTATTTGTGACTCCCACCTGAAAAAGACTAGATGTCTTATTATTGAACAATTAACAGTTTTTAATACTTTAGAATCAGAAAGAAAGGAAAAGAAAGGAAAAGAAAAGAAAATACAAAAGAAAATAAAAGGTTATTTCATTTGGAAGGGACCTACAACATTCATCTAGTCCAATTGCCTGACCAATTCAGGGCT
This sequence comes from Neomorphus geoffroyi, assembly GCA_033558235.1. Lineage (NCBI taxonomy): Eukaryota > Metazoa > Chordata > Aves > Cuculiformes > Neomorphidae > Neomorphus > Neomorphus geoffroyi. The sequence continues at coordinate 901,228 of JAUMJM010000005.1, forward strand.
AACCAGAAGTTTAAGCATGTTGTCAAGGGCATTGCTCAAGTGCCTCTTAAACATTGACAGCCTTGGGACATTGACAGCCTCTGTAGGAAGCCTGTTGCAGTATCTGACCATCATCTCGGTAAAGGAATGTTTTTTCTAATGTCCAGTCTAAGCTTCCTTTGGTCCAGCTTTGAACCATTCCCACACATCCTCTCACTGGATGCCAAGAAGAAGTGGCTGGCACATTCCGCTCCAGTTCCTCTCCTCAGAAAGCTGTAGGGAGCAATGTTGTCACCCCTCAGCCTCCTTTTCTCCTAACTACACAAGCCCAAATTCCTTAGCTGCTTCTTATAGGAAATTCCTTCCAGTCCTTTCTCTAGCTTTCTTGTCCTCCTCTGGAAGCACTCAAGGACTTTCACATTCTTCCTAAATAGCAGCGCCCAGGACGGCACCTACTATAGCAGGTGAGGCCATGCCAACATTAAACACAGCCCTTAGAGCTCTGCCCTTCAGCCAGTACAGCAGGGCTTTTTTTTAATTTCACATTGAAGCAAATGATAAAAACATGAAATAAAAAAATAACCTGACTATTAGAAGCATGGCTTAACATTTTTAGTGCAGATTTCCCCTAGCACTCTATGTAACACTGCTTGTATCACTTATTTAACAAGTGGTCATCAGCAGAATTGTAGGTGTGATTCTTTTATTGAACAGCATACATATTTTGCAGTTCTGGTGATATTTGTACTTTTATTTTTGTAGTAAGGTGTCTCCATGAAAAATGGAAAATTACAGGTAAAAAAAGCATGTTTATGGTTAATCTTAGATTAAAAAAAATAATTACAAATTTAGTATCTGATGAGTGTTATGAGCAGAAGCAGAATGAATAGGTGCAATGGCCTTTCAGATCTTGAAACAAGTAAATTTAACAAATAGAAGGAAGTGTGCATGAGCTCTAGCAGATCTCTTAGTACAAAATAAAAACCTTTCAAAACGTATTTCAAGTGTTCATATGGTAGTGTATCGACAATAAAAATGGAGATAAGTTAAATGGAGAAATTTTCTGTTTAGATGTTCAGGTACTTATATACTTCCCAAAATAGTCTCTGAAACCTTAAAATCTTGTATACAAGCCAGATCTATGTGTGATGCCAGTAATTATTTTTTCTCACTTCAGAGATGACGTGTATCTGTACTATATAGATGGAATAGCTTAACTAAAAGCATACCTTAAATCAGAGAACCATAGAACTGCAGAATCACAGAATCATAGAATCATTTGGATTCAAAGGGACTTAAAGATTATCCAGTTCTAACCCCCTTGCCATGGGCAGGGATGTCTCCCACTTAACCAAGCCTTGAACACTTCCAAGGAAAGGGAATCCACAAGTTCCCTGGGCAATCTGTTCCACTGTTTCACCATCTTCATCGTGAAGAATTCCTCCCTAATGTCTAGTCTAAAGCTTCCCTCTTAAATAAATAGGACCAGGAAAAGCAATCCCAAATGAAGTCAAAAGCACTACTATGGGACCCATGGATAAAACACAGTAGTTCATTTACTCTATCCCAGTGGAGAAGTGAGACTCCATGCACTCTGAAAAAAAGTTTTCCAATAGCTTCTGATTTGCATAATTTTAATTATTTTTTTTGAGAAATTCTATAGGAACCTTATAAATTATATGAACCACTTTTGTAATGTAGTGGTGTTTCACTGGTTTGTATCTAGCAAGAAGGTAAGGAACAAATACTGTGGGAACTGGTTCTGGGATGAAATGCTACATCACAAATCATGAAGACTACATCAATAACCCAACATAGCACAATCCAGAAAGCTCATATACTGAAATTTTCACAGGTAATTAACTAGTCCCAAGTGACCAGCTGGCCAGATTTACTATTGATGTTAGAGCTATGGTGTATACGTAGCAGCCATTTGTTGAAGGTGAGTGGTTTGTGCCTCTCCTGGCCTTATGCAGGGTATAAGCATGTAAACATTAAGCTCAGCCAAGGGCACTTATGTTACACCTAGGAAGACTTCTTCAGTTTAAGAAAGTATCCATATCAGTTCAGCAGCACGTTCCTTGAAAACTTCATCTAAGTTTCCTAATTCCATGGAAAATGCATTGTAGGTGTTTAGCTACTTTGTCAAGTAACCATCTCAACGTTCTTAGCCATTAGCTAAAACGTGCCAGGTATACAAAAGAGATCAAAGGATCTCTATAGAAAATTGCTAACATTTTAACATCAAGAAGACTGTTTGAATTAGTTAATCTGATTTATTTCATGTAATATGGATGAGAGAACACACTTAGTGACTGTTGCTAACTCCCCTTTGAGTTTGTTTTTATAGTGAATTTTGAAACCAAAAGCAATTGAGAAGTCACTACTTATCTAGGGAAGGTGTTCTTTAAAACCTCTCTGAAATGATCTTTATATCTAGTCTAATTTACCTAACTTTTCTTTCAAACTATTGCACATCATTATGTCTAGTATCATAAAGTTTCTCAATTAGGCGTTTGCAGATTGTGATACCATCATGTCCTTGAAGAAATTCAGTATATGAAGCTTTGACAGCTTCTCCACATAAGACTTTTTTCCCTTGCCTTCCTAATTCCAGTAATTTTTTTTCAAATGTTTCTAAAATGTCAAAATCTTTTCTAAAGTCCAAGCACCAGAAGTTTTCATAGTGGCCGACTAACAGGTAATCAGATTCTATTAGTTATCTTTGGGAGCAGTACTGGCTCAAGGTTTCTCACATATGAAGTCAAAATGAAGGTTTTGACACCTATGAGGATGAAAGAGGAAGGTACAAAGGAAGAGACCAAACTGGAAATAAAGATTAGAGTTAAAAACTTGAGACAATCATGTTACTGTAGCAAACGACAGCAGAGAAGGCAGTGGTATAGGTGTCAAATTCCACAGAAGTGTAAAAGTCATCTCTCAAACTTGGCAGCTGTACCCACTACTATATATTCTTTTTCCCTTATTCTTAGTGGAAGCAGCAGGAAAAGAAACCATCCTTACTTTCCAGTGCACAGGTAAAGGAGAAAGCAGACCTCTGCTGATTTTCAAAATCCATAGAGAATGCAACTTGGATGAACATCTAGTTGTTAGATCAGATTAAATGCTTTTAGCGTGGTACGATGTTCATTCTGACACAATTTTTTACCCCTTCATGTTTGAAAGTAAAATGTTAAAATATACTTCATTCTACTAAACAACACGTCTTACCTTAACGTGTTTACCTTAATTACCTCTTTATTTATTTATTGTCACTTCACTGATTCCAGTATTTTCAGTAATTTTATTCACTATTCACTTATATATTCTTCTAAACAACCAATATAGATAGTAAATAGTCTTGGGCTGAGAAAAATTCATGTATGAAATCCCAGGAACTTCCATCCATAGTGACTAATAATTTCTCATCTACAGTTGCTTATTGCAACCTAGTACTAGAGACAATTATAGGTACTTTAAATATGAATATCTTCCTTTTATAATAGATCTTTTCTAAACTAGAAAGTGAAGTGACATGAAGCCAAGTACCCTACAGAAGTCTGAATATTTTATTCAATAAACTCACCTTTATCAAGCAAGCTTGCAATCTCATAAAAACCACTGAACAGCTTGTATAACAAGGCTCATTGGCTGACATTAATTTTGAATGTTACCAATACTTAAAAATTTACTGCTTACAACCAAGTCAGCTTTTGATAACTGACTGAGATTGATATAAACCTAGCTATCTTTTAATTTCCTATCGTATAAACTTTTAAAACACCAGTACAGAATTTCAGCTGTTTTCAAATCCTATTTGCACATCTCTTTTAATCAGATAACAGACGCTTCTGGAAAATTTCTTGGATGTTGTTAGACTTGAGCGTTGTGGATCACTGTTTTAATAAATGCTTAACTCCATGACATTTTTAATACTCTTTGCACTAAATCTATTTTTCAATATAAAATCTGATACTTATTCATTTGTTTTGAATTGAGTGTTTTATTATTGTTGTTATTGTTGGTTTCCTGTTGATACGGAACATAAATATTTATTAAATACTTCTGCCTCTTCTGCATCACGATACGTATTTTTGGCATCTCTATTTAGCATCAGTCGTAACCTTATCAGCAAAAGTCACTAGATGTGGTTCTGATGTATACACATCAGAACAGAAGTGCATGTATACCTATTTTTTTTAGCAATATTCACTGATTTCTTTTCGTTATCTTTATCAACTACCTGAATTTCTTAGCTATCATATTTTATACATAACTTCCTCTTTTTTTTTTTTTAAATATATATCTTTGTTCTTTATAAATACAGCAACACAAGGATGCAACCAGGTCTCCTTTTAATGCAGATATTTTTAGCAAAACAGATATTTTGTGAAAAACAAATATGTGTTTGTGACACCTGATAAAGCATCTTAAACACATTTCAATCATATGTATATGTGTGGGTGTATACAGTGTAAGTGTGCATATATGATTACACAAAGAAAGGGAGTTTCTCTCATCTTCTTTTGTCCGTAAGTTCTCTTTCAGTTTTTGGATACTGCATTGAAAAAAAAAAATGCATCAAGGTTATATAGTACGTCTTAATATGTATTCTTTTTGCACAAGTATAGGAATTAGATACTATTCATTTAACCCCTCTTCCTAAAAGACCAAGGACTGTAGAAAATATTTTTCTGATCCAATAACCTAGAAGTAAATTATAAAGAAATAGTAGAAAAGATTTTACAATTGATGGAGACTGTTCATATAAAGAAAAACATGTACAGATATGGATGAGGGAATAATATACAGCAAAATAAATGAAATTCATTTGGGAAAGGCTATAGTTTGTTGGAACATTTTCTGATGTTCCAACATAAATTGCTTTTATTAAGTATCAGCAGTCTCACTTAATAAAGCAGATAGGAACAAGTAAAAGAAACATTAGTGACATAAGAATATAGGGTCCCTGAACTCCACCCTATTTGCTGGAGAATTGTCTCAGTCTACCTGAATTGCCTAAATCACTGGAAAATAGTTTTAAAAATGAAACCAGAGCTCAGCCTTTGCTGGGGTGATGATAAAGCAGACCTGTAAATGCGCAATTTGGCTACTGTCTGTGTTATTCTTTGCTATATTTTCCTGACTGAATGCGAGAGAGTTTTTTATATGGGTGAGAGGGAAAATGAGAAGGATGGAAAAAAAAATCTGGTTTTGCATTGTGTGTACTGTTCCCTGTTCAAAAGCTGCATCGATGCATTCACAGAATAAATAATTCTTTCTTATATTGTAACATATACAAAATTAACAACTTTACATTAAAAATACTTGCCTAATTTTCCTCTAATTCAACATTGAGTTTTAAATTTATATTTCCATGATTAATTTCTACAGCCCCTGTTTTGCTTGCAATTCATCCTATATACTGTGTTGCAAAGGAAAACAACAGAGGGGAAAATGATGCAGCATATTTAAAATATCTATTTTTAATTTAAAAAATAACTCTAGGATATTAAAAACAGTAAATAAGTGTGTTTTCACAAACAGTCAAGTAGCTTAATGTAGGCAAAATTAAGGTATGTTTGTACTACAAAAATAGCCTGCTACAACACAGTGCATCAAAAACAGTTCGCTCCAAATGTTGTAGATAATTAATCTAATTTTCCCTCTGCTTCATTTTGTGTTCTATTAGTTTTCTTATTCAAACTTTCAAGTCACAAATCTAATTTAAAGCCTCTTAACTGGTCTAATGTGGTAACGTGTCCCATCTGTGTGCAGTGTCTAGCAGCGAGTGCTAGGGACAGAATACTAATTTGCCTCCCAGTGTGCACAGTGCTCAATAAATAAATAATATATTACTTGTGCTTACCATTACTTGACTACAGAAAGTGTCAAAAGCAACAGAAAAGATGGATGCAAGTTCAAGGCACATAGCTGAGAATGAACTGAAGTAGGTTTGGATAAGGAGAGGGAGGCAGAGAGAGAGATGAACAATACAATCTGTCACAGAATAGCAATTATTCTGTAAACATGGTTGCTTATATCTGCACATATAATGTGTATTGGACTATATATTACTTAAAGGTTAAATAGTAAACGTTTATTTGTTAAAATTTTGCCTTCTGTATGTTCTTTTATTTTTCTATAGAGAAATATAGAAATTTTTACTATCGTTTATGTTCTATTTGTTTAATTATTCACTTTCAGAAATCTCCTTTTGTTTCTTGCTTTTTCTGCATTGATTTTTTCTGTTGTCTAGCTTTTCTTCCTTGCTGTGTATAGAGCTGGTTGCTTTATTTTAAGAGCTTTAGCTTGCATACAACAAAAACCTCCAGTTAAATAATTGCAAAATTGCTGGGCTTCACTCTGATCTTCTGTTTAGTCATCTAAGCTTGTGAAAACTCCGCTGTTATAAATGAAGTCACACTGGTACAAAACTGGCATCTGGGACATTCAATTCAGAGTGCTGGTATTAGAAAAAATTGTGCAGGTAAGTATGTATGTATACTAGAAAAAGAGAGTGCGTGTTGGTTATGTATGGTAAAATAAAAGTCTGAGAATAAAGTAAAGGATAGAAAGATAAGGCAGAATTAGGGAAGGGGGGGGGGGAATGGAAAACCCATCCAACTGGCAGTGTCCTGGATCATTAAAATATTATTTGGTAGAAAATGTCATTACAACTTTGTTTAAATTTAATGCAATTTACCAGACCATAAAGAACTCCTTTGAATAAATGGCTGGTTTCCAGGCATGGCTACTGTGCTGCTGATTACAATACATTCTGACATTTATGACAGTTTTATAATTCTTGTATTATGTACCTAGCTGTGCTCTGAAGTGTCTTTACTTTGCTGAAGGCTTTCTCCTAGGAAATGGCACTAAAGTTTTGTGAACTGAAAGGACAATAAAACAGTTTGACAGAAAACCACAATTACTACACAATGCAAGCCTGTTGTGAATTGGTCTGTAACTTAAAAAACTTAAAACTTAAAAAGATTCATTTTATAAATACTAAGACCTTTTTTAAATTTGTTGTCACAAAAAGATGACATCGATATCAGTAGATATTCTTATATGAGTAAACCTGTCAATATGTGTAAGGATTTTTCAGATCAATGCCTAGACCTTTAAGTAAAATAATACTATTGAGAGAATAACCCTATTGATGGTTTAGGAAAAATAAGATTCATAAGGAAGAGTAGGAAAAAGAGTAGATCTAGATATAAGCAAAGGAACAGATAAGAACGAACAGGAAGGCAGGAAAGAAATCTTACCACACAGTCTTTGACCTTTATACAGGGCAGTACTCAAAACAGCATTCAATCATTCCTTCAAATGTTGCACAAAATTTTGATGAGAATTGTCATAGTACTACTCAAAAGCATTTTTTTTTAAAAAAGCACTTGTTATTTAAATAAGATTTCAACTGAAAATTGCTGACTAGCTCTAAGAAAAGTGTTTTGTGTATTTGATTTTGCCTGTATGGTCTAAAAGAGAACAGGAAGCAGACAGCTGCGGTTCTGACTTAACTGTAAAACTTGAATCGAACATGCTGTCCATTGAGCACTAAATAGTGAGAGGGAGGCAGACTGAAAAAGATTCAAATAGACTTAAAGGCGTTGCTAAGTGTACTGCTTTGCAGTCAGCATGTTTATTCTTGCCAATATTTAGAGTGTAGAGCCAAAAATCCATCAATTCCTTGTAACATTCTAGTCTTGTCACATTTTCCCTTCAATGTGAGGGAGGAAAAACCTTAACACCAATGAGAATCTACACCCTCTTCCACTCTGCTATCTGTGTTTTCTGCAGAGAGTTATTAAAGAGGTACTCCTGGACCCCTTTGCCCCTGAACTGACGTGCTAATCAAACTGTCCTGAAAAGAGTTTATTTCTAGAGTGCTGCTCCGTTTCAGAGTGCTGGCTGAGAGAGATAATGCAATCATCCATAGTGCTGCAGAAAAACAGGTTTAAATTGTAATCGCATGAGAACCTCTAAATTAAATGAGGTCAGCCTTGTCTGTACACAGATGGAATAAAGACCTCCATGGACCTCTGAAGTATTTAAGGAGATATTACTAGCGGGTGATACAGTAGGTGACATTTTTTCCCTGTATTAGTACTGCCCAGGTATCATGCTAAACGGAACTCTATTGCTAGAGGTGTCATCTTTCAGATTAAACATAAAAACAAGGTCCTGAACATAACTGGCTATTAAAAATTGTATGGTATTTCTCATAATGTTCTCTTGGCCAAATTTGAAGAATTACATTCTGCTTGCCTTAATTAACCCTGAAGTCTGTGAAATGCATGTTCTTCCTTCTCATCTTAACAGCTCTGTAATGCAGCTTTTCGCCATACTCAATGTTCACAGACTGCTTTTTTAAAAAAGAAAAGAAATAACTGCTATATACAATTATTAGGAACATAAAAAATAGCTATCAATTAAAAGATATTGGCTTTGTTACAGAGGAAAAAAATTTAAAAAACCCAGATCTTTCTGTTTAAATTTTTTATTACTCTTCAATAAAAAAGGTGTTCTCAAATGCAAAATATAAATAAATATTCTAGAAAATCTGAAACAAAGCTGTAATACTTAATATTTAAATATTTTAATATAAAGCATTAGGGAAGTAAAGGCTATGGAAAATGCCAGTCAGCTTCAGAGAAATGAATATTAAAATCTCAATGAATACTTTGACAGTAAGAGATGGGTACACTACTTACAGCCCATAGAGAGCTGTTTTGAAGAAAGTGAGATTCAAATGCTGATCTCCAATTTGTATTTATTCCAAATCAGAAATATTTGTTTCCAAACGGACACAGTCAAGCTCCTTGTGGCCCCTCTGAATATATAGGGTTAGTAGCTTGTTCAAACTGAAAAAAAAAAAAAAAAAAAAAAGAAAATGGGGAGTTTTAGCTAATGGAGAAAAAAGAAAAAAGAGCTTTTATATTACACTGGAATATATAGCATCCAAAACCCCATCTCAGTTTATAGCACATAATGTTAAAACTTGTTCATAATAATACAAATATATCAGGCTTTGATCTTACCAGGATTTTTGTCCATTCTTAATTAAGTTGTGCATGTCCTTTTCATTCAGTAGGAATCCTGTGTGTTTATTAAGTATGTCAGTGTCTTGCTTAATGGCAAGAGGCAGAAACAGAGATCATAAGGAAAAAGGTATTTTTTTCAGTTTTTATAAACACCTTTATATAGTTTTCTGGACTGTTCCATTTTGAGTATATTAATGCAAATGGAAGAATCTAATTATAGGCATTAACCATATTTAGGAACTTTAAGGGACTCACTCACAGATTTCTAATTAAGCTATTTATCAACATTTCTTGGGTCATTCAATCAATTTTCTTCTCCAGCCCACCAACACTTCAATAAGTCTCAATTAAAATTCAAGCCAAACAGGCCCAATTCACTCTTATGGGTCTGAAATTAGAAAAAAAACAGCCACGGGCTTCTGTTTTAACAGTTCTTACAGTTCCCTTAGGGGTATTGCAAGACAGATTATCTGCTTTAGGGAAACAAGAGAAAAGAACAACAACAAAAAGCAACCCATGGCTGAACAAAGGAGCAGAAGGAAATAGAGAAAACTTTCACTGAAACACAGTTGCTGAGGCAGCGCTGAGGCACTTCTTCAAGTGGCTCCATGCAAAGGAGAATGTGCGGTGTAATTCCACCTCTCAGATGCACTTCATGAAGAATTTCCACTTTAGCATGTGTTTCTATGTCATCAGTCATTGAAGCATCTGTGAAATTTAATGGTTGAATCATGCATTATTTTCTGTCTCCATTTTGGAATCTCACTATCACCTCTTGCAACACGATGCTTAAGATCTCACATAGCATAATGGACATGAGTGAGGAACCTGCTTGAGCCAATTGTACAGCTGAAATGTCATTTGCTCTGTTATTTTTTTTAACTACGCAATCTCTTTGCTGTCTCAATGATGCATAAGCATCCGACTGTTGATCAAAACACATCTCAGAATTCATCAAAACAGTTTCTATCTAGGAAAGTTCGTGGAGCTCTTGTCACAAACATTTGCACTTTTGTAATATTTGAGAACTTTTAAAGAAAATCAAAACGTAAGAAGTTCCTGCTATGGAAGAGTATTTCACAGTTTCAGTATCCTTGAATATATTTTATACTTCCATAGGAAATCCCTGTGGGTGCAAATCTCCCAGTGGTTTGAAGGCAAAAATAGGTGGAATTTTTCTGAAGTCTAATTAAGGAAATACAATATTTCCTAGGGAGGAGAGGCATTTGTTTAAAAGATCAAAGGGATTGAAATGGGTGTGGATTAAATTACTATACCTACTGATTCTTAAAAAGAAAATAAAAAATTCACCTAGGAAAGAGCTGAAGAACTACAAATGCATATCAATTGGAGCATTATTAACACCAATATGATTTATACAACTAGTTAAAAGGTAGCTCCAATATTCATGTAGAATTAATTTCAGTGGAATACCTAGGAGGACAGCAAGAGATACAATAACTTCTTAATCCCAGTTCTCTTAAAATTACAGCTGAAGATATTTTTAAATAAACATGCAATGTTAAGATCAGTGTTATGCAAAATAAATGTGCCATTCAAAGCTAGACTCTCTTTGTTTTCAGTGAGCTCATAAAAGCCGGTTTGTGACAACTTTTGGTTGTTAAAAGCCCCACAATACTTTTCAATAAGGCGAAGTGTTAATTTTTTTATGTCTATCCAAATCCAATGTGAGTACTTATATTTGTTCTATTAAAAAAATCACAATTGTCCTTTTAATTGAGTACAGTATAATTTTCTTCTTCCTCTAAAAACCAGGATAGGATATGTTGTTCAGCAGCTACCAGAGTCTTATGCATGTGATAGTAAGCAAACTTCAGTGCATATACCTGAAGACAGGTTGTCTCCTTCATACATTTCCTAGGCTAACATCTAAGGAAAACATTAAACGGCATCCAAAAACCAGGAATCTCTACATTGATTTCTCCTGACTTCAAAACAGTCCATTTTTTATATAATAAGGTAAAAATAATGACAAGAAACAAAAATAAAATTCTGACTTCATTGAAATAAGCAACAGTTTTTTGAGTGATTTTAGTGCGACCTGCTTTTAATCCAAAGAGAACTTTTGTTTTGCTTTGGTTCACTTTAGGGGAGAAGGAGGAAAGGTGGTGAAGGAAGAAGAAATTATGATTTCTGAGTACTGACAATATAGCTTGTTTTGGAATTGGCACGGCTTGTGAAATCAAAGCAGGTAGTATTTAAATATAGGTTTTAAACCATGAAATAGTAAGTGACTATAAATTCAAATTCTTTTTTCTGGACGGTAGGTGAAAAAAATATTTCTAATCCACATCTCATAGTATTAACATTTAATTAAAAGAAGAAATTTAAAATAATACCATTTACCTCCAATAAAAAAATAAAAATTCCCCCCAAAATTTATTTGTGGCATAGAATTTAATAAAAGGACATTTTATAAATAGACAATGCAACAAATAACAAAACAGTATTACAAAAAATAATTTCTTAAATATCTCAAATATTAATAGGGAAGAAAATAGCTTAATGTATAAGATTCCCCCTAAAGCACTTCATGCGTGCTTGCAACAGAAGTGTTTAATACACAAAAAATCTTAATGAAAATCTCATCTGACAACTGACCCCAGTGGAATGAATGACAACAAATGTAAGAGGGACTAAAGTAGCAGTTCATATGGTCTAATAAGTCACAACAACAGGTCAGAGGAAACTGTATGGATAAATGAAATCACAACATCAGATTCTCCTTCCAAGTATCTCAGAATTGCTAAGAACAGATATGCTGTGCATTAGTTTATTTGTCTACTTGTATGGTGTAGAAGGAAACACATTGAATCCATATATATATATATCTATCTTAGTTAAAAATATGGAAATGTTCATTAAAAATATCATTTCTTAACAATGTAACACAGACCTGAAAGAAAACAAAATTAAAAGATCTCAAAGGAATTCTTGTAAAACAATAGAAAATATTGTTGGACAAATGCCCTTACAGCCAATCTGTTACCCCGTTCCTTGGTGTGGGGCATGTCAGGGACATGCCAGGATCAAACAAAAGGAGGATGGACAAGAATATACAGAGCTCCATCCAGTCATAAACAGCCAGAGGAGTCCCTGTGGGATACAGCTAAGGCCGCTCAGCCCTCGTGCTGCTTTGAGTTGTGCTTGGGGTTGGTTCAGACCCAGCTGTACTGAAGACTGGTGGAGGATGGACGATTACATAGAGTTTGCCAGCAGCAGCTGCCCCTTTAGAACATAGAAAGAAGCTCATAACTGTAGTTAAAATACTGTCTTGCTGTTTCTCTGCCTCCCTCTTTTGTGACATTATATACCTAATTTATATAATAGATATAATAAAGCAACTTTTTACTATTTATCCCTTGCCCATGCATGCATATTCCTTCAAAGTTATTGAAAATACATTAGGATATTATAATATCACAGGTCAGGTAGCGTTACAAGCAGTCACATAAATATTGTTGATTTCATAGTGAACATGAAAAAAAGTCTAAATTTTCTATCTGAAATAGTATGTTTAAAATTACAACTCTTTTACATTTAAATGTTACATTCCTCCATGTAGTTAGTATGATTTTCACTTAGTTATTTATGTGCTTATTATACTGATTGGATATTGACTCTTTTGTTCTTCTTAGCACCACACTCTAGTGCCTATAAAGCTCACAAATAATCAAGAAATTATTAATAACGTTTCACCTGCAGAATTTAAATAGTGTCAGAATTTGACTTGCAGATCTCAAGAAAAATTTGCAAGGCTGACTGTCAGAATAGGTTTTTTTAAAAAATCACAACTTGTCAACTGAGTACACTTAAGAGAGTTAATGAGACAACACATTTTTTAAATACTTAACACACTTAGGATTCTGTATTAGAAAAATCTCAGAGTACAAAGTCCTTCCATTCATTTTTCATGTCTTCCTACAACTGTCAAGACATAATGCTCTTATTTCAGTTTTACTATGGGTCGTGTAAGACTGCAGAGACTGGAACAAGAGCATTCAAGAGGTAGCTGTCCTGAGAACTGACATTTTTAATAGCTAAAGTTCTTCTCTTAAACAGGGGTGAAGCACACGGTTCCCTTCAATCTAATTACTTTATAGATTAATGCTTTTCTACCAGGCTTTCCTTGTCTATGGAGAGTGTGGCAATCCTGTGTTCACCTCTTTTTATCTTAAGATTCTCCAAATTCTCATCTATTTTCCAGGAAAATGTAGTTTCTAGAGAGCTACAAAATGATCGTGCTGAACTTTACCAGTAGAAGGGATTGCTGTCCATATAACAGTTCAATATTTGTTGGCTCCAACACAGTCAGGCAGGGTTTTCTAGCTGACAGCACTCATGCAGAACAAAGGGTGCTTCATTGACATTGAATTGTACATTGAAGTATATATCTGGATATATAACATAAGTTTACAATTTATGCAAATAATATCTAGATATTTATCTGTCAGAATCCATCCAACAAGGTCCTTACTGTTGCTCACAATGACAATACAGAGATAGATATTTAACAATCCTTTTTTTTTTCCTTTTGTCTTCCTACTCATGTCCAATGGATGGCCTTCAAATACATTTTTACTTCATCCATACTTATGGTCCTGTACATAACACTGTTCCTTGCCAGGCAATCTCACCTTGGGCTAATCCCCCCTATCATTTGACACATGTGTACAAACTATATCAAGTTCTTCCGTCTCAGCTTTTCAGAGCTATATATTTTTATTTTGTCCTTTTAAAAAATTCTCACTAGCTCTTCTGCAAAACCATCTCCATTATTTTAAGTTCTTTTTTCCAGTTCCTCTAAGAATGATACTGGAGCATATATATCCACTTACCATTCAGCTGATATTATATTACTGTTCTGAGGAAGAACTCTAACATAGAATTATGGAATGGCTTGGATTGGAAGGGACATTAAAGATCATCTAGTCCAACTCCACTGTCATGGACAGGGACACTTTCCACCAGACCGGGCTACTCAAAGCCCCATCCAGCTTGGCCTTGAAAGCTTCTAGGGAGGGGACATCTACAACTTCCCTGGGCAACCAGTGCTGGTGTTTTACCACTGACATCGTGAAGAATTTCTTCCTAATATCTAATCTAAATCTTCCCCCTACCAATTTAAAATCATTCCCCCTCATCCTAACACTACAAGCTCTTGTAAAAAGTCCCTCCTCAACTTTCCTGTAGCCCTTTCAAGTATTGGAAGGCTGCTATGAAGTCTCCCCAGAGCCTTCTCTTCTCCAGGCTGAACAACTCCAGCTCTCTCAGCCTGTCCTCATAGCAGAGGTGCTCCAGCCCTTTGATCATCTTTGTAGCCCTCCTCTGGACAGTTCCATATTCTTCTTGTGTTAGGAATATGATGAATAAATAAATAAAAATCTAAGATAAGAATCACTATTAAGAAGATTGTTCATTAGTAATAGTAACATTCAAAATAATGAGGAATTAACATGTTTTCAATCTGTGTATAAATTTGTCTATTTTTGCTGTTGCAGAGACAACAGCTTTTTAATAAGTATGTCTTTCAATTCTACAGTAATCATAAGGAAAATATACTTTGTGTTGTCAATATTAAAATTATAAATAATGTGCTAGGTTAGTCATTGCAGATGCCATAACATGATAAGTGAGTCATGATCATTTGATGGAAATGTCTAAAGGTCAAGCAGTTTCTGAAACAGTAGTACAGATCACACCTAAAAGACTCTAACTGCATAGTGCCCAGTTACTTATTTGCGGTTTACTGGAATGTGTAAGTGAAAGACAAATTTAATTACATATACTTTATCAATAACAAGAATACCATGTCTAAGTGTGTGGACAACTAAACTTGGATAAATAATGGAAGCTGAGAGAGTGAAAATATTGTAAAATGATATGACTATGAGTTAAAGGTGTTTGCTGCTATTTATAAGATTTTTGGAACAAAAGCAATGAAGAATCATTAGAAGTATGTCTAGAATATAGGTTAAAGTTTATGAACTGTCACGTGTGATAGAAAGATAACTGTCCTGGCCAAAGTGCAGCATGATGATTAGAGTTCCTAGGTCCAGTCAGTTTTGAAGATTATCATAAACTCTGATAAATGGGCACATGTTACCTCAAATTAATTCCAACATACAGTTAGAGGTGTTCTAACTGAGCCTACTGCTAAACAGAAAAAAAGTACCACAAGCTGATCAGGAGCCACAAGATCGAGTGTTGTTGATAGATTCATCCTATGTTGCTAAAGGGTCTCCCTCCTGTAGCAAGTCTCTTGGACACAACTAACTGAAGTACTGTAAAGCAAAAGAAATGTGAAGAACAGTTAAACCGTAAGGATATTTTGGACTCCAGGACTCCATCTTATCTGAGTCAAAATGGATCTGAGATGGATTGTAACTACTGTGCAATAAACATTCTCAGACTATAGGAGAAATGCGTTTTAAACTCTGACTTGGACAAAATTTTTAAATCTGTAACAATTTATTTATAAAATATACACTTGTTAGTAACCAATTACTTCAATGAATAGTCAACTACTAAAATTTAAAATGAGATTTAACTCTGATGTTTTTATTTTATGATACCATGGAAAACATTTTTTCCCAAAAGTTGGAGGTACAATATAGACGTATAGTTTTAGTCGAGAATTAACTTCTCTTGTTTAAAGCATTATTCTAAATAGCTAAGGATTTCATTATTGCCACTTTTTGTGGAATATAGAGTTTATTTCAGAACTCTATACTATCTTTAAGTCTTGAAAGGTTTTAGTGAAGCCATGTGTTTTGCCTCAAAGTAATTACTTACACCAAGGTAATTACTTACCTCAAGGTAATTATTTACAACTTGCATATTTGTTGTGATAAAGTCAATTTGCTACATTAAAAACCTAGGACCTTTATCATGTCAATCATAAGATTTCCGCATAGAAACAATTTAAAATATTAGTATCACTGACTACTGAAGTTTGTTTCTGTTACATTGCCTTTAAATACTTCTACTGTTTGTGTTGAGCATACCTTGTTACTAGGGGAGCCTGCTGCCTCCCAGGAGCTTGGGTTAGGGATGTCACTAAGAAACTCTCCACTTTGGTACAGCCCACTGGCTGCTGCCCATTACTCCTCTTCTATATGGGAGGAGATGAAGCTGCAGTATGCAGCCCAAGGGCAATCAAGAGAGACTTCGAGGCCACGGGACAGCTAGTTAGGAAATCTGGGGCCCAGGTGACTTTTTCTTCCCTCCTTCCAGTAGTGGGCAGTGACACTGGAAGGGATAGATGGGCCCAGTCTATTAATAAATGGGTCCATGGCTGATGCCACCCAAAAAAATTTGGTTTTTTGGATAATGGAGTGGCCTACACAGCACCAGGCTTACAGGTATAAATGGGAGCCACCTTTCTCAAAGAGGCAGAAGGGTCTTTGCTCAGGGCTCATTGACAGGGCTTTAAACTAGATATGAAGGGGGAGGAGATAATATCAGGCTTGCAAACAACAAGCTGCGGAAAGGCACATTATGGTAGAAGCACGGGATGCTAGCATGGGCCTTCCACCTGTTCCCCTGGGGTGTGCTGGGGATGCTGCAGCACAGTTGAAGTCTCGTGGTGATGAGCTGAGGGCTCCGGGGTAGTAGGAGTCACCAAAGAAACCTCCATGGAACTCCTTAAGGAAAATAAGGGGTGTTCCACTAAGAAGGTTGTACAGCTAACTGCCCAGCTCAAGTGCCTCTACACAAATACATGCAGCTTGGGCAACAAACAGGAGGAACTGGAAACTACCGTGCAGCTAGAAAGCTACGATCTGATTGCAGTTACTGGAACCCGTTGAGTCGAATCCCATGACTAAAGTGTGGCTAACAATGGCTACAAGCTGTTCAGAAGGGATTGACGGGAGGGGAGGAGGCATTGCCCTCTATATAAGGAAACTGATAGAGTGTGAAGAACTGTTCCTGAAGAATAGTCATGAACGGGTCGAAAGCTTATAGGTGAGAATAAAAGACCAAGGCAACAAAAGGAACCTTGTGGTTGGAGTCTACTACAGGCCATCTGATCAATGGGGGCCTACTGATGATGCTTTTGTCCTCCAGCTGCAGGAGACTTCATGCTCACAAGATCTTGTCCTACTGGGGGGCTTCAACCACGCTGACATCTACTGGAAATTAGCACGGCAAGCTATAGATAATCCAGTGTATCAAAGATAACTTCTTAACTCAGATAATAGACACCCTTACCCTAGGGCATATCATACTGGACCTGATGGTCACCAATGCAAGTGAGCTCATCAGTGATGTCAAGATCGGAGGCAGCCTGGGATGTAGTGATCACGCATTGGTGTAGTTCAGAGTCCTGAGGGATGTGGAACAGGCGAGGAGTGTAGTAAGAACCCTAAAATTTAGCAAAACAAAATTCCAGCTCTTCAAAGAGTTAGTCAGATATTAGGAGGAAACTCTTCATGAAGGTGGTGAGGCACTGGCACATGTTGTCCAGGGAAGTTGTAGATGCCCCCTCCCTGGAAGTGTTCAAGGCCAGGTTAGATGGGGTCTTGAGCAGCCTGGTCTGGTGGGAAGTGTCCCTGCCCATGGCAGCGGGATTTCAAATGGATGATCTTTAAGGTCCCTGCCGACTCAAGCCATTCTTTGATTCTGTGATTCATTATATGGTATAGAATAAAGGGCAGATATATCATCTGTGTTAGATCATGTCATTAAATTGGATCTAGAGCAGCCTCGAAGGCTTCCTCACTCCTGACTTTCGTCCTTTTTTCTGGGTACTGGGATTTCCACAGAACAGTCTTACTCCTGACATTTGTGGCAAACGAGGCTTTAAGTGCCTCAGCTTTTTCTATACACTGTGTAACCAGAACCCCCCCACGACTCCTTATATACTTATAGTACTTTATGTACTACAGAAGTCTTTTTGCTGTCTACGTCCCTTTCCAGATTCAGCACCAGTATTAATGTTTAACTTGGCTTTAATGGACTTACTTTAATCAAATAAGCAATATTTTTAAGTTAAGTGTGCAGAAATTCCCTAAAGTTTTATGATAAATACATAGAGAAAAATCATGTGATGTTGGACAATAAAGTTTCCTTCCAGCTTCTACTTAGTCCCCTGCTTGTCAAAGCAACGATTCCTGTAATCATTCTATGTTTTGATGAGGAACGTTCCGAAAGAAAAACAGTTTCAGGATCTAGTCCCTACTGAATAATTTCAGTATTTGCAATATACAGAACTGCCCTCTGATCTGTTAATGGGGGGAGTTACAGAAAAGGAGCACCTGGTGGTCATGAGATATATTTCAAAAGGTTAAGTATAAGTTAAATCCCATAAATCTATACAAAGTAAAAGAAAAATGCACAGCCATGAGCAATGTTCTGTAGAAAATAACAGTGTTCAGTATCTACTCCAGCTCAATTTGTGTTACACTTAGCCTGAGGAAATGAGAATAGCACGAGAAATTAATGATGGATGTTGAAGATAATCCTGTCATCAAAACTCTTTTAGCTGGAAAGACACAGCACCTCTTAGTCTGTATAAAGTTGGCCATAAGAGTATTTTAAAAGATACTGCAACCGATACAATTTCATATATATATAATCTTAGTAGGAATCATAACTTATTTTTTTATGTTACAAATGGCAAGAAGCAGGAGACCGTTGACTTTTTTTTTCTCTATTTAATGAGATCTTTACTTTTAAAATAATTATCTTTTTAAACCTCACTTCTGAAATAGCCTTGAAGTTCAATTTCAAGCACGCTCTACTTTAAGCATGTACTTAAGTTTCTTTGATTCCAGTGACATTTGCATCAGTCTAAATACACTTAATACCGGAGAAATTATTTTGTTTTCTTTTCCATGTTGATGGCATAAAATTTATGGGTTTTGTAATGTTCATAATCTGGGGTTTTTTTGCCTGTTCTTATTAGTGTTCTTCTTAGTGGATTTGCTGATGTAATTCTATTAATATTGAATGGGAAATGCAAGGTACTGTTACAGTTTTACGGGAGATTAGGGATTCAATTCTGCTAAATCCTGGAGACCCAGAAGAGATAAAGCTTAGGGTATACTTTAACTAATATTTCATAATATAGCATGTACTAAATAGAAAATGCGCATCATCACCCTCTAAAGTCTAGAAAACTTTTGTGTTTTCTCATTCTCCCTTTAAAACAAAGTTCTAGGACTTCTCTTCTAAAATTTATTTGGTTTTAAGACAATTGGATTAATAAGTGAACAATAAAGTCTCTACATGGCCTGAAACTGCTTTGTAAAATACTACATTCTAATTGCTCTAGGGAAGTATTTTATATGTATATATATTTAATTATTAATTTGAGTAGTAGATAAAATTATAATTAATTTAGTTTCTTTCAAATTGCAGTAGTTTTAACCAATAAAACTGGAAAAAATTCTGATTGGTAAGTTGATTTAAAATATTCTACTCTCCTTTCTAATAGTCTAAAAATTTTTTCTTCCTGTGTTGAAAGTAAATAATTATTATTTGGTTTATTTCTAAAAAGAAAAGAAATAAAATCTCATCTTCTTTATACGCACACGTTATTTTATGTACAGAAAAGGCACATGAATTTTTGCTGTAGAAGATCTAACCTACTATATATACAAACCAACAAAATTTCCCCAAAGTTTATGTAGTTTATGAGGTTTATGTAGTTGTAAGATATTTGCATTTTCTTGTGTTTTTAATTCTTTCAATTCATGAGGTCCTCTGTTGCAGTCATGAGGTTGAAATGGCTGTATAGTGGAACAGCCTCTAATCATTTTTAGCAGGATCCAGCCAGAGAATTTGTCATGTATCTGTGAAAATTTGTGTGTATGAGAAGAAAGATAAAAAAACATGAATAAAGTGCTAAAATGTACTGAAGTTGCGGTAAAATGTAGCTGTCAGTCAAACCATCTCAAGCTGCACTAGAAACATGAAGTAAATCCCTTGTTTGTGAGGAGAGTTACTTTGTCCATCAAGATTATCACGAGGAAAAAGTCCTGTCTATAATGATGTCATTTATTCTTCCTTATATAGTAAGGTGACTCACGTTACTCTTACCTTCATAAAGTCAACAAAAGCGTTTGGGAATCTCCTTTAAAGAATTTTCACTTCAGATAACCATCCCAGTCATTCTTTGAAAGATTAATAGTTGCTTTAAGGATGGAATTCACTTCCTGAAATAGATATCTAAAGTAGGTCAGATGACTCATATACTCCGTCTGCTTATTTCCTTTTGTTGTGTATAAATTCGTAGATGATGTATGTAGTTAAAAAGGAAAGGTAACCCATTCAGCATATCCATATTGACATAACGAATGCTTGTCTAGGTAATACCAGAACTAGATAGGGAGCTGCCATGAAATCTCTTCCTAATCCAAGGCAGCAGCAACCCTACAGCAGACAGAAAACAGGTTAAATAGTTATTTGTGTTCACACTGTTATAGTATCTCTCTCTTCTGAACTCGTTATAAAACTGACTAGTATCTGCCTACTTGATGTTCAAACCATAAGAAACTGAGTTGTCTGGTTTAGAGTCATAAAAAAGGGTTGTGAAAGAACTCATTAGGTGGCATCTTGCTCTACTTTTAGTCTAGTGGAGGGTTAGCATGTCTAAAACATTTCTGACAGACATTTGTTTAGTTTGTTTTAAAAATTATCCTATTGTGGCTATTCATAAGAGAACTCCATTGTCCCTGTGCTTTACTTTCTTAATAAAAATACGTTTGTCTTACTGCACTTTAAGCCTTTTGGTTTGACTCTAATCTTAAAGGATAAGACTTGGAAAATAGCTTATCCTCTTCTTCCCTGCAACTAGTTTCATATGAGTTTGAAGACTCGTCTCAGTACTTTTTCACAAGATTAGTCTTAGTAATTTTAATCTTTTATTGTAGGTGATGTGTCTTAAATCTCTAAGCAACAAGAAATTTCAAGAACACCTGTCCTAGGTGAGGGAAGAAGATTCTCCTAAAATCATACCGAAGAACTCAACTCTGAACTCTGTTTTATCTGGGGTTACAAATACCGATGGGATCTGTAATTCAGGAGAAAATCAGGTAAAATTTCTCCTTTCATCTTGAAGTAGTTTCTTCCCTAATATAAAAGGGGAAAAAAAGTTATTTAAAACTTCCAAGTACATCATCTGCCAGACATGAGTAAATTTAAACAGAGTTTATAGAAAAATCATGCTGCTCCTACAAAATAATAAAAGATTGTCTTCAAGAAACCTTTTACTTATTGTCATTTTCAGCCACTACTAGAAAACACTGTTTATAAGCAAAATTAACAGAAAGAAAAATTACAATATTTTTTATTTTATTATCATCACTGTTTAAAAGTAACAACTTCAATAGATGGACAGCAATTTGTTTTTATTGTTTGGTTAGGGTTGTTATTTCTTTTTTTCAGTGGTAATTAGTCCCCCACATATCAGGTTATAGTCTAAGTATCGTAACTCTTAAATTCTATTGTAATGTCAGTGCTTAAATAACAACTGCCATGACTGGTAAACCAGAGATCCCTGCCTATGGTAGGGGATTAGACTAGATGATCTTTGAAGGTCCCTTCCAGTCCAAGCAATTCTATGATTTTACGAAAAATGTTCTTATGTGTGAATACCTGCAGCATCTACAAAAGTTTAACCAATCTGCTCTGAAAGGTCCAAGACGTCCACTGACAGACGGTCCTCAGGTTCTATATATTTACCATGAAAAAGGTTTTCACAATGTTTTTCTTGCTTCACTAAATTCTAGAATTAATCTAAAAAAGTGTAAATATCTTCCTAAAGTAGCCTGGCAAGCCAACATAGGGGAAGCAGATATGTGGCTCAGCCTAGAAAAAAGTATAAAAACAGAGTAACCGACAAAATTATATTTGAAGAGGGCAACAGGACATCATGCTTATATTGTGATTTCAGTACATTGCTGTATCACTCTGCTTAACTGAAATCCCATGTAGCATCAAATATGTTCAAATGAGTAAATTTGGAGTTAAAATATTAAACTCTTCTCATGTGGAATATCTATGTGGGGTGTTGGTTCTGGCTGGCTGCCAAGGGGCCAGGAAGCTGCTGTCACATTCCCTCTCCTCAGCAAGATGAGAGGAGAAAGTGAGATGAAGGCTTGTGGGTCACGATAAAGGCAGTTTAATGAAAAAAAGTAAGGTTGCACACAGAAGCAAAAAAAAAAAAAAGGGTTATTCTCTTCTTCCTATCAGCACTTGTCCAACCACTTCCTGAAAACAGGGCTTCAACTTGCATAAAAGTTGCTTTGGAAGACGACTGCCTTACTTACTAATGCCTTCTCTGTACACATCTTTTTCTCTTAGTTTTTACTGCTCAGTATGACATCTGCTTGGCCTGCTAGGATCAGCTGTCCTGGCTGTGTCGCCTTCCAGTCTCTTGCCTCTTGTCCATCCTCAGCCTCTCGACCTTTGAGGAAGGTGATGTTGTGAGTTGGAGAGACAGACTCGATCCTGTGTAAGCACTGCTGAGCAGTAACCAAGAGACTTAGGTTACAAACACTATTCTAGCTACTAGTACAAAGCACAGCACTATATGGACTACTATGAGGAAAGTTCACTCCATCCCAGTCAGACCTAGTACAATCTTAAACAATCTGGTCGGAGAGTACTGGGCACATACAAAATGGACAATTACAAGATATTTTGTATTGTCAAGTTACTAATCAGATTTATTTACGCTTAATGGACAAGATATAAATATGATGTTATTTAATGTCAACTGCCTCTAAATCACATTTAGAAACGTCACAGTGGTGGTTTATCACTAAGCCAGCCATTGACTGGATTTAAGGATTAGTTCCGAGTCATTCTCTTCTAATTTAACTTGCTTTGTTCTAATTGTCAGATTATGATAGGACACAAGTTTCAAGCTATATGTAAAGGAGGTTTCTGTGCATATGTTAAGAATGATACAGGCACTCAGAAAACAATAATACTACCATAAGTCAGAATGTCTCAGGCAGAATTTATTGGAAAGGAGTCCTGGATCAGATCAGATAGCTAGTCAAAATGAGAAATATAAGATTTGCAGCAGAAAGGAGTAGAAAAAGATCTGTGAGCATTAGAAAGATGTAAATGATAACGTTGTGCATTACAATGTTTGCAGTTATTCTGTTTACATCAGAATCACTTGCCAGCTTTTTGCAAGAGGCAACCTGTCTGATAAACAAGAAGAAAACGTGATGAAGTAAAGGAACATGAGGCAAAGAGAGGAGCTGAATACAAATGAGTGCTAACTGAAAATATTGAAGAATATGCTAAAAAAAGAAAAGAAAAGAAAAGAAAAGAAAAGAAAAGAAAAGAAAAGAAAAGAAAAGAAAAGAAAAGAAAAGAAAAGAAAAGAAAAGAAAAGAAAAGAAAAGAAAAGAGAAAATGCAAAAAATTGTCGGAGATTAAATGCAATGAGAGAAAAAAAATAAGCAGAGGGAAAGAAAATTAATGAGTGGAAAAAGTAAGAGTTAGAAAAATAATTAAAAGAACCAAAGACCTATTATAAAAATAGTAAAAAAAAATCCATGCTGAAAGGAATAACTGGAGAAAGAAAATAAACAGTGAAGGTGATGATGTTGAATAAGTGAAAGACTGAGAGACCTTGAGATATGCTTCTATTTTATGATGCAATTTACTCAAAAGAAATGGAATTTAATGGATTTTTCTTGTTTTGTCGAAATATTTGTGATGTCTGTCTCAAGCTAATGAAGAATAACTTGGATATTGGAATGCTGAGCCAGAGGCCACATTTAACCCAGAAGATGTCAAGAAGAAAGCATGGCACATTATTTCTCATTCAGGTCAATGGTGCTGCTGGGTAGAAGGAAAGCATAGAAGACAAAAAAGGTCCATGATCAGTTTTCCTATCAATAATGTAGTTTCTTCCTCTTCTTCTATAATGTAGACCTAATATGTTGTTTTAAAAAGAACACCTTTATTTCTCATTAAAAATATAATATCATAAATGTTATCCTGTGTTATTCAAGTTATCATTTGTTATTCCAGGTTCTTATTGGATCTGCTGAATATTTGTGAAAATGTTCTTGATTCCAAAACTTTCACAGATATTAACATGAGTGAATATTTGTTTTAAAATCTTACCAGAGTGTATAAATAATTTATTAATCATTATTCACCATTCAACATTTTTTATTCATTATTCATTCATATACTATAGAAATGAGCTGCTCCATTATAAGAATGTAAATGGATATATGTTATAGCTTAAATAGTTTCTGTCCTCCAATTAGATAGAAGAAGTAATACCATGACGATGTAGATGACTAATAACACATCATGAATATTGAACAATAGATAGTCTAAATTAACATTTGGAAACATCCTGCAGAGAAGAAGTTATTTGTCCAAACTATTTGTCCAATACTTACAAATAAATAGACATTGGGATTGGTTTCTGAATGATTCATGAATAAAAAGCAAGACTAAAGGCCTATTTCAAAATCCTTCAAAATCAATGGAAAGATCCCCACTGGCTTTAAATAACTTTTGAATAAGTTCTCCAAGTGTGCAATTGATATTATTTACAGTAAGTATTCCAGCCACACAGTGCTTCACCATACGTGGTTAATAAGAATTTTGTGCTTTAGGGGAAAAGGTAAAAGATAGAGTCACATTTCCTCCTAAAGATATCATTTAGCAAAATCCTGACACAGCATCTTTTTCTCCTATATCTTTCCTGTCCATGTATGTTTAAAAAAAAAAAAAAGAAGAAAGGAAAAAAAAAATCAAGCTGTGTTTCTATGGAGGAAAAAAAAAATATACTCTATCTTTTTCAAATCAGAAAGAAGACAAACCATTTTTGCCTATGTAACACAAAAAAATTTTGACATTTTAAAAGAGTATCTAACACCTGCGCATTCATCTTGATCCGCAGGATTGACTATGGCTAGTTCAGTCTGGATGCAATTTGCATACTTGAGCGGTGAAAGTAGTTCACTGGGTTTGATCTTTCCTTACTGTGAGACAAACATGTCAATTACAGTTTGTTTCTTGAAGCCAAAATTGTGGTGCTTTGCATTCTTTAGTACAGTAAACACTGAAAGAGTTTTTATTTCCTCTGAAGATCTTATGATCTAATTGATCTTTGCATGAGGAAAATGAAAAGGTCTTGCACTGAAGCTTATGGAACTCCTACACTGATTAGAATCCAATTCAAGATCTATGATGGAAGCCTTCCTTTTGATCTGTACACCAAAAAGGTCATTCAGAAGCAGAGTGATATCTAAAAGACTAAATGTTTTTGCTAAACTGTGTCAACAAGTTTTCTTTAAAGCTTAGAGAAAATGTAATAGTGGATAGGATTCATCCTCAAGTACCAGTAACCACTCAGGATGTTTTGTATATTGTCTATTTAAAGCATGGGGAAACAGAAAAGTGAGAGTTAATAGCAATGAACAAAAGATTTAAAGTAAAACTTGAGAATTTAAGTACCTGACAATATTCTTGATGATCTCACAACTTTTTTATAGATAATCAAGTGGTTCATACAGTTAACATAAATCATAATATTAACAAGAAACATATTTTTTCTACTCTTGTTTCTATCTTTTTCAAAACATAGTGATTCATGAAGCAGTTCATTAAATTGATCAGGCATTGCTTAGGAGTTGCCCTCCTTAAATAAAAATTACTTATTTTCATAGAAACGAACTTAATTTACCAAGCTCATTATTTCTTCTGAAATCAAAAGAAGTTATTATTGGAAAAGGAACTCCTGCAGTGAATTTCAAAGCTTTTTTTCTGATTTCCTTTTTAAGTTGATTACGCCATTAGGGCTCATCCGAATTGGTTTCCAAATTACTCTTTATATTCAATTTTCCATCCTGTGGGAATCAGGACCAATCATCAATGGAAATACAATTCAAAACTATTTTTTTTCCGTAACACTTGTTTAGAGCAAAGCTTTGCAAATGTTTTAAGTTGGTCTGAAATAAATAAAAAAAACCCCACAAACAGTTGAGATCATTCAACCAAAAGACAGTCAAGTAGCAGGTCAGTGAAAGAAAAACACTACTTTGATTATTTCACAAGACTGTTTTGATACTTCTTTATGATCTCAATTATCCACTGATTTTTACACAACAGTTTGCTGAGAATTTAGGACCGATGGTATGAAATAAAATGAGTATACAGCCATGCTCCTTGTGTCCCTTAACAGTATGCTTATTTTAGGGGGACGTTTAATTTGTAAGGCTAGAGTAGACACTGTATTCTAGTATCAAACTGTTTGCCTAAGAGTGAAAAGGTGAAAGGATTCATTAGGAATAACAGTGGGAGTAGACTACAGCCTATACTATTTTGAAGAGTGAGGATCTATTAACAGGCTAGAATATGGCAGGCTTGTGTTGCAGTCGATGTATAACTTGAAAGGAAGCAAAAGCTGTTTGCATGGAATTAGAAAAAGAATATTTTTAATTTCAAGAAAAGTCTTCATAAAATAATTAAATACTCCAGTTGCCTCAGTTGTCCATGTTTAATCATTTCTTTTTTTAAAAAAAAGAGATGTTTGAAGTCATGCATAAAACTAATGATATTGGAATATTTCAGTATATTCACCTGTGCTTTTTCATTCTTAAACAAATCAAAACTCTCCCTTGAGTTATCAAGAACTACAAAACAGCAGTAAAAGATGCATTTTATCAGACAATATCCCTCATTTGAAACTTCAGGGTGAAAAAGCTGCTGCTTTTGAGACGGGAATGTTCCTTAGGTTATTTTTTTCTTCCGTGACTGGTAGGTATTTAAAAGCATCAGATCACAGTTTTAATAATTTTATTGATTTGCTTGTCGACTAAAGAACATAAGAGTTTAATTTATGACCTTGCTGCATGCAAGACAGAAACTGAGACAGTAGGAAGAACCTTACAAAACAGCAAGATACCTGGAATTCATCCTGAAATATTAATTATGCATCTGGCAGTACAAAAAAGCCTGATTCATAACCCATTGAAATAAATTAATTATGTATCTGGCAAACTCCAAAATCCACTGCAGCCAAAGGAAGTCTTAGGAGTCTCTGACTCCACTGGGCTCCGGATCAAACTGCAGGAGGACAAGCAGAATTAGGCAGGGAGGAGCGGATTCACCAGTCCTGCTGGGAGCAGAGCATACTCAGATCAAGGAGATAAAAGTAGCAGCTGGCAGCATGTAAATACCCTTAGGCATTCAGAAATGGGTCTCTCACACAGAACGAAAGGGGAGGAGGGTCTGCCACCTGCTGAATTTACAAGTGACCTATGTATTTTCATCCTCTGCAAATCCCAGTGAGAGGCAGTTGAAACAAATAGCTTCCTGGTGAAAGCATAAAGGTACGAAACCTCACCTTAGTTGCTGGGGTACGATCACGTCTAGATTTCAGCAGGAATTTCTCCAACCCTGTACCCTCTAAAACTCTCATTGGGCTCTCCCTAGCACTCCTGAGAAGTAAGTAGAAAGTCTAGCCTAATATGAGTGATGAATACTAAAAGTCGAGGGTCTTTCCTGTTAGAGGAAGGCATGGTCAGATTATTGAGAAGCTCATGCCACACCAGAGAAAGCTTTTCTACAGAGATCTCTTGGCATCTTTAAGCCACACTAGTTGGTTTAAGCTGTTTGACTGTTGTTAAAACAGATTTTGAAGACTAAAAATTAAATCTACTGGGCACTCCTTAGGAATGAAGCAGAGGTTACAATTAGAAATTCTGAGACAGAAGAAAACACCAAGAGAATTAAGATAAGCACAAACACAACTAAGATTTTCCATCCTTTTCTGCTTGTGCACTGCTTGCACGTAATTTTCCTTTTTACTGAACAATGAAAAAAGAGGGTACTTTGCTCTGTGCCTCTGAAAATCAAATGGAGATTTTCCTTTTTTAATGTTGTTTTAAGTGAAGTGAAGCGCAGTGTAATGTCTTTTCAGTATTGAACCTCTGAGATGTTTGCAGAGAAAAGAAAGGACTTAAAACTTGAGTAGTGTTTCATTCAGTGGCTCCCACCACAATGCATGGGGACTGTTTACTGTTTGGTTTGCTTTTTTCGTGTATGTACTACGCTTAGTAATTTTTTACATCTATCTACACATTGATACACTCTGAGAAGCGAGAATTAAAAAAACCCTAAAATATACATGAGCAAATATAAGTAAACAAAACAAAATTAACAACCAAAACACACCATAAATATCCCTGATCTCACAGTACACTAGTTTTCCTGAGAAAGAGAGGTTTTTTTATTGGTAGCTTGTATGGGTCTATCTTTTGGATTTGTGACGACATCGTGCTAAGCAACAAAAGCTGATGGAGAAGGGGGAAGGGAGAGAGTTTTTAGGCTTGACATTAGGAAGAAGTTCTTTACTGAGAGGGTGATTGGCCATTGGAATGCGCTGCCTGGGGAGGTGGTGGAGTCACCGTCCCTGGAGATGTTTAAGGAAAGATTGGATGAGGCACTTGGTGCCATGGTGTAGTTGACAAGTAGGAGTAGGTGTAGGTGTTGGGTCATAGGTTGGACTCGATGATCTCAGAGGTCTTTTCCAACCTTATGATACTGTGATACTGTGTGATACTGTCAGTTCAGAGTTATGGTCTTTGTCTTTCCAATTAATCTTCATGCATGCTGGAGCCCATCTTTCCTGGAGATGGCCCTAAACATCTACCTGCTGACTGGAAGTAGTGAATCAATTTCCAATTTTACCTTGCTTGTGCACGCAGCTTTTGCTTTACTTATTAAACTACCTTCATCTCAACTCTCTACATCATCCCACCACAGAAGAATGAGAGAGCAGCTGCGTCGGGCTGAGCTGCCTTCAGGGTTAAACCACAACACACAGTTAGTTCAGAAAGCAGAACTAAGTGAAATTGATACAGTATAATTCGATATATCTCTGTGATTCCCATATCTATGGAAGAAGAGTGGGTCACTACTTTACTAAAGATTAGTACGACCCTGGCAACGCATTTTTACACAATAACGGCAGCAGCAAAATTTATGGGAAAGCAACAATTCTCATAAATGACAGGGATGGGGCCTGCGTTGCTCAGTACCCACTTCAGCAGTGAAATCTTACAAGATGTCCTTTTAATTTCATGGTGGAGAACAGATATTTCTTACAATGTTATACATACAGTACTGTGAAATAATAAAAAAGGAACAAAACAGTTGTAAGGTTCATCCCAACGACTATGAAAAATAGGAAGCTTCCAGGAAGACTTATAACAGTGAAAAGGCGTAAGAAAATTCATTGAGATCAACCATGACCTTAACAAGACTGGGAGATGACTAACAGGGAAAGCCTATAGCAATTACTATTTATTGTGTTTCTGAAGATGTATAATTTCGGTTCTGTCTCAAGAAAAACAAAAAACTGAATCTGCTTTATTATGGATTCTGGTTTTGTGGGGCCTTGTTGTTGGACTGGGTTTTTTTGGGGGTGGTGGTACAAATTAATCATCCTATGATTATATGCTAAATGTCATTATTGGAAGTATTACACATGTGCACATGAAAGATTTCTTTGTTGCATAAAAGTTGCATTAGAAACTTATAAGAATAAGAAAAATCCATAATGGGAGAACAAAATAGTTTGGTGTTTTGGCTTTGTAAAATAAATTACTTTAACCATTCAATTTTTCCCCTCTAATGTCATGATAAGTGCATATAATTAATTATGATAAATAATTTAGTTTTATAATTTTACTTGTTTAAAAATAAATATATATCTATTGTCCATGGTTCTTATAGTCAAGATTCTAATACTGTAAAACAGACTCAGATTTCTGAAAATTTCAAAATTCAGTTTCTCTGAGATTGAACTTAAATGTAAATTGAGGGAAGTTTTCAGAAGGCTCTTAGCTGGATCAACGATATTATAAGCAGAAGTGTCCTCAAGATCTGTTTCAGATCTCCATCCAAAACTAACTCTTGAAATTTTCCATATCAGAACAATGATTAATGTATGTTAAAAGAGCAGTGGACAGTATATTTATGAAATGTCTTTTCTTTATACATCTGTTTAAGTATTTTTTACATTTTTGAAACAGATTCTGATTTTGCTCTGCTCAGTACTACTTATCCAGCAGTAGGATGACCTATTTTTGTATATATTTTACATAAGAAGAAATCTTAAAGAATCTGAGTGTAAAACCATGGATTCTAACTTCTGTTGGAAACATAACAAAGTTTGAAAATCAAGAATGTTCTGCTAAAATGCTATGTTTTAATTATCCATGAATTATATCACCTCATTATTCACTATATTTTATGACTGCTTCTTTATTTTTCATTATATATTATGAATTAACACAGAGAAATAAAAACAACTAAATATGAAGAGAAATATAAAAATCTATTAAAGAAGTAACTTAGTCACATGAATCTGTTGAATATTGAAAAGTTGTGAGCTCTAATTTAACAAATGCCAAAACCAATATTAAAACAATATTGTCTTCCACCGTTTTCATGTATTAGTTCACTGTGAGGACTGTAAATATAAATGTAAATGCTGTGTTAATGATTTTAAATAAAACTAAAATCAAAGAAGAAATCACAGGAATAATTTACACTAACGAAACAAGAAATTATGACAAATAACACTATGTCAATGCTCCAGTGCTGTAATGATTTTAAATTAGAAAAGCAATATTTACAGAACAGGTTGCTCATTTAACATTTTTAAGATCTGTCAATAAGACCACTTATAGCATGAAACAGACTATTTGTTTTGATTAAAAGAATATTTCCCAACGAAAATACTCGAGGAAATATCAGGAGGGGTTCTCGACTTGTTCAGTGCTTAGATTGTTCCTACATATCACAAGGGTTTGAGAAAGAAGCAAATAGTGCTTGAGGGTCTGAAAAAACATGAATGTGGTTTGTAGATAACCTGTTGAGGTTACTGAAGAATATTGTTCCAACAAATGGTGGGAAGCTAGAGATCTGATTAAATCCTTGGCTATACTGTCTGTACTTATTTACAGTGTGCCAGCTGATGGACAATAGGAGTGCTCTCTCATACTGAAATAAACTTTCTAATAGGTCATTAGTGCTGAGTAAAGCAGATATTAAATAATGTTTAAAAAAGATTAGCTAACGGTTATGATTTTGTTTTAATTTTGTTTTTTAAATTTAGGAAAGTCAGTCCTGTCTGTGAAGGGCCCTGTTCACTGATCGATTTCTTCCACACTGACATGTGCCTTGTGTCCAACAGGTACTATGGCACCAAGTCTGAATGAGTTATGCTTGCTATTCTCATTTACTTAGGCTGCTAAAAATTCTCTAAGCTGATCTGGCAAGGAGGTAAGATGTCATCTGGATGAGTAGCCTAACGTTTCAGGGACAATGAGAGCATAAAGTGCTTTGTTTAGTTACTTATATTCTCCAAGTTTAAAAATCATTAAATCATATAAAAATAAATTACACAAAGAACCATAGCATGATAGTATCACTCTAAAAAAGTATGGTTGAAAAGATCATGTGCTTTTTTGAAGAAGATCATGAATATATCATTACTGAAGTGTTCTTTCTCAATGAAAAGATTTTATTTTGGTTGGGACATTTTTCAGTATAGTGTTTCAACTGCAAGCCAGACACTTCAGCTTTAAAATTTTAAAATATCCAAATATTCATTTATTCAATACAATATAGATATAATAGATGTAATTTGGCCAATATGCATAACACAAAGAGAAAATAGGAATTTAAGATAATTAGATTGTAGACCCAAATCCTGGCAGCACCTGAGACAGATCCAATTTTACTTAAGCCCAGAAGGGAAACAGGAATTCTTTGTCATTTTACAAGTGCATGACCTAAAATTTCTTGTCCTTTTAAGACATTTGAAATAGTTGAATTGAAAGCAACTATTTCTATTCATAGTGTTTAAAGGACAGATTGATTAATAACTCAAAGTTATATTATAACCTCTGCTTTAAACAACCTGAATTCTTAGTTGTTTCAGCCATCTTCAGTTTCTGTTTCCAGATTGACTGCTCAGTAAAGGGAACCAGCTAGTCTGCAGATCAAGTGGAATATTGTCTTTCTTTATACTGAAGTCTTGATATCTCATTTTTCATGTTGTGGACACACAAGCTTCCAATAAGGTTCATTTGCTATTGTAAAATAATTATCCTCCATAGCATGGAATTTGTTCCAGTCAACAAGATCTTTTCAACAATTTGACTTAAAATGCTCAGAAAATAATCCAAAAGAGTAAAAAAAAACGGATGTGCATGCTGGAAGCAGATCACATCAGTACTATTTTCCTAAGATAAGGACAGAAAGAAGTAGACATATAAGAGTCCATCCATACTTTAGCTAGATTTTCAAGAGACAGGCCGACATCTAAGTTTTCTGCACCGCATTGCGCATCACTAAAAGGTTTTGAGAGCTGGTGATAGATACGATTTGACATTGTGGATACACTAATAGTGCTTTTATTTCCCTGTCACTCTAATGTACTTATGCATAAAAATGCAGCTACATTATATCTCATGTGAAGGACTCTATTTTATTAATACACATTTTTTCAGAATCTTTTTGTTTGTACTTCTGAGTGTATTTGATAATCAAGTTCTGGAAATAAAAACATCTGATTTATCTGACCAGTCATGTGAAAGAATTCAAATGGCAAGATTTGAAAGCAATTTGAAGTGTAAACAACAACAATATAAACCAAATGTTTAGTAAATCCAAGGAAAATTTAAATTTTATCTAAATATAAAGACAACATACATTTCAGCGTTACAAGCAATATATATACGTAATGTGAATATATTGACAACATACATCTCTGAATATTATTTTCAGTTTAAGGATATTAACAGAATAAATTCTTTAAACATATATTTGCTGTGCATGGATCACTCATATCTATGCAATGTTATATAACACAAAGTAGCTCTGATCGTACGCTTCCTATAAGTCTCACATATCAATGCTCTTAATACTCATATGCTAGGGGTTCATATATAATAAACGTGTTTCCTGTTTTCCTCATTAGAAGTCTATACACCCTCTCATAGTTATCTTTATACCCCAAATACTTCATCTTTTGATCTTCTTCCACTACTATAATTTTTTAGCACTCTTGCTTTGCTGAGAAATACTGACATCAGTAGAAACACACTCATTTTCACAAGTGCATTGTATATAATGTTCTTCTCCACTAGCTAAGAAGATATCTGACTTATCTAGACCACCTGCTTACTTATTTCTGCTTCAATGTTTGTCTTTTTATTCCCACGCCATATTCTCATCTCACAGTTCACAATTTTAGAGTCCAAAATAGACTTTATTGTAGTTCTGTCACTTATTGTCAAAGAGATTATGCAAATGCATCTCTAACTCTATATGAATCTTCAATTTTTTCAAAGCATTATGACAGATGTGTTTATGGCTGGCAGCCATGCCCTTGAGCCAAAGTAGTGATTGTTCCTGCCTGAACCAATTGGCCTTTTGCTTGTATTGTGTTTTCACAGGTTTTTAGAAGGGAGTCAGAGCAGGGTCTTAAGCAGGAGGGCAAATGAGCACCAGCAGTAGATGAAGATGAATATCATCTATGGATTTGTATCAAAGGCAACTAGAGTCAGGGAACATGTGGCTAGAAAAATTCATGATAAGATGAAAAATACAGTAGAAAAAAAAATGTTAATTTACATTCACACAGTATCACAGTATCATAAGGTTGGAAAAGACCTCTGAGATCATCGAGTCCAACCTATGACCCAACACCTACATCTACACCTACTCCTACTCCTACTTGTCAACTACACCATGGCACTAAGTGCCTCATCCAAATTTTCTTTGAACACCTCCAGGGACAGTGACTCCACCACCTCCCTAGGCAACGCATTCCAATGAACAATTACCGTCTCAGTGAAGAATTTCTTCCTAATGTCAATCCTAAACCTCCCCTGGCGAAGCTTGAGACCGTGTCCTCTTGTTCTGTCACCGGTCACCTGAGAGAAGAGACCAACCCCTGCCTCACTACAACCTCCTTTCAGGTAGTTGTAGAGAGCAATGAGGTCTCCCCTGAGCCTCCTCTTCTTCAGGCTAAACAACCACAGCTCCCTCAGTCGCTCTTCACAGGGCGTGTGCTCCAGCCCCTTCACCATCCTCGTTGCTCTCCTCTGGACACACTCCAGCATCTCAACATCTTTCTTAAACTGAGGGGCCCAGAACTCACACAGCACTCAAGGTGCGGCCTGACCAGTGCCAAGGATAAGGGAATGATGACCTCTCTAGTCCTGCTGGCCACACTATTCCTGATTCAGGCCAGGATGTCGCTGGCCTTCTTGGCCACTTGGGACCACTGCTGGCTCATGTTGAGTTTCCTGTCCACCAGCACTCCCAAGTCCCTTTTCGCCTGACTGCTCTCCAGCCACTCTGTCCCCAGCCTGTAGCTCTGCATGGGGTTGTTGTGTCCAAAGTGTAGAACCTGGCATTTGGACTTGTTAAACCTCATGCTGTTGGAGTCAGCCCATCTCTCCAGCCTGTCAAAGTCCCTCTATAGGGCCCTCCTACCCTCCAGCAGATCGACACTTCCTCCCAGCTTGGTGTCATCTGCGAACTTGCTGATGAAGGACTCGATCCCCTCATCCAGATCATCAATAAAGATATTAAACAGGACCGGGCCCAACACCGATCCCTGAGGAACACCACTAGTGACCGGCCACCAACTGGATGAGACACCATTCACTACCACCCTTTGGGCTCGGCCATCCAACCAGTTCCTAACCCTGCACAGAACATTCCCATCCATGCCACGGGCTGTCAGCTTGTCCAGTAGTCTACTATGGGAGACGGTGTCAAAGGCCTTGCTGAAGTGCAGGAACGCCACATCCACAGCCTTCCTCTCATCCACTAGGCGAGTCACATGGTCATAAAAACTCAAAAAAATACATTCATTTTTACTTCCAATGATTTACTTCTAATGTTATATTTTTGTTGATTTTTCCTCTTTCCAGACTGTTATATTTATATACTAATATATCATGTTACATGTGTAAATGCTCAAATACCAATATCAAGTCCATTAATGAAAATTCAGTTTAGCAACGTAGCAAACTGACTAAACATATAAAGAGGAAAAAAAAAGTTAGTAGTGATACAGTAGAATTGCTGTCTTTAATTTGAGCTTCCCTGGTGTTCTTCAACGGGTTGTGATTTTTACAAAGGTTCAATTCGCTAGTGGCTACCTCTCTGTCTCTCTATGTGTTTATATACTTCGGACTTTCACCATTGCTAATTTAAAACACATTTTGCTTGGGAACCACTATCAAGTTCTCACAGAGCTTTTTTATCTGAGATAATAATATCTTTTACCTAAGTTATGGTCAGTTAAAATCTGTCTTTCTTACTCCTATTTCCTACCCACCTTAGTGAAATGTAAATATTCCTCCTTTTTGTTTGTGCGTGCTTTGTTTTGCATAGCTTGTCTGGCCTTCTGAAGTGCTAGAGCTGCAGTTCATGTCCGCTCTACACATGCACCAAAGCTGTAGTGGGAAAGATCCTATACTGAGCGCATCTTAGGATTTCTTATTGAAGCATAGGACTTTGTTTTAATGTTTGTGTAATGTAAGTAGAAAGGATTTCTGTGTGCAAACACACCGCAGTTCTGTTCATGATCTTTTTGTTTTCAAGAAAGTTTGTTTATAATTTTTCTATATGAAGTGATCTGACTATCCAGAATGGAACAGGTAAATCCCCATAATCTGAAAATGTCAATACTATTGTTTATCATTTTATTTCACTGGTGCAGATGAATACACAGCAGATTTATTTGTGGAGATAACAGAAGAGAGATTGATCTCCTTCATTGGATTTATGTGTTCATGTAAGACTCAAAGTCTGTAGAAAGATAAGAATATTCTCTTCCTTAAAATAGAGTACCAGGGACAAGGCTCTTGACTACTTTATTTCTCTAAGTCTTCTTGTCTATTTTATTTTTTGATAACTAACAGAAATGGAGCTGAGCTCGTAACTGAGACTCAAATTTTTCTGAAAATTTTGACTTAAAAGACTTGCCCTAGATCACATACAGCATTTCTGGCATAGCTAAATCCAGATTTCCTGAGAACTATCAGTACGAGAACTCTTCTAATTTAAAAACATCCTGATTTATCTTTTGAAAACCCAACTGCTAAGAAACCACTTCGTAATGTCCTTCTGAATATCCAGCTGAAGATCTCGCTTGCTCTGTTTTCCTTCTATATAGGAGTGCAAAATCTTTTTCCTTAGCCCATGTAATACACTGCATTTCTTCCTAGACAGTAGCCTCTGCCAGTGAATATTATCAGTCCTGAGTTCATTGCTACATCTCGCTCCTTTGGATTGAACTCCGAGCCAGTTTTCAGCTCATAAGCTTCTTCTATCCAAATCCTTTTCAATGTGTTAACTCTGTTATTCCATATTTGACACAACTGCAAGAATTTTAACGCAGCTTTAGTTGTGGACGTGTTTAAAATGTTATCCTATCAAAAATCATCTGCAAAGTAAGCAAATTAAAGTGTTCTTAACACAGAAACAAGGAAATATTTCATATCTGGCATCAGATCTGTGATATCCTCATTTTTCTTATTTAATGAAAGTGTAAGACACAAATCTGTCTTTATTCACTGTCTGTTAAGGACTGCAACCTTAATTGCAGTTGTTTATACTTTAAAAAGAAATCAACCAAACAAAAAACTTGATATAAACTCTCCTTTACCTCTTTATATTATTTAGGGGAAAAAAAGGTTAAGATAGAGATGATTTGTTATTCAAACACTGACTTTAAAGAAGATACTTTGATTGGTTGTTATTTTGTTGTTTTGGGTTCGGTTTGGTTTGGTTTGTGTTTTCTTTTTCCTAAAGAAACAGAAAAAATAAGGTAAAATACTATGTGACAGCTTTTCTTGTCACGTAGTAGAGGATTTCTATCAGAAAAACCTCAGGTAAATAATTTCAAGCAGTTTTCCATTCTTTTTCTATAGTCACTGAAGAGAAAGGTTACTGGAGCTCAATTTTTTCCTAAAAATTTTTCCTTGGGGGATTGTTATCAACAGAAGAGGTTAGCAACCTAGATTTCCAATGAAAGTTATCATCATGCACTTTTTACACTCCAGCCATTTTTCCCGTTCTCTAGGGTTTTGGATATAACAATCACTGACTTGCGAAGTAAACTTGGATATTGATGGACGAAAAGCTGGACATGGGCCAACAATGTAAGCTGGCAGCCCAGAAGGTCAACCATATCCTGGGCTGCAATGAAAGATACGTGGTCAGCAGGTTGAGGGAGGTGATTCTGCCACTTGGCTCTGGTGAGACCTCATCTGGAGAACTACATCTAGCTGTGGAGCCCTCAGCACAAGAAGGGTATGGAGCTGTCAGAGTGGGTCCAGAGGAGGGCCATGAAAATCATTAGAAGGTTGGAGCACCTCACCTACAAGGACAGGCTGAGGGAGTTGGGGTTGTTCAGCCTGGAGAAGAAAAGGCTGCAGGGAGACATTAGAGCACCCTTCCGATACTTAAAGGAGGCCTATAGAAAAGATGAGGACAGACTTTTTAGCAAAGCGTGCTGTAACAGGACAAGAAGTAATGGTTTTAAACCAAGGGAGGGTGGGTTTAGAGTGAAGGTAAGGAATTTTTTGGTTTTTTATATTTAGTGTGTTGAAACTGGCACAAGTTGCCCAGAGAGGTGGTAGATGTCCCATCCCTGGAAACATTCAAGGTGAGGTTGGATGGGGCTCTGAGCAACCTAATCTCATTATAGATGTCCCTGTTCTTGCAGAGGGCTTGGACCAGATGACCTGTAAAAGTCCCTTCCAACATAAAGCATTCTATGATTCTATGAATCTAATTGAACAGTTTGGTGATCTGAGTGCACACATGTATTTCTCCTCACTGCCTTCCTGCTTTCACAAGCCTACAGTCCAGTACTAAAAAAGCAGCAGAAAATGTGGCAAAGCTTAGAAGGAAGAGTGAAACAAAATCACTATAAGAAAGAGCCTGATCTTAAATCAATCCAATTACAAAATCAATTAGTTAAGCAACCAAGCCATAAAATTTTAAATCAGCCTGAGAGATTCTGCCAAAAAGTGGGCAGTCTTACCTCTGGCTTCAGAATCAATTATCACTTCTCCAGGGGAAGACACTCAGCTTAAAGTTAACCCAGCATAACAGTGATAGGTCTTCAAACTGCTTAATCAAATTGGCTGTCTAAAAACTTATACTGGCACAAAACCAAGGAACTCACAGGGAAAGGTAGGAAAAGATTGAAGAATCCCTTTCAGTAGCCTCCTGTTTTAGGTTCAACTCAACTGGTAATGAAACTTAGCCTGAAGTGTCTCTGCTGGAGTCAAGTGAAGTTTGCTCCAGAAAAGGCTCCCCATTAACCTTCTCCAGAAAAGAAAAATCATACAATTTGTTTAGATTAGGTTCATAATGCCTCATCCAATCTCCCTTTAAACACTTCCAGGGATGGTGACTCCACCACCTCCCCAGGCAGCGCATTCCAATGGTCAATCACCCTTTCAGTGAAGAATTTTTTCCTAATACCGAGCCTAAACCTCCCCTGGCGAAGCTTGAGACCGTGTCCTCTTGTTCTGTCACCGGTCACCTGAGAGAAGAGACCAACCGCTGTTGGTCTCAGGAGCTGTTATGCTAGGTTGTGATTGTTATTCTAGTTTTTCATATTAATAATTTGAGATCCAAATGGGATCATTTACATCCTTAGTTAATAGGGGCAGAAGTTCTAACAGGAGTGCATCCTATGACATTGATTTGTTTGGGCATTTTTTGGTTTGGTTTGGTTTGGTTTGGTTCTTTTAAATAGGGTATAAGTTGTAAGCTTCTCAGAAGGGATATTATTGATGCTGTGATATACTGAATTTTCCCAGTGGAATTCACCGGTTTCTTTGCATAAACAAAGTGACCCTGATGCAATGAAATATTGGGGCTTAATCATTTATCAGGATACAAACAGATGACCTTGTACTTCGTTCTCTGTCTTTCAGGAATGTTTTAAATCTGGCTTTACATAGGCAATTTAACAAAAGCCTTAGTATTATTTTTTTCTCTTTGTTTTATTCCATTCTATAGCTTCTGTAGGATATTGTGGATGTCACATTTTCTTAAATCAAAACTAAATATTTATGGGTGATGTGAAATAACTCAGTGATATCAGAAAATTATTTGTACTTAGGAATTCTAACAATATTTTTATGACTTATAGTCTAAACCATCAGTATGCAATGGAAACATTTTTTTACTTAAGAGACTTGAGTTTCATTCAAATTGGAATTTAACTAAAAATCCATTCTTTATTGTAGAAAATGAACTATTGTGTGTCTGTTGTGTTGTGAAAAAAAGTAAACTATAAAAATGCAATTGAATACTCTTCCATTGACTAAAGTTAAAGTGGGATTGCAGATTAAACAATTAATATATATGCCAATGTTTGGGGGGTTGGAAACTATCATAAATGAAGATTTTCAAATAACATTATGTAGCTGGAAAAAAAATTATTTACACTTTTGAGAAAAAAATCCAGACAAGTTAGTCATTATTTTCTGAATTTCAGTTTTTCTTCAGAACCTTGTTCATGTTTTGAGAGTGTGGTGAGTTGGCCACTTGTGTCAAGGACAATAAGAAGTGCTTTTTCAAATATATTAACGGCAAAAAGAAGGGCAGCAACAATCTTCAATCCTTATTGGACATTGAGGGAAATATAGTAACTGAAGATGAGGAAAAGGCTGAGGTGCTTAATGTCTTCTTCACCTCAGTTATGAATAGTAAGGCCAATTGTTCACTGGACAACTGGTCCTCTGAGGCGATGGATGGGGATAGGGTGCAATATAGCCCCCCTGTCATCCAGGAGGAAGAAGTTAGAGACCTGCTGAGCCACTTGGATCCTCATAAGTCTATGGGGCCAGATGGGATCCACCCTAGGGTGATGAGAGAGCTGGTGG
Organism: Neomorphus geoffroyi; assembly: GCA_033558235.1. Classification (NCBI taxonomy): domain Eukaryota; kingdom Metazoa; phylum Chordata; class Aves; order Cuculiformes; family Neomorphidae; genus Neomorphus; species Neomorphus geoffroyi. The sequence continues at coordinate 941,219 of JAUMJM010000005.1, forward strand.
GTGAGCTTGCCAAGCCGCTTTCCATCATTTATCAGCAGTCCTGGCTCACTGGAGAGGTCCCGGATGACTGGAAGTTGGCCAATGTGACGCCCATCCACAAGAAGGACCATAGGGATGATCCAGGTAATTACAGACCTGTCAGCCTGACCTCGGTTCTAGGTAAAATTATGGAGCGCTTAATCCTGGGTGCAGTCATGCGGCACCTGCAGAATAAGCGAGAGAAAGCCCAGCCAGCACGAATTTAGGAGGGGCAGGTCCTGCCTAACCAACCTGATCTTTTACGACCGTGTGACTCGCCTGGTGGATGAGAGGAAGGCTGTGGATGCATTTCCTGCATTTCAGCCAGGTCTTCCACATTGTCTCCCACAGCAGACTCCTGGAGAAGCTGTCAGCCCGTGGCTTGGATGGGAACACTCTGTGCTGCGTTAGGAACTGGTTGGATGGCTGAGCCCAAAGAGTGGTAGTGAATGGTGTCTCATCCAGTTGGCGGCCGGTCACTAGTGGTGTCTCCCAGGGATCGGTGCTGGACCCGGTCCTGTTTAATATCTTCATTGATGATCTGGATGAGGGGATCGAGTCCTTCATCAGCAAGTTCGCAGATGACACCAAACTGGGAGGAAGTGTCGATCTGCTGGAGGGTAGGAGGGCCCTACAGAGGGACCTTGACAGGCTGGAGAGGTGGGCTGATTCCAACAGCATGAGTTTTAACAAGTCCAAATGCCGGGTCCTACACTTTGGACACAACAACCCCATGCAGAGCTACAGGCTGGGGACAGAGTGGTTGGAGAGCAGTCAGGCAGAAAAGGACTTGGGAGTGCTGGTGGACAGGAAACTCAACATGAGCCAGCAGTGTGCCCAAGTGGCAAAGAAGGCCAACGGTATCTTGGCCTGCATCAGGAATAGTGTGGCCAGCAGGACTAGAGAGGTCATCATTCCCTTATCCTTGGCACTGGTCAGGCCGCACCTTGAGTGCTCTGTCCAGTTCTGGGCCCCTCAGTTTAAGAAAGATGTTGAGATGCTGGAGTGTGTCCAGAGAAGAGCAACAAGGATGGTGAAGGGGCTGGAGCACAAGCCCTGTGAAGAGCGACTGAAGGAGCTGTGGTTGTTTAGCCTGGAGAAGAGGAGGCTCAGGGGAGACCTTATAGCTCTCTACAACTACCTAAAAGGAGATTGTAGTCAGGCAGGGGTTGGTCTCTTCTCTCAGGTGACCGGTGACAGAACAAGAGGACACGGTCTCAAGCTTCGACAGGGGAGGTTTAGGCTCGACATTAGGAAGAAATTCTTCACTGAAAGGGTGATTGACCATTGGAATGCGCTGCCTGGGGAGGTGGTGGAGTCAACATCCCTGGAGGTGTTTAAGGAAAGACTGGATGAGGCACTTAGTGCCATGGTGTAGTTGACAAGTAGGAGTAGGTGTAGGTGTTGGGTCATAGGTTGGACTCGATGATCTCAGAGGTCTTTTCCAACCTTATGATACCGTGATACTGTGATACTGTGTGAGTTTACAGGGATGGCAGCAAAGCCTCCAACCAGCCACATGCCCACTCCTCCCAAAGGGATGGGAAAGAGAATCAGAAAGGCAAAAGCAAGAAAAGTTGTGGACCAAGACAAAGTGAAAGAAACGAGTGATGCAACAGCAATCACTCAGTACCAGCAGACTGATGCGCAGTCTATCTCCAAGCAGCAGATACTTTACAAAATCTTTCCTCCCTGTTTTATTACTAAGCTTGATGCTCTAACGTATTGAAAATCCTTCTGATGATTTGGGATCCGTTTTCCCAAACAAAGGTCCTGAAACTGTGCAAGCACTGCTCAGCACTAGCTAAAACATTGGTGTTATCAGTGCTGTTCTGGTCACCAGTCTAAACTACATGATAGGTGATGCTATGAAGAAAATAAACTTCATACCAGACAGATCCAATATCGAGAATCAGAAGATAGTGTTGAGATGTATATATTCACGTACCTCTCAAAATCTACTTACATAATTAACGGGGATCCCAAATGAAATATGTAATTTTAAATTAACAGAAAATTAACCTAGACTTTTTATCTCTGTAAGGATGTAAGGCAAATGTTAAGAGTTCCTTTATATTTAGTGTAGATAGAAATATATTTTTAGAGGAAAATGTTATCCTCTCAGAACTGATCTATGATCAGCAGCTCCAAAAAGTATAATCTTGTCAATCTTATATATCTATCTTATGAAAAGCATTACTCTCTGAAGGTATCCATTTTGCTCCAATGTGTATAAAGGGAGCCTGTGGCAAGTTAAAGGATCTGTAAGTTAGTTTTTATGGTGGCTGAATCCCATTTTATGTATGCATAAGGTTCCAAAAGTAACAAAAGGACAAGTCATGGAGGAAAAAAGTTCACTGCTGCTTGCAGCTAGGCTTCGAATTGGAAAAGCTTATTCCAGCGCATTTCAGCCCCTGGCAGAACCACAAGCATCTCCCATCACTGTGGAGATGGTCATTTAGGGTTGTCACCATAAATAACTTCAGTTTCACAAGCATGAGGGATGATCTCCTCTCCTACACTTTTTGCTACTTTGAAATGCTTTCAATACCCCTGGTTACAGATGAAATAAAGTAGACTAAGAAATTAAACTAACCACATTACATTTTAAATATATTTAACAAATTGGGTCTTCTTATCACCAGATTAATGTACACGACAATACTAATGTGTGAGGCTCATTAGTTTGCCAGATTTCTTAAGAACTGCTTTGTGTTGTGACAATAAGAAATCATAACAATTTGGGTTTCGGAAGTGAGGCCTCAGGACAGTAAGAGGCTAAACCATCTTTCTGTCTGCTCTTTTGTTTTGAGTTAACTTGTGACAAACATAAGCTTGATCAGAAGAAATATCTCTGCGCAGAACTGGATTAAAGATTTATCTCTTTACATATCTTTTTCACTGTTAAGAAGAGTTCAGTAAGAGCAGGCAGTGACTGAAGAAGAAAATAAGAAGAAACAGGCGATGCCAGAAGGAGAAAGAAAGAGGTGAAAAGGTAATTTTAACAAACAATTCAGCTTCATTTATAACAAAAAGTGAGAGCTTTGTGCAGAGCACAGGTAATTTACTTGTGTGGGGCATTACAATGGTGAGTATGTCATTTCCTGTTGCACTTGTTACTTGAAAATATGTATGCTTTTCTTTACAGATCTTTATATTTCTTTCACATCAAAGTGATGAATTTCCCTTTGTATTTTCCTTTTAGTTTTATCCCAGCATGAGACTGCATTAAACTATCTAGTTCCTTTTGATTTTCAGAAGTGTATTTTGAACTTCTGCTTCAAATTGCATTCTAATTTTGCAAAATTATTGTTAGTTTAATTTGAATTTTCTTTTTTCTTAATTTTTATTAAACTTACAAGATTATCATAGATCTGACCAGGGAAAAATATGCACTTTTACCATGTAATTCTGATAATTTCAGAGACATATCTCAGTAAAACCAATAGCTCAAGAGGGTCCAGATTTTGACACACACACTCATTTTACAGTACCACTTTATTTTACAAGAAGTCCAGTAGAAGTGAACGAACACAATTTTGATACAGTTTTCTTTGTGTGCTGAATAATAAATTGCTCCATCAGTTTTACAACTGGCTCTGAGAATAAAATAATTTAATGTTTCACAGAAAGCTTCTTGAAAAAAATTAAATACGTCAATTTTTTGCCTTGCTTTTCACTGATCTGGAAAACAACTTGTTGCCATCCTTTCACTAGCTATCCTCTATGCATTTGAAAACCGATATTATGGTCTAAACCAGATTTCAGTTTCCTAGATCAAACAATTCCAGTTTCTTTAATCTTTTTTTTCAAATATATTTAATTTTATAAGCAGATAAGTTTTATCTTCTTTACCACAGCATCAAAGTACCCCTTAAGTTTGTGCAGTTGTGTATTTTTTCTAATTGATTTGAGTTTTGTTTGATTTTTTTTTAAAGTGCTCCAAAACAAGACAAAATGAGACTATTAAAAGGTTTGCCTTCCACATTTCCTGGAGGTGCAACTTGAAGCACCTATGTTTTCTTTTCTTCGTTATAGAAGAAAGGACAATAGTTTCTGAAGGCAATGGATTCTCTTTGAGAAAGAGATTTCACGGAGAATGTAAATAATTCCCAGGTTTTGTTTTAAGGATTTTTTAATCATGAAGAGGAGAGGGAATACTCACCTACCTTGTTTACAACCATTTTCTTAGTATACTTCAAAATGAAATTTGCTTTTTTGATTAACCTCATGTTTTTATTTAAGCTAAGCTTGATTCATCTGTATCTCCATTTTAAATTTCTACATTTGATTTTTTTTAATGCAGTATTTCTCCTACTTTTATATTGAGTTTACTCTTATTAGCTTCAGCCCGTTTCTCCAATGGATCATGATCATTCTAATATCTAAATCGATTTTTCACATATTTTATACTCTTGCCAAGATTCATGATAGCCCACGTATTTAAGTGGTTTTTTAATGTTTAACCACAAAAGATGTTAATGTAAATAATAAACAGTATTTTTTCCAAGACAGGTTCATTGGATATGCATTGTAATGCAGTGCTAGATAGACATACTACTATTAATTTTGAATAAATTATGTTCAACATTAGAACAAATATATCTGTAATCCACTGGAGAGGCTCAGCAAGTCTATGAAGAACTCCAAGGAACAGATTAATCCCAGAATTTTACTAAGTTTCTTTTTATTTCCTTTCCCTTCCTTTCTCCTTACTGCTGATTTTCAGCTTAACCCTTTGGCTGCTGCTTTTACTGTTGCTTCAGAGCTCTAGAAAACCTTTATAATTGTTATAAAACATTCTAACTAACAGTTACGATGCCAAGTACATGACGCTGTAATGTAGATTTTTTATTATTGTTATAATTTCTGTTATGGAAATTGATGAGTCAAGGAAAACCTTCAAAATATGAGGTAAGTTTTATTCCACATGATCTTTTATTCCACATTTATTCCACATGATCTTCTATTTTATATAGCAATAGCATATTATCATTAGAGGTGGAACATAATAACCATCTCTAAATCATTGGTAGGAAACCAGTATTTCCTACACAGAGTGAGAGATACCATTTTAAGCAATTTTACTATCCTGTGGCCTTAGAAGCAGCAAAGTAGACATAGAAACTAATGGAAAAGAGACAGTAGCGTTGGAAATGTATTATATGTGAAGATGAAAAAGGTCTTTGTATGAAAATAGAAGCTATTTTTCATGCTTAGGGCCAATGCAGTAGAACAAATCCAAACTCTCCTTTGGGCCTGCTTTATATGACTACACCTTGCCAAAGATGCACATACTAAGAAATACATTTATTTTTTCCGCAGCTTTCATGATGCGGAGTTCACAATTTTCTATCTGACCATGCAACAGAACGATGAATAAGAAGAAAATAACAGAAGCTGTATCAGCATACTCCAGGTCTGTAATGAAAATGAACAGTAGGCAGGCAAGTACTGGTTAAGACCAGCTTCTTAAATGTTCAGTTCTGCTGGGCCTGTGAAGCAAGCTGACAGGGAGAATTGTACACCTCGGGGACCACTGACAGAATTCCTGCAAGATGGACAACGACTGTAGCAGCAAACTGGGGTGAAACTGCATCAATACTTGAACATAAAAGGAAAAAGCTGGAGGAGATAAAGAAAGTAAAGGTAAGAAAGCCTAACAGAAGCAACTGAATAAGTTAACACATATGAAATAAAATAAATCTTCCAATAAATGTCAGACTGTGTAGACCAGATGTCAGAAATAAAATATAATGCAATAACTGAAATATATATTTTAAAAAAGATGGTTTCATGGTGCAAGAATCAATTCAGGGGTGTGCAGATATTGGGTTTTGGTTTACCTCATCAGATATAAATATCATTTTCAAAGAGGATGGCTTTATTGTGATAATAAATATAAATAATCAATATAATTAAAGATCAACTCAATTGAAAACAAAAAAAATTTACAACAGTATATTATAACTACCCATGAGAATGAAACCACAATTTGACATCTGTGTTGGGGTTTTGATTCTGAGTCACACAGAACAACAGCATGAAAGGGCTTAATACCAGCTTTCAGTTGAAACTTAGTTAACCTATTTGATGTGGTTTCACTTGCTTGTACATAGAGAAAAGAAGTAATTTTAAAACCAAAACCAGTATTTAAAAGTTTAGTCTTTTAACAATGTCTTTCAAGATATATTTCTGAGCACACATGTATCCCTAATGACTACTAGTTGATTCTTACAGGCTTTTTACTTAAATATATACGTGTATTTAATTTCAGAACAGAGGTTTATACTCAAAAATATACAGTATTTTAAAATAATTTCTAATTTCTCTCCTTACAGGAAAAAAAGACAATAATGATAAGAAAAAAGTTTATAATAATGATTTGGAAAAAATGGTAGACTGCATGCTACGACTAGTAGGTTAGTCGCGTGTGTAAGAAGTAGGCATCTGGCTGAGTACGGGTACTCAATTTTTTTCTTACCTTCTCAGATGGGAATGTAATACATTGATGAGATAATGTAAGGAAGCTGTCAGTTCTTGAGGTTTCCAACTTGTAGATAAACAACACCCTTAGCAAGTCTGTGGATGACACCAAGCTGGGTGGAAGTGTGGATCTGCTTGAAGGAAGGGAGGCTCTGCAGAGGGATCTGGACAGGCTGGATCGATGGGCTGAGACCAACGGGATGAGGTTCAACAAGGTCAAGTGCAGAGTCCTCTATTTGGGACACAACAACCCCATGCAGCCTTACAGGCTTGGGGAGGAGTGTCTGGAGAGCAGCCTGGCAGAGAAGGACCTGGGGGTGTTGGTTGACAGACGGCTGAACATGAGCCAGCAGTGCCCCAGGTGGCCAAGAGGGCAAATGACATGGCCCACAGCATGGCCAGTAGGAGCAGGGAGGTGATTGTGCCCCTATGCTCAGCACTGCTGAGGTCACACCTCGAGTGCTGGGTCCAGTTTTGGGCCCCTCACTGCAGGAAGGACGTTGAGGGGCTGGAGCGCGTGCAGAGAAGGGCAACGAGGGTGAAGAGGGGGCTGGAGAATAAGTCCTGTGAGGAGCAGCTGGGGGAATTCGGGTTGTTTAGCTTCAAGAAGAGGAGGCTTGAGGGTAGGCATCATCACTGTTTACAACTACCTGAAAGGAGGTTGTGACGGGGCGGGTGCTGGGCTCTTCTCACAAGTGACAAGTGATAGGACAAGAGGAAATGGCTGCAAGTTGTGCCAGGGGAGGTTTAGACTGGACATTAGGAAGAATTTCTTCACTGAAAGGGTGGTGAGGGATTGGAACAGGCTGCCCAGGGAGGTGGTGGAGTCTCCATCCCTGGAGGTGTTTAAAAGACGGGTAGATGAGTTTCTTAGGGATGTGTTTTAATAGGGAGAAAGGCACGGTTGGACTCAATGATCTCAGAGGTCTCTTCCAACCCTATGATTCTATCATTCTACGATTCTATCATTCTACGATTCTATGATTCTTCACTTTGTGCCAAGAGCCCTACATGCATCATGACTAATAACAAATAAAGAAAATTTAAGGAACATACTGGCCTAGAATGTGCATCAAGACCACCAATTCATGAAAGTAAACAAATGTATCAGGATTACATCACCTTCTATTTCTGACTCCATTCCCCAGTGTAAAAACATAGCATGCATTGTTTTTTGAAACCAAAGAGCTTATTTTTGGAACTGCTGGAACATTTTTCTTTCACAACACATGGAAACACATACAGTAATGGTTTGAGATGGAAGGTTCATTTGGTCAAAACTAGTGGAGTCCAACAAGTTTGATTTCACAACCCCTATAACATGAATGAGCATTAAACTCTTACCTCACGTATCTCTACTGAGACTAATTCCGCTTCACCTCCTACAACAGTCTTTTCCCTCACTATTAGCACTATTAGATTTTACGTTTTTGTTAGTAATTAATGCAACTAGAGCCCATTACTCCTTTTCGGTTCTTACTGGCTCAGGGGATTAGTTGTTCCTTGTCTTCCTTAAAATACTACTTTTTGGATTCAAGAATGATTACATGATTTTTCAATCTTCTGAACATGCCTGACACACTTAGCCTTTTCTCAAATGTTTTCTTTTAAAAACCTTTTGTTATTTCTTTGTCCCTCCTCTGAATTCTCTCCAATGATTTTTTTTTTTTCCATCTGTTGCCCAAAACTGCATGTGGAATGTCCAGAGTAGCACGGAGTACAGCATAAGCATTTCTTCTAATTTAATTTTGCTTGACATTTTTTTTAAGAGGACTTGAAAAGGACAGGGAAAGTGATGTTAGTTCTCTAATCTTTACCTTTTAGAGTTATAAGGAAAACACTCACACATATTGGGTTGATGTGCCCTTATGTTGGTAGTGGGGAGCTGTAGGGATGGTCTCTGTGAAAAGAGGTCAGGGCTGCCCTGTGTCAGACATATGATTCTAGATACCAGATACCAGAGTAGATATTCGCTGTAGCCCATTGAAGAGACCACAGAGGAGGGGTGGAAAGGAATATGAGGGCAGAGGGGCTGCATGAAAAAATCCCCAATAACTCCTCCCCTCACACCACTTGTGTAGGGGATAGGAGTCTGAAGTGAAGGAGTGAAGTTGATCTTGGAAAAGAAGAAAGAAAGATTTTCATTTATTGCTTGACCTTTTGTTTCCCACTACCCCAATTAGTAATTGAATATTTGTTTTTCTTGACACTAAACTAATTTTCCTGAAGTTAAGTTTCTTTTACCCACAGTGGTAACTCATAAATTATCTTCCTCTCTTGATCTTCACCCATGAACTTTCTTGCTCTTCTTCTTCCTATTTTTCCTCCCTAAACCCCTGGGGTAGTGAGGGAGGAAATGAGCACCTGAGAGAGCATTTATATGTTTGGTAAGCCTGACCTAGCACATTGTGGTAGATTTTTCTTTAGGTTAAATTATGTGTGTTTTTCTGTGTTTCTCTTGTTTGGATTCTTTCAAATGAGAAATAACCGTATCTAAAAGCAACAAAATGTTCATAGTACACACAAATGAAACATGGTTTGAGTGACAGTTTATAAAAATATCTTGTTTATAAAAAAAATAAAAGAAAAATAAGCAAAAAGAAACTACTTGAATAGGTTTTGTCAATATAATGAGAAAGTAAAAAAAGTAAAATATCGTGAATATAACTCATATTTTGACAACTACCTGAACTATCACTATAACCAAAGAAGGAATTGCTTGCCCATACATCTACATCAGTATTTTACTTTGAATCAGAGGAATACTTATGCACTAAATCTGATCATATCCAGTTCCTGTACTTAGGTTCTCATTCTGGAAGATGCACATTTAATCAAATCAGATAAAACCAAGGTCAAAACTGTGTTCTAGGAGCTCAACATGCCCCCACTACAGGATGTCATTCAGTCGAGGGGACCAGACAAGTGCTAATTTGAGGTAAAGTATCCAGACTGTATATAGTGCAGCTACTGGGTCCGCAGCATCATTTGTTTTGCCCAGACCATCTTGTCCTGCTATGCTTCACTACTTGCTGATAAACCTATAATTCTTACTAAGAGAATATTTTGGCTCTCCTCTTCCTTTAACTGTTCAGTCCAAAGAGAGGCAAAGGGCTTTATTCATAAGATATACTGATGATCTTTCAAAGTAAATGTCCAGAATGGAGAACACAATGACACCTTCAGAATGGGAAATGAGTAAATTACTGGCTATTGATTTCTGATTATCGTATACTATCTGCATTGTTGACTCTATACCTGTAGTTCCCTCTAATGGGGTTCTAGAAATGTATGGTGATTTTGATAAAATACTGAAAAAAACTATTGGGAGTTATTGTTTTGGTTTGGTTTGTTTCATCAGGAAATGTTACCTACTAAGCTGCCTGGAGTTGATCCTCCAATATCTATAGCACCAAATAAGATTGTCAGAGAGACTTCCATCTAGAGACCTCAGCATCTGCATGTGAAGTCTGCATGATATGTAGACTGCCTGAAAGTCAGGGATCAGGATCACTGAGCCTATCTCCCAGCAGTGATGCATAAAATGATTGAAAAGCATTCAGCAAAGACTGAGACTTTTTAGAGACCGGAATTGTGTCATTCCCTCTGTCAGTTTCTAATCATCATTTGGGTCAAAACTACTGTTGGACAAAAGAAAAAATAAATCCCTTTATTTCTGAGGTTTATGGAGACTATATGATTATCATCATTTTGTGTGACTTCCCAAATTTGAACTACTAGATACCAACTAATTTTTGCTGATTTCTTCAGATGTGATCTGGGGCAAAATCTTCTAATTCCTGTTTCCACCATTACCTAGTATTTCCGTTTCTGTTACACATATATGTAAAATTTATTCCGTAATAATCTATAGAACTTACTTCTAATGTGGAACAGGAAGCTTCATTTGCACATTTTTACTTTAATGAAATAAATAAGTAGTGCTATATTATTTTAGTTATACCTTTATTTGTTTTACTTAATTAAGTCATTAAGGTCCTTTTAGACATTGTTATCCATCTTATATCGTTGCTCAAATTCCACTTGAATTTTCTCATGTATCACATATACTAACTAAAAAATCCCCAAATTTCTGCTTGGCATCACCAATGAAAAAATAATAAGGTGATTAGCTCATATGGCAGATTTAGTTTTTATGAGGTAACAAAGCTTGCTTCTGTTTTATTCTGATCAGGATTTCTGAGAGTGTCAGAAAGGGTTGTGAGGGCTGCCCCAGGAGTAGAATATGTCATGTTTTTTCTTTTGGCCTATGTAATATTCTCACTTAGGGGAATATTAACATGTTAGATCCTTTGTACAACATTTCTCTTTGTCAGCATCTTACTTTGAGACTTCTGTCCTCATCCTCAAAAAGTGACACTTGGCATATGACTGCAGTGGCTTGGGGATTGGATGGATTCATCTTCTGTTTGTCATTCAGTAACAGATTCACACTGAATCCTCCACATGACTAAAGATAACACTGAAGAGGAAAAATTCTTTTTGACATTGTGAGTCCTTTGTTTGTAAAATTTGATACTGACTGGTCTATGTTTTTCCAATTTGGGTATCAGACATATAACTGTTGTTTTAATTTCATGTGACCACTATTCCTAGACACAGATGGTTCTTGAATAGGTACTACATTTATTTCCCCACAGATTCATATAACTTGAAAAGAAGCAAGGAAAAACTCATGCTAATAGTATTGCCATAATAAAATATATTTTAATGACAAATTATTATGGGAATATTAAGAACACCATGAACATATACGTGTATATACAGATATAGATAAACTATTTCTGTACTGTATCATGTGTGATAAAAATTTGTTGAGACTGCCAGAAACCCACATATAAGAAAACATCATTGGTAACCATCTGCTGAAGGATTTCCAACATAATTTCAAAAGATGTTATCAGTGATCTTGAAAATGAATGAAAAAACGGACTATCAACACCAATGTCCACTTTTTGAAGAATTTGAAAGCAATCTTGAGAACAACTAATGGCCTTTGAAAACTGCCCATAACTGGCAATGTAGTTTCCACTAGGTTATATACATGAGTCCAAAACGAAAGCAATTGTTTCCACTGACTCTGTATTTCAGACCGTGGAATGTGGAAATGAACATGCTGATATCTTCTCCTGTACTTCTTTTAATGCAAGTCTTATTATCAGTGATACTAGGTATTGAGAAAAAGAAACAAATAAAACCCCCAAAATACCTCTTGCTCTTAAAGCACCTTCTATACCAGCAGATAAAAACTTTGCACAAAACCTAAGGACTGTAAACTCTGCAATGGAAGGAACACAGAGAGATCAATCCCTTTACAAAATCAATACAAGGATTAGGAAAGTGGCTTGAGTTTAGAAGATAAGTATTGTTATGAGTCATATATAGTTTGAGAAAAGGTAGAAAACAAAAGAATTTTAAGCATTTTTACTCCAGAATAGATAGCTTTCAATGTGTGTGCACAATGGGGAATAATGATTGGTATATAGCTTTTTTTTAATCCAAATTTGTAAAAACTTGTTTGTTCAAGGAAACTTCTTGATGGAAAAATAACTAGTGCGTTACACGTTAAGATTAATCTCCAGTGGGATTGAAGACTATAAAAATTAATCCAATATTTTCTTTCTAGTTGTGGTCATATTATTAGCTTTAAGTAATTTTTAATGTACCAAGAATTTTGAAAGTTGATCTGGCTCCTGTTTCCGTTATGTTTCCAGGGTATAACTTCAGCCTATGGAATCTTAATCACAGTATCACAGTATCACAAGGCTGGAAAAGACCTTTGAGATCATCTAGTCCAACCTATGGCCCAACACCAACACCTACTCGTCGTCTAAACCATGGCACTAAGAGTCTCATCCAATCTTTCCTTAAACACCTCCAGGGAAAGTGACTCCACCACCTCCCCAGGCAGCCCATTCCAATGAACAATTACCCTTTCAGTGAAGAATTTTTTCCTAATATCGAGCCTAAACTTCCACTGACAAAGCTCGAGACTGTGTTCTCTTGTTCTGTTGCCGGTTGCCTGAGAGAAGAGACCAACCCCTGCCTGACTACAACCTCCTTTTAGATAGTTGTAGAGAGCAATGAGGTCTCCCCTGAGCCTCCTCTTCTCCAGGCTAAACAACTCCAGCTCCCTCAGTCGCTCTTCACAGGGCTTGTGCTCCAGCCCCTTCACCATCCTTGTCGCCCTCCTCTGGACACACTCCAGCATCTCAACATCTTTCTTAAACTGAGGGGCCCAGAACTGGACACAGCACTCGAGGTGAGGCCTGACCGGTGCCGAGTATAAGGGAATGATGACCTCTCTAGTCCTGCTGGCCACACTGTTTCTGATGCAGGCCAAGATACCATTGGCCTTCTTGGCCACTTGGGCACACTGCTGGCTCATGTTGAGTTTCCTGTCCACCAGCACTCCCAAGTCCCTTTCCGCCTGACTGCTCTCCAGCCACTCTGTCCCCAGCCTGTAGCTCTGCATGGGGTTGTTGTGTCCAAAGTGCAGAACCCAGCACTTGGACTTGTTAAACCTCATGCTGTTGGAATCAACCCATCTCTCCAGCCTGTCAAGGTCCCTCTGTAGGGCCCTCCTACCCTCTAGCAGACCAACACTTCCTCCCAGTTTGGTGTCATCTGCGAACTTGCTGATGAAGGACTCGATCCCCTCATCCAGGTCCTCAATAAAGATATTAAACAGGACTGGGCCCAGCACCGATCCCTGGGAGACACCACTAGTGACCGGCCGCCAGCTGGATGGGACACCGTTCACTACCACTCTTTGTGCTCAGCCATCCAACCAGTTCCTAACGCAGCACAGAGTGTTCCCATCCAAACCATGGGCTGACAGCTTCTCCAGGAGTCTGCTGTGGGAGACAGTGTCAAACGCCTTGCTGAAGTGCAGGAACACCACATCCAAAGCCTTCCTCTCATCCACCAGGCGAGTCACACAGTTGTAAAATGAGATCAGGTTGGTCAGGCAGGACCTGCCCTTCCTAAATCCATGCTGGCTGGGCCTGATCTCTCACTCATTCTGCAGGTGCCACATGATTGCATGATACATTATTCATGGTAGGTGTTGATAACCCTGGTCCTCTGTATCAGGGAGAGCTTTTGACGTGTGGTGTGCAATTAGCTGAACATTTCCAAATCTGTCCAAATCTACTTGAAGAGCATTTATATAAGAATTCAAGAAATTGCTGGAACGTCATATTAAAATTGCAATACATTTCACCAGTGTTTAAGGTTTTATCATTCAATGGACTATCTCTCATAAACATCATCAGAAGAGACATAATATCATTGAGGATTTTATATGATAAATAGGATAGACTGGAAAGAGATATGATAAGGTTAAAAAAAGGATGCCTAACCATCTTTACAGTTGTTAGAGGATTTTAAAATTTCTACCTGCTTACTATAATCAGAACTCTCATTATAGATAATAAAAATGCATTCACAGCAGACAGTATATGGAATTATCGTATCTGTAATGTGTCTGAAACAAAAACAAGTCTAAGAACAGAGCTTGTCAATCAAAGGATTCTATATTTTTTTTTAGATAGGAATCATAATTATAAATCATTTATAATTCTGGTACATGGCACAGAGTTAGAATAATCAGGCTTTGTGATCCATATGTCTGATGAGTATCTAATCAATGGTTTTCCCACAAGTCACTTGCAGTTTCTTGAAGAAATTTTACTTAAACACAATAAAAATAACTTTTAACAGAAGTCTTTGACGCTCTCTACTGATGACAAGCTGTTACTTTATGGGCTGGTTAAACAGAAAACAAGGTGGGCTGAAAACTTGCGAAATGGCCAGGTTTAGATGATGGTCATCATTCATGAAATGTCATTTCTAATTGGGAGCCGAAGCATCAATACTGTGGCAAATACTGTGTAACACCTTCGTTAATGAACAAATTAATTAATCAGAATCTATTCTAGACCACATTAGAAAGATTGCTGTCAGCAGGTCAAGAGAGGTAATCCTTCCCTTCTTCTAAACAACGAGACACATCTGGAGTGATGCATCCAGTGTCGGGGTCTACAGCACAAAGAAGACATGGAGATACTGGTGCAAGTCCAGCAAAGTGCCACATTGATAAACAAGGGATGTGTCATATAAGAAGAGTCTGAACAAGCCAGTATTTTTCAGCATGAAGAGGAGAAGGCTCGGGAAGTGGGTGGTGGTTGTTAATCAACAAGGATAAATACCTGAGAGGACAGTCTAAAAGAGATATTCTTCTCATTCACAGCCAATGTCAGTATGAGAAATAATGGGCACAGATTGAAACAGAGAAAAAAATCACTCTTAAAAAGAAAAACAATATTGTGAGGGCCTGTGGAGTTTTGATCCCCAGAAATATTCAAAATCTAACTCAAGTTAGCCTTGAGGAACCTGCTCATCTTGGCCCTTCTCTGAACAGGAGGCTTGGAGTAGACAAATTCCAGAGGTGTTTTCCAACCTCAACCGTCTTGTAAATCATTGCTGACCAATATTCCTACCCTCTGATCTGAATTTTGTATGTGTTACATTAAAAAAAACCCTAAATGTTTTACATTCTTAATTACAAAAATTCTGTTGAATATATCTAATTTACCATGCTGAAAGAGATTTAGAGATTATGTACAGGTACCAAGTTAAGTATAAGTCAATTTATTTGTTTTTCATGTGAATAAGAGAAGCTGCATACTTGACAACTTTAATAGGAATGTGTGGAGAAGAGAGGAAATTATTATTCCCTACACGGTGCTATGGAGACCACATTTAGGGTTCTGCATGCTTTTGGGTTAATCCAGTTGATGATGGATATGAAGAAGCTCCAAGGATGACTACCAAAATGGTGAAGGCCCACTACAAGCCCTGTGAAGAGAGGTTAAAGGAGGTAAATTTCTTTAGTCTAGTGATGAGAAGAGTAAGGGGCAACTTAAATATTTCTCACAACTATTTTAATGGCAACTTACAAAGATGATGAAGACAGGTCTTCTCGGTACCAGATGATGCAAAAAGGGGCAGAGGACACAAATTTGCAAGCAATTTCACAAAACTTGTCATTATGGTTGAAACATAATACAAAAGATAATGACTATTGAGAAACATTTCCAAGTGTGCATAGAAAATTCAGAAGAATAAACAGATAAATATTTATGGCCTGAATATTATAGTACATGCAAATAAATTTAACTAGAATGTTCAGTTTGGGTCTTTCGAGTACTGACCATTCGTTCCCTACAGTCTGAAGCATCATAAGCATATGCAATACATATTTATGAAAGTAACACAATAGTAGTGAGATGAAACTGCATAAACAACATTTGCATCAAGAAACAACACATATTTTTGATGACAATTAAAACCTTGCCGCTGGAGATTACATAAGAAACTCCAGTGGAAATATTTTTTTCATAAATTTTAGTATAGCAGGCTGACAAGAGGACAATCTAGAAGGGATTTTTGAATGATCAATTTACGGTTTGGTGATATTTTTGGTTAGCTGAGAAGACACAGAGTATACAAAATTCATGAAGAACTATAACATGAAGTGATACAGAATTCAAATTTGGACAACTATTCAGACACACCAAATCATTACTGAACTAAAGATTTCTATGTCTGCTGTTTATAATAAGTGAAATAAGCAAGTTATGTAAACTTGAAATTGCTATACAGATTGATTTGTATATAACAATGTAGATGTCTCTTCTTCTAAATGAAAACTCTGGACTACAGCAGACTGATCCTGCTGTGGGCAAAATAAAAATGTTATTTCTTCTTCCGTCACTGCTATTATTATAGCTAATCTGATATATGGCAGTAGGTCACCAGGCAAAAGGATATGTTACTGCAGGCAATGAAGACAATACCTATCGCTGTCCAAGCTTCACTGAGCTCGCTATGCAGTGCGCACAATTTTGAAGTGAAAGGGCTATTTCATATTAAGGATCTTATGACAACATAAAGATAACAACTTTGCTTGTTTTATAATGAGATAAACCAGACAGAAAAACTTGTAAAGAGATCCTGGATAGAAGACTGCTAATTTCAAACCTGGTCTATGAATGAACACCAGTTCAACCACCATTATTTTCTAATATTTCTTCAGTGAGTTTTGGCACAAGACATAAATCTCTCCTTCTGATTCTGAAATATATTATTCTGAAAAGTCTTCAAGCAGCTCCCACTGGGTCATGCAGATCTTCACAGCTCGTAATGGACTGTTAAGACTATGTGAACTTCAGTTGGACCAGCATTATTCTTTGTCTTTTTAAGTAGGACTACATGGTCTTTTCATAATAGTGACTAAGAGAAACATGACATTTTGAGAATGACTATATAATACCTATAAATGAAGAAATTTGTGCCAGAAAATTTATAATATTAAATTAATTGTGTCCACACATTGCTAGGTGAACAATTAACTTAAGACTTAGACAAGTTATCAAGGGTAATTTCACCCCAAGAGTCATCTAACAGTTATCAGTGTATCCATATTGAAGTTCAACATTATCTAGGCTGTTAGGGTGATGCTCTGGCTCATATTTTCTAAAACATATGTGGGAGTTACAAAGGGACTATGTAGTACAGTTCTGAGGTGATTAAAAGAGAAACTGATCTCTGCTAAAATGCATACATGTCTTGCTATTCAGTTGGGCTAGTTCACTGAAAAGGAGAATTCATCTCCTGGATGGGAGAGTTTAAAAAGCAAAAACTGTTTTCTCCTCTCTTGAGAACTCCAGTTGCTCTATAGGCAGCAATACAGATATTTATAGGGCTACAAATCAAGCAAATAAAAAGAAATATGACACAGGAATAATCATCTAGGAAAAAGAAATGCTGGATGTCTGATCCTAATTGTGTTGCTCCAGCTATTCCATTAACTCATTGTGTAAATTTAGAAAACTGCAATATATTGCACCTAGAACAATTGTAATCAGTTGATATATTAATCATTATACCTTCAACTGGAATGCTATTCAATTCCACCTAAACATACTTGAAGAGTTTAATACTTGATTTCCTTTGGAAAAAAAAGAGAACCACTGTACCTGGTTGCCCAGATCACTAGAAGACATCAGGCTACTCATGTCAATCATAAGTTATTTTCTAATAAGAGAAGACTGCAAAGGCAGCATTAGTGATTGTCCAGGGGACTTAAGAATTCGTAAGTCTTTTGTGTAGTAATATTCCCACCTGACTTCTGAACTTGTGATTTATTTAGATTTATTGGAATGCTAAGTATATCCTCATGTGAATGACTGATTGTCTATTTTTGTGAGTGCCTCTGTGACACAGCTGCACATTCTAAAAAATACAGATTAATTATATGGATGATTTTTTTAACAGCAAGCAAAGTTATTATGTGAAAGTGCATGACCTAAATAACATTTGTAAGTAATTTTAATTCATATGTGTTTTATGTATTTGCCCCCAAAACTACACTGTCTGTATTTCACCTGGTTATACTGTACATGTATCGTGACCATTAATCATGATCTTCTATTAATGATGTTAGACATGGTGTTGATCAATTTATTATTCCCCCTACCTCACCCCATCTAATCACACAGGCAGCTGAAATCTTTTGCCTCATGCTTCCCATAGAGTAAGTGAAATCCTTAGATTCCTTTTCAAAGGTGCTTTCATGTTTCACTATATTAACATTTTTATGGAACCATGAAGAAAATTAAAAAGTAAATCAAATGTGAATTTAGGCAGCAGCAAAAACACTTCCTAAACAATTACCTCTACCTACTCTAACCAATCATCATTTTTCAGCTTTGCTTTTTGACTTCTGCAGAATTAAAGTTTTTCTCTAAAAGTTTGCAGAGACATAGGCTGATAAGAATTGAAATTTGGATGGAAAGAACCTTTCTGCTGTTGACTAGTCAGGAGTACAGCTAAATATCCAAAAAATTTGATTGAAGTCCTAAAGAAAGAAACAGGTGAATCTAAAAAAGATGCTATACTTTGAAACATGAACTATTCACAGAATATAATAACAGTGCCATGGAAAGCAGGAATGACTAGAACAGTTTCTCTAGAGCTCAGCATTTGTACAAGACCGGAATATCACAGAAATTAATATGACCAAAATATATTTTGATACCCACTATTCAGCATTTCTATGCAGCATTACTAGGTAAATATAAGAATCTGTAAGGAAAACTCTGAAAATTATGTGGACTGAGGTCCTGAAAGTGGGACAATTGAAAGTTGTGATTTTGAAAGATCCCCAGCCCTGACTGTAATATTTTAAAAGTTGCATGTGTCCTTCTATGTTTATTTCATTCCTAATCCATAGTTCTTTCCAGTGGTTTACAAGCATTAAATCAAAGGAAATGTTAGATAAATCACTAAAATAGTAGAGGAGCTTACAGAAATTATGAACCAATATCTGTTCTAAGAGTATACTTGTTTTGAAAGAGTGTTTCTCTGAACTGGTTTTGTCCTTATTATATAGTACCATCCCAAACAAAAGCTATTTTGTAGTTGATATTGCCCCCTCAGATCTAAAGTGAATAGACATTCACTCTGGGAACTTAAAAGTTAACTTTGACTTTCTATGAGGACTGGTGCCACAGAATAATTTGTTAGGAGGTTTAGGATAGGTATTACTTTAAACTAAGAAAAACATTCACTACCATCCTGAGAAAGGTGTTGGGTGGATTAAACTGAAATGGTTTTGATGAGTTCATAAAAGTCAGAAGGAATCCACAAAATAATTCCTTGGACAGAGAGTCTATGCATACCATTTAATACTTAGATTTTGGGGTTTCTTTTAACATTTGTTGATGGTAAAAAAACAAAACAAAACAAACAAACAAAAAACTATTCAAGTTTTTCAGCAAGAATTCTATTAAAAAAAGAAAACTAAACAATAATTTGAGAGAAAAAAGAGAAAATCATTGAAAGGCAATCTATTGTCAAGTTGACTCTTCTGTATACCTTTGTAGCATGTCATTAATTATACAGTTGTACAATCAGTGAGAGATGTTTTCTGTGAGGATATTTTCAAAGACAGATCCTTTAATACTGTGCAGCACTTATTCAGTCATAACATCATTCATCAAGAGTTTTTAAGATATTAAAGAATACCCAGTGCTGGGAACAAAGAAACCAACACCACTACAAGTTTCAAAATAATGGGTCACACAAGACTACATTATAATGATAAATCCTAATTTCAATTATATAAACTGAATTTTTAAATGAACTTTTCAAACATATATAGGGAAAGCCAGTAGGGAATCCCTCATGGTTTTTTGCCAATAGAAAGTTAGATTCCTCAAGATTCATAGAAGATAGTGAAGGGGCTGGAGCACAAGCCCTATGAGGAGCGACTGAGGGAGCTGGGGTTGTTTAGCCTGGAGAAGAGGAGGCTCAGGGGAGACCTTATAGCTCTCTACAACTACCTAAAAGGAGTTTGTAGTCAGGCAGGGGTTGGACTCTTCTGTCAGGTGACCGGCGACAGAACAAGAGGACACGTCTCAAGCTTCAACAGGGGAGGTTTAGGCTCGATATTAGGAAGAAATTCTTTACTGAGAGGGTGATTGGCCATTGGAATGGGCTGCCTGGGGAGATGGTGGAGTCACCATCCCTGGAGGTGTTTAAGGAGAGATTGGATGAGGCACTTAGTGCCATGGTGTAGTTGACAAGTGGGAGTAGGTGTAGGTGTTGGGTCATAGGTTGGACTCGATGATCTCAAAGGTCTTTTCCAACCTTATGATACTGTGATACTGTGATAATAAGTCCATGATCCAGAGCTCTTCCCTCTCTGAGATTTGTATAGTGTTAATGAATATCAACACATTTATTTTCTGGATTAAGTACTTCAAAGATATATTTATATGTTTTGAGGTGAAAAACTGGGAAACTATTATATTAATATGTACATTTGGAATAACTACACTTATTGTAATGTTTTCTTTTTCCATTCAGCATTTTGAAATGAAAGGTACAGACACTGCATCATTACTAATCTAGATATGAATGTATGGATTTATTTTTTTTTCCTTAAGTTTCAGATGTACTTATATAAAATACTTCTTGGAAAGGGACACAATCTGACAATGGAGGTAATTTCTACTATATTGGATTGTATTGAATACCTGTAATGAGATCAGTATCATTTACTATACTTAAAAGCCAGAAATGATGTTTGTATTTGCAGTACTTTAGGTTTCCTGCATTTCCCACTGTAGTTGTTCAGACATCGTCATTCCTGCATTTTCAATGAAAGACTTCAGTCAAGTGGAAAAGTTCACAAAGAAGCCCTTGCTATATATTTAGCTTTTGCAAACCTTGTTTGTTTTTTTTTTAACAGCTACTATATATGATATATATAGTATATATATTGATGGTTGGAGGACACCTGGGGCACAGTGATCACGAGATGGTACAGTTTTCACTTCTTGAGGCAGTGAGGAGAGGGGTCAGCAGAACTGCCACCCTGGACTTCTGAAGGGCAGACTTTGAACTCTTCAGAAGGCTGCTTGATATAGTTCACTGGGAAGTGGCTCTAAAGGACAAAGGGGTGCAAGTGGGCTGGACGCCCCTCAAGAAGGAAACCCTGGCAGCACAAGAGCAAGCCATCCCCGTGTGCCATAAAACGAGTCGACAGGGAAGAAAACCAGGTTGGCTGAGTAGGGAGCTTTGTAGTGATCTCAGAAAAAAAGAAGAAAGTTTATGAGCTTTGGAAGAGGGGGTAGGCATCCCAGAAGGACTACAAGGGTGAGGTGAGATCATGTAGAGAGAAAATCAGAAGGGCTAAAGCCCAACTAGAACTTAAACTTCAGTCAAAGATAATAAAAAGAACTTCAGTAAATGTACCCGCCGCAACAGGAGGACAAAGGAGACTCTTCTTCCTTGCTGGGTGCAGAAGGGACAGTAGCGAAGAGGAACGAGGACAAGGCTGAGGTGTTCAACACCTTCTTTGCCTCGGTCTTCAATTCCAAGGAGGAATGCCCTAGGGATACTCAGCCCCTCAGCCGAGGCATAGTGGGAATGAAGCTCCAGCTGTTTGGGAGGACTTGGTTGGTGACCTGCTTGGCCAATTGGACATACACAAATCCGTGGGACCAGGTGGGATCCATCTGAGGGTTTTAAGGGAACTGGCAGAGGTCCTCACCAAACCCCTTTCCCTATCTTGTGCCAGGGGAGGTTTAGACTCGACATTAGGAAGAATTTCTTCACTGAAAGGGTGGTCAGGGTTTGGAACAGGCTGCCCAGGGAGGTGGTGGAGTCTCCACCCCTGCAGGTGTTTAAAAGACGGGTAGACGAGTTTTTTAGGGATATGGTTTAGTGGGGAGACAGGCACAGTTGGACTCGATGATCTCAGAGGTCTCTTCCAACCTTATGATTCTATGATTCTATGAATTCCTAGCATACACTTCAAGAAGAGCAATCAGTGAAAATTCATAAAGCTTTTATTCTCCATAGCATTCTCTTATCTCATCATTCTTTAGCTTACTTTAAATCTTACTTTGTTGCAGTCCATATTTCTTGCTAATCTGTCAATGTTCAGGCCTGTCAACATTATTACACCATATTTTATGTTCATTTATAGGTAACAGTACAGCTATTTAGACCCTGTAAGTTATTCTTTTTTGTGTCCTTTTGGGTACTGGTAGTACTAATATTCCTGTAATATCTAGAGGTGTGAATATTTTAGGAATCCATTTTCCTAATAATTGTAGTGTTTGTAAAAACAAAACTTTGCTTAAAATAGTTCACAATCCAAACAAATCAATGGAGGAAACAAACAATGGACTGAGGAGATTTACCTAGTGCCATTCAGATTTGACTGTTTTTTTGTTTTATTTCTTTCTTTTGGAGAGAATGAGGCTGTTTTATTGCACATGATTATGTAATAGGTGGTGAATGCGGTTAACGTGATGACAGCTGGCTGCATAATCCAAAGTAAAAGAAAAAAGTAAAAAGAGGGAAGAGAAGAAAATACAATAGAACATCTTAGTGACTTTTCTTTTCGTCTTGACGAGATAAAAATATCAGCCATATATTAAACATCATTATCACAATATCAACAAGGATCATAAAAATGAGAAACAGATAAAAATCAGCACACTAAAAAGACTATGAAACTCAAGGGAATAAGACAGTTTTGGCATGACACTAGCTACTTGAGTTCAGTGTACAGCAAAAATGATTAAACAGTGGGATCAAAATCTGGTTTTGTTAATTAATTATGGAGCTATTTAACATGTTCATTAGAGTAAGAAGTTTATTATTTGGCAAATCATTACTGTCTGTTATTTAAACCTATGTAATACAGACATTTGTGAAATTTGATGGTGTCAGGCACTGACATGAGAATGTGCTTCGAGGTTTTAGCATTATACAGAAAAGCTTAGAATCTTTATATCCCTGAATGTTATTTATCTCTGTCTTTTCCTTTTTTAAGCATAAGAAGAATATGCAACAGACACGGAAACACTCAGGGATATAGCTCCCAGTTTTCTCAGAAAAACAACAGCAAAAGAATAATTAACTGCAATATTTGCAAACACTGCTCTATGCCCATCATGGTTTAGTGATATAGTTTAGGAAAATAGACAAACTATATGATTTTTGGCTTACAATAACAAAAGAACAAGAATAATAAAGATCTGATGGATCCTTTCCTCTTTCAATGTGACTTTCCAAGATTCCTCAGGAAATTAGTAATGAGTTCTTTACGTAGATGCCTCAGTTACAACTCTACACCTATAGCTGCCCTTTTTAATTCCACTGTGCTTCAGCATAAGTACAGAAATTATTTCTATTTCACCTAAATTACAGGAACTAAAAAGACTCACATTTACCTTTCAAATTCTGGATAACCTGATATCCCAGATGCTTGCTTCTGACTTCTCTGGAAGTGGTCAGCTGCTTTCTTGAAGTCTGTGCGTTTAAATACTTTTTTTTTGTGACTCATAGTAATAAATAAGACTAATTGAAGACAGATCAGACTATGATTTTCCGTTTTCTTTGATAAAGCAGATATTTGATTCCTTTTTTCATTTTCCTGGGAAGCTAAAACATACATGCCTGATACTATAGCGCCTTGAATGCGTCTGAGATGTACATAACCTACACCATTCAATAATATTCGGGTATGTATAAGAAATACTGAATAAAATTTCACAAAATCAAGAAACAACATGTTTGGCGTGTGTGTCTATGTGTGCAAGTCCTAGGTATCTCCAGCAGGGATAACCAATGAGCTTTTTAATTCTCCACAGACAAAGGTGGAGAATATAAAAGCCCACTGGCTACCCCTGCAGTAGTTTCATTCAAGTCTCTGAGACAGAAACCTTTCTAATTACTCTTCTGGGCTGTTACCATTTGAGTTGCAGCATGAAATTCTGAAAGACATTCCAAAATTATTAACATTCTAATTGTAACCATATGTATTTGAATTATAAACATGCTTATTGGTCTGAATCATGAGTTTTATTAGGACCAGACTGAAACATTTAATAGTAGTAAATAGAATAACTGTCGCTGTCATGTTTGCAAAAATGTCCCTAAATCCAACCAGGCAGCAGCTGTTTCCAGTGCTGCTGGTTACAACCTTTTCTGCATAATCAATTCTTATGCCTGTAGAAGTTAATCACTTGTTGATGCCCTCCTTTTTCACCCCATCATCCCAGAAAAATGTTGGAGCAAAGATTTCACTAGAACTGTGCACAATGATACCAGCTTCTGTTCAGGAAGAAGGACAGATTTTTCCCTTGGACTAAAATTCAAACCATATGAATAAACTTTATGTACCAAAAGAAAAATTCCAAAACAATGGTAGATTAAGTCTATTACTTTCATTAATAAAGATTTTCTTTATTAGCCTAAAGCATTTCCATTTCATAAAGAAAAATAGAGTATTGGGATCCTTGTGTTAGGTGAATATATTTATACATAAAAATGTGAATCTCCTGTAAGCATTAATACAGAGCTTTTATAGTGATCTATTTTTTACATCAATTGGGACTAAAGTAAAACTGCATAGGACCTTTTATGATTAACACTTGCTGCTTTATTAAGATCCTATATCTCCACAACAGAGTTCATAAAATGCAAAGAATTTAAAAAAGAATTTAAAAAAATGGGAGAAAACCCCCACTAAATCATTAAAAAAAGAAAAAGGGATTTTGTTGTGTGAGTTCAAAAGGGTATGCAGAGTAGCGGAAACTGCTAGCAATATCAACTAAGTGTTTGGCCACAGGACCACCAACAGACATGGAGCTCAACATTGGTTCCAAAAAATTCATAACAGAAACCAGAGCCTTGAAGATAAGGAAGGGCACAGACATCCTTCTGTGATAAATGAAAACCAATTGAGAGACAGTATTGTAGTGGACCCATGCAAAACAACTCAAGAGGTTGGTGAAGAACTAAACATTGACCCTTCAGTAGTTGTTCAACATGTGCAGCAAATTGGAAAATCCAAAAAATCTTGACAAACAGGTGCTGCTCAAGCTGAACAAAAATCAAAAAAGTTACCATTACAAAGTCTGCTCTGCACTTCTTTTGTGCAACAAAACCAATTCTTGATCACAGTGTGATATTTGATAGAAAATGGATATTATACAACAACCAGCGGTGTTCTGCGCTGTGGCTGGACTGAAGTGAAGCACCAAAACTCTTCCCCAAGCCACATCTGCATCTAAAGAAGATGATGGTCACTGTTTGGTGGTTGACCGGTGGAATCAGCTGCTGCAACTTCTTGAATCCTAGCAAAATCATCGCATTAGAGAAGGATAGCCAGGAAATCGACAAAATGCACAAGAACTGCAACATGTACCTCCAACACTGGTATTCAAAAAGGATCAATTCTTCTCCATGGAAATTTCCAGCTGCATGTCACACAAATTACTCTACAGAAGCTACACAACCTGGGCTATGAATCTCTGTCTCACCCAGCTTACCCACCAGATCTCTCTCCCACTGATTACCACATTTTCAAGAATCTTAATGACTTCCTGCAAGAAAAGCATTTCTACAAATAGAAGTTCAAAACACCATTGAAGAATTCATCAGTTCCAGGGCTCCAGAATTCTATGCTACTGGAATAAATAGACTTATTTCATGTTGGCAATGATCTATAGATTGTCATGGTTCTTCCTTCAATTAATAAATTTATCCTAAGCAGAGTGATACTGCTTTAAAGTTGGTGATTAAAAGTGGTAATTATTTTTACACCAAATTAATCTTATTATTTTTTCTTCAGAAGTCCAGAATGCTTTGCTTATCATTATTGGAAAGAAAGGAACACAAAAAGAAAAATAAGGGGGAAAAAAAAGAAAAAAGAGTGGTGTAATCTTATAAGTAATAGGCAAAGATGTGTTTTTTTCTTTCAGCATGCACTGAGCTTTCATTTATTTTGCTTTTCTCTGAAAGTGGATGTCTACTGAGAACTTGCATAAGTTACTTTAACCCCATAAAGAAGTGTGTTACATTCTTGAACTACACTGCACACCATCAAAATTACCATTAAATATTTTAAAACCTGCATAATGGATTGCTGTAATAAAAAGGAGGGAAGGAGGGTAAGAAGGCAGGAAAGACAAAAGGCAGGAAGGGAGGGATCAAGCCAGGGAAGACACAGTGGAAGAACAATCCTGCAGGTAGATTAATGTAAGTAACTAAAGGTTAGTAAAGTTGTGTAGTTATCCACAGTGACCACATTGTCATTTTCTCTTAGTAAAAGAGAATCATTATGATGATGCCAATTCTAGGAGGTATTTAATGATTGGGCGTAAAGACAGTATGTGATACTCAGCTGTTAGAGTCCTAATGTACATCTCAGACCAAACTCTTAGCTTTCCTAATATTCTGGATATATTAATAACTGAAACAAAGCAATAACTGAAACAAAAAAATAACTGAAAAAAAGCAATCTCCAAAAAAAAGCAACAACATCCCCCCCCAAACAAAAGAAACAAGAAGAAATATAAAAACACCACAGAGTTTGAGATAAGAATATGGTTGACAGTGTCAATGTGGAGAGTTAATGTTTCTAACAAAGCTTGTTTAAACTCAAGACAAGGGGCTAATTAGTAACCGGATAGAGTCAAGATAGTTCAAATTCATTCTCCCTTATTTTAAGATAAATAAATTTTTTAAGAATTTAAGCTGCATCCTTTATGTTTCCTAAAGACATAAAAAAAAATACTCATCTCTATAAACTGCATATCTGCTGTATACTCCTATATAATCCTGTATAATCCTATATCTATTCCTTGACTGTTAGACAAACCTAATGATATCCAGATTGCTAAGTAAAAATGTGCTGTGAAGCAAACTTTACCTAGTGATCGTGGGGTACAGGAAGTCTTGCATTATGCTGTTGAGAAGCAGCAGCACTCTTAGAACAAAACAGAGCCATACAAAATAGAGCCAAGAAGTCAGCTAAAAGATTAATAATGTTTAATTAAACAATTTTCTCCCTAGCTCTCTGTCATTTACTGATACAGTTAAATAACTGTACTCTAGATTCAGCTGATACTCTGAGGGACAAGTCTTCTGATTGAGAAACTTTATTATAGTAGAAAAAGATTGGCGGTACTCATGGGGCTAAACAACAAATTAAAGACGAGCGTATACCTGAAAGACAGCAAGAAATCTTTAACCAGAAGCAAAGAAATCTATCCAAATGAGATTCCTGAAATAAGTGTATAGAAAGGTGGAGTATGTGGTTGATGGAGTAATAAAACACTCATGAAATTATTTTTAAAGTCATCTACCCTTATTATTTTTTATTTTAACTTGAAGTTCTGTGTGTATCAGCTAAGCACTTTTCACTGCTTAATTTTTTCTCTCTGTTGTCTTTAATTGAGTATGCCCTTGGGGCAACCTCTTCAACCTGACAAATTTCAAAGTAATCTTTTAAATAACTGAACTTTCTCATACGAGAAGAGCTTTTCCTGATATTATATCTTTCATATGGCAGGCAAGAATAATATCATGGTTTTTTTAACAATATGTTTGCATGCAAGTAAAGAAAAAGACTTGAGAAGAAATGAAAAAAATATTTAAGGGGTTACTGGGTGATTATTATGATGTTAACCTCTTCATAGGCTGTGAAAATAACTGAGAGCTTGTATTACTTTTGACTAACGTTGGACTGATTCAAGAAGAATGAGAATAATAACTAAGGGAGAACTGGAAAGCTAAGAGGAGAAAACTGTTTTGTTCATGATACAGAATGTCAGTATTGCAATTAATAAGTCAGTTTTCAGAATCAAGCACATCACAGTGATATTAGGCATCTCCTATCACAACATTCAAAATGACATAGTAAGCTAGAAACACAAGGCAATTTTACCTATCACACAGCATTTCTTCTTATCTTAAGAACCTTAACACATTCTGACAATCTGTCATCAAGCAATCCAGTTTCAGGAAAGCTTTTATGGCTTAAGGTTTCACAGCATCTGGAGTCCTACACAAGGAACACCCACTGCACTAAAATCACTATTCTTCCTGTTAATGTATTCAACAGGTTACCAACATGAAAAGCAGTTACCCCTTTTCACTTTAAGAGACTAGTTAAACTATCACATACTGTTTGTTTGATGAAAAACCTGTTTAAAAAGAATCTGCGTCATCACTCCTTTCTTTTCACTGTGTTCACATTACGGGAAATCAAGGAGATGCATGTTAAAAAATTTGCTTTCACATATTCTTCATTGTGTCTAAAAATTAACGTAATTAAAAGCTAACTGGAGCAAGTTTGTCATTTAGTGGCATGTTTTTATTTGTTTGTTTGTTTGCCTGCCATATACAGTTCAAAAGCCTTCAGATTCTATCTTTTGTCTTGGGTTGACTACATTTCAAGAAATCTAGTTGGATTTAACCCTGCATTAAAAGACCTATTTTTTTCTTTTTACATGTGCATGAGGAACAAAAAGTCCCAGGACATTTCATTACATAGTCAAGGCACTAAAGAAAATCTGTATATCTCAGCATGCTGTAGGTAGATACATGTAGTCAGCTAACTACCTGTCAGTTCAACAGTCCTCACATAGGCAAAAAGTGGCCTTTCTGGTAACTTATGATGTCTGAGTCATCTTCAGGGACCTGCAGATATGACCTATGGAGAACCTGTAGAAGACCTGTGTTTCTGTGGTAGATGGAGACTAGATAGGAGTCTCTGGACCATGTACAACAGCAAGCATATGCAGTGGACACACCTAGAGTGTCATGTGTCTCACCTTCTCTCTCCTGTCATCCTTTCTCCCCCAATATTTTTTCTAATTTTTCATTTTTCCATAATTTGTCATGTCTATAAATTTTCATCTCATCTCTTGTAAGAGTTACGTAGAGTTATTCTTTTGTCTTTTTCTAAGCTCCAGAAACTCCCTTGTCTTAAAAAAATATCTGCTCCAGTTGTCATTGGTTTCCTCCTTTAGTAGTACCTAAACTTCCCAGTACACTCTAGGAACTATACACTTTGTTAATACACCTGTACAGATAAATATGAATTAATTTAATATAATAGGCAAAAGAGCAAATTTCAGCTTTAAAATAATTGTTTAGGGGCTCCAGTAATTCTCTACTTCATAGTCATTCAGTGTGTTTTTGCAATAAAGTGACTATTTGCTTCTAACCACCTTATAAGACAAAGGAAATTAAATTGAGTTGCAGATCTTGTGGGGTGCATAATAATATACTGAATTACATTTAAAGTAACATACTAATGAGCTTCAAATCTTTGTAGCAGGTATACATTTTCATAACAAAATATTTCTGAGGCAAAGATGCCAAGCTAAAGTCTAGATTTTGAAAAAGTTAGGTTCTGGGTGTTATCTTAGGAATTCAGCTCTGATTCTGCTTTGTGTAAGTGGAGCAGAAATCCAATTTTGGCTTCAAGGATAGATGAGAACAGATGTGGACAATGCTGAAAGAAGCATCCAACCATGAACATCAGTGTAAAGGAGATTTTATTAGCAAAAATGTGAAGTAATTGATGCCCTTCATTAGAAAATACTCTTATTTTCATATAAAAAGACAAAACTAGGAGTATTTGTAAGATTCTTCACTATTCACACAAATGTTTCTGTTACCAACACACAGTAAATAACATAATGTTACGTAGCTCATTTGATAAGTACTTGAAAGAGGTATAGTAGCAATAAGAGCTGGTATTAAAAGATTCACAAAAAGAAGAATATGGTTAATAATATGGAATGCCTTTGACAGTTTTACCCAATGTGGGGCAAAAAAATATTTGTTATACCAAATAGAAAACTTTTTCTGCAGTGTACATTATACTTATGATCGGAATCAAGAAATCATAGAGTCATATAAATTGTGAGGATATTTAAAGGCCACCTAGCCCACCTTTTCACTCACAGTAAGGCCACCTTCAACACTGGGCTCTGTAGCAAAGAAGGGATACAGATTTTGGAGCAAGAGATTATAAAATTTTGTAAAAGAAACCTGAAAAATTCTTTATAATTTTAAATTAAATTAATACATTCCTAACCCCAATGCAAACAGCACATAGCTATAAATCTTACCTTATAACATTAATTAGCATGAAATTAGTTCATAGTTATGTTTGACAGGGGGACTTTTAAAGATGCGTAGGAAGTAAGTGCAAATATGTATAGCATACAGAATTGTAAAAGTTGGATTCATCTGACTTAATTCAGGTTTTAAAATTCTGCTAACTTATTTTTTAAAATATCTTTTATATTCAATATCATTATTTTATGGAAAACAAGACAAAATATGTGAAGCTACACTTATTTTCCTCTTTCTCACTTTGACAGAAAAAAGCTTCAGGTCTATTTTTCTGTTTGTTTTCCATCATTTATCCTTAGTTCTCCTTGAAGGTCAAGCCCTAATTTCAGAAACACTCCACATTTTCTGCTGCACACAAAAACTAAGAAAACTAAGAAATCTGTGACCTAGCACTACAAATACGGGAAGCAATAAGTATAACTAGAAAGACTTTTATTTAATATAGACGTTATATGTATGCATGTATTTATGTATGTCTATATGGCTGATTTCATACCACTGACATACATCTTTGGAAAAAATAATATCCTTGGAAAAGAAGTGGTGAATTTGACTACCTTGGAAATAAAGAGTCTTGGAGGTTCAGATCAAGGTGCACAGGGCAATTCATACATCTCAGAGGCCTTATTCTGTTTTTCTGCTTGCCTCGGGTAGAAGACAGTTCATTGGTTTACAGTGTCACGTAGTTTAAGTTATATCTCTTGAAACCACAGAGAATAGAAATACAATTAAAAAAAATCAGGATCATGGAAAACACATTTTTAGAGAGTGCTGAAATTCAGAGTCAGGTGAAACACAGAGCTCTGTTTACACCAAAATATACAAGCATGCATCTAGGGGACTTAAACCTAGAAATTGCTTTATAATTCTTCCAAAAAGTGTAGGAGTATGAAAAAAAAGCACTGAGTTATACTCAGTACCCAACTTTCATCACCTTTTTCTGTAGTGAACCTATTTCAACCTCTTTCAATCCTTCAATTTCTCTTAATAATTGATCTTTCTTTGATGCAGAAGTTTACCTTTTTAAAGACCACAAAATAGGGAAAAGGAATAATCAAATTGTGTAAAGAATATATTACTGAAGAATTGAAAATGTCAGGCAAAAAGCATTTTGCTTTTAAGGACTAAAGTACAGACACTGTCAGGTCTGTGAGTATTTTCAACATAACAGTCTGTGACTTGAAGGTAATATGTAATGAATACATTGCAGATGTTACGGTTTCACGGGCTTCTATAACTTTCACTGTATGTCGTATTCTACAAACAAATATGTTAGACCTGATCCCGTAGCTATAACTCACAGAATGAGATAATCTCCCTATACAGTGCAAATATGTGTACACATTTGTACCTTTATATTAAAACCAAAACCATTTGTCCCTCCCATACAAAGAAAGATAATCTTGTTTTCATGAATTCAGAATAATTGTGTGAACAGTAAAAAAAAAAAGTTAAAAAAAATCACATAGCACCCATTCATAATTGTCTTACATGGTAGCCATGGAGTTTGGGAAGTTATGTCACCATTCCCGTAATAAATGTTTTTGCTAAACAATAGAGAAATATTTAAAATTCTGTCTTAAAGAAATATTCCCAAAGTTAGAGATAGGTTGTGTGCTCTTGCCATTCAGTGGGAGCTGGGTGCTTAACTGCCCTTCATGCTTTGAGAGTTTCTCTTTTTTTCTCCTCGATGTTCTAAGTAAATCAAAGTCAATGAAAAGTTCCTTACTGGGTTCAAGAGTGTTCAGATCAGGCTGTAAACGCCTGAATTATTTCCCACTGGTGACAACATCAAAATTTGCTGACTTCTAGCTTCAGGAAAAGTCCCTAAAGTGCCTTCCTTCTCATAACATGCACCATTTCCCTTAACACATCCATTTTCCACAAAATATTCAGCGTTCATATTTGTATAGTGTACCTGTAAATAAATTATGGCTTTCCTATGAATTCATTATCACTATTATCATAGACTTCTAGATTGTCTTCTTGTATTTCTAATGTTTACTTTAGCTTTCTAGTAGTTTTTCCTCCAATTTACTAGGTAGATTATTACCGTAAATGAAATACTCTTCCCCACCCGTCACCCCTCCCTACACCACGCTTGCCATACACTCATAGAATATCCTTTTAATAGCTTTCCTTCTCCAAAATTTCTTGTATTACTGCTTGCAGGTAAAGTAAGAAGGAAAATCTAAAACTTAAAATTAAGGAAACACTATGAAATATTTGACTCCTTTCCCACAAGAAATGCCCCCTTTACTCTTCAGAATTTACTGTATGTTCTTGAAATAGCAAACACAAGGACTGTGTTTGAAATGACCATTATTCTTGAAACTTCCTCACTGTTCTGTATCCAGTTTTTCATTATCTTATCATTGACACAGTAAAATACTCAGGTGCAAATGAATGAAACTGACATTTCAGGCAATGGCATTGCAAGATTTTAATACTCAGAGTAAGTGGACTGAGCAAGTGGCTGAATGAAAATTATAACAATATAATTCAGAATTTTTGTTTCGAAGTGTTATTTATGCGTATGCATTTCCTCTCTGGTAAAGGGCAACATTAGCAGATTTTTTTTCTTGCTACTAGCTCTATATCTGTGAACTAAAACCGTATTTTTGAAGGTATGCAGCAGTTTCTAAAAATATTAATGTACATATAAATATTATGAGCAGTACTTAAAAAGTAATTATCATTCAAAATTGGAGAGATAATAGGTAATCAGACCACAAATAGTAGAGACCTCATATCTGACTTACATGTCAGATAATTGTTATGCATTGCATGTTGTAAAAATTAAAATTAAACTATTATCAATTATCATTGCTAAAAGAGCTTAACTCTCATAAACTTCAGAAGCGGGCAGCTCTGTATTTCCATTACATTTATCATTCTTTTTTCAGTTATTGCTAGAGAGATGGTAGGAAAGAATATTACAAGAATTTCTTTGTTTTACTTATGTTGTTAACATTTATAGAACTAAATAATAACCATATTTTGAAGAACTTAAACATGTCAGAAGTGTACTTTCTGCCCAGGTCTGTCCTGAGAAATGAAAGGTGTCAGTCATCTCAAATTTGTGATTTGGTTGTGAATGCAACTCCTGCCTTCAGCCCAGTGAGATATGAGGTTTGCACCTGCTTGTGTCTTTGCATATACATTTTAAATTTAAGTGTGTTAGAACACTTAAGGTTGGAATGGACCTCACAGAGTCACCTAGTCCAATTATTCCCTCCAAAACATAACACAGTGGCATCAGAATTGGCAGGTTTAGGTTTATGGTTGGACTTGATCTTAAAGTAATTTTCCAATCTAAATGACATGATTCTGTCATGAATGTAAGTTACATTAAAGAAAATTTCTCCTTGGTATTAAGAAAACAAAAAAACCCCACATAGAGTAGTCAGACACTGGGACAACTTCTTCCCATGAATTCCAAAGTCTTCTTGTTCAGAGATTTCAGAATTCTGCTGGAAAATGCCTGGAGAATCTTAAAGTAGAAGTTTGCCCATATTTGATCAGATGGCTTATGGTTCCTTCCAACCTAAACTGTTCTACGGTTTCACAATCTAATATGTGTGACAAATGATGAGGGACCAACTACAACCATACCGAAGTCTTCATAGATCCGGAGATGGAAGGCATAAACTGGCCATTCTACAGGGCTGATGATGGTAGCAGGATTCAAGAGCAGTTTACAGACAGGAGCCCCCCTTTAATCTCCCTTTCATATCTTTATGTTCTTGATAAGTTTTTTTATTCTTTGTTTTCTCAACTACTTTGAGTATACTCCGCAGATTTAAAGGAATCTGAGTGACTAAGCAAACAAGAACTGGAGCAAATTATTTGTAGACTATGTGGGAAAATTTGACAAGTGATTATTTACCAGTACATTTTATCCTTTCTTTTTTTCCTTTCCTTTTTTTTTCCTCTTGCCTTACCTTGCCTTACCTTCCTTTCCCTTTCTTTACTAGTGAAAATGCTTCTCCTTTTCCTTTTCTTTTTTAATCAGAGCAATCCTTAAATCTGTTAGTACTTATCTATGGAGCCATATGGTTTTCCTTATGGCATTTCTTTTGATGACTGTGCCATATTCAATATCTTACCCATGTGTATGTCTGTGTAATCAAGTGTTTTATCTTTAATTTCCTGCACTGATGTGTGGAAGATAACTCTGAGCCCATTAGCACATTCTCGCTTTATCTGTCTATCATTAGATTGGAGGATAGCATGTTCACACATTCTTTAACTGGGTAGTTAATTGGTCTAAGAAAAGTTGTGGCAATATGAAACATCTTCTGTCATGACTACTATGAAAACCTTCTCCTTGGTACTTACATTTTTACTGCTATAAATAAGCAAGTTGGAGGTTGTCTTAATGAATTGAAAGTAAATTAGAGAATAATGGAAACTGGAAAAAAAACATTAAGGAAGATTTTTGATTTCTGATATCGATTACGTGATTCAGGAATGTCGTAAGATGTGAAAATTATTTTTAGAGTGCTATAAGCAGAGAGGAAGGGTCTTTATTTTATGAAATAATTATGACTTTCAACAAGTCATTAATAGAAAAATGTAGTTTGAAATACTTCTGAACAGGTAAACTTCATAATGTTAATTATTTCAATTAACTCAAAATTCATTACTTATTTGATACAAGTCACGATTTCGTGTCATGACAGTCTTCTACAAAACTAAGGAAATAGAGGAAACGCCATTTTTGCTGTGACACTAGACACAAAGAGTATCAAACAAATATGCATATGTAAATGAGAACTAGAATTGTTTTCTCATATTTGGACTGCAGAAGCTTTGACTATTTCATACATTATTTTTCTTATAAACTGGTTTTGTCTCCTTTTTAGAAAGCTTTCACATGTACAAGATATATGTTTCTCTTAGAAATTTGTTTTAGGAACAGTGGTTCCTGCTTTGGAAATATCATAGATGTATATGTTAGCTTGCCAGGAAAAAGAACTATCTCTTTACAAAATAAAAATTAACTATAATCTCAGTATTATGTTATCCAAATTTTAGGTTATATCATTATGAAGAAAGCTTAATCTATTTGAAAAGGGAAAAAAAAGTATTATCGTTATTAATATTTTTCCTGGTTTTCTATAATAATTTCAGTATTTGCAATGAAAATGGAAGAATTAAGCATGACTCGTAAGCCCAATCTTTTTCTTTTTCATTCTGAAGTTGTGCAGACTGTGTAGTGTCGTTATCAGACAGAAGCTGTTCGACTACTATCTTTTCCTTTGAGTAGGGAATAGTTTCTTCAAGGGAGATTAGTATCACAGGCTTTTTTTTTAAAAGATAGGAGCTATGATGTGTATATGATTTAAGCTTTCTTTCAGAGTTTGAACAAGAAAAATAAAAAAATTTCCCATTATAGAAAAAATCAATATTTTGAAAAAAATATTTTTAAGCCGTGTTTAAAATTTAATTTATTAGGGGCTACTCAAAACATGGAAGATAGCATTTAGCCCAAGGGAAAAAGAAGAAAAAAAGAAAAAGAAGGAAAAAAATAAAAGAGAAAAAAAGCGACATTAAAAAAGTTTGGGAAAACTAAGTTTGGAAATATTTGGAAAATCTCAAGTGCATGCATACTTTGTAGAGGTGACTTTTTTCTTGCGTGAAGATTGCTTACCATGCATGTACATACTCAGTAAAGTTTTATTGTATCAGCTTTAGTTTTGTATGCAGTGCATCATTTTACTGCCCAGTACTGCATTGATCCACACAGCAATACTGAATACATATTTATGACGAGAGAAGTTTAATGGCCTTCCAAAAATCCCATTTTGTTATAATCTTTAATTAATTCAGTAGAAAGGATGTTCTTTTGTATTGGGTGTTCTGGTTTGGTTTGGCTTGTTTTTTTTCCTCTTGTGTTCATAGGAACATGTTGGTATAAAATCTCAACGTGTTTCCTCAAATAGATAATTTCTTTACATATTAGCCTATTAATATAAAAACTTTCATAGTTCCTTATCAAATACAGTACCTCCCCTTGTCAAAATTTAATGGCTATTTAGAAGGTCTGCTGTAGTAAAAGCATCAATTGTAACAGTGTATTTTGGAGTTGCTATTGTGAATGTGTTTCTACCAAATAAAAGCAAGAAACATCCATACACGTGCCAACAATTTTATAGGCAGAACTGGAAAGCTTTACTCAAGGACTTTGAATTCTACAGTGTCTTTTCTTTATCTGATTCTAGTCTCCGCATAGTTTGATAAAATACTTTCACCAAAGTTCTAGCAGAAGGAAATGTTTGCCTACTAATGTATATAAAAATTCATAGATATTGAATAATGCATACGAAAAGAAGGGTATATCCAATGATTGTGCTGATGGGAGAAGCTACATAATCATTCACCTTTCTTATGAAAAATATGACTTATGCCTCCCTTTGCAGTACCAGCTTTTGCAGTACACAATGACTATTGGTATTCTCTACAGCGTAGTTATACAAGCACCAAACCTAAGGAAGATTATAATCTTTTAAAATTCTCATTATTAAGTAAAATGACATATAGTTATAACTGTCCTTGAAATAAAAAGAAGCCAGGAAAAAAACCCCAAACTATCCTCAAAACACAAAACCATATTGCTTCATCTATACTGTTTAGTAGGCTCAGTTGGTGTTACGTTTTATTAGAATAATTATATCGAATTGCAAGAACATTTAAAGATATTAAAATGTTGGTGATCTCAAAAGAGAAGAAAACCCGTGCCTTATGACATCAGAAATGGAGATGTGTATGTATTGTTTTATGTAACAATTTCCCTCTTTTTCCTTCATTGTGAATTCTATTTAGTATTTATGAGAAGAGTAAGACCATGAAACATACTGTTAGCGTGTGTATATAAAGAATATGATCTGGAAAATGCACTCCTCTCCTTCTCCTCTCCTCTTTCTTTTAAAAAATTACCCTTCCTCTATTTTTGCTAGGAGAGAAAATGCAGGTAGGGAAATTTAGAAAGAACGAAAGAGAGAGCAGGTGGCACTATAAATTTACAGACTTTTATTCAGTTTTTATCAGAAAAAAACCTGTCCTTCTTGCAATGCTTGCAGCCTGAAACACACTCTGTCATTCCACTCTGAAACTCTGATAAGTCCAGATGTGTGATGGCCTTCAGCTCTAAATCAGACTGTGCACTTCTAGCATGACCTTCCTTTAGGCACCGCAATGATATATCTTTGACTTCCTATGCACAAATTGAATCAAGGCACTTTAGACACGTCTTGCTTAGCAACTTTACATATTGTACAGAATGATGGTCAACAAAGATTTTAAAGTTTCCTACTTACTCATTTTTTAACTTGTATTTTAATGGAAATTATGTGTTTATTCTCTAAATCTGAACATTGAAAGGACTAAACTACAACAGAAGAATAAATTATGTGCATTCTATGCGTGACAACTGAATAAGTAGCACACCATCTTTGGACTTTTTTTCTGCATTCATAATCTCATTCATTATACAGAATAAACTTCTATAAAATAGCAGTAGCATGCTATATTGCCACAAACTTATTGATTTTTCTTATTTTTTTAAACCTCATTGTATTTTCTATTTCACTGCAGCAATTTTAAAATTCATAATCTGTAGAGTTCTGGAGAAAGCCATAAGAAAAAAAAATTACAAGGTTAAGAGTCCGCTGCTCCTTTAGTACCCAAGAACTTTTACAATGAAAATTAATATTTTTTTTTAAATAATAATATTCACATCTATTCTCTAACAAGAATTCAGTTAAAGGCAAACACCATGAACAAGGCTTTTCATTCATGTTCTCTTCCATGGGAGGTACTTTTGTCAACTAACTATATGTTAGAAACCCTCATTGCATCTATGAATTCCCCAAACTTCCAAGATGAAAGTGGAGACAGAAAATAAAAAATCTTGCAATTACGATAATCCCTGAGTAGATACTTTTATTGTTCTTCACCTGAAATAGAGGGAAATATTTTGTGGGAAACAGTGTTCCCTACTGCTTCCCTCTAGATCAGCTTTCTATGCTTGAGATAATTTAAAGATTTGTGACAAGAAGATTGCTCACAGGAGCAACTGGCATCTCAAAAGCTTTTGTCATTTTGACTTTGGGGTAGAACTGCTAATTAAAACAATAACAAAAACTCCTCAGAAAAAAACATAGCCCATTTTTTCTCTAAATCCAGTATCTGAGGAGACCTGAAATCACTGTACTGAGCAAAGACCAAGTTTCAAGGTTCTTCACCGGGATTAAAATGAGAAATAGCTTCTGTTTCATACAATCACAGAATCATAGAATGGTTTGGGTTGGAAGGGACCTTAAAGATCATCCAGTTCCAACCCCCCTGCCATGAGCAGAGATGCCTTCCACTAGCCCAGGCTGCTCAAGGCCCCATCCAACCTGGCCCTGAGCACCTCCACAGGTGAGGAATCCACGACTTCTCTGGGCAACAGGTTCCAGTCTCTTACCACCCTCACAATAAATAGTTTCTTCCTAATATCTAATCTAATTCTACCCTCTTTCAGCTTAAAATTGTTATCCCTCATTTTATCACTACAGTTCCTGATAAATGTCCCTTTCCAAACTTTCCTGTAGGCTCCCTTTAAGTACTGCAAGGCTGCAAAGTCTCCCCACAGCCTTCTCTTCTCCAAGCTGGACAACCCCAGCTTTCTCTGCCTGTCCTCACAGGGGACATGCTCCAGCCTCTGATCATCTCCGTGGTCCTCCTCTGGGCTTGCTCTAACAGATCAATGTCCTTCCTCTGCTGAGGACTCCAGAACTGAACATAGCCCTCCAAATGAGGTCTCACAAGACCAGAGTAGAGGGGCAGGCTCTTGACCTTCTGACAATGCTTCTATCGACGCAGCCTAGATATTGTTGGCTTTCTGAGCTACAAGTGCACCTTGCCACCTCATGTTGAGCTTCTCATCCACCAACATGCTCAAGTCCTTCTCTTTAAGGCTACTCTTTAAGGCTCTCAATTCTCTGTGCAATCTGTATTTGTGCTTGGGATTGTCCCAGCCCAGGTGCAGGACTTTGCACTTGGCTTGTTGAACTTCATGAGGTTAGCACATACCCATGTTTCAAGCCTGTCCAGGTCCCTCTGGATGCCATTCCTTCCCTCCAGTGTGTTAACCACACCACAGAGCTCAGCATCATCAGTAGACTTTCTGAGGTTGTAGACTGTCAATGTTTCATACAAAGATGTTAAACAACACCTGTCCCAGAGATGATCCCTCAGTTCTCTACTCGTCACTAGTCTCCACTTGGACAATGAGTTATTAACCATAACTCTTAACATTTATAAAACTTTATATTTGTTGTTCTGTTTGAAAAAAAATAAACTCCACCATTTCTTGCTACACTGTCAATTGCTGCATAATTTTTATAGGGAGTACAATAAAATACTCTTTCCTAGCACTTCTGAGAACTGACAGTTCTTGTTTTGGGTTTTCTTGTTTCTTCGTTGGGTTGGGTTTTTTTATTTACCCCCTCTAGGTCTCATAGTAGATCAAAAGACAATCAAATGTATAACCGTTACCCTAATTTCAAATTATGATGGATAATTGCTTCACCAACAGTTTGTTTACAGCCACTTGAGTTCTGTTCTGTAAACATCAATCACGAATTTCTTGAATATTAGCCGTGTTAAATAGCATACAACCTTACATAGTCACATATTTTACTATAATAAAATGTGTCGGAAAGATGTGGCAATTTTTTCAAGGCAAATGCTATGACTTAATACTAAAATATTATTACATATATGTTTTATGTACGTTACAAACATTAAATAATGATTTAGCTGGGATTTCTCTAGATTGTAAGATTAGTACTTAAATTTGTATATGATGAACATACAATCATGACAGATTTATTACAGCCAGGCGAAGTATTAAAATCCATGATTTTATATTTTTAGTTAAAAGTAAGTTAACATGAAAAATTTAACGCATAAACAGATGAGCCCAGTCTTTACAAACCATAATAACTTACCTTTTAATTTTCCTGAGCTGAATTGCTTAATATCTTGACCTGATGAGCCATTTCAGCTGTCTTCCCTACCCCCACATGCTTGACATTTTGTTCATTAGCATTGGGCTTTCCTGATCGTCACAATACAAGATAAAGTGCTGTATTAAGAGGAAATGATGGTGTCACCTCTCCATAATTGGATCTGGAAGATGTATCTGTTGTTCTTTAGAATGACATATTTGGAAAGCCAAATAATCAACCACAAGGGAACAGCTTTCTGTGCCTGAGAGATTCAGGTTGCTTAATACTTCACAAGTGTTTTTTGCAGAAAATGTGAAGTTTTTGTCCAAATAAGCCAGTTCACCTGATAAATAATCATCTCATATAGAAATACATGTTTTTGCTAAATATGCTTTAAAGATAAGGTTTAAGGTAGTAATTCAGAGAGAATGGGATATAGAATGGTCTGTTCATCAGACTATGTTGTCTTACAAAGTCTGTGTTCCAGGACTAAACTTCAAGTGCTCATTTCTTTTGATTTGCCTTTCCCCTCCAAGAGACAAGGACCATAAAAGAAGTTGTACTTCCAATTATTGTTCAGAAAAGAAGTCTTAATATAAAAATACATTGACCATTTTTTAAGTATGGAAAAAACAAATACTTACTGTAGCATTTTTTTTTTCCTAAAATGCAGGATGAAGGACATACAGACAGAACTATCTCCTTCCCAAATTGTCCAGCCTTGAAAAACTGTGATGATGTTGCCAATGACAGTAGCTGTTAAAAGACATGTAACACAATCTTCACATAATTAGAGAACAGTTAGAATTTCACTTAATTTCCATGTCAATGCATGCATACATCAAAAATTCCAATAGGTTTATTTTTCAAATTCATATTATTGTTATTCAAATATATGTCACATTCTGGATTTCTTTATACTTTCTTTGTGGTAAATTTTAAATTGTGCAAACTTTAACAATTTTTAGCTTTTCATTTTTCCTAAGGTGTCTTTCCTTTCAGAATTTCAGTTTCAATGTTACCACTATAAATGAAGAAAAAATGTGTGATTTGATACTAAAAAAAAATATGGCAATGCAAAGCATGAAAAAAAAATCTTCCTTATTTCTTTATAGACTAAAATATGAAAAATATTATTCTGAGTTTATGTTGCACCACAACATCATAAACGGAGATTTTCAGAAAGAGTTGCTTCCTCTTTACTCTCTGACCTCTGGAAGACAACCAAATTTAGAAATCAGTAATCTGTGGCTTAGATTTCCTCCTTTACTAATATATATGTTGATACTTTCTTTATCTGATTTTATAATGGATATCCAATTCCATTTTTTCTCACCCTACTTCTCTTTCTTATCAGAAGAAACCGGATAGTGAGCAAAATAGGTACATTGCTCAAACAAGACACTTTAAAATCTTACTTGTGAACTATTAAGAAGATGTCATTATTGTTTCGCAGCAAGAATCTCAGCTAGATTTCATAATCAGTCAGTTTCCATCTTTTTTACTCAATTTCTCTCCTCATATAATTTATTCCTACTTATTTGGTTCCTTTGTCATAAAGAAGATGTCCCATTATGATTATTGTCCTTGGCCTTTCTATTCTCTTTGAAATGATCTTAGGTTTCCCTTTTTCAATAGTATGATCATCAACATCTTGGGAAAGAAATCTTACTGTGATAAAAAATTCCCAACTAAAATACCTGTAAATTTGAGCTGAAAACAAAAGAATTCAGTCTTGCAAAGTTTATTTAGTTTATTCAAAGTGAAGAGTGAGCAGCTGTAAGACTGGCAGGCTGTAAAACAGAACTTTCTGGTACCTAATCTTATTTTTGGTAGCTTAAAAACTGTTTCATACATCTTACAGATTTCCCCTATCCAGGTTATCTCACAATATTCAACTGATGAACAAAGGAATGAGAAAATCCAGTTCTTCTTATACATCATTATACATAAACAGAGTCCCAGAACCACAGTGTCACAAAATGGTTAAGGCTGGAAGGGACCTCTGGAGAGTTTTTTGGTCCAACCCCTTTCTTCAACCAGGACCACCTACAGTCATTTACTCAGGACAATGTCCAGACAGCTTCGCAATATCTCCAAGGATGGACACTCTACAGTCTCCACAGGCAATCTGTCACACTCACAGTGAATAAATATTCCCTGATGTTCAGACAGAACCACCTGTGTTTCACTTTGTTCC
Organism: Neomorphus geoffroyi; assembly: GCA_033558235.1. NCBI lineage: Eukaryota > Metazoa > Chordata > Aves > Cuculiformes > Neomorphidae > Neomorphus > Neomorphus geoffroyi. The sequence goes on from JAUMJM010000005.1 coordinate 983,471, forward strand.
CATTGCCCCAGTCCCATCACTGAGCACCACGGAACAGTCTAGGTCCATCTTCTTTAGATCTTCCCTCCAGGTATAACAAATATACACTGAAGAGATCCCTCCTGAGCCTTCTTTTCTCCAGGCTGAACAATTCCAACTGTTTCAGCCTTTTCTCATAGGAGAGATGCTCCTGTCCCTTCATCATCTTTTGGGCACTTGGGTGGATACTTATCAGTATGTCCATATCACTTTTATACTAAGCAGCCCAGAACTGGACACAGGACTCCGTGTGTGGGCTGAATAAAGGGAATGATTACCTGCCTTGAACTGCTGTTAATACTTTGGCCAATGCAGCTGAGAGTATCATTGGCTGTCTGCAGCAAGGACAACTTGCTGGCACCTGTTCAACTTGGTGTCCAGCCAGACCCTCAGAGTCTTCTCTGCAAAGCTGCTTTTTCTCTGTGTATATCCTAGCATATGTCGGTGCTTGAGGTTGTCCCTTCCCATGTGCAGGACTTTGCACTTGTCCTTGTTGAACTTCTTGACAGTCCTCTCAGTACAATTCTCCGGCTTTTCAAGGTCACTCTGCATGGCAGCATGACTCTGGTTTAGCAAACACTCCTCCCAGTTGTGTGTCAACAGCAAACTTGCTGAGGTGCACTCTGCCTCATCATCCAGATCAATAAAGAAGTTGTTAAACAGAACAAGAGGCTGTATTAATCTTAGGAGTACACCAATAATCACTGGCCTCCAAGTAGACTTTGCACAATTCATTGCCTGCCTCTGGGCCCAGATATTCAGCCAGCTTTTATCCCACCTCACTGTCTACTCCTATAGTCCAAGTATCAACAGCTCGTCTACAAGGATTTTATGGGAGACTGTCTCGCAGGTCTTAATGAAGCCCAGGTAGACAACATCCACTGCTCTCCTCCTGTACACCAAGCCAGCCACTTTATCATAGATGAAGATCAAACTGATGTTGTAAGACAGCTAAACTCTTTATAGATCATTTTCTATGCCCATGGCATGTATCTAGATAGCAATACTGTCAAATACATAGGTCTTCACTGATGACTCAATTTACAGGTAAACTGAAAATCCTGCTTGTAACATAAGCATTTCAGAGGCATTCTGTTGATAAATTCCTTAGAATGCATCAGATTTTGATTCCACGGCTTATTGGTTAACCCTGATAACTACGTGTTGCATACTACTTACCACTCAAAATACACAAATGTTTTCAATTAAATCAAATAATAAGTTTTGTGTTAGTGGAAACTTATAAAAATCATATTAAAATATTTTGCATACCATGCTTTTAACTAATGAAATCTAAAAATTCTAAGTGGAATCTTACCGCCTTAAATGTTTATCTTGCTCATAATGCACAAACCTAGAGGAAATGAATCATCTGAAAAGAGGAATGTTTTGCAGTTATTTTCACTTCTAACAGAGTGATTTTTAAGTCACAATTTTCTAGTTCTAATGCATATTTTATACTTTTAGTGTGTTCCATGCATAAAAACTTCAGTGGCTGGTGAAACACTTTGCCCATATCAGGTTTCACCATCTGTTTTTTTATCCTTTTAGTCTTTTCAAGTAAAAGGGAGACAGTACATGATGTTAAAAGAGAAATAAGCTGTTAATGGAAATAAACTGGAAAAAAATGAAAAGATTCACTCTTCCCATAGCCAAAAACTCTCTTTCTTTTAATGTGTTTTCTGTGTGAAGGAAGGAGGGATGAATGAAATGACTGCACACTTACACACTAGATCATAAAGGAGCCTGGAATAACAGAGAAATAAATTGCTTTGGCATATGATTGTGCCATGAATGTAATATCTTGTAAAGAGTAATTTCCTGTATTATCATAAAAATTATGATATTCTATTAATATCTATTCACGTCTCTGCCTTTCTGATGCAGCTACACTAATGTGTTTACATGATTTTTGAATAATTGTGTTAAAGAAAACAGATATGTTAAATAAAGGCTTTCCAAAGGGAACTCTAGCCGTATTTGTTCCAAGTGTTCCAGGTACTTTCTTTCTGAAATGTATTGACCATTATTGGAGACGAGTTATTACAGGTTATGTGCCAGTACATTGATCTTTAATCTTAAATTCTTGTGGATGTCATGCTATGTTGAAAGAGATGTGATATACTAGGATTTTTCTTTCCCGTGAAATACAGACTCTCTCTGTGTACGTTGTCTCTCCTCACATTTTTGCATCCCAGTTTTTATTTGATTTTGGTCTCAAATAACCCAATTAGATTGTATTTCTTTTTAGAGCATGGATTTTTTTAGTAAATTTTGTAAAACTTTCTGAAACTTTAAACAACGAAAAAACTGAAAACAACAAAACCAAAATCAAAGACCATATTTCAAAACTGTTGTTGCTAAAACAGTAGATACCAAATCAAGTAACTAGTATTATATAATATTAAATAATACGCAATGTTTCGAGCAAGTAAAAGTAAGAAAAACAAAATACTTCTAGCTTGTAAAATATATGTGTGTAGCCTACTGGAAATAAATGATTTGAATACTGAAACCTGCTGTGGTGACTTGACCTTGGATGACCGATATATGACCACTCTAACTCAAGAGGACAAGGGGAGGAAATAAAATTAAGATGCTTGCAGGCCAAGATAAGGACAGTGAGAATGCCTACCACTTACAGTCATGGGCAAAAGATTCTCAGCTTAGGGAGAAATTATTTAATTTAGCATCAGTTAAAGTACATTTGTATGGTGAGAAACAAAGAAAAAAAATAAAACAATTTCTTCCCCTCACCCCTTTTCTAGGCCCAATTTCAATCCTTGTTTTCTGACGTCTCTACCTCTTCCCCCATGAGCAGCACAGAGGGGTGGAGAATGAAAGCTGGGATCCACCCATAACAGTTCCTCTTTGCTATTCCTTCTCCCTCACACTTTTCCATTTCTCCATTTTGGGGTACTCCACAGGCTGCACTGTGGATACCTGCTGCACTATGGTCTCCTCCACAGGTTGCAGACGAATCAGTGTTCTGGCACCTGGAGCACAACCTCCTTTTCCTTCTTCTCCGGTGTTTGCACCCACAGGGGGGTTTCTCACACTTGCTTCCCCTCAGTTTTCACTGTCATGTTGTGTTTTACCCTTTCTTGCCTATGTTTTCGCTGAAGTGTCTGGCTGTTGACATCACAAGTGTCTTGCACTATGTCCTGTGAAACCACCAAGAACTGGACAGAAACAGCTGTGTCCAGTTGCAACCAGCAGACCCTGGCCTCTCCTCACATAAACTCCCCCTGCTTCCTCCTTGTTGCCAATGTCTTGACAGTGGCACCCAATACACCAGCAACAGATAATAAAACAGTGACTTCAGAAAAATTGTATTGTGCCTTCATTTTACTTCCCTTTTATGTAGTCATACATTCATTTTCCTAAAACTTTGTATCTTTACTTAATATACCAAAAATATTGCCATTACAGGAAATCTATTTTAAATAACTATGACCTGGTTGCCATTGCTGAAACTTGGTGGGATGAATCCCATGACTGGAGAGTGGATATCAGTGGCTACAGGCTATTCAAAAGGGACGTGTAAAGAAGGACAGGTGGAGGGTTTGCCCTCTACAACAATAAATGAATCGGACTGTGAAGAGCTGTCTCTGAAGAATAGCCACAAACAGCTTGAAAACTTATGGATAAGAATTAGATACCAAAGACAAAGGGAACCTTGTGATTGGTGTCTACTATAAGCCACTAGATCAAGAGAAGGTTATTGATGAAGCCTTCTTACTCTAGCTACAGAGGGAGTCATGCTTGCAGGCTCTCGTCCTGCTGGGGAACTTCAACCACCCCGACATTTGCTGGAAAAGTAGCATGGTGAGCTGCAGGTAATCCAGAAGACTCCTGGATTAGGAGCTGAGGATAACATCTTAAGCCACGTAATAGGCAGCTCTACCAGAGGGAACATGATACTGTACTTAATGGTCAACTACATAAGTGAGCTTATCGATGATGACAAGGTTGGAAACAGCCTGGACTGCAGTGATCATGCACTGATGGAGTTCACAGTCCTGAGCAATTTGGGTCAAGCAAACAGTGAAGTCAGGGCCTTGAATTTTAAGAAAGCAAACATCCACCTCTTCTGCAGGTTTGTCAATAGGATCCCCTAGGGAACTGTCTTTATGGACAAGGGAGTGAAACAGTGCTGGCAGATCTTTAAGGATGCTTTCCATAGAGTCCAAGAGCTCTCTGCTGTGAGGTGCAAGCAATCAGGAAAGGAAGGCAAGAGTCCAGCATGGCTGAATAAAGACTTGCTGGTCAAACTATAGTGCAACAAGGAAGTGCACAGGCTTCCACTGCACTAGGACAGTTATCCTGGGTAGAGTACAGGGACACTGTCTGGTTGTGTAGGGATGGGGACAGGAAGGCCAAGGCTACCTGGACCTGAACTTGGCAAGGAATGCAAAGAATAATAAGGGCTTCTACAAGTATGCCAGCCAGGAAAGGAAAGTCAAAGTAAGCATATAATGGAATGAAAGAATCATGGGATAGTTGGGTTTGGAAGGCATCTTGAAGCTTATCCAGTTCCATCCCTCTGCCATAGGCAGGGAAACTTTCCATTAAATTGTATTGCTCAAAGTCCCATCCAATCTGGCCTTGAACACCTCCAGGGATGAGGCATCCATGACTTCTCTGGGCAATCTTTTCTAATCTCTCATCAACTTAACAGTAAAAAATTTCTTCCTAATATCTAACCTATTTCTACCTTTTTTCAGCTCAAAATTTTTACCCCTCATCTTAACATTGCAGTCCCTGATAAAGATCCCTACGTGAGCTTTCCTTTAAGCTCCCTTTAAGTACTGGAAAGCTGCACAACGATCTCCCCACAGCCTTCTCTTCTCCCAGCTGGACAACCCCAACTCTCTCTGCCTGTCCTCATAAGGGAGGTGCTTCAGCCCTCTGGTCATCTCCATGGTCTTCCTCTGGGTTTACTCTAACAGATCCATGTCCTTCCTCTGCTGGGGATTCCACAACTGAACATAGTTCTCCAAATGAGATCTCACAAGACCAGAGTAGAGGGGCAGAACCACCTCCCTCGACCCAGTTGTCACACTTGTGATGCAGCCAGGATATTGTTGGCTTTCTGGGCTACAAGTGCACATTGCCAGCTCATTTCGAGTTTCTCATCCATTGACACCCTCAAGTCCTTCTCTTTAAGGCTGCTCTCAATCAATTTTCTGTGCAGTTTGTATTTGTCCTTGGGATTGTCCCAGCCCAGGTGCAGGACCTTGCACTTGGCTTGTTGACCTTCATGAGGTTAGCACATGCCCATGTCTCAAGGACAAACTTAGTGGGTCCACGTGAACCTTAAGAAGTTCAACAAGGCCAAGTACAAGGTTCTACATCTGGATACAGGGAAATCCTTGGTATCAATATAGACTGGGGGATAGTGGGATAGAGAGTAATCCTGTAAAGCAGGATTCGGAGGTATTGGTGGATCAAAATTTGGATGTGAGTTGGCAATTTGCGCTTGCAAACCAGAAAGCCAGCTGTGGGCTGCATCAAAAGAAGCATGATCAGCAGATTAAGGGAACTGATTCTACCCCTCTGCTCTGGTGAATCCTCCCTTGAAGTACTGTTCCCGGTTGTGGAGTCCTCATGGACATATTGGAAAAAGTCCAGCGAAGGGCCACAAAGATGATCAGGGGCATGGAATCTCTCTTTTATGAAGAAAGACTGAGAGACTTGGGGTTGTTAGCTGCAGAAGAGAAAACTGGGGGGGGACCTTTTTTCCCTTTCAATACTTAAAGGGGTCTTATAAGAAAGATGCGGATAGACTTTGTAGTAGGACCTCTAGGGTACTGAGAGACGAATGGTTTTAAACTAAAAGACGGTAGATTTAGACTGGATGTAATGAAGAAGTTTTTACAATGAGGTTGGTGAAGCACTGGAACAGATTGCATAGAGATGTCATAGATGCTCCATCCCTGGAAACTTTCAAGGTCAGGTTGGATGGGAAACTGAGCAGCTTGATCTTGTTGAAGAAGTCTGTGCTTATTGCAGAGGTGTTGGACTCGAAGACCTTTAAATGTCCCTTCCAACCCAAACAGTTTTATGATTCTAAATAGAACAGTTAGAAAACTTTTCACCCCCAAGAAAATATAATGATTTTCATTTTCATATAAATAACAGTGGATTGTGAAAATAGTTACATATAACAAAAACACATAAGCTCAACTTTTAATTGCAGTAATAACATTTTTTATTTTACTAAATAATCTTCCAAGAATGTGTCAAAGCAGTAGAAGATGAAGTATTAAATAATGAACAATGTGTATAAAACATAATATATTTTAGTTTTAATAATGTCTAAAAAGAAATGGAATTTAATTCATCTTAAGAAATGAGCAGATATGCATCTAAACATTACAAAAAGACAATGTAGTCAGCATCGACCTATGTTAATTTTATCTTGCTAATAACATGTGCCATGTCATAACTTTCTTTTTATGACAATTGCCTTAAATGTATAAACCAGAAAAAGCACACATAGAAAGTAAGAATGATTTGCAAACCAACAAAAAATTATCAGGTTTTTATTTCAAATACCAACAACAGTATCAATTATATACAGCTTATAGAGGAGTTCATTTGAGCAAAATAAAAACAAATAGCTATATACAGTTAAAACAATTACGAAAAGGGGAAAAGTTGTGAAAAGTAATATAGATATGAATCTACTCAATAAAGCAAAATTTCTTCTGTTACTTGACATCCTACCTAACACATTTAAACTTATTAGCCCATCCCTCTCTCCCAAAAGCAACTGTCATATTGGCACATTTTGTGACTGTGGGGCATGCATGAATGCGCATATTTGGTACGCAGAGCTTTAACATTTCCTTATGGTTATCCAGACCTTTGCTAATTTGGGGGATCACTGCACTCCTGATAGCTCCCACTAAGTTAAAATAATTTCCAGAGCAGTGTTTCATGGTCAGTGCTTAAACTATCTTCATTTGGCTTCATTCTGTGCCAAAACCAGTCGTTTCCAAATCCTCATTCAAGGAAATAAGACCCCTGGAGATTCTATCAGGGAAACATAAGCAACAGTGACACTTCTAATATTTTTCCATAATTTGACTATGGCTCTGATAAAACTGGTACTATTAGAAGATGTAAGACCTTGGAAAAAAGGAGACAGTGATTCGTGTGCCTTTTCATCATTTCTTTTTAACTGTTTCATTTAGGTTTGCTTGTTTGTTCCTTTTTTTTTGTTTGGCTGAGGAATTTGACAGATTTTCCTTTCATTGCCAAATATTTTTTCTCTTTTCCCTTTCTCTCATCACTAATTGAAGAGGTTAGAATCCCATTAACTGAAGCACTGGAACTTGCTCTGTCCACTAGTGATAGTATTACACAAATGGGCCCATACTGGTGTCAGACATCCAGTCTTTTATGTGGTGTTAACCAGAGTACAGTTGGAGGTGTTTTTAACTTCCTCCAGAGGGAAACATCACAAGATTCTTTTTTGAGATTCACTGGGCTAAATGTTTTGTATCTGAGATCTATGAAGTCCACTAGTCATATACATGTACTATGAGACCTCTAATCTCAAACTGGTTTTAAATTGCTCTGAAGTTTCAAATTAAGTCAGAATCATAGAATTTTATAATCATAGAATAATTTAGATTAAGAAAGTCTTTGGAGATCATCGAGTCCAATCATAAACCTAATATTTCCAAGTCCACTGCTAAACCATGTCCCCTAAGCAGCAAATCTAAATACCTCTGGGGTTGGCGTAAGAACTTCCCTGGGAACTCTATTGTAATGCTTGATAACAATTTTTTTCCTAATATCCAATCTAAACATCCCCTGGTACAACTTGAGGATATTTTGTCTTATCTTATCACTCTTACTTGGGAAAAGAGACAAATACCTTGCTATAACCTCTTTTTGGTCACAGAGAATGATAAAGTCTCCCTTCATCTTCCTTTTCCCCTGATTAAACACCTCCAGTTCCCTCAGCCACTCCTCATAACACTTGTGCTCAAGATCCTTTATCAGCTTTGCTGCCTTTCTTTGCAAACATTCTAGCACCTCAATGTCCTTCCTGCAGAGAGGGGCCCAAAACTGAACACAGTATTTGAGGTGTGGCCTCATCAGAGCTGAGTATGGGGGGAAAAATCACTTCCCTACTCCAGTTGTCCAAACCACTGCTGGGTCATATTTAGATGACTATTGAACAATACTCCCACGTCCTTTTCTACTAGACAGCTTTCCAGTCATTCGTCCCCAAGCCTGTAGTGTTCCATGGGGTTGTTGTGATCAAAGTGCAGGACCTGGCACTTGACTTTGTTGAATCTCACACAGTTAGTTGGCTTTAGTCCCTGATCCAGCCTGCACACATCCCTTTGCAGAGCCTTCCTTTTCTCAAGCAGATCAACACTCCTGACCAGCTTGGTGTCGTCTGCAAGCTTGCTGAGGGAGTACTTGATCCCCTCATCCAGATCATTAATAAAGATAAGAAACAGATACGGCAGCAATATTGAGCCCTAGGGAACACCACTTGTTACTGGCTGCCAACTGGATTTAAATCCTTTCACCACAATTCTTTGGCCCCAGATATCCAGCCAGTTTTTTACTCAACAAAGAGCGAACTTGTCCAAGCGATAAACAACCCATTTCTCCAAGAGAATGCTGTGGGAAATGGTGTCAAAGGCTTTACTAAAGTCTAGGTAGACAAAATCTACTGTCTTTTCCTCATCCATTAGGATTATCTTGTTATAGAAGATCAGGTTATTCAAGCAGGACCTGCCTTTCCTAAACCCATGCTGACTGGGCCTAATCACCTTGTTGTCCTGTAAGTGCCACGTGATGGCAGTCAAAATGGTCTTCTCCATAAACTTCCCTGGCACTGAGGTCAGAATCACTGGCATGTTCCACAGATCCTCCCTTCCTTCTTGTAAAATCACCCTGAAAGACAATGACACCCAAAGAGCTGCCAACTCTAAATGTCAACATTAGGAGAAACTGGACAATCCTTGCTGGCTCTGCTTACTGTAATTGGCAATTAGGTGCCTGAAATTGGCATCTAGTGCTATTTGAGATGCCCTAGGTATCTGTCTCTCTCACCAGATTGAACTCTTGTAGATCTGTCATATCTGCCACCAGTTCTATGACAACTTGAATAGCATTAGACACCTAATCTGTGGGCAACCTGATCTCTCTCAAGTTATCATTAGTTCTTAATGCATTGTAGACATATCTTGCATGTCAAAATCCTCATTTAAAAGATTTTAGGTGTTCAGTCCTATTTGTGGATTCAGAATGACATAATTTAAGCATCTATACAGTATAGAATAGAGCAACCCTGGGATTAACAGTAAATGTAATTTCCTGCTGACCTTTAGTACAACAAGTTACTACTCCTTTTGTAGTAGAGGATGACTCATTTCTCACCTTATCTATTTCTTAACTGCCCATATGAAAAACTGCTAGGACAAACTCCTTATCTTTGTTAACATCCTAAACTTACAATAAGTCTCCAGATGGGGTGGAAATGAGCATGTAGAGTCCTTATTAACCCACTTAATCATGCTTGGGCTCTACAAAGAACAGTTCCTCACATTATAGGTTCTGGGAATGAAAATACTTAGTAGATTTTCTCAGATGTAATAAACACTCAAAATTTTCTAACTTCACTGCATCTTTAGCTTTGATGTTCATGAAGTAAAGCTTTTAAATTTAATTTTCTATTTTCATTTGAAGATTTTTGCAATATATAGATTATTACAGCTTTTTAAAAGTTCATCTGTGTTTCAATAATCCATATGAGTTCTTGGCATCTGTGTAGCAAGATCATGCTGTGAAATCTTAATTCTTATGCTATTATGGAAAACTAGTTTTTCTCACTCAAAAAGTCTCATTTATTTATAAATATTTGTTTGCCTTAATCACTGAAAGATCTCCAGGTAGATTATATCAATTTGCCTTACTTGTCTTACTAATACAGGCAGAGAATAACTACAATGACACAGTGTTTATTTAAGTTTCTTCCTATAGAAAACATTCAGAACTTTCAAAACAGAACTAAGGAAAAGAACAATTAACTAGAAGAAACATATATACACTAAACCTACATGCATAAAATTAGGCAATAAAAGAGTTTTATTGGATGCATTTTAAATTAGGCTCTGCCGAATCTTTCAGCTGAAGGAACTATACTGAATCTGTGCACTGTTCAATGCATGGGATACTAAATTCAGTTTGCAATACACAAAGTAATAGAAAATAAAAATAAAAGTTCAGCACTCAAAAAAACATTCTATTAGTTTTATAGATTGACTTCTTGCCAGCAACTTATAAATATTATTTTATGTGTTCTTAAAAATAGACTTTGTGGAACAATATCTTGCAATAAACCACAGAATTAACAAAATATTAAAAAATATCAAACAGCAAATGTTTTGATGAAAAGATAAGTTACGAAAGGAAATGACATATGGAGATCTAGTAAATTTATTACATGGACCTTACAGAAACTCCACAAGCTTAGTAAGGGACTAACATATCCTTGTTAGAACAGCACAATTAATTATGAGAAAGATAGTACTCATAAAATATTTTACAGTGGAACAGCTAAAAAAGAGACAAGAGGGAAAAAAAAAGAAAAAAAACAAAGAAAAACCAAGATGAAAAACTTATCTGGACATAGTAATAGTCATAAAGTATATTAGAATATGAATATGCTGATTCACTAATGTTGAATTTAGACCATTGATTTGGGGCTAATCTCAATTAAAAGCCAGCTAGAATAGATATTTAGGTTAGTTAGGTAGCTAACAACTAGCAAAACTATTTGTCAATCAGTGTCTTACTCACAATTAACACAACAAGAGGGGTCAACATTAAGGGGTAAATCATCCCATCTCTGAATTGATTTTTTTATATTTTGGGTTGTTGGGGGCTTTTGTTGTTGTTTTTGTTTGGGGTTTTTTGTTTGTTTGTTTGGTTGGATTTTTCTCCATAAACTACATAAAGAGTCTGTGCGATTACTTTTTTATTTTAAGGCTTTAACTTCTAAATAACTATTAATATAGATAATGACTCTTCTTTACCCTTGTTGGTTAATTAGCCTCTAACTGGGTACTTTTACTGAGACTATCATCGTATTTGATCCATTTTAATAAAATTGCAAAACCATAGAAGAAATCAATCTGTAATAAGTCAATGGGATCCAATTTGACTGTAATCCAAATGTTGTCCTGCTTTGCCACCATAGTACTAATGTCTTATCTTATTTATTTGTCTACCTTTAGATTTTAACAACACTTTAATACATTGATTGTATCAGGTGTTAGATGTCCAGGTGTTGGTAGCAGGGAGCTGCTGGGGTGACCTCGTGTCAGGAGCAGCTGGAGCTCATCACAGGGCACAGCTGAGCCCCTGAGCTGACTTGGTGGCAAATCCAGGGAAAACACAGTTGAGGAAGGGAAAAACACTGCATGGCAGTGAGAATAAGAAATTATTGTTTATTTGCTCAGCTTGTTTTTCTTTCTCTCTCTCTTTTTTTTTTTTTAGGTAAAAAATGAAAAACTTGGGATCTAAATTAAAGAAATCAAGATATAAAAATTAAATTGAGCAATTCTTATATCATCTGATTGCTAACTTCTAGAACAGTAGAAAGAAATTAGCTGGAGATGTACATGCAGTGTGTCCATCAAAGCCTCAGTTCAGACAGAGTCTAAACAAATATAGTTATAACCTTTTTCAACTTTTGATTTTTCCAGCAAGTTTTCAGAACTGTTCAGTCTTTGGAACTATGCTGTTGTTTAAATATGGTTGCAATGTTCTTCCAAACAAGTAAATTTTACAGACCCTTTAGATAGAATGAAACACAATATTGCATAGGTATATTCTTTATTATAACCCATCCCCAAAAGTACAGAATTAGTATTGTATTGCTTAAGAAATGCTTCAAGGTAATGTAAATTCAGGATAGGCAGTTACTTAAATGCTGGCAGTTTCATAAGCTTCTTTTTTGTGAACGTCAGACTGTTTAACCATAATGTACTCTTAGCACGTTTTTTTTCCTCCAAATATCCAAGGATTTTCTAAGGGTTTTTTTTTATTATTCATTCTGTGTTATTTAGAAGAATTAAGAGAAGAAAAAGCATAAACAAGAAATTTATTACACCTAGCTGCATTCTTAATCACTGCATTTGCAAAAACAAGCAGATAAAAAATCATGTATATCATCAGTGCATATAAAATATAAATATCTTCTGCCTTGGTATTGTTCACAACAGTGGGATTAACTCAATGTGATAAAAAGAATTCAGCATATGTGCAATGTAATTTAATAAGGACCTTGTTGACTGAAATCTAAAGTGCTGCTGTGAGAAATCTCCAAAAGCACTTCTTCAAAAAAAACTTCCTCAAAAACATTCATGACTAACTCCAGCACCATGTTACCTCCTTGTTAGTGGTTACAGTGTACAGATTCAGAAAAATACATTTTGACAAGGGCATTTATTATTCTTCAGATTCATAAAGAGTTCAACTTAATGGATTAATTAAAGTGCTTTAAAATGTAAAATTTTCCTTAAAGCTAAGTACAGTGCAGAGATAATGAAAATGCAAATTCAATAATTTAAAGATCAAATCCATCTTATATCAGTAATATGAATATCAAACCCACCTTTTTCTAAAGTTTTTGCTTTCTTTTTTCCCTTTTATTATATTTGTCCATTCTTTCACTTCAGCCATTTCCTTTCTTTCAATATGACTTCTTCATGGTTTGTTACTTCTCCCATCTTCTATCACCTTTCAAATAGAAGAACAGTAAGACTTGTCTTTTTCAGTTGTATTTTGTCTTTTCTCATTTTTTTTTTTCCTGTTCCTTTCAGGAACAGGAAATGCACAATAGACAGTCTAGAGGCTAGACGGAACAAAATCAAATGTTTGTTTTCATTTTCTGAAATCATCCCAGGTGTTTTTCATTTTTACTCCCTATTTTCATTAGATCGTATATTTAGTAGCTTATCTCTTCATTTGCTTTTTTACTTGTTTTGAACTTTTCCTTTTTTTTTTAAGCATACTTTTCCATTAATTCAGATTTTTTATTTTCCTTCATTTTTCTTGAGTAAGAAAAGAAAAATTCCAAGTCCTGCAGGAATAACTCAAAACAGTAAAGGCTAAGGGCATATTTATTGGTCAGTCTCTACAAAAGGAAATGTGCATGCCCTGATGGGCAATGAGTCAGACATGAGTCAGCAGTGCATCCTTTTGGTGGGGAAAACCAACCACTTGCAGAGCTAGGCTACCGAGAGCATACACTACAGCTAAAGGGAAGGGATTCTTTACTTGGTGCTTGAGATACCCCACTCAACGCATTAACTCTGGGCCTCCCAATACAGAAGATGCTGAAACACGTTTCATATGAAGAGAGACTGAAGGAACTGAGTTAGAATGAATGTAAGAAGGTGCAAGGAAAATCTAATCCTGATCTTCTACAGCTTAGAGGGATATAGTAGAGAAAGGGCTAGACTTGCCACACAGGTGCAGAGAACACAACAATACGATCAGAAATTGAAAAAAAGGGAATTTCCAGTTCTTCAAAATAAGAGTAGAGCAAGAATAAGCAATAGAGCAATTCCCACAGATGTATGGAAACAAACCTCCAAACAAGCTCTGTACTTGAATATTTCCTAAACACATGAGGACAGCCATCAGCCTCGACAATTGTATCAGCTATTTCTGATACAACTAAATGGTACTTAGATTTTCAGGATTTTCAGTGATGCTTTAATTGCGTTGTGTTCAAAACATATTGAGAATGGAATGAGATTTTTAGTGTCTTGAAATTGAGGCACAATTTATATTCATATGTGACTCACCTCACTGCAGATAATATTTATTGACATTTTTTAAAAATCATGTGGTTTTTTATTATGTTCTTCTTTTAATAAAAGACAAATTGCATTTGTCACGTGTTTACCGCTAACTTACCATACCTCTAAAGCACTGATCAGATCTAAATGCTAATTAGAAGCCATTTTTAGCTCTGTACCTGTCTTTGGAAAATGGAGGATGCCTGCTGAACCATAAAGCAAAACAATTACATACAAATCCTATTAGCTTCTTTTCATAGAAGCTCCCATCTCTTCTTTCTGTGCTCTCAGAAAGGATAAGAAAGATGCATACAGGAGTTCAGAGAAGTAGTTAAATCTACTTAATTAATAGTGTTGGAAGATTTTGCCCTCTGAATGAAAAATAAGGAAAATCAGATGTGATACATATAATCAACATTTCAACCCGCATTGTTTTCATAAACATCTCTTTGAAGTGACTAAAATTGTTTTTCAAGGTTTTAAGGTTTTGGGTTTTTTTCAATTTATTCTAGTTGGCCAGACCCACATCATCCTGAAAATTGCCCTTGACTACTATTATTTTCTTGGCAAGACAGGTGTTCTTGCACAGTGTGCAGCAGAGCAAGAGATGTAATTCCAAGGGGGATTTCAAGTGACTAATTCCAAGAGCAAAAGGCAAAGGAGGCATTGCATCAAATAAAATGGTGACAATTTGAAGTTTTGTTTGTAAGTTAGAGTGGAAATATAATACAATGAAAAACAGTCAGAGGTAAATACTCCACGCACAAAGAAATATATTACTTTATAAGCAAATTATAGTAATTTTTAATCTCAGCAAGCAATGGTGTTAATTGATATGAATTAATGAGAAATTAAAATATGTGCCTATGAAATTCTATTTCACATATTCATTCCTGTGCTTGTCATATAATCTGTAAACTGCAAATATCTCCTTTCATGTTGCAGATCAGACTGTATAAAGGGTTCAGGGTCCTGATTTGCAAGTGATTGTCTAATGTTTGTAAAAATTCTGCTTGTGTATGCTTTCTGGAATTAGGTGGCACACACAGAACTAATCCCTAGTTCGCATTCTGCATTTCTTTCTAGTACGTCTGTTTTTAATAAAGATTTGGGATTGAAAAATGTTTAGAATATTGTCTCCTTTATGTTTATTTAGCTCCACAAAGTCAACACTAACTTTTTCTCGTGGTACAATTCCTCATCCTTTTCTATCAGTGTGACACACACCTCTCCTTAGCTGTTCATTTCCAGTTGCACACTGACCCTTGTTTTGGCCCTCCATTCTACAGGGAAATAAAATCAGCATTGGTGCTGCATGGCAAAATAGGTCAGAGAAATGACCTAGTATCAATTAACTGAAGAAAAAAAAAAAGGAATGATAGTATGAAAAGAAGGGAGGATGCATTTCAAGGTAGCCTGAAAAGGTATACGAGAAGCACGTGTGAAACTATACCTTCAGAAGCACAAAGTTCTGATTGAATCTTCACTTTCATCAAATTCCTGTGCTCTTTAGACATTTAAACCTAATAATACAGCTGTGAAATGTTATACAAAACAGGAATAATACTTTAACCACTCTTTTCATAGAGGAAAAGCAGTGTCTAAAAGCAAAATACAAAAGCACAAGGTCACCTGCAGAAATTTTATTTCCTCATGTGTCATCTTGCAGCCTAGTTTTTGGGATAAGTTCTGCATGGCATATTGACAAAACCGTGTTTCTGACTATCCTGGCCAGTGGCTGTTGTCATAAGCATTTCCAAATTACTGTATCTACAAAGCACTGAATTAATTAGGCGTGATATATTTTTGGCATGTGACTGCATAGAATGTAGCACAATGTCATGAAATCTACCAGCCTGAACTGCACTGTTTGCAGAGGTGACAGTCTCATGGGAATATTTTCAGCTCTGAATGCATGCAATTTACTTTCAAAGTAAACTGCTAGCTCTCACTAATACAACTTCTTTTCTCTCTCTCTTTTTCAACGACCAAGCCTGATAGGCTGTTCTGTTTTGTTTTTTTTTTTCCCTCTTTCTGATTACACTTTGCTGCACAACTTAATAAGAAAGAATCAAATGAGAATGTCCCAGCTAAATTCCCAGCACCTGGGAAAATAAAACCTAGGAAACGATCTGAGATAGAGACAGTAAAATGAAAAGAAAAGACTGTGAAATATAACTTAATTTCATTGTAAATACAAACAAAAATAATACATGTAAAGATTTCTGCATATATCTATGTATATTTTTCATATATGTCTATTTGTGTTCATGTAAATGTATTCTTCCTCTTTATGGACTTGCAAAAGTACTTACTGTGTAACAATTTTTATGGGAGAAGTGCCAGCATGTACAATGATTAGATGAAAGAATTTAGTTTGTTTCAGAGCATATTTCTACAGTGTTAACAACTGCTGTTTCAAGATCTTGATCTCAACGATATCAACTTTGTAATCTAAAAACTAATTTTATAACTGGTGAGCTACTTCAGACTGTGACAACTGTACAGAATCAATGTTGTATTTAACTGAAGTACTAAATTTCACACTAATTTTTCTGTGCAAATTTACCCAAAAGACATCATTCCTGAGACAGACATATATAGAGATGTTCAGCTAAGGAAAATTAAATTTGTATTAAAATTTATTTATTTAAGTTGATACTAAACTGTATTAAATGATATTTTATATTTTTTATTATTATTACTAAAGAGGAACACAATAATCTACATTTCTAATGAAATATTTTATTAAAAATTTCTTTTTTAAAAACACCATTATGAATATATTCAGGAAAGAAAATTATCAAAATAAATTGTTTTATCATCCCTATTTGAAACGATAAATGTTTCTTTTTAAGGAAGTAAAAGTGTATCACTTAGTGGTATTGTTCCACATTATTTTATATACTAAGAAACATTTAATATTCTGTATATCACATCTTTTACAGTATTATAGTATTTTAACTTAAAATGTGGATCATTCATGTTTCAAGCTAAGAAAAGTGTTGAAGTAATGGCATTTTTAAAAAGAACAGTGATTTTTATTTCCTACCAAATAAATGACATAGTTTCCTTCTTCTAAACTGCAGTGGTATCAAGACTTGAAAGATAAAAAGGAGAATCATATCTTATTTAATACTTTGAATCATACTAAACAACAAGGCTCTAAATGTCATTGTATGTTTTTATTGTTGCTGTTATGATTCTTATTAATGAGAGGAATGGTGAGTAGCAATAGCGTAAGTACATAATTTTGTGCTGTTCTAAGCATAGATGGCAAAATGATGGCATTTGCAAAAAGTAGAATGAGAGAAATAGATGCAGCAGATAAACTATTTTTACAAAAGTAAACAATTTGCTAGCACTGTTTGACATGTAATAGTCTAATAATTCTTATTAGATCCACTTCCTATTTGTTGCCAAGGCTTTCATGCGTCTAACAACTTTTGTTTTGTATATATATATATTATAATAAACTGTCTTAGCGGACATGTGGAGACTTTTCGGTGAATAAAAGATGAAAATTAAAAAACAGATCTTTGAAAAGCTAATGAGAAGGTAATAAAGGCTGCCTTCATTGACACAGCAAAGGTAAGTGTTAACATCTTTATCTCACAAGGCATATGGTAAATTCCTTTAGTGGGAAATGGGTAGTTTGCTTCAAATGTATTGGAGAAAAAAATCAAAAGAAGGTTATAAGAAGAGTTATATTATCTAAATAGTACTGTGAAAAATAAAACAAATCTTTAAGAATGTAGGTACTGCAAGAGCATCAGGGCCAAAGAAGGACAGCTGTCATAGAGACATAGAATCATACAATAATAGAATGGTTTGGGTTGGAAGGGACCTTAAAGGTCATCCAACTCCAACCCTGCTGCTGTGGGCAGTGACACCTCCCACCAGCCCAGGCTGCTCAAAGCCCATCCAACCTGGCCTTGAACACTTCCAGGGAGGGGGCATCCACAGCTCCCCTGGGCAACCTGTTCCTGTGTCTCACCACCTTCAGCGTGAAGAATTTCTTCCTAATGTCTAATCTAAATATTCCCCCTTCCAATTTAAAGACCTTCTCCCTCCTCTTATCACTACTTGGCCTTGTAAAATGTCCCTCCTCAGCTCTTGCTATACATGCAACATCCAGAAAATTGTATCTCCCACTGAATGACAGATATTATATACAGGGAAGATTTAGGCTTGACATTAGGAAGAAGTTCTTTACTGAGAGGGTGATTGGTCATTGGAATGCGCTGCCTGGGGAGGTGATGGAGTCACCGTCCCTGGAGGTGTTTAAGGAGAGATTGGATGAGGCACTTAGTGCCATGGTGTAGTTGACGAGTAGGAGTAGATGTGGGTGTTGGGTCATAGGTTGGACTCAATGATCTCAAAGGTCTTTTCCAACCTTATGATACTGTGATACTGTGATACTGTGATATTGCTGAATTACTAATATTCACTTTTGAAAAATCTACTTGCTAAATATCATCAAGATAAAGTACACTTTTTCAAGCTTGTAATATAAAATAAAATCTCTAATGTTATTTTTCTGCTGTCCTCTTAAGAATTCTGAATCCATTAAGTTTTTGTTTTGGTTTGGGGTTTTTTTTACCAACATATGAGTGCAGAAGGTGATACATAACAGCTAAAGGGCTTTTAAAAAAAAAAGAAAAAAGAAAAAAGAAAAAAGGTTAAGCTATAGTTTCTACATTAAAAGCTTTTGTCACAGTTGGGAATGGACAGGCAGGGAGGGAAATGACACAAAGGCACATTTGATGAAAGTTACATCTGGCTCAGGGTGAACCATCAATATTCAAAAAGAACTACTCCAAAGAGAGAAAATTACTCATGATATTGATTCAATAAACATGCATGTTACTCAGTATTTAATTTTTAAAACAAAGACTAGATATTTAATCATGTACAGATTATCATACATAAGTTTACAAACCTTTCAAAAGGGTTTTTTTTCAAGTAGTACCTCTAGGTACATTGTCATTATGACTCAGAAGACACTGAAGTATGAGACTCTTCCCTTTCTACCTGCAGGTATCTAAAGGAAGGATTTTTCCAGTTTATGTTGCAAAAGGATGGTGATAAGGTAGAGGGAATAAAAGTTGAAACACTGAAGGACAAAATTGCAATAAAAGAAAGACAAGGGGAAAAGAACAGCCAACGGATATTTTGAAGGAGAGGTTGAACAGGGAGCGAGGAAAAATCCACAGGAGTACAGGATAACAGAAGCCAATTAATGTTTCCAGTGCTTTGATAACACTCTTCTGATGGCTAGTATGTACTATTTCACTGCCATTCGGTTTTAACAGCCTGGAAATCACAGGTTTATCAAATTAACGAGTATTAATATTGACAAAATCTGGAAAAGAAAAACTATCATCAGGAAAGTTGAGCTGACAAGCTATTTCTGCCTAATGATAACAAGTGTTTTAAATCTTGATTTTCTTGGGATTTATATTTTCATTTGACAGACATACCTATATGTCCACTCATATCTCCCCTTTCTGCTGACATGTGGTGCCTGCTCCTATACGGATTTCTTTTTGGCATGGACTGTGCCACGGACTCTGTTACTACTTTATACACTCATTGTGGTTTGAATATTATTTCAAAGCACAGAGACTAACTAGGTTTGATTACCAAAGCACATTTATTCATAGATATATTTGACACGCACATGACTTCTTTATTTCACATTAGTCATTAGGTGGTACAGAATATCTGCTTCTCATTGGCTGAAATTTCCCTGGTACCTGGCGGTTGGATGTCACTGTCATCATGGAAACCACTTTACTAGTAACAAGTTTGTTGTAGGGGAACCATTTTAGCTTAAACAGAGTTTAAGCATGTCCTACCCTCTGCCAGACTACCACCGTGACATGTCTTGTGCTGCACTTTGGCCAAGATCAGGGCTTTGTTCTGGTGTGGTTTTCATCATTTGACTGCATATCTATCTTCTTTTCAGCTTTCTTATAGTTGACCCACTTAAAATATATGTTGTCTACAACCAGTATTGTATCCTTGAACAGGAAAACAGAGACCTTGCAGCCTAACCTGAGAAGCAAAGTACTAGCAAAACATAAAAAACAGCAATAGCATAGTGACTATATGTGGCTCATGAGAAATGCAGACCAAACTGGCCACTCCCAGGTCCCACGATGCAAATGTTCTCATGTTAATCATCTGTAAGGAGAGTTCTCTTCCGTGTTGGAGATGATGGATTTATCTGTTCTTTTTTGCAGTGTAATTCAACGTATTCTGTTTTGCCACTGGGTATTATCTCTACCCTTATGCCATTACTGGACTGAGCAAAACATAAAGTCAAACATCTTAGAAAATGACACGTGGAGAGGCAGGTTTTTTCTTGTTAATATTAGAATATTAGATTTTATTATAGAGTTATAGCAAGGATGCTGGTTTATCGCTTATCAAGGACCTTAGTTTAAACTGCATCAAACAAAACTTATTTATAAATATTATTTCTTGTGCTTTGGACAATTTCAAATCTGACAGGAATCAGAGGAGCATGCACCTTCAAGAGCTGACAAGACTGCAGCAGGCAAGGAAGCAAATGCTCAATCTCAGTCGAGAATTCTGCCACAGAGAAGGAACATTTATACTGCAAATAACAGTAGCTCATCAGAGTCATCTGTTTCCTGGTTCTGTAGTCATTTATCTGCAAACTTTGACATGTACTAAAAGGCAGTAAAGGAAATGGGGCAGGCAGAAAACATAAAGGAATATACTACAGGATATTATAGAGAAATGTACAATACTTGACAAAAATAGCTTGCACTCTTCATATGACTGGGATTAATTCTCCTAAAGGCCAACGTGACTATTCAGCTCCTGAAATAACCCTGAAGGGTTCAGATTTACATCCTCCTACTGAGGACATACTAAAAACTGTGTTGTCAGTGTCTGTTGTTTGTCCTCCAGTTCACTTAGGAATAGTCTGGAATGAAATAGAAAAATTCTCATAAAAGATTAAGGGGTGCCACCTTTAAATACTCAAGTTAGAAGTGTAGCTCAGGTTTCTACATAATTAATATATGTAGAGATGCTTCTATACTTGGTGATTCAGTTTCTTTCATAATTCATCCCTTTATTGTCCCTCTTCCATATGAACTGCAAAAAAGCTTTGGTATCTCCATTCCTCATTTAGAAATTTTTATTAAATTCGGTCAAACTGGACTGGAAAAATCATGGGTTTTGAAGTGATATGTTACTTTTTTATATATAAACTTGATTCAGACTTTAAAAGGAAGTTTATAGAGGGAAAGATACTTCTGTGTATGTCCACATTTGTATATGCTTTAAAGTAAAAATATATATTTTTCCTGTTAAAGGATGTTAATGGGAACCTTATTTTTGTCTTCTCTCCTTGGAGTTTTTAATCTATGGCTTTAAGATTTTTTAGCAGTCCTGTCATTTTTTTTAATTATATTTCTACTTAATCAGCATGTGAACTTAGGCTAGCAGTGAAGGATTCAAAAAATCTCCACCTAAAGTCACACCTAATTTTAAAGCTCTGTAAGAAAACCATTATTAAGAGAGCTTAGTGAAAAAAAAAAAAAAACACTTCTAAAAATTACTGCTGAGGAGGTTTGTAAAGATCATGCTGAGCAGTAGGTCAGAAAGCCCAACCCATCGACAATGGCAAGAGTTAAGGAATTCACTTATCCTGGTAGGTGGCTACTTCTCTTCACTCGCCCCTTTTGACATTGTTCTTTCATGTCATTTGGACATATTCAGTAAGGTCATGTAAGGGGCAGACTTTTCCTGTGCTTTTCTGTATGTAGTGGGAGTATGGAGACTTGTTACTGCTTAATTGGCTACTTTATTTGTACTTACCAAACAAGATTGGCATCATATGAAGTAAAGAGCACAGTGAGAAGGAACCCATACCAACCAGGTAAATTCTGTTTGGAACACTTCCTTCCTTACCTTCCTTTACACAGCTCCATTGAAGGCTGTAGTGTATCAAGCCTTATCCAGGCTCCAGTCCTTCTATGGTCTGTCCTTTTTGAGGAGCTAGGACTCATTTAAGTTATGTTTTCTGAAGTTTGTATAGATTACATAGTTAAAACTAGCACACATGAGCTCCATGCAGGTAAGAGGTTCTCCTAAGACAGAACAAAATCAAAGCAATTTCTGGTCTGGTCATAGTAAAGAAAGTGAAGTACCACAAGATGAAAATATAGCCATTAGCTTTTCAGTGACTTGACTGATGAGCCACAGCAAATATCTGAGAATCCATGTAAAGTATCAATTACCTAATAGCCAGCAACACATGTTGAAGAACTGACAAAATGTATCAATTGTATATTTATCAGGAATAAAGGGATAAATCTAAGCTAAGCTCTAAACACATCTGACTTTTTACTCTAGGTAGGGTAAAACAGAGCATATATATTCATAAAACTTTGTAGGAAGTAATAATCCAGGGTTAGGTTAGATACATGGTGAATTGTTACCTTTGCATTCAGTGGAGATGGTGAGAATGACTATGTAATGTGCTAGGGAACAGTGTCCTAATATAGTTACAAAATGTAATAGCTGGTAATCATCGACCTGAATGTGTTTTCCGTAAGTGCTTATTTTCCTGTTGCCCACTGATTTTGTTCAAGGTCTCAGAGCATCTGTATGGCTGTTAAACCTCTACATGTGCTGGACCTCAAACTCTTGAGAGCTTGGGTTTGCTTCCAGCAGCAGCAAGGTTAAAAAGAACAGTACTTTCCTAGATAGATAGTTAGATGGATAGATAGATATTAAAGAATGGAGATTTAGAGATAGATTGTGCAACTAGGTAGCTGTTACTGTGCCTATTATTTACCTATCTTTTTTGATATGCATAATCAGCAGCCCAAGACCTGGAAGGTGCATGTGCCTTCTCACATTGTTTTAAGGTTGTATTGTCGACCTAACTGTATTCAACATTTACAGTCTTAAGTGAGCTTGAAGTGAACTAACTCATCTACTGTTTCATTAAAGAATGAACTTTTCCAGTTAAAGTTTAGCTTTTTTTTTTAGTTCATTTACATTGACATCATCCTAAAGCAAATAGAATAATTAATCACCATTATGGCTTTCTGAAACACAATCATGATGAGTTTATCCAGTGTCAGAATTGCTGAAATAAAACTGTTTTAATAAGATTGATTAGGTAGGCTTAAGAGAAAAAGAAGTTCGGATTTATTTGTATAATGAGATACCCAATAGTCAAATTATATCACAATTTGTAGCCACTAAGATGTTGATCTTTCAATAGTCATCATCTAAGGAAGTCAATTGTACGTATATATAGAACAAATTCTATTACAAAGCACATGTCACGGTTTGCCTTAGTAAAACACAGTAAGACCTGGGGTTTTCTGCATTTATACTTCTGATAATTAAAAAGTAAATATGGGTGAAATGTTTTTGACTTATAATTTCCTTAAAATCTGCACCGTTCCTAATTAAAGAAGAAATGACAGTGATGCTAACTGTAGAGCTGTGACTAAAGCCACAACATGTAAACTATAGCGCACAATTATTAATTTAATGGAAAAATGTCATGTGAAAGCCTGCGAGGTTTAAGAGGTACCAAATAAAGGTTTACTCAGTGAGAAGTAATTTATCTTACTTTTTCTTTTTTGGCACATACGAGAGTATGAGATTTAGTAGACAGTGATGTATTTTGGAGAATCCAGGTGGGAACCGTGATGCTGAGCAGTTACTGTAGAAATACTCTCATTTATTCATTTTTATATTGCTCTACCACAGTAATATCTGAATGCCACAAAATGATCACCTGTATAAGGCCCTCGTGAAGTATCAATAGTGTCATTTTAAAGGTGGGAAATAAGAGAGAGGAAATAAATCCCTTTTTTATGATAGATTCTTTAGGTATAAAATGAGAGTTAGATTAATTCTTTTATCTCCAAAGACTTCACCGGTGGTTACTTAACCAGTAGTTCATCCTTCATGATACAGTTAGTTATAATTAAATATATAATTAAATATAGATCAAAGCATAAATGAGGTAATTGAAAGTGAGGCTGTTGTTTTCAGTTTGTAGAAAGGTTAAATACAGCATTCTTGTGTCAGGTTCAACAGCTAAAACTGTGGATCTACTACAGATCTGGGAAAAATTGTTCTCAATTTTAATAATGCAGGCTCCAGTCAACCCCCTTTTTTTTCCCTCAATATCTCGCTCAGAAATAGAGATCTCAACTGGATCAGAAGAGCTCGAGCCTGGAAAAAACTCTCTTGTTTTGTTTTTTGTTGTTTTTTTTTTCCTTCTGGAAAATTTTGAAATATCTTTATTGTACTGAAAAAAATCTTTATTCTCACTAATAATTTAATATTTCCTTCAAATTCTCTCTGTGTTACAATTTTTTGTCTAGGTGTTCTGTGTTTCAATACAAAGAATATTTTTATTACTCAAATACACTCAACTCCCCCAACATTTCACTTTTTCTTTCACCATTTCTTAATTCTTTCAGTAAAATTTGGGCATTCAAAAAGATCTAATAATTTCCCAGCGTGACAATTCACCCAGTTCCAAATCATGACATTAAAATTCACCTTGGTTTTGACAACCCTGTTTCTCTCAGATAAGTGTTTATATCTATGATCGTAAGGAACAGATGCACAGAATTGTGTCACAGTTGTACTGGGACCTTATAGGAGAAATCATCCATGCTTCAGAATACGTGGCTTATTTTACTGGACGTTATTCAAAATACCTAGAAAGGAGTATGAGAGAGGGAAAACCTGTATTACTTAGGTGTTTATAAGCTTCTGTCCTCACCCTTTCATCACTACAGTACGGTGAGGCAAATAAGCACTACTGGACTTCAGCAAGGCCTTTGACACTGTCTCCCACAGTAGACTACTGGACAAGCTGGCAGCCTGTGGCTTAGATGGGAATGTTCTGTGCTGGGTTAGGAACTGGTTGGATGGCCGAGCACAGCGAGCGATAGTGAATGGTGTCACATCCA
The DNA here is from genome assembly GCA_033558235.1 of Neomorphus geoffroyi. Lineage (NCBI taxonomy): Eukaryota > Metazoa > Chordata > Aves > Cuculiformes > Neomorphidae > Neomorphus > Neomorphus geoffroyi. Next base: position 1,008,330 of record JAUMJM010000005.1, read on the forward strand.
GTTGGCGGCTGGTCACTAGTGGTGTCCCCCAGGGATCGGTGCTGGGCCCGGTCCTGTTTAATATCTTTATTGAGGACCTGGATGAGGGGATCGAGTCCTTCATCAGCAAGTTCGCAGGTGACACCAAGCTGGGAGGAAGTGTCGATCTGCTAGAAGGTAGGAGGGCCCTACAGAGGGACCTCGACAGGCTGGAGAGATGGGCTGATTCCAATAGCATGAGGTTTAACAAGTCCAAATGCCAGGTCCTACACTTTGGACACAACAACCCCATGCAGAGCTACAGGCTGGGGACAGAGTAGCTGGAGAGCAGCCAGGCGGAAAGGGACTTGGGAGTGCTGGTGGACAGGAAACTCAACATGAGCCAGCAGTGTGCCCAAGTGGCAAAGAAGGCCAGCGACATCCGGGCCTGCATCAGGAATAGTGTGGCCAGCAGCACTAGGGAAGTTATCATCCCCTTATCCTCGGCACTGGTCAGGCCACACCTTGAGTACTGTGTCCAGTTCTGGGCCCCTCAGTTTAAGAAAGATGTTGAGATGCTGGAGCGTGTCCAGAGGAGAGCAACGAGGATGGTGAAGGGGCTGGAGCACAAGCCCTATGAGGAGCGACTGAGGGAGCGGGGGTTGTTTAGCCTGAAGAAGAGGAGGCTCAGGGGAGACCTTATTGCTCTCTACAACTGCCTAAAAGGAGATCGTAGTCAGGTAGGGGTTGGTCTCTTCTCTCAGGTGACCGGTGACAGAACAAGAGGACACAGTCTCAAGCTTCACCAGGGGAGGTTTAGGCTCAACATTAGGAAGAAGTTCTTTACTGAGAGGGTGATTGGCCATTGGAATGCCCTGCCTGGGGAGGTGGTGGAGTCACCGTCCCTGGAGGTGTTTAAGGAAAGATTGGATGAGGCACTTAGTGCCATGGTGTAATTGACGAGTAGGAGTAGGTGTAGGTTGGGTCATAGGTTGGACTTGATGATCTCAAGATCTTTTCCAACCTTATGATACTGTGATACTGTGATACTTCCCGTTATACAGTTGCAGAACAGAAGACTCAAAATAGGATTGTTTTCATTTGGGACAACTAAAATTTAGGTATCTAAATCTCAACTGTTACCCTGGACTTCTTATATCAGTATAGTTATTCAGTCAACATTAAACATACCAGTAGGGCTTTTATCTGCCTACCTCTGATTTCACCTTGATGTGAGCTGTACTTTGGGAATACTTGCTTCGCTTTAGAGAAAACAGATGATTTTTGGAATACAAGCTCAGTATTAGGAATCGTACATTTAGGTGACAAGACAGAGAGATGAATGCAAGCTGAAATCTGAAGCTTACTCTGAGAACAAGTACAGTGTTCTAGGATGGGTAGTTTTGTGTATATTAGTAATTTCTGCCGTGAAATCCTTTTCTCCTTAATTTAACTTGAGGGTAAGAAGAAATTCAAGAGGTCTAATACATAATTATCACTGTAGAACAAGAAAAAATATTGAGTGTACAATCTTACCGAATGAAAAATCCAGAAACACTGAAAAGATCTGTTTATTAAGGCATGTGTTCTCTTAACAAATTTTAGAAACTTAGCAGAGACTTCTTAAAGCTTGATATTTCCATGTCAGTTTTCTCTTTCTGTGTATCATTGAAGTTTCTAATGTTGCCATAACGTCAATAGAGGTTTAAAAAAAAAACCTACAACAAAAAAAACAACTAAAAAAATATTCAGATTTTTGTCAGACCAGCTAAACTCTGAAGTAATTTTCCAGATCTACCTCCTTCTCTTTCCACTGACTATTGAAAAAGAGTTAAGGAAACTACAGTCTCAGCTTACAGTGAGACATATGTCCTTTATCATAGGTGTCTAGAAGTTAGATGTTTAGGTCTGAAATAATCAATCCAGAATCTTTCTCTAGCCACGGTAAAGCAGTACATGCTTCTTTAAGGCAATTAATCTTGTACTAAAAGAGGACATCTAAAATAGGTCTGACAAATCAGCCTCTTAATGTGCCTTTTTCTTGTCACTGAATGCCAAGGGAGCCTATGGTATCTAGCCCAAAGTTAAAATTAGAGTTATAGAAAATCACATTAAATTAATTGACCTTCTGATAGGTAGCTAAAACTATGTAAGTTAAATTGCTTTATTTCTCCTGGCTGGAATGGAGTTAACTTTCCCCATAGCAGTCCTTATAGCACTGTGCTTTGTATTTGTGGCTAGAATTGTGTTGAGAACACACTGATATTTTGGCTGCTGCTGAGTAGTTCTAAAGCAGCATCAAGACTGTCCCTCCAACTTAGGACTGGCAAACTGGGACTGGGCAAGAGATCTGGGGAGTGGGCAAAACAAGAAGAGCTGATCCAGGCTGACCAAAGATATATTCTATAACATATGATGTCATATTCAGCAATAAAAGCAAGAAAAAGGAGGCATTTGTTCCTAAAGCATTTGTCTTCCGAAGTAACTGCTATGTGTACTGAAGCCCTGCTTCTCAGGAAGCAATGCTGGATATCACCCGATGGTGAGAATGTAGAGAATGAATCTTACAAATAAATCTTAGGATTTGGAGATTGGGTTTTTTGTTGTTGTTGTTGTTGTTTTTCCAGTTTCCATGCATATCCTTTACTTTTCTTTATTAAACTGTCTTTATCTCCACCCATGAAGTAGCTTTCTTATTTTCTCCCCTTGTTTTGCTGAGGAAGTGGAAGGATGGAGTGGCTTGGTGGGGAACTGATGGCCAGTCAAGGTCAACTCAATGCAATTACCATCCAAAATCTGTATCCAGCTCCCTTTAAAATCAATTAAATTATCTTCACTGTGTTAAGTAATTTTCAAATCTGGCCTCAAAGTATTTAGAATGTTCTGTATTGAAGTGTTTGTTTGCTGCTGACTACAGTCACAGTTGCTCCTGGATGTAATATGCACAGAGTATTTGTGAGAGTATTTGTGCTTTATTTAATAGCTAACACACTCTAAGCAGGTAGGTTGATCCATATAATTTAAATTGAGGAACATTATCGTTTATAATATGGTACGTGTCATTATTTTTGATAGCCATTGTCAACCATAAATAAATAAAAGTCACAAATTACTGAAACATTTATTGTCAGCTTTACCAGGTAAAGGGGGAAAGTGATGTATTCACTGTTTATGAGGTGAGTGACTGAAAAGATATAGTAAAAGCAGTATTATTAAGAAAAACACAGCAAGAGGTGAATAATTTTTTTCTTAGAAAGTTGAATTAACCGGGGGGAGGGGGGGGGGGAATTGAAATTTATTTGTAAACAATATTTTGAGTCAGTCAATCTTATTATTAGATATCTTGACTCAGAAGGCTGAACTAGAGAAATGTAAACTCCTGTCTGAAAATAATGATCTACAGAGTAATATGCTATCACAACAATCTAGAATTAAAATCAGTGAAAATATAGTTTAGATGTGGATATAATAGGGGTGGTTTTTTCATCCTTTTTATTGTCTTCTAGTTTTGCATTGTTTTCTACTACATATTCTAGCTTGGAATGTAATTAAAATGAAAACACTGTCAGGAGATATTGAAAAGTACAAAAGAATACTTCTGGTCTGCTTATACAGACTGAAGCACTTTGGGTAATTTGAATAAGTTTCAGATAAGGGCTCATATTTTTGGGTGTTCATTAGAGCTTGGTGAATAATTTATAGAAAATAATTTAGTTGATGAATTTTAACTCTCTTCGGCTCACAAATTGTCCATGAACAGATTGTGATTTTCCTAAATTAGCTTATTACTCACAATCATTCAGTGAATAATCCCTGTGAATATTTATTTCTCTGCAGCTAGTTTGTGCCCAGTTGTTGTAAACAGTTAATTCTCAAGCTGTTTTCGTCTGACATATAAATCCTATAGAACGCTTCTGTTAACTGTGATGTTTGAAATCAAGTGATCACGAATAATAACAACAATAATGAAATCCTATGTGATACATGGACTTTCCACCTTAAGCATTGGTTCTATGTCCATCTGTAATATTTTGAAGGCATCTTGCAAAATCAAGTTAATTTTATCATACACCAGTGTGAGACAAATCCTCATGTAGTCAAAAGGTCTTGAGAAATTTCTGAAAATGTTATTCATTCCTTGGCTTCCTTTGACTCAGTGTTTACTCTTTCATTGTGAGAGGACTGTATTAACCAGAATCATTATGAAAGATGAAGGTAAAGGCAGTATACTTGCAGTAGCAGTAAAATCTTGTAAATACATTAGGATATTGATGGAGAAATTTCCAAGCTCAAGCAATAAATTGTAGCAACGTTTTTGAATTTGACTTGTCTTTTGTTATCTTGATTTTAGATTTTATTATATAAGACCAATGCTGCTTTAAAAATCCCTTTTTAATTTTGAAAAAAAATATTATTTAGCTTAGGATGAGCTAAAAGAGGAAGAGCAGATGTATGTCTGCTTGTATTGTTTGCATATTCTTTTAAAACTGTAAAAATTTTTAAATTAAGCCAGTTAGCTTTATGACTATATGACCTTAAGCTAATATTTACATAACAGGACTGATGGAAAAAAACATATTTTTTCATCATACTCTTGACTGTGCAGGTTGGGGTGCGGTATGGATCCGGTGGAGGGTGTGGGACTTGACAAGGAGAAATTATGAAATATTAAGAAATGTTTTTAAGTGATTCAGCAATTTTATTTATTTGTAATGAATATACAAGGTGAACTCTCTAAACAACATGCATGATCAAGCAAGAAGAAAGAGTTCCAGCATTAGTAGGTCTCAATCAAAATCCCTCTTTTTAAACTTCTTTGAGGAGCATTGATGCTTTTGAAGCTTCCTTGCTGCTTTCTGTATCAACTTTTGTCTCCTAGACAACGAGAAAAATAACTTTTCTTCAGGTACTAAGAAGTTTAATTTGGCATTTGTTTGTCCTGGAAAAAACAGCAGAGGCATGAAGGCTTAGTTATAGTCAAGTGTCTGTTTGTACCTGTGCTCTGGATCTCAAATTGGTTTGGATATTTCATTACACAGGAAAGTTTAATAGATGAAACCTTCTTAAATGAAAGTTAGCTGCAAGTACTTTACTATGTACTGTAACAGATTTCATGATACACTTATGATTTTCCCAAGGATTGATTGCTGAAATTAATTGGACTTTGATTAGAATAACAATTACAAGATGAAGTCTCAAGTTCTAAGTGATATTTTTGCATACAATAGGCTCTCCACCCATTGTTATAGTTAATGAAAAACATATAAGAATGCCACGCTGTCAGTATAAAAAGGTACACGTTAATTTGCACGTGTTTATTTGTCACAAAAAGTTCGTGTTGCGCCTTAGCTCATCCTCAGTAACTATCAGCTACAGAAAACTCACAGTGCTGTAACACGTGCTGTCATTTCTTACTATCTTCATTCATGTGCTAGTTTTCTGTGCAGAACCTCTGCTCTGTAGCTATGTAATTTTCAGTACCTGACACTACTTTCAGTAGTAGGAATGGTTTAGCATGTGTTATTACTTAGAAACTTTTAACAAGTTATTACACAAAACTTTCATGAAGTATTTTTTTCAAAACTATTTTTTTCACAAATGCATGAGCAATTCCAGAACACCAGAATTACAAATAGAAATTTGTCATTCATAGAGACCATAAAAAATATTAATAGGTTGATTTTTTCATTAATTACTTTAAACAATTTTTCTTGACATGAATTATATGAATCTTAGGTTTCATTTTGAGTATTTCATTTCAATTATTATTATTTAATTACCTTATCTGTATTTCTATAATAAATACCCACTAGATTCCTAAGCTCAAAAATAATATCTAAAATCTTTTTTGTGAGAGTTCTGCTGTGGGATACTGTATTGCAGTAGTGTGAACAAGGAAGTCCCAGTTTTCTGTATAGATTATGTCCAAAGAACAGAAATTCTACCTGCTTGTGAATAAGTATACGATGAGGGTCTTAAACTTAAACCTTCACTGACACAGCTGGAAAGAGGAGGAGTCTGGAATAATAATAAGGAAATAAAACAAAAGAGAAACATGGAAAGGAAAGGAAAGGAAAGGAAAGGAAAGGAAAGGAAAGGAAAGGAAAGGAAAGGAAAGGAAAGGAAAGGAAAGGAAAGGAAAGGAAAGGAAAGGAAAGGAAAGGAAAGGAAAGGAAAGGAAAGGAAAGGAAAGGAAAGGAAAGGAAAGGAAAGGAAAAAAGAAAAGGAAAGGAAAAAAAAGAAAAGAAAAGAAAAGAAAAGAAAAGAAAAGAAAAGAAAAGAAAAGAAAAGAAAAGAAAAGAAAAGAAAAGAAAAGAAAAGAAAAGAAAAGAAAAGAAAAAAGAAAAGAAAAGATAAAAAGAAAAGAGGCAAATAAGGTTCTGGAGAGAGCAAAACGTACATATATCTATATATATATCTATCCTCAGAAATATGAGCCTATGGAGTCTGCTTACTTTATAGGATTATTTTCTTAGCCTGAGAAAAGGCATATATTTTTAAAAAACGCACTAAAGAAGTGACAGGAAGTCAACGATTTTTTAAGTAGTATACTTAAATAAGAATCTACATTCCCTGAAGTCAACAAATATTTCATGCAATGAATGAGTGTATATTCCACTCTTTTCTCATTGTGAAAGAGAGGAAAAGAGCTAAATAAGAATATGAAGAAAAATTAGTTGTCAAGGTAGTTCTCAGGGCATGGAAATCAATGATTTTTTTGTGCTTTTGCCTTGAATCTTTTAGCAGAAGTGGCTGCTTTCTCCCCATGAATTGGAGTTAGCTGGTATTATTGACATATCCACAGAAAGGCTGTAATTTAAAAATCATATAATGCTTGGCAATGAGTTTATTTAGGGGAGCTTTTGAATGTCAAGGACATTTGAGATGGTTCACTCATTTTAGGCTGTAAAATTTCAAGACATCAATGACTAGGAATAGATATGTGTATTTTTTTTGTCTAAGACAATGCACAACAGACCTATATTAACTTCTTTTTCTTCTTAAATTTCTATGTCTCGTAGTATTTAGCATGCCTGCCCTCTGAAAGTCCCATGCTGTACAGAAAAGCTACAGTCTGTGACAGCCACTGAGTCTTCAGATTTCAAGTCTTTGGCTTGGTATTAGACTTTTTGTTCTAAAAGCAGAGTACATTAAATACTGAGTACTGTCCTCAGTTATGTATATATTCTTTTTTAATTATAGCAAAAAGACCATTTTTCCCCAAAACATACCTTTGCCCTTCCTCTGTGCCAGAATAATGAATGAAAAGTAAAAATGAACCATGTGTTTAACATGAAACAAAGAAATTTTAAAGAAGTACATCCTTCAGTGCATGTAGATTTAGTAGGATTCAATAAAGTCAGCGGAAAGAATGACTGATTTAGTATATTATGAATCTCTGTAAAAGATTTCACAGTATCACAGTATCATAAGGTTGGAAAAGACCTTTGAGATCATCGAGTCCAACCTACAACCCAACACCTACACCTACCCCTACTCGTCAACTACATCATGTCACTAAGTGCCTCATCCAAATTCTCTGAACACCTCCAGGGATGCCACCTCCCTAGGCAGCGCATTCCAATGAACAATTACCCTCTCAGTGAAGATTTTCTTCCTAATGTCAAACCTAAACCTCCCCTGGCGAAGCTTGAGACCGTGTCCTCTCATTCTGTCACTGGTCGCCTGAGAGAAGAGACCAACTCCTGCCTCACCACAACCTCCCTTTAGGTAGTTGTAGAGAGCTATAAGGTCTCCCCTGAGCCTCCTCTTCTCCAGGCTAAACAACCCCAGCTCCCTCAGTCGCTCTTCACAGGGCTTGTGCTCCAGCCCCTTCACCATCCTCGTTGCTCTCCTCTGGATACACTCCAGCATCTCAACACCTTTCTTAAACTGAGGGGCCCAGAACTGGACACAGTACTCAAGGTGCAGCCTGACCAGTGTCGAGTATAAGGGGATGATGACCTCTCTAGTCCTGCTGGCCACACTGTTCCTGATTCAGGCCAAGATACCATTGGCCTTCTTTGCCACTTGGGCACACTGCTGGCTCATGTTGAGTTTCCTGTCCATCAGCACTGCCAAGTTCCTTTCTGCTTGACTGCTCTCCAACCACTCTGTCCCCAGCCTGTAGCTCTGCATGGGGTTGTTGTGTCCAAAGTGTAGGACCCGGCATTTGGACTTGTTAAACCTCATGCTATTGGAGTCAGCCCATCTCTCCAGCCTGTCAAGGTCCCTCTGTAGGGCCCTCCTACCTTCTAGCAGATCAACACTTCCTCCCAGTTTGGTGTCATCTGTGAACTTGTTGATGAAGGACTCGATCCCCTCATCCAGATCATCAATAAAGATATTAAACAGGACTGGGCCCAGCACCAAACCCTGGGGGATGCCACTAGTGACCGGCCACCAGCTGGATGGGACACCATTCATTACCATCCTTTGGGCTCGGCCATCCAACCAGTTCCTAAGCCAGCACAGAACTTTCCCATCCATGCCACAGGCTGCCAGCTTGTCCAGTAGTCTACTATGGGAGACGGTGTCAAAGGCCTTGCTGAAGTCCAGGAAGACCACATCCACAGCCTTCCTCTCATCCACCAGCTGAGCCACACGGTTGTAAAAAGGCTACGTTTCAAGGCTATAGGAAAACCTGACCCCCTGGACTCCAGAAACTCCAGCCAACTGTGATTTGTTCAATAGAAGATGTGAACTATAGCTGCTTACATTCCTTACATAGCTAAGACATGTTATAGTCTGAAGTCACAAACTCAAGTCAAATTTTCATAATGTGTTTTTTCAAGTCACTAAGGAAAGCTGAGAATAGTTCTCATATGCCATTTCCAATTTGTTGCTCTACAGCTGGAATATTTCCTGGGAGCATCAGTCAGATTCTGTATTTTCCTAGCAACAATGTCCAAACAATTATGAAGTCCTAATAACCTGCAATGATTATTGCTTCTCATTAATAAAAGCTGTTAATTTGTTTATTTGAAAAAGCTTTATTGTATGCAATATCTTATTGCTGGTTTAAAATATTCAATAAAAAAAGTACTTAATTTCATCTTCATTCTTTCAATATGTTCATTAAAATTCCTTCGAAATACCTACAATTGTTGATACTCCAAAGAGTCTCACTAGTGTCAGAATTAGTCTATTGACTAAAAGAAAGAACAACGTATTGATACTTCCCTTCCACAAACTCTCTATGACTAACCAAAGAGTTTTATTTTTCTTAGATGAAAACCTATTCAGTGAGCTAAAGTGGCAAAAGATTGTTGGCCAGCTTGTAACTCTTATGCTGGTTTAGAGGATACCGTAAGGTGTGCGTGCCATTGCTTGGCACGTCTCTCATATGTCAACCCACGCAAGAAGGAATGCTTGATTACATCCAGACAGTTGTGAGCAAGAACGTGTTTGGTTGCCATCATTCAATGCAGGTACCAGTGTAACTGTAATCTGCTATGAAGCCAGGAGAATTATTTTTTATACTGGTGTGCCCTGATGCAGTTTTATTTGTGTGTAACATTTTAGATCAAAACAAAAATGACTGTATCATAGTGAACAGTTTTAGTTCTTAATATTCTACTCATTTACTGTAGCCAGGGCCCGGTATTCTGCAAAAGAAGTGATAAAAATGCTGATAGATTGCTTTACCTGAGACAGCACTATAGGAGGTCTGAATTCAACCTTTGTTCATGGAAAGTAAATTACTTGAATACAGCCTGAATTGCACAAGTCTGAAGTTTTTAGGGAATTACATAGATGTAGCTGGACTGACTTCAAGTCTATTTTGTTTGCTGCACTGATGACACTATCTGTTTTCTGAAGGGGTGAATTTGCCTGCAGTGTGAACACTAATCAGAAGAAAGTTGCACAAGAATTTCTTTAAAATATAACTACCTTTAATCTCCCTACTCTCTAAGTTACTGCAGTTGTCATAATCAGTCTGCTTGCTTTTATGCCAAATTTTGGGCCTGGATAATACAGCTACAAATACAGATATAAACCAGAAAAACTTCCTAGAATACTTACTAGTAAAAATGTTTCTGGAAAGAACATTAAAAATATACAAGCAAACCTTTCTTTAGAGGAACTAAATAAAATTTTGAAAATGTATTATGTTCACATATATCTATCTTCCTTCTGAAAGAACACCCTGTATAAAGTTTTACTCCTAGCAGATTAGTTTTATTCAATAAAGTATTTCTCATGTTTCTTTCTGTCAAATATATGCAGTGTTCTAAAAAAATCTTATACAGTATTTGACTATAATATCATCATATAATATGTTCTATAGAATGACTTCTTATAAAAATTGTTAGAAAGTGTATTATAGTGATAAAAGATTCATTTATAATTTAGGTTCCATTGGAGTCTGTGTAATCAACAATATTCCCACATATCTATAATAAAATTTCTTTCAGTATGTAATTGATTTTAGGAAGCTAACTCTTCCATGTTGCTTTGAGCCCCTTAGACATTGGGGAAAGAATGAAAATAGTAGTTCCTTACTAGTTTTGCTCTCTGCTTTTTCCCAAGAAGTAAAGAACAATTCACCCAACTGTTGAGATTTTAACTTACGGCGTAGCTTTTGCTGTTATTTGTTTCTTCTGTATTAACTGAGGTCTTGTTACTACAGTATTTGAACTCTCCAAGTTAAATTCTGGGGGTAATTCGGGGCAAGTCAGAGTATCAGCTCTGGAAAGTGAAAACTTACATTGCAATGTCAAGAGCTACTTCTGTAAATCATTCCACATATATATCTTTTTGCGAGTGTGAGTACAATAGCAGAACTCAAGATAATACCTCCTATGCAGCTGACGTACCATAGTAGAGATAATATCTGTATAAGAGTAAGACAGTTTATTTTTCCCCCTCTATTCTATCCCATGTTGGAATGTGGGAGAAAATTTGGTCCTTGGTTTACTTTTTTAATGAATTTGAAGGAGCTAGGATGGAAATGTTCATAGACAGAATAAGGAGGAAATAAAACTTGAAGAGTTACTTAGTAAAAAGAAATAAAATGCCCATTTGAGATAGCAGTACTCATCCCATGATGTACTAAGCATACAGATAACCATATGAATCTTAATAAGAGATATTCAGTGAGTTCACTTGGTGTGTGTGTAGAAATTTCTGCCTTCATGTTCTTTATCATTTGTTAAATCCACTTTCTCTTTAACAAAGAAACTGCTATCTGCTTTCAAAAACGCACTGCATAGAGATGGACGAAATAAGGAAAATCTTCATGAAACATTGAAATATTTAAGCTGATTATGAATTTTCAGCATTTGAAGTGCAATGCCATTTTCCTTTCTTGTGATTATTTTCCCTTTTCCCAAAGGGAATCAATAAGTCTATGATTTATATATCTTTCACTTTTCCTTCTTTTTACCACAGAGTAAATGATAATAAATGATAGGTAGAACTCATTATTCAATTATCAGCAGACAGAATTACTACTCTTAAAATGTTTAAAAAGTGTTGGGAAAGTACAAAGCTGCAAACAGAAAATAAAAAAAAAAACACCAAAATGGAAAAAACAATCCTATGAACGTATTTGCAGATAACAATTTCTGTTACATTGAATAAGTGAAAGCAAATAGAAAATTAATTAAAGAAGGATTTGGTGAGATGTTATTTTTAGTTTCTCATGGATGAGAAGCTCATCATGAGCCGACAATGTGCACTTGCAGCTCAGAAAACCAACAGTATCCAGGGTTGCACCACAAGTGTGACTACCCAGTCGAGGGAGATGATTCTGTCCTCTGCTCTATTCTTGAATAACCTCATTTGGAGTACTGAGTTCAGTTCTGGAGTCCTCAGTACAGAAAGGACATCAATCTGTTAGAGCGAGTCCTGAGGAGGGTCATGAACATGATCAGAACGCTGGAGCACCTTCCCTATGAGGACAAGTGGAGAGAGATGGGCTTATTTAGCCTAGAAAAGAGAAGGCTTTGGGCAGACCTTCAGCAGCTTCCCAGTACTTAAAGGGAGCCTACAGAAAAGCTTGGAAGGGGGTCTTTATCCAGGAGTGTAGTGATAGAATGAGGGGTAACAATTTTAAGCTAAAAAAGGGTAGATTCAGATTAGATATTCATAGAATTTTAGAATCACAGAATCATAGAATGGTTTGGGTTGGAAAGGAACTTAAAGATCATCTAGTTCATACCCCCCTGCCATGGGCAGGGACACCTCTCACTACTCCAGGCTGCTCAAAACCCCATCCAGCCTGGCCTTGAAGACTGCCAGGGAGGGAGCATCCACAACAATATTAGGAAGATATTTCTTACTGTGAAGGTGGTGAGGCACGGGCACAGGTTGCCCAGGGAAATTGTGAATACCCCATCCCTGGAGGTGTTCAAGGCCAGGTTGGATGAGGCTTTAAGCAACCTGATCTAGTGGAAGGTGTCTCTGCCCATGTCAGGGTATTGGAACTGGATGATCTTTAATGTCTTTTTCAATCCATACCCTTCTATGATTCTATTATTCAAATATACCAGATCTCCATGTAGCTTTAGCTGCTCCAAAAGAAGTTAAGTGCTAATTCCATTTTGCTGAACTAATCATTAAACTTTTAGGAACATTTGGATGTTTACTTATTTGGATTATGATGCTAAAGCTAATGAAATCTAAATTTTGGAGGGCTTTTTATCAGGGATAAAAAGGCAGAACTTTCTCTATAAATTGTTTTTCAAAGAAGAGAGGAAACAAGAAAAGATACCTCATTGTACCTGAATAAAATATTTCAGAAGGAGAACTTTTGGTAAAGCCTACCTTAATATTTGTAATAATCTTTAATTGATATAACCCAGATAATCCCTTCTCTTTCTATGATGACACATCTTACTTTTGTATAACCACTTTCCGTACCATACTTTTACTTATCTATCTTGTTCTTTTCCAATGGGTAGTAATTTTTTCTAATGATCATCAGTTTCAGAGTAAGAACATCATTCATTTTGCATAGGGCACTGTAGAACTATCAAATTGTAATGATTTTCAGTCATTGCAGACCTGGGCCAGATTGAAGCCTGGTGACTCAGTGATGAAAGCCCCTGAATATTATTAGCAATTCCATGAGCTGCTCAGTTCCCATTAAATAAATGCACAATATATTTGTCATCAGGAATCTTATCTTTCCATTCTAATTCTCTGTATTAGAAGCTGTTGGTCTAAAAATAAAAATGTATTTGTATCCAGCAGGTAATTTTTCTCTAGTTGTAATGTTACATTAATATATCCACAGTTACGGTCAGTTAAGTTTTCCATAGCAAATGAGCAGTTGGAGGATTCCTATCTTCATTACTTTATTCTAAATTCTAAGCAGTTTCTAGGTGTGCTATTCATTTTATGATAAAATTTGTTATAAAAGTAAAAGAAAAAACACCAATAAATAAGTATTTTTTACAGGATCCAGTAAGAATAGATAGCAATAATTGCCCAAACTAATCAGTTGAGGGTCATATAACATTTGTTTTTTGAACTCCATAACTCAGAAATATACCTTAGCTGTTTTAATTAACACTGACAAAGAAGTTGTCAGCCAGTTGCATTGTTTTACGAAAAAACTAAAAAAACTTAATTAAGCCATTGTTTAATGATCATATAACCATAATATCTTATTTCTTTACATAAATGGAAATCCTTATTAACAGAACCTGAAAGCATGTTATAAAGTATTTGTTTTTGAACTGTTTGACAACTTCAAGTATGAACGCTAATTTGCAAAATATGTAACTCCAGCAGGTCATATGTTCCTATGTCTTTTGTGCTACACAATGGGGAAGTGTGTCACAAAAGTGACTCAGAATACCTAAAACAGGGTACAAGTACCTGAGCAGTATATTAATATTAAATTACCTTGGAGAGAAATCTGAGCACAATGAAAAGTGCTTTTACTGCTAAACGACAGAAGACATTGCTATTGGAAAGATGGGAGGAGCCAGCTCTGAAGTATTTTGTACCGTATGTCTGCTTCACAACCCGCTGAAGAAATGTCAGAATGTTGCAAGTTAATATTGCCTGAGACAGTGATAACTTACAATGCACTGACAACACAGATTGCAGATGGCCAAATTACCACTACAAACACCTTCTGGCACCTGACAGCTCACCAGATGCTGGTGGGTGTCATTTGCTACTTAATCATGTACTTGAAGAGAGATTATAGAGTTCCGACTCGGGATCCTGTGGTACCCATGTTAGTAAACAATCGATGGTCCTGATGCAGGAATTCCACACAGTGTCAGAATAAATAGTGCCATGTATGTATATAGATATCCTGAGGAAGTACTTCTACTATCTTACAGAACAAATTCAAGACTGGCTTAACTGATCATTCCACATAGATAACTTTATTAACAATAAGGTTAGGGAAAGCTCCAAATACTAAATAACACATGTATCAAGTTGCAGAACAGTGAATCAAAAGCTTCTCCCACGTGGGTTCCTGGATACCCCTATAAGTTGGAGAAATTAGTTCTTTCCATCCAGAAATAGTCATAGCATATTTGTATGCAGCCATGTAATTGGTGCTATTTGTCTGCTTTAGAATTTTAATGTAAGCAAATTCTCACAATTGAATAAATATTCTTCTAAATGACTAAGAGTGAGAATATTCCAAAGCGTTCTGGGAATTATACATGTGTTTGTTTTTCCTTTTCTGTTTAATATTTTATCCAATATTTTAAAATTATCTCAATCCTGTCTACCAGTTGTGAGCTTATTCAAGATTTTAGCTTCCTTTAACCATAAAATAAAAATTAAAAAATGCTCTGCAGACTTCACAGCAGCCAAATCACATAACAACAGATCACCAAGGTTTTCATGAGCCTTACACTCTACTGACTTTATAGGTATTTGCATAGATTATTTTAAGACTGGTTTTAAAAGGCATCAAAATTATTACCCAGTTTACAGGGTAAAAATAACACATAATGAACTCTGAGAATTTAGTTGTACATATTTTTGTGGCTTACAGACTCTTTTTTCCTTTTCCAACTCCAACTTCCTAAGTTACTGCTATACTCTTCTCATTCTCATAGCACATAGACAACAAGGGAAAAATGGGATCACAGAATCAGTGCTTGGTTAGCTACCAAATGAGAAACCAGGAAAAAAAGATGTATGTATAATAAAGAATATAAGTCTTGTGCCTAGATAAATAGTAGTATTAGTGTAGACCACAGTAAAACAGCTTGAAAGCTGCAAATAAGCAGGAAAAAGGATCAAGTGAAAGTCAAATATTAAAAGTGAGAAATAAAATTGGAATTGTGGTGAATATGACAGAACCCCTGTCTGGAAATCAGATATTGATAAAACCAGAAGAAGGTCTTAGTCAAGTAATAGCAAGAAACTACACAGGAGCTGAGAAATGACACAAGGATCCAGACTCCACTGTAGTTACACACAAGATTTAAATAGATTTGCTTACCAGTAGCTTTGTGTATTTAGATTTCTCATAAATTTAGTACAATCCATAGGTTTTTTTAGTAAAATCATATACCTCATGACTGGTCACCCAGTGTCACTGTATTTACTCTTTAGACCATGACTTTAAGCTGGAATAATGATATATTCTCACTGTGAAAATATACTTACCTAGATATTTTAAGCTACTAATTGTTAAATACACTAGTAAAGTGAATGGTGAGTGAACTGAAAGTGTTCCCTCAACCAGCTAGACCTTTTATTAGATCATAAGTTATCCCTCAATTAGACAGTCAGGGCTGCCCCAGTTGGTTATTGGCAAGCTTTTGCACAATCAACTACTGAGAGTTAACAGCACTTGATGGATATGGATCAAAAGGTAGCCCAGATTTTCTGGCAGTGTAAATCACTTATACAGGTGTAAGTAGATTATGTTTTTAATGATAGGGAAAGCCACACAATATAAAGATGATTGAAATCACACATAAAATTCAATTAAATAATCTAAAGTAATGAGCTGGTAGAAAGGATAATTGGTCATGGATCTGATGCAGGATGTGTCTGTATCTAGATACTTCATGCAGTTCCTCTAAGTCCATATTTAGTTCATCTGGAACTCAAACTACTACAAAACACAGTAAGGATTATTGGACATGTGGGATGGATGGATTTTGTCTGAAGAAACAAATTATATTACAATTGCTCATCTTGCAAAGGTGGTAAAGAGCAGAGCTGATCTAATTGAGAATAGCACTGTTTAATTGAAAGTCATCATTCTGAATTTCTGATAACTGCAGAATTAGGGATACCATGTGGAATTTTTAGTCAGAATGCTTATGATAATTTTCCACACAAAATCTGCAATTGACTTGCTGAAAGATCAGTCTATAGATAAGTACTATACATTATCATCCAGATGAAACTTTGGTGTTATGAATTTCCTACATCACTGATTGTAGAAAGCAAGGAGAGGGAAACAGTCATTACATACTTGCCCTGCTTCTTTTCTCCTTTCCCTGCCCATCTGTTCTAAGTTGCTGCTGGAGATAGTATGCTCGGCTAGATGGGCCTTCAGCCTCCTCCAGTACAGCTGTTCTTAAATTCTTCTGCATTTATATACATGGTTGGTGTTGAAAAATGACTAACAAGGGAATAAATACATGGCAGAACAGAGCAGATGTCCAGATGTACACTGAATGTTCATGAATTGTCACCAGAACCATAGTTTCTAAGGCCTGTGAGACTATTATACGGAGTCAGGAAACCAAAACCACCTTTCCACAAAATCTCTATTGCTGTCATAAACTGGTAAATGATGATGGTGATGTGTAAAGATGTCTTTCCATAGCACGATAGATGATTGAGTTTAGTTATCCATGCCAGATCTTTGTTTTGTGATAGGTAGCCATATAATGGTTTATCAAAATGAAATGGTTTGCTGAGGGGATTTTTGTGGGTCAGTCTCACATAGATAATGCACTTTTATAGACTACATTGGTTTGGGTCTGATTTTAGAGTGTGCTAGGCTGTTGCAGAGTGTTTGTCTAGGACAATGAAGAAGAACTTCACAGAATCACAGAATGGCTGAGGGTGGAACGGACCTCTGGAGGTCATCTGGTTGAGCTCCCATGCTCAAGCAGGACCACCTGAATGTCCGTACCCAGGATCTGTCAGAGAACTCACAGTAAACCGTCACAGTAAAAAAATGTTTTCATATATACAGGTGTAATTTTGTATGTTTCAATTTGTGTCTATTGCCTGTATCCAGTTAATAAGAACTCCTGAGAAGTCTGGCTCCCTTTCTTCATTCTCTCCCTTAGGATATTTATATACATTTATGAGATCCCCTGAACCTTCTCCAGGCTGAAAAGTTCCAGATCCCTCATCCTTTCCTTGTATGCAAGATGCTCCTTGTTCGTGAAGTAGTTTTGCTGGAGAATGTGGCTAGCAGGTCGAAGGAAGTTTTTCCTCCTCCTCTACTCTGCTCTAGTGAGGCCATATCTGGAGTACTCTGTTCAGTTCTGGGCTCCCCAGCTCAAGCAAGATGAAGAACTACTGGAGAGAGTCCAACAGAGGGCCACAGACATGATCAGGGGAATGAAGCATCTCTCTTATGCAGAAAGACTAAAAGATCTGGATCTGTTTAACCTGGAGAAGAGAAGACTGAAAGGGAATCCTATCAATGCTTACAAATATCTAAAGGGTGTTGTCAAGAGTACGGGGCCAGACTCTTTTCGGTGCTGTCCTGTGACAGGACAAGGGGCAGTGGGCACAGACTGGAACATACTGCAGGACAACCAGAGAATCAGGTGCAGTCAGCATGTATTCATGAAAGGCAGATCCTCTTTGACCAACCTGACCTTCTTCTAGGACCAGGTGATCTGCCCAGTGGAGGAGGGAAGGGCTGTGGATGTTACCTACCTGGATTTTAGTAAAACCTTTGACACAGCACTCTCCTAGAGAGGCTGGCAGCCCATGTCTTTGTCAGATGTATTCTTTGCTTGATAAAAACTGGCTAGATGACAGAGCCTAGGGAGTTCTGGTTAAACAGAGTTAAATCTAGTTGGAGGCCAGTCAAGAACAGTGCTCCTCAGGGCTCAGTGTTGGGGTTAGTCTTGTTTAATACCTTTATCTATGGTGACTGAGTGCTCGCTCAGTGAGTTTGCAGATGACAACAAATTTGGCAGGAGTGTCAACCTGCTGAAGGGTAGAAATATTCTGCACAGGTATCTGGACGGGCTGGATTGATGGGCTGATGCCAATTCTATGGGCTTCAATAAGACCAAGTGCTGGGTACTGCACTTCAGTCACAACAATCCCATGCAATACTACAGGCTTGGGGAAGAGTGACTGGAAAGCCGCCTGGCAGAAAACCTCCTGGGGGCACTGGCTAACAGGTGGCTGAACATAAGCCAGCAACATGTCCAAGTGACCAAGAAGGCCAACAGCAACCTGGCTTGTATAAAAAATGATGTGGCCAGCAGGAGTGGGGAAGTGACTGTGCCCCTGTACTAGACACTTAAGAGGCCACATCTCAAATACCGTGTTCAGTTTTGAGTGCCTCAGTACAAGGAAGAGATTAAGTTGCTGAAGCATATCCAGAGGAACGTAACGAAGCTAGTGAAGGGTCTGGAGAAGAAGTCCTGTAAGGAGCAGCTAAGGGAACTGGGATTGTTTAGTCTGGAGAAGAGCAGACTGAAGTGAGACCTCATTCCTCCCTACAACTACCTGAAAGGAGGTTATAGTGAGATGGGTGTTCATCTCTTCTCCCAAGTAACAAGCGATAGGATGAGATGAAATGGCCTCAAGTTGTACCAGGGGAGGTTTAGTTTGGATATTAGGAAAAATTTCTTTACTGGATGAGTGGTTGAGCACTGGAACAGGCTGCCCAGAGAAGTGGTGGAGTTACCATACCTGGAGATGTTCAAAAAACATGTAGATGTGGCACTTCAGGACATGGTTTAGTAGGCATGGTGGTGTTGGGCTGGTAGCTGGGCTAGATTATCTTAGAGATCTTTTCCAGCCTTAATGACTCTCTAATTCTATGGTTCTATGATGCTCTAAGAAGCTACATCTAAACACAAGGAAAAAATTCTTTACTTTGAGGGTGACAAAACACTGGAACAGGTTGCCCCAAGGGGTTGTGTAGTCTCATTCTCTGGAGTTATTTAACCCCTAGATGTGTTCCTGTGCAACCTGCTCTAGGTGAATCTGCTTTACCGTGGCGTTGGACTAGATGATCTCCAGAGGTCCCTTCCAACCCTTACCTTTCTGTGATTCTGTGATTCAGTGTATAAAACTATCCTCTCAGTTTTTTATTGTCTGCCAGCTTGCTGAGACTTCACTCCAACCCATCAACCAAGACTATTAATAAAAATCTGAAGCGTATTGGACTGGGAATTGACCCCTGCTGTACACTGCTAGCAATTGCCTCCAATGGGAATTGTGCTACTGATCATAGCCCTCTGAACCCAGTGCTTTGGCAAACGACAGGGTAGACAGAACAGACACAGACATCAACAAGAAGACTAAGTTTATTTTACTGTCTGCAACAACATATCACAATACATTAATCAGCAAAGATTAGCTAATTATATTGCACAGCAACAATACAAAGCTAGGCAATGCATTTAATCGTTATTACACAAAGTGAGCCATAGTGAGTAAGAAAAAATGCATTACCAATTGTCCTAATACTTTACCATCATCCAGATCCACAGTAGCTGGGGAGCCCTAGTTGCAGCAAGAATTTGGAGAACCCGTTCTGCCAATTTGGAAGCCCCACCCAGTGCATCTACTCATGGATGAGGTCTCCAAAGTCGGTGCAAGAGAGTCCATTTTTTTATATTGTTGAACAAACAAGCTTAAATAATGTCAAATGCAGTAACATCCTGTTTTACTTTCCTCATGGATTCCACCTTGAACCTGGCCAGGGCTCCAGGAGGAATCAAGGGATTTTCTTTATCTATTTGGTTGTGCCTTCATGTTCCCGAACAGGTAGCATGTCCTTTTTACTAAAGATTATGTTTCATTTGTTAAAGAACATATATATTTTGCTAATGAGCAGGACACTACATAACTGTATTTGGTGTTTGTTTGGAAGGTTCATCTAGAGATCAACTTTGGTTTCAGGTCTATTGTTTAGGCCTCGGTACTTCACCCAGTCATTCAACTAGTTTTTTATCCATCTCACTGCCCACTTATCTAAACCTTGCTTTGTCAGTTTGTCTATGATGATGTTATTCAAGACAGAGACAAAGGCTTTTCTGAAGTTAAGGTAAACAATATCTGCTGTTCTGCCCTCATCCACTAAGCTATTCACATCATCTTAGAAGTCCACAAAGTTGGTCAAGCATGATTTTGCCTTCTTGAATACATGCTAATTATGCTCAATTACCTCCTTGTCCTTCATGTATTTGAAAAAGCTTTCCAGGAGGTTTTTCTCCGTCATCTTCCCAGAGACTGAGGTGAGGCTGACCTGTCTGCAGTTCCCCTAATCTTCCTTCTAGCGTTCTTGATTATAGGACTGATACTTGTTCTCTTCTTGCCTTCAGGTGTCTGTCTCAGTCACTATGACCATTTGAAGATAATCAAGAGTAACACTGAAATGACACCAGCCAGCTCCCATTAGGTCCCATTGACTTACATACATCCAGTTTAAGTGCTCCCTGACTTGCTCACCCTCTCTTGATGTTAAATCTTCATATTCTTCATAGTAGAAACAGTATAGATACATCTGTATGATCATGTAATAAAACATTTATAACTCCTTTTTCTAACCAATCATTTTGGATGCTATTCTTATTTTCTGTGATAGAGTGGGAGAAGTTGGAGTCCTTTTTGTTATCATGAACTACCTGCAAGTGATAAATATTCTGTGTGATTCTTCTCAGAATTGCTTCAATTTGCTTCTGTCTATGAATGCTCACATCTAAATTAGCACCTTGGGAAGTTCAACAGCTAATTGGTTATTATGTAAGTGTAATGTGTTGTAGAGAGACTGAAGTAAAATCTTTATGAAGCACTAAATACAATATCTGACACAGTGTCAGAAAGTGTCTAAGAGGTAGGATTGGCCTTGAGGTGACTAGAACATCAAGGGAGAGCAAGCAGGCTCTGAAACCAGTGTTATATTCAGAGTCAAAACCAAATCCAAAGTTTTTCATTCCATAGCCAAGAGCTTTGAGTACATTTGGTACCCAACATCTGACCCAATATGACTCTGATCAAGTAACTATCACTCAGAAATCAATTTTTCTTTGTTAGTGAGAAGTGTGGCAGGTGTTTAATTTGCTAGAATTCTCTAATCAGTGACTGAAAAATATTTTTTCTCCTAATTTGAATTCTGTATTTTCAGTTATGATCAAAGCTCCTGTACTTGTATTCCTTTCCTAAGAGAGTTAACATGTTAGTTCTGTGTACAGCATTGTGCTTCTAATGATTTTTTTAGCCAACTAAAATGATATTTCTAATTACGGCATAACTACTGTCTCACCAGATTTCACTGAGTTCTTGATTTCTTTCATAGAACTTGTGATTTTCCTATAAAAGGACTTTGACACTTGATAAATGCAGAGACTTCTAAAGCAAACACAATAAAAAAATCCATTGTCAGGAAAAAACACACCATTATAGTATTATAATACTATATATAATAATTATAATTATTTTATACTATGGTACAGTGGCCTTGTAAAGAATACAACTACCTTTAAGATTCCATCATCTCACATAGCAACTAAAATGTATAGCCTTCTGTGGAAGAAAAAAATTTCAAATCACTTCTGAACTTCATTTATGGTATTTTGAATCAAAGCTGCCTACTTCTATACTGAATGCCCTAGTAACTGCTACAGAGTTCAGTTTTATGTGCAGTCCTTTGAAACTCAAAAGGCATGAGCTAGATCCTGTGATGATCATACACCAACTGGAAAAGCCAGAATTATTTTTCAAATATGCAAACTTTATTTCTTTTGAGGATGGACAAGGCAAAAAGGAAAACAGCTTGATGTTTGCATCCCACATTACATTTACTTTGAGACAGCATCTTTCTATTCTAAACTAAGCAAACAGTCTCTTTAAGACCAGAAGTTTTATGAAATACTAAAATCTAAATTTTAATGTGATGTCTCCACTATTGGAAGTTTCAAATTGAAGTTTTTCTCAATGTTTAATGGGAGCATTAAACTCTGTGAGACCTGAGATTCTTTAGAAGTTTGCCTCTGAATCCTAGCTCTTCATTTTTCTGAGAAGAATCTCGCTTAGGAGGGATTCATTCGGACTTGATTTATAGCACGGTATTATGACAGAGACTTGACAGAAAGATGAGTTGAGAAGTTAAACCATTAGTCTTAAATTTCATCCTTGTCACTCCCTGCTCTAAAGAGTAACTTTCACTCTCCAAAATGTACTTTCTTGCAGAACAATTCCATTTAGCTTTTCTTTTGTTTGTCAATTCAAACACAAGACATTAAAATATAAACCTCTGAACACATCTTTCTCTGCTCTAACCTGTATTCTCCGTTTATCCATCTCCCTCCTTCAAGCTTATCTATATCTGTATCTCATATACACGCTTTTTGATAAACCCTGGAAAACAGAGACTGCTAACAGAAAACCCAAAATATAGTGTCCCTGACAAGGCCTACCTTAACTGAAAAGAATTCTGCTTGCTGCAACATAAGAGAAGTAAGTCTGTGATCATTTGGAATTCATTCTTAACACATATTAACAGCTAATCCTCAATGGGTGTTTACAGATCTCTTAATCTCTATAAAGGGATTTCCCTTTCCTGCTTTCCCACAATAGGAGAGGTTTAGGAAGTTAAAGACTGGAATGCACTGATAATTGTTTGACCTTACTTTCCCTTTAGCAATTATATGCTCTTTTGTTTATCTTTTATATGTAGGAGTCGAGTAGATTTCATTTTTTTTTTTTAAGAAATTGACTGTAGCCAAAAAATATTATGGTTTAGTGTTTAAAGGCAGCTGCTTTGTTCTATATTTAAACACTCAAATTAAAGCACTTCAATTTTTCAGAGGTCACAATCATCATCACTCCCTTATTGACTCATGCTTATGTGCTTACTATCCTGGCATGGGGGGAGTTAATATCTTTAAGGGTATGTATATATAAATCATTTTTAGACATCAGACAAATTAGATAAGGTACAAAGTTACCAAGTGCAAACATATAAACCTCAGGACTTAAAGGATAACAATTTGCAACATTGTCAAAATCTTTTAATACAAACTCAGCCTTATATTGAAGTTTCAATTTTTATAAATCTGAAATATTTGTAAAAGTCCACGTAAACAGTAAAAGAAAGATTATGAAATCCTGTTTAGGTCAGGTTTTCTCCTAATCTATTTTTTATATATCAACTACAAAGTCATAAAAGAAGAACTAGAGTCCTATCGGTAAGGTATAATCAAGCATTACTTTGTTCTCTCTAGGTGAGAATTATGCTGTTTTATTATATCACATCCTCTTGTCCTGAAGCCTTTGCTGTCTCTCTCTGACTCTTGGAAGGAGGTTTACCTAACTGCAGACTGAAATCCTGTCATGTGACAATGTGCCGCACTGTGCTGGCAACATGTTTAATGTGTGCAAATGGGTTAAGTGTGGAAGGCTTCAGGAGGTACATAGCCTCAGGTGCTTTATTACGAGACTTGGCAGGTTTCCCTTGGTATGTCGCCCAGGTACCTTAAAAACTACTGACAGTACCTCTGATAGATCTACTACTCATGCTGCAGAATAAGCATTTGCTCCAAATACCTCTCTTTTCTACTATATTTTTTTCAAAATCATTCTCAGATGTTCATCCCTATGACTTCTGACTATAGCAGCTTACAAGACTGGGCAATGTCTAGACACCACGGCCTTCTGAAGGTTTCTCTGAAAAACAGAGAGGTCTCCCAACATTGGGTCAGGATTGTTACAGTTCATGATACACTGAATAGAGGCACAGGCCCCAGAAGTTTAAATATAAAATGCAGAGTTTTGTTTTCAGATGGTGTTTGAGCAGTCCTGGGAACTGCTGCACTGGCTACAGTCGAAATTAGATGTACTGTCTTTCAAATGCTCTAGTGTCTGAAGCTGGTCCTTCCAGTCACTCAGAACTTTTCCTCCTTCTGTCAGTTGATATTACTGGCCAAACTAGGGAATGTGAATTTCTAGTCACAGATAAGGAATTGTTTGTGAAGAATCTCAGCAACTCTCACAAGTCTGACTGTGCTCAGCACAACCTCATGAGGCTGAGTTGTGCTGCAGGCTATGAAGACATCCTATAATGTTAGTTGGTGCCAGGACCAAGTGGGAACAACTAGCATGACATCCAATTCAGACAGATCCCTACAATCTGTGATTTTAATTTTCAATCCTTTTCTAATCTGGCTTCTCCTCATAAAACTGGCACCAAGGATTTTAAAATAAAAATCAAAATAGGTTTAGGAAATGATATTTCTGGTTGCTAGAACTCAAGATCTATCAGAAAACATACATTGTTTCATTTACAACCTCTACCTTTTTGTCACGCAGCTGATTAGATCTAGCTCAAAGCAGCACCTTTTTTATACTCCATATTCCTATCTTCCCATTTTATTTGGTATTTTAGAAAGCATTGAACTCTAGTTCTGCTTAAAACCAGAGCAAAGCTCAACAGCCGAAGTAGGCCATGTGAAGAGCTGATGTTCAACAGAACCTACACTGAAGGTTAGTTAGCAGGAGGCAAAGATTTTTCTTTGGCCTGTTTCCCCTGTCTCTGCACAGGCATGGAGGATGTCAGCATTCAGCTATCAAGTGTGCTATTCTTTACTTTCCTATAGATTTCAGTATTTTTTAATTTCTAAATGCATTTTGAAATGTCATCTCTGGAATCTACATCTTAGTTCCTCCTAGGAAAACTGGGCTGAAGATACATTCTTATTTCTCAGAGGTATTGCATGGATCACTATCCATGAAATCACTATCCAGTGCATTCATCACTATCAATACTATGAACATTCAGAGATACTGAGACATTATGGTGACCAAGCCCTTGATGGTTTGCTATCAACTGTTCTTTTGACCTTATAGAAGAGGTAAGAGTGTCACACTGGGTTGATGGTAGAGAATAGTATATTAATAATAGATTTTTGTCTCATTTTGTCATTCCCTCTGAAAGATTTCCACTTAGGAGATCTAAACAACTTCTTTATGTTTTTAGCTTTCTTCTTAATATGTTAACAAGATCAGAGCTTAAAGAATACTAAAAAAAAAATGCAACACTCTTCATTTGAATTTTTAAATGAATTCACTTTGACTGATTTTGAATCCCTGCAGTGCCAGCTTTTCACATGTAGTTTAGCAAATAAGTTAACAGGAACAGTTTAAGGATATATACAGATATTCAGAAATTCACCATTGTTCAAACAAGAAGCAATACTACATTAACTATAAATACTATGCTTATCCAGTAAAGGAACAGAATACATATGATATGAAATATTGAGATGAACTCTTAGACCTAGACCACTTCACAAAAGATGCTGTTGTATACCTCCCATGGAGCTCAGTACTTCTCAAGATTTTGAAAATCTGAAACAATATTATGTGAAATATCATTTACTTCTTCTAGAATAAAAATATATATCATTTTGATTCTTCTTAACCGCAAGACCTTGACTATCAAGGTGGTGTCAATGGCTCTTATGCCTATTTTAACACCTCTTTGCAATTCAGAATCATAGAAAATAACAATAAAAATGATATTCGGATAACAACACAATGCTTAACAGAGTTCTTGAATCCTGGATAGACTCAGGTGTGTTATACATTGAGATTGTGTAAAATACAAATTTATGACCTTATGAGAGCTGCATAACAATTATTTTTAGTTTATTCAAAATGCATGTTCTTCAGGTTTTGCTTATTCCAAGTGTGTTTCGTAAACAAGAGTCACTTGTGAATGATATGTTCTAAAATCAAATTTAAGGGTAAACTTAATTATGTCCACAGATGGTGAAGCATAATTGCTGACAGTATGTCAATGTAAACTGGAACAAGTTATGTCTAAAAACATATCATCACTATCAACAACATAACATATTCGTAATTATAAATATTTTAAATACTTTATAAAAAGGATGTGCTGGCTAATTCTGGTTGCTTCCATACATAGCCTAGTGTATGTAAAGTACTAGTTTATGTAAGTTTGTTTTGCACTTGGTACTAAAAATCTTACTTTTATTATTGCTTTAAAGATTCAACAGGGGAAATGTTTCAATAGGAAACTGAAAATATATAGACTACAAATTTCATGAAACAATAATTGGGGCACTGCCTCCTGAATTTCATGGAAATTAACCAAAAAAAATAAAAGAACAAAACTTTCTTCTGCATGATTTACTATCACCGATAGTGAAATTCTTTGTTGTTATTATTTCATTTGATAGCACCCACTTCCTATTTACATAACATAGAGTGAATGTGACAGTAGAAGAGTGCAGACATCTCCAAAGGAAAAGCATTACAATCGTTCATTATATGACCAGATTCCTTACAGGTGAAATTGCATTTCGGTGGTCTGAAGATTATGTATGATTCCCAGGCTTATGTCTTACCGAAGAAACTCTCCCTATGTTGTTCATTTATTATAAGCTGTGAAATTAGATTTATTACTACTTATTTTCTTGTTGGTTTTTGTTTATTAGTTTTTTCTTTTAAATATAGATTTATCTTCTCATGATGAGTGTATTTTAGCATTTGTCTGAAGATTGTAGAAGACAAGAACACTGATTCTCGGGTTGCTTTCTGCATGAATATTTAGGGTGTGGGCATGACCTTGGATGCTTGACAAGTAACTCTAATATCACACTACCGTAACTCTCTAGGAATATCATTAGGGTGTTAAGTGTTCTTAATCTCAGATTAATCTTGCTGATCAGGAGTTGTTTGCAAAAAGCAAGCAGCTACTTGCCATATTCATAGAATCACTGAATCATAGAATGGTTTGAGTTGGAAGGGACCTTAAAGATCCTCTAGTTCCAACCCTCCCTGCCATGGACAGGGACACTTCCCACTATTCCAGGCTGCTCAAGGCCCCATCCAACTTGATCTTGAACACTTCCAGGGAGGGGGCATCCACAAATGGGCAATCTGTTACAGTTTCTCAACACCCTCATTGTGAAGAATTTCTTCCTAGTGTCTGATCTAAATCTTCCCCCTTCCAATTAAAAGCCATTCCCCGTCCTCCTATCACTATATGACCTTGTAAAGAGTCCCTCCACAGCTTTCTTGAAGGTCCTCTTTAGGTACTGGAAAGCTGCTCTAAGGTCTCCTCAGAGCCTTCTCTTCTCTACACTGAACAACTCCAACTCTCTCAGCCTGTCCTCATAGTAGAGGTACTCCAGCCCTCTACTCATCTCTGTGGCTTCCTCTGGACCTATTCCAACAGTTCCATATCCTTCTTATGTTGGAGATTCCAGAACTGAACACAATACTCCAGGTGGGTCTCACGAGAGTGGAGTACAGGGGGACAATCACCTCCCTCGACCTGGTAGCCAGGTTTCTTTTGATGTACCCCAGGATAGGGTTGATCTTCCAGACTGCGAGCGTATATTGCCGGCTCACGTTAAACTTCTCATCAACCAGCACCCCAAGCCCTTCGTCACAGGGCTGCCCTCAACTACATTATCCCCTATCCTCTATTGAAACTGTGAGTTGTCCCACCCCAGGTGCAGAATATTCCACTTGGCCTTGCTAAACCTCCTGAGGTTTACCCAGATCTACTTCATCTTGTCCAGGTCCCTCTGGATGACATCCTGTCCTTCTGGTGTGACAACTGCACCATTCAACTTGGTGTCATGTGCAGACTTACTGAGGGTGCACCCAATCTTGTTGTCTATATCATCAATAAAAATATTAAACAGCACCGGTCCCAGTATGGACTCCTGAGGGACACCAGTATTATATGGGATATTGGATAACTCCTAAGAGAAATCAGAGGGAAAACATAGTTTTCTTCCTTAAATTGTTACAAATCTGATGCTTCTAGTTTTCATCCTTTCATAAAAATAACTGAACAAAGCAGTGGTTTGTTCTGTAAGGAGTCCACATAAAAAAAGTCTAGAACAGTGTCATAGATTCAAAAATATGAACTATGAGTAACAAACTACAGTCTTGTCTTTGAAAATTTATCTATATCTATCACTTCTCCCAAGGCCAGCTTCTAATTGGATCTGCTGCCAATACAAAAGGTGTTTGTTAGTATTACTGTGTGACTGCTTTGGTGCTATGTAGCTCTGAAGCAGCTGTTGTTGTTCCCAGGTGGACAGTATGGTATATGATAAGGAAAATGTTGCTGCAGAAGTATTGTTTGTAAGCTGCCATTGCCTTCCTAAGTTATTAAAAATAGCTGATTACCAGAGTACCATCCCTCCCCTTGCACTCACCCTCCACCATTTGCTGAGGCCTTAGCTTCCCTGAAAATGAATCAGAAAAATTTTTGCGGATTTTCTGTCACACAGTAAGACCTCCTCCAAATGCAGAAGACAAAATGTAGTGTTAATGTACAACTGTGCTTAGGGAAAGAGTGTTTTAATTTAAATAGACTTTATGTATTTTTTAATTATTATTAATAATAATAATATGCCTTTATCTATATTATACTTGTTTCCTGCCAACGGAAAATCTAGATTCCATGAAGAGATTACAAGAATCATTCAAGCAGAAATAAGTTAACAATAAATTTGAACAGCTTTAAAATACTGCATACCTGTATAATTAAAAAAAAAAAATATTAGTACGAGAAATCTGGGGAAACTATTGAAGAAAACATTCCACTACAAGAAGCAATTCAATAAACTACTGTGATGTCTTCTGACAAAAGCATGTCCAATGGATGTTATAGCCATTCAAGCATATCCGTGAGACTTCTTTGAATATAAGTTTATGCATCCTGTTTTAAATGGATTTTTTTCTAGAGCTGCGAAATAGCAGCAGATCAAAGCAATTATCTCATATGTTTTAGTTGTGTTATGCTAGATCAACTGTGATTAAAAAAAGTAAACTGAATAAAATTTATCTTAATATCTACTATGAAATCTGTGTTTAAAACAAGCAATAACACCACAACAGAAAATATCTAAGTCCACTTTCATCAATATATGTTCCCCTTGTAAAGAATATGATGGTTTGGTGCCATCCTATGTCAGAAGTAGAACCATAAGACTTGCTCTAAAGTTCAGATGAAAAGAAGCTTTCTAGTGTTTATGGATGTACTGAGTTTATGTTCAAGGTTTTAGTAGCAGGGGAATCTGCAGAGGTGACCTCGGTGAGAAAAGACCAAGAACTGCCCCCGTGTATGACAATACTGACTCCAAAATGTATCTACTGCTGGCTAAAGAAGAGCTGCTAGGACTTACGTGGTAACATATTTAAATAAGGCTAAAAATGTTGCATAGCATCTGTGAGAGAGAAATAAGAAAAACGGTAAAGAAGCAACCATGCAGACACAATGGAGAAGCGAAGAGGTGCCCCAGGCACTGCAGCACAGATACCCTTACGGTCCATTGAGGAGAACATGGTGACATAGGTTGTTCCTTTAGAGCCCACAGAAGATCATAGTGGAGCAGTTATCCACACTGCGACTTGTGAAAGATGCCACATCAGAGCAGATGGAGATGGCCTGAAGGAAGCTGCAGCCCATGGAGATCCCACAAAAGAGAAAGATCCTGGCAGGACCTGGGACCAGTGGAAAGGACCTACACTAGAGCAGTTCTTGCAGAGCTGCAGCCTGTGGGGTCACCCTGCGCTTGAGCAGTGGAAAAGTGTGAAGGAGTGGCAGAAGTGAAGTGATATGAACTGATCACAGTGCACATTTCCCATATCCCTGTGCCTCTCAAGGAGAAGAAAACAGAAGAGTCAGGACAAGGAATGAAGGAGCAAAAATGAGCTTGGAGAGAACAGTAGGGAGTGCAGAGAGGTATTTTTAATGTTTGTTTTCTCACCATCCTACTATTTTTTTAATTGACAATAGAAGACATTAATCTTGCCCAAATCAATCCTGATATTCCCACAATGATAATGCGTAAGTACCTCTATCTCAGCCTAAGAGCTTTTTAATATTATTTTCTCTCCCTGTCTTGTTGAGCAGGGGAAGTTAGAAAGCAGTTTGGTGGACATATGACAGCCAGCCAAGTTTAGCCCACCGTCATGGTTCATCTTTTGAAAGCAACACCTCTGATGCAAAGTATATGATCAAAAAGCCCAGTTGCTGCAGTTCTACTTCTCAGTCTCATTACACATTCATACCACTCACACATGTTGTGAATGGCTGAATTATCTATCTTCTGGAGCTTATTATAAATCTTTACAGACTTTACAGGAAAGGTGTGGTGGTAAGCTTAGGCTAGACCCTCTTTCTAAATAATTGAAATTGGCAAAAAATTGCTGAGTCTTACAGATTTTTTGTAGAAGTGAACAGAATAGGTTTTAAATGACTCCTTTCTCTTAGGGGACTGTTGGATATTTTTCTAAAATGCTGTCTTCTGGAGGGTGCGGTAGTGTTTTATTCTGTCAGATCTCTTATTTTGCCTGACAGCCACAGACGTATGGATGATCAGAAAGCCTGAGGTGGGAATTCAGCAAGGACTAACTTAGTGAAGATGAGTTCAAACAGAACTTTAGGGAAGTGAATTTCATCCTTATGGATGAGATAGCACATCCAACATTCATGATAAGGATTTGCAGTAAAAAGTCCAGCTTAACCTGTGCATCCCGACTACTTCTGAGTGTTCATTCAGCAACATGAGCTCACCTGGGAAAGGAGACATTATCTTTACTACTGACATTCAGTAAGTTAAGCACTCTCTACTTCATGTGCTTCAGGTAAGACATGAGAGACGACGGGCTCACTGGAGTAAGCATAAGTTTAGGAGTTCCTGACTTCAAATTATACTTCTCTTTTAGGCTTAGCTTGTTTCCTACAACAATGTATTTAACCCTGTCAATTTCTCCATAAGAAGCTTCTCTGAAAAGGATAGTTCTATTTTTTTCTCTTCCCAAGAGTGTTGTGGGGACATATCACTCGCAATTTGTAAAGCATTCTGAAATTAAAAATCTATACTTTGTGGATAGAAGTATGACTGCTAAAAATATTAGTAGATTTCATTTCTTTATTATGAATTCACTAGTAGAAAACCAGATTTTGTGGAGATCTCATACATCCAATTTAGTAGAGAATCATCTATTCTGAGATGAATGCCCGGATACAGGAAGAAATTTTTATTCATAGACTCATAGATAGAATTCATAAATTGTCATACCTAGCCAAACTCAGGTTATAATATGTAAAAATTTTGATGAAATTTAAGCAAGTTGGATATGAAAAGAATAAATGTACGAAGAAGGTTCTTGCTGAATGATTGTGGAAGAGTTTTTGGCAATGTGGGAACTTAAACCCAGAGGTTTTTTTAATAATTCTTCAAATTTTCATGAACTTTCTAAGATTCTATATCATGATTTTTAAAAATTGCAGGTTCTGAAGTCTACAGTTTTTATCTTTGATATCTGAAATATCCAAATTTCATAAGTAACTTTCATTGACTTTGGCAGTCCTGCTTCATTTATAAGTCATTATGTAATAGCTATCTTTTGATAAAATACCATTTTATCAAATGTGTGAAACAACTGAAGTAACTGGCGAAGAACAGAGAGAAGGTACTATATCGTCATAAGTGATACTTCTATTCTACAAGCACAGAGAAAGCAACAAATCAAAACAAAAGGCTTCTTTTTTAATTCCAGTAATTTAAATATTATATGTATTACAGTATTGTAACCTAAGCATACCAATGAAACACTGAGTTGATTAGAAAGTTTCGCAAAGCAACAGAATATCTCAATTGTTTTTTCCTGTTTTGTAGACATTGTGTCTTTAGGCCTGGAAATTGTTACTTAGTAGGATAGCTTTATTAGAAGAACATTATATTTGTACTATTAATTTCTACAGATCCCTTAGAAATTTACTGAGTAAACAATTCAGAATTCCCACTGATTTAACTATAGAGTTTATTTTAATCAAATATCTTATATCCAATCAAAGACATAACAAAATGTGAAGTTTAACTTGTATGACCTGGAGTCAAATTACTTGCATGAATCCAGAGGGAAATAGTCAATATTTCAACCAAGTACAGTACAGTCCCATCTTTTCTGGCAGATGCATTCTGGTTTTCTGGTTCATCTATTACTGTCCTGTTCTGGGTTCACATCTGGATTTAATGTTTACCAAAAAACTAATTATTGTGCTAAGCTGCTTTTCTAAAGGCTTTGCTTTTGCGTCTTTGGTGCTTCATGAACAGAATGCCAAATTAAAGCATAGATAACTGATCCAAAATCGAAAACTATTGTTCTCCTTATCATTTAATAAGAAACACAAGGGTTTTTTTTAAGGGAACATAGATATTCAAAGACATTCACAAGTCTGCTTTTCCACAACTCATGCATCACTTCCTCATAGATTTTTTTCAGTAATAGCTACATAATGAGTCTGTTTAGGATATGCCTTACTAAATGATTCTAATCTATATAGGTTATCACACCACACTCGTCACCATAGTGCCTAAGAGCTTTCCAGTAGTGCGTTAAGCAATGCGACTAACATCTGTCGCATATCCAGTGGAGTGTTTTGGGTTGGATTTCTTTACTTTTTAAGTAGTCTATAACTTGGGGGTTATTTAGTCCACAGAGAGTCACACAGATAAGTAAAGAAAATTGTGAGGTTCAGAATGGTCACAGGAAAACATAAACAGCAGCATCAGCTTAAGAAATGATACAATATTTTTCTCCTATTAGGTAAGTGAAACTTAATCTTTTAGACTAAGCAAACCACAAGCTCCACACCTGGAGCTTTTGTATTTCACATCTGAGAGCTGATCTAGACAGTTACCTGTGTCTTGTCTGAAAATAACTTGCAATTAACTTAAATAGCTAGCTTGGATTATATTGCAAAGCTAGGGCCTCAAGTCAGAACCACACCAACAGAGCGTTTTATGTTCCTGCCCATTCAGGACCACATATAAACTTAACTATTTCTTTGTCATTTGAAGACAATAAACGTAAAGCATACGCCTGCAAGTAAGTGTGTGTTTAAGTACTCTCTTGTTTCCATGAATCAGGGTATAAAGACAGTAAAAGACCTATTACATCCTTTATCTCATTTCTCAGATCATGTGCAGTTCACATATGCTTCCCTCATGGCAAATTTCATAGGATTTCTTTTCCAATTGTTTGAAGTAGTTCAGAGTAAGGTTCAGTTAATTCTTCACAGCTAAACTGCATAGCTTAGCCAGTCTTAGCTGTGTGTCTGTTCCTTCTGAGTTCATTCTTACTCTTCTTATTCTCTTTTTAGTTTCATTCTGTGATAAAGCAACACATTCTTAAGAAAATAATTTATTATTCTATCTTGGGGTGAGGAGAGAAGTTTAAGGTGAGGGGAAACTGGAAGGAACAAGGTAGAAGGCTAAGCTCTTGGCAGTCAGTCAGTGTCACCAGAAGGCAAGCTGAGCAGGAATTACCTTCAAAGCTGTGTAGTTTCAAGGTCTGATTAGGACATCAAAATATGTAAGTACATTCTTTGTGAGAATAAGTAAGAATTTCTCAGAACAGTCCTATAACCCACTAGATAATCAGTTTATCTCTTTATTCTGAGTAATATAAGCATCCTTGGGCTT
This sequence comes from Neomorphus geoffroyi, assembly GCA_033558235.1. NCBI lineage: Eukaryota > Metazoa > Chordata > Aves > Cuculiformes > Neomorphidae > Neomorphus > Neomorphus geoffroyi. The sequence continues at coordinate 1,041,929 of JAUMJM010000005.1, forward strand.
ATTTATTTCAGTCATTTCTGGAAAAAAAAAAGAAAAAAGTTTATTCTCTCTCTTTCCCTGGCTAATCTGAGACATTATTTACAGATTCCTTTCTCACTGCCATGTTCCCTGTTTAAGTGTTCTGGAACCAAATATCCAACTCTTTTCCTAGGTGCTATTGTGCCATTGTGCTTTTCAAACCTTAAAAGAGCAGAACAAAATGCAGGGAAGGCTTTCAGAATGGTGCTTGTTTGAAAAGATATTTAGCAAATTTGTAGACATGCATACAGCAAATAAGAAGAGTGAAGAAAATAGTCTTTTGAATCTAATGATTATTTAAGATGTGCTCCATTGTACAAACTAATAAAGGATCATCGCTTTTATTAATTTAAGTATAATTTATGGCATCACTGATGATATTTATCAGCGTGATTCTGCTATGGAAATTTAGCTAATAAGAAAAATAATGAACCCCTGTGCAGTTTTAAATTGCTTAGTAGAGAGGATCTATTGTAAAATGTCAAATTTATTTTTAAGTAAGACAATGTAAAATGTGTAAAATCTGTTTTATACTGATTCACATTTATATACTTTAGCTATATGTGTTGAAAAGCCTGGAGTCATTAATACTTCATTTAATGAGGTAGAAAAGCACATAGAATAATTAATTTTGAATGCCTTTAATCAAAATAATCTGGATAAGTATAGATGTCAAAGAAGGCCATCAAGCATTGAGATTAGGGTACCTAAGAAATCTGGGAGTGAGTTACACATGTTCAAGGAGGTTTCTACTTCTCATTTGTTTTTACTAGTAAAAACTCACAGAATTGCCACTATTTTTTTTTACTACATTGTTCTATCCAGAATTTCTTTGTGATATAACATGAAGTGCTTAAAAAAAATGGAATTAGAATATTTTGTAAGCATCAAATAAAACTGTCAGTTTGCCAAGAGGAAGGCCTATAAGAAGTGGACAAAATCCTCAAGAAAGTGAGAGAATTCTACCAAACACAGCTAGATATACTTTCATACATGTGAAGGGAGAGGCACATGAGAAGGATAGAGAGAACAAATCATCAGAAATTCTTTGCGCAGTGAATAACTTGCTTCTCATGTAAATTTGTCCTCATTTGTCTGTTAATTATAATATATTGATCTATATGCAAGTGTGTGTATGTACATATCTGCACATATATCTATCTTGTGTGTGTATCGGTACACACACTAGGCTATATTCTAAATCTGTTTTGCAGCAAAAATCCCTTTGAAGAACAGCATCTCCTTAGGAAATTACACTATTGTCATTGCTCATGACTGTCTCTTGGTATTATTTTATCATCTTAATTTAATTATCATCTTAATTTAAATGTTAACATTTTCATAGAAATTCTTGGTTTAAGATGACCATGCAGAGAGTTACAGTTGGTGAAAACAGCATGAAAATTTTCTTAGCTTCTTGATTCTGTTTAACTAAACTTTCAACTAAAATCTTCAGTGTTTTTACTGTTTATTCCAAAGAGTAGGACCTGTCAAATTGTACTTGTTCTGGAAAAAAAAAAATAAAATTAGACTATGTGCCTAATATATGTATTTTTATTTAGATGAAAAACATTTTTATCGTATATTTGCACAATGTATAATGAGTATTCATATTATACTTATACAACACCACCATAGTTTTTGTTTAATAATGACTAGAACAAAATAATAATTCTATTAACTATAACGCTGCAGTTAATTATTTCAGTTTTTAAAGACTTGAGTTAAGAACGATTTTTCTTCCTTCATGTTTTCAAATTGACCTCTCTTTTGCTTTTGGTTATTGGTATTGTACTGTTTGAGGACTTTGTGATGCATACATTTAGCTTTCCTCATAAATCTCTCACAGATGAAGAGAAGCATTCAGTAATATACATTCGTGCTTTTAATGGTAGTCAGAAATCTTTGCATTTCCTTTTAGGTGATAATTATTTCAGTCTTTCATTATTAGTTGCGTCTAAATTTGATGCAGGTATTGATCTATATTGCACATGAACTGAAAGGGAATTTACATACTGTAAACCAACATATGTTACTTTTCCTTTCTTTTATCTTTTCTCTCCTCTTTCCCCTTAATTTGCCCTTTTTCTCTCTTTTTTTTTTTCCTCAAATTTTTGGAAAATATACTGGTAAATGTGCTACACTTCCTCGAGTGATAATAATTTCATTAATAGAGATCATATGTCACGTATTGAGGTTCAGATGCATTACTTTTCACATAAATCTGATTTGCTGTTGTTGGTTAACAAAAGTAACGGTAGAATAATGAAGTTTAGATTTAGAGATCTAAAGCAATAGTATTTTTAATATAAAAGCAATTCCAAATGTAAAAATAGAAGTTACTTATAGAAGTTACTTCAGGAAAAATCAGCCTTGAACAGAAACAAACAAACAAAAAAGAAAAAGCAGTTTAATTTTCAGCATATGCATTAGTTGAACAGCTTTGAGACTCCACTGTCATTATTCGACTTCAGAAAACTGCAGAAATATTGTCTTATGAAGCTCAATATGTCAAAGGAGTGATTCAGCATCACAGTGTGTTCCTGGCGAACAAGAGTTTTCTACTACTGTGCATGTTCTCAGTTTTCATCTTGGGTACTGGTGATATTATTAACATATACAAAGATGCCTTTCTTATCTCAGGTAATGTTCAGCACTCCACTTTAAAGAGGACTTTGACGTCTTTCTATTTATACAGTACATGTCTCCTTCTATCTTGCACCTCAAAGGGTGAGGCTGACAAGAAATATTTTGTATGATTAAGTAATTTTATACCTCTAGAAGCTCATGACACTTCTTCTGTATAAAAAATTCCAACAAAATAAAGAAAGGCAAAACCAACCTCCCTGGCCCAGAAAGCAGGTGGATGTATCTCTTACAAAAACACCTCGTTAGTAAGCTAGCTAGCAAACAGGAGCTAAAACATTTGTATGAGATTATGTTACTGTGCTAAACACATCACAGTTTCTTGCCAGTCTTTGCTGGATATATAAAAAGCAACCACTCTCACTCATCCCATTCACATACGTGAATTTCTCCTGGACACAGGAACTTCCTTTCTACTCTTCCCTCTGCCACAGGCTTCTGCAAATATATTTGAAGGTTACCATGACACTGACAGAAATATGAAATTTCATAGCTCACCCTGTAGAAAGACTTTTAGGCTTTTCTCCAGTCTTCAGTCATCCTGAGTTGCTGTTCCTTGCCTTTGATCAATATTCTGGAAGTGATATTCAATTTAATTCAGGAACTCTCAAAAAAACCTGGTGGAATGATGTTATTTAGGATTTCTTCCTAAACGTAAAATTGTGTCCTGCAGTGCATGTAATTTTATCCTTTTTTTTTAGTTTTTTTTTTTTTAATTTTTTCTTCTTTCCTTCTTCCCTCTCCCCCTTTTTTTTAATTTTTGCGTGTGTGCTTTTACTTCTCCATACTCATCAGGAAGCCTAAGTGGTCTTGGTGAATTATGGCAAAGATCCAGTACAGACGCTGAAATTTACAAAGCCCAGGTGGCACGCTGACAGATGAATTGTGATGGCAGCTTGAGGGCTTGGTATATTAAACGTGATGAGGGGGTGGATGAGGAAAGAGAGTCTCTGTGGATTTGCACATCCTTCATCTGATCCCTTAAGCTTTCCAAGAGCAAAATTCATTAGGGAGATTAAGTGCAAGACCAAATGTCTGATGTGACGTGAGAGTGCTGCTGCATTTCTTCCCATTTGCCCAGCTCTAATACATCAATATTAGATTGATTAGGTCATAGGAATGGTCTTATGAAACTTGTAAACTATTTAAAGCTCCAGCTTGGGCACAGGGCATTCAGTATTGTCACATGCAGCCAGCATTCAGAAGATCATCCTGCATCTGCTGAAGTACCACTTATATGACTGACATGAAAGCTTTGAAGAATACCTGTTTAAATGGCCTAAGTAGTACATGCTAGATAATTATCTTTTTAAACTACTTCAAACAAGACTGTAGCATCTGATCCTGCTCATGACTTGAGTCTTCTGAACCCCCTTAAGGCTGATTCCACACTGTTTGATTCTAATTAGTGGATTAAGAGCGAATAAAGCAGCAGACATTTTAAACATTCTGCTTTTTTCCCATGTTTTATTTTACTATATTCGCAATTTAAGTGCAATGTGTAAGCTTACATAACTCTAGATAGATATGTCAGTTATAGGATAAATGCAACAAGTGTCTCAGAAGTATTGACCATGGTGAAATTGGTATCTTATTTCCAGAAGGCAGTCTGTAACACCATATTCTGTTTATACTCAGGCGAAAAAATATATTTATTCCATATTTGTCCATCTGCAGAATTTACAGGCCAGGCTAATGGAATGCACTGAGTTTGATCTTGAGTATGATATCTCTTTCTCCCTTTCCTAATTGTATCCTGCTTAGATCTTTAACAACTTACCATGTCTTTGAAGCAGGTTAGTTTCCTGGAGATAAAGTGACTCTTCATATCTGCTCTTGAAGGAAGAAGTTAAGTACACACACTTCAGTTCTACGGGAAGCACTATTATTTTTGGCTAGATATTCATGGATATTATGTAAAAATAATTGGAGATAAAACTCGCATAAGGGCACTGAATATTTAAGGTGTAAAAAAAGCCCATATAGAAAGAAAACACAGACTGGTAGTTTGTGCATAGCATCAAGACACTGAATTATTTCTTTGGTTGTGGGTTTATTCTAGTTTTCATTTATTAGAGATTAAGAGTCATTTCACTCAGGTTTAATAGATTTCTAACCATGGAAGCACTGAGGAACTGCCTTCTGAGGCACTTACTGAGGTCACCAGAGACCTTTGAAGAGGGTGTCGTAAATTACAAGTGCTAACTGCAGAACTGAAATCAAAAAGTTTGTAGTGAGTGTAGATACTGAAAGGATTTTATTACAGCAAAGTAAACAATAAAAGAGAAGACCAAAGATATTAATCCATGTGACAGGGGAAACGTTGACCATTGTGATGTTCAATGTTCTACTTCAAGGGTTATATTAGCATATGTTTAATAACTTATATTGTCAGGTGAGAAGCAGTAAAGCAGCTCAGCTTTGCAATGTGTGCGACTTCAGTGTTAAAGAGACACGGACCGTTTGCCATTTCTTTGGTACTGCATTGAGGGCAAAAAGGAAGGAAGAAGTGTCTCCAACTCTTTTCTGTCTGGAGAAGCCAGTGGTTTGCATTACCTAGAAACAAGCTGTTTCAGAAATAAGATTGAGTCCCTGTAAAGGAAGAGAGTTTTGACCCCCTTTTTGTGGTGATGTTTTATGTGATCTGCTTTTCTCTTGGTGAAATTATAGGTCTTCTGTGTTAGAATATTTTAAGTTCTAAATTAGTTTTTGGCTATTTCTGTTAATTTGGCTCCGCTTTGGGTAACCTAGATTAATGTTTTAAATATCATTTGAAATATGGGAAATTTGGAAAAAGAATGGACACCTAGTGGAATTAGAATTAGATAAACTGACTATATTCTGAAAGCGGGATATTTTCCCTTGCTTCACATGACACTTTAAATTCAGATAATTCTATCTGCACCTCTATACCCATTTATCTGATGAATGGAACATTATTTTGGGTAATATCTATTTGGTGTTTGTAAAAATATATGTAACACTGTTAACAGGAACTATGCTGATCAGATCTTTGATAGACAAAAAAGTTCAAATGTTAAAGGAATTTCAGCCAAGGTATTTTAAAATTAAGATTTGTGAATAGGGTTGTCCTTTTTCTGTGTCATGTTCAGTTGACAAGCCTGAAGGAAGCCACCTTACCTCCAACAGAGAAAACTCACTATACCAGAAGAGAGCATACCATTTGTGCTGAAACAATGAACTTATTTGAATAGTAGGGTTTCTTTACATAGTTGGTAACTCTGTTTCTTTGTTACTTCATTCTTATGTCTGAATGGCTTTATCAGGGGTCTGACCACTGTAAACATGTTCTTGTTAAACTCTATGAAAAAGGGCATGGGTTAGAGGACAATGCTGTTCACATACAGCCCAGGGCAATAATAAGAGATTTATTCAGTAAGCAAAGAATCTGGATGAGTTGCTGCAGTCTACAAAGTGTGTTGTACTTGGACAATCAAATTCATTTCTTTGCTAACCCTCCATACCTTCTGAAACAGAATGCTAAATTAAAACCTGTAAATTATTACTATATAAATTAAAACAAATAGAAGTTTGCTACATTTTCTGATTATATTTGGACTGATTCTGATTGTATTTTGGACAAATTTGAAAACAGCTGTAATTATGTATTACTTTTCTTCCCACATACCTCCAGTCTACATAACTACACCTAGATATTTAGAAACACGTAGCAGCACACTAAGCCACTAGATATACAGAACTTATATTCTATGCAACTAGATGCCAACTGGGTGATAAAATCCACAAATTATACAATTCAGGTATATAGTATTCCGAATATCTAGAGTTGTCTTCAATAAGCAGTATAGATACAATGAAATTAAAAGATCTCCTTCCTGAAAGAATATTCATGTTTTGGTTTGGTCCTTTTATGATCAATTTAAGTAGAATAATCATAACACCGCAATGTGGAAAACTATATTGTCAAGTGGAGATTCAAAAGCTTTAAATTTCGCTTGAAAAACTAGGGAGGTAAACCATACCTAAGAAACGTTACCCAATACTTACTAATGGACTGCTATAGGGTTTGCTTGGTATTTTGCTATTTCTTAGAAGTCAGATTTGTTTAAGTCTTATACTTCAAATTGTCTCAAAAAGAAGAAGACATAACTGAGAAACCAAGAAGTAAAAGAACTTGTTAAAAATCATTTTATATTAAAGATCATTTTTAAGCAATTAGTGGTTTTTTAGAAACCTTAGTCACTAATCTGTCCTAACCTTTAAAACATATATACATGTCCTGTAGGCAGCATTCTTCATTAACATCTTCGCAGTGTTTTATTAGCCAAAACCTTCATCCAAAGACAGCATTCCTACTTACAAAGGAAAGACAGAAGTGAAAACACATTTCTTAGCTATCATAGCCTTCTTTGTTTTGTTTGTCTATGCAAAATCTGAAGGCAGGCTTCCTGTGTCTAAATGTCGACGTCTCCTTCTGGATATCTATGTCAAAACTAATTTCCCTAAGCATTCTTAATATATACCGTTATGTTCCTATAGAGAGAGAAAGAACCACTTGTAGGGAACAATTAATCTCAGCTTAAAATAGAAAGAACAAATTGCTTCCTAAAAATGCCTCTTTGCTTCACTTGGAAGAACTATAAAGATATTTTAGGGAGAGTGTCTCAGATGTAGACTTTCACATTATAGACAACTAAAGGTAGATGAGACGATTTTCGCTCTAAGTATCAATATAAATAGCTGCATCACCATTTATATGAATACCTTTGCACACAGAGACAGTATACTTAAGTTTAGGTATATTAAAGACCCACATCATGAAATAATAGCACTTAGATGAGAAAGTTACAGCAATTTCAAAGCAAAACCATATTCTAAATTACTTTTGATGTGAAATTGTATAAGTACAGCTTTGTTCCTAAACCTGGATAATTTTTTTCCTGCCTTCATAATCCACAGTGTTCATAGCTTTCATGGAAAAGATAAGAATGGAATGTCAATGTAGTGACTTCAAAATTTTATAGTCACTCAGTCCTGGTCTGTAACTAAAGATATACATACATGACATGAATATTTACACCTTCACCCACCTTTGCACACACATATGTGCAGAAAAAAAAAAATTATATATATACATTTCAAGGCAACACTTATTGCAGTGCAGAAGCTTTGCAGTACTTCAAATGAAAAGTTTCAGAAGCATTAGAGGAATAATCAAAGATAGAATCAGAGCCAATAATGTTATAAGGACAAAATTATAGTTGTTTAGCATTTTAATGAGCTTTGATCTGAGTTCTTTAAGATTTTTACTGAATTTCTAAATATCCTGTATCTGAAACTTTCTCCTTCCTCTCTTCCATCTCTTTTTCCTACAGACTTCACTGAAAACTCTGAAACATTTTCATCATGTTAAACTCTTTTCTCACATTCCTTAGATATAACCTGTTTTGACTGATATCTCTATTTACTTGCATAGAAACTTATAAGTGGGCCTATGTCTCTCAAATTACCAGCCATTTCAGCACCCCTCTTACTCATTTTAATGAAACATTAATTTGTTTTCAGAACTCTCAACTGAGCTTGTTGTAAATGTTCTCTCCTCATCGTTGCTTGCATGACCATCATTCTCTCCTGTCCTAAAGGAAAACGTGTCAAGAGGTAGCATCTGGTTTTACTGTTTGACATTTTCCTTCTCTTTTGCTTATCGTATATTTTTTCTCATTTTCCTCTTTTAATCTTACCTAGGTTTGTCTTTCCTATTCTTTATTCAAATTTTTCATTTCTCATTCTGCTTGTTGTTTGGGTTTTTGTTTGCTTGGTTTGGTTTCTTTGTTTTTATTTTTTATTTGTTTGTTTGTTTGGAGGGGGGGGGTGTTGTTGGTTGGTTGGCTGAGGTTTGTTGGGTTTTCCTCTGTTAATATTACTTCCTGCCCTCTCCACATGCACTACTCGAAAAGTTTGACTACTTTGAGCATATAAACAAAAATTGGATTATTTCTCAGGTGGGTAGAAGAAGTTGAAGTGAATTCTCCATCAAAGCAAGGATATCTACGTAGGTTATGTTAATAATAAACAGATATGAGGTAGGTATTATGTAGTCATTACATTAATGATAATTTTATTACATCTGCATTTTTATTCCAGAGTTACATGCATATTAGTAGATAGAGGCTTCTTTATTGCTATGAAAAGACGACATTTGTATTTCAAAGGAGTGTCCTTTTACTTATTTCCTTGGTACCATTTTGACCAATGGGAAAGCTTACTGTAAAAAAAGACATACATAAAGCTATGGAAGAGGTTAATTTTTGAAAGACTGTCATTTCTCAGAATCTGTACAGCGATATATTGTAGAGAATTTTAGAATAATACACTGACTCACCTGCCAATATCACATTTCTTGGTAAGTGTTGCTTTTCTTGATAATCCACTGCCCTGCTGCACTGACCTATGAACTATCTCTTTGCTTCTTGAATGTCCAGAAATCCTGTAAAATGGCAGAATGACATACTGAGCAACTCTTCAGTAAGCAGTGCATGTTCAGTCACTTTTATTTGTCCTCGAAGCACATTCACTGTACATGCGATATAGAACTGTATTTTCCAGACACAGTATAACTCACAAATAAAACACTTTCAGATTAGTCTCTACATAGCAAATTTGTGATAGTGTGCACTAAATGAACTATTTACAGGTTTATAGGTCTTACTGACAGTCCTATATTGGTTCAGTTTATAGATTTGTTGCAATTGTTACTATTAAATTTTAAGTGATTTGATTTAAGTGATTTAAGTGATTTAACTACAATTTAGATAGGAAGATGTCAAATAAGATTACTAATGGTGGTGTAGCTTCAGGTTTAATTGTAATATCACAATTTTATCTCTTTTTCAAGGAGGACTAGTTTTGATGATTTTGCAATTTCAAGCATAAGTACAGGCTTAGTGGAGAATGAATTGAGAGTATCGTTGAAGAGAAGGACTTGGGTTTACTGGTAGATGAGAAGCTCAACATGAGCCTCTAATGTGCACTTGCAGCCCAGAAAGCCAACTGTATCCTGGGCTGCATCAGAAGGAGTGTGACAACCAGCTCAAGGGAGGTGACGTTGCCCTTCTACTCCACTCTTGTGAGACCTCATCTGCAATTCTGCATTCAGTTCTGGAGTCCTCAGCACAGGAGGGACATGCATCTGCTAGAACACGTCCAAAGGAGGACCACAAAGATGCTCAGAGGGCTGGAGCACCTCCCATATGAGGACATGCTGAAGGAATTGGGCTTGTACAGCCTGGAGAAGAGAAGGCTCTGGGGAGACCTCCTAGTAGCATTCCAATATTTAAAGGGGGCCTACAGGAAAGCTTGGGAGGGGGTCTTTATCAGGAAAAACAATGACAGGACAAGGAATATTGGTTTTAAGCTGAAAGAGGGAAGATTCAGATTAGATATTAGGAAGGAATTTTTTACTGTTAGGGCAATGAGGCACTGCAACATGTTACCCAGCCAGGTTGTGGATACCTCATCACTGATGATGTTCAAGACTAGGTTGGTTGAGGCTTTGAGCAATCTCATCTAGCAGAAGGTGTCCCTGCCCCTGGCAGGGGGTTTGGAACTAGATGATCTTTAAGGTCGCTTCCAACTCAAACTATTCTATGATTCCATGATTCTATGATTTAAGTAGATATTTAATTTTAAAAAAAAGGGACTGTCGAGGAATCTTAAAATCATAGCTGAAGTACTCCAAGGAAAGAAGACAAAAATAGGGCTCCTAATATAATTTTTTAATGGGAAAAGTATATATTTTTGCTTTAAAGAATACATAAACATGGATATATGCAAAAATATCTTTCCCTCTCTAAAGCATTCTATGATTCTGTGATGATACTAAATGGCTCATCATCAAAAAACTGTGGACTTAATTTCGGTAGTGTAAATCACAACATTGAGTTAAGCACATGAATTTTTACCTGAAGATATCAAATATAAGAAAGAGAGGATGCAAATGTAGAATGGATAATACCCAAAGCAAACTGCCTATAAGAAATACAGTTCTGCTGAAGCCGAGGACCTAAGTCTCAGGTTTACAGGTGGCTGCCTCTATGAAACAAAACTGCAAAGATCAAAGTATCTTCCACTTTTAGATAAAATACGCATTTTTTTGTTTAAAAATAGGGCTTGCCTTTTCCACAGTAACTTGTGTTTCTTTTTTATCCAGTGACTGTTCAGGGTATAATTTGTTAGCAGATCAGGAATGGAACTACTGGTGTCCTCTTCCCTTACCAGAAAGACAGCTCTGTTTTCAAGTCTGAACAGTCAGGTTCTTTCTAATCTGTTGTCCTTCCTGCCCTATGATGTTATTGCTTTCTTCTTCAAAGTTTTTCAAATTTGATTCTTTTGCCTTATGTTTTAAGCAGCAGACAAATAAAACAAGGTACAGATCTTTTCAAATGTTTCCTTTTGCAACTGCTCTACTTTTTGTAGAATAAATACGAATTCATTGCTTTTCAGAGAGGTAAAATAAATGTCAGTCTATAATCGGATGGCACATGAGTACAGCCTCTCTCCGAGACCCATTTTCAATGCTGATTAGTTTCAATGGAGATTGAGGGATTTTGAAAATACTGTTGGGTTCTCCACTAATATTATAAGCATCTATTTACGGTTTAAAATCTGAGTTGCAATCTCAGTTTCTCTAAAACAAGAGCTGAGATTATGATATTGTTGGTTTTTTTTAAATGGTTACATGAAAGAATGTTAGACCACAATTAAGTAAGCTAGCTATTAAATAAGATTAGGAGAAATCCTAACCACAGTTGCAGTGACATAAATCTAATCTAGTTCTGTTGATTTTGATAAACTTTTTTCCCAGAATTTACAGTGCTTTTTATTTTTTTCTATTTACTTTTGTTTCTTCAGAAATAATTGTTTTCCACAAATACCAAGAGTTTATTATTATAGCAATATCAGACCTGTAGGAAACTAGGAAAACTTTTTTTTTTTCCAGAGAAGAGTTTCAACCTTACTTGCACAGGTACTTTTTACTGAAATTCAGTTTCTTATGGGAGTAATACATGGTAGTGTAACTCAAGGCAGTAGGGACATTATTCGCATTTTTAACATATTAAGAGAAGAATTAAAAATAGATTACATTGATGGCTTAGAGGAAACAGATGATAAAACTGCATGTTCATACATTTTTTACTCCTAATTACATTTTAAACTGTTATATCTTAATGTAGACTTAATCTCTAATGTAGAGGGAATTTCAACGTAAAAGAAGTACATGATTTTTCGTAGCACCACACATATCTTACAATATAGATTAAAAGCACTTGCTAAGCAGCAAGGAAAATGTATCACACTGCATTGGCTGTGGAAAGAAATTTCTACCATGCAAGAGTGGACTGACAGGAATTAAGAGATACGGCAGACAGAAAGAATCACAGCTGTGTTGGAGTTTCAAATTAACTTCTTCACAGCACAGTGGTTTCTATGGCACAATGCAGTTATTCTGCATTCATTTTTCCTTTTTATTCCCTTTTTTTTAAATTTTTTTTAACTTTTTAATTACTAACCAGAACGGCTTTTTCACTCTTTTTTATTACAGAAGCTAATTCTAAAAGTCCAGAGCAAGCGATAGCTGACAGAAATTGAGGGTGCTCAGGTCTGCACAGAGATAAAGAAAGCATTAGAGTTGAACTGGACAAAACTTATTTTCCGGCATTTTCATAATACTGAAAGTATACCATAACCTGATTTAAGCCACTACATTTGAAGTTAGAAAAATGGAATGATGAATCAGACGTTTCAATGTTAGAAACAAAACTAGAGCAGGAGGCCAGTGACTCCTAAATTTATGAACAGCTGAATACACTGAAATTGACAGAGTTAAATCAACTTCAAAAGGTAACAATACACCTGGGAATTAGGGAGAAATCTCATCTCACTTTAATTTTAACACATATTTTAAGTACAATATTTTTGTATTGTATTCGTCTATTTATTATAATTTCTTTCAATGCCTGTTAGTAATTCTTCTTTTTCTCCCCTGATTTGTTAGATTTTCTTTTCCCTGCAGTCAGTGCCGTGGCCTCCCTCTTACAGGTACACGTTAGCATTAGAGTGCTGCAGCCCTCCATTCCGCCTCTTTGCCCTGGCTTAACGCAGCTCCTTGCTGTAAACAGGAGCCTATGCTGAAACCTGCCAGGTATAAATGTTGCACATAGGACCTTCCTGGGTCTCAGAAAACATTGGGAGACTTATTTATGCATTTTACTCCAAGAAAGTATAGTACCTCACAGAGGTCCTGCTGGGGTAGTGGGCCGTACAGTGTTCATTTGAGGGCTCAGTAGGCTGATACCCTTCCCTCTAAAGAAAATTCCAGAAACAAAGACAACCTTAAAAAAAAAACCCCTCTTGAAAACATTTCTTTCCTCTTCAGGGAACAGATTACCGTAAATTTCCCAGCATAGCTTCTTATTGTTGTGAAGCATCCTGCCAGGCTTTGTCAGGTGAAGTATGCAAGGTGACTGATGGTAAGCAACATGATTCTTATCACAACAATGAATGCGGCAGGACAGGAAATTCCGCAATGAATAAATCCCTCATTCCATCAAAATATTAACTAGTTATAAATACTGATGGGACTGGATGTATCCTGCTGGCAGACAACCTTGTTCTGTTTTAGTGAACGTTTGCAGTTTCAATCAAACACTTGTTTTCAGTGAAATGAAGAGTAAAATTCCCCTTGACTTTAGAAAGAACACATTATGCCTTGTTGTCTCATAACTTAAAGATATTCTATAAAGTTCAAGAGTTCTAAGTATCTACTAGAATTTATTTGTAATATTGGGAGATATTATGACAATGGCTAAGTAAGTGGTACTTGTCTGCGGATAACTTTTTCTTCTCGGGTCTCTGACATCTCATTTCAACCCATCTTAATTCTTTCATACGGACCTTCAAAGGAATATCAGTAACCACAAGCACAAGACTATTTGTTTATAGTCTATATATGTGTGTAGTCTGTTTGTAGTGTATTCTGTTTCCACTCCATTTCAATTTCTATTCTCTCACTTCAGAAAGCCAGAGTAATAACAAGGGAGTAGCACTGTTAATACTAGAATCATAGAATCATAGAATCATTAGGTTGGAAGAGACCTCTGAGATCATCGAGTCCAACCATGCCTATCCCTTCACTAAATGATGTCCCTAAGAAACTCATCAACCCAGTTTTTAAACACCTCCAGGGATGGTGACTCCACCACCTCCTTGGGCAGCCTGTTCCAGTCCCTGACCACTCTTTCATTAAAGAAATTCTTCCTAATGTCCAGTCTGCACCTCCCCTGGCACAACTTGCGGCCATTTCCTCTTGTCCTATCACTCGTCACTTGTGAGAAGAGTCCAGCAGCCACCCCGTCACAACCTCCTTTCAGGTAGCTGTAGACAGTGGTGAGGTGTCCCCTCAGCCTCCTCTTCTCCAAGCTGCACAACTCTCAAGTCACTCCTCGTAGGGCTTATTCTCCAGCCCCCTCACCAGCCTCGTTGCCCTTCTCTGCACACGCTCCAGCCCCTCAACGTCCTTCCTGTAGTGAGGGGCCCAGAACTGAACCCAGCACTCGAGGTGCGGCCTCACCAGTGCTGAGCACAGGGGCACAATCACCTCCCTGCTCCTGCTGGCCACGCTGTGTCTGATACAGGCCAAGATGCCATTGGCCCTCTTGGCCACCTGGGCACACTGCTGGCTCATGTTCAGCCGGCTGTCAACCAACACCCCCAGGTCCTTCTCTGCCAGGCAGCTCTCCAGCCACTCCTCCCCAAGCCTGTAACGCTGCATGGGGTTGTTTTGTCCCAGATGGAGGACTCAGCACTTGGCCTTGTTGAACCTCATCCTGTTGGTCTCAGCCCACCGATCCAGCCTGTCCAGATCCCTCTGCAGAGCCTCCCTTCCTCCAAGCAGATCCACACTTGCACCCAGCTTGGTGTCATCCGCAAACTTGCTAAGGGTGCACTTGATGGTTTCATCGAGATCATTGATAAAGATGTTAAACAGCACTGAACCCTGGGGAAGACCGCTCGTGACCGGTTTCCAACTGTTAGGAGGATATTGTAGAAAGAGTTGTTTTTATTTTTTATAATGAAAAAGTGCAAATAGTTTAATTATATCCTCATTTGACATTTTAAAATAATTGCTATAACTCAGTTTTGCAAAGAAATGAGTGGGCTTTCTCTATATTCCACCAGTTTAATAGATAGTTTTACCTGAATCTTATTTACTAGATTCTTGACAGGATGTGGTAACTCTTTTTAGAAGATTGCAATGAGGTACACTAAATCAGATTTTTACTAATATAAATTCTTCTAACAATATTTTTTTTTTCAGATAAATGAGAATTTTTCAAATTAAACAAATCCGGAAATACTCCAAACTCATTTATAATTATGTTTACGTTAAAACCACCAAATAAATACCACCTTAGATATTAAATTAAAATATTTTGATTTCTTTTTTACCATGTGAAGAAAATTACAACACTATTTAACTAGCAAAAATTTTCACTTACATGAGCCCAGACATTTGAAAATAGATTGATTTATGTTTATGAAAGTTCACTTAAGTTTAGGGAGGAGCAAATCCATATATCAAGTCTAGTTTCCTACAAACTTTTTAGTAGTCTAATTTACACCGAGACAATATAATTTTTTCTCTCAAAAGATTTTGAGATCTATAAAAACAATCTGCTATAAAGGGTTTCCATTATGTTGGGCTAAAAATGTTCTTTGATTTCTCCCTCAATGCAAAATACTGAACTTCTTTTCTAATTTTCTATTTTTAAAAAAGCAATGAGCTTTTTCTCAAAACTTTATAAATTATAACGTCAACCTGTTTCAGATGTACTGCTCTCAGCTTGATGTTTCAGTTAGAGAACATTTAGTTTCCTAACAGTTTCATAATGACTGGGCTGTATGTTTACCAACAAAATACCCACAGAAAATAATATTTTAAAATTAAACTAAAGAGAAAACCATTTTATCATATGTCTATATTGCTATTTTGCAATAATTTATTTAGTTACCTTGAAAGAACGATCAGCTATCCATATTGTTGTATTTATGCTTCTGATTTGGCTCCTACTGTTACAGATGATTTAATCTTTCTGTAATTCATATTAAGTACATTCTTAACAGTCTAAAAATACTTTGAAAGGGAGTGTTAGATCTATATGATCTTTTTTGGGCTTTCAGTGGTATGATGTCATGGTGATACCTTAAAACTAAGAAAAAACTTGAATATTCTGAAAGTGAAAGGAGATTTTTTGGGGGAAAACATTTTGTAATAAGTTTGAAAAGCAAACAGGAATTGACAGCCTTTTTATTAAGGCAAGCCTTAAAGAAAAATGCTTTTCAGAAATGAGAAAAACAGCAGCAGAAGCTGATTGTAGAGAGAAATCTAAAGTAATGAATGAAAAAGAGAAACTTGTAGAAATGAAAGCTCCCTTTTTTATTACTTCAGTAAAATAGAATAATCTCAAACATTCGTGAAGAAGACAGCACTCCTGAGGGAACACTGCTCCAGCACGGTCCCACAAGAACAGTCTAAGTATATTGTTATTAGAAATAGATAGAAGAATATAAAGAGGAGCAAGACTTACGCATTGATGCACAAAAGCAATTTATAAACATGAAGATTAATTTCCTTCAGAATTAACTTTATAAATACTAAGGTAAGTACTCTTATTAAATTGTGTTGAAATGAGGAACTGAGAAAGGCAAGTACATGACATGGCTCTGACTGAACTTAAAACAGGAGTTTTACACAAGCGGCCAGGCATGTGCCTCTGATCAGTAGAAAAGCAATTAAATGTGGTCTGAGGTTTTAAAAGCTTGGTTTAGGTATCATTGAAACCAGTAGAAACTGAAAATTCAAATGAGCCTTAGTTCATAAAATCCAATAAATTCTACTAATTTCAATGAGCATATCCCTTACTTACATAGTTGTTCTTTTCTATTATTCTAAGGCTTACATGGAAAATCACAAAGGAGAAATATCAGAAGTGTTTTCAGAATTATCTACAAGTTAAGACAGTAAAGTTATACTTTTCAAAACATCTTGAATTCTAAAGATACCTGGTCCTCGGGAAGTCTATGAAAGAATGGTGATAAGAAATAACTTGAACATATAAATGCCACCTTAACATTTCTGGCATCTCCCAAATTGATAACAAGTAAGGTACTCATAATCCTGTAACTGCTTTATTTGTCATCTTGAGTTATTTTAATTTCCAGGATAAAAGTCTTATAATATTTGTGAGATCTGATGAATATATGTACCGGAAAACTCAAGTGTGCTTGCAACTGAAAAGAATAGTGCAAACTCTAGCAATACAATGTGTGGTTATGCAATTTGACTGGCATTTATGCCTTAGTGTCTATTTTTTCACCTTCCCTAAATCCAAGAGATACTTGTATTGATAAGATAGAGCTATTCTTTGAAATACCCATAACCTTCAGTTTTCAAGTCTAACACATTTCTGAAACTTGGTCCAGTTAAATAGAAAGTCAGAAGTCACATTTTGATATCCAGTTATAAAAAAGAAAATTACAGTGCAATCTTTATACATTGCAAAATATCTGAGTTCCCTCTTTAAGCAGAAAAATTAGCTCAGCTGTAACAACAGAATGTAATGTCTTCTAAAATGTGTATATTAGATTTTTAAAAGAAAATAAATTTTTATTATGTTCATATCTTTGGGGGGATATGAATTCTGACTGTAATTAAAGGCTGGAATAGCTTAAGGTTATATTTTCTCTTATATTCAGTTCCAGGTTAGATGCCCACAACAGTATCCCCCTTTAACAAGTAAAATGTACTCTAACTCATACAACCACCTAAGGTCTCTCAGAGGTGCAGTTTCTGAGATAAATATGTTGGGAGGGAGGCTGAGTGTGAGATCTGGTCATAGCAATTTCTGTGTTTCAGTCACCGTTGCTATGAAATGTTCTAGCTGGGAAAGACAAGACACTATATTCTGGATGTGTCAGACCAATAATTATCATTTAATATTCCTTTCCCCAAGGTCTCTTTTATGTAACAAATGTCATTGACTCCTATGAATGTTAATAATCGATACAGTTTAGAGTATTCAAAGTGATTTCAGTGACTAATAAGGTTATTGGTGTCTGTATTTTAGTACTGGTTTTGCCTGTGTTAATAATAATTAGCTACGTGATTAAACAAGCCCTTTGTTTGCCTCCCTCTCTCCAGATGGGTACTTGGCTCAGTATGACCCAAACCCAATTAGGTAGGTGATGTTGTCGTGCTATTTGCATCTGACCTTAGACGCCAGATAACCTGTATGCCAACACTGAGCTTAGATGAGCCTATATGCATTGTGTTTGGGTCCTGAACTTTCTCAACTACACTTCTCATTCCCCTATGGAATAACTAAGGTCTTGTTTGCCCTATCAAATAATTTAGTTTTGCTGCCAGATGTGACTTTTACATGCCTGGGAAGAATTGCTCAGGAAGGCAATAAGGTTTCGCTCCGAGAACATGGGAGATTCACATGAAAGTTCTGGTTAATTGAACCCAAACCTCTAATTGAATCTGCAGGAGCTGGATCACTGACAACTAAAGTGAGTCCATCTGCCAGGTTTAATTCAACAGTGTCTTACGAACCACTCACTTCATGCGTGTGCAGCTCCTGCACATCATCTGGGTAAGACACGTTATCTATGGGGGTAGATACCCTTTTTACAGCCTTAAAGCTGATTTGCCTTAAGTCTGGGTTCTCAGCTATACACTCTGATGGATAGATAAAAGTGAAATACATATTAGAAAAAATTATTTCAGTCATTTTTCTGTACTCACAAATTACTTCCAACAAGAACAGTAATCTATGGGCAGGTTTTCAAACAATTTACAAGGAAATTATTTAAATCTGCAATGGCAAGTTCTAGAAATGCAACTTTATACTTAACTTTCGAGCCTGTTTTATGACAATAGCAGATCTTAAAATACTGGAAGTCCCTGTGAGAAAATTTACTCTATGAAAACCACAGTATAGATTTATTTTTTTCCTTAACATACACTTTGATTTGTACTTTTAATTTGTCTTGTACTTTTAATAACTTCATGCATGACATATACTATTTTTTTCTCTTTTTTTCCTATATTTTCCTTTATGCTTTTTTTTTTCTGTTTCATTTTTCTATCACAAACTACAATATAATTCAACTATGGTATTAAATAAAGTATGATACAAAACACTGCATTACAGTCTACTAATGTTCACTTCTCTTTTCCATTATGGTGCTATAATGTTAAATGTAACAGCATCAAGCCCCAATATCTGTGTTGAGGAAGGTACTTATCTTTCACAGAAGGTTAGTCTACATAACAGGGAAAATGACTATCATCTTAAGACATGAAAATTTTATTGTACTAGTGCCAATGTTAAACAATGTATGAACTATCGCACAGCTTGTTTTCCACTACAGATTTTGATGCTTCCATTTATGTAGTAGAAAATGAAATCAAATAAATAAAAGCTCTCTCAATCACACAAACAGAAACAAAGACGACTTTTTTTAATAACAAAGATTCCATCTGGCCTGTGGTTTTTCATGAAAGAAGAATCTTCAATGCCTTGTTGTTAACTTCTGATCCCAGAAGAGCCAACTTCATCTTACTTCTTTCCTTAATCCGTGGCAATTGAATTTCAGATAAGAAGGAGACTATCTCCTTGTGACCCATATTTAGCTGGGATAAATCTGTTTTATAAAGAACATACAAGAAATCTCATTACAGTCCTCGGAGTATGATCTGATGCAATGTCTCTTGTTTCTCAAACTGAAAAAGTTTTCCTTTCTCTTCCCATTCCAATCATATGCAAATAATTTGTCAGATTTATTCCCCTTTTCATAGTACATTTGTTCATTAAGCTTTAACACATTGTCTGTGTTATTCACCACAAAGCATTTAGTTTCACTCTGTTTAATCAAAAGTTGGAAGGTCCTAGGGTACCTGCTTTTTATGTTGCTTGTTTCATCTCATTAACTTCCTTTTCTAATTTACACTGGTACTCAAGATATACTTTTGTACTGCTGCTACAGCTAAGCAAATTATTCTACCCCTCGTGACTGCTTTGGCAGCTTCCCACAAAACACCCAGGCTAGTTTCTTGGTTTTTATTGATATTAATTTATTCTGAAATAGTCTTCATCTGTTGCACAAATGCCGCAGCTTTAATTAGAGAGTTGTTAAATCTCCATACTTCAGATCTCCTATAATTCAGTATACCATCCAGAGACACAGACAGCGCAAAACTACCAGGCAAAGCTAGATTTCAAATACCAGATGGTTACACGTTACAATGTATCCTCATAAATAAACAAGAAGAATCCTAGTTTAAATGTAGTGGAACTAAAGTATAAAAGGTATCGGATTGCCTGTTTCAGTGTTGCTGTGTTGCGGATCAATGATGACTGAATCTTTGCTATACTCTTTGTTCATTTCACTTTCAAATTGTGGTTTTACTAACGAAAGTCAAATCTTACATCCCTGTTTCTAAGTAAAGAATAATTAAAATCTTCATCTCTTGCCACTCCTGGAAATATCTACCATTAATTAAGAAAAGAACAAAGTTTTTGAACTGCAGGGGGCATACAGACATGCAACTTTAACAGAGCTATCTGTCATAATCCTTTGATTATTCCCTTTTTACAATAAACATATTGATCAAAAGTGAGAGATCCTTCATCCCAATATTATGTTTCAAATTAGAAATGTTACTAAAAATAATGAACTTTTCATAATGTGTCTGATTTAACAGAAGCAAGACAACAATCAAAGACAAGCAAAACTTACATTAAGTTTATGTCATCAGAAAACCTCAAAGACAGTTGTGCTCGTAGATGTGTTTTACTGTGAGTTATTCTTTATGTATTTTACAATTTCTTTGCAGTAACACACTATGCAATCTTAAATCAGTTTCAAAGAGTGGGTTAAAACCACCTAGACCAAACCATCATTTTTGTTATGAAAAAAAAAATATAAATACATACAGTATAGAAAAACAAATAACATTTTAACATATATCTAGTAAGTCTTCTGAAGCTAATACTAAACAGCAGAGATGAACCCAACTGTAGGAAATAATTGTAAGAAATATGCACATTTGTACTTCTGAAATTATTTTAAGTATGTTAATACTATAGGGTTGGTAGCATAATAAGAATAGTACTTCAGAAAAAGTAGAGAAATATATTTTAAAAATCAATAATAATATATAAAAAGTTCTTTCTAAATTGCTGAGATAGTAGTCTAGAAAACAACTAATGTCAGATTTTTTTTCATACTTACTTTGTATTTAAGCATATGTCATTTTTTTAAAAAGCATGTATGTTATCAGGTAGTTTCTTCATCACTTTGATTAGGGCAGAGACTATCTCTAATATTTTTATGCTAAAGACAGGTAGAATACTACCTACCTGACATATGGCAAGTAACAGTGTGAGCAAGTACACTGGGAACAAATAACAGTGTAAACAAAACAACAAAACGTGTCATTGGAAAAGCGTTATTATTGGCCAGCAAGAGTTAAGCCTACACTTCAAGTTTGCATGAGTTTCATTTCAGAATTTGGATCCTCTGTATAGACGGTCAGCAATATTCCACAATTGTTCTCTCACCTAATTTTCACTTTCTAGAAGCTGGTTATCTTGCCTAATTTCTTAACAAGAAAATATACTTCCAGAAGATAATGCATCTTGTAATGTGATAAAAGACTCGTTTTCTGCATGTGATTGTCTCTTTTGATACATTAACTCTATGTTCAATAACTATACAGGAAACTCAGACCCAAATTCAGCTATCCTTCCACAGGTATCTGGGAATGTTTGAGATACTCTTAAGGTATTCGGGACATGCTCATGGAGCTGGCACAGAATCCCCATTTAAGAGACCAGAATCTCCGAGGATATCACAAATGTCACTAGGCACCCATATGAGTGTAGTTCAGAAGTGTTCTTGGAGACTGACTCAAGTGGGATGTCTAATGCTTGGATGGTTTACGTTACGTACTATGAACTCCACCCAAGAAAGAAACTGGAATATACCACATGCCTTAAGGAAAAGGTAGGCTAAACTGACTGAATTTGAATTTGGACAGAATTACTTGATACATCTGTTTTCACAACCATCTTTTCCTTATTAGCCCTCAGAAATCTTGGACCTGAACTTAAAGCCCACCGTATGCAGTTGCATGGCGTCTATCGTGTATGACCATGACCTTGGGTATGAGTGCCTGTTTGTGTTCTTAAACGACCTTAAGAAGAGTCCGAGTGTGACAAATGCTTAAAATAATGGGTTTGGGTACCCCTCATGTTTATCACCTCTTTTCCACATAAATCTAGTTATATAACTACTAAATGTGTCACTGTGGAGACTGGCTTTCAAGAAATAATTTGCCCTGGATATCTTTTGTATGGAGATCCTCTGTTTTTTAGTCTATAATTTTGTTAACTATTCATTCCCCTTTGTATTACTAATATTATGTCTGACACCCGCAGAGGTGAAGGATGACCTTAATCTGAAAAAGTTTACTCTTGGAAGCTCTCCATACTCTGGGGTGTACTCCTTTGAAAGGGAGTGAACCACTGACCACAGAAGGCAAGCTTAAATTAGTGCATATCCTCAGGGCAAACCTCCTGTTCCCTGCACTTGCCTGAAGCCAGCACAGTTCTTCTGCTTTACTTGGTGGTGCAAACTAACCCAATATACATCCTCATATTTCTAAATAACATCTAGGTGAAGACACTTTCCTAAACTTAATGTTTAAAACTTAGGCTAATACCTACACACCTATTAACCCTTATACCACTTGATATTAATATAATTAGTTGATATTAACAGAGTTATACCATATTAACTTTTATACTTCCATTTTCTAACAGTGAACTATTAGTAATATTATATTTATATAAGCACACAACACAGAAGTAGAATATTGTAAAATGTGATTTTACTGCTAGGTTCGGCTTGTTTCTCCCAAAGAGTTTTAAGCCTCACAAGGTACCTTTGAAGCATTTTTTAAGGTATCTTAAAAAAAAAAAAAAATAAATTAGAAATCACTACCTAAAACTTTGAGGATTTTTTTCAATCTGCTAGGTCATCTGGTATCTTTTCATTGATTCCAAAATTATTTCATGGATTTCAAGCTATTGGACTAATGCAGGCAATCTCTTTTTTTATCATTGTCTGTGATAACTGACAATTATCTATGACAATAGCTGCACACCTATAAATAGCAAACACTTCCTCTATTTCAAAGTGGGTTACTACTATGATTTATTTAGTTTGTATTCTTTAGTTTGCTTTCTTTTTTAATTAACTGATAATACAAATGTGGCCCTGATAATGGTGTCTTTTATCTCATAGAATCAAGATGGCAAAGGCACCAACAAGGTGATCTTCTTCATTGTCCAATTTTTTTCCTTAATTTCCCTCATAGATAATGTAAAAAGACTCTCAAACTGGAATAAAAAACGTACCTATGGCTCTAAAGTGATGTTTCTACTCAAGTCATACTGAATACATGATAAGGGACTAAACCACACTTATTCCTTACGTTGGACTAGAGAAGCCAGTTCTATTAATTAGACTTGGAAAATAAAAATTAACACAGGAGCATCTGGAAGCAGCAAGATGAAAAGTACAGCATTCTGGTATCAGAAGCAACATGAGGCTTAGACTACTTTTGCAGAAGCAGCTAAGAGGGCAATCTTGTCCCTCATATTTCTTCATACATAATATATTGACTTTGGAGACTCTCTGATGATATTACTCTACAGAAAGCTTTATAGGGTCTAGTGATTTGAACAAGATCACTGCATCATTCATAATTGTCCTATTCCTGGTTTTATTAGGTTTCATTTTGGTTTGGGTCTTTTTGCACTTAAACATTTAAACATTTGAAAAAATAGTCACTTTTTAGGTGGACATAACTGTTCATACTGCTCAGGTTTGTTATTCATGTCAATAAGGAGTGCTGGAACAACTCTCAGACAGTAGCAAGTGGTGGTCTTTATTAATTTTTGGGATTCATGCAAATATTATGTAAGTTTTACACAAAACCTCTTACATAATAAATTGTATCACTTAATAATCTGACCACAATTATATGATTCCGGCTCCAGGTGGTAGAAACTTAAAATTAGGTATCCAGATGGTGACTTCCATGCATTAGTGAGAGTGTCAATTTTGAGCAAAAACTGTGAAGATTTAGTCATATGGGTTCTTGGTCAGAGGAGTCCAAAACCATGTAACACATCAAACGGTAGATATGCAGGATATCTGCATGTGTTTGGAAACACTTCAATGCACCTACAATATAATCAAAACCTTTAGAGTAACAGCTGGAGATCAAGTAGGATACCTTAAAACATCAAAGATAGACACAGTAGATAAAAGTGTCTGAATAGGGCATAAAAAAGTGTATTCTAGAAAGATATTCGGCTCACAAAACATAGGTGTCTTACACGTGATAGAGATGAACAGCTCCCCAGACTTCATAAACCGTGTTGACTAGACTGCTCTAGAAACTGAGACACCTGAACTGAGTTCATAAGGAACAAAGGCATCTGCACTTAAACAACCTCATTTAGGTTTCATCAATCTGGAGAGACGGGCTGACTCCAATAGCATGAGGTTTAACAAGTCCAAGTGCCGGGTTATACACTTTGGACACAACAACCCCATACAGAGCTACAGGCTGGGGACAGAGTGGTTGGAGAGCAGTCAGGCGGAAAGGGACTTGGGAGTGCTGGTGGACAGGAATCTCAACATAAGCCAGCAGTGTGCCCAAGTGGCCAAGAAGACCAATGGTATCCTGGCCTGCATCAGGAATAGTGTGGCCAGCAGGACTAGAGAGGTCATCATCCCCTTATCCTCGGCACTGGTCAGGCCACACCTCGAGAGCTGTGTCCAGTTCTGGGCCCCTCAGTTTAAGAAGGATGTTGAGATGCTCGAGTGTGTCCAGAGGAGAGCGACGAGGATGGTGAAGGGGCTGGAGCACAAGCCCTACAAGGAGCGACTGAGGAAGCTGGGGTTGTTTAGCCTGGAGAAGAGGAGGCTCAGGGGAGACCTTATAGCTCTCTACAATTCCCTAAAAGGAGGTTGTAGTGAGGCAGGGGTTGGTCTCTTCTCTCAGGTGACCGGTGACAGAACGAGAGGACACGGTCTCAAGCTTCACTAGGGGAGGTTTAGGCTCGAAATTAGGAAGAAGTTCTTTACTGAGAGGGTGATTGGCCATTGGAATGCGCTGCCTGGGAGTCACCGTCCCTGGAGGTGTTTAAGGAAAGATTGGATGAGGCACTTAGTGCCATGGTGTAGTTGACAAGTAGGAGTAGGTGTAGGTGATGGGTCATAGGTTGGACTCCATGATCTCAGAGGTCTTTTCCAATCTTGTGATACTGTGATACTGTGATACTGTAATCTGGAGTTAAATACCATATTTCTTGTCTCTTAGGAAGCTCCTCTACAGAAAGATTTAATTTCAGAAATGCTCTTTTATGCAAGCCTGATTACTGTCTCAAGTAGCATGAAATTTAAAAACTGAAATATTTAATTTTTCTGACTTTTCACTCATTGAAAAATCTGTCATTTCCTAGTATTTAACTAACTAAATATTTGGGGATGAAATTTTAAGGACTTCTCACGTTTTCATTTTTTCACATTTTAAAAATAATGAAAATCTAATATGTCAAAGAAAATTTAAATGTGTGCTCATGAAGGCGATAAGGCTACTGGCAGCACTGTTTATTCATTAACCTGAAGGGTGAAAATCTACATATTTACTGTGGAGGTATTTTTAAACAATTATTCATATGTTAAGAGAACAAGGATAAAAGCAGAGAGTGCAGATGGAAGTTGTAAGTAAACCCCCAAACCATTAATTTTCTGTTTATCTGACTCATTTCTCTAGTATCAATTAACTTTGTAAAGATATTAGTCATGCACTGTTGGAAAAATTGACCTAATAGGCTTATCACAAGAAAAACAGCAGAATTACACATGTGGATATAAAGCTGACACAGTAACTACTGCAGTCATAAAACTTCAAAACATTAGACTTTTTTTGTTGTTGCTTTTTCCTTTTTTTTCAGAGCTGAACAGCAAGAAGCAATCAAAAACTCTCTTGGGTGGATGGAGAATCTCAAATGTGCGTTGTGTAGAAATGCAGCATCCCACTCTCTCCTTGAAGGTCAGCACTGTCAGCCAAAACTCCATGTTTGAGAGGCAGTTCTGTTGTGGGAAGTATTCCAGTTTCATTTATAAGAAAGTGAATTGTTCTATGACCAGCATGTGCTAAACAACCTATTGTGTGCAGACTAAGGGATATTCTTCCATTTCATACCACACTTCATAACCTCAAATGAATAAATACACATCATGTACAGAGCAAAAGCCACTCCATTAGCACATTGCAGCACTGAACCTGCTTTCTTGGCTACGCATCAGCTCAAAACTCACTCATGCTTAGAGAGAGTTGGATTTTTGTTACGTTGCTTGGTTTTGTTTGGGTTTTTTTTCCACCAGTGCCATTTTCAGTGCACCCTTTGGTTACTGATACATTAAAGGATTTTCTCTGATACCACTAAACCTTTTACTACAGAAAAATGATAAAGAAGTAAAGAGATTGACTGAAAGGAGCACCCCATCCTTGGTCTAATGATAACAGGTTCACGCTGTTCGTAAGCTCAATTGCAATCATAAATTAGACACTAACACTGAACCACTTGGATGGTCATGGCAACCATCACTCCCTCCTTGCTTGTCTTGTACTTAATTTCCAGAAACTTGCACATGTTTTCCTTCAGTCTTATCCATACTGTACAGATCCTCAATAATAAAGGACACATATTGTAATCAGATTTTACTATTTCAGTTCTCACAATGTGTTCCAATCAACCCTAACTCAAGAACACCCTATACAGTTCAACTCCAACTAAATAGACACTAAATGCGCTGAACAATTTTATGAGGTTTCTTCAACTTTGTTTTGGGGAGGAAAAAGACAATTACTTCACAGCTGTTTTCATTGTTGCAGGTGTTTGGATCTTCTTTGCTTTCTTATAATAAAAGGTCAAAACCACAGACCTTTTTATTTTAAAGTTTATGAAGTTCACATCATCATTCATTTATTTTCCTTCCAAATTCAGCTGTTACCTCTCTCCGTGCCGTAGTACAGTTTCTTTTAAGGCATGCTCTTTGCAGTACTATAAAATCTAGTAAAAGTAGCAAACCATTGGTGTAGCTGCTTTCCTCCCTGCAAACCATGGAAATCCTATTAAGGGTTTTATGCTGCTGAAAATCACTATAATACCTACCTGCCTTCCATTCTTTCCATTACACTATCCAGAAAAAGGAAATTTTTAACAGCTTGCTTGCTTTTTCAGAAGTGAAGAACATTTTGCATAAATACAGAACAAAAAAAGATGACAAAAACAAGTTGATAAAAATAACTTACTTTTCATTATAATGATGAAGAATCATTGTAAAGATGGGTCTTAAAATGATTTCTAAACATAAATTTGCCTATTATAAACCTTGAAGTCTTTCAGCTCTTACATAAAAATCACATTCAGATGTTCATAAACCAAAGCTGGTAAATAAAACTAATCCATTTCACTTTACCTTTTAAACTAGTGAGAAGATGGTCAGTCTACAGTTTAAGCTATCTACCCCCTTTCTCTTCATTCTAGGTTTGAAAGCAAAGTCTAGAACAGTAATTAAATGATAAATAAAAAAGTCATTATGGTACTTCATTAATTTTAATTACAGAAAATGTAAATTAATTTTCTGTAATATCACATGGCATGAAAAAGACTAAAGATAGATGAGCATTTACTATTTTCCAGAGCAGTTCAAAAGCAAAGAAAAGCAACACAGCATGAGTTAAGCAAAGTTAAGATCATTCATGTGATGTTACTTATCAAAATGTCAAGCATAACCTGAAAACTTCCTGTCAGCAGTCCCAAAATGTCACATAAAGGGAAGATTACAAGGCAATACACAACCTTTTCCTTTAGTCAGAGGTGTGATTTGATTTCAGGCCTGTGAGCAAAGACACAGCGTTCTAATATCAGCTTTGAGATTAGATGCATTTTTGTGGTCTTGGATGGAACCCCTAATCTTCTGCATGTTTTTCTCCAGAGCAATATGAAAAGAATAATACTTATCTGAAAGAGCTGTTATCCAGTTCACTTATCTAGGGGGACAAAATAATTGTAGGGCTAAGTAAGCCAGTCATTCCATCAGTGTGAATAAAACTTCATTTGCTTACCACAGCAGTGAATTTAACACTGCATGGATAAATGACTCAGATAAGTAAGTAAGTAAATAAATAAATGAATGTTAGGTTTTACAGTTTCATCTTTATGTGATGCATTCAGACAAGTGCAGCTGAAAACACTGACACTAGTCACAATGAATATACAAGATACAGATCAGGGACATGGAAATTTTTATTTAACAAACTTTGCTGACATTGTTTTCTTTGTTTCTGGATTGCTTACAAAAATAAATTAGAGTTTCTTGGCATTTATTTTCTTGAATTATTTTTATAAATAATTCTTATTCTTTTGGTTTAGTACAATGACTTGATTACTTGTATCGTAAAGTGTGATGATGATATTGAAACATTGTTCTTGGTCTCATTACCATTTCATGATATTTTTTTCTATTTATATCTTTAATGGATAAATGAAATATTAGTAAATAAACAAAGAAACAAACAAACAAACAAACAAAAATCAAAACAAACCAAACAAAAACTCCAAACATGTTTTTGCATTTATAAATGAGTTAGACTGAGGTAATATTGACTATCAAGTTCATCTTCTCACCTTACATATCTGGAAATGGTTATTCTAAACCAAACTAGACATCTTAGTCATCTTGTTTACTCACTGAAGAGAAATAGCAACCTTAACAGACAGTTCCTCTGACACGTCTTAAGGTCATACAATCATAGAATCCTTTAGGTTGGAAAAGACCCTTAAAATCATTGAGTCCAACCATGGGCATAACACTACTAAGTCCACCACTGTACCATGTCTGTAAGCCCCATGTCTTCATGTCTCTTAAATACCTCCAGGGATGGTGACCAAAGTGCTTCCCTGGGCAGCCTGATCTAGTGCCTGACAACCTTTTTGATGAAGAAAATGTACCTAATATCCAATCTAAACCTCCCCTGGCACAACTCAAAGCCATTTCCCATTGCCCTATCACTTTCTACTTGGGAGAAAAGACTGACTCCCACCTCTCTTCAGGCAGTTGTAGAAAGCGATAAGGTCTCCCAACTATCTTTTTCTCCAGACTGAACACCAATTCCCTAAGCCAATCCTCATAAGATTTGTTCATCTCAAATTAGTTGACTTCTACAAGTTTTTTCCATTGACTAATTGAATCCACAACACACATAAACACCTGATTATTCCCATTTAGATGCTATGCCTGCTGTGCTCCAGTTGCTAATCCAGAACAACACAAGTGTTTGTAAGTCATCATGTCTGCCAGCTGTGAGAAAACAGCACTGTCCACCTATTTTTGGCCTGGTATGATAATTTCTGTTGCAGAAATCAAACTTCAAGAAACCCAAGTTGGAGCTGATTATTTGGGAATATATAATCTGTTATATTTAAATATATATTGACCAAACTAGAAAGAAAATAAACAAAAAAAACAAACACAAAACCTCAAAATTCACTCCAGTACTAATTCAAATAAAAAAATGCTGAAAGACAATATGAATACAGAAATAATCCAGCTTTAGGTGAAATGTGAACTGTGGTGAGATATATTGATAAGAAGTTACATTCTGATACACTCTATGCAGTGTGAAGTTAATTAAGGAATTGCACTCGTCTGGCATAACTTTATCTTTTTACACAGTTCTAAAAACCATAAATCTTCAATCCCTGGAATTAAAAGCTCAATTACAAATGTTTGTCCCATATTGAAGAATATGTACTTCTTTACAATTCCTGTAAGATTCTAGACTGAGAATAGCAGGTAGTAATGAATTTGTATAGAACAAAAAGCCT
Organism: Neomorphus geoffroyi; assembly: GCA_033558235.1. Classification (NCBI taxonomy): domain Eukaryota; kingdom Metazoa; phylum Chordata; class Aves; order Cuculiformes; family Neomorphidae; genus Neomorphus; species Neomorphus geoffroyi. The sequence continues at coordinate 1,071,676 of JAUMJM010000005.1, forward strand.
AGCTCTCTTAAAGATTATTTTCTACTTCATGGGACTCTGAAAATAATTTGAGAAATTTATTTCACCGCTTAGAAAAGCAGGAACAGTAATGACCATGAAGAATTTCATTTGGAAAGGAAAAAAAAAAAAAAAAAGAGATGGTATTTGGGAAAAGGCTGTATTTTTTGTATTCCACATTTCTCTGTGAAAGCAGAGTACTCTCATATGCCCTTTATTCCTGTATGTGCTTAATGCATTCCTGCCAATGGATTGTTGCAATAAATTCCATCTCCCTCGGGTCCTACTCTTTCACAAAGAAGTGAAAAATGACATTAGTTTCTTTTATCTTTCTAGATCTGCAAATAAAATTTTGACTACTGGAAGTGTATGAAGAAGGTAGTCACCAGCTTGCTTTCTCTTTTTATGAACAGTATCTCATTGGGCACTAAAGTTTTTAATGCTGTATGAAATATACAGTAGGAATTAACATCTAAACCAGCCTGATTCCTATTTTTATTTCTAATTTTGTTGATTGCTTATTAAAAATTTTAATTATACAGGAGTATTTGAGGGGAAATCAACCCATGTGTTTTTAACCACCGTCCTCATACTGAGAAGCAATGGAAGGATCTAGATTATTATTTCCTTGACAACACTGGACTGAAGTCATGATGGGGACTAGCTGACAGTGCAGCAGGGACATTTATAATCAGACGCATAAAGCCTAGAGGGATGGCTTGGGCACTCAAGCCCCTCCAATATTTACATTTAGAATTAAACACTTCAAGTGAAGATAATGATTTTGGCTCATTGCCCTTTCCCAATATTTTGAAACAGTCATGCACCCACAGTCATAATAAAGGCAAAATTAACTCCAATGCAAATAGAGGAACAGTTTCGATTTGAGAAAAGAAATGTCACAGTTATAACAGCTATGATGGCACTATTTTTTAAGGAACATTTTTCAGACTTTCAGGTCCATCTTCGGATCAGTCGATAACCAGATAAATTAATGTAGTCTTTCAGAACATGTGATACATCTGCCAAAAGCTGTCAGAAGGTCGTCACTAAACATAACATCAAGCTCCTCAATAAAGGCAATAATAACCATATTATGGTAGTTTTCAAGTTACCTACTAATGAAAAAAGTATTATGTCTTATTGCAGAGTTGTGCAAATTTTATTGCTACCATTGCAATGAGATATTTTTAAAACTATTAGAAACCATTGGTCATTGCTCTTTTTCTCAGTCTCAATTGCTGATAGCTGCACTACAAATAATCTACCACCTTATACGAGCTATTAAAGAAATTACTTAACCAGTATAAAGTCATGTTTGTTAAATAAAGAATTAAGAAATATTCTTCTAAAAACAGAAATATGTTTAAAAACTACACTAAAAGTTTTACAGGCTTAACCGTAGATGAAGCCACCAAAGGACATAGCATTTTCAAAGTAATTCTATCCTTTGTAACAGAAACTTAATCAGAATATACAAGGAAAGGAGTGGTTTTTTCTTGTAAACAAGAAGTTAACTTCCTCTAACACTTTTCCTCCTCATAGACAGTGCTATCAACATAATTTGTGAACCTATAGTCTGCTTCACTGTGGAGACTCAAAAACCAGAGAAAGTCCCTGAAAATATTGAAACATTAGCCTCTGAAATAAAAGAAACAATTGTGTACTTTGTATTCCTTTCTAGAAATTAATATTGCTATTTCTGGAATAAAAACCTGTAAAATGAAATGTTCAAGATTTTATTTTCTGAATTATGAACTTTGTGTCAAAATGTACCATTTTGTGATTAAAAATAAATAGAACTAAATAAATGAAATCATTTAACTAAATCAGTTAAAAGCTTGACAAGAAATCTACCTTGACGTCTGTGTGACCTTTGCAATTGATTAGTAATAAACAGGAAAATTCATAATAATCACAGAATCACAGAATACCACATTGGAACAGACCTCAAGAATTATCTGGTCCATTCCAAAGGTAAATCTAACTCTTCTGTCTCAGAAAGAAGGTAAGCGGAAAGAGTTCTGAGTGAAAACTCATGCGAAGACACGTTTTCCCATGGTTTACAATTAGGCATCGTTATAAAATTGTGACTGTTATCAAAAGTTTTACTTTTCTTTTTTAATATTATCTTTAAACAATATATAATATGGGTGGAGTGTGAAGCCTTAGGATGCAGCCTGTAAGCTTCTAATTATTAAGTGTTAAATCTCAGTGGTACAGCAGGAGAATTTGCATCGTCATTTAAACCAATAAGGGAAGATCGGTTGCTCCTTTCTCCACTTCATTTTCTCTGCCTGAAGGAGATCTGGAAGTACAACTGGATCTTCTAAAAAATTCTAACTGACAAAATTCTTGTCAGAGTTGTGAAGGCTTGAATTCTACCCATACTGTTTGTGGCACTGAACAAATAACCATAAACCCTTCTGCAATTACATAGTAGTTTCAACAGTAATTCCTAAGCCTGCTAACACAAGCTTTGGCATTGCTATGCTGAAGCAAGAGATGTTTATTCATTTGTAATGAATAAAAACAGGTCCCAAAATAGAGATGATTTCACGATCAGAGAGACAAAAAAGTGTCTTTTCCAAGATACTAATGCATCTCTGTATCATTGTTCTGTGATGTTTCCACCAGCTCTAGGTAAAAATCAGGAAAAAATATAATAAAGTTAATTACAGCAAAAAATTGTTTTGAAAGATCAATTAAATATTGTTTTAATTGAAAATATCAAGTTCCAAATCAATTGCCAGCTGGTTTAAAGACAAAGTCTGGTTTCCTAAGTTGCGTCAGTAGAAAAACACATTTAGTTTGGAACAAAGTCAAAACAATTGGTTTCGTTAGGGTTTTTAAGAAGGATATTTCTGAAGTGTATAGGAATAATTTTGTCAATTATGACTAGAAAGGAAATAAGAGTATGTTAAAAATAGAAACAAAGTTGTCTGCACTGAAGGTCTGTGGAGGTTGTTTGATTTAGATTTTGTTAAATATTTATTTAAGGATGATAGAATTCTAACTCTCAGTATTTCTTTTTTCTTCTTCATTAACTATAAAGAGATATGATGACCTCATTCACAGATGTCTGAATTTCAGAAGTTTAGAGTCAAAAGAGATTAATCCTGTCCAAGAGGCACATTTTAGACAGGACTCATTTAACAAATCACAGATACCTAGAGTGTAGACATCTGCGTGTACGCTGCCTAACTAGCTGTCTGTGTAAAGAATTGCTCTGCACCTACAAACTTAGAGAGAAGGAAAGTCCTCTCATGCAGGCTATAAATCTAGAACAAGGAACAAGCATATGGTTATCATGTCTCAGATTGAAATTAAGACTATTTCTGCCAGAACCTTCTGGTACTGTTCACAGTGGTTACAACAAAAGCTCATATTACAGTAGTTTGCAAGAGGGAAAATTCCATCTGCCTCTTCCACTTATCCTTCGATTTTTTTAATATTTTTTTTTTTAGGTTTTAAGAATATTTTGAACAGATAAGTTCCTGAAAATTTCAATTGTTGCAAAACAAAGGTAGAACTTTGTGCCTGAGATTATTTTGTTACTTTTCTGAAATTAAACTTCCATGTCATGTGTTAGTAGAAACTTCTAAGCATAAACCCCCTTTTTTGTTTTTTAATTAAAATATGATAAAAACTGTGCCACACTAGTAACCAATCTACTCAGAAAATAAATACATGCAATATTATACCTCATTTCAGTGAATTTAAGTTCACTTTCATAAAGTAAGCAGTGTCAATTATTTTGGATAGGTACACTAGAAGTGACAGTTTAATGTTCCATTAGCTTCATAGAACATCAATTAAGACATGTTACAACAGAAATTCTAGAGAAAAAACTCAGGTTAGTTATTTCATCTACAAATGGCCTTGATTTCTTTGCATTTAAAAAGAGCCATCACATTAAGCAGTTGATGCACTTTTCAGAAGCCTTTTATTGTATTTTATGATGTTATATTACACACATTTTCTTATAAGCAGTTTTCTTACAAGTCCGTATGACCTCCTCCTGCTTTAGAATCCCCTCTGGGGATATTACATACACTATCTCAAGTTTATCAGAAAATATACATGTATTTTTGTTAATATTTTTCTGTATGTTTTGAATTCACTGACTTCAGCCTATCAGCCTTAAAGTAATCACCTTGGCCTTTGGTCCTCCAACTGTAATATCATGTTCTTCAGGGCTCAAAGCACTTCAACTCTGTAGACCAGTATTCACAGGACGTAACCCTCCCCATCCTCCATGACTCCCTCCTACACCTTTTCCTCTTTGTTCTCAATAAAAATATTGGCAAAGCTGTGTTTTCTTCACAAATTACTTAATGAGGCTAGAGGTGTTCAACGTTGCTCAACAACACACCATTTCACATTGTCTCATTGCTGAGATAAAGTGATAAAAGTTGGAGTTTCACCTGTCATTAAATTATCTTTTCTTCTGCTAAGAGGGATTAATTTGAACTCATCATGTGTTTTGATGTTTCATTTTTATTTATGTTGTGAAAGGAACAGCTGGTGAATACTTCCTTCCACTATGGTTTTTCTTTCACTATAATTAATAAAGCAAAGTATTATGGGGAACAAATGATACTAGATACACCATAGCAGCAGCTGACCAGCTGACATTGGATTATGAATTTCTATGTGGAATTCTGAATTTTATTTAGTAGTTAATTAAAATGGGAATTAGGCCTTGTCTCATTACCAGATTGTGGTAAGTACCAAAGTTTTATTTTGGGCCAGTGATGTACTTGGCTTTCACTTGTCTCGGGTACCACTTTGGACAAAAAATACCGCTGTATTACTGCACCTTTAAAATGAACAAATAATAAAAGACATGAATAAATAAATAAATAAACATTTGAAAACACATAAATTAAACAAATCTGCATTTTTTTAGCTGTTTTAACAAGATGGTATTTTTTTAAGGTAAATTTGATACACCAACAGGAGGCCTGAGTTAAAACATAGTCACATACTTTGGCTGTTCAAGTTCAAGGCAGGATGGTGCTCTGAAATGTGTGAGGATATTAGAAATGTCCCACATTTTATAGTCTTTCTGGGCATGCTGCAGCAACAGCTGAATGGTTCAACGTGCTGCTTTTTGAGGATATCTTACCCTTACTGAGGAAAAGTGGCTGGAACCAGAAGCCAGGATCTCTCTTCTGTATATGGATCTCTTCAGTGCCTGGCAAAGGAGATAGCAAATTTTTTCTAGAAAACATTGGAAAGAGATAGTTTTCAGCTGCCCTGTAACCTATGTCTGTTGAGAGTAAAGAAGAGATTAATATCTACATAATGTAGGCAAAAATAAAAGTATCTGATTCATCGTGTCTTATAGATGTGAGACATACTTGTCTCACTGAAACCTTTATTCTATGTAGGTTAGGGCTAACAATAGCTTCTAAGATCATCAGTCATATCTAGGTTCAGAGAAAGAAATCTGATCAAAACTGATGTCCAAAGCAATATGCGCCTGGAATGCAGAGAAAAACATTCCTTGCTTTTTATATCTTGGAATAGTTGTGTCATCACTCTGTCTTCTTCTAGGATTTCTACCACATATGCTCCAAGGCAAAAAATATGATATATCAAGAATATTTTTTCACTAATTTATTTCCATCTACTCTTAATAGAAGGGAAGCCAGGATGAGAGACAAATAGGGTCACCAAGAAGAATCAAAAAGAAACTGGTTATTTAAGCAACAATATAAATAATGATGCTGTTTTAGCTTAGGTAAATACATCTAAACAAATAAAAATTATTTAAATTCCAAATACAAGATGTAAGCAAAAAAAATTTCTGTACTATTATTAATGTTGTTTCCAGATGTCTTTGAATCAGGACGTGGAAATGTGAAAGTTTATGCCTCCCTAAATCAACTGATTGGCTGTAATTTGGGGTTTGCATTTGTCCTTAAATAAATTGCTTTAATTTATTCTGACATTGACAAATATCATAACCACCAAAAAGAATATGTTACAGGAGAATATCTTACAGGACGTTTTAGATGCTTGCCTGAAAAACTTTTCCCTTCAGGTTCATAGCAAACCTTATTCATCGTTGGTGTTATTAAAATGAAAATAAATTTTAAAAAAACAATTTAATGATTTGCTGTAAAAGTATTTTTATTACCATTGTTTTATAAAACTTTTTATCCCTTTCATCTATCTGTTATATCTTAATATTTTTAATATCCAATTCATAATAGATTTTTTTTTTCTTTAAACTTGTTCTCGAAGTTTATTAGCAGCAATTCCCAAGGAAAGTCTCTTCCTAATTCATGGTACTCTCAGAACTAAAAAACACAAAAATGTCCACAGTCGTAACTAATACCAAGATCCTACTTGTTCATTACAGCTACCTAGAAAGTTAACTAGAAGAATATTGACTAGAAAGTTCACTAGAGCAATATGCAATATTGATTGGTTGTTCTCTTTTTTCTTTTTCTTTTTTTTCCTAGGGTAAAAGTTTTTCCATAACAGAGGAAACAGTTTAGCTGTGAGATCTGAGGACTGTGGTAAACGTCTGCCTAGTACAGCAGGGAACACACACAGCTGTGTTTCAGTTGGTTCAGCCACCTACTGTGTCGGTGGCTTAAAGTTAAGTAAAAAAGGAAATGTAGCGAAACAAGCTGATGTTAGCCCTCAAAGGGAAAGAGTTTCTTTCTCACTGAAATACTGAAAAGAGCAATCTGTAAGAAGTCGCAAATACGGGCTGATACAGCTGTAGTCACTCCTGATCTTCAGTGAGGCAACAGACACATTATTATAGAAGGATCCTTACACAAAAACCCCGGGTTTGCTTTTCTGCAATATTTCTGAAGAGTAGAAAATCCTTCTCTTAATGTTCCCTCTTATTCTAAAGACCATCACCTTTGATTTAATAGTATCTTTTATTTCTGAATACCACCAAGCAGATCAAATCTCTCAATTCAGCTGGTGTTCTTTCAGAAAGCAGGTGTAGGAGGATAGCAAGAATATTATTTCAGATATTAAAAGAGTTTCTGTCTATACTATGAGAGGAACCAAGCAATAATTTCAGCCACTTCACAGTATGGCAGAAGTGTTAGTATTCTGTCAGCTTGTTACTTTCTTTCGCGTTATTAGCCATTCTGTAAACACCAGCTCATTATCATAAAAGACATAAAATAACCTGAACATTCCAGTTATTCTCAGCCATACTGCACAAATTCCACATAATCTATTTAGTCATATGGTTCCTATTTTCCATGCTGTTGCAAATATTTTATATTTTTCTCCAGCAAGTCATCAGGCCACTTGACTGTTTACCATCATGGCTTAATTTTGTGTTTGCAGCTGTACCTGTAACTGTACCTGTAACTGAAGTAACAAAAAGTTGCAGTTCAGTTTCCAAACACACATTTGAAGTTCTAGCTTTGCAAACAGAATTTTATCCCAGGCATCTTTTGTTGATTTACAATTTATGGAAACTTTTGACTATTTTTTGAAAATAGATATGTGCATAAAATCTACTTACAGTATCTCTATTGAGTTAGAAATATAATTCAATGGTAGTAACACAGTAAGATCACAAGTGGAATTTAACTGGAGGAAAAGCATATAAACAGTGCCAAGTCTACCTTTTCCATCTGAAATGAAGTGCAGGTATTTCTGTATTTTCCCTTAAACTGCAGAGGTGACGAGTGAGCTGGTAAGCTGACAGCACCTCTGAACACCATTTGAGCAGGAAATAAATGACTAAGAAAGAGTCAGTTCTTAAGCGAAATATTTGTGTGTCCATGACTGGTCAGGTGTGAATTCCAAGATCACTTTTCCATGGAAATCTATGAAAGACCAAATCAAAACTTCGTTTTAGTTATGTTAGTAGTGTAGGAGGTAAAATTTTTGCTGGATAGCAAAACCTTATTTGTCCTCTTCTACTAACTGCTCGTATCTATTACAAAACTTGGCTTTCAGTTGTAAGTCAGACTTTCATTATACCCAGCAAGGAGGACAGTTGAACCGAAATATTTAACATTCTGTGAATTTCCCTGTTAGGTTTCCTGAAACTAATTGAAAGATGAAATTATGTCATCAAACTATACAACCCGAAACATTAATATCCCTCACCTTGTCTGCTTAAAAGGTTAAGAAGTGTCCAATGAGGGACAAATGATAGGAAATGGAAAAGAGTGCGTATGTATATGCAATGCATATACAGAAGGAAAGAAAGGGACCATGCAGCACATTGAACTAGTCCTTACTAGGCTGGGTGTGCTACATTATATATATTTCTGTCAACACTTAAATATGACATTTTTCATCAGCGTACTGGCTGAATTTTACCTGAAGTATAATTACATAAAATTTCTTAGTCCTAAGAAAAAGAGCAAACCTGCATTACAGATACAAAATAGAAGCACGTTTAGTCATTTTTAGCAGGAACCAGTAATTTGTTGGCACTGGAAAAATGCAGCCCTTTCTCAATTTCAAAGACAAGATCAATAAATTATTTAGGTATAGAACAGTTGAAAAACTAGAGTACCAGAAAACCATGCAGTTAACTGTGAAATAATTTTATTTCTCATATTAATAATATCACAGTAGCTCCGTTTAAGAAGCGTATTATTTTCTTTTCCAATTTCAAGAGGTTTCTATTTGTTTGATTTTGTTTTTCTCTGGCCTAAAACATGGCATGTCACGACTGCTAAGAATGAGGAATTTTAACTTTCTCAGATTTCTCACAAACACTGATCAATGTCATGTCACGTCAAAGAAGGATAGGGGAAATTCCAAGTGGCGTCAGTTACTAAAGAAATAAGAATGACTGCAAGGAACACAGATTATACAATTTCAGAGTTCCAAGATACAAAACTCTGTATGTTATATCAACAGTGACAGTTGGAAAACACAAATTATGTCCTGCATGCAAGGAAAATATCTGTGGCAGGAAATATAAAGTTTCACACCATTACTTGAAATCAGGCAGAGCATGTGTCAGGCCCCCCTTCCAACCCCAGGTTCCATTCCCCCCAGACTTGCTCAGTCAGAGAGGGAACGGGTCCTGTCATGTCTGCAGGGCTAATTGGAGACTGACAAATCCCCCAGGGTAAATTCAATCAGTGTTTATTTGGGGCACAGCCAAAACAACAAATCAGTATTTATTTTGGACAGAGACAAAATAACAAATCAATATTTTGGGCACAGCCAAAATATCAAATCAGTATTTATTCTGGATACGGCCAAAACAGTAAATCGATACTTTGGGCACAGCCAAAACGTGGGATCAAATACTTGGGTGCACTCTGAGTTGCCACTTCCAAAAAGCTGCAAAAAACCCATCCCAGTCTTTTCAGATCACAATCAAGGCAGCTGCACAAAGCAACACAACTCAGATCTGATTGGATGCACAGTAGCGCCATAGAAAACAGAAGAATGAAAGGAGAGAGAGAGAGGAATGGGAGTAGCAAGGGGAAGAAGAAAGTAGTCACCACTCCATGGGCCTCTGGAAAGTGTGGTCTTCAGGAGCACGTGGTCCTGCAGTTCTTCTGCAGTGTCTTCAGGTGGGTTCCATGGGGTGGTGGGCAAGTGGCATCTTCCTTCTCGGGCAGCTTCTATTTATAGGACAAGTCCATGCCTCCTCCATTAGTTTGAGGAGTCGCTTCACTGTGAAGGTTCTCAAATTGGCGCATGTGCAGAAGCTCCTTTGGGAAGGTTCTGGAATTGGGTTTGGGGGCTCCAGGGTCACTGGACATTTAACAAACCCTTACCAGAATAACCTCTGCCTGAACCCTCTGGGTCTGCATGCACAGTCAGGTGCGGGGGGGGGGCAGCACCTGCTGCTGCACCTCCTCCCTCTCCTCTGCAGCAGCACAGTCAGTCCAGCAGGAGCCACAGCACTCAGGAAGATGTTAAAGGCAACAATGCAAATACAGTCCAATGATGTTTAATACAACACAAGTTGAATCAGTCAATGTTTAAGGTGACAGTAGAAGCAGAGTCAGTCTCTACAGAACGTTTCAACTGATCACAATAGAACATGCTGGGATAGCTTTCTCAGGCAAGAGGAAGGAATTCTTTTGGTCCAAATTGAAAACAAGCAGCACATTTAACATGTTCAATATGATCTTGGCTAAAAAAGTTCCTGAACTGCAAAGGAAAAGGTGCAAAACATTTCCAATCAAATAGTGTAAGAACTTGACCAATATTTTCATATGCTATAGTTAAATGCCTTAGTTATTTGTTGATCTCATTACAGCTTTACTACAATGGGTGTCTTTTATCATCCAGAAAAGCAATCTCAAATCTAATAAATATAAATTTAATCCTTACTTAAATTTCCTTGGAAAAATTTTCTTTTAAAGATTTAGAATTTTCTGCTAAAAGATCTATTTTTTTAAAAAAAGACAGCTCTATGTTTCTAGTACCTCCACTACTTTCTGTAGATATATAATACCAATTCTTTTTCAACTAGAGGGTTTTTTTTCCCCAAAAAAAATTGTTTTGCATCATCAGTTCCACTCCATATACACACTTGATAATGAAATAAAATGAAAATAAGAATGCTTAACTCAATTTCCTCCATTATTCCAACAGTGGCCTTTGTAGAGGAAAGGACAAGTGTGAGGTGAATCTTCGTACACAGATATGCACACAAAAATATAGGAAAAATATTATTATCCAAATACCTTTGAATCAAGGATGTGTATTTAATTTCCTCTTCCCTTGAGCCTAATCCTCTTTTGTGTTTTATTTCTTCTTCATGAATCCTAGAACTGAAAACACTCCTTTGAAACGGCAGTAACTACAAACAAAATCTGAACTGTGAGCTCTTTAGGTCGGTGATTGCAACTTTACTTAATTTCCTGGTTGCTGCTGGATCTGTGGCTCAGTATCCATGGAGGAATCTGCAGGAGGGGGAAGGGCATGGTTCATATTCTTCAGCAGAATTTGTGAGGTTTTGCCTCTGGCATTCAGGTTGGAATGTCCCTTCTGATTATGGTCTACTGCAAAACTCCTGAGGATGTGACTGTACATTTCAAAAAGCAGAGAAAGTAGATGTTACTTCAGATTACTTCTCCACGTTCTGAATAAATGTGTGCAGGCATAATGCAGGAAGCTGAGCTAAACATGTTTTCTTTTTATTTTAACACTAATTCTATATTCTAAAGTTGCACATGGAAAATAAAATATCATTAAGGCAGCCCTCAAAAAGAACAACAAATTTTTGCTTCCATAATTATAAAAATACTTTCTAAAAATATCTAAGAATTCATCTCCTTATTTTTTATTATGAATTTTGAGTAAGATTTCTTTCACTGGAGGCTGCAGGCATTAATAAGCTGGGATGATTTTTGCTTTCCTAGTTTACCTTTCTTCCTATTGCTATTATGTAGTAATGGTACTGTATTTCTATTATTTACTAGAAATAATTTTATGTTCCTGCCTGTTTCCTGGTTATTCTATATCTTGATTATTATATCAGGCCAGTTAATCAAAGGCATTTTGACATTTTCTGTTTCAGCTAAAATTCTGTTGAATGAATAGATACTCCTTTTTACATTTTTCAGTTTAGAACAACTGTATCTGTTTCACCACCTACACTGCCAAAATATATTATTTTATAAACGACAATTCAAAACTGCCTTGTATTTGGGAAACCAGCTGTCAATTGAAAAATGTTACCAATAAATTTTAAAAAACCCTCAGCCATTACCCAGATTCCAGGAAATTACCTTGAAAACCCAAGAAAAGTTGGCTTTTGGAGATCGTGGGGTACATATTAGGTAGTTTTTCCAGTGCTCAAATACTTTCAAGAAAACTTAAAACATGAAAAAAACCCTCAACCAAAACCAAAACAACAAAGAAGCCTTAATCTGAATTCTTTTGATGACTACATTTAGAGATATCTTAATTTGTAACTTGATGCCATTCTAAAAGAAACTCAGAATTAAGCTGTTTCTGAGTTTTATGACATCTAACAGGGCTTGTTCCCTTGGTCTCTTACAAAGAAACTGGTCTTGTTTTACAGGTAAATGATACTACTGTCTTTCTATAGATAACAAAATGTGCACAAGGGAAGACATATGTTGCTGTGACCCTTCTCATCATGTAGAATTTCGCGGTTACGTTTTTCAAGAATTTTTGTACCAAGAGGAAGCCTATGGGAACTGCGTGGGCACTGAGAGCTAAACGACCTGCAGGTAACAAATGCTGTTACATATATGTTACCTTTCCATGTGTAGTGAAAACGAACCACCTGAAAACATAGCCTTTTGTTGTTTTGGTAGTGGCAGTTATTTTTTTTTTAGTGGAAACCACTCATTGTAACATGAACAAATTACTGACTACTATTCAGCATACTACATGTCAACAAATGCCTGCAGAATTTATTTCAGCTGAAGATAAAATAATCCTTCTGTCTTGCAAAAGAAAGCCAATGCAGTCACATAATAGTAGTTTAACATTTCCCATTAAAACAGTTTGTGAACACTTCTTATCTCATAAAGACAGAATGCAAATATGAAGCTGATCCCACTGTTCTTACTCAAAATCCCTTTAAATTCAATGGGAGTTTTGTGTGAGAGAACACTGCAAGCTTGGACCAACATGTTCAGTGATCTAAACAGACAGTGAAGCTGTTCAAGAATTTTGTTTTAAGTGGAGTAAACATACAGCATGCTCAGCAGAGAGAAACCCGTTTGCTTTCACTATAAACACCTGCAAGGCAGGCCAGCAGTTAACCTTGCAGATTAAAAAGAAAGAAGGAGCTACAGGAGGGTAGTTGATCCATTCTGTCAAAATGCCAGATGGCTGTAACTCTTTGCTTTTGTATATTAAAACTTGCCCCGAGGCTTTTTTTTCTCTTTTATTTCCTTCCCTCCTTATATAAAATGACATGCTGGCTCCACTGCTGGACAAATGCAACTTCCTACTTCTTCTGCAAAAAGAAATAAACAAACAAACAAATAATAAAGGCTTTTATGGTAAGACTAACATCTGGTGTCAAGAAGAATTTGAAGAAAATATCATTCTTGGAGAACATCTCTTCACCTTTTCTCTCCAGTTTAATTTAACAGATAGCACATATGAACTCTCTTAAATCTGCCAGTGTGTTTAGTTTTAACTTTACATTTTCCTTAGAAAAAACAATATAAAGGAGAAAACCAAGTCCATTAATTCAAAATGCATGTGCATTTTTGTGGCTACAATATTGATAGGTTCTGGATGAGATTACTGAGATGAAAATTTGTAGACATCAAAGCTCTTTCTGCAGCATAATATATTAATTTTAAGATAAAACCTAAGATAAAAATAATCTTTCTATTAGCAATTCCCCTTAGTAAAGCCAGTTTCTCATCTACTTTGCTACTATTTCTCCTATTATGAGGTCCAATATGTGAACATGTTGGAAACTACAAAATCAAGGAGTGATATTTGTCAGCTCTGAAAAAATCTACATACTTACTGCGTATATTATGCTATTTTTAAGGTGAAATAAGACATCAATAATCCTTTAAATGTGTACTGATCATTAGCACTGCTCATATTTAGAAATGAGGCAAAATCCTTCTCAAGAAATGCAGCCTACTCATTCCTCTCAGACTTTTCCCATGTTTTAGGGATGAAAATTCTAGGATCAGATGAGCTGTTTAGCTCAACGTTATAACAAACCTGACATAGCGTAAGAGGAAATATGAAATAATTTCTTCCAATTTATTATGTTGGTGGCAACTGAAGGCTCTAGACTGTACTGTTTAAAGTACCTGCTGAAGAGCTGATTGTCATCTTTTCTATGCTGTCCATTGATACATTGAAAACACAGACTGACTTTGTAAAGATTTTTTAGGTGATACTGCATCTTCCTTCATGCAAATAAATGAAATATCCAGTTCTGAAGAAATACATGCTTGATCTGTGTAGTTTGCATTTAAATTCTTTTTCCTCTCATCACAAGAATCTTTTCAGTACGGAGTTTTAAAGGAAAACAACAATTTTCATCCCTGGTTGCTTTCAAAATAAAACCCCCAAATTACTATCAACAGTGAATGCAGATGTCATAGATATCAAGCAGAATAGTAGACTTATCTTCCTCTTAATCTGTCATCAGTTTTACTAATATTTTTTATTTTTTTTTTATCTTCACAGCCCAGTCTGAAGTGCCCATGGGTGTTTAGCATGCTGGGATAGTTTAAACACCACTCAAGCATGATATTAACTAACAAACAGAGAAATTACCATAAATCATGTTCTAAAAATTAAAAACAAAACAAAACAAAAACAAAACCCAAAAAACTCTTAAATGCCAAGGCTGACTGATAAAAATAACATTTTTACTACTTGAGGGAGCTACAGAGAAACTGTTACTGTATGGGATTTATGTTAAAAGGGATTTGCTTATGCTGACTTTAAGACAGTATACAGTACATTTTAATTTTTCCCATGATACATACATTATAAATCCTGAAAAAAATATTTCTTTGTTTTGTTGTTTGTAACTTTGAATTTTTTAAAAATATTAATTTTTAATATCTCTGCTGGAATATAAAATTAACTTTAAAATATCCAGAATAATACTTGCCCTAGTAACTGCTAAAATGCCATTCTGAGCGAGTTCTTGAAAAAGTTTATAGATACTGTGTTTAACAACTTTAGTGACCTTTATTCCTGCAGTTTATCTAACCAATTTTTGCCCCATTTTTAATTTTAACCTCCAACAATTGGCGATATAGAACCAAATATCATCCCACAAGTTGTTTGGCATTAGCCAAGTACCTGTGAGAAATGAGCAAAAGGCTTCTTTCTCACATACAAAGGTTTCCCAGCTAGGGCCATTGTACATAAACCAGAAAAATCAGGAAAATGTAAGCCTGATATAACTTGTTTCACTCATTGGTTGTACCTGGGAGATAGGCTTTCAGTTATTGAATGCTTTAGCAGACCACTGTTCTGTACAAGAAGGCATATAAGAGGCTTGACGTTAGGAAGAAGTTCTTTACTGAGAGGGTGATTGGCCATTGGAATGCGCTGCCAGGGGAGGTGATGGAGTCACCGTCCCTGGAGGTGTTTAAGGAGAGATTGGATGAGGCACTTAGTGCCATGGTGTAGTTGACAAGTAGGAGTAGGTGTAGGTGTTGGGTCATGGGTTGGACTCAATGATCTCAAAGGTCTTTTCCAACCTTATGATACTGTCATACTGTGAAGAAAGTGTAGACTTTTAGTGAATGACATGGACTCTTGTAATTTAATTTTGTGAGGTTATATTCCAGACTTTTTCATTTATTTGTATATTTGTTTTGATTTATAAGGATGATTCTTGTTTCTGTTTAAATAATATTCAAATATATTTTAGTAAGGTGATGATAGCATTTCTTTTTTTTTATGTATTGTTAAAGTGCATTAGAAATTGAACTTTTTCTTTTTTTTTTTTTTTAAGTAGAAACTATCAGAGAAACAGTAGTGTTTCTTGTGGGATTGTATTTCTGTCCAAAATCTAAATGAGAAATATGTTGAGAAATGGTTCTTCTCGTGAGAATTCTGTCTCAACATTTTGACTGAGTAGAATTGGATAACTTGGAATAAAGTGTTGAAGTTCTGAGATTATCATTCTTGCTCATATTGTGACCCAGAATTAACACTAGGAGTTTCTATTTTTTCTATATTCTCTTTAGCAAATAATTTAATATTTAACTGGTTTAGAAGAATACTCAAAATATTACATAATAAATAACAGTATCCTGACTGATGCAAAGTTGGTATTTAATTTGTAAGCGTTTTAAGAGACTGTAAGCTGACTAAAATACATTACAAGTGTATTTTTTTAAAGCCGTGTACCCATTATTTGGTGCATTCTCCCACTCTCCCTTCAAAAGGCAGGAATAATTGCAGAAAGAAAGAAAATAAGAGAGGGAGGGAGAAATCCTGTTTGTAAGTTCTTACTAGCTTGTTTTGATTTTCTTTTTGCATACTTGCTCTTGTTTCAGTGTTGTCATCTACAACGCAGCCTATAAGATTGAAATGTTTAAATTATTATGGCTGAATTTGTCAATAATACTAAAACTGAAAGACTTTCTGGACTTTCTGGAGCTTTTGATACAGTTCTACCTGCAGTTGTCAAAAACGTTTTTTTAATGCAATCTCACGTGGTCTACTGCCTATTAGTTTTTGAGTAAGGGATGTTAGAATCATATATATTATAACATATATAACATTAGAATATGAGAAAACATCGTCTCAACTTTTTATTTCAGAATATAAAAAATATATAACTAACAGTTAATAAAACAAAAATAATACAAGAACAAATCCATTCAGTTCCTAAAATTAATTAAATTTTCTTTTTTTTAAGTGCTTTTTGGAATGATTTTAACTTCATAGACTGGTACCATTTCAGGTAATACTTTTTTTGAGAAAGAAAACTTATAGCAAATTTACTCGTAAATAAAAAACATAGTAGTTCCACTTTTATAGGTGAATAGCAATGGTACAGCAATTGTACTGTCCTACTTTATCTATTTGAAGCTTAAAAACATGAAAGAAAGCCACTGACAGTTCTAAGACTAATGAATTGCATACAGACAATTATTGTTTTTCAACCAATGGGTATCACATGAAGTTAGACAAAAATTTATTTTGATACAGTTTCCTAACATAATGCCAAAAGCTACTAGTAAGTATGTTATTAACTGAATATCAGCTCATACTCGTTCTTGCCCTTTTTAGAAACCTTACAAACTTATGTTTTATTATTTATTTTTAAAATTATTATTCCAAGGAAAATCGGTTAAAGAGCACTTCTATTTTTTTAAAAAAAACCCAAATTATGTATACTTTTGGAGTGGATAGTTCAAAATATTTTATTATTTAATATACTTTATTGTCAGAAGGATTTAGTTCTTATATTTTCGTACTCCTACTTGTCAATTACACCATGTCACCAAGTGCCTCATCCAATCTTTCCTTAAACACCTCCAGGGACGGTGACTCCACCACCTCCCCAGGCAGGGCATTCCAATGGCCAGTCACCCTCTCAGTAAAGAACTTCTTCCTAATGTCAAGCCTAAACCTCCCCTCTAACTATTTCTAATAGTCCTGAAAATATATATTAGTCAGGTATCTTCCCTGTTACTTAGTCTATTGGGAACCTGCCTTAATCCAACCCAACAGGGTTTTTTGTTTCAGTTTGGTTTTGGTTTTATGAAAACATCAGCAAAAAAAGCAAATTTCTCTGGTTGAAGCTTGTATTGGTTCTGGCTGGGATGGAGTTATCTTGCCCCATAGTAGTTCACGTAGTGCTGTGCCTTGCACTTATATCTAGAATTGTGCTGATAAACAGCAATGTTTTGTTCCTGCTAGGTAGTGTTCACCATTGCCTTTCCAACCTAAGGCCAGTAGGCTGGGTGGGGGCAACAGTCTGGGGGTGGACAAAGACAGGACAGCAAACCCAAAGTGATACTCCATACTTTATGATATGCTCAGCAATAAAAACTATGATAAAGGAGAACAGGTGTGAGGGAGGGGCAGATATTAATTATTAGACGATTCAAACTGTTGAGGAGGGGAAGTGAAAACCTCTTGGTGGACACTAGGCAGCTGACCAAGCTCCACCCAACAAAAAGCTACAGCCAGACGAGATGTAGAGGTTGACGCTTATGTTAATGAAAATATGCATATCAATTCTACCTCATTTTAACTGTTCTTCTACAAGGAAGAGGAATAGATATTTTCTAGCCACTAGTTCATCTCAACTAAGCACGCCTTGTTGTATTTTATGAATATTTTCATTTTGTTTAACCGACACTTGCATACAGAAAGACAGTATTAATACGAAAAACTCCTGACCATTCTATTCATATCTGATACGTTGATTTTTTTGCTGGATTAAATGAAATTGAATAAACAAACAATACAGAGTATTTTACATTATACCTGAGGACCAAAGCCTTCACCAAATGACTAAAGAATTGCTGCTTGTGTTGTTTTTCACTGCTTGATTTTATGCTTTACTTGGTGTTGTAATGTTGATTGATAACTTTAGGGTTTTGTTTTTTCTTTATTTTCTTCTCTCCAGTGCACTACTCAGTCATTTATTGTGTATAAATTCACAGTTGTTAGTAGAAATCTCTTTTACCTACTTGAGTCAACATTACAAAATTGTTATCTACTTTTTCCCTACTTCCAGACTTACCATCTTGTAGCTAAGTACTTCTTAAAACCTACAATATAATCTCAATAAAGAGTAAGTTAGGTAAAATATGCCTTGAAATACTTGTACAAATCTCCAGCTTAGGTATTCACTTGTATTTTATATAAGTTATGTGAGGGATACTTCAATTAAAACAGTGGATGATGAAATATTTTCCCTTCAAGCTGTAACTGTGAAAGATATTAAAGAACATATGTTATTTTAAACATGCTTGTATATGTGAGTCTAAGTTGCGTCTTGTAGTGATAAAAGAGGGGTCCAATTAGAATCTTGGACCATCAGCCTTCATATATATCCCATACTACTTTAATTTTTCGTATATATCTATCAGAGGGAAAAATACAATTTCCTAAGTTACTACAGATATCAGAGTAAATTAAATAGAAAATGATTACTGATACTTAACAATTTTGAGCAATTGGAGGATTTAATGCAAATAAATTAGGCACTTTATATCAATTTACAAATCAGATGTCTAGGAGGAAAAATTAGAGCAAGGCTTGCAGTTACTAAGACATAGACTGTGCATAGTACAGGTACATGTGAGTTCTCAGTGGAAGTAGTGGCGAAGAAGCCTTTTCTTCCCAATTTTTACCTATATGAATAGGAGAAATTGAAACAGAAATAAATTATATTATCTCTGAATTTACAAGATAAAACAAATTTTCAAGAGAACTGTACGTGTCCCTCTGACTGTGATGTGTGTTACTGATAAAAAACAGATTATAGGAAAACTATATTGTGGGAAGGAGATTGCTTTGTAAATTGTCCTGCATTGTCCTATTATCAATAAATTCTTCCAGAGATTTTAGAATAATTTGACACGATCTCCCAAGGTAACTAAAATATTAAGCAAATTAATTTATAGGAATAACTGATACAGAGTGTTAATTTTTTGATAGTGAAGAGTTATGAGACCTCATTTTTGCCATATCAAGCAGGAAATCCACATATTACTGAGAATTCAGAATAGAAGCATCTATATATTTAGTGACTGAAAAATGAAAGATATGCACCATTTGAGAACAGCCTGTTTAACTTGAAAAGGCTTAAATTTTAGTTTTAATATCATGCAGAAGTATAAGGGAAATAAAATGAAGAGCAGCTAGTCTAACTAGTGTGAATAAATTTGTTTCTTTTTTTTGTACTATGGAAAATTTAAAAATAATTTTGCATTTTTTATAACTCTTACTTTTATTCTGTGACTATATTTGTGTGACCAAACGCAAAAAAAATTCGAGTGTCGGCCAGATAAAAAAAATAAAATTCTTAGTTAACGAAGGGGAAAACTATAAATCTCAAGTAGGATTCTGATTGCCTGATATTATTGCATGCTTCTTGCTTCTCAGATGGCCAGAGCTGTGTTTTGAATTGAAATTAACGTGTTCTATAATCCGAATTCCTGCCACAGATGCAAACTGCACTGACTGAAAATACTGGGGTTTTTGTATGTACCGGTCTTTAGATCGGAACATTAATTTCCTGCTTTCTTTATCAAGTATTTGTTGAATGTACATTGAAGTATGGACTTAATGAGATTGAAAGACATTAAAATTGACTTTTAATAGAATCAAAAGATTATGAAAGTATCTATTTTTCACATTCTGAATGACCGGTACTGGTTTATAACAGTGGCATGGATTATTGCATGCAATTTTAAATACTAGAGGCTGATTTTAGAAAATAAATATATAAATATAAATCTATGAAAATATATGTCAAAAGAAACAGTTTGATTTGTCAAAGAAGATATGTTTTCCTTTTTTCTTTCTGTTCCTTTTCTTTCTTTCTGTTTACTGCTGTAAAAATGTGACTATATGTGGTGAACTATTACTTGGCCATATAACATCTACCCATCACATAGTATGTTCTATATTAAGTATATAGCAGGTAATTATTGGATTAAAAATAGCTGTTAATTCCATATTAATCATACTTAAGAATTTGAGAACTTGCTTCTTTTGATTCGTCACCCCAAAACAAGATCTTGTTAATGAATCTTTCACTCCCTTATTATTGTAGTAGACATCAATAATTAATTAATTTATTAATATTTTCAATCCTTGTGTATTTGAGCATAACACCTATCCCAAAGGGCTAATTAAGATTTTATCATGTTTTAACCTCAGCTGGCACCACCCAGCCGCTCGTTCACTAGCCCTCGTCGGATGCAAAAAAGAACTGGAAGGGAAAAAGTGATAAAACTTGTGGATGGAAATAAAAACAGTTTGCAAGGTAAAGAAAAGCTGTGCATGCAGACAAAGGAAAACGGGATTTAATTCACTGCTTTTCATCAACAGGCAGATTTCAATCATCTCCAGGAAAGCAGGGCTCCATCACACATAATGATATCTTGGGAAGACAAACACCTTCACTCAAAAATTCCCTCCTTTTTAATTCCTCGAGCTTTCTATGCTGAGCATGGCATCATATGGTGAGAAACATCCCTTTGGCCATTTGAAGTCAGCTGTTCTACCAGTATCACCTCCCGTCTTCTTGTGTACCCCCAGCCTACTTGCTGGTGAGGTGGTGTAAGAAGTAGAAAAGGCCTTTACACTGTTCAAGCACTGCTCAGCGTAGCTAAAACATTCCTGTATTATCAAACTGAATACATAGCCCCATAATAGCTACTATGAAGAATATTAACTGTATCCCAGCCAAAACCAGCACAGATATATGTGCAAATGTTGCAGTGGAATGTATGAAGGATAGATGTGGAGTCCAGTCAAGGGAGATTCTTTTCTGAATTCTTGTTAAAAGTTTTGTTCGATCTATGATCCACAAATTCTCTTGGTGGTTTCTGGAATACATTTATAAGGTCCACAAAGGTGACTAAGAAAATACCAAGCTTATAGTGGCATATAAAAAGGACCATAAGTCATAATCATAATCACAATCATCATAAAAACGCATCACAAACCTAAAAGACCACAAATTTCTCTTTTAGTTTACTTATTTGCATTCATACCTTATTTTCCTTCTTTTGTGAAGATATTTGAAATTACTAGTTAGACATTCCTTCAGTCCATTTTTTGTAAGAAAGGAATCTGTGGTTTTGTTCCTAATATTTCCCTGATAAAAAATTTCACTTCCTTATGATTAAAGCCTTTTTCTGTGTTATGATGCCTTTTTTATGCTTTGTGCTATTTGCCTTTTGAATGTTTCTAATTTTTATATTAATATCATTATATCTTACCACATAGATAAGGTTTCCTATGCAACTGTTGGAATATTATTAATTATCATTTCTGTCAAAATAATGTAATATCTGTAAGACTGCAGGACTGGAAAATCTATATAGTATATGAATGCTCGGTCCTTTTAATGTCTCAGCCTACCTGGACATCTGTAGTCCTTAAAAATCAGAAAAATGTTTATTTGGTGCGGAATGCAGCAGGTACTCAAATATATAGTGAAGAACAGTCTCCACTATGAGGAGCCTTGCATCTAACAAAGAAGAAGGGGAAAAAGCATGTTGCAGAAAAAAATGAGTTATGTATCTATGATCACAAGGTCTGTGACGTTGCTATGAGTACAGGATGCTCCTCTCCCAGACTTTTGCCTTACTGATCACAAAAGCCTAGTTAGTAGTGTGTTATGGGTAGGGTGTTAAAGGGATAGAGAAGTAACGGAATGTAGGCACTCATTTTGTAAGACCAAGTAGTGCTAAAGGAAAATATTTTTTCATCGTAATCTACAAACAGTATGAGATAGTCAAGAATTTCCCATGGATGGTAATAATTACCAGAGATTTTGCTGCATATTTTTTCTAATGGAACAATAGTGTTTTAAACTAATAAATTTTTATATGCTAAGGAACTAATGTAAAAGCAAGAAAATTATAAAAATAATTTAAAGTACATCATTTTCTTCATAAGAAATATTTTTCTTCCTTAGTCTAGTAAAAAATATTGAGATACATCTTTTTAGCAGGGTGTCCTTCATTATTTCTCACATTTGTTCATGCCCTACTTTAACCGTATCTATTCATTATAGATCTGTTCAGCCTCTTTCCATTGTGATGAGTTGTGGTAAGAATGGCACCAAATGTCCTGTGTTCTTTGTTCTGTGGAGCTGTTGTAACATAAACCGGATCCTTGCATCATTACTTTATTATTTCACAGCATGAAACAGATGTCACAAAGAAATGGGCTTACCCAGCAAGTAATATTTCTATAGAAATAAGTACTCAAGGAAGATGAGGATTTCTTTTCCAACAGTCATTGTAATCGAACTATTGGAACTACCACAGATGGAGTTGTGTTTCTTTCCAATACACGTGCACCACCTGAAGCAAGTATTTTGGTCCTGCAATCCTCCTCCCAGGTTTCAGCTGTCTGTGATCCAAAGCATGGTTTGAACAGAGTACATCTGTGTAACATTGTCTTATACTTCCAAGAAGAAAGACAAAAGCAGAGAGAGAATATACAAGCTAGAGCCATGCAAAATAACAAAAGTAAAAATGCAGAGAGAGATGAAACAGTTTAGTTAAGTAACAGTAAATATTTAAAAGCTAATAATATTAGAGTCATTTGAGGATTTGAAATAAAAAATACTGGAATAAAATATATTAAAATTCTAAGGATGTCAGAACCAGAGTATCTCACCCACAAAGTGGATAAACATGTTTGAGTTGTCTGACTAAAAAGGACTGCAGTGTGTCATTGGAAGTTGATAGTTTAACATTTAACCCAGTAGCTTCTTAATCCTCCCAGTCTCATCTATGTGTCAGCTAGCGAGTAAGTGTTTTGTACTCTTACCTGGTATATAACCCTGTTACGACATGTTTGGATACAGCTGATTGAAAAAAGTGACATAGAAAATGAGAGGGACATAAATGTAAAACTTGTGTCTTTGATAGCGTGATTCTTAATGTGGTGGCTGACTAGACTATAAATATTTTCTTCCATTTTAGAAAGTTTCTTGGTTTCTGTATTACAATTCATGCTCTTAAACAATCATCTACTTCTCAGTACTGTGCTGTAATGCTATCATAAACTTTTGGCTAACTGTTGGATTACCCAGTTTATTGTTAGAATGCAATTTTTTTTACTAATACTAATGTGTGTTGTGTGTTCAGAAACATAAGAGGTTTCGTTATACTTCTATGTATCAGAAAACAATACAAATTTTACTCTACCAGACTAGCACTTGTATTAATGTTGCAATTTGCTAACCTTCAAGGGAATGTTTCGTGAATTCTGACACAAAAAATAGGATGTGTCCTATAAATTGAAACTTGAAGTTTATAAAAAATATGCATTACACTAATGTGTTACAAGGACATATCTAACTTGCATACCTTTCTCACTCTGTACTGTTATATTAATGTTGTTTCACTATGAAACATTGTGTGCTACCCTGCTTTTTTGTGGTTCACGTCTATTTCTTTTTTCTTTCATGTCTTATTTCACTGAAGTTTTAAGGGGAGCATGATAACTGGTATAAATAAAAAAGAGACGTCATAGAAAATTAAGAAAACTAACCTGCTCCTGTTCTACTTCATCACCTACAGCATCTATCAGATGCTTGCTAGGGAGTAAAATCTATCATCTTCCTATGTAGTCATAGACAATAAAAAACTAGTTTTGATGTACTTCTTTTGTTTTATTCCTTGCAACCAATACAATTGGCTAAATTTCTCTATAGGCAGCAGAAATCGTGGCAGAATAAGCTTTAATTCTTATTAAAGAAGTAAAAACAATTCATGTCCCTCAGCTGGAAGAGCGCATTGTAGACCACACTGAGTTATAGTTGATTTGGCACCGCTTGAAACTGATGTGAGACTGCAATGGAGCTGCCTGAGGAATAAAGAAATCATGTGAGGGTGACTTTTTAACTCTGCATTGTATTTTTATTTCATCTTATCAATTTTACTGACATCATAATAGTACGTTAAGGAGAAGTTCTGGAGATTTCAGGCCTGTAACTGAGACTAAAATATATCTATAACAGATAATTGAATTTGGGGAAAAAAGAGAGGCATCCTATTAGGGAACAGAAATAGTATTTGGTATTCTAGGTCATCAGCCACAGAATTGAAAAGATTAATTCTTAATGTCTTCTACAGCACAAACACCTTAGAAAAAAATCTGCCGTTTTAGAAAAATAATTATTTTGTGAGTAACACATGAATATTTCTAAGTCAGTAAGTAGTTAGTGTAAGGACTTTATTGCAGCAAATTAGCTCTACATTTGTTAGACTTGATCGAGAACAATGAGCAAAGCTGTTCTAATACCTTGCTTTTCATATTCTGTCTTGTATTTTCAGGTCCAGACTGATAGCAACGTGTACTCCCTTAGAAATTCATTGAAAGTTACACAAATAGATAAAACATATAAATGTTATAGTTTCTAAGGAATATATAGTCTTATGTATTAGATAAGTATTAAGGTAAAAAATGTGTGGGTTTCTTTGTCTAGGAAAGAAATCTATTAAGACACCAGAGTAACCACCTCAGCTATCACTAATAGTTCAATGCTTATAAAGAATATTCTTTTGTATAATTTATTTCATTCTACTTTCTTTGCTTTTCTTCCATGCCTTTATTTCTGCTGGCTTTGTGAATGTGTAATGGAGAACTGAAGTCTATTTTCTGATGCTTCTTGTTCTGCTTCTTTAACACTTACCTCGGTACATGTATGCTATGCATTAGACTTCTTTATTTACACTTTCTAAATCCTTCCTCTCTCTGTTTTGTAAATACTGATATGTGTACCTGTAGTTTAAAGGCTAGAAGTATTTCCCTACATTAAGAACAATTTCCATTGTTTTTCTTCCTGTCTGAAAAGGATAAAAACAATACTTACAGGACAGCAAGCAACTCCTTGCAAAGTGCATGTCTGTGCATCCTAGCAAATCTAGTAAACTTTGGAAAGTGAAAAGAACTTAGAGACTTGATGATTAATCTTTCAGCCGCTGAATGATGTGCCATATACAATGCATCAATGAAATGTGCTTCTCTAGTACAGCCTGACATGCTTGGTGTACTCTGACATTTCCTTCAAACATGTGGACATTCATTTGAAAACTATTGCCAAATGTAGAACTGTACTTTTCATGTTTAGATTGGTGATGGGTGGGACTCAGAAGGTTTGGAATTCTGGTTTGATTGAGATGAGCATCTAAATGTTCACGGTCTTAGCTGAAGCTTATTACGGCTACATGAGCCCCTCCAGTCTGAAAAACTGGGGCAGAAATCTAAAAAGAGGCTTTCTTGTCAGATTTTTTAGCAGTCTCTGTCTTAGAAGAAAATGCCACGAGATCAGCTTTTCACAATATTTTGGCACCTCTGCTTCTAGCCCCAGATACAACATGGCATTGAAAGAGCACATAGAAGCATAATCCTTGACTGAATTAAAAAAGAAAATTCTTTAAGAAAGTGAGACAATCCTTGCCAGTCCCTGGGAATATTTTTTCCCTCTCTTGAACTCATTACGCACTCTTTAGCCAGGCTCTGGATAAAAGAGATACACATATCCTTCCATATTTCAGTAAGTAAAATATATTAATTGTTGTAGTCCTTGAATAAACTCATCCTTTAGTGTGATGAACAGCTACAGCTTTATTCTGCAGTTATTTTTTTAAAAAGTGTGTGACAGTGTGAGTTAGTGGGATAGTCATGTTTTTCTCGAATAGCCACGCCACCGTAAATATTTATGCTAAAACGTCAAGAAGACATTTCACTTTCAATATTTTTTTAATGTTCCACTTCAATTGCTAAGTCAAAAACAGGAAACAATGAATATTTCACTCGGCTCTTCTTCACCCATATCTAGTTACTTTTCAATCAAGTAAGAATAATTAAAACCAAAAACAATGGTTTGAATTTCAAGACTGTTACATCCTGTTTAACGTTGGCTAAGTTTCAGGGAAGTGGATTGTGCACTTACCTCACATAGCACTTAAAGCAGAAGGACCTAATTCTGAGACCAAAAACCCCTGGAGATTTTCAATAAATATGTTCCTGTGGCCCATATGATTCCTTTATGTACCTGCAACACATCATTTCTACTCTACATTTTCTCTTGCATATCCCCAAACATATCTCTATAGCATTTGTTATGAATATTTTAATATATTTTAATACCATAAGTGTTATGGAATTTAATACTTAGATCTGAAAGAAAAAAAAGTTACGTTTTCCATTTCTTTAGAGTGTTTAGAAAGATCACGTCCAGCTGAATCATGCAAATAGTTGAAGGCAGTGGGAGATGAAAAAAAAATAAAACACAACATTCTCTGATGTGCAATATTCAGTTATGAAAAATAAGTATTTAGTTTAGAAAGTGTTTTTAATCCTATTTAGTATCTAATGAGTGACTTAATTTATTACAATTTCATATAGAATAGTATCAAACACGGTGCTATGTTAATCATAAACATTAAACCCCACCACATTAGGATACTTAATTTATATTGCATTCTATGAAACATGTAGCACTAAGGGTGGCCAAATATCAAGATTTTTGTTAAAGACTGTGTTACGATGCAATGTTTCTCTAAAACATTATATGCTAAATTCACATCCACTGCTTGGTACCATAATCAAGGTTTTACAGCCTGGTTTTTTTTTAAGTTCTTGTCCTTCACTGAAATATATTGTTCATCAATAAACAAGTATATATATAGTGTGGAAAATCTGGATTTAAAGATCTTTCTCTGTGAATAAAGGGAGATCTTGCCATGATGTATAATTAGAGACTGTATTCAAAGTATTAGATTAATAAAAAAGCCTATCTGCTTTTTATATATAAATTCTATATTTATATATGGATGTAATCATATACTTCTTTCTTCTTGTACTGAAGCAGAGAAGAAGCTATGTACATTGTCTGAGTATTTTACTAAATGAAGGTAACTTCTTTCATCAGACTTAAGTGTGGAACAATAAGTCGTAAAAAGGAAGAATGAAACTACTGACTTATGACAATACGAGAAACTGAGAAGAATTTTAGATAATTCTTCAAACAATCAGAAAAACTTTTGTTATAATCCTTTATTTTATGTTATAATCAGGAAATTAAAAATCCCTAAATGGTCAATTTTTCTTTTTTATTTTTCAGTTTTTGTCCTTCATTATGACTATGATTTAAAAAATTAGAAATATACATTAAATAAAAACATTGTGAGTACTGCAAAAAAAAATGTCGCAAGAATGGCTAGAGGTGAATAATGTTTGCAAAGCAGACAGACTCACTGCTTACAGTGCTGGTTTGGAAGTAAGTATTTCTCTCACCAAGACAAAATTATGAAATGAGCAGAGATTTTAAAAGATCTAGAAAAGATGGAACACAGAGCCACTCGTTTCTTAGTTAATATAGCAACTGTAATTAAATAGTCTCTCAAGCAATCATGGTCAGTCCCTACAAAATCTTTACAAATAGTTCAGAAGTACTTTCAGTGAGCAAAATTTGTCATGATCTAAATGTATCATTGGAAAACTGATTCTTCAGTAAAAAGAAAATCTAACTAATATGTTGTTAAACCTTTTAAAAATTATTAAATCACAGTAGGGAGGAAAAATAGAAAGAAAAAGCACTGCTTGCATGATAATGTTCAAATACCCTGCACTTATTTTAGCAAGGCTTAACAGATCTGCACAAAGATAGTTTTCAGAATAATTTCTCAAGAGAGAAAGCTAATTCTCACATAAAAGAGAAAGGAGAAAAAAAAAGAAGAAATACATGTCCAGTAAAGTCATTAGATAAATAAAAAACCCAGCAAAGCTAGTTACTAACTGTTCCCTTCTTAAACACACTAATACGACTGATGAATTCATCTAATTTCGTTTCTGAGCTGAATCTAATAACACTGCTAATAGCTTTCGTGCATATACCTGAATTTTGGCAGGAAGATCAGATAGTACAGAGCACATAAGATGTTAGAAATGCAAAACCATAGAAAACATGAAACTGTTGTATATAATTCGCAAAGTAAGCATGGGAAAAAAAAGTGGAGTCAGAGACAAAAACTGGTATTACTTTTACTCATGATTGTGTCAAAAGATTGTATATCAGAAACGAAAACAGAATGAAGAATACTGCAACTTCCGGCTGTCTCTGAACTGTGTTATTCCAACTTCATACTATAGGTTGTCTCATTTCACGCTTTTGGTAATTCAGCTTTGATATGCCAAAAGATGTTGGAAGAAAAAGCTTAGGTTCATGTTACCAGTTACCATGAATTCAAGTTTGAATTGGTCCAACTCTTTTTTCTCCAGTATATACCTGGAGGCTGTCAAGTACCACTCTATGTTCAACGCAGGATTCACTTAGATCAGATTGCTCAGTTTGGTTTTCAGTCTAAATATACCCAAAGAAGGAGATTTCACTGCCTCTCTGAGCAGCCTGTTTCTTTTGACTTCATTCATTGTGATTTTTTTCCCAGAAATAGTTAATTAGTATTTCCCTTGGTCCAGCTTGAGTCTATTGCATTTTCCACCTCTGAGAAGATGGGGTAAATGAAGAATCATTTAGGTTGGAAAAGTTGAGTCTAACCGTAAGGTTAATCCTGGCAAGTCCACCACTAAACCCTAAGTGCCGCTTCTACACATTTTACATGCTTCCAGGGATGGTGACTCAACAGCTTCCCTGGGCAGCCTGTTCCAATGCTTGACAACCCTTTCCGTGAAATAATATTTTCAAATATCCAATCTAAACCTCCCCTGATGCAACTTGAGGCCATTTGTTTTCATACTATCACTTGTTACTTGGGTCTCTATGACCAATATCCGCCTTATTGCAACCACCTTTCAGGTAGCTGTAAAGAGCAATAAGGTCTCTCCTCAGGCTCCTTGTCTCCAGATTAAACAATCGCAGTTACCTCACACACTCTTCATAACATTTGTGCTCCTGACCTGTCACCACCTTCATTGTCCTTCTTTGCACGTGCTACAGCACCTCAATGTCTTTCTTTTATTGAGAGGACCAAAACTGAACACAGTATTCGAGGTGCAGCCTCAGCAGCAAAAAGTACAAGGCAACAATAACTTCCTCGAAAAAATGACCAGAAATGTGTCACAGTGTTTGCCAGAGATGTGATGGCTTTCATTAGACAAATAAAAAGACTTGAATCTGCCCTAGAATTGCAAAGTTGTTGTGAACCAAAACTGTGTGAGGTATGTATGTCCCTGACTATACATGCATATATACTGCATATAGTGATGCTGGAAAAGAAACGTGTGGGGTAGCAATACTGTGAATAAACATTCATGAGAAATTGTGAAATACATGACAATTTACAAGCAGAAATTAGAAAGAGAGCTGGAGTGCACTATTCCTCAACAGTCATGGAACAAACCAGGAACATCTCCTTTCACAAAAATTGACAAAGATACCTCATTATGTAGACTACTCCTAAGGCTCATGACAGCTAGGTGATTTGTCAGACATGATGATTGCAAAGAAGCATTTCATTGGACATGGCATATGAAATGAGGTGTGAGTTACGATAAATTTCAGGTTACTTATGCCAAGCAGGTCAAACCTAGCAAGTTGAAGTTCACTTATCTTCTGTCACCATCTACCTGTACAGGCAAATGGAACAAATGAAGCAGCAGGTAAAGTTACTAAAATTCAATTAAAGATGGCAAAAGAACAGAAAATAGTGTATGACAAAGAATTCTTAAACCAGTCTTACAGAGAATATCAGTAGGAGTATATTACTAGTTCTGATGTCAAGATACAGAACTGATTGCTTTACTATTATTATGCAATAATAATATTATGCAATATTACTATTATATAAGGGTGCAAAGACCAAAAGACTGGGCAAAGGTCAAGTGGTAAAAGACTGATAAAATCTTCCCACCCTCAGATTACTTCTTAATTTCTCTGGAATCTGCTTGCATTGGTCAGACAAATCAATATTTCAAAATGGAGCACTGGTGGGACATCTATTTTATTGTTACCCTAGATAGTCCTTTACTAACAAGCAACAACAACAACAAAAATGTAATTTCTGCTTAGACACTTTATGCTGAAAAACCACCAGTGTATAGTCATGTAACAGCTGACAAATGACTAATAAGAATCAGAATGGAATCTTAAAATTTTTCCATGGTTTTCATAGGAAATCAAACTGCAAGATAGACTTCTGACTTAGCTCTAAGCAGTTGAACTCTCAAAAAAAAAATCCCCAACAAAAACCTCCTGATATACATGTTACCGAGCTTTGTTGGTTTTTTTATTCTATAGATGCAACAATAAATAACTTCCCTAAAGAGGCTTTATTTTGTGATTATAACGTCATGTGTACTAGTTTAAAGAACTACATTTCTAGCTGATAGTTGCTGGGAGAGAAGACTATACTGACAAAAAATCAAAGCATTTCAGTGTTTTGAATCTGTTCTTTTATATCTTTGAAAAAAAAAGGGAGAGAAAATTTAATCATTGAACAATGTATGATAAAAACATAAGAATAAAGTGTGGAGGCATAAAATAATTAATAATTTAAGAGCACTGAATACTAATGGATGATGACCTTCAACTCTTATACGTAATTTAGATCAGATGAGAGGAGGAGAAGAGAAATGTGAAACGCCTAAAAAAATATAGTATGATAACACAAGCTAGTATGGAAGCTATGAAAAAGGACTTTATCACTCATTTACCTAAAACTGGATGTAACAGCTTTTTTTCATTGTCAGAAAAAAACAGACAATGAAAAAAAGTAATGCAATGCACTTTGTTTTTCATGCAGTCTTGAACAAAGCACCTTAAAAGAACTCTTAATGAAGTTAAATGAGTCGGATGTTTTGCACAGAGTACAAATTATCTAACAGAAAATTCTGTATTTTCTCCTCATCAATAACCTTACAGTGATCAGTGTCAATAATATCTTTTAATGGTATATTTGTAATGTTTTAATGGAAAAATTAAGAATATTCAAAAAAAGAATTGCACATTTTGCTGATGACTCACAGTCCTTCATTTTAGAGAAGATCTGAGTACTCTGAGTAATTTTATAAGGGAATATGCTATAGGTAACTGAATAAATATATATTGGAGACAAGAGTTTGGACCTGAGAGACAGAGTACAAGGAGTTTGGAATCTTGTGAGAACTAAGAGAACACACTAAAACATGGTGCAGTTAAAAAATAATAATAATTTTAAAAGTGTTTTAATTTGATTGGAATGACAGATTTTGTTTTCTTCTGTCATGCCCACACTCTCACCTGGTGTTTTTCAATCTGCTAATATGTCATGACTTCAGAGTAATCCAAACCTATCAACATGCTGATACTGCTTCCTCAGCACCAAAATGTTTCAAAGTTTTAAAAAAAATTTGTTTTAGGAATTGAACTGGAAAAAGCATCATTATTTTCCCAGGATTTTCTTAGATTTTGAACTGGAATAGGCTGAAGATAAGCAGAACAGTCCAACATTGAGACTCGTGATGGAACATGGGAATCTAAGGTTACATCTTCATGAGCAATTTAGGGCACAAGAGATTTGCTTTTGATTTTCTCACAGATTTGCTTTCATCCACACTTCAGGTAAAAAGGTGTCAAGCAAAGGTAGCAGTGCACAGTGGGAAGCCATCAAGACCAATCCCTTTGCAGTAGGGTTCATAGGTCTTCCAGGCTTCTGCACATGCACGAAGTTCTGTTATCTGTATCAATTGGTTTGAACTCCACTGTCAGTAAAAAGGCAATGTAAACCTGCAGTTCTACAATCATAAAGTTACTTCTAATCAAATCCCTTTCTTTCCTCCTTTACTTTATTCCATTATGCAATGCAGAAACACTTTCTGAGTACCTACCTAAATAAAACAAGATAAAACTAGTAATATCTATACTGAGCAAGTTTGTACAGTAAGACCTGACACACTGCATAATTCAAGTGCATTACTCAAGGACACTAAAGGCAGAATTCAGCATCCAGGAGTACAATCTTTATAATTTTGTTAATGAAATGTAATCATCTGAGCCTTTGGAATACAAAACCTGCTAAATGTTCAAAAAAACTTACAGGGAGCAAAGCATGACTGGAAAAAAATGATCCCCAGGCTCATAGAAAACTATGCAAATTGTAGAAGAAAGGTATTTCATTGCAGTTATCAACATTTAGCGACAATGATCCGACTATCAGTAATGTAGTAAAATAACAGACATTCAAATATGGAAAAAGCAATAAAATTCTGTCTAAAATTACACATTTTGTAGTGTTTAAAGCATTTTTATTATGACTGGAGATACACAGGTGTTGAATAATTTTTAAGTTTTGACATTGTGTTATTAGTGATTAAGAGAAGCTTTAGAAACCTTAGATTTTCTGGGCTGATGCAGAGAAGATTGTCTGCCATGTACATTAAAGATTAGTCCCTGTGACAGACTCAAAGTTAAAAACTTCACATATACTGAATCTGCTCAAACGTCCATCAAGAAATCTTGATAAATCTACAGTTAGATTTTGATTTAGATTCAATTCCAGTGGATAACCTTTTGCTCAAGACAGAACTTTAAAACTGCATTTTTAAAATCCTTGTCTGATTTCCCTATATCATCCACATTCTCAGTACTGACAATTTTTCACTATTGCCTCTGCTAATGATTCATAAGTTTTGATATTAAAAAATGATTAAATAAGTGAACTGTTTCAGAATCATAGAAGAAGTGCTTTCAGAACTGCTTTTTATTACTTATCTACTACCTTTACTCAGGTATTTATGACATACATATATAATGTTTTATATGTATATATTTAAAATTTAACGCAGATAGATCAAACTTGAAGTTACAGACAAGATTTGTTTTTTCATCAAGCAGACAAATCACCCAGGTTTCTTCCCTGTGCAGAATTAGCTGCGCTACCAGTATGGACAAAACCTTCATGTGTGCAATATACGTATAAGGCTTCTCAGAAAAGGCTGCTGGGTGTTATTCATTCAGAAGTTAACCAGTGAAGATAGAGACATGTGACCATTTAACCTCTTCAATTTCATACCAAATTATCCAAAGGCTGTAGGTGAAGGGTATTCTAAGGCACTGGATTTGCATATGTCCATTCAGATACTGTTTGACAGCTGCAGGTAAGAACAATATGGTCTTGACATATCATCTCATGAAACAGTAATGTCACCTAATAAATACACAGAAAAGGCTGAAGTGGTGGTCAGGAAAATGAGATAATTCTGAAATATTAATGGTTCTACTGAAAGATTGTTTTCAACTTTCAATAAGGTTGTGTAGATTACATTCATCAAAATAGTTTAGAAACGTAATTTTTTGCCTCATCACTAAGCTTCCGTAAGTTTGTTATTTTGTGAACCCATCTAATTTTACCCTCATTTTACCAACAAACTTGATTCTATTTTTTCCACATAGATTCTAGCCACTTTAAGTTATGTTTTCACCACCTTACAGCTCAATTACTAGCATTTACTAGACTGCACTTTAATATGAGGGACTCAGAATCAGGATTCAGAATGCACCCGTCCATACACAATCCAAAGACAGAAGAGAACAAAGAAAAAATTGAAAGCACAGAAAAAAATCCCCAATAAACAACACCCTAATAAAACCCAACAACAAGAAAAAGAATGCCTGAAAGTAGTAGAAAATACATATTAATTCTCAGAGCATATATTTTCCTCTAACTGGCCTCAGATTTCAAACTGAATGTATTTGCTATGTAAGCAAATAGATTTAAAATAAAATTACCATACCCAAAAAGAAGATAATATAATTTATCTTTGAGTTTTTAACCAGCATATTGCTACCTACTTCACCTGCCTGAAGTAATCAAATAAGTTTCATAAGAAACATTTGCTTAAAGTGTGCATGAGCATTGCATAGCGTAGCATAGCACAGCATATTTACTGGTCATGAATTAGTGACATTCCATACAGTATATCTTTATATGCATTTTTATATGGAAGAGTTGTATATCTTAATGCAAAGTTTTAAGTTCATCCTAAAGAATAAAACAACTGTTCTCAGAGCTCTTAAGCTTTTGGATTACTTGTGTGTTCTTTCCTTCCTTGGTATGTTTTCTGAAATATATTGTGTATGATTTGTATCAAAACCTTGGGACTTACATTGATTTTATTCAAGGATTATGGTTCATCCAACTTCAAAGTTGTTATCTTGGGTCTCTAAAATTTCTGAAATATTTTACCAAGTTGGAGGGAAAGGAAACAACATAATCCCAGATCAGACAGAGTCTCGTGTGTACTGCTCTACGTGGAAATCGTATGCTTGCAGAATGCTGGTAATTCAACCAAGACTCACAATAAAAATTTCCAAAAGTAATAATGACTTTCAACAAAAGAGTTTGTTAAATACAAAAGCTGTATTTCTTGTTGCTTTGTTCAATTTTTATCTTTCCCCACCTTTCTCTTTTCTGCTGAAATAAAACAACTTCTAAGCTTGGACATTTTATTTTCATGTTTAAACAGATGGCTAATAAATGCTTATGGAACTCAAACACCTACCTAACCATTAATCTTCATTTTGACTAAGTGCTGCACATTAGTTGACACAATTCTATAGGGATTTTGTGAAAGAAAATCTCAGATATCTCCTCTCCTTTAACTTATAAAGTTTACCTTCATTTTATCCTACTGCAGATTCAGTTTTTAAAACGAAGTAGAAAATGAAGGACTAGGAAGAGATGGAAGCAGTAAGGCAATGGAGGAAGAAGAGCTAGAGCTGAAGTAAAAAATCTCAGTGAACTAACACTGATTCTGACTTTTAATTTGTTGCAGTATATACAAAATATTTTTTTTTCCTTCTTTTTATTTCAGTGAAGTCCCTTGTAGCAAAGAATCCTATCTACAATTTTTGATAAAAAATCTGCAACTTTGGAAATGGTTATGAGAATATAAAGCATTCTGACATCCATTTCTACAGGATAAATATGTCTTTTGAAGTTAAAACACTTAAGTATGGTATTTGGATAAGATAGTAATAAATTGAGCTTACTAGTTCGGGAGGTCAGATTGAAAAGGAAGTAGTCGTAGGAAAAGTCTATAACAAATCTGAGGAAATTAATAACCTGTGCTTGTCTGAAAAAAGGACAAACCTCACATAGCATTTTTCCTTTTCTGTACTGAAAAAACAACATTTGGGGAATTACATGCAACATTTCCTGTTTTTTTTTCATTTTTAGGTCTCCAATAGAACTTTTCTGCTAAGTAGACTGGGAAGATTATTTTGATTAAATTCTTGATTCATCATTCCTTTACTATAGTGATAAAAATTTTTGCCAGTTAATTAATTTCTCTACAACAAATGGAAATGGCACTTCAGAGTTCAGGTCTTTGTAGCCTAAGATCAAGGCTCATTAATTAACATCACTAATAACGGTCTTTTTTACTCCATTTCTTGAATGTAGGATGTCTTCAAATCCTGATGTGCTCAACAGAAACCCCAAACCCATTTAGCATTGCAGATTAGCAATTCACAGAAGACTGGCAGACCTTGTACCATCCCTGTAGGTGAGTATTTGTAAGAGGAAAGCAGCAAGACAAGGCTACAGAAAAGACTTTCTATATTTGCGTAATCCAGGAATTCAAAGTCTGGCTTTGAGATTATTAAATGTTAATGCAAGAGAAGTGAGTCTTCCAGCAGCTTAGTGTTTCAGCTCATGGTTGAAACAGGATTTTGACTTTCAACAGAAAGTAAATGTGACTCTCGGACTACAAAGTTACATGATTCAATTCCTGGTCCTGTTTGTACTGTTCTGAAGGAATAATAGGTTCACATCTTTTGTTATAGATTCCCCAGAAGTCCCCCTTCAACTGTCTTGTCGTGGTCTGCAGCACAGAAAATGTATTCTAGCTGTCCCTTGATAATGTCATCCATAGAGATAATACTAAAGAAATCAAAGAGCTCTACTAACTTTGATCTGACCCAGGCCTAGCAAATGAAAACACAACCCCCCAAAATATATATTGCTAGGTTTTTATTTCTTTTTGTCTGGGATACTTTCTGTAGATATACTTTTGCTTCAGAAAGCATAAGAGGGCACAGATGAATGTGGAACACTCAGTTTGATATCAAAATATTAGTCCTATAAAGTGATTAATATAAAACTCACTGTGTAAAAGTTTTTATTGAGCAGTATGTGTAGATTAATGGAGATGGGATGCTGGGAAAGAAGTACAGTTTGTTTCCCATTACATGTTATTCAGAGGGCACTGTGGTTTTAATACACTGCTCTGATCCCCATTTCTAGATTTATGCTCCCATCCATGACTTCAATTTGGAGTGAATTGTATCCCACAGTCTGCAATTTTAAATGCATTGCATTTGCAAAATTGTATTATGACAAACCAGCTATCAGAGATGTGTAAATTAATTCCTTGTTATGTGATTTTGTTGTTTTAACACCTGATGTGGAACTGAACTGTGGCATAATACAAGTCTGCTTGTCTAAAAATCTTCTTCTACTATTAGACAGGAAAACCAGTGGTGATTAATTGGAATGTATTGGAAAGTATGGGACTTGAGTGTATCACAGAATGACAGATTGACAGGGGTTGGAAGGCA
This sequence comes from Neomorphus geoffroyi, assembly GCA_033558235.1. NCBI lineage: Eukaryota > Metazoa > Chordata > Aves > Cuculiformes > Neomorphidae > Neomorphus > Neomorphus geoffroyi. Next base: position 1,108,352 of record JAUMJM010000005.1, read on the forward strand.
CTTCTGGATATCATCTAGTACAACCACTTTGCTAAAGCAGGTTCCTAAAACAGGTTTGAAAAGAATGTGCCCTCTCTGGGTAACCTGTTCCAGTGCTCTGTCACCCTCAAAGTAAGTTTTCCCTCGTATTCAAGTGGAACTTCTTGTTTTCCAGTTTGTTCCTGTTGCCCCTTGTCCTGTCACTCCTGAAAAGAGTCTGGTCCCATCCTCTTGACACCTGCCCTTTAAATATTTATAAGCATGGACAAGATCCAGGCTTTTCTCCAGGCTAAACAGACCCAGGTTTATCAGCCTTTCCTCATAAGAGAGATGCTTCTATCCTTTGAACAACTTCGTGGCCCTCCACTGGACTGGCTCCAATGGTTCCTTGTCTTGCTTGAGCTGGGGAATCCAGAAGTTGACACAGTACTCCAGATGTGGCCTCATTAGGGCAGAGTAGAGTGGGAGGTTAAACTCCCCCATCCTACCTGCTACAGCCTTCCTGATGCACTCCAAAATATCATTGGCTGCCTTGGCCAATGGGTCAATCCCTCACCTGTATTGTTGTATGTGGTTATTCCTCCCAGCATGCAGGACTTGCCTTTGTTAAACAACATTGGGTTCCTCCCTCTCCAACTCCCCAGTCTGTCCAAGTCTTGCTGAATGGGAGCACAATGTTATGGTGTTATCAGTCATTCCTTCCAGATTTGTTTCACCAGTGAACTTGCTGAGTGTACGTTCTGTCCCCTCATCCAGGTCATTGATGAATATGTTGAAACATGACATAGATAGTATAGATTAAGGGGAGGATACTGTCCTCTTTTCAGCTGGAATAGAGTTATTATAATATCATTACATTGTTTCACATTATAATAATGTGATTTAAGTAGAAGAGATTTAGTTTTCATTACAATTCCCACTTCCTTTTGAAATTAAACTTTAAAAATCAATAAGTAAATAGCCTGAGTAAAGACGAATCCTATGCATTTTGTTAACCTAATTATTTTTGTTTAATTATGCAACTTTCTTGCATACTCATTCTTATGTCTGTAATCCTTCAAGGTATCAAGGGACCTGAACTAGCATTTCCTGAAGCAAGATGGATGTCTACCATTGCTGTAAAATTATGGAGGCATTTAACAGATCAGCCGCTGTATGGATAAGAATATGTATATCCTCCTTCTTTGCAAGACTGATGAGTAAAAAATGAATTAATGTTATTCTCTTAATGTCTGTCCTTTAGTATAATCTAATTAATTAACTTTATCATTTAAATAAGTGATTGCTAATTGTATTAGTCTGTTTATGGGTATTCATCAGAAACAAAACCAAGACTATGAAACCAGCTTTGTCCTGGCTCTTTTGTCCTAGAAGAATCTCACATCCCCGATGGAAGAAAGTAAGCACTTCTTGACTATTGGTGTCAAGGGTGTGACTTATTTTTGTTGCCTCTAAACTGTGGATATTTAGTACAATTGCTTACTAATAATAGCAATGAAATTAAAACGTGTGTATTATATGTGTGTGCATATATAAAATCATCACTGAAGAAAATGTTTATTGTAATAGTTTTCTCGCTTTAGAACTGCACAATAAGTGTAAATCCTTTCTTATAATTATGGTGTCCTATCTGAATTCTAGAAAAAAAAGTTTGAGGGCCCTAATTAACGTGAATGCTTAGTTGTGTAAGTAGGTTATTTTTTAATTTACAAGAATGTAAAGCCATTAACTGTGATAAAAGTGCAGATATTTGGTATTTACTGAGCAATGCAGAATCAGCGTTTTTTAACAAAACAGATATCCCACAATAAATGACAACAATTTTATGCATTTGTATATATGAATTTCATCTTCAGGTGAGATGTTCTTGATAAAGAGGATTAGATGTGTCTATATATATATGTCTATGAATATCCTTTAGCAGGATTTTCTGTAACAGGATATTGTTTTATTCTTTCTTTATCACCTTCTAGAAAAATAAGCTCCTGATACCCCGCTGGAGCAATTATTACTTAAAAAAGAAATATCACCAAAATTATTTTGGATATGGGCCTTTTGAACAGTATCTGCAGATATAGACAGGGTTAGAAATTATATACTATATATCCAGAAAATAAACGATTTTGTTTCCTAATTAATAGTAATAAATGCTTCAGTTTTATTAGTGTTCTCCATCTTCATCCAGAACTATAGGATTGGGGAGAGGTTGCTTCTGGTTGGCACCACTTCTGCTTGACGGCTGCGGTGAGCGGGAGCTTCTTTGACTCAGTCCCAATTCCATGTGCCCTGTGCAGTCCTTCGGGCATAGAGCAATCATCACTACCTGGAATTGCTGCATAGTCCCTGGGGATCAGCATTGATTGCAGCGGAGTTGCTGTCCCCTTCCTCTCCCTCACCTTCCCCCCAGCTCTTTCGGATAAAAGGACCGGGAGTGGCCTCGCTAGAGCCCCAGGGCAAGTTCCGTGGCCGTTACTTCTCTCGAGGTGCAACATAGCTGCTGTCCTTAAATACAACTGCACTGAAAGGAGCAGGCATAGGACTTAATTCATTTAGAGGTTTTTGATTGTGATTGTTATTCAATCTGTTCTGGTTTGGGTTATATGTTACATATTTACATATATATTTGTAGTTAAGAACAGTTATCCTTTTCTATACATTTTTTCTTTATTAAAATCTCTTAATTTCTGATACGCATCTTAGCTTTTCATTTAAACTGAGACAAGGAGATAGGAAACTCACCTACCCATTGATTTAAGGAGTCTTTCCTGCTCATTTGTCTGCATATACTTTCAATCATTCATTCTAAATTGCATCACTTTGGAAGACAAATTTGTTGGCCCAAATTGTACTGTATAGTTTCCTAGTTCTGATTCCCCTAGAGGATGAGCACATTTGTCACAAAAGACACAGGAACCTCAGTCTACAATAAAGTTGATAGGTCTGCTAACAACTACAGACTGACTGTTTAAGGGTAATATTCCATTTCTACTCTTCCTGAAATTTGCATGTGAAAATATTTTCCATACTTGCATGCAATTTGTATTCATGTATCTACACAATGTGAATATGATATATTAAATACATATATGCATGTATGCATGCGTGTCTAAAGTTTATGTGTGTATATATAACAGGATCACAGTAATGTTCCACACAGCGTTGATCTTTTCTCCTTTTACATTATACCTCTACTAGTGTGACCAACAGATGTAGGTTGGTAGGCTTCCATTGATAAAACAGTGGTCTAATCATGGAAATTCATGAAAATTCCCAGAAAACGTCTTAATTTCCATGACATCTTTTCCCTGTGTAGGTCTATTATGCGCTTCCTTGACTGTCCCATGTCATGAATCATTACATGCCATACCACAGACAATGCTGCAATTGTAAATTAATTGAGGAGTTGTGATAAGAACGAAGTACTTCTAATGGAGAATTCTTGGAATCAGGATGTCTCATGACTCACATTTCTGTGTGGAGTAGGCTCTGCAAATGGTTTGATTTTATGGCTGTCTTTCATTTCTTTTCTTTTTGTGACTTTTTAAAATAGCCATGTGACTCGTTATAGTGTTATCAGTAAACTAGAGTCGTAGCAGTACAGCTTTCATGGAAGATGTGTTGTGTAGCTGTAAACGGGTATATATGATTAATAGAATTATGAACTTAGTGTCAGGACCCAAAGTACACCCACAGGCTCTACAATTTCTTTCCTGCCCTCTAATCTTCACTTCAAAATTCTTCAAATTTTGAAAACATTTCTGAATGTCACACAAAATGAATTAAGAGGACTTACGAAACAGTCAATATTTAATCAAAGTAAAAATTAGGGATGCCTTTTAAACCTTTTCTCTAGTCCCACTGTAAAACACAGAATTTTTTTAGAACATATTTCTCACGAGTCTGACTGCAGTTTTAAAATCACTGGCCTTTATGGTAGTTAATATTTTTAGTTTGCTTGTGGTCAAACAGTCCTAGCATAAAAAGCATCACAACTGGCAATCCTGATGACTGCCTCAGCAGGACAGCCAGGAAGTTAATGGACATGAAAGCTGAAATGGTTCAAGTTGAGATGCCCGTATTTATTCTGTTGGTAGAGCACATCCATTTTTTTCAGAGTGCTACAGATGGAATCTTTTATTAGAATTGCAGGGAATAGCTGGTTCCTTGCTTTTGTCTTAACCAGGGAAAATAAGCGATTGTAGGGACAGGAAATGAGTTTTCTGGCTACTGTTTTTCTGTGGTAAATTATATATTACTAATGTAATTGCTAAAGCCTAAAGACTTCTGGAATGACAGCCTATGGCATACCAAATGAAAGATCTGGATAATAAGATGTTGTGTTAACTCATTTTATATACCACAAACCTCACATAGTCAGAAGTTAAAAAGCAGACATAAAATGTTACATAAACAAGGGAACAAGCACATTTTAGAAAGAAGTAATTTGGTGTAGTTTTATATGTCACGGTAGGTCTGAACATAAGCCTTCTCTGTGCAACCCAGAAGCTTTAAGCAGAAAAGCTTGATGTGTGTGGGGGGCAGCTGAAGGCAAAACATATATTGCCTGAGGCAGTCAGCAGTATTTCTGAATCGTCTTGAATATTTCTGAAAATGCAGTAATTCAAAAGTGTGTTATGAAAACTTATATGAACTTCACTCTAGTTAGAAGAGTAAAAGGTGGTGTTACCTTATTTCTGCATGATACTAAGAATTGTATTTATCACTCAATGGGTGCAGAAATTCTTCAAAGAAAGGTCATATTTCAGATAAAATACCTAGGAAAGCAAAGTATTTATCATCTCTTTTACTTCTACACCAGAGAAGACCTCAAAGTACATTACTGGGAAAGAAAGCTCTTAGTATTTTTTTTTCTTCTTCACAGAGCACTCCCAAAATTAGTCAAGGAGCATAAGTGCGTGTGTGATATCCTCTTCTGTAGTGTAACATAAGGCTGGTCACTAAATTTATTTTTAGGAATTAACATGCTCCTGAATAAGAGAGATTTCGTATTTCTCTTTCTTACTTTCTTTGTACTGGATGTCAAGAATGGAGGTCGCTGTCTCCAGCAGCCTCAACCCAGGAACCTCCTGCCCAGCTGCAGAAGCCCAGCCTGGTGTTCCAGAACCCTGGGGTCTCTGCCTAGACTGAAGGAAGTGGCTGCTGCTCTGCTGTTTGCAGATTCCACCAGTGGAGAAGATACTCACCAAGTACCTTGACAGAAGACATTAGTTTCTGGCCGTTGTCTTTGTTAACGCTAATTGTTCTGGTTTTATGTCTCTGTGTGTTCGTCTCCATAATTTCCCTTGTCCTCCCAGCCGAGAAAATAGTAATTTTCATGCTCCAGACATACATACCGATTAGTATAAATGACCATGTTTCTTCTTCTCAGGACCTCCCTTATTATGCGTGGGCCAGGTTCATCCCTGTGTGTTCTTGTGTTCTTCTCTATGACTTCTTTGACCAGAGACCCTTACTGGAGCGTACACTCACCATCGTCATATCCTTACACTGTCCACTTCAAAAGGAGTTGATCTGGTATTGTGCATCTCACAAAATTCTTTTAATATATCTTCAAAATGTATGATTCCATATGGATTGTTCTCTCTTGCTAGACTTATTCCTTACTCACAATCAGAAAAATATTAAGCTGCTGTGCTTTCTTAACCTACTAAATTTGAATTACTAGTAAGCTCTTTCTCTCAAATGCAACACCACAATTACTCAAAACATCAAAAAAAGGAAAAGAGGCAACATATTTTTACAGAAACCAAACACAAGTGAAAGAAACTTGAAGTTTGGAAACACACACTAAAAGATAGCTTTTCACTACTGAAGAGGCCATTGTTGTCAAAATTTACAGCAACAAGAAACAGCATAAGATTTTCTGAAGAATTCAACTTTTCACTCCAAGTCTTAGAGATTTCAGTGTGAAAAGGTTTTTGTGATTTTTCTTCTCTTTTAATGTCAGAAAATTAAGATTTCCCTTTCCTTTTCCATTTTAGATTTATAGCTACCTATAAGGAAGCCTTATAGAAAAGACAGATTTTGTACATAAAGTTCAGCATGCAGGATTTCAGGCCAAATGAAACAATAGAGAACATAAAAAGCCCAGGAAGCACACTTTTATGGGGAAAAATCAAGAGACATTTGAAAGTGCCAATACAGTTACTTGATCTTTACTACAATAAAATATAAAATACAATAAATATAGATATACTGTCATATATATATAATATAAATAAGCAAAGATATCTAAATAAGTAAATAAATAAACACAAAATATTATAAATAAGTATATATTATAGTAAGTTCCTAAGTGTGCATTTGTATAGTCTTTGCACAACAGATGCCTTTAATTAATGGAGTCTGAAAAAATTTCTATAATACAATAAACAAAGAAATAATAACAAATGAAGATTGTGCAGGGAAGAAAACAAAGTCCTGTGACGCTATTTTTAATCCTATGATATCAGAAATTGCTTTTTAAACAATGTTGTAACATTCAAGAAATGTACAAAGATCATTTAAAGGCTGATGTTCTCAAGGGTAAATTGTACATAAGTATTCTGTTTGCTGTGGATGAGTTTATCAAAGACTATGCAAGTATATTTAAACTTTTAAAGCGAAAAATAGTAAATGAGCTTACAATCCTTAAATTAAATTTTAATGGTAACATTTAATTGAACTCTATTTTCTGTATTTTAGTTGCCCTGATACTGATCTTCAATGATAACTTCTGTCACAGATTGGGTTTCTTGTGAAAGATGAGCATCTGAAATTAAGTCAGCAATATCAAATACTGTAATTTATTTTTATTCCATTATTAAAGATATAACAAGGTTTATATTACATGCTATTATTGCTTTATGTTATGTTATAGAACATTATGTTCCATCAGTGTACAAGTAATCTCCATCAGGAAAGGACATAGTAATGATAATGTACAGCTGGGCAAGCAACTAGCTTTAGGAATTTTTTGAAGGCCAAAACCTTATAAAGAAATGTTTGACAGCTGGAAAAATAGAACAGAAATGTTCAGGTATATATAACAGCACTTTTCCTCATTTTCCTCGAGAGAGAAAAAAGAGTTTTCACAGGATCAAACCTTGCATTTCTTTTTATCTTGCAAAATATTTTATGGAAATACAGAATTCAGAACTGAGCTAATTGAATGTTTTAACTGACTTCTCAGTTTGGTCCTTCTCTTATACCTTTTGACATGTGCTTCTACCAACACCCTGCTCTACCAGTATACTATAAAATTCCTGAAAGAAACTCCACATAATAGGAAGAGAGAAATGGAAGGGAAAGGAAAAGGGAAATTGATGGCCAAATAAATGAAAATAAAGACGGGTTTGTGAGATGCACATTCCCAAAACAACTCCTTTTGGAACTGAATTCTGCAATGGAAATGCAGTCACAGGATGAACTGTGACAAGGAAATACTTCCTACATGTAATATATGGCTTTATAAATGGTGTTTGCAATTAGAGATAGAAAATCAGCAATTATTTTGATGAGAGTTATTCACGTTAGAAATCAAACAGTACATCTTTAAAGCGGAAAAATAGGAATACCTTCATTAATACAAATCTTGCGAATAACTACACAGCTAGAAATACAGATTTCAGGTTCGTAGTGATTAAAGTTTTACTTAACAGGAGGTAATTCAATCTTAACAGTTTGTAGAGCTCTTTATCATATTCAAAACTAATATAAAGAAAACAGGTTACATATAGTAATAAGCTACTGGTATTTAGATCTGTCAGAATATGACTAGGAAGTAGGAATAAAATTTACTGTACCATCAGCCCCAGGGACAAAGATTCAGCATTAAATATAACAGGACCTAATTTTTTAACCTTTCTCATATTTATGCTTACAACAAAAGTCTGAAGAGTTGTTGGACAAGACTTGACACGGAATATGGGATGAAGTAATGCCCAGACATACGTCAATTGGCATTGATTGGACATGTGTTTTGCCCTCTTGTATACTATGCTGGACACCAGACTTGCTACGATATCTAAATCTGTACTGTGTTGCTGGCAGCTAAGTCTCAGCTCCTTCAGGAGTAGCAGTCAAAGACCAAATTGGGTACCCCAGATGTAGATAGCTGAGCCAAGACCATGTGTTGCAGGTACAAAACTACAACTGACTGCAGCCTGGAGGTTAAAATTCAGATAGCTTGTTCTTACAGAAAGGTAGGGATATGAGGAACAGGTAAAGCAAACTACATGATTACAGCTATTCAGCCACCATCACAGCAGGCAGACCTGCCCCTTATCAGAGCAGTCTGGAGCAGCAAAATAAATGTGTTGTATTAAGCGTACTGAAGTGTGCCTGATTAATTCTGCAGCCAGGGGCCCAGAGGGGCTTGGGATGTTTGTCCTAGTGTTGACAAAGGGGACATCTTGTGAAAGACAGTGGGCAGATTAAACTTTATATAAAAAAAAAACGCTTTATAAAAAATATTTTTTTTAATCCTGAGAGAAAAGAATAAATGATAAATAAACACTGTTAGTTGAAATACAACTACAGAGAGGTTGCCAAAAGAAAGAAAAGTTAAATCTGACTAGAACAGCCGAAAATAACTAATCAGCATAGCTGAAGTTTTTTACAAAAAGATTAATCTGTAAGGAAAGTGAGGGAAGACACCTGCTGCTTGAGAGGTTCCATTCAGAGAGATGAGGAAGTTCACGGGTTCACATATCTCTGTAACTATGACAACAGTTAGAAGCTCTTTTGTAGAAGTACGAAGCCAGGAGCTTGGCTGCCTATCACTGCCTTCAGCAAAAGTAGACTCAAAGCTGAATGAAGAACTAAAGTTTTAAAACAATTTATTTGTTGCACATCCAAAAGTATTTTAAGCCAATTCAAAGAAAACATTAATCAAAATTTCAGTGAAAAGACTAGAGCAATAAGCTTTAGGTCAATTTTCTTTTTTACACTTTGTATTTTTTTTTATGTCAAAAGAAATACTTTCCCTTGATCTTGACTATATAAATATTTTTTGAAAATAGAAAAGAGAAAAGTGATACAAAAAATATTTTTTAAAAAATTGGATGGTTGTGAAGGGTATTTGCTTTTGTTGGTGTAAAAAGTCTATATGCATTTAGAAAAAGTTAGTTTTCATTTTGTAAAAGATATATTTTTCAGGCAAAAAACCCCCATTTTATTTAGACGTTTTCACATACTTATCACCCAAAGAGTATTTGTAGTTCACAAAACTGAAGAAATTTTCCTTTCTACCTCCAATAGAAAATAACTGATTTTTAATAGTTATTTGTCTCCTTTTGGCTGGTGTAGGTTAAATTAGTTTTGTTGATTCTCAGATAAAAGAAAAAAACTTAAAATAGTGCAACCTATTTCAGAGTTCATCCATCTGCAACTAGTTAACAAAACCTTCTTTCCTTCAAAAAAATTTGCTTTTTGTAACAATAAAAATAATTGCTACCACCCCCACCCCCAAACTAGTGTTTGTCTAAAAGATTTGCTTCCTATTTAGATAAGTTTCATGAATGAAGTCAGTCAAAGTGTTTAGCTTGCTTGGCATAAATAATTGGCTTTGCTGTGTGTACTCAATAAGCAAGATAAAAATCAATATGTGTAAGCATCATGAAAACTACTTCACAATTAGAGTTAAGATCACGAGCTCCTCTTTCTTGAACTGAAGGCCTAGAACTACTGATTTGAAGAATTGAAAGTCTGTGGTTTAACTTGCAGCCTAGTTCAGCTGGTGGGTATGGCAACTCATTCCCTAGAGATGAAGGTCTCCAAACCACACGTTAGTCTCTGTGGAGAATTTCAGTATCACTGTGATTAATGTACAAATAAATTTTTGTGTGGAGGAACAGACAAGTTTTTCAGTAACTTCAATGTTTGTTTCAAAGGACGTCCAAATTAGACCGACATTGAATCATGTTGTAACTCCTGGACAGTCAAGTTTTGTTCACAACACCTAATCCTTTGCTACAATGTATACTTAAATGCTTCATTCCCCCTTCTTCCTTCCTTCTCCTAACCGTCAGACAGTATTTAAATGACGTAATCAATTTTTGTCAAAATCAATGTATGTTTCTGCAGTAACAGTCACCACCAAATAAGTTTATTTCAACATAGTTTTCAGCTCTAGACTCTGAATGCTTACTCTTTCTTTCATGAGTTTTTCTTTTTTGTTGGATGCAGAATTCTTCTCTTTTGAGGCACACTGGTACTCGCTGGCCTGATTTTAACACTTAGCTAATCTGAAGAGGCATGCAATAGAGGGTTTATTCATACTTTTCTATTCATATTTCCTTTTTGTTATACTTGCATTTCACTTTTTTCATTTTAAATATGATTCAGGACTCAATATACTTTCCCTTCATTGATTGTGCTGGGAATGATCTTTTTTCACAGTTTGCACATATAGGGCTGTTTCACGAGTCTGGTTCTTGAGATCCATTTCTCAAGGTCTGCCACCTCAATGTGTATTCTCAGAAGTGGTAAAGCATGAAAAAAGATATTTTAATTTCATGAAACTGCCCCTACAGTTGTAGATGTAGAAGATATAATATGTGAAATTTATATAAAGCAATGTATATGAAGTTTAAAGAAGGTACCTGCGGTTGATCTTGTCCAGGTGCAGGACTTTGCACTTCTCTTTTTTGAAGATCATGAGAGTCTTCTCAGCCCAGTTCTCCAGCCTGTCAAGGTCCCTCTGGATGGCAGTATAATCCTCTGGGGTATGAGCCACTCCTCCCAGTTTTGTGTCATCAGGAAACTTACTGAATTGCATGCTATCCCTTCACCCAGATCACGTAAAAATGTCTTTGATTACGTTTTCAACCATTTGAACGGTGTTTTTTATGTAGATTTCCTGACAAAACCACATTTTTTAGGTGTTTGGTTTAATACATCCAGAGGACATTAAAAAAATCAATTGAAGACAGGGAGGATTGTCATTGTTTACTTCACAGTATCGCAATCTCATCATTATGGCAAAAGAAAATGACATTATTGTCCTTCTAATACAGAAATAAATGTGGAACATAAGTTATATGATTCCATAGTGAAATGATGTCAATGATTTCAAATTATTTCATTTTTCAACACTCATTGATGCACTCATTGTTCTAGATAACCCACCTTTCAAAACAAAGGTGTAAGTGATTTTCTTTATAACACAATCTCTCTCTACATACACCGTGAGACCACACTGTTGAAAGCATTCATGGGAAAAAATAAAAGAAAGAGTAACCGATGACTTAACGTCTGCTGTATTTTAAGGTGTTTATTAGTATTACAGGAAATGAAAGGCTGGAAAATATAGAAGACAGAAGGAAAGAAACAGTGGGAACTGAGACTTATCTGCAAAGAATTTAAGGAAGGGATGATGAGTACTGCTTTTAGGAAAAAAACAGGTGGAAAAAGGAATGAAAGAGGTGAGCAGAAAGAGAAAGTGTTATGGAAAGAAATGACACATTAGCAGAAAGAAAGATGAACAGGTATGCGGCGGTTAATTTCTGATCCCAAGAAAAGATGGAAGAGGAAAATTTAAAGACTCTTGTTCCTTTTCAGGGCATCTAACAGAATTTTAGGAACTTGTTTACCAGGATCAAAAGTATAACTTAATTTGATTTTAGTTGATTTGATTTTCTTCAGAGGATAAGTTCACTATTACATTCCACCTTTGCTTCTTGATGGGTAAGACTGTATGTATGGGTAGAGTTCATTACCATTGTAAGGCAGGCTAGTAAAAAAATACCACTAGTAGATTAATAATAATCATTCATTTTGTGGGAAGGTGTATGGAAACCAATTTATTTAAATATTCAACCTTCTTACCTTTTCCAGATTGAATATTAAACGATAGGACAAATTTAAGACTTATCTACTCTTCTTATAGATCTCTATTAATCTTGCCATCTTCAATGGGATATGCAGAATACAAATCAGATATGATTTTGGCTTAATGGAGAACGTCTTATAATTCTTCAGAGAAAATTCCAATTCTTCACGTAGAAATTTTCTTTGCAAGTTAGTGCCACTTTCACTTGTACATAGCAAGAATGAAATAAGGAGTGCAAGTCTTATAATCTGTAAGAATTAAATTATAACTTTTAAGTACTTTTTATTGTATGTGCTCTATGTTTTGTTAATGAATCCCTAGAATCTCTTAGTAAAGGGAGAATCTTATATTTTTTTCCACATATTATGGAAATGCAAAGAAATAATTTCTACTCTGGAAAATCTGTAGTCACACTAGACTTGCATACAAACAACCATCAAGGAAATGCCTTAAAAGTAAGGGGGTTTGTATATGATTTACTTTTATTCTTTCTTTAAATATTTCTAAATATTTCCTGACATTACTTTCAGTATAAATACTTGACAGATGTAAAGAAAGCATCAGCTCTTAAATAATCCTAAAAGAAATATTTCAAGGTAAAATTTTGCCATAATATTGGCAGGTGTTTTTGCTCTGAAAAAGTATTTGGACTCCTTTCATATTTTTGCATAATTCAAATAATCCATTGATTATTTTAGATTGCATATGGCCATTTTATTTCTTTCTATTCAGGTTTACAAGGGTTTTAAACAAATCTTTAATAGCATTTAATTAAAATGACAAAGGTTTATTTAATTATCATAAAGCTTGATGTTCATAGATCAAAGAGGTGCTGAAAATATCACATTTGAGTCTGAACATTTAAAATACATTTAAATAAGAGAGATAAATCGAAATGTCCTGTATTTCTCTCAGATTAGAATATAGACAGAGCTGAGATCCCAAGACCTCAGGCAGAAATTCAGAGTTCCCACTAGACAACGAAAGTATTTGAAAATCAAGAGGCTCTTCTTTGGTAAGTAAAAATGTTCTTCAAGACCGTTAAAGATATATATTGCATTCCTTTTTTTTTTTTTCTTTCTTCTCCTGAGGAGTCTATCTCACTCTCACACTCGATTATAATCTATATTTAGAGACTTTCTTGAATATTGATTGCTTCTCCAGTATAGCCTGAATCACCGGTCTTACTCTAAGCATGATGAACGCAAATACGATTGCACTGGAACTCATTAAAAGCAGAGATGGCTACTTTTTTTTTTTGCATAATAAGCTCATGATTAAAGCATTAGCCCCTCAGTTGGAAAAGTGAATGTCTGTGGAACACAGTATCCACCACACCACAGGACATATTGGCAAGAAATATTTTCATGATGGAGTTAGGTCTCTGTTCAGCCAGGACTCCAGTACCCATAAAACCAAAAGGAGAAAAGGCAATAGGTTAGAACTAATAGGAAAAAAGGACAGGAAAGTTCTTCTGATTTCTCTTCTAGAATTATACAGATTCATAACCAGTTTTAGTTCATTGTGGGGTGTACAAAATGTTGTTTGGTAGAACAGAATGGTAATAAAGAATCTCAGTTTTGAAAAGCAGTAGAAACCATCTGACTCTTATAGACATCTATTTTATGCACTGAAAATTGTCTTTTTTATATTTTTACATTTCATATTTTATAATTTTTAGTATTATTTCTTTCTAATTTATTTATTTGAAAAACTGTTTTCTGTGCTCAGAATCCTTTGAAAACTTTGGACATTATTCTTATTTATGGCATGGTGTCTCGTGTATGCACATATACACAAATGCCTATCTACAAAATCATGTGTATTAACAACTAGAAAGGAGTTTCTGTGTGTATATCAACCTACTTAAATACATATATGTATGGTGATAGGGTAGCTAAATTTGGCCAGCTACTGGAGCATCCAGTTATACAATGGGCAATCTTCCTGCCAAAGCCTCGTAGACTCAAGGTTATTTGGATCCCTGTGCACAGATACAGTCGGTAATGAGGTGGAGCACATATTCCCTCGACCATTTTTGGTGACTTTAACTCCAGGGACAATGGTCTTATCACTTTTCTTGATTTTCTTACGAGTAACAAATTCAATGTACTCTGTTCTTCACAGATTATGTTTCTTGGTTGCCCTGAAAAGCATTGCTCATTTGATCTTCACAAAGCCTTTCTAGTCAATTTGATTAGCTTTTAGTCAGATAGTATCTATATACACGTATATATTTAAAAACCACACATACACAATGCATACATACATATAGACACAAACCCTCAAAACCTCTCTATAATGTCTTGGGTGATGTGTTGAATTCTGATGTTTCATCTCAAAAAGGATTCATTTTAAGCGTACAAAGGCTTAACAAAAAGGATCCTATATATGTACAATGGTTTTTGTAAAACGAATGATTAAGTAGAAAAAGAGTTTTCTACTTGGAAAAAGAGAGGACTTATAAAGTTATGAATGTCATGGAGGAAGTGAAGAGAAATTGCTCACTTTCTTTAAAACCAGTAGTTGATACCAAATGAATATGACAGGTGGCAGGTTCTAAAGATGCTGGAATAGATACTTCCATGTGCAGTGTGTAGTTAAATGACAGAGCTCAGAGCTATAGATACTGAAAATTTCTGTGGATTCAGAAAGGAATTGGTCAAAATCATGGAACAAACCCAATAGTTGTTAAACACAAATATACTTAGCTGCTGGAGGCTGGAAAGGTGTTATGGGAAACAACCACCCAGCACTCGCCTGGCTCTTTTACCCTTTTCAGATGTTCTTGCATTCTTTTACCAAGTACTTGAACTCTGCTCAGGTTAGTGCTTCTATGTTTTCAAATATATTTCAAAAATAAGACATAAATTAATTTTACACATTATGTTATTATTATGCACCTTGAATATACACTAAAAATATGTACCCAAATATTTCAGTTTGATTCTTTATGTTTTAACCTAAATGATGTGGAACAGCCAGATTAGGAGAATCAAGATTTCTACAGTAAGTTATGAAGTTGTATTAAAAGAAATTAATTAAACAATTTTAACTTTTTTTCATGATTTTAAATAAATATATTCACCAAATATATTTCTTAATAATTAATTTAACATACTATTATACAATACATGCAATATAATTTTAGGTTTAGATTAAAATTTGGCATTAACAAAAAATAGTTGGCAGTTCTTTGAAATAAGATATTCAACGGATTAAAGAATGAACTAGAGGTGAAATAGTGTTCCTGTTATATTCCTTTTCCCATTTTTCCCATCTTTCTGTTTCTTTCACAGATATAAACATTGAAAGCTATTTATTCAGTTGTTGCACAAAATCTGTAAGATACAAACCCGACAAATCTAGAACAGAAGTTCTATCAAAAAACTTAGAAGAGCTAAAATAAAATCCATATGATTTTAATAATGAACTATGAAATAGAAGGTAATGTTTGCTCTCCACTCTCATCTTACTTCCTTTTGGTAAGTTTTGACTACTCTCTGTTAAATTGATGGAAACTCTGATTGCATGTGGTGCTGAGGCACAACAAAGCATGTTTAGTTGCAGAAATTCATTAGAGCATGTTCAATGATTTCCAGTGATTATACCTAAAGGTACAGATCACACCTGAAGTATTTCTGAATATATCCAAAGGCATAAATCATCTTGCAGGTTTTGAAGGTCATCGTACGTGATACATGATCCCTAAGGATACTTTTTTTTTAGGCAATTTTTACTGCTTAGTTTGATTCTTTTTCTCTGTCTTTTTTTATTTATTTGTTTATTTATTTTTGTTAAACATACTGTCTCCATGGAGAAACAAACAGTTAATAATTAAGTGTACTCTAGTATGTATGTACAAGGCAGGGGTATATTATTGGCTCGGACACAACTGACACTAATTCAGTAGGAAGGCTGAAAGATCATATATTTTTTTCCTGACTTATTTCAAATAGTAGGTAGTAGAGGTTGCTGCTGTAGCTCAGTGTAATTATACCTTTTCTAAGAAATGTAAAACTGTAGGAAAATGAGTTATAAGGTACCATTCTATTCTACTGATTATTGTAACTGCATATGTGTCTATGTGTTACATGAATAAGGAATTAGAGATTGTTGTCACAAGAATCTTCAGAAGACTGACAAGTCAGATTAATTTTAAACTTCAAAGTAGAACTTTCACAAATTGATTCATTAACGGCACCCTTCATGCCAATAATGAATCCCTATATGTCATTAATAATTATTACAATACAGGTGAAATAGTTAATCTTTAACTTCTCAAATTACCTGTGAGTACAAAATGCCACAGGGGTGATGCAGCATAGCTGCTGCTGGTGACTGCAGTCCTTGGTCATCCTTGGTAACTGAGGTCAGGGTGATCAGACTTGAAAGAAGCCAGAACAGAATTGGCCTTCCTTTCTTCCTTTCTTTTTCTTCCTTCCTTCTTTTCTTTCTTTCTTCCTTTCTTTCTTTCTTCCTTTCTTTCTTTCTTCCTTTCTTTCTTTCTTTCTTTCTTTCTTTCTTTCTTTCTTTCTTTCTTTCTTTCTTTCTTTCTTTCTTTCTTCCTTTCTTTCTTTCTTTCTTTCTTTCTTTCTTTCTTTCTTTCTTCCTTTCTTCCTTTCTTTCTTTCTTTCTTTCTTTCTTTCTTTCTTTCTTTCTTTCTTTCTTTCCTTCTTTCTTTCTTTCCTTCTTTCTTTCTTTCTTCCTTTCTTCCTTTCTTTCTTTCTTCCTTTCTTTCTTTCTTCCTTCCTTTCTTTCTTTCTTCCTTTCTTTCTTTCTTTCTTTCTTTCTTTCTTTCTTTCTTTCTTTCTTTCTTTCTTTCTTTCTTTCTTTCTTTCTTTCTTTCTTTCTTTCTTTCTTTCTTTCCTTCTTTCCTTCTTTCTTTCTTTCCTTCTTTCCTTCTTTCCTTCTTTCTTTCTTTCCTTCTTTCTTTCTCTCTTTCTCTCTTTCTCTCTTTCTCTCTCTCTCTTTCTCTCTTCCTTTCATTTCTTGCTTTTCTTGCTTTCTTCCTCTCTTCCTTTCATTTCTTGCTTTCTTTCTTCCTCTCTTCCTTTCATTTCTTCCTTCCTTTTCCTTTTCCTTTTCCTTTTCCTTTTCCTTTTCCTTTTCCTTTTCCTTTTCCTTTTCCTTTTCCTTTTCCTTTTCCTTTTCCTTTCCCTTTCCCTTTTCCTTTTCCTTTTCCTTTTCCTTTTCCTTTTCCTTTCCCTTTCCCTTTTCCTTTTCCTTTTCCTTTTCCTTTTCCTTTTCCTTTTCCTTTTCCTTTTCCTTTTCCTTTTCCTTTTCCTTTTCCTTTTCCTTTTCCTTTCCCTTTCCCTTTTCCTTTTCCTTTTCCTTTTCCTTTTCCTTTTCCTTTCCTTTCCTTGGATGTTCTACTCATTCTCTGTCCCTTTTACTGATCTTGTCCTCTGGCAATGTTTTATCGCTTTGGAGGGAATGTTTTAAAAGCTGGACATCTCTTTGATTTGACCACACCAATCTTTCTCTGCCCCTTTAGCAGTCAAATCACTCATCTATTTCTGCCAAGTGTTTATTTTTTGTGTCTGAGTCTGCCATCTGAGGTATTACAAAATACGTACTATACTATTCTAGTACACATATATATCTAGGTAAAAAATCAACTAATATTATTTTTATCATAATTAACCTCTTTAACATTTTTCAGTCCCTTGGGCCTCTGGTCTGGTTACATGATATTTTTTGATCTGTCTAGTTTCCTTCTTTAGGTTTATTCAGGATGCAGTAATGACAATATTTTAATCTATACCACAGGTATGTTGCTGAAATGAATATTCCAATTATTTGGATGTTTTTCTGGTTAGGTTCCTGTAATAGATCAATCTAACATGCGTGAACAGGATTGCTTTCAGACTAAGCTAAATATGAAAGTGCATTCAGGAGCACGTTAATGCACTGTGGTTAGAAATGTCCATTTGGTCCCTCAGACATGGATAATTTCATAGTGTGAGACAGGTTAGAGGAGACTCCTGGATGTCATCTGGTCTTGACTCCTGCTCAAAGCAGGAGAAACTTAGATCAGGTTGTTCAGTGCCTTGTCCAGTGAATATCTCCAAGGATGAAAATCTCAATCTGTTTCAGGATAAGACTACTCTTAGCGGAGGAGAGGAGAGAGGTGGAGAAAAGAAATTAATTCCTAATAACTAATCGGAATTACCCTTGGATGCTGCATGTTGTGTCTGCTGCCTCCTGTCCCATCACTACTAACCTCTAAGAAGTATTTGACTGTGTTTTATATACTTTCCCATTAAACATTTGAAAATAACTATATGAATTTTCCCTTGGTCTTCATTTACTAAACATCTAGTTTTATCAACTTTTTCTTGCATGCACTAGAGCTAATCAAACTCATATATTTTGATCTCAGATAATTTAGATCGAAATTTTTTCTCTGTAGGTCTTCAGTTTCTTTGGTCTATCATGCCAGTTTCAAGAACCCAATATGGACTTAGACCAGCTATACCTTTTGCACTAAAGGGGTTTAGATTTTAAATTCCACAATACCTAATGAGGTAGAGAAATATCATGAACAAACTTCTAACACTGTATCCTGACTAATATTGGAAAAGTGTTTCTGTAGTCACACCTAACTCTGAAGGAGTCAGAATAATTTCAAAGTTCTTTCAGAACAGAGTATGACTGCTCAGAATTTTGTACTTCATTATGGTTTGAGTTATTCACTTTTTTTTGCAACTATTTTTTTCTTCAAATCAGTAAAATGATATTATTTGAAAAAGAAATATATATATTGATCATTGCTGCAGGAAACAACTCCAGTTGGTTAGATGTTTCCTATTCAATCTTTTGTTTTACTGGAAATAGATCAGAGCTACAGGAATGACCACAGGAAAAAAGAGAAATCTTCAACAGCCTCTTTATGTTCAGCCTTCCTTCCTGTACATGCTGATTTTAAAAGATGGCTAAATTAATAGGTGCAATATGATTAACATTAGTTATTACAATTAATGAATAACAAATGACTGGAAGGATTTGTCACTGATTTTGATACGCTACAAACAGTGGTGCCCAAACTAGTGTCTTCTAAAACATGAGTAATAAAGTCAAAGGCCAGCTTTTTGTGACAAGTCCAAGATGAACAGGTGATGAATGAGTGGTGAGTAAAATCTTTCCCATGTCCTGACCTGTTGTAGCTATGTGCAGTACTGTCACAATTGAAGTCAATTCATCATCACAATAATTTTTTTTAATTTTAAAGGCAGTTAGCCACTTGTTCATTTTTCAAAAGGATGTGGTAAATTTTGCATGCCTTAAAATGCCTGAATCACAGATAGACACATTTCTAAAAGACTGGGTGAGGAGCAGATTGTCACTTCTTAAAAGTTCAGAAGAGGTGTTAGTTTAAAATTGTGGGAATTGCGAGCTTTATGGTTGGTTAGTTGTTTCCATATCCCCAAACCAGCTGTTTCAGTACTGTGAATAAAAGCTTGTTCCCAGAATACTGACTTCAGATTCACTTTGTGAAAAGAAATTGAGAATTAGTTGTAGGTTTAAATTAAAATACAAAAGTTAGCTTTCCTGTAAAAATATTCCATGTGAAGAATTTAGAAAAGAATACAGATTTTTTTAACCAAAGTTCACCATCAAGCATTGAAGGCTGGACATTGCATGAAAAAAGCATTAAAGGAATTAAAATGTTTCTATGCTTACAATATTCTTATATTTAAAATACTACTACATTAAAATATAAATAACACCTGTTTCTAAGAGGTATCACATGCAGTGTCATGTGCACACCAGAATCAATATGAACTTTGCAAGCATTGGGAAGACTACATTTACCGATGTGCTATTTCTTTGTGTCCCAGTCTGTATTTATGCAGAAGAAAAATGATTTCATTTGGACACTTAATGTATTCAGCATGCTGCTTACAGTAAGCTTTTTACAAGATCCGAGTCTCACCAAAGACGATGATAGATATTGTTGTCCACATTTTTTTAAGAATATGCTTGTACTATTGAAATCAGGGGAATGAGTCAATACCTTTAGAAATTTTACCCTTTATTATATATAGGAAAAAAGAATCAGTCAGGAGGTATAAATCTTAGTCATTGTGACAAAACCCACTAATCAGCCTACGAGCTAAAGCCCCAGTTGTAGTACTCTTTCACAGTATTTATTTTGATTTTCAAGGAACGAATTATTTTATAGGGTGTCAAATTTTTTTAATCAATGATTATTTAAACAAGACATGTAAGAGTTTTAATAAGCTTGTCAAACTTGGCACTTTTTTTCTGTTTCTACTACATAATGAAGTCTATCCGGGAGCACACATAAGAAGAATTTTTAAATGAGAGACCTAATTTTGGCAGGTCTAGGTCTAAGCCCCCTGGTTCTCAGGAGTCTTCTTTATTTCAGGTTCTATTAGCAATGTACAATGCTAACTCATGTCCAAGTATATCCCAGAAATCCCTCCTGAGATATTTAGTCATGTCACTTTGAAAAATACTGAAAAGAGCAAGAACAGAGTCTTTCTCTATTTTTTATTTCATTCTTTTAAATTCGTTGCTTTAACATAACCTTTGAAATAGATATAGCCATATGAAGGGTTTGAAGAAAAAATAGGCAAGCTTTTTGAAAAATGAAAGCAATGATAATTATATTCAAATCCTGCTAAGAATGAAATCCCACTGATTTTAATGGGATCAGAGTTGGACCCCACATCTCTTCTAGTTAAGCCTCAATATTGCAACAAAGAATGGTCATTGTTTTCAGACCAGTTTAATATTTGAAGTGGGGTCATGCATGCATAGTATGATGAGCTTAATTTTAAGCTTTGAATTTCTTTGCATTAAGTCAGGTAATTTATGGTATTTGAACAGCTTCAGCAGTTGAAATGAATCTGGTTTTTAACATTTAAATGAACAGTAGAAGTAGAAATAGCTGGGTACTGGAGAATGTACAGTAAACTGTTGAGCAAAGGATAGAAATGGATTTTGCAAACTGATCCTTTAGTCTAATGAAAGATTTAAAAGTATAAAATAAAGGCACATTTTCCATGTATTCATGCTGCTCAACTTCTGACTGAATTTCACTTCACATTCCTTCTACATTGTGCTGTAAAAAAAAAAAAAGCCATCCCCCAAGTTGCATCAGAAACAGGTGGCTGGGTGCTAGGTAGCAAGATAGGGAAGCAGGAATTGATAAAGTGTTAATTGATTCTCTCGGTGTACCAGAGAAGTCCCACTAAGTAGTAAGGTCGCACGCAGATGTGCCTTCTGCCTCCTGAGAAGACAGGTGTTGCTCCTGCATCTTGTATTTTGGATGTCACAAAAATCCCTAGAAAGAAGAGTTCTACATATAAGGTTTATTCCTTTGTATTCTCATATTTCAGAATAAACTAAACTGGACAGATGGGTATGAAGCAAGTCTTCATATTCAGTCTCATCTGAACATGTCCCTTCATAATCTTCATATTCACCAAGAGAGAAAATACCCATGTAGGCATACGCACACGAATCTGTCTGCCAGTCTAGAATGTGAATAATAACGGTGTCAGGGAAGTGTTGAGACCTCTAAAAGAAAATGAGGAAATGATGTATGTAGAGATCAGCTGTGAATGTGGAAATGGGAGTGACCATGTGGATCAGTCTTTTTCATTTACTCAAAGTATTTCTTGTTCTAATAACACACAGAAACACCACTTTTAGGATCGAGTTGCCTAAAACAAGTGGTAAGGGAGAATGAAAATCTCTGGAATTACCTTATTTTCTTCTTTTTTTTTTTTTTTTCTAAGGCAAATGAAATGTTTAATTATTAAAGGGAAAGTCTCTGTGTTGTTTTATCTTGATTCTGCCATCAAGGAGTTGTTCTGTTTTAAATATACTCTAAATGTAGGTAGGGTCTCACAGTTTGCACATTACTTTTGCATCCAAATAATAGAATTTTTTTTTGTCTTGCATTAGGAGTAATAATAATAATAAGTCATTTTTATGATGGTATTTAGCAACTTTTATTTTAGTGCTCTAAAGAAAAGCATTCCAATAAAAGTCAAATTAAGGAAATCCATAATAAAAGATGTAAAAGGATGTTCATCATAATTTTGCATAAATTTGTTTATGTTTGTCCTCAATGAAAGCAATATAATAAAGTAACTAACATGCATAACTATTTGCTGGATGTATGTTGCAGTTGGCAACTTTGATGCTAAAAGGAAGTCTTGCTGTCACAGAAATATTTGTGTGGGTTAAAATTAAACTTTACAGCATTAAAAATGATCTTTCCTTTAGAAACCCTACATGTTGTTAATTGTAGCTTTATTTGAATATATGAGTGGAAATATTAACTGGATAAAGTTAACTCCAATACACAGACAGTAACAAAATGGAATTTCTAGGAGAGGTTCGACTCCTCATGGACATCTGAGGTCTTATCAAGATCAGGATAAGAGAGGAGGTTAGAATGTGCATGTTTTAGTAGTTATTTTTTCATCCTTCTTACTCATTATATGTATTAATACAGTTGCTAGCACAGTGTTTCCATAGCCAATAAATAATAATTGTTAAAAAAGCCTGTATTTAAGAGGTTTTACTGTGTTATTGAAAGAGAAAAACAAAATTAGGTGTTTTCTATGATGATCTGTTAAAGCACAGTTTCCGAGGCAATGAACTGTAGAAACTGAGGCTGTTCTCTTCTAACAAAAATATTAACTGTAAATATATTTTTGAAGCAGAAAGCTGCACATTCTGTTCCCCGTGATGAACTAGGATTGCTCAAAAATTATTGTGCGGGATCATTGTTGCCATGAGTCATTACAGCAATCTATCACGTGCATGTTCGTTTAAGTTTTGCAACAGTTTATTTAGGAGGTAATAGCAAATAATGAACCTTATGGACATACTTATATTTATAGAAAACTGGAATCCATGTAGATAAATTATCAATTCAATATTTTTAATGTTCTACTTTCTAAAATACAAATATTACTTGAAGATATTCTGTTAATAACAGAATTTGATGATTACTCTTGAAACATTTATTATTTAGCTTTTCTGAATTTTAAAAGTAGCATTTATTCTCTAGAATATGAAAATACAAGGACTTCTCTACTATGTTCCACCTATTTCAACCCCTAACATGAAATTTCTGTGCCAACTATGGTCTCGATACTAGCTTTTGAATATGATTATTAGAGCAATAGTAATTTTCTCTTTAGTTAGTAAGAAGTAAGGGCAATTGATTGTTTTTCCTATTGCTTGTTATCCTCTCCATTCCATATTTTAGTCAGGTTTAATTTAAATTATTAACATGTGTCTATAAAAAGTGTGTCCCTTTCTTTCTATAATTGCATATTTTAACAGACTTAGACTTAAAGAAAAGAAAAAAAATCCAGAGGAGTTTTTGAGGAATAGCTACTCAAAATGAAAATGCATCTAGAAAGCCATAAATTTTATTTAATTACTATTTTCATTTATATCATGATATCATTCAGATGCATTACTGTCAAATTCCTACGATGATTTCAAGCATTATAGATTTCAAGTGGACATGCACCATTTTCCACTTGTAAGGTCTTAGCTTCCTTCTATCTATTATTTAATCTTTAATTCTAAAAAATAATTTATATTTTTATAATATAATAGTGCAACGTAAAATTAATAATTTTATTTTGGGAGAAAAGCAAAATAAATTAGTTCTACAATATGTGCTCTCCAGGTACAGCCCCAGAGAAGTCATCAGGGCTCCGGGTCGGTAAATGAACATGCTCATATACAGCCTTAGGGCTCTGGAAGATTATTTGCTAAGTATATTATATTAAAATTCTGGCAAGTATCAGTTACTTAACATATCAGCATCAGAGTTCCATAAAAGTTCATAATTTATCTCTTGAGGGGGAGTCATTTTTTACTATAGTAATGTATTTCATCATCATTATCATAAATGAATATTTCATTCCCCCAAAATCATTGTATAATTTATGAGAGTAAGATACCACCAAGTGCACATCTACATGTACTAACTCATACTTCAAAGTGTCCCATTTATTACATTGGGTTCTAAGTATGTCAAGATAAATAAAAATAATATGCTTTAACCTCACAGATACTGCTCTATATCCCAAGTAAAGGAAAAAAAAGATAAAATAACATATTTATTTTTATCTGCTTATTTTCTTTGCACATAGTAAGTAATGAAATCACTTCATATACTAAAAGTGAAATGAGTCTTACTAAATCATCCAAAGACTTCAAAACAACCTGGGTTTTGATTCTTTTTTTTCAGTTGTGAATCACCAAGGCTGCTCCCTTTTAGAGGTAAGCAACACACAAGTGGTCTTTGTGTTCTCTTTATGCTTACATTAGCGCTGTCCAGTTATTCAAGCCAACGTGAGATGCAAAAATTTAAGCTGGTGTTAGGCTGGCATTTCAAGTCACTTCTGCTGCTACAGACAAAGATACAATCTGGAATGGTTTCTTACCTGATCTGATCATCAAGGATGACAATATTTAAAATCTTTATACAAATGTATGTCTGTATCTTTCAACATTGAAAACAAACATTAAAAAAAAAAAGAAAGTCTGGTTTGATTCCACTGAAAAACTCATAACAATTTTTAACAGAAAGGAGAATAAACATTTTTTCAGTTTCTCACTGCTCTAAAGATACTGAAACCATGAGGATAAAATACACAGCTGGCGTGTGGGCTGATGAGAATGTTGTGCCCAGTTTACATTTTAGAGCATTTGTTAACTTTTAAATAATAGCAATATAGCACTGACAGTTGGCTAAATAACACAAACAACTTCTTCTACACATAACAACAATATGTAATGAGGAACTTAGAAAAACACTTCCTTTTTTTGGCATTGTTTTTCTTAAAGCTTTTGGAAGTAGAATGTTAACTTTAATCTCTTCCATAAATCAATGCAATCAAGTAATAAATTTTTTTACTATCTTTTCTTATAAAAACACAGGATTCATGTTTGTGGGATTTTCTTTTTTAAATTCTTTTCCTTACCTTTATTGCGGAGAATATTTATTGTGGATAAGGTTTGGAGATGACTGATGCTGAATCTACCAGATTTCTGATTCTGGTATTTTTTTATCTCTTTCTGTTTTCTCTATTTAACAATAATAAAATATCTCTGTTGTTTGGTCCCTGATATTTTTTTGCCATTTATTTTATGTTCATGGAATTCTAAGCACTTCAATCTCTTTAATAGCACAAATAATTGACTTAGTAGTAATAGCCGACTTTTCTACACATTTTTTCCAAAATCATTAAACATCTTACCACACATCTTAGACATTCCCTTGAAAGTCTGGTTAGAGACAGAATGTATTTCATTAAGATTATATTTGTTATCTAATGTCCTCTATTTTTACTCAGTTTATTTTGCATCCTTTGAGAGATTCAACATCTTTACTATGCCTTATCTGTGGGGGTGGAAATGTCACTAATAGTAATGTAATATTTCGGTGTTTGAAAAATTTCTCCTCTTTTTTACTACTTATGGTTTTCTAATTTTGAAGGATTCCTTTATTTTCCTGACAGATTTCCATATCAAAGTATCTAGAAGCATAGACAAGGGACATCCATGTTCTTTGCTTCATATGAAGGTATTAGTGTATGTAACATCCCTGAAATTTCTTGTGTGTATTAATTCTATCCAGTGCAATAAAAAAGACAATGCTGCCTCGTAACTTTTTGAAAACTTTTCAGAACCCTATAGGTGCACCACAAACAAATAGAAAAAAATCTAGGCTTCCATGAAAGAGTTGCACAGCATTTGAATATTTAATATTCCTGCTAATATGGTCTAGAAGTACTGTACATGATAGCCAAAATATAGCTTAAGTTTATATAATATTGCTCTTAAATTAGTTTAAAATATTATAATTAGAATCTGAGTTTTATTATTTCAACTATTTCACAAGCATACGTGAAGGATTTTTAAGGTTTTTGTAGCTTATCTTTATGTATTTTTGGCTGTGTGCTTCTCTCTGCTTCCGCACAATTATCGTTCCTCACTACTGCTTTTCTTTTTGACTGAAAATATAAATTTGCTATTCCATAAATAAAATTTTCTGTTAAAAAATTATTACATTATTACACAATGTTATGTGGCACTGGATCGAATTTTAAGTGACTTGACCACACCCAGCCTAAAGAAAATGTAAACAGAACATTTTTGCAGACTTTATTGTGAATTATTTCAACATGCTTTTCTGTTCCAGGAAAAAATAAGAAATATATTCCACTTTTTCTAAAAAAGGCACCCCCATTTTTCGCTTATCTCTTTCCATGCTACTTTATGAGGCCATAACTATTAATGAGTTGGCTTTTGGGTTTTGTGTTTTTTTTTATGCTGCTGTTTCTTACACTAACTTAATAATTTGTGGCTTATGCTGGAGAATGCAAACCTTCATGATTTCAGCGTACAGGATAACAGTCTACACTAAGGAACACTCTACAAAAGCAAGACAGTAGTGTTTCTATCCAATGAGCATTGCACTGCGAAAGAGTTTTCAGAGTAAAATGAAAAAAATACAATGTTATTTGTCTCTTAAATGATATTTGACTTTTAATACAATAAAGACACACAATGTAAAATCTACTCCTAACATCCTTTAGAATATGTAAAATAATTTTTTTAAAAAAAGGTGAACTGAAGGTCTTTCTATGATGATTGACCAACTTTTTTAACTTCAAGAACATGAATTTCCCAGTTAAGATTTAAGGTAAAATCATGCACAAGTCTTTTTTAAAAAACAGCATTAAGTGACTGTGAAATAAGTAAGCATTGCTATGCCTCTATTACTGCTAGACTAACATATACAGAAATTGAATAATGACCTGTCCGAGGAGGTTCCTGAAATAGAGTCCTTTTCCCACTTCAAGTATTGTGTTCCAGCTACTACACTATCTTACCTCTGCAGCTAAGAAAACTCTATTCTGAGCGAAATATAACTAACTTGTGAAATTCACTGCTGTAGAAGACTGACCCGAATAGCTTACTGAAATTCAGAATGAGACCAGACATTAACAAGACAGAAGCCATCAGCATCAATCCTCCTGTTCCATCTTCTCTTAGTAGAATACCAGGAAGTGGTGACTTAGGTACTTTAACTCCCTGTTGAGTTTCCAAGAGCAACTTAAGCTTCTTATTTGCAAGCATCGTTTCACTGTTTCACCCTCAAAGTAGTTAAAATTATTGAGGGTGGTATTCAGCTTGACATTATGAAATGACATTCAGCTGCCCACAGTGCCTTTTTAGAAACTCTAAAATAACCTAAATATCCTAAATATCCTAGTTGGATTGACAGATATGACAAAAAAAAAGTGAGAGATCTCTGCCTTTTAAGAGCGTTCTTTAGTCTTATTGTACATTTGAGGTATCTCAAGTGCCCATAAACACCAGTGTATTGGGTGTCTAAATGTAGAAGCCTATATTGTATTTACTGCATGTCAGTGTCTTCATATGAACAAAGTGTCTAAATTTCTCTCATAGTTAGTTCAAATCATGAGCTCCAATAACAGTTGTTCCAGGAAGCTATGGGATCCTCATGAGTCCCCTCATGATCCTCATGAGTCTCCCTGCCTTGTGTAGATGGGCTGATTACCTAGATTGCTTCAGATTACATGATGTGTCACAGTAAAGCAACGTGAAGTCCTGAAATTTTTCTCTGATGGTCTGAAAGTCTCCTGATTGTGTAACTTCAGTAATCTGTACGTGTACAGATACATGTTTTTGACTAAGCACTCCTTCGGAATGGATAAATTTCTTTCTTCTTGTTCCTTTTCACAGCTACTCTTACATTCCTGTTTTTACAGCAGACTCCAGCTTTGAAGAAACTCTAAAGCACATAGGTTTGGATCACCTTAGGGCTGGAGATACCTTGAACTCACATGTACTGAATAGGCAAGTGTTAAATCACGTCTGTATTACACAAACACTATGCAGCACGCTGCTTGTACTATCTTCCGTTTCAATGTGCCGATCTTTCAAAAAACAAACTGAAACTGGGTTTGAGCTGAAAGTGGTACTTAGCAGTTGTCTCTAGAGCCAGTGAGGAGAGATGAATATATACTGAGAATGGTTTTCTGCCTATAGAGGTATTTCTCTCAATTTTCTTTATTGAAAATGTAGGAGCTTGTAATTCCTTGAAACAGGTATCATTTCTCTATTGTTAGACAGTAGGTGCATTTGTGTATTCTTTTAAAGCTGGCATGGCAAGTCCTGTACAAGTTTTTCATATTTCGTCAGCTATAGTTAACATGTAAAAAACCCCAAACAAACAACAAAACAGGTCAACTTTAAAAAGTGAAAAAACCCCAAATCATCCTTAACCTATTTAACAGCTAGATTACTGCATGGTACAGATGACACTAGTTACCCTGGACTGCATTATTTCAATGGCATGACCTTTAGATTCTCCATCCTTTTTACAAGAATCTCCCAAAGAGCAATGAAACATACTACATATTACTGTCTACTGCTCCATATTTAAAGGGAAAATGAGTTTCTTTAATTTATTGAGATCACTTTTCCAGCAAATTTCTTATTGCAAGTTTCTGGTCCTTTATAAAATTCATTTGTTCTTGATTAATTGGAATTTAGGGAATAAAATCATGTACTCTGTTCTGCTAGCTCTAAATTCTGATTCTTCAGATGCATTGTATCCAGATGGGTACTGTGATTCTTAATTTGTGATTTTTCCACATATTTTTTTCTACATAATAAACTAGAGTGATCTGATATTCTTAGAATTATTTTTCAAAATGTTACAGTCCAAATTTTTTTTCCCTAAGACTATATATAGTAAGCACGACTGACAACTAAATACATTTTTGGGGTACATACTTCTGTGAATTAACTTTGATATTAGTGCTTTTTTTAAAATATATCAGCCCTTTTCACTTCACTTCTATGGTGAACTATTTCAGAAAAAAAAATACCACTGCTAAATTTTCACATTTTCTTAGAACTTATCCATTTTTAACATTCTGAAGGGTTTGTTTTTTAAATTTGCTTGAAGGTAAGAAGTTAAACAGACATACCATGGCAATACTGTTGTTGGTCATAAATTACCTCTGCAATTGCTATATATTTTTAGTTAATAAAGGGATGGCATCATCCTGTCTCTTTTACTTGCATTGGTGCATCAACTTCTTTATCTGTAGAGCGTAATCATTGTTAATTTAAACTGGAAATATCCTGATCTTAATTTTCACATAATTGGTTTTCTATCTATATTTTATCAAAACGAATTTACTACAAACATAAATAAAGCAGATAAACAAGAATGGAGGAAAAAGGTATACCTGCAACAAAATACAGTTGTATTCCATTCCCATGTCTGGTCCTATGATGGAGGTGTACCTTCAAGATGGAATTCGTGAAAGACATTGACCATTAATTGAAAAAAGCATACATTGTCCAGCCACAAAGTACTGCTAAAGTTTCTTCAAATACTTAATCTGAAATTTAGATTTGAAAATTGATTTTAAAAACAAACAAGAAAGAAACCTGAAAAATCCAGAACCAACTGATACAAATTGTGACACTTTCTCTTGTTCAGGGGCGATTGTATAATATTCTAGATTTTTAAAGGTAAAAAGTTAGTCTTTTTTGAGTTAAGATTTATGAGATCACTGATTAAATAACATCAACAATTAATTTTGATTTTATTTTCTCCAACACTTACTTGCACCAAAAAATGAGAAATGCTAACTTTGTGATTCCTTACCCTTCCTAATTTTTTTGTAATACATCTTCTTTGATAACTCGTCCTTGTTTAGGGGAATAGTTGTCAATGGAATATCTAAAATTTCAGTCTTACTTCACAAATATTTTCTTCTCCTGTCCATCATATTATTGTCTCTGAGAACTTATACACTTTTTATAAAATACTTGACTAGTGCCTCAAAGCCCTACAAAATAGATAAATAAATGTATAAATACATAAAACAAATAATGCAAAAGAAATAATAGATATGTCCAACCTCTTGCTGCCACAGAAGCAGAATTTTGTGTTATTAGCATACTGTTGCAGTCATTGGCTAGTGGAGCTGAATAATGTCAGCAGACTACATGTAACGTATCAGATCTTAGGCTTGATTTTAAGGCTAGCAAGAGACATTGATGTATAGTAGGGAACAATATCTTGAGTGAGAGGGAATAACTAAAAGAAGGTTTAGGAAGATCAAAGGAGCCGTTACTGGGCTAGCATTTAAACAGCAGGAAGGGAAATACAGTGTTTGTAATTCTCCCAGATACTGAGGCTAAAGCCAGCAAAGAGATTTATAATGGAAAGCAAAAATCTTAAAATCAATAGGATGCTTCCCTGGTATTCACAGTAGTGCCTGCAAAGTATGGGGTGGAGAGGTTAATTAATCCATTTAAGAGTCTGTATCTTGAAATAATTTGAGTTCTTTCACAGTAAGCTAGGATACCAGTTTACAAATCTCTGTTTGGGAGATAACAGAAAAATTTATCAATAACTTTGAACTGATGTATAAGTGGATCAATCTCTATCTGGAAGTCTGCTTTTAATGAAAGTCAAAAAACTTTGTGGACGTAATTTAAATGTTTTCAAATGGCAGAATAGATTCAGATATATCTTACCAACCTAATATAACACTTCAAATATTTAAAAGAAATTAAAAACAAAAAAAAACCCACTTTCTTGTTCGTTTTGAACATTTCATCTATCTCTTGAATGCAAGAAGCTATTTTATAATTTATAAATCCTCCAGAGCATAATTAGTATATATTTATATAATGCACTGACTTGCTATATATGCTTATTTACACTTTTTCAGTAAATAAAATATTTTTATCTGAGATTCTTAATAAACTAAAAATATACCAACAACGTTTATACTGAAGTAGCCACCAAAAATCCTTCACATTAATCACAGTCACTCAAGAGAGCAATAATAATAATTTGCCAATAATAATGCCTTTTGATTACTATTTGCATTCTGTCTGAAAAGATCAAGGATTTTTCCAGATAGTTAAAAATATTATAAGCCTGATTTTACCATAATGGAGAGATGGATTTTCTCTCATGGGCAAACAATCTCCTGGACGGTCTTTCCCGTCACAGTCACAAAAGTGACTGTTCAGTTTTATTTTTAAAGTGGATTTCAGTTTGCCTTTGTCTTTAAGGGTGAAACATTTTCTAAATGAATCATATTTTCAACCATTTCTTTGCAGTCTTGGGAAGTGAGGAAATCTGTTCCTTTTCACAAAAAGCCAGGTTAGTTTCCACTGTTGGTTTCAGTAAAATATTAGAAGTAGCAGGATACATTCTTTTAAATAGACAGTTTTTCTCTTCTTGCATAAATTCACTGTAAAATGTTTTGGGGAGAATTTTTTTTTTTTTTAGACATTGAAATAAATGGATTCTTCCACTCTGAAGCTGTTAAGTGCCAAAAGAACTGACTGCAAAAAGTCATGACAGTCCTTGGGTTTTCATAGTCTGCCGTGTTGCCACATACTGTTTTCAGAGGTGTTGATTAATGAATAAATTCATAGCTTTGGTTTTAATTTCATAATATTCTTCCAATCTTTATCTCAAATTACAAATGTATTTATATGTTCATGAATTATAGAACGGAGAAAAGTCAAGGCAATGTCTTTTATAGAATACTGCATTCTTGAAAAGGTGATTTTGTACTCTTTCAAAAGCAGAAAGTCAATAAAGCAGAATAAATAAAATAAAACAAAATAAAATAATAATAATAATAATAATAATAATAATAATAATCATCATCATCATCATCATCAACCACCCCACTCCATATTTCCTAAAGGTTTCCAATTTTATTCACATGTGCAGCTGTATTTGTTTTAATGAACTCCATACAGATAAGAGCATCAGTATCAGTCAGAGCAACAAAACTATTATCAGGACAGTAAATGAAGAGTGTTTGATCAACTGCACTGCCATTGACTTGTAATAGAACATAGCCAAAATGTAACAGACAGGGATGATCACTAAGATGCATTCTTTTGAGAATGCGGATGTCAGACACAGAGGTCAGAGAGCAATGAAATCTGAGTTCTTATTGTCTAGATCAAAGAGAAGGGCAATGTATTTACAGAGTGCAAATGCCCAAGCAACTTCCCAAGCAGGTCAGGGGTGATATTTGTTTGGAAGCCATCAAAGATCAGCAAACTCTCAAAATTTTCTAAAACTTTAGAAAACATTTGGGTTATTTTTAGCATAAAATTATGCAGAGAAGTGAGTATTCCAGATAAATCATTTTGGAAAAATGCACTGGTTTGGTTTCTCTAAGGAAAACATAAAATTTAAATAGTGTATTATGTTTAATGGGGTGTAATAATACAAAAGTGCTAATAGTACAATAATCCTCAATCCCTTAGCTGTTTAATGTCAAAAATTATGCAGTAGAAAGTGTTATGTAGTATCTTCAGTTTACTTGGTGTTCATTTTCACTGAGTGAATATTGCTTTGTCTTTCATTTATTCTAGCCTTTGTTTGCTTGGGTTTTTGCGGTGATAACTTTTGTGTAACTGTGCAAGGTAGAGACATAACTTTTCTTCCTCACAGGTAACATTAAGCAGAAACTGAAATGGCACCACATTTGGTTTTATGTTGACAGAACAATTCCACATAGAGTTTTCAAAATGTTCTGTTTTCTGCTTTGCTACTAGTTTGAGCATAGAAGACATACTGTAGGAATAGTTAAGTATAAGGAAATTCTCCAGGGGTATTTGAAGGTTTTAGAATATCTCTAACGTACCTGAAAGCTAATCTGTGACTCAATATTTTAAGTTACATTTACTGTTCCGAGAAATAATTTCTTCAATCAGGTAAAATTTTTTGAAAAAGATTTACCATAAAAAGTTTTTAGGACTATATTCAAAAATTTCTCAACAGAACTTGCTTAATGGGAAGTCAAATACAAACCAAAGCAGGGGTTTTGTACTGTGGTGAGTTTTAGTAACATAACGTTCTCACGGGCATACTGTGTGCGTTTGGGAATTAACATTATACATTAGTAAGGACAGTAATGTTGCAGCTCCAGGTTCCCAAATAGCAAAGAAAAAGCTGAATTTGAATCTTTCTTGTACTGCCAGAAATTGCCTAAGGCTCAAACAAAACTTTGACATCCAGACTACTATTCTGTTTTCCGTAATAGCTACTTTTTTTTTTTTCCCTGTAACTTTTGTGCTTCTTTCTGTGAGCATAGACTAATAGCATATTTCTAAATCCTTTCCCTTGCTTTCAAACCTAAAGCATCAAAGGACTGGTTTTCATCAATGTGAAAATGTATTTAATTACCTTCTTAAATGGAACAGAGACCTAGAGAAGCTGATGTAGCCGCCTTACCAGGTGATCAGAATTGTCTTCTGTTTCTCATAATAGACCTCAAACCCATTCCTTAGACTGGAAATAAGCTTAACGTTTTCCATGTACTTCTTTCCAAAATTCTGTTTCACAAGATGGGTGGCCATACTACTGGGGGCACAGGACAAATTCCACCTGCATAACCAGAAACAGATGCCGTGTTACCCCAATCTTCTGACGGGAAATTATTCCAAAACGATGGGACTATTTGATTTCTAAAATATGAGACAGTAAAGTTGTTTGTTGTGCAATGGAAGTATTTTCTTCACTCCACCATACACTCTACAAGCAGAAACCATAGCTTTTTTAAAACTGAGAAATATCTACGTACTCTCAGGATTGACAAAATCCAACATTGTTCTAGAATGCAAGATACTCTGGAAAGCATTAGGCTTTTTAGACTTATACTAGCATTTTTATCCTCCTGTTGGCTAATATTGCCACATGCCCTTTCTAGAACAGCTACCTGATCTTGAGCCAGGTTTCTATCTTCAGTACCAAATTCACATGATGAAAATTCAGGAAAATAATCTTTTCTATTTTCCTTCTCCAGCTTTCTTTTCCATCAGAAAACAGCTGGCAAGCAGCCTTATACCGAGACGCCCCAAGCCTGAATATGAAGCTCTGAAAAAATTATCGTCACCTTAATGTTCTCTAGAGCAATACCAAGACTGAGCAATATCAATTATTGTCTTTTTTTTCTTTTTTTTTTCTTTTTTTCTGAGGGGGGTACTGTTTTATCCCCAGGCCATGGTTACTGCAAGGATGAAGAGAAACTGATGTCTAATTGCTGCCTCACAAAAGTACTTCAGTCAGCTAGTGCAAGGACTCTGAGGGAGAATTTCCAGCTGTGGTAGACAAATGCTCCAAAGGCTGCTGCGTTCTGTGTGCTTTCACTGAAAACGAATAATGTTCTAGTCAGGGACTGAGGACAACATCAAATAGATAAACAGAAGTTCGGTCACACAGAGAAGCCAGCATGAAATATGAATTGAAAGACGGCATTCATCCCACCTACTTGAGCCATCTGAAAGCTGGACTTCTGAACTAAGCAGGCTATCTGAGCTAACTCAACATAGTTGAAAATGAGTGACCCGACTCAGTAATATAAAATGAACCACATGTGAGAGAAATTACATTTTTAACACCAGCCTAAAATTAGACAATCAAAGAAACAATCAAAATATGATGGCTAATTCAGCTTATTGGAAATTGATAAAGCCTTGAAAAATATTTATCAAAAAGGATTATGCTACTGGTAAATTTTAAACAAATATTTTTATTAAAGCAAACTAACACATAATATTTTCTGAAGAGAAAAATATATTTCTTAATAAATCATAATTTCTAATGCTTTTAATTTTAAATTTCATTTGGAAATGGAAATAAAAGGAGATAATTTCCCATGCATCAGAAACTTTAGGTATGAACTAAAAATATTGTGTAAAAGAAATAAAGCAAAGATGACAGCTATAAATTGTTTCACTAAGTATAAATTGTTGTGATTTTTCATCTCAGTTTTTTAATTATTATTTAAGATACAAAACACAGCATATTGTCCTAAATCAGGAGTCATGAAGAGATTTTACATGGCTTTGATTTAACAGCAATATAGGATTTATTAATAATTTTGAGGTACATCACAAGACTAGATTGTGTAATTCTTCATCACGTTTAATCATGAGCCAATTTAACAATATGATTCAATGGAATTTACTGTAACTGAAAGACTGACTTAATTAAAGACTCAAAAATTGCAAGGTTCGTGTTAGATTTACTGTGAGGATAAATCAAATCATGCACGCAGACACAAGCTAACAGAAAGACACGTACATATATAGATACACAGAGGCTAACTTATCATCAAAATTCTTCTCAACTTTAACGAAATACCTACTTTTATTTCATTGGCATTTATTAGTGGGCAATCTCCAACACTCAGAAGCCTGACTTTTCCTCTCTCCTTCATCGGGTTTTTTAGTGGATGGTCTTTAAACCTCAAGAAGTTGACCTTTTCATTGACTTTGTTAGTAGTCTACACCTGAGAAGCATCCCAACTCAGAGGGAGATGCTGGTCGCTCCCCACTGCAATCCAAGAGCCTCACTTAATATTGCTGCTTATAAGACAGCAAGATGATTGACTTTAGTCGGCATTTTGACATTTTGGTCACAATTTGGGTTAGATAATTCCGACATTTTCCATCCGTTGCATAATTCCAATACTTTTCAGACTGTAAAGTTCTGGTATTTTCCCTCTCAGGCTACAGCCCAGGGAGAAGTTCCAGTTTCAAGCTAGAAATAAAGAAACAAAGATCAAATGAAATAGACTGTGAAGGAGAAGGACAGAACAGATAAGGATTTCTTACCTATCCAGAATAGTTTGTCAGACATGATCCTGCTTTAGGGATTGAGGATGGATCACATCTTACATTTTTTTATTCTATTTTTAACAAGAGGTAAATACAAATTTTCCTGTCTTCTCCTTCATCTCTATCTCTCCTTCCTGAAAATTCAGTACTCTTGAAATGTGTTCTTCAGTTGTCTGGAGTCAGTGGTGGATATTTAACGTCAAAAGATTAGACACACAATTGAAGAATCAAGACTTAAATATGGGTAAGAAATGATTAACAGGCTGTCAAACAGAGGCTGAATGGACAAGTCATTTCAGAAAATATTTTCACGGAGCAAACATCCAAGCACTGTTTGGTCTACTGGATGGATTTGGATTAGAAGTCAAGGTGGCCTGAGTTACAGGCTAATAGCATATAGCAAACATTCGTATTCACTGTGATGGTAGGAATAGATGAAACACCAGAATCCGAAAGGAGCTACTCAAAAATATCTTGTGTATGTCTTCGACCTCAATGTAGCAGTAAGTGGAGAATCCACACTGACATATTTAGATATCAAATAATCAGATTCAGTTACTGTTTACAAGAGCCAGTTGTGAACATGCACTTCTGCCTGCTTAAAGTCTGACAGCTTAAACACTTCTTATCTATGCCTCCCCTCCTGACTTGCAACATGAGGATTTAAAGATGGAAGAGATAGCATCTAATTTGTCTGCACTCATTACAAATTTCCTTTTCTGCCTCTGAAAATGCTCAGTCCATTTTAAAAAGGGAAGCTTTGAAGCACTGAGACTTGTTGAGGAGACTAAAGGGGTCTAAAGCAACATTCCTTAGTCAGTTTTTCATCCTTATGTTTAAACTAACCAGTAGAGCTCATTCTTACTCCAGTGAGTAATAAATGAATATACAGTTCTATATACAGGAAGAAAGGAAGGAGGGAAGGAGGGAAGGAAGGAAGGAAGGAAGGAAGGAAGGAAGGAAGGAAGGAAGGAAGGAAGGAAGGAAGGAAGGAAGGAAGGAAGGAAGGAAGGAAGGAAGGAAGGAAGGAAGGAAGGAAGGAAGGAATACACCTGAATAATGCAGAATGGTTTGCATTAGACCTATGAAGTAAAGGTGAAAATCTATTTCATTATCCTGGGTTAAGAATTTTGCAAAAAAAAAATGTCTATTTTATATTTTGACCCATGTTCTTTTATTTACTGTCATTATTAGCAGTTTGTGTAAAATACATGTTTTAAACATTTTTTTCCTGACAAAACATACATTTTTTAAGGAAACTATTACTACTATTTTGATGCCTACTATTTTGATCTTCTTTACATTAATCTCATGTCCAAATGTTTCCGAAATAGAAGTAAGTAAAAAAATTGTTAATTATTGATGATTTTCTGCTCTTGATGGGTCATACAAAATTTCTTCCTTTTTTTGCTGTTAGTTTTTTTCAGTTATTTATACTTGCCAATATATATGAGTATTTCAGTCAAGAAAGAGAAAGACTGATATATTAGCTACAAGGTCAAATAAATAGTGGAAAATGTGTTTTCTGGCAGACAACTGCACAAAGCACTTTTACGATAGAACAATTCATATGGAACTAATGGGTGAGAGTTTCTGGTAGCTAAGTTCGGTACAGTTCTATAGACTGATGTGACTAGACACGCTAATTTTTTTTTACCCCATCTTTACAGACAGTGAAGCAATATAGAGGTGCAGACACTGGTAACCCAGATCTGACTCTGCACATGTCAGTGTCATTCTGGGAAGTACTGGAAGGCTCAGGGCAGGCCCTTTAACCCCCTTCATGTCAACCAGTTCAGATACTGTCCTGTAGAAATACCTATCAGGGTTTGTCTTACATAAAACTGTGCTTGTGAGAGCAAATTGAGAAGCTCAGAGTGCTTTAAATTGTGCACTTTATCATGCAGACCTCACTACTCACTTCAAGGCTTCTGGATATATAGTTGCACAGCATAAACAGGTTGATCAGCTCTAGGCTGCATCTTTTTTTATTCACTCAATTAATGGGGCAGATTATGGGAATTAGCTTTTTTCAGCTATGTCAAAGCCTGTCTTGACTGAAAAGAACCTGAGACAATCAGGAGTTGGAGAGCAGAAGGAAGAGAGAGTAGAAGAGGACTCAGAGGATGTGATTTGTTTTAAAGTCTACCGTAAAAAGAACAGATGTTAGCAATTTTCAACAAAACCCCCCTACGTCATACTTTATACAAACACTCTTGAATCTTATAATCTTATACCCAGTAACATAAACTTTTAAATTTGCTATACAAAATACTTTCTCTGTTAGTTATTATAATTTTAATCATTTCCTATATTTATGAATTTCTCTCATAATAAGATTTAAATGGTTAACTGAGTGACAAGGGTTGAATAATTTCTAGTGCACTTGAAAAAAAAACTGTAATAACCTCAGACAGACAGTTAAAGCTATAAAAAATACTTCTTGATAAAAACTTGGTTAAGAATCAATTCTTTTACAAAGTCCATAAAGTCACTTTGTTCCTCTTCCCCCAAGAGAATGACGAATGAAAAGTCCCTTTGAATTCTGCTCTTTTGTACTCCCTATCACCAATCAGCAAATGGAAGTAATCTAAATTAGCTATTCATGAAAAACTATTCCAGAATAACTATTCCTCAACAAACACATGTGAAAGCATTTCTTATTCTGGAAGAGCGGTACTCTATTTCTACTTGAAGCAATCTGCCTTTGATCTAAACGGGAACAAATCACGCATGCTGGAATAAAGTCTATGGCTTGGACTATTTGGAAATTGTAACTGAGCTTTAGAACGTAATGGGAAACATCTTTAAACATCAACATACAAATATTGCAATAGCTGTAGGTGGTGTATTAGCCCAAGAGCAAATAGAACCAACTCAGTGAAAAAGTTTAAAACTGGAAAGCAGTTATAGCACACAGTTTCCAATTAATGTAAATGAGTTTAAACTGACGTCAAAAAACACAAGTCAGAATTTAAAAGAAATTCAACCTGTAAAACAGGACATTCCGTTTTACATCCTTACTATAGCCTAAACCCAGTGAAACCAATGAGCTTCTGTGTGAGGGATGTCAAGGCTATATCCTGTCATGCAACATTAATTCAGAATGTATTGGACAGGACACCTTTCTTACTCTGGCTTTTTAAATTGTAATTTCAAAGAGCCAAGTCGTATTAAAGCTGTAATTTTCCATGTTTATATTCATTGTTAGGGGCTAACAGAGGTAATACTTCCCAAGTCAGCCACACACCTCCAGATCAATTATATCTTCTTCTCTAAAGTATGTGGAACAGTATCAGAATTAGATTACTGCCATTTTTAAGAGCAACCATTAAAAGTATTTGAACAAGAGAAATATATGAACATTTCATATTCTAGGATGTTAAAAATCAAACAACAAGATTCCTGATTGTTTAGATTTCTAAATTTCTTTTCACATTTTTTTGTCTTTGTGACTACCCTGTGGCCATTTTGCAAAAGGAAGTCTGTGAAGTTATTATTTTCTTTAAAATAATATAAAATAAAATAATAACTAAAAAAAAGGCCTTACTTTCAGAAAATGAAATTGCTTTCATTTGCATAATCATCGCTCAAGGTAGTCAGCTATTATTTCTAACTGTGGAACAGCATTATGTCTTGGTAATCCAAATACCCATTTTCTTGATTCAGAACTCCTCTAATTGCAACTATCAAAACCAGTCTGGTTTATTTCAAGAGCTGGTATCACTTTGTATAACCCTATAATTTGATTCTCCTCTCAAGAAATCGTTTGGAACCTTCTGAATTACTTGAACTTTTTAGTTATTATTTTAAAGCATCAAAACTGTACCTGATTAAACTGGTTTACTAC
This sequence comes from Neomorphus geoffroyi, assembly GCA_033558235.1. Lineage (NCBI taxonomy): Eukaryota > Metazoa > Chordata > Aves > Cuculiformes > Neomorphidae > Neomorphus > Neomorphus geoffroyi. The sequence goes on from JAUMJM010000005.1 coordinate 1,147,744, forward strand.
AAAAGATCTGTTACCTTTAGTGTTCGACATCTCCCTGTTGTACCTTCACTTTAAAACTTATCAATATATTGTAAAGAGATAGTAACCCCAAGGCAGAACAGCAACGATAAGTTCTATGCTTATCAAACTACAGTAAAAAACGGAAAATTAGCTACTGTTTACCTTAAAAAAATTGAATTAAGAGACTTGATATGGTCCAATTTGTGTAGAGAAAGCAGTTACTGAGAAATAAACTAAGTTAATTTCAAAAACTTTGAAAACATAGGCAAAGACAGTTCCAACACAATTTAAAACAACAGTGATTGAAAAGAAGACATGTATCCCATAAACTTTCATGAATTTAAGTTTTGCATTTGAAGCTGATAAAGTATTTAAAGAATAATAGAAATTTGAAAGCTCACATTATTCATCAGTAAACATACTTTATAGTCTTTCTGAAGTTTAATCTCTGACTGTATATCTTCTTCAGTAACCTCTGTGCCAAAAAGAGCTTTGAAAGAATTAATCAGAGTTCCTTGATGGATATGATGAAAAAAAAATAGGACCTGAATGTCATTATATTAAATAGTAGAGGTTGTAGTTTTCAATTAGAATGAACTACCTTTCTCCCTCAGATCCCACCACTTACTACTATCTTTCAGAGATACTTTTTTATCCATAAGAATATTACTGCTATTAATTTATAGTAGTGAAAGTAATGCATCTGATTAAGGTCCTGGAAACTTTTTAAGAATAAATAATTTTGTTTCTTTGTTTGTTTCTCCAATTAGTTCTCTTACATGACTTTATTAATGTTATAGGAGTTTTCCCCAAATATCTTTCTGTAAGAATACTGGTTTCATTAAGGAACTTTTTTCTTTTTTTTTTTCTCTTTTTTTTCATAATATATGCTTTCGACACTGTCTAAATTCCGAATTGTTAATAAGCATTTATGCACAATCCTGCTGGAACAATTTTCTCTTGTAAGGATGGCATCCCAGTTAGCAGAGAAAACGTAATGAATAGAGAATACAGAGAAAAACTCCTTCATTAAATTTAATAATAAAAAAAGTTACTACTAGGGAGAAGAAATTTGGCTGAGTAATTGATCTTCCATAGTAGGAAAAACTGAAATAGTTCAATCACGTCAAAATTGCATAAATGTGTAAAAAGTAGATGAGAAAAATCTGTCCAAACAATAAGATTTTGAATGGTCTACAGGAAAATGAAAGAACCTACCCAGCTGCATCTCCTGTGTTACAACACATCTTTACATATAAAGACACAATCTGCATTTGTACTTTAGGTCTCTGTGCGTAGGTACCAGGGTACTCATGAGATCTCAAAAATTTTGCACAACAGGAAATCAAAAGAAAATTAAATGTTGAAAATGAAGCTGATAGAGAATGCAGAGCTACCAATGTTGCACGGCACAGTTACTGTCAGCAAAAGGATTTTGTGTTAATCTAGTTAAAAAATAGAATAATTATAAATCTTTGCATTAATCTATATTTGGAGTATAGTTCTGACTACAAAAAGTAAGTAAAGCTCCTCATTTTTCAACCTTTTCATATTTATGTGTAAATTGTTAATGAATTGAGAAAACTTAGGTCCATAACTTCCTCATAATTTTAAGCAGTATAGGATTTTGAAAAAAAAAAAGGTTTTGAACAAGAGATTCAAAGAACTCTTTAGCATTATTTTCCCACTCTTTGTAAGTATAAAGAAGACATTTCATAGAGTGGATGGTGTTTAAGTTTATGAACAACATTAGATAATTATGTATAAAACATCCTATGTATGCCTACTGTGCTAATATCTCTTCCAAAACTTTCTAATGCATAGATTAGACTTCCTTCCAGCTGTCTATTCTCTCCCATTCCCCATGATAATCTCATTATTGATTTGGGATTCAGAAACAGGTTTTGCTTTTAAGTGGAAAAATGAATGCAATTGACAAAGGACTTTAGGATACGAATAAGGAAAAAAAAAAAGATCTTGCCATGTATTCCAGAAATTACACTGCAGTCTGTTCCACACAGATAGATCCTTGTTGGCTAGATCAGAATTTTGATGCTTAAATATGAGGATGGTATTGATTTGTTTTTGTACAGTTGAGTTAATTAGCAAAAATAATAAAGTATTCCTTTATTATTATCAGCAGTCAGGAGGCCTTCTAAACTAAGTAAATTTCTGCAATTAATTGTATGAAATATGCAGGGAATCTCCTTAATAAACACTCAAAATTATTATGAAAGACAATATTTACCCCCTTGTTCTACTGCTGTGAAATAGCATAATAAATTGGAACAGGTTGCAGTTCACTAGGTGAGGTAGACTGAAAATCCATTAGATTAATTACTTCTCATAAGAATAATTATGTTTACAGTATGCTACATTTCTAGATGTCTAATGGGCTTCAAAGTAGTGCAAGGCATAATTAAAAACTTTATCTGGGAAAGCAAATCACTAAGCTTAAAAAGAAAAATTCTTCTAGCCAGAACAGGCAACAGCAGACTTCATTTTCCCTAATTTGTAACTGTGTTATCTAAATAAATAGCTCACTCATTGCAAAGCATAGCTAACAGTGAAATCACACTATGATTTAATAGTGCAATCTAAAATCCTTTAAGATGGACACTTTCTTAGTGTATTTAAGGAAGGTATTGTTGTTTATACTGAATAACTATCTGGTTCAGCAATTTTAGCCAACTAAAAGGGTAATGATTTATGTTGTTGAGTTTATACATAGTAAGCAGACATGAAGAGCAGATAGACTTTCATTGAAGAACAAAACATGATTGAAAATCATGTTTAAACCTGAAAATTGGTTTAAAATAGCGTAAAATTGAAAAACAGAGCTAGAAAGTAGTTTGAGAGGTCATCTAGAGAAAAAGAGATACTCTGCCTAAAGTTTGATGTCTGAAAGGTTATAATCTGAATTATATATGCTAATGTAATAGGCATTGTGAAATAGACACTCACAATGCATTAAATTCTAAGAAAATAGAATCAGGTGGAAAATATTTATTTATCTCTATTTCATTAAATCCGTTTCTCCTCAGAATGACTATGACATATTTTAGATATCTAATATTACACAAGATTAATCTCACTTATAAAATCTATATCTTACCACACTGTTGACAAGTTATGTCACAATATTTTTTGTTAGGTATTTGCCTAAACTTTCCTCAAAACAATTTCTCTTTCTTTCTAACTTGTAATAATGGTATAATGGTTCTGATAATGTGTTAGGCAAGGATTTAGACAAAGACTTCAAAATTTTTCTCAGAAATCCCTTTTATAAGTTTTTATTCTCCCATTGACGTTATTTTTTCATAGCATCTAACTTTACATGTACTTAGAGTGAGCAGTTCTCTACATATTACATATCTGATAGATACATTCCACTGCATGAAGCTGGCTCACTAGATCTGGATCAAGAGAGCGAAATGACACAGGATATTATAAGCTCTACCCACACTTGAATTTCATCGTACTTGAAGTGCTTGTTTCCCTGAAATCATAGTGGAATCACTGCCTTTTTCTAGAAAAAATGGAGAGGAAACAGAGAAGGCTGACTTATAATGCAGGGAATTACTCCTGTGGAAGAAGGAATCCTATTCTTATACCTTTATTTGTATTAATGTGTGATATGTGCCTGTGGAAAATCACCAGTACAGCCTGTGTGTAAGTTAGCAGAAAATTGCAAATACCAGGCTTGATGTGTTGAAACCCTTCTATAGCTGCAAAACAGACTAAAAATATCCTATGAACTGTAAATGGGTGAGATTGGCTCAAGCAAGAACAAAGCAAAGAGCTTGTCTTGCTGAAACACAGGACATAATGGTCAAACACTCGGAGAAAGACCTGCCAGTTATGGTAAGTGACCAGCACTCAGTGTGGAGCAGAAACTTCATAGTTTACTATTGTGGCCATGAGGCAGGAAAGGGCAGCCAAGGTTCCATCACCAAGGTCGGAAAAGGTCTGTACCTAGCAGTGGCGACACCCTTATCCCACGCCGGTTCTCTCACCCTTGAGTCCTTGTGCAATCAGCCTTGGTTAGATCAAACCCACAAACTGTAATTTGGGGTTGAGAACCAGTTACTATGTAATACTCCACTTATATTCTCAGCAGTTAAGACTTACATTCTCAGTGGTTAAGAATAGTCTCCTGTCAATAACTGATTGAAGGGAGAATTTCAATCAATCGGTTTTTGAGTGGTGTTGATCCTGCTCTTCTCTGATCCACTGGGAAAGATGTATCTCTTGGTAAGGTACCTGTAATTGCACCTCTGCCATATGACAAGTGACACTGGAGTAATTTACTATCTGTTATGTACACTAGTCAGCTTCTTTTTAAATAATTAGCATCGACACATCAAGTACATATAACAATGGCAATACTGTAATGAAGCTGTAATATCTGTTGCTTCAATAAATTATTGAATCCTCCAGACTACTTTCTGCAGAGCTGCTCTCCAGACACTCCTATCTCCAGTTTATATTTCTGCATGGCATTACTCTATCTTAGGTGCAGAATCTGACATTTTGACGTATTAATTTTCATCTCGTTAACCACAGCCCACTGCTCTAATCTATTTAGATCTCTCTGCAAGGCATCATGTCCCTCAAGAAAGTCAACAACACCGATCAGCTTGGTATCATTAGCAATTTCGTTATGAGTGTATTCAATCCCTGCATCCAGATCCTTGACAAACTGATGGAGGAGCTTGTCAAGCTACTCTCTATCATTTATCAACAGTCCTGGTTAACAGGGAAGGTCCCACATCACTGGAGGCTTACCAATGTGACACCCATCTACAAGAAGGGCCAGAAAGAGGATTTGGGGAGCTACAAGCCTATCAGTCTGACCTCAGTACCAGGAAAGGTTATGGAGCAGTTCATCTTGATTGTACTCACCAAGCAAGTGCAGATCAACTAGGGGATAAGGCCAAGCCAGCAGGGGTTCATGTGTGACCAACCTGATCTCCTTCTATGGGCAGGTGACCTGCCTAGTGGATGAGGGAAAGGCTGTGGATGTTATCTACATGGACTAAAAATAAAGTCTTTGATACTGTCTCCCATGGCATTCTCCTATAGAAGTTGCCACCCCATGGCTTAGACAGGTGTACTCTTTGCTGGGTAAAAAACTGACTGGATGGCCAACCCAGAGAGTTGTGGTGAACAGGGTTAAATTCAGCTGATGAGTAGTCACAAGCGGTGTTCCCCAAGGTTCAGTGTTGAGGCCAATCTTGGATGAGGAAATCAAGTGCTCCCTCAGAAGGGCTGCTGATGCCACCAAGCAGAGAGAGATCAATCTCCTAGATAAGCAGGAAGGCTCTGAGCAGGGACATGGACAGTCTGGATTGATTGGTGAAGGTCGAGTGTCAGGTTTTATTGTTCCATCGCAACAACCCTATGCAACACTTCAGGCTTGGGGAAGACTCCAAGCCTGAGGGTGCTGGTTGACAGTCAGCTGAACATCAGCCAGCAGTGTGCTCAGGTGACCAAGAATGCTGATAACATCCTGGTTTCTATCAAAAATGGTGTAGTCAGTAGGAGTAGGGAAGTGGTCATCCCCTTCTACACGGCACTGGTGAGGCTGCACCTTCAATACTGTGTTCAGCTTTGGGTCCTTCAATACAGGAAAGACATTGAGCTGCTGGAGTGCGTCCAGAGGAGGGCAACAAAACTGGTGAAGTGTCTGGAGAACAAATCTCATGAAGAACAACTGAGGGAACTGGGATTGTTTAGCTTGGAGAAGATGAGGCTGAGGGGAGGCCTTATTGGTCTCTACAACTAACTGAAAGGAGGCTGTTAGTGAGGTGAGTGCTGGTGTCTTCTCCCATGTAATAAGTGATAACACAAGAGGAAACGGCCTCAAGTTGCACCACAGAAGGTTTAGATTAGAAATTAGGAAAAATTACTTTACTGAAAGAGTGATGAAGCATTACAACAGGATGCCCAGGAAAGTAGTGGAGTCACTATCCCTGGAGATGTTCAAAAAGCTTGTAGGTGTAGCATTTCAGTACATGATTTATTAAGCATTGTGCTGTTGGGCTGACAGTTGAACTGGATAATCTTAGAAGACTTTTCTAATTTTAGTGATCGTATGACTCTGTGATTCTATGGTATTGAACAGAATTAGCCCTAGAATTGAACCTTGAGGAACACTGCTGCTGACTAGTGCTATCCAGATACAGTCCCATTCACTACAACTTTTTGAACTCTTCACTTCAGCCAGTTCTTCACCCACTCAACAACATGAACCCACTCATCCCGCAGCTGGACATATTGACCAGAAGGATGATGCAAGGGACTGTATTAAAAGCTTTACTATATTCGGAAAGACTGCATTCAGTGCCTCCCATTCACCATAAGGTGAGTGACCTTATTACAGAAGGATATCAAATTAGCTAAAAATTACTTTCTCTTTGCAAACCCATATTAACTGTGTCTGATGATTGCATTATTCTTTAAATGTCTTTCAATAATTCCAAGTATAATAATTTGCATAATTTTTCCAGGAACTGAAGTTAGGCTAACATGTCTGTAGTTTTCTGGGACTTCTGTCATGCCCTATTTTGTATTATAGATTGAAATAAAGTTGTCCAGTTTACAGTCAACATGTACCTCCCCAGACTCCCAGGATCCTTGGTGGCTGATCGAGAGGGATCCTGCCATAACATCCACTAGCTGCTTCAGTACCTTGGGATGAGTGTGATCAGACCTCATGACCTTGTGAATATTCACTTGATATTGTTTTTCCCTTATCATTACAGTGTTCACAAAGGGAAAAATCATTGTTTCCATACTTGTAATCCTCTGTCTAAGGCGATCAGACAGCCCAATATCTGTCAAAATTATTAAAGCTCAAGATAAAAAGTGGATTTAATGTCTCTACTTTTTCTCCATCCCTATTTGTCAGATGACCATCTTTAACGTTAAAGTGTAGGTCCAACGTTTTATTTAGACCTTCTCTTGATATGAACATACTTGTAGAAAGATCTTATTTTTTCAAACAACACTTATCAGTTTCAACTGTAGTTTAAATTTGACCTTTCTGGTCTTTTCCCTGCATATATAAACCACAGCCTTTTAATATAATTGTGAAGCTTGACCTTGTTTCCCTAGGTCATACAGTTTATTTTTCCTCTAGAGCTCCATGAGAAGTTCTCTGTTCAGCCAAGCTGGTCTTCTATCCTACTTGCTTGACTTACAACACAATGAAATTCCCTGCTCACACAATGGAATTATCTGATAGACGAAGAATTCAATGAACAAAAGAGCACTTTTGGTAATTTCTTCCACACATTGCTTAGGCTACCTCGGTTCATACAGACACAAAACATTTTTCCTAAGATAGAGGACACTGCAAAAAATTAATATATTTTAAGGTCAAACAGTAAATTCTTTCACTAGCTACTCTTTGATATCCTAAGTGCTTTTTAAATATACTGGCAACTATTTCCATAAATAAAGTCAATAGCACTGTTCTATTGTCAAGGTGTGAGAAAGACAGTGGAAGGAATATGAATGTTACTGTTAAGGTTGTCAAAACACAGGCAAAAATGGTTAAAGTCACCTTAGGTGTGCATTTTTCCCTTTTAGTTGAAAAACTCTAATCTTAAGTAATGTATCTAGAATTATATTATTGCAAGCAAAGTGTAGAATACAAAGCATTTAAGATCTTGGGTTTTTAACCACACATATTTGAAAGGGACTTCACTGTAGTCCTCATCAAATAGCATGTCTTGGTCTTCACTTTTTATACTGCTTTATCATCTTGCAGTGTAAAAAAAAGACTGTGATTTTCTAATTATAAAACTAATTAACTTTCACAAAATAAAGGACTTGGACTTCAACTCTTGAGCTATTTCTGTAGGTGTAGAGAACAAAACAATTCATTATCTGATCTCAGCCCGAATGGTGTATTTAGAGAACAGGGACCTCTTCTTACCAGACTAATTATAAAGTTTTACAAAGTGTAAAAATAATTGTATTTGTTTATACAAATATTGATTTTCTTCATGGTTTTCAGTGTTTTGTTCATTGTTTTTAATAAAGAAAATAATTAAAATATGTCTTACTCATATATAAAAGTTTTATTATTACAAACATAGATTTGAATGTTTTGTTCTTAAAATGATGAAAGGAAAACAGTAGTGAGAGGTGTTGTAGTTTGTTTGTTGTGATTTCTGATATTTTTGTCATTTTTTTCTGTTTCCTCTGCATTTTTTTTTTTTTTTTAAATTTGCAAGGTCTTGATCATACTTTCAAAAGCACAAAGTCCTATTAATGTCATACTTGATCAATACATACAATGCAGAAAGCTCTTTTGTTGGCTGTCTACAAGTGTACGTTGATATTCATTTTCTTAACTTCTGTGTCCTTGCTTTAGTTTCCTTCACTGACTATTCACTTTATAATTTTTGTTTTCACACTGTTCTAGATTTTATAATAGAATCTGTGTACGATGTTGGATTAATAAACCTCTTGGAGACAAAAGTCTATTTACTTTTTTTTCCGCAAGAGCAGTATATACTCAGTGTACAGTTTTTGTGGCATTACTGTAATCTTTCTTCGCCTTTTATTTCCATGTTTTGTTCTCTAAAAATCACTTTATGGAGTCTTTGGATATTGCCTGTCCATACAAATATCAGGAACATTTCTTAACACTTGCCACCGCCTGTTCTAAATGAGGCACACTGAAATCTACACATAGAAACCTAGAGAGCTCTGAGCGGTGCTCAGTGAAAAAACTGAGAATAAGTGTTGATAATAACTAGGTTAGTTAATGACTTTTAATTTAAAAGCAATTTGTCATTTTAAGGAGAAATGCATGATTTTTTTTTAAAAGTACACTTTTTTAAAAAAACGATGCAATGATAAGGGAAAAACTAGATTCCTAAAAATTATGTGTAAAGGAAGTCCCAAAAATATATGAATCTATGCAACTAACAAGTTTCGGTCTCTTTTTTAGCTTTTATAAAGGATGTAAAAAAATTTGGAATGAACAGTCTTGTGCATTCTAACTGTACAGGAGGTTGGCTTAAAAATAAGAACGTGGAGTAAATTGGAATAGGTTTCTGAGAAAACGATGTGAAAAGTTCAAAAATTCTAGTGATAAGTGGTGCAAAAAAAGTAGCAAAAACTGCCTCAGCTATGAAATATACCTCTTAAGTCCTACATTTTTTTTCTTATTTTAAATGTCATCCATAGAAAACTCCTACATAATTAACTTCTTATAAAACCTGGTAAAACCCAAACTTAACAACTTCATTTTATTTTTTCTATGTTTTCAGTGAAATATGAGGAGAAGGAGGAAAAAATAAATAAAAGGCTTGAGGTTTCATTAAAAAATATGTATTGAGAGTGCAGAATCTACTGAAATGTCGAACTCTTTTGATTTAGTAAGTAATCAGAAAAAGATGGGCTGCAAATCAAACATTTGTGTTGGATTAGCAAAGACAACATGATCTAATATGAGGTCCTGTTAAGAAGTATTAAATATTTATTATATAGACGGGTTGGACAAATAATTTACAAGAATTTCTCTTTACTTCGCTGCAGGTGAAAAGTATCAATTTGAAAATAAATATTTTTAAAAGTTAATAAAGAACCTTTCCCCAGTGTGTTAGTAGCATATATTTCCATTCCTTTGCCTCTACTCTACTGGTTTAAGAAATTACTATAGCTGTAAAGACTTACTAAAATCTTAATCTATAGATAGGTAAAAGTGAACAGTTGGGACATTATTTTTAGACCAGTTAGGACAAAGCTAAATCACAGTTGAAAAAAGACTTTAGGTTTAATAGAAGCCAAACTACGGCTTCCTGTAGCCACACAAGAAGCAAGTAGAAATCAGAAATGATCAAAGTGAAAAGCATTTCTTCCAGGACTCCATTTGAGGTAAGTATATATCAAACAGTAAAACATGTGATTGAACTAGAAGCACACAGGAGAAACCACAAAAAAAATTAGATGGAAAATACATATATGCACAGAAGAAGGTAAGATTAGTAGTATAGACCATATTTTTATATCAAAAAAGGTTTATTTTTGAGTGGCACATAGCAGATGGATCACATCACTATACTTGAGGTGGTAAGGAAGACTTGTCATTTGGGTGACCTAAACAATATTTTATGTCATCTGAAAAATTCTGCCCCTTATTTCAATCTGGTTTAAAAAAATAGAAGGTAAAAGTAGCACTGGCAGCACACTGTTAGAGAAGAAAAATTCTGACTGAAGACTAAAACATAATCTTTTCTATAGTGATCCTAATATACACTTACCTTTTGCATCCAGGTATAACCTTCATGAATATCCTTTGTTTAAATAATATGAAAAAGAAATAGGAGAGGCAGGGCAAGTAGGAGATGCCATCACATGTCACAGTATCTACAGTGAAGCGATAAAAACTAGACTCAGAAAATAATGTGTGCCAGCTTTTTCAGAGCAATCAGATGGGAGAAAAGAGACATTATTTGGAATGAGTTGGAACATTTTGTGACTTATTCTCTCTCAGTCACCCAATCACTGCTCAATGCCTACTTCCAAGGTACTGGAGAAGTTGATATGGGGGCCTGATATAGGTAGCCTGAATTGAACTTATACTTCAAGATGGAGATTTCTGTCCCCATGCAATTACACAGCTTCTAATAACACTAAATGAAAAATGAAAACTATGAGCTTTAATTTTTTTATTTGAAACTAGCAAAGAAAATGGTAAAAGAAGGAAGATAAAACATGAAATAATAGAAAAAAAAATAGTGTCAAAATGAATTAGTACATTAAGATCAAATGTCCATTCAGAATTTTATTTTTAAGCAAAAATTTTTATGAGAATACCATGCTCACACCTACATCTCTACAGTCAGTTTAAACAAGACATTTTCTAGTAATTCTTTGTCTTAATGCATTTTTTCTAATATGAAGGGTTTCAACACTGTTATACTATTAAAATATCACAATCTACTGAAAAAGAGAAAATGTTCCTTTTGTGCACTTCAAGGCATCGCTTTAAAAAAACACACATAAAAAAACCCCAAGAACTCTTCACAGTCTCTAATCCACTCCATGGAAAGAAAGTAATGGGATTAGATAGCTATCAGAGTTTCTTTCATTGAGTTAAATGAGCTGAGTGCTAGTGAAAAGGACTATATTCTTCAATACAGCGGAACATGGAAACACTTTTGTTGGTGTTACGGTTAGATGTCTTCATTGTGCTCATTGTGTTTAGCCATGTCATTATCAAAAACTTTCCTTCACCTAGACTCAAAAATCCTAGTATTAACAGCTGCTTAAGACTATATAAAGAACCAGCAGTCTGTAATAAAATTCTGTCTGGAATTTTGAATTTTTGGCTTCATTATTAAATGACAGCCTCTAATTTTCATCCACATCTCACAGCAGTTGTTTCTACCATATATGAGAAAGTTTTTTATGTCTTCATCCACTTCATCCACTTCACGGATATGCAGTTCATATAGTTTTGATGTCCACTGCTGTACAGTGACAACACATAACTTAACAAAATGTGTAAAGTCTAGTAAGATTATTTAAAACATATTAAAGGATTCATTAATTCATTTCTAGAAGAATAATTTATCTTTAATCTGATTAAAAAAGAACATTTAAATAAATCAGTTATATTAGCTTTAGGCACATCTAGCCTCTGTGGTTTAGCTGTAGCTTATAGTTAATCTCACATATAGGAGCATTGAAAATGTAATATGAAAGGAACTTTTATTAAAAAGAAGACTCAACGATATGGGAAAAGCTAACATTGAATAGTTGATGATCTCAAGCCCAAATTTTCACTTTGTACATTGTTTACATATATAGATATATAAACATGAAAAGTCATAACCATAGTTTTTCATATTAATTTATTATGAAAGTAATAATTAATCACAAGCTAAAAAAATATTCTTAAATAACAATAATTTTAAAATAGCTCCTGTAAACTTCATCCTAGCATTTCTGCAATATTCTTTCTTATTTTTTCACAAAGACCTTTAAGAAGGAATTTAGATTTGACTGAGTCTCTCCCAATGATCTTAATGTGTACTGAAAACATCAAAATCAAATATTTTATTCTTTATATAGCATCTTCTCTATTTGTCTGCCTTGACTTTCCTTTTCTTCCAAATCAGATTTCTTGCAGTGTTGTGGCCCTCCTTCTTGGACTAGTTCCTGAAAGGTGAGAGTTTAAAGTCAATTTAATTGGGCATTAGGTATTAACATAGCTAGAAAACTAGTATATCTGTCTTTCAGCCTCTACTGGCTTACAATTTTCTGTCTTAGGCACCAGGAAAATTTAGATATCATACTATTTTATACATAAAACAGGCTATCCTGGAAGTAATGAGGTGAGATTAACAAATGCAAAGTTTAGACTGAACATTGGTAGATATCCTGACAGGGAGATGTATTAGGATTTGGAATAGTCTCTTAAGGGTAGTGGTAGAAGATTCATCATCTGGCATTTTCAACATTAGACAGGACAAAGCACAGGAAAAAATGTAGTTGGAGAAAATCTTGCCTTGACAGAGAAATGAAATGAATAATCTAACAAGCCTTTTCCATCTGTACCTTGTTGCTATGAAACTGCAAGAAAAGACTAAATTTAATCTTCTCAGTGTCTTTTATTCTTTTATACATAAATTATCTTAATCTTTTCTGCACATTTTCTGTCTCTTCTGCTTCTTTTAATGCAGATTTAGAAGGGAGGTTTAAAACCTTTTCATTCTATTTCCTCTTCTTCAGTTGTTCCATGTTAGTTTTATTTCGTATATGAACGAAACCTGAAAATGAGTAGCCGATAGCTGGGTATTGGAGATGAGCAGGAATTCTTCATTTAAATGTTTTCTCTTGGAATTGTCAGAACTTTCACTAGGCTTTTGTAAAATTTTAGTCTGTAGTTCTGATTCAGACAAAATAAAAAAAAAAAAAATCATCTCGAATCAGCTGCCGTGTTTTGAATATTTTATTTAAAAATTATAGTAAAAAAGTGGCTCGGGCAAGTATTTTAAAAAATCCGACAGCAATACTGCTGAAGGAAATAGAAGTGTCACGGAAATCTTTCAAGCGGTACGTTTTATGGTTCTCTTGCTGTTCTTGATTTTGTTTGCATGTGTATATGCTGTTTTCTTTCAGCAGAGGGGAATAGCAACGGATGTTTTATTTTCAGTAGTGTCACAGTGAACTTACCAAGCAAGTGTGCCATCTCTTCTTTAAAGCAGCCCTCAGTGAGCCAAGTGCCACGGGACACATGCTACAAGAGACAGACCATGACTTTCAGGGAAGATGCTGTGAGAATCATAGCTTTGTCAATTACATCAAAATGTAAAACTACAAGGAGAGGAAAAAAAAATTCTTGTGACGTGCCAGATGATACACAAATGGAATTAACAGTGTGATTAATGGAAAAAAATAATACTGTGGTTTCGTTAATTGCTTTTAATTACTTGATTTTCTGAAAAACTCTGGTTGTTCATGGAGGACAGAAACCCAGGTGGTCTTGGCAGGTTTTGCTGCTGATTTACCAAGCCTGAGATAAACAAAGGTCATTATCCATGAAGGGACTAATTATTGTTTAATTGATCATACTCTAATTTATTGCAGGACTGAGAGTACTCTTTTATTTACATAAATTTTGAAAGACTGACTTTAGCTGAAAAATTGAAGTTTTCTATTTGTTTTTCTCTAAACAGAAATTTAATTTGTTGTTTTCCTATTAATTTAAAGAAGGTTTGTGGTTTACCATTTCAATACATGCCATTATTTAACTGCTAGAAGAGCCAAACAAAGTTTGAATTTTGTTAGGGGCTGCATCTTCACTTTTTCACAATATTTTGAAGAATTAATGATTTGTTTAAAATACGGTGTCTAATATACTATGTAACCAGCTTGAACTACCTTTGCTGTTACTACAATTTTGAAAATGGTAAGCAGTGAAGCACTCATCTCCTTGGGATTATTCTCAGGACATTTCAGACTAGGCACCTAAAAATCATTCTCTTCTCTGAAAGACATTTTCCTTTTAATTTGATAGGTTTAACATATATCTATGTTTTATGCTCAAGACGATATTTTTATATTTTCTGCTTTTCTTTCAAATCAAAAAAACTTAGTATAACAGAGAAAAATGAAGTTATTTAAAAAATAAATAAAAAGAAAAGCATGAACATCAGAGAAAAATCTCAAAAGAATGCTTGCCATAATAATACATGACACTCAATTACTCTGCAATTTTAGGAGATCCACTAATGCATTGCTATCTACAAGCGTACATAAATATTTACCCTTATGTTAACACAGGAATACCGAAAGAAATAATGCTGAATTGTAACTTGTTATAAAGGCCCTCCATAGAAATTTGCTAAAAATATATGAAAATTGCTGTTGGTTTAAGTGAGGATGGCACTTTAAATTGATAGCCTAATCATTATTAATTCTTTTGATATTTACTGTATTATCAATAATTCAAAAGAGCTCTTATAGAATTAGTGAAGATATCATACAAATTTCTAACATAATTTCAACATTAATTACTTGGAAAATTCCTAACAAATAAGCTTAAGAATGGAGTATTTTGTTTCAGATTTCAGTGCACATAATGATTATAAGTGATGGAAAACATTTTATTACATTTGGAAGTAATAAGAAAATGAGTAACAAGATATATGGGAATGGTACCATAAATATAGTTTGAGTTACGTCCTCCTTATTTGCGAAATTATCAGAATGGTATTTTGAAAATAATCTCCAAGCATGCTGTTGGCAACTGTAGGTCTTCTGTCCAAATACTCCATTCCTTCTTTAACTAGGTACACTGATACATGGTGTGTATAAAACTATGTCTGCTTTTCTTGAATAATGATAGATAGAAAGATAGCTTCAGGAACACAAATATGACTTCTCAGTTGTGGTTATCTTGCTCTAACATATATGTGACTGGTCTGAAGTTCTTTCTGAGAAAGATAGCCACATCTCGTAATTGTCTCTCCTGGGATGCTGGGAGAGGTCTTCTATCAGCCTTTTACCCTGAGGTGACTTTTATTCAGAGAAACTTTATCAAATGGCCAAATTCCTGATATTTTCACACAGAAAGTGCTGGACTTTCAAAGAAAAGCAACTTTGCCTTCGGGTACACATCTTATTCACAAGAGGATTCACACTCGTAATTTGCATGTTATCTTACATGGAAATAAAAGCAGCTGAGATAGCTGAGAATTTTCTTTCAGTTTCAAAATACACCTTCAAATTCATATGATTGTGGAGTAGCACAAATAATAATAAACCTCAATTTAAAACCTAATAAATATAATTTTCTTAGTATATAAAAAAGACGAACAAGAAAATCATGAGCTCAGTTGCATTCAGAACCCACTGTTTAATTCAAAAAGCAAAAAGTTTTCCTGAATCTATTTTTAAAGATTATATTGAATAGCAGCATGAAAAAAACACCAAAACCACACCACACTGCAAGGAACTCAAAGACTCTATTGAGAGTAGCCCTGAAGAAAAGGACTTTGGGTTGCTGGTGGATAAGAAGTTCAATATGAGCCAGCAATGTGTGTTTGCAGCCCAGAAAGACAACCATATCCTGGGCTGCATCATAAGAAGTGTGATCAGTAGGTCGAGGAAGTTGATTCTGCCCTGCTCTTATGAGACCTCACCTGGAGTACTGTGTTCAGCTCTGGAGTCCTCACCATAGGAAGGACATGGATCTGTTAAAGCGAGTTCAGAGAAGTACCATAAAGATGCTCAGAGGGCTGGAGCACCTCACATACGAGTACAGGCTGAGAGAGCTGGATTTGTTCAGCCTGGAGAAGAGAAGGCTCCAGAGAGACCTTCTAGAAGCCTTCCAGTACTTAAAGTGGGTCTACAAGAAAGCTGAGGAGAGGCTCTTTATAAGGGAATGTAATGTTAGGGTGAGGGATAACAGTTTCAAACTTAAAGAAAGTAGATTTAGATGAGACATTAGGAAGAAATCTTTTATGAGGGTGGTGAGGCACCACACAATGTTGCCCAGAGAAGCTGTGGATGCTCCATCCCTGAAGATGTTCAGGGTCAAGGCGGATGAGTCTTTTAGCAACCTGATCCAGTGGAACGTGTCCCTACCCATATCAAGGGGTTTGTAACTGCATGATCTTTAAGGTCCCTTCTGATCCAAACCATTCTATGATTTCTACAATATCTATGATTTCTATGAACAGAGTGTTCATGACACTATTGAAAACTAGGATTGATAAATACTGTGTTGAATCACTAGCTTCCCAGTAGTAAAAAGAAAATTAAAATTTTCAGTTAAAAAAAATAAGAAGAGCTCCACTAAACAAAGTAGAATTACAAAGTAAATACCATGACTATTCTACATGGCTAGTGCACACCAATAAGGAGTATTAGGTGTTAGTAACAATTTTCTTTGGGGATAAAAAGTTACTGGAATTTTCATTAAGCCATATACTTAGTAATATTAAATCTATGATATAGCAGAGGGTATGAAGTAAAACTCTTGCCTTTAATATGTTGTACATGTTTAATTTAACTTATCAAAGGAAGGAAAGACTTCAGATGAAATTTTCTGAATAAACAATGCTAATATTCATTTTTTTAATTTATGGTCTATTTCTATCAATTAATTGATGTCAAAATGGTGTAGATGCTGAGATTTTTCTATAACGTATAGTAATTTATCTTGTGCTGCACTTGACGGGTAGGTCAGAAGTTTTATTCTCTCTATTTCATTTTTTGTTTGTGTTAGTGTTTGTGTTCATATCTTGTTCTTTCTTTTAGGTTTGTTTTTACTTGCATCTAGTATCTCAGACATTTTGATGGAATTGATAGAGATGACATACAACCTGTAACATATTCAGTCTCTTCTGGAGTGGCAAATAAAAGACAGGCAGAGCTCACCAAGACTTCCCAAATAACACTAGACTGATGGATCTGTGTTGACAAAAGAATTTACTTTCTGCTGTCTGGTCAACTAAATTATGTTCTAAGCTTTTTGGACTGTTTTCGCAAGTCAGTCAGTGAAGTGCACTAAATATAGAGATTTACTGCTGTCTCACATACTGTAACTTCTGCCACTTCACTTCCAGCTGCCTGAAGAGATATATACATGATTTTTTCCTTTAATAATACTAATATGACATCTATCAATTTCTCAACTGATTTAACCTCAGTCATAAACTTTCATTAAACTTTTGCAAATTTTGTTGGTTTTTTTTTAGTTTACTTAAAAGAAATAAAGGAGATTATGAAAGTAGTTGGAATTTATATATTTATTTTAAACTTTTTTTTTTCCTTTTTACATTCCCTTTAAGTTCACTGTGTCCTGTGTAGAGCTTAATTGTCTTTTCAGATGCACTTACAGAAGGTGTAAAAATGTTCATTTGGAAAGAAATAGAAAAATAGTCAGTGGAAATGACCTTGTCTGATCTAACATGTTAGAAACAGATCTTAATTTTTTAAGAACAGCACAGGCAAACTCTCTCAAGGATAGAAAGGGCAAGGAAGACAGAAAACACGTCCTATGACACCATCCTTTTTTATAGCCCAAGAGACAAAAACAATGACTTAACACACAACACACTTTGTGCTCACAAACTCTTAGGACCTTTTTAAGACAAGGTCTGCAATTCTTAGGAAATCCAATCGTATTTAGACATAAATCATGTGGGGTTTTGTTCATTCCCCCCCCACTCATAAAACAAAGAATAGAATCTGAAACTATCTGGAACTACTACCATACAGCATTTTTTCTGGAAATATTGTTTCTTATATAACACAGGCTCATTGGAATTCCTGACCCACTTGCCACACTACAGCCCAGGCACCTATTTGAGGAGCACTAGGAACAAGTGACAGAGTTGGTGTGACTTTTGAGAAATTTATGGCTGCTTACTTCTAATTGCTGAATTAATAGAATCTATTTTTCCTCAGCTCTCACCATAGAAGTAGCTATGGGTCTCAGAATACCTGGAAATACAGTTTACTGAAGCTTGGCTAGGGAGCTGAGCTATTCCCAGAGGATGTATAAATCACAGACATGGTAAAACAGAGCTGAGAGCCTGAAACTTGGCAACTAGGTATCCTGTTATTTACTTTTTCCCAGAGCATAAGTCAGAGAGCTTTAAGACTACCTTTTTAGTTAGAAGCACAGAAGCTGACTGAGAAAAGAACCAGAAAACCAGAAAAGGGAATCAGTTGTTTGTGGGAGTCTAGAAGATTTCGAGATACTAATTTAAAGACATTTAGATAATGAGGAAATGCACCCATATATATCAAGGCAGTTGAACAGTTATGCAACTCATAAGAAGGATATTTTGGTAGCTTCTTCAGAAATCCTTAAAAATGAAGAATTCCTATTAAATTAAAATTTATTTGAATGAAAATCTCCAAAACATGGTAAATTGTTTCCATTAATATGATTCTACTAAAATACATTCAGATATTTAATCTGCAAATATTTCCAAGTTTACATTTGTTTTATGTCATGATGACCTGTGTTTTTACTAGAAGAGTGCACCTTATTACAAAACTTAACTTAAATATATTAACATGTATTACCTTTTCTTACTGTTTTTAAACATTTCTATGCAACATTTTAACTACAAGTATTGAATAAAATTTTATTACCATTGACATTAAACAGAGCAGATCTTTGTCCAGCTACCATTCACATTTATATGTGACAAAAACATAGAGCAAAAGAGTTTGGTTAAATTATTTGCTAGGAAGAACAGCATTCTGCTAGCATAGTTTGTAAAAGGACTGTGCATGAAATAGCAAAAAATAAACCCAGAGCTGTCCTGATGTGTTAGGTTTCTTATATACCATGGTGTTTTGAAGATATATAAACACAGTAGTAGATAAGACAAGACCTAACATAGTCACGTCACTATAACCTATGATGTCACTGTATTATTTTCTTGACCTCACTTGTTGATAGTGAAAATGATAGTCAATCATTTTCACCTGGAGACAGCGAACTAGTTCTTGTTAATGTAATCCATTACATATGATACTTTTGATGTTATAAAAAGCAAAGAAAAGAGATCATTCTGCTGTTCAGTCTCTAAAAAACCTTCAGTATTTAAAGACAGAAAAAGCTTGAAAATTATGTAATACGATTTTCTTAAAAAAGCCCAGATTTCCTGGCTTGATTAGTAACACAGAAATAATAGTAAATGTCCATGAAACAAGTAACTTCAAAACAGAGATCACAAGATAAATGTTGAACCATCAAACATCTCTGGAGATTCATTAAAAAAACCTGAATACGTTGAGTAGAGATGCTTCTATCTGTTTTACCAATCTAAAGTTAAACCTTGGTAAGTATTCCCTATAACTAGAAAGAAAAAACAGAATTTCCAAGAAGGTAATGTATCCAGTCCTAAGAATATGTGTCTAACGTGCTGAAACACCTTGTACACATAATCTTCTTTATTTATTATTTCTAAAAAATAGAAAACAAGCAGGTATGTCTAGAGCAGATATCTAATATTTGGATTGTTAAAGACAGATGAAACAAATACTATACTTCAAGATATTTTCAGAGGGTTTTTTTGAGCACATATGATTTGGAGTAGCCAAAAGAGATTATGGAGTGGATAGCACATTATAACTAATCAAAAGTGGAGGGTCCTGTTTTAAATTGATATGTACATCAATTTGTCAGCTTAATATAGTATAAGATGATCCATGAGAAAATCAGTCTGGGTGCTGAGTGGATTGAGAGTAACCCTGAAGAGAGGGACCTGGAGGTATTTGTGGATGAAAAGCTGAATGTGAGCCAGCAATGCGCGTTTGTACCACTGAAAGTCAACTGTATTCTGGACTGCATCAAAAGAGATGTGACCAGTAGACTGAGGGAGACTATTCACCTCTTCTACTCCACTATCATGGACCCCATCTGGAGCATTCTGTTCACCTCTGTGGTCATGAGCATAAGAAAAACGTGTTTGTTAGAGCAAGTCCAGAGGAGGGCCACAAAAATGATTGGAGCAAAGGAGTACCTCCCCTATAAGGACATGCTGAGAGGGTTGGGCTTTTTCAGCCTAGAGAGGATAAGGCTTCGAGGAAACCTTATAGCAGCCTTCCAGTACTTACGGGGGGCCTGAAGGAAAGCTGGGGAGGGGCTGTTTATCAGGGAGTGCAGTGCTAGGAAAAAGGGTAATGGTTTTAAGCTGAAAGAGGGGACATTGAATTAGATATTAGGAAGAATTTTTTTACTTTGGGGTGGTGAGACACCAGAACATGTTGCTCAGCAAAGCTGAGGATGTTCCCTCCCTGGAAGTGTTCCCCCTCTGATGGCAGGGGGCATTGGAACTACTTGCTTAATAAGTAACTATGGGTTTTGCATTATGTGTTATGGGATAGATTCCTTGGTTGATCTTCATTCTATCTTGTGATTGCTGGAAAGCAGGAGTGTACAACAAGGGAAGAGAGGGAAAGAAGCCAACTCTTTTTCTGATAGTCTATACTCATACCAGGTTAGCTGATGACACAATTATGTCTAAATTTAGTATTTCAGATCCACTTCCATGCATATCTTCATCTTATAGTTTAAGAACACAAGTGTCTCAAGATTTAATGCATTGAGTGCAGAGTAATCTCAGTAGGATGAGGTAAAATGCTAAAAAGGAGGAAAAGTAAGTTAGAATCCTGGAGACAGAGAGTAGTTGACTGGGAGAAATTAATCAGAAAAGTTGCAATATTTCCACTAGTTAAGCCTTTCAAAGTGAAGCTTTTTGCACTGTCATGATTGTGATAAATTTAGGCAGATGTGACAAGAATGGAAAGGGAGAAAAAAGGAAAATGCCAGAAAAATAAGAGACTGAAGAATTTTCAACAAGGGCTAACAAGGAAGTGAGAAGAAGCTAACAGGTTGCTATTGTTAGGGGAAGAATGTTATCCTCATTCCGACTACTATAGGCTTAATTTTCTTCCTAGTAGCTTGTAAAGTACTCTATTTGGGATTTCTGTAAGAATAATGTTGATAACACACTGATGTTTTAGCTTTTGCTAAGTGGAGTTTACTAAATCTAGAACTTTTCAACTTCCCATATGTTGCCAGTGGGGACATGCTCAAGAAGCTAGGTGGGGGTACAGCCAGTACAGCTGACCCAAAACTGGTCAAATGGGTATTCCATACCGTATGATGCTATGCTCAATATATAAACTGGGGGTGGGCTGGGCATTACTCAGTGTGTGATGAACAATTGAATTGTCCATCACTTGTTTTGTATATTGTTTGTAGTATTATTATTACTATTACTACAATCAACATCTTCCTTTGTTGTCCTATTAAACAGACTTTATCTGAACCTACAAGTTTTATTTTTTTTTCCCATTTTCCTCCCTATCCCATGGGAGAAGTAGGGAGAGTAATCGAGCAGCTGCATGGTGCTTAATTGCTGCTTGGGTTTAAACCATGACACAGGTCCAGAAGTCACTGAAGCAAGTGCTACTGCATTGTAAAAAGAATGAGTTTGGAGGTTACTTGAGGACCAACTAATAATAAATGAAGGCTTTCTGAGCCTTGGGACAGTTTTCATGTGAGCAGCACGAAACTTGTTTTTTTTGGAAGGCTGTCAATAGCTTTGAGTTTTGAAGGGGTTTGCACATCAATCTTCTAATAAAAAACCTCTGCCCTAAATCACAGGACTGCACACTGTTAGCTGTAGCCCTTAAGAGTTTGAAAAGTAAATATCTTTGAGTATTAAACGTCAAAAGTCTTTCTGAGCTCTGTTACTATTTACCTCTACAATTTGTATGTTCACCCTGTTGAAATGTTTATATGAACAAAGAAATGAGTTTCTCAGTTTTCCAGTCTGAAGCAGGTAAGTAAACGGAATTGCCTGATCTGTCATGTAATTATCCTATATGAAGTTTGCCCAGGTGTAGTTTGTGGATTTTAACCAAATCCTGATAAACTGAGGGCAAAGATATAATGCTTTGAATGTCAGCAGGACAGATTTTATTTTTCTAAGGGAAAAAACTGAAGACATCAAAAAGACATAAAAATTTCCCAGTGACTAGATAACATATTGCCCAAGCAGACAATTAGTGTCAAACGGTGTCAGGCAGATTTGAGAGGCTAAAGCAAACCACAGTGAATCAAAGATCAGATTTTATGCCACTTGGGAAAATAAAATGTATCAAGCACTGAAGACAAGATGACATACTTCAACCAAAGATAAACACTTTTTTCTTCAGAATAGGAAAATGTCAGAATTTTTTAATAAATTCTTTGTAATTATGAGTTGCTTATATAAACACCATGAGAAAATTACAGAACAAATCCCTAAAGACCAAGTGTGGTTGCAGTTTTTGCAGATGATGCAATCAAGTGTTATCTTCGTGACCTGAAGAGGAATCCAGTTATATCCAGCATAGATCTGGGTAAGAGTGAAGTAGAGGATAGGTAAGAATATTTCAGAGCAGATTTGGAAGTACACTGCTGGAATTCACTGACCAGTTTAAAGTACAGTAAGTTCTATGAATAATAACAATAGTTTATTCTTGACATTTGGAAGAGGCCCTTTTCATGCCAAAGATGAGTTCCACATAATGAAAGCATTTCTTTAATAGGTAAAAGAAATACCTTTTCCTGAAGTTTTCCTCCTATCATCAGACCTTAAGAACAAGGAAGAAAGATTTCCCTGTAACTGCTGTTAAGAAGAGGAATTTTCTAACATATTTTCTGCAGTGGAAGGTACAAGAGACTTAACTATTTAGTCTTTTGTCAGCATAGGTTTTTTTTTTTCTCTATTCCTGACACTGTTGCGACTTTGTGTGTGCTGACTCTATTCACAACAAATTTCAGTTGCAGGTTGTGCCACTATACATTATTCCCCATTAGTACATGTTTTTAGACAGTTTTGGAGCATGAATTAATACTTGTTGTTATTTTAAAACCATCTACTGTGACATCTGAAACACTTGTTTATAGTGGTAGTGATTTGGCATGCCTTGCTTATCAAGAGGATGAAATCACTTGTGTAGTTTATTTTCCAATGTTTTAGTAGAAGAAAAAGGTAAATTCCTCAAGCCTTAAGTAATCTTTCACTGCAGAATTTTTGTTTTTCAAACAATCTTTCCCTCTTGCTAAAACACATTGCATCAGAAGAATGACTAATTTTTGGACAGGAAAAAGTGTATTAATTCATACCCTATGTTCACTATAATTTTTGAAAAATATTATTTATTACATTGTTTAAAATTAAGGGATACTATGCTATGTTAAGAAATTCAGACCTGATTTTTTTCTCTTTCATTTTAATAATTAACTATTTATGCCTCTTAGGTATAGTCCATCCTTAGTGGTGAAGAAACTCTAATTTTTTTCTTTCAGAAGTCAGTCCGCATTAATAATCCTGATTTAGACTTTTTTTGAAGACAAGGCATTCACTTTAAATACTCCGAGTAACCCAATTTGTAAAATGATCTCCTACCAAATCTCTAGTTATGAATATCACAGTCTCAATTTATGTTTCTTTTACATATGTAGCTACTCAGTCATCCATTTAATGATGCACAATTGCCTACATTATTGACTTAGAATATGTAATCTCTGTTTAAAGGGGCCTTTAGATTTTTATTTTGAATATATTTACTTTGTATAGCATGTAGTGATAATTTAATTGAATAATCTAAATAATCTGTGCAGTAATATACTGTGTGAAGCAAAGAATGTCACAGTAAAATGTTTTCTTTAAATGATGGGCACTTAACTCTATGAAAATAATTCATGCCTAGGAGCATAAATGAAAAGATTACTAAAGGCAAATCACATCACCTTTCTCTACATATAACAAAACATTTTGCATGCATCTAGGAACATATTCCCAAAAGTACTAAAGATACTGAAACTACACAGAAGAACATCAGAGACACTGAAAGTGATTTTTATTGCCATATAGAAGTTGAAGGAAAAAGTAACAGTCAAGCCTTCCAATACCACATTCATCTTTCAAATAATAAATAACCCATTCTTTTCCTTTGAGAAGTACACTCTGGAGAGATTAAAGCTTAAATAAAACATTATTCCTGCTGACAGAAGTATTTTTTGTGTAAAAATCAACCTGAAAAAATAATGTGCATGCATTTTGTTTCTAATGCATTATGTAGATTTGAATATTAGAGATTGTTACTGAGCTATAACGTAGAATTAAGAGCAGTGTTATCAATAATAAGAGCAAATAATTGGATGGATTGACTGCAGAGCCTAGGCTTAACACTTAAAAGAAAAGATAACAGCAAAAATTACAGGTATTAATATTAATTATAGGAAATACTTTCTTAAATAGGATCTAAATATCTTAATTATTTTCACATTAATCTGATAAATATGGATTATTTTTACTTCATGTAGTGAGTCTCATAGTTGCAGGGACAACTGGTCCATTATTTGTTTGAACATCCAGTGGATAGAATTGTCTTTTTGATCTTTTTCATGGTTATTACAAAATACAGAAAATGTGCTTGGCAGTAGATTTGACCTAAAAATCTGTTTAGTCATTTAAAGTCTGTTTGTTGACCTAAACCTGACCTTATAAAGGACAAAATACAGACAGTCCATCTTCATAAGATTTTTCCATCCAAGATGTAAGCATAAGCAAGATAGATTGCTGATTAACAAACTAATCCAGGTAATAAGCTTGAATTTCAGGGCCGGGGGGGGATCCAGGCAGAGAATTATGGAGCTCAATGTGGTCTCACATACTTAAATATATGGTATCATAATATGGTCTTTCTGGGTATGTCTTTCAGAAAAAGTGTATCATAAGCCTGACCTAAATGGTGAAAGTTCTCCTGGTATGTCTAAATTATGTAAAACTCAGCCCACAGACCTCATTAAAATATTATAACCATGTAAATTCAGTCTATAAGCTCTACCAGAGCAAAACCTCTACAGCATCTCATGTTTATATACAGCCAACAGGGCACTGAAGCAGAGTCTAGTCTTTTCATAGATAATTGAAATAATTGTAATAATTGTAATAATAATTGTAATAATTGTAATAATTGACAGAAACATCCCTGTATGTCTTAACACGTTTTTTCCTACAGTTTTACCTTATTACAACTAACTTTTTCGCTGACAATGACTGATATCGGCACTGTTTTCAGCCAATAATATGACCTGTTGTTTGTAGAGGAGGAAATATTTATCCTAAGCTGTTATGGACTGAGCCTTTTTCTGCCATTTAACCTTATAGCTGGAGAATATGGCATCTTGATTTACAAGTACAGATCTAGACTTAGATAATCAAATACCATTCAATATTAAAGTGAGGTGAAAAGCGCTTAAATTTATAGAATTTAATCTGTTCCCATGACTTCGTAATAAGGTTGATAAGAAATATGCTGAGAATAATGCAAATGAATATTACAAATATTCAAATGGAAGGTGTAAAATTCAAATTATTGTAGTAATTCAAACTACAGTAACTCTGAAGGAAATCTCATTTTAGACTGAACTCTTCATTTTTAACACATCGTTGTAGTGCTGAGATTTTTAAGTACTGAACTATTGGCCTACACATGTCTCTGGATGTAAAAGAAATTTTTAATTTTTTACATAATGAGAAAGTCAAGAACAATCTGAAACACTATTGACAATTCTAGTCTAAATGTGTTCTTAAACCTGTTTACACTATGACTATTTTCTTGCTGAACAATAAAACCCTTAATGTGATAAATAACCCGGCTTTATAACATCTATTTCTGGAGCCAAAGCCCAGAAACAAGCTTGATCAAAGTTCTGAACATATAATTCAAAATTTGGATAAACCCATTCCATCTGGGAGAACATATTAGGAATAATCTAAAAGGCTCAACCTTCATTAATCTTAATTAACTGTCAGTTGAGGTTAAATATACCATCAATTGCTTTAAGTCAACACTGACTTTCTCTGCCCAGTCGGAAATAGAAAAGATTTATGAATGTTTTATTAGTATGTATATATGTTTGTATATGTACAGATAGGTAAATAATCCATACCAGTGGAAATCACCTCTAATATTCAAGTGTCCACATCTAAACTAACCATCTTTATTTTCCCAGTCTGAAGAGAAAAATAAGAACTTTTACAGCAAGAGTTTTTTAATCCTGAACAAAACTTTACAAATACTTGCCCAAAATGTACTTATTTTTCTCCGTCTGCCTGGTAGGAAAGTTTGGATTGCACATCACATACTTGTCTACAACATAGCTATGTAAAGCTAGAATTCTACTACTCTCATACTACAAATATTTTTTCACCATACTCTTAAATTGGCTAAAGTTTCTGAAAACTCAAAAATAGTGAATATTACAATCTTTAATGCTAGTATTGTTTTTCCCTGTTGCTTAGAATGATTTTAAATGCATCCAGAACTGTTTAGAGCTAGTTTAGATATGCCTGCACAAATTTTTACTATGTAATGTTGGCTACTCTTGAGAAGAGAGGAAGATTTTTTAGAATACTATGGACTTGAATAAGGCCAAGGGTAAAACCCAGATGTAGCATTGTCAAAATAGTGTCATTCTCTGAGCAGACGGAAACAGACAGTGGACTCTGTTCATTTTGATAGTTGAAAACCCTGAAAACCTATCATGATTGCCATCACGAGGCATTAAAACCTGTGGGCTACCTCTGCCTCTCTGGGCAGGAGCAGTCACTGCTCCTCGGTCTGCTGGTCTTCTAGGAGGCACAAAGGACAATTGTCATGTCTAAATCACCAGAGGTTTTTTCTCAGATCTTAATGCCCCAGCTCCACCGTATTTCTCTCTCTTTAGACAGGTATGGTCAGCTACCTTAGCCATGAGTGCAGAAAGACTTGGGTTTGGTTATGTAGATATCAGGACCTGCCTGATGTTACGCAGCCTGAGTGTATGGAGATCCTTGAGCCTGGATTCACAGAATACTTAAACACATCAACACACCAACACCTTCTAAATTTCTCCACTACAACAATATGTGCAGCATGAGAAGTTCTCAGAGAAAGAAAGTCCATTTGGGGTGAAAATTAAAGCATCCTTAAATCACAGACACATAAAAGGGCATCGGATACCATGACTTCAGTCAGCCAGTGCATGCTGCCAATTTCTATTTTTCGCCAGGGACACCTAATAGATTATGGTGTTTTCTGTTCTCTCAGGCCAATTTTTACGTTTCTAGGCTGTTTTCCTGTTCTTACCATTACTGGCAGTTACATACGCTTACTTTATCAAGATGTTTTTCGATTTTTCCCCTTCTCAGGCAGCAATTTGTCGTTATAGTTCATTCTTCTTACACTTATCAATGTTATCCCAGGAGGTCTCTTGTTTCCAGATATCCAGCTGTACTTCAAAGATACCAGTTGCATTTTCAAGGATGATTCTGGTTCACAGGCCTAGTTCCCAGGCTGGCAGTCATTTTATCTTTTAGTATTTCAGTAGATATTTTCTTCTGTTTGGTAACACTCCCATTCTAACAAGGTCACCTTTCTGGCTGTCTCTTCCATAGCTTAAAAGTCTTGGTCAAGTTGTACTGAGGTTTCACTTGTTGTTTCTTACCACCTGTAAAGAAGTACTGAGATCTTGCATACAAGTGACAAATCTCTGGGAGGGAATGTGACTTTATATAATTTCTGTTCCAAATAAGAGGCTGACTTGCAAAGCCTTAAGCTCTTCTTACCACTTGAAAAAGTAGTAAAAGTGTGTTGGCTTGGGAAGAATCTTGCCTCATAAAGGCATAATGGAATTCTGCTCCGGAGAGAAGCCTTTATCAGGAAGCAATAATTTTCTTCACTCATTGCAAATTATGTTCCTTTCCCACTATGCTTTGGTTAGTCCAGGCTGTGTTCAATCTCCACTCTTTTACTGCCCTTGAGTATAGGTAAGGAAGAAAGGAAGAATTATTACTTCCTCTTGGCAACATCTCTCGAAGACAAAAACAGCTTTGAAAGGTGAAGGGTCCTCAGTTCTCACTTTCAAATACTAAAGCAAACACATTTCAGCATTTAGAAGGGTCTAAGTTTTCCATCAGTGTTAAGAAGAAATTATCAGTATTTGAGAAAATACATGAATGTGACACTAGAAAATGAATTTCAGCACTTCATACCAATGCAATAATATAATAAGAGATAGTTATATATATTCACTGGTTAATTCCAGAAAAAATGCATATACATAACTCTCCATACAAAGCAGGCAAAATCATCCAATGATATTTTATTATGGTCTACAGCAGAAGTGTTCAAAGTGTGTCCTTTAGGTACAGGTTAATTTTAGTTGATAATGATAATAAAGCACAACAATCTGTTGTCAGAATAAAACACAGTAAGGAAAAAAAAAAGACAAAAGAAAATAACAAGACCTTGTGTTCTCAGTGATGAACTCTTTGCAGTCTTTCAGTGTCTAAGTATTCAAATTCAATATGATATTTCAGTACCCTGTGGTATCCCTGCAACTAGTAATATATTAAAATTTGGTTGGTTTATAACAGCTTGATCATCATAAAATGATGACACCTAAACCAAACTAAAGCCAGCTCAGGCCATACAAAGTCCAGAGGTTGACAGATCAACATGAAACCTGTGTCCTTCTATAAGTAATGGCAAACTTATATTTAGAGGGCTTCAAACCAGAAGCATTTACTGCCATTTGAGGAGTCTATGACAGAGTTGGTAGAAATGGCACAAATTCCTTTCTGGAGTACATCAGAACCCATACCAATCACTCTAGTGTGTCTAAGATGGTTAAACTTCCCTGTCAAAACAATTGAATATTAGTGTGTGTGTTTCCTATGCTAGTCCATCTGGAAACAGTGAATTTTGGTAAATGCACTAATGAAAGGACTTATTTAATATTTCTTGTCCAGTTGACATTTTTATTCACTTGCAGAACCACTTTCTCGTTAGTATTTTGGTCAAGAGAACAATTTCAACATTTAGAGGTTGAAAAATACAGAGCAATGGCCATTGAAGAACCATTTTTGCTGCATTTTTTATCTGCACTCTCTATACCTCTTCTTTCTTTTGGTGGGTTTTTTGAACTGGTTCATTGGTTGGTTTTCCTTATATTATGGCAGTACTATTGACTGCTGATGAAACATTGTGTTTTTATGTAAATCCAGACCATCACTTGCTGGTCTGTGAAAACTCCACCTCTGCACCCTCTTTCTGAGGTTCATCCTCTTTCTCCCTGTGCCTTAACAAGAAAGAACCTTTCCACTTGGACCACTGCTTTGGCTGAGAAAGCATGCCCTTCTAACCCTCAAACAAGTGGCACACAGAGACGTGAAGAAAGAGGGTGGGACCAAGTGCAGATGACCCAACTTGGACCTAAAGCATCCAGGAAAATATCCACACATGACAAAAACCAACTTGACAAAGCTATGGGAAAGTTGCTTGGCAGGAAAGGCCCTGAGGATTCTAGAAGATAACAAGTTGAACAGGACCCAGCAAGGTGCCCTTGTCGTGAGGGTGGCAAGTGGTACCCTGGGCTGCACCAGGCAAAACACTGTTACTCTTCTCCTCTGCTTGGTGCCATGCCCAAGTTTCAGGTCTCCAGTAAGACACCACCCAGTGCCCTTCTCTGCCACCCCATCACCCATAGTGCAATAGCTGGGGTTGGAATGAGACGCTGTGTTGACCTCGTACTTGCCCTGAAATGGTCCCAGTGCTAGCAGGGATGGTACTGTGGCAACACGGATCGGCACTGTGGACAGTCAAGCTTTTGCTGAGCAGCAATGTCTGGCACGTGGACCCCCTTTCACAACGTCATTCACGCTGACTGGACAGTATCCTGTGCCCTGCCAAATTGTCCCATATCATGCTGCTCCTGATCTCAGAGGGAGGGGCCAGGTGAACTGCTGCAGCATCTCCAGCTGGACTCACTCTGAGTCTCAGGGACACATCAACACAGCTGGGCCCTGCAAAACTGCCTTTATCATGCCCGATGTCATAGCACGTTTCTCACCACCGGCCTCAAGTAATTGTGAAGATAGATTTGGCAACTTAGCAGGTCGGTTAGGAGAAGAAGAACAGGACAGCCTTTCTCTCCTTCTTTTACAGACGGGCGCTTGTGCTGTACAGATGGCTACTGCCCTTCCCACAGGGCACATCCAACCCCTCTGTTCTCAGGAGAGAGCTGAGCCCCCAGGGACCCTTGTTTTCCAAATGGCATCTTTAGCTTGTGTACAGTGGCAGGGGGAGCATTAACCTGGCTGTTTTCATCAAGGGATTATGCTCTGGTGTACTTGGCAGCAAGCAGGACCCAAAGGAGGGAGAGAAGGGAGCTAGTCTGACTCTTAGCAATGCAAGGAAACTCAGGCACTGCCGAGCTGCCCGGGCAGTCAGGGTCTGGCATCAGGGGGAGCTCTGTTTGGATGGTCCTTGGCAGCTCTCCGCAGCTAGGGCAGCACACTGCCCCAGCCCATCCGCGTAAGCAAATCTGGCCATGGAGTCCACATCTCTGGATCTTCCTGAGAACTTCTGACCCAAGCAGAGGCACCCTTTGTGGGGCTTGGGGACAATGTCAGTTTCTTGCAGCCACACCTCAATCCAGCCCCAGTGAAAGCAAAGCTGTCCACACTTGTTCCTACCTCTCAGGTATGTTCGCCTGTCCGGGATCTGTGTTCAGCCAAGGAACTGTCCTCCCTTGTCCCCTGAAGGACCTGGCTAGTGCATCTCAAGTGAGTTGATCAGGCCTTCAGCACTTACGTGGAGGTAGGTCTGAAAAGCCAACCTGCATACCTCCTGGCTGTCATCTTGAAGGTGATTTCTCCTGACCCAGAGCCCAGAAGCTCCTGGCTCTCTCAGTGCTGATGGATGCCCTGCAAGAGAAGAAAGCAAAAATGTAGCCTCCTGGTCATGAGCCAGAGTGCCAGGGACACTACCTGTGGTCCCAGCAGGAGTGTTCAAAGTTTCATCTGGAGTCCTTGACATTACAGGACTTCCTCCAAAACATCCCTGCCAAGTGCCTTGATGTAGAGCTGTACAAGGAGTAGATGAGCACAGTGCAAAAGACTAGCAGGCAGGAGAAGCTGACAGGACTGAGGCAATAAGTGTGATAAGCAGCCTGTCTGCTCTGCAGGGACTGGCAGAGCCCAGGCACTTGTAGAGGAAAAGCAATGTCCTCCTTGAAAAACTTGTGATTTCTGCTAGCCACCTCTTGCTGCTCTGGGACTGTATTTGGGAGAAAGTGGCACAGAAAAAACATTCCTGTCCTTGGAGCATTTCCAGAAGATATTGGAGGTTTCTCCATGAACAAGACTCTTGCCAGAAGAGCAGAGAGGGAGGGGGCAGTATCTCTGTGCAGGCAGTCCTTCTGCTGCAGAGCAGGCATGGCCATGGAGCCTTCCCTCGAGTGAACCTGGGTGACAGCAACCTGGGTGACAAGTGTTTACAACGTCTACTTTATTAACATTGTGTTCCTTTTCCCTCAGGATGGCCAACAAGCTGCCACATACCAGCCTCCTCCTCATGAAGCTTATGCCTGGCCTGCTGTTTAATATCAGTAAAAGCTCTGCAACCAGCAGGATGGTTGCCAGAAACCTGGCAACCTGTGTGGGGCCAAACATACCCAGCCCTGCTGAGGAGCACATGTTCCCCCTAGAAGTGCTAATGCAGGTGACGGCAAAGGTTCGCTGTATTTACTAGCTGGCTACAGCCTTTCAGGCCCATCTGAGCTTTCCTATTCAGAGGAACCTGGCTGCCTCATCTCTGGGGTAACTGCCAAGAAAAGCATTCCCACAGCTGCAACTTTCTCCGCAAAAGTGAAGGTCAGGAGTGGGAAATGCTGTTTGATCCATTTTCAGCCACCTGGGTTGAACCCAATTGTTTAATGTCTACAGGTGATGGACCTGGAGAGTTGGTCGGACTTATCAGTACACCAGCCAAGGAGTCACTGGCATCAGTAGTTAAAGCAAAACCAGAAGAACTCAGATTCACAAACACAAACACAGATTCACAAACCTTGTGAAGTGGAAAGCAAGGTCATCCATCAGCCTGAAGATCTGTAAAAGTTGAGAAAAAGGCCGATGCAAGTTGGCTTTCCCACCTTGTGCAATGATCTCATTAGCATTTGCTTAGCTGAACTGTCCTGTCAGTAGCTGTCATCTTCAGAAAATTTGAGCTGAAATCCTGCTTTATCAGAGCCTCATGAAGTCTGTTTTGGGGTGAGGGGCTGTGAGAAATGTGGGCAATGAAAACCAATCCAAGTGGCCTGCTTTTAAGTGCCAAAGTAGCCATTAGGTAAACAGTAGTTTCCTCCTCCAGGTAAGTCTGCCACCTGCTTCCTTCTACACGTTCATTGTAGGTGCCAGTGCAGAATGTATTCCGTGATAAATGTCTTGCTAGGTACAAAAAAAAAAAGAAGAAATATACTATTGTGCTTGTGTTATGTACCTTCAAGAGTGAGGACTCCAGTAATATATGTCTACTTCAATACATGACAGTTAATCTGTTGTACTTTCATACAATGCAAGAGTGTTCGCAGATGACACCAAGCTGGGAGGAAGTGTCAATCTGCTGGAGAGTAGGAGGGCCCTACAGAGGGACCTTGACAGGCTGGAGAGATGGGCTGATTCCAACAGCATGAGGTTCAACAAGTCCAAATGCTGGGTCCTACACTTTGGACACAACAACTGCATGCAGAGCTACAGGCTGGGGACAGAGTGGTTGGAGAGCAGTCAGGCGGAAAGGGACTTGGGAGTGCTGGTGGACAGGAAACTCAACATGAGCCAGCAGTGTGCTCAAGTGGCCAAGAAGGCCAATGGTATCTTGGGCTGCATCAGGAATAGTGTGGCCAGCAGGACTAGGGAGGTCATCATCCCCTTATCCTCGGCACTGGTCAGGCTGCACCTCGAGTGCTGTGTCCAGTTCTGGGCCCCTCAGTTTAAGAAAGATGTTGAGATGCTGGAGTGTGTCCAGAGGAGAGCGATGAGGATGGTGAAGGGGCTGGAGCACAAGCCCTATGAGGAGCGACTGAGGGAGCTGGGGTTGTTTAGCCTGAAGAAGAGGAGGCTCAGGGGAGACCTTATTGCTCTCTACAACTACCTAAAGGGAGGCTGTAGGCGGGCAGGGGTTGGTCTCTTCTCTCCGGTGACCGGCGACAGAACAAGAGGACACGGTCTCAAGCTTTGTCAAGGGAAGTTTAGGTGCCATATTAGGAAAAGATTCTTCACTGAGAGGCTGATTGGCCATTGGAATGCACTGCCCGGGGAGGTGGTGGAGTCATTGTCCCTGGAGGTGTTTAAGGAGAGATTGGATGAGGCACTTAGTGCCATGGTGTAGTTGACAAGTAGGAGTAGGTGTAGGTGTCGAGTCATAGGTTGGACTCGATGATCTCAAAGGTCTTTTCCAACCTTATGATACTGTGATACTGTGTGAAGAGAAACCAAAAAAAAAATTAAAAATGCCTTGAATTGTGACATAACTACTGTGAGTTAACTATAAGCTTTATAGAACACTGAAATACCTATTAATTACAAGATAGATCTTGCAAGAGCAGTAACATCCAGTGCTAAATATTCAACAATCCATACAGAAGTTGTCACATAAGCAGTCTCTAACAAAAGACTACTGTCCTTAAAGATTTAATATTTCTTTTAAAAAAAGTAAAAAACAAACAAGTAAAAAGCAAACTGATATTATTCAATGTTCTCCTGAAAATCTTTCCTTTTGAAAAGTATAGATAAGAGTGTTGGCCACAGAACAGATTTTGACAGTCAAACATCAGCATACATAAATTCTCTGTGACAACACCAACATGTCACATCCCCTACTTCCAAGGAATTTATCCTGAAATTGTTAGAATACTGCATAAGTTAGTCCATATTTCCAGCCCTGTTCACCTGTGAAAATTGGATTGACTTGTTGGGGTTTTTGTCCAATCTGATTGGAAATGTATTCAGGGAAAAAAAAATTATTGATGTATATTGATTGTTCCAGAGTTCACAAAATCTCTAAGGATGCTTTCAGTATTCTTAGCTTCAAAAATAATCTTTCACTTTCTTTACAGCAAGGTTGCCAGTTTTGTCATTGAATTACGTCTGTACTACAATGCTCATTGTAGTTGCAAGATCCTGAGAAATAAATGACAGCAGTATCAGGAGATCAGCAAACTGCTTCTCCAAAAGCTTCTGTGGCACTTCCATTGATGTACCAAATTTAGACAGAAAAATCTCACAGATCATCCTGGCTAGAAAGGCAAGTTGCTGATGACAGTATAGTTACAGAATAGAAGTGTGAAAGGCATTAACTTCCTTTTGACCTTAGCACCTCAAGATCAAAGTACAGATTTTTCTTTTTTAAAGCTTTGACAGAATATTATTCACATCCTAATATTGACTCTGCAGCTTTAGGTCTGTTTATTTAAAAGAGGACATAATTTTACAAATAAATACAGACCAAATACTTATTTATCTTTCTCTTTCTATTTTTTAAGGATTTTCTGAAGAAAAAGGAATATTTTTTTCTATATGTATTTTTCTTGAAACTGAAATAGAATGATACACCAAACCCTTCAGGATTGATACTTCATTGTTTTTTTTTCAAAATGGAAAAGTGAACAAAATTTTGTTATGACGAATGTCTAGTCTTGACTTTGCTAGTCTGTAAATGCTTTTTCTCAATTATAAGCAGTCATCAGAATTTATCTCACAGATGTATTTTAGTATTTTAAAGGTAAAAGAGTTGGTTTTACTGTGTACCCTTGTATGACAGTGTTTACTCACCCAAACTGAAAAACTGCACGGAGTGAAAAAACTCTTACAGCTCTTACTCACTGTTTTCTTACTTCAGAAGTCATGATATACAGTGAAGTGAAGGAAGGTGCTGCTGTAGTCCTGGACTTTCCCTGGGATTGAGCTGAGACAATCAGCACTGAGAGTTTTGAAGTATCTCATCACTACCAGTAAAGGCCTGCTAATAGCTTTGAACCTCAGACTACCAACCCTGAAATGAAAACTCTTCTTAAAGGATAGTGGACATGTATAATGCTCCCTTACCAGATGTGCTGCACAGTGTCTTCCATTCCTTACAGCCTGCAACACGTTAGTGTCAATGACTTGATATAAACCTGAAGCTGCCACTATAGAGGCAACAAATGTTGCTAATATGATTCACAGTCTGGGTCTATCAACTGCAAACTGAACTAGGGACTGAGCTTCAATATTGTTGAATATAGAAATGCTTTATTTGGGCCCTAGCTAAAAAAACAACTTTTTAAAATAAAATCAAAGAAAAAGAGAGAGAGGGAACTAGCTTCATTTCTGAGAGATTAAAAACATAACTACTGGTGGAAACAAAGACAGATTTCTATGATCATGGAAGAAGCAGTATGATCTAGGCTTCTACAAAAACATCTGCCTGCTCCCAATCAGAAGCCTCCAAATAAAGACTTGTTTTGAAACTGCAGGTTTCTTTTTTCCTTGAAGATTTTTCCTCCAGAATTTTATGCTGTCATTTGTTTCTGATACATAAATTTAAGGACAACTTTTCAGTATTGAGGTCAAAAAAATGCAGCTGTTGTGTCTCACAAGTGATTATGTATTTAATGAGGCTTACATCTCAAATCTACCCTGGTGTTGGCTGTTGGCAAGACGTTGACAAACCAGAAACATCTGATCTTTTCCCTTCTCCAGATCGTCCTATTTAATGTTACCCAGACTTAAACTTTGTATTATCATTTAGGTTGGAAAAGACCTTTAGATCATCAAGTGCAACTATAAATCTGACACTGCTGAGTCTCCCACTGAACCTTGTCCTCCCTAAGAACCATGTCTGCGTATCCTCTAAATACCTCCAGGGATGGTGACTCAACCGCTTCCAGACGCATCCTGTTCTGATGCTTGACGCAACATTCAGAGAATGTATTTTTCTTAATATCCAGTCTAAACCTCCCCTGGTGGAACTTGAGGCTCTTTCCTCTTGTCTTTTCCCAGTCCTCATGTGGGAAAAGAGAACAATATCCACCTCGCTACAAGTTCCTTTAGGGTTGTTGTAGAGAATGATAAGGCCTCCCCTCAACCTCTTTTCTCCAGACTGTAAAACTCCATTTCCTTCTACTGTCCCTCTCAGGATTTATGCTCTAGACCCTTTACCAGCTTCAATGCTCTTTTATGAACTAATGTGTGTGTTTGCCAAGTTAAAAACAAGCATACAAACAAATAAATTTGAAGGTATTGACATTTTCAAGACTACAGAACAGTAACTGTTTTGGTTAAGTGGTAAACCATTAACCTTATGGCTATCCAGCTGCATTTTCCTTTTAAAAAAGGAACATTTTAATGTGTAAATAACAATTAATTACTCAGACTTGCATTCTAATTCTAAAGATACTTTAAATGTAGTCAGTTTCAGAACAGCTCTGACATTGACATCTTCTTTCAACCTTTGAGAAAAAAATAAAAATCCTGTTGTCACCAAGCACTATGATTTTTCATTGCTGTTGCTAATTTCTTCACTTGTCTCAAAAAGTGTTTTTGTTTCATCCACACTGTGACACCAAGCAAATTTGTAGTACAGTACTTTGAATTTTATACAACACCTAAAATGAAGAGACAATTTAGCCTTCTCTGAAGAAAATACGTTCCCGAGTCAGCAGTGACACTACTATTTAATTTATTAAGCACTTAAAATTTTATGTAAAAATAAATGATGATAAAATGAAGATTTTTGGAAATAATCTTCTAAAAGAAGTTTCTATCCAACACAAAATAGCATGAAAATTCAGCTACATTAATAGGAAACTGGAAATTCACAATTTCCATGCTAAAGCAGGAAGCCTTCAAGTCATTAGCTACCAGTAAGTTTTGAGTCCTTAATGATCTGTTTTACATTCCCATGAGGTCAATGTTAAACAAAGTTTAAGAAGCATAAGACTGACAGTTTATATAAATCTTGTTGCTGTAGATTTTAATTTTCTGTTTGATCTACACAAATCTAATCTTCCCTTTCTGCTCAGCATTTTAGTACTCCAGTAAGAGCACATTAGGTGAACATTATAACACTGGACTCAATATGAATAGTGATACTTCTATAATTAGAAACTGAAATAAATCAGTCGTCTAACACTTGAACAGCTTCTGAACAGAAGAACTATAAATTAATTGTATTCATATTTGTCTTGTCAGTTCTTGAACTTGGATATCTAAATGTAGCTAAACGTGATCTCCTTTTACAGATCTCTCAAGGAGTCAGCCTCTCTCTCCAGACCATGGGGACTTAAATAGTTATCTCAGGACAACCAGATCTCAATCTGACATCAGGAGTCATATTCAGTTTCATACAAATGTTTGTTTTAATCCATAAATTACGATAGCACATGGTCACTAAAAATGTGCATTTTCTATACCCTATGGCGTTTTGCAGGCTCTAGCACTACTGTGCCAAGTGTTCCTTCAATGCCCATTATTTCATGTTTATAAAGAAAAGACCATCTCCCTGAACCACATTTTAAATGTCATCAACCTAACCACATAAGATCTCCAAGTTTTAGGTCCCTGTAAGGTATCATGCAATATGCTTAAAACACACTACCTAACATATGTTCAGAAGAAAGTACCAAACGTTTCAACATCTTCCTTACGTCCCTTGTAATCTCACAAAACAATATATAGGATGGCTTTTTGTTTATGTGCAGGACACAAGAAAGTATTCTATATACAAACTTCATGCCAGATAAGTTCCTCGTTTTTCATTGTCTCATCACGTGCAATGAAAGATCTGAGATTTGCCTGAAAATAATTTAAAAAAATTAAAATCTTTCTTGGATTTAATGAAACCTGAAAAATAAAAAATACAATGAAACAAAACCAAAAAACTTCATTATAGAATAATTTCTAGCTTAATATACCTGATATTAGATTGAAGTGGACACAAGGAAATGATAATATAACTTATATTATTCTGACTGTGGTTCCGATTTACAGATATGCTTTTTTTCATTTATTTCCTTCAATGTGTAAACTTTTTATGTCACATAGTTTGATAAAGTTGGGATTCAGCTTGATTCTGGATACAAATAAGTTTTGTATAATTGCATAGGGTTTATTATGATTTATCAACAAATAATTTTAGAATTATTTATTCCAAAGATAGAAATAGACACAATATATGTAGTTCATTAGCAGTTCTTAACTAAGGTTATAAGAGACAGATACTTTTCTAACTGACAGTGCGTTAATAATTACCCCAAACTATGAGTGGCTGAAATGAGAAGGGCAAACCTGATTCCTTTTCTGTTTCCACATAGTCCTTGTTCTGCTTGGTCTTCTTTGTACATCAGACCAGCCTGTTAATAACTGGTTTTCTTTTCCTCTCACACAATGCAAGGATGTTAGTTAAGCCATTGGACTTACCACAAAGGTGTCTGATTGAAATCTCTTGAAGTCAAAATGCCTCCCTTTCACAATAAAACCCAGTACAAAAAAGAAAAATGACAAAATAGAATGCAACACCTCTCTTCTTTGTAAGGATTTTTATTCATTTCTATTTCCAAGACCTCTCTACTGACTTTAAAAAGTTTGACTGCTGCAAAACTAAGTGCTCTATCTTAATGGTTGCCACGCAGTTGTGATTCCATGTTCCATAGAAAAAACATACCATGTTCTCATCATTCCAAAAGAAAAAGAGCTTCCTCTGTGCATATTTTGCTAGAAATTCACTATCGTCTCTGACATAACATTTCTACTATTATTCATGATGTAACTTTTGCTCTGATACACTTGTTGAAGTTCAAATACAGATGTATGAATGCAGTGGGCTTGTATGATTATATATCTACCAAGTGTTAATTGTACTTCACATGATTTTTACCAAATATTTTCCCCTACAGAAAAATTTTATAAGCGTATTTATACAAACATACACACAAATACAAACATAGTGTACATATTAATTGGAAATATTCAAAATAAGAAAGAAAGAAAGAAAGAAAGAAAGAAAGAAAGAAAGAAAGAAAGAAAGAAAGAAAGAAAGAAAGAAAGAAAGAAAGAAAGAAAGAAGGAAAGAAAGAAAGGAAGAAAGAAAGAAAGGAAGAAAGAAAGAAAGGAAGAAAGAAAGAAAGAAAGAACGGAAGAAAGAAAACATTGTAGACTAGTAGAGCTTCAATTAGTATGAAAAGTGCAGTTCTGTCGCCTGCTTGAGCAGGCTTTTAAAGATCCTAAGGATCACATTTGTTCGTTCACAAGGGTTTCCTAAAGTTTAGACTGTATTTGGCAGATTAGCAATCAGAAATTGATCCCTTCCAGTATGTTTTGGACTGGAAGAGTCAAGTTGCTGCAAGTAATAGAGATGTATCGGCAGGCCTGCTTGGGAAAGGCTGTATAGCCTCTTTCTTCCATGTACCTGGCCCATCTAAGCCTATTACTGCCTATTGATTCCTTTCCTAAGAAGCACATTTCATCAAAATCATCCCCACATGTTAAATCAGTAGAACATGAGGAAAATTTATTGTACAGTCTATTATTGTCCCAGCTCAGCGAACCATTAAGAATGAAGAGAATCACTGAAGCAAAGCAAGTTGAACTAGAAAATCCTGAAATTAGTACAGAAATGAAAAGATTTTTAGGCTGAGGGATTTTTACTTAATTTTTCAAAGTCCTCTCTTTTGTGATATCTCTGACTAATACCAAATAATTTTTCTGCATTTTCTTCCTCTTGATCTTATCTTCACATTTTAAACTTTTGGATGCCTTGGATTTTTAAGAGTCTCTCTAAAGCCATTACAAGGTGTCTGCTCTGTTTTTTACACACATGATCATTTCTGCACTGTTGAAAAACAGATTATCTTGATTATCAACTACAGGTAGGATAGCCCAGGACATAG
Source organism: Neomorphus geoffroyi (assembly GCA_033558235.1). NCBI lineage: Eukaryota > Metazoa > Chordata > Aves > Cuculiformes > Neomorphidae > Neomorphus > Neomorphus geoffroyi. The sequence goes on from JAUMJM010000005.1 coordinate 1,187,555, forward strand.
CTGTCCTCTCTTTAGAGAAGTGGGTGCCATGGCAGCGTGTGGGCTGGAGGTTCCCTGAGGAAGGCGGGCCGAGAAGGTGACCTCCACATGAGGACTGACAGGGGAAGGGCCTGGCAGCCAGGTCTGCCACACAACCCCAGCCAGGAGCTGGGCAGATGGAGGACATTGGAGTAGCTCCAGCCCCGAGCATCGATCACCTCCGTGGGGACTGGTACAGGCTGAAGCCAGGATATAAATCTGTGGGTGGGAGATCTGGCCCAAGTCTGGGCTAAGCAATGACTGTGACATGGCAGGGGCAGGAGCTCAGGTGGGCACCAAGTGCAGGAGCTTCAGCTTAAAAGCATCTCCTAAGGAAGGAGTGGGGAGCCCTTCTGAGTCTTTCTGGCAGAGATATTTGTGGAAGCCCCCAGTGAAGCACCTTCTAGCTCTTGTTTTCACAGCTACCAGCAACACTATCTCTTGTTTGGTGCTGAGCCCAGACAGCTGCATCCCAGGGAAGAGGGGACTCAGCCATGACACCGACCCTTACTTCTTGAAAAATGAAACCATCTTGTTTTGCTGAGTAGATTGACTACAGAGAAGCTGAAATAAGAAATTCCGGATCATCAAATGAGTTCAAGAGGACTGCAGCCAGTGATGGCTCCTTTAGAAAGAAAGCCTTCCAAATTAGTAAAAGCAACAATACTATATGACCTCCACAGCATCAAATATATAAATATATAAAACTTTATTTAGCACTCACCACAGGATAATTTAGTAAAATTTAATATAAAGGTGATAAACAAGTTCAGATATAATTTAGAAAGGAATTGGGTGTGAACTGTAAGGCATATATCTGGCTGGAAAGATGAAGCAAACTGTCCAAAGTGTTAGATTTAGCTAGCATATCAAAAAAAGATCTCATGTGAAATAAGATAAATAGAGGTAATCTCTGACATGATGAATTAGGTGTTAAGAGAATGCAGTAGGAATGCTTTCTACACCTTGAACAAGGAAGAGAGAAGTTGATGGATTTCCTAATCAGACACTCACCCTCTCGTTTCCGATGCTCAAAATAATGTTCAGATGTCAGGAATTTCTTACATATCGTAAAGGGAAAGAAAAAGTGCTTACATTACTAGCAAAAATCTCAGAGGCAGAGGTTAAATCTAGTGTCCCAGAAACTGTAAATGTAGAAGAGCAGCATAGAAATCGCAAGCATCACAGAGAGAAGAATGTTAGAAAGAAGCCTATATTTAGGATATTTTGTGTAACATGGGACAGATTATCATATATATGATCTGGGGATGCCACAGATAAACTCACAAAACCACAGTTAAACATGAGGTAAAAAGGCCAGGCAGAACATTGTAAAAAAAAAAAAAAAAAGTATGAGGAATGAAACAGGGAAAAATCATCTTCTGTGTTGCAATCTGAATCAAAAGCAATCAGGAAATGCAAGTGCTTATCAATCAGTAAAGTGCAGTTGAATAGTGAAAAAGAACTTCTGGCAGGTAAATGCTTCAGCCTCCTCTACAAGGTCTTAGTAATTTCGCATCAAGCTCTTCCACCTATTCCCCGTTACAAATAAAGCGTGATTCTTTGTGGGTTAGAATGGCAGAATGGGAATCTGTATGATTTCGGATGCTTGAAACAAAGAGCACTTTACTCTCGTCACTGGTGGAAATACTGTTCAAGTAATCACGGTCCGTTACAAGTGTCTTAGTTTAGATGAAAACTAAGATATGTTATCAGATATTAAAGATCTTTAATCAGAAAAAAAAAATTGAATAGAAGAGATAACAGTTCTTAGCTACAAATATATGTGTATACAAAACAGGATCAACACTAATCACAACTAAAACCTAAAAGTCTTAAGAAATAGATTGAGTCCTGTACCCAAAATCTTGCGATGCAGGTCTCTTTAAGAGCTGGCGAGCAGTCGCTGCCCTGCACGGGGAAAGCGCGGCCCCCCCGCAGCCGGGGAAGGGCGGGGGAGGGAGATGGAAACTTAGTGCGAGTTCTGCCGGAGTTGTGGAAGATTCAGATGACCCGTGATCTTTCCTTCAGAGATTGCAAACCGCATGCGCTCAGGGACTGCCGCTGCCGTTGTCGCCACTGCCGTCCGAGAGGAAAACGGATGTCCGGTCACGACCTCTGTCCCGGTTTCCCCGGAAACGTCCTCCCCCCATGCCCCCTCGCGTCTGCTGAAATTCCCTTTATTGGCAAAAGGAAGAAAAATTCCTCGGAAAAATCCCAAACCACAACATTATCCACCCCGAATTTTTCTTCCATGCCAACAATCAGACTTAAATTTATACATACATATTTTCAACTATATACATATACAGATAGTCACATAGAATATGAACAACTCATCCAAAGATAAGGTCCCCTTGAGGTACACATCGTGTTTTTCCATCTTCCTGCATCACCCACCAAGTGCAACCAGATCCTTGAGCAAAGACAATCCCACGAATGGGCTTGCCTTTACTCGAGACAGGTTTAACCCAAACAGTTTTCCCTAACATACCTCTCAGGTGGATCACAGGGACTTTATCTCCATCTACAGTATGAAGGAATTCTGATTGGGCAGGGCCGGCTCGATTGACTGAGCCTCTAGTGTTGACCAACCATGTAGCCTTTGCTAAATGTTGGTCCCAATGTTTGAAAGTCCCCCCACCCAATGCCTTCAAAGTGGTTTTCAACAGTCCATTACACCGTTCAACCTTCCCGGCAGCTGGTGCATGGTAGGGGATATGGTACACCCACTCAATGCCGTGCTCCTTTGCCCAGGTGGTAACTAAACTGTTCTTGAAATGAGTTCCATTATCTGACTCAATCCGTTCTGGAGTGCCATGTCGCCACAAAACCTGCTTTTCCAGACCTAGGATGGTGTTCCGAGCAGTGGCGTGAGGAACTGGGTATGTCTCCAGCCATCCAGTAGTTGCTTCCACCATGGTGAGCACATAGCGCTTACCTTGGCGGGTCTGCGGCAGAGTGATATAATCAACCTGCCAGGCCTCTCCATATTTATACTTATCCCAACGTCCACCATACCATAAGGGTTTCACTCTCTTAGCCTGTTTGATGGCAGCACATGTCTCACAATCATGGATAACCTGGGAAATAATGTCCATGGTTAAATCCACCCCTCGGTCTCGTGCCCATCTATAAGTGGCATCTCTGCCCTGATGGCCTGAGGCATCATGGGCCCATCGAGCCAGAAACAACTCTCCTTTATGCTGCCAATCCAGATCTATCGGTGACACCTTGACATGTGCAGCTCGGTCTGCCTGTTCGTTGTTGCGATGTTCCTCGTTGGCTCGATCCTTGGGCATGTGTGCATCCACATGGCGGACTCTCACAATCAGCTTCTCCGCACGGGTGGCAATATCTTGCCATATGTCTGCAGCCCAGATGGGTTTCCCTCTGCGTTCCCAGTTGGCTTTCTTCCATCGGTCTAACCATCCCCACAATGCATTGGCCACCATCCAAGAGTCAGTGTAGAGGTAAAGCTTTGGCCACTTCTCTCGTTCAGCAATGTCCAGAGCCAATTGGACAGCTTTAAGTTCTGCAAATTGACTTGATCCACCTTTTCCCTCAATAGCTTCTGCAACTTGTCGTGTGGGGCTCCACACGGCTGCTTTCCATCTTCGGTTTGTCCCCACAATGCGGCAGGAACCATCTGTAAAAAGGGCATAGCGTACTTCTTCTTTTGGCAACTGATTGTATGGTGGTGCTTCCTCTGCACGTGTTACCTGTTCTTCTTCCTCTTCATCTGCTAAACCAAAGTTCTCACCTTCAGGCCAGTTCGTGATGATTTCCAGGATCCCAGGGCGATTTGGTTTCCCAATACGGGCGCGTTGTGTGATAAGAGCAGCCCATTTGCTCCAGGTAGCATCAGTAGCATGATGTGTGGGGGCAGCCCGCCCACTGAACATCCACCTTAGCACTGGTAATCGGGGTGCCAGGAGGAGCTGAGTTTCTGTTCCAATTACCTCTGAGGCAGCTTGAACTCCTTCATAAGCAGCTAAGATCTCTTTCTCTGTTGGAGTGTATTTGGCTTCAGATCCCCTGTAGCCTCGACTCCAGAATCCAAGTGGTCGGCCTCGAGATTCGCCAGGCATTTTCTGCCAAAGACTCCATGAAAGACCGTTATTCCCGGCTGAAGAGTAGAGCACGTTCTTCACGTCTGGTCCTGTCCTGACCGGTCCAAGGGCTACAGCATGAGCAATCTCCCGCTTAATCTGCTCAAAAGCTTGCTGTTGTTCAGGGCCCCAGTGGAAATCATTCTTCTTGCGGGTTACCAAGTAGAGAGGGCTTACGATCTGACTGTATTCTGGGATATGCATCCTCCAGAAACCTATTGCACCCAAGAATGCTTGTGTTTCCTTCTTGCTGGTCGGTGGAGACATTGCTGTGATCTTGTTGATAACTTCTGTTGGAATCTGGCGACGTCCGTCTTGCCACTTCACTCCCAGGAACTGTATTTCTTGGGCAGGTCCCTTAACTTTACTCTGTTTGATTGCAAACCCAGCTTCCAAGAGAATCTGGATGATCTTCTTTCCTTTTTCAAAAACCTCTTCTGCTGTGTCCCCCCACACAATGATGTCGTCGATATACTGCAGATGTTCTGGAGCCTCACCTTTCTCTAGTGCTTCTTGAATTAGTCCATGACAGATGGTGGGACTATGTTTCCACCCCTGGGGCAATCGGTTCCAGGTGTATTGCACGCCCCTCCAGGTGAAGGCGAACTGTGGCCTGCACTCTGCAGCTAGAGGAATGGAGAAGAACGCATTAGCAATATCAATAGTGGCGTACCACTTCGCATATGTCCTGAGTTTACCTGCTGCGACACCCACCAAATCTTGGTCTGGCTCCGAATACATGGACGCCACATAATGGGAGAATGCACCTGGTGCACCACAGGAAAGCTTCCACCACATTTCTGGTGTGCATCTAACCTTGTCTGGGTCAGTGAGGGGTTGCCCATCTCTTCCATAAAGTATTTCTAGCAGTGCCATTTCCCTCAGACGTAAAATCGCGTCTTCCACAGTCTTCCAAGCTGTCTTAAGATGATGTGCCTGCAGGATATCTTTGTGAGGGAACCTCTCTCTCACACTGCCTAGAACTCGTGCCCAGAATGAAAGGGGTCTTGATTCCCTCACAAAGACCTGTTCAATACCTGTGTCTCGGGCCAGAGCCTTTAAATACTTGGCTTCAGAACCATCAAGTTGCAAACTGTCACCCATAAGATCCCACACTCGGATCATCCAAGTCAGGATAGGCTCATCTGCATGTCGGGTAACGTCCTTTCGCAAGCCACGAAGGTTGTCATATGAGAGCGATTCAGTAACGATCTCTGGTTCTGGATCTGCAGTATGTGAAGGACCCGCTTCCGCTTCCCCATCATCATCAACTGGACGAACCGATTTGGTCTTGTATTTCCTTTTCTGGATAGGGGCAACTTTCATCGGCTCAGACTGTTCCTCTGGTTTAGCCACATCTTGAGCTACAACTTTCATCGGCTCAGACTGTTCCTCTGTTTTAGCCACATCTTGAGCTACAACTTTCATCGGCTCAGACTGTTCCTCTGGTGTATCCACATCCTGAGCCACCATAGCATCAGGTGTCTTACTCTCTCTCTTCTTTTTTCTCTTTCCTTGCTTTTGGTTGCATTCCTGACCACCCCTATTCCTGGCTTCATATCCAAGATAAATTATAATGCAACCATGCAGACAAATCACCATAAGTATGATATAAAGTAGGAGATCCCTGGCATCTAGCGAGAGGTTAAGCTTACCAAAAGCTGCTGTAGGGAACCTAAAAGGTGCCTGAATAAAAGGTTGAGATGAAACACTCTCCTGTGTCCCTTCCTGAGGGTAAGTAACATTATCACTGTGTCCCCAGAGGTAACAGCCTGGGCTGGTGCAGGAGTACAACCTTAAGAACACATTCCAAATGAAACCCATAGACACTGAATCCATAACACTATAGAACCAAAATAAGAACTCGATAATGATCACAGCTATCTGAGTTCTACTGGCTGCTGCACTCAGATGAATTAAGCCCGCCAGACCTTTTGGCATAGTTCTGTACCAACAGAAAGCAAATAGGTAATACAGCATGGTCCATATGGACTCGAAACTCACAACAAACATCATGATGCCAGAACTGTTATCCTTCTTCACTCTCGAGCCCCACGTTGGGCGCCAAAGAAATGTCTTAGTTTAGATGAAAACTAAGATATGTTATCAGATATTAAAGATCTTTAATCAGAAAAAAAAATTGAATAGAAGAGATAACAGTTCTTAGCTACAAATATATGTGTATACAAAACAGGATCAACACTAATCACAACTAAAACCTAAAAGTCTTAAGAAATAGATTGAGTCCTGTACCCAAAATCTTGCGATGCAGGTCTCTTTAAGAGCTGGCGAGCAGTCGCTGCCCTGCACGGGGAAAGCCCGCAGCCGGGGAAGGGCGGGGGAGGGAGATGGAAACTTAGTGCGAGTTCTGCCGGAGTTGTGGAAGATTCAGATGACCCGTGATCTTTCCTTCAGAGATTGCAAACCGCATGCGCTCAGGGACTGCCGCTGCCGTTGTCGCCACTGCCGTCCGAGAGGAAAACGGATGTCCGGTCACGACCTCTGTCCCGGTTTCCCCGGAAACGTCCTCCCCCCATGCCCCCTCGCGTCTGCTGAAATTCCCTTTATTGGCAAAAGGAAGAAAAATTCCTCGGAAAAATCCCAAACCACAACAACAAGAAAAATCAGTTGAGATGTAATTGATCAGATTTAAATGTAAGCTTTTAAAAGTTAGATGTCCATTGTAAGCGACTTACTGGAGAAGTCTTTACAGATGATACAACAAAGCAGGCATCTCTAGAGGGTGATTCTTTTACCTATTTTAGACACCTATGTAAGAGCAGATTAATCACTCTGTGATGATGCCAGTTCCTCTCCACTGACTCTAAAAAGAAACTATGTGATCACTGTAGACTAAAATGAATGACTTTTAGATGCTCTAAAGTTAGTGAGACGAATCCTGCATTCGATTAACAAATTAAAAAAAGAGGAATTTTGGCCTCCCCCTTTGCACATAAAGTGAGTTAATGGATTAGCCAGATAATCACTAAGTGAAAACAACTAAATCTTCAAGAAAGGTCTTTGAAAAGAATCATGATGCTTTTCTTAAGAAGTCATTAAAAATTAAGATTTTTTTTCTTTTGCTACCATGTCCTCTCAAAGCTTTCTTCTTATTTTTATTCTGTGATCACGTCTCCTAGCAATTTAAGATGGTTTGCATCTCACAGCAATATTGATACTAACGTTCAGAAATCATAATTGTTGTCCTGGTTGTATAATTTAATTGTGGTACAAGAAGATTGTATAGATGTTTAAGTGCATATGTTACTGTGTCTGTTAGTTGTCTATATTAGCAGTTTTAATTGGATTATCAGTTTAGACCAAATCTGATGATGGTGATCTATTTTATTTATATAGCTATATAATAATAAAAAAAGAAGTGAGAATTTAATCCCTCGTTGTAAAGCCAGGTGGCTCTGAATCACGTACACAGTGTTTATGACCAATCTCATCCAGAGAAAATCTTTATAGCAGGGAGATCCAGCTGAAGCGATATAAATCATGGCCTTTGGGATAGCTAATATTTAACTGATCAGGGATCTAATACTCAAACTTATTCCCAGGAACTTCTTTTAATTACAACTATCGACCCAAAGTTCCTACAGGTTTTGTGAAAGGAAGCATCTGTGGGAGGAGACACCTAAGTCAGTCGGTTTAGTGACAGAAAAATTTTGATAAAAACTTTAAAAGATGTAAAGTCACAGTATATAAGGGTTCATACATTCTGTTTCTCATAGTAATACTTGGTTTATTTGATGACTGATCATGTTTTCTGCATACGTCAGGCTTATTTGGTTTATTAGCTTTTCTCACATTCGGTAAAAGACTAGTAAAAAATAAATATGCCTGGTAATAATGTGGTGTAACTTTATTTGCATCAAATATTTTTGTTCATGCTGAGATGTATTTTATCTGAATATTCTGTGAGAGTTCAGAGAGGATAACCTGCATTACAGTATAATCATTTTTATCCATAGATCTCAAAATACTTTTCAAGGGGTAAAAACATTATCAGTTTGGCTAAACTTATCACACTGAGACTTTATGTGACTTGTCCAGGGTCAATAATATCACCAGCAACATCAATGGCATCTCAGCAACAGTAAATCCTCTAGGAGGAACACGTTGGAGTCCAGATGAGCTATTCAGTGAGTGTCTTCTCTACATCAGAAATGCAAGGAGTGGCCTGCTACACATATGCCTATAAATACATCAATGCATGTGTACAGATCCTCTATAATATAGAAATAAATAAATACTACTCATGCAAAACCTTAATTGCCACCTCATAAATAATTCCAGGTAGACATATGGTGCAGTCTTGCTGAGGATCTGAGACTACTAGCTTTTGTGGGTTTTATTCAAAACCTTAGTGTATGCTGAGAACAGGGATTTTTGTAGCTTACTGTGCTGGAGATAATGCGGAAGATTTTAACACAACAAGGAATCAAAATAGGAATGCCTAGGGAGAGGAACAACAGCCAGAAGGTGAGACAAAGACAGAACATGAGAAGTAATCTCAGTTGGCAGGTCCAGCCAGCCACAACAGAGTGATAGTGTGGAAATCTGTTGAGAGAGTTTTTCAGGACACTGCTATCCACACAGAAAACAGGGTACACATCATGCAGTTCAAAGCACAGCCCTCTGCACTACTGCTGCTCTCAAATTCCTATGCATGACAGCAATAGTTTGTCTTCATGTCATTTAAACTTCTATCTAAACAGTAGCCAGCCATCCTTATACATTTAAAATCTGCTGGAAGGGGTGGACTATGCTTTTAAACATAGTTGCTTTAGTTGCTTGAACTATTTTCCAAATAGTAAATAAATCCAACATTCTAGTTAGTAAAGTAAGTTATTGTTTTTTTTGATGTAGGCTCTCAAGAGTGACGGGTGAAGTGTGTTCACAGAAGTATTTTCATTTATCCAAGTAGATGCTGTATAAAAAAATAAAACCAAAATGAATGAGTAAAAGATAGCTGAGTTATAGCAGTGGATACTGTGTATGTGCCACTGTGCAGAATTCCAGGAAGCTGCTTCTGCACCAAACAGACCTTGGATCTATATCGGTTTGCAGAGACTTAGGCATTTATTCTGTGCACTTTGACACACTTCCTAAAGGCATTTTAGGTGTTTGAATTAATTGAAAGTAATGGAAGCTAGATACATAAATATCTTTGAGGACTTGGCCTTGTCATACTAGAAAATTAAACAATGCCAGGCAGTGTTCCCAGGTGCTGAAACATAATCGTTTATACTGTTAAATTTTTAACTTGGTCTCTGGCACGATTTTGTCCTGTGCCAAAGGTTTTTGGCTGTAACTCATGAGTTTGCATGGAAGTAGGATCAGTTCCTAGGATGTAATCTGGATACAGTCACCTTGTTTTGGACTATAAAAGAGTTTATTAGTGAAGACATAGGCTCTTTCAAGCCAACCATCCACAGTGCCAGAAAGAGTAGTCCTGCTCTTGCTTCATAGATGTAGTCTGAATGGCTTTTGGAGAGGTTAAAAAGCAGAACTAAAAGCTAGGGCTGCCCTTGAAATAAAAGAGGAAATTCTTAGGGAACAGAAAATTCACGGTATTTCTAAATAGGAACGAGAGACAGACTGGGAAAAATCACGTGCACCGCATGGTAAATTTTTTGTGGCAAAGTATAAATCCACTCAAATTCAAGATTTAATTTGAAATGATCATCCGCTTATAGTAGCTTACACATACTTGGGCAGTAACAATGAAAATATATGTGCCTTTGAGGAGGACACTGAAATGTGATGAAATATTTTGGCAATGACAGGACAAATGGGAATACCACACGGTGTTGTGTATATCAGAAACCTACAGGATCAAATATAATTGCACTGGTGAATCTGGCCTTTTATTGACAATTGTCTGTATGTATACCAAAACACACTATAGAAAACATAAGCAATAAGTCATACATAATTAAAAACCACAGGCCTTGCTGGTCTGATTTTTGTGCTTCTTGTTTTTCGGTCGTAATACAATCCCTAAAAAAAGCTTTTCTTTGCTCTTGAAGATCCCTGAAGAATATGCACATTCTATGATTTTTCTAGGGCTTTTATGAAATGTTCTTTTCTATCATTTTGTTCATTTACTGTAAACTGAACTGAAAATTATTTTCAGATTTATGAGGTCCAACACAAAATAAATCAAGACTAATCCTGTAGCTTGGGAACCAAGAGTAGGAAGAGAAAGATAAAGAAATGGTCATAGATCATGTTCTAACTTGTTACAAGCTCAACTTGATTGATTCATTCAGTATGAGTGGACGTGTGTTCAAATACAGAGGTTTTCTTACCTTCGTTTGGAAAATGTTGGTGTGCAAGAATGAACAGCAAGTTAACATCAATTTATTGTGAAACTAAAGCAATCCACAATGGAAACTTCTACATTATTGACTGAGGCTTATGATGAAGAGATTCCAAAGATCCATCCGTGTTCAAAGACACCCCTTTTTTGTCGACAGAAGATGTGATATAAAAAATGATAGAGATCCTCAACAGCCTTTCAGATAATCGTCTATGGAATTTCTTTGAAAGTTGACAGCATCATACGCAGCTATGTGTCAACTCAAAAGGGAACTATTTTAAAGCTGGTAATAGTTGATTTTCTGAATTTGTTAGATAAAAAGAGTTACAGGCACAGTCTACTTTTTTGTGTTGGACTTCATGTATAGTTTCTTTTAGTGAGGTTGTTTAATTGCTTTATCTTTATCTTTTTATAAGACTGAACATCCAATAAACACATGGCATGTTTATTCAGATATACTTATGTTCTTTTTCTGTTTTGTGGGCTTTTGTGGGGTTTGACATTTTGGGTTTTTTTTTGGTTTTTTATGTTAACAATTTTGGAGTGCATTAGAGAAAGAGAAGAGAAACACTTGTGTTTAATGGGTTAGAATATTTTCAATTTTCAGATACATCCTAGATACAGGTATAAATTTCTTGGCCAATGAAATTGGCAAATACTGACTTTTATTACAGTATTCCCCCATTTTTTTTCCATTTTTTAGTACATAAATTAAAGACATGATCCCACAGAAACTCACAACACAGTTTTCATTTATGCTAGATGCTTGTATAGGAAAAATTTTTTCTATAATAACATACCACCAAACACAATTTCCTGATAAAACTTTATCTACGGCAACGCACAGTAAAGTCAACAGTAGTTCTTTCTGAATATAACTATCGAAGACAAGATGTTGATACAAAAATGATCACCTCTGATCTTTCATCAGTTAATGTTCAAACTTTTTAACTTCCATGTGGACAACAGAAAATCAAGTTATAATCTAATTTACATGGATATATGTTTTTTAGAAACACCTTTTAAAGTTCTTAGAAGATATGTTTGACCACTGTTGTAAAATATAACTAAAAATTTTTTACAAATATATCAACAACAAAATTAGAACCATGAGGAATATCCTTATTTTACTGGATATGGAGGGGAACATTGTTACCAAGGATGAAGAAAAGACTGAAGTGCTTAATGCCTTCTTCACCTTAGTCTATAACAGTTAGACCAGTTATACCCAGGGTATGCAGCCCTCTGATTTGAAAGATGGGGATGGAGAGCAGGATTACCCCCACATAACCCGTGAGGAATTAATCAATGACCTGCTACGCCACCTGGACACTCACAAATATACGGGATCAAAGGGGATCCACCCAAGAGTACTGAGGGAGGTGGCAGAGGAGCTTGCCAAACCACTCTCATTTATCAGCAGTCCTAATTAACAGGGTAAGTCCCAGAGAATTGAAAGCTTGGAAGCCAATGCGGCTTCCATCTACAAGAAGAGCTGGAAAGGCAATCTGAGAAAGTACAAGTTTCTCAGCCTGACCTTGGTACCAGGAAAGATTATGGAGCAGTTCATCTTGATTGTGCTCACCAAGCAAGTACAGATCAACTAGGGGATAAAACTAAGACAGCAGGGGTTCATGAAGTGCAGGTCCCGCATGACCAACCTGATCTCCTTCTACGACCTTTCCCTGGATGAGGGAAAGGCTGTCTCCCACAGCAGTCTCTTAGAGAAACTGACAGCCCATGGCTTAGACAGGTGTGCTCTTCAGTGGGTAAAAAACTGGCTGGATGACTGAGCCCAGAGAGTTGTGGTGAACAGAGTTACATCCAGTTCACAGCCAGACACAAGTGATGTTCCCCAGGGCTCAGCGTTAATATCTCTATTAATGATCTAGATAATGGGATTGAGAACTCTCTCAGTAAATTTGTAGTTGACACCATATTGGGATGAAATGTCGATCTATTTGAGAGCAGGAATGCTCAGCAGAGGGATCTGGACAGGCTGGATCAATGGTTCAAGGGCAATTGTATGAGATAAAACAAGGCCAAGTGCCAGGTTTTGCACTTTGGTCACAACAACGCAATGCAATGACACAGGCTTGGGGAAGAGTGGCTGGAAAGCTGTCCAGCAGAAAAGGATCTGGTGTTGTTTGTTGAAAGCTGGCTGAACATAAGCCAGCAATGGCCAAGAAAGACAACAGCATCCTGGTTTGTATCAAAAATGATGTGGTCAGCAGGAGTAGGGAAGCGGTCACATTACTCTACTCGGCACTGGTGAGGCTGCACCTTCAATACTGTGTTCAGCTTTGGGCCCCTCAATACAGGAAAGACATTGAGCTGCTGGAGTGTGTCCAGAGGAGGGCAACAAAACTGGTGAAGTGTCTGGAGAACAAATCTCATGAAGAACAACTGAGGGAACTGGGATTGTTTAGCCTGGAGAAGAGGAGGCTTAAGGGAGACCTTATTGTTCTCTGCAACTACCTGAAAGGAGGTGAGGTGGGTGCTGATCTCTTCTCCCAAGTACCAATTGATAAAAACAAGAGGAAATGGTCTCAAGTTGCACCACAGAGGGCTTAGATTTGATATTAGTAAAAATTTCTTTACTGAAAGGTGGGTCAAGCATTGGAACAGTCTTCCAAGGGAAGTGGTGGAGTTTCCTTCTCTGGAGGTGGTGAAAAACATACAGACATGGCACTTCATGAAACAGTTTAGTAGGCATGGTGGTGTTGGACTGACGGTTGGACTGGATGATCCTAGAGGTCTTTTCACACTTTAATGATTCCATGATTTCTTGGTTCTATTATCCATAGCTAGCTTAAAATAATATTCCTTTCTGCCTTTTCATTCAGAAAAGCATTTGAAAATCTGAGAATTCTACCAGAGAAATTCTAGGAATCTTTAAATGTTGTTTTAAGAAAATACTTTTGGCTGAAATAATTTCAAGAGTTCCAAGTATTATTTAAAAGTTTCAAAATATCTATGAGCTCTGTAACTAATTTCTTCAAAATTTGATGCATTTAGATATTGTTTTAATATGTGTTTTTAACTGGAAAATATCATGTTGCTTCTGTCTCCTTTAATAAGCTTTTCCTTTCAAGGAAATTCACAGAATATTTTTTTTTCATAAATTTGGTAGTATTATTATTTCTAAGAAAAGGTCTCTCTGCCTCGCCCTTCACAATCTTGTAATGTTTTAAGACCATTTTGACATACTGCACGGAACACTACAGCAGGTTGAAGACTTCCATGTCTACTCCGCTATTCCTTGTTCAGGTGGTTAATAAAACCTATTTGCATGGTAAATAGCCACGTAAAATTACCTTGCACTGTCAACTAAAGTGATGACAATTCTGCATGCAGTTCCGCACCTTGTAATTTCTATTCTTTCTTGTCTTCTGTCTCTTTATCTTTTATAGTCATACAAAATATATTTAGGAGGAAGGAGTTTATCCTTTTGTGATAACTGGCTTTCCAAACTGTTTTATCCACATATTGTTCTAGGAATCTATTAGCTACACCATCACTTACGTGCTACTGTCTGCTTAAAAGATTTTCCACTACCTTCGATCTTTTGCCAAAAACAAGAAAAAATAAAGGATACCACACTAAAACTTTCCTTTATGTCCAATTTCTATTCTCTAAGTTCCACGAAATGTCATTTAACTTTCTGTGTTTAATGCGGTGACTACCCAAGGAGCTTGGTGAGCCTGGCAGCCTTGGCAGGCATTCTTGACAGCTTGTCAAGCCTGAGGGTACTGCATGTTGTCTTTCCTCTCAATAATTAATAATTAATTAGACCCATGATTTTTTAATGATGGACCGATTTAAATGTACTGGTTTTAGGGCTTTGTATTTTTCTAAACCATTCATTTCTTGAAAGTAAGAGAGACAAGTAAGAGGAGTGATATACATGCTTTCAAACTAGAAGAACAGAGGGCTACCATACACGTACATTCATCTCTATATATAAGGATGCATTTGCACACAAGGAATATAGTCCCTGCTGGCCAAGCACAACTGACTAAACACCTTTGCAAGTCTAGAACATCAAACACAGTCTGAAGCATGTCATTTAAGCATTTCCCATGCATGTAAAACACAAATCCTAAAGCAATATTTTTTTTTTCTTAATCAGTTGGCATGTTCTGAGGAAATGTAGGAAAATTAGGATGCTAATTTTCAAAGACACTGCAAGAAGCAACAGAACAAAGAAGGGGAAAGAAAAATATGCCATTGTTAATTGATGTGAACCCAGAATTCTCCTAGTATTCTTCATATATATTATATGGTAGAATCATAGAATAATAAAACAGTTTGAGACCTTAAAGATCATTTAGTTCAAATCCCCCTGTTATGGGCAGGGACACATTCCATTACATTAGGTTGCTCAAAGCCTCACCCAAACTGGTCTTGAACACCTCCAGGGACAGGGCATCCACTTCCCTGGGCAGCTTGTTCCAGTGCCTCACCACCCTAACAGTACAAAATTCCTTCCTAATATCTAATCTAAATATATCCTCTTTCAGCTTAAAAACACTACCCCTCGTTCTATCACTTCAGCCCCTGATAAAGAGCCCATCCCCAGCTTTCTTGTAGACCCCCTTTAAGTACTGCTATAAGGTCTCCCCAGAGCACTCTGTTCTCTAGGTTAAATACATCTCAGTCTCTCAGAGTGTCCTTGTGCAAGTCTAGCCCTTTGATTATCTTTGCGGCCTTCTTCTACGCTCACTCCAACAAATCTACATCTTTCTTGTGCTGAGGACTCCAGAACTGAAAGCAGAACTCCAGGTTCTCACAAGAACAGAGTAGAGGGGTAGAATATGTATATATCACTTACTACATATTATACGTTACATATTACACATTACATATACTATATATTCAGTGCTGTATACTATATATTATCTCTGTTTCTGTTTTGTAAAGTTCCCCCCTATGTTTCATTTAGCCTTTTGTTACCTTCTTGCAGAGGGAACTAGTGGTAGATGTTCTCAGTTGTTTCTTGAATCAAAATCTATAGCCTTAAATTAAACATCTATGTTTCTCACCCAGTGTCTAAGAAACACCTTTCAGAATAATATGAGGCAAACACAAATACACCAACAGAGAAATGTTGGTAAAATTGTTAGATACTTTGTTACCAAAATTTGTCTCCCTATAGAGAGGATTCAGAAACTGATCCTACAAAGGGTTGCTTTACTAAGACATAATGTGAGCCTGGTTTCCAGAAGCGGTTTATCCAGAGAAATAGAGGTTCTCCTTAGGTGATATTGTTCAGCTGTATGTAGATGATAAAATATCAACAGAAGAGAAGTGATTTCATGCTATGCACAACAGAAGTATGACAGCTTCATACCCAGCTGCAGTCCTTGTTATACTTAGCCTCCATGAGCAAAACTATAGTCTAAGTACAACCTTGTTCTAACTTTTCTTGGGGGAAAAAAATAATTAGTATTAATAGATACATTTATTAACTTTGAGACACTAGTAACTTTTTATGACTATTTAATGCCTTTGAAAGTGTCTCTGTTTAACTGCTATTAATAAATAACACTACACACATAGACATCCTCTCCCATGTCTTCAAACTTGCCAGCACCATCAGTAATAACAACCTAATGGGTGATCCAACCACAAACAGAAACAGAAACATTTTCACAAACTTATAGTCTATAATTGTGACTAACTCTGTTAATCATCAGGGAAAGTTCAAACAGGAGCATGTGTTGCTTTTGAGGTTATTTTGGTTCTTTTCTTACTATTTTCAGGTCGTAAATATAACCAGATGATGATGGCATGGAAGTTGTGATACATTAGTTCTTTGGAGAGGCATCCTACAAAGAGAGGAAAATGTATCTGCAAAAAAGGGAGTACCCAGTTTATCTCATTATGTAAATTCATTAGCTGAAGTTGCATTCCTTTTAGGGACAAAGAATCAGTGGATGAACATAAATTTCTTTGGCAACTAAAATCCTTGTTGGACCAATGTAGCTTGTTTACCATGTCACATGGAAATAAATCTGAAATCTATCCAAACCCCAGTGTCCTTTCATTGTATAAGAATATAGGGTGTTGGTTTCCAGTACCTTGTTAGGTTACCATTTGGTGAAATGACAGTACAACCACGAAGACCATAGAAATGCCATTTTCTGACAAAAAGAGGATGGGAGTAGGTCTTGACAGGTTCACTAGCTTATTTCTGTCTGAAGTCAGTAGTGACTATGCCAGTGTTGTTCCGGACAGTTGCCTTTATCAATCTGTTCTCAGAAACTTCCAGTGACAGGCATTGGACACAGGCTCTGGATAATCTATTTGAGTGCTTCACTTCTTACTACTAAGAGAGATTTCTCAGTGTGTAACCTAAATCTTCCTTTCACACCTTTCCTAAAGTGGATGTCACACTGATGTCAAAAAATAGATCAAAATGTCTAAGAGAAAATGGTTTCATACACCTCCAGCCAACATTATCTATAACTTCCTGAAAAATGGTGGCATGTTATTTTAAAAATTTTAATGTGAGCATTTGTACAATTGTTAGAGTCTGTAATATATGGATTGGTTAACTGTGTATGCGCGATAGTCTTGTACAGACACTATATGTTATACTATGTGTGTGATCCGTTTTGATACAAAATAATAATACAAAATTTACAGAATTTTTAGCCCAAGGGATAAGGAGGATCTGGCAGGTTAATTAATTGAACAGGAATCCAGAAGGAAACGTATTCCAGTGGAGACAGTGGAGCAGTCTCCCTTTCCAATTGATCATATTTAGTTAAGAGGATTGGCAGTAGTCTGCAATTCACTCAGGTGCTGCTTTGGGCAGGGCCTCTGTTACTTAATTTAATAGTTCTTTTTCTGCTTTGATGTTGATAAAAGCCCCTGAAATTCATCTTCCTTAATTGTATTATAATAGAAAGAGAGCTCTAGGGACAATAAGAAAGGAACAAATCCCGAAAGATTGAATCCATTTGCTTGGGTTGTGTTAGGTTATGTGACAAAACCTTATCTGCATTCCCACAAATGATCAGAGAGAGAGAATGGCAGGTGGGAACCTGAATAATTCCCTTCCAGCCTACTCTCACACCTATTATAGGAGCCATCAGCCCATCAAAAAGCCCGTCTCTACACAGAATCACAGGGGTACAATGGGAGATGAGGGAAACCAAAATAAAAACTCAGAGGAACAAATAGTTTTTTTGGGGCTCCTCTCAGGGTTATCCCAAGAGACTTTCAAATCCAGTTTCCAGAGGTGAAACCCACCAAGATGGGTGAGCAGCAGAGCACCTTTTGAGCTGAGGGGAGGCACTACCTAGAAGTAGAGTTTGTCCTATCTTCGCATTAAACCCAATTTTCAAGTCTTTCTCTGTGTGAAGGACCCTTTATTTGGTGTATAGAGGTCCGAGTGTCAGTAGCTGGAGTGAGACTTCAGGTTACAGGGGCCCATGAGTGCAGCAACTGGAGTGAGTATGGATGTGTAAATAAGTTTGTGAGTTCTAGTGCAGTGGGTTGAATCTTGCCAGCAGCCAAAAATCCACCCTGCCTCTCTTTCACTCTCCTGTCCCACAGGATGAGGAGAAAATGGAAGAAAAGTGAGAATTGTGATCTGATTTAATAACAGTTTAACAAGGAAAGCAAAAGCTACATATGTAAGTAAAGTGAAGAATCATTTCACTACACCCCAGCAGCAGGTAGATGTCCTGCACAGAAGGACTTGGAGGTAAAAGTGGACATGAGCTGGCAATGTGTGCTCACAACCCAGAAAGTCAACTTCATCCTGGGCTGGATCAATAGAATTGTAGCCAGCAGTTCCAGGAGATGATTGTCCCTCTTTACCCTCATGAGCCCCCACCTGGAATACTGTGTCCATGTCTGGAGCCCCCAGCACAGGAGAGATATGGACCTCTGGAGCTAGTCCAGAGGAGGGCAGCCTTATTGCAGCATCTAGTACTTAAAGGGGGCCTACAAGAAAGGTTGGGACAGACTTTTAGTAGGGCCTGTTCTGATAGGACAAAAGGTAATGTTTTAAACTAAAAGAGGGTAGATTTAGGTTAGATCTGCTGAGGATGATGAAACACTGGAACAGGTTGCCCAGATTGCTACTAGAAGCCACATCCCTGTAAACATTAAAGGTCAGACTGGATGGGGCTTTGAACAACCTGATCTAGTTGTAGATGTCCCTTTTTCATTGTAAGGGGAGTGGACTAAATGACCTTTAAATGTCCCTTCCAACCCAAACTGTTCTACGATTCTACGACTGTGAAAGTACTTTTCAACAGCTGCCAGAACACAGGTGTGTTATCAATGCTGGGTTATCCACAAATGAAAAGCCACCACATGCACTACTATAAAGAAAGTTAACTCCATCCCAGGCAAAGCAGCTCCAGGTAGGGAAGATCAAGCCAGACTATATGGTAAGCAGGCAAAGTGACCTGCGAACCAAGGGTGACTCTAAGCCTGAGACCATAGGAGGAGCTGACTATTGGTGGGACCAGAGAAGTCCTGGCTGGAGACACTGCACGGTCTGGGGGTGTCCAAGAGTGAGTGTGTGTGTGTCACTAAAAGTGAGGGCTGGCTACTGTGGACCAGGGAGGTCCCAGTGAGCTCTGCAAGTGTGTGTGTGCGTGTGTGGGATTGAATGAGGCAGTATGTGCCAGCAATTGCAGTGGGGCTGCTGCCTCTGGCATTTGTATGCCAAAGTGCCGGAAATCAGAGAGACTGGGATCCAGGGGAAACTTATTAGGCAGAATGATGTTCTGAACCAATATGGGCTGACTCCAACAGCATGAGGTTTAACAAGTCCAAATGCCGGGTTCTGCACTTTGGACACAACAACCCCATGCAGAGCTACAGGCTGGGGACAGAGTGGCTGGAGAGCAGTCAGGTGGAGAGGGACTTGGCAGTGCTGGTGGACAGGAAATTCAACATGAGCCAGCAGTGTGTCCAAGTGGCCAAGAAGACCAATGGTATCTTGGCCTGCAACAGGAATAGTGTCACCAGCAGGACTAGAGACGTTTTCATCCCCTTATACTTGGCACTGGTCAGGCTGCACCTCAAGTGCTGTCCAGTTCTGGGCCCCCTCAGTTTAAGAAGGATGTTGAGATGCTGGAGTGTGTCCAGAGGAGAGCAACGAGGATGGTGAAGGGGCTGGAGCACAAGCCCTATGAAGAGCGAATGAGGGAGCTGTGCTTGTTTAGCCTGGAGAAGAGGAGGCTCAGGGGAGATCTTATAGCTCTCTACAACTACCTAAAGGGAGGTTGTAGTCAGGCAGGGGTTGGTCTCTTCTCTCAGGTGACCGGCGACAGAACAAGAGGACATGGTCTCAAGCTTCACCAGGGGAGGTTTAGGCTTGACATTAGGAAGAAGTTCTTCAGTGAAAGGGTGATTGGCCATTGGAATGCGCTGCCTGGGGAGGTGGTGAAGTCACCATCCCTGGAGGTGTTTAAAGAGAGATTGGATGAGGCACTTAGTGCCATGGTGTAGTTGACGAGTAGGAGTAGGTGTAGGTGTTGGGTCATAGGTTGGACTCGATGATCTCTAAGGTCTTTTCCAACCTTATGATACTGTGATACTGTGAACCCACCTGTTCCAGGGTTTCACGCTATACATATAAACATATATATTCTCACCAGTGGACCCTTATACTGCCCAGTCAGTGAGGAGAGCCTTTGGGACTTTCTGTGTTAAAATGAGTACTGAATGTACATGTCTGTATTGATCTGTGTTTCTAGTCATGTATATACGCGTGTATGTGGTGTACGTTTGTATTGGTGCCTACTGTGAATATGTGCTCAGCTTCAGTGCTGGTTGGATTCGGTGATGCAGAGCTACGGCAGGCTTGCCTCTCTTGGGCTGCCAAATCTGTGCCTATTTCCCTAACAGATTACTTCTTTCTACCTGATGGAAAAACGGTGCGCAAAGGCCTTTTAAGTTTCTGTGGTCATACAGGTATTTGCTGAAGCAATTTCTATCAGCTTTTCCAAGGACATAAGGCAGTGGAAAAGCACATGTACAACAGACAATAGAGAATACCTCCAGGGGCTCAGATAGGTACATATCCTTGTTAATTGAAATCAGGAACTTTTCTTCCCTTGTTATAACATTAAGAACACACCAAGGAGGAGCTGAAATCTGTGTAACTGCTCTTGAATATTACACTCATAAGCAAACCCAAAACATACAACAGTTGTATAACAGGCAAAAGGATAAATTTATAAATAAATTCCTGTATATTTTTTAAACAGTTTGTTTATTCACACACACAAAAAAAAATTATGTTGTTTGTAAGGTTACCAGTCTTCTACCTACACAACTAGAAATATTTTGATCAAACCCCATCACATTTTAATTTAGTTTGTTTCAGGCAATACTATGCTTTTCTTTTCTCAGCTGTTCTGTTTAAAAAGAGCACTGATATTGAACTCCATGCTTATCCCAGCTAGTATTCCTTTATCACTGTTCCAGCCTTCTCACCAGGTAAACTCCTGTTGACTTTAACAGCAAAACAGGGAATTTCTGGGACCAGCATAAGAGGGTGGAGGGAGGTTTGAAGTTGGAGGAAGAGAGAGGATAAAAATAACAAGAGTATTGTACCTATCCCACTGAATATGCTCTGATCAAAACTTTCATACTTCTTTTGATCCTCCTCCTGACCTTGGCTTTATGTTTCTGAGTCCTAGTCCTGAGTTCCCCAGCCACGTTTCTTGGTCTCACATCCAAATTTTATGCTTTAGGGAATGTTAGCCAATGCTTAGCCTTTTCACAGTGACTATGAATAGTCTGAAGCTATTCACGATGAATACGGACCTGACAAATACCCAGCGGACAACTATTTAGAAGTAACAACACCAGTAGCAGTAGTTGTTGTTATTATCTTGTGACTCCAGGTTTTAAGATGTACTCAGTTAACATTTTCAGTGTTTCCCCAAATACACTGAAGAGAAATTGCTTCTGTATATAAATGTAGGTCTGATATTTCAGAATTAAATAGAAGATAAAAATAAATATCGGAACATAAAGTTGGCATTATCAAGGGATGCCCATTTAACAGAAGTCCAGGTGCTAATGTCAAAGTCAACATTTCCATTTGGACTAATGGAATTAAAGATCTGCTTCTTTTAATCTTAAATAAATCTCTGACTTCAGCACAGAATGCTGGACAAAAGAGTTCCAACAGAAAGACATCGAGCTTCCTTAGAGTGACTCTCCAGCATAGAGACTCAGAAATGTATCCATTTGAAGTATCTCATGGCTGTTTCTTTGAAGGAATTATTTTTAGCTATCTACAAATAATACAAAATGCTGTCTTCACTGACCCTAGAAATCAAATAAGGAGTAATCCTGACTAAAATCAAGACAGCTGGGTATAATAGCAGGATGCTGACTGAGGAAGCATTATGTTGAATACAAGGTATACGAGATAAATTACGAATAATCATCCCATAAAGGATGCCAACTATCCTGGTTTCAGTTGTGATAGAGCTAATTTTTTTCCTAGTAGCTGATATAGTGTTATGTTTTGGATTTAGTATGAGAATAATGTTGATAACACACCAATGTTTTAGTTTTTGCTAAGTATTTTTTATACTAAGTCAAGGACTTTTCAGTTTCCCAAGGTCTGACAACACAGAGATGCACGTGAAACTGGGAGAGGATGTAGCTAGGAAAGTTTACTCAAGCTGACCAAAGAGATATTCCATACTGTATGATGTCATGCTCAGTACATAATCTGAGTAGTTGGGGGGGGGGGGGTAGAGCGATTGCTGCTCAGGGACAGTCTGGGCATCTTTCATTGGGCAATAAGAAATTTTATTGTTCATCAATTTTTTTTGTACCTTCCATCATCATTATTATTATTATTATTATTATTATTATTATTATTATTATTATTACTACCACCCCTCTCTTTTGATGTCCTATTAAACTATCTTTATCTTAACCCACGAGTTTTACTCTTTTTTTTCATTCTTCTCACTGTCCCGCCGGGGTGGAGGGAGTCGAGTGAGCAGCTGCCTGGTGCTTAGTTGCCACCTGGGACTAAATCATGACACTAATACTAGATGTCCCCAAATTAGTAGTTTGTAGACAAGTAAGGACAGAGAACAGCTGGTTCTTCATTTGCTTTTCCACCTCTGCTCTTCCAAATATATGACCCATGACATCAGTGGAAAGGTGAAGGAAAGAAGAGCTTTTCGTTCCACCATTCTAAAAGCTGAGGGGTTTTCACACTCTTCACCTTGCTAAAACAAAACTTCAGTGATTGACACGGTGAATCTGCAATTAATGTCCAAATAAGATAAAGTAAATGTGTCAGTAAAATGGGGAAAGGGCTTGACACTTTTTTTTTAAAAGAGCAGTCATAAGACTTCAGTGACAGGAGTGAGCCAGCACTTGGGAGATCAGTTAGTATGTCAGTAACAACAAACTAGCAGGTGCAATATTAATAAAAGGCACAAGAGTACTCAGAGCTCTGTGCACCATGCCATCAGTTCCTAGGATTGTGCTGGATATTGATCATAAATAAATAATTGTTCCATTCTGCTGTTGATTAATATGTTAGTAAAAGTACAAAGTTACAGGAGCAGAATCTAAAATCATACCAGATCTATGAAAAATCCATAAAAGGGGTCAGAGCATTTTTCCCTTCTTAGATTAATACGACTTCCTTGTCATATGGAATTTCAGAATGATAACATGTCTGAAAGATGGTATTTTAATTTTCCCTCTACAAATGACAAAACGTTCTTGCTGAGTATTTGTATTTTATTGTATATATATTTTTTCTCTCACTTCATTATAAGAGTAAACAAATACAGCAAAATTTATATAAATCATATATAAGTTTACTTATATAAAAATTTAAAGGAGCTAAAAATAATTTTCTTTATCGGTAGTGAGTTACTGGACTAGATTTACTGTGCACTTTACTTCCCTTTATAAATAAGACAAAAATTTAGAAGGACGAAGCAGATTTTGGGGGGCTTCCAGATGTTGAAGTACTATTCATTTTTTCTCTTTCAAGGCTCAGAACATCTTCCCTACAATACAAACTCTTAGTTCAATGAGCAAATGGCAGACTGATCCTCTTAAAGTTTGGTCAGAGACTTCACATCAAATTGTACAGCATTATACTGAAAACAACTGGCCATTTTTTGTGAGGTGGTAAGATCCAGCTGAGAGGTGGAAATAAGTAAGTGGTGGGCAGTGATATCTCAAATAACAGCCTTTTCTGCAGTAATGCTGAAGTAGGGCCTCAAATTGCCAACTTTCAGCAGAATCTACTAGCCTTTGTTTAGAGAAACACTTGCATGGTTAAAGAAGTTTTGGATCAGAAATAGCGTGTGCCTGTTTACTAGACACATGGCTCACTTGGGCTGCTGTTTTTCACTGCTTAAATGACAAACATTAGAGTTAGTTACTCTAACAACTATCTTTTAAGTTCCCAAGTAATTTTTCAAAATTAATCCTATATCCTGAAAACAATTATTATTTATTATGGAAAAATAATTCCTATTATAGCAATTAAATCTATGAATTTAAATAAATAATTAATTATTTAAAAAAAGGATTCATAAAAAATTGCTTTTATTTTGAAATAAACCATATAACAATATGTAAATTAAATGGGGTGAAAAAGTACTTTTGGATAAGTATTCATTATGTAAAATGCATGACATCAGTGCTCATTTAATAAGGTAAGAAAAAAAAAGAGAAGAGTCTGGATTCACAGTGTACGTAATATACAAACTAAAATACAAACATTTTTGTTATTTTGTGGGAAAACAAGATTTTTTCCTAGCCAGTCAAAAGTGATTATTTATGCTGTTTTGATTGAGGCGAAAGCAAAGTAACAAAAATAAACAAGCAAAAGCTCTCTAAGTTTCCCTTCAATGCAGTTAAAGTGTGATGATTTCCTAGAAAAAACGCATTGATTTGAAGATTTATTTATTTTCATCTTTATTTGGAGGGAATGCATCTCTAAAACATGAGAAGAAAAGAGTGTCTCACCAAAAAATGTGAAAATCTAAAGGATATTGCAAAGTGAAATATTACATTTTTTTCTTTCAATAAAAAATATTTTCTCCATATGCAATACTCTCAGAAAAGGGGAAGAATAAGTTGCATAGCATTGTCTTCATAATCTCTCTTTTCTGTTCTTCTCAGTGACACATGTTAACATTGCAGCTACAGCTCAGCTCTCCAAGATATTTTTGCCCATGACTTCAGTACTCAGCTGCCTCAATCAAAAGACCAGAAATGTGCTCTGGAGTTTGAAATGAGCAGTGTTTTTCTGTGGTCTAAGCCTTGTCTTGCTTTGTTACATGGCTGCTAGAGTGCATTTCTGATACGTGATTACTCATTCTTCTCCTTTGCCAAATGGAATGGCTGAGATTTGAGATCCACCTAGGTGCAATCAATGAACTGCAAAATAGTGACTGCAGCTTGCTGGGTGAGAGATAAATGGAACTGTGGTTGTGAGCATGGGATAGAAAGGGAACTGTTGCAAACAGCCTTCACTGAAACTCAGCTTTAAAAACAGGAAAACACTAAATGAACCACATAGTTACTTGAGGACAGAAGAAGAGAAAAATCACAGAAAATATGACTACAACAAAGAAGGAATATTTTAATTTGTTTATTTCTGTGCATTTGTTTTTTGGCATTGGTGAAAAGTCTGAGTAGCACATGGAAACTGATAGGCTAAGCTGAGATTCGGCTCAAATACTGATTGGAATTTGGAGGAAACATCAGAAGAAAGTTCTGATTGTTCCTGTCTTCCCTTATGGTTTCATTAGACGGTTAATTTCTTTGTTTTACGATAATAGAGATGATTTTTTTTTTTTTTGAGAAAGGAGGAATTCTTCCCCAGCAAATGTTGACATCTTGGTTTATCTATCTTGATTATGTCACAAAAAAATTAGGAAAAAAAAAGAAAAAAAACCCACCCAAAACTCCAAATAACACACATTTAGCAGCGATCTTTAAACACAAAGTAGGCTTGAGGCAATCACAATTTATAAATTTGCATGAAAAACAGTGACTTTTCCATTGATTTAGAGTATTTCTCCCCTACTACATCCATTTTGAACTTAAAAAAAATGACAGTTCTTAAGAACATGTTCTTATCGCATAATCTATTTCTGATAATAAGAATTTTTTAAGCTTCATAATACTTCAATCAAAAAAAGGAATGAATTAGGCCTTTGTAATATATGTGATCTGTACTTACTGCAAGGCTTTATTTCTTGAAAAAGTAACTGAATTTACTCCTTCGGGAGATATGATTTGTATATTCTGAAGACACTACCTTGTAGAATAATTATAATATGAATTTACTAAAAGTTCACTGCCATATCTTTTTTGTGTTCAAAGCAGTGATGTGAATTATCAAGTAAGAGATATTGCCAATAGTGAAATATAATAGGTAAAATTGTAGTTCTTTCTTTCTGGAACAGTTCTTTGCTACCTTATAATCCTCATTCATGCAGTCTTTTAAACAAATCTGTCAAGCAAGAGGTAATAATTTTGCTATGGTAAAATATGTGTTCTAAGAAAAATGCAATTAATTCCATGTCATGGTTGACCAAATGCATTAATTAATATAACCGACCCCCTAAATCAAGGGAAAGTTTTCCCTATCAGCATAGAAGAACATATGCCAAATTCTTCTTTCTAATTTTTCTGAATGATATTCATACTATTCAACATTAAATACAGTGTAAAATAATACAATTTATAAAGAAACATAATATCTTTGCTAATAAATAAAAGGAAGACATCTAAATTTAGTTCTTATGTTACTGTCTGTCAGATACATGAATATATGCCTTAAAAATTAATGTAATACGAAACGTGTTTTAAAAAAACCTACTTGTCTTACTGATGCCAATTACATGGTTGTCTCTCCTGAATTACAAAGTTGACATTTTACTAAATATAATTGGGAGTATTCTGAGCTTTCAATACATTTCAATAATGCTTTTTGAACTCTCTTGGAGATCAGTACACTTTAAGTCATGCTCAGATCATGCTGTTTCTCTATAAACATGAACTACGTGGAAGGCAGGGCAATTGAAAATGTTATAATACTTGCGTGACTGCAAGTCTTCACCTTTAGAGTGTGGACACTTTTGGTCATAAAATTTGTTTTGTCTAACTGTGTCATTATAGTCAAGAGAGATGTAGTCAGCATAACAAAAAAATTCTGACGACTTGATTGAGTCTCCTCAATCCAGTGCTATTTCAGTTGACCTCTGGTGTCGTATCCAGTGTCCAGCAGATAGGCAGGGACTAAATTCTTCTTTATATGCTACGTCAACTCTGACAGCTATTAAGACATATTATGTCTGTGACAGACTTGGCTAGTCAAATAGCACTAGACAACCAATACTAGAGAATTCAATTGATCTGTAGTTGTCTATTTTCTTGACCTGAATCTCACTCTAAGACTTAGGGTTTGAAGAAAAATACTAAATATCAGGGCCATACTAACAATACTAAGGCAACATGTACATGTCTTATAATACAGATATGCCACGTCTCTGAAGGGCAGGCACATACCCATATACCCTTTGAGGGTAATGTTCTATATGATAAATATGGGGGGAATTGCTGTTTAAAAATATGTTCCCCTATTTTGTTCTCACTATTCTAACATTCTGAATGTATTTGTAGCAGATCTATACATTTAATACAAAAGTGGGCAAATACAATAATTATAATCGTACATACACAGATGTTCTTCCTCACTTCATTCCAGCATTCGAAATAGAATAATTGTCTATTAACAAAATCAAAGACTAGCATAAATGTAGCAGCTAAATTCCCATTTCTCACTGATTTTGCACTCAGCAGTACATTTAACTTATGCCCTGGTACCTGTGAGGAAGGAAATACGTTTGAATTTCTTTTTTCAAAAAGCTGGAATATTACAACATACGTTGTAAAGATCCCTTTGCAAAACAGAATTCCAGCTGATATCCAGAAAACATAGAACATTAAATAAATAAATCAATTATTAAGTTGTGTACCATTAGGTGTGCTCAATTAGTGATACCAGAGAGGATGTCATGGTAAATTGAAAATGGGTGGCAAATACTACAGGATATCTGCCTCCCAGTGAGTCTTAGGAGGCAAAGCATACTTGGACAGATGAACAATACAGGCAGAAGTATATGGAAAATCTTCCAAAGTGCAAGGAGAATTCATACTCCCCTATTTGACATGCTCTTTATGCCACATTTGCAACCAACTAGAGAGACAAAATTTCATCTAATTAGGAACTGAGGAAAC
Source organism: Neomorphus geoffroyi (assembly GCA_033558235.1). NCBI lineage: Eukaryota > Metazoa > Chordata > Aves > Cuculiformes > Neomorphidae > Neomorphus > Neomorphus geoffroyi. Next base: position 1,215,305 of record JAUMJM010000005.1, read on the forward strand.
CTTTAAAATAGCCTATAAGGGAAGGATGAATTCCGTCTAAAGCAAATAAAACTCAAACCTAAAATAAAGTTTATGGGGAAGTTTTAAACTAAAGACTGAGAAAAATCCAAGAGATGTACATGTACAGTAATAAAATCTCTGCAGAATTACAAAACCTGACAGAACAGAAGTCAATAACATTCAAGCAGGTAATAGATAGGAGCAATCTCTATAAATAAGATTTTATTGAAGCAGAGCACATAGAAGCTGACAACCATAACAAGACCAAATATATAGTGGTACTGTAAAAATTAAAGAAACATAAAGAATTAGCTCACCAAGATGAAAGTCCTGGCTTTAAATAAGTGTTGTCATAGTAGAGATTGAAGAAATATGGTGGAAGGCTGATAAACAGTTCAGCACTGTAGCTTGGATGTTAGCATACAATATACATTAAGAATGACAGAACAAGTTGCATGTGTGCAGGGGTGGCACTGTATGTTAAAAGAAAGATTAAGATGAAATATGGAAATACACAGAGTAAATTTACTACTGAAAGGAACATCAGGTTTCTTAGTATTGAAATCCTGTGCCCAAATAGAATAGTGTAATAGCAGGGGTGTTGGAACGCTTAGATATGAAGTACTTGGGAAAAAAATATTTGCAGGTGTAAATAATGACTGTTAAATCTATTAAATTTCATTAATGGAGTCAAATACAATCTGGGTTTGTGTTATCGTGTTATTTGCTGTATATGGAATTCTGGAAGGCTTTCTGGAAAGATTTTTGAAAAAATCATTACTGTGTTTCATAGAAACAAAGAGAAGTTGTACAGATGGATTAATAACTGCATAAAAGAGGCAACAAAGGACTAAGTATACCATCGTTTCCCTGCTGAATCCAAGCATAGGAGAATTAACAATGAAATTTCAGAGGTTTTTTTGCTAACACTTGTGGTGGCCAATATATTCAGAGGACAAATAATTAAGTGATAAAGCTTACTGAGAATGTGCAATTACTGAGAGTTATAAAAAAATCAAGTCTGCAAAGAGTTGTAGAAGGATCATACACTGCTAAACGTCTTGGAAATAAAATGGCAGACAAAACTTTGTGTTGACAGGTGAAAAAAAGTACACAAGATGAAGAACAACAGAATGTGTATATATTTACAGTTGTAAAACAATTATTTTCTCTAAATTAGCCATTACCACTTTCATAAATGGTTTTGGAAATCTTGCAGTCATTGCAAATCATTTTATGAAAAAAAACTTCAACCCAAAACATACCAGCTTGAAGCTGAACAGTGGCCAAAAATACAATTAAAATGCTATGACTCTAGGAAAGGAACAAACAGAAATCATTACTACCTCACTGTATAAACTTAAGGCAGATTTACATTTTGTCTACCAATTATAATACTTTCCTGCCTCAAAAAAGAATATGATAAAATAAAAATAGAGTAGGGAGTAAACACAAAATGTTAATAATTACAGAAGAGCTTACATGTGATGAGAGACTGCATAAACCATGATTCTCCAATATGGACGGGAGGGAAGACAGATGGGACTATTATATGTATCTGTTAAAACCAAAAAGCCCTAGAGAACTTAAGACGTGTGGTTTAAAATAATAATAATAAAATCTTAGATCTTTGGGGGAAAGAATAGCAAACCAAGTAATGAGAAAAGTGTTTTTTTATATTTTGTTTTATTGTGTTTTATTTTAAAAAAAGGAAATTTGTATTCAATTCTCATGCCCTGAGGAAGCCAACAGAATCTGCAAGTTCTGTCCCTCTCCTAGGGATTTCACTGCCTGTGTTCTAGCCCAGCTCTAATATCATGCCATTGTAACCTTTGGTCAGACTGCTGGGAAAAGAGCTGTGTGAAGAGTGGTGAGAAGCATTAATCACATAGCCCCATCCTTTGCTTCGGAATTGTATTTAACCTCCCAGCCTTGCCCTTGACTCTTCTATGCTGCAGGCATACCTGTGCCTTGCCACGTACTTTGCTGATGCTGACCTACTAACTTGACTAGCTGGCTTCATTATGGCACTGCTTTAACCAAGTTTGGGCTTACTCATCAGTCGTGGCTGAAACTGGTTGTTGCCACCTTTTCTGCTCATCCTTCTTAAGTCCAGCGCGATGACCCCCTTCTGCCTGCCACTGCCTCTGCTTGCCTTGCTGTCCTCCTCAGCTCTTGTCTCACACACAAATGAATAGTATCACAGCAGTAGCACGGAGGACAGAAAAGGACCCATTGTGCCTAAGCTTGGGGTTGTGCCAATATGAACAGTTCCTTTGCTTATGGCAGAGGATCAATTTTGATACTGCTTTATATAAGCACAGGACTGCTTTCTGTCTGGAATCAAACCATTTTCACGGCCCAAGTCTACAAACCCTCAGCTAATGCTCTCTATATGTTTATTGTTGATATATTTGGTTTTGGTAAAATGTGATCAATTGATCTATCTATATATGTATCAACCTAGCTACCTATATGCATATATAACACTATAACACACACATAAATACATGTACGATAGCAATTTCAGTTATTCTCAATTACGGTGCGGTATTTCTTGATCTCATTTAGTGAAGTTTTACAGCTTTAATGAATTATTCATATGGTTTCAATCAGCCACCAAAAGCTTCCTCCAGTTATTCTGCAGTTGTCCATCACAAATTCTCCTGTGTTCAAATGCAGCTTCATAAAAAAAAGTCTTGTTCTGTTCAAGAAGATAAACATAACAACCTATCACTGGTAATTTTAGAATTTTTTTAATAGTTCTTCAGTTATAAATTAAATAGTAAAAATCAGATGAAAAAGTACTATAGTTGATAATTTTGTTGCAGAGAAAAAGTTGTGATTTTAGACCAAAAAAAGTGTGGGAAAGGTAGGAAGAAACACGCACACAGACTTTAGCAATTTTAACTACTATTTTGTTAACAGAAAACACACATATTGTGGCTTAAAGTACCTTACAGGGGTTTCAATACAGTTCTTGCAGATCTTTAATGAAATCTTTAAATTATACGTTTCTGGACATTTTGGAGAAAGGGTCTATCTTTCAGCAAGGGGAAATTTAAATATTTTATTTCTCTTAATTCAGTCTTTTCTTAAACGCTACTGAATTATTATTTGCTAGATCTATGTAGTTTTATTTTAAAAATAAGTTATATTGTACCTTACCGTATAAACAAATAAATAAACTTTGCATAAATTTGTGATCATACAATAAACATTATAATCACACACAAAAATCATGCAGCACTACAGTTGCTATTAAGAAAATTTTCTAAAATGATTGTTAATGACAGAAGTTGTTTAAGAGCAACATTACAACTTTTTTAAATTTAGATTTTTGAAAAATACAAGTGAGCATAAATCTTACATGACAGTGCTGTATCAAGTATTAGTCCTTGCATATTAAAAAATGCCAGTACCTTGGTTTCTAAATAAACATCTGTGGGTTAGCAGTAGTGGGATAATGATATCTCTGTGGAAAGTATGACTCAGTGAGCCTTTGTAAATGATTAGAACATCTCATGTAAAGTATTTTTGTGGGGGTGGTTGTTCAGTTGTTTAAAAAAATCTACTTACTTGTTCTAACTTAAAATGACTGATTCGCGTTACTGTTGGTAGACTAACACAGAGGTTAACATTGAGAACTGCCTGTATACATGGCCTTCATTAACACCGTATAATTATACTGAGATTTCTTGAGCTTGACTTGTCAGATAAGATCTTATCTAGATGAATGGTTTTTCTTGCTTTGAATGCTTGAATGAATCTGAGAGTCATTTGGCACTTGGCAGCCTACATTATGACATGTTATCAGCCAAGTAGTGCAAAGAAAAAATTAATTATTTCAAAGAAGGAATACATGATAGAAATATTTTAAAAATGTAACAATAGCTGTGTTGGCTCTAAGGAGAGAAAAAAAAAATTACAAAGCGGAGACAAGTCCAGTGAAGAAGAACATCTTTCTTCAGAAACTTGCAACAAGGTTACCTATCAGTGAACACAGCTGTCAACCATCAATCCCCTGCTGGAACATTACTAGGAGAGAGAAAGTTAAAGTAATTCACGAAACGTTTCATTGTCCTCCTCCCCATAAATTAATGCAACCACTTTTGCTGTTGTTGTCATTGTCTTGAGGCTATTTCTTGACATACTTTCTCTCAAGGGAAGTCAGAAGACAAATTGCGTGTTGAGATAAAATACTGGAATGGGGATTTTTTTATATTCCACCTTAATTTCACTCTCATTCTGTTGCTATCTCATCCACCAGGCTACCTGGTGTCAGGCAACCTCAGCGTAGCAAAGAAAAGCAGTTGTTTTGTATGAAAACTCAAAGACTTTAAGAAGTTTGGCAAATCTACAGTTGACTTTGTTTAAATCTACTTCAGCAATAGCAGAGTAAATGACTGCCCTTGTGTCTAAAGGCACATAACTGAAATTCAAAAGGTTCCTTTGTTGATTAGTTGTACTATTTTTGTAAAAAACATTACCGTGTGTACCCTTTAAACTTTTCTAAATATAAAGCACTCATTTTGTTAGTTCTTCTGTAACGGCACTTACATCACTGGACTACTTACTATACATGCAGTTATAATTTTAAAACATTTTTAAACCAGTGTAACTTCTGGGTTTTCTGTGCTTGAATATTAACGCAGATTAAAATATAGTATGCATTAAAAATACAATAGCTGCTCCTAAATAGCTACCCAATCTGACTACTTCTAAAAAACGTAAATAAAACAGTCCAGCCCTTTCTTCATCTGTGAGTACAGATGGTATAACAAGGGTCACACATGCACAACTAATCTTTCTTGCCACTCAACAGGTAAGGACAGCTGCACTGCATTTTAGGACCGGCCAGTATATCCCCTGAACCATGCCTGCCTCTTGTCTGGGGAGTGCAAGCTGCTACAGAGCACAATTGTACCCTGCTGTGTGCCATCAATTGAACAGTCAGGACTATCAAGGACCAGCACTCAAACCTGTGCTTCAGATTTATGCCACTTTGCAATCCTACTTTTCTGGAAGGTGCCACTTTCTTACTCTCCTCTGGGCAGTCTCAGTGACCACTGTTAGAATCTTGACTAGGAATCTCCTTAACTGAAGTTGTGACTGTTGTGCAGATAACAGTTCTTTGTTTGCTGATCCTACAAATCCAGCTTGAAAATTACATGTTGCACAGTTTTTCCCATTTAGCTTTACTCTGTCAGTATCTTTCTGTTGGTCTATGAATGCAAATTTTAGACAATATTTGTACTTCAGTGAACATTTCTACTATCAGATACTGGTGCTTGCTGTAACTCTTTAGAGACAGTTAAAGCCACAAAAGCTTTAAGTATGATGAGCCTAATTTTCATATTTCTTACACACACACACACACAAAATCTAATGAAATCTGTTTCTTCATATTCTTTCTTGGACCTCATAGAATGTTTGATTTTTAGGACAGAGACTATGTTGTACTCTGTCTTACTCAGGAGTTTAGCTGTGATGGACTGACCCTGGCTGGATGCCAAGTGCTCACTAAAGCTGCTCTATCACTCCCTTCCTCAGCTGGGCAGGGGAGAGAAAATAAAACTAAAGGCTCATGGGTCGAGATAAGGACATGAATACATCATTCATCAATTACCCTCATGAGCAAAATAGACTTGAGTTAGGGAAAATCAAGTTAATTCATTACCAATTGAATCAGAGTATGAGAAATAATAATTAAAAAAAACTTAAAATACCTTCCCCCACCCTTCCCTTCTTCCTGGGCTTAATTTCTGTCCCAATTACTTCCTCTCCCACAGTAGAAAAAGGGGACAAGGAATAGGGGTTGTCATCAGTTCTTCACACATTGTCCCTGCCTGTTGTTGGTCCTCAGGGACAGGACTCCTCACATTCTTCCCCTGCAACCAATGCGGGGTCCCTGCCATGGAAAACAGTCCTTCATGAACTTCTCCAACATGAGTCCTTTCCATCAGTTGTAGTTCCTCACAAACTGCTCCAGTATGGGTCCCTTCCATCAGGTAGAGTCATTCAGGAACAAACTTGCTCCAGTATGGAGCAAGCGACAACTCCATTGTAGTCCTGCCAGTAAATCTGCTCCAGCGTGGGCTACTCTGTCCATGGAGTGACAAGTACTGACAGGAACCTGCCTGAGCTATTATAATAGCTCAAAAATGGGAAACAAGTGTCAGTTGAGAATTCAAAAGGCTACAACAGTTTAAAATACTTTAAGGCATTAAAACCTCAAATAATGGACAGAATGTCAAAGTTAGCGTGTTGCAATGTGTGTTCAAGGAAGACCTGCTTATATACAACAATCTTATCTTTAAGGTTATAATGTAGTTAAAATAATCACAAATGCAATTTGGTAATCTATCATCATACATTTATTTCAAAATGGAAACTAACACATGTGTTTCCTAATATTATTATTTAGCCCTTAGGTTAATTGTTTATGAATTATATACTCTGACTAAGCCACTAGACCTTATCCTCTTGAGAGGATACTCATGCCCTTTTGTCCTTTCATTTAATACAGTGTTTCTTTGGGCTTTAAAGAAGAAAACACCACACCAAAAATAATACATTAATTTGTGTATACCTTAAAATTATATTAATTCTCACAACTCTGTGGGAATTTTAACTAATCATGAAAGAGGAGCACTGAAGATACTGATGGAACTTTTTCTGTCAATCTTGAATTATCCTTAGGCACATAAAGCAATGACTGTCCACTTTTGTGATGTCTCTCTGTTTTTCTGCAGACCTTCCAAAGTAGACCAAGCTACTAGACTCTCATCTTTGCCTTTTTTTGGGACATTTTGCAAAGCAACATTGAAACGTTATTGAGAAATAGTTTAGACTTCATAGAGCGTTCTCAGAGTACAGCAAGTGATACAGATCGTAAACCAAACTATTGTAGGTGCTGAAAGGTAATTTCAGTCCTGTATGTAAAGCAAACTGTATTTTGTAGAAGTGCAGAAACTGAGGTCCTATAGCAAAACCACTACAAGAAATTAACATTTCTACACCTGCTAAATACTGTCAGCATAGCGTTATAATGTTTTCAAGTCATTGTTCTCTGTTGTTTTAACTCATTGCTATGCTTACAGATTTTTCACTGACTTCAATGCGTTAGTTGTAAGATTTAATTACTCACCAACAATTTTTGCTACCAGTGAAGAGTTACAGGCTCAAAGGGAAATCCCGTTCATCTACATTGGGTGGGAAAATGAAGAGGCATTTATACATTGTAAACCTAAGAATTCATAATACAAACAAACAAACAAACAAGCAACAAGAAATTTAGACATTTTCATACATGGTAAAGTACTAATAGCCTATGACATTTTTGGTGCGAGTTTTGTTGGGCTTTTGTTTTGTTTTGTTTTTAAGACAAAAGAGTCTTAAAAAGAGAAAAGAGAAAGTAATGTGTACACACTATTGGGTATAGCCAACATTTGATGAACTATTATAGTAAAGGTCTGAAAATATGAATAGTTTCACTGCTATCAAACAGGTAATTCTCATAAGTAATGATGATTTAAATATGTAAGTTTTCAGCACTAGCATGCAATTTTATGCTATCCTGACATTTATAGGAAAAATATCCTCTTGGATACATCAGACTAGCAATTTTTAAATTATATTTCTTTAATATGTATTTTCTTAGTGTAATATTATTTTACTTTTGGAGTAAAGTACTGTACTGGTAATAAACTGTCAGGTAATACTTATGAAATGACAACAAATTAAAGTTTGTAATGATTATTTTCTGCAATGACATAAGCCTAAACAACTCACTGATTTAGCTGATAAGACAAAATATTAAAATTGAATTAATATGAAGTCTGTGATAGAAACATTCATGGCATTAGAAATATGACTTTCAGCTACAATTCAGAATCAAATATGACACTTACTTGATACTAAATTGTATCTATTTTCATAGTTATTGAATACAAATTCTGCTTTTATGTTCAGTCTTTTTTAATATAATCTAAGTTTTATATATAGATTTGTTACTTCTTGAAAAAGCCAGATGCATTCAAAGAGAGAAACCAAGATATATTATCCGACATCTCAAAAATATATCTTTGGGATAATTCATACTTCCGTTTCGCAAAAACAGTTTCACAAGGCTTTTGCCATAAGTAAGCAGGTTTCAGTCTCTCAAGATAGAATTGAACTATTCAAAAAATCAAGACAGATGAGACTAATGATTTTTTCTGGTAAGGAAGACTTCAAGATTTCAATATTTTGTAGAAATTAACTAAAAAACCCAGCCAGTATTGCTTTTACATAGTGGTGGAAATTTTATTTTTATTATTCTTACATACTTCGGATAATTCAGGTGAACTATTCATAGTAAACAATTTTCTGAGTGCATTTCAGTTTTCTTTGTTCACTCATCTAGATCGTGTTGTAATTTTTCTTTTTCTCCTAGGCAATCTACCTTTTATTGCACTACTGCATAACTTATTCAAAAAATAAACTGTTACTTCAGTTTCTGTGGTAATGTTGCAGCTAGAATATTTGCTTTGATTGTGCCTTATTTTTTATCTGATAATTAAAAATTGGTAAGTCATGGTGTGTGATATCAATATGAAACTGATTCTGATTTTGGAGATGAAGTTGCACAATGTTAAAACAACATGAGACAATAACGGGGTTTGTAAAAACCTAAGTGAATAAAAGGAAAACAAAGAAAAGTTTTACAACTTTGTTCTTGACTCTCAAAATCCACCCTCTGATACATTAAAAAAAGTGCTTGATATGTTTTTTAAGGTTTGTTTGGGTTTGTTTTATTATTATTTTGCAATATGCACAGCCTGCAGATATCTATATGATAACAACACAAGTTAGGTTGAAAAGTAAATATTGCAGACAGACATTGATCAAGTGAACATGGAATATTGAGTTATCTCAGCAAAATATCTAAAGGAAACTAAGGCAAAAAAATTGCCTAATAACATGGATATCTATTTATTTGACAATGAAAAATCACTTGTAACATATTTTTAGTACCAAAAGAAAAGAGCTGAGTTGTCAAAAACTTATGTCTCATTAAAAACCCAAACTATATAAAATACCTCAAATAATTACTGAATTAAAATAAACTTATTCTGTGGCATGATCCTAAGTGAAATGGATTAATTTACGTTTTTTCTATTTTTTTCTTTATGGTTGACCATCTTTTACTGAATATTTGTCATTAATTTTCCTCTTCTTCCTATAAAGAGAAAGAGGACAGAAAAATAGATAGGGAAATATTCTTACTGGTCATATCCAGAATTATGAAAATTAGTGTAAAATGTCACCCAATTTAATAGGAAAAAAGGGACACTTGGCAATTTAAAATAAAACAGTAATTTCACATGAAGAAAAATATAGTGTCCTTCATCTTATACTTTTGAGGTAGAATACAGGGTCGTGTAAATGGCTTTCTGTGAGTAAGTTTTGGGTAAACACAACAGCATACACAGATTCATAGAGAAAAAAGTGAGAATATTTGACTCCTGAATGGAGTTCAAGACTATGAAACTTTTTTATTATATCCTTTTGATTTTAGAAAAAATTTTCAGACATTTTTACCGATTTAGACAAAAGTTTATTTTAAGAGCATTTTCTTATAGTAAAAAATTATATTAACTGAAAGCAAAACACATAAACATATCAAAATTGGATTTTGGTGCATTCAGTTTTCTTGATCTTTTCTTTCCTTTAAAGTTGAAAAGTTATGAATTATCATCCATTCCCTTGTTCTACTTCTTGAAAAACAAAAATAAAACCACATGCACCATCTCGCAATATCAGAACAACAAAAGCCATCGCAAAACCCAAAAGACAAATCAAGTAATCTGGAAATCATTAAGGTAATACAAAATAATATTTGAAGGCGTAAAGTCCACTGCAGGTAGTCAGTGGTAGTAACAGGGAAGGAGACAGTTGGACACATTTATATTGTAAGTGGTTCATGTCTTCATAGAATCATAGAATCATAAGGTTGGAAGAGATCTGAGATCACCAAGTCCAGACGTACCTGTCTGCCCAATAAACCATGTCCCTAAGGAACTCATCCACCTGTTTTTTAAACACCTCCAGGGATGGTGACTCCACCACCTCCCTGGGCAGCCTGTTCCAATCCCTGACCACTCTTTCAGTGAAGAAATTCGTCCTAACGTCCGGTCTAAACCTCCCCTGGCACAACTTATGGCCATTTCCTCTCGTCCTATCGCTTGTCACTTGTGAGAAGAGACCAGCACCCGCCCTGTCACAACTCCTTTCAGGTAGTTGTAGACAGTGATAAGGTCTTGATCCTGGTTAAAAAGACGGAGGCATACAAGAACTACATCCAAGCCAATATCTCAGTATCTTCTATTGGTTCGGCTACTACATTTCACAATTCCTTCTTTTAATACCATTTAAACATAAGAAAGAATTTCTTAATGCTGAGGATGATCAAGCATAGGAAATGGTTTCTTAGAGAAGTTCTGGGGTTTCCATCCTTGGAGTTATTCAAATGCTGACTTGACACAACACTGAGCAACCAACTCTAACTGACCCTGCTCTGAGCAAGGCAGTTGAACTAGTTGTCCTAACTTTAACTTTTCACAGTATCACAAGTATCACAGTATCATAAGGTTGGAAAAGACCTTAGAGATCATCGAGTCCAACCTATGACCCAACACCTACACCTACTCCTACTTGTCAACTACACCATGTCACCAAGTGCCTCATCCAATCTCTCCTTAAACACCTCCAGGGATGGTGACTCCACCACCTCCCCTGGCAGCGCATTCCAATGGCCAATCACCCTCTCAGTAAAGAACTTCTTCCTAATATTGAGCCTAAGCCTCCCCTGGCGAAGCTTGAGACCGTGTCCTCTTGTTCTGTCGCCGGTCGTCTGAGAGAAGAGACCAACCCCTGCCTGACTACAACCTCCCTTTAGGTAGTTGTAGAGAGCTATAAGGTCTCCCCTGAGCCTCCTCTTCTTCAGGTTAAACAACCCCCTTCTGTCATTCTATACAGTTTTAAGGTCCGTCCAAAGAAAGAGACTGCAGCTGCTGGAGTCCCTGCCTTCGCAAAAGGCTCTGGTACGGTGTGCTGGTTCTAGATAGGACAGAAATGGTTTTCTTCATAGCAGCCCATATGGTGCTATGTTTTGGATTTGTGATCAAAACAGTTTTGATAACACAGGGATACTTTAGTTATTGCCATACTTAAATAGAGTCAAGGTCTTTTCTGCAATTTAATCAATAGATTTTCTGGATCTTTCATTTAGAAAAAGCAGATTCCACAGAAGTCGTGTTTTTGATTCTTAGAGTGTCTTTTGGGACCTTATTGTAAATTGTTACTGCTTAGTCATTCATTTTTATATTTACATACCCTTTGTCAGGGTTACAGAAAATTAGTCATTATATTTAATACTTTTGGGACATTAGAAAGACAGCAATGTCTGTTCTTATCTCTCTACCTTCCAAACCCATTTGAATGGATTCCTGTACATAATTTGTGACAGAAAACATAGACTCTCTGGTGTCCAAAATAACTTTAAGGCACAGTTTTATGTTCCTAAGAAGAAAAAAAGAATAATTAAATCAATTAATTAAAAAAAATAAAAAAGGGAGGAAAAGCCAACAAAAAAAACCAATGCAACTCTGGTTTTTTTGGACATTGTACATGTTTACTATATAATAAATACTGGTTTTTTTTAAAAAAAAATTAGTAGCATGATTAAAAGAGTCCTTTATCTACCATGCCCTCTATAGGACAGACTACTATGGAATTCCTCTAAATAGACAAAACCCTGTATTTAAACGCAATCCTTTTTTAGAACTCTGAATGTGTCTCCACTACACATCCTAGACTACAATAAAGAGAAAGAAAAATAATTATTTGAGATATCACACAACGTTGAAACAAAACCGAGCATTTTTTCAAAGGATAAGTACAAGTAACATTTTTTCAAAGGATAAGTATATTAAATCACAAACTGTCTGGTGACCTAGGTGAACCCTAAGAAAGAGCAGATGCAGAGAGAGATCCTAGCTTATAAAGAGGAATGAGAGGCACTGGAAGTGGAAAGTCTTCATCACAAATGAGCAGATATTTATAGAAATCCTGTAAAACTAGCTCTGAAGTTGCAGATATTGTAAATTGGAAACTGATAATAGTTTGGGAGCATATTAAGATTCTACATTTTTTTAAAAATACTTTATGAGATTGATGCTTTGTTCAGAATATATAATGAGCACCTAGAAATTGTAGATGCTGTTTTATTCACAATCATTTATCGTGATGGCATACCTTGTCATGAGTAACCTTTCCCTCACAATTATAAAACCAATCAATATATTTTTGCTGTCCTTAATTGCATATTGAAGCTCCAAAAGAGGTCACTTGGCAAGCACGTTAAAATTATTTTCCTGAATAGTCCATTTTTAATCTCAATTATCCGAAAAAAAAATAAATAAAAAAAAAAGAGAAAGAGAAGAGAAACAGATCAACTTCATTCCTTTTTATTTTTCTTACGTTGTTTGTATGTACCGATCCTGCAGGATGACTCCTGCAGTACATGCAGGAATCAGCTGCAGGCACATCAAAGAGTAAATATTCCTGGTAACCAGAGTCTGGCTATTGCTCCTGTTGTAATAGGAAGAAATTAACTGGAAGAACTTAAGGATTTGGTTTGATTTGTTTTTCTGGCCACATACCTGAAAACATCAGTGCTTTTACGCTTGTGCTACAGGAATTGCCTTTGTAGGCAGCACTTCATTGCTACACAAGTCAGTTTCACAGGATAGTACTGCTTTTCTGCCAACAGTCAGCCCAGAAGCAGTGGACAAAGTACAAGATGGCTTTGACTTTATCCCAGGGATATATGAATTAATATTGATATGTTATATGTGTTTCTGCTCGTGCAGAACTGAGAAACTGAAGAACTAATTCTTGAGCATTGAATTCACCTATGATGTTCTGATGTGCTTTTAGATCTAGAGAGTTCACACTGTAACTTAATGAGGGTTAATTACTATGTCATGCTCCAGGTGTGAGTTTCCTCTGCTGTAATAAATTGAGAGGGATATGTCTGTCCTACATGCCCTCAGAATATGCTGCCAAGATTTCTCCTTATGGTTGAGTGTTGCAATTTATTAGTGCAGAAAAAAGACCTGTCCTCAGTATGACTATCAGAAGAATTGTAAGAAGATTCATACATAAGATTTTCGTCATTCCCTGCCATGCAACTGGATGCTGACAACTACCAGTGAAGCAAAATTTTTTGCTTGTAAAATTCTGAATTTGTGTATCCACGCAATTGTCTAAAATTCGATGTCACTGTTACGTTACAGCTGAGTGGTACAAAAACCAGAAGAGTTTTACAAAGTGAAACTTTTTCTGATCTGATTCCTCGGGATATGTGAATAGGTCAATGGTCTCAAAATAACCCTCTCCCTCCCAAGAAGGTGTGCATTTTGCTCTTTTTTTTAATTTTATTTTTTGTTAATACTGCTACAATTAAAAGGAGAATTTAATTCATATGGAAATACTAAGACAGGAATGTCTTCAACTGGAGTTTGTCAGATAACTTCTACTGTGAGACTGTATCTGAAGTTTTTAATTTTAAATATTTTTTTGAGACTAATATACTTAAAAAAGAAGCTGAAGGAGCATAAGCAATTCTAAAGTGCATTTTTAAGTATAGTTTTGACTTTTTTTTAAAGGGAGAGGAAATAGTCTAATCTGAATTACATAGTTAGCCTTCTTTTAGAAAATATTCAACTGGGCCATAATATTAATTTTCAAGTTATTTTCAATCATCTGTTAAAACCAGCTTGCACATTGCATGTGTAACATAGTATGTGACGATAGCAGATGTAAAATGACTATGCTAAATGAACTTTAAGGACAATATATTTTCTTTTTCAGAAAAAATAACTTGTAGAGTCATTCTACAGCAACATCTACTCATGTTTGCAGGCAACAAATTACAACTCTCACATGAATGATTCTGTTCATTGTTGGGTTTATGACCTAGCTACAATTACCTGAAAGAGCATAAATGACACACGCGTGCCTGAAATACTTGGTCAGATGAATACAACTTGGTTTAAGAATAGTTTGATTCAAAAAGGTTTTCCATGAGACTTAATTGTAAACTATGTTGTTTCGGATCAAAATCAGAAGGTATCCCTGCACAACTTTATACACTGTGGAAGATTCAAAACCTTCCAAATATTTCAAACAAAGGAAGAGATCCCCTCATACTCCACAGTAAGGAGATTGTTCAGAAACTCACCTAATTCTGAGAAGACAGGTTTTCTTATTGAACCATGTCTTTGATCGCAAATGTACACACAGTCTAAAATATTTTAACTTATCATCTGGGGATGCAAGTATCTCTCTTTTTAATCAGAAATGTCTAGAGATGTCTGAAGTTTGTCTTGGCAAAAATCAAACTGCAGTCTTCTAGTGGAGGTATGGATGATAGCAAAATACATTTCAAGAATATTTTCTTTTTCATTCACTGACAGCTTGAACCATTAGAAGGAGACAATGAAACTAACAAGTTGATAAAAAGCCAAACCCCAAACAAACAAAAAAAAAACCCACAAAAATTTAATTCTTATACTGAATATAAAGTTGATAAAAGAAAAGATGGTACAATAGGTTGGACTCAATGATCTCAAAGGTCTTTTCCAACCTTATGATACTGTGATACTGTAATAAACAGAGAAGTTTAATAACATCTTTATTTAGAATCTGTTTATTAGAAGATCAAATGCAAAGGCTGAAATAATGCATAGATTAATACAGAAATTGCAGACAACCACCAGGATACATTTAGGTATATTCTGTATATCTCATATAGTGGATGCTTATCTTTCAGGAGGAGCAAAAGATCCTTACAGAAAAAGACCTATCACGACAATTCCAGAGACTGAGGAGTTCAGTATCCACAAAGAGTTAAACAGAAGAAAGCGAATAGGAATTAACATCAACTAGAAAATAAATGTCTTAGGGAAACCACTAGTAGAGTAACATATAGTACATATCAGGTACCTAAAACTTACATAAAAATGTCTAGCAGAACTCATATCTGATACTGAGCATTTTGTCACTGCTTCAAAGGTAACTTTTACATTTTCTAATTGTGTTCTACCTTTCTACATTGAAGAGGAAGTAGGGGAATACACTAAGGACCAGCACAACTCCCATATATCTGGCTTTTTTGAATAAAAAGTATAATTTTGTGAATAAAGAGATAGGGTGATGACATCTTTACCTGCATAACTTTGTCTAAGAGTAATTTCCAAGTGAAATTTCCATCTTTAAAATTGTTAGAGTACGTCCATGTAAGCATCAGTTTTCTGGGGATTGTTTTGATCCACATGAGATTATTTGTTCAATACTTAAAGGTGAAAAAACAGAGTCTTTTGGAAAATAAACCTTACCTAATACTTCTTGGTTTGGATAAGTGAAAATTATTTGCCACATGCAGCTACAGTAGTTTCCTTCTTGCTTTCAGCAAAATAGTAAGCTGGTAGCAAAGTGGAAAGGAGTAGTTATGCATGTATATGTGTATCATCTATATCTATAGAATGAGAATTTTGACTGTCGCTAGTAAAATCTTCTGTCTTAAAAAGCACAGAGCTAAAAAAATTTTGTAGAGTGTAAGCCCAATTTTTAGAAAGATTAAGCTTATTGCTGAAAGAAGCAATGCTTAAATGTGTTAAGTTCTCCCAGTTACAATTGGTCGAAGTTCTTCCTTCCTGTTGAACTATTTGAATCCTCAAGGAGGATTGTCACTGAAAATATTTAGACAGTATCTTTGCACTTGAGGTACTCCAGAGATGAGCCAATCCCAACAAGCTTTGAAATATCACGCCATGACAGCTGCAGTAGGAGGAACTTAATTTTAGTATTTCTGTGGTTGTTGCTCTGTCTTTATTTCCCCATGTGCCTCTTTCCATTCCTTCTTTTTTCCTCTTCTCCATTCCCTTTTTCTCTTGGCTTCTGACCTAAGACCGAAATTAATTGTATCTTGCAGCATATGGCACTACCACACTGACATGAGACAGCTCATCCACCCCTGACAAAACTAAAGAAAACCAGGAAGAGAAAGACACCAGCCAAACTCATCCAGATGGTATCCCAGACCAGGGAAGCAAGCCAGGGCCCAGAGCTGCGCCTATTATGCCAACCTGCCTTCTCAAGGCTTGCAGATATACCTGACCTACAGTGACCCCAGTGGAGAGTAAATAGGAAGGTTTTTTTCTGAACTTTTTTCATTCTGTTTTTCTATTATTTCCTTTTTTAAAAAACAAAAATAATTCTTACAATAACATGTCCATATTCAGTGGAAGAAAACAGAAACCGAGGTCCATTCTCTGAAACAAATCTGGTGTTTCTTACAGTCATGGTTGTCTTAGTTTGGATGGAAAAAAACAACCAAACCAACCAAAGTATGCTCAGTGATTTTAATCAGAGATTGTGAGATTGTGCAGAACAGATAACAGTTCTTTGCTCTAAGTGTATGTGTGCACAGAACAGAACAAAGTCAACAACAAGTGCGATTAAGTTGTTAATATGGATCGAGTCCCGTACCCGAGCTCTGGTGGTGCCGTCACTTTAAGCTGCAGCTCCGCTCCGGGCAGCCCTGGCGTGGGGCGCACAGCTTCTCCCAGGCCGCAGCTCCGCCCCGGGCAGCCCTGGCGCGGGGCGCACAGCTTCTCCCAGGCCGCAGCTCCGCTCCGGGCAGCCTCCTCCTCAGCGCCGATCCAGATGGTTATCGGTCACACTCGCACTCACACACACACAGAGGGAAAGGAAATAAAGATAGAGAGATAAAGAATACCGTAACGCAAGCAGAGGTAGCAAAGCGCGACTATTCCCTAGGCAGCCAGATGGAGAAAGAGGCGGAGACCGGGAAGTAGCCGGTGAAAGGAATGTCCGGGCAAACGGGACACAACCTCTGCCCCAGTCTCCCCGGAGATGGCCCCTGCCCCCCCCACTGCCAGCAAAGGAAGAAAAAATTCTCTGAAAGAGGAGGGGAAAAAAAAAACCAAACAAAACCAAGCTGAAACTATAACATATATAATGGTGTTTTCAATATCTGCTCCAGGTTAAATACTTTTATTTTAATTTTTTTTATTTTATTTTGTTTTGTTTTATTTTATTTTATTTTATTTTATTTTATTTTATTTTATTTTATTTTATTTTATTTTAATTTTGCACAAAGGCAGAATGAGTTAATGTTTTTACTATGGTGGGTCCACTCAACCCATCAAATAACAGTATATTCAGCAATTACCTCATCTACTTTTTTTTTTTCTTAGTAGAGACAAGTAGGAGGTTAAGGTGGTAAAAATTGTCATTTTTCAGTGTATGTGTTAGGAAAAGTTCTGAAAGTTAATGAATCAGAGAGCTTGAGGCTTCACATTTGACCTGCTTGTATCTATTGGTTCAGGCCTTTCACAGTCATGTAGCTGTTGAAATTCAACATTTATTCTCATTTTCTGGTAAAGTCAGCATCTGTTTTTCCACCTACCAATTTAATCATCGTTTTTCAGGAGTCTGGATCCATAAAGAAACTTAAGGGTCATAATGCTGACTATTGCAGAAAGTCTCACTTCTAGCCTTCCTCTTAAACAGTGGAATCCACAGCCCTGAGATAGATTTGCAGGTTCTCTATCCAATAGACAGAGAGAATCAGGCACATAAAAACTAGAATTCTCAGTAGGAGACTGCCTATTCCACCTTTTTTAAAATATGAAAACCAAATATTACGTATGTGTCCTTATTTCTTTCAGAACTATCTATCTTCCTTACCTCAGATATTTCCCTGTGAATTTTATTTTTGATTTGTATACACATAGTTGGTCTTAGCTAACTTTATTTGAGATCAAATCTGAGAAAGAGGAAAAAGTGGATGGGTGGAAAAGTTGATCTTTTTTTGGTGGCTAGAAAAATTTAGTGGCTATAAACGTGGTTGTGTGATACATAGTCTAAGTCAGCTTCTTATTTTCTTCAGTCAGCACTCATACCAGGACTTAGTTCTTACTCAAAGGACCAGTCATGGAAATATTATATGATGCCATTCTATCATGCTGAACTTGCGTCAGTGCATAAAATAGTTTATCATGTCACTGCAAGAAAAAGACTTTTATCTGGTGACCTGGACACTCTCTTCTGAATCCCAGGTTCTATTAACTGCACCAATAAACAGTTGCTAATTTTATATACTATAGCATGACTTCAAAAGGACACTTCTAAAAAGACTAAAGTTCAAACAAACTAAGTTCTTCAAAGAAAGGGAAAATCCTAGGATACTCAAGAAGAAGAAGTGAAAAGTAAGAGGTCAGCTCTTGATTGAGCTATGCACTATGAACTGTATGAACTATGGAAATTTCAGTGAAATGTTACAGTAAATAGCTTTTTAATTTAAAAGATATCTTGGTCTTTACACATGGATAAGTGTCGCAGCGCGAGAATCGACGCGGCACGAGTCCCGGACGGTGGTGGAAGAATGCGGCCAACTCAATATGAGTGATAAGCAAGCTTCAAGTTTATTGATGTGACACAGCTTCTTTTATGCTCCTTTGCTTTAATTATGCACATGTGTTATAACATAATTGGCTACCTTTACTTTAATTATGCATTCGTATTATAACATTACTGGCTACTGGTGACTTCATCTCTCGGCCATAGTTTGTCTCCCAGCCGCAGTTAGTTAGTTTCCCGACCGCAGTTTGTTTCCGGGCCGCTTATCCTTTCTATGCTGGCTCGTTACCAGGAATGTTGCTTACTCCTTGCTCAAGGTTATCGTAATCTTCATGGGCCTTCTGCATAGCTCCCTTATGCTAACCGAGCTCGCTTATGCTAACGGAGGCCTAGGCACACCAGCTCAGACTTGATGCTGTTACATGCTGCAAACTAACTCGTCCAGGGACCCATGTCCCTGTTCCTTGAGCCATTCCCCAACAATTCCCCCTTTTTCTTTTAATACAGGATAGGCTTTGTGAAACACCGATTGAACACTCTTTTCGATACAATCCTGCATACATTGCAAAATACAAGGAATACAAATGATTAATAAAAGGATTATTATGCCTACAACAATTAATTGTTTAATGAGATCCCGTAACCAACCCGTTAAGCCCCAGTTAGATAAAAAGTGGTCAAGCCAGCCGTTGTTAATTGTTATATCCTTAAAATTGTCGCGCAATTGCTTAATTTGTCTATAAATGCTGCTACCGTGATCCGAAAGATTTAAACAACACATCCCTTCAAATTCGTTACATCCATGACCTTGGGCTAACAATAAAAAATCTATGGCGGATCCAAGAGACGAGATTCGAACATGGGGGTCACAATCAGGACCAATATTACTGATAGATCGTCGCTTTCGTGGGCTTCGAGTCATGTTATATGTATTGTGAATTAAATTCCGATAAGAGGGGGTAAACATAGTTAGCTTCCCAACAATTATTTCCCCGTTTTTTTTTTTTGTTGTTGTTTTTTTTGTTTTTTTGTTTTTTTTTTGTGCAAGCAGGGTCACTTTAAGCCCCTTTCTATGTTTCTCTCATTCTCTGTATACATTATATGACACACAGCATACATCTCAAAACATATAAAAACTAATAAATCCAAAAGGGCACTTCACCCAAAATTCTTAAATCATTAAACTGTCTTCCAAGAATATTCCATCCATTATAAAACATGTGCTGTTTGCTTGCTTCTATTAAAGTGATGACAGGTGAAGTTAGGCTTAATGTTAGTATTAGTGTTAGTAGGGTTAGTAGGGCATTAACTGCAGGGCTCTTTCCTTATATTGAATGGAATATTCTCCTCATGTTTTGTCCCCACAAATGAAAAAGGAATACCCCTGATAGTAAAGCCAAATGGTGCATTGTTTGATTTTGATATGTATGCTGTTGTACTATTAGACCACTTATTACTATTTCTAAATATCCCTAAAGATGAACTTAGATTTTACACAAAAGATTTTTCTATCCTGCTACTTATAACTAAACACCACACAATCATCCATTTTATTAATCCTAACAACATTATTATTGACATTGGAAGAACACTTTCTGCAGCAATGTCAGCACGAGCCATTGGTCTGCAGGCCAGTCAATCAGACAGGTAGAAATAGGTTTTCCAGGGATGCTGTAGCCAGACATATCAAGTTCGTCCCGTTATGTTGGTTAGGGTGATCCACACATTTGTTCTCTGTTCTGCGAGCATCCAGAATGCTGCAGTCATGGCCCAAGTCAGGATGATGATAGTACTGGCTGAACATTGCGTGTGGGTATCCATTGAGGTCCACGATCTGTGGAAACACAAGCACACCCTCTTCCCCAGGTTAGCAAATCACAGGGAACCGAGCACTGACCTGTCTGTAAGTCTCGCATCATCACTTTCACTCCTGGACCCAAAATGTCGTAAAATCAGGAGTTCCTGTAGTTCATCGGTGATATGCAAGAAATTCAATACATAAGTTACCTTATTCAAACGTGCCTCTGGAGGTTCATCCACCATTTTCCCCCTCCCCCCCCTTTTTTTTTTTTTTTTTTTTTTTTTTTTTTTAAGCACTTTAAGGCTCCATGGGCATATTCCACAATGGCCTGCCTGTAGGAGAGTGGGAAAGTCCCGTGACATATGCCGAAACATTATCAGTCTTAATCTGCTGTGGAACCCCTGCAATAGAAAAGGCAAATGCCGAATAGCATCACATGCTGTTTTGCCTGTATGAGCAGTAGCAATAACAACTGAAGAAAAGGTATCAATAGACACATGTACATATTTTTGTCTACCAAAGTCAGGTATATGTGTGACATCACTGATAGGTAGTTGGTGAATTTTTCATTCCTTGTGGCAATACCTTCCAGTGATACCTCTTTGCTGGTTCCACGTTGTTTACTCAGGGTACAGTACAGGCAAATTTTTTCATATCTTGTTCTACTAAAGGAATAGTAAAAAAAAAACCCCCAGTCTTTTAAATCTATTACATCAATTTCCCATTGCATTGGAATCATGGTTGGTGATGGTAATCCAAGCTGTAATGCTCCCATGGTAGCCATTACATCTTTGATCTTTCTCAAATCATGTAATAAACGCCATTTTCCAGACTTCTTTTTAATAACACACAGGTGTATTCCAAGGGCTATGAGAGGCTTCTATGTGTCCTGCAGCTAATTGCTCTATAACCAAAGAATGCAGGGCAACAAGCTTTTCTTGATTGAGGGGCCACTGGTCCACCCAGACTGCCTTTTCGGTTAACCATTTCAATGCCAAAGTTGGTCGTGACACATCCTGCAACACAGTGACCCCTGTCAAAAATCCTTTGTAATTTGCACCCCCCATTGGGCGAGACAATCCCTTCCCCATAAATTTAAAGGTGCTGCAGTCACATAAGGCCTAACAGTAGCCTTCTGTCCTTCAGGGTTAACAATGAGTGCAGGCTTTGCTGCCATAAGGGTATTGGCAATTCACCCAAGACCCACTACTCCTGCGGTGGTTGCAACCAAAGGCCATGATGCAGGCTGCTCTCATTGCAAGATAATAGTTACATCGGCTCCAGTGTCCAATAGCCCAGACAACTTTGCATAGGAGAGGTGTTGTCCATTATAAGTGTACCAACCATTTGTGGTCCCTTGTCTGACACAGTCTGGGACCAGAAGACAAGTGGTTTCCCTGTGGAGCCAAAGCTGCCATCACCTCAAACAACCTGTTCAGACCTAGAAACACAACTTATAAATGGCACAAGTTGAGCAATTCGTGTGCCTTGTTCAATAGTAACAGGTGGAATTGTTGTAGAGACCATCGCACAAATTTGTCCTGTATAATCAGCATCAATTACTCCTACATGTACAGTTAGTCCTTGTAAAGTACTACTTGAGCCTCCTATCAGTACGGTGCTTAATCCTTTACCAATTGGACCCCATGATTTAAAAATTTTTGCAATGCTTTTGACACATAGCCTGGACCATTATCAGTTTTTAGAGTTACAAAACCCCGCAACGTTGCAAATGCAGTTACTAAATGGCAGTGGATCTCTCGTGCTCTTTTCTACTCTGCGCTAGAGCACAGATGCTGCTGTTCCAGTAACACCAGCGCCGCTCTCCATCAATCCTGTTAAAACACCCTTGGTGTGCAAACAGCTGTGAACCAATTCCCTTTTCAAAGAGGGGCGGTTGAACCCCTGGAGGAACAAAGCGAACTGTAGGGGTTAACAAGCCCGCTGTGCCTGCGGGCAGGGCCGCTTCTGCGCTGACCCGTTGTTCCAGCGCGCAATTCCCTTGCGGGGCATGGGGGGGTGGGGGGAGCACTCGCTGCGCCCGGGCCGGGCTGCGACTCTCGGGATCCCTTTGTTGCCCCCCGCCCCCCGGCTGCCCCCTCCAGATCCGTTTGTTGGCCCCTCGGTGCTGCCAGGGGGATTTTGATCAAACACCGCTTTCTGAGTCGGTGCGAAAATGAGAACCGGTAAACAAGTGGATACAACAGTGTCTCTGTCAGGTGGTTCCTCGCTCTCACCGTCATCCTTTGCCATAGTATCTGCTGCCCGCTCCGTGGGCACCAGTGATGACTCCTCCTGATCAGGGGGCGGCGGTGCCGATGGTCCAACAGGTCAGGCTCGCAAAGCTGCCGCTGCCCCCGTCGCTACCTTGTGTTCAGTTCCTAAGTCCCGTAAGGAATCAGTAATCACCAGTCCCCAAATAGTTAACAAACTGGTCGCGGTAATCGTCCCCTTTTGTTGCCGTCTCTGGGCCAGACTGTGTGTATTCCAGAGAGTCTTCTGCCACAGTATCACTTTCCTCAGAGTCACTATCCAGTAAAGGAGTACTTAGAGATGGATTTGTTTGCACCTCAGCTCTTATCGATTTTAGGGTATTAATCACAGTTCCCCAAATTGGACCAAAAGCTGCCATATCTTTGCCTTTTCCTGATATAGTACAGTCCCACAGATGGTCTCCAAACGCTCTCCATTCACTTTCTTGAAAGTAAGAGTCAGGTTTCACAAAAAACCCTTGTGCAGTCCTAAAGGCTATTAGCCTCGATACATGGCTTAATTCCATTATCTCCGCGTCTCTCCGCGCCGCGTCTCACCACGTAGTTTTACCGCGTCCCTCCTCGTGTGTTTTGTTTTTTTTTTGTTTTTTTTTTTTTTTTTTTTTTTGCGTCTCTGAAAAAACCTTTGAGCTTTCCGGTTGTCACTAGACCAGCTAGTTGTTTAATGCAACCTTGCTCTACTCCCCGCTTTTCTAAAAAGCGCTGTAATAAGTCAAGGGCTACTTCTATATTTAAACCTTTATCCGACATAATTAAACCTTTATCCGAAATAAAATACCTGCCCGAAGCAATATCCTTGCAGCCCTATCCTGTAGCCCTTGTCGAGGCGATCGTACGCAATTCGCGCAGTCAGGCGTCCTGAGTCGACACACCAGCACGTAGTGTTCGGTCGCTCTTGCCCTCTGGTCACTGCCCCCAGAGCCTCGTCCTTACCACCGTCTCACGGTCTCGTGTCAGCGTATCACGTCGGACTTCTTCGGATCACGTCGGGGTCACCATTTGTCGCAGCGCGAGAATCGACGCGGCACGAGTCCCGGACGGTGGTGGAAGAATGCGGCCAACTCAATATGAGTGATAAGCAAGCTTCAAGTTTATTGATGTGACACAGCTTCTTTTATGCTCCTTTGCTTTAATTATGCACATGTGTTATAACATAATTGGCTACCTTTACTTTAATTATGCATTCGTATTATAACATTACTGGCTACTGGTGACTTCATCTCTCGGCCATAGTTTGTCTCCCAGCCGCAGTTAGTTAGTTTCCCGACCGCAGTTTGTTTCCGGGCCGCTTATCCTTTCTATGCTGGCTCGTTACCAGGAATGTTGCTTACTCCTTGCTCAAGGTTATCGTAATCTTCATGGGCCTTCTGCATAGCTCCCTTATGCTAACCGAGCTCGCTTATGCTAACGGAGGCCTAGGCACACCAGCTCAGACTTGATGCTGTTACATGCTGCAAACTAACTCGTCCAGGGACCCATGTCCCTGTTCCTTGAGCCATTCCCCAACAGATAAGTAAGATGAAGAGTTCAGAACATGTACCCTTTACAGGGCAGCCACTGAGAAATAAAATTGAACTGCAAGTTGAAGTCAGACATAGTTGTTAGTAGAGGTGTGTCTATTATTAATGAGAAACATGGCACAGAGCATGTGCCCCATTCAGTCAGTATGAGACAACATGCAGCTATTTATGGACCCTTCAAAAATTATAAGCAATTTGATAAAAGATTGATTAAAGTAACTGAACAGTCAAGAATTAAATAATTCTCTCATTTCAATATTTCAGGTGAGAAAGAAAAGTACATTACAAAAAAACCAACTTGAGGAAAACTTCGGGTCCACCTAGAAAAACATTGCTGCACTATTTCCATTAATTCCTCATTAGTCACCTAATTTATTTATGAAGCCCTCAATAAGAGGCGACATCTAGTATCAAACACAAAGGAAGCAGTTTGTGTCTCAGAAGTCTGCAACTTACCCTACAGTGTATTGTTTGTTTCAAAAGAGTTTCAGTGCCTTTAAATTGCCATTTTAGAACTAAAGTGGTGTAGGAAAGAGGATGAAGGAAGTAAAATCACTCTGCCAGAACCCCCCGGCATTATTGCAATGAGGGATTCAAGTGTAGTCCTGAACAAGGCCACTCAAAATAATGATCTTCTTAAGATAGGAATTGTTAAAGGCCACAGTGAAAGCACTCATGGTCACAGCTTGTGGCACATGTAGAGCAAATTAGACACATATTGTTAGTTTGCAAATATACGTCCATGGTAATTCAAATGCAAGACACTCTTACTCTATTGACCCAGGGTACATGTATCCTTCATTGTGGTGAATGTCTAAGACAGTTTACCCTAGGTTTTCCTCTTGATTTGAGCAAAGTAGTGTAATTATGTCTCTACTCTCTATTAGCAGAGCTTGTCTCTGAAACTGAAAAAAAATTTTTATGAGAAAGAACTACCTTTTTAGCTCTTCCCAAGGAGGTTCCTGAGTTTTAATAAACTCTAAGTTGGACAGAATAGCCAATATGTATCAACCTTTTTGTGTGAGGTTACCTACAGGGATCTAGTCTTGCAATAGATTTTCTCCATCCTTTTGAAAAAGGCTGACAGTTACACTGCAGGTCTGCCATTCAAACTTAGCTGATAGTTAGTGAGGCAATTCTATTTTTCTCATTTAGAACAACTGGGTGATATTTTCCATGTCTGCTGATACAACCCAGTCCATCCTCAGTCTTTAACTTTTATCTAGGTTTTCTTTCATTTTCCACATCTCCTAATGCTTTTCCATTATCAGCCTATTCCTGTTCAAAAATCAGGCATGTCATCCAGTTTCTCTGTTTGTTTCTTGTGTTCTAGAAGGATGACTAAAACAAGCAAGAAAACGGAAAGAAGGTTATCCACTTCTACTAGAGGATAAACCAGATTAGTTCATTTCCATGTATTGTACAAGATGTGAGAAGAGATGGGTCCTTCCTTAATGGAGGCACATCTACTTCACTGTTGATTGAAAGACTTAACAATGTTCTTGCTGGAGACTATTCTTTCCCTAAAACTTAATTCACCCAGAAAAATATAGACTAGCTTTCCAGTTCTGTGATCTATTGCAGATGTCTCAGTTTTCCCTACAGACAAAACACAAACTCAAATATGTGTGGAGCTCTTGTGATTCTATGTCATGTGTATGATGATGTTCTAAGAGAACATCTACAGCTATAAATATGTGTGCACTCCTGTACATCTAATGTACACTTACATATATCCCAGATGCGTGTACCTACAGTTTTTCTTTAATTAGCATTTAAGTTGCCTCTTCTGTATTGATACCAGTAAACTTGTAGACATATAATTCACTATGTTAAATCTCTATTGATACTTGCAGTTCTTTAACTTACCTCTCAGGTTCTTGAATCTGAAACCAAGAGTGAATAATTTTGAATACTTTTTAAACCATAGAGGAATTCTTTTTAGGCAATTATATAATGTCTATGGCTTGCATCCAGTTCATAAAAAAAAAAAATTAAAACTAAAGCTATTGATGTGGATAGTGCAGTTGTCAGAGTCTTTATAAAACAAATTATTTATAGATTGTCTGAATGGTTACTTAATAAATTTCAATTTCTGTTGTCTGGAGCTTCTTCACAGCTCTTGTTTATTTAAATAACACATTTGCAAGAACTTGAGCTTTGCTCAAGACAAAATAAACAGTTTTTCATTGCTGTTCTAAAGCTCTTAAGATCATTACAATCAGAAGTGCATTCTGATGCCAGGAAGGATCTTACCCTCTTATATGAATTCTTCACCATATGAGGCTGGTATAGTATTATTACACAGTACAAAGATGACTGCTGAACAAATGATTTGTTTCATATTAAGAAAAATCTCCAGCAGATAAGATGTATATTTCACTTGCTAACAAAAGTTGGATGAAGTTGTCTGGAGAGAAAAATGGTTCATTATTGCTTGTATAACTACCACTACACTGTACATACAGGTCAGAAAATTCTCCAAATTGTTTTATGGAATAGGTGTAAAAAGATCCATCTTCTATCAAGACAGATCATTATGATTTTATTTGACAGTTACTTTTACAAATAAACACGCATCAATGTGTAAAAGAACATTTTAGTGTAACGACTGTCAGAATGAAGATTACTTGATTAGATGTTGAATCTCCGAGTGCTGCTCTAGTCAATAAGCCTTTTCTAGGCTAATCAGTTACTGGAAGGCTTAAAGGGCAAATGTGGTCCATCTGTCATGTGACGTCACTGACAAATTTAAGTCTAAACGATAATGACTGAAGTTCAGACCTTGTGTGTTGGACACAAAAAACGCATTGGTATGTCACTAGGTAGCAGAAAAAAGAATGGGACCCCTTTCAGTGGCCCTGTGAAAGTTATTCCAGAGAACAGACTTGTCCAAAATTGAACATATTTCAGGAGTAACTCTTTACTTCAATTTAGTCAGAAGCAGAGATGGTGCCTGAGATTCACTGAGATGGTGCACTAAGACTTTTCAGCTTTAAAGCTGTCATGCTGTGGGAGCGTGCAGAGGCTTTATGGGTAAATCTATGTATGTCTGACATTTGCTGAGCAGAGTCCTAATGATCACACTAGATCACTCTGACGTCATTTGGGATCTGAAAGCTGGAAAAAAATTTAAGGGAAAGGGTAAAAAGCTGTAATGGAGATGAGAGACGCCCAACAAGTCAGATTCTTCATTTCTTGCAAGAAAGTTTTTGTCTGTGATTCCAGAGAACTGAGAGATATGTCAGATTATCTGAATAATTTCACAAACAAAATAACAGAGCTAGGTTTGCCAATTTAAATTTCATCACACATTCCATTATCTTCTCAATATATAGACAAACACCAAGATGAAGGCCAGTTATTTTGTGAATCCTATTTTGTGAATACACTGTTTGGATTGCTACTGTATCTCTACTTGGAAAAGAGCAAAGAAAGGAAGACAGTAGAAATGGAAAAGTAATGATTTCATCTCCATTTCTAAAGGATTTATAAAAGACAGAATTAGGACAAAGACATAGGTAAAAAGTATTTATGCTCACTGTAGCTGTTGAAATGGAAAATAATTTGAGAAAGGAATTGGGACAGGGGCAGGCTATGCTTTTTAAAAGGGCTCAAAGAGGGAAGATGGAAGTAGCAGGTCTTAACGATTCACAGTGACTATTATATTTGATGTACCCTCTAGAAGCTGGTGAATCATTTGTGGTAGATTTTTGTAGAGATATTGTTTCTCTCACAAATGGAAAGTGTTATGTCAGGAGAAGCATCTGAACAGTACTACTCATTATTTTATTTGCTTTCTTTCCGTTTATGTATTAGTTATTTTTTTCTAACCCTATGTCTTTTTAGAGTGTTGTGCAGAGACAAATGGGTACACTTTCCTTTTGAGTATGGTTTTCCTCCTCAAACACTTGTTTTGTTTTGTCTGCCTGAGAGCAGCAAAAGAAACAACTTTTATTTGAGCACAGAGCAATAATAGAACCATTGTACTGTTAGATGTGGTAGTCTTTGAGGAAATGATGCTACTGCATATTTGTGATATTTGGGATCAAACTCTAGAGAAAGACCATTCAGATTTTTTAGATCAAAGTAAGTAACATTCAAAAAATTAAAATTGAAAAAAGTGGATCATCTGAGACAAAGATGTACTGAAAGAATGATGTTGTATGTCTTAACGACACTGAAAGGACAATGTTTCAAGGAAAGTTGATAGAACAATATGTTTTTTGATGTCCTGTCACTACCTGAGCAGCAGCAGCAACCATGAGATTTACTTCATGTCATCTAGTTCAGGTGTTAGATTTAGCTTCGATGTTCAGTAAAGAATACTAACTTTTCTATCCTATCTTTCCATTTTTACCAGCAACTTTCTGTGGGCTTCTCTTTATATCATAACCACTGAAAATGCCACTTCAATGCTTGCTGATTTCTGTACAGGCTATGTGGAGGATACAAAAAAAGCAACACCAACATTACAGTTCAGAGGAGTGGAACAGTTCTGAAGTTATCTCCCTGGTTATACCACAAAAAAGCATGTTTTTTTGATACACAGAAAGAGTATTTTTAGGGAGTGTAAACAAGATTCTTTCTGGAGGAAAGAAAACTAGGATCTCTATTCCAGTTGTTTACCAAATGTGTAATGCAGCCCACGCTGCCCCACTGGCAGGAGCATAGGGGCAAGGAGCTTGTCACTGCCACTGGGTAGAAACAAGGTGCCAGGCCAGATGAAACAAGGTGGAGGGCCATATTTGGCCCACATGCCATAAGTTTGACAATCCTGGTCTAGAGGAAGGTCTGACTGAAAGGAGGTTCTAGTGAGGTGGGTTTTGGTCTCTTATCCCAACTAATAAGTGATAGGACGAGAGGAAATGGCCTCTAGTTGCATCAGGGGAGGTTTACATTGGATATTAGGAAATACGTTTCCATTAAAAGGGTTGTTAAGAATCTCAACAGGTTGCCCAAGGAGGTTATGGAGTCACCATGCCTGGAGATATTAAAAGACACATAGACATGGTGCTTAGGATCATGGTTTAGTAGCGAACTTGGTAGAATTAGGTTTACAGTTGAACTTGGTATTAAAGGTCTTCTCTAACCTAAATGATTCTGTGATTTTGTGATAGATTCATAAGAGTTTGCACCAACTGCTCTACACTACCATGAGTTTCCCCAACACACATATCCTGTTAGAAGTATATTTACTTCCGCATATGCTATTGTCCACTACTTCTCACCTCTTTTACTAATGCATCTTGTACATTCATCCGCAATTCCACTTTCCTTGTCTGAAATGCATTTTTGTCATCTTGCATTTTCAGTTCATGGATACCTTTATTCTGTCTCCCACTTTCATATTATAGCCCCTTTCACGTTGTTGTCTTTTGCGAAAACAAAGATTCAACAAGAAGACAGTTCATTCCTAATGAAATGATAGTGTCAAAAATCTATGTATCAGAAGAAAAATCTTGTGGGGGTATCTAACTACTGATGAGTACCAAGAAGGCAGGCAAACAACGCCTCATTTCTTATCAGAAGATGATGTTTACGAAACTCAGGACAACCACACTTTGGGTGCAAAGTAGATAATGTTCATCAGTTACAGAGCTTTTGAACTGATCTTCAGGTCAGAAGAGACCACCAAGACAGTTATTTGACTTCCTGGTAATATCTGAAGCCCCGGAATCACCATATAGGAAAGTTTTAACAGCCTGTCTAGGCCTATTTTATCATTCTCATTTCTCACTGAGTACAAGAGTAGGTCTACAAGTACCTTTCCAGCTTGCTCCCTGCTACAGATTCTATCAGGAACACCCTCTGGAAGCATTCTATATTCAAACCTGAAAAAAAATATGGTGTTCTTCCCTACCTGTCATTATTACATATACTGAAGAAGGAAGAAATGACAGCCCTTGTCTCAAAGTTGTGGAAAGGTGACACATAGTACTGAATCATAAAGATTATTTTGTCCTTAAAAGCTGAACTGGGGCTCTGAGTAGTGTGGGAACCTTCTGCTTTACATTTACGTAGACTTTTAAAAAGTCTACCCACCTTGTGCTCTGTGTGAGTCGAATTCAGCCCCAGTACTAACCAAGCTATAGTAATGCAGTTACCGCAGGCTTCTCAAAACACTTAAGCATGTTTTTACTTCCCTTTTTCAAAAGCAGTATGTTATGAGCTGACGATATGATAAAAGAGATACACATAGGATGGTTTTCTGTCACTTGGGTTTCCTAGTCTCTGCCTACAAACTACAAAAAGGGGAGAGAGTGTGTTTGTTCAGGACACAGAACAGTTGATGGTAGAGTTGATATTTGTTGGTTGTAACACTCCCTCCCTCTCTCCTTTTCCATCATTCACAAAGTGTCACAAGACACTCCAGCCATCAGTGGGCACTGAGAGTAAGGAGTGGCAAAGCAAGCCTACTCCTGGGGCTTCCCAGGAGAGTGGATTTCTCTTCATGTTGTTTTGAGTAGCCATTTCGGGCTCAGGTGGCTAATGGTTTGCAGGAATGACATCAAGTGCAGGTTTTGATCTCTAGTAGGCATTCTGCAAGTAGAGGCTCAGATGGGTTGTGAGTTTGTGGTCAAGTGGAAAGATCTGTTTTGTCATATTTGCAGACACACTATCATTTGTAATTGAACAGCGTTTTATGGGCTGCTCTGCTGTTACTTGGTTTGAAATCAGAAGAAAACCAAACTGTTTTACCAATAGGAACTCCAGGCTTCTTATTCTGATAAGGGCAACATTATGGTGTTTTGTGCAGTCTCTATAACACACATTCTATACCTGGACAGGCAGACATAGGATATGGAGCAGTGTCACAGAAAACACAGACTGAGTGACATCACTACCTTCTAAGACCTCAACCGTTGTACTTGGGAGCATTCAGAGGAAGAGATTTTTATGTTTTTACTTTTTTTGTGTGTGTAGTCTTCTTATAGAGAATACTAAGTAAAAAAAATAAGAATTATTATTATGTGGCCATTATCTTTTATCACAGAAGGCACCATATTTTTGAAGACACTTGAAATATTCCTTACAACCACTAGTTTTTCATGCAATACAAACTACTTTAGATTTGGACAACCAAAGGTACACTCTGTTTCCACATGATCAAGGTTGATATCTTCCATGTCCAAATATGACCTCATGATATGTTAGTAAAATGAATACTAGTACTTCCCAGTATACTGGCAGGAACTAAACACAGTGAATTATTGTGTTCATCCTTTCAAAGAAATTACTAAACTTCCAAAAAATCAAAGTTAAGAATGTGTAAATAAATAATCCACAAATCTATCAGTGGATAATTCAACAACAGCTCCAACATAGTTTAAAAATCCATGGAAATTTTTCTCAATGTTGCTCACATTATTCAAACAACAAGGTATGGAGAATGGTGTCTGAAGTCTTGATCATGATTTTGCCCCTAGTGCATTTTCTTACCTTAAAATGGTCAGGCTACTGATCAGTATCTTGTCAGGTGGTGTTGGTTGTGTGAGTTATGTGGTTTCATAAGAGGGAGGGAGAGGGAGAAAGAAGTAGTTGCTCCGATTAACATAGTTATGATTTTCTGAAATGCTAAACCACTATACTGAAGTATTAGTAGCTCAAAGCACTGTCAGCTCACAGAAGAAAACCTATGCTGCCTCTGCAGAAAGAGTATTGCATTCATTGCTAGTCATTCCATATCCTCAAGTCAATTGAGTGCCGGTGTTTTAATTGGATGTGAACAGGAATAGAAACAGGCAAGAGCACAGGCAGGAACAGAAACTACGTTCGTTTCCACTTGTGAGGTTTTATTTGAACCGTGTTGGAGTGGGCTATGACATGCTATTATCATTTGCGTGACACAGGAAAAAGGCCAATATGACATTTTGTAATGTGGTGAGAGTTTGTGGGATACCTTTACTTTTTATAGCTTTGTATGACATAAGATGGAAATATTGAGTCTAGGAGACTAATGTATCCTGAAGTGAAACCTCAGATCACAAAGAGTGAGCTGTGAGGATAGAGCTTCAGTTTATTCACTCTTCCTATTGTACTTTTAGCAAGTAATTACTTGCTAATGTAGACCTAACCAATGAAGCCTGGAGGCTGTGTTAAATTTTCCCTTCGGAAATCCTCTCCATAGCTCTTCAAATAATCCAGCTTCATGTGATTCTTTGGACATGAAGAATGATCCTTGTCATATTAAAAAAAGGGTTAGCAGTGATAATGCAAAAAAAGGCACGTCAGATCAGTTATATTCATGGAGAGGGACACTCTCTGAAGGACAGTGAGAGTAACCAGCAGGAAAAAATATATCTAAAGAAGTGCTTTTGTAGTCCCCTTCGCTTTTCTCTTCAGCCAACAGAATGGGAAATATATCACATTTCACTTCTTCAATACCACCAGAGTAGTCCCAGCCAATAATAAGAGTTGTTTAACTGCACCTAGCTGTACCTTTTTTTTCTGTCCACCATCATAGTGCCCAAACGCTGTGCAATTTAATTAGAGAAAACCTGTGTCTTTCCTATTATATCTTGATAGGTAACAAAACCCCAAAACAAGCAAAAAGAATACCCAAACTTTACAGGACAAATTCTGTTCTCCAGTAAGCTTTCAGATCTATCTCTCACTGAAGCTGAAGAGTCACAGGTGCACATAGGAGGGCAAAGAGATGAGATCCAAGCTATATTTAGACCTTCTTGAATAAAACTGCTGTCAGGTATTTAAGATGTCCTCTTTCCAATGTTTATTCAGAATGTTTTTTTGCTGCAGCTGGGTATATTACACTAACATATATGCAAGCCTGAGTAATGACAGTGTAGCACAGCTCATATTCTTAAAGGCAAAAATGAAAATGTGTTTCACTTCTAGTACTAAACCAGATATAGTTACCAACACTGATGTGCAATGAGTCACTAATATCAGCTCAACATGAAAGACTGCAGAGGTAAAAGAAGTTCTCTGATTGTGAATCCTCCCAGTTTATCATAAAATTAATTAAAAGCCTTGGAGTTTCTGAGTAGAAGAGACCCAGCTAAAGGTCTTTCATAGGTTTATTTACCAACAAATATTCTGATGATTTCCAAACAAAGCTATAGTAAAAATTTTTCTGATAGTCTCATCAATAAGTAATGACTTAATAACTGTTGTACCAGTAGGTATGGGGAAGGTCCACATCAGAATCAAAGCATGAAGAACATTCTTTCATTCTATGGAACACTGACGTTAAAGAAGTTGTTAAAGAACATGCAGAAAATAGGGTCAAATTCTGCCAATTGTTTTGATTTGAACCTGGAGCATTTTCACCGGTTCTGTTTAACAGACTCTGGAATTCAACATAAAAGGAAATCATATTTATCACTGGTCCATGGGGGCGGGAGATCAGATCTGATACGAGCTAAATATTGGTATAAATCTGGGAATTATTCCAGTGAAATTCAAGAGAAAAATTTAGTATAACAGACTTACAAGGCCCTGTGGATTGCAAACACTAAACTCATTGGGAGTTTTCAAAAGAGATCTTGGTTTTCCAAAAGAGAGCGGTTGTCAAGAGGGAGCAGCAATATACAATTCTATCTGGTAAAACAGATAAATTGAGTGGTGGTCTAACACTAATATCAGCTAAGTGACACCTGGGGTGAGATGGGGACCTCACAGCCTGGTGCTGCTTTAGCTAAGGACAAGGACATCCACAAAAGCGCATATCTCCCTGCCTTGAAGGTGTGGTGAATCCCTGAGTTCCCTGTTCTGATGACACAAGTGGCCTTGTCAAGGGCCAATCAACTCTTACTAATTGACTTATTTACCAAGAGGCGCCAACACATTTCCAAAAGGTATATAATTGAAACCTGAAAACCTCTTCTTTGTGAAGAGAAAAAATGACCACCTCACCTGATGGTCCAGCAGACCTGGACCTCTCTTTTTCCATCAAGAAGAAACAAACTTTGGTAAGAATTAGGAGCCTCAGACTCTGTCAGATGTTCTTCCTGGGCAAATAACTATTAACTTGAATTCTATTGTAACTTCTTACATATATATATATATGTGCTAGTTGTTAACCGGTTGTAATTGTTAAAGCACTAATGCAGCAAGTGAATTTATCAACAGCAATTTCTAATTTGCTTTAATCTGTCACTTGAATTAAGTTACTGCCTCCAGCACTGCAAAATTGTCTCTCTGACAGGCATTGCTGCAAGCAGCTGCTGGCTGCCCTATTCTGCTGGGAACTGGATGCATTAACTCTGCGTGTACCAGTCTCTAAGGAGACAACGGGTAACTGGATTCTGACTTGTGACAAAACCACATATAAACACACAATGTAATCCTTTTGGTCATAAACTGTTGAACTGGGACTAGAAATGGATTCAGCCACAGCTAGGCTTCTCATTGAGGGGATGCTTAGAAAGCAAGGGGGTCCATTTTGAACCTCATGACTCGACGGGAGGGTGTCCTTAGCCACCTGTCCAAATCTCATCTGTTCCAAGTGACATTATCAACACATAAGAGGTCTAAAGCTCTGATCTCTAGCCTAGATTGTTTTTTAACTTGGACTGCACAAGTGTACTGGGAATAAAGACACAGTAAGAACACTCTTCAAATATCCTAGGAGTCAACATTTCATGGTCAGAATATGCAGATTTAAATGAATGTTGTTCAACCTATTAACTTGTCTTGAACACATCGAGAAACATTGTGGAGGAATGAGAAGACACCGAGCTCTATATTTTCCCTATAATCCTGTATAGTGGAGTTAACAAAGAAACAGTAGTAACTATCATGTAGTCTGTAACAGAAATAATTTCTTTCCTTAGAGGAAGAAGAGAGCAGAACCAAATTTATTTTCTCCATCATTGTTTTAAGACTATCTAAATGTCCAGAAAATGAAAAGCTCTCAACACTCTTAACGAACTTGTTACCCTCTATATTTTCCCAGACTGTGTTATGATCTCTGTTTCCATTTTAATTAATGTCAAAATTCCCATTAGTGTTATGAGTATGGTTATTTTATGTCCTCTTATCTATTCATTCTTTTTTTTAGTTCCATTCTTCCTTCCACACTGAAATGTTATAGCTACTTCAATTTGTTTCATACATGTATTCTTAAATTACAATGAATTTGCTCATCAAGGCAGATTTGCAGAAATTTGCAAAGCTTTAGACTATTTGAAAATACCCAAATGGATTTTGTAGTTTCAACAACAAAATTATTTGTACATAAATCTATGAATAAATCTGAGTTTTTTAATGACACATATACAAATCAATAAATAAATGTTTTTATGATATGGGACTGTGACATGTTACTCAACTTATAATTCATTATACCACGAAACTAAAGTTTTATGATTTTATTAAACTCAGATAAAGAATTAAGGATTGAATATTTATCAGAAAAATAATTATTTGAAAGCAGCCTCATAATAAGGAAAAAAAAATAAAGCTGTGAGTTTTATATCAGTACAGTAATAATCAAAGGCAATGCCTGAGATAAATGCAACAAAATAATGAAAAGAGAAAGATCTTATAATCATGTCCTTATTTATAGAAAAAATGTAACAGCTCCTATTTTTAGGTTTTAATTCAAACAAATTTACTAGTTACTTTGCTGGTCTGATAGCCTTCTATGACATGATAACTGTCTGGGTAGCTGAGGGCAGAGTAGTGGATATTGTCTACCTAAATTTCAGCAAGGCTTTTGACACTGTCTCCCATATCATCTTCATAGGTAAGTGTGGGAAGTGTGGGTTAGGTGAGAGGACAGTGAGGTAGATTGAGAACTGGCTGAATAGCAGAGATGAGAGGGCTGTGATCTGTGGCACAGAGTCCAGTTGGAAACCTGTAGCCAACCATGTTCCCTAGGGGCCAATACCAGCTCCAGACTTGTTCAACATATTCACCAATATGACTTGAATGAGGGGACAGAGTGTGTGCTCAGCAAGTTTGCTGTTGACACAAAACTGGGAGGAGTGACTGATACACCAGAAGGCTGTGCTGCCATTCAATGAGAGCTGGGCAGACTGGAAAGTTGGGCAAAGACAAACCTAATGAAGTTCAAGTATAGAGTCCTGCACCTTGGAAGAAATAACCCTATGCACCAGTGCAGGCTAGGTGTTGACTTGCTGAAAAGCAGCTTTGCAAAGAATGATCTGGGAAACCTGGTGGACAACAAGTTAACCATGAGCCAGAGATGTGTCCTGATGGCCAAGAAGGCCAGTGCTATCTTGAAGTGCACGTAAAATGTGTGGCCAGCAGATTAAGGAAGGTTATCCTCCCCCTCTGCTCTGCCCTAGTGAGGCCATATCTGGAGTATCGTGCCCAGTTCTGAGCTCCCCAGCTCAAGCTAGACAGGGAGCTACTGGAGAGAGTTCAGTGGAGGGCCACAAAGATGATTAGTGGACTGGAGCATTTCTCTTATGAGGAAAGATGGAGAGACCTCAGTCTGTTTAGCCTGGATAAGAGAGGACTGAGAGCAGACCATTTCAACGCTTACATATACCTAAGGGGCAGGTGTCAAGTGAATGGGATCAGACTCTTCTCAATGATGTCCTGTGACAGGACAAGAGGCAATGGGTATAAACTGAAACACAAGA
The DNA here is from genome assembly GCA_033558235.1 of Neomorphus geoffroyi. NCBI lineage: Eukaryota > Metazoa > Chordata > Aves > Cuculiformes > Neomorphidae > Neomorphus > Neomorphus geoffroyi. The sequence continues at coordinate 1,251,972 of JAUMJM010000005.1, forward strand.
AGTTCCACCTGAACACAAGGAAAACTTCCTCAATGTGAGGGTGACAGAGCACTGGAATAGGCTGCCCAGGGAGGCTGTGAAGTCCTCGTCTCTGGCTGTATTCAAGACCTGCTTAGGTTCCTGTGCAACCTACTGTCGTTGTACCTGCATCAGCAGGAAGGCTGGAATAGATCTCCAGAGGTCCCTTCCAACCCCAAACATTCTGTGATTCTATAATTCTATGATTCTGTGATTCTGTGATTCTATAATTCTATGATTCTGTGATTCTGTGATACATTGTATGTATTGTATATATTGATATTTATTTGTCAATCAGTGTTGCATTTGTATTTCATACACTCAAAAAGAACTGAGGATAAATTCAAGCTGTTAGTTTACTTGTTGTCAGTTTTCGTGAATATTATCTACCTAAACATTTTGAATGGAATACTGAAAAAACAACACACAGTTCTGCCATCCTTCCTCACACACTGAAACAACTTAAATCATGAAAAGTTCCACTAGTTTCAGACAGGCTTATCACACAATAAAATGATCCTCAGTGTGTTTAATATTGGGCGGTGGTGGGTGGAGAAGAGATACTGAGTACTCACAGTGCAGATTTGAAAGGGCAGTTCTAAAGACCAAGGAAAGAAATAAATGTATGTACTCTTTACAAACACTCACAGAAATTCTGGAAAATTGAAATTTAACACATTTTTACTTATTTTTCTTTTTGTTCCCCCCAGCCAATTAATTCCATATCAGAAACTCGTATGACATTTAACTAAATATATGATATAGATATTACTTCCAAATTAAACTAGAAGTTCATTAACTATTGATACAATATAACAATATCTTTTTTTCCTCTATGGTATCTTAAAACTAAGATAAACAGAGGGATTAATTTCTGTGTAGAAAAATCTAGGTTTATCACAAAGATTTTTTTTTATTTTATTTTTCTACACCTATTTCAAATTTTTCTAGTGAGAGCTCTGAACTAAGATGCTGCCACTCAGCATCGCTACCAGAATCATTTCTTTCGACTCTCACCTAATACTCTTCTCGGGGGACTGTTTTGCATACAATAAAAAAGTTGGCAGTTATTGCATCCTACAATTATGAGTCATTAATCTCGTATTTCTGACAGGTAAAACTATTAGTCTTCATATCTAAACAAATTCTTCTGTAGCTTCTTGTTGGAATTCTGTCTCAGGTTGTGCATTAAAGGATTTCAGGCTGCATATTGGGGTGAGGAAAGACAAATATTGCATTGAAGTATGTGATGGAGAAACCTAAGCCATGTATCATGTTCTGTAACCCCCTAGATACCATAATTAATGTTTTATTACAGTGAGATAAGCATGAATAAATGATAAGCTTTACTTAACATACTGAACTGAGAGAATGGTCAGGAGTTCAAGGGAAAGTAGCAAGATCCTAAATGGAGGAGGAGGAGAACTGATGAATAATCAAATTAATCTCTGAGAAGACATATTATATGTGGTGAGTAATCTCATACTTCTTTTTTTTTCTGCTGTGCTAGGATATTAAGGCTGTCTTCCAGGACCAGGGAAATTGCTTTCAATGGTAGTGGAAAAGATAATGTAAAAATATATAAATATTATAGCGATAACGTAAAACTATACAATTTTGTGGCCAATTCAAGGTCAGAAAATGGACCAAGAAGGAGGCTTATTTTTTACTGCCTCTTTCTTCCTTCTAATGCACAGACAGCCATGTACAGATTACTCTAAGTACACTACTTCAAACTCTGCTTTACAGATGGCTGCGCATAGAATGTTATCAAAATAGATTCCTGCATCATGAAATGATACCCCAGTGAAATGATAAGAATTGCATTAATTACGGTTCTGGTGGGATGGGTAACTCGACCAATTAAGAGATTAGCTCAATTTTAATGCATACTTTGTGTTTAGAAAGAAAAGGGTACCAAACAAACCCTCAGAAACTATGCCTCAGCTAAATAATTTGAAGCTTTGAAGCAAGGCAAATTCTGTGTTCTGCTACACAAAGAAAAGGAAAAGTTTTTCCATACTAAGGATGACCTATTTATTTGCATGTCTAAAATATAATGTCTGGCAAATAAAACATTCAGAATTAATCAGACTACAAAACAGTGCAATAGTGCATCTTTATCTTCAGGGACATCAGCCACAGACACAGATGCGCACTGTGCAGCCGTTCAAGAAAGTTTGTTTTCCTTTCTGATTGAGAATACGTGCAGAAAGCTGTTACCCCCAAAAGGTCATTAGTATCAAGCAAGGAATTTTAAATGACTTTTTTTCTCTATATTTTCACACGTTTTTCTATACTGCTCCTAATGTTTGCATTATATTGCTGTTTTATCTGCAACATTATAAAGAAATTAGCCCTTATGTACTTTCAAGTCCCTTGTAATACTCAAGTTTCATTAAAAATTCACTACTTTTTGTTCTCTGAGTTATAAATGAAACAGCTTTATGTTGGCTTAGACTAAAAAGATCTTAGGCTATTTCAAAATATGATGAGATGATTACTTTTTTTACCAACTGTGATTATGTGAAAGTGATTCCTGAAGTCTAAATAATCACACATTTGTTTTTTGACTATTTTCACAGCATGTTTCCAAAGCTTTAGTTAAAGTGGATCCGATGACTTGCCTGCTAGCACATGGCACTACCAACGCAAAATATTTAGGTTAGTACCTTAGGCTTACCAGCATAATCAAAGAGCTAAACTTAAGTGACAGCAGGACTTTACCATCAGTAATACAGAAGGTAAGCAACATTGTAAGGAAATCTTTATCCCAAAATGAAGGTTTCACCAGAAATTAATTTCCAGAAAATTTATACTGGTGTACTACAAAACACAAAATCGTTTCAAGGCTTCTCAGTAAAATAGTCGGATTTGCCACCCTGGCTTTCCAGGGTGAGGCCTAGCCAAATCTGGAATGATCAGAGAAAAGGGAAGGAGAAAAGAATGTAAGATGCAGCACAAGTAGAAAAGGAGGAGGAGGGACAGGAAAGAATGCCAAAACCCATGATACTTTTCCCAATATTGCCATGGAAGGGTAAAGACAACAAATGAAGCTTAAACCACAGAGCATCTGCCACCTTCTGTTTCCCTACCATATCTTTCATAGCAGCAACTAGCTTGATTTTCTAGATCTCTGGCACAGGCAGAGGAGAGAAATGTCTTGTTTGTCCATCTTCAATAATGTGATCCCCTGAGCAGCTGATCACCACAGCAGTGCCTAAAGACGTCGCTGGCAAGGTGTGTATTGTGAAAGAGGTGAAAATATCCTTCCCACCACTTGAAAGTTGGGAGAGGCATAAAAATACATGAAACACAGAGTCATCATTTTCAAATGTGGCAGTTTCATATAGCTGTTGGGGCCTGTTTCCCGTAGAGAAACTGATATAGTAGAAATCACTTGTAACCTGATTTTCTGTTTTTATGGTTTAGTGGTGGAGCTGACAGTGTTAGGTTTATGGTTGAACTGGATGATGTTAATGGTATTTTCTAACCTAAACAATTCTGTGATTATGGGGTTCTAAAATTCTACGGTCAGGAATTAATTTATGTCATCGTAAGGTATGTCTGAAAGAATCTTGTGCAACCCATAATTTAATCAGAAAAGTTCCTTAAAAATCTAAGGGTTCACCAGGGGTGTTAGAAATTCTAACGTAACTGATTCTGGAGATGTATTTTGGTTTTCTTATTTTTTTTTCTGATTTTCCAAACAGAGTTCTTCATTTATTTTTTTTTTTGCTTTCATACTTATTTAACTATCGGTGTACTGCATCTCTATCAGATTAGCAATAAATTGTTATGGGTCTTTTTGTATACCACAAGCTCTTCATTCATATTTCTACTTAATTTCTAAGATGTTTTGAGATATTAAATTAGACATTTTGAGACTTTCAAGGGGCTTTGATGATTTGTTCATGCATCTGGTTATAAGAAATACTTACATCTTTAAGGTCATCTTAATCAGTGAAAAAAAATACCCATGATTTTTAGTGAGTTATTTTAAAATCTACACAGTTCTGATGATAATGTGTAATAAGCTCTTGAAGTGTCGAAACAGTCAGACTCCCTTATTACATGAGATGCTCCCTGAGATTCATGGGAAGATGATATACACATAGACGAATCATAGAATGGTTTGGGTTGGAAGATACTTTAAAGATTATCTAGATCCAACACCCCTGCCATGGACAGGGACTTCTTCCAATAGATCAGGTGTCCCAAAGTGTTATCCACACTTCCAGAGAGGGTCTGAGCAACCTGATCTTCCAGTGAGGGTCCACCTTCTCCCTAGTCTTCTTTTCATCACCAACTTACCTATAGAAGGTTTTCTTTTTGCCCTTAATATCCTTGACCAGAATTAATACTATCAAGGCTTTATCAGCTTTCTTAATCTGATCCCTTTTCTTCTCAGGCTATCTACCCTTGCTTCCACCCTCTGTAAGCTTCTTATTTTTTTTCAATTTAAATTTGTCCAGGGATTCCTTTTTCATCCATATAGGCTTCCTGGCCTTTCTGCCTGACTTCCCCTTTGCTGGGATTCATCACTGCTGAGCTTGGAGGAGGTAATCCTTGAATAGGATCATAGAATCCTAGAATCATAGACTTATACAATCAACCAGTTGGAAAAGACCTCAGAGATCATTAAGTCCAGCCATACCTGTCCACTTACTAAACCATGTCCCTAAGAAACTCATCTACCCATCTTTTAAACACCTTTGGGGATGGTGAATCAACCACCTCCCTAGGGAGCCCCTGCCAGTGACTGACCACCCTTTCAGTGAAGGTATTTTTCTTAATGTCTACTCTGAACCCTCTGGCACAACTTGCAGCCATTTCCTCTCATTCTATCGCTTATCACTTGAGAGAAGAGCTCAACACTCACCTTGCTACAACCTCCTTTAAGGCAGTTGTAGACAGTGATGAGGTCTCCCCTTAGCCTCCTCTTCTCTGATCTAAACAACTCCAGTTTCCTCAGCTGATCCTCATAAGACTTGTTCTCAGCCCCTTCACCAGCCTCGTTGCAGCCTCGTTGCCCTTCTCTGCACACGCTCCAGCCCCTCAATGTCCTTCCTGTAGTGAAGGGCCCAAAACGGAACCCAGCATTCGAGGTGCGTCCTCACCAGTGCCAAGCACAGGGGCACAATCACCTCCCTTCTCCTGCTGGCCACGCTGTTTCTGATACAGGCCAAGGTGCCATTGGCCTTCTTAGCCATTTGGGCACACAAATCAGCTTTCCTGGATCCCTCTCCCCTCGGGCTTTATAACATGGTGGTCTACAAAGCACATCCTTGAAGAAGCCCAAATCTGGTCTCCTGAAGTCCAGGATAGAGAGTTTGCTGTGTGCCCTCCTCACTGCCCTAAGGATCTTGAGCTCCACCATTGCAGCCAAGGTTTCCCTTGAGCTTCAAGTTGCCCACCATCCCTTCTTGTTGTTGAAAACAAGGTCCAGTATAGTGTCTCTCCTCATTGGCTCTTCTATCAGTCAGAGAAAGAAGCTGTCGTTGATGCACTGCAAGAACGTTCTGAATTTCTTTTGCCCTGCTGTATTGTCCCATCAATAGATATTGGTGTGTCTAAAGTCCTCCTTGAGGACTAAGGCTTGCTGACACGAGACTGCACCTATATGTCTATAGAAGGCCTCATCCACTCACTCGAAGTGGCCCGTAGCAGACCTCCACTGTAATGTCACCTGTCCTTGCCCTCCATTTAATCCTGATCCATAAGCTCTCATCTGGCTCCTCATCTGTCCCCAGGTGGAGCTCCGTGCACTCCAGCTGGTCATTGACACAGAGAGCAACATCGCCTTACCTCCCCAATCGTGTCCTTCCTAAAGACCCTATATCTCTCCATCCGAACACTCCAATCATAGGATCCATCCTGCCATGTCTCTGTGAAACCAATGAGATCATAGCCCTGCAGGCATGTGCACGTCTTTAGTTCCTCTTGTTTATTCCCCGTGCTATGTGTGTTTACGTAGAGTTGCTTAAGTTGGGCCTCCGATGAAGCTGGAAATCCTTTGAGTTGCTCTTCCAGTGCTCTTCTGCTGACCTGTGTCATTTCTTCAGGCTCTGGGCATCTTATTACTGGCACTGGTATCAAATTGGTAGGAGTGGGATGGAATGAGGTTCCACTTCCCTGGCAACTTTAGTTTAAAGCTCTTTTCGCCAATCTGACAAGCCCATGACCAAAGATGCTCTTCTCCTTCTCTGACAGATTGACCCAATCAGCTCCACGTAGGCCGGGTTTCTCAAAGTGAATCCCATGGTGTCAGTAGCCAAACCCCTGGCTGAGGCACCAGTCCAGCAGTCATTTGTTGATTTGGCAGACTCAACTGGTGCTTTCAAACCCCATCCCTTTAACTGGGAGGACTGATGAAAAAGCACCTGTGCTCCAGAGTCCCTTACCACTGCTCCCAGGGCTCTGTTATCCTTCTTGATATCCCTTAGATTGCTCCTGGCCATATCACTGCTGCCCATGTGAATCAACAGCAGTGGATAATATAAAGTAAAGCAGTGGGCTGTACAAGTCTTGTTAACCTCTTGGTGACATCGCTGATACAAGCTCCTGGTAACCAGCACGCTTTGCTGGAGAGTGGATCAGGTCGGCAAATGGGTTCCTCCTAACCACTCAGAAGAGAGTCTCCCATTGCCTTCTCTTAGTTGAGCTAGACCTAGGTTGAGGACCTTACTGTTTAGAGGTAAGTAAATAATGTTGGATTGTCTGTAAGAGCTCAGTAATTTTTGTGGATATTTTGATGTTGTTTTTATTTTTTATTTTCATTCAGAGAATCAGATCTTAAAATTAAGTAATTTTGAATTAAATTCCAAAATATGTATTTATAAAAGATTATTTTCCTAAAATCTAGATAAGACATTTATCCTTCCTACATTCATTTTCTTGATTCTCTGAAAGCTGATATTTTCAGGTGGATATCATAGTGACAGTTGACATTGAAAACAAGAAGATGAACCACGGGAAGAACATAATTTGGAAGAAACCTGGTCTCATGGTTTTAAACCTATTTCTTAAGCTTTCCTGACAGCCATTCTTCAGGCTATTCACAGGCTACTCATGGTTACAATAAACCAATTACAATAATAGGTACATTTTAGCAAATGTATTCTTTTCTTTTTTTCCTTTGGAAATCAAACCCCGAATATTCTCTACAGATGTAAAAATGGTACATAAGTAACTTCTTATATATTTTGGATATTGTAAATTATCCATTATATTTTGCATACGTAGATTTTTTATATTCACAATGTCCTGAGCTTATTTAATCATAATTGCATTTTTTTCTTTACTTCTAATCAAGTCTTTGTGTGGGATAGGGGAGGAACAGAATTAGTGCTATTTGTTTCCTTGGCACAGTCATATTATTAATCTTTCTCCCAGTTTTCTTCTGATATAACTTGAATAAGTATACATTTTTTATAATTCCATATCTACTTAATTTCTTTTTCCAACAACTATGAAAGGATGTTTTCCAAAAATGGACTCTTGAGACACCAATTTGCATCTTTGTTTCAGTTGGAATGCCTTTGGCCAGAAATTTGTAGTAATTCGGCTCATTGCATATAAGCATATGACACTAACTATTTGGCTGGGAGCTGGCATTTCATCATTCTGGAGCACTGTGACATTACGCTGTGTTACATAATATAATGACCTTATGGTCTAACATGATGAATTGTTCAATTCCCACAAAAAAAAAAAGTAACAGCTTCTAGTTTGTACTGATTATAAACTAGCCATTGGCTTTGCACATAGATATTTCCAAACCCTTGCTATGGGCAGAGACACTTCACTAGATCAGGTTGCTCATAGCCTCATCCAATCTGGTCTTGAACACCTCCATGGATGGGGCATCCACCACTTCTCTGGGCAACCTGTTCCACTGCCTCACAACCCTCACAGTAAAAAATGTCTTCCTAATATCTAATCTAAATCTCCCCTCTTTCATCTTAAAATCACTACCCCTTGTCTTATCCCTTATCTCTAATAAAACCCCCTCTTCCTCTCTTTTAGTAGCGTGTTTATCAATATTTATTTCAAACCCATGCTCTGGGATAGAATTATTATACTTTTTTTTCAATATACAGATGATCTTGGGAACAGCCACATGACAAAACTAAAAAGAAAGTTACACATGGAGTGCAGCTTTTCTATAAATAAATCTGTTTTCTGCTATTAGGCAAATTCAAATCTCATCAAAATCCTCCAAGAAAAAGTGGGTATCACTGATCTAAAAAAAAAATTCTTACCCTCAATTACTTAAAATTATTCAAACAATTTTTTTAAAAAAATATTAATTAGAATGAACTATTTTGCCTTTATTTTACCACATATTATCTGGACAAAAATCCAAACAAATTAAAATTTTGCTTGTTTTATAAAACTCTAATGGACTTTTCTTACTCTTTTTTTTTTTTTTTTTTACAGTTCTATTCTACAAGGATGTGTTCTGTATTAAAAACAAAAAGATTTTCTAGGTTTTTCACCTGGGTCAAGAGCCACACACCATGGTGTTTGTTGTATTACCTACTACAATATAACCTGCCATGACTGGTCTTCGTAACTTCAGAGAGAGGTCTGATTTTTACATTTTTCTGTCTCTGTCTAAACATTCTGTCTTGATATCCTTTTCTCTACAGCAGTCCAGATTTTAATGCTTTACAGGTGATAGGGATTCCCCTGGCCGAGATCTGCTGCAGAAGAAAAGGTGCAGCATCCTCCCATCCCCATGCATGCTCCTGTCTGGTGTGTGATGGTGCTCGGCGTTGTACTGTCTGTGCTTAGCACCGAAGGGGAAAAAAGCTCACAAAGGTTTTACTGAGGGCTGTAATATTCTGGTGAGAACGGATCCTAACACCCTCAAGGCAGTAACGGCCCTTGCTTTGAGTAAGAATTATAAATGTCTTCCAACAGTGATAAAGTGTGTCCATCACTTTGGTAATTAAATAGTACTTCTGTGAGACATCTGGAAATGTGAAGTGTTGTGTGTCCTACTCTCTCATTTGAATCAGTAGCAACCTTCCTATCAATTCCTAAAGCACAAAAGTGTGGATGATTGGTGTTATTTATAAAGCCATACTGATTAATGCTGATGTTTATCTTTGAGGATTTTCCTTTCCCTTTAGTATATTTTTCATGATTTATTGATTTATTCTTTTTTCTGCCCAAGTTAATGAGGACTTTTTTTTTTTTTTTTTTTTATGAACATCTAGCCTCTAGGATTACTTTATTTGTCACTTTTAAAAGACTAGTGTCATACCTAGACTTTTTCCATCCTCTTTTTCTTTAATCCTCTGACACCTGCCACAAAGTCCCTGGCTTTTCAGAATAATTATTAACAGTGACTTAGAGAGCTAATTAGCTAATTCCCTGTAGGAATCCTGAAGAAGGCCAAAAGATACAAATGCTGGTTACCTAGAAACAAGAAAAAATATATTAAAGTAAGTTTTATAATTCTGCAAGAGTTTTCTGAAGATAGCATTTCGTGTAATTTGTAAAACAAATAAAAAAAAATCAATCTTAGTTTTTAATTATGATCAACTTTTTACATATCACTACTTTGTACACCAAACAGAAATCATTTTTGACAAACATAAACATATATTTTCTTGATGAAAATAATTTTCTTTTCATGATTACACTTACTGACTTCTCATTACTTAAACTGCTAGAAAGGAATCTCAAGGGAGTGGCTTAGTCTATTCCCTTAAGGTCAAGAGCTTCACAAGTGGATGTGAGTAATTGAGTGATAGGGCAAAGATGAGTAAAGCTTTTGGGAAGTTAGGAAGAAAAATCCTCTTGATAAAGAAATTAATCTAATTTACAGAGTGTTATTTTAGTACAGAAATCGTCTTACTATATTGTATCTCGCAGGCAAATTTTCTATTAATTAAAAAAAATGAGGGAGCAATTCTGAGCCGGTTCCAGGAATTGTTTTATCACAGAGTACAGAAATTAGGTGTTCAATAAAACTCATTGTTCCTTGAAAATGGATTTTGAAGCCTATACACGATTGCTTACTAATGTTTTGTTACATACGCATAGCTGAGTAGTTGGGATGTCAGAGAACTGTAGTTTTCTAGGGAGAGTACTTACAGCTTTCTGGGTGGCAATTTTTCTGAATAGGTGGCGATGTGTGTTTTCATCTACATCTCAACTAATCATAGGGAAACCACTGTAAGAAAATTGATTTTTTTAGGTCACCAGTCACTCCACCATATAGTATTTGTGCAGAACAGATCAGATAAATCCTGCCCTACAGCTGCTTCTCATTATAAAGGCAACTCAAAACAACTAGCCTCCTGTGGCTGTACCTGTGTGGGACCTTTACACAGAGGGTTTAATTTAGATACATTAAACCATTCAAGTTCATCAAGGGATTTTGAGATTTCTGCAAGGGAAAGACGACAACTATGAACACAGATAGCCTGCACTATGTCTGGACAATCAGCTGGATGTCAGGTGGTATATATAGGGCATCTCTAAAAGATATGTCTGGGTGATTATACTGACCTGACAACATGAAGTGAAATGTAAACATCCTGTCACAGAAACACAGAAGCACAGAATCATAGAATCATGGAATGGTTTGGGTTGGAAGGGACCTTAAAGATCACCTAGTTCCAAAACCCCTGCCGTGGGCAGGGACATCTCCCACTAGGAAAAGACCTTTAGAGTTCTTACATTATTTACTTATAGCTCTCTACAACTACCTAAAGGGAGGTTGTAGTCAAGCAGGGGTTGGTCTTTTCTCTCAGGCGACCGGTGACAGAACAAGAGGACATGGTCTCAAGCTTCGCCAGGGGAGGTTTAGGCTTGACATTAGGAAGAAGTTCTTTACTGAGAGGGTGATTGGCCATTGGAACGCACTACCCGGGGAGGTGGTGGAGTCACCATCCCTAGAGGTGTTTAAAGGGAGATTGGATGAGGCACTTAGTGCCATGGTGTAGTTGACAAGTAGGAGTAGGTGTAGGTGTTGGGTCATAGGTTGGACTCGATGATCTCAAAGGTGTTTTCCAAGCTTATGATACTGTGATACTGTGATACTGTGATTATTGGTACACTTACACTGTATCCTTTAGTGACTTTGAGTCTTCTGATTCAAATCTCTTGAAAATCCTTATGGTCAGTGGTTACACCCCACTTGTAATCATGATGCTTGAGATAAAAGGAAAGTTTGTGCTCAGAATATGGTCACCTGAATAGCATTGCACTGCTACAGTAAGGACAATCTGAAAGGAGACTATAGATGAAGGAAAGAATTTTTATGAAAATTAATAACATAAACACTAGCATCTGTGAAAATCAGCTGCTTGGAAATCCATATCTAAGACTCATGATGCTGACTTTGTCATTTTCAAATGTTCCTGTCACTATAGAACTAAAGAGCCTGTCCAACATTAGGTGGGCTTATCTGGAAGTTAACTCTTTAACACTAATTCCTGGGTCAGTGCTTTCAGCTTTTTTTTGATTCAAGAGTGGAAGTTGACTGATACTATATTTGTTATTACTAAAAGTTACAGTGTTAATGAGGCTTCATCTTGAAAAGGTTTCCTCTAAGATAGATGGCAAAAAATACATGAAAATCTATCTGTATTTTCTAGACCTAGGCTCTCCTTGCTCTTTACACTTCTTCCACCAAACCTTTAAAACATATGCATTCTTAGTGAAGATTTACCAAGACAGGAACTTTTACCACAGGAGACAGTCCAAGCAAATTAATCCAGTTACAATTTCTTTTGTTAACAATAGAATTTATAACTGTGATCCTGTTTTGGGTTTTGTTCCTTATGAATACTTTTATTTATTCTCTAAAAATTTGCTGCTTATCCTTAATTGTAAAATTTCTAAAAAATACAGAGAAACAAAAAGAATACACTTAAAAAAAATGGGAAGTAGTTATCAGAGAATAGAAAAGAAATACTTATGAAAATGTGCACTTTTACTCACAGAAGTGAGTGGGATTATCCAAAAGACAAAGTTACTCAGTTTCATAATTAATCAATATTGCTCATAAGTAGGTTCATATGAGGGTATTAACAAAAGTTTTAACCATAGGTGTGCAAAGAAGGCGGAAGATCATGGGGATGTGGGAGATAAACCATATAAACTCACTCTACAGGAGTGGTAGGAAACAGTGAAATGTTAAAATAGTCAGGGCTTATCGATTTAGGTCAAAGGGGGATTTTGCAGTTTTTCACCATAACACAGAAAGAAAGCAAAGGAAGATGCTATAGTGTTAAAGAGATTGAGGAATTTATTTTTAATATGTTTAATAAGTTCTTGCTGATCCTTTTTCTTCCATCATGAATCTAGAAAAGAGGTAGTAAAAACTTTCAGTTTGTTGACCACATATCTTGACTAGAATATATACAATTCATTCTTTGTACATTATTCAGAGACTCAGAAATACAAGGCCAGAAGGAATCATCAGATAATCTTGTCTGATATGTGTTATAACCCCACAGAATTTTACCCAGCTGAGACTTATAATTTATGCTTGAATAATATAATGCACACAATAATGTTTCTTCTACAACTTCTTTTCCAAATCTTCTGAGAAAGAGCTAGCTTCATTAAAGAATTTCCTGAACTCCTGAGAGAACTGGAAACCCCATGTACTGCCAAAATCTTACAACCAGCCCTGAATAACTATGACTACGTCAAGGTGAAAAATACTTTGATATAATCATTCATGGGTGTAACATTCAGAGGATTATCTCTTTGCTTAGTGAAATGAATCTCCCTATAACAGGGAGATGATTTCAAGCAGAATTTAGGCAGATTTCATCCACAGACTTGGGCTGTACAGCCCCTTAAGTCAGCCTGGGTGACTGCTCTTTCACCTAAGCTCATACCATGAATGCTTTCAACAATACCACCTCCAGATACCACTTATGAGAGCTTATTTCTATGGAGATGAGTAAGACTGTACCAATCTCAGTGAATCAGCCTTGTGTGTCTGTGCCTTTCTTACTGGGATCCAAAAGAAACTGGCATTACCTCAGTGTAAAAAAAAAGATTTTATGACACGCAGACTATTCTCTAATAAAGTTTATCCCGAATGATATTAAAAACTTCACATACCCATTATGGATCTATTTATCCCACTTCCAAAAACTACTTATTAAGTTCTCTATATTTTCTTCTGTGTTAGTCCTTTGTTCATCTTCCACAGTTCATTCTCCTCTGTCTTTGTTTTACAAGTCATGTTATTATTGCTTTCTCATGTATAAAATTTTGGTTAGTTGTTCTATGAAAAATTTTATCTTCCTCTTGTTTCATCTGAAAAAAAAAGTCCTAGTTTTCAAACCTTCATTTTTGGTCTTTTCTTATCAATGTAGCAACGTGAATTACCACAACACTGACTATTTCTGAGAAATTAAAAGTAGTACTGTTTTAATCATCATTACATATAACCTGAAAACATATAAATTAGGAAAAAAAAAGTTTGCTTCTGTACCAAACTTTCACATCTTTTATTTTGTGGTTTTTAAAAATTTAATTATTTGACGATTGTTAAAAGTTTGGAATTGAGAAGCAACTTTCTCATTCATGTTTATTTTAAAATTGTCTTTTTTTTTCTCAGATTACAAGTGTAATACTCTATGCAGGAACTGAGCAAGCAAACAAAAAAAAATGTTTTAAACAATTTATCTCTTTGAGTGATCCACAAATATTTTCTATGGAATGATAATAACAATTGTTAATTTATATTACCAAGCACGTAATTTCATACCGGGGAAAAACTGAAAAATAAAATCTTTTTTTTTGTTTTAACTTAAGAAGTTCATTGAATTAAGAATTTTGCTTAAAGGAAAACACATTGTCTAAATATTTTTTTTAATGTTCAAAATTTAACAGTCAACTCTTTGTGAAGACCTTGCTTGATAAATCTTGCTATACAACAGAACAACCCTATTGTCTTTTATATACATTACGTTTTGAGGAAAGTTAGTTATGCATGATGGTATCCTACAAATTTTGAGACGAAGCGAAGTCAGAGTTCTGTTCATGTTATTCATGCGTGACTTGTGATGCACAGTACTGTAACAATACAAGTCATTTCACAAAGTCTTTTAATGTTGAACCGGCAGGACCACTTTCTCGAGGGCTTTTCTATGTCAGTTCAATCCTTGATCTCCTTTGTGTAGAAATGCCAAAAATATCAACTTTTGTTTATGAGTTTTAATATACATTGTTTTCCATTGGATAACAAGCCTCTCTTAGCATTATAATGAAAAATCAGAAATAATTAAACAAAATTATATTGTAAACCCCAAGATAAACTTGTGGCTAATGATTAATTCTTTGGAATTTTGTCAAAGCCCTCCTCATAATTTCAAAGCTCTAGTCAATATTCATGTAGCTAATGTATGCTTATTTAGAGATTCATACTAATGAATTAATTTTTTTACATATATGTGTATCTCATTCTTGCATCAGGAAGATGAATAAGACTTACTTTCTATAAAGGTATATAAAGCCAATGCTGCATTTCATTGACCTTGAGTAACACTTCAGTTAAAAAGCAAGTTTTGTTCAAAAAAAAAAGCATTCAAAACTTTGTTTCATAAACAAAGAAAACGAAATGCAAAAAGAAAATAGATACAGCAAGTGCAAATTTTAAATCTCCTTTTCTAATGTATACTTAGTACACATGAAGCTATTACCTTGCTGACTTTTCAAATACCCAGCAATTTTTACATCTCATTCTAATGCACAGGATTTATCTGTTGCTCTATCTATAATTTTGAATTCATATTACAAAAATAAGCAGTCTAATCCTACATAGTAATTTGGCTACAATACTTTCAGCTAGGCAAAGCTTTTAGTGGTCCATATAGTAACAACATGAATCAGATATTTTTATGGATTTTTTTTAACTATCTTGAATTTTCTTCTCTCTGTTAGTTTTAAGTGACTATATTTGATGTTCAGGTTCCAACACACCCTCCTTTTTTTATTTTTTAATACGGATTAGAATTTTCATTATGAATGAGATGTCAAAGAGAGTGAAAATATTCAGCCTTTCAACAACAACTATAAAAAATAAAATTTAACATTTAATTATTTACATATAAAACAAGGAGAATTTAATTTTATTCTTTTGTATATGTGAGTTCATTTAATTTGCTTCTATTTTGTTACTTTAGAAATGCACTTATTTTCTAAACGTGTCAATAAAAATGTAAAATAACTCACAGTACTCAGTGACCGCTGTGAACAAGCGAACAAGATGTATTGAATATTGTTATTTTGAATGAATTTCAAGACATTAAAATGTATTATTATAGTTCAATTGAGATTGAGGCACAATTTAGTAAGATCAGAAATGTAGTTAGATATGTAATGCAATTACTTGCCTATTTGCTTAGACCTCAATCAAAAAATTATAAATAAAATATCAGATTTTACAGGACAAGGAAATTCTAAGTTTTCAAGAAGAGTGCATATAAAATGAACTGTATTATGACAACATGGTGTTTTGAATGAATTTACATGAGAAACCTGCAGATTGTCTGTAGGTTGAAGCCCCAGTGCTGAGTAAAAATATAAATTTCCAGCTTTAAGAGGTGAAAGCCAGTGGACGTTTCTTCTTATTCAGCCTCAGAGACCTACCATACAGGTATTTTTGACTGCATTGCTCCCCATAAGCTCCTTTCCTAAGTGGAAAGGGAGAAGAATCGACAAATACAGAGAACGAAAGCTGGATTCTATTTCAGACATCTATATTGAATGAGATAAACCGTGCCTTTGAAGTGCCTGTCTGTGTCTGTTGATTATAACAGAAGCCTAGGGTGAAAGCTCAGATGTAGATGCCTAAATAATAGATATCTCACTTCCAAGGCTCAGAGACCTTAGAGGGTGCCTTTCAGAAAGCTGTAATTAATTTGGGTGCATAACAAATTGTTCCTTTACAACATTTACTCATTTAGAATTTTTCTCTAATCTTAGTCTGACTGACGTTACTTTTGATTTATCCCA
This sequence comes from Neomorphus geoffroyi, assembly GCA_033558235.1. Lineage (NCBI taxonomy): Eukaryota > Metazoa > Chordata > Aves > Cuculiformes > Neomorphidae > Neomorphus > Neomorphus geoffroyi. The sequence goes on from JAUMJM010000005.1 coordinate 1,267,992, forward strand.
TGGAATTCCCACTGGCAAGCTATGAAACAGCTCATTTTGTCTCAGGAATGTTCAATAAGAAAAAAAAAAATCTAAATAGAGATTAATTTTTAGGGACATAAGGATGTGGAAAAAAGTTGAAGCATGTCCTCTGTGTTGTTTGTATGGTCAGTCTATAATGGATTAGCCCTACACGCAAGCCATTGCGTACCTGGAGACCAGGACTGATCCTGGCATTAATGCCTTAGGTAGAGTAGATGTCACTAGATTAGTATAAAAGTATTGGGGAGAAATGATTACCTAGAGAGAAATTCTGCCTGTCTACATTTAGACACCTGTCAGGCAACAAATTTGTACAGCTCAGCAGTAAACTATCTCTGTTTATGAACTTTAGAGAGAAAAATGATTCAGATAAAGATTTAGGTTCATATTGGGATAGTATACATCTATATACTTAAATAGTTCTGCTACACATCTTCTAGTGGCGACTAGCACAGCTTCTAATTCTTACAACCCTGTTAGAATGTATGCTTAGATCAAAGAAAAGTGAGCTTTCTTTATTTTGACAACTGAGAATTCCTAGCTATTTGTTCTTCAATCTTTATGACCATGTCCATGAATGGCTGCCATTTATCCCTTTTGTCAGTTCTTCAAAATCTCTAAGTATCTAATTATACAGACAGATGTCTAGAAGTACTTTCAGAAATGATATGCCATTTAGTTTGTATTTAATTTGTGGAGAACTAGATATTTCAAAAATCTTGTCTAACATTCCCCCAAAACCTTGGTAAAGATAACAGAATCAGTTCATGCTCAATGGTGTTGGTTTTCAGGTAGACAAGATCCTCCTGCAGAAAATACAGGGTTTTTTTTCAAACTCCTTTACAAATGACCACATTAATAGGTCCCTAAAGGTGAGCCTGAACCTCACACTAGAGAACAGTGACTTCAGAACTCCAACTCCAGTCCTGTCCTGAAACCGGTATTCAGACTACATATAAATAACCATCTGGGAATATCCTAGAATAGAATTATGACAGTCTCAAAATTTTGAGATTCCAATAACTGTGTTTAAAAATCCAAAATATTTTGGCCTCTTCTCTTTTCTTCATAAAAAAGCTACTTGCAAGAGGAAAATTTATACCAAGAAATTAGTACATCTGGGACATTTTCAGAGGACCAGTGTTTCAGCATTTACACAGACAAGCATTTCAGTTCCATTACTGGTGTTTATTCAGTTACACATCTCTGTCCTTCCTGAGTGTGGTCTTGTAGATTATTATTACTATTGCTATTGCTATTAATTACTGTTACTGTTACTGTTACTGGCAGGAATCCAGCTTTCTGTATGATTATTTGAAATAAAATCACAAAGCCAAGTAGCTACATTCAAATCCACATTTACGTTACATACATTCTGTATGTGCTTTGTAGGTGAAAAAAAAACATAATTCACTTCTATTTTTATTCTTTCCATTAAAAAGGATTCCTTTTTTTCACACTTTCATTTTGAGCTTTTAAATCTGAGCATCTTATGAGAGAAAAGATGATGGTACTTAAATTGACACCCAAATGTCTCTCCCAATACAAATGGCATAATCTGCCCTCCAGTAAAAGGGAAAAAAATAAACACATAGTAATGATTTCACGTTTATAATCAATTCTTGTTTTATAATTCGGTTCCTCATGAATAATCACAGAAATATTTGAGGGATTAGTTATGAAATATATTGTGTTCATTATGATTTCTGTTCAGTTTTATAGGTATGAAGAGGTATCAGACATAAATAAAGCAAAGAATGGACAGTTTTGCAAATGCTGTGCATAATCTCCAATAGCAATATTCTATTCGTACCCAGCTGTAATTTTTCTGTTAAATGTCAAGCTCTAGACTCCAACTCAATATAAGGCTGATAAGAAACATTGATGGAAGCAAGAAAAAACAGGCATTTGATGGTTCCTAGAAAAAACACCACTGCATTTCCTTTGTTTAACTCCAAAACGGCTAAATCATTTTAACTGTTAACACATCACCAGATAGAAAGCTATAAACATGGCATCTGTCTTTAGACACTCCTAAATTAAGAATTATACTTTATTTAGAGTAGAAATTTAAATTCCCAGTGTAGTCAAGAGGGAGGCAAGAGTCCTCTAGCCAATGACTAACATTACACAAAATCTCAACCGCAGTCTTAAGATGCCAGGCTTACAGTCATATGTGAAGTTTATGTTCCTAAATTAGGTATATTTACATTTGTAGGTTGGTAGTAAAAAAAATTTGTTGTTCAAAGAGTTTATTTTTAGTAGCTAAGGATGACATTCAGAAAATGGCTGATATATAACTCAGCTGAGACCTGAAACTGAGCAACCTAGTGAACTTTCACTTAAGGGCTTAGAAGTCTGCAACTTTGTATGCCAATCTGTTGTTACCACAAAACCTACTTAGAACATCGCAACTATAAACTTGGGAAAAGTTAAAAAAATCTTTTGAGTGATCTGAACATCTAAGAATTACCTTGGGCTTGACAGCTTGCAGGAGGAGAATTTTGTGATGTACCTTATTCACAGAATCATAGAATGGTAGGGGTAGAAGGGACATCTAGAGATCATCTAGTCCAATACTCCTGCTAAAGCAGTTTCACCTTGAGTGGGTTACAAAGTAATGTGTCCAAGTGGATTTTGCGTATCTCCGGAGAAGAAGACTCCACAGCCTCCCTAGGCAACCTGTTCCAGTGTTCTGACATTCTCACAATAAAGGTTTTCCTTGTGCTAAGGTGGAACTTCCTGTGTTCCAGTTTGTGTCTGTTGCCCCTTGTGCTCTTGCGGGGCACCACCGAGAAGAGTCTGGCCCCATCCCCTTGACACCTGCCCCGTAATTATTTATAAGCATTGATACTGAATGAATTAAAGAAAAAAAAAAGTATTCTGAAGCTCATGGATGAATGAACACTTACGGGACACGTTGTCTATGCCGTTTCTTGTTGGTTAACTTTGATGTTTTCCTGTACAGCATATTCCATACTAGAAAATCAATTGGTAGAACCTCTTTACAAACAACCTATTCAAGAGTGTGTTTTCCCTACCTATTACCATAGGATACGAATCTTCTCTGGGCTGCTCCAATAGTAGCATTGTAGTCACATGGCAGGGCAGTAATATGCGGGGATGCTACTGCATTATTCAGAATGTTACTGTGTCATGAACTCTACTTGGCATAGGTTATTAGCTTGAATATTTCACTGCATTCTTGATGAACGGATACTGACTGAAGTTCTAGAATGTTTCTGAGCAAGAATGGATTAGAACTGCTTGCAGGTATTGCACTGCATGATGCAGAAAGGCATTGGCACGTGCAATTTGGAAAAGTAGTTTCACTCTCAAAGCTCAGGCACTTAATTTAAATTTCTTTTTAGGATTTGGCTTCTATTATTTAGCAAGTTCAACAGTTAGCAGCCTTCTATCTTTAAGCACACAGACCAAGAGAAGAAATGATGCATGAATACTGGGACAAGCTGCACAAGTCAATGTGAAATTCATTAGAAAGTAAAAGATAGCAAACTAAAATATTATTACTGTGTTGGATAGCACACAGTGCACTGCCTAATATTTTTTAATATGCAATATGCCTCTTTTCTCCTCCCTTTTCTTGCTAATTAAGTAAACAATACATACTACTTCTCGGTCATAAAAGTTCTGCAATTTAAGCATTAAGCAGTCTTTGCATGTTTATAAAATAACATCCGATAATTAAACAACATTTTATTAGCATCAAATATATGTCAGGATAAAAATTTTAAAAAGATACCAAACCTAACCCAACTCATGCCAATTTTACATGCAGATTGAAACAAGTCTTCAGAGACACATTCCACTTGCTATTTACATGCTAACATTTTTTTTTGGTTTAACAATATATTCAATGAAAAAGAAAAGCAAAATTCTCCTTGTAGGTGGTCTAAGGTCTGTGTGTGAAGTGAGACCATTACTGATCATGTATTAATGTGTCCATCTCTGTTTAAATACATTGAAGAAGATGAAGGTATCATTTATGGAAATAATGTATTACCAATTGATAATGAGATTAAGTTCTCACAGATAAAAAGTGCAGCATTATTAGGTTTGTGGTGTGTTTTTTTGCCTTTGTTTTGAAATTTGTCTATACAGAAATAGAAACTCTTATTTTAAAATTCACTCTTTTACTTGAGTGAGTTCTCAAGTAACATTTTGTAGCTGTTATCTTAGCTTGGAAAAAGAACATTTCTTAGGGGATGAATTGTGTGAATTCCTTCTTTGAAATAATGTCAAAGGAGTATTTAGTACTAACAGATGTTATATCCAATAAGCCAACTGGAGTCAGTAAGATTATTGAAGTACCTTGAGGCGATAACCTGGGGACCTCTGCTGATGGTTCAGGCTTTTCTTATGACAAAATTGAAAGTCTGTAGTTGATCTATATATGTATTGGTATTTGGAAATGATCTTGTGCATTTTTAAAATCAGTTTTCAGATAAGAGGCTTAAAATAATTTCATTCATTTGATTAAGGGAATTTAGGACGCTGTTGAAACTATACTTCTGAATAATTATTAACTGACAGTACACAAATTCTGATCTTCTCTGGTAGTTTTTATCCAACTTCTGTTACTCTCAAAATGCCTACATACATTTGAGGAACTAAATTTCTGAAAGCGGTGCAGCATTTTCCCTTTACCTTGTTATCTAGGAAACAAGTTACTTCACAGCTTAATTGACTAAAATAAACGACAATTCTTTGCTTAGAAAAGAACCAGGAACCTAATATATCCAACATTACAGAACAGTCTGGGAACTTCCAATGTGTTCCTTAACACCACCTGACACATTTTGCTATAGATAAACATTCCCTCACATTTTAGGAAAATAGCAGGGCGAATGTTCAGACACAAGTGTAATAAAGCATTGAATATTAGTCCCTTTTATTCTTAATCTTTACTAAGAAACAAATTAAAAAGACAGCCTTTTCAAAGGGACAGATCACAGGCAAACAGAGATCTGATTTTGAATGGATGTCACTCTCATCCAAAAGACTGGACAAATGCCACGTATTAGTAACTTAAATATAATGCAGTTTAAAAGAAGCTAGATTCAAAGTACATGACCCATGCTAACAGACTTTAGCTGCTATTAAAAAGGATTCTTTCATCAGTCAGTAACTTCTGTTCCTTCAGCATTTATCACAGCTTCTAAAAATTCCACAAGCCAGCAGTCATGGAAACTTATGGCTTTTTCTCCCACAATAAGCCAATATTTTCTTCATCTGTTTGCTCCATGGGAAAACAAATGAAAATGACCTTCTTAACAATTACACATATCTCTTCTCTTCATCAATGGTATTAGGTGTGTCTTAAAGATTTATTTTAAATGGTAACCCCTATAATAGATCTGAAATTATTAGGCAAAGCTGTGGACACACATAACTATTTTTTTCTTTATTTCTACTTATTATATTTAAATACTTTTAATGAAACTTTTGCATTTTAATATTCTTCTAAATTAATTACTGTTTATAGTGAATTGTTGTCTAAAGTGAAGATGTCCAAAAAAAATCTATGACCTGTTAAATATTTACTTGCAAAAATTATTTTCAAAATCATTCTTAAATTCTCCTCTAATTTTAACGTAGCATTTTCTTTTCAATTCTCTTCTACATAACAATAAAGCAAATTGAGGTGGATTCCTTATTTATATTGGCTAGCATTTCTTTTTTGGAAGGAAAAGAACTTCACTGGGAATAATATAATTGTTCCTGTGCAGCTTTCACTGCAGAGAAGTGGACATGTAACACATGACTGGAGCTCCACTGCTCCAGTATTCATCAAGTCGTTATACTGAGCTTTTGGAAAAGCCAATGAATAAGAAATGCATTTTCCTTTCATTAAAGAGAATAGAAAAGAATAAGGCAGTTCAGTATTCAAACTTTCTATTTGCAACGTGTATCTCTAAGTGTAGTAAAGTATCTTCAACATCGTTTTAGAAAGTGTGTTTGAATTTTTTTTTAATAGGCACAGCACAAATAGTATTTTAACAGAGAGAAAGACTGTTGTTAGCTGAAACCTTGCTTTAATATATAATACCTCAGTTAGCTAAAGCCCTATGCATTCACAAAAGGAAATCAAGAATTTTGAATTATTCAGATCCCTGGATACAGTTAACTTCTTCCAGAGTCCTGTGGTTAGTGAAATATTCACTACTGTAAACTATCTGTAGATAATAGAAGTTGCTTATGTTCTACAGAGTTGTAATCCCTTGAAGATTATGTTAGTACTTTGTATTTCTCCATTTCTGGCAGAATTAAGAGCCATCCAAGATCGAAGAAAAAAATTAGATGCCTTTATAATTCTGATGGTATACAGAGCAACAGATCAAAAGTGAATAGACCCTGGAGTTTTTAAGTTTTGGGTTTTGGTTGATGTTTTTTGACTAGATACCTTTATTCAAGTAGAAGATTTCGAAATAAATGCTGTGGATTGAACCATGGTGATTGAAATATTGATTTTTTTACTACACTGTCTGTAAACTGATGAGTTAGAGTAACTGGAATAAACTTTTGTCGGATATGTGAGTTTTGTTTTTTGGTGTTTTTTTTCCTAAGTGTTTTGTTTTGGTTTGGTTTAGTATTATCAAGTCTGTGGCTGTAAAGACATGATCGGAATAAATTGGAAAAAATCCATATTACAAGAAAAGCAAAACGTAGAAAAAAGCTAACTTTGACCAAGTGAGTAAAGAGTAGAATGTGCTCACAAGCAAAGGGAAAACAAAAGAGACCTCATAATAAACAATGAAGGGCTGAATGAGGCCCGTCTCAAGAGCATACATGTAAATAAGTAAGTGGCTACAGGACAACACTATTGGGGAAGTCCTTGTACATTTTCCAGGAAGTCCGCACAACTAGATTCCTCTCTGAAGTGTCTGTACACAGTATGGGGAACAAAAAGAAGAAATTAGAGAACTGTACGCAGTTGAAGGGCTATGATCTCTGTGGGATCATAGAGATTTAATATAAATGAGTGACGCCATGGGTGTATACAGCATCTTTAGGAAGCACAGGGCAGGACAATGAGAACTAGCTGTCCTTTTGTGAGAAAACAGTGTGAGAGCATGAAGCTCTGTCTAGGAACAGATGAAGACAAGCTGAGAGGTTATGGGTCAGGATTAGAGGCCAGAACAATGTGGATGTCATTACTGTGGGTGTCTCCCACAGACACCTTGATCACGAAAACGTAGATAAGGCTTTCTTCCAAATACCGAAGAAAACATCACACTTGCAGAATCCGTTCTTCAAGGTAAACTTTAACCAACCTGGAAGGCAAGCACGGCAGAGCAAAAGCAATCAAGGAGATTTCTAGGAGTGCATCAATGCCAACTTCCTGACAGAGGCAACTGAAGAAGCAAAAATAGGAGATACTTTCTTGGTCCGGATATTTACAAATAAGGAGGGACTGATCAGGAACATGAAGGTCAAGGACAACCATGACTGTAGTGATCACAAGATCATTGAGTTCAGGATATTGAGGGAAGGGAACCAAGTAAAAAACCAAAATTACAGTCCTGGAGTTAAGGATAGCAGAATTTAACCTTTTCAGAGAATACTAGCAAAATTCCCATGGGATATAGTCCTGGAGAGGAGAAGCAACCAGGACAATTTCTTGATTTTCAAAGATTTCCCTCCTCCAAGTTCAAGAACAGACAGTCTTGATGAGTAGGAAATAGACAGATGAGAAGGTATAGACAGATGGAGGCCTGCATGGATGAATAAGGAACACCAGAATATACTCACACATAAAGAGGACACCTACAAGAGGCAAAAGCAGGCTCTCGTAGCCCAGGAGGAATTTAGAGACACATTCAGTGCAAAGCAGGCATGAGGTTATGAAAGGTAAAGTCCATCTGGCATTTAAACTTGTAAGAGATATGAAGGGCAACAAGAAAGGTTTCCTATAAGTTTATCAGTAGCAAAAATAAGGTAGAGAAAATATGGATCTGCTGCTGAATAGTGCAGGGGATTTGGTGACAAGTAAAACAGAACATACAGAGATATTCAATGTTTTTTTTGCCTTGGTCTTTACTGAGAAGATGGGTTTCAGGAATCCCAGGCCTCAGTGACCAGTGGGAAAGCCTGGAACAGTGAAGACTTTCCTTTAGTGGAGGAAGATCAGATTAGGGAAAATTTATCCAAATTGGACATACGTAAATTCACAGCATCTGAGAAGATGCATTCACGAATACAAAGGCAGCTGGCAAGTGTAATCTGATCCACCAGATGATCGTGCTGCCATTCTGAGACACTTGCACAGGCTGGAAAATTAGGCTGAGAAGCACCTCTTTGAGATCCAGAAGGGGAAATGCAAAGCCCTTGGTATAGCCTGAGGGATGACATTCTGGAAAGCAGCTCAGCTGAGATGGACTCCAGGGTCCTGGTGGATAACAAGCTGACCATATGCCAGCAATATACCTTTGCAGTGAGGAAGGGTAATGACCTGCATTAGGAAAAGAATTCCCAGTGGGTTGAGAGAGATGATCCTTTCCCTTTGCTCAGCACTGCTGACACACGATTGGAGTGCAGGGTCTAGTTATGGGCTCTGAAGTGTCTTGCCGTCCTTATCGTAAATAATTTGTTCCTACCAAGAAGGAGTAATTTCTTTCCTAGAGAAAAGCAATGTCTTAGTACAATATTTTTCATTTAAGATTTGCTTGTATGGAGAAAATCTTGTGGAGTCAATCCTTTTATTTTACTCTCCTGGTATGACCCTAATCCATTGCTAAGAGCTCCTATGTAGCCAGGAGCAACACCGATTACCTCTGTTAGTGCTTATAGTTATTGAGGTTCATATTTCTCAGAATTTCATGTAACGCTACAACACTGGTATTAATTATAAGATAAACTATTCATTTTTAATAGCAAAATTGCTTAGAGGGAAAGCATTGTAGGATTTCACTTATTTCTACTTACTAAAATATTTTGCAAAATTCGGTGCAAGGTAGGAGCTTCATGACAATAAAAATTAGATTAAATAGCAATTTCAAAAGTCTTTAATTAATAACAGAGAACTCAATAAACATACAGTATAAGCAAAATACAGAAATAAACAAAGCAAAATATAAAATTATCTTCATGTCCATTGACAAGTAAATATCTATCTGTAAACTACATGAAATACTTCTATTTCAACATCGTTAGCAAATTCCTCATATAGCTATCAGCATAATGACAGAATAGCAAGCTTGGGAACCCTTTTGCAAATATTTATGAGTGATCATGCTAGTTTTGTCCATGGATAAATCCACTTGACTTTCTGTTTACCTTTTCAGAAAGATGCCTCCTGCCTAGGAGAAAGGTAATGTCACCTTAATTATGTTCTTTCCTTAGTAGCATAAATTATTTATGTTTTAACATATTTATATTTAGCCTTCTCAAGATCTCATTTCTGTCCTACGGTGTGTGAGCTATATGTAACTATTAAAGGAGTGTGGTGTTAAGGTGTATGACCTGGCAATGTTTACTGTTTTTTTTCCTCCTGTCATATCTATTTGTAGCATATATCATTTAACAGCTCTGTTAGCCAGCCAAAGAAGATGTAAAGGGGAAACTGTTCTTAATTTATTAAGGTAGATTAAGATTTTATGTATATCAAGGTCATTTCAGCTGTTGCATCTACTTTAAAATAACTGTACAGCTCTGGAGATTGTCAACAGGCAATCATTAAAATGAAAATTGTCATCATAGGACTGAGTGTCTCAGGAGTATCAAAAACATAATGTGTCTCTTCCCACAGGCAGTATTTCAGTGAATGACAAAACTGGATGAAAAACTGCTGATTCAGTACCTGAAAAAACAATTTCTTCTACTGTGCCCCTTTCTATGAGTCAACATTAACAGCATTAGCCTCTCAATTAACTGTAATTCCCTGTGTTGGAAGTCAGAAGGCTACAGAATTTGGGAGCTTCTAGAACTATGGAAAACATCCATCACTGAGAACAGTAGTACCAGCTTATGTTCTGGACTGGTAGAGTTTCAGAGTCATTAAGAGTTTCAGAGTCATTAGCTACTGAAGTGTGTTTCCATCCAGTGAACAGCTCCCTTAAAACTGTTGGTAGCTATGCCCTTACTTCAACTTGCTGGACAGTAGTGTCAACACCAGAAGGTTAAACTTGGCTTCAGTGCTTCATTCTGAGAGAAGTGGCATAACTTCAGAGGAGAATCAGAACACGTACATCACACAGACACACACAGACATACACCTCATCCCTGCCAGACACATGAACATACACAGAGTCATCTGTCCAAAAGCATAAATTCTTACACTGAACAGTTGCTTTCCCTGCTTTTCCTATGAATTTGTTACAGCACTCAGTGGTGAGGAATAGCTATCATCAGAAGGAAAACGCTTTTGTCTTAAATGCCTCTAACATCCCCTCCACTGTCAGCTGGACATAATGTCTCAGCACTTTATTACCAATCTCATGTAGGTGACCTGCTTGGACACCTAATATGCTGAAGGTCTCACTTAGGACAGATGAACTCCATCCATGGCCACCTTGCTGCGAAATGACTCCTCCACTGGAGTTCTCAGTGGAAAACTTTTCAACACACAACACTAATGACTGGCGCTTTTGTCAATAAGGTACCTTTATGCACAGCTTACAAACACAGACAAATTATGGAACATGTAGCTGAATGACTAGTCATACTCAACAAGATTGTAGATGGGTTATTCGTGCATGTTTTCAAGATGTAATTTAATAAAGAATTTTATGAAATCAGTAGAACAGTTGTATTTCATAAAAATATTAAATTATCTGGTAAAGAAAGCATGTGTACATTAAATTATGCATGTGCTACAAGTCTAGAAATATGTATTTGTTCTCCCACTGTCTGTAGGCTTTCAAACAAGTTCTGTATGTTCTCAGCAGAGTTTCACATTGTACATTGCTCTTTTTCTTGAAGAAGAAACTATCCTGATTTATTGTATCCTAATCTACCTTAAAATTGATGAGTTTCTAAGGAAAAGAATATAGAAAGTGTTCTATGACAAGTAAATAGGGGAATAAATTTATTTTCATTTTATATGAAACCTTGATCATGCAAGTTGAATTTTGATTGTAACTGCAATTGGTCTTGGAGGACTTCTGGGTTTTGTGGCTTGGTTGGGTTTGTTTGGGTGGGTTTTTTTATTTATTTTGCATGTAGAGAAAGAACAGTTTTGTAGTAAAATCTCATGAGCTGTTGAAATCCGAATTAATAAATAATACAATAAGATAGAAAAATTAAAACGAAATACACCATTTGTGTATGTACACGAGTTTTTTAATTTCAAAGGAGGGAGGGAGAAGTGAATGTGTCAGCTGTGTCCTGGTTTTGAGGGAGTCGATGTCTTGGTTGTCATCGTGTCTCACAACAGTGAAACAACAGTTTTTCCTACACTGACTTTGCAAACCACAAGTCAGTGCCAAAGAAATAACATCACGTGGCTACATGATGTTATTTGACTTTTTTTTTTTTAAGCACACTTATGAAATACACAATTGATTAGAAAAGTGACTACAATAAATGCATCAGGGCCTCATAGTGAAAATGAAAAACATGAAATCATGCACATATGCATAGTAAAGGTAATAACACTTACTTAACTATTAATTGGCTTTGCTCCTAGTAACAATCCCCGAATATTTCTTAAGGATAGCAAGATTTCTGTTAATTAAAAATCTTGACATTCAGAAACAGTTCAATTTCTTTGATTAATAGCTTTCCTAGATGTGTCCTTTGTCAAACATCACAGCAAAACTGTTCTTAAGATGCATCAAGTTATCAGGTATAAAAGTAATCTATGGAGGCTCTCCTGCCCTGAGGCAATGCATTTGGAAACAATAAATTAAAGAAAGAGTACTAAACTCAGTATGCTATGCACATAATGAGCCCATTTTTATCTCTGTCTAAATAAACAGGTTTTAAACATATCACATAGCATCATTTCTCAGCTTCAAGGACTTTCCTATATCCACTCCGTCCTTTACTCTTTTCTTAGATTTAACTTTCTTAACTTGCAGACTTCTCCATTACACTGATCTGTTAGTGTATGTCTGTTGTGACGTCTATAAGAAGGCAATCATTTATGAGTAGGAAGTTGGGATAATTGATCTTTACTTTGTTTAATCTTTAAAAACAGCAGCTTTAAAGTTAAATGTGCAGGGGGAGCGTTAACATTCTTTTTCATTGAGCCGTTTGGACCTTGTCAAAGAATACACAGGGGATACATGTTCTTAGGTATCGATTCAGTCTAGAGAAATTACTTAGACATTGCAAATGTAGAGTTATGTAGAGCATTGATTCCTATGTCTAAAATTAAAATCTTAGTTTAACATCCCGTCTGCTGTCAGCTAACTCTGCAAGTACTTCTGCCCCTGACAGATTCCTGGGGTATTTTGTTTTAAAATCTCACAAGCAAACTGAAATTTGACTCTCAACACATTTTCATATTTTCCTCCTTCTTGTTAACTCTTCAGTGTTTCAGTAATTTTTCCTTTCTAGGTAAAAGTCTTCTAAGAATCTCATTGCCAAAATTGACTCGATTGGCTCAACAGCAAGTGTGACTGTTGATTGTTCTTCCAAAGACAGCTGAAAGAAAAAATGTCAGTAGTTATCAGAAATAGCCTTTGATGTAAAATATAAAGACAGTCTGTGGGGAGATATTGTCTCTCATAATTGGTATAGATACTTTATTGTATTTAGTCTTTTCTTTTACCTAAATTGCTTTTTTCAAAAATGACATGAATTTAGCATGATGTGTGGACAGAAAGACTGTTACAATGGTTGAGATGACGGGAAGACATATTGTCTGGTTATGTCAACTGGTCTTCTAGTTCAGTTCTAATAAGAAAGGCATAAATTGTACAGTGATTTTGAACTGCCATTCATCTATGTTCTCATCAAAAAGAAACAGAGCTATTTTTTCTCACCTGCATTGTTGCGGAAGGAGGTATGGGGGACAAGAAGAGACAAAACATTAAAGTAACACAATATCCTGTGCATTAAATATCTTCTTAATTTTAATTTCACTTCAAATAAAGAACCAAAACCTGGGTGGATAGGACATGCTATAGACAGAAAAATTATATAGGCTGAAATACCCTTGGAAAAAAGCATGACAGGTTCGGGAAACAGGTCTTCTCTTTTCTGGGAAAAATTAATGACAACTGCATAAAATCACAAAATTCATAATACAATACAATATCAGCATGAAGAACATTCACTGAATTTCCTCTTCTGGATATGCTTTCAAAAATAATATTTTCATTTAATTTGAAAGAATTATTGAAAATGCTTTTGGACATGCACAAACGGAAGTGCTAATTAGCAATCTGGAGTAAAGTTACTTCCATAAAAGACTTTGAAACAAATTATTTCTCTTCAGTTTTTGCTACAGTATTTTCCTAATCCACTATAACCTGGACAAGATGAGTTTTGGGATTCTTCTTTTTCTCCCTACTTCTGTTCTTATTCTGAGGTGTTAATCATTCACACACAGGAGGAAGTCAGCCATGCCACCTAAGTCTTTGCCTGGATCCATTTTACAGGTATTGAACTAATAATAGTAATGAGGATAATGGTGATGTGTTCTTAGATATAATGACAACCAACAGTCTGATTAAATCGAAAAGTTAAATTTTTGTGTAAAAATGAAACATCTTGTTGGGTTTTGTCTGTATTTTGTTTCATTAAGTTTAGACCTTTATGTTAGGTAGTTTCTCTTAATATATCCCATTAATTGACTGTGGGATATTTTAATATTAAGATATGATATAACTGGTTATAGTAAATGAAACAGGTTCTGCTCAGAAACTATTTAAGCTTGTTGAAATACATTTTAGAGAGAACAAGATGAACAGAATTAGATTGAAATACCTTTTCAACACTTCTTCAGTGAAAATATTCCTGTAGTGAAACTCATTGTTTTAGTTTGTCTTGCTGCAGATTTTGAGCCTTCTGTTGATACAAAGAAAAACAAATAGAATTTGGGGCACAACCTACACTTCAGAAAATCAGGATAAATTAGACTATGATTTCTGTGTGGACATCCAGGGCATAGGCAGGTGTTCTAGAGTATTTGAAAGTAGTAGGAAAACAAAATGTAATTTAAATATTTTCTTTTTGAGGAACTGAATTATTATATACACTGTCAGAAGTTTCTGAATCATTTAACTCCTCCTTTAACAAACAACTCTATTCTCATTTAACTGTATAGTAAACCTGTCAAGTAATTCAGCTAATGTTTTTTTATTTGACCTTTGTGGGCTTTAATTAATGCCCGAGTTGGTATTATTACCCTGCTTGAGTGTCAATGTTCTCCAAAATATAATTTAGCAATTTGTTTAGAACACATATAAAGCAATTCTGACCACTCTGGTAGACTATACATAAGAAGCCATTGAATTGAAGGTATAGATTGCCTTGTGTACTGTCATTATGTATTGTTTCTTCCGCAAATGAACCTGGAAGGCAAGAATAATTCTCTAAAAAATAATTCCGAATCAAAACTGCATTCATATTCTTGTTTTCAATCTCTGCAATTCATATTGTGTTTAATAATAATAACGGTACAGATACTGGTAATTATTACCCTAACACAAGTTGGGAAATCAGTGATTCCAACAATTCTTTAGGACAATGGATTAAATTAGTGAACCATGCTTAGGCTTATTATTAGTCATGATAATTTCAGCCCCATCTCATGCAGAGTTCCCAAACAATGCTTGCAGAAGTTCAAGAAAGCTACTCCCATGAGTCAATAAGAATTCTGCTGATTGTTTGGACTACCACATCTAATCAACTTTCAGCTTCTATATTCCAATATAAAAGCTTATATTCCAATCTAAAATGATTATTAAATACAAAGGAATTTTACTTTAGAATATACTTTTAATCGTTTTACTGAGACACCATTTGGATTAACCTCTAAAAATATTCTATGTATTGTATTTGCCAAAGGGGAATGAAGAATCCCTGAGAAGAGAAAGATGGGAAAAAGTGCAGATATAGCATTTGCCTAGAGATGGTGTCTGGGTGGGACACGCTAACATAATATTTATCTTGAACAGCTTGAAGAATCAGTCAGTCTTCTAAGCTTGAACACTAAGAATAATCCATGGATTCTGTAATCCAGATGTAGAACTGGTTTTCTATGATTCTATGATTCTCTTTTATCACTGTAGTTTTGCCTTTACCACAAAAAAATGAAACAAATCAAAATTAAAACTACCTGTAACATTATGCTCCAAAGCTATAATGAAGAATTCTGGACCTAAGTTTGATGACATTAATATCTGAAGTTGTTCCATTATGGGAGTAAGATTCACAGCTACAGACCATTTCCTGGGATGCTGCCTCCCACATTTCTGAGTCACACAGTTGCACTTGGCATTTGCATTATTTTACTAAGAATAATTCTATGTCAGAAATAAGAGGTAAGCAAAGTATTTCTGCTTATCTACCAAATAAATTCTACAAAACTTGATTTTTATAGAATGCTACAGAAATTGAAGATTACAGTTATGGGACTCAATTGCAAACAATTTCTAATTTTATTTATGTGTGTATTCTGTGTATGTATTCCACATTTCATATACACAGAATGTTAAAGAGAAGATTTAACAGTATGTCAGATATTTATTAGCTATTTGAGCAGTATAATTATTTTCCTAGTCATGTGATTATTATTGCTGAAACTTTAAAAGAGGAAAAAAAACCTCTAAGGACAAGAATAAGAATATTTTCTATCTAGGAACAAGGATCCATATATTACTAATGATGGATAAGTTCATTCTGGTATACTTTCTTCACACTTTCAGTGTTTCTGGATAGCTCATTAATGTGCTACTCAATGCTTAATAACTCACAAATAGTCTCAAACTGTGCAGAATGAAACTTAACTTCCTTAGTATCTAGAAACATCTCACTGTTTGACAAATTCTCAGGAAGATTTAGTCTGGGATGTGTTTTAACCCATGGAGTACCAGGGAAATGATTCATTATTAAAGCAATGTGCTCATTATTTACTGTACTTTTTTTCTTAAAGTACGTCTCGTATTTCACTCACAAACAAAAAGAAAAATATGAATTGCTTAAAAATTGCTTTAAAAAAACTTTTAAAAGTACTTAAGGTTTAGACCCAAATAAAATCTAGGACTGAAGACAAATGAGGTGTCTAAGTACATGTATGAGTTGCAAATTCTCAAAGGCTAAGGCTCAGGGTATGTAAATTTCAGTAGTGATCAATATTCCCTTTTAGAATGGATACCAATGCACTCAATGAGAAGCCAGGAGCCTCAGTAAAATTTTGGAGGTGACATGCTGTTCAGTGTGGGGGTCTGGTGGCAGGGCCTGTGCAGGATACAGAAACTAAGCAAGGTGGTGCTTTGGCTGACTGACAGGTCCAAACCAATATACTGTTGTAAGAAAATGGTATATTCACTGAATCAGACCTCTTTCAAAAAAATGATGGTCCAATATCGTAAATATGAAGAGAGGAAGTGCTGCTTACCTTTTATACAATGGTGTCTTACATAACAGGAATACAGAGCTTTCCTTTCACAATTTGGTGACTCAGTGCAATGGTTTAATTGATCTGGCAATCACACTTGGAAAAAAAAACAACATGAAAAATTTAAACTCTGCATTGACTTCTAAGATCTTTGTGTAGAAATTTAATAGTAATCAACCACTTTAACAAGATAACAATTTGTATCTTGACCTTGACCTTTGTTGTATATGTAGCCTAATAGCAAAAGGCTTAACAAAACAGGTATTTGCATGAATAATATTAAATATATTTTCAAGCTACTTGAAAGTGAGACAGAAAAATACAACTCATCCTGTCAGTTCTGTTCTGGAGAAGAGACAGGATATATACGTGTATGAATGCTTGCTTGAAAATCATTTGCCTTATAAGTCAATAGCAGGGAGCTGGTTATACAGTAGCTATGCAGTACTCATACACACAGAAGTCTGTAAGATATAACCATGCGGTGCACCAGTGTACTCTAGATCTATACTCAAGCTCTAAGTGAGAGGCTTTACTATAATAAAGTGTACCTATTCAAGATGGTCAGCAATTCAGTGCTAACCGACAGTGACTATAACAGCCAGCTCCTGAGAGGTCAGTGTTTTCCTGCCAAGATAAATTGTGAATTTTGCCTAGTAACCTGAAAAGTGCTAAAGCATTTGCATTATAATATATTTTAATAAAGTGTGGTGCTGTAAAACCAGATGGTGTTATCCTTGTATGTCTCTTAACCCTTATAAAATAAACTGTCTTAGAAGGAACACTGCTGAGGTGGCCTCCCCTGAGCGAGGCAGCATGAGAAAAGAACAATATGAATAAGAGTTAGGAAGCAGGAACACAGCCAGAAATGTGTGCATAACTGACTAATTTCCATGACGAAAAATCTAATAATCTGGTGTCTATAAAGGACCATAAGTGGACCCTAGAGTGAGGAAGAAGATGTGAGCACCACATTCCACACAGAAAAGGACTCCAAGTACAGATGACTCACCATAGTATCTCCACTGTTGTTACTGTTACGAAAACACAAAGGAGCTGGGAGAGGGTAAGCATGACACCAGGAAAACAGGCTGCCCAGGAATGTGGTTTAGTCACCATCCCTGTAGGTATTTATTTAAAAGACAGGCAGATGAAGTGCTCAGGGATAGGGTTTTGTAGTGGACAGCTATGGTTGGACTCGATGATCTCGAAGGTCTTTTCCAATGAAGAGATCCTATGATTCTATGAAGAGGTATAGAAAGTAAGAAGTGTGTGAACAACAATTTTAACTACATTACTATTCATTTTCTCTTTTGCTATAATAATGAGATTTTATAATAATAATAAATTCTAATTAGACTGTTAAGACTTCAATGACACTAACAATAATTTCCAGGCTTTATTTGTAAGATGTGTTTCTTCTTTGCCTGTTCACAAGATTTTGAGCATAACAAGAGGACATAACAAAACAGTCTGTTTAGACAGACTAGTATCTACCTCAAAGGGCTCGAAGTATTCAATAACATCTGGTGGATTAAATAATAATAATGTTATTAACCTTTAACAGAAACGATATTACTGTTTAAATAATAGAAAGATAGGTAAATCTGTGTTAGTAATTACCACAGTATATTTCCCAGGAAATAAAGTTTAATAAAACATGGGGCCCGACCCTACTCATGGTGTTTTGTAATAATTAAGGTGCCAACATACTTACTGCTTTCAATGATGTTTTATGAAATTTAATATCTATCTAAAATTTGAATATTTTCCTCTCTCAAGAAATGTATGTAAAATTACTTGGTTTTCTGTTTTAAGCCTTGTAGTGTGCTTAATGAAGGTCAGAATCCAAGAGATTTGCTAAAAATAAATTGCCTAAATTATAAAAAATGTACACATTGTACTATATGTTGAATCATGTATATTAAATATTTTTTTTCTATATAAAGAAGTACATATACAGAATGTGGAAACCTTGTGTTGAAACAAATAGTGCATGTGCCCATAAATTAATGTGTCCCCTTAGGAAAATGAAATTTCACAATGTAATTACCCCAGTTCTTCACTGAAGACATAAAGGAATTTATGGAACTAATTACTCTGATAATGGAGAGGAATTTTTTTTTCTCTTTCATTGCAATCCCACCTAGAAGAACAATATAGGAAGATGTAATTCATTAAACTCCACAGTGGCTCTGCTGTTATATATTTATTAGAAGAAACTGAGGCATTTTAATAGTTTCGTGTCAACCTTAAACATAAAGTTCACATATAGCAATAAATATAACCTTCCAGTATAATACTGGAGATGTTACAAGGATATTCTCCTACTCCCTCAAGTTTTCTTGTGCTTAAATGAATATTTTTCCAAGTGCAGCATTTAATCATATTGTTCAATATAATAAAGTTTTTGTTGAAGATTTCCATGGTTACTTTTAGGGCTTTTCTTAAAGGCAGAACTGTTGATATATGAAACATTGAAATATGGATTTTTTCCTAATAATAATTGGTCAATATCTTTCCTCTTATGATCTCAAAATTCTTTGCAAATTCTAATTACGTTAATTTTTTATTTATTTTAGAGTACAAATCAGATGGCTAACTAAACAAGAGAGACAATTGTAAATTCAAGGAATGCTATGACCAAGAAATCTTGTCAATTGAGAGAAACAAACCAAACCAGAAAACAACCAATCAAACCATAATGACAAAAGATCAAAGAAAAATATTGAAGTTCAGAAGTGTTATTCCTCCCCTGAAAAGTTCCAAAGCCAGTAATTGATGTGGGCTCTCTCTTTTTTGTGAGTGTGTTTTGTGAATTTGGCTTTGTATTTAACCAATACAGTTCACAAACCTCAGCAAGAAGAGAAAAGTTCGTAAAGAACCACACATCGATTGCAAAAAAAGTTATGGTGATTTTTTTCCCATAAAGTGAAGGGCTAAAATTACCAACTGCCAGCAACCTTAAGAAATTCAGTTCTGATGGCACTGTCGAAAAATATCAGTGGGTAAACAATCATAACCTTTGAAAGCACACATGAGCCATTGGAAACTGAATATCTTGTGGATGCTCAAGACCTTGCTGTAAACTGTAGTGTTTACCATGCAAACAGTTGTATTGTCTTTGATATCAGTGTTGGCTAAGACTATGGTGTTATTGTGGGGCTCTCAGAATTATAATCCCCTTTACACTGACAACAAAATTGTTAGCACCAGGTTTACATATACAATGTGTAAACACAACATGGTTTCCTTATAGCTATACTAAGTGATATAACTACGACCAAGGGTGAAAATAGAGTCTAAGAAGTGTTACACAACTGCTTAATCCCTTATATAGAGCAGTGTAAGAACAACATACTGTCAAAAACAAATAAAAGAAAAAATAATTTTGCCTCTATACAACATTGCAAACACTATACGCACCCCTCATGCCTCTCTCATAACGTAACTCCCAGCACTATTATCAATAAAACCAAAATTTTTCTACCTTACTGAATGCTGTTTGTCAGAGGTAGCAAAAATGAAAAAAAAACCAACACAAAGCCAGTCAAAAATATTCACTCATTTGTGACACCATGATTGACTTTCCATATTTCTTTTCACTTTACCTACACTGGCAGATCATGAAAGCTAAAGATACAGGAATCTTTACACAGTGTTGAAGTTATTAAGCAAGGATCCTGTCAAACTTCAGAAAGAAAGCATAAAAATAACAGCAAGGAACACCATAGAAAAAGGCTATGGACAGGACTTTTCACCAATTACAAATATATATTTAAAAAAATGAAATCCATGTATTTTCTTTTACTTTTATGCCACACCTTTTTTATTATAGGGTTTTTTTTTTTTTCTAAACTCTAACTTTTTCACACCTATCATTGCAATTTCTTACTTTCTTTGCTAGATGACCATCTACTCCTCTTGGTTGTTGTCTGTATGATGATTTTCTATTATTTTCAGGGGTTTATTTAATTTTGTGTTTTGATTGCATGCTGAAATTCCATTGGACACCTTTGCTTGATCTATTCTGACAGACACTGACATTATTAATCTGAAAAAAAAAATTAGACTTATGTCTCAAATCTTTCCACTAAGACTACTCATTAGCACTTTTAAGCTGCAGTATCACACTTAAAACATATTTTCTTTAGGTCAAGTATATATAAATGAGTATATATGCAAGTAAAAAAGATTAACAGAAAGATATAACAATAACTTTTTGGTTGTTAAAATGTAAAATCCTTATGTTTTATTTCATTTAAAAATGATATTAACCTTTGATAAAAAAACAGGATTTCAAGGGATTAAAATCCAAGCAGGTCTCAATTTTCCTCATTTTCTGGAGTCACAGAATCAATTCTTATGAATTTTAAAGTGAATGTCTACTTCATTTATCATTTGCTTTAAATTAAACTTTTCCCATGTCTGTCAAAGCGTGTTTTCAGTTCTCTATTTAATTATCTTCACCCAAGAGCCTTATGCTTCCTATATAAAGATTACCAAATCAAGAACTACTAGCTTCAACGGATTTCTCTCAAAAGCCTCAGAGATGTATGTATTTTTTTTCAATGTGGCACTGAAAACAATTGCACACAATAACATAGTAGGAAAAAATGTTGAAAAGCAAGGAAAAATGTAAATGCAGTTACTTGCACATTTAGAAAAGAGGAAAGAAAAACCGTGAAAACAAGATCCAATAGAAACACTAAAAGTAAAGGTCTGCTTCGACTCTTTCCTCCAGGCAGATTATTGTATGAATTCAACATTATCGTGAATGAGATGCATCAAATTAAGTAGCATTTATCTGCATTTTAGTGTCTGCATAAGCTGCTACATTCCTCCTCCTAACCTCAAAAATTAACAGTCATGGTATGATGCTGTTCCGCCTGCAAGTGCAGAAGGGACTTAAGAGGAAAACTTTTAAATAATTCCCTCATCCTTAAAACCCCTCATCTTTACCAGAGGTGTTAGTCTATGTCCTCCTTACCCTAAATCCCTCCAGTTCATTGTTTACTGGGTATATTAATTCATTTCTGCATTATTCAGTTAGTAATGCTCGTAACTGTCTTTCATCCCAATCACTGGAAGATAAATGGTATAATTAGTGGTTGTACTAATCTGACTTAAACATCTCAGTTTTTTGGATAGTTTCTTAAGTCGCATAGAGAACTGAGAATACTGAAACAAAAAGACAAATGAAAATGTCTTCTCTAATAAAATCAGCATAATTGATGTGCAGCACACTCATGGTGTTTAACAATGCAATAAAATGTAACATCTGACCTCAGTACAGAGGAAAAAGAGAAAGCCTATATTAGCATATATTTTAAAATATAAAATAGAAAGCCTGCAAGTATATCACCTAATAACTCATGTATTATTTTCTATTTTCGTACCTAGAGCATGCCTGTGTATTGATCTTATTTGAATAGCCTTTTATATGATGTTTAAACTCCCAATGAGTTTTGAATACAACTCTGAACCTACGATTTATAGGCAATATTTTGAATCCTCTGTGGTAAACTGAGCACTTTAATAATCACCTTTCGGTGTCTCAAATGAACTTAACATATACTGGTTACAAGTTTAAGAAGAGTAGGTAACAAGAAAAATCGTATTTAGACAACAAATGCATGAACTGGAAATGACAAATAAGCAGAGCATCTAGTCTTTCAATTTGAACAGGAGAGACATCTTGTACTTCTGGGATCTAGTCTCCAGGCAACTAGAGATCAGAACAAAACATCCATTTACTTCCTGTTCTGCAGCAATAGTCTCTGAATAATATGAGTGAAGAGCAAGAAAAGAGGAGAATGTGGCAGGTAGGACAAAATTTTATTACAAAATATGTGGTAGTGGTAAGTCTACTCTGAATGCAATGTTATTTCTGTATCTGATCCAGTGGTCATAATTTCAAGTATATCATAAATAACCCTCACAATTCTAGGCAGTTACAGAAGTCAGCTTTACATCTCAACTTTTCAAGAGCAGCTGCCAGATCCCATGAAATTATTACCATATAAAATGTGAAAGAAAGGTGGTATTTTCACAAGGAAATTATGGTACAGCATAAGACTCAGGAACACCCATACTAAATTAACTAGTCAATGTATTTGATATTCATTGTAATTTACCTACAACTATTATACAATAAAGAGAGCCAGATGTTTAAGCCCTGATCTCTCCACTATGACTATGCATTCATTACATTGAGGGCTGAATACGTTTGCAAAATTGTCCCGTTTTAATATATGATTTTGCAAAGATCAACTTCTTTATTTGTATTTGTCTATATGGTTTAAACATCCATCTTGGTGCAAAACTGCATGTGTGCTTTGGATTTTAAAACGTTTGATAGCAGCAAAGGAGAGAGAGAAGGCAGTGCAGGGGAGGTTCGTGCTGGACCCAGAGCCAAGGAATTTGCGGCAGGTGAAATCTGTCGGAGCTAAGCACTTGACAGGTTTATTAGTAGACTACAATTTGATGTATTACATAGGAGTCCAAGAAACATCATAATAAATTGTGAAAGGTGTCTTTATAATATGTTAAAATGCTTTCATTGATCTAATGGACATTATCTTGCAACAACGTCATCCAGCTCTGTCAAAATCCTCAAGGGGATGGCATTCAGGCCCATCAATTTGTACAGGTCAAGCTCCTGTAATAGTTCATGCACCAGTTCTTCATTCCCTGATGGTGAGTCTGTGTCTGCATCAACCTCAATGTTTGTTCCCATGACCTGGAACCAACAGCGCTGGTAAAGACAGAGGTGAAGAAGGCATTGAGAAACCCTGTCTTTTCAGCACTGTTGGTGAGGAGTTCACCTCTCTTACTTAGAAGTGCACCAGTATTCTCCTTCTGTTTCTCTTTGTTCTTAACATATCTGAAGAACTCTTCCTTAAAGTTTTTGACATCTCTGGCCAACTACAGTTCAAGCTGAGATTTTGGTTTAACTGCAGCTTTGCATGCCCTGCTAATGCCCCTGTAATTTTCAAGGAGTACTGTTCCACTTCTCCATCTTCGGTACATTTCCCTTTTGGTTCTGAGCAGACCCAGAAGCTCACAGTTAAGACAAGGTAATTTCTTGCTCTGCCTAATTCCTTTGCCTTTAGAGGGGATAAACTGTTTTGGGGTATCTAAGAGACTGTTCTTGAAAAACTCCAAGAACTCAATAGCTCCTTTATCCTCCATGGAAGCTTCCAACAGAATCCTTTTTAAACAAGCCCTCATTAAGCTGATACTTGCTCTTCTAAAATCTAAAACCTTGGTCTTGCAACTGGCCTTCATTGTGCTCAGCAGTATTTCAAACTCCACAATATTGTGATCACTGCAGCCAAGGCTATCACTAACTGCAATATTACAAAGCAGGTTTTCTTGGTTTATGAGTAGCAAGTGCAGCAGTGCCCCATTTCTGGTTGGTACACCTAACATTTGTATAAGGAAGGAGTCCTTTGTACATTCCAGGAACTTAATGGATGACATGTGAACTGCTGTGTTGTTCTTCCAGCAAATGTCTGGGTAGTTACAGTCATCCATAAAAAATGGGTTTTGTTGAACCAAAGCTTGGTTATGTGACTCAAGTATTGCTTCGCTGGCCTTGTTAGCTTAGTTTGGATGTCAGTAGCAGATGTCCACTGTAAGGCCTCTCTTGGAGACGATCCTTCTGATTTTGACCCAGAGGCAGTAGACAGGACTTCTAACAATACCATAGTTGATTTCAATACATTCAGGGTTCTCCTTAATATAGAGTGACTCTTCCATCTCTTCTTCCTTGCCTGTTACAAAACAGCCTATAGCCATCCATCATGATACTGTAGTCATGTGAGTTGTCCCACCATGTTTCAGTTATTCCTACAATATCATAGCTTTCTGATTGGGCACAGAGCTCCAGTTCGTCCTGGTTTTCCCAGACTGCATGCATTGGTATACATTCACTTCAGGCAGCTGATCTTTCGATTCTCGTTTAGGGGGATAGGTAAGGCACATTCTGCACTGCTCTCGTTGGCCAATTGGTTGTGGTTGTGATGGTGTTGTGGGCATTGCCATACACGTTCCCTCCCCCCAGCTCCTTCAGTTTAAACCCACCTTACCAAGATAGCAAGCCTATAGCCAAAGATTCCCTGGCCTCTTCTAAACAGGTAGATTCCATCCCTTCCTAGCAGATTGTAGTCCTCATAGAAGGTGCCATTGCCATAAAAGCCAAAACCTTTGCAGCAATCTGCATTATGTATCTATTCCTGTTTGCTTCCATTCCTTGAACCAGTAATATGGAAGAAAAGATGACTTGGGCACAGAAGTTCCTCAGTTTCTCTCCCAGGGCCTTATACTCTTTCTTGATTCTGCCTAGGTTAGGGCTTGTGGTTTCATTCATGCCCACGTGAAAGAGTAATAGTGGGTAGTAGTCTGTGATCTTTACAAGTTGTGGCATTCTCTTGCCAACATCCCAGGTCTTCGATCCAGGAAGGCAGCATATCTCATGTGACTCCCTATCAGGTTGGCAGATGGATGCCTCAGTGCCCTTTGACAGTGTCCCCCACAATGAGCCCACGTCATTTCTTTTTGCGATATTCGCCATCTGTTGTTGGTTCAGTTGCAAATCATGGGTCTTGCTCATGGGTGTCTACTGTCGTTAAAGCTTCAAATCTGGTTTTAGGTGTGATGTTGGGGAGTGGGGACTGTGGTAGATATCTATGTTTATGGGACACCAGGGTCCATGGATCTTCATCCTCAGTATTGTCTGTTATTGGAACACTGTTCTGAAGCAAACTTGGCTCCTCTGATGTTTCACAGTCTAGTTACAATTTCCTGTAACTCAGCCACCTGACTCAACAGGTCATCCACCCATGCACACCTCATGTAGTTACTTAATGTTTCCGCTGGAGAAGGGGTTGGACAGTCATTACCTCCTGCTGTCTCTGGTATCAGCAAGGAGTTCAGAGACTCTGCAGCCAAAGACTTGGACAACGACATGTTCATGTGAGGCCTCTCTCTGGGTTGTCACATCATTTCTGGTAAGTATAGAGGGCAAAGCTTTCCTTTGGGTAGATAATATAGATGGGCTGCTTCTGAGACGGTGATGCCTATGAAGTGAACTCACCTCTTAAGCTGGCAGGGTCTTTATACCCTACCTGCGCATTCTCCCTGTAGCTGTCTGGTGACCTCCTCTGCACTGTGGAGCCACGCACTGTGGAGCCACGCACTGTGGAGCCATGTGCTTCTCTGTGCAAAGACTAGCCACCTCATTCTTCAGAGAAGTTCTTTATATTCATACATAAATGTATATATAAATAAATATATTCATATGTATATATATGAATATAGTTATAAGTAACTTTTATATGTGTTTGCTCCAGAACAAAATGGAAAAATATACAGTACTGGATAAAATATTGTACTTGTGTTGAACAATAAAATAATATTTTTCAAGAAGTCATTGAGCCACGAAGAAAATACCTGCCCTGCTTTCCTCCTAAATATCTCCTTGGCGTCTTCTACATACAAAAGATTTAATACCTACCTTGTAGAAGCTTTGATTCCATCATTGGATGTTGGATGACATATTTAGCAACTAGCAAGAAAGGCACCATCCAGAGGGACCTGGGCGAGCTTAAGAAATGGGCTTATGCGTACATTGTGAGGTTCAACAAGGCCAAGTGCAAGGTTCTGTACCTGGGTCAGGGAAACCCCCAGTATCAACGCAGGCTAGGGGAATAAGGGATTGAGAGCAGCCCTATGCCGAAACGCTTGAGTGTACTTCTTGACGAAAACATGGGCATGAGCTGGCAAGGAGCGCTAGCAACCCACAAGGCCCACTGTATTTCGGTCCGCATCAAAAGTATCACGACCAACAAGTCAAGGGATTCTGCCACTCTACTCTACTCTGGTGAGACCCCATCTGAAGCACTGCATTCAGCTCTGGAGCCCGCAGCCCAAGAAAGCCACAGACTTGACTGACTAAAGGCTGAACATCTGCCTCCTGATGGGAAGTACTGAATTAATTCCTTGTTTTGTTTTGCATATGTACACGGCTTTTGCTTTGCTTATTAAATTTTCATTATCTAAACCCATGAGTTTTCCTCAATCTGATTCTTTCTCCCATTCCACCAGGGGAGAGTGAGCGAGTCGCTACATGATGCTTAGTTGCTGGCTGAAGTTAAGACACAGAAAACCATTAACCTAACACTGCCAAGTCCACCACTAAACCTCAACCCTACGTACCATATCTATGCATTTTTTATATAACTCTGGGGATGGTGATTCAACAGTTTCCCAGGGAACACCATTCCAATGCTTCATAAGCCTTTTGGTGAAGAAATATTTCCTATTATCCAACATAAACTTCCCCTGGCGCAACCTGAGGATATCTCTTTTTGTCCAATCACTTGTTAATTAGGAGAAGAGACCAACACCTGCCTCAATAGCATCTCCTTTCAGGTAGTGGTAGGGAATAATAAGGTCTTATCTCAGCCTCCTTTTCTCCTGACTAAACAGCCTCATTTTCCCCAGCTGCTCTCATAAGACACGTTTTCTAGACCCTTCACCATCCTCATTCCCTTTCTCTGGGCACATTCTAGAACCTCAATGTCTTTATTGTAGTGGGGGATCCAAAACATAATTTGAGGAGTGGCCTCACCAATGCTGAGTATAGAAGGGCAATCACTTCTCTGGTCTTTCTGGCCACATTATTTCTAGTACAAATCAGGACACTATTGGCTGCCTTGGCCACTAGGCACACTGTTTGCTCAACATTAAACCCTGGGGAATACCACTTGTGACCAGCAACCAACTGAATTTAACTCCATTCACCACAACCGGGTCTTGCCATCCAACTAGTTTTTAACATAACAAAGAGCAGGCCTATCCAAGCCATGAGTGCCCAGTTCCTCCAGGCCAATGGTTTGGGAAATGATGTCAAAGGCTTGACTAAAGTCCAGGAAGAAAACATTGACAGTGTTTCCCTCATCCACTAAATGCATCACGTTGTCATAGATCAGGTTAAGCAAGCAGAACCTCCTTTCAGTAAACCCTTGTTGACTGGGCCTAATCACTTGGTTGTCTTTCACATGCTGTATGATGTCAAGATGATCTGCTCCATGAACTTCCCTTTCACCAAGGTCAGGCTCACAGGCTTATATTTCCCCAGATCCTCCATCCAGTGTCTTGTAGGTGGGTGTCACATGTCAACCTCCAGTCAACCAGGACCAGCCCAGTTAGCCAGGACTGCCGATGAATGATGGAAAGTGGCATGGTAAACACTTCTGCCAGCTCACTCTATACCCTTGGGTTGATCTCATTCAGCCTCATAGATTTATCTGTGAAGTAGTGTGCAGGTCACTAACCATTTCCTCTTGGATTTTGGGGGCTCTATTCTGCTCTCCTCTGTCTACTAGCTCAGGGGCTGTGTACTCAGAGTACAACTGGTCTTACTATTAAAGACAGAGGGAAAGAAGACATTAAGTACCTCAGCCTTTTCCTCATCCTTTGTCACTATGTTTTCCTCCATGTCCAATAAAGAATGGAGACTGTCCTTAGCCCTCCTTTAGCTGCTAATGTATTTATATATAATTATAGAAATATTTTTTATTGTATTTATGCAGTAGGCATTTTAAGTTCTAGTTGGGCTTTGGCCATTCTGATTTTCTACTTGCATAAGCTCATAACATCTCTGCAGTCCTCCTGAGTTGCCTGACCCTTCTTCCAAAGTTCATGAACTCTCCTGTTTATCCCAAGTTCCTGTCAAAGGTCTCTGTTCAGCCATGTCAGTCTTCTTTCCTGTCCCTCACATTTTGGCCATGGGGACAGCTCTTCCTGTTCCATTAAGACTTTCTACTTGAAGAGTGTCAGACTTCATGTCTTCTCTGTTCTCCAGGGCGGCCTCCCTGTCACCTAAAATGACCAAAGTCTGTCCTCTGGAACTCCAATATGGTAGTTCTGCTGAATCCCTCTCCTTCCTCCTCCAAGAATCAAACACTCTATCCTTTCATGCTCACTATGCCCAAAATGACCTCCAACCATCACATCACCCACAAGTCCTTCTCTGTTTGCACAAGACTGGTCCAGCAGGGTACCTTCCCTTGTTGGCTCCCTCATCAGTTGTGTCAAGATGTTATCTTCTACATACTTCATGAAACTCCTAGATTTTGCCTGCCTCCTCATCCTGATTGGGTGGTCTGTAACCGTCTCACACCATGATATCCACCTTGTTGGTCTTCTGCCTGATTCTTACTCAAAATCACTCAATCCTATTGTCATTACCATGAAGCTCTAGAAAGCCGAAACACTCCATAACACACGGGGCAACTCTACCACCTCTTTCCTTGCCTTTCCTTTCTGAAGAGTTTACAGCCATTCTTTGCAGAACTCCAGATCTAATGATGTGTGATTCATCCTGTCATGTTTCCATGATTGTGATTAAATTTATATACTTTTTATTTATTTATTTATTTATTTTAAAGAATAGAAGAATTACAACAATCTGAAGAGTGAGACTTCAAAGACATTTAACCTCTCTTACTGAATTGTAAAGACTAGTTATTATTTCAAAGTGGAGACGTTCATAGAAGAAATGTCATGTAGGACTGGTTTGCCTGAACATAAATCACTTTAAAATTCAACGCCTATTTCTGCAGTAGTCGTCTTGGGCTTGTGCTATCAGCAATGAAAAGAAGAAGACATCTCAAGAGAGAGAATAATCTCACCCTATGAAAGGCAACCAAATTAGATCTAAGTAGTCATCCTGTGGAAGTGCATTTTTATCTTCAACAACCATAAATGAAGCCTAAGATGAGCAGCTGAGACTTAGATATCCAACACTTGAATGTTAGGTGAAATGAAACTCTAACATTTAGCATGGAAAGCATTATACAATATTAACTCTGTCTTTCTCAAATTCTCTTATTTAGCATATACCACAAGTCTCACAGAAGTATTTATAAACTTAAGACCTTTAAAAGAACAACTGAAAAAGTTTTGAAGTCAGAGAGGAAGGCATATATTCTACTGAACATTAATGACGTTCTGAGGCATTAATTCCCATAGCAAGGAATATGAGTGAAAAAGTCTAGATAATACTGGAAGCAGATATCAGCTCCTGAAGGAAGTGGCAAAGACTCCAAATAAAAATAAACTGTTGCTACCCATTTCCCCAGAAGAAGAAATCTTTTTTGACCTAGAATCTGGTGTTAAAAAGATTGCTTGACTAATATTGTCTAGCCAGACTCCTGAGACTGGAAGAGCTGATGTTGAAGTCTCCAACATTTACAAGGGAAGAAAAGAAACAAGAAAGAGAGAAAGAGAAAAAGAGACAAACAGAGAAAGACCAATAAGAAGCAAGTTTTCCCTCTTCTTTCGTACAAACATATCCAGAAACAGTGGAAATACGGTCCAGGAGGAAAGATTGTTGCCAGCATCAATTTAACTGCCAGACATAGGTCAATTTTTAAAGAGTGTGTAATTAATACAAAGAGTCTAATACCTTTGAGTTTATTGAAGTTTTTTTTGGTTGTTTTCGTCCAGTAAGGTTAAAATGTATATTTATGTAAGTCACAGAGGAATGTTATTTTAAAGTTAAAGTCAAGTTAGATCACTAAACTTGTGATTAAGCCTTCACAAGGTCTTACTAACAGTGTTGCAAAAGGTAACTTCAAAGACAATCTACTTAGCTCAAATAATGCTAAAGCAACTGGAAAAATACACATATATAAAACCAACAATCAAAAATGAAACTAAACCAAAACATCCCAAGCTACTAAATATTTTAAAAATACTGCATTTCAATGGAACACAGAAACTGCTGAGGAATTACAATCCTTTGAGTTCCAGATATGGGATATTTCAAGTAAACCAAGCAAAAAACCTGGAGCTTAGTGCTATACATTAGTGCTATATATTAGTGCAGCGGGAGAAACCCTGTTTGTTTTTTTCTTTCCTTTCTGCAGAGCTAGTAGTTAAGAAGGAGGCAATTTAAAAGCACAGAATAAAATGTACTTTAAATAAACAAGTACTCTTGGTCTTTCTAATGGAAACTCTTGCAAAGTAAACTAGTATTTTGCATGAGTTAAAATGTCATGAAAAGGTCCTCAGATTTGAAAAATAATCCCAACGTGGACCAGATCCTGACTGATATGCTTGTAAATATATATCTCTTGTCCTTTATACAAGTATCAGAAGTGTTAGCATAAATGGATTTAGGTGTGTGCCTAAGTGCCATGTCAGTTAGTAAATTGTAATGGTTAAGGCACTTCTCAGATCCACAAAATTTACCAATCTATTATTTTGTCTTTAAGGATATGTAAATTTACACTTGAAAAATCCATTAACAACCATGTTTCTTCCAGCAAGCATAAAAAAATGGTCATCAAACCTTCATGACCCTTAAACACTTGAAGCTTGTATTCATTCACAGCCCCAGTAAATTTTAAGATTATAAATTCTTTATCTGTCTTGGTTGCAGCACATGGTGCAATACACTTTCTTAAAGCACTCTTACTAGATCCATCAGCACTTAAAGGATATCTGGGAATGAAACTTTGAGAGCTAGAGATGAGAAACAGGCTTTCAGACAGTGATGAGAGGTCCACTGAAAGGCATTATTTCAATCCTAGAGAATACAGGTTCCTTTGGCTTCCTTAGCCTTCAACAGATATACATGTTTATTTGCAGCCCTAAAGATCTGCACTGCAGTGTAAGCAATCCTTGTCTGTATTACTGTTGGTTTGCCAACATAAAATAAACTTCACTTTTTGCTAACAAAACCACTTACTCTGTATTTTTACAGGTTACGTGTATTTGTATCACATTAACATAAACATGTAAGTTTAGCTGGCAAAAACAGAAGGATAGTACACATGAAAGATTGTTTATTTACTGTGTAAGAATTAAGATGTGGCTGTTTACTCTTATAGAAGTAATATAAGTGTCTTAAGGTTTCTGTCACACTACGCTGGGAATCTTGGTTTTCACCTGCTGTCCTGGAGCTTACAGTCCTCTAAAAAATAAGACATCCTAATATTGAGTACCGGAACAATTAAGACCTGTTGTGGAAATAATTATGTGTGAAAATTGTGTTGTTAAGCATCCTGGAAGCATGAAATATACCCTACCAAATGGGGAGGATTACAAAGGCCCAGGAGGTATCAATATGAATATCTTGGCTGATGTCAGCTAGACTACATTTCTTCAGGTCTATTCTTAAAACCCTATGGGAAACTCAAAGAAAATAGAGTATCCAGCCAAGGAACTCAATCTTCTGGGGAAAAAAAAGGGCAGAAAAAAGAAAGAGAGAAGAGCACTGAAAACAGTTTTTTATAGTTAGCACTTTTTCAAGCAATGGTGTAGCTATATCCAACATAAGATACTATTAGAATAATAGAAGCCACTGTTCCGGGAGTAGTTTTTATTAAATTTTTAAAAATGTAATATAAATATTATAACATATTTATCAGAATTACCATTACTAATAACAATGGATTAATAGCTTTATATTGATTCCTCCAAACAGCAAGATTATTGATTATAAGCATCTTTTAAATTCTTCTGCTGTAGTAGCAACCATTGATTCCTATAATTTCTTCTAGGAATAAAACATGGCTCCAAAATCTATAAATATCGGGTGAAAGGCTTTGATAGGACATAAATGAGATGAATTACCCTGATCTTTTGAGATTTCCCTGTCTTCTATGGGCACAAGGTATCCAGAGGACACACAGAGAAACTTCCACTTTTTCTGCCACAATAGAGCTTCTTACAAACTTGTACAATGGATGCATCAGCATGACTTGCTCAGAGAAAATTTGTTTAACAGAAAAATGATTCCTCCTGGGAATTATAGCTGTCCCTCAGCATTCATTGATGGCATCAAGGTCACAGTCTAATACGAAAATGCACACTTTTTTGACTCTTTATTCTAATGATTCAGTGGACAATCGATATTGTCTCTTGTTTCCTGGGCAGGAGATTTAGCTCTAGGAACTATTTAAAAAAAGAATCTGAATAAAACAATCTTATTTTTTTTTTTAGATTTTATTATGAATGTATTTCTGTTACTATTACAGTTACTGATTTTTGTCTTCTTTTTCCCTTCCTAAGATGAGTTTAACAAATTTCAACTTCAACATGCACCCATGTTGTTATGCCAGTTTCCTTTGATAGGACAGTTTTACAAAATCTGAACGGCAAATTGAAATGAACATTCACCTGTAATTGTGTATTTCCTTCTTTTTCATTAAACATAATTACATTTTCATTAATGGTTACATATTCATATTCTCATGATAATTTCAAATATAAGTGTTTCTTTGGAAGTGTGGAAGACGATAGACAAGGGTTTTTATAGCATCCATTTTGAGGTCAACAGCTATAAATTTGGGTTTTATCTACTCAGTTATATGTATTTTTCTGATCAAGCAGGGCATAATTTTTGTAAATTATGAATTATGAGAAATTATGAATTGTATTATCAGTTTTAGTGTAATTGAAATAAAATTGAAATGACAAATAGAAAAAATATCTTCAAATTGAGAAATACTTTAGGGTTTTATGTCAAATTTTACATATAAAAATGGAAATAAATATATACTAAACAAATATACATTTAAAAGAGTTACAGTATTTTTGTATGCAAATTTGATATCAACTTTCATTAGGCTAGTGGTTCATTAAACCTAATATACTAGACATTCACCTTTTCTTTACCGGGAACAAGCTCAAAGTCTTAATAAATATTCTGAACACTATTCGAAGTCATTTCAATCTTAGAAACACGATCATATACGAAGTGCAACAGATTGTAACGATGGACATTGTTGATCTTACCTAACATTTACAGGAGTTGTGCTTTAGAGTTCACCAGGTTATTGTAATTTCACAGGTTAAGTCTCAGGTCCTAGTTGTGGTCTTGACAGTGATGTGGGAAAATGTCAGTCATCTTCATTGACACGACCATAATGTATTCACCCTTAATTAAGCCTGTTTCCTAATCATTTACCATATGATGGTTAAAGTTATACCTAGACTAGATGAATTGATTAAAACTCTTACTAGCCTCTTCTTTATCTTAATTATGTTGAACTCCATCTCTCTCTCAACTAGTATTCATTCAAAGCTGAAGAGGATAAGAGGTCATTTTTACCAGCTGGCTAAACCTAATTTAGAATAGCCACCTAGAAACAAGTTGTCTACAGCTTTCAAACAAATCAGCCAGTGGTTTTGGCCAGAGGAAATGTAGTAATAATGAACCAATAGGCATACTGAAGACTAGTTTCACCTGTAGGATTAATTTCAAAACAGTTTGAGGGCCACCAAAAAGAAAGATGGCTTCTTCGTAATAAATATTTCAATGTTATTTTGGTTTAAAATTTACCAACAATGTTAACTTTTACCTTTTACTCTGTAATATGTTGTCTTTTCGATAGCTTTTATATAGCACAAACTAGCACAGTTGTCTCTGGATTATTGTTCTGGAGATTACTGATGGCCCACACTTCTATGGACAGCGGTTTGCAGTTCACTCGTAATCCCCAGTACGTTGTGATTTCCATTAATTGTTTCATGATGGGAATGTGTGATTTGATGATGAATAGCTAAAAATGTTTGGTTTTGTGTTTACTTGACAATAACCAATGTCTGAGATTCTACTGTGTGTGCCTCTGTGTGTGTATATGTGTACAAACTTCTACTCAGCCTGGACTTGCTACTGTTGAAAGAGTAGATGGAGAAGGTATATGAAGACAGACCTCAACAGTGATGCCAAACAAAAGTCAGACATACTCAAATCAGATTCTGTCGTTTAACAGGTACATCTCTCAATAAGCTTCCTCCTGTCCTGTGCTGAATTTCAGTTTTAAAATGCTCACCTATGCATAAAAACCACAGCTCTAAACAAAACACATCAGTATGAGGTCTAATATTAGTGATGTTTTAGACAGTAGCTCTGTATTTCACTTAACGTGTTCCTTTGCTGTTGGTTAATTGGAATCATTAGCACAAATGTCACAGTTAATTAATTTAATTAGTTCTTAGTCATACATAATAGTAATATTGTCTTTCAGAAAGCCAAATGAAAAAATGCAAGTGAAAGCAGCGTTTTGGTTTGATTTCCTTTTGGTGTAGTGTAGGTCTACATAACTGAACATAACTGGAAATATAATAGTTCTTAGGAAAACAGTTTTTTAACAAGTAATAGCTATATTTGGATGGAAATTCCTTCAGGGTATTTCCTACTACACCTAAAAGACAACACAGTCATTGGTCCCAGCCAGCACAGGTTTATAAAGGGCAGGTCCTACCTGAAAAACTTAATTTCCTTCTATGACAGGTTTACCTGCCTAGTTGATCAAGGAAAACTAGTTGATGTAATCTTTCTGGATTTCAGCAAGGCCTTTAATACAGTCTCTTGTAATATCCTCCTAAACAAAATGCCCAGCATCCAGCTGGACAAACCCATAAGGCAGTGGGCGAACAATTGGCTGATGGATTGGGCTCAAAGGGTCATAGTGAATGGGGTTACATCAGAGTGGCAACCAGTCGCTAGCGGGGTTCTACAGGGCCAGTGTTCTTTAATATCTTCATAAACAACCTGGATGCAAGAACTGAGAGTTTACTAACCAAGCTTGCCAATGACATGAAGCTGGGGGGAGCTGTTGATGCTCTTGAGGGCAAAGAGGCTCAGCAGAGGGATCTAGACAACTGGAGAGCTGGACAATCGCTAAACACACAAAGTTTAACAAGTGCAAGTGCCGGGTTTTGCACCCTGGATATACATACAGACTGGGGAGCAAGAGGCTAGAGAGCAGCGCTGCAGAAAGGGACCTGGGGGTTCTGGTCAACAGCAAGTTCAACATGAGCCGACAGTGTGCTCTGGCAGCCAAGAGGGCCAACCATGTGCTGTGATGCATCAAGCACGGCATTGCTAGCCAATCTCACGAGGTGATTGCCCCGCTTTATTCTGCAGTGGTGGAGCCCCACCTTGAATATTGTGTGTAGTTTGGGGCACCACAGTATAAAAAGGTCATCAAACTATTGGAGAGTGTCCTGAGGAGGCCACAAAGCTGGTGAAGGGTCTAGAGGGAAAATCGTATGAAGAGAGGCTGAAGTCATTTGGTCTCTTCAGCCTGGAGAAGAGGAGACTGAGAGGAGATCTCATAGCCGTTTACTGTTTCCTCACAAGGTAAGGAGTAGGCACTGATCTCTTTTCTCTGGTGACCAGTAATAAGACTCAAGGGAGTGGCAGGAAGACTTTCCAGGGGTGGTTTCGGTTAGATATTAGGAACAGGTTCTTCACCCAGAGGGTGATGGAGAACTGGAACAGCTCTCCAGGGAAGCAGCCACAGCACCAAAGCTAAGAACATTCAAGAAGCATATGGAAAATTCCCTCAGACACATGGCGTGTTGGGATTGTCCTATGCAGGGATAGGAGATGGACTTGGTGCTCGCTGTGGGTCCCTTCCAACTCAGGTCATTCTATGATTCTATGATTTGTCTGTACTCATAAGACACTAATTCACATTGACATTGAACCGTATATTTATCTTTGAAAGTCTGAATCTTTTCATGGAACCCAATGGCACTATTTGTGAAATTAGTTACTTTTCTGTATTGAGGTCTTAGTGTATTCTGATTTTATTCTATATTCAAACATAATGTAGAAATTTTGAAAGTTTTTACCATGGAATAGAAACTAGATAATATTCATGCTCTCACTTTTATCTAGCTATGGAAGCTGCACAAAGCCTCCCCTATGTTCTAACACTTTTAAAATTTCAGACAAATAGAAAATGTAGTCTATGTATAGATGATTCTATGATAGCAACTCCTTATACTAAACAAAGTGTTAAGTATAGATTTTTCTATTATAGAAACTTCTTAAAGTAAAACATTATAATGTATCTTTCAGCGGTTTCAGACCATCACTCATATTAATAGAGCTGAAGACTATGGCTTGCTTTTGGGAAATGATCTCCCCTGAAGATAGGCCAAACTAAACACACCAAAATATAGTGAGGAAAACAAAATAGCTTGAGGTCACAGAACAAACAAATGTCCAAGACAAGCAAAGGACTGAGAGACTCTTTCTTATAGTTAGAGAATTTACAGTGTGCCAAATCTAAAACCTTTCTTATTTGTCAGACATTATAGCATGCTTCCCTAAGGATTTCAGTATCAGTATTTGTTGTGTGGTCCGTTGATGTTCAAATATTTTCTAAGGTACGGCTTTATGTGCCAACTACCACACATTAATATAAAGTCCTAGAGTTATGTTGAAATATTAG
The DNA here is from genome assembly GCA_033558235.1 of Neomorphus geoffroyi. NCBI lineage: Eukaryota > Metazoa > Chordata > Aves > Cuculiformes > Neomorphidae > Neomorphus > Neomorphus geoffroyi. The sequence goes on from JAUMJM010000005.1 coordinate 1,304,814, forward strand.
GTAAAATTCCTGCAGAATTTCTTGCAAAACAAAAACATTCAGGTGGCAGCTTTATGAAGGATCAAATTGGTTTTTGCTTTTGCACACTATGAGCACTTGAAATCATTAGAGGCCAATGAGAAGTCATGAAATTCAAGAATTTAAGCACTTACGTCTCTCTATATAAAGATTATTGATTTTAAAAGTATTCAATGTTTACTTTGTAGTAAATAAAATGAGATACTGAAGTAGTCACGATGCTATAGACTAAACATGGAAACAGATCAAATTTAATGATCATGAGAAGGAAGTTAAAAAAATTTTACTACTTATTTAAACACACATGGCTGTGGAGGAGGAGACGTAGTAGCCTTTCTGAATGTACAGTTCTCATCTGATAGCTTACAAGTATATTGATGATTCATACAGAATGTCAAAATTTAATATACCTTATAAATTAAATTGAACCTTCAATTTTGGTAATTCTCATAACGAGAAAAAAATCCAATAAAATCAAGCAAGTTTCCTATAATATGAAACTAGAGAATTTGTATTTACCCTTCAGCCTTTTTAAAATACAGTACATTTATTATGTGTTATTCAAAGTAATAGAATTTTCTTTTTCATCTGTAATGTTTGCTTAAAAATATAAAGAGATAAAACCCCCCAAAGCCCTAAATCTTGAGGAAATTAAATATGAATTGTTGGCAGTAAACGTTACTTTCATACTTTATCACCATTCAGAGTTTCACAAAAAGATTTTTAGGAAATATTAGGAAATACCTCCCATTATGACATTTATGTGGAGAATCTTTTCACTGTCAAAATAAGTACTCATGATAATTTCTTATTTGTTAAATGATAGCCTATGTATTTTCAACTTTTTGATATTTATTTCACCGTATTTAAGACAACCTGAACATGGCTTTATTTTTATTCTGGGGATAAAATTATAGTAATATGAACATGTTATACCACGTTAGAAATTTCTAAAGAACATGACAGATGAATCATTTCTCTCTCCCTCTCTCTTCCAGTTCTCCCTGTCCTCTCCTCTTATGTATTTTTGTAAAGAGTTTTTTGTGCTTCTGCACATCTGTTCAACTACGGTGCAGGAAAAAATTCAGTAGTTTTGGTTTTGGGTGCTAGGTGGATGATTTTATATTGAGATGAAGCCTACATGCTTTGAAACATGATTTAAACCATCCAGATAAAAGCTTAGTCAAGAAAGATGGTAAAGGTTATTTAATGTGTGTTTTTTCCTAGTTTATCTTTTATTTTTTCCCTTTATATTCCTTCTCTGTGTCCTATTTTACTTTCCAAAAGAAGTATTACTACTGGATATTAATTATATATAATATGATTTCCATAAGGTCAGTGACTGAGATACTTTAAAGCAAAATGTTATAATTATAATTATGGTAAGAAATAAATTTTGGATGTAAATTATGTGACGTGTAAAACGTGATCTCTCACTTCTCTTGAAACAGAAAATATATCAAAAACTTTCCATGATAACATCTTTCTGGGAGAATCTGTACAAAAGGAAATATAATTTCAAATAACATTATCATACCTTTCTTTTTTGTTTGTTTGATTTAACATTTATTATTGCTTATTATTATTATTATTTAACATTTCACTGTCTTCTGAAAACTGCATTATCTCTGTTTGTTTGGGGTTGGAGGGAGAGGGTCCTCATTTGTTCTTCATATATGTAGATCTTTATGAAGAAAATTTTAGAAAGAAAAAATGAACTTGAAGTTCCCTAAAGAGACAAATGTAGACAAAAAGCCACCAAGTCCGTAAAAAAGATAGTCAGTGAATTCAGCTGTAAAAGCCTGGTGAAAATTTCAGCACCAATTCTGTTATTTATTCTCCATAGGCTTTGAAAGGAGAAAGGTAGTACATTTTTTCCTAGAAAAAGATAGAATTGGCAACAAAACCTGGATCCTTATACTTCATAAATGAGTTTTTAGCACACAAAACAGAAGCACTTGATTCTCAAAAAAACCAATGTCTTACGTGTATAAAGGTTAAAGACACCACTTTCTTGTAAGCAGCAGAGACAATTTTGTTTTGAAATGTATAAGTAGTAAAATACTTTGAACAATGATATTTTTCGCAAGTAGTCTGACACAGCAGAAGAAATCTAGAAGAATGTCAAGGTTTAACTAGTCTTTCAGAAAAGCTTCTTAATAAATTTAGTTTTGGGCTTTGAATTTTTGAGTTACATACATGACACATAATGGTCCAAACAAAGAAAAAGGACTTTTTTGCCACTCAGAACCCAAATGAAATAAAGTATGTTCTCTTTCTCTTGAAATTGTTCATCCTCATCCTCTCTGCCTAATTCTGCTTAGCAAAAATCATACAAAGGTTAGAGAAAAGTAATTTCTTCTGATTATTCAAGGGTGATGGTGCAGCATTAGCATAACTTACCTTTATTGCAGAGTCACAAACAGTAGATTGTAAAAAAAACTATCTTATTGGCATTTTTTGCATAGGGTATTACTCATACTGAGAAGAAAACCTTTAAATGGGATAGTCAGCTGTTCTCTGGACAGTAGTGAGAGGTTCTGTTGCACCCTCAGTTGGAGCTGGTGAGTCTCCCTGAACCACTTTTTTTACTCTCTTCTCATTACCCTTCTAATCCATGGGCTTACATTTCTGGGTTTTGTTGAATCTAGCAGCCCACTGGTGGTGAGAGTGCTGCTGCTCCGTGCTTCCGGTTCCAACTAGTACCATGGTTGAGTGTGTATGCCCAGCAGGCACAGAAATAAACACATACAATATAGGCAAAAGCAAATACACATGTACTTGTTGATAGCTACACAAATCAAGACAGACACACAGGTGCAATGCACACTCACAGAAACACAAACAGGAGCAATCTTCTGATTCTGCTTCTCTCCATGTCTGATCAGAATGATGATATGCCATTGGGACACCTTTTTATATAGATAAAGACTATAATATACTAATTATAGAATCAGAAGATATCTCAAGTTGGGACCCATATGAATCATTGAGTCCAACTCCTTGCTCTTCACAGGACCTCAAATCATATGACTAAGACCATTGTCCAGATGTTCCTTGAACTCTAGTAGGCTTAGTGCTGAGATTCCCTATGGGCCTGATCCAGTAATCAACCATTCTCCCAGTGAAGAACCTGAAAAATCCCTTCCTGGTGTGACAACTGCCCCACTAAGCTCGGTGTCATCTGCAAACTCGGTGAGAAAGCACTTGGTTCTCCTGTCTATACCATCAACAAAAATATTAAACACTGCTTGTCATGGATATCCATCTGTGCATTGAGCCATTGACCACTACTCCCTGAATGTGACCATCCTGGCAGTTCCTTATCCACTGAACAGCCCACCCATCAAATCCATATCTCTCCAATTTAGAGAGAAGGATGCTGTGGGCGACCATTTCAAAAGTTTTACAGAAGTCCAGATGGAGGACTTCTTTTACCACCGATGTGGTCACTCCATCATAGAAACTATGTTGAACAGGCAGGCCTTGCACTTGGTGAAGCCATGTTGGGTGTCTTGAATCACCTCCCTGTCTTCTGTGTGCTTTAGCATCGCTTCTAATAGGATCTGTTCCATGATCTTCCCAGAGACAGAGGTGAGGTGGTTCCCAGGTTCATCTTTTCTGTTATTTTCAAAAAGACGCACAATGCTGCCCTTCTTCCAGTCACCACAGACTTATCCTGACTGTCATGACTTTTCAAACATCATGGGAAGTTGCTTGGCAATCATATAAACCAATTCCCTCCAGACTCTGGGATGCATCTCGTCAGGTTTGATATGTTATGGTTCCTCAGGTGGTCATGAATCTGATCTTCTCCTTCAGTGGCAGGGGCTATACCTCCCTAGTACCCATTTTATTGTCCATTGATCCCGGAGGGGTGAGGAAAGCAGTTGTCAGTCAAGACTGAGGCAAAAATGTTGTTGAATACCTCAGCCTTCTCCTCGTCTGTTGATATAAGATTGCCGTTTTCATTCATCAGTGGGGTTACTTTTTCTTTAACCTTCCTTTTCTGGTTGACAAGTACAATGCAGATCCCTCCTTCATCTGGACCCAGACACCTGGTCTGCCCAGTACCTGCCTCTGGATGTCGGCCTCCCTGTTGTTGCAAGATATATGAGCCCCCAAGGGCACAGCCCCATTCTGATTTCATCTCCTTCTATGACAAAGTTACCCATTTAATGGATGAGGGAAAGGCTGTGCATGTGGTGTACCTGGACTCCAATAAAGCCTTTGACACCATTTCTCACAGCATTCTGCTTTAGAAACTGGCTGCCATCGGTGTGGACAGGCACCCCCTCTGCTGGGTTAATAACTGGCTGGATGACCGGGCCCAAAGGGTTGTGGTAAATGGAGTTGGAAACCAGTCATGAGTGGTGCTCCCCAGGGTCAGTGCTGGGTCCAGTCCTGTTTAATGTCTTTATAAACAACCTGGATGAAGGGATTCAGTGCACCCTTAGCAGGTTTGCAGATGACACCAAGCTGGGTGCAAGTGTGGATCTCTTGAAGGAAGGGAGGCTCTGCAGAGGGATCTGGACAGACTGGATTGATGGGCTGAGACCAACAGGATGAGGTTCAACAAGGCCACGTGCAGAGTCCTCCATTTGGGTCACAACAACCCAATGCAGAGTTACAGGCTTGAGGAGGAGTGGCTGGAGAGCTGCCTGGCAGAGAAGGACCTGGGGGTGTTGGTTGACAGCTGACTGAACATGAGCCAGCAGTGTGCCCAGGTGGCCAAAAGGGCCAATGGTATCTTGGCCTGTATCAGACACACACTAACATACGCACACTGACACACACTAACATACGCACACCGACACACACAGTGCACACACGTATACAGTGGATTCATTTGACAACGAGGCTAGATGCACAGTCCACACAGTAGCCAGCTCTGGTTCGTTGCTCTCCCCAGTTGCTTCCCATACACATAAATGCACATAGATGGGTTCCAGCTGACCCCAGCCTGTAGTGTTTCCAGCAGCTAGCTGGGAGTCTCCAGCTCTTCAGGAGTTTAACTCACTCCCATAATGCCCTGGTTCCCAAGTCACTTCACCTACTTACCAGCTGGTGCATCTTGGTCTTCACTAACCATAGCCACATTTTCTTGCACACCTGCCCTCATTCCAGGTTTTGTGCCACAGGCACTTGGGCCCCTGTGACCTCAGGTCCCACTTCAGCTGCTAGAACTTAGACTCCCTTACACACTTATCCCAAGTCCCTCATGCATAGAAAACAACCCAAGTTTAATAAGAAGATATGATAGACTCCTGAAATCAAGCACAGTGCACGGCCAGACCAGTGGTCTGACTGTCTTTTTTATCTTCTTATCCCTCTGTTTTCTTATGTTTGTTCCTCCTTAAATCATCTGTATTCTTTCTTTTCTCTGCTTTTTTTTCCTTCACTAAATATCCCACAGTCTTGTCCTAGATAATAATTCCTGATTCTACAGGAACTGTTTCTACTCTTTAAAACTTTCTGTGTAAAGCTTGGTCAATTCTACAGAAGACTCTGACAGGGGGAGTCAATGAGATGGCCAGATTTCTCACCTAAGGTGGTATCAGGGCCTGCTCCCTGCCCTGCGTTGACACCCTTCACAGATTCATTTAGTCGAGGGACACAGATCCTTTGATGCCTGCACGGAGAATTGGAGACAACAAATCTCCCAGGCTAAATCCAAACAATGTTTATTCTGAACACAGCCAAAATAACAAATCGGTATCTATTTTGGGCATAGCCAGACCAGGAAATCAGTATTCTGGGCACCGCCAAATATCAAACCTTATACTTGGGTGCACTCCGACTTACAGCTTCCCAAAATTTTCAACAAAAAAAGATTCCGATCTGTTCAGATCACAATCTGACACTTCAAGGCAGCTGAACAAAAAAAAAAAACCACTTGGATTCTATCCAATGAACAGTAGTGCCATGAAAAACAGAAGAAAAAGAGAGACAGAGAGGGGAATAAGAGTCGGGGGAAGGGGGAAAGAGGAAAACAGTCACTACTCCATGGGTCTCTGGAAAATGTGGTTTTCAGGAGCAAGGGGTCCTCTGGTCCTTTGGCAGCATCTTCTCAGACTGTTTCCACGTGGTGGCAGGCGCACAGTGCCTGCCTTCTTTGCGAGCCTCTATTTATAGGACATGTCCATTCTCCCTCCCCTAGCATGAGGGTGATCTTGCTGTGAAAGTTCTCGGATTGGCATATGCTTCTTTGTGGAAGTTCTGGAATTTGGGCTAGGGGCTCCAGGGTCACTGGCATTTTAACAGACCCTTGCAAGAATAAACTCTGCCTGAACCCTCTGGGTCTGCATGTGCAGTCAGATGTGGGGGGGCAGCACCTGCTGCTGCACCTCCTCCCTCTCCTCCGCAGCAGCACAGTCAGTCCAGCAGGAGCCACAGCACTCAAGAAGTCGTTAAAGACAGCAATGCAAGTAGAGTCCAATGATGTTTAAGACAATACAAGTAGAATTAGTCGATGTTTAAGATTACACTAGAGGTAGAGTCAGTCTCTACAGATGGTAACCAGCTCACAAACACGTACTAATACTGCTTGACTAGTAACCTATGAGTTCCATGGGATAACCTCTGGAACAATATGAGAGTCCCATCAAGCAGCTGCTCTCAAGTGGTCCACAGAGACCAACGGGATAGTAGCTGGACTTTACACCCTAGTGCACCCCAATTACAATTACAGGATAAGCCTCAGTTTCATCCTTACGACATTATTCTAACTTCAATTCCACGTAAATAACCACACCCCATGCCTACCTCTAAAGTGTCGTAGCAACTACAGACCTTGATTAGCTGAGCTGAGGTGAGCTGGTCTTTTGTTTCTCTGAATGGCTATATTGTATTCCACTTCCAACAACTTCTGCATAGCAGATATACTGCATGAAAACAGCCAACTTATCTTGTGAGCTAACTGCTGACAGTGCCCTGGAAAGATCAAGCAATAAGGTATTTTTACTACAAAACGAAGAAGTAGTACACTTCCACAGCTCATTTTTTATTTTAAAGCATGTTAGTAGTTAAGCTTAAAGGCAACCTGAGAGAAGAACATGTGGGAACAATGAAATTTTGAAGTGCTTTATGGGTCAAAATGTTGGTGAATTGAAAATCACATAATGTAAAAAAATAGAAAATGAATAGTCATGATTAGTTTGTCATTGACCTACCTGAGCTTTAAGTCTTTATAATCCTTAATAATTCTTTATGAGATCATAGTGTGTTATAGGTCAAAACTGTAAAGAAAGTTAATTTATCAAAGATCATGATCATATTAAAAAAAGTGTTTTGTATTTCAGAAAAAATATTAAATATTTGGGAATAATTCACTTGATTAGACATCTCTTGTTTCACAAAGTAAGAAAACCCCCCCCAACATCTCTTATGTATTTTTTGTCTTTATGGAAATGGACAAAAGAAAAGAATTTCAAAGACCAGAGACAACTTGTGAAGTTGCTTGCTTTTGGTGCCATATGAGAGGGAATATATTTTGAAAGAACAGAAGAAATGTGCCATGTATATGTTGCAGCCTGAAAATCAAGAAGAAAAGAAATTCACAGAAGCATTTCCATATGAGAAGAAAAATTGCCTAGGAAGATCAATTTACAGTAGCTGAAGTATTCAGCTTCAAATAATACAGAATCCAGCACCACCAAAGTGAGTTATACTAGTTAAGGTGGTAGCGATAGATTGCCCTTTGAGCTTACTACAAAAATCACAAGCTGAAAAAAATATATAGTATGTAATGATAGGCTTCCAACATTGTGGAAAGTCTTTTAGGGTCAAAATCACAGGGACTACTTTCAAGTGAACTTCATACTTGTGGGTATTTTTTGTCACTATGGATACACCAGAAAAAAATAGATAAAAAGTTGTTCTTATTACTTATGTAGTACTCTTCAAACAAAAGGAAGGAGTCAAGCAAGATTTTCTTGACCTTTTTTTAAAATTAAAATGAAAATGAAATAAGCAAAGAAATAAGAGGCATCATTAAGGAGAACTTACTGAGTTTAGAATTAACTTCTAGATTCATTCATTCATTATAGTCTTATACTAACAATTTATTGTCTTAGGTTGTGAAATAGTTTAACCAGAGAGCACTAAATGACTTATATTCATTTAAATTGCTCTAATATCTAAATCTGAGTTGTCCAAGAGACCTAAGAACGTAAGAATTTTAAGGGTATTGCATGTTCAAGAGCTTCTCCTAGCTTTTGAAATTTCATATTTATAGGTTGCAGCTCACAGTAACACATGCTCACCATTATGTGGGGGTGTCCTGAAAACCTTTAGGCAAGAAAATTGATTTGTCTCAACTGGCAGGTAATATTTTAAAATTAAATACTGTACTGGGTGGTTAGAAACACAATAATATAAGACTATATAATTTTCATGTGTTTCGTTGTCTTTTTTCCTGAAAGAACAAAAATTTTCCATCTTAAAATTTACAGAGATATTTATATGTGGAAATCTCACAATCAAATGCATGAACAGGGTATTAGTGTACCCTATTCTTATGAATATTGTCAAGTTAAAAATCAAAGGCTTCCTTGTTTCCAAGACTGTACATGTATCATAATCAATTGACTATTCTAACATTAACTTGTATTATACTTTTCAAGATAAAGAACAATTTATCTTTTAGTTAATACAAACCACGGAGGGGGTGTGGGATTATGAGGCTCTTATTTAATGAACAAACACGGACAAGAAAGAACCCTAAATAATAATTCACAAAAATAAAATTGATATTTTTTCAATGTGTAATGACTTTCTTACCATAGGAGTTTAAATTAGAACGGATCATAATTTTATTTTTCTCACAATGTACTCTGTAACTTTGTTTTGTTTGGTCGGGTTTTTTTAAACTTGTAATATTTTAAATGCTGGCAAATACATGAAACTATGGTCCTTGGATATTTTATTCATTCAAGTGGACTGCTAATTCTTCACTGTTTTAGGAGACAAACCTCTCTGGTTTGGTTCTGGTATTAGCAAATAAAAATGTTTTCAACTTCATATGGTGTCAAAATCTTCTATTGTTTCTTATTAAAATCTAGAACCTTCACATACGCTTGTGATAACTTCTGCTTTATACCAGTCATTACAGTTGCAAACAAAATCTGCACACGCTTCTTGTTAAATTGGCAATAAAAGACAATAGTGTCTAAACCTGTAAGAATTTCATAAATAGAATTTCTATTTATTTAGTCAAAGCCAAAAGTCAATCAATAATCTAATAACAGAGCTGCAAACAGAAGCTACAACGATGATTAACAGCCCTGGCTGCAGTTAGTAGATTAGAAATTATCTTGCGTAGTTTTATTTTCTTTAAGTATTGTTAAAAAGTGATCTATGTGATTACTTTTTTCTGTATTATTTTCTATTTCTGTGCTAATGCACTGAAGATGGCTACAAATTTTGCAAGAGTGAATAAGCATAGCCGCCTACATCCCGACGAGACTAGTCTGATAGGTACATCTGTGTCTTTTTCCACACCTGTGATTCACACAATGTTCACTGGCAGGGTATTTTAGAGCCTGACCGCAGCTACTCCATTTTCCAATGAATCCTCACATATCTGTTAGTCAGAGGAAGCAAGACTGCACAAAACCTAGTGTTTACAACATTCACTCAGAGCAGAAAGACAACTAGTTTTCACCCCTGCTGGCCCATTATTTCTAAGCCTAAAATGTTTGTGAACTAGATTCTCCTTATCCTGTGGTACCTACTATGCTACAGAATCACGTTTTCTCATTTCCTCCATCTGATTGAATATTTATTTTATTGAAATAGAATCAGCTTCAGGTAGTCAATGAGCAAGCCCCAACTCAGACGGTCTCATAGCTTGTAGCGAAGGCTATTACAGCTAAACATCGAAAACTGATGAGATAGTGGACCTTGGATTTTTTCTCCTACCTAGAAGGATGATACTTAAGAGCAAAACCTCTAACTAAATTTTCCAACAGGTTAGATGTAAAGATGACCTACATGGAACAATGAGGATATCTCTTCCCTTACCTGACAAACAATGCAGTCCTATTCAGAACTTGTGCCTGTGCTTTCCAGAGACCCCTTCCAACCTTAGTGCTTATGTGATTGTATAGTTTTATGACTTAACTAAAAAAAACAAACACAAGGAATAAAAAATACAGGACAAAGAATTGTCCTCTATGAATCTCTCCTTTGAGATAGAAGATATGAAAACATAACACAGGAAACCCTATAGAGAATTGATAACCCTACACAAGTTAAAGTCGTTAGATCTGGCCAGTATTCAAGGGATTTGAAGTTCTACTTTTTTAAAAAAAAAAATCCAGCTGACTGATTCCTTCACAAACAGTTCTTCACCAACAGAAAAAAGGGTAGTTTTCACTGTCGGGAGATACTAATCACTTTGTTAAGTCTCTGATATGTAATATATCAGTGTAAATTAAAATAAAATGCCTCCCATGTAAGTTAAATTTTCTCAAAATAATTCAGCAGCTAATCCTAAGCAGAACTTTATGTTTTCTTTTAAGAGTTACATCACGCTAAGTAACAGCAGAAATTGATCCCACCTCAGCTTTACACTAGTTTTGAGAGGGCATTTCCTCCCATCTCTTCTCTTACTCAGCTGTTGAAAAAATTTCATCCAGACCACAGAATCTGGCCTCAGATTTTTTAACATAAATTACTTTATTACGATGTTCAAGAATATTTGTTCTAATTCACCTCACATCTTAGAGGAATAATTATGGAAGAAGAGTTCTTTTTATTTCAGTCATAGTAAAAGTGTTTACCACAATTTAATAGGAGTTGAATCAGAGTTCTAAAACAGTGATTTACTACACTTTGTTGTACTCCATATAATTTTAAAGCTGTAGTTCAACAGCGAGTAGGGACACTTCCTGACAATTCCTTATGTCATATTTTTTTGTTCTTGTCTGACTTTTTTTCCTATTTTTTTCTTTTCACACTTTGTTTATATTTTAAATGAGACTTCAGAAACAGTTTAACTTTCTTTAGCTTGCCACAAGCAGATCTATTTCTGGAAATGCAGAGACTGCTGTGAGGAGTAAGCCTCTGAGTGAAACTTTACTCTGCTGGGAATTTTTCAATAACATCCCAATGCCTGCTTCTGGCAATCCACATTTCATTGTTTGAGAGCACATACTTTCTGTTTACAAATGAGTTATACAGAGTTTTAATTTGATTTCCCTAAAATACAGATTCCTGTTGAAGAAGCAGTTTGACAGACACTAAGTCCTGTAGCTATGTATCTTTCAGTCATACTAATTTGTCTTCTATTTTTAAAGTATGTGAAATTTAGACTTAAGAAGATCGTAGATGGGTCACTTGCAGTGCAATCTTGTAGTTAGCCAGGAACCAGTTTTTCATAACTGAGAACTGATTTACTGAGAGAAGAGCAAAAGATTTACTGGAAATAGACAGTATAGAATTATGAAAACAGAAAAAATGAATGAAAAATAATATTCATTTTACAGATGCTTATTCAGTTTGATCCCTGTGATAGTAGCTATTGTAAAAATACTAAGCAACAAGCATTGCTTTTAATTGCCAAACTAAAGCATATTATAAAATTTGTTGGACTAAATCTAAATGCTATAAGTAGATCTAAGAATTGTTGTTAGGGTAGTTTTGGAAGTATATGGAAAATTTCCTTTACTTTACAACACCTATAGCTTTTTTTTCTGACTTTCCTTTTGCTGAGGAAGAAGTTTTGGTTTTACTGCTTCCAGAGGGTTCATCTTGATATGTTTTCATATAGACTATTAGATGTGTTTTCTTAACATAGTCCTAGGACTCTAACCATCTTAATCAAAACGTAAATTCAAACATAGTTGTAGCTGTTAAAAGCATGCAAGCCTTGAGGAAAAAAAAGTTACAACATTCAAACGACCGCTGTTTTCAACTGTTTGGTAGATGGAGGAATAAATGGGGTAGAGAAGTGAGCAGAAATAGACTCAAAATATCTACTGAGATAGTAAATTTATTTTCAAATATTAAAAATACTTCTTCCCTCCTACAATAGATAGAGTGAATCAAGAAATCACGGGTTAATACTGTTAATTATGAACAAAATATACACACTGCTCACCAAAACGAAAGTTTGGGGGTTTATTTTTGTTTTGGTTTGGTTTTTTCTGTTTTGTTTTTTAATCTACCTTATCCCCAGGAAAGCTACACACTCAACTTGTCAAACTGCATCTGAGCAACGTGCTTAGTTTTAGTGGCTGAACCTATAGGAGCAGCAGCCCACAGTCATAAACAGAGTGATAATCAAGATGCATAGTGAGTACATGATTAACCAGTTTCACAATGAAGAGTCAGAATAGAAAAAAAGCATAAAAATATTTGATGCTAACTGAAAAAGAATAGCTGCAAATATTCACAAAAAAATATTGGTATTTTAGAAATTCTCTATCTGTTAGGAAAAAAATTTAACTGGAAAAACCCCACCAATTATTTGGATGTATTCATTCTTTTGACATTTTCTCTGAGAGTTCATTATCATCTTTACCTATTCTCTTAAATGTTCCTGTGCTATAAGCAGTTAGACCGGCCACTCCACGTTTTCTATCTATTCCGAAAACAGTTGCAACTTGTTTTGCTCTCCACAAGTCCTCCATCTTTGCTGGAAGCCAACACATAACTATCACTAAGTTGAAATCACTACAATTAGAAAGGTTTAAAAAATATTCACAGAAAGTTACTTGGCATACAGAGTAAAGCTGCAAGTTATAGTGTGGTCTTCACACACTCCAGGGTCAGGCAATTGGACCAGATGATTGTTGTAGGTCCCTTCCGACTGGAACCATTCAGTTCTATTCTATTCCATTAGAAAGACAAAGACTTCTCCAAAGGACAAAAGTAAAAATAAATGTAATAATGTAGACATGGAAGTGTGATGTGAAAGTATGATATCTTTATTCCTTTTCATATTACCAGGTATTTAAAATTATTTTCTTTAATTATGTCAATTATAAATCTTCTATGAGGCTTTTTTCTATCTTTCTTTTTTTTTTTTTTTATTTTAACCTCAAAAAAAAGCACTGTGTTTGTCTGAATTCAGAGTGAATTTGTATTTTCTGGAAGGAAAAAATCCCCCAAACAACCATAAAACCAAATGCAAGTAAGGTTATATCATTTTAACAGAATCATAGGAATATTTTGATTGGAAGGGACCTCTTCATATCATCTAATTCACCCATACTGCTGGGTCACTTAGAGGGATTTATCCAGGAATGTGTCCAATAAAGTTTTTAATTTCTCCACAGACAAGGACTCCACAACCTCCCTGGGTAACCTGTTTCAGTTTGAACACCTCCACAGTAAAAAAAAGGTTTTTCTTGTATTCAGGTGGAATTTCATGTATTTTAATTCACATTTATTGCCTCTTTTCCTTTCACTAGACATTACCGAGAAGACTAGCTCTCTCATCTTCATTCCTGTCCATCAGGTATTTTTTCATTTTGACAAAATTTCCCTTCAGCCTTCTGTTCTCTAGGCTGAATACCCCCAGCTCTAAGCCTCTCCTCTTACAAGAGATATTCCAGTCCCTTCAACCTTCATATGGCCCTTTTCTGAACTTGCTTCTGTGAGTCCATACCTCTCTTGTACTGAGAAGCCCATAAAGGAACACAGAATTTTGGTCCTCAGTAGAGAGGAAGGATCATCTGCTTTGACCTTCTGGCAATGCAGCAGATCTTATCAAAACATGGACTTCTTGTACGAATCAGTCAAAAATCACTGCGGCTCATGTATTAATTGATGATGATATACCATTCACAGATAACTACCTTTTAAGAGCAGACATATATTGATAGTTGAGAAAAAACCTCGTAACTCACCAATCAGGCTGTCTTTGGCCAGCTAATTAAGGACATATCTGCTGTTCATGAATTAGACTAGATGACTGAAGGAGCACTTGCAGTCTGTCCATATACTGTGATGCAAAGGAAGTGGGCAAAGATATGCTCACAGTAAGGTATTTTGGCTTATTGTGAGAGTCTAAACTGCACATGGCTTGTGCCAACAGGTATGGGACATTCTCACTCTGTGCTAGAGAATAGAATAAATTTATTTAACATATCCCACAAATATGCAGGACTACAGTTAAATGAAATTGATTAGATTTTATGAACTATTTCAGAGGAATCTGTATCCCTCTGTCACTGCATGATGTTAGGAAGTTCTTATTCTGTTTTTCTTCCATTCCTCATTTTTTCTTATATACACCTAATTTTTATGGAGAAGCAGTTTTCCTTGTAGTTCACACTGCCAATGATTATTTCCCTCTTCTTGTTGCACCACCCATTCTTTATTCCTTTTATTATCATTTTATGTTTTTCAAGACGACCTTCATTACTATTGCTTAATAGTGGGTTAGAATGGATACAAGTCAAATATTTCATATTAGATACAATTTTAACTTTTAGTTTCTTGTCTTAGAGGTTTCCAGCTGGGTTGTTTGAGGACCTTCAATTGCCATTCCCATTGCCATTACTTTTGTGAGTACAAATAGATACAGAGGTATACTTTTTTCTCAAAGTAAAAATAGCTTATGAGGAACCAATAATTTAAAACTAAAATCAGAGCATCTCATCAAGGGGTAAGCAGATAAATTTATACTTCTGGTATGGACATTTCTTGAATTTAAAGGGTTGCTATGTCCTGTCAGAGGATACGGAACACATGATGCCTCTTGAACATCTTACGTACAGCAAAGAGTGCCTGAAAAACAGACTAAGACTCTATGACAAAGAAACAAGCAAAAAAATAAAGAAAACCCATGCTTTGGCTACTGAGTAATGGTACCCTACATGGGTTAAAAAGACTTTGGTCTACTGCTTAAAGCATTACCAGCTACACTTTTAAAATGATAGATGAGCTTTTTAGGTAAGTACAAATTATACAATAGCTGGTTTTCAGTAGATACGTTGTTTGTTTATTTGTATATGGATCCAACTTGGAAAAATTATCAGTAGGGATAACTTCTATCTTATCTACAAGTGGAGACTCTCTTAACCACCATAAATGTTTCCAGTATCTTCTTAGATCTGATGTTATTTTAGACTTCTGAATTAACATTTTCCCTAACTTCTATGTTTGCCTTAAATTCATCTTCTAAGCATTCCATTCTGCACTTCTGCACAGAACTACTCTGTTGGGTTTTTTTCTTGTATGTTTGTTTGGGGATTTTTAATGCGTAGGTCCTCAGTCTGTGTTGTTAACTATGTATTTTTCTTTCTTACTGAGCAGCCATTCTGTTTTAACTTTTACTTCTTATTCCATTATTACTTTGTATTAATTTTGGAACTAGAAAAAGGTAGGTGCAAGTGATGAAGCCTCATCTCTACAGAAAACAACACTTCAAGTTTTTATAACCTGCAAAGGGGACACATGGTATCTACGGCTGCATTTTCAATAGATAGTTTGGGTACAGTGCACAAATAGCTCTTTCTTTTTGCTACAGCTCTGCTTTCTTCAAATTAGAGTAAACTACTTTTCATCAGTATGCTTAGCTCACACACAGAGTGAATCAATTTGTGTCAGAAATGTGGGTTGTATCCATGCATTTGATAATGTGAGTGCTTTTCTTCAGAACCATATGATATTATGAGCTGGCAAGGCAGAAACAGCAATTATTGTCTCCAGTGAGACTAGGGGAAATTTTAAAATCTGAAAACAAAAGTCTGAATCTTTGAGTCAAATGTTATTTACATATTAATATAAAGATGTAAAAGCCTGATTTCCCTCTCAGTATGCAAAGACATTGGAATGCTTTCAAAAGTAAATGCCTTAACAAAAATTTTAGAATTTATGACAAATTACAGAATTAATCAGATTCAACAATTTTATTCTCTCTAAATTTATCCTGAAAAGGAGATGAAAACATTTGGGACATTTGTTAAGAGACAAGCAAGACCATCTGCTATGGAAAACATGCCATTGTGCAGATCATTGGGAGAATAGCTTTAAGGGACATTCAAAAGAATTTCTACATCAAACTGAGTAACGACTCACAAAGTAAAAACTCATGGGGTTTAAACAAGGAGGGGATACGTGCAAAGTTAGGCCTAGGAGAGAAAAGACTGAGAATTTTGTTTATTCCCTGATGGTAAGCAAACCAAGAGTTTCATTATACTGGAAAGAAGGATTCTAGTTCAGATTTTTTCTCTTTCACGTATTCCCTTAAGACATTTTCCATGCTTCAGTGATTTTTTGTTGCTTGTATCAAATCAAAATTAAAAAATGGCATTTCTTGAAGCCATTATTTAAACATCGCAAACTATACACCAAAAACTGTTGCTGGTTTTCCGTATGTGCAACTAGTTGTGAAAAATGTTATAAACAGATTTTAAGTGGGATTTTAATCTTTACAATTTATATCCATTACTTAGTTTTACCAACAGAAAAAGGACTGATGCAAGAATAGCGGTAGCCTTTTCAATATTCTTTTGACCAGCATTTCAAGCTTCTAAGAATCCATCCAAGCAGCATCATAACAAATTAAATAAACTGTAACCCATCAATAGATGTTGCAAAAATAAAGAAACACAGTTGATATTTCAGAATACCTCAGCGTTTCATTATGACATGGGGATTTCATAGCATGAAAAAAATGTCTTCCAAAGAGCCATCAGGTCAGTTCATGACCCTGATTTCTGTATTTTAGTGGCAGAATTCATCAGGAAGAAGGAGAAGTGTCACTGGTTTCTGTTGCCTTGGCAACCTATGTTGCCAAACAACAGTCAGCATACCTTCTAGCAGGTTCAAACTTTCAGGCTGCTAAGAGACTGACTGCAATTACAGAAGAAACAATACCTTTTGCTGGAAGCTTTCCTGATAGCAAAACAAGAGAATATTCTGCATATTTTTCACCACCCTCGATGCTCTCTCCCATTTGCTTTTTGTTACAGGTTTTGGTAGCATTAGCTGTGATTAATCTGCACTCTAAATGCTGTTCTAAGTCTCTTACTTTAGTTGCTTAATATTTTCTCATATCTCCACTTCATGGTACTTTTTTACTCATATGGTCTTTTTTACAACAGGAAATTTTGGTGAGGTTACAGAAGAGAACAACTGACTTTTTTTGTTGCTTAGGGTTTTTTATATTTTTTTAATTTAATTTGTTTGTATTTTCTCTGCTTGTGGGTGCTACAGTTTTAAAATATTTTTAATAACAATAGGATAACCGTGTGGGATTAGGTACCTCTAGCTGCAGGGAAAATTTAAGGATAAATACAGCTGTTCCTGTAATTGGCATGCCAATATAAACTGCCACTGGTGGGATGGAGCTTTAGACAGGCCAGTCTGAAGCAGATGGTGTAGAGTTTCTGGTCTAAGACACACTATTATCTACAGACACCCAGGTAGGAGTTTTCTGATCAAATGTATATGCCTGAATTTAAACTAATTGCCCTGGGTCATTTTTGTTGCCAATGAAGAGCTATAAACACTGTTAGGAAGAAATTTGTTTCTACCTAATGTAGACTAATAAACTAGGAAAGATGAACTGTGCCTTAGATGCTTGTACCTCTCTTCATTGGCTATAAAAGAAGCTTGATGCCTCTCTCAGACCCAGAGGTCTACTCACTATCTGAAACTCAGCAAGATCAATCCACTTTTTGTAAGGTTTATGGAGTCCCAAGTTATCATTGTCCTGGCCATTAACGGAGTCCCATTTTGTGACTCTCCTGGCCAAATATTTTCTGTTCTCAGATTAGTAGACTCATTAATCACTCTCAACCATGTGTTAAGTTAATCAAAAGTCATTCAACTTGCTTTAAACTAGCAGGCATTTGGATTTGGATCAAATTCTATGGGAAGGACCTTCTATGCTTTTCGTTCCAAATATCTGTACTATTTCCTTTGAGTTCCTTTTAGTGCTGTGTGTAAGTTGTGTTTGGGCATTAACTCAAGATTGAAATGTACAAATTAATTTGTCTTCAATGCAGCTGTCTGCATGTGAGCTGAGTGTCTAAACTCTGATTATAATTGGTGGAAATATGGGGCCGAATGTAGTGCTAACCTGTGGGCAGCCTCTGTCATTTCACGTTCCATACAGTGAGAAAAACATCAACGGGAGCAATGGAAGACCTGTGCCATGTTGATCCAGCTGGAGGCAAAGTGATATGCCTAGTTTAGGATATCTAAAATTAGACTGAACATAAACTGAATTTTTATCCTAGTAAGATGTTCGATTTATCGGACATAGATATGTGTTTTCAAGGGAACAAAATAGATTGTTCTGCTTCCACATCATGCAATAGTTTTCTAACTACTGATAAAAAAGATAATGGTGTATAATTCACACCAAGCAGAAAGTTATAGCATTCCAGAGTTAAGGTTTTTATTATTTTTTATTGTAAACAATTCTATCCAGATTGGTTTGGTGACAGAGTTTGAGAAGGAGGAAAAGAACTCATTGAAATAGATTACAAAAGCTGAATGTTAATTAATTAGCTGGAGGTCAGTTTTCTAGAACTGTGGCTGTTCTGGAAACAGTCAACTGCTGCTGAAATTAGTGAGTGTGCAAACACTCTCTATGGTAAGAATTAACCTAAAGGACCATCATGTCCTGATTTCCTACTGTTTTGTTTATGGAAAACTTGGTTTATGTTTGGCTACAAGTCACAAATAAATGAGTATACATTTGTTGAAAATGGTTCTGTTGTTTTCTATTAATTATTTAACTGTAAGAATTCAGTCCTGCATGGATGTACTACAATTGCTGTAATGCACTTCCAACTGTTTCTGTAGGAACCTGGTAAGGAACAAGACGAATTAGTTCTGTGTGTTTTCAACGTGTCCTCAAGCGAATTCCATTTTCTTATTTTTCTTTCTGCTTTCTGGGACACCTGGGTCATTTCTTATCCCTCCAGCAACCCTGGAATCTCAGTTGATGTAAATTGGCAAAGATCTGTTGATTTCATTAGCATTGCATTAATCTGTTTGAGCTTGGAGTAGCACCAGAGTTGTGGGAAATGACTGTATAGAACCACACATCTTCAATATATATTCAGGACATAAAACTCCTATGTCAGAGATATGGAAGCAGCTTTCTCTTCTGGGAGAAGGACTCACCAAATATGCACAGTACATTATACATGTATTTCAGAAATGTACTCTGTAAAGCATTGTGCCTGGTCCCTCTGGATTCAGAGTACTGACATTTACGTAATTCTTTTCTTTTATCAGTCAGTGATCACACAATGTTTTAGAGCACTGATTGTGTCTTTTTTCTTCCTCTCTTTAATCCAAAAGTAATCTAACTTATATTTTATATATATATATATATATGTTTTACTTCTTTAATCTTACTCATCAGTCTATTTTTCCTAATAAATCAAACACCTGTTTATATAAAGCTTCACTTTTTCAGACAGGAATTGATGCCAAAAATAAAAGATAAAATAAGGCACTGTTTGGCATTTCTCTCTACAATGGAAAAGAGAGAGGATTCCGATTTATGAAAATGAAATAATTTTCTCTGCAAATTCCAACTGTCCCATTCTACTACTACAATTGTCAATACTTATGTTTTGGACAGGAGAATTATTTCATACTACTCTTCTGTAAGATTCCAGACAGGAAACTATAGCTTTCTCCTAAGCATTCAAAGTTTTTTTTCTCAAAATTCCTCTCACTTTTCTTGCAAATAAATTAAATGAAAGTGGCTAAGATTGTGAAGTAGAAAATGCATAGAATCATTTTCAGTTTGTATTGTTTATATGTTTCTGGTGAAGGAATGCAAAAACATCTCTGATTATTGTTAAAGCCATCAATAGAACATCTGTCCAAATAAACTGTAGTAAGGATATATTGCTTGTGGAATGTCTGGAAGTTAATTGCAAGAAAATTATTAGAATTCATTCACATTATTTACTAAAAAAACCTAAAACAAAACAAAAAAGCAAATCTCTCAAGAAACCACCAAGAAAAGAATACATAATCAAAATAATAATACTTTACCCTTAAAAATTGTGCTGTCATGAAAATCTAACCAATTTGCTGACAGTTGTTGATTTTGTCAAATTTTTACTGTTAAAAAGTTCTAAGTTCTTCCATTCTTTTTCTGTACTAACAAAGAGTGGGGGAACAAAAAAATAGGAATATGTCCCATTTTGGATTTCTCATTTTGCTTAACCAGTTTCTAATCAAATTCCATCGAAATGTTGTATGTTATATCTGTTTAAACATTCATAAAATATGCCAGAGGTATATGGTGCTTGTTCACGGTTTACTATGCAGGTACTGAATGCTTTGTGAAAAAGGAGTGACTGTGGGATGCAGGACATTTGTCTTGTTTTAGCTAAAGCAGATAGGGAAAATGGGATCTTATGCCAAGGAAAGGAGGCTGCTTTGTTGTTTCCTCTAGAGCACCTCTGCCTGCTCACTGAAGGTTGCTTTTGGGGTACAGTGTAGGGGAAATGGAAAGAAATCTGTCCATTGCAGGATCCTGCTGCCTGGCTTCAGACTCGCAGGCTCCTCGGGTTATGATTAATCTGAATTGAGCTGAGGCTGGACGGATGGGATGCAAATGCGTATGGTTACTTGGCCACTCAGTGAGCCAAAAGTACCTGCTGAGCAGACTGAAAATTAATCCTGTTGCAAAAGGGCAGTTAGTATTAGACAAGAGAAAGAGGAGAGGACAAGACAGAGCAAGTGGGAAAGCTTTCATCAGCACTGAAGTGACACCAGTTTTGAAAACCTCCTGGAAACATGAGATATAAGCAGCAGGAGGGCTTTCCTAAAGCATGGATCAAGCCGACAGCGAAGCCTGACCAGTGACAGAGAAGAGGGGTTTTATGTTTCTAGAAATCACTGGACTAGCAAGCCTTGTAGAGGAAAGAATTTCTTACAAGGACATGATGGACAGTAATTTTTAAGTCTTTTTGTTTAATCTGTTTCACTTGAGAGGCTAGAATTTTCTCCATTTTTGTAGTCTACTTGGGATGAAATGAAAAAGTAGCTGAAGTGACTAGATTTGCCTGTGTATTCACTTTCTGGAAGAAGATGGATAATTCCACATCACAGCTCTGATCAACACCTCTTTTTGGAGAGTCGTATGCCCTAGTAATTTGTATATTTACTTTAAGGACAGTGAAAGGAAGAAAGACCACTTTCTTCCTTTCTGTCCTCTGCTAAAGCTCGAACTTGAGAATAGTTTGATTGCTTTTACATTGAAACTCAACAATTTTTGTGTTAGCCGTTTAACCAGTTCAAGCAGCCTTTATGCAAGTTGTATTTCCAACTGAAGTTTTAATACAGGAGAACTTAATAAGTTATAATTGTAGAGGCATGGTACTTACAGAGCTCAAAGCTATTAACAAGCCTTGCTGTTTAGGTTCATTTTCTCTAAGCCATGAAAACTGAGAGCTTTTTTGTTTTTAATAAAAAGACAAATGCAGAGGATTCTGTTTTTTTCAATACCATACTAAGAAATTTTAATGGGTCAATGTAATACAAAAATCATTCTTAGAGTACACAGGGCAGAAAAAAAGCTAATATACTCCTATATATTTTAGTTATTACCTACAACTCACTGAGAAAAAATAAATGAATGCAAGTAAATAAAAATTATATAGAGTGTCCTAAAAAACTTTCTTAATACATGCAGATTCAAGGACAGAGCTGGTTTAAATATTTTGAGTGAACATTTTATTAAATAAACTTAATGAAACAATCTATTTGTCTCTTTGTGAGCAATGAATTATTTTTTTTATTTCATAACAATAAACAGCAATTATGACAGACCATTTTGAGTCCACCTTTTAATTTTAGCTTCAACAAAAGGAGCAGAAAGAAAAGCTGTGTTCTTAACTAATGTGAATTGAAGTTACTGGTAGAAATTAGGTCTGGACAGTAGGAGAAAGGAAATCAGAATCTCATAGGTTCCTGAAGGACATAAGAATAAGAAATATGGCAAAACCCAGTATATTTGAAAGAATATCTGATGAGATGGAAGAAAAGAATAAAAATGAATATACGTACCAGAATTATATTAGAAAACAAATATGCTATAAAGCATTTTTTCCTACTACCTTTAAGCACAGTTTTAAACAAATGTCTCTGATGACTGATCTCCCTTCTGATTTCAAAATACAGTGTTATTTGCATTTTTTCACAACACTTGCAGAAGATTAATATTGAGAAGGAGAAAAACCGAAAAATAAATCATGAATATAGTAACCATGGCACTTGAAGTATTAAGACAGTTTAATTCAAACTAAATATGGCTCTTAACACACAAGATTCTAAAGAAACTAATGGGACTATTCCTTTATAAGGTTTCCAACTTTTATCATGAGGTGTGACTATCCTTTCGATCTTTTTACTTGCACACATTTAATGATGTTTAAAGAGGCTCTGCAAGCAGTATACATGCAGCTAAAGATATAAAATAATTATTTTTGGGGTAATACATGAAAAATGTATCTAGGATTAACGATCTTCTACACTAAACTTCAGTGTGCTCACCATCCCTAAGATGGCACTGAAAATCTTTCCTGCCTGTACAGGTATTAGTGAGGAGAGGAATAGTCAACTTCAACTGTTCCCTAAAATGTTGTTAAGTTTTGCTTCGTTGCTGATACCTTGATCTTGCTAGATTGCCACTCCCACAGAAATCATGGCATCAGGAACAAATTGACATTAATGACACAAACTAACTCTTTGGACTGTTTTGTTGTTTGTGGTTGGTTTTCTCTTTTTTAATGACAACCAAGTTGTGGTTCTCATCTTGAATATTTAAGCTATTAACACTCTCCACATCTGTAATTCTATCTCTCTCTGTAACGTTCCCATTCTTATCCTTCTTAGCTCCACTCCACATTTACTTAAAGCTCTTTCTCATTAGTTCACAATTTCCTCAAAAGTCTAACTCAAAAGTCTAGACTCAAAAGTCTAATTTACAATGCTGAGCTACATCAGAGCCAGGCCAGGGGTCGTTGTAGCACAGATGACCGGGCCCAGAAGAGGCAGGGGAGATTATAGCAGAGGTTACAGTAAGCGCAGCTTTTACGAGTGTTGAATTTTCACGGCTGGCCTGTACGCATGGAGTGGAATTGATTGCATGGTGACTCGGCTTCAATCCACTTGGCAGCAATGCATAAGTTAGATGCCTAATTACTGGAAGCTTCCCTTCTGTCAAGAGAGACAGAGAAGCTTCTCCAGGCAAAGGATTAGACCTTAATGGGCAAAATAAATATCTGTAGACATCATTCTTTCCCTCCTAACTCTCTCTCCGTAGAGGGAGCTTTGTCCAGAACCCCAAATTAGCTAAATTAATAAAGAAAGCACCTCTACTCCCTGAGATGACTACAGGTATTTACTCCCAAGAATTTCTTATTGGAAAAACAAGTATTTACTCAATTTTTCCTGATAACTGATTGATTCTCAAACTCTTACTTGTGTGAATAATTTTTGCTTCAGAGTAATTCTGCTGAAATCATTCCTATCATTTATGTAAGTAAGAAAAGTTACATAAATGCATTCAAACCACTTTTAAAAAGACTAAAACAGTGTCTGTTCTCTCTGGGTTTAGAATCCAAAGCCATTAACTGACATTTTGTGAGGCACAGAGTTGAATCAAGACTTCTCAGATGCATAAGCATGGAAAGGAGAGGGGTAAAGGGCTGGAGATAGGCTGAGACACAAACCTAGGACTGAAATTCCTATCTGTCTCAGATTAAAGGAAAACTAACTTGTGTATCTGAACTAGACAGGGGGCCTCTTTCCAAAAAAAACACCACCACCTTTGAAATTAATAGACTTTAATCAGGAAGAAATGTATAGAGAAGGATACCGGTTCTTAACTACAAATATATATATATATAACCAAAACCAGAACAGGACACACAATAACACTGTAACCAAAATCTTTAAACGAAT
The DNA here is from genome assembly GCA_033558235.1 of Neomorphus geoffroyi. Taxonomy (NCBI): domain Eukaryota; kingdom Metazoa; phylum Chordata; class Aves; order Cuculiformes; family Neomorphidae; genus Neomorphus; species Neomorphus geoffroyi. The sequence continues at coordinate 1,328,736 of JAUMJM010000005.1, forward strand.
TAAGTTCTATCCCTGCTCCTTTTGGTGCAGTTATATTTATGGACAGCAGGCAACAGGATGCGATGTTGCGCTCTGAAAGGCAGCGTCCAAAAGCGTTGAGAGGGAAGGAGTAGATGGGAGGTAGAGTAGCAACTCCTCTGCAGGTGGCAGTGAAGTTGGCCCCCAGGGAGTCTGCAGCAAATCCAGGTAGTGGTAACTGCTCTCTCTCTGAAGGACAGCACAGGAGCTGGGACTGAGTCAAGGAATCTCCCTCCAAGATGCCTCCACCAGCCCAGCAAAAACGGTGGCTCCCCACTCACAGCAGCCATGGAGCAGATGTGACGCCACCTGGAAGAAAACTCTCACCCCCCTCACCTCCATCCAGCCACCAAACCGGAACTCAGAGCAATCAAACCAGCCCCCTGCCAGCCATCCTGGCTCCCAAAACCCTCTGTGTTGGCAAGGGAGAGAAAAAAATCCCTGAAAGATTTTGAAACTATAACACTGTCTTTGTTCAGAAATAAGGACCTTGGAAAGTTGAATTTATAGTCTTGTTACCATTGTGGAGATGTGAAGGATGTTGACAACTGTGGTGCATGATATGGATGAAAGAAGTCATAATATGATCTTGATAAGTAGTCACAACCCAAACAACAAAGCAACCCTCGTGGCAACGAGTGATCTAGCATCTTTTGCCCATCAGCCTGACAGGTTTTTTGGAACCTCTCTGAACTGCTTACCTTCTGTCAGGAGCTCCTCATGGCTTAGAATTACTTGGAGGAGATCAGGACATGCACACCAACAAAAGTAGAAACCTTCTAGCAAAACCCCTGCCACATGACCTCTGTGTTCAAGGAAGTAAAGCCCACTTTGAATACAGGATTTCTCTCTTAATTTGCGCAAGCCCTGAAAGAGAATATGTCATGCTTACCCTCCACTACTTCTTTCAGACCTCTTACCTAGATGTTTACATTCCCTGCACAGCTCTTCCACATGCCTGAACAGGCTGCATAACATACAGCCAGGCCATGAACCACCATGAATATGCCTTTGCAGCTCATACTCAACAGATTCTATGTGATCAGTGCAATATCCTGCTAGAATCCAGAGTAAAAAAAATCCTTTTACTACCTAAAGAGAGAGTAAGAGAGTAAGAACCCAGTGTGCCATTTTATGTTCAAATCCGATTCCCTGATCCACGTGATAAGATGATGATGGAAACTACATGATGAGAGGAAGGCTGTGGATGTACCTGGACTTCAGCACGGCCTTTGACACTGTCTCCCACAGCAGACTCCTGGAGAAGCTGTCAGCCCGTGGCTTGGATGGGAATGCTCTGGGCTGGGTTAGGAACTGGTTGGATGGCCAAGCCCGAAGAGTGGTAGTGAACGGTGTGACATCCAGTTGGGCCCGGTCCTGTTTAATATCTTCATTGATGATCTGGATGAGGGGATTGAGTCCATCATTAGCAAGTTCGCAGATGACACCAAGCTAGGAGGAAGTGTCGATCTGCTGGAGGGTAGGAGGGCCCTACAGAGGGACCTTGACAGGCTGGAGAGATGGGCTGACTTCAATAGCATGAGGTTTAACAAGTCCAAATGCCGGGTTCTACACTTTGGACACAACAACCCCATGCAGAGCTACAGGCTGGGGACAGAGTGGCTGGAGAGCAGTCAGGCGGAAAGGGACTTGGCAGTGCTGGTGGACAGGAAACTCAACATGAGTCAGCAGTGTGCCCAAGTGGCAAAGAAGGCCAATGGTATCTTGGTCTGCATCAGGAATAGTGTGGCCAGCAGGACTAGAGAGGTCATCATCCCCTTATACTCGGCACTGGTCAGGCTGCACCTTGAGTGCTGTGTGAGTTCTGGGCCCCTCAGTTTAAGAAGGATGTTGAGATGCTGGAGTGTGTCCAGAGGAGAGCAACGAGGATGGTGAAGGGGCTGGAGCACAAGCCCTATGAAGAGCGACTGAGGGAGCTGGGGTTGTTTAACCTGAAGAAGAGGAGGCTCAGGGGAGACCTTATAGCTCTCTACAACTACCTAAAGGGAGGTTGTAGTCAGGCAGGGGTTGGTCCCTTCTCTCAGGTGATCAGAGACAGAACAAGAGGACATGGTCTCGAGCATCTCCAGGGGAGGTTTGGGCTTGACATTAGGAAAAATTTCTTCACTGAGAGGGTGATTGGCCATTGGAATGCACTGCCCCAGGAGGCGGTGGAGTCACTGTCCCTGGAGGTGTTTAAAGAGAGATTGGATGAGGCACTTATTGACATGGTGTAATTGACAAGTAGGAGTAGGTGTAGGTGTTGGGTCATAGGTTGGACTCGTTGATCTCAAAGGTCTTTTCCAACCTTATGATACTGTGATACAGTGAAAAAGGATTTGTGTCATGGGGTTGTTTTTTTTGTTAGGTTCCCCAGCTGTTTCCCTCTGCAACGGAAAGTCAGACTCAAAGGTCCTCCAAGTTTCTTAAGAATCTGCCCGTGTCACAAAAGTGGCAGCTACACTTTTCTTTAACCTATTTATTTACACTCTTAGGTTCTAAGTCCTGATTTGTTTGCAGGACTCCTTACTCAGTCCCCTGACCCCCATACAAGTTGAGTCACTCCACCAAGAAAAGGATTCTTGAAGGGGAGTGTGTGCTGTGGGAAGTCACAGCCACTGTGGGGCCTCCTTTTCCTTCATATGGAGTGTTGAATTCCAGGAGAAAGCACTCATAGGAAAACCCTTGGATACTTTTAGAGAAAGGTGTGTTCTTTTGGCGTGCTGTCCTTGGTATTTCTTGCTTTTGTATCATTAACCCTGTGGCATGCATACTCTTCCTCGTTTTCTTCTATTTTCCATCATAGTCAGTTAGTTTCTCCTTGTGTGTTGTTTGGTTTTTTTTGTTGTTGTTGCTGTTGTTATTTATCCCTTTCCCTCCTCAGGGAGAACTCAGGTTTTGGTAAAGACTGGTTCTGAATACAATATTAGGAGCCACCCTTCTTCAGCAGGGCTCTGGTACAGAGATCGCATATCTGAGAACATTTTGCTACAGCCAGGTACATTCTGAGCCACACAATTGCCTAATTTACCCATGGCTGCCTCTGTCAAGCCAAGTTACAATTAGTTTCCTAAAAACCTTTCTCAGTTATAGGCTTACGAGCGTCATTTACTGCTGAACAGGCATGCACTCCGTAAATCTTACTCATGCAAAAGGTCTGAATAATTGCAATCATAAGTAAAAATTATGCGGATGAGTAAGGGTAGCAGGATCAGACCATTAATTAATAAATGTCAGTAAAGTACTTACAATGAAAGATGTTGTGGGAGTACAGTGTATTCTAATTAAAATATCAGATTTATTTCTGCAAGTTAGTCACAGATTTTTGAAAAAGATTACTGTTTCCAGAACTTAAGAAACTTGAGAAATATTTTCACATAAGCTTTGTTTATACTGAAAATTTGTATTCTATATATTAAACAGAAGTAAAGCAAAATATTGAAAAACATTAACTAATGGCTTAAGGCTGCCTGGAGGAGACCTGCTTTGTAGTCTGTCATTTTATGTTGCAATTTTCTGTGCAGTGTGTCGACAGACACTTATTTGTGACTCACGAAAGATTACAAATAGTGAGCAGTGCCCTGTAAAAGTTCTCAAAAAGAAAGAAATCAAAAATCCTTCCATCCAAAGCATTATTTGGCAAAGTCATATTTTTTGGGAAGAGATATTTTGAAGATTAATTAATAACGCCTCATTCCATTTAGGAATATAAGCACAAAGAATCAAAAAGAAATCTCAGGAATTACAGTTTTGCTTCTGATTCTCATTACTAGTTATATAGACTTGATTTCTGTGTATGCCGGCATGAAAAGTGAAAGAAAAGGACCGTGGTTTAAGCATCCCCCTGGATTAAAAAATAAAATGTGTTATTCTGCCACAAAATTACAGCATTTGCAAAATATTAAGCTTGGTGATACATTCAGATTCCCAGAAGGATATTTTAAGTGCTTTTGCAAAAAATGTTTTCCTCATCTTTCCCAGTATTAGAAAGAAGATTGTCAGATTAATAGAACAGAAGGAGGAGAAGTATCGAATACACTTTTCTAATGTTAATAAATAAATGCAACACATTTTCTGCTATGCTAGAAAAGTAGTTTATTTAAAATACAATATTTTATAAACTTCCTTTAGCTCTAAACAAGCATATTTCAATATTCATCTTTTCAAAGCACTTCTCCAATTTATAAATTTTTGCCAGAATTTTTCTTTTTTTTTTTCTATTTTACATAAATTATCATGTATTTGGAGTTCACATAAGGTAACCCCTACTCCAGAAGCAGTAACACCACGATCAGCAAGTCTATTTTAAGAGTGAAGTGCTACTTAACAATCTAAGTTGGAGGAGCATTATTTTTGTTACTATTTATTTATTCTTTTTTTAAGGAGGAAAATAAAATGTGCATGCCAGGTAGGATTTTAGAAGCTCTCAGAGCTTATTGTACATTTCTCATTATAAAAGGATAGTTCCCATGGTAACTATTACATCATTTGGCACACATGCTACCTGAGGAAAACAGAACAATTCAATAACGAAACACACATTCACCGTTGTGCTATGTGAATTGATTTACTTACTGCCTAATTACGTTTCTTAAAAACAGGAGACTGTATCAGTTTTCAGTGTCAGCATGACCACTGGCCTGTCAAAATTAACATTTCTGCTACCATTTCTTTGCAGCTCCAAACCACTCTCTGCCATTAACTTTTTAGATACCTTGACACTGTTCAACTATTATAGAAAACATAAACCTCCTACTCTACCTCTGCCATTTCTTTCTGCCTACTCACACATTTTTTCTGAATAATATTAAAGATTTTCTTAAAAAAAAAAAATAAAAGGAATGCAATTTGACTCCTAGAAATGAGAATATTTGCTTAAAAAATATTTCCTCAAAGCTAGCTAGACGCTTGCAAGACAATTTGGGTTATAGATGACCTTTACAGGAGTGTGCAAAGGACAACGAATTTTTATGTGCTTGTCTCCTACATAATACCTGCTTACAATTTTCTACACAGGTAGTACCAATGACCAACACAGTAAACACGTGTAAGCAAGAACGGATGGTACTCAATACACAGCTTTTCATATTGGCCAATATTTTGTTTCTCCTCCCACCTGTTTTCCACATTCTGTGAATGTTCATTTACTTTCTGCCTCCCAAACAGGAATCTCTCCTGAGTATCTGTCTCAGTTCTTTGGAATTTCAAGACCCTAATTCTTTTTTCTGTTTGTAACAATTAATCATTATCATCTTTTATCTGTGTCTAAGATTGAAATAATTGTCTTGACTCCTTCTTCTTAAAGTTTTGTTGCTGCATGAGACTTTTTTTGCTATAATGAGAAAAGTCCTTCTCTTCTTCTGATTTGTAATTTCTCTAGTGATTATTTGAATTTTGGCTTTTTACTAAATAAAGTTGGGAATATACTAGGACTTACCTATGCTTGTCAATATAGAACGAATGTAGGAAGGCTATTTAACTGCATTAATATTCATTGGTCTAGCAAATCTGATTTTTTTTCTTTTTTCAAATTTATGCCAGGGTACTTATTTTCTAAATATTTAAAACACATTATTGAAACACCAAAACGGACACACGATCTTCCCACAAACAACACAGCACTGAAAAACTGTGCGCCAATTCCACTATTGTGTTTTTAATATAAGTGCTATTTAAATTCATTCTTTTCCTGGGAAATGATTTTCTGATCTGTCAAAGTAAATAGGTACTGAAGAATGCAAAATTAATCAAGAAAATGGAAATTAGGTCTCTTTTATATTGTTTGCTATCAAAGAAGGCTCTCATTGTCACAGCAGACTAAAGTGAAGTCAAGTGGCCAAAGATAAGTGGAAGAATACAACTTAGAAGCAGTCAGAAACAGGCTTGGCTGAATAGCTCTTCTCTAAGACAGAGAAAGAGAGTATAATCTTTTGTTGGTGACTGAATTTCACTAACATTCACAATGCATTCTGATGGAAGTTCTTTTCTTTTTGTCCTGCATAGAGGAATTGCAAAAGAAATAGAGTCAAAACCTGCCATAGAATTAAGGATGTAATTCCTTAGCTTTCGAGAAGGGACTGTGCGTCTGAGATCTTCAGATGCAGTGAAATCCTTCCTTCTCAGTACACAGTACACACAGAGTTAAGATGGCTCAGTTTTGCAAATCTGCCAATTTTTTGTTCAATCCTGCATATGATTTTGTACTCATAAATATCTTACAAGGTTCTGCTTCCTGATTCCTCCAACTCCTTTACATCCCCCTTAAGTTTTAGTTAAAGCAATGTCTCAGTTTGAAACACTTATTTTCCTTAACTTTTTTTCATAGCTAAAAACACTTGGAAATCTTTTTCTATTTCATAAGAAGGTTTATAGGAACGAATTTCCTTACAACACTCCTAGTTTTGCTGTGCAGTGCCTTGTATTCCCCAGTTCTTACTCATGACCTTTCATACTGGAGAGAGATTACATCTAAACAGACAACGCCTCAGTCTTCAGAGAAGACTTTCACTTCAGAAAAGAGGTGAAATAAAAATAAATGTGGAAGCATCTTAGGACTTTCATTACTTTCAAAGGCCTGCAAGTCTCTAGTGCTTTCTTAACAAAAAAGGTGTCTGCTGAAATTCCTGATCATGCAGTCGTCTGACCTTGGTGGCATTCTTTCTTTTCAAATAACAAGATCTGTTTGTTATTTAGGAACGTTACTTAACTCAGTTGTTATTAGTCCCGCTACGCATGTGGATACTTGATAGATTGGCTCTGTTGCAACACAGAATATTTTGATGTTTAATTTTTCCTCTGGCGCTAGCCCCAGGAGCCGGACGACTCTTGTATCTTATGAGAGGTGTTGAAGAGGGAGCTTGTGTTGGTGAGATTCTCAGTCCAGTTAACACGAGACCGTTAAATCGGGTCCCTGCAATCACTGAGTAACTGATGAGGTAGTAGAATGCTGCGTCTATGACTACTTTGTTGTTCTATCCTGTCATAAATCTGCCCAGCAGTTTAAAGACAACATCTAGTTCCCATACCCACACAGAGCAGCAGCATTTTTCCAACCAGATGACCCCCAAAACCAAATCATGACACTACAAAACTACTTGTTTGTTTTCTTGATTTATTGATTTATATGCTGGGTAGATCATGTTGCATTTCTGCACGAATATTTGTGCTGATAAATGGGAATGTGTAGCTGGGAACCAGAAGTTTGAGCATCATTTTTGACAGCAGCGTGAATTTATTATTGAAAATATCTATGTATCTGTGATCTGACTCAGACAACTAGATCAAAAAAATTCTATACATTCCTCCTCAAAATCTCACCAGTTCTATTCATCCTGAGAGAGGATAAAAGGACTGACTTCTGAGAGGGAACTTCTCTCTTGCAATTAACCTCCCATTGACCTGAGAGGGCAAGAATTTCAATAGTCATTCCATACACTGTATAAAGCCAACTCTCCTTAACATAAGTCTTTGTTTATATTCATCCAAATGTAAGGACAACTAAGAGACAACTCAGTAACGCTGCCCTTCTTGAGCTTGTGCCACCCAAGATGCTGTTCTGAATGCTGTGATATTCAGAGAGTTAGTAAACTGAACTCATACTTCAGTTTAAAAGAGCTAGAGAAAATGTAATGTGAAATTCAATGTGCAAAACATTCAATCAAAAACTAAATTGCAACCTCAATTGTGGAGCAATTCCAAGAAAATGCAAGTCAGTCTGATAACAAGACTGCAGAGTGATGCAGGCTCAACAATTTATTTTTCTTCTTAGGGGATAAATGAAAATTATGTTCTCAATGCCAGGCATGTTCTATTACAAGCATAATTAAGACATTGATTCTGATCTAAATTAGAAATGTAAGGGAAATGGGAGAATAGAAGATTTGCTTTTGACTTTAATGTAGTAAATAATTTTATTATGTTATTCCCTTAAATTTTATCCTTTTTATTTTTATTATTATTTTAGCATAGTCTTACAATACAAGAAACACAATCTGAAGCATTTTCAAGTAAATTTTAATATTAATGAGAAGTACTGAAAAAGTGCATGAGCCTCCATCTTTACTTTGGTGCTGTGGGACTCAGGAATATTTCTCAAATCTCTGGTCTTTATGTGCTCTGACTTCATTTTGACAGGATGGTGGAATGAGTCTTAGATGAACAGCAGTCATCCAACACACACTAAGGAAAAGTCTGTGGGCAGAGGTGGAGCTGGAGTGTGCTCCATCAGACTCCCCTTGTGCACATCTTCCACACAGAGCAGATGCCTTTCAGGAAAACCATAAGACATATAAGAAGAGTTTTAAAAACTCAGTCTGTGAGTGAGTAACCATCTCCACTGAAAACCAGTTAAGGCTGCATCTTAATCCCTGTCCCTGAAACATGACCCACTGCTGCAGAATCAGAGACCTGCATAATATCCCATTCCATAGGTTTGCAGATAAGCACAAACATCGCACAGACTTGGTGGACGTCAGTGTAGGAGCTGTAAGTTCTCTCCTGTTATAACAAGCTTAGTCAACTTTAGCAGTTTTTTGAAGATTTTTTTTCAGCATCGACGATATTGGTGTTTAAAAAAAATCCCATTGGTCTATTTGAGACTGATTTCCTGTGTTTTTCTTCTGATTTGACTTCTCAGTCAGGTGAATTCAACTGAAAAACTATGACTGTCTCATTTTCCTTACAATGAAGACAAGATAAAGCATCCACATAATGTGCTATTGACACTAAAGCACAGAGAATAATAGAAAAACAAAGACAAATATTTATTTGGATTATTTAATGTACTTACTTTGGTCACGATCTCTGTTCTTTGCTATTTGCTTTCCATGTTCATTTGAACAACCAGATTTTAGTGGAACAAATGGTCACAGAAAATGAAGTTAAAAGTCATGAGTATTTGCACAGGCCAGACATTTAATTCAGACAAAAATATTCATGACAGAAATGCTTCCTCACTTACTGCATGAGATATCACAGTAAAATATCTGAAAGAACTGTATGAAACAAGATACATTTGGCTGACTTGAAATCACAGAAAATTCTAAAGAGTAAATACATTTAAAATTGTGCACATCCAATAGAATATGTAAAAGAATACAGCTGACATTCAGTGATGTATGGAATTTTTGAAGGATAGGTAGGATCAGTGAAAAACTTCTGTTCAAACTTAATTTCAAAGGAAAAATTTCATCTAATTTTTGAGTACACCTGGTAATGTTTTGCTTCTGCTCATTTCACCAGAAGATGTGAACACTCTAAGCTGAATTTTCATCTCAAAGCTCTAGGTTATCAGTTATTAGCTGATATATCCATGACAAAGACAATATATTTTGATTTTGGAATGAAAATTTAAGTAGTCAATTTTAGACTTTAATTTTGTTATTTCCATCAATTACAAAAAAAAAAATTAAACCCCAACCCAAACAAAGAGAAAACCCACAAAAATACCACATGAAAAAGTCTTAATTAAATATAGTCAGAAGAACATTCTTTAAAACTGTTCTGATTTTCTTTCTCAGTATTTTTTCCTCTTCTTGCCAAGCTTGCCTCTTGAGTGGGAGAGGTGATAAGTATTGATTCAGTTCATAAATATAGGTTTTTGCTGTTGAAAAATTAAGCTTTGTCATTTAGAACAATCCAATTCTGTGATGTATTTTTTAATTTTTTTCCAAGCAAATAATTTGTTCTGAAGTAATCTAGACATGATCTAATTCTTTCATCTCAGCAAGAAAGGAATAATAGTAGTATCAGTAAAAGAAAACGTGTATTTTGCTGGTTTTATGTTACTTCTACAACATTTTTGGTACAGCTATTTTCAAGGCTTCCTATACTTCAAATTCTCTAAATAATTCTTATGTGGCTTTTATTTCATTTTCTTTTCTGTCATCTCTGGCCTACTACAGATAATAATTTACAGAATCAGAAACACAGAAGTTGTACTCATGAAAATGATGGAAAAAAATTGTAATTGATTAAGGTTGATCTCTGAAAGTGCTTCTTTTCAGAGTAGATGAAAACTCATGTAGGTCTCATGAAGGCAAGGTCACTGACTTGTATATAAACATGAGTTGGCATAAAACAAATACTTGTAATTCAGGGTCTATCTTTGTTCTTGTGCCTTTTATGTCTTTTTATCAAGAAACATTTATTTTGCCAAATTTTTCTAGGCATGTAACTAATCCTATTTTGAAAATTTTAAAGACCTTGCAATATATAGATGCCATTTGCATTAAGTAGCTACACGTTAACTTGCTGACTTGTTTAGAACAGAACTGAAACAAGTGGAACTTTTAATTTTTCCTTTTCTCCTAGCTGTTGTCTTAAAACAGGAGCTCAGTTTTGTTATATGACTTTATTTTTTGATAATAACATTTGCTGAAATGACATATGATATGTTAGCTGTTTCAATGATTTGGTATGTTTATTGCTCTCATCTCTTGTTGAGCGACTGATTTGCTATTGATGTATTTGGCTTTCAAGGACTTTCTTTTTCCTTTTGTTTTGGTCATTTACTATTACTCCCCTGAAGACTCTGTAAGTTACATCAACAGCCAGTCTGATGCAACTCAGACCGTTAAGTGGTTGAAACAGGGCACATGCACAGGGTAGTAATCCACATCTTTAAAAAGTGGTGTTCTAGGAGCAACAATTAGCTATGCATGATTACCTTCTAACCTGCTAAATGGCTGGTTCAGATCTCCTGCTGTCAGTAAACAACCAGGGGCTGATTAAAAGTCTTGTTATCATTCCAAAACACTCTGATGTATGTCTGTTCTAGTTTTGACCTCTTTCTTTAAAAAACTCTATGTGTGTTTCTGGTGTAGATTACAAATTTCAATACAGCAAAATAAGAAAACTCTTAAGTCCACATGCCTGACCTACAATGCATTATCCCAGCTGAATAAAAAAACTCTCAGTGTCTTACCTGGAATTATTTCACAAACCATTTTTCAACGCCCACAATATACTTAATTTTAATGTATCTCACTGTGAATTCCATAAGGGATTTTTTTCCCTTTTTCTTTAAACAATACTAGTGTTTTTAACAGAGAATATATTGACACTATCATAGGTAAAAATAGCTGCAAAGCATGCATAAGACTGCAACAATCAGGTTCTTCATGTTGCTTTAATAGTATCTTAGCTCTGCTCTTAAGGGAGTTGTATTGCAAAACAGATATTCGTCCAGTTCTATTCAGATTCCAGCTAGATGATTGGCATGTGATATATTCCTTGTCTCCCATGAAATAACTGTAGATTATTAAGTTCACACTATTCAAAGAATCATAGAATCTCAGAATCATAGAATTATTATGGTTGGAAAAGACCTCTAAGATCATCCAGTCCAACTGTCAGCCCAACACCACCATGCCTACTAAACCAAGTCATGAAGTGCCATGTCTACATGGTTTTTGCACCTCCAGGCAAGGAGAATCCACCACTTCCTCAGGTAGCTTGTTCCAATGCTTGACAAAAGCATTGGGATAGATTAGAACAGCATGGGATAGATTTGAACAAATGACCTACAGAGAATTTTTTTATGCTTTAGTATCAGCTTTCTACATCTGTTGATTTGATAATAACCTTCAATTTAGTGAGAATCTGATAAAAAAAATGGTGCTGCTATTGATTGTGAAGAAGTTGTTAATGGTAGAGGTTGATAACTGTTTAAGAATCTTCAGAGCAATTTACATGAGGAAAGCAAGAGTCTACTTTCTGAAGTACTTCAACGATATGCAGACACCACAAGGACAGTTTATGTATAATAAATTCTATTGATTTTGTGTGAAAGAGAAGTATTCTGGCACATCTTCCTCCAAGAAGCATTGTGCCTTTGTGAAGATGACATCTTTACTGCTACTCTGTATTCAGACTCGTGCTCAATTTCATATAATCGTTAGAAATGATCCTAAGGATGTAAGAAATGCCCTACTGGGTGAGGTTTTTCCAGATTCATCCAGGCCAGGAGATGTTATTTAGGGAATTAAAATCTAGCCATTTTTTGAAGTCCAGTTTCCTTGCACTTCCCGAGCATGCAGAACAGTTTCATGAGTGACGTTGGGAAGTACAACTTTGTCCAGATCTTTTAAAACCCATTAACTCATCTTCTACACGTGAATTTTTCTAATATCTTCCTGAACTTGTTGGTGCTATCTGCTTCCTCAGCTTCCTGTGGCAGAATCCCCAGAAGCCAAATACTGTCTGTACAAAGATGTGTTTAAATTAACATTCTGTCACCTTTAGAGAATACCCCCTATTTCTGTACTGTATGTCTGTGGTAAAGAGATACCAAAGTAAAAAATGGCTAAACTCAGATATAACTTCTGATAATTTCTCTTTGGAAAAGGATTGCTGCCTTTGCCACATGCCAAGCTCCATAAGTTAATATCTGAAGACAAAGGAAGCATACTGGCAGCTGTAGAGAGGAATATTCAGCTGCTATGAGGACAACATGAAGAAAGAGAATAAGCCATGTGACAACCTATTTGTGACTTTGGAGGTGATCAGACACTGAAGGGGAGGGACAAAATTCCCTGAATGGGAAGCAAAAGGATGACACTCAGAACTTCTCAGCCCACAGTCACAGTCTGCAGCATTATCTCAACAGGACCACAGGGCAATATGTCCTTATACCATTATAATATCAGGCCTGACTCAGTTTCTACAAGGAAGTTTTAAACAGATTAAAATGGGGTTCTCATCTACCAAACAATGAAAGCAGAATCTGGAATACTAAAATAAATAAATGCAAGTAATAAATTTTTTACAACTATAATAAAGCTCATCTGTGCAGGAAACAGTTCTTCAGGGCCTATCTCAATACAGTAAAAATTCTTATAGGAATTGAGAATCTTCATAGTTTTGAATACATAAATCTACAGCAGTATTTGGGAAAAAACAGAAACAAAACCAAAAAAAAAAAACCAACAAACCCGCAATAGAGGAAACAAAAACAAAAAAAAAGGAGACAAACAACTTTCAAAACAAGACTCTACTTTGTACATACTGTATCTGGAGGAGAGAAAATGAAAGAACAATCACTACTTGATAGATGTTAGGCAAGTGTTGAATGCTGCTCAAGATACTTAGATATGATGACAAGTATGGTACAAGAATCCATTTGCAGTCTAGTAGCTACTCCAGTCCATGAGTGTTAGATGTAATGATATATTCCTCTTCATCACTCAGTAACACAAGAAAGCTTGTGGCAGGCTTTCAGCTCAGACACCCAGGAGCTCCTATAGTATAGCCTGATAATCAACAAGATAATTCCTCATACAAAATACTCCTGGGTATACATTCAGATAATTTAACAGTTAAGTTCTGTGTAGGTCTAAAACAGCTTTTGCAAAGCTGTTTTGTGTGCCTTTTACTGATAAATATCTTTTTATTAATTTCTTACACTCTGAGTTTCTGAATAATCCAGAAGTTTCTCCTGCTTTCTCATTAAAAATTCTAAACTATAAACTTTAAATTATAGATTAATAACAATCATTCTTAAATTAATGTATTGCTTCCTGCGACTTAAATTCTCTCCTCCAGTCATTACAGCTCGTGTGGATAGTCTTTCTAATGTGGTCTTTCTACCTGTTCTTCACTCTTCATTTCACATTGTCGCTTGTCTCTACAGATCTTTTGCCCTTTGACTTGGAGTGGCAAATTACTTTCCAGTGGATTGAAGTTTGCGTTGCTCTATGTGTAGGAAAAAAAGGTATCTGTGCTTCATAGGCTGTAGTAGTATGTTTTGTGATCTAAAGCACAAAATGGTGACCATTAAAGGCTTCAATGAAGCAACCCAGTAATTTCTCAGACCAAGAAGGATATAAATGGCTAATAGAAGATACTACTGAAATATCAATTTTAGTAGTGGAATGTATTTTCTGATGTAGATAAGACATGCAAAAAAAGTCTTTGTAGCTACATTTTCATAACATAAACTAAGGATCACTATTAGTCAATTCTGATAATTTAAACATATTTCAGCAAGATCCTTATTAAATCTGAATATGTAAAAACTAACCTTTGAAACTCAATTTTGAGTGCATACTCATTTTCCACACTGAGTCAAAGTTTCCTTTGTATAAAACCACACAGACTTAGAAATAAACAGTAGTAGAGAGCAACTTGGAACTCTGAGTTGACAGAAAACAGAGACACCATCAGCTCTTCTGTGCTTATCACACCTGAAGTATATTGATGGAATGGTCTACTGAAGAAAGTAGGTCATCAATACACAGCTTTAGTTAGAAAATTAAGGTTCAGGGAGAGATATTGACAGTCTGAGAAGGAATGGTAGAAGTTACAAAGAAAAATTAGTGTTTATGGAAAAACAAGTAACGTTGAATGAAATGTTCCCAAACGAAAACCAAAACCCAAGTGTAGATGTTGTTATGAAAACAGGTTGGCATTTCACAGATAAAGGAGTAGTAAAAACTCCTTAAGTATTACTTCACTTCCTGACATAAATCTGAACAGAAAATATGTATGGTGGTCTTACCATAACATTTTACACTTTCTATAAAATCAAGCCAAAAATAAAGCAAACTTATGCTATGACAGTCTTTTTCCCCAGGCACATTACGTGCTTTATGTTTTCCAAAGGCAATCTTGTCCCTCTGCGTGTAGGAGAGACAGGTTGGGAAATTCTGATCAACCTATTTTTAAGTGCCTAAGTCATGTAAAATTTTGCAAAAAGAAAAGGAGGAAAAAAGGGTAATATTTTTGGCCCCTAGAAATGGGAGGAGCATCAGAAGAAAAGAAGGTAGAATGTGAAGGACACAGACCAGCATATCTGGAGTTAATTACTCAGGACTTCCTTTTACGGTGTCCACCTCTATGTTCTGTCTCCTGATGCTGTGTGTATACACCTGAGCTATGACCACCACGACTGTACAATTATTTTGATATTCAGGCGGAAGGTGGATTCTCTATTCCTTCAATTCCATCTGGTCACTTCTACTGATTTTTGGTCAGAAACAGACTGTATGATGGCTCATTACTGTCCTAAATGGTAATTCACATAGTAAACATATTACTAAGCTTGTATTTCATTTATATGAATAGTTGGGAGAGGAAAATTCTTCTAGGCTGCTATCAAGGCCTGTCTTGATGTTTTTATTATTTTACAATAAGCTTTATGACGTAATGGATTACTAAGGACAGGATTATGCCAGCATACTCACATTAAATTTCTTAATACAATTAACCTGAAAGTATGGCATGAACTAGGTTGTTTTGCTGATTATGCCAACTCTTAAAACAGAACATTACTGACATGATTTTCAAAAGTAACCTCTATGTTTTAGATATCTGTGCTTGTTACCTGGAAGCAAGGTGTTAGGTTTATTTTTCACTTCCTAAATATTCTGTTCTTTCTGAACCTCGAGTCCTTTAAGGTTTCTCAAGTTGGATACTCAGAGTTATCGGGTGCTTTTGTGAACCACAACCCTACTCTCAGTAGATATTCACTAAGATCAAGCTACCATTACTCCTTGTAGCTTCATGTTCACAAATTAAAATTGGTATGACCCAGTTCTTACAAACGTAGCACTTGAGATTTACACTTCTCTGCAGAGATGTCTTTGTATTATACAAAAATACAGCAGATCCAAGATGGATGATATTTCTGCCAGGAAACTTAAAACTGGCAACAACTTGGGGAGGGTTACTCCTATTCATTATTTTGTAGTATTTTATTATCCGTCCTTATTATTTAGAAAGATGATGTCAGAGCAATCACAAGGTAAAATGCTGCTTGACTCACCCTTTGTGATGATGTCATTAGGGACCAAATTGCTGTTTTAACACAGAAATCTGTGTTGCTTCCCAACACTGAGCTGCACTACACCTGCCAGTAGCCCAAGCATTAGTTTTTCTAGATTTCTTTTTTTAAAACTAAGTTGAAGTATCTAATTAAGTTTAAAATAGAATGGCCCTGGGAGGAACTCTTCCGAAAATTGCTGTAGAGATAGCAGCTCATCTTAACTGGAGGGTAAGACTTGCAATGCCATGTTCTTTCATGAAATCATGAGAGCTGTATGAAGATATAAAAAGAAAAAAACAGAGCCAACACGAAGCAGCTGTGTAACTAAAAAAGAAAAGTCAATCTACACACAGAGGAGAAATTAACTTTGGGGAAGAATGAGTGCCAGGTGAAATGCAGATGGATGGATGAAAGGTGTTTGTGCTGGTGTCATGTTCCTAGGCCTGGTTTAGCACTTACGTGGTTAAAGGGAGAAGAAGAATGGTTACAGAAAGTTCAGCAACATGTTCTCAAAAACGCAGCTCGGCTTTATGGCAAAATCTCCACTGTAGTTATCACATTCCAAGTAAAACCCCAGGCCCTTGTTTCAAGGAAGCCTTCTACATCAGAAACTGCCAGGTGCCTGAGGGATAACCTGAGATGTGGAACTGCGGTTGAATTTTTGTGCCTGTTTGAACTACCAAAACCAGTTTCAGCTGCGTTTAGAAGGCCTGATTCTGAATGCCTACGATATCAATTGAATTAATTACCTTCAGCTGGTAGCAATTCACCGAGAATCACATTCTGATTTTGAGGGACAGACCAAAACAATGAGCAGAATGAAAACTACAGTAGCCAAGAAATCCCAAACAATGTAAATCTCTTTCCCTCAGCTCCTTCTTATACCTACTGAAAGAAAAGAGCAATTTATTTGAATTATATATTGTTGTCTTCATACTTTCGTAGCTGCGGTAGATAGAGAGAGAAAGGAAAAAGACCTAAAGTTAAGACATTTACTATCCCCTGAGTCATCTATAAGAAGCACAAAGCTTTAGTCTGTTTATATACACCTGCAAGAAAATCCTGCATTATTTTTACAGCACTTTAAAGAAGAATTTCTCTTCTTTATGGTCTTACACCAAATGTAATCCAGCTAACAATCTAGGCCCAAACTGTCACTGTTTCAATTATTATGGTCATAATGCATAAAAATCAAAGATCATTCTACAAAACCTCATTTAAAATGAATAGTATTCTTGGATCTACTACTCCAAAAATTATATCTTTTGAAGTATTTTTAAAAGTGTACATTATACTTTAGGAGATCACTGTGCACTTTAATGTTCATTCAAATGTTTAAAAAATCTTTATTTTCACTTCTAAATGTCCATTATTTAATTTTCATGAAGCAAAGATGTTATAACAGAAAGAGTGCTTTCTAATCACCTTTCAAAACCAGAATTCTTATATCCTCACTCAAAAAAATTGTCTACTGAAATGCTGATTTTGTTAAAACTAGCAGGATTATGCCTGTTTTTCTTTTTCATAGCCTGAGATACACAAGAAAATCCATATTTATTTACATTAATCCTTGAGAGTTAAATCCAATTAATTTATTTTTTACAGTACTAATAGAAAATATCTACTTTTTTTTTTATACTGTGAACTAGGTGTTTTACCAAGTACACAGAAAAATTTTTAGTAGTAAGAAGAATCATGACCAAATGCCTACAATGATAGCTGACTAGCTTCTGCCCTTAAGTTTCAGAGTTTGCATGATAAGTTATATATATTTGTTGTTCCTTCACATAGATAGTACCTCTAAAGGTATAGAAAAATTTTCTAACAGTTACATTGTTTGTTAGTTCTAGAAAAATTGTTCATTGGTACAACTGCAATCTTTTCCTTTGACTCGTCAGATTCCTTTATGTAAAGCTAAACTCCTTTTCTACCCCATAACTATATTGGTAATCAAGGAGTATTCAGAGAATGCAGAGGAGAGATAAAAACCGACTTTGGAGAAAATATCAAGAAATGATCGTGTTAAATCGTGGCTTTGCAGGATGGTGCCAACAGTAAATAACAAAGGGAAATAAGATGGCATTTGCGACAGTTAGAAACAGACTATTAAGACAAAATACCTCAACAACAACAGGCCTATTTATTTGCTTTCCAGAGCTCTACTTGCAAAAGGCAGACAAGTTATCTTTTTAAATTATGCTCCCATAAGCATATCCAAGAAACTTTACAGAAAGATGATCAGTTGTTTTACCTATGTAATGTAAATGTCAGCTTGTCAGACAACAATAATCTCTTTTAAAGTGGTTTCTTGACAAACATGAAAGTTTCAAAGCATGGAATTTGAGAACACTAAAGTGAAAAGCCCCCAGTGCAATAACTACTATGGTTTTAACACCTAATCCAGAGACTGAGATACTGGAGTAGATCTAGATGCAGATATCCAATATAATTTCAGACTGTATGGCTTTGACATTCATATTTCAGAAGGTTTAAAATATAATTTGCTATATATCTTTTCCAAATACTCTCTCCTTACAATTCATTCTCCCTGTTGGCTGGAGATTGGTGATTATTTGTTTCTCTTGTGTTGACAATTGACAGTGGTGACAGCAACGTATCCAGTGACAATATCTTCTTTCTTTTTTTGTAAGGGAGGACTGACAAATGGGAGGAGGAGAAAATAACATATATAACATAACAAGAGCATGTTCTATTTTCCTTATATCTACTTCTGACTTACAACAGCATCATATTCTTCTCCTTGTATAATAGGATTACTATTTTTATAATTCCACTCCCCAGAGAGGATTATTATGAGGGTTCTTTTCTCACGTTTGTGCCTAGACATAAAAGTAAATTCAGAGGTATGTTTAGAAAATACTCTCCCAGAACAATATTAATACTCAGTGTTGGGTGTTTTAAAAACGCCACTCCTGAAGGCTGTCACAAAGATGTTCTTTAGCAAATCATCTCACCTAGAGAGCTTTCAAATGAGCTCTTCAAACTAGTAATCCTTCCTTAGTAATTTCTCTTATAAGAAATACAAACGTTATAGAACACCACCATGTAAAATTTTATTTTATTTGTATTGTCTGTTCCCCTCCCATTTTAGTATCCACAATTTTTCTAGAAATTACTTCCTGTGTTGAAGATGCCCTTCACATCAGTGTGCTTTACGTGTAATACCCCTGGAGCACTGCACTTCGTGATGATGTGGCACAGATCAACCAGGTGCTGCTCTAGATAGCAGTCTTCCCCGTGGGCACACCCTTGTTTGTAAAGGAGGCATGCAACCTACTTAAAAAATTCCCACCCACACTCACAGACAGTCATATGGAGTAGCATTTTCCCTGCTGAAAGCAAGATTTCAAGGAAGTACCTCCACCAAAGTATTCACTTTTCTATTTGATGAATCTGTAACTTGGCTTTAGTGTGGCCTGGGTCTCAGATATGCAGCCAATAATATTTTTGGTGTGGTTTATTTTATAAAAAATAACTGTTCTGTGGCTTTCACTTAATAAGCAAACCTCTGCATCATTGAAATATTTGCCTTTCCCAACTGCGCTAACTGCAACACAGTGGAAATCTGCAGTCCTTTATGAGATATTTATAAATGGTGTGACTAGGAAAATATTTTAAAATTACATACAGTAGCCCATAGAACTGAATTGTGTCTGGAGTTTAGAAAGATGAGTACAGAGGAGGAAAAAAAAAAAAGGAAACCAATGGAGTTAAAAGGCTAAAGTGGACTTTGAACCCAGATTGAAAAAAATTATGTAATACACCATAATTTAATAGTAATGTCAGTAATCTGGTCCTGCATGTTACAAACTGCTTTAAAACTCCTTACAGAAATCAGTGGGAATTATGGAACCTAACAGTAGGTTTCTGAATAAAAGTTACACTTAAGCTGTACCGCCAGTCAGCAAAGGGCCAGTAAAATGGCAGTAGCTTATGTAGAATGTAGGTAGTGAATGGGTCTTCAATGCTTCTGAACTCCTCACAAAGTAGTAAATTTCCTTCTACATCCTTAATCCTATGCAATCCAAATCCCTGTAACAATGCCAATTTTATTGTTTTGATCGTTTTCTTGGCAGCAGTGTTAGAGCTGGTTAACTGCAAATTACTCTGCTGAGCCTCCAAACATGAATACATTTATGAACTATAAATTATGTTCAAATACATGTCACTCCTGCCTTCCTAGCGCTATACAAAGAAGTCCATTAAAGTGTATGTAGTATGGGCTTAATGCTATTTCCTTTGATGTCAGTAGAGAAAAACCCTGGCCTTGCGCTTATTGCATTGCTAAGGATTTTGATGTGCTGGGTGCACCGCGGCTGACTGCTATACTTACTTCTCATGCAATCCAAGGAGAGTCAGCAAGAAAAAGATAATGCAGCCATGAAAGTTGTAAATTCAAAAATACATACGTTTGAGTTAGGTTGAACTGCTAAGATTTTCCTATCTGAGGTTTTGCACCTCCTTTTCCCATGTCTTTCATTACAAGGGAATGGTAGCACTGCTGCTTCTACCACATAAAAGGAAAATCGCAGCTTCTCTTTATTAACCATTTAAGGTTTTGAAACTTCATTGCAAGTCTCTGCTTCTCGGTAGCTCTGAAATAGATGTCTCAACCTTGGAGAAAAATGAGAGACAGAGCGGGACTAGTAGGGGGAACTTAATTACTGCTATTATAGGCTGTGGAGGAACAAACAAACAAACTGAAGCCCCCCCAAAAACCCAAACATATTTTAGTATATAACTCATATAATCAATTTTTAATGTTTTCTTTAGAATGCTGTGATGTTTACCATGTATTAGCACGTTTCTTTCCATAGGACCCCAGCTCATATGTAACTGTCTGTAGATGTCTCCATCCAATCCATTGGACCTCATCCAGTGTAGTTCCTGATGCTCCTGTTGGAAAAGTAGTTAAACCTCCATTTAGCTGACTTGTATTGCAGATTCCCACTCTTAATTCTCAACCTGTGAGGAGACAACTTGTGGGGCACAGGGCTCTGAGCTCTGCTGGAGCTGCCTAGAACTAGGAAGCTATTTGTGGTGGTGTTGGCTCTTCCATCATTACAGCCTCTGAAGTTGCATATATATTCTTGTCTTAATTCATGATTTAAACTCATACTTAATTTGTAACTCTGACAACAGACCTTGAAGTCTAGATTAGGCAAGATGGATCTCTTAGCTACAAATTACAGGTGGAGTGGTCAATATAGTTATGCTTGAGCAGAAAACATTTTCAAGAATGAAAAGATTGTATAGAGATTTTTTTTTCTCTATCACCACTATGATAATTTATAATTTTTTTGTTTGTTTTTTTAAAACACTCACCTATAAAGCATAAAAATTAATATATCCTTCTCTCCTTTTCTTGTCTACCCTGAAGACAGAAAAATGTCTATTGCAATATGCAGTATCTGGACTTATTTTTGTATATTGGGTTCCTTGTCTTGTTTAGGAAAGTAAATGATTTAGGAGTCCATGATACTAATTATCTATTATAGTCATTTATTTCATTGATAACAATTTGTCCATCTTTTCCAAAGTATTAATACTTTTAAAGTTGGTATTATAAGTTATTATACATATTTTGTCCTATATTATACTACAAATTCAAGACGACCAATAGGATTTCACCAAGGGTAAGTCTTGTCTGACCAACCTAGTGGTATTCTATGAGGGAGTGACTACATCTGTGAACAAGAGAAGAACTATGAATAAACTCTATCTGGACTTCTATAAGGCCTTTGACATGACCCCCACAAGATCCTTGCCTCTAAATTGAAGAGATACAAATTTGATAGGAGGACTGTTTGGCACATCAGGACATGATTGGATGGTTACACCCACAGGGTGATGGTCAATGACTCAATATCCAGATGGAGAGTAGTGACAAGTGGTGTCCTCCAGGGATCTGTACTGGGACCAGTACTGTTTAGTATCTTCATAAATGGCATTGATGATGGTGGGATCAAGTGCACCCGCAGCAAGTTTGCAGAGAAAACCAAGCTGAGTGGCAAGGTTGACACGTCCAAGGGAATGGATGTCATCCAGAGGGACCTGGAGAAGCTTGAGAATTGGGCTCATGTGACCTTCATGAGGTCCTGCACCTGGGTCAGGGCAACCCCTGATATCATCATAGGCTGGGGGAATAGGAGACTGAGAGCAGTTCTGTGCAAAAGGACTTGGGAATACTGGTTGATGAGGAGCTGGACATGAGCTGGCAATGTATACTCTCATCCCAGAAAGCCAATCGTATCTTGGGCTGCATCAAAAGAAGCAAGGCCAGCAGGTTAAGGGAGGTGATTCTTCCCCTTGACTCCACTCTGGTGAGACCCCACCTGGAGTACTGCATCCAACTCCGGAGTCCTCAGCACAGGAAAGGTATGGAATTGTTACAATGGATTCAGGGGAAGGCCACAAGAATGATCGGAGTGACGGAACACCTCTCTTGTGATGAAAGGCTGAGCTGGGGTTGTTCAGCCTGAAGGTCCAGGGAGACATTGTTGCAGCCTTTCAATACTTAAAGGGGACTTGTAAGAAAGAAGGGGACGTATTTTCTTAGTAGGATCTGTTTCTATAGGACCAGGGGTAATGGTTTTAAACTAAAAGAGGGTAGATTTAGAATAAATATAAAGAAGGATTTTTTTTTTTACAGTGAGGATAGTGAAACACTGTGATGAGTTTCACAAAGAAGTGGCATATGCCTCATCCCTGGAAACTTTCAAGGTCAAGTCGGACGAGGCTCTGATCAATCTGATCTAGTTGAGGATGTCCCTGCTCGTTGCAGGTGAGTTGGCCTTTAAATGTCCTTTCTGACCCAAACCATTCTATGATTTTATGTTTGTATGCTTAATCTTTAAAAAAAAAAAAAAAAAGGAAAAAACTAACTAAAAAACTAACCCAGAAAAAACCTACTATTTATAGCTGGCATACGGTGACTAATGGGAATGCTAGATTGTTCCCCCATGACACAAAGTAAGCATATTTGGAGACTGTAGTAATTGCAGATATTTGAGACCTTCTCCATCCCCTTTGAGGAAAAAAGTTTTTTTCCCCTTCTGCAGACTCCAGCACCAACAAATCTTTCCTTGATACTTATTT
The DNA here is from genome assembly GCA_033558235.1 of Neomorphus geoffroyi. Taxonomy (NCBI): domain Eukaryota; kingdom Metazoa; phylum Chordata; class Aves; order Cuculiformes; family Neomorphidae; genus Neomorphus; species Neomorphus geoffroyi. The sequence continues at coordinate 1,351,636 of JAUMJM010000005.1, forward strand.
CACATAAATAACTCACCATCAAAGCTGTTTTCAAACTAAATTATTTGACTTATCTGAGCTTTTCAACACAGACCATAGAGTGCTGAAACCATTCTACCCGTCTAGAAGACTGCTAGAAGCATTTCATTATATTTTCAAAACTGTTTGTCCTTTCCATAAGTGCTCTATTTTAAGCTTTTGGAAAAGATTTTTGAAATCTAAAAATCCCTCTATGATGGTAAAAAATGTTATTTATCTGATGCTTTTGTATGTCCTTCTAGCTACCATCTGCCTGCATATTGTTTTATTTCCGAAACAAAGGATAAACAGATGATGTTTCTTCTGCAGTGTTTGTTTACATAGGTGGGACTTGCATTATAAAACTGAACGCTGCAAGCATCCTGTAATACACACACAGCTTGGTGCTTACTGCCAAGTCTAACTATAACTCATCCTAAGAAATTTAAGTTACAATAAAATAAAATATTTAGCAGACAATTTTAAATACCAGGTTTCCTGAATGTTTTACTGTTTCACAGCAGGTTTTAGTGCCATTAAAGGGTGTGCAAACTGGTTATTTGCACACAAAAATATGCATAGTCAGATGCTGATGTTCTCAGCTGCAGGACCACAAAGGCACATTTAATGCATCTTTATGGTATGATGACTGAAAATATGCTGATGTATAACTACTTCATATTTAGATTCCAATCTAGCTATGCAGAAAAGTATGGTCTGCTTGAGTGAGTTCCCCACATCATAGCTTCGGATGTACATAGGCATGGACTTTCATATTAATCTGACTTCTAGAACAGGTTAATAAATGGTAAACAAGTCCAAAAAGATGGGTGTATCTTTGGATCTATTATTTCAGCCCCATGAATTAAATACAGGGAAAGGATAATAGATGTACAGTAATACTGAGATTTCTAACTTTCTTCTTTCTATCCCTGAAAATCACACAACTATGAAATGATCTATAAAAATTCATTATATATTAGCAATGTATGTATGTATGTATATAAAATTTCTAAAGGAATTTACAAGGAAATTTGTATAGAATACAGAGAAAAAAATTAAAACCCGTATTCTGATTGGTAGATTAAACAAGTAACTCTTTCGGAAGGAAACGCGTATTCACTCAAGAAGGAGATACTGATACGAGGTGGAGGATTTCTGTGCTACTGGAAGATCCCGTATAGTGGAATGCTATAATTACAACTCTGTAATATTGAATAATATGACTACAAAATTTGACATACATTGAATACATGTATTATTTTGCTTATTTTTACAATATAGAGCACTGTTTATTGTTGTTATTACTAGTTTGCAAATTTTTAAGCACTGCTTAAATGGAAGCATTGCAAAAACACCAGTATCAATTCCGGTTTCCTGACAGCTCTTATAATTCCCTCCCTTAATTTTAATACTGCCAGATATCTTGCACTTGTTTGCCTTCATTTAACTTTTGAATAATCACAATGTACCTTCTGTCCATTTCTTCAAATAAACACTTCTCAGTTTTTCTGTTTGTTTACAAGTCTGCCCATAATACCACAAATTGTGGGCTTACAGATTGTTCACATTTTAAAATGCAATTTCAACTCCATCACCATACCTGTTCAACTTCAAATTATAAATTAATTGTATTTCGTTCTCAACGAATGTCAAAAACCAATCCCCTCTATGTCTCTTCTAAATCCACACACATGTAAACATGCACACATTGTTTATGCCAATGATTTTTCCTCTGTTTCTTTCTGGTAGCGAATAAGAAACCTTTTTATAAAAATTATCCCACTTGCTGCAGCATTCCTTCTCATGAAGACCGTCAAACATTGTTACAGCTTGGCCACCATTTTTGACTCTCATGATCCTCTGGAGTCACAGGCCACTTTGGTACCTGGCTATTTTCTCAAATATGCCATAAAGTAATGCAGCTGTAAAACGTCTGATATTTAGTATTCCATCCTGAAGACATTATATAAGCTGTATATTAACATTTGCCTAAATAGTTATGTGATATCTAGCTAAATAATTTTTTCCCTCTGCTCCACATCTGTTATCTAACCGTAATACACAGGGCTGCCAACACACAACCATGAAAATCAATAATGTAGAAACAGTAGTCAGCCTTATCTATTTAATACCAGAATTTCATATTCACTCTTATCTTATCACACAAACGTTAGAGAGGGTTTGAAGCAAGCTGAGATTTTTTTTTATTTTCCTGAAATATTAATGGACAGTGTGTTCTTAACTCCTTTGTGAGAAGTGCAACAACATACCATTAAGTAGTTATTGCCTCTGAGGTGGCCTGTTTTCATCAGAAAATTGAGTAAATAAAACTTCTGGCTTCTATTAAAGCCTGTTAATAGTTAAAACTTAAGTTTCAGTTCTTCAAAATGAGACACACACTTGTGAAATCCTGGTCACAGTTAAATCAATAGCAATAACTTCATTGACATAAGTGATATCAAGTTTTCAACTACTATGACATGCAAAATGTCTTTCATTAAAACTACAATAATTATAAGGTTGTTGATGATACCAAGTCCTAAATTCTTTATTCAGTTGGGTAGAAATCTAAAGTAATGACCTAATAAGACTAAGTACTTCAGAATGTGGACTAACAGTACAAAAAATATAATAACAAATAATACATTGCATATACACCTATACTTTCAGACTTTAGCCACAGGCTAAGAGTAATGAGAGCTACAAGTAGCAGTTAATTGTCCATGTTTCCTATCAGAATGGTAAAGAGACAGATAAATGCACATCCACAATCATCTCAGCTGATCAATTTTCCACCAGTGAATGGAAAGGGAATGTCTTCGTTCCAGTGTGCAGAGTCTGGAAAACCCCCCTGGAGGGCATTTCAAAAGCCAAATAGATTTGGTGGTATAGCTGGTAGAGCTGTACCAAAATCAGCAGGTGATCCATAACTTGGAATAACTTCAAGATTTCTTTCTTCATGGGACAATGGAAATTAGGAACTGGCAATTAATAATTTCTACCTGGAGAGATATCTGGAATGGATGAAAAAAAAATATTCTCATCTTTTTTGGGGGGTTATCTACCAGCACAGTAGCTTTTCCTTTAGTTTTGATTTCACTTCTGTCCTACTAGATGTGGACAGCAACTCATTCCTTCTTTCACATATGAGTTATGACTGTTCGTATTCAGAAACATGAATCTGCACCTACATTTGTATGAATCTCCAGACATTCCCTCTTCTTCTTTAAGGACCTAGCTCTGCAGTCCACAATGGCATTGTTTCCAGCATACATGTTCCTTACTATTCTGCGAATTTCGTAGATATAGTACTGAAGAGTGATCGCAGTGCCTTTTTCTCTGGACAAATGCCTTTTTCTATGGACCTTCACATTCCTCCTTAAAAATCACCTTTATGGGAATGCATAAAAAGTCTTGCATTCTGATAATGGCTAAGCAGGTGGTGACTTGTAATTACTGTGATTACTGCTATTGACTCTCTACAAATTTTACACACAGTGTGTCTGTACTAAAACATCCTATTATTCTTGTTATCCACTCCTCTTGACATTCCACACTTGTTCTTTTTTCAATTGTGCTATAATGCCTTGTCTTTAAATTTTTAACATCTATAGAGCAGGAGGGGTTTACATATGGGTTAAGAAGCACAGTACCATTCTAGGACAAAGTAATACCTTCCACCACAAAAGACAGTTCAGCACAGCCCCTTCTAAAATAATGGGTACTCAGTAAAATTCAAGATAACATCTTCCATCTCATACATACCTCATTCGTGTATAGAACAGTGCAATTTTACACACACAGACACGTGTCTCAGCAAAGCAGATTCCTCTAAATACTCCTACAAAAATAATATGGTAAAATATTATAATAATAATTTCATAAGATGTTTAAACTGTTATCGGTCCTAATATTCCTTTGAAAAACTTTACTGAAAGACTGAATTCTTAGTTCATTCATGCCTTTCCTAACCAGGACAGCTGACTAAACTCAAATGACTTTACACGTATTTCTTGATATAGAATTATCCCTTTATTCCCATTTTAATAGTTATAAATATGAATATTTTCAGTACAATGAATAGGAATAAGGAGCTGTTTGTTTGACTCAAATAACATTTTTTTTTAATTTCTATTTTCTCACATCTCCACCTTATGATATTCCATCACACATTTCTGTCCAGTGGTAGCGGAGCATTACATGAGCACCTAATTAGTCATGACTTAATGCAAACTGCATTAAAACCAACAAAGTAGAAAGCAATGTACCAGAAATAATTTCATCCCTTAAGCTATAGCTATCATTTAATGTAGCATATGGCTAACAGAACTGGAGTAAAATGCTAATTTTCCCTCTGTTGACTTTTTGCAGAATAAGAGAGACTGCAATAACTGACATACAGAGAACACAAGGGGTCGAAGTCTTACATGTTGTATCTCTGTTAGTATGAATCAAAAAGAAGTCAGAGCTACAAATTACATAGGAGGATGAGTGAAGGAAGATAAACTAGTAGTTTTCAGATAGTCTTCAAATATTCATTATTAGCAATTAATTTTTGTAATCATTATATGATAAATGTCATTTGTCTAGATCATGGTTGTTCTGTTCTGAAGTGCACCATAAAGACATTTCATTGGTTCTGCCACCCACCTGGTCTTCTAAATTTCACTTTAGGTTTTTCATTTAAAAGAGTACATTGATTGTGAGTTAAATTCACTTTTAGGTGATGTCTTTCATCTGATTTTATGATAAGTATTGATTTTCATTTAACATCTACTGTGTGGTTTCAATAAAACTAATAATGAATGTTGTTGATGCATGCTATTTACTGTTTGATCTGAGTTTTATAGCTTGAGGATTTTCTTGAAGGCATGTTCCATGTTAATAAGAATCCTGACTTGCTCATCCAGTTCAGTTGTCAAGTATGGAAATGTTCCCATTATTGCTAGAATAACGTTCAGATTACATCTTAACACTGGAGGGTGCATACCGCACAAGTGGTATATTAATCCTCTGCATTTATTTAGTTTGCTTTCACTTTAGAACATGATTGCACAGTTGTATACACCCTATTGAGCAGGTACATCTGGATACGTGCAGCTCCCTTGAGTAGTGTTCTCACTTTGCAAGCCTCACATTGCCACGTCTATTATATCTTGTTGTACCGTAAGACCAAGCATGAAGGGCGTTGCACACATCCACATGGTCTACCTGCTCAATGCTTTTCAGCCTGAATTTGTGATCATCCAGCTGCTAGGAGGAAAATCTCAGATAAGCAATACCTTTTGTAGTTTTCTCCCAGATGCACACACTTGATCTGGAAAATCTTCACTCTGTTTTCCCTTCTGATGTTATCTCGTGACTGTCGCCAAGCACAGTAAAGGGCTAGCTATTTTTTCTGGAAGATTCTAACATTATCTGCCTCAAGGATGGAGATGTAATCTTTTTAAGTCAAGATGCTCACAAAAGAAATATAAGGAAGATGTCCCTTGCTTTTTGGATTCTCCTAAACCCTACAGATGAAATGTCATAATGATCTGATTTAACCAAATAGTGTTTATATAGGATTTCTATGTAGTCTACCCTATAGATATCATACTAGAACAACATGTTGTATCATCGCTCTCAGATTTTTTTATCCTGGAGGCCCACATAAGTTCATGCGAGTCTCAATTCTGCTTTCAGCATTTTAGCATGAGTCACAAACCATTTCACAGAAATGTCAGTCTGATTACAGTTAATGTATATCGTAAACACAAGAAACTCTCATAAACCAAATTTTGTAAAAAATCTTAGGATTTTTTGATATGTTGTGCACAAATATCATAGAAGAGGTGCTGGTTTAATAAATTATTTAATAAATTATTTAATTATCACATTAATCTGGTTGAATGCATGAATCTGTTAGCTTTGTAATATTGTATTGCTAACAAGCTGAACTTTTCATTAGAAGTATTAAGACACAAATAAATAAATTTATTAGAAAGACAAAGCTGAGTTTAACATGTCCAGGTTATACTTAAATAAAATAAATGGTAAAAATAAAAGATGGTACTTTTTTTGCCCCCTCCCCCCTTTTTTTTCTAAGCTGATTGACCTAATGGTTACTGTTTTCATTACCTTTTTTTGGCTTAGAGGACTATTCTTTATTTTGAAGTCTTTCTGCTCAGAATCCAGGGTTGTAGAGGTCACTTATGATGAAAGAATCTTTGAACATCCATTATCTGCAGGCACTGAAAGATTAGAGCTGTCATTTCGAGAAGTACATATTGACAGAAAAGTGCTATTTTTCAGTCTAATTTTGTTTTGAGAAACTGTTTAATCCAGCATTGTCTATCAAATGGGTCTAGAAGACTTTAAATATAAAAGATAATTTGAAAGCACTCAGTGTCAGTGTTATACCACCTATCAATTACAGTAGATAGAAAGCATTCTGAACAACCTAAGTTCATATTCTACCAACAAAGACACTATGTACAACAATATATAGATGAGTTTTTACCCTCATTTTCTAAGACAGCAAGCTTCATGTAATGATCTGCCTACGTATGTTAACATGTGTCTGTCTGTCTCTCCTTCTGTACGTCATTCATAAAAAACATTTGAGCTCACAGGCAGATTTGAACCAATAAAGACAAAAAGGTACAAAAATAATAGTTTCCTGTAGTTTTGTGAAAATAGGCAGTGGAGTAAAGAAAAGAAATTCATTGAGTTCTTCCGCTTTATATTAAACAACAGAGAGTCTGTTTTAGAAATACCCCAGTCACTGGATAAAGCACTGATCAATGCTTGCAGTTAACATAAATCTGAAAAAAATAACCAAGATCTTATTAGTTCCACGCCCACAAAGCAATTTTTAGAGCTTTTGTAAACAGCGAGTTATAAGGAATACTGCTTATATATGTGAATATATGAGAAGCTAAAGTGTATATATATGAGAATAATGTATATACACATACAGTTGCATGCATGCACATGTCAAAACAAGATTGGAAGATGTATTTTATTTTACTTCCAATTTGAATTCTAACATTTCTGTATTACTTCAGTGTCTCATGTAAGTTTTGTGATTATAGAATTTCTATTTTCACTGTTGTAACAGTCATGGAAACAAATTATTCCAGAATGAAGAACTTTCCCCAAATAATGATATGCACAATTTAATTCTTTTTTTTCATTCTTCTTTTCTTTTTATTTTATTTTTTTTCACATTACAATGTAAAAATCTGATTATATGACGCTGATTCCTTTTATCCTTTCTGAGCACACAAACAAAATGTGAAACCACCTGAAACAGAATAGTCAATGCAAGTCTTGTGTCAAATGAAAAAAAGAAAAAGAAAGAAAGAGAAAAGAAGGCCTTTATTAAACAAATCAATCATTTATAACTATTTCAATAGAATCTTCATTAGGCCTTGAAATGGAGTTCAGCATAATAAAAGGGGTATTATGTCTCAAGGGAATTTAATCTGATTTTCAACATTGAAACTATTCTTGAAAATTTTAACTCAGACAGTTGAAGTTTAATTTCAAATCAAACCAGTGAGAACACTAAATCTCCTTTTCTCCAGTAAAGGAACAATCCAGAAGGAGGATTTCCAAAATGTTCAAACCCTATAAATAAATTCAGGGACATGTGTATCTATACAAACACACCCACGAGTGTAAGGTTTTTTGTCAGGTCAGTAATTGAATCAGTATTCAATATTATTTCTAAATTATCATAATTCTTGATCAAATCTTAAAAAATACTCTTCGCAAGTTAATTTAACATTTCTACAACTGCATTTGCTATGCTAAATGAGCTTTTTCTGAAAAACTAGCCAATTATTTAAATCCCTCAGTGGATGTGAGAACCTTTGAGAATCTGACACTATTATTCAGAAAAATATTTTTAAATAATTTAGCACCAGAATCTTTAGAAGTATTTAAGGCTCAACTCTTTTTTTTCCAGACACATTGTGTCAGGTTCAGTTAAACACCATAGGGACATTAAAACACTTACACACAGTTTGATGTATAAGCTTTACAATAATCAACAAATACCTGATCAATAAGGCTTGATTCAGTTGCCATACAAAACATGTCTAATGCCGTTTGTGATACCATGGGATATAGCCATCCTGTCTGCCACTCCAGAAGAGTGATATAATTGAATATCCCAGTAACATGAAGAAATAAGGTTTTGATACCTCAGTTTGGGCTTCTACAGTCTAGAACTGAATCTCACAACTTACAGCTTGGTAGAATTCACTGAACTATTAGGTTTTCAGCACTACACCTTCAACAACATCATACTAATCTCTATCAACTATATTAGCTTTGCCAAGAGCTAACAACACATGAATAGACAGTTGCCTCAGACTAGTTGACTAATGTGCTGGCATTCATTGCCCTATCATCAATATTAAAAATTGTAGACGTCTGCACGTGAGCAAGCAAGAATAATGTCAATAAGTTCTTCACAGTACAATTCATCTTATGAAAAGAAGTGTCTTCAAGTCACGGTCCACTCAGTGGACTCGTGATGATTCGTTTACCTTGATCTCGAAGCGCAAAATTAAGGCAACCAAGATGCCAAGGGGTTATAATTCAATCAAAGAGAAGCTTTATTATTTTGACTGTAAAGCGGCACGCGATAGAAAAAGTGGAGAAAAGGGGAGGAAAAAGGAGGAAAGAGGATTATAGCTACCACCATGGGTCCAAAGGCGTCCCCATGGTCCCAGGTCCCAAACAGTGTCCTGCCAGTCCTCAGTCATGACTCGTCGTCATGACAGACATGATCCGTGATCCAGAGGTGGTGAGATCTCACCGGGGTTCAGTTAGGAACCATCTTTTACGCTCAACAACAGCACCTCGCACCTACTCTCTCCCATGGATTGTGACCAATCTCTGCCTTCATTTCGCAATCCAGGCTGAACCGCACAGGCCCCAAAGGTTCTCGCTTTCCTCGCCAGAACTTGTCTGCGCCTGAGCCACCTCGCATTCGGGGATCTTCTACTTCCTTACCTCATCTTCCTCTCATGACCGCTAGGTGACCAGAAGACCCTCTGCGAGTCCCTGTGCATGCTCTTCTTCTGCTGGCTTCGGGTCAGGGAGAAGATGGTGCAAGTTTGGCTGAGACAGCAGGTGAAATCCATCTTTTGGACAGCAGCTATTCGGCTTTTCCTGAGATGTTACTGGCAGTCCCTGGTCATGGTGGCTGCTTGTACCAGGCAGTTCTTTTCTCTCAGGACGTTTGCTTCTTGGTCTTTCTCCAAGTCCCTTATGGTGATGTTGAGGCAAGTGCTGTTCTTTGGACCGACTCTTACACTACATTAAGGCTTTTGTCTTAGAAGTTCTTTTTTTTTTTTATGATTGGACTATATTGACAGGGTAGCCAGCTCATCAGTAGACATCTAAGAGATGTCTCATGGATGCTATCTACAGCAATCTTTCACTCCTTCGTGACTTATATGTATGTCTCAGTCCTAACCATTTTATATTCAGAAACGTAGGTTCCTGTGTCAACTATGGGTTTGAATGTTCAGTTCACCAAAAATTATGTTTTAGCAGGAATTAGAGCCCTAGTTTCAAATCAATGTGAGTTAACTGGTTATACCTTAAAGAATCGACTACTAAAAAGTTATACACAGAACCTGGAAGACAGGCACAAAATAAGCACTCATTGGTTATGTCTAGCTCAGGCAACCAGACATAGAATTAATTATGTCTACAATTGCTAAATAAAAGAGGACCAAGACCTCACCTATCTCAACTCCTCATGCCAGGTGTCACAAAGTGACATAAGAATTAATATTGTTTAGGGACATTTCTCCCCAGTTTTCTCTTGTCAGTTCTGAAGAGGTAAGCCAGGCCCTTGACACCTCACATATACATTGCTTTTCGTCATCTAATTTCATGGCAATGTTGTTAATTTCTGCAACATTCTCTTTCTGTCTCTCTCTAAAGGCCTAACGATTAGCTACTCAAGTGTTGATATAAACTAGTTGATAACTACTTGGCTTCAAGAAGAGAGGTTGGTCTTTGACTCTCTTTTATTAAGCAGTGTAGACAAAAAGACGTTTAAGCTCTTTAATATATTGCTTTTTAATACAGACTAGGACATTAGTAAGACAGCGGCTCCTACCAATCTTCTCTATGAACAAAATGTCTCTGGGAAAAATGACTGAAAACAACCTCATACTTATTTAACAGTTACAGAAGATGATACTTAAAAAATAATTATGCAATTGAAAAAAACCCCTTCTCTTTCTTCCTTCTCTTTCACTCGATGAATTTACTTGACAACTTTGCTAGCTTCCAGTGAAATTTTCTCAGCAAATTTCACTAACTTAGTTGTGAGGAAAATCAAAACGCTGAACAGCATAATATTTGAATACAAACTACAAAAAATATTCTATGATTTTTTTCGGATCTTCTGCTTCAAATTTGAAATTCAGTACTTCATAATTCAGCAAATATATTGCAAAGTTACTTTCCCATCCTTGTGAGTTGTTAACCAATAATTTTGTTATAACAGTTCAAAGTTACTTCTTTAATTTTAATTAAATCTTGCTGATTTGATTTTTCTTTTGTTTTCTGATACCATTGTGATGGTCGTGTTTGTGATCCATACTGTCCACATGACCTCATGGTCATTAATTTTATCGAATTTATTAATAAAACCAAAAGAGGTATCATCTCGGTCCTTGCAAAATGCAATATGCTCACTTTCCTGCCATTTCTCAGACTTTCCTTTAGTTACATTTGCTTTCTACCTTTGCTTAAAGCTGTTCTTCCATCTGTTCTACCCCAAAAAAATGTAATTTCATCTATGAAATACCAAGTATTTTTATTAGCTGATGTTACATGACAAGTGTAATATTTCAGCACATTCTTTAAAACATAAGCAAAAGCATTTTGTTGAAAAGCGCAGAGTACTTAAGTATTAGAAGTAGTAGCTGCTGTATTAGGTACTGAAATAATTCAGTAGCCAATAAAAAATAAGAGCACATTCTTTGTTGTCTCTACATTCTGAAGAGCTTGCAATCTGAGCATGTAGAGAGAGGAGAAAATATAACTTTGGAGAAATAATAAAGTGACAGTGGCAAAAATACAGTTTCTTAGATTGTGTTTTCCTGCTATGGAATGAATACATGAAAGCAAAAAAAAGGACACTGGAGGGAAGCAGAAAATGAGGACTATGTGGAAAAGAAGAAAGATTATGTTACAAAGTTGATATGAAGAGATTGAGAGAAGGAAGACACAAAAATGCCATATAACTAGAGCACCTGGAGGTTGTGCCTACGCAAAACAGTAACCTCTCTCTTTTGGCCTTTCGTGAAACGCTTGGTCTGACTAAAGGGGTACTGCTGTCTTTTCTGGTTTAGGTTGTACTTGATGAGGCACCAAGCTAACAAGTAAACAGTTCCAGCCACTCTGTATCTTCCACAGATTACTGTTACACGGTAGAGGGAAAGTCCTGAGTTGTTACACCTTAAGCGGAACCTCACACCATCCAATTGCACAAGCAGACAGCATTTGCAGGAAACTTGGCCACAAATGAAATTCAGAAGGGAAGAATGAACATAAAGGAAGCGCAAAGTTCCTTAGAAATCATGTAGTTTGGGATACTAATTTTTGTAGATTACCTCTCAAAGTGCTTAATTTCTCTCTAATTTCTGAAGTAAAACCTTCCTGGTGTTCAACTAGTTTCTATCCTATCCTACCTATGACCTGACTCTTCATTTTTCAAATTTTTTTGAGACCTGAAGTTTCAGTTCATTAAGATTTTGCTCTTTTAAAACTTTTTTAAACTTAGTTCTCGAAGACCATCTCATGCTCATGGAACAAAGAAACTCACAAATTATTTGGTTTAGTACTAACTGACTGATCCAGGTGGAAATTTTCACATCTGGATTTATGTAAAAGGTTACTAGCATTGCTTTCCTTTTTCGTAGTGTCCAGAACACCCACTTAGTTCAAGAAAGACGAGGTAGAAATCCTTCCTCTATTTATGTAGGTTTTAAAATGTATTTTCTATAAAGTTCATGAAGAACAGGGTTCATTTTATTACTCCATATCATTTTTCTATTCAAAGTAGATCAGTTTTAACTAGAGAAAGCACAAACTCTCATTCCTCTGTAAGAGTTATATCCATCAGGATTTTCTATTGGAAATATAGCTTAAATATCATCAAACAAATGAAGAAATACCATATTAATATTCAGTATAGATGCTGAATCTATCTATCAGGCTACAAAAGCAGAGGGAGATACTACCTCTTCATTCTGTCACCGTCTACAAGATTAACTCTTTTAAGTGTCTGATCCCAGGGGGATAGTCAATACTATGAACCCAACAGAACCCCTAATAAATTTGTATAGAGTCTTGGGTTAAACTGCATTTTTGTCAGTACTCCATATTTCTTACATTGCTTGTACTTCTATATTTTATATTTTGTGTGTCTCATTCTAAGGTACTCAAATTTTGTAGAGATGCTAAATTTGCTGTAGGGAAGTAAGCAGACAGATAGATAATGAAAGCTTACCTCATTTTTTTCAAATACCAAATCCACTTAACCCCTAATTCTCAGAAATAAGGTGTGCAGAAGGCATATTTAAAACACCTATCCATAGTATAACTAATATAATAATTCATAAAGTTTTCTTCATGTATGCAATGAAATATCACATGTTTCAGCTTCACTTAATTAATATGTACTGCAAATTAATTTTCATGAGCCTCCTCTTCCATTCATATTTGATTTAGCAATGTGCAAGTGTGTGGTCCTGCTGTATAATTACAGGTTTCTGTTTCATTTTTACTAGGCAAGGTTTAATTAATATGTAAATTCTTTTCTTTTTCTGTAGAAAAGAGGCATGTTGGTATTTAAGGAACAATGCATGAGCTACAGGACAGTGACAGAATAAATATAAGGAGAGTTCATTTGTGTATTTGTTGGGGAAAGTAAATTTCGAACTGATTTGTCCCCTACTACTAAAAAAATTGTGCCAAGTTATGCATGAGGAGGCAGCTCCAGAAATAGCAAAAATTGTGTAAATAGAAATGAGAAATGGGAAGAACTTCACAAATTGTGGCCTTGTAGGCAGGCACAGTAAAATAAAAAACACCATACAGGAGGGGGGGAAGATCTGAAGAAAAATATTATATTTGGAACAAAGGGAACAACAATGAAATTTGTTCTGAACTTCACATATATAGATGTACATCAGGAGTTAAAACAGTATAACAATTTTGACTGTTAAAGAGAGTAAATGGGAGAGGAGTTTGAATAGTCACCCGAGAAATTTCTTCTGTCCGTGACTGTCAGATACTGTCAGCATCAGTTTTGCCTTATCTGAAAAGTTTTCTACTTATTCACAACTTCAGTGAAGATCCTTTTGAGAATTTACAAACCAGTACAGATTAGAATCTAAAAAATAAGATTATAACAAATAATATCCTTATTTTTTCCCTACTAGGAGAACCTAGTTTACATTTTATCCAAAATCTAAACAGACATTGCCAATATAGCATGTAAATTATACTCTTATATGATTTAACTACATTTGTCTGAGTACTAAAAGTAAGACCTCTTTCTTATTACTGAAAGAGTCTGAGAATTGACTACCTTATCATTTTCCTCCATTCATGCTTCTATACCCATGAGATGTGATGAACAACAGTCTAACCTTACATGGTCTCTTACTGGGGACTGTGAAACTCCAGTGACTTCAGGCTATGCATCCACCGAATTCAGAGACTTAACGACTGTCAGAAGGTATAGTGCTTTCTTAATGCAAGCAGCCATGCCAAATGATACCTTTCAGGCTCTGTTTTAAAATCAGTTGTATGTTTTGCCTGTTATGCCCACTGGAAGACCACTCCAGGAAAAGTTTTTCTAGTTTTCAGACAGTTTATAGACATATGCTTTTGTGATAACATTGCCCTTTAACTTAAATAGATCTCTTTTCCTGCTACCCCTGGTGGGTTTAACACTATCTGTCCTCTCAGACTTAGGTTCCTTATCTTCTTTGTATGAAAAGTTGTCTGTTCACTAATCACCTTGACCTGCATCTGTTCTAATATGATGTCATCATTCTTCGAGACAGGTAACCAAAACTGCAAGGAGCCATCCATAAGAGGTTTTACCATAGTCCAGGGTACTTGGGCAACATAGCCATCAATTCCTGAGTCACGTAAGAACACCTTGCCCGTCATACCAAAAGTTTTTATTTACCTTCCTAGTTTATATTGTATTCACTATCTCAAGTAAAAATAAGATTTGAAACTATATCATTAATATACAGCTATTTCAACTGTTTATTACTGATCATATGTTTTCTAGATAATATTTTCATTATTTTCAGCCTTCTTATTAAAAATGTGGAGATTTTTACAAAACTACCAAACAATTCAACTCTGGTTTTCCCCATATCCATTCTCTAGTATATCAAGTTTTCTTTTTCTTGTGTTTTAAAGCCAAGAACGGGAACTAGATCTCAGAAGAAGAAAGAAAAATGTCAGTGTGGTACGATTGATATTAACTTTATGAAAGCAAGTACAAAACAAGCAAGGTTTGATCACAGTTGCAATGTTTATACCATCCTGATAGAGACACTAGTAGAAGATATTAACCACTAGAAAAGTATTAAAATTTTAATACGTTCCAGACTCAGAGTTTCAGGACTTGGAGTTACGGTTGACATTACAAATGATCAATTAAGCCTTATTTTCTCTGGCACTTTGTTTTATTCTTATTCTTGCTATATTAATGATTTGAACACAAAACTACAGAATCTTGTCTTAAGTATGCCAGTTGAACAGGTTTTTGGAAGTATATACTTCTTAGGGTGGTACAGCTATTAGCTTTTGAGTTAGGTGTGCTACATGATTGCTACGCACTTCATGTGCCATTCTCCTGAGATAAGTGAAGTTTCATGTCTTCATTCTGCAAGAATCTCCACTTGGTTGGACACCTGTTTCTATATAAAGCTAAAAGTCTGATGGAAGTCTTGGTTAAGGAAATTGCCATGGAACTATGAGTGGGCAATTGAATTGCTCATACGAAAGAATTTGGTTATGAGAGCTCTTCCACAAGCCACTTAGGCCTGTCAGGGTTAACTATCAGACATATTAAGGTTTTAGAAGTTTTAATGTCGTATAAACCCTGTATATGTCTAAAGCTTTCAAACGTTTTGCTCAGCCACAACCCTATTTCTACAGACATGAGCGTTTTTAGCAGAGAATATCTTCTAGTTCTGAGGCTTCACTACTTGAGCATGCAGCTCAAAGCACATCTGATGAAAAAACAGCAGCTTCACAGGATTACTCTAGAAATTACCCAGAAAAAAAATAATAAAATACTTTATTGCAAAGACTAGGAAAAAATATTCTTTTAAGAGAAGACTCCTAGGACATAGCTTGACTAAGAACTCATAGTATCCAGGATTCACTTGAAACATTTTCTGATGCATTGTGGAAGAAAGAGTGGTTAGAAACCTGTGGAAAAGCACAAATATGGGATCACAGTAGCAGTATTCAGGCTTTTTTGATAAGGAACAAATTCTTCGGGATTCTAGGGGTTCAGATGTGCTCCTGTGTACCTTGCTGTACGACAATACGCTGTTCCGATTACACTGATTACTAGAAAACACTTCTTTGATGCCTTAGGTATCAGTCCTCTATCTGGACTATGCAGTTTCTGAGGGCTCACGTGCTGTTATTGTCATTTACCCCCCACTCCAAAAAAAAGACTGAAAGTATTGCTTAGCTGCAAATATAACACCCACTGCCATATCTATGACTTTAATCAAAAGCAGAGGATTATGTCTGTATACATGGAACCAGACAACCATACATTATATTTCCACCACACATTTTCTTAGCTTTCCGCTGTTCGCAACACAGGAATCAGCGAGATCTGTCAGCAGAAACAGTAAGTTCTGCAGCTGAACACTAGATCCAGGCAGACAGACAGTCCCCCAAGAGAGGGAAAACCCAGGAGGGAGCCAGGGGCAGGTGACTTCTGAATCTTGGAACTGGCAGCTCACACGTGGGTGGCTGATGTGGAAGGGGGCATTCCTGGCAGCATTGGTGGGGATTTAAAAGGCCCATAAGGAGTACCAGCAACAGCAGTGCCGTGATCAGGAGTGGGCAAACAAGTGTATGGCTTGACAGGGAGGGCACAGGGAGGGCACTGGACCTCAGCCAGAAGTACCAGAGAACCATGGTGACCACTCGCCAGAAAATTAAGGCATCTCCTAGCTTTGCTCCAGCTATGGTTGATACAATCTCCCAGACTGAGTCCCATTGGGTGTGTGCTGCCACCCAGACACCAAGCTGCAGGACGTGCTACTCTCCTGCAGTGGTATCAGACACCAGTGGTGAATTCACCTGTGAGGGATGTGTTTGGGTGAAGGAACTTCTCTGCTTGGTTACAGAACGCAAGGAGGAGATGAGCAGGCTGAGGGCAATCAGGAATGGTGACAGGCAGAATGACTTATGGAACAAAATTCTGTGCTTTCTGTCTCAGAGCCAGGAGACATGTGTGCCTTGTGTGATAGAGGACTCCCCATCCTCTATCTGCTCAGCTGAAGAGAGTAAATTAGGAGATGGAGAGGAATGGCATCAGGTTCCTGCCCGGCGTTGCAAGTGTGTCTGCCCTGTTTCAACCTTGGCCTCCCAGGTTCCCTTTCATAACAGATACGAAAATCTGCAAGTGGAACTGAACCCTAACATCGACAATGACTCACACAGCCTAGAAACCTTCCCAAGGTTAAGATACTCGAAGCCATCAGGCAAACCAGCTTCAGTAAAGAAGAAAAGGAGGGTCATTGTCACTGGGGACTCCCTCCTGAAGGGAACTGAATGTCCAATATACAGACTGGCCCCATTACATAGGGAAGTCTGCTGCCTACCTGGGGCCTCAGTCAGAGACGTGGAAAAGAAACTTCCAGCTCTGGTCAAGCCCACGGATTATTCTCTGTTACTAATCTTTCAAGTAGGCAATAGTGAAAAAATAACAAGAAACCTAAGGGTGATTAAAAGAGCCTTTCAGGTCTTGTGAAGAATATCAAAGGGTTCAGGTGCACGAGTAGTGTTCTCTTCTGTCACTCCTACAGAGAATGATGAGGGAAGGAGTAGAAAGAGTCAATAAATAAATACCTGACTCCAAACCTGGTGTGAAGAACAAAATTTGGGGGTTTTTGACAATGGGATGGCCTACACACCAAGCCTGCTGGTGAATAATGGAGTACACTTGTCCCCAAGGGGCAAAAGAACACTTGCTAAGAAGATGGTAGGGCTAATCAATGGGGCTTTAAAATAAATTATAAGAGCGAGAGGGATAATACCAAGCTTAATGGAATAAAGATTGGGAATGGCACTCTACTGTCAGAGAGAAGGTGTAGTAGTGAGGGTCCCTCAGTGAAAATGGGAGATAGCACTTCAAGTGACAGCCAAAATGCAAAGGTCATTGGTGGGTTAGAAACTACAGCCAGAAGTATGGGCTTTAAACTAGATTTGAAAGGGGAATGCGGAAATAGCCAGCTAGTCTGGGATGAGCAATGGGAAGATACATCAATGTCTTAGGAGCTGTATCCTTGTGAGATCTAGAGTGCTCCATGAGGGGATAGGTACCATTAACAACATATGGAGTGTTTCTATACAAATGCATACAGCATGAGGAATAAGCAGGGGGACCTGGAAACCTTGGCTGGGGCCCCAAAAATATGACATTATTAGCATTAGCGAAACCTGGTGGGATGAGTCCTGAAACTGGTGTGCCTTGATGGATGGTGACAGGCACTTTAGGAGGGATAGACAGGGCAGGCAAGGGGGGGTAGCGGTGTATGTAACAGAAGGGCTGGAATGCATGGAGTTTGCAGTTGGCAATGGCATAGTTGAGAGCCTCTGGGTAAGGACAGAAAAGTAAAATGGATGTCATCGTGGCAGTCTGCTATAGGCCATCCAACTAACACGATGCTACTGATGAATTTTTCTTTAAGGAACTAAGGGATGTCTAAGGGATGTCTCTAAGGCATCTGCCCTTGTCCTCATCGAGGACTTCAATTTGCCAGATATCAACTTGGAGTATCACACAGATGGGACAAACAGGTCCAGATAATTCCTAAACTCTCCGGATGATAACTTCACGGCACAGGTGCTAAGGGAACCAACCAGGGAAGATGCCCTCCTTGACTTGTTGCTAGTTAACAGGGAAGGTCTTGTCAATGAAGTGGTGATTGAAGGCTGCCTTGGTCACAGTGACCATGAAGCATTCAAGTTTAACATCTATGGTAATGGGACGAAAATTGTCAGCAAGACTTCAACTCTGGATATGAGGAAAGCAGACTTCAGGTTGCTCAGGGAACTGCTTAGTAAGGTTCCCTGGGAAAAAGCTTTTGAAGGTGCTGGGGTCTATCGGTGTTGGTCACTTTTTAAGTATCACCTCCTAAGTGCACAGGACCAGGCAACTCCGAAATGCCAAAAGTCAAGCAGATGAGGCAGAAGGCCAGCCTGGCTTAATAGGGATCTTCTACTCAAACTAAGGCATAAAAGAATGGTTTTCAATTAGTAGAAACAAGAACATGTGATATGAGAGGACTACAGAGATGCTGCTCACCACTGCAGAGTGGAAATTCTTGCAGGTAAGCTGGCTGGCACCATGTAGGATAACAAAAAGGGCTTTTTCAAATAGATAACTAACAAAAGGCAGACAAGAAATAACATTGGCCCATTACTTGATAAGCATGGACACCTCATAAGCAGAGTTATAGACAAAGCAGACATTTAATGTTTTTTTCACCTCTGTCTTCAATATTGATGATGGGCTTGCCCCACCCCCCACCCCCCCTCCCAGAGCCCATGGCCAGAGGACCAAGACTTGCACAAATTATAAACACCCAATCAACCCCAAACTTGTGCGGGATCTGCTGTTCCAGCTGGACCCCTTACAAGTCAATGGGGCCTGATGGGATCTATCTGAGGGTACTTAAAGAACTGGCTGATGTCATAGAGAGCCCTCTATCAGTGATTTTTCAGTGCTCTTGAACCAGTAACTGCAGGCCTGTCAGTATTGCTTCAGTGCCTGGTAAAATTACAGAGAATATTATTCTGGGAGCTACTGAAAAACACCTGAAAGACAACACAGCCTTTGGTCCCAGCCAACAACACTGAGTCCTGGGGAATGCCACTTGTGGCCAGTCAGCAACTGGATTTAATTCCATTCACTGCAACTTTTTGTTCTAGGCCATCCAGCCACTTTTTTATCCAGCCTTATCCACGAGTAGCTATTTTATTCCAGGAGAATGCTGGGGAAATGGCATTAAATGCCTTACTGAATTCTAGGTAAACAACATTCACAATCTTTTCCTCATCCACTAAGTGGGTCACATTATCATAGGTGGATTGGGTTAGTCAAGCAGGATGTGCTTTTCATAAACCCATGCTGAGTGAGCCTAATCACCTGTTTATCCTGTATGTGCCACATGATGGCTCCATATCATTCCCATGGAACTGAGGTCAAGATTACAGGATGAAGTTCCCTGGATCCTTGCTCTGGCTCTTCTTGTAGGTGGCACTACATTTGTGAATCTCCAATCAACTGGACCTCTCCAGTTAGCCAGGACTGCTGTTAGATGATGGGAAGTGTCTTGGTGAGCACTTTCACCAATTCCATCAATACCCTTATGTAGATCCCATTCAGCTTCACAGACTTGTGTATATCTAAGTGCTGCAGCAAGATTAACCATTTACCCTTGGATTATGGGGGCTCCATTCTGCTCTCTATCCCTGTCTTCCAGCTCAAGGGTTGCGTACCCAGAAAAAAAATGGACTTAGTATTAAAGACTGAGGCAAAGAACGTATAAAGTACATCAGTTTTTTCCTAGTCCTTTGTCACTAAGTTTCCTCCTACATCCAATAAAGGATGTGGATTCTTCTTAGCCCTGCTTTTATTGTTAATGTATTTACACAAAGAATTTTTATTGTCTTTTACTACAGTAGACACATTAAGTTGGGCTCGAGGTAGCAAAATAAAGGGCAAGAGAGACCCCGAAAAAGAAATTTTGTTCTTTACATATGTTTGCTTATTTCACACATAATCCATGTTGTTTTACCTACCTTTCTAAAATTCTCTTCATAATATTTTTCAGAAGACAAAAAGTTACTTGTCTTAGGGTATTATCTATAGGATATAAATATTCTAATATTTTTTTTATATTTTTTTATTACTATAGTAGAATTTTTCATTAAAATCACAAAAATAAAATATAAATACATTTTCAGTAATATAGCAGAACACAATGTAGGGTATGCTAGAGAAGCAAAATTATATTTTAAGTAAATGAAGTTTATTATCTATTTGTTTGTTTGTTTCCCAAAGGGAGATTTATGTTCACATCTCTCTAAGATATGAGCTGAAAGGTTATACATATTTAGATGTAAGTTTCTCTCTCCATGTGCGTAAAATAAACCAAGTACTAGAAGCTTACAATCAGTTCATTTGGTTGCTTAGCATTTTGGAAATTCCGGCTATCCCTTTAAATTTGTAAATACAAGTTTAGGATATTAATTTCAGACATTTATTTCAGAAAAGGATGAAAATTTTCTTGTAATCTAGAAGGTAGGCAGTCCACTTATATTAGACATTTTTTTGCAATGTCTCTAGAGGAAAGTAAGTTACCATTAGCTAGTTGTCTAATTAGCTGAATCTCTTTCACTGACTTAACAGGGAACAAACTGAAAATATCACATTTTTCTTCTTCAAAGTGCTCAACTGCTGTCTTAGAACAAACTGCTAACAGAAGTAAGGAATGAGAGATGAGGTATACCTAAGCATTGACACAATTTCTATAACATTTGTCTCAGAAGCACAAGTCCTACAATTTAAACTCTAGGCAGTCTGTACATAAAAACTCAAAGAATTGTATTCAAGTCTACGCAGACATAAAATCACTCCCCACAAGCAAAAGGGGTCTTGCCCATCATGTCATGAAATAAGCTACAAGGAAACATTTTCTATCCTTCTGTTGAAGCTGAGCTATATTAGCTAAGAAAGCAAGCCAGTCAACTGAAGACTAAATCTGTCCACCAGGTAATGGGTAGAGCTGTGAGGCTGTGCTTTTTTTTGTCTCAGAGTTAGTTTTATTTCTTCTGCTTTTAAATCTAGCAATAGTCTCATATAAAATGCAGGTAGAAGAAGCAGAGCTGTGTCCAAAACCCAAGATCTGCTTCTTTTGTTCCCGAGTCAAATATCCTGTCGCTAGCTCCTGCAGATTTCATCCTGTAATTCTGATACATCTGTCTATGCAATCTCAAGAGCTAAATTGACATTAATTCTGTCCAAGGTGTGTCTTTATTTAGTCACAGTCTGTTCAAAAGGGGTTTAAACTTTTCTGTGCTTCAGACCCCAGAAATCAGTACTCGTTTATACAAAAGTTTATTAGGATGCTTGCTTTTTTGGCAGACATTAGCCAGACTAAAAGCAAAGTGTACACAGGTACGTCACATTTCTAAACAATTTACTTTATAGTCAATAGAAGACTCCTGAACACGATGATTATGTCATTCTCCAAATGTGTAAAGGGAGCTGTCTAGTCTTTCTCTCCCTGGTAATTTGAAAACCTTAACGCAGCCTTCTCTTTCTACTACTCAACATTTATTACCAGAGAATTACCACTTGATTATCTAGTGAAATGATTGTGCGGGGAATCATCTACCAAAACAGTCGGGGGAAGCAGTTCAATTGATAATTAATGAAGCTCTTTCCATGGCTGAATGAGGTTTTGTATCACTACAACTGAGGGAGCAATGCTGAAAGGAAGGGAAAGTTTGAGTTCATTGAACACAGAAACAAGACCAAAAAAAAAAGAAATATATTTCTTAAAGTAGATCCTAAATTAAGCAGACTGCATTATACTCTGTCACTCCTCAGACACATTAGACTTGTTTGGATCACTTCTTTGGTGGACAGGCACTTAAAGTTTTAGAGAGATGGTAAAATTTCAATGCAACAGTTTCCTAACGTGGGTCTTGTAATACACACTGAATTTCTGTCAGATTTGTGACTTCATGACTTTTATGTGTTCAGACTAAGAAATAACTTCACCTTCTTCAAATGACTGCATAGATTTTTCAGTAAATATATGGCTATATATAAGAAAAAGATCCAGAAAACACGAGACAAAGACTTGTGGGCTCGAACTGCAGACATTTTTTCATAAACTTTTCATAAAATTTTCTATTATCTAAACATTTTCTGTGGATTTTCCTGTAGGAAGAAGTGAGCAAATCCATTCCTTTCAGTGTAGATCTCACTTAAATCTATACATAAAGATAATTCTTTCAGTATATGACAGTTTTAAAATTAGCTTACAGTTGAACTTAAATGTTGAGTAGTAAACATCTGGTGAAAAACATTTGGAATTACTCGGCTATTTGAATCATTTTGTTTGGAATGAAGTATTTTAAGCCTTCTTTTGAAAATACCATTTTGTACTTCTGAAAAAGAGCTCTTCTTTATTGGTAGGTATTTATTGGATTCATGAGAAAAAATAGCTAACATGAATTCTTGTACCAGGTGCAGGTGCCCATGTATGCCTGTACAGACATGGCCTGTTCCAACTGGCTCTAATGGACCCACCACAGGACACAGCTGAGTTCCTCAGCCAAGAGGGTGACTTCTCAGGGAAAATGTATTTTAGAGAGTGTAGAATTTTTTTTAGGTACTGAGGAGTGATAAAAATGTTAGAGAAGCACCCCTGTGAGCACCAAGGTGGGAAAAGAAAGAAGGAGAGGGCATGCTTCAAATGCTAGAACAAGAGATTCTCCTGGAGCCTGTGAAGGATACCATGTCAAAGTGACTCATGAGCTTTCTCACTCTATTTTATCCCCCTGTCCTGCTAAAAAGGAGTACTGGATGAAAAACCAGGCAGGAGTTTGACTGTTGGCAATGGCTAATCCACCACGATTCTTCGTGCTTGTCTTTTGCCACATTGCTATAAAAAAGGAATACATACAATTCCTTAATTTTCTTTTACACTTTGCTATTAATTTTTATTTAATATTTTGACATTTCATTTTATGCCATTCACATTATTTTTCAAGTTATGATCCTTCTTTAAACTTAATTCTAATTATACATACATGCAAATCCTTAGTCTTACATAAATACGACTCTGAAACACTTGAAAAGTCTTAGAACAGTTCTTGGAGGATCTGATAACCTTTATATTTACAGGAAACTGACAACACAGTACTAAAACTAAAACAAAACAACCTTCCAGGCTCCTCTATGTATAACCTTATATAAAGATATATTCACCAGAACTTACTAGACTGGAATTATTTTATTGCTTTCAAGTTGGTAATAATTGCACAAAGTACTCCTGAGCTGAAAGCTGTACTCTCACTATACAAACAACAGTATAATTCATACTTCGCTAAACAACAGCGCTCTCAAATTACATTTGTAACATCATAATATACTGAAAGATCTATCTTCTATCCGATTCTTATTCTAAAATTGTACTAAAAAAAAAAAAGGTATTTATGAGAAGGTGGAAACTAAGACTGCCTCCTGTTCAGCTGAAACTCGAAGAAGTATAAAGAAATGGCTACCAGATTGATCAGGGACTGGAGAGCCTTTCACGTAAAAAAAGGAGGTTAAACAAGGTGGGCTGAAAGATAAAATGAACTCTTCAAGGGAACTGTTGTATAAACACTTCAAAGGAAGAGGACTAACACACAGAAAAGATTTTTTCTTTTTTTTTCCTGCTTTTTTTATATTACTACAGAAGACAAAGTCACCATGAGGTCAATCTGAGTATAAGAATCTGAAAAATCATAGAACTCTAACCATTAGAGTTGTGGTGTTCTGGATAGTGCATATAAATAATTATTAGTGTGTTATCCGGATGGCATTTGGAAAGATTTATACGAAAGAAGATGTCTTCAAGATAGTAAAGCTTGGAATCAATGGTTCAAAAGTTTCTTTCTTTTTGCTCCTTTTTGATTTATAGTTTTTTTTAAAATGACTTACTCATGTACACTGGCACGTGCTCAGTCCTAGTGAATATATACACCTAAGAGAAGGCACTCACAGTTTATACTTAATTTTTAAAACAGATTTTTCCATCCTTAACCAAAATTGCTTTCCATTCAGTCCGAGATCAGTATGCAAATTGTAGTACACTTTTTTTCCCCCCTTTAAATTTTATTGCCTTAATTTAACTAAACATCAAGAAAATAGATTTATTCTCCTACAAGGAAGATGGATATGTAAATCTTCCATGAAAATGATTAAGTCGTATTGAAAAAAAATATAGTGAGACATATTTAATTGTAATTGACTGAGAGTGCTACATTAAGAGAATATACATCAAAATATTTGGCATGCACAAGTAAGATGGGCCTATCTTTTTTCTTAGGTAAGAGAAAGACACCCATGCAGAATAAGTCACCTTCACTCTATTATGTGTCTCCAAGGCATGGCAGCATCACTAGGAATGACACTACAAAATCACCATACCCCTATAATTCTAGTTTTCACATGACGCATGGCTTCTATTACCACTTCCTTTAAAACAGGTCTAAAAACAGAGGAAGAAAAAACAAAGAACCAAAAAAAAAAAATTTTCATGATTTCACTTATAACTCCTGTTAAGATGTCTTTCTATTTCGATAGCATAGTAATAATATAGTGAGTCTGCTACAGTCATTTTTATCCCCTTATTTGCCTTTGCTGCTGGGCAGTGTCAGGCTACTGCTGCTCTGGGAATTAGCTTACAAAGGCTGCTTTATTGCTCTTCACTGAGCACCTTCCCACAGGGACCTTTAGTGTCACCTCGGTAATGCAACTAGCTGCCTCCAGTCCGGTGCCTGGAATCCAATATTTATTTTTACCTTTGGTTAGATTTCATTCTCTCATGATGTCAGAAAACATTTGCAAAAGCTTGACTTGAATTCTAATTTTTGTTATGTTACATATTCTGGTTGTCATCAATTAAAGTTTTAGGGGTGAGGAAGAAATAAAGAGAGCGAATCTCTTGTGTTGTCAAAAATCCCACTATGTTTCCTTCTAAATTCAACATTAATTTAGTTAAAGTAATAGTGTGCAGGCTGGTTCTAAATAAAGCAACAAGTTATAATGCCCCAGGCAAAAAGCATATCAGTTCCCTCATTATTGTACATTGAGAGGGAAGAAGAACTAAGCAAGGGAAGCGTAGAGGTATCTTTTTCATTTAATTCTGAGTGCAATCTTTATAAATTTTAAACCACTGAATTTAAACAACAGACATGGAAACTCAGCACTGGATTGCAACCAAGCATTTATTCCATAATACAGATAGGCACGCACACTCTTCGACAAGTTTTTGGATAAGTTGCAATGAGTCTCTTGATCATGCCAGAAGGCAGATACTGGATTTGATTTTGATTTGGATACAGATGTTTACACAAATCTACATTTGAATTAAGGATGACAAAATGCTTCCATTTATTATTCAAACCATTAATTTGAAACTCACTAATGAAAGATGCTTCACTGTAGAGAGAAGCTGGATCAATCTTGATAAGACAGAATTAGGACAGGCAAAGGTTTTTTGACCTTACAATGTTGTTTGTTTGGTTTTGATATTTTTCCCCAGTTTGAGTTACTCATTTGATAGATTTAGATTAATCTGATTTCAAATCAATTTTTTATGGGATTACATTACATTGCACAGGATAACCGATCTCTATACACATATTATTCATGCCCAGTGGTCTAGAAAAAGTTGACTAACCATTAAAGGAATACTTCATTGCAACATTGACTTCATCCTGACATTTCTGATATCTGGAATATACGAGGCAGCACCACACTTTTGTGTGAATTTTTCTCCCTTTCTGAGTCTGAAGGCACTTTAATATTGCCATAGATTATGGCAGCTGCATAGTCTCTTTCCCTTTTCCAGTATCCATAGTTTCAGAGGAGCAAATCAGCAAATGTTTTCATAGCTCTTTCAGACATACTCCACTGTACTCTGAAAACTATGATTCAGGGCTTTTCTTACTTGTTCCTGTAACCTTTACCTACTACAATTTCAAGGCATGCGATACAGATAATCATGCAATGTCCTTGTTTTCTTTCTATTTGCTACAGCTGAAACAAGAATTACAGGGTCAGGGGAACAATATTCATTCTTCCACATGTCCAAGACATGTATGTCTCTTTATTCAGAAGAATACTCCCAGAGTAAGCTCTTACCTACAGTATATGCAAGGTTAGAATACATTTTGCTTAAATTTAAACACCTACATACGGAGACTGTGTATGTTCTCAATATGTAGCTTCTTCTTACAGTTAATGAAGAGGGACAGGCATTTCTAGGGTGCAAAAGTAGTTGACTATAGTAAGAGAGATAAACCACACTTTAGAGTAACCTATTCCTTCGTTTATTCTTGACTACAACAAAGTTTAAATTACTATCTCAGATGAGGTCTTCTGCACCTAGATAATTCCAGTGTAAGGGCAGATGTAACTCGACTTCATTCTTTTGATCATTCTTTTTTTGACTAAAGCCAAAAAGAAATTTGTCATGATTTGTCAAAGGTATAATTATTATATCCTTTTATTTCAGTGAGTTCACATGCCTTTACAAAATGAAATGGTACTTACGTAGTAATAGGGTTTTGTTAAGCACATAGTTACTGAACATTTTGGTGTCTGACAAAAAGAAATATATATTTTTATATATATATATATATATATATATTTACCCTTCTTTTCTGCTGGCCTTAACACAGACACCACAACAACATAGCCCAACTCTTTAAATCTCTTTTAGAATTTTTCATTCAATGTGTGGTAACAACAGTTGAACAGTCTACAGGAGTATCTATCACTCTGTTTTAGTACAGACTAAAATCCCTGTCTTTTATATTTAGCCTGAAAGTCTGGCTGTGGAAGTATAAAAAAAATATATATAAAAAAAGAAAGGAATGATTTATAGAGGTGTTTTGGGCCTGTGTGGTAAAGAACACATCACTTCAGCCACTGATATGCAAGGGTCTAAAAGGTCTTTTATTTTGTTATATGTGCAAGTTCCTCACAAAGCTAACATTTTTTCCTAAATTCCATTAGCTTTTTTATCAAAGGCCTGCAGGTGTTTTGATGTATTCAACAAAAGATCTATTTAGCAGCCATAGTGGCTGCAAACATTAGGAGGATTGAGAACAAAATTACTGAAGATGTGCTTCAATGCATCCCTTTGCTTTGATATATTCAATGCTTAACTGTGTATATGTTGTTTTTTCAATTCATGGAAGTCTTAATTAACACCTAATGGATCTTTCATGTTACATGGGAACCTCACATATGCTTGTTGTACAATTTTATTTGCATAATAATGCATGAATTCATTTTACATTAACCTCAGCAATGCCCAAAATGTGAGTGCTCATTTCCGTTAAGTCAAACCACCTTGTTACTGAAGAAGTCTAATGCTGCAGACTTATTTTATACGATTTATTATTGAGCTATTTATAGTACCAGAATGTTCTTAGGAGCAGTTTTCCCAGCCTATGAAGCAGGGTCAGCCTGATATTAATGTAATGTTTATGATTTACTTGGCAAACAACCTAACACTTCTGAGCAGCATTATCAAGTTACATATTTATGCAAGATTTCAAGACATCTAAAGTCATCATTTTTCCCCTTGATTGCTTTCCAGAAAACATCAAATAAATTTAGTATAAGCGAGGAGCACATATTATCTAAGTACTCCATAAAGATCAATACCTGAAACATGCCTATTTAGAATCATCTCTTCCTCTCGCGCTCATATAAATCTGTTTATTACAGTGGAGTTCTTTCTAATTAACTCCTGAGAAGAATCAGAACCTTAATGTACACATTAAAAAGGAATGCACTCAGAATGAATAATCTGCAATCTGTTTAAACTCCGGCTATTAACCTCATTGAAAAACCATGGGATGTACTTACTTATGTGAGGTGTATACATGTTAAAAATATATCCAATAAAGATTTTCGGTGGAAAAAAAAGAGTCGGGGCTGAGCAGATAATGCAAAGGAAAAAAAAAAAAAAAGACAAATTTGATTTATTTAGAGCAAAATTCAGTTGAGTTTAAAACAACTTTTATAAATGCAGGTAGCAAGAATTAGGGCTCAGTTCTACCAAGTTGCTTTGTGAAAATTTTTTGAAAAACTAGATACCAGTGATAAGACATATATTTAATGGGGAAAGGAGTTCGGTAATAAAAAAAAAGTTTTATGTTTCTAATAACAGATACCTTTCCTGTAATAAGTGTTACTGGCTTTTGTTTGAAATAGAGCATATCTATTGGACATGGAACTTACGTCGTGTTTCCTCATTATCCATTATAATGACTAATTATCCTGTTTAAAAATCTAAAATTATTATAGTTCATTTACTTTTATTTAATTTTCTTCTGATTCAGCTGTCAGCACTGCTTCTAGTTACACTTTCTGTGCTACATTAAAAGGTCTCTTGTATCACAAATCACTTTCCTTAAATAATATGTTTGAGTCATATTTTCATATGCATTTAAATCAGCATTTTAAAAAGTTGAACAAGAAAGTTAGAGACCACTGTGGAAGTAATAGTGACAAAAATACCTACAAAAAATAAGAATTCTGAAGAATTCTGAAGAAGCAGAATTTGAGGTTTTAAGTTGCTGTAGAATGGAACAGAGCCAAAAACATTTTGATGTTTGTTTGTTTTGGGTTATTTCTTTTTAAATAAATTATTTCTGTTATAATTTGTAGCAAAAGAAGAAAGGGATTTTCTTTTCAAATTGTTTGATTTGTATATATTTTCATAGTGGTAAGAAAGTGACATGTTTCTATCTGATTCCTGAGCCCTGTATTATCCGTCTGATTGGATTATGTTTTCTAGAAATGTTATTAATCTTGACACAGTTTAAGAGGAGTTGATTCTATAATAAATGTTTATGTGGAAAAAATGCGTCAAGAAAAGTTTGGAAGAAAAAGGGGTTTGATTCAAATGATCACATATCCATGTTTAAAGATATTTAAGATGCTGACCTTCCTCTGCTAATCCAGATGGATATTAGTATTCTGTTGATTTTGTGTGGTATCTTCTAATCCCACACTGATACCTAAGATTCATGTAAAATCGATAGATAAATATATGTAGGTAACCAAAGTATTGAATCTCTAGATGGTTATAGATTGATAAAAAGGTTCCAAATACCTTTGATACGTATTTTGTATTTTGTGTTTTGTAGACTAGAAATATTATAAAGTAAAATGAGACTCTAAATGTGAATTTGACAGCATTATAACATGAAGAAAGACATCGCTTACAGTAGTTGTTAATCTCTGCATCCTCTCAAATTTTGACATTAATCAGTGGGAAATATAGTGTGAATAACTACGCTTTGAAAGTGAGCCAATAGAATAGTAACAATAAAAATACATTAGAAAATCACCTTTATACTCTGTCATTTGATCTTCAATATTTATGATAATAGTTCTTAATTATGCTTCAAGATAACACTATAAATAAGAAACCTTGTTTGTTGTGTTTGGTCTTAATTCTTTGCTGATTTGAAGGCTAATATGCAGATTTGTCAGATTTTAAAAGAAATGGATTAATATTGCCTTCAGAAAGTAAGTTTGTTTGTTTGTTTGTTTGAACATGATAAAGGAATGATTTATTATATAGGGGGTTCCAGAAAACTAAATGATTCTTCTGAGGAGAAATACATAAGAATCTCATCTATAGGTATAGAACAGTGGAAAAAATTCTGGTTTTTCCATTCTCTATTATGAATGTGCATAGCGGGTGGAAAAGGAAAGGAATTAAGATCCAAATAATTTTGAATGTTTTGAATAAAAGGCTTCATTCTAATCCATTATTGTCTTCTCTTTTATCAAGTGTAGATCTTTACAGTGATTTAACAAGTGTTTCAAATGTTCCTAGTATTCATTGTACATACTGAGAATGAAGACGCTACTGTAATTTTATGATTAGCTATTATGCACAACTATATTTATATATGCATATATATATGTGAGGGAAGAGAAAGGAAGCGAAAGCTTATGCTCTTTCTGATGTTCTGAGTCTGTGTAAATTCAGAGTGAAAAAAACAGAACACTGTTTCCATGAACATTGTGTCAGGTTTCTAGCTTATCTTCCGTGGCTATAGGGAAAAGTTATATATTAATTTCAAAATTCTTAAACTGAATATTATTAATGTTGTTCAGTGCTACAATTTTGAAAAAACATGACAGAATTCAAATTCAAGTTAGAATTCCATTCAGGAAAAAACCTGAATATTTGTTATAGAAACTAAGATAAAATGTCAAATTTGTTCCTTTTCAGGTTTCTGTAAGAATATAAATGTAATAAATGTTTCCACTTCAGATCTGAGAATGAAACCACTTTTTTTTCCCCTTTGATTCATTCTATAAGGAAAAGTCATTAAGTTACCTAGTCATACAGAGCAATATATTGCTAATATAATACGAACCCAGAACAAGTTAGTATATTTTTTCGTGTGGCTGCAACAAAGTTTTATTTTAATAGAGATCTTATACTCTGAGAAAGAAATCCAAAAAAACCCATGAACTCTAGAAAAAATATGGAAGTGTTAAAAGGGAAAAGGAAAACAATGTTCAAAGGGGATGAGAAGTATCAGTTGTAGGTCATGTAAAATGACTGAGAGTTCATGAAATCTTATTAGGCAGAAAATCTCATAAGAAATAAGGCATTTTGTAATCCACCTCCTAGCTTCCTAAGCAATGAAAGGATTGATTGGGTGAAACCCAGTTTCAAAAGCTGTTTATTTTTTGTCAAGGCTAATTAGTTTTTCCAGAAGTAAATTTATTCTACTTTTCAATTCAATTCTCTTGAAAGAATAATAAACACAATAACTATGAATTCAACAGTCTTCTCCACAAAATACTTTGTTTCTCAAGCAAAAAGTTGAAATAAATTGTAAGTCAAACATTCCCAAATTCAAACCTGTGAAAGAACTTTACCACACTATATTGTCCTGTTTCAAACTACAATAATTAAAACACAAAATTCACATCTAGGTATACTTAAGAAGTTTTTTTATATATATATATATAAAAGGCCTTTTGTGGTTTTCCATGTGTATGCATTAAACAATTTTCTGAAATTTCATTGGAAAAGCACTTCATATACACATAGTTTTACAGTCTACAGAGTCATGAGTATATGATGGGTAAAAAGATTCAGATTTGGTTGATTGTTTATCCTTTTTCAAACATCTAACAATTTCTACAATAGAAAAATATGCCTGATAGAAGACAAGAACTATTTAAAAATATTCCTTATTTTCCACAATAAACAGAAAAAAAGTCCCAAAGAACGGTTATGCACAGTAGATGAAGTTCCAGAGATGGGGTTATGCACTACTACTAATGACAAGTGAATTGTTTGTTACACAGCAGTACCACTGTTCATTTTCAAAGCACCCACAGACATTTAACCTTTATTTTCCAGTGACCATTTGAATTCGAGAAGAAGCACCTAGAAAAAACTTGGAAAGTATCATCACGAAGAGTACATCTTTCTTCACTGAGAAAAATGCTTTAAAATGTGACTAATTAAAGGCATTTATCATCTTTCTGCTCTCCCATTTTTTTGCCCTTAACTACAATGAAATCATTTTAGTGATTGATGTCTTCTATTTCATGTGTTTAACTTAGTCATATGACTAAAAATGAGTTAAGTACTCGGTGGATAAAAACACTTCCCTAAATGTTTGAATATCATCATGTGATTTATTATGTGCATTCTTTTAACTTGTATAATGTTCCTCTAAAAACATATTAATTTTCCCTTGAAATACATCAGTTAAATAAATACAAATACACTAATTTGTAAAGAGCATCTGCAAACATACTATTTCATATACAAATACTATTTCATATGCACATGCGGTTTCAGTATAGTCATAAGAAAAATTTTAGGATTTGAGGTTTTAAAATATCAATAAAATATTTAATGCTCAAATGACTCTTGTTAGTCTCAATTAAAACTGAAAACTATTGGCAAATTTTCTCCTTTCCTTTTTTTTCTTTATACGATTTACTTTACAGTCATAGCACATTTGGTATCCAGGAAAAAAAACTTAGGTTTCCCTTATTTAACCATTGTTGCAAAATAGGATTAGAAGTTCTCTAAATGAATCAGAAATTCTAATGAAAGTCATTATCAACATATGAATATAATGGGATGTGGTCAGTGAAAGATTTTTCTTAGTAGATGATACAGAATGAAGTTGTTATTTGTAATTTGGTCTAAAACCAAAACAGATATCTGATCTTGACTGAATCACTTTCTAGAGGCCATCTTCACTGAGGAGTAGAAATTAAGTATGTATTTTAAGAGGATCTATTTAGAATGCAAATACAATTGAGAAGCATGTTATATGTAGTGGATGCCATATTCAATTAGTATTATTTTGCAGAAGATATGGAAATTCAAATTGTATGCAATAGATGAGAGAAGTTAATAGGTAGAAGTGACATCATTTATTTAAAAAGCCTGAATAAATAGCACAAGAATATTCCCAGGGAAAGAGATGAGTTGCCAACTATTTTTGCAAAAATTATCATCATTCAAATGAATTTATCCAATTGCAGATTTAAAACAGATAAAGAGAATTATTCCTTTTCAATGGATAACTTTTACAGGAGAATACTGAATTTCAAAAAATGCCAAAATTTGTCTGTTTTCAAAAATTAACTATAAATGTTCATAGAAGAATAAATAATCATAGATGATTATCACAGATTTTATAGAATCATATTAAGAAATCCTGAAGACAAAACCTGTTAGACCTTGAAGAATGTTCTCAGCATTATCACTATATATTTGCTCTATTCTTACATATGCGTAGACCTAACTCTTGGGGACATAGTTTAGTGGTGGACTTGACAGTGTTAGGATTATGGTTGGACTCGATCTTAAAGGTCTTTTCGAACCTAAATGATTCTGTCACTCTTCCCCAAACACCCATTTTTGACCATTGTAATAAGAGGGATATAAAGCTACATGGACCTGCTGTTTAATGTGGTTTAGTTTTACTGTTAGCAGAAGTGTTACCAGCAGTGACAAAACAAAGTCCATCTATTACTTGTTTTCCAGCTTGTATCAGGTTAATCCAGTCAGTTAACACTAAGAAGAAGCAATCAAGGTCATTGTTTAGGAGATTGTTTTTCTGCAGGCTAGTATGGCTAGTACGGTTTCATGTTTGAGTTAAATCAATTTATGCAAAAGTTCACGAAGTTCATTACATTCGTTGATTCAGGATGTTCTTTATAATCATAACTTCCTGACGTATTTCGATTTTAAAAAATAAAATTTTAAATAATATCTTGTAATTATGTTTTTTTAATTATGTTATTAAGTAAATACATTGAGGAATGGATTAATGGGAGCTCTGGAACTTCTCGTATTCCATGGTGTGATCAATCACACTGTCATCATTTAAAGATATATATTAAAACCAGCTCTATTACATAGAAGTATTTTTTTTAACATGCATGGATTTCCTACTAGGAACTAAAGAGACATTAAACTTTAAAAAATACAATGATGACACTGAATTTGTGATGCTGTCTACATTCTAGAGTGCCCTCTTTCTGATCTGCCTTTACTTCATGCTATCTCAGTGTCAGGATTTCAATGATACCCAGTCAATCAGTTGAGATAATATTTTTCTTTATCTTGTTAAGAAGTTTAAGAAATCTCCAGTGTAAAACTCCCAGTAGAGGCATAGGAAGTTCATTTATATAGCACCGAGTGATCATAGTTCTGCCAAAATTAACGTATTTGTATGTATGATACTAATTAACTTCATAATTCAAAATGTTTAATTTTGATTGTTTATTAGACCGGAAAATTATTTAATCAAGTGATTAATGTCTCCTTAACCAAGATTTGTTATTAGGCTAAAGACTTAATCTGATTTGAATTATTATCAGAGCCTCTGGCAGTTTGTTTGTATAATAACAAGAGTGCCTAAACCACCAAGGACTAGGTAGTAACCATAGTATAACTGTCTTGTGCATCCAAGTATACCGCTAAGCTTTTCAGGGTATTCCCTCAGATTTATTTCTGGAGTTACCTGATTGTTTTTTTTGCTTTTGATCAAATACTCAGTACTTTAGAAATACATGCTCTCCACAATTCATGCCTGTTACCTCTGTTCTGCTCTCACAGAGATTAAGAGGTTCCCATGACTTCTGTTGTAAGGTGCCAGCTTCTAACAGATGCATGCCGAACATGCTGTATGATGTATGTATTGCTTCTCTACTGAGTTGTCTGTGTTCATTTTACCCATGACTGTGTTCAAGCAAGTTCTCAAGTTACCTGCTATTAGTAACTAGTGATAATATTGATACAAACAAACCAGGATCTTTTCACTAGCCATTTCCCCATAACTGTAGTGAAGTAGTTCTGGAAAGTTTATTAAGACTGAGAAAGGGGAATGTTTTATAAGGCAAATGCATCTATATTAATTTTCTTCTTAAAGTGCACTAACTTTTCCTATTGTACTCGTTTCCGGATATTCATTATTTTCAACTAAATGACAATAGAAATATTCAAAGTGGTAAAAGGTATTAAAAGTTCTAATTGAACAAAGATGGAAAGGTTTTGTTTTTCCTTTCCTTTCCTTTCCTTTCCTTTCCTTTCCTTTCCTTTCCTTTCCTTTCCTTTCCTTTCCTTTCCTTTCCTTTCCTTTCCTTTCCTTTCCTTTCCTTTCCTTTCCTTTCCTTTCCTTTCCTTTCCTTTCCTTTCCTTTCCTTTCCTTTCCTTTCCTTTCCTTTCCTTTCCTTGCCTTGCCTTGCCTTGCCTTGCCTTGCCTTGCCTTGCCTTGCCTTGCCTTGCCTTGCCTTGCCTTGCCTTTTCCTTGCCTTGCCTCATTCTTTTTTCCATAAGTGAGGTAGATTCTCTTCAGTCAAAAATATATCATTTTCCTCAGAAGATGGAAGTTGACAATACTAAGTCCATCAACAATTCATTAAAAATACATAAAGACATAATTAATAGTCCAATGCATCAAACATTGTTATTTTAAGTGTAAATAAAGTACATACATTTCTAGA
This sequence comes from Neomorphus geoffroyi, assembly GCA_033558235.1. Classification (NCBI taxonomy): domain Eukaryota; kingdom Metazoa; phylum Chordata; class Aves; order Cuculiformes; family Neomorphidae; genus Neomorphus; species Neomorphus geoffroyi. The sequence goes on from JAUMJM010000005.1 coordinate 1,386,758, forward strand.
AATCAATGACAAATACATGGAATCTACATATAACCAAAATGAAATGTTTTCTATTTACTATATAAATCAAGAAAGTGGCAGTTTATGCAGTAAAGATCCTCCAAAAGATAGAAAACTTAACTTACGGGAAAAAAGACCCATTAAGCTTTTCTTGTTCTTGCTTGAACCATATGTATAAGAATGCTTCTTGCATTTACTTTAGAAAGCATTCATGTCTTCATCGTTTTGACATTCCAGTCTCTTCTTTCACATCTTTTAAACACCTACTATGCACAGGAGAGGAAGGATTGCATAAACATCCAATATACAGTCATATTGTGCAAGTAATTTTGCAAGAAATACTGCAAACATTTAAAAATCTATCTATCTCATGTTTTACAAGGATCAACAGAAAGAGTTTTTTATACTCACATGAATTATTGAAAATAAGGATAGAAAAAGAAAATACAGGAAGACCTTTCACACCAAAGTGAAGTCTGGTTTTAGCTAATATTTACTTCCAAATATAGGAGTAGCTCGACTCCATTCCAGAATAGATGACGTGTTTGTCTTACCTTGTGCCCTCTTGTTCCCCAGTAGTCTTTCACTTACCATATTGTGACCTTTATAATAGCTTTATAGAGGATCAATCAGGCCAAGACAGAACTGTAATACAAAGAAGTATTCATTATTTTATATTGGCTTAAACTAATAGGCATGACAAGTAAAACACAGGTGATTGATTTCCTGACCTTTAAAGTGTTTTGTATGTAAAGTGCATAAGTTCCAGGCATACAAGATATTTAATGTTAAAAATGAATTGTAATGTTTAACTACATTTGTTATATGTTGCCAGTGACACTCATATTTTGTGACAGTGAAAACTACTATTTTATCTCCTTGCAATGACTTCTCTTATGAACTACTTTGGTACCTTTACAGTTCTTTAAAGTATAGTATGAATACCCAAAGAATAGGATCACTTTTAATAGCTATTCATTTTATGTGACTATGTACGGTGTTGGAATCAAGCCAAAATCAGGTTCAGGAATTTTTCAGAGGCTAACTTTCCAAATAGCTAATAAACTACTAATGTATCTTTGGGAATGAATATAAAATGTCAGTATTAGAAGTTGGAAAAAAAGGTGAAAAATGCTTGGTTTTCCTATTTTGACAAAAATCAAAACCCATTTCAGAAAGAAATTCATGATTTAATGAACATGAATAATTCCTTGAATCTTTATGCATTCATTCACTAGGGAAAGTAAGTTTTGAGCATCCACTCATAACTTGTTTATAGGAGACACCGTTAAGGTTTTCTAGAGCCCACTTTGGCTTGAAGTATTGAAATGCAGGAGATTAATTTTGAGATATAAATCAATAGTTATGATTTTAAATTACAATAGAATGATATTGACCTTCTTAAAATTGAACATATTTATACAATTTCCTCTCAAGTTCAGGTGCCTCTTCCATAAATCTCTTTTGTTTAAAGACATCAGAATGGCATCAACTTAATATAACAGTGAATGGAAGTGTTAACCACTAATTTCAAGTATATATTTCATATTTCAGTGTTATTTGCATGTACTTGTTTTACTCACTTCCATAACACATGAATCTTAATTTCCATGATGTTTAGTGCTTTGAAAAGTCTGTAATTGGCCTAACATAACTACCTTGATTCTGCCTGGAGAGCAGAATATTGATCTCAGTATAAAGCGAAGAATGAGTAATTGTCCTCATTTTCTCCCTAGGATCTTCCTAGTTAGAGAAATAATTTTTGAGATTTTTCTACTACTTCTGTGAATCTGAATGAAATCATATTGATACATATATTACTTTCTTAATGCATGCATTTCAAAGTTTGTCTGTTTTTTTCCCCACCGGTTAGTGCCATCACTCTTTTGTCCTTTGAATTTTCATTAAAACAGAGGAGTCTCTCTTCTACTGAAAAAATTTTGGTGGGTCATTTAAACACGTCTTCTGAAGCAACACCAAAAAAAGTAACATGGCCATAGGTTTAGGTTCTAGCTACTGTTCCTCTTCTTCCTGAATTATAAGTTCCTCAGCCACTCAGGAAAGCTCTGGATGCAGAATGAGATTGTATTTAACTTTAGAAATTAAAAAAAAAAAAATGTGCTCATTTACAAAAGAGTAAAAAAAAAAAAATGTGATCGCCATAAATATTTGCAAGACTGGATTTAAGTTAATTTCCTGGACTTTCTTACCAGTACTTTGTGTCAACGTTGTCACTTGTAATAAAGATATATTGACATGTCAAGCAATAGGGGGTAGCCATAATGCGTAATTATACAAAATAAATATATACTTAGTAGTTCTGATATTTACTTGGTGACTAATTCTTCAGTTGTATATGCCAGAAACTGTTTTACATTTGCTGGTTTAAGTGACCCTTCCTAGAAGTAATTGGCATGCCCCCCTCCTACACAGTGGTGAAAGAATACACAAACTGCACACAAGGCTTATGAGTTTCCGTGCTCATCCTGCTGGATGACTAGATGCAGAAAAATAAAGCACTGCAGGAAACAGGGTGAAATTAACATGATTTTTTCCTTTCTGCATCTCCTTCAAATGTCTTCCTCCTTTGTTCCCCCCCTGATTTGAAGAATATTCCAGTAAAAACAAACAACTGAAACCAACAACATCTTTCTTGAAAGCTGGCAGGATTTAATCAGAAGAATTGCTATTTTAAGTATAATTCCTTTAGAAATGGAGAAGAAATAGAGATTTATTTCTTTGACATGCATTTTCCATTTCCTATTTGGACAAAATGAGACCTCCTGGAATTCCCAGTTACAACTATCAAGTTGCCCTCTCAAATTTCTATTATTCTTTGTAGGATCCTGGTCTCTTTCAAGATATCATCACCCTCCTAACAGTAGTCAAAAGCTATATTTTCCAAGAAGGATGTGTGATTGTTATGCTTTATTTTCAAGAATATTTTAATAGTAGTAACAAGACAGAATAATTTAGATGCAGTTGAATGGACCTAGATGAAGAAATCCTAAGGAAGTTCACAAAAATGTGAGTCTCTCTCAGAAAATCTCAGCTTAAAAATTAAAAGACAAGTTTGCTAGATAATTGAGTTCTTTCATTAAATGACTTGAAGAGTCACGTGGGGTGTGCGCCTGTGGTTGTTTTGGATTTTTTTCTACTGTTAGCAAGTTATTATCTTTATCAGTATCTGTGTATATCTAGAAGTTACCACCATGACTTATGAGAGTACTGAAATAATAAGGAACTATTGATTTATAAAGCAGAGTGGATGTAAAATGTTATGTTAATTTAAAAACCGTCTCTTAACTGCAGGCATTTGAGAATTTCAATGTATTAGAAAATACTGAAGGAAAAAAAAAACACGAAAAAAAGGCTTTTGGGATGCTAACTAGGTGCTGCACTGTTCATCTCTAAACTTCACCAAATTTTTTTGAACCTGGTTATCACACTGAACGCAAGGTGGTCTGTTTTCAGACATGTAAACTAAGCTTATAGGGCATTTAAAGACTGCTTAGAAATTCTTGTGGCTTCTAACTGCTGCTGCTGAAATCTGTGGACTTGCTTAATTCACACTTGCCATATTTGCCAGACTTATGCCTTAGGTCACTGTACATGTCTGTGAATCAAGGTGCATGGCAAAAAAATCTATTTTACCTAAAAATTACAATCTAAAGAGTGGCATCTAATCTTGTTTTTTTAACAGGAAGAGAATTTAACTGTGCAAACTATTAATGACCAAAATCTTGTTTATGGGCAAGGAGCTATCACCTTATATATACAATCAATAATTTATTGTTAGTATAATTGAAATTTTATCTGTTTAATGTAAGAATCGTTATTAGTTTAGATCCAGTTGTTACAGAGAAAACAAGAATAGTTCTGTAGAGGAAAATTCTCAATAAATGTCCATAGTTTACACTTTTAGGTTCGCCGATGTTAGTCTGTACCCCATCCCTTATCATCCCTTTGCTGTGCTCCTTTGTGCTACATCCTGTGTCCCCACTTCTCAAGGCCTCTGCTGTAGTACCAGGCCTATATTTCTCTATGCTGTCACTAGATTACCATTGTAAAGTGTTGGTGGCACTGTTTATAAGATGTATAAAAGGAAAACAAATTCTCTGGTCAATTAGAAAAAGATTCTGTCACGGACAAACCAAGTGAAACAAAGCAGCAGGCAGGTCAAAAAAAGATCAGGCAGAGCAGGTCCAACAAGCCCGACTCCTGAGGCTTTGTACAAAGCACATGCCCCGCTACTAGCAGTGCCAATACCATATTCCAAGCTACAGGGCAACAAAACTTAGTTTTCTAGTGCTATTTCAGCTACCAAAGAACATCCTGCGTTCCTCCAGCTGTCCATTTTAGATGCCCTAGGATGTCTGAAAATGGAGATTTGGAGGCTGGTTAGAATAGTGATGATGACAGATCTGACAAAATCTGCATAACTTCCATGTTCGGGAGAGGCAGATGGAGGCCAAGGAGAGTTCCCTAAGGCATCTAAGATGGCATAAAGTGCTTATGTTAAACCTGTTATATACACAATCAACGAAGAGAGAAGGCTCTTCTGGGATGGCAGTTCATCCAGACCAGAGATAAATTTAACGTGAGGAAGTGACTTGTGACAGTCTGCTCTCTTCTGATTTTAATGAGAGAATATACAGCTAACTTTGACTTGGAAACCTACATTTAAGACTGTAAAACTAAAAGAGAAGAAATAACCATCATGCTGCAATGACAGCAAACATTTCTGAGTTGTCTTTGATTATGTTTGCTCCACGACTATTGCAACCCTTTGGGGTAAAGACTTCTTTCTCTATTTTTGAAGTCACATACCCATGTTAAACTGGCAAGACTTGCTAATACAGCATGGTGCCGCGATAATAAAGTCTATTGATAGTTGGTTAGTTCCAGAAATAGTCTGTATGCCTTGCTGACTGCTGTCTATATAAACATATCCTCTCTTTTTAAATCTCAATACCCTCACTTGATTACATTTTTCTTTTAAACATAAACCAAAAGTGCGAAACACAGACTTAAACTGTCACACCTCTTAGTTAATCTTCTTTTGTCATAGTTTGTGAAAAAACTGTTTCAGCCCTAACTCCCTCCTGTTCCTCACTTCAAAGAGCTTCTTTCATAGAAAATAAAACAAGTTCTTAGACAGGTGGGGTAGTTAAACTAAAGCATACTATATGGGTTGCAGATAATGACATTCAAAGAATTTGCTCTATAATCATCCCTGAATGACTGATCAGGGAGTATATATGGAGGGGAAGTAATTAAATAATGAAAGCTATCTTTCAGCTAGTATAGTTAGCTGAACTGAATTAATCATAAGTTATTCTTTTTGAGTTCAGCAAAGGTACTGGTCTAGAGAGCTTGGATCGAAGATCAACGTGCTTTTTGGTCTCTCTGAAGTCTACTTATCATGTTATGATTCTGAATTGTTTGCTAATTCTCTTTTAACTAAAATGAGGATCAATTCTCTAGGCTCTAAAGTAAGTTTTGGTTCAGTTTATAAATTATTATGGGAGTGTGAATTTTCATCATCAGGGAAAAATATAAGATTAAAAAAAAAAGACATCTGACGGCTACAGGACAGACTTTGAATGCCTTGAAGATTCTCACAGCAGTAATTAGTTGTATTTGACATAATGAGCCAAGTGGCTAGTTGCTGTCGTGTACTACGTTCTTGTAGCTTTATAATCTGAAGGCAGTCTGAGAGACTTAGCTTCTGGAAAATTTATCTTAAAGTGTTTCATTTCTCTGAGCAACAAGTATTATATTCTAACCTTGATAACATCTCCAGAAAATTGATTGATGCTCCTTGATTTATTAAACAACTCATGCTTATCCTCTGTTTTATTCATCTGATAGCTAAAAAATCAGTCCTAGATATGCTAACTCACTCTTTCCTATCTAGCCTTGGATCCAGTACAACTAACTCTTGCCTAATTTGGGGTTTATGTATGGAAAGTAATTTATACCTCTAGCAATATCTAAACTAGTAGTTAGGCTCCTTCTAGGATTTACTGACACTGGTACTTAAGTTCAAAAGACATGGAATCATAGAATCATATAGAATCATGGAATGGTTTGGGTTGGAAGTGACCTTAAAGATCATCTAGTTCCAAATTCCCTGACATAGGCAGGGATGCTTTCCACTACAACATGTTGCCTAAAGCCTCATCCAACCTGGCCTTGAACAGTTCCAAGGATGGAGCATCCACAACTACACTAAGCATCTCCAAGTTTGTCTTGGAAGTTTCTTGACAACATAACTTCAGATACGCATATGTCATATTAAGTGGAGAAAGGCACAGGAATAATTATTTGTATACTAACCTAGCAGTAGATGTTGCACAGGAAGTCAAAGAAACATTGCACATCTTCTTTAAGCTAAAGGAGCATGTTAACATTTTTTTCCTATTCTAAAAAAAAGTACCACAACCACTTTACCATCGGATATGCTCAGTGGCAACATTCTCTGTTTGTCCATCTGAAAGCAAAACATTGTGAGGCTAAGAATGCAAAAGTTCAGACACTGAACAAATATTTTTATGACAACTGATTGGAAAGGGAGGATGAGATTTTGTATTTACTGTTTTACAGTTCAGGGGAGGAAGGATGTGTGTTGGGTTTGCTTCTTTGATTGTTTAATTTAGGAATATTCTAATATTTAACATATATGTTAGTAAGTTAAGTGGCACTTAAAGGAAGTAGACAGGGTATTTTCTTGAGCCTGAGGTGAGCGTGATATTGGCTGATAAGAAAGTGCACATTTCAATGAAAAAGGATGATTAAAGCAGAGAAAACCCTGAGAAACCCTGAGAAAAAGGGTTTAAATTCATCAGGATAATAAATGCATAAAGATTTTGTTGTGGCAACTGCGTGCAACTTCCAAGGCTGAAAACTGAACTCTGAAGGCTTTGCACTTCTGAAAGATTTGCCTTACACAAAGAAGCAATCACTAATGCCTAGCTTATATATACTAACGAACTGTGTCAGGTATTGAGGCAGGAAAGTTCTACAACAGAAAAAGACAGGTAGTTGCTGGAAAACAATGTTAATGGGCTATGCAGATTTTATATTTTTTTTAACATTTTCTTAAATATACTTTGATATTTGTCTAATTATTTTTTTTTAAAACTGTTACACTTGAAGAAAAGGTGAACTGAGAACTGTAGTATTGGAGAAGGTAGTCTATTCGGCAGACTGATGAAAATCAACATCAATTGCTTTCTCAGATTTCCCTTTCTTCATTTCATTCCTTCTCATTTAATTTCATTTCCTCTCTAAAGCAGTGGAAAGGCAAGTTTTCATCCCTAATAGAACAACTAAATAATTTTGAATGGGAAAGTATGGTCTTAATATTTGGCTACACAAACATATTACTAAGAAGTGGCTTTTATTAGGCAATTGTTGTTACATTAGAATACAAGTACAGCCTGTAAGAGGAAAGAAAACAGAATAAATGCAACAGAGATAAAATAAAGGTAATCCACATTAAAACAATGCTTTCAAACATGCTGTGTACTTACTCTTTCACTAGTGTCCCCATAACAACTTTAGTACTAGAGATCAAACCTATAACATACTGTGTAGCAGTAGTGATGTGAGGGTAGAACCTAGATGTTTCCACTGACTTCAGAAGGGAAAAAAATGTGGTTGTTTAACACATTTTCCAGATATAGTGATCTAACCTTTAATGAACTATATAATGACTTTTCATCCATATAAAAACTCTAAATATTGCAGCAGATACAGCACAGTGAGTTGAGAGTGACTTAAATTCTATGAAAATAGTTTGAGCTTCTTAATGAAAGGGTTTCCTGTCAGTGTGAGAACACACGTATACTACCAAAACTGATCTTCAGCTTAATATTTTCCACCTGGATTGTACTGGCATAAGCTCAGAATATGTTAGAGTTTATAACCTAAGGAAGAAATATGAAATTTTTTTCTGCATTTTGTATTTAAATGTTACTTCAGAATCAAAAGAGAAAATATGATGCTCGTGGTATATCTAAATGACCAGAAAATAGTGACTGTGGCAGACATGAATGTTTTCTGTTATAGTCTGAGCTAATGAAGAAAAGGAAGCATTGTTGAAAAATACTGCATTGCAATTGGTGAATTAGCAGCTTTCTTAATTCGTCTGCTTCTAGTTTTTTCTCTTGATATCCTTAGAGACGAAGTTTGCCAATGATCTGAGAGGACTCATTATGTCTCCATAAGTATGCATAGGAGCAATATGACAACAAAAATAAATTCATTTAATCTAGAAATATGGTTAAAAATATCCTGTCATCTGAATCTGTTTAAATCAGATAGACTTGTTGGTCAATTTCAATTTTGAGGTATGGTACACACGATACTACAGAGATTTGATTATCTCCTGTTAGTCACAGGTTTCAGCACCTGATGACTTTAGTTTGACTGCTGTCAAACATTTGAACTGGAGGCATAACTTTCTTTTATAGATTCTTCATCAGCTAAAGCCATTATATAAACAAGTCTACATCACCATCTACTAGCAGAATATTTAATTTAACAGTGGAAGAGTTTTTTCCGAGATAGCTTTGAAAATTTATATACTGGTTTAAGAGTCTTTTCCTGAGATAGTTTTGAAAATTTATATAATGTAATTGAGTTGAGATTTTCCATATCCATATAGTGTTGAAAGCCTGAAAATATTTTTAGAAAATAGGACATGAATTCTGGGCTTAAAACTATAAAATATTCACATTTTAGCCGCTATGATCTACTTCGTTAAATGCAAATGATACTGCTGTAAGCAAGACAGTTGAAGGATGTGAGACAAGCTTTGTACAGAAAGATAATGTCCTTTATTAGACAAAATGTTATGGGTGGAAAAAACAGACTTCTTCATGTACCCTTTCTTATTCATGCTTCGTACTTGCCTTTCCAGCCTGTAGTTCATGTATCAGTGCAGAGAAAGCCTGGTTTTTTATTTTCCTAAAGTCTCTATTTCTTCTGACAAGCCATGTTTCATCAAATATGTGAGAGCTGGTGGCAGAGCTGTCTCTGTTATAGCATGAAAAGTTGTATGTTGATGATGTGATATACAGTAATGTTACAAGATGAAGGATTCAACATACTGCAGTCAGTTTTTCTGTCTAGAGACTTCAATGCAGTGGACAATAAGCCTGTGCAGGTTCTACCCCTGTCCCTTCTTTGAGGTACAGAGTTATTGACTATGATTTTCATATACTTTTTGACCATTAAGAAGACTTAGAAAATAATTCAAACATATTGTTTAGCTACTACCTTCATTGTGTAACCACAGGAAATATAAGTGTCACTGAAACAGAAAGGCAGCATGTTTGCTAAGTCATCCCTCCCAAGGGCCATCTTTTAATTCCGGGTTTAGCTGTATCAGTTGTGTCTTTATCATAAAGTAAGATATCCAGCTTTTAATATTCTGCTGGTTCTGTTATAAGGTGCCTTTAGAAAGTAAGAAGAACCAAGAAGGGACCAGCTAAGAAATTACAGACCTGAATACTATGAAATGGAACTGTCTCCAGTGATAGCCTTAATCTCTCATGTATCTGAAGGGCTACTGCCCCTGATATTTCTTGCTATCCAGTTACTGCACATGCACAGTTCTATTTTATACACAATTTTAGCTTGATGATTTGGTCTATTAACATTTTAAAGTTAACAGAAGTCTTTTTATTCACTTCAAGCAGATTAGCTTGAGCACAGATACATAAAGGACAAGGAAGTAATCAGGAGCAGTCAGCATGGATTTACTAAGGGGAATTCATGCTTGACCAAACTGACAAACCTCTATGATGAAATGACTGGCCTGGTAGATGAGGGTATGGCAGTGGATGATGTCTACCTGGACTTCAGAAAGGCTTTGATGCTGTGTCCTGCAAGATCCTCATAGACAAGTATGTTGATATAAGATCAGTGACATGAAGTCTAGTTGGAGTCTGGTAGCTAGCAGTGTACTCCATGGGTCAGTGTTAGGTCTAGTCCTTGTTTAATATCTTAGTGATCTGAATGATGGGCCAGAGTGTACCCTTCAAGTTTGTTAACGACATAAAACTGGGAGGGTTGCCTGGGACGCCAGGAGTCACGATGCCATCCAGAGTGACCTCAACAGGCTGAAGAAATTAGTCTATAGGGAGCTCATAGATTTCTCAAAGGGAAAATGCAAAGTCCAGTACTTGGGAAGAAATAACCCCATGCAGTAACATACGCTGGGGGCTGCTCAGTTGGAAAGCAGTTTAGCAGAAAAGGTACCAGATGTTGTGGTGGACACCAACTTTAAGAGTTCTACTCATCGCTGGTCAGATCATACCTGCTGTGCACAGTTCTGGGATTGTCAGTACAAGAGAGACATGGACATATTGGAGAGAATCCAACAAAAAGCACATGTATGATGAGGGGAAAAGAACAGCTCGCGTATGACAAAAGGAAAAGAGGGCTCTGACATTTGAGTCTGAAGAAGAGAAGGCTCAAGGGAGATCTCATCAATGTCTATGAATACCTGAAGGGAGGTTCTAAAGAAGATAGAGCCAGGCTCATCTCAATGGTGCCCAGTGAGACCAGTGTCAATGCACACAAACTGAAAGACAGGAGCTTCCGTGTGAACATCAGGAAACACTATTTTCCTGTGAAGGTGCCTGATCACTGGTACAGATTTCCCAGAGCGGTTGTGGATTCTCCCATCTTGGAGATAGTCAGAAGCTGTTTAGACATAGTCTGGGGCACTCAGTTCTGGGTGACCCTCCTTGAACAGGTGGTTTGGACAAGATGAGGTCCCTTTGAACTTTAACCCATTCTGTGATTCTATGGTCTAAAATCAGGATAAACACAGAATATTAGCATCCACTTTTTGTTAGCAATAAAGAGATTGTGGAAATTTACTATAAAATATTGTTATGAATACTGAAAAATGGATTTAAGATTTGAATGTAGGCATAAAGAAATGCAAGTGTCACATTATTATTAAAATTTCACATTTGAAATATATCTGTTCATCATCTCATCTCAAAATTCTGTCATCTGTGTTCATTTAAATGAACAGTAATTAAATTAACTATATTGTTTGTCTTTCCTTTACGTGTGGAATATTTTTTCTCACATAAACTTTAGGAAAACAAAAAACCTAATATCACTCACTTAGTTCCAAAAGAAGACCATGATGATCTTGCTAGATGTTAATCAATCCTTATTATTTCAGAGGTTTTCATAAGAAGAAAATAGCTGTCTGTTCTCATAAGAAAGCTTTCATATAAAATAGATACCATGATTTTTACTTTTCTGTAAGACACATATTAAATTAATCTGACCCACAGAGATCCACTATCCCTAGTAGCTCTCTGCATTGTGATCAGCTGGACATTTGTTATTTATACCATAGTAAACTGTTGGGAAAAACCAGAACAGCCTAAGCAAATAAAATTTGAAATAAGTCATAGTAGTACAATATGCGAACATAGTACCTGATTTCACACAATAGACTAGTCATTGAAAAATTCCAATAGCTCATTTTTGGACACAGATTTTAATAAGAACAGAAACTGGCACAATATAAATCAGTATGACATAATTTCTTGAACATAAATGGGATAGGAGAGGTGAAATATTAAAACCTCAAGACGTTCTCATTAGTTTGAAAATTGAAAATCTATGATTGTTTTGGGTCACTATAATACAATCCAAGAGGAAAGAACCCTCTCAATTTGTCAAACACTTTAAATGACAAATTAAAATACTCATTTGCAGGGAAATGCAGAGATATTTATTACATTACTTAAGAGAGAAAGTAACATTCTTAACAGTTCTCATTTCTAGTGGCCCGAACTGAAATTGGATCTGTGTCCTTAAGAAACAGATCTTGATGTTCTGACCAAAATATAGAGAAAGGTAGCAATGTTTCTATGTTAGCTGTAAATACTTCATTTCTTTGAGGAAATTTTAATAAGATTTTGTCACTGATAAAGAATAAGAGACATTCAATACACTTTCTTCTTACTGTCAGGAGAATTATCTTCTCTTGAGATTCTACAAAATAATTTATTCCAAAGTATTTTACTTGAACACATTAATATTCTCTAACTAACATTACATTATACTTATCAAAACCTTATATCTAGTTTGATTTTTTATAGAAATATTAAATAATTGGCATGAATTGCTGTATTAATATTGTTTTGCCAGTGATCTTTCTTTAATATCTTAATGGAATAAAATAGAATGGAAACAAATAAAAATTTGAGATGCATATAATTTCTTAGGGGCAGTATTTGATGATTTTCTGGGAAAGATTATGCTATGATAAATGATTTTCTTTTTGTATTAATGTTGAGATTCATGTTACATTGCTAAACTGATAACAGACCCTCACTAACATTACCCAATGTTTCCAGGTATTATTATTTATCCTTATCTTTTATTTACCGGTATTTATTCTTTCAGTTATTTATCCTATTCAGTTCTTCTTAAATTCTTTTAGTTTTGTGCAGTAAGAGATTCTAATGAAGCTCTTTTTCAGCTGCTTAAAATTATTTGGTAATTCCTAACCCAGATGACTTAATGCTGAGTTTGTTTGGGTTTTTTTTCTGCAAAATAATCAGTCAAATTTAACAGTGTTTATAGGAAATATATTTCGCACAGTCCAAATCGCCTATTAAAGACATGTATGTCCATTGACAACAGGGAAAGTCTAACATAATAGCACTGCTCAACTTAGAAAAAACATTTACATTTTTAAAGTTAAAAGGGATGAAATGAAAGCCAAAAGGCTCAGAGACACAATAAAGTTGCCCCGTTTTAACTAATTGTTGGCTATCATCTGAGCAATCAAATTAAAATTATTTTCCTGTCTCTGCAACAAAATAGTTTGAAATTGAGTTCTGTCAGTTAGACTTTGAATTGAGTAAGAGCAGGCAACTAATTATTATAGTTCAGTCCTTATCTGAGACTGACTGTTAAATTATTTAAAGGTACAATGTGAACTGTCTGCACTATTTAAGAGCTTTTCTTTAAAGTGTGGTTTCCAACTTTATATGGTGGATTAGCAACACACACCAAAAGTAACAAGTGGAAGTTGAAATCTTCCGCACTTTCAATAATGATCTTTCAATTAGTACTTAAGAGAACCAAGAAGAAGAAAGGAAAAGGTGAGAAGTTAAGGACAGCCTTTGATATATCATTTATATAATCTTTAAGAATGAAATAGCAACAAAATACATATGTGCCAGGATATCCTGTTATTTAATTTAATATTTTGAAAGTTCTAAATTACTAGATTAACCATAAAACTTCACCATATTTTCTTATCTTTTACAATGTGATTTATTTTTAAAAAGTAAAGTAATTATATATCCCATTATTTTCTAATTAATAATACTGTAAGAATAGTCTGAAAGAAATTAAAACAGCTACTAAAAATGAGAATAAAAATTGACACTAATTTTAACATTAACTAAATGTGGTCTTAAAAATTTCGACTTGTGCAAGTAATTCAATTGACTTGAGCACAATTATAATAAGTATTTGCAAAAGTAGTCCCCAGGTACTTTTTATGTTATTCTGCACCCTGAGCAAGAATATCTGCATTGAAGAAAAAAGACCCTCAAGTGTCACTATAATCCCTTTTATTAATCATTTTCAGCTGTTTTCAAGAGCTTTCAGTTCTATGCAATAGGTTCTTCTCTTCTATCAGTTTTTTAACTTTTTTTGGGTTTTCATTTTCATTTATAATGACCATTTACACCTCTATAATCAAACACAGATATCTCTATATTGTCAAAAGAGAGGTTGTGGGTGTTGACCTTCTCTAGGCTTATGAAGAGATTTGACAGCCGCTTGCAGTGACATCAAGAGTAGCTAAAAAGACAAGTGAGTCCTTTTTTTTTCCCCTCAGCAGCATGGCCACTGATTGCGACTTGGGAGTTTCAGACTAGACAGTTGAAAAAATTATTAGCAAACTAGTGCAGAACTGGAGCAGTTTTCTTGGAGGATTACAGAACCTGCACCCTTGGAGGTTTTCCAGGCTTAGTAGCCAATGTTGTAGCTTGTTGTATTGGCAGGAGGAAGTGGGATGTTGAGATCCGTGTTCTTTCTATGATTTTGAACAAGTCCTGTTGTCTGCACAAAGCTGCACACTGTCATGAGAACATGCACAATGCATGTACCTTAGCTTTGATTTTCTACTAAACCAGCTTATTCCAAAATGAAGATAGAATTTAGCAAGGGTGACAGTATGATATTATGAATGCTGGAAGTGATACTGCTTGACTTCTAACCCCTTTTTTTATCTTTCAAATGATCTTGTCAGTTTTTGAACCTTCAAGATATTTTCCCTCCAACATCATAATATATCTCTTCAAGATGAATAAATTATACTCTGTCATCATGTAACACAGACAGAATACTAGTACCTGCTACACTTCCCACGTGTTATTTCAGGAGGTTTAACAGAAAAACAGAGTAGTTGTCATTATGCCCAAGCTATATAAGAAGGCTAAACTAAAATAAATCAGCAAGCAGTGCTATCAATAGTACATTCTTCAGCTTCTTAAAAAGAGGTTCATCCCAGATAATTGATTAGGACACATATTACCTGATACGTATTTAGAGAACAAAACTAGGAAGAACTTTGCTTATTATTTATCTGTTTCTCTCTGGTAACTGTAAAGGGAATTTTGGAATTTTTTCTTTAGATGAGTATCTAGAGGCAATCATTAAAGTTTTAGCTGTTGCATCTTTGACACCTAGTGCTGAGATAATTCAGAGAACCATAAAAACCTGGCTGATACAAAACAGGCCCTTTGGGAGACACGGATTAATCCTTGTTTAGGATTATCTGAAGGATAAGTGTGATACTTAAGGTATGTCAAATGTCACTAGATGTTGGCCAGCTGAGCAGAGGCCCTAGGAGAGGAATTAATCTCACTTATTGTAGGTCACTAGAATGTAGATGTATAAATTTTGATTGTAAGAAATGAAAATTTGATTGACACAGTCAATGGAATCTGGAAAGTAATTGATGTAATCCTAAAATAAACAATCATTTTTGTTCAGATGAATCAGTTACCTTAGGTGAGATATCAATCACTCTGTCTTCCATTGAGTCCATTGACTTGTTTTACATGACCTATAAAGTCTAGATAACTTTCTCAGAAGCAGATAGGTATACATAAAGGTCCATGATGCATGCCACCATACATTTAGGTAAGATAACACCCATAATCAATAAGTGAAAATAAAATTCCTTTTGATAAACATTTGAAAATTAGGTATTTTTCATTCTGCTTTAGAATATGATTACAAAAAAAACCCACCCAAAACTGAAACAAAATGAAATCAATAAACCAAAATTGCTTCTGATGACACATTTTTTTATACTGTTGCTATTGACTTCACTAAGTTTCATACAAGTATTTCCAAATTGTGACTGATACCTCGTGAAAACTCTGGAAATGAAAATGTACACTGTTATCAATCTTTGTATGTGATAGGTTGGAATATGAACAATGATATTCAGGAATATGAACTAACCCATAAAGACATATTTTCACTGAGAGAAAAGAACAGAAATAACTGAAGTATATGTCCCATTCTGCTAACTGTTCTAAAAGGATAGTAATATATGAGAGATCAATAGGTGCAACAGGAAAAAGCAATAATGACTTGAAACACCATAGCTAGATCTATCAGATGATATCTGTAAAAGCTCTAAGAATACAATGCTTGTGGTTTTTTTCGCATAACAGAAGTTGCCGTTACTGACAGCTAAACAACTCAGTCTTCTGCGTATGCCCACACATCTCTGCTTTCTGTGTTATGCTTCATTTTAATTCATACATCAAAGAAAAAAGAAAAAGGGAGAGGGATAAAGAGCGGAACAGAAAGAGAAGGTACAGTGAGGGGGAAGGAGGAAGAGAGGAAGGGAGGAAGGAAGGAAGGAAGGAAGGAAGGAAGGAAGATAGGTTAGCCACCTGTGTTATATAAAATAGTTTTTCCAACATTTATCAAAATCAAATATGAGAAACATTATTTCATGCCTACTAGTCTATACTCCTTTTTTGTTTCAGCGTATTTAATAAAAATAAACATACATACACACATAGATATTAATTTGCATAACATATATACAGTAAAGAAAAAATGTCTCTTTATATAATAGTTTCAGTTCTGAAACTTCCTTGTATCTAGTACAATTGGCCTGTTCCAAAAGCCAGAAAAATCTGATGGAAGCTTCCAAAGCTCAAGAAAAGCAGTTTAATACGTTCCTTAATGCTGAAAATAAGAAATATTTTTTTCAGTTCTTTTTCTGGGAGAAGTCTGTTGTACCAGAATTACTTGAAACTAGGTCTATTTGTACCTCAAAGTAATCTGAGAAGCAGAATTGCTTTTCCAATTATCTCAAATTGTTTTTCCTCTGTCATGAGAAACAAGGTTTTAACAAAAGCCAAAACAATACTAGTAACTACATTAAATTCTAAAAGTAAAATGTAACTTCAGCAAAAAATGTTGATAGCTAGATATGAGAAAGCCAACATAAATTAAATACAGGTTTTAAGAGAGTCTTGAAAAAATTGTAAAACATAGCAGCGGGAGGCCAGGCTTGGTAGTCTGAGCCTTCTCAGGTGACGTTACCAGTTAATGTGTCTATATGTGAATGACAGAGCAAAAGTTCCACAGGTACTTTAGGACTGTGTCTCTGAGTTAATAGAATTAAAATTATAATCTCAGCATTTTTATTCAATATTGAGATCTTGCAGCATTGTCTAATACTTCTTACTTATGAGAAAAAAAATCTTTTTTTTCCTTTAGACATTTAAGCAGTCTTGTTCCCTTGAATTTTTGAACGTGTCACATAAACTCCTAGAAATATTTATGGAGATATTGTAAGGACAGTCAGAAATTAAAGTAAATAGTCAAGACAGAGTTTATTAGTGTTTTTTACTGCTCTTTGTTTTCTAGTATTAAATTTAAACATTGCATTACAAATTATTTGGATGATCCTTGTTGCCTCAGAACATGTTGATCAAACTTCTGCTTTCTATTTACTTTTAAGTAGTTGAATATTGCTTTCCTCTCCTCCAACCTATAGACATAAAAATCCAGTTCTTTCAATCTGCCTTCCCTCAGCCTATTTTCTGAACTGAATAATTCTCATTATACTCTCACAAAATTTCAATAGTATTTCTACACCTTATTCATATAAGACCTTGTCCGGATGCCTCCCCAATGCTGAGGAGTGTGGAAAAGATACAACCAAAATATTTTAGAATGAGTTGCAATAAAAATAATTTTGGAATAAAACATCTAATACAACAATCTTAATAATCTGTGATTTTGGAAACGTACTCACAGAATCACAGAATGTTTTGGGTTGGAAGGGACCTTAAAGAACACCCATTTCCAATACCCCTTCCATTCGATCAGGTTGCTCAAACCTCATCCCATCTGGTCTTGAAAACCTCCAGGGATGGAACATCCACAACTTCTCTGGTCAATCTGTTCCGGTGCCTCACCACCCACACAGTAAAAAAATTCTTCCTAAAATCTAATCTTAATCTGCCCTCTTTCAGCTTTCTACACTAAGAAAGAGACCCTCCCCAGCTTTCGTGTAAGCCCCCTTTAAGAACTGAAAGACTGCTATAAGGTCTCCCTGGAGCCTTCTCTTCTATAGCCTGAATAATCCCTACTTTCTCAGCCTGTCTGCATATGGGAGGTGCTCCAGCCCTCTGTTTATCTTCACGGCCCTCCTTTAGATTCGCTCTAGCAGATCCACTTCCTTCCTGTGCCGCGAACTCCAGAACTGAACACAGTACTCCAGGTAATGTCTCACAAGAGAAGAGCAGAACAGAAGGCAAACTCAACTTCCTCAACCTGCTGCTTACACTTTTTCTGATGCAGACAGGATTAAATCCAGTTGGAAACCGATCACGAATGGTGTTCCCCAGGGTTCAGTGCTGGCTCCAGTCCTAACATCTTTATCAATGATCTCGATGAAGGGATCGAGTGCACCCTTAGCAAGTTTGCGGATGACACCAAGCTGGGTGCAAGTATGGATCTGCTTGAAGGAAGGGAGGCTCTGCAGAGGGATCTGGACAGGCTGGATCGATGGGCTGAAACCGACAGGATGAGGTTCAACAAGGTCAAGTGCAGAGTCCTGCACTTGGGACACAATAACCCCATGCAGCGTTACAGGATTGGGGACAAGTGGCTGGAGAGCTACCTGGCAGAGAAGGACCTGGGGGTGTTGGTTGACAGCAGCTGAACATGAGCCAGCAGTGGTCCAGGTGGTCAAGAGGGCCAATGGCATCTTGGCCTGTATCAGACACAGCGTGGCCAGCAGGAGCAGGGAGGTGATTGTGCCCCTGTACTCAGCACTGGTGAGGCCACACCTCGAGTGCTGGGTTCAGTTTTGGGCCCCTCACTATAGGAAGGACATTGAGGGGCTGGAGCGTGTGCAGAGAAGGGCAACAAGGCTGGTGAGGGGGCTGGAGAATAAGCACTATGAAGAGAGACTGAGGGAATTGGGGTTATTTAGCCTGGAGAAGAGGAGGCTGAGGGGAAACCTCATCATTGTTTACAACTGCCTGAAAGGAGGCTGTGGCAAGGTGGGTGCTGAGCTCTTCTCACACGTTACAAGTGATAGGACAAGAGGAAATGGCTGCAAGTTGCACCAAGGGATGCTTAGACTGGACATTAAGAAGAATTTCTTTACTGAAAGGCTGTTCTTTACTGGAACAGGCTGCCCAGGGAGGTGGTGAAGTCGCCATCCCTGGAGGTGTTTAAAAGACAGATAGATGAGTTTCTTAGGGATATGGTTTAGGAGGGAGACAGGCACGGTTGGACTCGATGATATCAGAAGTATCTTCCAACCTTATGATTCTATAATTCTATGGTAGGATTGGCTTTCTGGGCTGCAAGTGTACATTGATGATTCTTGTTTAGATTCTTATCTACCAGCACCCCCAATTTCTTCTCCATAGGGCTCCTCTCAATCTGTTCTCCACCCCAGCCTGTATTTGTGCTTGAGATTGCCCCAATCCAGGTGCAGGACATTGTACTTTGCCTTGTTGAATTTCGTGAAGTTAGCACAGGCCCACCTCTCAAACTGTCCCTCTATATGGCATCCCTTCCTGCAAGCATGTTGATCACACCATGAAGTTTGGTGTTGTCAGCAAACTTGCTGAGGGTGCCCTCAATCCCTCTCTCCATGTCTGGAGAAAAGATGTTTAACTACACCAGTCTCAAACCAAAACTGGTCCTGGTTGTAGTGTACCGAAGATGGTTGCTGAAATACGTGTCATCAGATGTTCTACCGATGCATCAACTCAAAGTGAGAAGAGAACCCTACATATAAGTCTTGCAGTTGAATCCTGTCTTTACTTCAGAAGGATTAGTTGATTAAGCAACAAAGTTTTATGTGCCTAATAGAGCCAAACTGATACTCACTTAAATATTTCAATGTTTAAATGCATAAGTACATGTCTGAAATAAAGGAAGATAACCAAGGCAAAGAGAGTGAAAACATCAGAGAAGAGGAAGGAGGGCTGTTTTTTTCTGCTGGATAGAGACACGCAAAACAGGCATGATCTCTGTCACTTAGAATCACAGGATCATTTAGGTTGGGAAAAACCTTTAAGATCATGAAGTCCAACAGTAAATGTAACACTGCCAAGTCTCCCTCAGCATCACATCTATATGCCTTTTAAATACCTTCAGGGATGGCGACTCAACCACTTCCCTGGGAAGCCTGTTCCAATGCTTGACAACCCTTTTGGTGAAGTAATACTTGGTAATATCTAGTTTAAAACTCTCCCAGTACAATTTGAGGCCAATGACTCATCCTGTCTCTTGTTACTTTGTTGAAGAGACCAGGTACTTACTTGCTTTCAGGTACTTACTTACCTTACTCAATACCTTAGTATCTTTCAAGTACTTGTTTACTCTAAGCAAACTGAGTGTTCATCGAACAAAAAATAGAATTATATAGTCCCTGCACCAAGAGAGTAAATAAGATCTCAGTATCTGAAGAGGAATGTCACAAGGACTTAGACGCCTACAGTTAGAGTACCCATAAGAAACAGATGGTCATTGACTAAATAGTCAAAGACTTTCTTTAGAAAAAAACATAAGCATACAGGTGACAGTTTGACTAGACTGAATTTGATTCACGTAAGCAATGAGAACTAGTTAAGTCTTTGCAAATTAGAACAGCACCACTTGGAAACTAGTAAAATAAATTATCTAAAACAATGAAGGAAAGAAAGCTACTGACTCGTGAGAGTGTCCTAAAATGTAAATTGCAACAAATTCGATGACTTGGCAAGTTACATCTATTGGGAATTATTTCTAATTGGGAAAAGAAAACTAGAAGCTCCTAAAAGAGACCATTTGAAGGCTCAGACACAGTTGTCTTGGCACTTTGTAAAGACAGAAAAATGTAAAGATGAAAGAAAGCAATATGGCTACTTTTGGAGAATTTTAGTAAGTCAAAACTTGAAAAAGTACAGTTCAGACATGGAATCTGCATGCAGTGGTAGAAATGACAGAAAACAAGATTTTAATAGATATTCGTAAATGATATTTTTGCAAGAAAAACAGAAAATATATATCAGAAAATTACAGAAATATTATTCAATAACTATTTAGAAAATAAACTTAGAATCGCTTAGAAGGACTATTTCTATTCCTTGATTTCCAGAGTTATTTAGTAGCAATATAAAATATTCCTCTACTACATAATTACTTACTTGATACTCATTGTACCTTAGAGGACTCAGCACATATCTGATCATATGCTATAAAATGCAAAATGGACATCTTTAGTGATTCATCAGTGACTATGCCATGGTTGTTAGTGTCTCCTCTATTCTTCTTCTTCTTCTTCCTCCTCCTCCTTCTCTTCTTCTTCTTCTTCTTCATTTCTATTTTAATATTCATCTTCATTTTTGTTTTGTCTCCTTTTTCCATAATTTGTAATACCAAATATCATCTTTTTTTATATATAAAACCTCAAACTCCTTGCTCATTCCTACAAATTAAAATTCACTTTTTTTAGGCTTAAATTCTTTTACACTTAATTTAAAATAAAATACATATAATTTTAAAAAGCAGAATTAAAGAACTATTTCCTATTGAATGACAATACATAAAGCATTGAATCAGGGAAATGCTCTTTTTTTTTCCTATTTAAAGGAGGATTTGTTCCTATCAGCAGCATATTGATGTTTTCTCTTTCCTGTGCCAGCAGTATTGCTGACTATTCTCAGGCATGTAGAACTTGGGTCCATCCATTTTGTGGACTTTTCTACTATTTTCCACAGTTACCTTTATTGTGACAGGAATACCTGTCAGAAATGCTTTGCTCTTTTATTTATCTTAGATCTAGTTCCTGTCCCTTGGTGTTATTTAGGTTTTTTGCAGTTTTGCCTTTTTTTTCTTTTTCCTGACAGTCATCAAGGCGCTCAGCTCCCCAGCTCCAGCAAGTTCCACATATCTTTAAAAAGTCTGATAGGGTCAAAATAGATAGCTGATCTGACTCTAACCTTGGCACACCACCTGTTTTCACTCTTTGTTTTTCTCTCACCTAGAAACATCAACTTCTCACTACTTTTTTTGTTTCATTTTAGAGAAGAATTGGGCACGAGGGACATTGAGGGTTTTTTCCTCTGAATTTCCTTCATAGCAGTTAAAATCAGCTGTCATAAAAAGGGTTGATGTGAATTGGAGCACATAACTGATGAGGCTGAGTCAAACTCTAACAGGAGTATACTCATTATTTTTTAATATTAAAAAAAAGAGAGAGAGAAGGCAAGGAAAAAGGAAAAATGCTATAAAAGAGATGAGCTAAAAGACACAACCTGGGTTATTTGATTATAAAAAAGCAACTGGTATCATCTGGGTTGCCTTTGTGAGCTTAGACATCCCTAAACTTGCTGGTGTGACGGAGTGCCTAGAGGAGAAAGGCCAGGCATTGCAAGGCTCCTTAAATAAAGAGGAAGTCAGGCAAAACCAGCAGGACAACTACTTGGATGAACAAGGGACTTCTGGACCATCTTAAACTTGAAAAAGAAGTCTACAGAGGATGGAAGCAAGGGCAGGCAGCCTAGGAGGAATAGAGAGAGGTTGTTACAAGCAACCAGGGACCAGGATAGGAAACATAAAGCCCTGGTAGAACTAAAATGCTCAATGATGTTAAGGGTAACATGAAACACTTCTACAACTATGGTGGTGATAAAAGGAAGACTAGTGAGAATGTGGGCGTTCTCCAGAAGAAAATGGGAGAACTGGGTGTCCAGGACATAGAGAAAGTGGAGGTACTAAATGACAATTTTTTTGCCTCAGCCTTCACTGGCAAGGGGTCAAGGCACACTGCCCATAGTTGCAGAAGCAAAGGCATGAACTAGGAGATTGAAGAACTACCCTTTATAGGAGAAGACCATCTAACGAGCTGAAGGTGCACGAGTCCATGGGACCTGATGGCATATATCCACCGGTCTGGGGGGAACTGGTGGATGGATGAAGTTGCTAAGTCAGTAGTCAATATCCATCACGTTTGAGAAGTTGTGGCAGTCCAGTGAATTATTCAGTGACTGGAAAAGGGGAAATAAGTCTCATTTTTAAAAAGTAAAAAAAGGAAGACCTGGGGAACTACAGGCTGATCAGTCTAATCTCTGTGCCCAGCCACACCAAGGAACAGATTCTCCTGAAAACTCTGCTGAGGCATGTGGAAAATAGGGAAGTGACTTGTGACAGTCAACATGCCCTCACTAAGGGGAAGTCATGCCTCGTAGATTTGGTGGCCTTCTACAATGGGATGAGAGCACTGATGGATAAGTGAAAAGTAACTGATATAATGTGTTTGGATTTGTATGAAGCATTCAACAGTGTCCCAAGTGACATCCTTGTTTCTAAATTGGAGAGACATGGATTTGATGAACAGACCACTCGGTGGATAAGGAATTATCTGGATGGTCGCACTCAAAGATTTGTGGTCAATGGTTCAATGTATAGATAGAGACCAGTGACAAGTCACATTCCTCACGGATTGATATTGGGATCAATGTTGTTTAACATTTTTATTAGAGACATGGACAGAGGGATTGAGGGCACCATCAATAACTTTGTCTATGACACCAAGCTCTGTGTTGTGGTTGGCATGCTGGAATGCCACCCAAAGAGTCCTGGACAGTCTGCTTCCCATGGTGGTGCTAACCTCATGAAGTACAATAGGACCAAGTACAAAGTCTTGTATCAGGGTCGGGGCAATCTCAAACACAATTACGGGCTGGATGGAGAATGGTTTGAGAGTAGCCCATAGGAGAAGGACTTGGGTGTGCTGGTGGACAAGAAGCTCAACAATGCACCCTTGCAGATCAGAAAGCAAATCGTATCCTTGACGGCATCAAATGAGGTGACAGGATAAGTAAAAGTGAGGACAGTTCAGAATCACCTGCTCAACTCTTTACCTTACGTTCAAAACCTGTTAACAGAAAATCTACTTTGTTATTACTATATCAGTTTTTGAGGGAATGAGAATAAAAATAAATCATTTTTTCAGGTCTGCCGTTTCCTGGTTGCAAGAAGAGAACTAAACTGGCTTGCTGATATTGGAAACTAAAAGGAATTTAATGTGGCTCACATTTGTGTTTCTTTAACCTGAATAAGTTGTATAATACTCAGCTAGATTATGTCTTGCTTTTACAGCAGGCAAAGACTGTTTATAAAATGACATTTTCAAGTCTAATTAGAAATTAAGGGTTTTAGAAATAAGAAAAAAACAGTTAAGAGTAAACTGCAGGTAATATTAATGTGGTCATTTAAAAACTACATTTCTTGACAGAATGTTACTGTTCCTGCTCACAGCAGGGTAATGACTAGATGCAGAGAGAATAATAAAGTTTTTTGTCTGTGTTTATGCCCAGTATATACGACAGCTAGACTGAGCAGAAAGAGAAAATGATGTGCCACAAATCCTCAAGAGAAATGCCAGTACAGATATAAGCTGTCAGGAAACTAACCTTTTCACAATAGAGAACTCTTTGAATAAGCTACCTATACTCAATATAGTACTTGTTCAGAAATCATGGTCATTATATTTATTGCATTTTGTAATTCCAAAAGCAGAGAACACTTTTTCTCTCTCTCTGTTTCTCTTCTTCTAGCCGTATATATTCATACTTTAATTTCTACTTCTGTAACAAACCTAGAAGTCTCCTATTGTTTAAGATTACAGTGTCTGAGCAGGATAAGTAGCATGCTGAGTAACCAAAGAGTCATAAAAAAGTAACATGACAAGCATAACCTCTAAGCATTATTTCCTCTCTGTTTATTATAATGCATGCTGGAAGCAATCTAGCCTTTGTTTGAAGTCCTGAAACATGTTGAAATTTGTGTCTGTGGATCTCTAGTTTCGAAGGAGTTACTGAGCCATATATCTATAAATATCGCCATCTGTATCTCTGTCTATCTATAAGTATTTGTTCTATCTGTACAAACACACAGGCAGAAATAATTTTTGTTTCTGTGTATTATATGTACGTATGTTTGTATGTATATACACAAACAATAAGGTGTTTGACTCACAAGCCATGCTATATGACATGTTGTGTCTTTATTCTCTGCAATATCTTCATTCCCAGATTGGTGCTTTCTAGGTAAGCAGGAAAATAGGCATGATTTTCTAGGACGCTCATTGGAAGCATTTTTGTTTCCTTACATTCATTTCCTTTGAGCTTGTTCAAAACCGAGATGTTTAGGAAGGTATGCCTTGTTCTAGGAAGGCATAATATCAGTGCTGGTCCTCGTTGTGGTTTCATGTCATAATGAACTACAGCTCTCTGCTGCTTGCCATGCTACTGAATGTAGCTGTGTAACAAAGTAATTGTTTGTTATTATCTCAAATTGACATGTATTTTTGAGATGCATATATTTTATTACAGCTGGTCTTTTGTCTTCTTTAGCTGCACTGCAGATACATAGCTAGTAGGCTGGAATTCATTTTTCCCAATATCATGAAACAGAGGCTTGAGTTCTGGGATCTTCTCATCAGAAATTTATCTGAATTTACTTCTATAATCTGATACTACCTTATGATATGTGAATTAAATATTTATACCCCCTTCATGTACTTATCACTTTTAATTCTACTGCCTCCTTTATTGCTGTTACTGAAAATGAATACTATGGTTTTCTATCACAGGACTTAACAGCACTTACAGGCAACAGGGAAACATTTATTTTATAAATATGAGCTAAGGTGTAAGGTTTGCTTAATGAGTTTAGATCTTTTATAATGAAGCCAGGTATCTAAATTAAAACCAGAAATTAATAGTAAAATACTGAACCAATGTGTACAAGAGCTGGTCACCATATTAACCAGATGTGAATCCCACTGTCATGCTGGATTATCTGATCTGCCTCAGAGAAGCCAAGCATACCACTGTGCTGTTAAATGCTTGGGTTTGCGTGAGTTACTGAAATTGTACATACAACCGAACGACAATTTATAAACCTCTTGAGCATTTTTTAAACACGCAGAGGGTGTAGCCAGAATTAATTCACAGAATTCAACTAGAAGAGGTAGTCTATAATTTTAAATAGTTTATCTTCTGGCAAGACTGGTGTTTGTGTAACCTTTTTATAGCTTGTTTTTCCCTGCATTTTGCTGGTAATGTCATACTAGCATCTTTGACTACGATGGTGTGCTAAACATTACATTGCATCACGTTTAGTTTACATTATCCTACCTAAGGCTGGTACGATGTGATACTAGAACCACTTTTACACATTTTCTTCAAATTAAAATTTTTCATTTGAGATCTTGAGTATAAAACATGTAATAAGAAGAAATAAAACATAATGATATATTTCTAGTGTAAAACATATTTTGGAAAAAAATAATTGTTTCCTAAATGTATATGACATGATATAATTACAAATTTAATCTCACAGGTCTTATAGTGCTGCTATAATAAAGTTACTCATTTTCAGAGCCATTAAGTTAACCACTTTCCTGCTATAATGAGAAGGTCAAAGTGACCTTATATCAGACAATAGGTGAAGTACTTTGATTTAGTATTTTCTAGTTTAAAGCATGTCCTGAAGTGTTTCCTCAGGTTATATAAATTAACTAAGTTTTTACTGACAGAAGCAGTACCCAACTGCTGATCTGTACAATGGGAAATATGTCATCACATAATACTTGTGATTAAATATTTCAGAAATGTAAATATTCATGACAGCATTGAATTAATCTTTTAAGTCTAGGGATATACTTCTTCTGCCTGGACTAAAATACCTAATTCATACTGTAAGGGTATATAAAACGTGAGCATCGACTTCATTCAATTTTCCTGATAAAGGATATCTTCTTTTCAAAAGGGCATAATGAGTAAAAAGGGAAGTGAAAAACAACACAGAGAGACAAAAGTCTACTGGACAAGGGCTAACAGAGGAAAAACGCCAAAAAGCTTCCTGTAATTAATTAAGTGATTAGCCATTAAGAAACTGCAGGCAGAGCTCTAAAGAGGACCAGCCTGACCTTGGTAACTGATACAAAGAGGGGAAACAAGAGGAGCCTGAGGAACTGGGATATTCTAGGCCTGTGGAACTATGCAAAACTTATTAATGTTTAGGGGACGGAAATTAAGGAGGAATAGATGGAAAGGGGTATAAAAGGGCAAGGTCAGGTGTGAAACGGGGCCGGTCAGCATGCTTGTCTGGCAAAGCCCTGCACCTGATCACCCCAGTCTGATCCGTTTTCTTATTCAATCTTCTCTCAAGGACTTCTCTGAGTAATCTCACTCCCTATCCCATGTTTGTCAGTGTTGCAAAAGCTCAGTGCCAGCTACTGGGGGCATTGGTGCAAGGAGACTGGGCGTCACCTCCTGGAGTCAGACCCCCTAGTCTGACTGTGGGCACCCCTGACTATTGGAGCCAATAATGTCTTTAACATCCAGCCACTTGGGGGTGTGTGTGTTTCAAAAAACCGATACTGAGGGGATGGGTGTGCCTAAAGCTCTCAGCACTGGTGGCTGGACTGGGACCACAGGTCAGAGCCCATATGCTGGGTGCTGGCTACTGGTCTACACCTTCCTCAGACTGGGAGGGAGGAGGGATTGTGGGTGTGAATTTACCAGCAATCTACAAGCTGGACCATCAAGTGAGTAGGAGGTCCTAGATCCAGTCGCGGGTATCAGTTGGACACAGAGTCCATCCTGGTGTTTGGGGGGACATGCGAGTATGGGATGCCTGTGGGGTGAGTGCTGCTGAGTCAGGGAGCTGTGGGGCTGGGATCTGGGCAGTGGTGCTGGGTGGGCAGAGGGACTGTGCTGGTACTTGAGGGATCCACAAAAACTTATGTGCTTGTTAACATGGAGAGTGTGATGTGTTTGCTGCACTAGTGACCTTCTGCCTTTACCAGGTAAAAAGGAAGAGGGAATGTGGCTGTCTCTGCCCATGGCTGGTGTGAGTCCTGAATGTGAGTGTTGCTGGAAGCAGCGCCTTGTCTCTGGTCATCGATGTGACTGATCTATATGTCTCCTGTGTACATGTGTGATACACATTCAGCTTCACTACTGGCTGAACCTGCAAATGGGAAATTAGCAGCTGCATCCACTAGCCTTTAACAGAGACCTCCAAAGTCTCAAAGCTGGGTACAGTGGCTGGGTAGGAGCCAGGCCTAGAGGTGTTGGAAGCAGCAGCTGCTTCTGACATCAGTTAACACATACAAATTGCATTAACGATATTTATATCTATTATTACTTTATACTAGATTGCTCCACACTGCATGTCAATGCCATTTTTTTTCTGCATCTGTTACTTATTTGCTGATAGCACTCAGAAGAACTGGAAAGTCATGTTAGGTATTGGAAACTTCAGAAAATATTCCATATACGCAACACTAGATTATAAAAATCACATAGAGTGAGAGATTACAAACCAGAAGGTTTTTCAATTGACTTTTATCTAATGGAGAATACAATTTCAACTGACCAGCAGATTTTCATTATGCAATCATTTAATATGGAAAAGCAGTGTTATCTGCCTTTTAGAGTCACAAGTGAGACTGTAAATCATGACTTTCACCTCCTTTCTAAACCACTGCTAATATTTTTACTGTTAATATTCCATTTCTGCTATTATATGCTCTTCTAAAATATACTTTTACCATGTCCCAGCCTTAATCAGATACATAGATTTTTAGTCTGTTTGGTTAACTGGAATCAATTAATTTTGTATAGAGTAAATCTGCACTAGTGAGATTCGTCTCTGCAACCCTTTTTATTTCTCTATAAGTCTTTACTAAGTACCAAACACCTTCTCTACCAGTCTATTTTTCACCTATTTATAGCTACAAAGCTAAAAATTTTGCAAATAAATATTTTACTACAGCAAGCTAATCAAGTTATATGAGTTTCAGATGAAGTGGACTAAAATAATTTAGTTGTTTCTTTCTGGTCCATGTGAGCAATTGATACAATAAATTGATATATTGCTCTTCCAAAAAACAAGATTTTCAAACTGTTATGAGACATTCTTATCTGAAAATGCTACTTCTAAATGCACAGGGACATTGTGTTCAAATAAAATTTACAATTAAATTCTTAATAATGTCCCCACTCTGAAATTACCTTTTGCCTGTTTCAGAGTTAAATCACATACATTGTTTGTGATGAGAAGAGCATTTCACTTTCTGAATTGACAAATATTTGCCAGACATTGGTGTTGAATAGTCATTCACACCACCACGGGAAGCAGAATCAAGGGTTCGCTCTGGTTTGAATATAAAGGCCAGCATCCTGTTGCACCTGCACTGGCTATCACGAAGTGCATTCTTCCCAAGAGGATCTGGGAAGGTTATATACTCATGCTGTTAAAATGCTGGGTTTTAATTATGTATTGTCTCCTTCAGCACAGTACTTTCATCCTTCACTTTCCTAACTTCCTAACAAGCTCTTAATACAAGTCCAGATAAACCTCATCTAACGCCATTGACTTTGTGCTGCTAGCACATCCACAAAAGGACTTATATGAATAACTTCAAAATGAGTGTCACAGCTAGTGAATTAATTTTTAGTCTTCATTTGTCACTGCAAATGCAGTCTACACTTACTCTGGAAGATGTAGAGTTATATTTTGTAGTGTCTATACAAATGATTTTACCTGAATCTAAAATAATCTTTGTTAGGTGGGATTTATTTCACCCTTTATGGAATTATTAAGCAGTGGATCTAAGTGAAGCACTAAAATTTATTTTATCGTCATGGAGGGGGACAGTCATCTAGAGAGGGAGATGAATCCCACAGAGATACATATTTAGAGACAACATTTACTATCTTACTTTGTCTGATGCAACACTTATGGTGTGGCAGTTACTGTTACACAAGTTCTGCTCCTGGCAGTGGTGTTTACCTCAGTGCAAATGAGGCATGGCGAAAAAGAGTAGTGTGGCGTAGTCAGCAGCGAAAGAGAAACCAGCCGCCTCAAATTGTGCTCCGGCCGCATACTGTCCCTCCTACTGTCAGCATCAGATCCTTTACTACTCTCATATAGTTTGTTAGATACAAAAGTGCCTAAAACAAGTCAAAAGGTTCAGCCCTGAAAAACTATCCAGATTTTAGAAATTGAGCGAGCTGGGAAGAAGAAAATGAGGGAAGAAAATAAAGGAAATGGAGGTTTTCTTTGGAATTTTTTTCTTTTGTACCAACTCTGAAAATGAATACTCATGTTATAATTCTCTTGGATGCGGGTAAATACAATAACCGTTGTGAATGGTGACTGCTCATTTTGGTGTTCAAATCAGTATCTGTCTGAAAAGATTTCATCTCATTGGAAATAATTTTCTCAAGCAGTGTAGATTACTAATTTCCTTTGGAAGCGATTCAGCCAACATGTTATTCAGGACACACCTGGAGGGCAATTTACTTGACTCAAGATTTGTGAAACAGAAATGACACAATGTTAATTTGCTTTTAAACCGCTTGCCATGTCTAAGAATTAAATAAGCAATTGGATGAGACCAAACTGAATTCATTGAGATATCAGCCATGCAGTCCACTTATTTTGCCTGATTGTGATAGAAAAGCCTTTTATGTGAGCAGTTAACACGTTCACATTTTCCACACTTGGCCTTTTCAGAAATCTCAGTGACAAATTCATTGCTCATTTATATTCCATTCTGCATTTGAAGAAAATATACCCATGGAGATTAACTAAAAATACTTCACATTTTTTTGTCTCTGTATTTTTACTGGTTTTATTATAGCTTATGTGTGGTATCAGGGAAACACGTAGCTCTATAGAAAGAGGTATTTTCAAATAGTCTATAAGAACACTCAAGCTCAAGATACAATTAATTTAAATGTTTACAAACATTTATATTCCAATATTAACATGTAATTTATTACTGTTAATTTATTAATTGACCCATTAATACATGACAGCTATTTGCATAAGTAGGATCTGCATGTCTGCCATTAGTACTGCTAGCAACAACTGTAATTATAATATTTATTCTATATTTCAGTTAAGTTTAGCTCAGATGGTTCAGGTGATTGTAACAGCCTCTGGAATGGCTTATCTTTTTCCAGTCTTTCATCATAGAGGATCTCAGTGCAAAGTTAGTGGTCTAAGTTTAACTAGGATGCATCCATAGCAGATTATTTTTGAAAAGCTACTATTATAATGCAAAGCCTCCTCTTCTACAGGCTAAACAACCCCAGCTCCGGAAGAGCGACTGAGGGAGCTGGGGTTGTTTAGCCTGGAGAAGAGGAGGCTCAGGGGAGACCTTATTGCTCTCTACAACTATCTAAAAGGAGGTTGTAGTGAGGCAGGGGTTGATCTCTTCTCTCAGGTGACCGGCGAGAGAACAAGAGGACACGGTCTCGAGCTTCATCAGGGAAGTTTAGGCTTGATATTAGGAAAAAATTCTTCACTGAAAGGGTGATTGGCCATTGGAATGCGCTGCCTGGGAAGGTGGTGGAGTCACCGTCCCTGGAGGTGTTTAAAGGGAGATTGGATGAGGCACTTAATGCCGTGGTTTAGATGACGAGTAGGTGTAGGTGTTGGGTCATAGGCTGGACTTGGTGATCTCAGAGGTCTTTTCCAGCCTTGTGATAATGTGGTACTGTGGTAAGAGACCACTGACTCCACCATCTGTGTCTTAGCATGGGCTGAGGACTCCTTCTGCTCCTCCTGGTGCCCTGAGACCTAGGGTCTCTGTCTAGGCTGAGAGATAGATTCACCCTATTATATTATGTAACGACCAAACATACAGACCTGTTACACAGTTCTGAATGACACAAGCTGGATGACTGAGGTGGTGGAAGAAGAGTCCTGCTTATAAAAGCTATAAAGGAGGCAGTAACATACCTAGAAATATTCATCAGTCTGGTGGAGAGAGTGGATGATGATCTGATACTAATTGTCCAGGGACAAACCCAGGATCTTTCTCATGTCTCAGTTAAGATTAAATATAGCCACTTGAAAAAACTGCTGCCCCCAAATGCATCAGAATCTTGGCAGGAGGTAGGATGGAGTAGGTTCATTTGCAGATTAAACAGTAGCAATTGACTTATAAGGTATTTCCTGGGGCTCATTGATCACAAGGAAGGAAATAAACGCAGCTAGTCATTATTCCCAGGAAAATGTTCCGATGATTTTAATCTTTTCTACACACTTCTAAATGCTTCATGACAAGGTTGGTTAACAAGTATGTGCATATCAGGATAATAAACATATTAGAAACTCTTACGCTAGAGACCCTGAAGGTTGTTATTACTATTAGAATGTGAGAGGGAAAAAATAATCTCTAAGGTACATACCTTTGTGATGGCTATTAGTATTTCATTGGTGTGCATAGGACTTTTCTGGAAAATTAATGTACCCTTTATTGTACTACGCAACCAGTTTCCGTAAGCTATCTCTCTACATTCCATTCAGCATGTAATTAATATTTAAACATCTTTTTCCTCCTCTTTATTTTTATATTGTTTCTAAATGACAAATATTTTTACAGCTTGAATAAACATCATCCAGGGTCCTTAAATTAATGTTTGTGTATATTTTCTGTTTAGTTTATGTACTGAATATCTGACAGTATCTGTTTCTACATTTAGGTTCATGCGAAGTGTCACGTTTTATTTTTCCTGCTTACTGAAATATGGTTTATTCATTGTTTGGGGTATAACCTAAAGTTATCTGTAGTAGTAGGTAGGAACTGAAAGTTAATTTTAAGATTGTGGGATTCTGAAGACAAAAAAATCCCAAACCATTGAATGTAAAAAGAAATCTTCATTGTTATTAATAGGGAAGAAAACAAACTTAAAATGTTTTACAGAGGCAACTGTACAAAGCAAAGGAAATGTGTTCTTAAAAAAAAAATAAATAAAAAAGGAGAACAAAGCCAAATGGATTTTTTTTTTTCCATTTGAAATCTAGAGATATTGTGATTCTTGGAAAATTAAATTGAGTATGTGGTTTTGTATATCCATTTTTATATTGGATTATATGATGAGATGATTCCTTTTAAATTTAACATATTCTTTATTACATTTACCTTAAACCCCCTTGGGAAATAAACTCTTTATAAATAGGCTACAACAGAGATCATATTTAGACGTATCTAAGCATAAGATTAAAAACATGTTTGTTGATTGTATTTTTGGGAGATTAGGTTGGGATCACCATATTTATCAGCCATTGACAGAACTGTTTTCTACTAATTTTCTTTTCAAGTTTATTAAGCACTGTAACACTCTGGCAATGATGTCCATAATTTAATTATACATTGTTTCAGATGTATTCAATATTCCTACAGCTGGATATTCCTTAATTCTTTTTTCTGTGACAAATTATTACTTATCTTTGGCTTTATACTTTGCACAGGGAAAAGGGATCCTAGAGGCCTACAGGAATGCTTGAGTAAGAATTGAGTGTTGTAAAGCATGCAAGAAAGTTAACCAAAGGAACAGATTTCCTTATATGGAAAACTTCCTATGGAAGATTTTTTATTATATATCTTATTGTTATTACATAAAATCTTTTTTATAATTATGTGTATACACATTATATGTAATTGCATTAAACATTAATAATTATATATGATATAATTATAGTTAAAGTAATATAATACAGGTATGTTTATACCATATAATTGTATTTATACCTATAATCAGTATTAAATTGAAATACTGGAAGCATTATTGCAAAACATCAAAATATTCACAAATTCACCAGCATTCAAATAATATCTTTTACTGGTCCATGAGCCTGTGCATTAATCTGAACAAATGGCAATGTATTTTTAATTTCTGTCCCAAAATGGATATTGAATAGTAAAAGGGTAATGCTAGTTCTATCACAGAATGAACTGCAGGGTTTTCTTTTTACTGAGTGTACTGTAAAATGCTCTTCTTGAACTTTCTTAGTCTATACTGCCCATGGTTTTCACCCTGAGGATTTAATAGCCCTGTGTGGCATTTATGGTCTTTTTACATCAATTTCTTGATAGATAGTGTTTATTCTGTGTATTGCAGGCTTAGTGGTAGAGTTTATTGCAGCCATCAGTTTACACGTTCCTGAAGTGTTTCAGTTCCTTCCTCCTGAGTATGATAAGAAAATATATATGTGTAACATACAGGTTCTTGACTCCTACCTTGGGTTTGTTTGACAAAATCAGCTATAGAAGATCTTCCGCAATAGGATATTTGACCTATGCCATTAAATTCTTTTCTGTCAATGATGATACCATATGTAATCTATGGAGTCATATTTTCGTATTATTGAAATACGTTTCCTACTAAACCATTAACCATTGAGACAATATATTAATGTGAAACACTGATTACTAATGTATTTCAACATGAACTTTGACACGTTACTTCATAACCACAACTACTCTAAAGGCACATACCTTCCTGAAACAAATCCACATATTAAATTTTACATAGTTTTCGTGATTATAATATTCAATTCATGTCCAGTGTCTTCAGTAAAATGAAAGAGCTCGTTAGTTTCATTTTTTTCTTTTTCCAAAATAGTAAAAGTAATTGCAATGGTTTTCATTCTTACAGAAAAATTGCCTGTCAAATTTAATTTGAATAACATATCATTTTAACTCATGAAATTTTTACATAGTTTTGAAATGCCAACAGGTCCATTTTTTTTAAATAAAAAATAGTGAGAATTTCCTAATGTATTTTTTTTTACAATTGAATGCAAAGTATTGACTGTCAAAATCAAGTCATTTGATCTTGAGAAATTCAGGTATGCAAAATATATTACTTCGAGGTCCCATGTAACTTCCTTTTTTTCCTATAGAGACATCTTTCTGCAGTCGTGCTGAACGTGTTTTTCCTGAGATTGGAAGGACAAAATGCACAACTATATTTCATATATGGTCACTCTGAGACAGCTGATCGGAGATATCCAAAATCTGTACAACAGAGATCCACAGAAACAGTTTAGTATTCCAGAAATAATGTGTTTATATTTGTGGACTGCCTAAAGTACAAGGAATGGGAACACTATCAATCTGCCATATGGCTGTTCTGCAGAATATTACTACACCAAGATGTTTTCAATTCCCTTTATTCTTTTAAGAATCACCACCTGTTAATGTATTTTGTATGTAATTGAATGTTGTTTATGCTCTTCTCCATCTTCACTCTGATAAGAAAAGAAACACCAAACCAGATTTACAATAATTAATGATGGTGGAATTTTCCTTCCCTATTTTCTTCTTGAGTGAGAATTTGTATTATTAATCGGGAGGGGTATAAGAAAGAAAGCAACAATGTCTAGAAAAACATGGGATCTGTGACCTGCATCTTGAAACAGGTGGTAAAATTTGTTTGCTGCTGTTATGCACCTTCTCTTTATCTGAAAATTTGCTATCATATTGTCTGCATTTTCACAGCTATTACTCAATGTAGCATGTATGTTAAGAGTGTTTAAATTGAGAGTAAAATGAACACACTCCTTGAAAGCACCACAGCAGTCTCTCTTCAAGAGTAACTTCTCACAAATTCTTTAGAACCATGACTTGGGAGCTTTATGAAATATTATCATAAATTAATTGCTCAAACATCTTCCTGATTTTCAATTTCTTGATAGGATGTGTCCTGAAGACTATAATTCTTGAAGAAAAAATTTCAAAAAATGTTTTTTTTCTCTCTCTTTTATTCACTCTCCTGCCCCTCATTGGGGGCACGGGAGAGAAATAGAAGAGCAAAAGCTGAAAACTCCTAGGTTAAGACTAAGGCAGCCTAACAGGTGAAGCAAAGTTGCACAGGCAAGCAAAGCAATATAAGGGATTGGTTCACTACCTTCCATCGGCAGGAAGATGCTTAGCCACTTGCAGGAAAGCTTGACCTCAGCAGGCTTCGCTTTTACTACGGAAGACAAATGGTTTGTTGTTTTGGCTGTATCCTAAATAAATACTGTTTGAATTTACCCTGGGAGATTTGTCAGTCTTCAATTCACCGTGCAGACATCAGAGGACCCTTCCCTCTCTGACTGAGTAGGACTAGGGGTGGGGGGGAAGGATAGACCAGGGGGCATTATTTGATTATTAGAAATGGCATTTTTACATGTTGCGCTTGTTTGTAATTAATATAATTAGCATCAGAACTTCTAAGGCTCCTAATTTTCCCCCTTATCATATCAGTTGCATCTGTAATTTTAAAAAATTTTACCACAGACATCTGTGAGATAATAGCTGTGTGTTCATTCTAAGTCAGTCTGTCCTAAACTACAAATCCAAGCTGACTCCTTGAGATCACCATATGAACTTACAGAATTATTCTCTTGGAATGTAACATTAGGAAATGCCAGAGCAAACTAGCTTGCTCACACGTTGATCACATTTACATATTAAAGATGGGTGAGGAGGCAGTGCTTAGATCCAAATGAGGTCTGTATTACCATTTGGAGTTCACTAATGCCAAGCTTCTTTGCTCAGATTTTACCACCATATGGTAAGTATCAGATTAATCTTGTGGTAATCTAACCTTTGTGCACCATATCTCCAGTGCATACAACTAGAAACTGAAAAAATGTCACCTACTTTTGGATCTAAAATACAATTGAGTCCAACTAATGCTGAAATTTCACCTTTTTGCTAATATGCACTTCATGACAATTGTTATAGCAAAATCAATAGGGATAAAATTTTACTTGAATTACAGGCTAGGAAACCTAACAGCTCAAATTCCCCAGGACAGAACACAAAACATCTTGGCTGTTGGAAGATTTCTTATGAGGAAAAAATACTAATCTGCACTGATTCCTTTCTAGGGACAAAATCTGGGTCTACAGTAATGTTTGAGTCTCACCCAAATGTCTGACATTTTTCCTGCTGTTTTTCCACGTGGGTACTTGTGATGTGCTATGTACTGCCAGGTTTCGATCTGAAGATTTCACAACACTTTAAGTAATAAAGGGAAGGAACATCAGTGCCTGGCTGCTTTCACATCTCTCAACTGAAAGTTTAGGTCCAGGCAGATACTGATGAACAGGGAACAAATGTACTGCTGCAAAAGGCAGCGCTAACAGTTTCAGATTAGTTGGTCATAACAGCATTCTATTAAAATTATTTTTTTGCTTTATAAAGCAGAAATGTTGGTAGGGAAAATGCTGGTTTAGAATATATTCTTACCCATATAGAAATACTGACTGAGAATCTACAGGTATAACCTGAGTTGAACAACAATTTCTTAAGAATGAATAATGCTAGTTTTCTAAGGAATTGGTGATAGCAGAAAAGAATAAAACTAAAGACAGTGCAATCCAGAAAAGTCAACATGGACCACTCATGAAACTAGGAGACAAGATGCTTCAGGAAGAGATAAGGTGTGAAGGCAGGTGAGACAGCTGGCAATAATAGAAAAGGTGAGATTACATTCATAATGGCAAACTGTCTTCGTTGCATAGGATAGTTAGGAAGCATATTAAGAGAGCCATGTAGGATCAGAAATTCTTCAAGGATATGAAAAAAATATTAGAGAAATAAATTAAGAGTAGAAACAAGAGTAGATGTCTAAGAACGTGCCTAAAGGAGAGAAAAACATATTGGGATAAACATATTGGAGTGAGACTAAGGTGTGAAATAATTTTTATTAGCCAGGAACAAAAATGCCCTAGGATAAGGAAATTAAAAATAAGACAAAAAAGAAGCAAGGATGCAAAATAAACATTGGATTACTCAAAGACTGTGACAAAGGGTGCCTTCTTTGGTTTAAAAAAGAAACAAATAAGCAAGTACCCCAAAACCTTGTTTTATCTATGCATATATATAGCTTTATGAAGTACGATGATGTATGGAATAGAAAACAGAAAGAACACACTATTGTATATCTTTCTATAAATAAAGGCAGGCAAATTCAAGATGTGCAACTCAGCTAAATTAAACATTTTACATAAGTAATTAATTTTACAAAATGTCTAGACCCTTGGAAAATTATTTTACGATGATAAACCAGGAGTTATAACAGGAATAAGCTTAATATTTAAGCTCAAAAAGGAGTTAGAAAAAAAAAAGGAGGAAAAAAAGAACCCATTGCATTATAGCCATGTTAGTCTAATTCCAATTTCTGGCAAGGTTCTGTAAGAAATTATTAAGAAACCAATTTATAAGTACCTCAAAGATAATAAGATGATAAAAATGGACAGCATGAGTTTGTCAAGAACTGATCATGTCAAACTGATCTAATTTCTTTCTCTGACAGGCTAACAGACCAAGTGAATAAAGGAGAAGCAATAGGTTTGGCACTGTTGACTTTATGAAGATTTTTTATACTGCTGTGCATGACATTCTTATAAGCCAGCTGAGAAAATAGAGTTTAGATCTCATCACCCATTTAAAACTTACTCTGAAGTAGTTATTAATAGTTTATCTGTATCTGAGGAGAGTGTTTCGAGTGTCTTTACCCATGGATCTGCCCTAGACTTAGTTGTCTTATATTTACATTAATAGTTGGAATAGATGAAATATGTAAATGGATGACATTATAGTAAAAGATGTGGAAGTAATTTTCAATGACTGGTTAAGACTAAGACTATAAGGTATTTTTGACAAATTTCTACAAAATCCAATAAATTAAACTTCAGATTTTATT
The DNA here is from genome assembly GCA_033558235.1 of Neomorphus geoffroyi. Lineage (NCBI taxonomy): Eukaryota > Metazoa > Chordata > Aves > Cuculiformes > Neomorphidae > Neomorphus > Neomorphus geoffroyi. Next base: position 1,424,884 of record JAUMJM010000005.1, read on the forward strand.
TTACTTTTCAATATGCACAAAACATATTGTCTCACTGCCTATTATGAATGAACTGAAATTCAGATAATTTCAGTCAGAGAATACAGAGAAATTGAATGATTGTACTAAAATCTGAAGTGCAAATTAAAAATGGGAATAACTGACCAGGAAATATTATTTAAAATAAACAAACAAGCAAAACAATCACACATGGATCTGGGTGATACAATGGATTTGAAACCAACTGCGAGTCAACAATGTAAAATAAAAAGAGGAACTCTAATTCTGGAATATATTAATGTAGTATTTCATGTGCAACACATCATTGTCACAATAATTCTGCTCTCTGCAACACAGGGCAAGTACTGGCTGGAATCCTTCTACTTCTTAACACCCACAGACAGTTGTTTGTGATCTACAAAATCAAGTCTTACAAAACTGCATTCAAATAGAAGACCTTTGATCTCTTGTTAATTGATTGGGTTTTTTTCACAGCGTACTAAATGGTATCACCTTTATGATACACATCATGACTCAATAAATACATCAGTTATAGTTGGTTATTTTTAAAAATCTTGGCTAGAATAATGAGCTGCTTATGAATAATGTTGTTATATTTCATTGAGCTAGAAATCCTTTCTCTCAGTAAGAGTGCCTGATTCCTAATTCCATAAACTCATAGTAGGCAGTGAGACAATGTATTTTGCATGTATTGAAAAGTAAAGCTGTGTACAGAACACTTGCTGACTCAGAAAGGCAGCCTAGCTATGAAGCCAGAAAAAACCAAAATGTATCTTCTCCCATTTCTTGGAGCCATAATTCACATTCTCACTTACCATGTCTCAGACTAAACAGAGGAGTAAGTTCATTACCGTAGAGCTTTAAGGACCTTTAGCATGCAGGCATACTTACTTGACTCCAGCTCTTTAAAGGGCTGGCTGAGCATTTGCATGATGCTATTTAAATGCTAAAACAACTATAATAAATCCATGCATTCAATGTACTTTGTAGTAGCTCATCTGCCACATTGCACTTATATTCCAGTAATGAATTTTGTAAATTTTCAAGCAATTCTACTGCATTCTAAGCATGAGTCCATCCTGGGAATTGAACAGCCACTCAGCTTCTAAAGTTCAGCTGACAAGGCAAATCTAAGACATGTAGTCATTTGAATGGCTAATCAAACTTCAGTCATAACCAATTAGTAAGGACTGTACTATTCTCCACCCCCATTGGTAAATACTCATTTATTTTCTTGTCTCATTTACTTCCTTGTATATCTTTATTAATAAGCTTTCTCCCTTGCATAAAGCAACAGGCCTGCAAAAATAGATCAAAGGAAACAATGAAGTTTTTGTAGATTACACATGCTGACATTTAAAGTTTTGTAAAATTTTATTCACCAGGGCTCTAACTTTACAATATCTTGTATAGCAGAAAGAGTAAAAAAGACTACACATTTTCCAGTAAGAATGGGGAGAAAGATGCAGTGTGGAGAAAAATATTACAGGGACCAAAGTCATTCCTGCTCGTTGGAAAACTTAAAAGTTTTTCCTCACACACAGCTGGAAAAAGTAAAGGGCACGCATACCAAGAACTGAAACAGTAAGCACTAGCTGACAGTGGAAAAACAAACAAACAAACAAACAATTAAATTGGTAGTCTGTTCTCCAGTTGAAGAAAAAATAGATCTCCACTTCTTCTTTGAAGACATCTGCTCCTGCATGTTGAGAACAGTCATTGCAGTGGTGCTGAAAGCAATCCTGTAAGAAGGACATGTGTTAATGTTGATGTCCCCTCCAAACATGTCTTGAATCCGGAGCCCACACACAGACACTGATGTCATTTGAGGCCAGACCTTAGGGTAAATCAAAAGTCTGCTCCAGATGACAGATTCCTCTAAGGTCTGACAACATTTTATGAATAAATGGCTGAGCCATCAAGGGTGTTTGTAATGGTGATGGATGGCTATGTGTATGCATATGGCTGTACCTAAGTAAATGAATCATGCCTAACTCTTTTCCAGGACTCGCCTTTCTTGTACCAAACTCAAGAAAGTATAGTTTCCTGGATGAGACAAATATATGGCACAAGTACGAGATCTAAACTTCGAAGCACATCATTGTCTGAAGATTCGTGCAAATTAGGTTCTTGTGTAAAAGCTATTGAGGAAAGTTCTGCCAAAAAACCCTGTCTTTTGAAAATGTGGATTATTACGATAGAATAGAATATTTAAGGACCATTTAAGTTTGCCCATGCTCTTCATTGAGAAAATATTCTGTTTGATAGGAAGGTATTGAATCAAAGTGTTTTCCAAAATCATGGTATAGATTCCAGTAAAAAAAATAGAAAATTATGGAGAGTAGACTAGGGTTGTTAAAAGGTTGTGAATGTTTGTTAGACTCAGCTCCTTAACCTTATTGTTTCACAAAAAGACTTGTGTTTCAATGTCCTGCTTTAACACCTTTGATATCTCTAGCCAGGAGTCTCCCACTGGTGTCTGTTAGAACGGAAATAATCCTATAGGACAGTCTGATGGCCTGGATATTCCAACATGATATGGGAGACAGGAATTTAACAACAGGCACTTTGAATTACAGTAGATGTCCAGGTTATTGACAAGCATAAAAGTACAAGATAAAGGCATTTCTTCCATTTGTACTTCTTCATCTACAATTTGTGGTTTAGAACTGGAAGGCATATCAGTTTTACTATGTTTAAATACCATTCACGACCCTTTTCTCTATTCATTCTTTTGATCAAATTTTGAAAATAAAAATCTCCAAAAATAGACTCTAGGTTTAATTAAGCAATGTGTTAAATATCAATTTTCTTTTTTATTTGGGATTTACTCATCATAAAATTTTTATCTGATGAACTCTGGGTCTTATGTTTGGAGAAAATAAACATTCTTCATTCACTTGATTATGTAATTTATTACTCTTCCTTCACTATTTATTTATGAAGCAAAGAAACAGAGAAAGATTGAGTTCAAGATTGGGACGCATAAATGGAAAGGTGTATATGTAGGGGTAAGCAGGTAAACTAGATATGTATACACTTATATGCATGAGTTACCACTGAACTAATTGTTTAAACACAGGGGAGATCTATGTATGGTTCAACATAACTACACATCCAGAGGCATTAACCACTCTTTGAGATGCCTGGGGTTTCTCACTTGGCTTCCAGCTGCTACTTCAGAAAGGCATGAGTTCCCTGGATACCCCCTGTCATTTTTTCTGTCACTATGAACGTTTCAAACTCCCTTAAGAATATGAAATTACACTAGAATCCTACATTAAAGCTCTAGCTATCTAGTTTAGGATAAGGTGAATTATTCCTGAGTTAAATTGCCTGGACTGACTACAGGCTCCCTTCAGTTACTTAAAATTAAGCTTCTACTGCTATTGCAGATTTCAAAGGATATTTCTCAGATATTCTCAACAGGCTGGCAGACATCACAGAATTACCAATGTTTATAGTCGATCTGTGTTTTATAGTTAAAGTTGAGATATTTAGACAGTAGAAATCTCTAAATATAAGTCCTAATCTTGAACTATGTTACTCCCATTGACTATTTAGTCTCTCCTAATAGGAACTACTCTCTGTTCAGTGAAACACAAGTTTAGATCTTGACATTAAAAACAGGGACATTAATATCAGACTTCATTTTCTTATATGTGAACTAAGTAAGCATTATAGAAGTATTTACTAAACAGTAGTCAGTTACTCAGCGTTTTCTGCTTTTTCAACTGAGAACAAAACCCAAGAAATAAAAAACTTGTAGCTGTTTTTAAATAACTTAACTCTGAAATATGGATTTGCTGTTGCTGGAATGTTTTATCTATACTGTATACATTCAGGAGCCAAAAATCAAGAATTTAATTTTGGTTGAGATGAGAATTTAAATATTACTTCAGCAAGTTGTCAACACATTAATTACATTTTCAAGGCTACTAACATTTGAATTGAACAGACTTTTTAAAAATATGTATTATACATTTAATAAATCACTGAACATATCTACTAAAGTAATAAATACAGTTAAATCTAAAATTAGGATGCTTAAACTCATAGTTGTCAGTAAAATTATTTTTAACACCAAAATCCTTCAGTTTAAAAAACTGAAGAACAACATGGACTTATTAGTGTGAGTTCAGAGGAAGGCTGCAAAAATGGTCAGAAGGCTAAAACACCTCTCTTATGAAGAAAGGCTGAGAGAGTTAGGGTTCTTCAGACTGGAGAAGAGAAGACTTCATGGAGAAGAGAAGACTTCATGGAGAAGAGAAGACTTCAGGGAGACCTTATTGTGCCCTTTCAATATTTAAATGCCATTTACAAGAAAAATGGGGTAAGATTTCATACCAGGGCCTATAGTGACAGGACAAGGGGTAATAGTTTTAAACTAAAAGAAGATAGATTTGGATTAGATGTAAAGAAAAACAATGTGATGGGAGTGATGAGACACTGGAAAAATTGCCCAGAGAAGTTGTGATCAGTGGAGGTGTTCAAGGCCAGGCTGGATGGGGCTTTAAGCAACCTTATCTGGTGAAAGATGTCCCCACCTGTGGTAGGGGGTCTGGAACTAGATTAAATTTAAATATGGTCACTTCCAACCCAAACTGTTCTATGATTTCATACGGTCATGGCTTAGGTATTTTAAATGGATGTGTGTGTATGTCACTCAGTCACCGAGGTGAGCAGCTCTGGTACTGACATTGTCCTCAGCAGAGCACTCTAGAATGATGTACAGGGGTAGTTCAGAACAAGCGAATCTTTAGGGGGACCTGAGAGATTTATCAGGAGTCTGCAGCTCACACAACGGCCGCTGAGAAGACCTGGGTGGGCACAGCAGTAATGGGAGCCAAATTCTGCCTTCCTCTAGAAAGAAACCCCTAGGGAGCACTAACAGCCAGGAGCATCACAAATAGGGTGGAAAAACAGGACATGGTGTGTCAGCAAGGGCATTGTGCAGCAGTTTGAGCAGCAGATCACACAGAAGAGTGCATAGGAAGGACATTGAAACTCAGACAACTCAAACAGGGCACAATGGTGTCAACCCAATAGAATACCATATCCTCTGGAAATTCTGCACCCCCCACAGCTGACACAGCTTCCCAAACAGAACTCTGATGGGAACATGCTGCCACCCAGGTGTCAGTCTTCAGGATGGGCCCTACCAGATGATAGCAGTACCAGACAACAGCAATAAGTACACCTGTGGGAGGTGGACCCAGGTAGAAGAAGTAGAGGTAGAGCTTCAGGTGAAGGTGAGTAGGTTAAGGACTGTCAGGGAGTCCGACACAAATAAGACTATTGGAATGGAACCCTGCCTTTCCTTGGACAGGCCTGTCAGGAAGATTGAATGCATAATACAGAGGATCCCCTATCCTCTCTCCTCACAGCAAAACATAGTGACTTAAGGGACAGGGGTTAATGTGGATGAGTTCCTGCCCTGCACAGCAGGTACTCCTCTGTGACTACCCAGCCTTCCCAGATGCCTTCGCATAACAGGTATGAGGCTCTGCAAATGCAACCGAACAATGACAAAGACGATGGCTCATCTAACTTGCAGGTGTCACCAAGGTTAAGTTGGCCTATGCCCTATATGAAAACTTCTCCCATAAATTAAAAAAGATGTGTCATCATTGCAGGAACCTCCTTTCTGAATGGAAACAAACTCACTCCTTAGGGACGTCTGCTGCCTCCCTGGAATCTGGGTTAAAGATGTGATAAGGAAACTTCCTCCTTTGATATGGCCTTCAGACTGTTATCTTTTTCATGTAGGAAGTGGTGAAGTTGCATTAAATCCAAGGGCAATCAAATGAGACTTGGGATGATTGGTTAAGGAATCAGGAGCACAACTAGTGTTCTCCTTTATCCTTCCAGTTGCAGGGAGTGATAAGGGAAGAAACAGAAAAACACAGCAGATCAATTATTGGCTCCAGGACTGGTGTCACCAACAAAAAAATGGGATTTTTTGATCTTGAGTCGGTATACGTGACAGCAGGCCTGCTGGTGACAGATGTGGTATACCTGTCTCAGAGAGGGAAAAGGATCTTTGCGCAGGAGATAGCAGGTCTTATTGAAAGAGCTTTAAACTACATTTGAAAGCAAAGGGATAAGCTAGAGATAAGCCTGGGGGCATGATGCCAGTATCTGAGGGACATTGTGCTAGTGAGGTCCTTTGTCTTCTTTACAATGTGCTGAATACACTACAGCACATTAGAAATGTCCCCACACTAACACGTGCAGCACCCTAGCCATCTCAATGGAGGTAGGAGATGAAGATCCAAGTGGCAGCAAAGATGCAAGGGTTTTTGATGTGTTAGAAACTGTGGAAGTGCCTGAAAAGAGTCACATAGGAATTAGGGCATCTCACCTTTAAAAAGAGATGACAGGATCAATAGCCCACCTGAAGTGAACCTATACCAATATACACAACATTGACAACTAAGAGGAGAATCTGGTAGCCATTGTGCAGTTGAAAAATTACAATCACAGAAACATTGTTCATTGGGAGGGAGTTCTAAATGACAAAGGAATCCAAGAGGGCTGGTTGATTCCCAAGAAGACTGGATGCTCCTCAAGAAGGAAATTCCAGCAGCACAGGAACAGGCCGTTGCCTTGTGCTGTACAATGAGTCAACAGGGAAGAAAACCAGGTTGGCTTAGCAGAGAGCTTTATATTGATCTCAGGAAGAAGAGGGAAGTTTATGAGCTTTGGAAGAGGAGGCAGGGCATCCCAGGAAGACTACAAGGGTGAGGTGAAGTGAGATCATGTAGAGAGAAAACTAGAAGAGCTAAAGCCCAAATTCAACTGGCCAGTTTGGTGTAAGACAATAAAAAATGTTTCTTCAAATATATTAACAACAATAGGAGGACCAAGCAGAATCTCCCTCCTTTACTGGAAGCAAGGGGAACAGTAGTGATGAGGGATGAGGACAAGGCAGAGGTAGTTAATGCCTACTTTGCCTTGATCTTTAATAGTAAGGTAAAATGTTCTTAGGACACTCAGCCCCCTGAGCCAGAAGACAGTGAAGGTGAAGCTCCAACAATCCAAGAGGATTTCGTTAGAGACCTGCTTGGCCAATTAGACGTACACAAGTCTATGGGGCCAAATGACATCCACCCAAGGGTATTAAGGGAGCTGGCAGAGGTCCTCGCCAAACCCCTTTCCCTCATCTACCAGCAGTCCTGGCTGACTGGGGAAGTGCCGCTTGACTGAGGACTGGCAAACATTGCACTCATTTACAAGAAGGGTTGGAGAGAGGATCCAAGGAGCTACAGGCCTGTCAGTCTGATCTCTGTACTGGGGAAGGTCATGGAGCAGATCATCTTGAGTGCTATCACACAGCACATGCAGGACAACCGGGTGATCAGGCCCAGCAAACACAGGTTCACCAAAGGCAGGTCCTGCCAGACCAATTTGATCTCCTTCTATGACAAGGTTACCCGTTTAATGGATGAGGGAAAGGCTGTGGATGTGCTGTACCTGGACTTAGGTAAAGCCTTTGACACCATTTCTCACAGCATTCTGCTGGAGAAACTGGCTGCCATCGGAGTGGACGGGCACAGCCTCTGCTGGGTTAAAAACTGGCTGGATGGCTGGGCCAAAGAGTGGTCATAAATGGAGTTAAATCCAGTTGGAGGCTGATCACAAGTGGCGTTCTCCAGGATTCAGTGTTGGGTCCACTCCTATTTAATATTTTTATCAACGATCTGGACAAAGGGATCGAGTGCATCCTTAACAAGTTTGTGGATGACACCAAGCTGGGTGGTAGTGTGGATCTACTCTTGAAGGAAGGGAGGCTCTGCAGAGGGATCTGGACAGGCTGGATTGATGGGCTGAGACCAATGGGATGAGGTTCAACAAGGCCACGTGCTGAGTCCTCCATTTGGGACACAACAACTCCATGCAGTGTTACAGGCTTGGGGAGGAGTGGCTGGAGAGCTGCCTGGCAGAGAAGGACCTGGGGGTGTTGGTTGACAGCTGACTGAACATGAGCCAGCAGTGTGCCCAGGTGGCCAAGAGGGCCAATGGCATCTTGGCCTGTATCAGACACAGCGTGGCCAGCAGGAGCAGGGAGGTGATTGTGCCCCTGTACTCGGCACTGGTGAGGCCGCACCTCGAGTTCTGGGTTCAGTTTTGGGCCCCTCACTACAGGAAGGACATTGAGGGGCTGGAGCGTGTGCAGAGAAGGGCAACAAGGCTGGTGAGGGGGCTGGAGAATAAGACTTACGAGGACTGGCTGAGGGAACTGGAGTTGTTAAGTTAACAGAAGAGACTGAGGGGAGACATCATTACTGTCTGCAACTGCCTAAAAGGAGCTTGTAGCAAGGTGAGTTTTCGTCTCTTCTTACAAGTGAAAGGTGATAGGATGAGAGGAAATGGCCTCAAGTTGTGCCAGAAGAGGTTTAGACTGGACATTAGAAAGAATTTCTTCACTGAAAGGGTGGTCAGGGATTGGAACAGCCTGCCCAGGGAGGTGGCTGGGTCATCGTCCCTGGAGGTGTTTAAAAGACATGAGTTTCTGAGGGACATGGTTTAGTAAGGGAACAGGCTATAAACTTCAGGAGGGACAGGAAAAGAAAGAGAGCCAGTGGGGTATTGCAGAATGTTTTGACAGTTTAGAGCATAACGATGGTGATTGTAGGATTGAGTGTTTATGGGTAAGAAGCAGGTGGAAGGCCAGAAAGGTAGATATCATGGTGGGATTATCTTATACATGACTATAAGAGCATGAAGAGGCAGATGAAAAATTCTATAAAATCTGGGAGAAACCTCACGGGTGGCTAGATTCAACTTACCAGATATCTGCTAGAAATACAATTTAATGGACAAGAAAGAGTTTTGGAGGTTTCTGGAGTGTGTGGAAGACCCAAGTAGTTTTTTCCATGAAAACTTTGATAGTCATAATCTCAATTTCTTTTAAGTCATCCACCTCAGTTCCTCTCTGAAACGGTTATGCTTCTCACAGATGACTTCTTCTCCACCCTATCTCTGTCACACAGACATCATTCTCAGTCTCCCTTAAAGCGTGTTAGTATACATTGTACTGAGGCTCTATTGGATGTTACTATCACCTTTGTTTATGGGCTGTTGAATCTGGAGAGGTTTTTCACATCTCTATAGTGAAATAATGAAATTTTTCTGTTCAAGTGAGCCTACTTTTCACTATATTTAAAAGTCCTGCTCAGTGAACTGCTCAGTGCCCAGTCTAAACCTGCTGAGGTGTCCACAGATGATGCACCAAACACAGTGTTCTTATTCATGATCTAATACATGTAGTCAGCAGTCTTACAACTTATGGTCTCAAAACCTTCAGAGAACACTTAGCAAAGATTTAAAACACAGTTAACCTGTTGGACGTGACACTTAGAAACAATAGGTCTCATCAGGAAGTAGGGATAATTTCAAACAACTCTGTAAATCTTTAAAAAAATCATCTTTCGACTTTGTGATAAAAGCATGAAAAAGGCTGATATTATATGTTGATCTGAGAAAATGCCATATTGTCATGAGCAAATAAGAGTTCTTATTCTTCCTTTAAGATACTTAGACACTAATTGCTTGACATACCCTGTTCTGCCAGGGGTCCTTGGCAGATTTCACAGGCTGATTACCATTAGCCAATGCTAAAAGTCCTCATCATTTCTCTGGAATCAGCGTATAGCCCAGCAAATAAGCCATATGGAATTTGAAGTAAATAAACACATCACTTAAGTTACTGAGCCTGTGACTTACATCTTCAACAACTGATCACCAGAATACCCATTAACCTTTTACAGAATTATCTCAAAATTTTAGTCCACGTTTTTACTTGGATATTTCCAAATAATTGCAAAATTATTTGAAAAAATACACCTTTTTCAATAAGTAATTTAATAGAATAGAGAAAATATGTTATTTTATAATGAAATAAGGAAAACTTCAGATATGTAGTCAATGGTTTTGATTTTTTGTTCTTTTTTCTCTACAATAGAGAAAATTAAGCAAAACATAATTTGATGCAAACTTAAAGATAAATGACTACACGAATAAGCTTTTTATTTACAACTGCTATTCCAGATAGAGTTAGCATTATATGAATTGACAATTGCTGAGCAGAAGTTTTTCAATTAGTATTTTTCAGTTTTCATATGATAAAGATTCATTCTTTTTAGCTCCATTATTGATTCACTATTCAATGACTGTAATAATTTATTGACTCACTCCTCAATTTGGATTAATATTTCAGAAAGGGACTATAATTTCAAAGAGAATGTTTTCTCTTTATTATTTTTTTAAATATTCTCTTTTTCAGTGAATTGTAGATTAAACAATGAGTAAATTATTGTAATAAAATGACACAATACTTCAGGTTCAATTCTTCTCTGACCTGTGATGTAAAGAAGAAGAAATCTCACATGCTTAAATTATAGTTAAATGTTGAGTTTATGTTAGTGGAAACTGAATTGACCAATTTGGCCCAGTGCCTCTACTTAGAGGAGATTAATTTTCTATCTTTGAATATACTATCCTTGAACTTCATAACAAAAGAAAAGAAATCTGAAAGAAAGAGAGGACAAAGATGCATAGCATGTGAGAAAGAGAAAATAAATTATCTTTAAAAAGCAGAGAAAATAAAATCAAAACATATATTTGAAATCTTCACCTTTTGCACTTAATCCACAAACCTAATATTCTCTTATACTTGCGTTATTTAAGTTTCTAGGAAATCTTCCCTGATAGCAAAAAAAAAGGTTGCCATCTTAATATTAAGTTGTTATATTTGCTCTTAGTAAGATACTATCTCTCCCACCTATAGAGGAAGCAATCCTAAGCCATAGATTGCTGTTGATTCCATTATTTTGAGGTAATTATATTTATGGGTCGTTTTCATGCTGTATTGGTTCTTTGTATAGCTGGAATCCATCCGAAAAATCCTAACTCCATGTTACATATCTAGCAGGCAATATTTTCTGTCATTTAGTTCTAGCAACAATTTCATCGTGATGAATCATTACTGTTTGGATGGCTTTTTTTTTTTTTTTTAATTTCAATTCCAGAAAGAATATGGGAAGCTGCCAGAAAGAGAGAAAAACAAAATTAAGTTGTGTTTTTACATGGATATTAAATGAACGAGGCAAGAAACAATGCTCTACTGTTCCTAACAGAACAATTCAAGAGCTTAGGGTACTATATAGCGCATGTAGTGAACACAGTCGTAGGGTTTGTGAGATCACCCTAATTCTCCTCTCCTTTTGTCAGTACTGAAGGTAGGGTACTGGATGGGAAATATCACTGGCATGCGGGACATGTAGTAGGGTACTTCCTATGGCCTTAAGCCATACAAGCACCCAAATGGTAGTAAATATGGCCAAGTTGAGGGTATTTCAGGGAGCACATAGAGGAGGCAAAAACCAGTGGAGCAGCCAACCCCAGAAACCTATTGAGAAAATAATTAGGAGTAGTAAGCATAAATTCACCAAAATGAAGTTGTGCTTGACCAACTTAATAAACTGAAAGCCATTGCTGCTATCTCCCAGAAGATCCTCAGTAGACCTTTTGTTGATGTATGTATGGGCTGGATCAGCAAACAGTAAGGTGGATTGACAACTGGCTGAATAGCTGGGCTCAGAGGATCATAAACAGTGGTATGAAGATCAGTTAGAAACTGGTAACTAGCAGTGTACCCCATGGGTCAATACTGGGGTCCAGTCCTATTTAACATCATCAGTGATCCAGATGGTGAGGCAGAGGACACCTCCAGCAAATTTGCTGGTGACACAAAAATGGAAGGATGGGCTAATACACCAGCGGGTGGTGCTGCTACCCAGAAGGACCTCAACTGGCTAGAGAAATGAGCTGATAGGAACCTCATGAAGGTCAGCAAGGAGAAACACAAAATCCTGTACCTGGGGAGGAACAACCTCATGCACTAATGTATGGTGGGTGTTGCCCACCTGTAAATCTGTTTGTCAGAAAAGGACCTGGAGGTTTTAGTAAAAAACAAGTTGATCAGGAACCAGCCATGTGCTTTTTTCCAGTAGGTCAGACTGACAGAGATTTTTAGAAATTTGTCACTTGTGTCTACAGCATATGATATGGTCTCCTTATTAGAATGGGTGATTTTTTCTAATGAAGTGCAAGAACTGTAGACATTAACAATATTCTTTATCTCTTTTTCCCCTCATTCTTATTTAATGGAGATGTGTTGAGTTTCCTGTTTTATATAGCAGTATGAATTATTGTAGGAAGTTCCTGGAAGTGTGTTGTGGGTTGAAGCATAGAAATGAGCATCTGTGAAACTTCCTGCATTTCTATGACATTATACATGGACTATGATTGCAAGAAATGACACTAGAAGAGAACTGAACTAAATAAAACGCCAGGTTCTTCATTCTTACGTGCAGTTTCTGTTGAAACACCAAACCTTGAGGCAGTAGACCAATGGTTTATGAAGTCTGAATAAGAAGCAATGTGTCTGTGTTTTTAGAAGGCTTTAGGCACTGAAACTCGTGCTGGGATGCATTAGTTTATTTTTCTAATTTAGCAATATGTGATAATTGAAGGGATGAAGGATAAAACTTCTTGCCAAAGGAACAGATTTTACATTCTTAAAGTATCTGCTTTGATTATAACTTATGGTTCTGGATATTCTTTCTCTCACAAAAAAAATCCAAAACCAAAACCAAAAAACCAGGAAAACCATCACTACAAGTGCTGTTCCCCTCACCCCCTAAAAAGTCAGCTGATTTCTCTTTGGTATATTCTGGATTTTTTCTATGTAAAATATTTGTTCTTTGTGTGTACAAGTCAGAGCTAACTAATCTCTCTACAAGGAGAATTTAATAGTATCTGGAGATAAGAATGATATTCAGCAAAAAGGCAGAATGTCCCGTACTTATCTGGTCACTGCTAAAGCTCATAAATCATAAAATCATAGAATCATAGAATGATTTGTGTTGGAAGTGACTTTAAAGATCCTCTGGATCAAACATCCCTGTCATGGGCAGAGACACCTTTCTCTAGACCACATTGCTCAAAGCCTGGAACATCTTCAAGGATGAGGCATCCACAATTTCTCTGGGCAACCTGTTCCAGTGCCTCACCACCCTCACAGTAAAAAATTTCTTCATAATATCTAATCTAAATCTACCTTCTTTAACTATAAAACCATTACCCTTCAACCTATTACAACACTCCCTGATACAGAGTCCCTTCCCAATTTTCTTGTAGGCCCCCTTTAAGTATTGGAAGGCTGATATACTGCCTTCCCAGAATCTGAGTTCACTCAGCCTGTCCTCATATGGGAGGTGCTCCAGCTTTCTGATCATCTTCTTCTGTCACTTAGAGAAGGAATTTATCATCAATGCACTCCAGGAATTTCCTGAATTTCTTATGCCCTACTGTGTTGTCCTTCCAACAGATATTGGGGTGGTTGAAGTCCCCCATGAGGATCAGGACTTGAGAACGCGTGGCTGAACCTATCTGTCTATAGAGGACATCATCCATTCACTCTACCTCGTCCGGTGGCCTGTAGCAGACCCCCATCATAATGTCGCCTGTCCCTGCCCTCTCTTTAATCCTGACCGGTGGGCTCTTGGTCAGATACTCATCCATCCCCAGGTGGAGTTCCATGCACTCCAACTAGTCACTGACATAAAGGGTTACACCTACTCCTCATGTTCCCTGCTTGTCCTTCCTAAAGAGTCAATATTCCTCCAATACAACACTCCAAACATAGGATCTGTCCCACCATGTCTCTGTGGTGCCAAGGAGATCATAGACCTGTAGACGTGCACACATCTCTAACTTCTCTTGTTTATTCCTAATGCAACGTGCATTTACACAGAAGCACTTAAGTCGGGCTCCCCATCAAGCTGTCTGGCTGGAAATCCTTTGTGCTGCTCTTCAGGTGTTCTCCTGCTGACCTGTGACACTTCTTCAGGCCCTGAGTATCTATTGTTGTCACTGGTATCAAACTGGTAAAACTGGGATAGACTGATGTTCCCCTCCCTCACCAACTTTAGTTTAAAGTCCTTTTTACCAGATTGGGAAACCTATGACCAAGGATGCTCTTCCCCTTCTCTGATAGATGGTCTCCATGAACCCGAAGTAAAACAGGTTTCTCTGAGTAAGAGAACACTTGCAGTTCACGTCTAAAGTCATATAAATAGTTATGAGAGGGAAGGGCAGCCACAGTATTCCAACTTGAACAACTAAACCATAGGTCTGTCTCAGTTTTACGCAAACCAGATCTGTCTCACTTTTTTTCTGATGAAATAAAAATCTCTGAAATACTCTTGTAATTAAATTAAATGTTCTGGGTTTATAAAATTATTAAAATAAGCATGATTATAATTTATTTAAAATATTTCAAGATGATCATGAATTCGTTTGTATTTGACAATAATAGAACAATGTTAAAACTTTTAGGATATTCTGTTTTAGGGAGAGATTCAAAACTGATTGGTGAACATGAGATGAATCTTTTGAGTTTTAGAGAACTCAAACTCTCATTCCCTTCCAGAATCACTCAATTCAGCTTTTAGCAGTCACTACAGCTTAATGCTTCTTTTCATATTAAAGAAAAAAGAAAGAAAAAAAAAAAAGTACAGAGAGACAAGACTGGTATACTTCATAAAATAATGTGAGAGTTCAGATACAGAGGATATCTGTAATGGAAAAAATACTGAAACATAAGAGCAAAACCGTAGAAACTGGAATTTACTGGATATATTAATGTCTTCCATTATTTTTCCTATAAGTTATACCTCTTCATTCATTTAATTTGAGAGTTTCTTTCCTCCATCAGTCTGTTTTTTTTTAACTTCAACAGCTAGAGGCCTGAGAGGACTTTAAGTCTTTACCTCAAATTTAAGATCTTCTTTCATAAATAAAGCAAGCATGGAACCTGCAATAGAACATTTTCTAGAAATAAGAGGAATTCAATTGATATTTTTCCTTTTTTTTACAGAAAAAAATAAACTATTTTTATTTGCAGTACAAAGATCACTTGGAAATCTAAATTAAATTCCCATATTTTAGAGTAGCATTCATGTGAATTCCCTAAAACTACCTCCTATGTTATAGCAGCATGTTGCGTGAGTGTAAAATAATTGCTTATTTGGAAGCTTTTTGGACCATCAGCATCAGAGCAACAAAAAGATTTGTGGCACCTTTGTGATATTCTCACCTCTAGCATGAGCCAGATGGAAATGTGTTTTCTGTGCTGCAATAGCTAAGTTTTTGCAGTAATGATAATGTAGAAGTCAAAAACTAACTAAAGCGGTGCTCTGTTATTCCTTGATTTGGAGCACAGTAATAGTAGAGAAATTAAGAAAACAACTTTATTGAAAAACTAGGGCAACTATGATTTTCAACAGTATTGAAACTCTGGAAATAAGGAGGACTTTTAAGAGTATTTTATGTCATATATATCAGTTGTGGGCAGTGACAACAAGAGGAATGCATTCGGAAGTTAATCTTAATAATAATATTATTAAATTAACAGAAATGCTTACTTAAAAATGCAATTTGCATCTCTTTCAAAATCTACCAAGTTATGAATCTATGTAAAACTGATGAAGAAAAACAGAGGGAAAAAAGTGTTACAGAAGGCAATTATAATTTCCCAAGCAGAAAACATTACCCATTCTAACCTAAGGTTAAACGCAAATTTAAGGAATTTCATTAATTTGAAATCAGAGATAAAGTAAGGTAAGAAAGACTTTCAAACAAGCAAAGTCCACAAAGAGTTCACAAATAGTGAGAAATGCTAGATACTGACACAATAACCCTAAATATAATGCTCATTTTTTAGAAAAAAAATTACAAACACTGTGAAACACAATATAAGAATAATGATTGTTTAGATTATTTTGAGACATTCACAAAGACCAATAATTTCATGACATAGCAGTCCAATTAGCTTAGAAGAATTTTTCATTAGAGCGAAGAACAATACTATAGGCAGAGGATGAATGTGCTACTGACCAAAAAGTAGATCAAACATTCTTCTTTTTAAGGTAGAAATCCAAGGGAAAAATAAGTCACCACTAGTGATAGATAAATAGGGAGGGAAAAAAAAGAACAAAAAAAGGTGAAAATCAAAAATGACAATTATGAGCTTGATTTCATTAAAGTAATATATGAATTTTACATATGAATAAATGTGTGTGTACAACATAATGTGCCAGGTTTTGATGATTTTTCATACTACAAGAAATTTTATTGAAATGAAAATGTTTCATACCCTGTGCCTAATCAAGGGTACATTCACTGCAAAGAATTGGGTAACATCATACCTGAGTAACTGTCTGAATAAGTCTTCCAAAGAGAGAAATGCAGCAATCTGGAAGAGTAATGAAGAAGGTTAAATATCTCCCATTTCATAACCTTACCACACAAACTCTGTGTAAAGTTGTAATGAGAATATTGCTCTGAAAATCCCTGTGTATCAGACTACTAAAGCACTTACAGTTATTGGCCTTTGTAGGAAAAATGGTCAGAACTGACAGAGTTTTGACAGCATTGTCAGATTGTAAACCAAAAAACTAAATAATTAAGTACATTTATTAAGATTTTCTTCTGCTTTCGAAGGGGAGATGTTCAGGAGGTAATGGCTGATGCCAAATATATATATTTTTTATGCTTCATGCATCACCCAGGTTATGCTAGCTGCCCTTGGAAAAGTAGAGGATAGTTTTGTGCACATTCAACAGCCCCTTTGGGAAACACTATTTCTCAAACTGCCATTTGAGCTGTGTTCAGTACACAAGGTGTTTTACCAAAAAATGGAACATATTTTTGATATCATATGGGTTTGAGGTCTGCAGATGGCATTTTGATTTGGGGAAAAGGCAGTAGAAGTGCATGACCAGAGACTCTAAGTAGTGTTTGAATGAAACATAAAAAGAGAAAGCAAAAGAAACAATAATATAAATTGTAGGAAACAGAAGTAACTTAAAAGAAGAATCAACAGAACAAATCTACAGATACAAACCAGCAAACTGCAGCTGCCAAAAAATGTCTGATTCAACAAATAGGGAAGAAATAAAAGGATACTTTGTGTTGTGAATCATGCAAGGAAATCTGTGTCCAATCCAGTTGTCCCAGAAAAAAAGAAAAAAAAAAGGAGTGTACTAAGGTATCAGAGGCAATCACAGATTTTAAAAGAAATCTAGAAACAAAAGAAACTTGAAGTGCTTTGACAGTGATGTGCTATGAAAGCACTTCCAAAACTATTTTTCCACTGATATATCCAAGAAAAGAAATAGTACAACCAGAAATAGTGGTGTTTCTGTCAAAGGCTGAAAATGACATTAATCTTTCACACAACATTTCTAGCAGCATAAGCAAATTCCAGAATAAATTGAATATTGCTCTTTACTTCAGATGCTAGACTGACACTGAATTTAATAATTTAATTTAATATTTTAATTTAATAATTGAATGAAATTAAGTTCAATACAAAAAAATGCTTAATGTTAATTCATTACAGCTAGCTTTACCAAGAACTAATGTCAGGACTCTCATCCTGCACAAAGTTTTATAATGAACTTTTAGGGACCAACGAAGCAAGCTCGGTAAGTACAGATTGTGCTAGAGTGATCAGCTGGCGCATAGGTGCCCAATGAAGCAGACTTTATTTGTCTCTTCAGCTCTGATTAGTGAACAAGAGGACGTCCAAGCCTACAATGTTGTTTATCTCTACCACGTAATGATTTTTATTAATTTCATTGCTTTGGAAAACAGATGACATCCAATCTGGCAGAGAGAACTCCGATATTTCTGAACTGGCTTCGACAATCTTTCTTTTTGACAGCTGGCTTGCAATGAATGAAGCTGAGTAATCAGCCACTCACGTTTTACATAGGAGCTGTGCACACCTGAAACACATCTTGAACTTGTGTTTCAGATATGTTTGGAGTTATGAATATGTTACTATTTTGCATAATTTGAGACACTTATCAAATCTTGATTGAATACTAAACATCGTAAGATCAGTGACATTGAAGGAGACATATTTATAAGATTTTCTTGCTGATAATGGAAGCTGTTCAACTATTTTAATTTGCATTTTTCTTGAGAACATCTCTTCCTCTGGGACACGTGCATTTCAACATTATCTTCCTTGTCATCAGTTCGGCTCCGGAGTTCAGGTTTTATCACTTCGGGGGACTGATTGAGTAGTGTTTCCTTGACAGTGTTTATATTACCAAAACATTCAAATATTACTGTTATCAATTATTCTAGTAATTTCCAGAGAGCATGGGTTCTGGACTGATTCTAAGGAACCACAAAATATAATTATTATTTCTTAAAAAACAAGCCTATTTTCAAGTGACTTACATTAGCTTAGAGTGAGCTACATCTGCAGCACAAAATACACTTAGTCTGCAGATTGAAAAGTTTTGAAGACTATTTGTTTTTTATTTGTGAATTTATGAATCTTTCCATATGATTTAGCAATAAAGGACAAAATTAAACTTTCTGTATCCAGAACTACAACTTACTGCTAGCACAATTTCTGTGGGTCTGGATTAACTTTATTTTTATTTTTTTAATAATTGTAAGATGTCTCCTAATTTATTTTATTTTTAATGACCCTATAAAAAGCATATCAAGAGGTGAAAAAAGATACTTTTTGTTCATACTGTTGCAATCTATTTACTACATCTGATACAAGCTAGTCATGCATAAGTGATCGTCATAATATTACTGAGAGTTTTTTATATTCTGTAATCACCAGCAAAAATAACATCTCCATCGTAACTGACATATTATGGACACTAGTGAAATATTCATGAATGTTCTTGTCAGCATCCAAACTTATAGGAATAAAATTACTTATTATGCTGCAAATGTTTCTTATGCCTATAAAGTCTCTATCAAGACTTTTATTTTATATACTCTCCTCTCATTTCATTAGTGTAGTCAAAATAAATGGACTTAGGGATGTATGTTATTTTGTTTCCATTAGTTCTCATATTTGAATGGGAAGTAAAACATACATAAAACTGAAGCAGTCATTTCGATTTAAGAGCACTGTGGCACAGTAGCTATCTGTTTTATTTATTTGCTCTAAGTTTACTGTGTGAATTCTATAAATATTAGTAAACAGGTGAGAAGAAAAGAGAAATATGGTTCTTTGTTTGTCCCGACAGATTAATTCAGGATCATGTGGAATTCCAGAAGAAAGCAGAAATTCTTCCTCATCCAATGGTATCTGCATGTGCTTAGCCAGGAGTTGGTTTTGGATCTGAGGTCAGGATAGGTACGAGGGGACAGAGAGAGAATAAAAGGGAGAGAGGTGTTGCAAATAGAAATCTTGGTGAAAAAATAGAAGGGTTTCATCTGAACAAGTGTAGACATTTGAGATATAGAATTAATCATGAAAATTCCTTTTACAGCCAAATGAAAGAAATTAATCACAATGTCCTAAGGTAGATGGCACAATAGTTTAATGATTCCCTGTACAAGCTTCTCTTTCTTTCCATTGACTGAATATAGAGCTTAGGGTGACTAATTGAGATACATACAGGACTTCATATACTATTAGGTGATATGGCTACCAGTCTAAGAAACGTCTAAAAATAGATGAAAGCAAATACAAGTGAAATCTGATTTGACAAAACTATTTTCTCAGACACCAAGAAGATACAGTGTGGAGTTGGTTGCTTGAAGCACTTACATATTTCTATCAGAGAAAAAGACTGGACGGGAAGTCCCACATGTAAAGATTCAATGAGCATAAGGGAATGAGTCAGCCCTTTTCTTAATCTACCACGCACACAAAAAATTGTTTGTTTATTTTAAATTTTACTTATGTTCCTTTTTTAATCTTTTAGTAAAACAAAGCACCAAATACAGAAAATGCTTTAGGAAATTTCCAGGCATATTTTCAAATTGTTCAGTGTAATAGATTCATAACACAAAATCTTCTTTGACTATCTACTGTGTGATATAGTATCATCATAATCCGTATTTTCACTATTTCTTTTTCTGAGGATATTAAAAACTTACTGTGTTGCTAGATGTTTTGTGGTCTTTGAAGAACATTTGTTGTTCCAGGTGACAGAAGGAAGCTTGATAGTTTCAGGTACATATCTATCCTTTTCCAATTCATAAACCCGTATCACTTATATGCTTTTTGTGTGTCCTTCCGATGAATTAGTTTGGCATGAAAGTCTATAGAGCAACAGCAATAAGAATTCCCTCCCTGGTTTAAAAATAATGATAAATAATCACACTCTATCAAACATCAAACTAGAGCACCCCATGTTTCAGTAATGACCGGTTTGATGAAAAATAGAGCATGATTGTTATTGCAGATGACACGAAATACAGATGGACAGTTACAATACTGGAAAACAGAATTAGAATTTTAAATTATTTCCATAAATTGGAGAAATGGATCAGAAAATTGGGAAAAAAATTAGTGGGGATACGCATTTTCATAAGCTTAGACAGGATTTTTGTCTATTCAAATACTAGACTATCAATTAGGTTGTTAGCAGAACGATGCAAATATTCTAAGGCATCTATTAGGATGTATGAACAGTGTTTTATCATGTGAAATATAAGGAGTGAAACTTCTAATATTCCGAGCATTACATTTTAAGAAAGATATGAGAAGAGGACAAACTCAAGAAAAAGTACAGGGATGATCTACTTCAATATGAAATACAAAAAATATTGGAAAAAACTGTCATGATTTTCCTGAGAAAATTAAGAAAGGACATGATAAACCATATTCACATTCATAGAAAGGTGACATGGAGAGGAATAGATTAATCTGTTTTTTCGAGTGTAGAATTTAAGAAAAGAAGATAAAGGGTGAAGTTGCTGCAAGAAAGAGTTTGGTTAGACATAAACTTTGCAATGTTAAATATAGTGAAACACTTCCTTCAGATGCATCTGAAACCACTTGAAGTTACAGGAATAGGCTTGATTAGTTGTGTCATTCTCTGATGTATCTGTACTGTAAAATTAATAATTAGAGTTTTCACTGGATGGATAAATTAGTGTAGAGGCCAAAGCTTTGCCATCAACCACCATTTTCTTCCTTGTGGTCTTATCAATGATTGACACTTTTGAATGTTTCGGTTCTGTGTGCCAAAATCGAGATGTTCTAAAGGAACCTTAGGTTTTCAATGTGTTGTGTATGTGTTTCTTAAAACTTTGAAACCATTAAGGTTTTCAAATTTGGCATCTAAAATTTTACATGTCAAAATCACTGTTCCAACAAGTAACAGAAATCTCTGAAACTGCTGAGAGTAAGCAATCACTAAATACAGTTTTTGAGCCTATCTGTTTTCACATTCAGGTGCTAAATGTAGTCTCAGTGTACCTGTGGAAGTTGTGGAGTTTTCCTCATGAAGGTGTTTAAAAATAGTTTGAAGAATCTTCCCTCAGTAGTGATGAATGACCTTGTATTTGAAAGATGAGTTTGCTCTTTTGGCTTGCTCTAATTAGTTTATTTATTATAAAGTTGTCTAAATCACAAGGAAAAGATGAAGCAGAAAAGTCTGTATGTGAGGTATTGGATGTGTAGAGTATTTTTTTCTGTAGCAAATTGCAAAGAAACTACCAATGGTTATGGAATCTTCTGTAAAGAAGGAAGTTATCCGGGGCTAGGGGAATGGGACAACCAACTCAGAAGAAAGTATGATGAGTTTGTGCTCAGACAAGAGTTTAGACGATCAGTAGTTCCGTGAGCAGGAGAAGGAAAGAGCCTATCTAATTGAAGAAAGACAGAACAAGAAGCCCAGACAATCATGACAAATTCCTCTTTATAAACTACGTCAATCCATTTGTTGAAAAAGACAAAACAGAAATCAGAGACAATGAGAAACACCTTTACACCTTCAAATGTCATCTGATAGCTCAGGGATATAACACGTCAAGCAAAAGACACACTCAGAGACTCCTTCTGAATGGAAAGGTGAATGTCCTAAATGATGTAGGGGTTATATTCCACAATTTTGCATTATGATCCTATTTTGTTCTGTTTTAATGAAAGGAATAATGTCTTATTCTTTTCATATTCAGTCCCATACATTTTTCTCATACCCTTCTGTTTCTTTGTTTACTGTTTCCGCTCCTGAACTTTCGTCTTAACATTCATATTCTTCGCTTTTTTTCTCTCTTATGCAATCTTACGATTTTCATGGTCTGCCTCGTGGGTGCTCACCTTTGCTCTTGATATTTTATTTACTTAACCTTTGTCTAAATATTCTTCAAGAATCTATTTCTCCTGCCTCCTCATCTGATGCTCAGTGTCATGCCTTTTATGTTCTTAATTACATAACACGCTCCTCGGTACTTTTTTTCTCCTTTATGTTTTTCCCTCACTCTTCTGTTTCAATCATTCTTGCTATTCAAATATTTTTCTCAGTTGGCTGTCTTGGCCCTTAATGATTTCTTTGTTCATTGTATCTCAGGACCTTGTTCCTATAGCTACCTTACCTACTTTTCTTCAGATCTTTCAAGTGTTATCCAAAACTGTTCTTCACACCTTGACTAGCCTTTTACATCACCCTAAAGGGATTTTTCTCTTTCGTATTTTTCCTTAAGACTCATTTGTATTTGTTATCTATAAAAAGGAATCAATCTGTAAAAGTAAGTTAAGACCACAGAACCTTAGTATGTCTGTATATACCTTACCAGAAACAACAGGACTCTTTAAGTTAAACCATAGAGTACCACAGGTAATCGTAAATGTTTTACTTACTCTTAGAAATCTCTGGTTTCTTCTTTCCTTACTATACAAACTGACGCATTGATTGGAAAGAGATTGAATATTCTTTGGTAGAGGAATCATAAAAAATCGAGATCTGTCCTCCTGTATTCACTCACAGACACTGGTTTTGCTCCATCTTGGACAGCTATCTCAGCAGGACAGAAACTAATTCTAGTGGAGTCACAAGCACCTGCTAGTCTAGTGCAGCTGCTTAGAACGGAGTATCTCAAAAGCTTTAGTTACAAAAAGTACTAAAAACCATAAGTGACTCAGAAAATCGCTAGACCTTGCTTGATATGTCTGATTCAGAAAATTCTTGGCACATAAAATCCCAAATCCAACCCGAGTTTTAATTTTAGAACACAATTTGGGTTTAGATCAGAAAAGCCCATCTCAAAAATCACCCACAGAGTGAATACTACTGTGATTCCTCCACAACTACTCACAGCCAACAAAGAAAGGAATAAAGCTGGAGTATTTTTTTAGACTACTGAACTTTAATTTTTCACACCTCCTTCTCATACTGCTGGGGTGGCTTGAAGAGTTAGTAATAGGATTGATTAATTGCATGGCTTTTTGATGCAGGAATTCATACTATATAATTAGAGTGGGCAAATTATTTCAGATCTTATATATATGGGGGAGGTTTTCACTTCAAAGTTTTCTCACCAACAGCCATTTTCCTCTGGGAAAATCTTTTCATTGGGGCAGACATTTTCTAATTCAATAATATCAGATTTTACAGTTCAAAGTAACAAGTTGGGTTTGGATTCTTAATGTACTTGAGCTGAGAAACCTTAGACAGTCTTGATTTTCTGTTGTGCTAAGGCCCTATTTGTGAGAAGACTTCCTTGGCAGAGCACCAAATGCTGAACCCTGAAATCACATAGATGAAAATAATGGATGTCTTCATCACTGTCAACAGGGAGCAAGGTGGATTTGGTTCTTTCACAGAAACACAGAGTTGTTTGAAGTTGGATCTAGTCAAACCTCCTTGCTCAAGAAGGGCCACCTAGAGTCTATTGTGTATGACCATGTCCAGGCAGTTTTTTTTAATATTGCAAAGGATGTAGATACCACATGTCTCTGGAAAACCTGTGCCAGCGCTTGGTCACCTTCACAGTAAAAAAAACATAATTCCTGGTGTTCAGGAGGAATATTCCATATTTCAGTTTGTGTCTATTGACTCTGGTTCTGTCACTGGACACCACAGCTCCACCCTCTTATCACCCTTCCTGAAAGTGTCTATATGCATTGATTTTTATGTATTAAGGTTAGGGATGCTAAAGACTGTATTGAACAACTAAGTGGCAGGCAAGTGGGAGAAATCATGATTTTCAATATCATACAGGGCAAGTTAGCCCTAAATCACAGTGATGCTATGTTCCTGTCTTCACTGAATCACAAATACATGTTTCTTGGTACTCTTTGCTCATTGCCTTTAACCAATTATACTCAAGTCCAAGGGTACAATGTGTCACTAGGAGCAATTAGTGAGAAGAAACACAGAAGGAAACTTCTCATGGGAAGCAGGGCCCCTAGAAGAGATCCCTTTCCTGATGTTGACTTTATGTTTGATATGTCAAACTCCAAACCTACAGTTTGTAAAATTTTCCTAGGCAGTTTTCTGACAGGAGGATTCATGCATCACCACGAATTCATTCAGAACCTTGAATACTGTGTTCAGTTTGGGGTCCTTCACTACGAGGACACTAAGGTACTGGAGCATGTCCAAAGAGCAATGAAACTGGTGAAGGGTCTAGAGACCAAGTCCTACGAGGAGTGGCTGAGGGAACTGGAGCTGTTTAATCTGGAGAAAAGGAGGCTGAGGGGAGATCTTATTCATGTCTACAACTACCTGTAAGGAGGTTGTTGTAAGGTGGTTGTTGGTCTATTTTCCCAAGGAACAAGTGCTATAACAAGATTAAACATGCTCAAGTTGCACTAGGAGAGGTTAGACTGAAAGGGTTATCAAGAAGCAGAAAAGGTTGCCCAGGGAATTGATTGGAATATTTAGAAGACACGTAGATATACAGCTCTTGGACATGGTTTGGTGTTGGAATGGTAGTGCTAGATTTACAGTTGGACTTGAGGAACTTAAGTGTCT
Organism: Neomorphus geoffroyi; assembly: GCA_033558235.1. NCBI lineage: Eukaryota > Metazoa > Chordata > Aves > Cuculiformes > Neomorphidae > Neomorphus > Neomorphus geoffroyi. The sequence continues at coordinate 1,449,708 of JAUMJM010000005.1, forward strand.
TTTCCATCCTAAGTGATTCTATGATTTTATGATTCTATGTTCTTGAATACTTAATAACCCCTTGGGGTTGAGAGACAACTCTTCATATTCTCTAAAGTTTGTATTCCCTAAACTATGTGAAAAAGTGAACACTTTAATTCAGCCTATAAGACATGCACCGTACAATGTCACATTCATTGAATCTACAAAGAAGTAAACCTTAATAAGAGGATGGCAAGAAGGCTAGAAATCATTTTGGCAGGTAGACAAAGCCTGAAGAGTTTACTCTTTATAGAGTTACTTTTCAAAGATGCGAAAGCCCTCATATATGTATTTTGCTTTTTTATCTTGTTGCACCTCTTCACAGTACTTAATTTGGCTTTTGCTTTCATATAAACTTTTGGGTTAAGCAGGTGCTTTGTTTGAGCAACAGGGTTTCCATGGAGACTGCAGGGCAGGAAGGCATGTTTCTGAGATACCATACATCTGACACAAATTATACGACTTCTCTAGGTGGATAGCACACTTTATGCCATGCCACACGGAGCAAGCTGTACACCAGTGGTCTTACTAATAAACCTATGAAGATTAACACTTTCTCTAGTTACCATTAACTCTTTGCCAATGAGCAACAGTGAAGCAATAAAAAAAAAGAAACAAACTAAATACATGGCTCTTAGATCTTTTGTACTCCAAGTAAATTTTGGCTTTACCTGTCTTGAAGAATCTAATATCTCAAACAACACCATGGTATTATTTATTATACTTAGCTCCTTAATTTTCCAGTCAGGAAGCTCAAACTCACTTCTGCTATGTGATGAGTATCCTGGCAAAGTTGATAATAAATTCCAACAATTTCTGTTGACATTGAGCATAACCTTAATCCACTGAACTCAGTTTAAATTTCAAGGAGGATGTTAGGAGGTAATATCTGCGCTACTTACTAGACTGCTGTAAACACCTAGTTCTGTTGCAAAAGCAAAAGCAAAAGCAAAATTAATTGTTACTGGCATTGCTATCTGAATCCTTAACAAAAGAACTTATTTCTATTTTTGGGGCATGGGGTGGAGGGACAGTTTTTGCATGTTTATTTTGTTATTTTGGGGTTTTTTTCCTAGAAATCTAGGAGTTAGGTTTATTTTTTAAAAAGACACTGCCATAGACAAGAGGAGCATATCACTGAACTTCTTTCTTATGTTATCTTTTTATGTCATCTCTATAGTGTCGAGATTTTAATACTGGTATTAAAATACTAGCATATTTATCAGCATATTAAGTATAAAAAAATAATATTTATCTGTTTGAAATCCTTGCTTGGAACACAGTACAAAAAAAGAAGTCTTTCAGGATTATTTTTTTTCTGTTAGTCTGTTTTAAAAATGAAACAATATATAAAAGAAGAAAATAAATTCTAATGATAGATGTATAGAACACATGCAATCATCCCTGCAGCCTCAGCAAAATGAAATAATAATTTTAGAAAACTGATTTCTGAGAAGCAAAAGCCTCTGACCAGCAATTTCTACTTTCAAAGATGGGATTGTAAGACATGTCGAGTGTATTTCAGAAAAAAAAATCTACAACCCCACCTCAATTAATAAAATAGTGGTGAAGTAAGGGAATGTAGAGTTCCACTAATTAAATCATCTTTTCTGAACCTACAGTGTGTATTCATCTGTCTATATACAAGTACCTATATGTAAGAATATGTATACGGTTGATGATAGTGAATTGTAGCAGAGAAACCTGACTGAAAGACTTAGCATGGGCGTGTTAGCACTTAGTGCGAACGGATGTTTTGTTACTGACCAACTGAGCAGGCAAAACATTTAGCTGAAAAGAGAAAACAAAGCAGATAATTGAAAGCACTAAAACATGTTTGGTGTTCTGTCGCTTTCTTGTTTGTTGTTTGCTTGCTTTGTGGCATTTTTTGTTTGTTTGTTTTTTAGTTTTCTGGGGCACTGACAGAAAGTCAGAATTTTTAACTACTTCTGGAAGAGAAAGCTCATAGGTTTCTTTTTCATTGGCACTGTTCTCTGCAGCTTTTATAAACTTTTATATAAAGCCCTTTTCTAAAAACAAAACCTCTCTGATTTTTATCAGGGTGTGGATATGGTGATTTCTCCCTGCTCCCCTCCTCCACCCCCGACCCCTGTTAGAGAAACCTTATACTGGATGTCAGTTGGAAGTCAGGATTGTCCCAGATGTAAATGGGTCCTAATACTTTTAGTTTTTAAATATTGAGACAAGTACAGATTCATGACAGGGAAATCACTCTCACTTATAGTAATATTCCGTTTTTAAATCTCTCTTTTACAATATACAGTCTTCCATCATTTACAAGTAAAGAAAACAGATTATTGTGTTTTCTGAGTGCCCTGAGTGCCCTTTACTTACCCACACATATTTAGACACATGCAACCCTTGTTCTCTCTCTTCTTTCTTCTTCCTTCTTCCTTGCATGCACTGTACTGGATCAAGTATTGCAAGATAGGGTGTATCACTGCACTACGAAGAGCAATCATTCTTTCATGTCTTTCTCCAAAGAGACATTGTTCCTCATCATGAAAGAGAAAATGGGAACTGAGATTAATAAGCCTTTACTAAATTATATTTTTTAAAATTTCTAAAACAGGTAAGCTTAATAAACCTAACAAAATACTGTACTTTTTTGCTTGCTGTGCTTTTATCTAATCTTATAATACAAGATATTTTTATCACTTTGTTGGGCATAAGATATTGTACTTAGTGACTAGAAGTGTCACACAATGACACTCGGAGTACATTGTAATCAACAAAATCCTTCTAGTTTGCAGCCTTCCTTTGAAGGCCTGTCACAGCACAAGGACATTTTGTCTATTCCATCATAATACTATTTTCCCCTGACTTTCATCTCTTCCGTAAACCACAAAACATAATGGGTAAATGGCCTAACCACAGGGACATAAATGTTAGTACCATTACTTTCCCTTTCAAGGCCAAACGCAGAGCTGCTGAATAGTGATGTAACAACCTGCGTAACTGTGTACAGAATAGGCAACTGTGAAAAGGATATGGGAAAAACGTGGTAGCATGTACCGGGGTAATAAGGGGAGCAGAATACGAAAGGTTGGCTGGCAATCTGCTCTGATTAGAGCTGTACTATGCTTTAACAGTCAGCAGCAACATTTGAACTGAACAGACTTCAAAGGAAATGAAACCTCACAAAGGGCATAAAGAGTTATCCAAAGCTTGCAATTTTATTTGTTTTCTGGGACAGACTATGTTGAGCAGCACTTTTTTTTTGTAATTAAAACAAAACACAGCCTAAGAGAAGAAAGGTTTCCATTAAAGAGCAAGAAAACAAACCCATATTCATAGTGAATAGATCTACTAATACACAGCAAAGCATGAATTCACCTTTAAATTATGAACATCTTTGTAATTCCCTTGGAAACTCATCTAATGCTTGTGAAGTAAAAGAGCTATTGTTTAATGCTTTGTTTAAAAAGAACATTAATTAAAACTTGTTCAATACTGATATTTTGGATAACTATATGTACTTATACTATAAAATGATGGGTAGGTTACATGCAGTAAAGGCTTTGCTTTTTGTTTTATATTGGTTTGTACTGAAATAATCTTTTTTCTTCACAAGAAAGAAACATAGTGTTTGGGATTTTTTTTATATTTTCTTATCGGACGAGTCACATTTTGTTTCATTACTACTGTGCTGCTTATAGAATCTCTTTAACAAATATAGCTATGCATGGTTTTGAGGAAAGAAGAAAAAATGAAACCTAACAGCTGGTTAGTAATACGCAGCACTCTATAACATCAAAAACAGATAAAAAATAATATTATTTTCAGGCAAAACTGCAAAGGATATACACTTTAATTTGATAATTTATTTTCAGGAAGATGCTCAAGTCATAGGCCTTTCAAAAAGTTATCATCTTTGACATTTCAGTAAAAAGGAAGCAAAATTGTAAAGGGCAGACAAGGTCTACCAATGCCAGACTCCAAGTACATATAGAAATTACTATTCAGCCTCTAGTCTTTAAACTGCTTTCTAATTCCAGTTGAATTCTGTAAATTCAGTTTTCTTAAGCTGGATTTCCCTGATCGTGCCCAACAATTGAATCCAAATGCCTGGAGGAAGAAATTATTTTCTTGGTCTGCTCCTTCTGTCCAACAACTCAGGCTGTGTCCACGGTACACTATAAGAAGTTAGTTTAAGGACTTTTCAAGAGGTATGAGACAATATAAGCCAGAGTTTTGTCCTTGATTCAGCTGAAGAATTAATTTAAATTTTGGAATTCTTGACCTGTAGGAAAGTTGTCTTGCTACCATAATAAACGACAGTTTAAATTACTGTTACTTCATGAGAGAACTACTTCACATCATGTATTCTAAATGACAAAACAGTAATTTATCCAGAGAACAAGCACTTAGGAATTATTCCTTAGCTTGAATCACTTAAAAGAGAAAAAAAAAAATGCTAAATCCCTCTGCAAATTGTATATGCTGATGTGTAAAAAAAAAATGAAAGTCTATCAACAGGAATCATAGAAGTGTGTCTCCCTTTTCCAGTATTCACCTTTTTTCTGTTCTCATCAAAGATCCATATAGTCAATACTAATACATAGTTTTGATGTGAAATGTAATCCTAAAACAGGAGAAAGACTTGACCTAAAATTCTCTGCAGGTAAGTCTGTATTCCAAATAAGTAAGAGTGACATCATAATTTTTGAGACATTAGTATACTATTTCTTTTCCTTTTACTCCATAATTAACCCAAAATAACCCATGTGGGTGATACCCAAAAATCCACGTGGAGAGTTAGCTATTTGTTACTTGTACAGAAAAGAATGAAAGGACAGAATTTATTTAGCATTCAGATATTGCCTAATAATAAGATAGTGTTTTGTGGTTTGGATTATTTTCTGTGTAGTAAGATAGTCATTCAATTGCAGTAAGTTAGTCTAGTGAAAATAGGCAATTTAAAACATGTTGTAATTTTGCATTAAAAAAATACAGATTTAGTATCCATAACTCATTCTCCTCCTTTAAACTACTAATTCAAACCAAAATATGCTTGTCTTTTTATTTCACTTACTATCAGATTTATGATATAGCTAGGTCCTTTTGCAGGGTCTGTGCCTTACATTACCAATCTAACTAAAAGTCTGAGCATATCCAGATATAACCATAGTTGATGTCCATCTACAATACATCTATTTAAAATATGTAAAATCCTCTGAATATTTCAAAATGGTAAGACAGTTTTTGTGAATGAAATCAATTATTCTAGATGCAGTAAAGTACATTCGAAAGTATCTCTTTTTAGGTATAAAGTATGTTTAAGACAAAACAAGTCCACAGAAATAATAAAAGACAAGGCATATATTAAATTACTGTTATCTCTATTTTATTTTTCCCTTTTTTCTGAATTTTCAATGTCGTAACTATAGTTTTAGATGGCATACTGAATCATGTATTGTTGTTATATTGCACTAGGAGCTGGTAATTTAGGAGTCCTTTTGTTAAAGTCTCATATTTCTTCTGAATTTTGGGGTCCAAAATGGCAAACAGTCAATAAATGTTTAGTTAAATACATTTCTCAACTGTATTTGAAATTTGAAATAGAACTTTGTTATGTAGAGCTGACTAATGGGTACTTGGGGGTTTTTGTGTTCTTGCACAGGCTTTCCATAAAAAATTCTGAAGCTTCTATTATTTCTGGTGAGCAAAGGCAATAGCAAAAGACAATGGCATATGGGCTGAGAAGAACCGAATACAGAAAACCACATATGAACTTCCTCTAGGTTCGTAGTATTGTTGTCATCACTTTGCTCAATTAATCTTCCAAGATGGAGTTAGGAATGGCTGCAGATGAAAAACTATTGAGCTCATTGTAAATAATTCCCCATAAAATAGCATTATCTCTTCTGTTTCAGGAGATTTTTCAGTGGAATACTGTAACAATTTGTAGCTACAGTGATATATAAGAAAAGAGATTCACTTAAAAGCCATCAGGTACAAAATAGGGCCTCAAAACTTTGAGGAATCATTGTCAATCAGAAATCAGTAAAGAACAATGATAAAATCACAGAATCATAGAGGTTGGAAAAGACCTGTAAGATCATCAAGTCGAACCATCAGCATGACACCACTATGTATACTAAACCATGCCATGAAGTGCCACATAATTTGAACACCTCCAGGGATGATAACTTCCCTGGGCAGCCTTGACCACTCCTTCATTAAAGAAATTTTTCCTAATTTCTTCTCTAAATCTCCCCTGGTGCAACTTGAGGCCATTTCCTCTCATCTTATTACCTGTCACTTGAGAGAAGAGATCAGCAGCCACCTCACTACAGAATCTTTTCAGGTAGGCCACCTCAGCCTTCTTTTCTCCAGGCTAAACAGTCCCAGTTCCCTCAGTGTGTCCTCATAGGGCTTATTCCCCAGCTCCCTCACCAGCCTCGTTGCCCTTCTCTGCACACGTTCCAGCACCTCAATGTCATTCTTGTACTGAAGAGCCCAAAAATGAACACAGTATTCAAGGTGCAGCCTCAGCAGTGCCGAGTACAGGGGGACAATCACTTCCCTACTTCTGCTGACCACACCATTTCTGATACAGGCCAGAATGCTGTTGGTCTTCTTGGCATGCTGTTGATCCACTGGCCTTTCCACAGAACAGACTCGAGGTGACTGCTACAGAGTGACTGCCTGCTCATCTTAGCATTAACAGAATAGCAAGGTTTCTAGTGATCCATACTGCAAATGGTGGTGGGTTTATAATCCAATGGCAGCATTTTCAGTTCTTACTGCAGTAAGCATTAGCATTAGCATGATGAAAAGAGGTTGCCTTATCTCATTCTTTGATGTTTATCCTTAAAGAGTCTTCTAGAAAGTTGGAGCTGTGTATGTCAATCAACTCAAGGAACTGCATCTTAGTTTGTCTATTTCTGGGTAAGTCCGATGGCAAAGCATGAAATGAGGCATTCTGTGGATCGTGTGGAAGATGTTCAACGGAAGATGTGTGTCAAACTACTCAGTCTACACAAAATACTGGCACATCTGAAATGTTCATTAAAAGGATATTAGATGTTTAAGTTACCTAACAGTCACTGCAATTATTGTGAAACTACTGGTACTTTTCTCTGTATGGAGAGGTTTATTTTAATAATAACCTTGAGATGAGTAGAGTTAAGCAACATTAATAACAGAGCTTCATTTCCTTTAATTGAATTTGTATAAAACTTTATCTTTACAGAATGTCATGAGCATAAATTAATTAGTGTCTTTGAGAAGATTGGATACTGTTTTAAATACCATTAATAACTCAAAAATATGGGGTATAGAATTCTCATTATTCTGATGTTTATCGTTCTGTTTCAGCATTTTCTGTCCAGAATCTCCCCTGCTTAAATTGGAATATGCAATTTGAAAACAATTTAATATTTTCCTTCAAAATATTTTGTTATAAATTATTGTTACAAATATTTTGTCATCACATTCTATGCCATCTTATGATATTCTACAGGATTTAAAAGGGGTAATGATAAAAACTTGACACAAAAAGCCAAATTCTTTTTCTTTTCCCCTGAATACAAAATCTCACTGAAATCAGTAAGAACTACATCGAGATTATACAAATAAATTAAAACACTTATTTTTCCCACTATTTAACTAAAAGTGCATTGCAGTTTGTGCTTTCCCCATGCTCTCACACTGTGTTCAGTTATTTGAGTAGCTTATAAAGACTGAAGGTACCTTAAATCAGGCAGTTACATAATATGTCATTCAATCTCATGGCATAAATATTAACAAAAATTGTTACAGCTAATGGAAAAAAACTATTAATTGTCAAAATACGTGTTAATAACAGAGGTAAAACTCTGGTTCTGTTGGTACATCAGTCTTTGAACATTTGAAAGGCACAATGTACCTGCTGTTTGAATTGTAGCCAATTTATACATAGTAGGATATCCTAGCAGTGTACGCTGCTGTCAACTTACTGCATCAAAATCCATCACATAAAGTTATTAAATATACATCATTTCTTGTATTTGAAATAGAGTCATTGTAATAGAATTTTGTCATAAGATCAATAACTCAGAAAATAAATGTCTTAGTTTCACCTCAGTGTTTACAGTGTTTGGTAGCAGGAGACCATTATCCTTTGACAATGTTCTATAGTGGTGGCAATATCTTTTAATTTTAAGATCAAGTAGAAGATATGTTCTTTAGTTCTTATATTATTTATAGATTTTTACATTAAATTTACTATGAGAAGGTAGAACGAATCACCATTTGTTTTAGTCCTTCTTTACTTTATTGCAAATCTGACTGATCACACACTTGCATTATATCATTTCATGTTCCTGGCTTATCTCTGCTTCCCTGAAAACGTAATACACAGCAAATGCAATAACATATATGTACACACCAAGCCTGCTGCCTGTCTTCAGATGCTATGTAGAATTAGTGTAGGAGTTAGTGACATGAGAAGTTCTTTGGATTTAGCAAATTATCAATATAATTCCTCTGGCTGCTGAAATTTCCTTGTTGACTTACACTGACACAGATGAGAAGAAACTGTACGTGTATGAGTATTTGTTATGGCCACAGTTTTTACATGAAGCTTGTGTCTTTTAGACTCTTTGGGGTTTTTTTCCCCATCTTATAGGTTTCTAAATTATTAATGCTATTACGTATGCCCACACTGGGAATGAAGAACAAGATTTACAGTAAATTAATAGACATTTTGATTTTTTTTATTACAATGTCTGTTATCGTCAGTAAACATTACATTAATTTCTCTTGACTGGGGATAAAAGAAGTGAGAAAACATTCCTGAATTCTCTATTTGGGTATAACTCCAATGACTGGTGAGTGGTTGCTGGAGAATACATTTTAGGAATTTCAGAAACTTTATTAAAAAACATCTCTCCTCACCCACATGCTTCAACATCTGGGTACAGTACCACCATTCTCCCGTAGAAGAGAGTTTAAAATCCAAAGGCAAAACCAGTGTATCGTTGATTTCATGACTATCAGGAAGACCCTTCCTTTGCCCTTTCTGTGGAATCTCAACAAACTGAAAAGAAGCTCTGAAACTGCAGTAACCTACTCAATAGTCTAGAAGATATCTTACTCGTATTTCATTCAGGCTCACCATCCTTTATTGGAACCATAATACCTGATGCAAATTTTTACTCTATTTGTCCCAGTAAATTTGTATCTTGCCTTTCCTGTAGTCTACTGAAGTGATGAGCTCTTAATGTATGATAGAAATTTTCAGACCAGATCTTAGGTTTTTCTGTTAAACTGAATGCTGTTTCTTTAGTCGTCCTTTGAGATCATATGTAAATTCCTGTATGATTTACTGATATCTTTCTACTATGTAAACATCTCCCACTTTGTCTTACTAATCAGATTTCTGTAAAATAATCTTACATTTATTTCCAATGTTAAAAACAAAATTGAGTGATTCCCCATTAGTAATAACTTCCCTCATTCATCTATATAATATAATCTACAAATATCTGCACTTTAAGCTAGCAGTTTTCCCAACTTGCAAAGCTTATGCTTATGCTAATTTCACAAATTTAAATGATAATTTCTTAATTGAAACCATAGCAAATGTTTTACAGTAACATTTGTATAAGATCTACTGCATGCTCCTTGTATAAAAAAGTCAATTTTTAATATAAAGTTTAAGGTTTCCTCTGCTAAGTTCTTTACATAAGATTTTTTTTATTTCCTTTCCGCCTCCTCATTATGTTTTCATTTAGTCTTGTATTCTTATTCAATCTAGAAAACACTGATTTGGAAAACAAGCAAGAGAAGACATAGTTGGACATAAACAGATCAAAAATTGAAATGAGATGAACACTGAAATATATTCAAAACATAAACAAAAATAAAAAAGAAGAATAGAAAGAAGCTCATGATTTTTGGATATGCTAGAACTCCTGAAGTAGTTGGGCCTCTATACAAACAACGTAGTTACTAGGAAATCATATGAACAAACAGTGGTTTAAATTGTATTGCAAGATAAGAATTATCATTTAGAGTGTTTATGGAAAGTTTTTCTGAAATGAAATCTGATTCTATTTGTCTTTGGAAACCATAATTATGTGCAAAGATTTTATCTACATGTATATATGTACAAATTCACACATGTGGATGTACATCTCTTGCACAAAAACAATCAAAATTATTCTGAAGGCTTACTCATGTAGATTAACTTAAAGAAAACTTAAAGAAAAAAAGAATGAAGTGATATGACTAGACATTATTAAACTCTAATTTCAATATAAATATTAAAGTTTGCACAAAGCAAATGTGATGACCATTATTTAAGATCAGGCAGCATTTTCTTAGGGTTTTAGAAGAGATATAAAAATGATCTTTTAGATTATCTTGGTCAACCAAACACAAAACTGTTCATTGGTACAAAGGAACTTTGATGGCAAATCTGAAATAATTTTGAACTAAGGCTAAGAATAATCAGGTATATAATACAGTGTAATTGTTTTATAGGCTTCTCTCTGGTAATATGCTATGAAGGTTATTACTGTCTCTTCATTTTCTTGACGTCTGTCCAGTCTAGGCTGTATTTAATCTGAAAAAAAATTATTCCAAATAGGTAAATATTCCAGGTTTCATGAATATATAGGAAATTTTATAGCCAAGGAAAGAAAAAGGGATTTTTTTGTTCTTTAATGTTTGAATGGCAGCGTGTGTTTCCTTTCATAACTTATAATGAGATTCTAAAATGAATAACTTAAACTTAGATATGAATTGTGGACCCCAAAATTAGAGCTCAGTAATCACTCAGAGTTATTTATTTTTATTAGCATTTATGTTTTAAACCGTTTTACTGTGATTAAAGTTCATGGAAATATAAAGAAATAAACACGATACATAATAAATAACTAAAAATATCATAGACTGTCCAAGTGCTGAAATGAATTTCTAGTAGGCATTGATATAATTGTTGCTATATTGATTTATGCTAATTAGCCATTTATTCATATATTGGGTGAAATTCTTTGATCACTGTTTAATTGAACACTCCAATAGACAGTTTTATTTTTTTTCCTGGATTTCAATGACTATTAATCTTATTTTATTGAACCTTCAGTAGGTTTTGTCCTACTCCTTTCAAGGTAACTGTCAAAATATTTTAAGCGTATAAGTGAAGAAAAGGTTATGAAATAATATTTCAAACAGCTTAACTTTTCATCTTTTTCCTGGAGAGCAGTCACAGAATAGAGGCTTATCTTGTGTGGCCATCTCCTCCTTTTTGTGATAGCAGTACTACGGACTTAAGATAAAAACAATTCTCCATTCTTTCAACAAAACTCATCCAAAATTGATGGAAAATCTGAAATAATTTTAAACTAAGTATAAGAATAGCTAGGTATATAAAACACTATATTTGCTTTTATATGCCTGTCTCTGGTAACATGTTATAAACTTTATTAATCTGTGTTGACTTTCTTTGTTTCACTCCAATTGCATCTAACGAAATTACTAATGTCAGTAAAATGGATAGAAAACAGCAGAAATGAAATTAGAGCAGCACGTTGTGACTGGTAGTTGTGTCATTTCCTTTACTGAAATTGAGCTATATTGACCCCAAAGAACATCCCTTTGCTATTTCTAAATTCTGGGAAAATAGTGTGAGTTGGTTTAATTCAGAATACTAAGACATTCTCAGCCTGGTATATACTTCAATTATGTGTTTGCTACTAAATCTGAACAGAAAACCACTTACAAGAATTTTTGGTTTTTGCTTTTTTTTTTAAGCTGGAAGAAATGTCTCCAGCAATCAGCAATAATGCAAAATATTTCTGGCATTTAGAAATGCACAGTAATAATTGATTTTTCAAGAGTAAAAAAAAAAAAAATAGAATATGTTACTATATTTTAGAGTTAATAATTAACCAGTCTTTACCAAAAAAAAATCACTGGCAACAGCAGATATCAATGTGCATACTGCCAATGTAAAATATTGATGATATGGATAAAAAATCATATGTAATAATGAACACAATCCATAGGGCAACATAGTTTGCAAGAACCCCACAGCAGATCTCAGCAAGATTGAACCGCTATCTGAAGTGACACACTGTCAGCAGAGAGATGCTAGCTCAGCTCCTGAAACAGCACTGAAGTGTCAGCCTCATAATTTCCTAAGAAATTATCTTGAAGGTTGGAGGAATTAGCTTCTTGCATCTCTGCTGAAATGACTGTACTTATTACACGTCTAAGGCTAATTCTTTCTCTGATAAAGTTGGGAAATCTCTGCACCACACTTGCAATATAGACAATCATAGGATTTCCCTGAATGCCAGCACACATCAAGAAAAAAACCTATACCATTGCAAAAATTATAGTCCTATTTCAGAATCCAGCAAAATTGATAATTACTAATAATATATAACATGGTGAAATGGTTCAAATCACTTGGCAGCAACATACATAGATGCTGAAAAAACCAATTACTTCATAACCTGCAGTTTTTGGTCTCTTGAAAATGCTTATGCTTAGAAGGAATAAACTAATCACATAATTGCTCTCACATTATACAGTTGTTCCCACATAAAGTAGTTGGCGCTCAACTAACTAATCAGGTGTGATTACAGCTGCAGTATTTGTGAATACTTAAAAAAGAAATCTTCCTACAAATCTTCAGAAATGAAAGGTAATATGACTGTAGCAAAGAAAATAACATAATAAACACTCATGGCAAGAAACAAGTTTGAAAGTTAATGCTTGGATTCCAGGATAGAGTGGTGTAAACAATGAATTCTTTTAAAATTCAGTGCTTAGGCTAGATCAAAGATCTGTAAAATAAAGAAAATGACCAGGAGAACTGAAATAGAAATATATCACAGTTTTGACCATAAAGAAACAGAAGGATATGCAAAAATATATATTTCAAACATTTTCTCCTACTAAATCTATTTTTTTTTCAGGTTTGGATCTTTTTTTCTCCAACATAGATTAATCTGAAAATGAAAAAACATTTAAGGTAATCAAAAAACCTTGACATTTTTGTGTGGTAAATGACGTGGAATATCTAAAATCTTTGTAGAATACTTTGGAATAAAATATGCCAACATGTTATAAATTTCTGAACTCCAATATCTTCAATATTTTGCTGAAATAGTTAATGGAATCCTAATCAAGTATAGCAATAGTTACCATTCCTAATCCTTTCCACATAATAAGCTGAACAAAATGTAAGTTTCCAAACAGTAAAACAAAGGTCAAAACTGTACTGGTAGTTCTCATACCTTTTCTATGGACTTTATTATGATACATCAACACTCTCTCTCTTTGGTTCGTTCCACGTTTTAATCCACAGAAATTATAGACTATTTGTAGAAAAAATTCTGTTCTAGCAAAGCACACATGAGAATGAAGAGTGTGGAAGTTTACATCTGACTCTTCTTCCTGTAACCTCTTTCAATCCCCATCTTCAAATGTCATTTGGACTTTAGGTTCCCTGCAAGGTATTATATTATCATGTATTTGAATGCGTAGAGTCCGGTGTGTAAGTTAACCGAGATTTATTTGTAGGTATCAGTATTTCTAAAGAAGTAGTTTCCCACAAGTATGGATTTTAATCATGACAGTTTTCAAATCTGTGCATGTTACACATTTATTTAATGTAAATATTTGAATAAATTGTAGCAAACCAGCCCCTTATTTCTGAAGGAACTCATAAGCACTACTACCTTTAGTTACGTGCATACCTATTACTGATAGCTATCCCATGGACCTGTGTTAAGGTTCACTCAACATCAAAATATCACAATCTTACTAATATGTACTCAGGCATTTGTAAGCATCCCCAAATCCTGAAAATTCAGGCAAAATAAAATCCGAAAGAAAATAATAAATACTGAGGTAAAACCTCAACTGTTATGATTTTTTTAAATTTTCTTTTTCTGAATAGTACACAGAAAAAGATAAATACTGTCAATCCAGAAGCGTGTGACTGTCATGGGAATATGGTACATTAGGTTTGTGCATAATATCAATATCTTTCCCATGCTTAACTCAAACAAAAGAAAACTGCTTAAAAATTATTATGTGGGGTTTTAATTTTTTTTAAATGCATTGTATATAGAAAGAAAACATGAAAAAATTTGAAGGCTAGAACACAGATGATACAGTATTTTACATTTATAGGAAAAAAAAAAAAGAAAAGGAACTTTATGGGACTCCATACATAACAAAGGCCATAGTCCTAGCATCCTAGCCAGAAAAATTCAGCATACTCTACTAAAAAGCGGTAATGATTCACTAGTTTACAGAACTGAAAACCAGGGCAACACTGTTTAAAAATTAATCACAGTAAAACTAATGACAGTATTCAGATTTTCCTCAGCAGAGATTCCATACATTTTTATTTAAATGTACACCACGTGTAGCGTAATTAAGGATAGTTGCAACAATAAAAATAAGAATTTTTTTTGCTCCAACCCCTTAGAAAATATTTTACTACTTTTATATGACATAATTGACATAAGTCTTGGGTAAGCAAAAGGAAATATTCTGTAGTATCTGGTAAATAAAATTGAGATATTTACATATTTCTATGCCTGATCTAGAACAGGAGAGTTTACTGTATTTTATTTCTTTTTTATTTGCCTCAGTGCAGCCACAGGTAAGCAGAGAGTATAACACAACACAGAAGGACTAATTATTTTTTTCTCTTTCAGAGAGGAAAAATAGAATGTGGGATTATTAATCTCATCTTCATTAATATGTAGTGTTGACTGCTAAAATTAGTGATCATTTTCAATTTGAAATCATGACTTTCTATTACTTAAAGATATTATCTAAAGTGTGAAACTCTTCAGTTTACCAACAATCAGTTTGAATTGCTTCTTTTTAATAGAATTATCCCATTTTAGGTTCTAATTTCCCATGTGAAAAGGTTATAATAAAATGTAAGAATGAAATTAATCTGCTGGAATTCAACCAGATTTGGAGGCTGGGTGCTGCCAAACCTCCAAGATCACTCTTAAAGCCCTTTAAATCACTTAAGAAGAAACTCAAAGTTATGACTTTATAAACAATTTTGAAATATCTTTGATGTGATTTAGATTATACGTAGCTTTTAAAACAGTGAATTGCTTCTTTTATTTACTTACAAATTTAAGTTGCTAGAAAATGTTTAATATCATCAAGCTATTTGAAACGTTTCATAGGTTTTCATGTTAGTGAAGTTGAACGTATTGAGAGTCTGTTGAAACTCCAGTAGCACTTCTCACAATTTTGCGTTATCTGTTGCTTGTCATTTAGTTAAAATGTTTTCTTTCTAAGACCTTTAGCTGCTTTACTCCACATACAATTACTAGCCCTCAGAGGAAAACAAAAAACTTCTTGGTTTTACCTCTTCTTAAACTATTTGGGAACATCATATTTTCAGTTTTACCACTGATTAAAAAATAAAGAATATTATCCCCATTTAAAATTTATAAAGGGTTATTATCATTAGTTTCATCTGTGTCAAACTACTTCATACCAACTACAGTAAGTAATACAGAAGTAGGAATGTAGACCTATTTATTTTACATAATTATCCATCTGGTGGTAAAATTCTACTGTTTTATTTACTCTAATTTAAAAATAATTCGGGTGTGATGGCAATCTCAGGATTGTGAACATTTTTCATGGATTTATATGTACTTGCTTTCATTTAAAATAGTTAAATAATTCTCTGACAAAATGCACACATGCTTTTTTCTGTTTCATTTCTTAGCCAGTTGTGTCTAAGGCCACATTTCAGTCACTTGAATTTGGCATAGAAAGTCCTAATTTCCTAGAGGAAATTTTACATTTAATTTAGTTGTCTGTCCTCAATAAATAGTAAGGAAAGGTACCAGCTTTTTCACCAGCACCTGCACGTAACCACAAATAGTTCTACAATATCTTAAAATGATGCATACATAATACTTGACTTTTCTTCTTACATTGACAGACTATTGAAAAAGCAACATATTCTAGGGGACAGTATATAGCAAGTAATCATAATTCATCCGATGCTTTTTTTTAACATTCTGTCTCCCTGGGAACATTAAAATTCTATAACTATTCATAAAGATAAAATGGGATTCAATACAATCCCATATAACTTTTAACAGATGGACCAATGCAAGTTAAAATACTCTTTTTTGTCCTCTTAAAACAAATGTCACTTTTCCCTAAAAATTAAGATCATCAAGATGCATCAGCATGCATGTAACAGCTCTTCTCACAAGTGTCTGTTTAGGTACACACATACATTTGAAAAGACTAGAAACAATTGCTCCTTCAATTTCTTTTTTAGGCACAGGAGATGTATAAAACAAGAAATACAAGTTCCTCCAGTGTATTTGTGCTAAACTTTTGCAATTATGTTGTTACATGAATAAGCTTTCAACTTTGACAGCAGTCTGTATATCAACATAGTCATCTAATTAGAACATGGAAAAACTTCAAGAAACCTTAAGGAATGTTCAACACCACCTGTTTTAAAGAAGCCTTCCTTGTTACCTGAAGTTGCATTTGAGGGTTCCTCTGTATCAGACTACCTGAGACCTAAGACAAAGTGCTTTAAATGAAGTCAGCCAAACTGATTTCTAAACTAATTCATTCAAGACATCCTGTCAATATTCCAAAATTTAATCAGATAATGGTACTTTGTACAGAGATGGCAATACATGAAAAGATACAAGGTTCTTTTCACTTGTGGTTTCACAATTGCTTTGCAACTCCCAATTCGACACAAATCCTGAAAGCATTTAGTTCAGAATTGAGAGGATGTCAGTAGCTCCCACGTTCTAGTTTGAACATTTGAACTATTTCATATGTAATTAAGGTTTCCATCAGTACTCTGTAGCTTTAACTAAACACTAAAGTCTGTGTCAACTGATTTTTTTTCCCTTTTTCCTTTCCTTTCCTTTCCTTTCCTTTCCTTTCCTTTCCTTTCCTTTCCTTTCCTTTCCTTTCCTTTCCTTTCCTTTCCTTTCCTTTCCTTTCCTTTCCTTTCCTTTCCTTTCCTTTCCTTTCCTTTCCTTTCCTTTCCTTTCCTTTCCTTTCCTTTCCTTTCCTTTCCTTGCCTTGCCTTGCCTTGCCTTGCCTTGCCTTGCCTTGCCTTGCCTTGCCTTGCCTTGCCTTTCCTTTCCTTTCCTTTCCTTTCCTTTCCTTTCCTTTCCTTGCCTTGCCTTGCCTTGCCTTGCCTTGCCTTGCCTTGCCTTGCCTTTCCTTTCCTTGCCTTGCCTTTCCTTGCCTTGCCTTTCCTTGCCTTGCCTTGCCTTGCCTTGCCTTGCCTTGCCTTTCCTTGCCTTTCCTTGCCTTTCCTTGCCTTGCCTTTCCTTTCCTTGCCTTTCCTTTCCTTTCCTTGCCTTTCCTTGCCTTGCCTTGCCTTGCCTTGCCTTGCCTTGCCTTGCCTTGCCTTGCTTTGCCTTGCCCTGCCTTGCCTTGCCTTCCCTTCCCAACTTAAATCCCAAAAGGATTGTTCAAAGAAATAGAGTTAACATCCAAAACAAATGTAATAAATGCATTATTGAAAAACAGAAAGAAGGTGGATTTAGTTAAGTCCAATGATCTACACTATATTGAGTTAAAATAGCCAATTTCTTATAGAAAAAAAGGAGTGCTGGTGGAACAAGGAATTTGCTAGAGTTTTGGTAGCAATTAAGGCATTCTTGAAGCTTGAGCTTCTTCTTTAGTTAAGCTAAATTCCTCCCAAATCCCTTTCTATTTTTATGAGTACAGTCTGAGTGAAACTGAGATTTATGAACTTAAAAGAACAAGGATTCACCATAAAATGCCACAGAAGGATTATTAATAAATACTAAGGTGTATTAGTGGATATTAGTGGATCCTATGTAATAAGATTAAAAAGAGACTGTAGTAGCACTGGATTACAGTTGGAAAAAAATAAATGAAAAAGCTAGGAAAACAGAATTGCAAGAAAATACTGCTGAAGTTCTGTCATCTATGATGTCATCTAGTCATCTATCACTGAAATATCTGATGACTCTTCAGCCATAAAAACTGACACACTTTTCCTCATCCAAATCTGTTTTAGAAGACAGAAGCATATTGTCCCTGATTCTTGTGGTCACAACTGCTATGAACGTGTTTATGAGCTACGGCAATGCCCTGCAGTGACCATGTGCTTGGCTTCCTGTGTTTCTCAGTGTCTCAGCAGAGTGCTTCAGTAAATCCAGACCATGGTCTTGCTGTCCTTTGGGACAGTATCCATAAGTCAGTTTCCAGCATGTAATTAAGGGTGGCAATTCTCCATTACTCTAAACCACCATGGGAATTTTTAAAATTTTATTTGTTATATATCTGCATTATGTTTCTGTCAAGTATATCTATAATGTCTAAAATAGTGCCAAAAAGGTAAAATGAATGTCTCTCACTTTCTAAGACTGAATACCCTGTGTAAAATTTAAGACTGAAGCAATTTGGTGTACTAGTTAAAAATACCTGAAAATCATGGTTTATGATGAAAAAATATACAAACTTTACTATAACTACTCAAACACATCACTAGCATAAGGAAAAAGATCAGTGTTTTTCCACTAACAAAATGTGCTGTTGCACTTTTAAATTTACCTTCTTTATCTGTTTGAGGAAGTGATATAACAAGTTATAACACAATTACTACATGATGCAAATTCAGAAATTATAATCATGACATTGACATTTTATGGCTACAGAGTTAAATTTATAAGAAGGCAATGAGGGCAATAAAGTTTCAAAATTATTGTCTTTGTAGATTTTTTGTAATGAATTAGAAAAGAAAGGATTAATCTTTCCTGAACATTAATAATAACACTGAAGAAATAACAAAGAATACACTTTGATTTCTCTTAGAGCAATTCCAAATTTGAAAAAGACATTGCATTCCCAGTTTATTTAAGAAAATAAGTAGCAAATTACCAGTAAGATTGTGCGCAAGCATTCTTCTGAGGACTTGAATAACCTAATGGATTGCCAAGACTTTGAACTGGCATCTCTCTTAAAAATTATTTCCTTCCTCTTAAAGTCAAACATGAAAGCATGTGGTGCACTTGACATATCATATTTTTTTTCCCTCTTAATGCTTCAGTCCATGAAGTTGCAAAATTAATCTTTTCATTCAGTTTGTAAATAATTTTTTTTCCCTGTAGCAAAACTATATCTTCTCCAGCACTGTATACTGAAGCAATTTCCTAAAAGAGAAATAGGTTTGTACAAGAGCTAAGGATGCACATTTGGAAAATTGTTCTGTGTTTTCCCATTTGAGGTTTACCTCCTCCAAGTTAAAGCAATTGCTATACTTGTAACCTGAAATTCCCAATACTGATTTTAGTTTTTTCTTTCCTGTTGAGTATATGGAACATTTATACAGATTCTTAAGCCTGAAGGCAGCTTCTTGAAACACATTTATATTGAAGATATAAAATCTGTAAAAGACGGATGAGTTTGGTTACCCTCTCCAATTAAAATATGATAATTATGTTAGTGCAGATTCTCATGTGGATAAAATAGAATGAGACCGCATTTATGTCTGCACTAAACGTTTGAATTCATGGCTTCTGTGATGTGGTTAGTTATCTTGTATCATGAATTTTGCCACTAATGGAACATGAAAGTCTGGAAGTTCCTGGCTGGGACCCAAGTCAACTAGACCTTTTACTTCTTCTTGCAACTTCTCCTTATTTCCCTTCTACCATATTTTTTTCCTTTAAAGTGAAAATATCAAAACATAGTAAATGACTGAAAGCTCATTATCCCTTCCACCAGTGCTTGTCTTACACATTAATTAAGTAATAGACAGGTCTGGGGTAAGACTTTACATGGAGAGAATGCCAGTCTGCTGACGAGAAAGGTTTGAAGATTTGAGAACAAACACAGCTCCTGGGTCTTGTAGAACAAATATTTCACTCCAGAAATTCCCAGTAAACCTAAAGGAAGACACCTTCTAGAGGCTTTCTGGATTGGACACTCTTTGCTCTCTGTCACCTCAGAGGCTTCACCATGGATGAATCAACTCCCTGTCACAGGCATGTTCCTGGCAAATTGCAGGGTCTTTCATACTGTACTTGTGTTGCCAGACATCCACTCCCAGGTTCCCCAAGGCTCATTGTGCTCAAAAGATTTTGGAGACAATACTGTCTCCCTCTGCATTTAAATGGTCCCTCCCAACCCAAAGCAAAGCAGTCAAATCAAACCAAACAAGCAGCATTCCTACTTCCTTCACAGCCTTCAATCTTCTTACAACATATATTGGACTTAGAAAGTGAACTGGAAACAGGCACATTAATAAATACTTCTACTATCTGTCACAAAGCAGTTACAACAGATTTACGTACCTTTAGCTGCCATAACAGTAGTAACGAATGCCTTTGCTTTTAGCACTAAATAAGAAAAAAAATATCAATATATCACAGACTTTTTTCTCTGACTTTTTCTCTTTTTTACAGCATCATAGGGAAATATTTCCCTTCCATATCAGAACCAGTAACAAGAAAGAAAAAAAATTAAGCAATTCACCTATGCATTAGCACACTATATTTAAGATATTTGATTGATCAAATTTCTAAGTACTTTTTTAATTTAGTGGCTTTAAGTTAATGAATTATCATTGCCGCAGTTGAAAGAAAAAGAAAGAAAAAATAGAGTCCAAAGTAGGTCATGAGTGTAAACCAACATAATTAATAGGACTTGATTCTTTTTCACAGTAACTGTATTAAGTCATGGCCTTGTTCAAAATTTTATATTTACAGATCGGAAACAAAGCTTGCAAGTCTGTTTTGCACAGAGAAATAAAAACGGAAAAAAAAAAAGAAGGAAATGAATCAATATCCTGATTGCTGCACTAGGAAATTCATACAGACAGGTTAGTTTTCCAATGGATGTTGGGAATCACTGAAAAAATGATACACAGTCAGCGGAGTATTCTTTCTGTCACCACCTAAATGACTTCTGGAGTGCTCTCTGGTACAATCTTGCTTTGGCATGCACTGAATCATTTTAATATCTGAATGAAATATATTGCTGAAACCAGTACTCCATTTTCCGTAGCTTATGGGAACATCGAGAATTGTTCAGCATAATATGCGCATGTGATTGTTCCACTGCTTTAAGCTTTCGTATCTTATTTAGCAAATATAAATGTGATAATTGTTCAAGAGTGTAAAATACCTGACAAGGGAATTACATTTTTAAATTAAAATTTACCTCAATTGTTTGCAATAACAAGCAACCCTGCCCACCCCCTGACATACATTTTCTAATGTCTTAGTGGCTTTCCTAGATCATGTTAATATTTCTGTCATGGATAAATATGTAACAATATTTTAGCTCTCAATGCTGAATCATACCTTTGTTCAGGAAATAACTGCCCTCTGCTTTAAGAAGTCTTGACAAATTAAAAAAATGTTCCCACTTTACCTTTATAGAAGACAGCATCATCCATCCATATTCATAAAGATAATTATTAACTATACAACTCGATCTCTTTCATCCAGAGATCTCCCAGTAATAAAGGTAAATACATGGAATGAGAAGATTTTGCCAAAAGTTAGAGACAGGAATTGCTCTTATGTAAAGAAGTGCAAATTAAAACATTACTTGCATTTTCATTAAAAACTACAACTTAAAGGTACTTTGTTAACGTATGCTTTTGGTTTTTTAGAGACATTAATAAATTATTCCATTCTTTCTTAGTATATATTGCTAAATACTGAAAAATATATGAAAATGAGAAAGGGAAAGAAAAGATTACATTGTCTTGAAGAACAGTTCAGGGATGTTAGTGAATTGATAGATGTTTTACAACAAGAACAATGTCAATTTGCTAGGAACTTTTCTTATGTAATAAAAAATATCCCCTTCCTGCAGTAGTCATGTTTTGTATGGACAAATTGCTGATGAACTTCTAAAAGTAAAATCTGTATTTTTGTTAAGCTATCACATTTTAAATAGTTTTTAATGCCATAGGAGAAGGAAATGAAGAGAGAAATTATTTAATTTGTTTATTGTCTACCACTTCAATGTGAACAATTTAAGTATATTTAAACTTGTTTTCTTAAAGAGCACGTACTGAACAGCCTGTTGGGAAACCTTCCAGATGTAGTTTCTGTGGCTTTTGTTTATTTAGCATTTCCTGATTTCAACCTGGAGGATATTGAAATGGGTTCTCACAGCTGATTACTGCATTCTCACAAGGGAGGGAGGTGAAACAGGGCTGTCCAAAACTCAAAGCACGTTTTAAGGTCATCGTCCAAATGCTCCTTAATTACTCACAATCTTGGGACATCAATCATCTCTCTAGGAAGTCTGTTCCCTCTTCGTAAGGATATACTTCCAAATGTCCAGTTTAGACCTTGGCACAGCTTTGAACATTTCCCACATATCCTACCCCTGAATGCCAAGGAGAAGAGACCAGCAGCACCTCCTTCTCTACTTCTTATCCTCAGGAAACTGTAGAAAGCAATGAGGTAGCTCCTCAACCTCCAAACTAGACAAGCCCACGTTTTAAACTCAACTGTTTGATGATTACTGTGGCCAAGACAGAGACCTTCCACAATTCTCTCTCTATTCACAGATTACAAGTCTAGGAGGGCATCTTTTCCAGCTGGCTCAATAAGTAGCTGTAACAAGAAGATATTTCCTACAAACGTCAAGGATTTCCAAGACCATATCAGTATGATATTCCCTCTTGAAGTTTGGGAAGCTGAAATCTCCCATAAGGACAAGGGCTACCAGTCCAGAAGTTTTCCCTAATTACTTACAGAATAACTCATTAGTACTGGGCAATCAGTTGTAGACAACTACTACAACATCTCCCTTTTTTTCTATCCCTCTGATCCTTACCTGGAAGCTTTCCACCAGATCATCATTAACCTTAAGGGCTGTACAGTCAAACCCCTCCCTTCCATATAGTGTGATGTCTCCACCTCACCTACTATGCCTATCCCTCCTGAACAATCTGTAGCCCTCCATCCTAGCACTCCAATCATGGGACTCATTCCACCAAGTCTCACTAACGATATCGTAACTCCTGTAGCTGACCAACACTTCCTGTTCATGCTGTTTTGTTTCTCATGCTGCATACGTTGGTGTATAAGCATTGCAGATATTGGCTCACCTACTGTGATCCTGATGCCTCTTCCCCCACTGATTCTAGTTTAAAGTTCTCTTGACCAGCCCTGACACCTTATGTCCAAAGACATATTTTCCCCATCAAGACAGATGGATCTCATCAGGCCTCAACATACCTGGTCTCTCAAAGGCTCTTCCATGGTTTAAAACCACATAGTTCTGCCAGAGGCAACAAGTCCTAGAGCCAGATATTGATACCATGGGCTCCCTTGTTTCTTCTCAAGTCTCCTCCTATTAAAGGGAGGATTAAGGAAAGCAATACATGTGCTTTCTTCCCATGGATCTGAAGTCTATTGTGATCTGAACTCAGACTTTTTGTTGTGACATCATTTATACTCAAGTGAAATAATAGAAATAGATAGAAGTCTGAAACTTGAACTAGGCTGTTCAGTCTTGTGATCACATCCCTAATTCAGTTTGCAAATGGTTGCTTCTGTTCATTGCAGGGGGAGAATCACCAGTGACCGTAACTTGTCACTGTTTTTCTTATCAGTGCGTGTCTTAATGCAGGTTTTGATAAGAGGGGTTGGTGTCTTTGATCTTGTCAAAACTGTTTGCAGAGATTCCTCCTCTTGCTCAGTGTGTGCTTTATATATTATATCCAGGGCCTCTTACATATTCTATATGGATATCTTAGAGGGTAACTTAGAGAGTAAGGAGTGGTTTCTCTTACTACTCCATGCTATAACCTTTTTCCATCCCTCCTTATCATCTGAGGCATTGCCATCCTTCTGGTACACAGTAGGTCCAGGACCTGCCTCTGTAGCGGCCACACTGATTTGGCTTCTATGAGTTATAGATGGAAGAATACAGTCCCATTCATCAATCTCCCTCTCAGACTCTTGAATATTCCTCAGTCTGCTCATTTCTTCCTGCAGTTCAACCATCAAGTAGGGCAATTCATCAATCTCGTCACACATCCTACAGTCTTGCTTGCAATCACTTTCCAGCTTTAGGAATATTCCTTCACACATACCACAGCCAGAAACCTGGGTTTTCCCATGCTTGAACAGGAGCTCTGTCTGTGTGACTGCATTAGTTCTGCCAATTTCTAGAAGCTCAAGAGAAACAGAGTCAGGAAAATGCAGTATTTCACAGGAACGGTGCACAAGTCAATTCATGAACTCAATGACAGCAATGAAAGTCTACTAGGATAATCAACCTGAAGAATTCAAAACTCATGAGATAATGATAGAAGCACAAGAATTTATGCAGAAAAATATTGCATTTTTTATTTTTTTATTATTTTTCTATATTTTTCGTCCAGTTTGTCTTCTCTGGAGGAGGAGATACTGAAATCAGGAATGAAGAAGGAAGATGAGGCTGGGAAAAAAGTGGAGGTGGGAAGAAAGTGTGTTTAGATTTTGTCTTTGTTTCTCACTATCCAAATCTATTTTAATTGGCAATAGAATCAATTATGTTTTTCTCAGGTTGAATCTGTTAGTTAATAAGCTATCTCCCTGTCCTTCTCTCAGCTCACGATCTTTCTCATCTAATTTTCTCTCTCTGTCTTTTTGAGGAGGAGGATTGAGAAACCGTGAACTGGCAAGGTCAATATACCACAGCAGTATTAACAACGGATCTTCAATTCTAAATTTTCATTCAATGACAAGGAACGATGATGGGAAGGGTTGATTTTCTCAGTCTATCAACAGTCTAGGAAAAATAGAGTGACAGTTCAACTTAAAACATAGATTTCTTCCTTCTTGTTGACGATTTTCATTTCTTTAACACTAATTTGACCCTTCCCCCCCCCCAGAAGAGCTATTTCTAGAATGCTGCCTGCATATAATAAAACATTAGAATAGAGGATTTGTTCCGTTTAACAGCATTATTAGAGTTTGCCATGAATAAAGTCACTGTATCAGCAGAGGGCCTCAAAAGGAAGATAGAAACAATCCCTTTGCTTTCTTTAGAAGATGAAATTCTTAATTCTTAATGGAACCAGTGGGCAGAGGAAGACCTCTGGATTCAGTTTGGAAGAGCAATCCTATAATTAGGTAATGAGCATTCCTTGTAGTTTTAGAGAAAAGTGGACAGCAAAGAAAAGTGGGAGAAAGGCTGCTTGAAAAACCCTGTTCTGAAGACATGAGTGATTATTTCCTACGTACTATTTTCTTATGTCATGGAAAGTCAGGCCTGGCTTGATGGAAAAGGTGATTTTCAATAAGGTTATGCAATTCTGCTGCGGAATTTAGAGCTGCCCAGCTTATATAAGCAAGACAAGATGGAAACATGACCAGGGCACCTTATGAGGATACCGGTATGTTTTTTTCTTAGGCAGATGTCGCTGTGAGATTTAAGATTTCCACCATGTATGAACACCAAAGAAAACTTTCTGCCGTTGACAGATATGCAGAGAGGATGAGCTTGGCTGTCTTTCTATTAATGAAAATTTCTTCTGTCTTGTCATATGGGAAAGTTGTATACTTTCTTATTTGAAGAAATTCTGGAAAGACAGAGAAATTGCAACAAATACATGAGTGAGTGATTTAAAGAAATCATGAGAAACATGAAATGAGAATCCTATGAGGAAAAAATATGTAACTTCCTTTGGTGTTACTTAGGCATTTATACAGACGGCAAAGAAACTGACTTTAATAATATAAGAACTGCACTTAGTGTATAAATTTGTGGTGGGCTGTATGCATGGAAGTACTATTGAAATTTTTAGTAAAATGAGAGGAATTTTAGAGATTTTGCTTTTGCCTGTACCAAATCATACATATATAGGCTTGTAACTAAAATCTTCTCATTAATTCACTCTCATCTGCATGCTGCAGTTGAAATTCCTACAGGTAGCAAGAGCACAGAAATTCTGGATTCATTTAAGTCCCCTGTAGTGTATGCTACCATCTGGACCACACTGGGACACGAGTAGGTTTGCAGAATACTTAACCGTCGGAGATTACTTATTTAAATGGTAATTGCAGAATACAAGGCAAAGATGCTGGTTAGCCTAAATTACTGGCATAGAGATTTTAAATATTCACCAAAAAATGGGCCCCTTGAAAGAGGATCTGTGAGTAGGACCAGCAGCTGAATAAGTCTGAATAAAATGGAAAAGGATCATGTCTTCATAATATGTTATGCTGTCATAAAAATTATATTAGTAATGTGCCTGACATATTGATGTTTTACAGCTGAATGACATTTTTAACTAAAGCTGGCTAAACAGATTCCCCGTGAAATCTATCTTTTCCTTTTGAAGCTTCCTCTTTTCTTTTCTTTTCTTTTCTTTTCTTTTCTTTTCTTTTCTTTTCTTTTCTTTTCTTTTCTTTTCTTTTCTTTTCTTTTCTTTTCTTTTCTTTTCTTTTCTTTTCTTTTCTTTTCTTTTCTTTTCTTTTCTTTTCTTTTCTCTTCCCTAAAATTCATACTAGCAGTTCCAAAATGCTTTACTGCAATACCTCCTGAGGTAAAACTTTTTAAATTGTTTTCTTTTGCATATTTAGAAAAAGTTAAAGTATTCAAAACAAAAAAAAAGAGAATAAAATCTGACCACAGTTCATCATTTTTATAAATACGCGTTGCCATTTAAAGAGAGTTATTTAAATGTTATTTCTTCAGTAATTCACACCTTCATTTTAAAGGACTTTAGATGTTTTTTACTGCCTAAAATTGTTTGGATTTCTGTTTACAAGAAGCCTTTTTGCTTTTATTCTACTACACATATTTGAGACAATATAATTTTTTTTTTAAGCTTATTTCAAACTATGTAAATACTACCTTAGCAAATGCTAATCTATTATGCCAGCTAAACCTTGTTCTAATTTTCCCATTAGAAAACTCACAAATGCAATGCTGGGGGCATAAAAGCAGAAGATAATATAGCGTCTTCATTTGCCATGTCTGATCAATACACACGAGAGTATACTCCATGAGAAATTTACTTCTCTGCTTTAGAGAATAGATTCAGTGCAATGAATACAGCTTCATAAAATGAAAACACTTCCTCATAGGCATATTTAAAATCTTTCTAATACATAAACTTGTGTGAGTTCACTTAGTACTTCTTAGCTATTGTTGATAATTTTTTTTAACTTTGAGTATTTTTTCTAGTTAGCTAAAATCCATCTTTAACAACCCAAAGCTGAGATGAAATATTACTCGCTTTATGTAAATTACTCTATTTTAGCATGTTCTAATATTAAAATTATGTAGCATACCTGATATTTTGAAAAAGAATAAGATAAACATGTGGCTGTCTTTACCTTAGCATAAAATTTATCTTGATCTACTTTGACTAAATTTGTTGAAAGTATGTGCACTCGATTTCATCTATTACATATCACAGTATCACAGTATCACAAGGCTGGAAAAGACCTTTGAGATCATCGAGTCCAGCCTATGACCCAACACCAACACCTATTCATCATCTAAACCATGGCACTAAGAGCCTCATCCAATCTCCCTTTAAACACCTCCAGGGATGGTGACTCCACCACCTCCTGGGGCAGCGCATTCCAATGCCAAATCACCCTTTCAGTGAAGAATTTTCTCCTAATATCGAGTCTAATACACAAATTTGAAGAAATCCAGTCATTTAAATCAAAGCAACAGCTCTTTTGACACTTAGAAACTATGTACAAGTTCTGAAAATCCCCAGTTCTTCCTCCAAACAAATGTCAAACTATTAAAAAATACTCATAAATTTCTTTATCAGTAATGTAGATCTGGAAACTTTGTACAACCTGGTCCATGCAAAATGATCTGTGAACCATCTAGCTGCAAATTATCAGTCAGGAATTCCAGGAGCTTCTCTGCCAGTCCAACCTCGACCAGCCCAGCCTGGGAATCTTCACCAGACTCCTTTCATGGCTTCCACATTCTTGGCTTAAGGAATGTATCCAGACAGGACTGCCTGTGCTTCTGATACAACTGTGAGCCACTGCCCTGAGCAGACAGGGTTTGGACTCCACCTCTAGTGGCACTGCCTCCACCTTCCGATCACCCTGCCCTGATGAGGAGAGCTCTCCTCTCTGTGATGCCATCTTGAAACTTCAGGAATGTGACTTTTCCAATCACCTTCATGTACAGAATTTTTCTCTGTGTGATTTCTGGTTGTGTTTTTGAGGGGTTATTTGTATGCATTAAATTGTTCTGAATCAAAAAATTAAATACGTGGGCTTTCACCCACTTTGTCAAGATTGACTTCTGGTTTATGAGATACATATGTGGCTTTTATTTTTCACCTTACAACCTTAGGATGTTGCTTTGAAAGTGGGAAAGTAAGATGTGAATGTGAGAATTGTTTGGTGTTTTTTTTCTTGTTAATCTAGCTTCTTCTAAGTGATCGTGAATGATGCATTTATGAGTAATGCAAGCACATGCTAGGAAAAAATTACATTGATTTCACTGAAAAGCAACCAGTTTCACTGGCATACACTAATTGCTTTCCTGTAGAAAGAACTAGATAACACTTTCTTTAATGACACTTCCGTGTTGTAGAGTACATAATTCAATTAAGTATCATGGAAAGCATAGCATACTGTGTAATGTCAGACAGAAGCAGACTTTTAAATTTCATTGCACTCTGAAAGTGTTTAGGGATAAATATAAATTACTTACTGAATATGAAATTATAATTATTTTTTTTCATCAGAAAACAGATGGATGTAAAATGTTCTTACAACATATTTGCAGAAAAGAGTTTCCTGTACTAAAATGAAGAAAAAGATCTAAAGAAAAAAATTAACAATATTAGGAATAATAACACCACATTCAGTCCTTGTGAAGAAACCGAATCCAAAGTTTTACATGCATAGCAGTAAATTATTTTCACGACAAGCCTGTTCTGTTTCTGAAAGTGAATTGCTGGTGGCTGTTACCTGGTACATGAAAGCATTATCCTTTTAGTATCTATTTGCATATTAGAATTTTGGCTCTGATTGTTTCTATTTGTTGATTTGTTTACTGCAACTTTTTATCTCCCCCTTCCTTCACTCTCTCTGCACAATTAGCCATAAGTACTTCTCTGCGGTCTGTGTTCTTGTTGCTCTTTGGCTATTTGCACTTGGGTTTTTGTCTTTCTGTTCTTCCTGTTCTCATTCCTGTCTTTTACTTCATCTATCCCCTTCATTATCTAACAAATATTAACATGGTTTTTAATTAGTTGGCTTTACTGTTAATAGTATAAAGCTTATAGTTATTATTTACTTCTTTTTAGCGTTTATCTTTCCCATAAGAAGGCCATAGAACAATCAAGGAACAGCACGATTCCTTTTTTTCTAGTTTTACATTATTATTCTTTCAAGCTGTGATAGGTGCTGAATACTAATAAGTAACAGCCAGTCCATCAGAAGGCACTGGAGGGTCATTAGTCTGAGCACCACATACTTGACTTAGTTTTTCAGGTGCCAGATGAATCAGGCCACTCATGTGTATTCGGGGTATCCCCACGTATCAGGTTTTTCAGGTCTTAACTATATGTGGGTCTTTTTCCTAGCACAATTTAAATGCAAAAGGTGTGCTGCAAAACTTTCCAGAGGAACTTAAGACAGAAATTGAGCATAAATGGAGCATAAGCTATTTATGAATAGAGGTTGTAAGATTGTTGACAAAAGTGGATCTACTCTTTTTACAGTTGTTGTCTTCCATATGGATGTATTTCAGCCTAAATGCAATCATATAGTACTTTGTTTCTTAAAATATTTTCATAAGAATGAGATACTTGAATTGTTTGGTGTTGACGGAGACTTAAAACATACAGAAATGCAGATTAAATTGTCATATTTGGAATAGGGAGGAGAGGGGAGAAAAAAAACCCACAGAAAAAAAAAAGAACTTTCTTTCTTAGTCCCCATTACAACTTGTTCCTAAGGTGATACTTACTTTCTTATTTTTTACATATATGTACCTGATAAACTCTTAATGGCTATTAGCAAATAGTTTCAAACATCATTAAATATGTGATCACTGAATTACATATAAGCATGCTATTGTGTCTGTTTATTTTTTACCTGATTAGAAAACAAAGGTGTTAGACAATGAGGACAAGAGCACAAGAGGGTCCAAATCTGATATCAGAACTGATATTTCACAAAATTTGGAAGGAATGTTCCAGGTTTTTTGTTTGAGTCAACTTCAAATTATAGTTATTAATATTCTTATAATTAATTATTATTATTGAGCTTTTGTAGCATTATGAATGTCTATGTGTGTAGCTGTAAATTTTAGTGCAGACTTCATCAACTTTTTAGATAAAACTTTTGCAGAACTAAGTGCATGGGCAAAACACAGACACAGCACTAGCACATTTCAATACAGTCACAAGTTCATATCCATCAAATCACTGTATACTGAGAAATAACTCTTTTTTGTTAGCATATGACTTTAAAGATTCCCAGATTCTGAACTAAAGGTTATAAATTATACACAACCAAAAAGAGAACTGAGGTGGATATTAATTCAGATTATATTCGGATAGTTATGCTTTTTATAAAACCTTCAGTTTTCAGTAAGTGAGGGTTTCTGAAAATGAAGCATTAAATAGATAATCTAGAAATGAGTAGAAGTACTTAAATTGTAGATGTATCTGCATATCTTTTTCGTAACATATTCTTTCAAGTATAGCTACTGCTATGTCTAAGCAAAAAGGAGACATACATATTTTTTTCTGAATTCAAGGGACGGTAACAACATGAAAATATTTTCCCTTAATCTGAAATAAGCCCTGAAATAAATATGAATCAATTTTAAGACATCCTGGAAAAAAAGAAAGGAAGTGTTTTTCATTTTCTCTTTCATTCATAAACCCCTCATTATCTTATAATTACAAACAGCGCAAAACCTAGTAAATGAAAAGGATGTAAAAATACACATAGGTATGCATGTATCTGTGTAATGACTGAATAACAATTTCGCCTTTAAGTAACTTATAGTAAGACATAAGAAATATCAGAGAAGGAGACCACATATTCCGCAGTTTGATGTTATGTGGTACCCAAGGTGTGAAGAAGACTTACTGTAGCCCAGTGCCTCAAAGGAAGGCTGAGTTTCACAGCACCTTACCTAGCTATAATCTTCAACCAGCTAAGGGCAGAGATGTGCCTAAAGGTTTTCTCAGTCTCATATAAGAGTTGAATTGAGGGACAAGTACACACAGTTAAGAAATTCACCTGGTTTTGCCGAATTCAAAGTTTTGTGTTAGAGCTTAATGACGGTGACAATAGCATTGGGTGTTTATGTTTAAGAACCTAGGGGAAGGTCAACAAGACAGATATCATGGTGGCAGTCTGCCACAGACCACCCAATCAGGATAAATAGGTAGACAAAATATCACACAAGCAGCTGAAAGAAACCTCACTATCATTAGCCCTTGTCCTCATGGGGGAATTCAAGCTACCAGACTGCTACTGAAAATACAACACAGTGGAGACGAAACAATCCAGGAGGTTTCCGGAGTGCGTAGAAGACAAATTCCTGACACAACTGGTGAGGGAGCCAACTAAGGAAGGCGTCCCACTAAATCTGTTGTTCACGAACAGAGAAGGACTTGCGGGAGGTGTGCTGGTTGGAGGCCGTCTTGGGCACAGTGATAATGACATGATAAAGTATGTGATCCTTTGGGAAGTGGTTTAGTGGTGGACTTGGCAGTTTTAGGTTTACAGTTGTATTTGATGTTGTTAAAGGTCTTTACCAACCTAAACAATTCTGTTACCTACACTTCAAAATTACTTTGAAAACCAAACTAATATTTTTAAAGCTATGGAATTTGCCAATCATCAGTCTTCTCTTCTAGCTTTATACAGTTCTAAATCTCTTACGTAATTATTATTTCTTCATAGGAAACAGCGTGTGAAATGCAATGGAATAATCTGATACCAGAACAGAAAATATTAATTGAGAAAAAGGGTGAGGGGAAGGAAAAGGTATTAATTATTTAAAATGAAACCAATACAAAGGGAGTAAGAACTGTTAAGATAAAACTGAACATTCTGAAAAAAACCTCATAAATCCCTCATAACAATTGATATTATACGGTATTTTTCAGCAAATCAAAATCCAGGCAAGAAATAGAATTATCATTGAAAGACATCGTAGGACACTAAAGTTAACATGTCCGTATGTGCAAGCGCACACACACACACACACACACACACACACACATACAAGATATCATCCAGAAATAAAAATATGTTACCTGTGTAAGAGGAGGACAAATGAAACTTTTTAGACTGAACTATTTCTACTGATTGAGGAAATATTACATGTTAACTTATTTCAAAACAGCACACAGTCGGTATTGCTGTAGTTTGAAGATATTTCTGAAATTCTAGGAAAGAACTTGCAGTAACTTTCCAAATTACTTCTTTTTTTATCTGATTTAAGCGTGATACTTGGTCAGTAAAATAGGTCTTATGGCTTCAACAATGTCTGGTTTTGAACAGAAGAAAAAGAAGAAAGAAAGAAAAACAAAACTTGATGTGAGGAAATCATGATGAAAACATGAAATGAGAAAAATTCCTGATTGTGATGAAGAAATGCAATTACATTAGTGACTCCAGTGATACCACGTTTGATCTTTGGAACTAAGAGACATACAAACTACCCTTATTTTGAAAATTTTCAAAACTGTAAGTTAAGTTTTCCACCACTGATTATATGGCAAGATTCATCTTCAATTCAAACCGCAAAGTAGTATCCTTCTACTCAACCTAATCATCCATCAAAACTCAAGCCTACAGACACAATAAGACATAGGCTTCTGGTTTGTCCTTCTATGTGTGTTTTAATATCACTTACCATCTCTGCAAAGACACACACAGTAATGAAGTTGTTTACTACCAACAGATCTCTCCAATAAATACAGATTCAATGGAAGATGTGCTAGAAGAGCAGCTGGGTTTCTAGAGTCATACTTATGGGAATCTGAAGAGATTTATGCATTTTTAAAGCATAATTTTTGGTTTAAATAAGCTAACCAAATATAAAAGTCTTCCTGAATACTTTATTTATTAATTATGATCAGATGTAAATATCATTGATCTTTAGCTAAATGTACAGGAACAAAACGGCTTAAAGTAC
Organism: Neomorphus geoffroyi; assembly: GCA_033558235.1. Taxonomy (NCBI): domain Eukaryota; kingdom Metazoa; phylum Chordata; class Aves; order Cuculiformes; family Neomorphidae; genus Neomorphus; species Neomorphus geoffroyi. The sequence goes on from JAUMJM010000005.1 coordinate 1,482,879, forward strand.
CTTTATGATGAACAAGGGTAGCATGGGTTTATGCACTTTTGATGACTTGTCTGCTTGTTACAAACATGAATAATTTAAAGCATTTGTAAAAGAACTGTCATAAAGCAGTCTATGGTTCGGTAAATTATTTTATATAAATGTTTTGATTAAGAAGAATAGAAAAAAAGCAGAAGGTGTATTAAAGTTAACAACAGCATCCTGAGATTGAGATGTATACAGCACTTTGCTGTAAATAATATGGCAGTCTTCAGGAGATGAGAGAAGGAATCAGATCAAAGAAAATATAGAATGACTACGAGATCTTAGGTCAAAGGAAGTAGCTTCTAAACAAATTAAAAAGTGTACTTACTGTTAAAAAAATTCAACATAAAATAGTAGCAACTAACAGAGTCTTTGAGGGGGGGTTACCTTATCTGTTACTGAAATCTGAAAAAAAGATGAGGACAAAATATTTAGCACAATATAAGATCTATGATTTTTTTTATAAGAGACTTGGATTTCTCTTCTATTCACCTCATGGGGGCACTGTGTGAGATTGATTATATTCACGTACCAGTATATTTGACATCTTGTAGTATCAGATCCTGAATTTATCATGAATCTCATTTTCTTGAATCAGAATATACTAAATTTCAATACTGAATTCAAAGGCCCTGAACAACCCCTTTCAGGTTTAGGCATCTAACTAAAAGCTTAATTAAGGAGCCCTATAATTTTAGTTTCTCTCTTGTCACTGGACAGAAATAGCGTAGAGGGTTACTTCAGGATATCTAAGATCTAGTTAGAAGTTGTCTACTTCCTTTCACAAATGCAACAGAATTTAGGATCATGGTGCTCGACTTCTTCAAACACTTATTTGCCATAAGTGTACACTTTTAGCTGAGGTAAATTTGCATTGTAATTGAATTTCAAGGTATGAATTAGGACTAAAATAGCATAACTGAGATCAAGTTTTAAATTATTACAATGTATGTTATTTTGCATTAATAGTTAAGTCTTTATAGAAAGTAATAAAAGCAGGAATGCTCAGATCACAGCTGAAATCTAGATATTTAAACTTGTTCTGGTTCTTGTTTATCTTTATTAGCAGGATATTTTGTTTAATTCAGAATGTAAAACACGTTTGGTACAATTCAGGAATATTGTCCCAAAATTCTGGCATTCACAGTAAAAAAGAAAATACAATAGGAAGGAAGAACTGAAAAGCCCGGCTTTCTATATGAACCATGAGAAAATGCATGGTTACTTTTAAAAATGAATAGACTTTCATACTTTGAGGTATGTACCTGAAATGAGAAAAAATTTCTGCATGGACAGATTTTTCCATTACAGATTTTCTTGTAACTTCTTCCAGAACATCCTTGGTCAGAGAGATGTGTAACAGATCACAGTGCGCATTAGATCAACTATTACTCTGATATGATGTTGTTCTATATATGTGAATAAACATGTCTGACAGATTTTTCACTTTTGCAGAACGCATCAGTGAAAAAGAAGTCTTTTCCAGAAAATACATAAACTCAAAATGTTTTTATGAATGCAGATAACTGTACAGAAGATAATACGCATATACATGTTTTGCTAAGTTAGTGCCTCAAGGTGTGCTGTTACTATTAATGTTGCTGCTACTTTTGTAATTATTATGGACCTTATAAAAAGACTTTTTAAGCTTCAGGGCCAAAAACTGAACCAGGATACCTATACTTTTGCATGTTTTAGGCAAAGTGCTTAACAAGATTTAAAAGCAAGTCAGGCAATTTGAGAAGTGAGACAACTATTAAAAACTTTGAAATCTACTGTCTTGGGAAACATCTTTGTGAGGATAAAGTTGAGGCAAATACTGAATAATAAGGATTTGTGCTGGCTAAATAGTGACAATTGGGCATGTGTGATACCATGATCTGCTGTGACACTGAGTGAAGGGATTGTGAATCCCGCAGGCTGTTAAGAGTTCTTCATTAAAGTCATTATCTTTGCAGGGATTTTGCAAAGCATCCAGAAGTTAATTTCTTTTTCCTTAGCAAATAATTTTTAAATTAGCCACATAGCATATACCCTTGTGTATAGTTCACCTTCGGGCTTAGTTAATGCAATAAAAGTGAAGTTTCTAGACCAAGCTGGTTTTGAGATAAGCAGTGAAAGCAGTGGAAAAGAGCATCTACAACTTTCGTTATACAGAGTATCTATGTTTAAGTACAAGTTTCTGGGCAGCAGACAGAAATTAGAAAGGAAAATTCTGTGCCTTATCTGTCATAGAAGATTAGACTGGATGAGCATAACCTCAAACTAAAATGAGGATCTCTTTGCTAGGCCAATGAATACTATCCTAGGAAAATTAGAAACTTGTAAATGAACTGGTTACCAGACCTTAAGGTAATATGTTTAAATGTTATAAGGGATCCTGTATTCACAGGAAAAAAAGAAGAAAAAAACCCAATTTCTCGGATTAAAGTTATCGTTGTGACTTTATTTTTTCCATTGTACCACCTCTTATCTAAGTAAAAATTGGTAGTATATGACACAATGAAAAGATGTAAAAGAGTACCCACTGAAAATACTACCTTAATTGTATCACATAATATAATATTTTACCATCTTTGCCAGTATCTGGGATTCCACTTAAACAAGTGCTTCTTTTCTTGCAGATGATGATAATGCAGTTACTCAGGAAATTCATCTAGACTAGTTACCTAGGAATGGGATGTAGGAAAAATAAATAAACCTTAGTGTGTAGTTAAAATTTTTAAGAGGTGATTATTTCTGATCATGAAAATAATTACCTTATCTATATACTCATTTACCTGTATGACCCGTCTGATAGTAGTAATATGATCTATCCTTTTCTGATCGGTTGTTTTCTGGGTTAACAGGCTCTGGGGGAACTGTACACAGCTCCTGGGATAAAAAACATGACTTCTGCCCAGCTTAGTGTCATCCATGAACTTACTCAGGGAACATTCAATCCCTTCATCCAGATCATCGACAAAGATATTGAACAGAACTGGATCCAACACTGAGTCCTGGGGAATACCACTTGTAACCGGCCTCTGACTGGATTTGACTCCATTGATCAACACTCTTCAGGCCCAGCAACCCAGTCATTTTTTTATCCAGCAAAAAGTGTGCCTCCCCAGGCCAATGGCAGCTAGTTTCTCAAGTAGAATACTGTGAGAAATGGTGCCAAAGGCTTTGCTAAATTCTATATCCACATGTACAGACTATATCCACAGCACTATATCCAGAGGCTTTCCCTCGTCCATTAAGCTTTTCATAGAAGGAGATCAGGTTGGTGTGGCAGGACCTGCCTTTCATAAACCCATGTTGACTGGGCCTGATCACCTGGTTGTCTTGTGTGTGCTGTGTGTAGCGCTCAAGATGATCTGCTCCATGACCTTCCCTGGCACAGAGGTCAGACTGACAGGCCTGTAATTCCTCGGCTCCTCCTTCCGGCCCTTCTTATAAATGGGCACAACATTTGTCAACCTCCAGTTAAGTGGAACTGCCCCAGTCAGCCAGGACTGCTGTAGATGATGAAAAGGGGTTTGGTGAGCACACCCGCCAGCTCCTTTAATGCCCTTGGATGGACCACATTTGGCCCCATAGACTTATGAATGTCTAATTGGCAGATCAGGTCTGTGACCAAATCCTCTTGGATCATTGGAACTCTGTTTTGCTCCCACTCCCTGCCTTCTAAACTCAGGAGGCTGAGTACCCAAAGAACATCTTACCTTACTATTAAATATTTTGTGCTTACGACATTTTCAAATACAGACACTTAATGGTTTTACAACGAAGGCAGGATTTGCATTGACAATGACTAATACTTAGCAAGTGAGTTTTCTCTTTTTTTTTTCACATTTCACATTGTCACCGGGAAAACATATGTAACTATTCCTGGGTGATCAATCAATATTTCCACTTCTGTTTGGTATACTAAAAGACCATGTAGACGTCTTGTTATTGTAGCCTAAAAAGTGAATCTAAAGATTTTCTTTGATAGAATTAGTTGGTTAACATAATGACTACTGACTAACGCCAAGAGAAAACATGGATGAAAAACAAGGAAAAGGAAGACCCTCTGAAGTGACTTATTTTCTCTCCCTATTTTAAATTTTAAGACACATCCTTCAGCAGAAGTTTTTGGATAAAAAGCTGATTTTCATTTTGTTTTTCCAGCTGTAGGTGCTCAGAACCTGATCATTACGGCTGTTGTTATTATTGCTGTTGTAATTATTGGTGGTATTATTATTACTATTATTATTACTAATAATACTCTTACTATAGTTACTATTATTAGATGTGGCAATTTATCTGCAAAACCATATTTGTTTTGCAATTTCAAAAGAACTTGAAGGCAACGTCAGTCTGCTACTGACTCATTGACAACTTATAGCTTTGTGCTTTGCCTTGTGACACCTGTAACAGTATGAATGTACATTACTCATACAAGTTTCATTCACAAGATCAGCAATCAGGTAATCAGGCACAGTCTCCAGAGGAAGGAGTTCAACTACTCAGCTAGTCAAAAACTGCCATCAGCACAAAATGTAACTGTAGAAAAGATGTTATGTGGCTTCCATCTTTAATTGTTGTTCTTAAGGAGTGATGTTTTTTTTCTGTTTTGCAGCTTAATTTATATAGAGGACATTTACAGAGAAACTTCCTTCTTTATTATCTTCACCTAATCCCACACTCTGTCAAATGCTGTCACAAAATTTAACCTTTTATTATGAATAAGAGCGAATCATTTTTTCAAAACTGAATTTAATTTCTCAGATACACAGCCTGGCTGTCATGTCTCCATTATATATTCAGCCTCACAGAAACTGAAATAAACAGCCTTGTAACTGTTACACCATTTTCACATTAAGCTTGCCAACTCGGTTTTATATGTGAAAGTACACACGGTATTTTCACGTTTATTCCAAACAGTCCCAGCAAATCAACGATGAGGACACTGGACAATCTGCCACGAAACATCTGAATTACAAGGTCCAGCACACAAAAAACCCCGAAACTGTGCCTGTAACTCTTTTTATCTAAAAAAATATGAAAATCAGCTACAATCATCTTCAAAATAGTTCCCTTCTGAGTTGACACAAAGCTGTATATGATGCTGTCAACATTCAAAGTAATTCTGCAGATCATTTCCTGAAAGGCTATTGAGGACTTCCATCATTTTTGCTTTCACATCTTCTACTGATAAAAATGGTTTTCTTTGAGCACCAACTTGATCTTTGGGAAGAGGAATTGAGGTCTGGTGGATAGAATGGGTGCTCAAGCACGGTGATATTTTTATTAGGTAAGAACTGCTTCTCAAACAAAGCATACTGAGTGAAGCAATTGGGTTGAGCCTTTTCTCAGTGGAACAGGTTAGAATACATGCTTTAACTATCTCTGTGTCTTTCCCTTTTCACTCTTGGTTCTCAAGATGTAGGATTAATCTTGGGGGCTTTTTGTGCCAGATCTCATAGTCCAAAGATTATACTAATGCTTGTTAATTTAACCAACTGCTGATCAGAAAAAACTCATACAAATCCATTCACTTCGATCGTCAATATTTAGATATATGTTTGTATCTTAATAGGATAGTGTAGTAAGAGTAGGACAGTAATTAAGAGTAGATTTATTTTTATTGGTTAGCAAACAAAGCTGTTTTCCCTTTAACAAGAGATTTAGTGGCATCACAGTTGGTCTTCCCATTACTTCATTTTCTAATTCCAAAATCAACCAACAGCACCTTAATTAGGTGCAGGGTTTTAGGCTGTTGTTAATCTCTGTCTAAAGTTCTTTAATAGGATTATTAGTCTCTCCCCCTAAAATAAAAATCAAACCAAACCAAACCAACATCCTCAAACCAACCAATAAACACCACCCTCCCCACCCCTCAAAGTAAAGAATCAACTATCAGTCTAGGAGGTTTTTTCCTAAATGATAAAAAGCATCCCTCCTCTTTCGTAAACCAAATTTGAAGAGCTTGGAGAGAATATCTTTTTAACAGAAAAAAATAAGCATTTCCAAAGTGAATAGATATCACTTGGGAGGAAAATCTATGTTAGCCTCTGTTTTCTGCAGCCATAGTAATGGGAATGCCAATTAGCAACCACACTGCAGAAGTGACATTTCCATCATGTGTTTCTGCAGCAATATATGCAGCGACAATAAAGATTCCAAGATGTAAAATCTTGAGCTGTTTTGTAGAATTTGATGAAAGTCTGGTGTCGGGCTGGGCAAGTCAGAGAGATAGATGAAGAAGACTGCTATGCAGTGTAAGTTTGCAAGAGAACACATTCTCTTACTACATTTCCTATGTTGTGATGAATAGTTCTGAATTATTTGCATAATATATATTCTTTCGCTTTTGGTGCTATTGAAAATACACAGTAGACATTAGGTTTAAACTTCCCTGTAAAGACCTTGCTACAGCATTGAATTTGTTTGTTTCTTTATTTTATTTATTTGCTGATTCAATGAAAAAGGGGGCATCAAAAGCTGATTGCTTCCAGCTATTGAATTTATAAAATATTACTTGAAGAAATAAACATTTCTCTTGAACAAGATTTAAAATTTAAAGCAAGATTGTGTATGTAAAATCTGTAAATATGAAAGCATAATAGAAAATACTACCCTTTAAAAAACTATTTTAGAAACCAGCAAAAATGAATTATTTTTTAAATGCATACATCCATTAACAAAAGTTTCGTAAGGGACATTTCCATTGAGCATCTTATTAATTTTCTTGCTTCTGTTTCTGAAAGGAGCACATTTGTCTGTATGAACTTTAAAAATTAATACAACCATACATAACGAAAAATCAATGCTACCTGTCAGCATGCATATATTATGCCTGAGCTTACCGTAGAATGAAAGATATCCTGTACGGGTTTGTACACTATTTGAAATGTGAAGTCTTTCAAATACTTTGCAATCTAAGCTGCATTACGATATGAAATATTTACACTGGTGTTTTGGTTTGAGGGGGGTTTTTTTGGCTACCCAGTAGGTGTCACATTCTATTTAAAAGCTCAGTTATATAAATTTTTTTTTGCTATTTATATATGTGATTACATGTGGAAAATTCACCATGTTTTCTAGTCAAAATTGTGTAGACATTATGTTATTTATAAAGACAACAAGCTATTTTACTTTTTTGGTTTGAGCCACATTGTATTAAACGTGATTTTTGAATGTCAGTTACTGCATATGGCCATTTGCACAAGGATAGACGTATACTTTCCTGAAAGAGATTGAATGTCAACTCATGATATTTCGACTCTTGTATGAGATCCTTTAAGATCTTCTACCTGGAGAAACAAACAAAAAACCCAAAACCAAAACCCAAACCTCAAGTGAGCATATAAAACCCCACCTTTGATAGTTCTTTCCTACATGTATCCTTATTGAATCTCATGAAAGGTCATGCACTAGCCCAAATTAAAAAAAAATGCTATATAGTTAAGCAAAATCACCAATAAAATGTTAATACTTGTGCAATTGTATGTCTGATCATTTTGACCTCTAGTGGTTGAAAGATGCACAAAGGTGTTGGCTTGGTTGGTGGTTTAAGCACAGCTGAACAATGAACATCAGCAGAAGTCTGGTCCTAATAGTCAGTATTGCAATCCCACACCATTAGAATCTAGACAAACACTTTAGTTTACTCACCTCAGTGAGTAATCTTCACAGTTTCAAAGATTCTTCTTCCAACCTGACAGAAACTAACATTTTGTCTAATAATTTGATTAGTATGTCAGTTTTGTGGCACCTAGCTTCTACTTGTAGTGTATAAAATGTGATGACATGCTTGTTTGCATACCTGATAAATGCCACTGAATTCAATGATTGTTGAGCAAGTAAACTGTGAATGCTTATGTAAGCTATTAAAAAAAAAATTCTTTAAAAAATCTTTTAGATTTCCTGCTCAAAAATGTTTGACTTCAAATCCTCAAATATACGGATGTAGTTTTTCAATATTATTGACACACAAAATATGATCTAGCTGGAGGGCATTATTTTGTTTAGAAATGGCACTGGATTATTTACAAAAATCCCTGATTGGCAAGCATGTTCTTGGATAGCTTTGGAGTTATACCAGTTATAGACTAGTAAAAAGGAAGGAAAACTTGAAACCCTGACAATCAATCCTTAAAATCTGCAAAACAGAGAAATTTGGAAAAATGAGAAAAGTACCAGACCAAGGTTTCAAAACTGTAGTGCTGTCAGGTATGAATATTAATATCCACTTGAGATAAACAGTAGAGCAAGCCAACATTACCACTAGAGTTTGTGTCTCATCAGCTCAGAAGGGTAAGATGTACTAGAGAGGAAGTGGTAGCTGCTGCAGCATACCTAAACTCCGAATTTCCTGAGCAGAAGGTCCTTCTTAAAATACATGGAAAAACACCAGTATCTCACAAGGTACAGAATACTGCCAAAGCTGTAATGATATATATAGGTGGAATACAGAAAAATTGAGAAAGCAAGAACTAACCCAAACTTTTCTGAAGTTTCAGAAAGGTTTATTTTCACTCTAAATCAAAACTGTTTCTTATAATACGTCCAAACATGACACTGTTCTTGCGAGCTAACCTATTCCTCCCCTCTTGTAAAGATCCTCTCTTTGTCCTTAATGAACTGAAACTTGGTCTTACCTTCACAAGTTTTTAATAACTCTTCATCCGTATGTGAAGATGTTCTGTGTTTGGCCTGCTGACCTTCCTCTCCGCTTCTGACATAGCAAGTGGATTTAGCAATATAACTGAAGAATATTTTAAATTTGAATAATGCTTAGGCTACTGTCTGGTCCAAACCCCACAGAATACCATAGAATTCTTCTTAGGTGAGCAAAACCTTCCATCTTTCAATGTGAACATCTTATTTAACACATTAGAAATTATCTTCTTCCCAATTAAAGTGCAAGTTAAAAAAAAAAAAGAAAAAATTGAGGCATTATTACAGCTCAACAGTGTCTTATCTGTACCAGGGGAGCCATTGGGATATTCATCTTGATCAGAAAAAGAGATGGTACCAGAAAAAGACACTGAGAACACCTTTATCTTCCACCCCTCCCAACAGTAAGAAAACCAGAAAGCCACAGGTATGATCTTACAGCTATACCCATAGCTCAGGAACAGTGAATGTTATTCCTGGATTTCCATCCAGACTATTTGGAATGCTTTACTCCTCACCAATGATTAAAAGAACATTGAACTGTGAACTTTCAGGGACTCAATTTGTGAACGACAAAGACTCTACACTCTCCTACGTTATATTTTTCATCAGTATTAAAAGAAGCTGGTCCAGTGTCTGAGATGATGTAACTGTAATTTAGATCAGCTCATGATACCCATGTAAACCTTAATGTCGTCTGTTTCTGTAGATAGCAACTAGGTCTAGGGGACAGGAAAAAAAAAAGTAATAAAAACTTATTGTGTTTGAATCAACTGGATCCTGGACAGGGGTCCAAAATGTTTAACCTCATCTTATCTTTCAGTCTTTTAAAGTCTGCATACTGTTAATTATAATTTCAAATCTACCTTCATTTCTTAGGCTTTGCAAAAACTAAGCGTCTTGGGTCTATTATACCAACCTGAAATGACCCGAACTGACCTGAACTGACCAAGGAGATATTCTGCACCATACAACAGCGTTCTCAGCAATAAAACGGAGGTGGAGTCTTTCCAAGATACCTGTTGCTTGGAAACAGGCTGGGCATTGGTTTGTCGGTGAGAGGTGGTGAGAGAATGCCAGTGCATCACTTGTTGTTTCAACTGTGGAGGTTTTTCCTCTTCACTTATTAAACTATCTTTATGACCCACGTGCTTTTCTTGCTTTTGCCCTTCCAATTCTCTCCCTCATCTCACTGCAAGGAGAGCAAGGAAGCAGCTCACGTGTGCTTAGTTGCTGGCTGGGGTCAAACCATCACACCGGGTATTTATTCAGTGTCATTCAACTACTTGCCTCAAAGATCACTTTTGATTCTCCAAGAATTTTCATTTTCAGGACTCAGGGAATTATCTTTATGGATATCTCAAAAAATCTGATAGGATGACTTTTTAACTGCTTTTAAGATAAATATTTTACAGGGTCTCAAATAAGGTATAAATCACTGCAAAACTGATTCCGAACTGGTGAACTACTTCTGCCTAGGACTATTTTTTTTAGTTATTATTGGAAAATGAGCTTCAATTTTAATCTATTCCTGCCAACACTTTCCGGAAAATATTTAAAGTAAGTTAATAATTGAATCAGTACATGAAAAACATATTGTCTTTCAACAATATCTACGATTGACTTTCTTAAAATGCATGTCAGAAGAAATGATATTTAAATATTGTCAGGAACGTATAAATATTACTATGTATTTAATAGAACTATATTATTATTAGCATTCAAATCTAGTTCTTAGAAGTGCATTCTTAGCATTCAGACCTGATCAACTTGTTAATAATAGGGAGGTGAAAAGAAAATCCCATGACTTTTAAGTGACTGACTTGTTCTTTTAACATATCCAAGATGTCTGAGAAGTAGAATCAATGCAATGGCTCTATAACACAAGTGGAAAATCTGTATATAGGTCCCTTTGCTGACAGTATGCATTTATTTGAAAACTTCAATTAAGATTTTAATACGGAATAACAGATAAAATATTGTCATTTTTTAATGATGATGCATTTTCTGCTGTCCAAAAACTTGCCTCATCTTCAACAACTTAGGCTTGGGAAGGGTGTTCACTAGAGTGACTCACACATCACTCTGAAAGAAATTAGCTTCTACCAAGAAAGGAGTTGAGATATAAACTACTCAAAACAAAATTCTCAGATTTTACTTTGAAATCCTTAGCATATCTCTCTCTACATTCCTTTCAATTTAATTTTTATGTATGGGTATCTATACTGTTCCTGCTGGTTTACATTGTTCAGTCACACCTGTATGAGCTGTTTCTTTAATGAAATATAGTACCTTGAAAAACTTAAGGTCAGAGGGGAATTATTAAAGTAGAATTAAAAGAAGGATTTCACACACTGTTTGCAAGGCAGAGGATTCATTTTCTAGACTTTTCCTCCCTCTACAGACTTTTGTCTTTAATCCTTCATAAAGATTATTTGATTGGAATTATATTAAAAAGTGTAAACATTTGTTCTAACAACACACTTGAAACCATCACTGGAAAATGTATTAAACTGCTGTCAAGCTAGCCAACTGATGTTAAAAATCCTTCTTCTATTCAATGAGGGATGAGTTTCATCACAGTTTAGTTTTATGATGAAGGCTGAAGAAAGTGTATAAAAATTAACAGGAGTCTTAGGAAAAAATAAGATAACTAGCTTTAAAAGATTTTAAGAAAAATAAGATTTAAATTTCCAGTATTATCGAAGACATTTTAAATCTTAAAACTGGTAAGTTAATGATGCTCAGACACACAGAAGCAGTACATTTTAAAATAATATCAGCAAGAGCATTCACATCATCCAGTTTAAATAAGATTAAAAATCATCAGTGCTGTTTTGAAAACACATGTAATATCAGAGGAGACAAAACCATATCTAATGAACAATGAAAGTAGGATTAGACTGGAAAGTGGTCTAAGTTTACTCTTTATTTTTAAAAAAGAGACAAAATGTGAAATTGTGTGCAGAAGATAGTCTAGACATGCAGTTGGGCAAAATGTTGTCATGCCAAACTATCATACTAACACATCAACGATCCTTCTACTCCGAAATACCACCTCAAGGACTAGTAAGTACTGTAAATTGAAGAAATAGGATGCAGTAAAGCAAAGAAAAATTAAGCCCAAAACCCATTCTTGTTCTTATCATTCATTTGAACATTTTTGCTATGACATGCAAATTTTTATATTCACTTAACATTTTAAATGTATGTAGAATAATCGTGAAGGGTTTGAAAGTGGACAGTGCATATGTACACAATGAGCTGATAAGGGTTAATACGTTAGAAGCTTGGATACAGCTGAGGTGACATTTTAAAGTCAATCGTGATAAAAAGGAGCAAGAATAATAAGTTATGAACCGATAGCCCCAGCTTTACATACAGCCTTAAATTTTAAGAAGCATTAAAGGTTTTATATTTTTCTAGTTGGGACAGGTTAAAAGAACCTGAAGACCTTCTTTTTGAGGTGCTTAATATTTTTTAAATAAAACTTTCAAAATCAATTTTAGAAAAAAGAGTATCTCTTTGGAAAAAAATAAAAGGGAATAAATTAGTCTGGCAATTACAGAGATGAAAAAAAGTCATAAAAAATTAAATTAAAGGTACAGGATGCAAAAACAAATGTTATGATTTACCTGAAAGTAAACATGCAAACATATCACTTCTGTTGGAAAATAAATCCTGCAATTAACATGCACTACAGATATAAACATTACATTCTAGTAAACTGCCTATTTTATGTCTGATCCTCCTCTTTTTTTATAAAGTTCAAGAAATAATTTGATTCTTCGATATCAATAAAAACATGACAAGCCTCTAAAGATGCAAAGAAAATATTGACCAGTGTAAGATTTTAAAATTAAACCTTTACATTCCTAATTGGCTTTTCCAATGTGAAATTCTGCATGGAGACCAAGGGAATAAGAACAGAGCAAGGGTGTAAGGATTCATTACATTATGTTTGAAGAAAACAAGTGTATGTATCCCTGTTACAAAAGGAGAGAATTAATATACCTAGTAGACTGAGAAACTGAAAGACTTAAAAGAATTACTGTCTTAACAATGCCCAGAACAGTGTCTGCACACGTCATTTGCCGTATTATCGACTGTCTTTATTGGAGTGAAACGAAAGGGAACAATTTGACACAATCCATTTGGGACTTGCACAACCTCAGAAAGTAATAGCTAAATGTGCCATTAACCTGTGAGTAATGGCTGTTGATTAAAATCTGTTTTGTATGCAGGAATAAAGAATGTTTTTTGTTGTAAGTTCATCTTCAATAAGGTTTCTGGATCTGTCTTCACCGTCAAGTCAGGCAACTGTGAATTCAATGCTTCTGAAAGCAGTTCCTACCATATATGAAATAGGCGTTTTTATCATATGGAGATAAAATGCCAGTCAATAGACTCAAATAGCATTGACCTGAATATATGAACCTAAAGTTTTAGACGAGAAATTGTTCCTTTTGTTCCCAGCACAACAATATGAAAATTTACATGGGGAAAAACATTATGATATGCTGGCTTTCAACTGCATTTCTGAGATAACTGCTTATGGTAATCATATTACGAATTATGTCATATCCCTGAAACACCAACATAATATGAATGAAAGACAGGGCAAAACCAATGCCTTTATGCAAATTTAAAAACAGAATAGGAATTTCAAAGTTTAAAAGTTTAAGATCTTACTTAAAAATTAAAACATTTTATGTCTTTGTTCTAATTATTTTAAAAAGGCACACACACACACACAAAGCTAGAAAGAAAATTAGTTAGCAGTCGTTTCTTTTTCAAAGAATCACAGAATGACTTGGTCTGGAAGGGACCATGAGAATCATCCAATCCAGCTCGTATCTTTGCATAAAACAATCCCAACTTTCACACCATGTGTCTGAGGGCATTGTCCAAATACTTCTTGAATATCCTTAGGCTTAGCACCATGACTGCTTCCCTGGGGAGCTGTTCCAGTGCTCCACCACCCTCTGAGTGAAGAACCTTTTCCTAATATCAAACCTAAACCTCCCTGACACATCTTCTTGCCATTCTCTCAAGTCCTATCGTTGATCACCAGAGAGAAGAGATTGAATTTTGAAGATATTAGTATTACAAGTGATGTCACTTTCAGCAAGGTGATTCTGACAAGCAATTGCCTCAGAAGCATCCCTTGCAATTTGAATTTGCATTATAATTAAAAGTTTCAGTTTCTTCACTATAAACATTATTTCTGGTGCTTTAAACTTCTGGAAAAACAAGTGAAAGAGAACAAAAAACATACTTCTGAATCTGGTGTGAAATGAAAACTCAAAGTTCAGATACAAATCTGGAAAATTTTAAGCTAGCGCTCAAAGGTAAATCATGGTTCTGTGCAGGAGTTTATATTTTGCAAACTTTAAAAATCAATATTACAGGTAAATACCATAAATTCACCTGGGATCATAACTATCAGTAAGACATTCCTGTGACATTTTTGCTGAATTTGAACTAGTATCAGAATATGGTATTTTTCAAGTTAATATTTCATCTGGAGGCAAAATAAGATGGGGTCAAATATTATCTGGACACCCTCTCAGAACTCAGAGAGTTCAGATTTCCAGTGGTTTCCTCTAAGTCAAATCTAGTAGCAGTTTTTAAGGTTATGTTCCATGAGCAGAGACCTCTGATGCCATTTGATATTCCCTAGATTATTCCAAGTAGCCTCCTACTGACAGTCCAGAAGGGAAAGCAGGTAATTCGTAGGTTTTATGTCATATTTGCTGGCTTCTTATAGATATTTCAGATACCTCAGGGCTTCTCAGATGCCACTAAGTGTTTTTACATCTGGGGAACTAATATGACACTTATTGCTTCTCTCTCTGTAATCAGTTCTGAAAGAGGAAGCAAAGCACGTCTGAGCAATAAGCAACTGCGGCGATCTAGAAGCTTTTACGACTCTTTTATTCCCTTTCGGTTCAGAATTTATTCAATACCGTTACGTTAAAAATCTTGTTGAGTGGGAAAGAAGACACATGTCTTACGTATAAATCCAGTAATACATTATTAGTGCAGCAGCTATTTTAACAATTTGATACAGGAAGGATTATTTGTCCAGGCTAAATTATCACAGAAAAAGAAATAACAGTTTTCTACAGGAAAAAAAAGTCTCAGTAGTAACAGTAACACAATTAAATGTTACAGACACGTTAGACTTTTCCAGGTGTTATCCCTCCTCCTTGCACCTCTGAGCCCTGGGATCAATTTCATTCTGCTGGTGGTGAAGGAGGTGCTACAGTGAGTCGTCAACAGCAGGAACCCTTCACTGGGAGGAATATGGTTGGTGTTCATGTTAAGGATTTCTTCTTCCTTACTCTGGGATTCACTAAGAATAATTTTTATGTTTGCTAAAACAATTTAACAACTTTATCTTCGTTGGTCCAAATCTGAATACAATATCTATGATAGCTTTAGGTATGTTAGATCCTAATTCTTTGTTCTTTTTTTACCCTCAAAATGAAATTTGTCCAACTCCAGATATGCATTTCTATAACTGACTGTACTTGAGTGATTTACAGCCATGGGGCTCCAGTGCCAACCCATACTCCATTCCTTATCATCTCTCTCCTGGGCTGTACTGTGCTGCATTCCCACTTTTCAAGACTTCAATTATCAGACCAGCTCTTTATTTCTGTGCTCTACATCATTAACTTAGAACCATAAATATCTCATACTGCATAGAAAAACTACTTCTCATTACTATCTTTATAAAACTATGATAGTATCATGATAAGGGAAACAAATTAGCCGTGGCCATCTGATCAGAACTAAAATTGCTCTTACAGCTAAACCAAGCAAAAACAAAGCTGCAGGCAAGTCAAGAAAAGTTCAGACAACGTAATCCTGACAAACTTCAGTCCTAAGACCTTGCAAGCTTATTGCAAAGCATGTGGCCTTTATTAGATATGGATATGTTGTGTTATAGGTTACAGGTTTATAGCACTTGCAGAGAAGGAAATATATATCACATCAGTTTTTCACTCATGAAACTTCCTCTAATACAAATAAAAGTAAAATTTTCATATTTTTTAAAAAAAAAAAAGTAGTGAATTTCATATTTACGACTGGACTTGAAATAACTCATTAAAGAGAAGCAAATATCCAGACCATGGATCCAGCATCAGAACAGACAGCTAAGACTGGACTGAGTCTACCGTCAAAACAGATAAGACTTTGAGATGGCTACTGTAAAAGCATTAGATATGCTAATTTTATTTGTTTACTGTGTTTGTTTGTTTGTTTGTTTTGCCTCAGTTGTATGTAGGGAGCTGTATGTAGGGAGTAATCTTCTGGCAGGCTGTGAAACCAGTCTGTATAACTTACTTGAGATGAAGCACTGTGTCTTAGTTTAGATGAAAACTAAGATATGTTATCAGATATTAAAGATCTTTAATCAGGAAAAAAAAAAAATTGAATAGAAGAGATAACAGTTCTTAGCTACAAATATATGTGTATACAAAACAGGATCAACACTAATCACAACTAAAACCTAAAAGTCTTAAGAAATAGATTGAGTCCTGTACCCAAAATCTTGCGATGCAGGTCTCTTTAAGAGCTGGCGAGCAGTCGCTGCCCTGCACGGGGAAAGCGCGGCCCCCCCGCAGCCGGGGAAGGGCGGGGGAGGGAGATGGAAACTTAGTGCGAGTTCTGCCGGAGTTGTGGAAGATTCAGATGACCCGTGATCTTTCCTTCAGAGATTGCAAACCGCATGCACTCAGGGACTGCCGCTGCCGTTGTCGCCACTGCCGTCCGAGAGGAAAACGGATGTCCGGTCACGACCTCTGTCCCGGTTTCCCCGGAAACGTCCTCCCCCCATCCCCCCTCGCGTCTGTTGAAATTCCCTTTATTGGCAAAAGGAAGAAAAATTCCTCGGAAAAATCCCAAACCACAACATTATCCACCCCGAATTTTTCTTCCATGCCAACAATCAGACTTAAATTTATACATACATATTTTCAACTATATACATATACAGATAGTCACATAGAATATGAACAACTCATCCAAAGATAAGGTCCCCTTGAGGTATACATCGTGTTTTTCCATCTTCCTGCATCACCCACCAAGTGCAACCAGATCCTTGAGCAAAGACAATCCCACGAATGGGCTTGCCTTTACTCGAGACAGGTTTAACCCAAACAGTTTTCCCTAACATACCTCTCAGGTGGATCACAGGGACTCCATCTACAGTATGAAGGAATTCTGACTGGGCAGGGCCGGCTCGATTGACTGAGCCTCTAGTGTTGACCAACCATGTAGCCTTTGCTAAATGTTGGTCCCAATGTTTGAAAGTCCCCCCACCCAATGCCTTCAAAGTGGTTTTCAACAGTCCATTACACCGTTCAACCTTCCCAGCAGCTGGTGCATGGTAGGGGATATGGTACACCCACTCAATGCCGTGCTCCTTTGCCCACGTGGTAACTAAACTATTCTTGAAATGAGTTCCATTATCTGACTCAATCCGTTCTGGAGTGCCATGTCGCCACAAGACTTGCTTTTCCAGACCTAGAATGGTGTTCCGAGCAGTGGCGTGAGGAACTGGGTATGTCTCCAGCCATCCAGTAGTTGCTTCCACCATGGTGAGCACATAGCGCTTACCTTGG
This sequence comes from Neomorphus geoffroyi, assembly GCA_033558235.1. Lineage (NCBI taxonomy): Eukaryota > Metazoa > Chordata > Aves > Cuculiformes > Neomorphidae > Neomorphus > Neomorphus geoffroyi. The sequence goes on from JAUMJM010000005.1 coordinate 1,500,185, forward strand.
CGGGTCTGCGGCAGAGTGATATAATCAACCTGCCAGGCCTCTCCATATTTATACTTATCCCAACGTCCACCATACCATAAGGGTTTCACTCTCTTAGCCTGTTTGATGGCAGCACATGTCTCACAATCATGGATAACCTGGGAGATAATGTCCATGGTTAAATCCACCCCTCGGTCTCGTGCCCATCTATAAGTGGCATCTCTGCCCTGATGGCCTGAGGCATCATGGGCCCATCGAGCCAGAAACAACTCTCCTTTATGCTGCCAATCCAGATCTATCGGTGACACCTTGACTTGTGCAGCTCGGTCTGCCTGTTCGTTGTTGCGATGTTCCTCGTTGGCTCGATCCTTGGGCACGTGTGCATCCACATGGCGGACTCTCACAATCAGCTTCTCCGCACGGGTGGCAATATCTTGCCATATGTCTGCAGCCCAGATGGGTTTCCCTCTGCGTTCCCAGTTGGCTTTCTTCCATCGGTCTAACCATCCCCACAATGCATTGGCCACCATCCAAGAGTCAGTGTAGAGGTAAAGCTTTGGCCACTTCTCTCGTTCAGCAATGTCCAGAGCCAATTGGACAGCTTTGAGTTCTGCAAATTGACTTGATCCACCTTTTCCCTCAATAGCTTCTGCAACTTGTCGTGTGGGGCTCCACACGGCTGCTTTCCATCTTCGATTTGTCCCCACAATGCGGCAGGAACCATCTGTAAAAAGGGCATAGCGTACTTCTTCTTTTGGCAACTGATTGTATGGTGGCGCTTCCTCTGCACGTGTTACCTGTTCTTCTTCCTCTTCATCTGCTAAACCAAAGTTCTCACCTTCAGGCCAGTTCGTGATGATTTCCAGGATCCCAGGGCGATTTGGTTTCCCAATACGGGCGCGTTGTGTGATAAGAGCAGCCCATTTGCTCCAGGTAGCATCAGTAGCGTGATGTGTGGGGGCAGCCCGCCCACTGAACATCCACCTTAGCACTGGTAATCGGGGTGCCAGGAGGAGCTGAGTTTCTGTTCCAATTACCTCTGAGGCAGCTTGAACTCCTTCATAAGCAGCTAAGATCTCTTTCTCTGTTGGAGTGTATTTGGCTTCAGATCCCCTGTAGCCTCGACTCCAGAATCCAAGTGGTCGGCCTCGAGATTCGCCAGGCATTTTCTGCCAAAGACTCCATGAAAGACCGTTATTCCCGGCTGAAGAGTAGAGCACGTTCTTCACGTCTGGTCCTGTCCTGACCGGTCCAAGGGCTACAGCATGAGCAATCTCCCGCTTAATCTGCTCAAAAGCTTGCTGTTGTTCAGGGCCCCAGTGGAAATCATTCTTCTTGCGGGTTACCAAGTAGAGAGGGCTTACGATCTGACTGTATTCCGGGATATGCATCCTCCAGAAACCTATGGCACCCAAGAATGCTTGTGTTTCCTTCTTGCTGGTCGGTGGAGACATTGCTGTGATCTTGTTGATAACTTCTGTTGGAATCTGGCGACGTCCGTCTTGCCACTTCACTCCCAGGAACTGTATTTCTTGGGCAGGTCCCTTAACTTTACTCTTGTTTGATTGCAAACCCAGCTTCCAAGAGAATCTGGATGATCTTCTTTCCTTTCTCAAAAACCTCTTCTGCTGTGTCCCCCCACACAATGATGTCGTCGATATACTGCAGATGTTCTGGAGCCTCACCTTTCTCTAGTGCTTCTTGAATTAGTCCATGACAGATGGTGGGACTATGTTTCCACCCCTGGGGCAATCGGTTCCAGGTGTATTGCACGCCCCTCCAGGTGAAGGCGAACTGTGGCCTGCACTCTGCAGCTAGAGGAATGGAGAAGAACGCATTAGCAATATCAATAGTGGCGTACCACTTCGCTGCCTTGGATTCCAGTTCATACTGAAGTTCTAACATGTCTGGCACAGCGGCGCTTAGCGGTGGAGTAACCTCATTCAAGCCACGATAGTCCACAGTTAATCTCCATCCTCCATCAGACTTACGCACAGGCCAAATGGGGCTGTTGAAGGGTGAGTGAGTCTTACTAATCACCCCTTGGTGCTCCAGTTCTCGGATCATCTTATGGATGGGAACCACAGAGTCACGGTTCGTTCGGTATTGTCGATGATGCACTGTTGTGGTGGCAATTGGCACCCGTTGTTCCTCAACCTTCAACAATCCGACAGCAGAAGGACTCTCAGAGAGACCCGGCAGTGACTTTAGCTGTTTAATCTCTTCTGTCTCTACAGCAGCTATTCCAAAAGCCCATCTATGTCCCTTTGGATCCTTGAAATAGCCATTTCTGAGGTAGTCAATTCCCAGGATACATGGGGCGGCCGGACCAGTAACAATGGGGTGTTTTTGCCAGTCTTTCCCGGTCAAGCTCACTTCAGCTTCCAACACAGTCAGCTCTTGAGATCCCCCAGTCACCCCAGAAATAGCAACAGTTTCCGGGCCCACATGTCCTGATGGCATTAACGTACATTGAGCGCCAGTATCAACTAAAGCCTCGTATTTTTGTGGGTCTGATGTGCCAGGCCACCGGATCCACACAGTCCAATAGACACGGTTGTCCCGTGCCTCTACCTGGCCAGAGGCAGGGCCCCTCTAACAGCCATTGCAGTGACAACAACTCTTTAGTGATGGGTACATTTTGGAGGTTCCCTCTAATGAGTCAGATCCTTGGGAGACTGGCACTGCACTTACTTTTGCTGATTTTCTTTTCTCGTTCTCCTTCAATTCTTGTACCCGGTCTGCCAGGGCATGGGTAGGTTTCCTGTCCCACCGTCTCATATCTTCTCCATGGTCAACCAAGAAATACCATAGATCCATCCGTGAAGTCTGTTCTCTTCCCCTAGCCGGGAGGTGTCCACCTCTGGACCCAGAGGCTTTAATTCGCACTGGTGCCACTTGAAGATTTTGAAGAGTTTCCATAATCTCCTTTTGCTGCTTGTCCATCCTCTTATCCATCCTCTCAATTGCTGTTTCTACCGCAGCGATACGTTCCTGCATCGGGCCATGGACCATCTTCGCATATGTCCTGAGTTTATCTGCTGCGACACCCACCAAATCTTGATCTGGCTCCGAATACATGGACGCCACATAATGGGAGAATGCACCTGGTGCACCACAGGAAAGCTTCCACCACATTTCTGGTGTGCATCTAACCTTGTCTGGGTCGGTGAGGGGTTGCCCATCTCTTCCATAAAGTATTTCTAGCAGTGCCATTTCCCTCAGGCGTAAAATCGCGTCTTCCACAGTCTTCCAAGCTGTCTTAAGATGATGTGCCTGCAGGATATCTTTGTGAGGGAATCTCTCTCTCACACTGCCTAGAACTCGTGCCCAGAATGAAAGGGGTCTTGATTCCCTCACAAATACCTGTTCAATACCTGTATCTCGGGCCAGAGCCTTTAAATACTTGGCTTCAGAACCATCAAGTTGCAAACTGTCACCCATAAGATCCCACACTCGGATCATCCAAGTCAGGATAGGCTCATCTGCATGTCGAGTAACGTCCTTTCGCAAGCCACGAAGGTTGTCATATGAGAGCAATTCAGTAACGATCTCTGGTTCTGGATCTGCAGTATGTGAAGGACCCGCTTCCGCTTCCCCGTCATCATCAACTGGACGAACCGATTTGGTCTTGTATTTCCTTTTCTGGATAGGGGCAACTTTCATTGGCTCAGACTGTTCCTCTGATTTATCCACATCTTGAGCTACAACTTTCATCGGCTCAGACTGTTCCTCTGGTTTATCCACATCCTGAGCTACCATAGCATCAGGTGTCTTACTCTCTCTCTTCTTTTTTCTCTTGCCTTGCTTTTGGTTGCATTCCTGACCACCCCTATTCCTGGCTTCATACATAAGATAGATCATAATTAAACCAACTTGCAGACAATTTACCAAAGGTAGAATATTCCTGGAATCTAGCAAAAGGTTAAGTTTCTCAAAAGCTGTTCTAGCAAACCTAAAAGGTGACTGATTAACAGGCTGAAAAGAAACACTCTCCTGTGTCCCTCCCTGAGAGTAGGTAACATTATCACTAGGTCCCCAGATGTAACAGCTTGGGCTGGTGCAGGAGTACAACCTTAAGAACACATCCCAAATGAAACCCATAGACACTGAATCCATAACACTATAGACCCAAAATAAGAACTCGATAACGATCACAGCTATCTGAGTTCTACTGGCTGCTGCACTCAGATGAATTAAGCCAGCCAGACCTTTCGGCATAGTTCTGTACCAACAGAAAGCAAATATGTAGTACAGCATGGTCCATATGGACTCGAAACTCACAACAAACATCATGATGCCAGAACTGTTATCCTTCTTTGCTCTCGTGCCCCACGTTGGGCGCCAAAAGATGTCTTAGTTTAGATGAAAACTAAGATATGTTATCAGATATTAAAGATCTTTAATCAGGAAAAAAAAAAAATTGAATAGAAGAGATAACAGTTCTTAGCTACAAATATATGTGTATACAAAACAGGATCAACACTAATCACAACTAAAACCTAAAAGTCTTAAGAAATAGATTGAGTCCTGTACCCAAAATCTTGCGATGCAGGTCTCTTTAAGAGCTGGCGAGCAGTCGCTGCCCTGCACGGGGAAAGCGCGGCCCCCCCGCAGCCGGGGAAGGGCGGGGGAGGGAGATGGAAACTTAGTGCGAGTTCTGCCGGAGTTGTGGAAGATTCAGATGACCCGTGATCTTTCCTTCAGAGATTGCAAACCGCATGCACTCAGGGACTGCCGCTGCCGTTGTCGCCACTGCCGTCCGAGAGGAAAACGGATGTCCGGTCACGACCTCTGTCCCGGTTTCCCCGGAAACGTCCTCCCCCCATCCCCCCTCGCGTCTGTTGAAATTCCCTTTATTGGCAAAAGGAAGAAAAATTCCTCGGAAAAATCCCAAACCACAACACACTGTAATAGTTTTTAAAGTTTATATTGATTATGTTCATTAAAGATGCCAATGGCAGGAGGTCAGAATATGGCTTAAAGTAATGATTTACTTATTTCTGAGATATGTAAAGATCTTTTACATAAAAAAATCAGTGGCTGGTTTGTTTTTTGTTTTTTTTTTTTCCTTCTAATTTGTGGTCATTTAATGGGAAATCTTGACTTGTTTTGCTATTGTATTTTTGAAGCCTTAAGCAACAAATCCAGTATTGTGTTAAGACTACTGAGTGGAGGGCACTGGACATCTCAGGAGCAATTTCTTTATCGAAATTTCCCTGAATGGTCTCAGGGAAAATGGCTTAGTAGATGTGGGATATATCTATCAAAACTCACTGGTATGAAAGGACAGTAGACATGATTACATGTTATTTTTCTCTACCTTTATAATCCTCTTTTCACAAGTAAGTAATGAAATAAGAGTTTCTTGAGTATTCCATTCACAGAAGGAATTCTGGCAAAACCTTGCATAAACATGTCAGAATACAGATGGTATTATAGCTCCAAACGTTTCCAGCTTTGCTTACAACACAAAGCCTGAAGCAGACTTCAGGACAGGCTTACAATAGGTAAATCTTGGCTGGGTTTAAGTTGATGAATAAAGACAGACCAGGGATTAATCCCTCGTCCTGAAGTTGTCTGGAAGAATCTTGTTTTATACCCACACAGACTCACTAGATCATATTCTTCTCAGAGAGATCTAGTTGGAATAAACCAAACCTGAGCTATGGACCAACACAACAATTAAGCAGAGTGAACAAGAACACTTTATGTACTGCATGCATTGCATGCCAGGGACTGAGTTTTGGCCTTAAGCGCGAGTAGCATGGCATGGCAAGAAGTAGACTTAACTCTCCTACCATTCCAATCAGGCTAGCTGCAATGTATTGACTGTTGCAAATAGTCCTTAGCCCATATGAACGACCAAATCATGACCAAGCACAGTTGTAGAGTGGTGGCTGGCACAGGCTAAGTGATGGGATGTATTTCCCTAATATTTTAACACTGTCAGTTTAAAAATTGTATGCCTGTACCCATGACATATCCCTTTTAACTTTCCTGGAATAGGTATAGACTTTTAGATTTGACGTTCAAGGTTTCTCTTTACCCTTCTTTAATTTTTTCAAACTACATGTACATTGAGACCCATATACTTTGTGCGTTGTTCTCTTTTGAATTGTTTGTAGCTTGGCTTAAAATGTTCACACTATGCTTAGAAAAAGACAAACTGTGACTGCATATGACAGTCAATTTTTACAGACTTAGCAGATTGTAAAACTGAACACTTGGATGCATGTTAAGATACTGAGTATGTCAAGAGTCTAGCTTCTAAAAGGGATCAAATCTATTTCTTAAATGGAGACCAAGCTCAGAGATAAACAATAAATCAAGCTTTAGACTCACAGGTGACTGACAGTACAAGAATTTTTCTGTGTTTAACCTTTGATTAAAACAGAAAAGTTTTCAACAGTGTGGTTAGAACTCTAACGTGAGCACAGTACTCATTTGCTTCAAATGGATGACTGATGATCCAGTTGTGGTCTCTCCGCTTTCAAAGATGTTTTTCGGCATCATAAAGGCATCGTGTGGCTTTTCAGACATCTGGTAACAGCTGATCGTATTCAGGAAAAGGGCAGCAGGACTTCTGTCTGGTCAGATTGCAACACAGGACTAAAGCAGCAATGAAGAATCTTGCATTTTACTTGACTCTGTCGAGTATTATTAGCTGCCTCCTTTCAGGAGCATTCAAGTATTAAATGAAAACCAGAGCCCATTTATGAATACATTGTTCCAGTTCTATATATGCTGTACAATTAAAGAGCCATTACGCTAGCAACTGATTACCTAAAATGACTGCAGCCAACCATAAGGGAACACACAAAAATGTATTCAACATTTGTTTAGTAATTTAGAAATTAATAAAAAAATAGAGACCAACAAAGTCTAAAGGTGAAAAGAAGGTCAAATTTCAGTAGATTTTATGGATTAGATTTCATTTACTGTTACGGGGCACACTCTCATGAAATGTGCTATATAGAAAAAGAATTAAACAAAGCTAGAATGGCTCAGGGACCTCCTAAGGCTCTTAAAGTAATGTTTTAAAATTATGTCTGGAAAGGGTAGTATGGGACTCAGAGTATACCTGTAGGATGTGGCAAATTTAGGCCTAATAGGTCTAAATGTAAGCAAGTCAGTGCAGATAATGTATCTGCCTTCTGGACATGTGTTAGTAACAGATTTTCTAATGTATGGATAATGTAAATATGTGTAAGGTTAATAAAAAGAATAAAATTAAGAAGCTGAATATAACTATTAAGAGCATATCAGATGAAATTACATACCATCTGTCATTTCAAGAGCAAAATATTTTCTAGTCATTATACTGGCTATGCTTGGAAAATTAGGGCTTAAACTTTCTTAGCATTTAAACAAATCGGGCACCAGTCCTCCACTGCCCCCAAATACTTTTCTCACAACCCTATGACAAATTGTGGTGACTTAATAAACTGTGACTCTGAAAGCACTTTGCGAATCTCTGGTTTACTGCCCAGTCTTAAATTAATTTAATTTTTTTAAAATAACTTCTACCCATTTGAGCACTAAATACAGATATAAATGTTGCATTTAGTATAAATATAGAAGAGACTAGAAAATTAATTTTGTACTTTACAAAATCACAAAGATCAATTTCAAAGGAAGGATATTTTCATTAAGTACTGAACTGTATTTCTGTGAAAACATGAGTCACTCTACAAATTGTATGGAACTCTGGGAGCTAATCTCACATTCAAGGAGGCTTAAACAGTTGTAGCCACTTTAGTATGGAGAATTCTGCTGAAAAAGTTTGGTGCTGTGTTGGGTTTTTTTTGTTGGTTTGTTGGGGGTTTTTTTTGTTGTTTTTTTTTTTGGGGGGGGGTGGTTTTGTTTGTTTGCTTGTTTGTAATTTAATTTACTGATAGATATAAAAAATCATACTTATTGAGTATGCAAGTAATTTAGGGACTGGTCCAACCCTCAGCTAAGCCAAAAAAATTTTTTCTACTCTTTTCAGTAGCATAAGATTGAGGATATTGCATTTAATGTACAATAGGAATTAAAGCACAGTCTTAGCATTTCAATACAGGCTCCAGCTGTGAAAGGCATTGTGTTGGTTCACTGCATCCTTTAAGTTCCTTTACATGACTCTGAATAGAATGCACATTTATCTTTGTTGACCAGCAATTCCACCTAATACTCTAAGAGCAGAAATGGATCAGTATTAAAAATGCACTGCTGATATAAAATCGTCCCCGTTTCTGGAAATTTTAATTAATAGAGAGTACAACCTTTGCTTCATGCCCTCGGAATTACTTTTAGCCATATGAGGTTGTATTAAGTCATCAAAGAGTCCATGGGAAAACTGAAAATTATAGAAAAACCTAAACTGCATACATACATCATTACTAGTGTACAGTAGTAATTCTGATTAAACTGCAATGGGTTAAGTACATTGTCAGTTTTTAAGGAGAAGTTTTTAAGGAGATGTGCCATCTTCCATTAATCACCTGGAATTGCCAGAAAAATTAGACCTTTTTTGGGGGCATGCAAATCCTACTTACTAGCCTTGTCCTGTCCTTGTTATAAAGAATAATTCATCCTGGAGAGCTCCAAAAATATATACATAGATGTGAAGATATTCTGTTAGTGGCTAAGAGATTACTGAAGTGTATTTTTATCCTTTAAGACTCCCAATATGCTTATACTTTTTTTCATGCTCCATGCACATTATTTCCCACAGCGTATTCTTTCCAAGTACCTGGCTGCCTGATATTCAGAATATTTTCTTGAAGGTAATTGAGCTAAATTTAAAAAAAAAAAAAAAAAAAGAAAAAAGGAAATGAAAAATAGCATTAGTCCATTTTCAAAGAAATAACTTTCTTGTTTTGAAAATTTGACAACTTTTAAAGTTATCCATACATGACAGTAAGTTTCTTGAGAATTCACATCTTCAAAAAATTCCTTGAATTGATACAAAGTTAGTGAGAAGTAAAGAAACAGAATCAATTGGTGGGCAATATATAGAAGGAAAAGAATGAGAGTGTAAGCTGTGGAATTAACTCCTTTGCTCTACTTTTGTAACCTGTACTGTGACTGAACGCTGATAGATAGTTACTACCAGATTAAATAGGTAATTCAAGTATTATATTACAAAATTTTCAGTGCTTTAGGAGCAATGTGTTGTAAATGAAGGAGATATTTTAGAGGAAGGGCAATAAATCTGTTCCCCAGTGGTGGAATATGATATCCAGAGTAGAAACTTTCCAAGAATTTTTCTGTAAGCAGTTGTGCCATCTCACTGATTTAAGAAGACTGTATTTGAAACTGATTAAGCAGTCAGATTACTTAGCATAGAACTCTTAATCAGAAACATATCTCTTCATCTTTATTCTGCAATTATGCTAAAGTAAGAAATTTCAGACCAATTGAAAGCAAAAGGAGTTCAAAAGAAGTTCAATATTTAATTACTGGTATGATACAAAATTATAGAATACTAGGTTGGGATGGACAACAAGAACTGTCTAGTACAACCTTTCCTGGCAAAAACACGGTCCAGACAAGATGGCCCAGCACTCTGTCCAGCTAAATCTTAAAAATGTCCAATATTGGAAAATCCAACTTTTTTCTGGTAGATTATTCCAATGGCTGATTGTTCTCATTTAGAATTTTTTCCTCTTGAGTGTCTCCCAAGGAGTAACTTGTACCCGTTGCCCCTCATCTTTTCCATGTGACTTATTTTTAAAAGGGAGTTTCCATCTTCTTTGTAGCCACCCTCTAAGTACTGGAACATGATGATAAGGTCTCCCCTAAGTTTTCTTTTCTCGAGACTGAACAAACCCAGTTGTCTCAGTTTTTCTTTATAAGGCAGGTTTCCAGTCCTTTGATCATCCTTGTGACCTTTCTTTGGACCTTCTCCAGTCTGTCCACATATTTTTATGAATGGGGGGCCAAAAATGAACACAGTATTCCAGATATGATCTGACAAGTGCTAAGTAGAGTGGGATAATGACTTCTTTATCTCTGCCAGTGATGCTCTTGTTGATGCATCCTGTTCACTTTCTTTGTTGGAGCAGCACACTGTTCGTTTATGTTGACCTTGCCATCCACCAAAACACCCAGATCCCTTTCCAGAGAGCTGCTTCCCATATAAGTAGCTCCTGCACCTCCTGGAATATATTTTCTCAGGTGCAAGACCTTACCTTTGTCCTGGTTGAACTTTGTAGAGGTTCTTGTTAGTCCACTCTTCCTGTTTATCCAGTCTTCCTGCAGTGTGACTCTCCTTTCGGAAGAGTCCGCTTCCCTACACAGTTCGGTATCATCAGCAAACTTCATCAAAATGCACTTAATCCCATCATCCAGATCATTTATGAAGGTACTAAACAACATTAGGTCCAATATTGATCACTAGCAGATCCCACTTGTGATAGGTTGCCAGTTTGAAAAGCAGCTATTTACCACTATTGTCTAGGTGCTGCCTGTCAGCCTGTTCCCTATGCATTGCACGAACCACTTGTATAGACCCTCACACATGAATTTTCTAGGAGGAAGTGGTGGGAAACTCTATCAAAATCCTTGGGGAAATCCAGGTAGACAATGTTTACCACTTACCCCACATCAACCAAGCAGGTTACTTTGTCATAGAAGGTGATCAGGTTTGCCAAGCATTATTTGCCCTTAATGAATCTGTAGGTTTTTCCCAATCCTGTGCTTTGTTTGACTTCTGATAACCCCTAGGAAGACTCATTCCATAACTTTCCCAGGGACTGAAGTAAGACTGATGGGCCTATAATTTCCTGGATCTCCCTTTAAGCGTTTCTTGCAGGCAGGTTGACATTAGTTTTCTTCTGGTCTTCTTGGACAACCCCAGTCTCCAGGGAGTCTCAAAGATTATGGAGAGTGACCTCACAACATCAGCTAGCTTTCTGAACACTTTCGGGTGGATATTGTCAGGGCTCATTAATCTGCAGGGGACAATGGTTCCTTCACTTATTTTGGATTTGTGTTTAGAACAACCTGGGTTTTTGTTCCCAGGGCCTCAGGTCCAATAGTGCTGGTAAAGACAGAGGAGAAGAAAGTGTTGAGAACCTCTGGCTTTTCAGAGTTACTGATGGCTAATTCACCTCTCCTGTTTAACAGCAGACCTAGATTTTCCTTCTGTTTATATTTGTTGTTTATGTGCCTTCAGAACCTCTTCTTGTATCTTTTGACATCTCTGGCCAATTTCAATTTAAGCAGAGGGTTGGTTTCTTTTTCTAACTGCATCTCTGCACACCCTGGCAATGCTTTTGTAGTTTTCAAAGGATATTCCTCTGCATTTCCATCTCCAATACATTTCTGTTTTGGTTTTGAGCAGACTCAGAGGCTCACAGTTAAGCCAAGGAGATGTCTTGATCCACCAACTTCTTTTGCCTTTAAAGAGGATGAACTGTTCTTCTTCTTCCAGGGGAGTGTTCCTGAAAAAGTCGGACCACTTGCGAGCTCCTTTGTCTTCCATGGAATCTTCCCATTGGATTATTTGCTACTGAGCTCTGAGAGAGTTGAAATTTGCTCTTCTAAAATCTAAAGCTTTTGTCTCAGGGCTAACCTTCAATATATTCCCATACTCCACAGTATTGTGATCACTGCAGCCAAAGCTATCACTTATTACAATATTACAAAGCCGATTTTCTTTATTTGTCAGCAGCAAGTGCCTCATTCCTGGTTGACACATCTAACATTTGTACGAGGAAGCAGTCCTATACACATTCCAGTAACGTAATAGATAGCATGTGACCTGCTTTATTTTTCTTCTCACAAATGTCTGGGTAGCAGAATTCACCCATAAGAACCAGGTTCTGTTGACCCAAATCTTACTTAAGTGACCCCAATACTGCTTTATTGGCATTATCATCTTGGTTTGGAGGTTAGTAGCAAATCTCCAGTAGCAGGTTTCCTCCACAGGATCATGGCTGTGAAACCACTGCTCGATCTCTGTCTCCACTTTCTAATACTGTGCAATCTTCTATCTGTTTTCTGCACCCCAGCCAACTGAACGCAATGGATGATAATTCAGTTGTGCACATGTTTTGCAGGTACTTAATTTTTCTTCAGGAGAAGAGTCCAGGCATTAATTGCAACCTGCCATCTGTACTGAAGTCTCTTTCCTTACCAGTTCCATATGGATGAAATTGTCATACATCTCAGGGACTTTCTCTGTAGAAAGACTGATTTTAACTGAGGCGAGTGTCCACCATTATGGCAGAGGCCCAGAGCACTTCCCTGGGCTGCAGGCAGAGTGCAAGGTCCTTCTCACGCGCCCTTCTGTGCTAAGTGCTGCACCTCTTGATCCCTGCTTGCACACCCTAGTTGTGGTGCTCCTGGCTCTCCCTATGGCCATTTAAATCTCCCATGGTTTCTTCTGGCAGGGATCTCCACTCTTCCTCGAGTTTCCCCAACTCTGGGTATCCCCTACGTATTTAGATCTAGTACTCAGCCACAAAATTTACTGTTGCTGCGCTTGCATGCCTAAAGGCTTTTCTATTCAAATGGGAAAATCAAACTTTGTACCTATATAAAAATAAATACTTCTTTTTAGAAGTATTAGAAGGCTTTCAAAAATCAATATTATAGCAAATTTTAAGAATATTACACATTAATGGTGTTCGAAGGCTGTAAGCTTCCTTTTTGAAAATAAATCCAAGTGAAAAAAGAACACTATATGAGCAGTTAAAAAAAAATATGGAAAAAATAAACAATAATATTACTCAGGCTGTCCCCAGATTTTAGTCAGGCAGGGGTTGGTCTCTTCTCTCAGAGAACTGGTGATGGAACAAGAGGACATGGTCCCAAGCTGAGTCAGGGTAAGTTTAGGCTTGATATTAGGAAAAAAATCTTCACTGAAAGGGTGATTGGCCATTGGAATGTGCTGCCTGGGGAGGTGGTGGAGTCACCGTCCCTGGAGGTGTTTAAAGGGAGATTGGATGAGGCACTTAGTGCCGTAGTTTAGATGATGAGTTGGTATTGATGTTGGATTAAAGTTTGGACTTGATGATTTCAAAGGTCCTTTCTAACTTTGTCATACTGTGATACTGTGATTTCAACAATATCAGTATAACTATAGAGATTTAACATGAGATAAAAAACAGAAGCTGTGTTTTAACTGTGAAGAAATATTTTTTAGAGAGAAGAGAAAAATATATTTAATTTAAATCTTTTTAATAAAAATAATTTTCTCTAAGGTAGTAAAGTATTTGTTTTATTATACTGTATTTTTAATATGAAATATAAAAAGTTATAAGAGATGGCCCTTGGCCTTCAATTTCTTCCTTTTCTTTTTTAAAATAGGCATGAGAAACAATAGATTAGAGAGGAGTGAAGACAGAGAGTGAAGTGGCTCACCTAAATTCATAAGGTCACAACAACTGTAAAAATGCATTACATATTGCATTGCAATATGCCTTTATTAACTTCTGGTCCAGGACTGGACCTTTAAATAGTTGCTATCCTTCTATCCAACCACAAGTGTATATGTGACACGCAGGTTAAATTGTGCATATAGGAACCACATCAGCAATGTCATGTGTGGTTGCGTTTAAACTTATTCATCCTGAATTTGGGGTTAGGAAAGAATAAAAGATCTTTTAAAATAGACTATATATTTTGTAACTATCTCATAAACTAACAGCTATTTAAAGACTGGTTTAGATATCTTAAATAATTTAGTAGAACCGTTTTTCATTTTTTCCTCACCTGTTAAGCCAGGTGCCACAGTCACTGTGAACCCACGTGTCCACAGCTCAGAAGGAGCTGTAAAGTTTGTGACGATGTGCTAAAACAGTGACTATGTGCATTAAAAACCAAGTCTTTAATACAAGGACAATGGTGTTACTTCGTAAATATAGAGCATATATAAATAAATGTCATGTATTGATGGAGTAAAATCTGTGGGTTTTTTCACTCTAATAACTAAACATATTTATTAATGAGAACAATTTTATTAAGTCAAGATTATTACCCATTTTATTTTGATGGTAAGCTATATAGCCAGTTTGCTTTGTAACGGTCTCACAGCAGCACACAGTAGTTCTATCTGAAGAAATAAGTCCTTATATACTACTGTAAATATGTATGTATATGTTGATCACGTATGGGAGTATATATGTATTTATAAAGCTCTATATATTTGTGCATGTGTTCATCTATGTATCTGTAAACTTGCGTATACATATATATATGCATATATATGCAAGTAAAACTTCATAAATATCTAGTTTCATATACCTATACATGTATAATATATTGAAAATATTTAAATATTTTTAATCTACAGTGAATATAATCTTTCAAAATATCTGGGATTGTTCTGTGGTTTGTACAAAAATTGTTGTTAGTCTAGTCTGTTATATATTGAAGCAATGGCCATGGCTTAACACACTCAAAAACCAACAGTATTGACACCCTTGTTAGCAGTCTCGTAAGAAAAATACTTGTTCAAAAAGAATTACAAACTGAATCCAGCCTGTGTAACCTTAGGCCACTGAGACATGAGCTTAGGGCACTTACCTGTCATGTATCCCTTTACACCTCTAAATTCCCACAGTAACAGACCATCTGCACCCATAATCAAATGGTCAGACTTTAAAGCAATGCACCTTGTTTATAAAGGGCAATTCTAATTTACAACCAACTCTATTTTGGGAGGTACTCTGGGAGCAAACCTCTGATGCTTTCAGATCAGCCATCTGTCTCCATTCTTGGCAAGTTACCTCTAGGTTATGCTCTTTCCCCTCTTCAGCATGTTATCCTGTCTATTGCACACACATACAGAGGAGCGATCAACGGAAAGAGCATATGAGCAGGTAGAACAAGAGAGAGTACTCCTACAATATATGTTTATGCACTATTCTAAGCACATATGGTTTCAATAATGGAATGAGGCTGCTTTAGGCACTTCCTGTTATGATTTTTGCTGCTTCTTGTGTTTCTGATTTTCAAGTCAAGAGGGAGTGGTGCAGGGATAAGCCCTTTGCACAGCCTAAAAACACCAGCACTTCCCACCTGTGTCTGTGCTGTGGGAATCCCGGGGGATGGAATATCCTTGAGCAGCCCTGGGCTTCTTTGCCCAAACCCATGACACCACCTGCAAGTGGATTTTCAGAAGAAATTAGCTCTCTTCACTTGCAAACATCAGCTACATTCAACTCTTGAAGAATGATCTAACAGATAAGTTTGATGTCAGCTTTACCGTAAAAAGTTGTCTATCCTGAAGATAAAATCAGTTTCCAGCAAGTTAACTGTTATACAGCAGTGTAGTCATTAGGCAAATTCATCCCTTTAGAACACATTTATTCTTCCTTAAAGATATTCACTTGTAAAGAGGGTAAGGCATGACATGATGCTCAGTGCCCCTCCTGCCTTTATGTGTGCTGGTGTGTCGCAGATGTCCATCAAGTTTTGAACAGATAACTGTTTTGGTTTGACCTAAAGTAGAAGAAGTTTCTAACTTCAGCTAAGTCTTGTATGAGTAACTTCGTTTTCTGAAATTAACTGCATATTTTTTAGACAGTGGTTCTCTCTAGCAGTGACAACACGGGGCACTGCTGTACAGAAAGGCCAATGCTTATACTTATTTCTATAGTAACCAAGGCCATCCTCGAGCTCGTGGAGTGCCATAAGCCAAAGACCGGGAAGGGTCGCACCTGCAGGGAAAGGCAGAAGGGACAGGTGATCCCAAACTGACCAGTAGAGTATTCCATCCTATATACGTCATACTCAGTATAAAACTTGAGAGATCATGAGGGTCTCGTTCCTTTTTTTGAGGCTGACATCCAGTGAGGACCTCGTCTGTCTGTTTGCTGCTGATCCTGGACACACATATTCCTCAGTGCAGTTCCCAAGCCCAGCTCCCTCTTATCCTTGAACCCTTTCCCTTACATCTGCTCTGCAGCATTTGTGGTGACGTATAGTCACTGAGGGGTGGGGGCATGATTTCTTATATTTATGTATATTTTATTATTTTCTTTATTACTATTAGTATTTTATAAAAGCTGTTTTAGTTTAGTTTCTAACCTGCAAGTCATTTTCCTCTCATTTCCCTTTCACCCTTCCCTGAGGGTGGGAAGAAAGAGAACTGGGAGCCCAACCGCTCAGTTTTAGCTGCCAAAGTTGACCAGGCCAGGGTTAAACTGTGACAGTAACACAGGCTAAATTGCTTCCTGTAAGAAGCCAAAGTGGGACGGAGATTTCAGCAAATGTCCAAACAGAATGCCATTTCACTGCTCGGAGCACATATCCCGTCCATCAGCAAGGGCAGCCACAAGCACCAGAATCTCTACTGCCTTAAGAAGGATGTTAGCACTCATGGTTCTGAGAAGAATAACAGGAGGGCAGGAATAAAATACAGAGGTTTAGGGAAAAGATAGTTAAAGCTAGCATTTTGCTATTTGCAAAGAGGCATGAAAACATTTTTGCTGCCTTCCTTCAGCAGACTGATAGACCGTGATCACTGTAAAACTAACTCCGATACAATCCACGTGCTTATGGTGAAAGTGTCAGTCTCCAGAGCAGCACAGTTAGCAAATTTCACATTAACTAAATTCACATTTGTGTCAGCCGCATAATTTAATGACTTAAGGGAGACAAAAACCCAACCAACCAACCTAATAAACAAAAAAAAACAAAAACAAAAAAATCCCAACCAGTTGAAAAATACCTTTAAAAACAGCTACAGTAAGTAGATTTAGCTGTCTGAGTACTATCATTGGGCATAATCACATCAGCTCTGGGACTGCCTATCATCTTTGTTTAAATAATCACTAAATCTCTATATAGAGACTCTATTAAATGATACGTTAATAATATAAAATTTGTTTGAAGTAAAATATTACAAGTCTTCTTGATGAAATACCTAAATATTTATAGTTATGTTTTTATTCACTAGGTCCTTGAAATATTTAGGTGAGCTTGGTTTTGTTTCATACAATCCCTACATCATGCAATTCCTTCATCAGTTTCAAACATTATCTTCTTTACTAATGTGAAGTAAAGAAGAAAAGGATACTGAAAGGGATACCATCAGAATCGCCCTTTCAGCATCGGTTTTACATAATTTTCTTGGGAAACCTATTTAGTGTGGGTATAACAAAAGCCTCATGAATGCATACCCTTTATATTAACATTACTACTTTGTGGGTGTGATTTTATAATGGTGTTATTATAGAATATATAGAAGTATAACGTGTAATGAAGATAGAAGTATAACGTGTAATGAAGATAAAAGTGGTGCTGGTATAGGTTATTTTTAGATAAGCAAATAGGTGTTCATTGCAGAAATAACTGCACTGCTGGATATACGTACGAGATTTGCTATGTCACTTCCAGATTTCATCCTCACCTTTGTATTGAAACTCCTCATGGATTAGTATTGCTCTGGTCTACTTCTGTTTAGATGAAATGTATTAGCAAAGGACTTTTATTTAAATGGTTCAGGCCTGGGAACAGATATCCCAGACACATCACTGTTGAGAGATGTCACTTCATAGCATAACTTGTTTATCGGCATTTCTCAACCAGACTTGATGTAGAACTGTTAAAATGTTTCCAAAGCTTAGCAAAAATAAGCCAAGTGAAGTCAGACCTCACATTTAAAATGCCTGAGCTGATCTGACCAGACAAGGTACATGTTCTTCATTATTTTCAGCATATAAAATTTGGACACCTCTCACTTTGCAGCGTAAAATTTCAGTTCCTTTAACAAGAGTTTGTGAAAGTAGGTTTTTTGTGATCTTTTTTGTTTTAATTTGAAAATAATTTTAAAAAGGGAACATTTTAATTGACTATATTTTATCTCTTTTTTAAACATTTCTAGAAAATCTGAAAATTTGCTGTAAGGACATTTCAAGGAAGCAGGAATTTCTATTAAAATATGCTCCTTAAAGCAATAAATGTCTATGAAAGTTGCATGTAATTATAAGTAGGTGAGTCGAACATTCTTGGTCAACTCACTTTCACTCTGTTAATAACCTGAATAGAGTTTAGATGACTGCTGAAGGGGATATATTTTCAGAATAAAAGTAAAGAAAGTCAGAGGTTTTTTTGTAAAAGACTGATGTAATTCAAATCCCCAACTGTTTCTGCATGTCACTATATAATTCTCTGAAATGTCTTTTTTGTTGTTGCCGTTATCAGTGAACCAGTTGAGTCAGAAACAATATTTCCCTAACCTTTGTCTATTTTTAGTGTCACATTCTGTTCAAATCTTTCTGAGGTGCTGATATTTAGATAAATAGATATTTAGGTATTTAGATAAACATGATTTCTACTCCGTTTTCAGGAAGATGGTATTGGAAGTGCAAAAATATTTTTCATCAGAGATTTTGGCTTAAAAGTGTTATTGGCAAAGTAGAAAACATCTGAAAACCTATTTCATGTAATTTTCTATCCCATTTCAGTGGTCAGGGATTCAGGAATTTAAATTCTTCAGATAATTTTGGTATCAGTATTTAAATTTTAGTATTTTTAGAACCTGAAAAATAATGATTTTGAGGTACTGAAGTCCAAATTTGAACAACACATTGTAGAAATTTTCTGAACTATCATATTTCCACCAATTATTACATTGTGTCAAGTATTAATCTAGGTCTTATTAGTTTAGTCCACCCTCATATCTTCTTTATTGCTAGGACTGAGGTCCAGAGATAAATTCTATGTTCAAGAAAAACTCTTATTGCCTATATGTCAGAGGCTATACACAGTGAATAGAAAATCAACTAGCTAGTTGATTCCAAAGTCAATTATCAGCATATCAAATGCTGGGACCCGTTTCCACATTTTTATTTTTTGCAATCATAGATCAAAATAGTAGATGGAATTCTGATTCTATGAGGGGTTTTGTATTGACTACTTATGCAAAACTTATCTATAATGATTATCTATCTATCATCTATCTGTCTATCTATCTATCTAGAGTTGTATATAAAAATAGATAAAAATATAAAATACATAAAATTAAGATACACTGTGTAATAAGGGCTTCTGTTTGTTTCCTTTTTTCAAAGTTTTTCATTTCATTACAGAAATACTCGATCATATAAGAGTGCATTAATAAATATATATTGCATAGTTCATGCGTCATGTATAGATTATCAATATATATGCGAAAGTTGATAAAGTATCAAGTATTCTTCTATGATACATACTGACTGTACAAACGTTTGTACCTGAATCATAAACTCATGTTGTCATATTCTATATTGAAAAAGATGGAAAGTTGACGTTTATGAAAAGCAAAGTGCTATGGCATATGTATAGAAAACATACATCCTTTACCCTTTGAATTATTAATTAGAAAATTATTTTTCCCTGAATTGTAATTTTTCCAAACCTTTAGGTTCTGAAACAATGATTCATGGCCCTGAAATCTTTAGTTTAGTTCTAGCTTAAGATACCTCAAATAATGAATGACAAAATATCACAGTATCACAGTATCATAAGGCTGGAAAAGACCTTTGAGATCGACGAGTCCAACCTATGACCCAACACCTACACCTACTCCTACTTGTCAACTACACCATGGCACTAAGAGCCTCATCCAATCTTTCCTTAAACATCTCCAGGGACGGTGACTCCACCATCTCCCCGGGCAGCGCATTCCAAAGGCCAATCACCCTCTCAGTAAAGAACTTCTTCCTGATATTGAGCCTAAACCTCCCCTGGAGAAGCTTGAGACCGTGTCCTCTTGTTCTGTCGCCAGTCACCTGAGAGAAGAGACCAACCCCTGCCTGACTACAACCTCCTTTTAGGTAATTGTAGAGAGCTATAAGGTGATATATAATTTACCTTTTTTTACTTGAACCTTTAGAAATATAGTTATCAAGTTTTCTCCTCTACCAATAGAACCAATAACATTTCTTTATGATTTTTGAGAGAATGTTGCAGTACTTTATTCTCGTGAGCTTGTGAAAACATCTCTGAATGTGGGAAACACACATATAAAAAAAGTCTATTTCATTCTGGATGCTGTCCAGGGTGGGATTTGAAACCCAAAGAGCCCTCTTTTGTTTCCTGAATCAAAGCAACAGGCATCGTCCATGTGTTAGATCAAATAAATAATTAAAAAAAATCAGTCAGATTCACAGTATAGGCACCAAACTCGGACTTTACAGACATCTCTCTGACTGTAGAAGGAGCCAGCTAACAGCCATGGCTTACAAGGATGAGTTGTTCATTGACTTTAGCCAACAATGTGAGAGGCTGAACGCTTTATCTTGCCAACAACTGCATGTCTTTTTGTCGCTTGCATCTGTAACTTTAATCATTTTAACTAACTTTCGTCCACTCGCTGGAAAAATCTAAACTAAATTTCTCTTCTTAAAATGCACCTTAATTTAATATTACAGACTCAGCCCTTCCTGAACATGTGTAACCTGCAGTTTTCTGAGGTTTGCAGATCAGCTGAATTCCATAGAGCTTTCTCAGAGATGGCAAAGGGGAGTATTTCAGGTAGCAGGTCATGCACGTTGCCAAATTTAAAATTGTTTCTCTGAGGCATTGACAAACTGCAGCTTTCTGCCAAATGACTGTATAATTAACACAAAGCAAGAAATGTATTTTTGCTCTGGACTCTGATCCTTTTCTGTTTTTCAAAACACAACACCAAAAAAATGAAAATAGTTCAAAGCAGACACATAAAAAACGTATCAGGCAAAAAAAGGCTTGAATATTTGGCCAAATTTTGTAGAAAATCCAATAAATGATGACTTAAATATCTGAAATAATGGGGATATGGACAATGCTGTCATCCATGTTGTTCCTCTCCTTCTCAAAATTTGAATATTTCTGGGATTTTTTTTTTTTTAATTATTTTCTTTCTCTATGTTATCAGAATGCTGCTTTAGGGAAAGGAGCAAGGTAAGGAAGAAATAGAAAATAGAAATGTATGTAATTTTTTCATCATCACAGACAATAGAAAGAAAGCAGAATATTATGGCAAGGATTTCATCTCATCACAGACATGTTCAGGAAGGAAGGAAGGAAAGGAGGGAAAGAAGGAAGGAAGGAAGGAAGGAAGGAAGGAAGGAAGGAAGGAAGGAAGGAAGGAAGGAAGGAAGGAAGGAAGGAAGGAAGGAAGGAAGGAAGGAAGGAAGGAAGGAAGGATCAAACAACAACAGTAAAAAATGAAAATAGAAACTCTGATCCTGTTATCAATGAGCTAAGAATAAAACCAGACTGAAAGCATTTAGATACCCTTTCTACCATTCTTTTATTATTTATTTCCCTTAGACTGTATTCAGGTACAATACAATTTTTGCTACTGTCTAAATAAATCAGAAGTATCATTTCATGTCAACTCCGATTTACCAAAACTCACAAACTCTTCAGATTTGAAACTAATGACTGTGCTCCGATCAGTAAAATAAGTAGAATCAGGACATGGTTTTAAATCCTGTACATTTTCTTCACTCTCTAACAGTGAGCTCTTGCTTCTGGCACGGTTTTGCTTGCGTGAACTAGCACTTTTCCAGGTAATCTTTAGGACATTGGTGGTTCCCACCAGGCAAGATGGAAAAAGCCTCTGTAATCTGGTGAGGAAGAGTGATGTGATTTGCCAGTAATCCTTAATGCCAGAGAATGAACCTATTGTAATTAATAATATAAATGTATGCAGTGAAACCGGATGCGCACAGTAACTCTGCCTAATACCTTACAATTCTGGACATAAATCTAGGAGAATACTAGCTCTTATTTCTAAACTTACTAGAAATACTGCAGAGGTCATGAGTTTTACTGAACAATTACGTCCCTATGAATCCTTATCTTTCCCATATACAGTTTTCTTGGGACTTAAGGAATCAAAGAAGCAGTCATAAACATAGCATTTCTCATAATGCGCTCACATCTTTTGCACTCAGAAGTCTCAGGTAGCCAGTGTTCATGAGAGCATAGTGATAAACTACCCATCTAATTGCAGACTGATGCCCTACTGAACTTTTCGGGCCTCCACAGAAACCATCTGGAGCATTGCGTTCTTCAGTCATGCCCAGGTTCTTGCTTTTATTCTCATGGTTTGAACTAAAAAAAAGCCTCACAACTCAGAGCTGACTGAATGATCATTTGAAGAATCAACTGGATGTATCCAACGTTTTCAGTATTTAATAGATTATAAACAAATAACTTTACAGTTAATTGTTAAAACTTCCCAAAGTAGTTAAGGCTATTAGTTGATATTGACAACATCAAATGAATAAGAAATGCAGTCGTGGTGCTCTTAAAATTATAAACAATGTAAAAAATAATAGTTAAATATACCCCTTAAAAACTCTTGTTTCTGACAAATATTTGGTCAAATGAGCATCTGGCATTCCTCTGAACCTTTGCTTTAGTAGAAGATTTAGGAGGAAATTTAGACAAATTGCTGTTCTGAAGCAGTAATAAATGTTTTTTGAAAAAAAGTTACTACTTGGAAACCTATAATGGCTTAACTTTGTCTATAGCCTTTGTTCCATAATATATTTCAGTAAGTCTTACTGTACAGTATGTAAATATAAGTGTAATATCCATGGGACTATATTTTTTCTGTTTGATTGTAGTACTTATAATACGTATTTTTGGGAAACAATACTTTTGCCATCAGTCAGGATCAGCTATATAAAGAAAAGAAAAAATATCCAAATCATAGTCAGTTTATTCCTAGGAGAATCACCATAAAAAACAAACAAGTTTTTTTTTAATATTTTCCCCTGTCTTTTTGCTGCCAACTGGCTCTACGGATATCACATATATTGCTTTCATTTCTATACACTCTAACCCACATGAGAGTTCATAAAACATATGCATGTTCCTTGTGATTCAGCAAACCCAGTAAATAGTAGAAAAATATTAAGTTTCCACAGCCCTAGTAGAACTATTAGGGCATAAGAAACAACGAACCATACAAGAAGTCAAAATTCAATAGGCATATAAAGTGATTGATCACAGTAAAAGATACCTACCAGAAGTAAATAATACAGTGTTCAGCTTTTTCAAGTCTCAAGGTAGCTGCCTAGGCAGTTGAAATTGCAACCATAGCTACTTATTACTATTTCTATTATTATTATTATATGCTTTTAAATAAACTTATTGATGGAAACTTTTTCTCATGGACAATAAGAGTTGTAACAATTTTTTTTCCAAGTGTCTACGGGTGGCTAGACAAATTCCATATGAAATGAACTCTGTTTCATGTATGAGATGAATTTTGGCTTTACCCAAATCTCTACATGGGGAATACAGACACAGGAAACACTCTAATTTTGGTGCCTTTATCAGGTGAATAAAGTTAGGTGAAATGGATGTCAGCTACAATGGCGCTTAGCTTTTTTTTTTCCAGCTGAGGCTGAAGAAATGGATACAGATGAACATAAGAAATTTTTTTTCATTTTCATCTCAATGTGTGGTAGAATAAATAGCCATTGCCATGACATAAAATCTGATCTCTTCCTGCAGTACATATAGATTCTTTAATTATTTGGTGCTTTATTCTATGCTTAGTTTTACATGGAAGTACTTGCAATACACGAAAAAATTATTTAGAATTTATAACATCTTTTTCTTCTCCACTACATTGATTTGCATATAACCATTTGACCACTGAGTCTTTCTGTAATTTTAATCCTTTAAAGGCACCTAGCTAGAAGAAAACACTAGCTATGGGAAAGTAGGTGATTATTAGATGAGCTGGATCTCTGTCTCTGAAGTCTGATCTTAGATTTCATAACCAGAAAATTCACTGAGTAGCACTAATTTTCAGAAGAGCTCAATTCCGAACAATCCTTGAAGAACTTGATATGTAATGTTTGATAATATTGAAGCACCATTAAAACCAATCAAATGACATTAGTTTTTTAACACCACAGGGAACTATTGTCCCTACACACACTCACACACACACACAAAACCAAAAGAATGAGCAATGAAAACAAACCAACCAACCAAGCAAATAATAAATTCCAAACCAATCAACCAACCAAGCAAATAACAAATTCTGTGGTATTGGACGGAGTTAGATAATTAAGAAATACTTTAGAGTTATCCTGCACTAGGTGCATTAATAACTCCCAAATTTCTGTCCATCATTGCTGATATATATCCATACCTATTTAAATGCATGAAATTAGACATCAATAGTAACTTCAGGAACTTATCAAGATCTAGGTGTTAAACTATCTTTTTGACTTATAAGATATTTTAAAATTTAAGATAAAAATACTCAACTTGTCGACATACTGATAAAGACTTATTTACTGCCTTTTTCAGATCACTTCAGGAAAGAGTAAACATCATTATGCCCTTTGATAAGCAAGGCAGAATGACTGGTTGAACAACTGTCAAGTGTGAATTCAGTGTCTCCAAAACAAAACATGGTACTCAATCTAGAAGATGAAAGCAATGCTGTACCCATTTGCCTAGAAGAGATGTTATTTATATGCGAACTAAAATTTTGTCAAGTAATTCTGGTCAACAGCCTAGTTGGATAGGAAGTATAAAGTTTGGGATATTCATTGTCTTTGCTCAACTCTGTTCCTGAGATTATATTACCTGGGTCCCACCAGATACATCTGTGTTGGAGAAATTCGGGAAGGATCCTGAGAGGTGGTGGAAGAATGCAGCCGACTCAATATGAGTGATAAGCAAGCTTCAACTTTATTGATGTGACACAGCTTCTTTTATGCTCCTTTGCTTTAATTATGCACATGTGTTATAACATAATTGGCTACCTTTACTTTAATTATGCATTCGTATTATAACATTACTGGCTACTGGTGACTTCATCTCTCGGCCGTAGTTTGTCTCCCAGCCGCAGTTAGTTAGTTTCCCGGCCGCAGTTTGTTTCCAGGCCGCTTATCCTTTCTATGCTGGCTCGTTACCAGGAATGTTGCTTACTCCTTGCTCAAGGTTATCGTAATCTTCATGGGCCTCCTGCATAGCTCCCTTATGCTAACCGAGCTCGCTTATGCTAACGGAGGCCTAGGCACACCAGCTCAGACTTGATGCTGTTACATGCTGCAAACTAACTCGTCCAGGGACCCATGTCCCTGTTCCTTGAGCCATTCCCCAACACATCTGTGCTGTTGAATAAAAGAGAGTCATGAAGCAAGCTTGACCTCTTAAGTTCTCACTACTTAATTATCAGTTCACTACATAAGCCTTAAAAACAAACAAACAAATAAAAATATTAAAAATTTGGGACTGCCTTAACTTCTGTTCCTTCAGTTGCTATCTGGATGTTGTCAGGAAATAGTTTACTTCCTACACCTCTGCAAAAGCAGTGGGGTGGATATTACACCATGTTTGGTATCCTGCAACCTATGCGATGATCTGATGCTCCTTCAGAAAGCAATCTTGTAGCCTCAGTCCTCCCTTTTTCTTCTATTTGCATCCCAGGGCATGTAGTACATACTTCCAATTTTAGTCTGCCACTGTTGAGGAGAACAACACAACCCAACTTTTTCTTTCAGGTATACAGAGCAGACAAAATGGTAAAAACAACTAGGACATAGGGAAATCCCTTTGGAGTTGGAATACCTAAGACAAAAAGGTAAGGCAAATCCATTTTAGGAAGAGCTCACGCAATGTGTCAAGGATTTGACCCTGATCTTTTATTTAACAGCATACACGTAGCCAAAGATTCCTAAACCAAAACTGCTGATCACAGAGACAGTGATGAAGATACAAAGGAGATTTTAGCTCCCTTACTTGGATGTCTAACATAAATTACAGATTTTATCAAATGTGAGTAATGCTCTATTACTCATTTAGCTACTAAGTTTAGAACAAATAATTGTAATTAAATAAAAACTACAGCTGTTTAACAAAAGCCTGGCAAAAACTGTCCTACGTAGTTACCTTGTTATATACTTACTTTATATAAGGAAGAAGGACACTTCCTCTCTTTTATTGACTTTTTTCCATAGTAAATATTTGTCAAGATAAAAGACTGGTAAAACTTTTACCACCTTCCCATTAAGTGATTTACACCTACAGAAACAGGTTTTACATCTCCTCTCAAAGAGGGCACTTGAAAAGCTGGAGAACTGGGCTGAACGGGAATCTCATGAAGCTCAGCATGGGGAATTGCAATGTCCTGCAGCTGGGGAAGAACAATCCCATGTATATGCCAAGGCCTAAACAGCTGGAAAGTTACTTTGCAGAAAAGACTCTGGGGGTCCTGCTGGATGTCAACTTCAATAGGAACCAGTACTGTGACCATCCAGTAAAGAAAGCTAATGGTATCGGAGGCTGCATTAAGGAGTGTTGCCAGGTGGATAGGAGAGGTGATCCTTCCTCTCTACTCAGTACTGGTAAGGCCATACCTGGAGTCCTCTGCCCAGAACTGGTCTCTCCTGTACAAGAGCAACAACATTGACATGCTGGAGAGAGTCCAAAGAAGGGTCACAAAGATAATAAATGGTTGGGTCAGGAGCAGCTCACACATGACAAAACACCAACAGGTTTGGAACTACAGAAGAGAAGACTTAGGAGGGATATTATCAATATACATCAATACCTGAAAGGATGGTGTAAAAAAGACAGATTGAGCCAAGTTCTTCTCAATGGAGCCCAGTGACATGATCAGATACAATGGATGCAAACTGAAACACAGGCAGCTCCATTTGAATGTCAGGAAACAGTTTTTTACTGACAAAGGGTGACTGATCACCGGCACAGGTTTTACAGAGAAGCTGTGAAATCTCCCACTTTGGAGATATTCAGAAGCTATTTGGACATGATGCTGGGCACCTGGTTCTTGGTGGCCCTGCCTGAGCAGGAGGTTGGGTGAGATGACTTCCAGAGATTCCCTTCCAAAGTCAACCATACTGTTGTTTTGTGAATCTCAGTCATAAACACAGATGTATCATACATGTATTTTGTTTTTTCCTTGTATTAAAGAATGAATAGTTTTCAACGAATTTACATTTTTAATGTTTAGACCTTACAGGTCCATCTGTCTTGAAAATAATTTTGTTTTATAGAGGCTCAGTGTTGAATCTCTAATTCACATAACAAGGCAGAAGATTATTTACAGACAGTGGCACTCCAAACATACTGGCAGTGTGTTGAAGTAATAATCTAAGTTACTCATAAGCGATTTTTTGTGGGCTCCACAATTCCAAGATACATATTTGATGGCTTGCACACAATAATATTAATCTGAATGCCATAAATAATCTGCATAGTATATTGTTCAGAAAAGTCAAACCTTAGCAGTGTGGGACACAAAAGTACCTTAATGCTATCTCGCAAATAAAATGTGATGAATTCTTGTTGCCTGTAGTCTCAGGGTTAGTAAAAACATGAACTGTACAATATGTTAGGCAAAACTTGATAAAGACTCTTTAAGAAGGTATGACTCTGAATGATCTCTGTTATAATGTTTGCAAAAATAACCCATATAACTCTGAAGAAATGTGACTAGTCTGTGTTTTTTGATCAATTTTCTCTCTGTAAATCTTTGGTCAATAATATTGCAATTAGCTTCAAAGTGGGAAAGGGATAGGTTAGCAAGGAAAATGGAGGGAAATCTCTCAGGTTTTTTATTTACTTATGAATTTATTTTTATATGTTTTCTTCAGGTGAGAATGCTTTTAGCATCAAGTTTAAGCATACCTTTTTGTTAGTGATGATGAAATATGTCAATTACTTATTGCCTGTCTTTGAACTTTAAAATTTAGAGAGATATACCTTTTCCTGCAGAAAAGCCTCTTATTCCGTTTCAGAAAGAATCAGTTCCATCTTTCCTGGCTTGAAATGATATGCTGCACAGTTTTACTGACTATTAAATCTTTCACATCAGCTCACTGAGTCATAAAACAATTGACAGGAGGTAGCTCTCAACTTTTCTTCTCTTTATTTTTCTCTTTCTAATCTTCGTACAACACAACATTTATGAAGCCTCTTCATGGCTTTTCCTCTGTGGGATATGAATTAATAGTTTGTGTCTTCTTTTTTAATATGTCTAAAAAAAAAATCTATGCTGCTGATTTTTTTTTCTTTTTTACTTGTACTGTATGAAACATAAAAGATGGAAAATTCTCTAAGAATATAAGGAATCCAAAGAGGAAAAACTTATTTGTTATCATCACTATACGTGGCATAGAAAAAGATGGAGCAAAGTTGATTATTCCTCTCTATCCTAAAATGCTTAGAATAATGACAAAAATTTAAAAACATCTTCAAATTTTTATTTTCAACAAAATTTTGGGGGGTTTTCATTTCTGCAGAGAATCCATTCTCAGTTTAAAAAATCCTGGGGGATAGTGTCTTTAGATTTGTTTCATTTTGTATTTCTTTCCAATCCATATGATTTTTTTTTTCCTTGGAAATTTATAGGCTGATCAAATAAGCAGATTTTTTTATATAATGTTTGTTGATTTCTGCAGGATTTCTAAATGCGTTTAGTGGAAAGCTAATGTAAATAGCCTATAAGGGCTAAAATCTAGAATTCACTTAGAATTTGGGTTAAAGCACATCAAAATATAACTGAAGATAATAACCTTTTTAAAATTTTTATTATCAGGTTATTTTACCTCCTCTCAGCTCTTCCTTTTCACACTCACTAACACATACATGCACGTACACAAACTGCATAGACAAGCAGAATTTAACTACAGCTTGTAATTCGGTGCATTTAGAGAATATTTTGAATACTATGGATCGGATTCCAGAGAAATAAATACAATGGTATATAGTTTTGACCTTCAGAACTGATTTCTTTTAAAACCACTGAAATCTGATTTTCCTGTGTGGCAACTGTTATCTTTAGGAACATAAAAACATAACCAGAAAGAAAAAGGTATAAACAAAAATATTATGGTGAAATGTAATAATGAAAAAGTTACCTGAAACCATAAAGATAAAAGGGTTGAATTTGACTAATGGTTTGTTAGGAGGTATAGAGGTTGAAACCAACCCTGATCGATCAATATGTGTTAGAGTTGAACAAAATGATCCTTATGGGAACCTTCCAGATTTTGATATTGTATTTTATTCTATTCTATATAGAGAGTTGAAATATTTTGTAATGATTGAAGTGGAAATAGTTATAAAATTGAAAAAACTTATTCTTGAAACTCTAGATACATATCTTAGCGGTTAATTATTTGCAATCTCTTAAATATAGATAGGGACTACCTGAAAATGTTGCAGGTAATAAAGAAAATTAAAGATTACTAGAAAAAAAAAGCTAGTTAGGTAAAAATCACATATCAGCTGAGAATCTAATGGCATTTTTCATTTATTTAGACTTATCACTTGAATACAGATTTATCAAAAAACTTATTTGAGGTGTTCATGAAAGTTATTATTGCTTATATTCATTAGCTTGTTGATTTATTAGGTTGGTCTCCTGAAAATCCAAACTGAAATTTAAAGTAGGTAGCAAGTCTGCATATGGTAAACCTGCATGTGACAAATCATAAACAAAATGTGAGCTATCTTTATTGCTAGAATCAAAATTAACTCCAAAATTAGGCAAGCATTCTCACTCTTGCCATTCTGCAAGACAGAAAAAAGATGAATGGCAATTCCTCTCGTATCACCTTGAGAAAGAAGTCAAGCAAATAATACTTTAATATGTTTTTATTTTCAAATTCCCTTATTTACATATTAATTAAATAAATATGGAAGATGCGTAACCCTCACAATAAACTTACGACACCACATTGCATTACCTTTAAGACATTTACACTAAAGTTGCATTTAATTCTAACAGCATTCAACAAGCACACTCTTAAAAATTGTAAAGCCTAAGAAACTATCCTCATAAAATGCCACGCTTTCCAAATAGTAAAGTAGCTTTTCCCTTTATTCAGTCAACACATCTTCCAGCCCTAGCAAATGCATATATCATGTTTCTGTCCCACTGTTTCATAGGCAATAAACCCAAACCATTTCTATGCCAAGAAACTTCCAGTTGTGTTTGGTTTTCACTTTCCATTGTGTTTGTCACCACTTTTAAAGTTTTTTTCCAAGTTAGAAACCAGAATGATATCCTTTACCTCTAAGTTTACGTCTCTTAATATTGTTACCTGTACACAGAAAAGGTTACATATGGTGTGCATCTTCACTTTACTTATGGTATTTCCAAGCTGCACCATTATTCTTGTCACTGGAGTGAGACAAAATGCAAAAAAGAAAACTGTCATTGTTTGAAGTACCAATGCCATTATTTTCATATTCAGATTATTCCTGGAGACCTCTTTTGGGTTTGAACAACACGGTTTTAGGTGGTGGAATACAATAAGAGTATAAACTTGTGTTATGGCTGAAGATGCAGAAATAAGGTCATTAGCATATAGATGCAATAAATTTTACATCAAGGGCAAATCAGCTTTCAGATGGCTGTTTTGCCCTGTTAAAACATTCTCCCCAGGATTCAGATTACTCAATATTCTTGACACTTAATCAAGGTTGGCCAGCATACAGCGAGCAAGCCTTATTGAAAAATTTATCCTAGCAATATTTTAGCTTAACACTATCTTCTACTACCTTCAGCTTTTCAGTTTTGCAGCTTTTCCAGGTTACAGGCAGTATTTGATCATTTTCAGCATATTTCCATATTATAGTATTTTTTTTAAAAATAGTTTCATAGTAAATTAAATAAGGTATAGCATTTGTTCCAACCTGAATACTGAAGAACAGACACAATCTGTCACAAAATAACTGTTTTTAAAAAAGTGAAAGAAGATCAACATATATGAAAATATATCTCTTTGAATTAAAATTAAAAAAACACAAGCAAAATGAAGAATAGGCAGAATATAAGCATTTCATAATCTCCAAGTAAATGAAAATGTGACCATTACCATAAAAAAATTCCAGAATCACTGGAGGAAGTAGAAATTAAACTAAAGGTTCATTGAGGAATGTGCTTGTGATTTACCTAAACTAATGTTGCACACAGAAATTATTAGTTTTCATCTTTTTTTTTCTTCAGAAAATGAATAAATCCTTGCAAGATCATGGGTCTGTCTATATTATTAAAAGGTGTATGGTGCTGAAGCTTTTGAAAGGGTAGTGTAACTGTTAACACAGCATGGTGTGGTGTAAAGTTGATAACAGGTACATCAGTACAGTACTAATACTACTTCATTTACTTTGAGATTAAATAGATCAACCTATTCTAATTCTAGAGGTACTGGTGGGACTGTTTTTAGGATCTCTGCATTAGGATTGTGAAACACCAACAAACATGATTGAAAAAAAAAAGAGTTATCTCTTCCCATTGCATTCAACCACCATCTAAGTCTTTTTTAATGCAGTCATTGTCTCCAGCAAGGTGATAATTTCAGGCCCATTTGTAAGGACACCTCTCCTTTCTGTGTTTTTAAGATTCAAGACATAAAAAGAAGTGCAGAACTGTTTGTACTGAATCTGAGCCCACAGTACTTACCTTTATCTTATCATGTTTTTGTAAGAGTTTATATCTTCATACACTATAATCAGCCTCATGTAAATTTTTATTTAAGTCTAAAATCATATGACTTGACTTTCCACTGTAACTTTATTAATGTTGAGATTACATATTTTCCATTTTCATATGTGTTTTTATTCAGTCAACTTGCTAAGGTAGTCTTGTAATTAAAAGAAACAAAAGCCTTCTAAAATGAAGTACTTTCTGGAAGAATTAGGGAACCAGAAAAAAAAAAAAACAAACCACAAAATAAAACATGCAAACTGACCTGTTATTTTATAGGTAGGACCTATATTGCACAACTGTACTCAGGTTCCACCCAGAAATGTTAGTACTTTGCTATTAAGAAATGTTATAGTGCCTGCAGACAGCTGTTGGTATCTTCAGACTTAGTTTTTATTAACTTTACAACAAATCATGCTGAAAACATTTTAACATAGCTATGTGTAATTCATGTTTTAATTTTGGAAGATAAAGGTGAAAAAATGTAACTCCTCAGCTCATAAACAGTATTCCAGCTGTTATTCCACTGATGTTTCAGGTATTTTCACGTAATTTCTGTCTAGATTTTGAATTAGGGCAAAAATCTTCACAGATGGCATAGGTCTCTTACTTCACTCATCTTGTTTAAGGTAAGACCTTAGTTCTAGACATTAAATGTTTAATTACTCAGGAAATAAAATGCATATTTGCATGTGATTTAAAACATTTCAGCAAGCATTGGAGTTCTGAAGTGATACAGGGGACAAATCTTTCCTCTATATCTCTGTTGAGTTAGCACCAAAGTTTTATCTTTTAGGTCTCTTATCATTTAATGGAATCTGTCACCCAGAGTTAAGTACTTCGGATCCTTGGACAAATCATAATTCTTAGTAATCAAAAGCAGTAGCCAGAAAAACTAACCTGATGAGTAAAGACATCACCTAAAGAAGAGCAGGAGAGTCTGGAGAAAAAGGAATAGGAGATATTCTTGCAATCCAACCCTCCTTCCTTGCCCCACTTCAGGACTTAAATGTCATTGTGCTAGGCAACCTTTTCCTAGTTCAGGACTTGAACCGGACTAAAGAAATCTCTTCCAGAGCCATCTGAGGATCTCATGGGGAACCCAAGAGGGCTACAGGGTAAAGGCAGATAGGGTCTGAAGGAGACCTGAACTGGCAGTAAGAAGTGGGAGGAGTATTCTATGGCATCTACAAGGGCAGTAACCATCAAGGTTTCAGAAAATTTGCCTTTTAATGGTGAAGCAGAGGTTCAGCTCTAGATTGTAAGCACCTATTTTTAAATATGTGATCCGTGTAAGTTTAGGGACTAATCTGTTAGATTAGCTGAATAGCTGAAAATAGCTCAGTGTTTTCAGCTAGTAAGCTAACCCTAAAATTGCCAGTTGCATATGGTCATCTTATTGACCTAAACAGACAGCTGAAATGTAGGCATCTCCTTCTAATAATGGCTGTATTTTGTGAGCTCCATCTTAGAATCCAAGGATATGATTCAATTGTCTAAATATAAATGTTTATTGCTATTTAAAGATGTGAAAAATTTTGTTTAGCTTACAGTTTCTTCCCTGGATGTGTGCACGTTTCTTCTATGTTCTGTGTTGTACTATCCAGCCCCCTGCAGACACATTGAAACCCCTACTGTAGAAAACACTAAGCTCTTCACAACAGGGAAACATAGCTGAACTAGGCAAAGAGGCAGATAAGTAGCTACTTGTTCTCAAGAGTTCAATGGAGTATTGATCTGTAGACAAATTTTCATAGATATTTGTTAAATTGGACCAAAAAAAAAAATGGAGGAAGAAAGCCCAGAGGATGGGAGCCTCAGTATTAACTCAGTATTCATGGCAGCCACCTGTAAAAAAAAAAAATAAAAATTCAGCATTACATTTTCTGTGTTTTTTAGAAAATTCAATAATATCATTACTTCTGCTACCTATCTTTATTCTGACTCAATCAACTTTAAAGTAAGATTTTTGGCATCTACCTTCCCCTATATTGACCAAGGTATGTTGTTTAAAATAAGGCTCCCAGAAATATACAAGATGACTTTTTCCCATTATACTAACATAGGAAACCTAATCTTTCAATTGTTTGCATAATAGTTACCACTAGTCTTCCTGATAGTTCACCTACTTAAATCTTTGGGGTTTTTTTGATCTGGGTCAATTGGTAGAAGTTTTACGTTCTAGATACTCAACTGAAAAATATTTGGTGTAACTCCTGGCATTGGTTTCTGGGCTGTTACATAGCAACAATTTGAAGATCTGACTTTTCTGAATGGGAGACAACTGACAAAATTCAAACAGTAGGTGCTACACGTGGTAGCAGTACATTCAATGTCAGTCAAAAGATCCTGAATATCAAAATATTCCAGTTTAGGAAGGACAGATTCAAGGTCAGCTCCTTCTGTCTTAGCAAGCACAGCACAAGACTGTACCTGACAATTTAGTTGTACTAACCCAGAGGCACTGAGAGAGGAGAGTTTGGTCCTCAGCAGATCTTTTAGGTCAAACAATTAACTGAATGAAATATTTTCATGTAACAAATGTACATGGTTATGAGGTTACAGCAATGTCTTCTACTATTCCCCCCACCCTGCGACTGAGCAATGGTACAAAGAAATCCCTTTTGGCTTTCAATAATTTCGCTTTAAGAAAAACGTAGATTTCAATAATAAAATATTTTATTTTACTTTTGTAGCTGATCTAGGAATAAAAACTACATGGCCTTAGGATTTTTCTATGATTTTGGGAATTAATTTCATTGCTACTTGTTCTTTTTTTTGTATATAGAACAGGAAAAGTAGTCATCTTTCTGAAGTATTCTAATATTGAAAAGCATTAAAAGTGCCATATAAGCAATAAATACCAGACCAATACTGCATTATATGATCGGTGCAATACACCATGGAAAAAAGAGGATCTATTATGTGATTTTTGTAATTTATAGTTAGGCATCAATATGTTCTGCAAGTCTTTAAAAATTGCCATGTTTATTTCTGTTCTGCAATCATATCAATTAATCAATTTAATTATAAAATGTTAATTTCTTTGAATAATTTTCTATAAATAAATGTATTTTCTTTTTCAATTGAAAATACTGCTTTCTTTTCTGGAACTACAGGAAGTATTATTATTAATGCTAGTGCTTGAAGTTATAGAATGACGTGTTTTGGCTTATGAGAGGTATGACTCTGCTTGGGATTGTATATTAAACTTCTGTGTTTCACAGGTTTATTCCTATCATTTGTTTTCCTGGTTGTTAGCATGTCTAATTGCCATACTTATTACATATTGATATTATTGATCAGTTAACTACGGTAGATAATATAACATAGTGACATGTTCTACAAATACTTGCAAATAATCATTCCACACAGTGCACATCTGCACCCCGTTTTGGTCTTCTGAAACTTTAAATTTTCATTTTCTCAGAAGTGGTCAATTGCAGAAAGATATGAAGATGCAAAAGCTGAAATTAAATGTTTTATTTACATTTGTGTACATCTGAGCTAGGTATCTTCGTTTCTGAGAAGATCCTTAGGTGCAGGTAAGATTGTCTAGGATATAGTTCCTCTCTTTTTAGTGAAGACATATAGAATCAACCACATGAGATACGCCTTACATATTTCAATTTCTTTACACAGAATAAAATGAGGAACACGTATGATATAAACATTTAGTTGTACAAGGTGGATTTTAAGTTATTACGTAGACTTTAGCTTTTCTTAATAGTTAAGAAAGCTACTGCTTTCTACTACCTCTTTGCTTTCTTTCATAATTCAGACACATTACAGGGAGTAGGTAGTAACGGGAGTGTGAAGGACCTAGATTTATATTATGAAGATTCTATTCAGTTTATGCCATTTTTCTGTTTAAAAAATAAAAAATATAGAAAGAATTACACAGGTCTAGGAAGTTCTACTGGCACTAAAATAGCTAAAGAAACCTGTCATCACATTTTTTCTAAAAAAAAGAGCCCATTTTATTATTAACTCAATTAGAATATTTTAATTATTGTTATTAGACTTCAATTTTGTTACCTAAAGTAGAATTCATTTCAAAACAATTTCTTCTAGTAAAAGCATACACACCGTAAAATGCTGGTCTTAGATTTTTGCTCATTACTTCAACTAGTGTTGGAAGATAAAGGAGTTTAGCATTTTACAGTAGTCTCTGGAGCTTTACACTTACACAGAGCAATGGGGTTTTTTATTGTCTCCTTATGACAAGAAATTAACAGTTATCTTCAACATTTTTGATCAGATGCTATTTCCAAGGTACTAATAGCAAGAGGCAATTTACTTCCAGTGAGGAAAAGTAAGAAAGTGAATAAAAAAATAAAAATTTAATATTCACTCATTACTGACAACATCAGGTTCCTTTCCTCTCATGTGTGGCTCTGTGAGCTTTCCTTATATAGAATCATAGAATCACAGAATGGTTTGTGTTGGAAGTGACCTTAAATATCATCCAGTTCCAACCCCCCTGCCATGGGCAGGGACACCTCCCACCAGACCAGGCTGCTCAAAGCCCCACCCAATCTGGCCTTGAACACTGCCAGGGAGGGGCATCCACAGCTTCCCTGGGCAACCTGTGCCAGTGTGTCACCACCCTCATCATGAAGAATTTCTTCCTAATGTCTAATCTAAATCTTCCCCCTTTCAGTTTTCATATCTTTCCCCTGTGGGAGGGGTCCCCATCTTGTGTTCCATTGACCCAGGAGGGGTGATGAGTGCAGTTGTCAGTGAAAACTGAGGCAAAAATAATGTGGAGTACTCCATCCCTACCCAACTGGGCAGTGTCTCTATACTCTTCCCAGATTACCTGTCCCTGCTTGCACTATCTGTGCAGTTCTCTCCTGCTCTTCAGTTTAACCATCAGGTCTTGACTCAGCCACACTGGCCTATTACCTTCCCTGCCTGATTTCCAACATCTTGGGACTGAACCTTCTTGCACTCTATGGAAAGCATTCTTAAATATTTGCCAGCTGTGTTCTCCTCCGCTGTCCCTCAGGATTGTTTCCCAGGTGGTCCTACTGACTAACTCCTTGAAGAGCTGGAAGATTGCTTATCCTAAAATTTAGAGTATGAGTACACTCCTCACCTATCCCACGTCCCTCAGGACTTTGAACTCCACCAATGTGTGATCACTGCAGCCCAGGCTACCTCCATCTTGATGTCACTGATGAGCTCATATTGATGACCACCAGGTCCAGTATTGCATCCCCTCGGGTAGGGTTGTCTATTACCTGGGTGAAGAAATTGTCTTTGTTGCCCTCTAGGGGTCTCCTGCATTGCGTACAGCTTGCTGTCCTACTTTTCCAGTAGATGTCAGGACAGTTGAAGTCTCCAAGTAGGACAAGAGCTTGCTAGTGTGAAGTCTCTGGTAGTTGGGGGAAGAAAGCTTCATCAGTAGGCTCTCCTTGATCAGGCAGCCACAAGGTTCCTTTTGTTGCTTCAGTTGCCCATAAGCTTTTGACTTGTTCGTGGCTGTTCTTCAGGGACAGCTCTCCACTGTCCATCCATTTCCTGATATGGAGGGCAATACCTCCACCTCTCCTTTCTGATCTGTCCCTTCTGAACAGCCTGTAGCCGTCGTTAGCCACACTCCAGTCATGGGATTCATCTCACCAAGTTTCAGTAACAGGAATCAGTTTGTAGCTTTCTAGCAGCATGATAGCTTCCAGCTCCTCCATGCTATTTAACTCCACAGAGTGAAAGATCCAGTGACAGAAATTTAATATTTTGTATGGTAAGTAGTGTGAAGTTTTCTGTCCCATGAGTAATGGGACAAGTATTAAGACAAGCAAGGGCATGTACAAGAGATCTGTAAAATCATGAATGGTATGAATTCACACTGAATTCAGAATTAACAATCCTTTCTTGTTAAAGAAAGAAAAGAAGACATTAATAAATTTTGCAAGCAACAGCACTTAAAATAAAAAATAAATGCTTAAATAGAGCCTGACTTACTGCCTAAGATCTTCACACAGGACATAAATGTAAAATTAGATTTTCAAACAGAAGTTGAACAAAATCATAGAAGTATGTTCATTGGTGGCTACATATGATGATTTGGAAGAGGATATCAACATAGAAGACTCTATGCTAATTACTTTAGCATAGATTGCAGGGTTTTCTTGACCTAATTCTTATTTTCATTCCCTGCATGTCTGATGCGTGTATGTTCTGGAGAACAAGATGCTGCCCATACTTCCAATAGCTATGTGTAATCATTTATGAAGAAGAAGGGCAACAATGTGACCATTTTTTAAAGGATACAAAGGAGGAGCCTGGGAATTATTGACCTGTCAGCCTCACCTCTGTGCCTGGGAAGATCATGGAACAGATCTTCCTAGAAGCGATGCTAAAGCACATGGAGGACAGCAAGGTGATCCGTACTGGGACCAGTGCTGAGTAATATTTTCATTGATGAGATAGATAGTGGGACCAAGATAGGGACTTTTTGCAAGGGATTGTAGGGATAGGATGAGGAGGAATGGAGAATGGAGAAATTCTTCACGATGAGGGTGGTGAGGCATTGGCACAGGTTGCCTAGGAAAGCTGTGGATGCCCCCTCCCTGGCAGTTCAAGGCCAGATTGGATGGTGCCTTGAGCAGGCTGGTGTGGTAGGAGGTGTCTCTGCCCATGGCAGGGAGATTGATCTTTAAAGTCCCTTTCAACTCAAACCATTCTGTGATTCTATGATTCTTTAAGAAATATTTTTTCTGAGACTGTTTTAACGTGGTAAAAGGAATTAAAATTACCTTAAGAAACTAAAAAACTTAAATACTAGAATATCCCTACATATTCAGTAAGTATAGATTATGTAGTGATTGTTTTGCATTTTAAAATAGCTGGCATGAAGAAATAAATCAAAGTTGGCAGAACACTATTCTTCTGAGTTTAATTTTATTTTGTTAAAAATGCATTCCTT
This sequence comes from Neomorphus geoffroyi, assembly GCA_033558235.1. Classification (NCBI taxonomy): domain Eukaryota; kingdom Metazoa; phylum Chordata; class Aves; order Cuculiformes; family Neomorphidae; genus Neomorphus; species Neomorphus geoffroyi. The sequence goes on from JAUMJM010000005.1 coordinate 1,538,506, forward strand.
TCATTCCTGGGGAAGAACACTGTCTTCTGTCTCCAGTTCTTCATCCATTCTAACGCTGTTTCCCACTCAGATTCTTTCTTTGGTATTTCAATCAGTTATTTAGTTGTAAGCCATAGTTGGGGGAGGAAGCAGATCTTGCAGATTGAACTCTTGAGGGAATTTTTTATTAAAAACATCTACGTGAGATTTCTGAAATCATTCAATCAGGAATGAGTGGAAACAAGATTGCTGGAGGGGAGGAAGAAAAAAGGCACCTTAAAGGTGAATTAGGTGGAGAGAAGACGATCAGAAGAAAATCCTCCCAATGACTCTATCTCTCCGTACCATCCACTTTTCCCATCTTATTCTCCAAAGACAGCCTCACTAACCCTAGGAGGCAGTAATAAAGTGATAAAAGTCCTAGTTGCTAAATTATGTCTCACCTATTTCTAGATGCCATGAAGGAGACTATAATACATTCAGAGTCCTTAATAGAGTATGCAATCAAGATATTTAAAACCATTCATAGAGCAAACTGTCTCTAATCAAGTGAAGTTGCATAAATTATTTTCATGACTCAGTTCTATGGAAAAAATGGAAATTATTTTATTGTAGTTGATTGACCTTGTCCTAGAACATCAAGAAGAACAGATCTTAATTTCTAGACCATAGGTAAATAATATTCTCATAAACAATCAAGAAAGTGGATGAAAACAACGAAAAGGAGGCAAAGGTATGGTCGATTATAATAATACTTGAAAAAGCCGAACATTAAGTATCCATAAATGAATAACAAGGATCAAGTATCACAAAGCATTTTCAATGAGAATAATGGTGCATAGAAATTAGCAAGGAAAAAAGATGATTCTCTTAAGAGCAGGTGAAAATTTTATGTCAAAAGAAAAGAAAGCAGCCTAATCCAATCACTTTTCATTTAGTCTAACAAAATCAGAAGTGCATGTATTTACTTCAGTATTCCTTTTTTTTTTTTTGTAAGGATAGCATGAAAATACATGCATATCACTGCATAATTTTCAAGATTCCACATAAGGATAAGAATAATATTACTATTTTAGTTACATTCAGGAAGAAATGACTAAACATTTAATTATTAACACAAACAGTATGAAAATAAACTACTATCTTAATAAAAAATAATCAGGAATATTAGAAGAAACAGGTAGTATTACTTCTCCTGTTAATAACCATCATGATGTCTGAAGTCACATTTTCCTAATCTTCGTGTAATTTTTGAGCCCTCACTTCATATTTAGGGTAATGTTTAGATAATTAGCTGGCTAGCTCCCTGATTCCATTCCATGATTTGTTTCTGTGGTGCTTCTCAAGACAGTGTTTTTCAATAATCTTTGAAAACCTGGAGCTATGACATTATGAAGTTTCTACACGGCCTTCCAGATTTGGATTTCCTAGCTGATAAGATCTGAAATTTGAGAAAGGTTCATTTTTATCTTAAAAGAAATATAAATTAGTTACAATGCCAGCCTCCACTTGGTACATCTGTAGAAGGTACAGGGAAAATGGTGTTTTTATGCAACAACAGAATGATGGTGCAAATATTAATGTATAGATTCCTGCTTACACAAGTAAATTCACTCACTATAATAATAAACTCGAGGTTTTCAATTTGTTTGGGGATTATAATAATTGGGGATACTAAAAAAATGTAATTTGAATTCAGAGACAAAAATGGCTGACATGTTTAGACAGTGAGGTTCTGAGAAATATGCAAAAATACTTGACTTTTTACAGAAACTAATTTGATCATATTGATCTGAATTAGCTAATTGGTTGAAAAATCCTAAATCACCATTATAAAACTACAGCCATCATTTTGCTATAAAATCCAAAGACAAAATAAAATAAAAAGATGATATAGTAAATTTTTGTTGTCAAAATATTGAAATAGAATTATAAAGATGACACTTCGCTTTACTTACCTAAATAAATATCAATTCTTACAAATATAAACTATAAGAGAAAGGTTATTGAATCCATTTACACAGATAATGCAGTAGTTTTTCAATAAACAAGATAACATGTTTCCATTCTTTCTTCTAACAAGACAAATTTAGTGTGTGGTCAATTAACAACAGATTTCAAGCTACATCAGTAAATGTTGATTGCAACGTATATATTTTTTCCTTTCCTTTTACATTGGCTTTATTTTCCTTCCTATGTTTTCTTTTTGGAAAACAAGTAAACATGTTAATGCGTTGTTCTGCACTTTCATATTATTAACTCTTTAAAATTATGTAATTTCTCTTAAAACAATCTGAAAATCTAGAACTAACAGGGCTGAAGATAAAATTGTTCAACATTAGTTATGTACTGTTAAATACAATTTGAGAAAGTAATGGTGTCAGAAGTCATGCAGTAAAGAATACATCAAGAAGGTCCAAAGTCAAGAAGACAAGTAGCACCCTATCTTGTATCAGAAATTGTGTGACTCACAGGAGAAGGGAATGATTGTCCCCCTTTACTCAAGGTGAGGCTGCACCTTGAATACTCTGTTCATTTTTGGACCTCTCAATATAAGAAAGATATTGAGCTGATGGAGCGTGTCCATAGGAGGGCAACAAAGCTGGTGAAGGGTCTGAAGAACAAGTCTTACGTGGAGCAGCTGAAGAAACTGGGGTGGTTTAGTGTGAAGAGGAGGCTGAGGGGAGACCTTAACACTCCCTACAACTACCTAAAAGAAGGTCATAATGAGATGAGTATTGATCTTTTCTCCCAAGTGACTATCAATAGGACTGCGGGAAATGGCGATAAGTTCTGCCAGGGGAGGTTTACACTGGATATTAGGAAAACTTATTTCACTGAAAGAGTGGTGAAGCATTGGAACAGACTGCCTAGGGAAGTGGTGGAATCATGATCCCTGGAGGTGTTAAAAAAATGAGTAGAAAAAAATGTAGAAAAATAATCTTGAGTACCTATATCGAGTGTCAAGGTGATGGTGAACAAGGTGAAGATGATGGGCTGTATTGTTAAAAAAACTGTATATAAACCCAGCAAGGTAATAAATACAACTATGATTGTATACTGCAGTGTTTACATGTCATATTGAGTAGTGCATATAATGTTGATTATCATACCGATGCAAGAAATACAGTAGTCATGCTTGAGAGTGGCAAGTATTAAAGAGTTATAAGAAGCTGAAGAAACTGTTTCTGTTTTGACAAACAAAATGTCCTGAATGGAGTTATTGAGATTAATAACTGCAATGATGAAAAAGATCCCAATAACTTCTGAATAAAACTGATGATGTGTCTGTATATAAATACATATATTTATGTACATGACCTTGTATTTAATAATTTTGCTATCTACCAACTCCACACAATCTCATCTCTGCTACTTTACACTCTCAGTTGTAGTTCAGACTTAAAAACTTCACTGAACTATCGATCCACATTGGCCCAAAACAAGAAGCAATAAATTTAGCTGTCTCGTATGTTAGAATAGAAGCCTTACATTTGGATACATTTAATTTGATACTTTTCTTTCTTTGCCTCTGTCAATATATTTCCCACACAGTGATATCTTATAAGAAGCCAGAAAAGCAATATATGGAATTAGTAATACCTTTAATGTTGTCAAATTATAATTTAGTAACATTATCATAACTTTATTTGTATAGTAAAAAAGATGATGGTATCAGATCAATACAAAATATACAATTGACGTACAATAGATAATAGTATATAAATAATTTTTAATTCAATCATAATTTCAAAATAATACTAGAAATACTTATATATAAACAAACAAACAAGTACTGTGAAAAGTTTTATTAACATCGAAATAAATAATACACTGAATAGGAAAATCTGAGATAAAATATTATATTTCAGAGGTTTTTTTAGGTATGTGAGTGAGGTTCTTCGTTTTCACAGTAAATCTGTTCATGGATTGAAAATGGAGAGATCCACAAAATTTTGCTTCTAAATATCTGGCTTCGACGTTTATTAGAGCACAGAGTAAACTAGAGCTCATTTAATAAGTAGCTGCATAAGTTTCAATTTCTGAGGTCCTATACATTAAACTCTGTCTAAATTTCAAAGACTTTGGGTTTTCTTATTTAATGTTGAGCATTTTGTATCTTTCTTGGAACAATATGCATAGTTACATTGCTTTATAACTGAATTATAAATGACATTTCTATTATGTAAGAGAGAATGAAATGTTTCATGTATTTTTAGCTATAAAATGAGAAATCCAGCAAATAAAAGGTCAAAAATGAGATAGAGCCTTTCTTCCATAACAGGAAACGGGAACAGATCTTTGCCATTCTCAATATTTTTCCCTGCCGCAACAGCAAAGGACTTGGCCAATATCTTGAGGGTTAATACAAAGCAGAAGGAATCCTTGAATAGACAGCTGTTGAATCGATCAAAGACTTACCTCCCATCACTAATGAGATTATTCTCTGGAATTAAATAAGTTTTTCTTCTTCTTAAAGGGAAGTACCTCACTTCATTGCAGACACTTAGATCTTTTTTTCTCTCAGTGCAATCATGGGCTTAGCTGGGTGAAGTCAAAGGCTGATGTGAGCATGTTTCTTTGGTAAGTCCTATTTGGGAATTTGAGACCAGTGAAAATGGCAGTTAGAGAGATTCTACTCTTCTGAAAGAGCAAAATGTTAATGAAATGAGAGTATGTTCTTGTCTCAAACCACCTTCAATCCTCCTTTAGGGTAAAAGCGATCCAGAATTGCAGAAAAGTTCAATTTGGAAGAGACCTCTGGACGTCATCTTGTTTAATCTCCCTGCTCAAGCAGGGCAATCTAGAGCTGGGTGTCCAGGACGATTTCCAGGCATTGAATATCTTCAAGGTGGGAGATTCCACAGCCTCTCTGGACAACCTGTGCCAGTGATCAGTCACCCTGTGTAAGTAAAAAAGTATTTCCTGACCTTTGAGTGGAGCCTCCAGTATTTCAGTTTGTGCCTCTGATGCTGTCACTGGGCACCATGGAGAAGAACCTGTCTTTCACTGACTTCTCTACACCATCCCTTCAGGCATTTATGTACATTGATAAGATCCCTCCTGAGTCTTCTCTTCTCCAGATGAAACAGCCACAGCCCTGTCAACCTCTCCTCATCTGTGAGCTGCTCCAGTCCCTTGATCATCTTTGTGATCCTTCTTTGGACTCTCTCCACTATGTCATTGTTGTTGCTCTTGTACTGGGGAACCCAGGACTGGACAGAGAACGCCAGGTGTGCTCTCACCAGTAATGAATAGAGGAGAAGGACTATCTCCTGCCTATTTGTTGGGATGGACTACTGCAGAGATTGAAGGAGGTGGTTCTTGAATATTAAGTAGCTTTCCTTGGGCCCTTCTTCCTTTCAGGATCTTGTCTCCTGAGAATTTTCATTAAGGTCTTTGATCAGGGTAAAATTTGCTCTGAATTCCAGGGTTGTGAGTTTGCTTTTCACTCTTCTCTCTCCCCTCAGGAACCTGGACTCCACCATCTCATGATCACTGCAATCTAGTTTGCTTTCAACCCTGACAACTCCAACAAGCCCCTCTTTATTTGTAGGTATGAGGTCCTGCAGGACATCTCTTCTCATTGTCTCCTCCATCATTTGGTTAATAACAATCTCCAGGAACCTCCTGGACTACTTATGCACTGCTTTATTGTCCTTCCACTCATAGTGGGGTGATTAAATTGTCCCCTGAGAATCCAGGCTTGTGAACATGAGGCTACTTCTGTTTGTCTATAAGAGTCTTATCCATTTATTTTTCCTAGTTAGGTGTCCTGTAACAGACATCCACTTTAATATCATACCTATGGATCTGCTCTGTTCTACTACGGTATCTAGAACCTCATTTCTAGATGCAACTTGACCCACAGGTCTCTTTGAGAACAGTACCAGGAAACTACACTGGGAGAGATGTGGGAATATTCCATATTTGAGTAGAATGAGTATACTAGTTAGGGGAAGAAAACGGTGTCCTATAACCTGTTGAGGTTTGTTTAAAGCAAAATAGACAGCTACCAGGGTACAATATTCTTCTTGTCATATGAGAGTTTTCAGATTATTTAGTTGTTTGGCTGGATTTTTCTAAGAAACATCAGACCTAAAACAATTTTAAGAGGAAGAAAGTTCAGTACTTACATCTTTCAGACACCACTCAGCAAAAACTTTTTTTAAGTACAGATGAGTTCTCTTAGTCTTAATTAAATTGACAAACATGGACTCCTTAAGTACTAACACCTATCTTCCAATTTTTGTGTTTTCTTATTTGTTACATTGGAATAAAAGCTAAGTAACCCTACTACAAATTCATGTATATACATGAGGAGTCTGTACTGTCATCTTGTAATTAAAAGACAGTAAAAGCTGTTAATTGGTGCATGGTAGTAGGTGCTTGCAATCATTCTGGCTACCCCTCTGCTATATTGGAATGTAGCAAAAGATATGGGTTTTGTTTAAAAAATCCTGTAATGAATTTATGAAGAACTTAACTTTTCTTTTTTTGTTGTTTCTAAAAAACCCTTTATAGTGAGAAAATACTTTCCATCCGTGTAGCACCTTTTTCATAGGTCCATACTTTTTCCTGCTTGCAGACTACTGTCATCAGAGTCACTGCTATAATGTGGATTTTCCCCTTTATTTCCTAACCTAGAAAGCGATTTCAAGTTGGAAAAGGCTTTCCATAGAAAGAAGAGGCTTTACCAGAAGGTACATAAGGAGACACTGCTATATTGTCAGTTACTTCAAGTCTTATTATTGCAATAAATTTCTCCTCAGCTTCCCAAGTGAGTGCTTTATTCCTGAATATTCCTCCCAGTTCTCTTTTATTCAGAAAACAACAGAAGTGAAAGAGTAAGTCAAGTGAAGATCCTAAACTGACAGGCTTAGTCATTGATGCTAACCTTTATGAACCTTATAGACTCCTGTTTAAATAACAGCTCCTTAAGGAGACATAAGCCAAAGTTATGTTCCCTTTTAGAAGGGACTAGTTACTACAGACATTGGAACAGTAGGGCATTCTTTTCAGTGTTTGGGAATGTCTCATGCAATACTATTAGCTTAGACCGATAGGAAAATAAACACATTCATCAATTTTGTTATATTTGTCAACATTGGTTGCCAAAGATAGGCTTTTAAATGTGTAAATAGGAAGGAAATTAATTACTACGATTCCTTTTGGCTTTGAGTGTGGGGATTTTCCTTGGTTTGGTTTGATTTTTTTGTCAAAACCTGTTCTATACACAGAATATTTAGAGTAATATGCTCATGTATAGAGATCATGTGTCACGCTCTCAGACATTAATATTTGAAAGTCTTAGTCATCGGTCCATTACAAATGAATTCCACCCTCCATATACATCTTCTTAAAGACTCACATTTTTTTGCACTTGTGCATTTTTCTTGTCAAATATGATTGTAAGAACCATTTTTATATGAAAATACTATATAGATGGCAATAAATGTGTTCAGTATTCACATTTAAAATTTTAAGCTATACTTGATTGTATAAACAATAGTTAATCTTCAAAGCCAAGAAAAGGTTTTCCGATTCTACAGAGGTAAATTGCAACTATTTCTCCCTAGTTCATTGGAGGGGTTTTTTTTTAATTTCTTTTTTCTTCAGGGTGAAACTTTAGTTCCTCTGTATAGACATTTTACATATCGGTCATTCATTTAGATTTTAATAGAACTATTAAAGTTAGTTCATACAAAATTATTCATGAGTTGGAAACATAAACCTCTGAAGCTATATCTTAAGTTCAAAATCTTTTCCCTGGAGAACCTAAGGTAATCCATAACCAGTATTCTTCCTTCAGCACAAATTAACCAAACTCGCAGCTATACGTCCCACTCAACTATTAAGATTTCCTATTTAATCTTAATATCTTAATTTGATGCAACAGCTGTGTTCATTCTAGACTCTCCTTTAAATGCAGAGGGAGAGATGACATCCCTCATTCATGAGTCAGGGAAATTTTAAAATGCTCTGGGACTTTATTGTCTTTCTGTGAATACCTGCAGATACCTCCTGAGATGCTTTAAATGTTCTTACAATCATTCCTTTTCCATTGAGACTACCTTATGTGTTTTTATTCTTTCTTTCTACATCGATTGCTTGGAGGAGTAGCTAGATAAGACAAAAAAGCTGCCTGAATCTTTGCAATATGTCTGAACATAATCATAGAATCTTTAGGTTGGAAGAGACCTCTGAGACCATCAAGTCCAACTGTACCTGTCCCCTTACTAAACCATGTCCGTGAGAAACTCATTTGCCCATCTTTTAAACACATTTGGGGAGGTTACTTGACCTCCTCCCTGGGTAGCCTGTTGTGGCGACTGACGACTAGCACTCAGATAAGTTTCCAAGCACTAGCGCTTTATTCCCCTTTTACACAAGTTTATATGTCTTTATCTGTCATAGAATTATAGAATCATAGAATCATAAGGTTGGAAGAGACCTCTGAGATCACAAAGTCCAACTGTGCCTGTTTCCCTACTAAACCATGTCCCTAAAAAACTCATCTACTTGTTTTTTAAACACCTCCAGAGATGGTGACTTCACCACCTCCCTGGACAGCCTGTTCTCATGCCTGACTACTCTTTCAGTAAAGAAATTCTTCCTAATGTCCAGTCTAAACCTCCCCTGGAGCAACTTGCAGCCATTTCCTCTCATCCTATCACTTGTCACTTGTGAGAAGAGCCCAGCACCCACCCCATCACAACCTCCTTTTAGTTAGTTGTAAACAGTGATAACCACACGTTCATTCTAAACTTCTAACAGGCTCGAGCTGTATGTTCACACACTATTCTAAACATTAATTGGCTCTCCTACAGCCCATGGCCCAGCTCATACCCACAGCCTAAACCTATCCCCGACCACCATCTCAGTAAAGAATTTCTTCCTAATGTCCAGTCTAAACCTCCCCTGGCACAACTTGCAGCCATTTCCTCTCGTCCTATCGCTCGTCTCTTGTGAGAAGAGACCAGCACCCACCCCGTCACAACCTCCTTTCAGGTAGTTGTTGAGAGTGATGGGGTCTCCCTTCAGGCTTCTCTTCTTTAAGCTAAACAACTCCAATTCCCTTATTTCTGCCATACACGTGTGAGGAATGAAAGAACATATTTATAGTCCTCTACTTTCATGAAATCCTTTACCAGAATAAAATCAATTTCTTAGTAAGCACTGGCTTAGATATTTCTTTTAGATTAACTTTTCTATGGTAATAAATTATTACAGAAGATTTAAAACCCCATAAGATTACAATAACATTAAGTATTTTGATAAATTATTTACATGTGTCACTTGCTAACCTTAGGAACATGCTATAGAGCCAGGTTTTGATGTCATTTGTATCAAGACAACTCTGCTAACTTCAACAGGAGTGGTTTCAAGTTCATATTAAAGAGGAAAACTTCTAAACTACAATAATTATGATATTTTTTCAGTACAGGAATATGAATAATGTAGAAAGAAATTTATGACAGTTATGTAAACTCATGTTTGGTGAGACAGCTGAGTCCATTACTACAAATAAAACAGAACAGTATTAAGACACGCTACACTTCAGTGACTTAAGAAGAAAAATGTGTAAATACAGATTATATTCATTGATTTTAAAGTTAATTATTGGACATCATGTGAAAAATTGGAGTTGAATTTTTGTAGCGTGGCATGCTGTGAAAACTAGTTAATAAATTCAAGATTCACTTTTATAAATTTCTGAATACATACAGTGACACAACTCCTAAAATTAATTGTAATAGTCAAATGACTTGGCCAAAATCACTGTAAAAGTTCCAATTTAGCTAAGTTCAATATCCAGCCATAACAGTGGAATATAACTAAACATAGTTTGAGATCTTGAGAGACATTCCTGAAAAAGTATTGCTAGCTGGTTGAATATTGCTGAAGTACTATGATGATCTCACTTTTTATGAAAATGTTAGGAAAAAAATATCCTAAGAGGAAACTGAATTACTTAGTGCTATCTTCTGCTCTCTGAGCACACCGCCCTGTATACAATGTGGTTCTCTGGGTGTGAATTTTTCTTATTTGTAGCAGACTAAAAAAATCCTACAATTTTTTAGCCACTATTCTCTATAAGGGAAAAAAGTAATCCTTGAGTCTCCCTTCCAACCAAACCCACCCATTCTCTCTTGATTTCCTGTTGTCCATAGAAAATACGCTGGAATTCATGATACAGAGTCGTAGGCGGAGGAAATAGCATCAACATATCCTCAGCAACTGCTGTTTTCTGAGTATAGTCAGAGGACAAAAATAAAAAGTTTTATGTAACTCATGTTTATACTTAACATTTCTTCCAGAGATCTTCACATTTTAAAACTAGGCTGAAAATCACCTGAGGAGCTAGGTTGAATGTTGCATATATTTAGTTGAACACAGACTGAAGCTCTTGCTTTCCCAGTATTTCCCATTGGTACTGCAAAGGACAGAGAAGTAAGAATATATGAGGATGCGCAATAAACTTCATGAAGAATTCCAAGAGATTACAGGGAATTACACAGAGATATGCGATTTGAAAAATGTGGGATAAACCACCTCAAGGTATGTTTTATGAAATCAGATATTCTGTTTAGTATAATGGAGTGGTATGAAAGATATTTGTTGTTTTAGCTGTCAGACATACCTAGGCTCATGTACTTCAGATAGTTTTGATAATTGTAAGAAGTGAAAGTATTTAATCTTTTTTTCAATAATGCGTTGTATATTTCTACTTAGGCATCAAGACTACTTTAAATTTATCAATGATGTTTAGAAGTGAGAGATCTGTAATGCCTGAAGTGCAAAGCTCTTCTAATCAATAGGAAGACTATAATGACACTAAAAGGTAAAATCTTACCGACAGCAAGAACTGGTGGGGCAAGTTTGTCCCTCCATAAGTTTCTGTTATCACTAAATTTTAGTGTGAGAGTCACAAAGACCCTGGGTGGAGGAGTACAAGTTTTGAAAGGGCCTTTGGAAATTGCTTTGGAAAGAATGAACAGAGAAGAAATTAGTGTTGTTCATTGTGTCATAAAGAAAGTCTAAAAGCCTAGATAACATAAGCTGAACCACAGACAGGAAATCTGCCAGGAATTTTAAGAAGAAAGAGGAAATGAAGGAGAGTTACTTTTGGCAAAATTTCCTGAAGGAAAGGAGTTTTTACTGTACTTGTATGTATTCCATCACATATAGTTTATCCCTACTATGATAGTCCTCAAGACACAAAAAATAATTCCTATTTCATTCCCATTTCCTATTTAATTTATTTCATAAATATGAAGATAAAATATATTCCTAGAGTTTGCAAGACTGAATCAGACATATAATATTTTTACAAGGAAATCTACAAGTTCCAGTGTGTCAGTGGTGTAGGAGACACGACATAGCTAACAGTAACAACTCTGGGGAAATGCAACTAAACTGAAAGGTAATAACTGTTATCAACACAATCATTTTCTATCTTCATTTGAAGAAATTTCATTCAAAAAGATGGAAATGTCTTGCCTCATGTCAGTAAAGAACAAAGATGCTGTTAAGCAGAGAAAACCTACAGAATGTGACTTTGCTTAAGTTAAAATAGCAAGCTATGAAAAGAAATATGTTATGGGGTCTATGACCGTTATTATTTCTCCCAGTGAACACTATATCAAAATATTCACTCTTTCTTCAGTCTTTTCTTCACAGATGTCTTCCCAGAATCAAAGAATTGCTTAGGTAGGAAAAAACCTTTAAGATCATCACATTCAACCACAAACCAACCATAAAACATAATTATCTCCATTTCTCTCATAATAGAAAATATAAATATTAAGAAATGCCAGGGAAACTTTACATTCTGAATCTTTAAAATATTCTTTAAAATTTTATTTTGTAGCAAATCAATAATTGATGCGTACTCCTGCTAAGGTTAATGTATTTTAATATATTTTTTAATCTATTTTCTACCTCCAGTTTTCTTATGTTTTGCAAATGTATTTAGATGATCTAACTTCCACTTACAGTTTTAATTACAACTAATAGAGAGTCAACCATTGTGTTTTAGGGTGATTTTTGCTATAGGAAACTGTCATTGCAAACATTTCATACTATACAAAGAAAGGTACAAGAATTACTTCCTACGATTAATTAATAAAAAATCCACAACTTCTATGTAATTTTTCCTAATCCAGTACAAGACTTATATTCAAACCCCTTATCAATTTGTAATAGAAGCTGAAAAACAGTAGGAATACATAATTCCTTGACATTCTCTGACTTTCTTGATCGCTCCCTTCTTCTATTCATCCCCCCAATCAATATTTAAGAAGACTATGAAAGAAGCAAATCAATAATTAAATAGAAAGGGTTTCAAATGCAAGTGTATGCATCTTCTGATTGTATTTGCATTGCAAGAATTTCTATAAAATGAGAATTTTAACCAACATTGTTTGGAACATAGTTAAATTTCAAACTGACTTAAAATTGCATCATTTTGTTTCAGCTTCCTCATTCCACTCTGTTTTACTCCATTCTTAGTTTAAATTTAAATATTTATGTTAAATTCATATTGGTTGTTTGGTTTAATGTTTGGATTTCTTTTTTTCTTTTTTCCAAGATCTCTAACTGCTTGAATATCCTTTTCATAGAAATACAGACATTTCATGCTAGTATCACTGTATACTGATCTTTTTAGAACAATAGAAATTAAAATAGGAAAAGACTCATTGGGACAGATGTGAATTCCACTACTAGTTTAGCCTAGGTCTACTTAAAAAAACTGACACATTTACTTCTACCTTCCAGACTAAATAATCCATTCAAGTATATGTCACAAAAAAAATATAGAAAATGTATGACTACCAGTTTTTTCCCAAGTCTTTCTGACAGAGACATCTGATGACATCACTCTTAAAGAACTGATGAGAGAAGGGAAAGTGTGAAACTGTGCAAGTCACTATCTTTCACCATGAGACAGTTAACACTGTTCTCCTTTACAGTTAGAAAGAACTGAATGTCTTTGAAGTTAAAAGTCCTTTCGGAATTCTTTCTGGAGTAATATATGTCTGCAGTGCTCTCAGGAGTATGTCTGTACCAAAACTTAATTTAACCTAAGCTGTTCTCCTTAGTCAATACATAGTCAAACTTTGTAAATTTAGAATCACAGAATCATTTTCGAAAAGATCAGAAAAAACCTTTATGGTCACCAAGTCCAACCTTTAACCTAGCATCGTCAAGTTCACCACTACATCACATCTACCTCTCTTTTAAATACCTTCAATGATGGTATTTAATGCCTCCCCTGGACAGCGTGTTTCAATTCTTGATAACCTTTTCAGTGAAGGAAGTTTTCCTAATACCCAATGTAAACCTTACTTAACACAACTTGAGGCCATTTCCTCTCATCTTGTTACTTGGAAGAAGAGATCAACACCCACCTGGCTACAACCTCCTTTTGGTTTGTTCTAGAGAACAATATGGTCTCCCTTCAGCCGCCTCTTCTCCAGACTAAACAACCGCAGTTCCCTAAGCTGCTTCTCATAAGACTTGTTCTCCAGACTCTTCACCAGCTTTGTTCTCCTTCTCTGGACACAATCCAGTGTTGGGGAATGGCTCAAGGAACAGGGACATGGGTCCCTGGACGAGTTAGTTTGCAGCATGTAACAGCGTTAAGTCTGAGCTGGTGTGCCTAGGCCTCCGTTAGCATAAGCGAGCTAGGTTAGCATAAGTGAGCTATGCAGGAGGCCCATGAAGATTACGATAACCTTGAGCAAGGAGTAAGCAACATTCCTGGTAACGAGCCAGCATGGAAAGGATAAGCGGCCTGGAAACAAACTTCGGCCAGGAAACTAACTAACTGCGGCTGGGAAACAAACTGTGGTCGGGAAACAAACTGCGGTCAGGAGATGAAGTCACCAGTAGCCAGTAATGTTATAATACAAATGCATAATTAAAGTAAAGGTAGCCAATTATGTTATAACACATGTGCATAATTAAAGCAAAGGAGCATAAAAGAAGCTGTGTCACATCAATAAATTGGAAGTTTGCTTATGATTGACATTGGATACGTGTCTTGCTTTCCTCTGCTCGTCGCACTCCAGCATCTCAATTTCTTTCTTGTATGAGGGGCCAAAAACCAAACACAAGTTTTGAGGTGTGTGCTCACCAGTATCAATTGTTTACCACAGGTAAACAACCACTTCCCTTCGCTTGCTGGTCACACTATTTCTGATACAAGTCAGAGTATTGTTGGCCTTATTTGCCACCTGGGCACACTGCTGCCTTGTATTCAGCTACCTGTCAGCCAGCACCTCCAGGACCTTTTCTGCCAGGCAGCTTTCCAGCCACGCCTGTAGCGTTGCATGGGATTGTTTTGACTAAAGTGCAGGACCCCACACTTAGCCTTGTTGAATCCCATACAGCTGGCATCAGCCCATTGTTGCAGCCTGTCTAGGTCCCTCTGTAGAGCTTTTCTTCCCTCAAGCTGATCAACACCCCTGCCCAACTTGTTATCATCTGCGAACTTACTGAAAGTGTACTAGCTCCTCTTGTCCAGATCATTAATAAAAATATTAAACAGAACCTATCTCAACACTGAGCCCTGAGGAAGACCACTTGTGACTGGCCACCAACTGCATTTAACTTCATTCACCACTACTCTCTGGGCTTGGTCACCCAGCCATATTTTTATCCAGCAAAGAGTATGTCCATCCAAGCACATGAGCAGTCAGTTTCTCCAGAAGAATACTGTTGGAATTGGTGTCAAAGATTTGACTAAACTCTAGGCAGACAACAACCACAGCTTTTCCGTCATCCACTAAGTGGGTCACCTTGTTACAGAAGGAGATCAAGTTAATCATGCAGGACCTTCCTTTTATACACCCATGTTGACTGGGCCTAATCCCCTGGTTGTCCTGTACGTGCCATGGGATGGTGATCAAAATGATCTTCTCATAACTTTCCCTGGTTCTGAGGCTGACAGGCTGTGGTGGAATGTGCTAGCGAGGTCCTGTAGATGGTAAACACCAAACTCATTGTAAGTTTACAAAGGAGAGCTTGTTTTTGTGAAAAAAGAACCATTGGCAAGAGGGAGTGACCAGCAACGGACAACAGCATCTGGAAAAACAGGTGAATAGGTACCAGCTCAATATTGCTATAAATCTGGGAATTACTCCAGCGAAAGTCAAGAGAAAATTTTACCTCTTAGTGTAGTATAACAAACTTGCTAGACCCTGTGGATGACAAACACTAAACTCATGAGTTTTCAAAGGATAGCTTGGTTTTGCAAAAGAGAGTGGTTCGCTAAGATAGCAAGTGCATTTATCAATGGTAGCCCAAACTTTGTTCTTACCTGTCACTTTAATTAAATTACTTACCACCTCAGAATTGAGACCAATTTCGGCTGTGAAGCGCACACATTAACCATGTGCATACCAATCGCTAAGGAGGCTCTCACAGGTAACCAAATTCTGACTTGTGCCAAAACACCTATAAGCACACACACATAACCCTTTAGTCATAAACCACCAACCAGGTCTGGGACTAGAGATTGGATCCAGCCAAGCTGAGGTGGCTTTCTTAGGGGACAGTTAGAAAGCAGGGAGGTCTGTCTTGAACCTCATGGCTCAAAGGGAGCACTTCATCAGTCACCTGTCACAATCTTACCTGTTTAACATAGAATCATAGAGTCATAGAATATTAAGGTTGGAAGAGACCTCTCAGATCACCAAGTCCAACCGTGCCTTCCTCCTTACTAAACCGTGTCCCTAAGGAGCTCATCTACCTGTTTTTTAAACACCTCTAAGGATGGTGACTCCACCACCTCCCTGGGAAGCCTGTTCCAGTCCCTGACCACTCTTTCATTAAAGAAATTCTTCCTAAAGTCCAGTCTAAACCTCCCCTGGTACAACTTGTGGCCATTTCCTCTCCTCCTATCACTTGTCATTTGCAAGAAGAGACCAGCACCCACCCCGTCACAACCTCCTTTCAGGCAGTTGTAGACAGTGATGAGGTCTCCCCTCAGCCTCCTCTTCTCCAAGCTAAACAACCCTAATTCCCTCAGCTTCTCCTT
This sequence comes from Neomorphus geoffroyi, assembly GCA_033558235.1. Classification (NCBI taxonomy): domain Eukaryota; kingdom Metazoa; phylum Chordata; class Aves; order Cuculiformes; family Neomorphidae; genus Neomorphus; species Neomorphus geoffroyi. The sequence goes on from JAUMJM010000005.1 coordinate 1,554,533, forward strand.
GTAGAACTAATTCTCCAGCCCACTCACAAGCCTCGTTGCCCTTCTAATGATACATGATACAGGCCTGCAGTTCCTGAATCCTCCTTCTGGCCATTCTTGTAGATGGGCATCAGATTTGCTGACCTCTAAACAACTGAGATCTCCTTTCTTCCCTATTAACCCAGGCCGCTGATAAATGATGATAAGCTTTGGTTAGTACTTCTGTCAGTTCCCTCAGTATCCCTGAGTGGATATCATTCAGCCCCACAGACTTATGTGTATGTAAATAAGTGCTGTTTTGTGTATGAAAGTGGTTTAGCTCATTTAATCTTCACTCATAAACTATGATGGTTATTTTTTGGTACTCATAAATAAAATCCTTTCAATTTTTCAATATCTTTTTAGTAATGTGGCACCCAGAACATAATATATTAAGTTTAAATAGCTTTCAGATAACTTTGTTATTTGTATCATTGTTATTACTATAAACACTTTTATTATAAATATACCAATAGGGTCAAAATTTTAATAAAAGGCTTTGATTTGGCATCCACAATCAATTGCAAGATGAATTAGTTGCTGATATTTGACATCATTAAATACTTATTGCGGAGTTACCCTTCCCTGATTACTTATAAATCAGGTACCTAGGTGAAACCTCTTTATGAGAAAAGTCCTCTGAAATTATGCCTTGATATGTCTTGATTGTCCTTTGATTTTTATCAAATCAAACATGAACAGAAGAACAGAATAGAAATGAGAAAGTCACACTATATAGTTTTAATGCTGCCAGCACTATTGTGAAGCAGAACGCTCAGGAAACATCTACAAAGGTATTTTACAAAGGCATTTTTAACACCTTTCATACTAATATATTTAAGATGTGACAGATGTGAATTCTCTTTGACTTAAAGAGTATTTCAGTGACTTTGGAAGTCCTTGAAGGCTGTAAGAAAAGCCATGAACGTGGCATGATTTAATTTTTCTACGTATCTGCTCCAAAGGCAAAATGAAGACAGCTTCTACGAGTGCCTGGCCATACAATAAGTCTCCTATACGTCCTGCAGCAAACTTATTAAAAGTATTTAATTATTTTTTTGATTTGTTGAAGAAAATCATATTCTCATGACTCATCCAGCTGGCTACTAGGCCTTCCAAAAACCTTTAATTATACATTAATTGTAAAGGACGTTTCACAGTATCACAGTATCACGGTATCATAAGGTTGGAAAAGACCTTTGAGATCATCGAGTCCAACCTATGACCCAACACCTACACCTACTCCTACTCGTCAACTACACCATGGCACTAAGTGCCTCATCCAATCTCTCCTTAAACACCTCCAGGGACGGTGACTCCACCACCTCCCCGGGAAGATGAGTACTGTTGTTGCTGCCAGTTTATGTCTAAGATTTAAGCAAGAGACTTTCCTGATAAGCTTCCTCTTCTAGGGAGAAGATGTGGTACTCATATTCAAACAATTTGAGAAACTGTCAGAGCATCAGCTGGTAAATCGGTAAATACCAAAAGTTAGGGAGAGTCCTATGGGTCAATATGATATAAAGCAGTCCTCTGAAAGTAGTTAGCATGACAGTTCTTGCTATATAAGCATAGAGAGATCCAACATTGAAGCTGAACATCATCTAAACTGCTAGATGCTGCAATAAGTCCTGAAAATATTTCTGTAAGCATATAAGCTGGCAATTCCTGAAGAAAGTTTTATCGCAAGGCAGCAAACGTATAAAGTGAATGAGACTACAAAAGTGAGATATAACTGAACATTACATTCTGAGAACAGTAGATGCAGGTATCTTCAGCATCACTAAGACCATTAAACAGAGACTTCAAGATAAGGAACATCAAAACCACACATATGTAAAATTAGCCTTAGTTGGAAAAATTCTGAAATATTAATATTTGGGTCAGAAATCCTCTAGTGTTCAGTGTTCCATCAAAAAGGAAGAAAAATTTGCTTTGAACATTATTCAATACGTGGTATGAAGGGTGTTTCTGGTTCTTTACAGCAACTGTTGTAAATCAAAATCAACATTATTAAAGCTCATGAAGTTAAACACTGATTAAAAGAAAACAAAAACTTTTTGATGAGAATACGGCCTAAAGTATTAAGGTTTTACAGAACCTTTTCTATATGGCAGTACCTAGAAAATATAAACAAATTTAAGTGTTGTAAGGGACGAAGGCTTTGCACAGACGCGATGCAGTACAAGGTCAGAAAATAGGACTTTATTACCTCGTAATCTGGTTGGGGATCCCTAACAACAACCGAGCGGAGGTTCACAGCAAGAGGGAGATCTTCATGGCGTCACCGAACTTTGACCCATGACTAGGAACAGAGGGTCTGGCACATCTTAGTTTTTATGTGTTATATGGGAGCGTATTCAGTGTGTGCAAACAATGGATTGGGCTAAGTACTATTCATGTATTCATATGATTGGTGAACAGTAAGGCTAGATGCATGGTATTGTTTACATTTTAGTTGTTGGCTAGAGCAAAAATAAAGTTATTTTTGCAACATGTTTTGGTACAAGAGTGTGGGAAGCCTGAACAACACCCATCACCTAGTTTCCTCGTACTTCTTCTGCACTGGTTCGTACAACTGTGACAAAATCAGTGACAGGAGAGCAAGAGTTTATGGGGCGTGTTGTACAAAATGTCATGGCATTCCTGCCTGTTGATGTACACTGCCAGTAAAACTGAAGCGAGAGTTTTCAGAACTGGCATTTTTCACAGGCCTTAATTCAAAGCTGAATTTCAGATCTGAAAAAAACCACTTATCAAGATGTTCTGTTCATCTGAGTTTAAGATGATCCCGTTCCGAATAATCTAGATTAATCTAGATACATACTGTTCCTGAAATTACAGATGGGGATTTCAGTTGGATGTTTTCACTGGAAAAATACAGTTTGAACATTAGATAGTCTGATATTAGCCAATTTGAAATGTAATTAGCATTTACTTGTAATTAGATACATATGCCAGCAGTAATGTCTCCAAGTTTGATTACTTTTCATGACGAGTTGTGATTACATCTGGCTACCTACTGTTTTGTTCTAATGTGATGCATGAGGAATGCCCATAAAGTAATGTTATCCATAAGCTTACTCCTTCCTACCCTGTATGTAGGAATATACTATAGACAAAGCTCACAAAGGAAGACTGATTGCATCGACAAGGACAGAGCAATTAAAGATTTTTCAATTTATTAAAACTGTCTCATAATCAACTAATAATTTCTTTACATATTATTTACTGATTAGATTTCTTTTCCCATGGATTGTCAATATTTGTAAAACAAAAAGAATAGTAAAAGTTATTTTTTTCATAGCTAAGGTTAATGGAGTAAATAACAAAAAATATCTTAAATGAATACTTCAAATCCTATTCTTATTTATTCAAAAGTCAAGGAAGAAAATGCAAAACCATTGCACTTGAAGCATGTGCATGGTCCCTTTGATGTGAGTGCATGAAGTTAATCACATGCTCTATTGGATTAGATCTGAAATACATATTGACTTCACTGGGTTTCCAAGACAGGAAGGAAGTTGCAGTCAAAGCCAAGTAGTATTAACGTTAGACTTATGTACGAGTTCTTTGTGGCAATGTATATAAACCTGAGTCGAAAGTATATAAAGCTGAGCTGAAAGTGTATTAACGTGGCATGTTGCAGTGATGAAATGAGAAAAACAAAAGCGTGATAATGACAGATTCAAGAACATATAGAACTCTTCTGCAGTCTAGCCAGCTGCAAGCAGATCTGTAACATTGCAGGATGATTAGCAAATCATTAGAAAGGAGTTAACCAAATAGGGTTAACCAAATCACTGAATGTCAGTGATCTTTCTGTTTCTAGATCTGGTGCTATCTATTAAAGTAAATTTCATATTCCTTTAGCTTTGTTCTTGGACTTCAATATCCATCTTCAATAAATCAGTTCCACCAGTTAAGAGTAATACCTGCTTTTAGGTAAGATTCTAGGTTAGAAGGTATTTAGGAGCTTGTGGTTTTCTCATTCTTTAAAACATTATTCATTCTCACCCTTGATCAGATTTATAGTGATCTTATCATAACAATACCTTCGTCTTATCTGATTCTAGCCGAAAGAAAGGGTTTTCTAAAAACATCTCTACTATTGGACAAAGCCAATGTTTCTATGAAAGCCAATGTTTATTATGAAATTGAAAATACACATTTCTACTTGTTCACTGTCTTGCTGCCCTTCAAAATTTCTCAAGGAATTTTAAGAAAACAATTTTTGTGGTATATACCATCTACTGTGCCTGTAGTTAAAAGGAAATACGTAGCTCAGGATTATTATTTGCATTTAACAGTTGATGGCATGTTATTACAGTTGTGGAAATTAAACTTGTAGCCTGGAAGTCAAAATCCTTGGTGTGGATTTAATCTTCATTTACAGAAGACACCAAACAACAAAAGACAAGTTGTATTTCTTAACCTAGTCTTGAGAGTATTATGCTCTATCTGTACTGACTGCAATGATGAAAACAAAATTATGAAACTAGATTCTATAAGATTATGCAGAAAGTTATCTCAGATGAGGTGCAAATATACATATTTTGTTGTTCCAACAGCAGAGGTTCAAATATAAATATGTTGTTCCAACAACAGAAGAATGAACAAAATATTTATTTTTCTAAACAATTTTTTTACAGTTTTAATCTTCAACCATAGTTTCTGTGTTTTTATTTTCTTGTAGTAGGAGCAGGGATATTTATGTGTTCTTCTTTGTTATGTCATCGTGAGGGAACTGACAGAGAAAAGACCCAACCCTAAAGGTTGAAGATAGCACCTCTGATTAGTACCTCTCAGTGGTATCCCTGCTTCACAAATATATGTATAGATACACGTATATATAAAAAGCATATATATATGCACTTCTGTGTTCCTAAGAAAGGTCTCACTGATAAGCGGGACATTGTTACAGACAGCGGAAAGCTTTGCTCTGCATGTTTTTGTAGAAATACAGAAAAGATAAGAGGCTCTAGAAGGTAAAGAAGATAAAGAAGATAAAGAATATCCTTGATACATTTAAAAAGAGAATAGTAAACAAGAAACAACCGATTTCTAAATTGCATTGTGTTGTCATATCTTGTTCCTCTCAGCCTAAAAAAATATTGCAGTCTCATGTATAATAACTTGCAACCATTGGTAAATGGTCGTTGCAATGTTTCTTCACAGTATGCGTTTCTGACAGCCCTGTAAAATACATTGTTGAGGTTTGAAAAGTAAAAATCCAAACATTATGTAAATCACTAGCCTAAGAATGCATATCCTAAGCAAAAAGAAAGAAATGAGTTTCAGTGACAAATTCATTATCTAGACAAAAACTTCATAATTTATTTCTGCAATCAATTCATTAATTATGATGAATTTATGATATAGCACGTCAAGAAGGAAAGCAATAAAAAAGATATAGAGAATAAGGAGGAGAAGAAGTCCGAACTTTTCAGTTGACTCCTTCATGAGGCTGTTCAGCACTTTACCTCAAAGAATGCATCATGGAGGTTTTGTTGGTGTATTATCTCTCAGACTGTCTTTAATGTTTAATGGGGTCATTTATTTAAAAGTTATTTTTATATTGGAATCCACATGGAAATTTTACTTCAGATGGTTGACTCATGTAGTACTGTGCATATTTAAAACTGTGGTAGAATACTGCAGGTTCAAAGATGATATTACTCATCTGTTCTTTCGTATGCTACCCGGAATTCCTATAAACACATCTTCATTCCCTTGTTTTTAAAGATGGTTTTATTTTCTACAGACATAATTTTGCATGTGGAAGTAACTACATCTGAATTTTCCACCTTCATAAACCTATTTTTTGTTTTGCAAAAGTCATATGATAAAATATATTAGTAAACTTAAACAAAACCCCTCCAAATTATCATTGAAGTTGTAAAAGTAGAGGTCAGTTTGAGGTAAAATAGCAACATTAAGATATATACTGTTAAAAGTCAGAAATGAGAACTCATTTATTCAAAGGCAAAATACACTGAATAATTTTAAGAGGAAGATTGTAGTCCACATTTGTCTATTTGGGGAGGGAAGAATAGAAGATGAAATTTGTTATAATTAGGACAAATGATCTTAAAAATTTAATTCAAATTCTTATAGATATTTTCATTAACTTTCCTTCATACCTTCAGATTAAATAGCATAACAGGCATTTCAATCTTCATTTTTCAGTTTGAAAAGCGTGAGTCAGTATTTCTTAGCAGTTTTCAGAGCTAATTGAACTATGTTGACTTATAACACCCGAGTCTCTTGCCTGTTTTGTTTAGATAATTATCATTGCTGAGGTTATTATTGTTTTTATTTAGAGACAAGAGAGTTTATTTGTTAGCAGTAACTTGAGCTAAAATAAATCTTGAATCCCTGGGGTGGTTATTACACTGCTATTCAACTCGGGGCTGTCTATGGACTTAAATATCTGTCGGTTGTGTCTGGTCTGTCTCATAATTCAAAAGGAAACTTACTTTTGAAAAAAATGCAGTGTTTCACCTGTTCTTTTTATTTAATTTATTCTGAAGTCTTTGTGGTGATTATTTTATTACTCGCTCACTGACTGTTTCACTCACTTTTATTCAATAGCAAATCAATTTTTACAATCACAAAACAAAATAAGCCACTGAGGATGAAGTGGTTTGGAGGAATAAAACAGCATCGGTTCTTATAGCACGCAGACTAATTATTATGAGTATTACATCAGAAAACACGTACATGTCTTTGTGTCCGCACATTCCTTCTTCTTCTTCACTTTCCTTTCTCCCTCCTCTGACCCAGAATTCACACTCTTCCCTTTTCTCTTAGCCAGAATCCTTCCCCAATTCAGAAAATCCTATCTATGCTGTTAAGAAAGGTATCACCAATAAAAAACTATGACACCATCTAATGCCAAACTTTCCCTTTTTGGAAGTTACTCTTTCCAGTCATTTCCTTCTTCATGGACTCTTTTTCAACTTTTGTTTTCTCCTTCCCGCATTTTATGTTGCTTCTTTTCTTCTCTAGAAATACTTCGATCAAATTCACCTTATTTATATAATTTCACTTAATATAGGAAGCACCTTCAATATAATTCTGCAAATACTCTGAAATTATCATATTTCTCTCACATAATTTAAGATATCTGTCATACCGTGGTATATTATCCTAATTTCCATGGTTTCCTTCTCCTTATCATGATAATTCTTCATCTGTTATTCTATTAATCGCTTTTAAAAGGTTAACATAAGCATTATGAAATTACCTGTGGATACGTTTATATTATGGTTCTCCTACACACTTTTGAAACACTCCAGCAGTATTTCTGACAGCATCAGCCACCCATTATCCAAACTGATCTTCCAGAAGTATTCCTAGCTACTTTCCTAATTAATGAACACATAGTTGGAAAGGAAGCATCCATAGGTATTCCATAGTTACGGAAAGGAAGCATCAACGCTCAAAATGCTGGTTTTAATACTAAAGCTAATGTGTTTCCCAAGATATCGACAACATGTTGAGCTGTACCCCTGCTACCATGGTCAGGAGTCTGTGTTGCTTTTCCAAAGACCAGTATCTGTCTCTCTTTAAGGCCTGCCATTTCTTTTATTTCTTCTGTCAGACTCTTTTTTTGGTTTCTATTACTCTCACATCACTCTTCCTAACATAATATTTCTTCTTTTCTGAAGAAACAGAAAATATACATGAGATATTGTGACTTCGAAATAGTTTTGTAATACTAATATTGTATTGCATAGAATAATAATTTTACAAACACAGTCGCTTGAAGATTAAGTATGGTCCACATCAATACAAACTGAAAGCACTCTGCTCCCATTCTTCTCTCTATAACATACAGTTTGGGTAGCATGAGGCAGGCTGCTGCACACAATGCAGATAGACAAATGATTGACAATACTCGGAGTCCACAGAATATTTTTAATCTTATGACCTCAACCACTGAAGTGATGCATTCTTCTTTCGTTTTGTCTTTGTTTGATTTGGGTTTTTTCTCCCTGCAGTCCTCTCCCACAGAGTAGTTTGGAGGTAGTAGCAGAAACTTTCAGCAGAATCAACCATCAGGAATTACTGTTCAGACTTACAGGCTTCTATGAATAGTAAAGCAGTTAGCGTGGTTTGGATGGAAAATCAGACTAAAGAGCAAAGGGACACCAGCTGCTGAGAAATGTGCAAGAAACTGGAACTGGCACTTAATTATCTTTGAGGCTTTTACTACTCTGTCAAATTTGGCTAAAATCAATAGATTCAAAAGCTGCAGGAATAAGGTAGAGACATGCACATGCACAAAGAAATGAACATACATATGTTGCTCCCATAGCGAACATCTCTGCAAAGCCAATTTGATTTGCGTGTGCAGGGGATGTTCCATGCTGCTCAAAGGGACAGCAAACACGGTGATGAGTGGCAACATCTGTGTGAAGCAGTAAGGAAATTCACTGGGGTTGCATTGAGACACTGCACAGCTGCTTTGAGGTGCTTTGAGAAGCACATACAGTCACAAAAAATTTAAGGAAAAAAAGTCAAAGGTTATTCCATCCGAATGCTCCCTGTTTATTGGGCTGGTCAAGAGTAAATATGGCTCCATAAGGCACTCTTATTTCCCCAGCACTCCCTAGGCTGGAACAGCTTGTCAACAACAGCCTGTATTTGAATAACTGGTAAACACTGTCAGATTGTTTTCTGTGGTGCCTTGGAGAATGGCATCTCAGTGGGTTACATTGCACCTTGAACGGACCTTAAAACGCCCACAAAATAAAAAACAAAACCCAAGATATTAGTGGACTGGTTTAAACGGGGGAAAACCAGCAGACTAAAATAAGTTGGAAGGAATCAACAGTGTAAATTTCCTTTGTAAGGTGGAGCACTTACAAGGACAGTTAGGGAAGAAAGACAGAAGGAAACAGTTTTTGTTTAACAATTCACCAAATACCTGACAAAGAATTAAATTTATATTTTCAGACTTCTTGACTTCATGTCTAGCAGCTAAGAATCTGATTAATATATATTCTTCTACTGAAAAACTTTTTTATCACATCTATATATATGGGTATGAATGTATTTATCTATGCACGTATGTGGGTATATTTTGCCAGTTTGTTTTGTCTGAGTTTAAAATAATTCTTTTGTGGTATTCAATTTTATCTTTAACTTCATACATAAAAGATTAGATTGACCTGTATCTAAATCTACAGAGAATTCTCCTTTCCATTTTTACCTATACCAAGGTGAAAGAAAGTAGTATTTTCTCCTTCTTGGTATATCCTTCTCTCATTTTTTTTCGTGTTAAAATGAATGTTTCTCCTCTGACATTTAAGACATGAATTATCTTATAAACACCTATAGCTAACCCTAGCAATATAACTGTAAGGGAATATTTTGATGGATTGGATTTTATTTGTTTGCTTCTGTGTCAAAACTGAAACTCCATTTAGAGTCATAGAATCATAGCATGGCTTGGGTTGGAAGGGACCTTAAAGATCATCCAGTTCCACCTCCCTGCCATGGGCAGAGACACCTCCCACCAGACCAGGATGCTCAAGGTCCCATCCAACCTGACCTTGAACACTTCCAGGGAAGAGGCATCTTGCAACCTCCCTGGGCAGCCTGTGTCAGTGTCTCACCACCCTCATCATGAAGAAATAAGGTCCCCCTGGAACCTTCTCTTCTCCAGGCTGAACAAGCCCAGCTCTCTCAGCCTGTCATCATAGCAGAGGTGCTCCAGCCCTCTGATCATCTTCGTGGCACTTCTCTGGACCCATCCCAACAGTTCCACATCCTTCTTATGTTGGGGATTCCAGAACTGGACATAATACTCCAAGGTGGGGATCTCGCAAGAGTAGAGTAGAGGGGGAGAATCACCTCTCTCAACCTGCTGATCACGCTTCTTTTGATGTGGCCCAGGACATGGTTGGCCTTCTGGTCTGTGAGTGTACATCGGTGGCTCATGTTGCTCTTCTCATCAATCAGCATCCCCAAGCCCTTCTCCACAAGGCTGCTCTCAATCACATTTTCCCCCAGCCTGCATTGAAATCGTTGTCTGGTCTGACCCAGGTATAGGACTTTGCACTTGGCCTTGTTGAATCTCATGAGGTTTACACAGGACCAGCTTCTCCAGCTTCTCCACATCCCTCTGCATGACATCCCGTCCTTCTCATGTGACAATGGCCCCACTCAGCTTGGTGTCATCTGCAAACTTCCTGAGAGAGCACTTGGTCCTGCTGTCTATCTCATCAATGAAAATATTAATCAGCACTGGTCCCAGTATGGAATCCTGAGGGACACTGCTTCTCATGGACCTCCATCTAGATATCGAGCTGTTGACCACCACTTTCTGAATGCAATCATCCAACCAATTCCTTATCCATGAAACAGTCCACCCATCAAATCCATATCCATCCAATTTAGGGAGAAGGATGTTGTGGGGGACTGTGTTTAAGGCTTTACAGAGATCCAGATAGATTACGTCCATTGCTTTTCTCATGTTCATTGATGTGGTCGCTCTGTCATAGGAAGCCGCTAGGTTGGCCAGACAGGACTTGCCCTTAGGGAGGCCATGTTGGCTGTGTTGTATCACCTCGCTGTCCTCCATGTGATTTAGCATAGCTCCTAGGAAAATCTCTTCCATGATCTTCCCAGGCACAGAGGTGAGGTTGACAGGTTGGTGGTTCTCAGGATCATCTTTTCCACCCCTTTTAAAAATGGGCACAATGTTGCCCTTCTTCCAGTCACCAAGGACCTCCCCTGGCTGCCATAACTTTTGAATATCATGGATAGTTACCTGACAACCACATCAGCCAATCTCCTCAGGACTCTGAGATGCAAATCATCAGATCCTATAGACTTATATATGTTCAGGTTCCACAAGTGGTCAGGAGCATGATCTTCCCTTACAGTGAGAGGGGCTATATCCCCCTGATCCCCATCTTTTTTTCCATTGATCCAGGAGGGGTGAGGAGAGAGGTTGTCAGTGAAGACTGAGGTAAAACTTCTTCTCGTCTGTTGGTACAGGGTGACCATATTCATTCATCAGTGGGGTTACACTTTCTTTAACTTGGTTTTTTTTGGTTGATATACCTATGGAAACCTTTCTTGTTATTCTTTTCTTCCCTTGCCAAGTTCAGCTCCAGCTGTGCCTTGGCCTTCCTGATCCCATTCCTATAGAACCAGGCAGCGTTCCTATACTCTTCCCAGGTTACGTGTCCCTGCTTGCCTTGCCTGTTCAGTTCCCTCTTACTTTTCAGTTTTACCAGCCACATTGGTCTCCTACCTTCCCTACCTGATTTCCAGCATCTTGGGACTGAACCTTCTTGCACTCTATGGAAAGCATCCTTAAATATTTGCCAGCTCTGTTCTGCTCTGTTGTCCCTGAGGATTGTTTCCTAGGCTATCCTACTGACTAACTCCTTGAAGAGCTGGAAGATTCTTTTCCTAAAGTTTAGGATCCTGACTATACTCCTCACCTGTCCCATGTCCCACAGGACCTTGAAATCTACCGATGTGTGATCACTGAAGCGCAGGCTGTCTCTGATCTTGTGATGATGATTATAACAATGGTACCGCTCATTCATGCTTACCCTTTCTCCATTTTCCTGCACGTGGGAATTAATTTTTAAAGCATATTAACAGACATTGGAAAAAATACCTGGGGAGTCCTGTTCAAAGCAACAATGTGCTATGGGTAATGAACTACTAATGTTTGTTTTAACAGTTCATCCTGTAATCAGGCAGTTGATCCCTTCAAACAATTTATTTTGAATCACTGTTATGACTCCTGACTTCATTTTTTTGAAGGAAAGATCATTCATGAGCTGACTGAAGGATGGACAGGTCAATTTGTCTAACTACTCATCCATGGGAAAAATCCTGAGATGAGAAATGAAGTATGTAATACAGCAAATGAAGCAGAATCTTTGATCTGAGAAAGGCACTGAGCATATTTGAAAAGAATCTTCAATAACAATTGACAAATGTAGATTTTATTTTCATTTTTCCGAAACTGTTTTCTGTTGTTTAAAAATAAAGTGGTTTTTTTCCTTAATTCTGTCTACTCTGTTTGGCTCTAACCATGAGACATGTCATAGACAAGGTGTGGAAGGTGCAGAGTGGAAATAAAATTTCCTAGGAAAGAAATTATTCAAGAGACAACAAGGGAGGACTAGAACTCTTTAGTGGATAGGAAATTGGATACTTCTACAATGAAAGCAGAAGACAGAAACAGGGTCATACTTAAATCTTGCCTTTATACAGTTCTCCAAAAGAAGGATTACAAATCATACATCCAATATACACTTCCTTGTGACTCTTCACCAAAGGAAAATGATCTGTAGTTGTAAAGAACATATTTTTATAGTTAATTTTATATATGTATATATGTAGATTAAAATACATAATGGATAGATATTTATTTATCCATAACTCTGGGTTCCTGTAGTACTTGATGTTCATTATTTATTTACTTATTATTTATTTTTCTGATGGAAAACCCAGTTATCTTTCAGAGGAAAAAATACTAATACATATATGGCATAGTCGGATGGATACAAAAATGTGATTATTGACTTATTTCTTATTTTAGTCATACAAAATAAAATGATATTTCAAATGATTAATATTCAGAGTATCATGAACGTGCATTGTTACAATAAAAAAATAATTGTTAAACTAATTAACCATTAGTGTGTGCTTATAAAATATATCTATGTGTGCCCCTGTGAGTTACAAGGCTGTTACTTCAAGTGATGTTACTGTTTTAGTTGCTCAGTTCTGAGCTGGTTATGCTCAACTAACAGCCAGACTTTCCACCCCAAAACCCCTCTCTCAGTTACTCTGCACACCCTTAGTGGAACAGAGAGACAAAATAGGAAGAACAGGAATGAGCAAGTTTATGGGTCAAAGTAAAGACAGGGCAATTGCTTGCATGTTATTGTTGTGGGAAAAAAAGTCTTGACTTGGGGAAAACTAACTTAATATATTAATACATTAAGTTAATGTATAATTAATACCTTATATATTTTCAGTTGAAATAAATACATAATAACTAATTGAAGTAGTTGGAAAGAAAAAGAAAAATATTTAAATAGCACTTTTCCTCCGTCTTTCCTGGGATAAGATTTATTCCTCTATACCAGACACCTCTATCCTCACCCTGAGCAGTGCAGAGGGATGGGGGAATGGAGGATTGTGATCGCCCAAGAATAGGTCCTCTACTGCTTCTTCTTCCCCACAATTTTCACCTGTGGGTCTTTTCACGGGCTGCAGGGCAATCTCTGCTCCAGCGCCATGGAGAACCATCTTCTCTTCTTCTGCCCTTGGTGTTTTGTCTGCCATTTCTCCTGTTTCTATCTTTTTTTTTTTTTTTTGCCTGAAACTCCCCTTCTCTACCTGTGTAGCATTTTTTCCTGGCCTCTCCTTATAGATGCCACCCCTGTAGCTACCTCTCCATTGTTAAAACTTGAACATAAACCCAGGACCTACGTATAATAGTGAACAGCATCTATGGCAGTGGGAAAAGAAGAGTTATGTTTGCAAGTCTGAAACATGTGAAGTGTTTCATCTGTTCTGTGCAGTCCTCTCAAGGTGCTGAAAGCACGATTCTCAGTATACCTTCTTCAATAATACTTTTTTAACCAGAAAAATAATAAAACCCCCACACAACTACATGTCTTTTTAAATTTGCTCATAGGTACCTTCTCTGTTCAAAGGACACATATTGACAAGGGGTTACACAACAAAAGAATTTAACTTGACTTTATGGGTATCAGAAACCATTTGGGACTGTATGATCATATGGAACATTTTGCACTGTCTGTCAATAAAAAGAAAGGAAATATTTTAAAACAGATTTATTATCATTGCTGAAGGATAGGGATAGTGTAAACATGATAACTAATTCTTTTAATAAGTGAAATGTATCTGCAATAGAAAGCTGAATTTTATTTTTTTGTTGTATTTTCATCAAATGGAAATTCCTGAATAGCAAAAGTAAGGCATTGAAATGTAATCGTTGGTGTAAACACTTACACTATTTGTGTGTGCCTACATATAGGTGGTCTTTAATTTTTCCATTATTTACAATAGATCCTTCACCAGGATGCGCAAGTCTTTACATAAAAAAAATAACAGAAAAGGGGAAAGGGAAGTAGGAAAGGGAGAGGCAAGGCAAATATGGGGAAGGCAAGGAGAAGCATCACAGCTCCTCAGTGGCTACTTGCAATCCTCTGCAAGGACTGAAACAATGTACATCTATCCAGAAATTCAGATATCTATAATCTTATATTAGCCTGGATTCCTTTACACAGAAGACTCTCTGGTTTATATAAAAGTATCAGAACATATATCTAGGAAAAAAAAAAAAAAGAAACAAAAAGCCTAATTCAAACCAAACCAAACAGTTTTTCCCTCTTTTACTATCAGTATGGAGGCACTGGTTAGCATCCAGCTCGGAGGTCTCAACATATGGAGATAATTTATCATAGTTCCAGGAGTGCGAACACCAATAGAGAGATCAAACTTGGTACACTATAACTATAAATATGTTAACAAGAAGCAAGGACTAACAGAAGATGAGCTCTAAAGCCAAAAATTTGGTGCTGAGAAACTAATGTTTATACAGTGTCATATTGGGTGGGTTCCCCCTCATCCCCTTTTCTTTTAATTGAGTAAAAACTAGCTTTAGTCTGGTCCCTGAGAAGGAATGTTCATCTGTATCTGGAATGCATTAGGTGTAGCCTTGAAGGACAGCCTGCAAAAGTTTAATCTGAAAGAAATCCAATTGCGTGGTCCAACTGTTTCCCTGATATGAGCCGAACCAAATGGAGACAGAACCCTTAAGAAATTAGTTGAAAGCACATTTCTGATCCAAACTAAGACACTGATGCAAGTTCAGCCTTTAAAAGAGTTCTACTTCTTTGCATTAAATAAAAGGAAGTAACTTAATTGCCAACATGTAAAATCATGTTACAGTGACCTAAATATTGAAAAAAACGGCAGACAGAGACAAAAATTATCCGTTGAATTCATGTAATCCAACTTTCACAGCATCAGCAGTAGCAGGCAAACAAAAGATTTCTATGGTACTGCTCCTACGCTTAAAGTTAAGGATGTACTTAAGTGCTTTGCTGATTTTGACCTAGATGAGGAGCTGGGAGGGAACCTGCTACTTGAGCCGTGTATAGTAGTTGTTGAGTGTCTGTAAATTCCACCTCATTGATCAGGATATTTCAAGTAGTTGTATTGTCTCACCACTTACTAATTGATATTCACCCTCCAGTGATGGAGAAAAAAGCTTTAGATGCAGTTTTGTTGTTGTTGCTGTTGTTAATTTTTACCAATTTTGCTAATCATCCTTCACCATATTTCATATAGCTACACGATCAATGTTGGTCAAACCAGACATTTTGGCAGATAAACTCTTTTAACTCAAGCAACTGAATTTTCTTCAAGTTTAATAAATTGGGTGTACATTTAAGATACTCAACACTCAAATACTTCACTAACAGTTGCATGCTTTACTGATCTTAACAGTGGAATGGTATATTTCATTTGTGTTCATTTGCATAATTTGCTGATTAAACTACATATTTAATCTGTTGACCTTTACTCTGTACTTATCCTACTTTTACAGAGATGTAATCAATGTGCAGACTCTACTAAATGCAACTGACATCTTGTAGTTTACTTATACCTTGGAAATTCCATTTAAAGGTGTCAGCACAATGTTTCATTGCTGTTTATTGCTATGCCTTCTCTTCCTACCTAAGGCACACTGGTTGGAAAACCAAAATAATCCACATCGGTAATAAGGAAACAATAACTATATTAACCACAGACTATTTCTAGGTCTGGAGTGAAGGATGCAAAAACACTGAGCCCCAAATTGCCAAATAAGGTTGTAATATCAGCAAAATCAGATCCAATGAGGCAAGGTTGAACAGACATGGGTTATTATCTTGGGAAGAAGAAAAGGGAATATAAGATAAAAACAGTTATGTGATTAGGGCTTTGTAGGGGCAGCTGTTGAGCAGACCGGCACTTGATCAAACCAGCCTGGAGCAGGAAAATAAACCTGCTGCTCTTACCATACGACTGGCTCCTGAAATGCTTCCCCAAAAACTGATTATGAGACGTCTGGAGACAGCGGCTGGATGAAGAATCCCTTACACTTTAGTTCCTGAGCAAAAACTAAATAGAGTTCACCTGGAAAGAGAGTCCTGACAGAAAACCCTTCATCATCACCATCATCATCATCTCTCTGTCTCATTTTGTTATTATCTGGGACCAAAAGGCAAGAGCAAGGAAGAAATTTTTGGCAATAATTATATCCAAACCACTCTTTGTGGGTCTTTGTGGATCAGTCAAGGAGTGAAGTTTTTTACAAAATAGCTATTTTATCATCAACGTACTGCATTACTTTCCTATAACCAAAGTTTGAAGTGTTCAGAAGTCTCAACATCAATTAAACCCAATGTGGTTTTTTTCTGTTATTTATCACTTATTGAGAAATCACTTCTTGATGCTGAAGGCTAGGTTAATTCAGGGATAGAAGAGTGACTATGCGAGAACTGCATGGTATTCAAGGAGAGTAGCATGAATCATATCCTTGGTATTTTTGAGGACAAGTCATATTCTACATGTCTCAGCAGCTCTGGCTGCCATTGCAAAAGATATTCAGGGATTTCATTGATTGCCTAAAGACTGGGTCATGGAGTTGGGCCCAAGGCAACGTTGTTGCATTATTATCAGATTGTCATCTGCCAACCTCCTGGATAGTACTGTCCTGCTGTGATTAATTTAATGAGTTCTGATATGGAAGTCATAAATGCTGGGGAGCTGCCTGCAGCTGGAAAGCCACTAAATGGTAGAACGAAACTTTTAGTTAGTAATGGCAGATGTAATGACATGATGATTGAGACTTTTCCCTTTTATCAGTCATTTTGAATCATGACTTATCAGTGACACTGCTGAGAATTTGTTTTTCTATTCAAGTAGAGGAATTGCTAGCATAAAATACAAGCATGTGCCTCTTTCAGAGAACGACGTGAACAACTGCAGAAGAAAGACATGGTAAAGATTTCAGTTTATTCTGGTGGAGAACCCACTTTGTTCCTTCACATCTGTATTCCATCTGCGAATAAGGTTGTACAGAGAACACTCTAAACCAGGAAGCAGATACTGAAAGCCCACCTGAATAAGACAAGCTAGACTGTGGTGAACTTTCTGAGAATTTAGTAAAAGAGAAAGTGGAGAGCTTTGAGAGGGGAGTATACACTGTATTGGAGAAAACCTCGAGGAATTCATATCATAGCTGAAGCAGCATGACCAGGGGGAAAAAGAGGTTGCTGAAACAAATTCAATCCCAGATGAATGGCCCAAATCTGGCCCAGTCAGTAGTAGTCTGGATACCCGAGGGCTGTTAGCACAAATCACAATGGAACAAAAGCAACTGGATTTAAAGATGAAGAAACAGAATCAGGAGAGGTGCTGAAAAAAAAACAAACCTGGAAGCTGCTGAAATAGAGACCTAGAGGCAGTCAAAATTGACAAAAATGGAAAATACACTTGAACTGCTATGGAGACAAGGCAGTGAACAAGAACTCGGGAGCCTTCACCACCTGCAATAACCATCTTTGAAAAATTGCATCTGCCTTTAGAAGTTATTTTGTATCTAAAGTATTTTCTCATGCCTACTGAAATTCTGTACAATTGGCATAAGCCTTCAAAAGACTGTTAAGTATCCTTTCAAGTGTCCAGGTAGCAGGGAAAAAGCCTATCTGTTTTCAGTTCCCTGCTTCCAATAAACTTTTTATATTACAGTCTGCATAGGGAAAACTTTATTTAGTAAGTTCTGTATCACTTTTGTATTGTACCATCGGTAACCATGGAACTTGCAGAAGCACAAGGGAATATAATTTAAGAAAATATCTATTAAATATTTTTTGATATTAAAAAAAGGGAAGAAACAGTGGTAAACAATGCATTACTGATTTTTTCACCTCTTAGGTAGTTCTGTACTGTGACAAAAATGAAAGAGAGAAGTTTAAGGAACTCACAAAAAAATGGAAAATAAGTACAAAACCTGCCATACCTATAAGCATTTAGAACTACGTTTTCAGGAACAGAAGCAGGAAAAAAAATTGGAACATCACTATACATAAAGAAAGAGAAGAAAATTGAAACTAATCAGACAAAAGATTAGCTTTCATCTCCAAAATTGTATAAAACCCAGCATTTTTGTGGATTGGCAAACCTTCTGGAGCCATAATCCCATATGTAGGTAAAAGTGTTTGTCCAGCCAATGCACAACAGAATCCACAGAAAATTATAAGAATGCTTAAGGTGGAAGGAGTCAGATGTTCTTTATCATAAGAAACATAATCCCGAGTGAAGCAGTCAGGGTTGTTGCTGTGAAAGAAATAAAAACACTAGTACTGACTACAAGATAGCACAGTATAAAAAAACCTTCAAAATAAGAAAACTGACTGTCATCTATGTGATGTGGTAAATATAGCGATAGCCGTGCTAGTTTTGTAAGGTACAGTGGCAGAAATAGTTAAAACCTTAGCGTTAAGGATATGGAGGAAAGAATGTTTGGAAGAAATTAGAAAGAATTAGAAAGAATTAGAAAAAATTAGGGAGATAAAAAGAAAA
Organism: Neomorphus geoffroyi; assembly: GCA_033558235.1. Lineage (NCBI taxonomy): Eukaryota > Metazoa > Chordata > Aves > Cuculiformes > Neomorphidae > Neomorphus > Neomorphus geoffroyi. Next base: position 1,573,202 of record JAUMJM010000005.1, read on the forward strand.
AGATTATGTGGTAAATGAGTGCACCTGATGCATTACAATTTATAAAATTATTCTTATTAATTTTTTTCATAATCTTTTTTCTAAAATGCTTGAAAGGAACTCCTTTTTGAAAACAGGTGTCTTTAAAGGGACATCTACATGAGGAAAGTTAAGTGAAGATCCATGAGTTACATGTCCTAAGTACTGAGCTAAAGTACATCTACCCTTCTGCAGGTTCTGTAGGGCTACAGCAAATTTATGATTAGTTTGAGAAACATTTTTACTAGTCTGACAAGCAGAGTGAAGTAAAGGATTATTGCAGGCTGCCACGTATTTCGGAAGCAGAAAAGGACTGTAGAGTTGGTTTTCTTTTCATTAAAGAACACTTCTCTGGAGCTGAAATGGATATACTCAACCCATTCTTAAATGAGACCAAAGCAGGGAAACATTCATGTCTTATTTTCTTTACTATCTTTACATATGTCTGTCATATAACATTTATTCTGATATTGTCTGTATGTGAACATAGAACATAAACATAAAAACATAGAGCAAACTATAAAAAAATATTCAATTTTAAGGTGTGTTGTGTTTTAAGAACTAAACATTTAGAACACTCTTGTAATGCACAGTATCCCAGTATAATAAATTTCGTAAATGTAAAAGGAAATTTTCTCCATTAGTGGAATATTTAAGAGACACGGTTAATGTATTCCGGATATGCTAAACAAATCGGAAAGTGCTGTAAATTCTGTGCTTAAGAAAGACAAGAAAGTTTTCTAGTAGTCTGAATTGCCTACAAAATGCTTGGCAAAATGCAGATCACTGGAGAGCCTGCCTGAATCCAGATGTCTCCTAATATACTTAAGACAAAGTGATGCTCTGTTGTCATTGTATTTTCATAATAACTAAGAAATTTGGTCAACTTACCCAAAATCTCTTTGACTAATATTCCATATTACAAAAAAAAAATCTCTGATTTTGGTTTGTTTCCTCAAACATATCAAAACATTGCAATCCGTTTAATTACAATAGTACACAGTGTGACTACGGATTTTATAGAAAATCAAGAATCCAACTGGATCATGAAAATGTGCAGCTGGATCCATAAAATATCTAATTGGAACATCAAACTACAAACTGCATATAGGCTATAGCTGTACATGCTGAGGCACTAAAATCTGCAGCTGAATCAATAAAGCATTGTTTATCAGGAAAGGATGTGAAAAAAAGCCAGTGAAAACGCGTAAGTGAATCACGAAGATGTTAAATGTGAACAGTATAAAATGTCAGGCATTATGTAAACACTGTAAGCACTATTGTGTAAGCTGAACAACAAAATACATGAAAGCAAAACTAACAACATTTGCAAAATACTGTTTCAGATCACTATGCCAAGCTAAAAATTACCTAGCAGGAATTTAACTTTGAATAGCATCTTTGCTGAATGCCTATGAAGTGTGGCTGCAATGATGCTTTTTGGCTATTCCTAATCAAAATCATAAAGAGGAGACAAAGAAAAAGATCTTAGTTTTTAATAGAACTTTTATGTGTTATGTTTGTTTTTCATGGCATTGGATACCTTGTCTTGGCAGCCTACGAGGACAGTCATTTTTTAGGAAAACAATGACTAGAAGTGACAATTGTTTTTGAATTATCTTCCTACTAGACACTCTTGTTGACTGCCATTGGTACATTGTCTCTATTCACAATTTCACAAACCAGGATCTGAGGCTAGATCTGAAATTGATTTAAGTCATATGCGAGTCAGTCCAGCTCCACTGAACTCATGATTTACACTAGCAACGGATTTATGTCACTTGTAGATCTGACCTTCCAAATGTAAGTCTGAGATATATCTATGAAGTCACTTGCAGCATCAGTTTGCATCAAACAAAGGGCATATGTGCTGGAGTGTTCCAGCTGCTGTGCAGTGATGTAAAGAAGTTATAAACCCGGTTTCACCTGCCAGGTTTACTTGGGCGTGCTGGAAGAGTGGAAGAGTGGATATCAAGGAGAGTGTACCCATGAATGTAGACTCATACCTCCTACAGCTACGCAATTTTGATTAGAAGTTGATTGCTCATTCTAGACCTCAAATTTGCTTTGTATGTGTAGTATGACTTCTTTCTGCCCCCTCTTTTGTGCATAATGACTATAGACATTTCTTTAGCTTATAGATTAAGAGAAATCATAGAGGCTTTACAAACTATATTTGTGTAGGAATAACTCCATTAAAAGACTAACTCCATTAAAGTCAACGGATTACAGCAATGAAAATATAATACAGTTACAGAACAGGTACATAAACATCAGCAGGGAAATAAAAACATCTATCCACAAAACAGGAACTGGATACACTAAAATGAAAGGTACTAAATCTTTTGGAAGTAGATTTACTGTAAATTGGTTGTATCTGTATGGTGAACCGGAATGTGTGTTTTAATTTTTTTTTTTATTAGTATTGCTTTTCAGATCTAGTTGACTAGAAAACGTAAGCTATACAAAATAAGTTTTAGATTAATTTCTTTGGCAGATTTCTGTCAGCCTGCTCTTTCTCTTAAAAAATGAACAATTTTTTTCCTGAGCATTCTTGTTATCCATAAGTTCTGCATACTATTACACAATTTTTGATTTTTTTTTATGTTTAAGGAACTTAAAATAATTTTAAAATGTTTTTTACCATTAAAAAAAAGTGTTATCAAACTATATTTTCAGAATGAAACTTGTTGAAAACAAAATTAAGGAGTAGTAATACTAGTAGTTATTATTATTTAGGAATTTATGTAAGAAACAGGCATGTTTGGGGATCTGTTTCAGAGGTCTGCTTTAGGATGTGATAAATCATGCCTTAAAAGCTTTTCGTTTTGCCACTGAATAGTGAATCAGAGTGGCTAATCCAAGTGAGGCCATACCCCTTAAAAAGATCTAGGTTTAGGTGAGGTTAGTGCCATTCAAGTCCTAAAAAGGAGGCACCTTCTGGTGTTTCATGGGGATAATCATTAAAAGTCTTCCTCTGACCAAGTTACTATGGCTGAAAATTTTGTTCAGTCTCTCTCTGTCCTTTAGCATATATTTTTTTGTCCACCACAGGTGGTTCATTGGCACCAGGATTTCTGTGGAAAATAATCTGAAGTTTCTACCCCCTCAGAGACTGTAACTACATTTAAGAGGTGATACACGGTGTCTTTTCAGAGAATTTTGTCTATTACTTCCAAGCCCCCAGAAGAAATTATTCTACCTCACTTGCCCAAGACATTCCTGGCTCTGTCCTCGCCCTCCCTCTTCTAAACTTCTAGTCACAGGAGTGCAGTTCCTAGAGGTATCATCCAGGGGACTGGTGCTACCCTGATGTGTAAATATACTACATGAAGATGTGTACCTCATATTCATTCGAGTTCGCAGCTTTTTGAGCCTAGCTGGAAAGTACATTGTTATCGGATGCGAGCCTTAGTCTTGGAGTTCTTTACACTGTGAAAGTTATCAGCTGTTGGCAATCTGTATTTATTATATTTTATAGTTGAATATTAAGGACAAGACAGTTCCCAGTAAAGAGCCTGTTTAAATCAATAATGTTATAAATTCTTTTTCACAAGCATCTATTTTTTCTGCGTATTGACTGGCATGACAGCAATTCTCTACGGTTGCAATCTCTATTCACACCAGCAGAATTTGTTGGCTATCAAGCTGGCACAACATTTCCTTACCACTTCCTTCCCATTGCTATTCCTGTTCCATATCTAACTTGTTATACTTCTTCAGTTACTTATTTTTCTATGATATCAGTTTTCCTATCTTTTCATCTTTTTTGTATTATACAGGCCTCATACCAGATCTTCTGTTTACCCACAAGTAATTTTTATCCTTCTCTAGAAGTTCACGGATTTCTAACACTCTTGTTGACTCCTGAACATTTTTCAGCTATCTTCTGCTTTCATTCTTGATCTTTGTTGTGGTTTGGGATTTTTCCGAGGAATTTTTCTTCCTTTTGCCAATAAAGGGAATTTCAACAGACGCGAGGGGGGATGGGGGGAGGACGTTTCCGGGGAAACCGGGACAGAGGTCGTGACCGGACATCCGTTTTCCTCTCGGACGGCAGTGGCGACAACGGCAGCGGCAGTCCCTGAGTGCATGCGGTTTGCAATCTCTGAAGGAAAGATCACGGGTCATCTGAATCTTCCACAACTCCGGCAGAACTCGCACTAAGTTTCCATCTCCCTCCCCCGCCCTTCCCCGGCTGCGGGGGGGCCGCGCTTTCCCCGTGCAGGGCAGCGACTGCTCGCCAGCTCTTAAAGAGACCTGCATCGCAAGATCTTGGGTACAGGACTCAATCTATTTCTTAAGACTTTTAGGTTTTAGTTGTGATTAGTGGTGATCCTGTTTTGTATACACATATATTTGTAGCTAAGAACTGTTATCTCTTCTATTCAATTTTTTTTTTTTTTTTTCCTGATTAAAGATCTTTAATATCTGATAACATATCTTAGTTTTCATCTAAACTAAGACATCTTTTGGCGCCCAACGTGGGGCACGAGAGCAAAGAAAGAAGGATAACAGTTCTGGCATCATGATGTTTGTTGTGAGTTTCGAGTCCATATGGACCATGCTGTACTACATATTTGCTTTCTGTTGGTACAGAACTATGCCGAAAGGTCTGGCTGGCTTAATTCATCTGAGTGCAGCAGCCAGTAGAACTCAGATAGCTGTGATCATTATCGAGTTCTTATTTTGGGTCTATAGTGTTATGGATTCAGTGTCTATGGGTTTCATTTGGGATGTGTTCTTAAGGTTGTACTCCTGCACCAGCCCAAGCTGTTACATCTGGGGACCTAGTGATAATGTTACCTACTCTCAGGGAGGGACACAGGAGAGTGTTTCTTTTCAACCTGTTAATCAGTCACCTTTTAGGTTTGCTAGAACAGCTTTTGAGAAACTTAACCTTTTGCTAGATTCCAGGAATATTCTACCTTTGGTAAATTGTCTGCAAGTTGGTTTAATTATGATCTATCTTATGTATGAAGCCAGGAATAGGGGTGGTCAGGAATGCAACCAAAAGCAAGGAAAGAGAAAAAAGAAGAGAGAGAGTAAGACACCTGATGCTATGGTAGCTCAGGATGTGGATAAACCAGAGGAACAGTCTGAGCCGATGAAAGTTGTAGCTCAAGATGTGGATAAATCAGAGGAACAGTCTGAGCCAATGAAAGTTGCCCCTATCCAGAAAAGGAAATACAAGACCAAATCGGTTCGTCCAGTTGATGATGACGGGGAAGCGGAAGCGGGTCCTTCACATACTGCAGATCCAGAACCAGAGATCGTTACTGAATCGCTCTCATATGACAACCTTCGTGGCTTGCGAAAGGACGTTACTCGACATGCAGATGAGCCTATCCTGACTTGGATGATCCGAGTGTGGGATCTTATGGGTGACAGTTTGCAACTTGATGGTTCTGAAGCCAAGTATTTAAAGGCTCTGGCCCGAGATACAGGTATTGAACAGGTATTTGTGAGGGAATCAAGACCCCTTTCATTCTGGGCACGAGTTCTAGGCAGTGTGAGAGAGAGATTCCCTCACAAAGATATCCTGCAGGCACATCATCTTAAGACAGCTTGGAAGACTGTGGAAGACGCGATTTTACGCCTGAGGGAAATGGCACTGCTAGAAATACTTTATGGAAGAGATGGGCAACCCCTCACCGACCCAGACAAGGTTAGATGCACACCAGAAATGTGGTGGAAGCTTTCCTGTGGTGCACCAGGTGCATTCTCCCATTATGTGGCGTCCATGTATTCGGAGCCAGATCAAGATTTGGTGGGTGTCGCAGCAGGTAAACTCAGGACATATGCGAAGATGGTCCATGGCCCGATGCAGGAACGTATCGCTGCGGTAGAAACAGCAATTGAGAGGATGGATAAGAGGATGGACAAGCAGCAAAAGGAGATTATGGAAACTCTTCAAAATCTTCAAGTGGCACCAGTGCGAATTAAAGCCTCTGGGTCCAGAGGTGGACACCTCCCGGCTAGGGGAAGAGAACAGACTTCACGGATGGATCTATGGTATTTCTTGGTTGACCATGGAGAAGATATGAGACGGTGGGACAGGAAACCTACCCATGCCCTGGCAGCCCGGGTACAAGAATTGAAGGAGAACGAGAAAAGAAAATCAGCAAAAGTAAGTGCAGTGCCAGTCTCCCAAGGATCTGACCCATTAGAGGGAACCTCCAAAATGTACCCATCACTAAAGAGTTGTTGTCACTGCAATGGCTGTTAGAGGGGCCCTGCCTCTGGCCAGGTAGAGGCACGGGACAACCGTGTCTATTGGACTGTGTGGATCCGGTGGCCTGGCACATCAGACCCACAAAAATACGAGGCTTTAGTTGATACTGGCGCTCAATGTACGTTAATGCCATCAGGACATGTGGGCCCGGAAACTGTTGCTATTTCTGGGGTGACTGGGGGATCTCAAGAGCTGACTGTGTTGGAAGCTGAAGTGAGCTTGACCGGGAAAGACTGGCAAAAACACCCCATTGTTACTGGTCCGGCCGCCCCATGTATCCTGGGAATTGACTACCTCAGAAATGGCTATTTCAAGGATCCAAAGGGACATAGATGGGCTTTTGGAATAGCTGCTGTAGAGACAGAAGAGATTAAACAGCTAAAGTCACTGCCGGGTCTCTCTGAGAGTCCTTCTGCTGTCGGATTGTTGAAGGTTGAGGAACAATGGGTGCCAATTGCCACCACAACAGTGCATCGTCGACAATACCGAACGAACCGTGACTCTGTGGTTCCCATCCATAAGATGATCCGAGAACTGGAGCACCAAGGGGTGATTAGTAAGACTCACTCACCCTTCAACAGCCCCATTTGGCCTGTGCGTAAGTCTGATGGAGGATGGAGATTAACTGTGGACTATCGTGGCTTGAATGAGGTTACTCCACCGCTAAGCGCCGCTGTGCCAGACATGTTAGAACTTCAGTATGAACTGGAATCCAAGGCAGCGAAGTGGTACGCCACTATTGATATTGCTAATGCGTTCTTCTCCATTCCTCTAGCTGCAGAGTGCAGGCCACAGTTCGCCTTCACCTGGAGGGGCGTGCAATACACCTGGAACCGATTGCCCCAGGGGTGGAAACATAGTCCCACCATCTGTCATGGACTAATTCAAGAAGCACTAGAGAAAGGTGAGGCTCCAGAACATCTGCAGTATATCGACGACATCATTGTGTGGGGGGACACAGCAGAAGAGGTTTTTGAGAAAGGAAAGAAGATCATCCAGATTCTCTTGGAAGCTGGGTTTGCAATCAAACAGAGTAAAGTTAAGGGACCTGCCCAAGAAATACAGTTCCTGGGAGTGAAGTGGCAAGACGGACGTCGCCAGATTCCAACAGAAGTTATCAACAAGATCACAGCAATGTCTCCACCGACCAGCAAGAAGGAAACACAAGCATTCTTGGGTGCCATAGGTTTCTGGAGGATGCATATCCCGGAATACAGTCAGATCGTAAGCCCTCTCTACTTGGTAACCCGCAAGAAGAATGATTTCCACTGGGGCCCTGAACAACAGCAAGCTTTTGAGCAGATTAAGCGGGAGATTGCTCATGCTGTAGCCCTTGGACCGGTCAGGACAGGACCAGACGTGAAGAACGTGCTCTACTCTTCAGCCGGGAATAACGGTCTTTCATGGAGTCTTTGGCAGAAAATGCCTGGCGAATCTCGAGGCCGACCACTTGGATTCTGGAGTCGAGGCTACAGGGGATCTGAAGCCAAATACACTCCAACAGAGAAAGAGATCTTAGCTGCTTATGAAGGAGTTCAAGCTGCCTCAGAGGTAATTGGAACAGAAACTCAGCTCCTCCTGGCACCCCGATTACCAGTGCTAAGGTGGATGTTCAGTGGGCGGGCTGCCCCCACACATCACGCTACTGATGCTACCTGGAGCAAATGGGCTGCTCTTATCACACAACGCGCCCGTATTGGGAAACCAAATCGCCCTGGGATCCTGGAAATCATCACGAACTGGCCTGAAGGTGAGAACTTTGGTTTAGCAGATGAAGAGGAAGAAGAACAGGTAACACGTGCAGAGGAAGCGCCACCATACAATCAGTTGCCAAAAGAAGAAGTACGCTATGCCCTTTTTACAGATGGTTCCTGCCGCATTGTGGGGACAAATCGAAGATGGAAAGCAGCCGTGTGGAGCCCCACACGACAAGTTGCAGAAGCTATTGAGGGAAAAGGTGGATCAAGTCAATTTGCAGAACTCAAAGCTATCCAATTGGCTCTGGACATTGCTGAACGAGAGAAGTGGCCAAAGCTTTACCTCTACACTGACTCTTGGATGGTGGCCAATGCATTGTGGGGATGGTTAGACCGATGGAAGAAAGCCAACTGGGAACGCAGAGGGAAACCCATCTGGGCTGCAGACATATGGCAAGATATTGCCACCCGTGCGGAGAAGCTGATTGTGAGAGTCCGCCATGTGGATGCACACGTGCCCAAGGATCGAGCCAACGAGGAACATCGCAACAACGAACAGGCAGACCGAGCTGCACAAGTCAAGGTGTCACCGATAGATCTGGATTGGCAGCATAAAGGAGAGTTGTTTCTGGCTCGATGGGCCCATGATGCCTCAGGCCATCAGGGCAGAGATGCCACTTATAGATGGGCACGAGACCGAGGGGTGGATTTAACCATGGACATTATCTCCCAGGTTATCCATGATTGTGAGACATGTGCTGCCATCAAACAGGCTAAGAGAGTGAAACCCTTATGGTATGGTGGACGTTGGGATAAGTATAAATATGGAGAGGCCTGGCAGGTTGATTATATCACTCTGCCGCAGACCCGCCAAGGTAAGCGCTATGTGCTCACCATGGTGGAAGCAACTACTGGATGGCTGGAGACATACCCAGTTCCTCACGCCACTGCTCGGAACACCATTCTAGGTCTGGAAAAGCAAGTCTTGTGGCGACATGGCACTCCAGAACGGATTGAGTCAGATAATGGAACTCATTTCAAGAATAGTTTAGTTACCACGTGGGCAAAGGAGCACGGCATTGAGTGGGTGTACCATATCCCCTACCATGCACCAGCTGCTGGGAAGGTTGAACGGTGTAATGGACTGTTGAAAACCACTTTGAAGGCATTGGGTGGGGGGACTTTCAAACATTGGGACCAACATTTAGCAAAGGCTACATGGTTGGTCAACACTAGAGGCTCAGTCAATCGAGCCGGCCCTGCCCAGTCAGAATTCCTTCATACTGTAGATGGAGATAAAGTCCCTGTGATCCACCTGAGAGGTATGTTAGGGAAAACTGTTTGGGTTAAACCTGTCTCGAGTAAAGGCAAGCCCATTCGTGGGATTGTCTTTGCTCAAGGATCTGGTTGCACTTGGTGGGTGATGCAGGAAGATGGAAAAACACGATGTGTACCTCAAGGGGACCTTATCTTTGGATGAGTTGTTCATATTCTATGTGACTATCTGTATATGTATATAGTTGAAAATATGTATGTATAAATTTAAGTCTGATTGTTGGCATGGAAGAAAAATTCGGGGTGGATAATGTTGTGGTTTGGGATTTTTCCGAGGAATTTTTCTTCCTTTTGCCAATAAAGGGAATTTCAACAGACGCGAGGGGGGATGGGGGGAGGACGTTTCCGGGGAAACCGGGACAGAGGTCGTGACCGGACATCCGTTTTCCTCTCGGACGGCAGTGGCGACAACGGCAGCGGCAGTCCCTGAGTGCATGCGGTTTGCAATCTCTGAAGGAAAGATCACGGGTCATCTGAATCTTCCACAACTCCGGCAGAACTCGCACTAAGTTTCCATCTCCCTCCCCCGCCCTTCCCCGGCTGCGGGGGGGCCGCGCTTTCCCCGTGCAGGGCAGCGACTGCTCGCCAGCTCTTAAAGAGACCTGCATCGCAAGATTTTGGGTACAGGACTCAATCTATTTCTTAAGACTTTTAGGTTTTAGTTGTGATTAGTGGTGATCCTGTTTTGTATACACATATATTTGTAGCTAAGAACTGTTATCTCTTCTATTCAATTTTTTTTTTTTTTTTTCCTGATTAAAGATCTTTAATATCTGATAACATATCTTAGTTTTCATCTAAACTAAGACAATCTTTAAGAGGTTTCAATGTTAGTCTTTCACCTCTTCTCCGATATGACTCACTATTGTTTCAGAATACAAGAAAATTACCTGTCACTCCACTACTGTTCTAAACTATCAGACTTTCACAGATAAATGTCTCCCCAGATGGTCTTACTAACATCCAAAAAATGTTATATTCTATAATATATTTTTAAATGTTATGGAGTTTTACCCCCAAATGGGCTAAATTAATGAGGTTGGAAACGGGAAGTAATGTGACATTCAAAAAACAAAACTGAAATCACAACAAAATCCTCTTTCATGATGATCATCTAAAGATAATGCAGAAGTCAAATAACTAATTACTCCATGAATAATACAGCTGCTTCAACAGAAAGATTTGAGTGCTTGTTTCAAGATGTCCTTTTAGATTGAGATCAGAGCCTCTACTTCAAAGTAGAATGGAAAAAATTGTATGTAGAAAGTCTTCCTCAGATAAAATGGAAAAGTTTCCACCACAAAGGGTTTTCCGCTTTGTCAGCCAATGCTGACCGTGGCAGTATTATGACAAGTGAGATCTGTGCCAGCTTTTAGTTAGTGAGAAGAGGGCAGCGTACCTACATATAGGTGAAGGCTAGGGATTGTGAATTTAGAACTTCAGTAATAAAATTCTACTAAAAATTTCGTTTTACTTATAGGAAATACTGAGCATTTCCTAATGGCTTTTGTGAGCCACTAAATTCTTTGAAGACATGATACAGAAAACTGAAAGGTTTAATTCACTAAGAAATAAGACTTACAAAGCTGAGGCTCTGCAACAGCTTTAATATTTAAGGAGGAGAGAGAAAAGAATCTACACTTCAGTCCTGGTTTAAAGATTTTCAGATTTCAGGGAAATAGAAAAAGATATATTTTTTTACATCAGAAGAAAGACTACTTGGTAAAAATAAATTAAAAAAAACCAACCAAATTTATTAGTAAGTAGTAAATTAAATTAATGGAGAACTAAAAAGATTCTAAATGCTATATATTTCTAAAATCTCTCACTAAGAGGTAACAGATAACAAACAAAACTGTCAATACTAACAGAACTATTTGTACAGTTACTGATGTTACTCTAAGGGGACATTAAAAAATGTAAACATATCAATAGGAGAGTGACTAAAACTTGGTACAGTCCTTGGTTCAGTCATTATGGAAGCTGGTGGCAAAATGCCAAAACGTGCCAATGATTTTGATATTTAAAGGCAAACTGTCTGCAGAACCACCACATCTTTCTGCTATATTCCGCACTCTTGCATTTTTTCCATGCTTTAACTCTGTACTATTTACTGAGCTATCACATATCTTTACTGCATCAATAGATTACTTCTCAGCGAATTCATTCTTTTCTGTAAGAAAATAAGTGCATAGATCACACCGTGCTATACCAGGAAACTAAGTGGTATATGGAATAATATTCAAATAGTCGATGTTCCATAAAAAGAGTGTTTTACAGCAAAGGAAGCATTGTGAATAAGAGGCTGTCCAGATACGCAGTAAAGTGATTTCACACATTTTGTAAACCCAGTTCCTGTTGTTTTCAGCACTCAGCATACAACATCAAGCAATAAAGCTTATCTGATAAAGAGGGAGCAATATGAAGTGCTATTGTTGTTATTATTATTATTGTCATTCTTTGTGGAAGAGTGAGTGTAGAGGAGGTTGTCTGGATCAGAAATATCATCCCTGTATTGGCAGGGGTAAAATGTTAGCAATATCTTACTTGGAGTTTAAAGCAGGGACTAGTGAAGGACAAGATTAGCATATTGTGTAAAAGATGAATACAGTATATGAAACACATAAAGGACAAAGGAAGGGGAATACTAAAAGTTATTAGATGAATACAGTAGGAGAGAGGAAAAAGCTAAGGAGGTGTTAGTTAACCCATTAAAGGATCTGAATCTTTCCAAGTGAAAATTACCATTCACTTTAAACTCGATTATATTAATTTCATTTTTATGTAGTTCTATTACTCTACATCAGTACCCATAGTGCTAAGTTTGCAGTCTTTAAGTTTGCAATCTTTAAATGCAAATTCTTGCTTAAATGTGGTTTACCCCACCAATTTGTTACAAAATCTGCTCAGAATGACTGCCTTGCCTGTGGGAACATAACATGGGGTAACCCAGTGTTTCTCAAAATCACAAGTTTGTTTCATGGAAAACTGTTACAAACTGAGACCCCAGACGAGACAATAAGCAACAGGCAAACAGAAAGCACAGAAGCCTTTTCAGGACAAGAAAATAGAACTCTATTCATCTCCTTCATAAACAGTATAACAGCCTAGCACGTTTAAGCACAAATACAGCTACTATATACATTCCTCAGATCATCCCACTCATGTCTTAGAATAAATACTCTTTGGGTAAAAGCAGAAATATATCAATGAAAATAAAAGAAAATAAGATGTCATAATACCAATCTTCAGAAAACAAATTCATCCAAGACAGCAGCTACATAACTTTCCCCTGTGTGTTTTTCTGAGTAATCTTCCACCAGTAAAAATAAAAATGGCATTGCCAGCTTCTTGCATAAACATTTGGCATTTCCTATTCAATCCCAAAGCTACCCATGAGACTTTCAACAAGGACAGAAGTCTCTGGCTGCAGGAAAGATGTAAATTTGAATATTAAACATATATATTTTCCCCTCAAAAATATATTATTTCTATTTCTATCCATATTGTACAAGAAAACAACTTCCAAATAATTGCCATTTAAAAGTAGTATGTAGATACAGAGCATTGTAAATAATTCTAGCTTAAAATGGCTTGCTAAAACTAGCCCTGAAAATAGATCCCAAAGAGAAGTGGAGCACACAATGGAAAATCAGAAAAATATCGTTGACAACTCATTTCTCCTTTATATTTTACACTTCTTTCTTTCCTTCATTTTTAGCTCTCTTCTTCAATAAAGTTAAGGTTCTGAATTTGACAGTGCTTAACTTTCATTATGTGCTTCCATGATTTTTCTAAACTAGGACAAGTTCCTCAGTCACTTCTTACTCTTTGTTACCAATGCAGGAGAACACACGTCTTGCTTTCACATAACAATTTTATGTATTTTGTAGGCAGATTTTATCCTTCCCATTCTTAAGACCTTATTCTCTATTTTTGACATCAAAATTATTTCTATAGAAGATAATGGTTATGTCACAAATATTATATCAAGCAGGGAATAAATAAGATGACATCTGTTAGCTTTGGGGACCATCTGTCAGGCTTGGGAATTATGGATGTGATGTTAAATTTAAATTATATTAATTGCAAGTACAATAGGATGGTGTAATAGGCAGGATAAGAGGTTACTAATTTCTGATTTCTCTTCTGAAAAGCAATAAGTGTGATTGGAGCCAAAAGAACTGCAACGATCACAAAAAATAAATGTAAGGGAGAGACTATAGTCGGGAGGCACAGAAGAATGATAAATTATAAGGAAAAAAGAAACAAAGAAACAGATTTTGCATAGTCATGAGAATTAGATTATGTATATGTTTTTAGTTCTTCATTTAGGAAGGCATTTAAACACATGCTGGACTAGAAGTACGTGCTCCAATGTCAGATAAATTACTGAAATCTGAGAGAAATTTCAAGAGATGAAAACTTTGTAGCACAAAACTTTCCCTCAAAGACTGCTTTCTTTAAGTCTGGTACTTTAACTCCTATTAGGTGCTTTTGATGCCAGAATTATTTTGTAAGTAAATCTTATCATAAGTAAATGTAATGGACAAATTTATGCACAATCTAAATGTACAATCAAGAGTGTCAGGGGCAGAATGTTCAAAGAAAATATCGCTCAAAGTCAGGTTATATGTAAATGTATGTATTATAAAATATTTGTTATTACATATAATTTCTTATATTCACACATAATCTGTGTCTGAGTTTAAAGCATCCATCCTATGTGTTTTCAACAGGTACAAAGTACATTCTGACATAGCGGAAGTGTCCTGTAAATGATTATAGAAGATACCAGGAATACAAAGATTTTCTATGCATTAATTAATATTGTAGTCAGAACCTGGGGTAAGATAAGATTCAACCTATATTCCAGTTTAATGAGACCTAGACTGGTGGCTTCATATAAATTATTTCATTGTGATTGAATTAGGGAGTTGGACTTCACTTGTTTTTGCCCACTTGTCAGATATTCCAATGAAAAGCATTCACAATAAATGAAACTGACAGGAAATAAACCTGAAGAGTTCAAACTATGCTCTTCCAATTAATTTAATTTTCAATTACATGAAACCAAATCGAAATGAAAATGGTTTAGATTTAACTGATGAGGACAATACTTTTGAAAAAAATCCAGATATTTTTGTATGATTTTTACCTGTATTGAAAGCTTTCAAATAAATATTTGCATTTAATTTTAATCTTGATACAGAAGGTTAAAGAAAATTTATAAAAATGAACAAAGTTTTGTCTCTTGTGTACTAGAAAGGTTGGATTATTCTGTCATCTGCAAGCTTCCTTTTAATGTCAACATTCTGCATATCATTAATTACATTTTTTAATATAACCTTTTGTAGTTTATTAGCTGTAATTGTTAAACAGACATGCTATTTTAAAGTTGCCTGAGATGACTCCTAACTGTTATTTCCAAGCAAATTTTACAGAAACCTGAACAACAGAGCAATATAAGATGAGATCCTCTTGTCTCTCTATTTGCTTTGAATCTTCTTGGAAAATGTTAGGAAGAGACAGACTTGAATAATTCTGTGTGTTCTGAGTCTTCAAAACATCTCTCATTTTAAAAATATCTTTCATATTACAACAACACCTTGTCCTTAGAATATCTGGCTGATTCCAAACCTGTCATGAAATATTGCCACCTTATAGACAGCGACATCTGTCCACCAAGTTATGGTATGAATTAATGCATGCTTATTAATAATAATAATTTAACTGAACAACATACTTCCTAACAGTCTGGATATCAAGCTTCCAGAATGTCTTTATAACTTTTACAATTAATTATCCAGAGACAAAAGGAAAACAAAAAAATTTCCCGCTATCAGTGTTATATGACCCATACTGTGAAGCCTCCAGGCTACGATAAAAGAACTTGACATGGAAAAAAAAAAAAAAGAAAGAAGTATTACTCTGAGATATATAGGAATGCATGATAAATAATCTAAATCTCAATTGCATCTCTTAAGTAAATATACATTACCTTGTAAATCAGTCCTAGAATTTTAATTTTAAAGCTGCACAAAAAGTGAGGATAAAACATGCCACAGCTTTTAAGAATACTCTGTGGTCCTGTGAGTTCTATTTTTGGTGGGACTTTTTAAAGTGACACAATAAAAATTAAGTTATGTTGTCATTGGGAAGCATATTCTTTATAGACAAAATGAAGATCACGAATTGGGATAAGAGCATGCTAACACAAAAGTGGACAACATCTCTCAACATTCCTGTTGCATCACACCAGTATTGTTTCTTGACCCCTTAAACTTCTATTTCACTCCATGGTGAAACATTACATTCCCACATGTTTCTGCTATCCCATCAATGTTTTCCCTTCTCCAAGTAAGAACTTCAATGACAACTGAGCTTCACTGAGTCTTCCACTATATCCATTTTTATTATATTCTTTCCTCATAGTCTAACTACAGGAAAATATTGTGGTGTTCCCAAATATAATTTGCTACTGATTCACTGAAAAAGTGACTGTTGAAAGCTTGAATATATTTTAGCATTAAGTAAGGAAAATAGAACAAAGGTGCTGTTTGAGAGACAGGATTATTTTTTTTTGTTTCAACCTTTATAAAGTTGATAATAGAAGCATGATTTATCCTTTATTAAATATGAAAAGTAAATGTACTCTCTAGTTCTAAGTTCCCCAAAGAGAAGGAATGACAATTCACTGATTGTTTCATGAATGACTTTCATTTAGATTGCAATCAGTTCTTCATTGTAAAAAAGATTTTGGAATTTTTTTCAGGTGTGGATTCAGCTTCTATTTGTTGAAAGTTATCATCATTCCCTGAAAAGAGATCTGACAATTTGTTTTGAAGTTACATAATCAAAAAAGATTGATCATGTTGAGTGTACCTATGTGAAAGGTGAATATTTATACAAATTTGCAAGAGAGAGAACACTAATGAGAAAAGAAGGAAAACAGAAAAAAGCCCAATGTTAAATTAAATGTTTTGGGAGAACTTTTTTTGTTATGGTGAAGTACAGAAACGTTGAATAGTGCACTTATAACTCAATAGAATCATAGATCATAGAATCATAAGGTTGGAAAAGACTTCAGAGATCATTGAGTTCAACCGTACCTGTCTCCCTACTAAACCATATTCCTAAGAAACTCGTCTACCCGACTTTCAAACGCCTCCAGGGATGGTGACTCCACCACCTCCCTGGGCAGCCTGTTCCCATGCCTGACCACTCTCTCAGTGAAGAATTTTTTCCTAATGTCCAGTCTAAATCTCCCCTGGCACAACTTGTGGCCATTTCCTCTCATCCTATCACTTGTCACTTGCAAAAAGAGACCAACACCCACCCCGTCACAACCTCCTTTCAGGCAGTTGTAGACAGGGATGAGGTCTTCCCTCAGCCTCCTCTTCTCCAAGCTAAACAACCCTAATTCCCTCAGTCTCTTCTCGTAGGGCTTGTTGTCCAGCCCCCTCACCATCCTTGTTGCCCTTCTCTGCACACGCTCCAGCACCTCAATGTCCTTCCTTGTAGTGAGGGGCCCAAAACTGAACCCAGCACTCGAGGTGTGGCCTCACCAGTGCTGAGCACAGGGGTACAATCACCTCCCTGCTCCTGCTGGCCACGCTGTGTCTCATACAGACCAAGATGTCATTGGCCCTCTTGGTCACCTGGGCACACTGCTGGCTCATGTTCAGCCGGCTGTCAACCAATACCCCCAGGTCCTTCTCTACCAGGCAGCTCTCCAGCCACTCATCCCCAAGTCTGTAACTCTGCATGGAGTTGTGACCCAAATGTAGGACTCTGCACTTGGCCTTGTTGAACCTCATCCCGTTGGTCTCAGCCCATCGATCCAGTCTGCCCAGATCCCTCTGCAGAGCCTCCCTTCCTTCAAGAGATGCACACTTGCACCCAGCTTGGTGTCGTCTGCAAACTTGCTGAGGGTGCACTTGATCCCTTCATCGAGATCATTGATAAAGATGTTAAACAGGACTGGACCCAGCACTGAACCCTGGGGAACACCGCTCGTGACAGGTTTCCAGCTAGATTTAATTCCATCTGCCACAACCCTTTGGGCCCGGTCATCCAGCCAGTTTTTAACCCAGCAGAAGGGGTGCCTGTCCACACCAATGTCAGCCAGTTTCTCCAGCAGGATACTGTGAGAAATGGTGTCAAAGGCTTTACTGAAGTATTAGCAGTTCTGCCTGAAAGCCTTGTAACAACCCTGCCTTTTTTATCACAGTACCAAGTCAATAGTATGTGTCTCAAGGAAATTTCTATCAGGAATTTCAGGGAGGTAATCACCTGCAGAAACATTAAAGTCAGTTAAGTGCCTTCCCGAGAAAATCATTAAAACAAAATTTTTGATGCCAGGATGCACAATATGAATGGGCTTTGGCATCCATCCTAAATGTATTAACTGTTTAAAAGGTACATAATGCATTTATTATGGTTTAATTTTTCTCAGTTAGTATTTTGACAATACTAAAAGTTACAGAAGTATGGCATAAAAGCAAGTGAGACAGATAGTCCATACTTGGTTCATTGTCAAGGTTTTATGACCCTAACAAATTAATTTCTGGGTAGTTGGTTAAATTAGGTTAATACCTATAAAGAAACAGATATTATTTTTTCCTCATAAGTCTAAATGATTAAAGATGAACGGCGAAGTCCATGAATTGAGAAAGGATTCAGCAATCTTAATTTATTGTGACTAAACAGTGTCAATTAGAAATTTAGGCATAAAAAAAATGAGTCATTTTCATACTGTGTACAGACATCACATTTGTGGCTTTTTAAAAACAACTGTAATAGTGTTCTCAATAAGCATAAATTCCAACGGCTCCTGTTCTCATGCAGTATTCTGTGAGAGAAGTGTATAGAAACAGTTTGAAATGGAAAATGTTCAATCTAGTTTTTTCCCCAGGGTTTCTCGACTGTTTGATTAGAGAATGGCTGCATTCAAACATATTACCATTCTGTCAGCAGCATTCACAGACTTGTACTTTCAGTGCATGATAAATGAAGTTTACATAGTTTCTGTTGTGTCAGGACAGAATCTAGTGATTCAGTGACACGTGATTTCTAAGTGTCTGATTTGGTTAATAACTAAGCAACATCTAGTCTTAAGGTTTAGAGAATCCTGCACAAACATAGAAGGCACATAGACAATATCCTCGGATGGTGTAAACCAGCCTAGTACTAAGGAAGTAAGGGAAAACATATCAGTTTCTACCTCCAATGGTCTGGCTGGTGGGATTACCACTTTTCCCTGAATGTTTCCTGGCAATCAGCACACATGTAAAGTCTTAAAAATTAGAGGGTTACTTTTTTTTATTTTCACAGAAGCTGTTCATCCATTTGACAAGGGGATGAATCAATTCTTCGAAATTTAACAAAATTCTACATAATGGTGAAAGAATCTAAAAGATTGGTCTTCTCAGGTTTTTTTAAGGAATATAAGAGATGACTTGTTCACAACCCAAACATGCCTAAATTAAAAAAAAAAGAAGGCAGTCTGGTTAATAGAAGGTTCTTCCATTTGCCAGGCAAGGAACATGAACAGACAACAGCTAAACATTGACTTTAGAAAAAACTGTTGTGAACTGTGACTCTTACTTTGGATTAAACTTCTTTTAAACTGTCTTCATGTAGTATATAATTCTAAAGTGTGATATTTCTCTAATTATTTATGATAATAGTTTTGGTTTCACTGTTTATTCTGTTTCATGTTATGCTGTTAAATTAAGGATAAAAAAAAATAATTCATGGAATTTTATTGTATGAGTTCAAAACAGGACTTAACAACACTGCTAGCAGTATCAACCAAGCATTTGGCCAGAGGCTTGTCAATAAACAGCTTGATTTTCTTTAAAAAATTCATTACAGAAATTAAAGCCTTGAAGATAAGAAGAGTTGCAGACACCTTTCTGTGATAGATGACAACCAATAGAGGGCCAGTATTGAAGTGGACTCAAGAAGTTGCAGAACTAAATGTTTATTATTCAACAGTTATTTGACATTTTCATCAAATTGGAAAATACAGCTGAAATAATGATTGTTGCATGAGCTGAATGAAAATAAAATTAAAAAAAAAATTGTCATTGCAAAGTCTGCTCTCCATTTCTTTTGCACAAAACCCACAATCTGTTTCTTGACTTCATTGTAAATTGTGAAAGAAAGTGGATTTTATATGACAACTGATGGTGTTCTGTACTGTGGCTGGGTCGAAGTGAAGAACCAAAACAACGTCCCCAAGCCAAATTTGCATTAAAAGAAGATTATGCTCACTGTTTGGTAGTTGGTAAGTGGAATCATCCACTACAACTTCTTCAATACTGGTGAAATCATTGCAACAGAGAAGTATTGCCAGGAAATTAACAAAATACACCACGAACCACAACGCTAACATACGACATTTGTCAACTGAAAAAGAGTAATTCTTCTCTGTGACAATGGCTGACAACACGTCTTGCAAATGACTCTGCAAAAGTTGCACAACCTGAGCTACAACACTCTACCTCACCCAGATTACTCACCAGACTTCCACTTATTACCACATTTTCAAGCATCTCGACAAGTGCCTGCAACAAAAGGTTTTCCACAACAAATCAGCAGCTCAAAATGCTTTCAAAGTACTCATCAGCTCCATGAGTCTAGAATTCTGTGTCACTGGAATAAGTAGACTTGCTTCTTGTTGGCAAAAATGCATAGATTTTAATGATTCTTATTTCAATTAATAAGCTATATTCTAAGTTGAGATATATTGCTTTCAAATTGATGGGTACAAGTGGAAAAACAAATAATAAAATTCTAGGGTAGATTCTCCATTTCATCTAACTTGTTTCAAAGTTGGATGGGTTTCTAAACATTTTGATATGACTCAAAGTAACTATGGCTTGACAGCTGCAGATCTGTTGACTTAGGAAAAATTCCTGAGTAGGTCATTCCAATAGCACCTCACAGTATTAAAATACATAAGTAAAAACAACTGCATTTGGAAAATGAAGGGAAAAAAAGAAGGGAAGTCCTCATACTTCTAGTCACGAGCTAGACTTAATGCCATGATTTAGCTCCTCTCCTGTGCTGGTTGGCAGCTAAATGTAACTGATGAGGCCAAAATTCCACCCCAAACAGGGAAAGGGGAAAGGGAAATGGGGGAGAGGGACTTGTGGATCAGAAATCAAAACAGAAACAGCTTTAATGAAACAATAATAATAAAAAGGAACATAAAAATAATAATAAAAGAGTAAAATACATAAAAATATGCCAAACTGAACACCTCTCTGTCAATGACTACACATCACTACTGGCCTGCAGGGAAGGCACAAGAAGTGGTCTCTGACTGCAGTCATTGGCAGATGGGAGCTGGATTCAGAAAGAGGTTTCAGGATTGTACAGATTCAAGATCAAGGGCAAAAGGACAGACAAGATCCTTACTGGAAAACGGTCATTGAAAAAGAGAGCCTGACCATCATGATGACTCAGTTTTATACTGAGTATGAAGTATATGGAAGAGAATACGCTGTTGGTCAGTTTTGGGTCACTTGTCCAGTCTATTCCTCCCTGCAGATGTATCCCTTTTTTTGCCTTTTTTGACTTACGGTATTTCACCAATTCAATGATGACGTTGGGCTCTGTGGGAATAAATGTAAACAATGGCCTTTCCGTAACCAAAGATCCATTACTTTGGTGATAACTATAACTTTTAAGCATTATCACTTCTAGAGGGAGACGCTATCTGAAAAACATGTAGTTAACTTTCAGAAGATGAAGTTATTTAGACAAGGCTTGGCTGAAAAGGTAGAAAATCGGTTCTGCTTTAGCTCAAACCAGAACACTGAACTTCCATAGTCAGCAGAAATAACTTTGAAGTAATAGATCGCTTCTAGGTAGTCTGAAGCACTTTTCCATGGTTTTGCTCACAGGCAGAGTCAAAGGACTTGGATAGACTAAAACCACTTTTTTCCCTAATTATACACCATCACCATCCAGCCTGCAACCTCAGAGAGCCAACCTGCCTATGACCCCTAGGGCACAGGTCCTATGTTTGAATGTCCTTGATTTTGTGGAATTACACCTTTGCTGTCTGAGAGAGTAAAACCATGGAGTTTGCTCTATCTATGTGTTTATCTTAATAGGAGATCTACCCTCAGGCAAATATTTTAAGTCTCCAAATACAATCTTCAGCTATATAAATATCACTTACATAGAAAACCATCAGTGTTTTCAGACAGTTAAAGTCATAGATAAGGGTAATAGGTCACCCTGACCGGAAAGTTATCAAAGGAATTCTACTTTTCTTCTTGTGTACAAAGCATGATTGTATGTTGGTGAGCACATCCTATGAATGTTCTACTACATATAAAATCTACAGATTTTTTGAATCTTTTTTTCCATTAACTTGAAGGATTAAGGGTCCTAAAACAGTCATAAAAATAGACTAAAGATATGTGCCATAAGTGAGTAATAGCCGTCATTTTTTACTCTGCGTCTAACAGTCTTATTTCCAGAAAAATGACCGGGCAATTTTGTTTGGTTGGTTTGTAGTTTTTTTCTCTATATGAAGCAGAAAAGCACAGTCATAGTTAAGTAGAGTCATGGTTAAAAGCAGAAATTTCCTCTTCCAAATACCTTTAAATGTTAATGAAGCAAGGAAAAATATATGCGTTCAGAAAGTGTTTCCTTTCACATACTTGTTCTGGAGTAATTTTAAAATATGTACTTCTGAAATGTTTTATGATAAAGTTCTCAACTGACACCTGTTAAACTTCTTTTCTCAGGCTTTCAGGGGGCAGAAATGAGTCCAGTTTGAGCTGGACAACTCTTCTATATCAGCTTAGTATCTACCCTTTTCTGCTAATGAAAACTAATGAGCTGCTGGGTTTGGAGTTTGTCCCTTTCTTATGACAGTAATTACACATATCAAAGAAGAGTCTTCAGATGAATACAGATGCAAAGGAATAAATGCGCATCTCAAATGAAAGCAATCAAGATGTCAGTATTGCCTCCGTATGAACAAAATTGTACTAAATGGAATGAAACATTAGGTATCCATACAGAAATCACATACTAGAACTTACTGTTCTCAGTCATCGGGGAAATCCCATTTCCCCAAAATTGCTGTTTTCTTGCCTTCCATGAGACCTTCTATGTTTTCTCTCCCTCTGTCATATCTTTTTTCTGCTAATCTTGACAATGCTACCTATACTCCCCTCCCTCTTTTCTAACTGTATTTTCATGCTTATTTCTTGGCTCTAACAAATGCAGAATTAATGCTGAGAACCCCTACAATAGAGATCTTCTGGTACTAAGAGTTTTTCCAGTCATTTCAATGGTTTCCTTTTTTCTTACTCTCTATTTACCTTGGACATTTAGAAACTGATATAGGAAACATTTAATTATATTTAATTATATTTAATTGTATTACTATGGCTCAAATCAGTGGGACTTAAACTAAAAGCAAAACATTTAATGCATTAAATATCATTATGGCCTTTTCAACAGATACACAAGTAACTCTATATTTAAATAAGTGTATTGCTGACAAATTAACATATTGTATAGGGCCATAAATTAAAAAAAAATCATATTTCTTAAGGAATTATTTGTTTTCATACAAGATGGATCAGCAGCTAGTAGTAGCTTTAACGTATTGCTCACTGTAGTAGTGTGGGGCAGCATGTACACAATATTTTACTTAAGTATAGTGATCTTTTGACACATGGTTAAAAAAAAATCAGAATTTCTTTTCCATGACATTCGAGGAAAAACATCATAAATTATATTTTACTGTAGCTTTGCATATAACAACGGGCAATACTAAACAAAACTCTTATACAAATATATTAATGCTCGATCTACTCATTTATCATATAAGTCTCAAATAAGACTTACAAAACTCATTCATGTATTGCTGATGAATGTTACAGAAGGGAAGATTTTCAAATGATGCTTTTTCTCCCTAAATTACTGCAATGAAATTGTAAAACAAACATGTGAAGAATACTGTTTGATTTACAGCAGTATGAACTTCAAGTAAATGATCCTTTCACATCAAATGCAGGCTACCAGATACTTAAGTTGGAAGTGGGCAAATCTTCCCCGGGCTCTCCTACTCTTTGTTTTTTCTGCTTCCTAAGATGAGGCAGATAATGGTTCTTTACAAGGTAAAGAAGTTGAGTATTCAGCACTTAAAGGATTCTCTAAAGCTATGTGGGATATAGAAGTTGTGTAATCATTACTGCAAGGAAATAAAGTGTCATTTCTGTCTCATCAATTAAACATCTTGTTGCGGGGCGTAAAACCTAGGATATACTGCCTTGTGGTGTCCATTCACCAGAACCTTGCACCAGTCAATGGAGACCAGAAATGATCTACCTGAGAAATTTTATGTCCCTAAGGAAAGAATATGCCAAAGGTTTATCCCAAGAACGTATGTATACACCTAGACAGAGACACGTATACTGACTGTGTATTTGCAAGGCGGGGAATAGCTATTGCTACTGTTTTTCTGTGGAATCTTTAAAAAGGCTTAGATTGAATTAGAACTCCTAGAACAAACGAGGAGACCCCTAGTAACTTCTTAGCTAATTACCAGCATTCTTATTTAGTGTTCCTATATTTCTGGCTGGTTAGATATGCATTTATGGCTGATTCATGTAGCATATCAACTGGTTTTACAGTGTATTTGTAAAATACTTTCCATGGTTTATAATGGCGTATTTTGCTTTTTGGTAAAAAGAATAATCTATCAATACAACAGAGAGAATGGAAATGAGAGAAAACATTTGTTTAGAAATTTTTTAAATGATACTGTTCATGTTGACATTTTTTAGCTCCCGCTATAACTACTCTTCTTCCAGAAGGACCAAATCAAGAAATTACATAACAGAAAGAAGAATATATTGTCTTGCAGATCATGTATTATTAGGGCAACTCACAGGGGATGATTTTCAAAATTTCTGAGCTCTTGTAACAACAACTGAAGTCCACAACAGCTGTACCTTCAACACGTGAAATATTGTACTGCAGTAAATATACTATAAAAGTGTGTTGTCAACATATCAAATAAGGCACCTCAGATTAGGAACTTTTAACCTTTCCCTGCTTCAGCAGCCCTCTTCTAAGATGGGATAATACAGCCAAATATTTTACAGGAATATTGTGAAGACACATGCATTATTGTCTGAGGCATACTTGGTTACCATACTGGCAGGTACTATAATTCTCCATAAAATAATTAATAATTCACTGTCTAGGACAAGTTCTGAAATAGCATGCAGAAACTGTGGTGATCAACAGCACAGCTCCTCACTGATGTGCATCCATCGATTCAGGCAGCAGAAAATGTGGAAAAATAGTCTGAGGACAGTTTTTTTAAAGTAAAAAACTTTAAGTTTTGGAGTTGGCTTTAAATTCTTAAACAGATTTGCAATAACCAATGCAATAATCATCATCATCATAATAATAATAATAAAGGAAAATGGAAGAACAGAGCCAAAGGGATCTTACATAATGTATAGAATGAACAGGAATGCATTAAAAAGAAAGAGAGGAGAAAGACTGGATCATCCTGTATGTTTAATATTAAGTCAAATTGCACTCAGTAGAAAGAATCGTGAACCCCATAGAGTTTTCCATATATAATTCTAAAAGCAAAATAAAATGTAGCTCTTAAAAATACCTGTAATGTATTATTTTAGGCAAATCTCTGACCCAGAATCTCCTCAACAGTAAAAAGTAATCAATGATACCTGCTTTTATACAGTAATGTGTATCCATTATTTACTAAAATGTTCTGGTAGTGAACCTTTACAATGAAGTATGTACAACAGCCCAGCCACAGTTACTTGGTTTATGGAAATACCAGGACAAAACCAAACCAGTTTGTTCTTTTCGGGTGTTCAGAAGTAAGTGAGCCAGATTACATCTGGACATTTTTAACTTGCAATTTTAGAATAATTTTTTGGATAATGTTCAGATACTTGTCCCTGAATTTCCAAGAGTATGAAGTTATTTTGTGGCTATGATACCAAATTTGTTAATATTTAACTCTTGAATAACTATAAAAACTATATTCAATATTAATGTATGGGGTGTTATGATTCATATACCCCATGGTATCCTCTCTGCTTTTTGTAATGCCGTTTGAAAGTACTCTGCCCTGCGGACAGATGTGACTATCAAATTCAATGCCTCCAGCACGTTTGCTGACCTTAAGCAAGCTCTGACTTTTTTATGTTGTAACGTTATTATGTTTTATTATTTTACCCAAAGAGAACGGCCTGTGATCAGCAAAGAGATGCTTTTATCTTAATCATCGATCCCATATTCATAAATATTCAGATTTTCAGTGTCCCAGAAACACTATTCACTATAACTCGATATCAAAATAAAAGCAATGAAATAATTTTAACCAAAAATCAATGCACTACAGCTGATAGCTATAATAGTAGCATAAGACCATTTTTGTTTAGGTTTATTTAATTCTGTATAATTATAAGTGGGTAGTCTACAAAGCTTTTATATTAGCTGTAACTCCGTTTAGTTTAAGGTGAATACTTACAAAATGCCAGACCCTGAATTTACAAAAATCCAGAGGGAAGTATTTTCTTTATTCTATCAGATTCTAGATGAGTTGGCCTGTGACTACATACATCAAGGACCAAGAAACAAGTCAAAACATTAAAAAAAACCCAAACCCAAACCCCAAGCAAGCAAACACATCATCCCTACCCTCCTTCCCCAGGCTGAAGCCTGGTACCAATATAAAACTGGAATAATGTCATTAAATTTAACAGATTAAAACCACTACTTAGAAATAATGTTTCCATAGTGTGTTAGAATGGAAGAAAGGAAAAGAAAGGGCTTTTGAAATCATCTTTGTAGAAGATATGAGGATGGAAATGGTCTTTACGATGCAATGAATTCAGCACGTTGTCTTAATTATCATCAAATCAGAGGGCTTTAATTTAGCATGCTCATAGAATCACCTACATATATATTTGTAAACATATGTGCGTAAGAATGACAATACCTGAAACATAATTATGACTATGACTTTGATAATCTCCTTCAGAGAGATCAAATTACACCTTCTTGCAACTTCTTATTTCTTTGTACATTTCACACAAGTATTATGAAGAAAATAAACTAAAACTTCAAACAGAAAAAAACCCAGTTTAAGCTTTCTTATCATTATATATGTATATATAATTATATATGTAATTTTATTAAATTTTATTTATCATTTAAGTTATGGGGATACTATTGCAAATGCTGAAGAGAGAAAGGATTTATATTCTCGAGTCTGAGTGTTTGGAGATTGGGAGAAAGAAGGAAAGGTCTTATCACACTACAAATACTTCAGATATTTAATGTTATGTTTCTAAATGATGTTATATGTCATTTGTATAGATAATACTTTTCCTCCCTTAAAGGTTCTGTGAGAGGGAGTATAAGGTTTGAAATGTTAAGGCTGTAAGTGAGTTAAGTATCTTAAGTACCTGAAGTAAAGGATTTGTACCCTCTGAATTTTATATTTGTCAGCTAGGAACAAAATAGATTTTGTCAAATCATTAATAACACATATTGTTAATAAACCCAAAAAATTTATTTAAACACGAAGAATAAGACTAGCAATGAGTGTTCCAATAGTGGTCCAATAGACATAAGATACTTTGTCTGAATGAAAATTAAATACGTAATCTTCATTTATTAGGACTTTTTCATCAGTAAATATCTAGGGAATAGCTCTCCTAGTAATATTCCTAATAAGTCAAAAAATCTTAGTTACATACTGCATGATCTGCATAGAATTCTCTTTTACCCCCATAAAGAAGAGAGTGTTGAATTGCAGTCTGCACCATAAAAGAAAGCATCATCCATAATTTTACAATGGAATTGAACAAAATACATAGAGGCACCTGGATAGAGGGAGGACGTGCCACACATTGACTGTGTGTTTAAACTTACCCACTCTGTTCATTCTGATATTTCTGAAGCAACAGCTTAGAAACTGCATCTGATATTGCTACAGCTCTCTGGGAATTTGGAGCACAAGGGAAAAACAAAGTGATTTGTTCAGAGAGCAGCTGAGGCAAATATTGTGTAAGTCTATATGAGATAAAAAAAAGACCTCTTACTAAGTTCTTTGCTATGGTAAATGTTCTCCACATTAGTGTTAATATGATGCTGTCTGATTAGTAAACAAGAGTACCATTTCTGGGACTGTATGGAGGTCGTCTTTGCCCTCCTGTAAAAAACTAAAGAGGCCTGATAGTCTGCTTCTGTACCTCATTTCCTCTGTTACACATTTTCACCATGAATTTTCAAGCATACTATAGAAAATGCAGCAACAAAGGAAAAAAAAAAAAAGGAGAGAGGGGCAAAGATTACATTTTAAAGAGGTAGTACCAAAAAAAAGGTCTTTTTGGTGGCTATTTGTCTGATGACTGGCACAAGCCAAGAAAATCAAGCTTTCAGTCCATTAGGAAGTTCTTTTTCCTCATGAAGAAAACAGCAATAGAGTGATAACATCATTAAAATTAGCAGCACTGATAAAGTTGTTTCCAATTGTCTTATTTCTTACCAGCAGGGCTGACTCAATCTACAGGTAAAGAACATGGAATTTGTTCTGGTTTATTTTCGTTCACTGGACCTGTTTTACAAATTTCATAGGAACTGATAAGACAACCAAAATAGCTACAAATATCTCAATGTTCATCAAATTATATTAATATCCTTTCCAATAAATTTATTATACTGGTTTGTATATAATTGATATCGCTGCTTATATGTGAATGAAAATTTGAGTGTTAGTGACTTTCTAAAATAGAAAAATGCATAAAATAAAAATAATAAAAATACTGAAGTTTTCACTTTAGATAATATTTCAATGTGAAAAATAAGATATGTGAAATAATACTTCACCTATCTATAGTATATATAATCATCGACACGATACCTGAAAACTATATAACCATTATGATTTTTTAATCCTCATAATGTCTATTGGATGCAAGTATAACTCCCATTTTACAGATAAAAAACGGAGCACAAAGTAGAATATCGCTTAACTAAACTGACTCAGTTCATGTGTGGTTACACTGGGAAGTATAAAAGTCTTAATGGTATGGTCCCTTTTATGGATAAAAACTTCTATACATTGCTTTTGCTAATTCATAAGTATGGCATATGAAAATAAATTACAGTATTGTAAATAGAACTAAATAAACACAGCAAAAAAAGGAAGCAAACATAAATGCTTGATTTGTGCCTAGTGCAGATTTTATACAATTTCATTATCATATAAATAGCTCACATATATTATCTTTCGTGAGTTAATTCTGATAAATGTTACAGTAAAAATTAAGATTAATTGAGTTTTCTTTGAAAGATTTGCTAAGAGTTATATTTGCAGTACTTTTTAGCCTAGTTACATTATGTTCTGAAGTTTCAGTATTCTGTTAGTGATTTACGATATCTGCTTACTTGTGTTTTTATAGACTTCTAAACTCTGTAAAATTGCTTTTTTCAGTCTAACTTTTGATGCTTAGAATTCTTTGCTTTTTTTTAAGCTTGAGACTTCAGAATACACAGAGATCTGCTAGAATTCAGAATTGCTAAGTGTTTTGAAAATTAATACGTGATAGTTGAGAAGAAGTATTAAATCTGCATAAACTTACAAAGGTTCACAGCTAAAATGGGTTACAAAAAGAAATTGAAGGGCAAACATTATTTGTTGTCATTGAAGGACACTAAGTTTTCTCACAGTCACAAAGGTATCTAGGGATACATTAATTCTTCCTTTGGATCTTACACATACAGAAGTACTGCATACCCTTCTGTGTAGGTAGAGATTAAAATAAGACAATTGAGAGTATGAAAGAACTTTATCTGGCATATTTAACAAAATATGCAGTGAAACACTAGGAAGCTGATTTTTACTGACTTACACCTGGAGTAGATATTTTTATCTCCAAAAAATGAA
Organism: Neomorphus geoffroyi; assembly: GCA_033558235.1. NCBI lineage: Eukaryota > Metazoa > Chordata > Aves > Cuculiformes > Neomorphidae > Neomorphus > Neomorphus geoffroyi. The sequence goes on from JAUMJM010000005.1 coordinate 1,602,471, forward strand.
TGAAAAATGGATTTAAAATAGCAGCATGTCAGCATTTTATACTCATTTTGTACAATTATTAAAAACTGTATGTTATATATATTATAAAATAGGAAAAACATGTTTCAGTATGAAAGCCTCTCATTTCACAGCTATATCAAACAGAGCCTTTCATTCAGAACGTTTAAAAAGCTTCACGCTACTTCATCCTGAAAACCCATGCCACAAACTGCATTTTGGGATGTCTCTATTTCCATTAGTGTATTGTATCAGAATCTTGGTGTATTCTATTATCTTTCAGCAGCACTTCAGCATTTGCAAATTTCCACAAAAGGAATAAAATTAACCTAGATCTCTTCTTTCTGGCTTTTATCCTTTTTCCTCCTGCATACTGCCAGTTTTGCTTTGACTGTCATCCATGCAGATAGGTTAGAGTACTACAAGCAAACTAGGTTTTCTTGTATGGCAACAACCATCCTGCTGTTTTGGTACTCCATCAAAAATGAATGGGCACGGTGATCTTCAGTCAGAGTGCCAGACGTAGCAATGCTCAGCAATGAAATTCCCCAGAAAACTTAGTAAAGTATGGAAAGTATTTATCCTATTTTCAGCAAATAAATGCCATGTCCCAAAGTTAGTGTCATACTTTAAAATCACACAATAGCAGAGTAATGAATGAGGTTATTCTTTGTTGTTACATTACACTCTACAGAATTCTATAATGCATATAATGCAAGCGTTCCTCTGGGATGAAACAGCAATAAATCTTTAATAAACTATGAAAACATTTCAGTTTGACTGACAAACACTTTGCTACAAAAGTATTACTGGATAAATTATCTTAAAAATAAACAATGAGGAGATATTATTAAAAGTTTGCCTCTTTTTCTGGATATCTGTCTCTCATTTAAGTTTGCTTGGAATTAAAGACCAGTAAATCTTTAATGAGGTGTGAATGGATACACCAATCACTTGAGAGTTATTGACACATCAATATCCGTAGAATAGTATCTTATTAAAATATTGCAGTTCCTTCCTTGATAGATATTATATATTCAGTATTAATAATGCATGAACATTTTTAATTCATTTCTGTTGTTACACCCTGTCCTTACTCCTGCAGCAACATTATTAAAACCGATTTTATAAATATCATTTTCGCGAGATACATATGTTAAGTGTGACTGGTACTGAAGAGCTGTAAGTGTAGCTGCGTTTAAAATTCCTAATTTATTACTGATAAATAATACATGGCTTAACAAACAGAATAACTTTATACTTAAAATGTTATTTCTACCAGATTGACCCAGAAGTAGGGAGAAAGCTCTGTCTTTTACAAGTCTGACCTACATTTGTAAATTACTAATTTGCAAAGATCAGAGAGTTATGCAGGTGTGAATGCTGATCTTTGCACTTTGACATCTCGCTTCTGAGTGTTCTAACTGCAGTACCATCCACATCTTACACTTCCATATGTCAATTGCTGTTCCTCTGCAGTCATGCTTCTAATCTGATTCAGAGTACAGCATCCCTCAAAAGACAGGGAAAACTCTGTTCCCTTTGGCTTCTGTCTTCACCTGACACAGTGCCACTTACAACTGTTTTCTACCAGACCAAAGCACTGAAAGGTTCTGCTACAATTGTTTTCTACCAGACCAAAGCACTGAAAGGTTCTGCAGTGACATTGCCCTGCTGTCCTCTCTAGTCAGTCAGACAAGCACACAAAGCAGCTCTGGTTAGAAATGAGGCAGTGTAGGACCTGCATTTCGTAAATGGGAATTTAAACCACTGGGCAGAATTTACAGTTTTGCAAAATGAGAGAAGAGCTGCCTCTATATCCTGCACTGTCTGACTGCACCCATGGCCCATTTTTTTCGTAACCACTTGATGATTTTCTTCTCAAATGTCAAATCACTTTAGAGTTACTAATGAGTGATTTCTTGTGGGATCTATGCCTAACAAGTAAAAGGTAAGTATCATTCCCTGATCACCGATAAGGACACTGAAACTCAGTGACATGCTGTGATTGTCTTGTATAATCTCTGGTAGGGATGGGATCTAGCAAGGCTGCATCACTTAAAAGATATTGCTATGCTTTTTTCAAAAGACGCCTTTTATTCCATTTTCTAAAGATGATTTGCTGCCCTTTTACTGATATTTTTTAAATAGAACATCATTATTAAATGTGATTATGTTACTGCTAATAATGATTTTGATAATGGTAACATTTAGATGTTCAGCCGGAGTCCTGTTAACAGTTGGCTCCCTACTGAGTTCCAGACTTTGAACATATGACAGAAAGACCTCAGAAGAGTGGAAGGCAGTAGAACATCAGATACAACGGAAAGGGTTGTGATCAGTGACTAGAAGTTCAGCTGGAGGCTATCATAGAAATTAAACAATGGGAAATAACAAGTCCTGTACCTCTGGAGAAGCAACGCCATACATGAGCACAGGCTGAGGACTAACTACCTGGAAAGCAGATTTATAGAGAAAGGCCTATGGATACCGAGAGACAACAAGCTGACCACGATTCAGAAACATGTCCTTGCTGCAAAGATGACTCATAACCATCTAGGTTGCATTAGGTAGGTTGTTGCCAGCAGGCCAAATAAGTTGATCCTTCCCTTCTTCTCAGTACTGGAATTCAGGATCCAGTGCCAGGGTATAGAGTGTAAAAGAGACATGTAAATTCTGAAGCAAGCCCAGCGAAGGACCATGAATGTGTTTATAGAGGAGAGGCTGAGAGAATGAGAACTATTCAGTATTTTATTTATACACATTGATAAGACTCTCCCAAAGCCTGGAGAGAGCAAAAATTATGGATCCAGACTCTTCTCAGGAGTACACAGTGACAGAAGTAATTGTCAGAAAATTAAATACAAGAAACTCGATTTAAACAAAGAAACAAAAAAATCCATATTTTTTTTAACTATGACAGTGCTCAAGCACTGGATAGATTACAAAGATAAGTTGTGGAGTCTCTATTCTTGAAGATATCCAATACATAAAATATGAACAAGTAAACCGCAACCGTCAGCAACAGAGTTAGAGAAGAGCAAGTCAAAGACCCTCCAACCATGGCACTGGGCATGCCTACCACCACCAGATTGAAGGTGTGCTTAAGTAAATCAGTTCTGAGAATGTGCAAAGTGGTCCATGGAAGAAGAGTGAATATGAAGTGGAGCTACCCTACGAAAGAGGAGAAACAATGGACATCTGGTTGGAAGCTTCTCCCACCGTTCTTCGTTGTTGGACTCGCAGGAGACCGTGGATCCGTGGTGGGAGGTGTAACTCTCTATGCCCCTATTTCTCTCTTCTTTCTTTTTCTCTCTGTCTCTCCTTTCCTTTTCCTCTTACCTCCTCTGCATAACATAAACTATAACGTCTGAATGTGACATTTGACCTCTTTTGTGTCTTAATTTTGCTCTTGGAATCATTTTGAAACCTCTCAGATTGGTATTGGACCAAGACACCACCCCGGCTGATGGCACTCAGCCTCACTCACCACTTCAACCCCCCTGAGAATATAGAGATTCTCACCTATGAAAAGAGAGAAAAATAGAGTTTAATAAAGAGAGAGGACAGACAATGTTGATCAGGAATAGAGCATGGCCAAAGAAGTGCATCAAGCAGCAACTTATTTAGAGTTGATGGACCCTTCACCCACTTATTTTCCTATACTTGTTATTCCCCAAATCACCTAGATTTATGTCTTTCCATAGTTCTTCCTCTAATCATCTCATTATGGTGGGTGTTGCTTCTATTGGGTATTGCTTCTATTGGCTTATCTTGATTGGGTTCATGGCTGAATTTTGGGGATTGAAAGTCTCCTGGGACAACCCTGAAAGCACCATGATCACAGTGTCCCTTCCTCTGAGTCCATAATTTCAGTTCCCTCCACCTGCCATTCTGCCTCTGTGGAGAACTGGATTTGTGGAGATGGGTCTCTGATGGGCTAATGGCTCCATTGATGCACCTGGGAGTAGGAAAGGCAGAGTCATATTTGGGATTCCCCACTTACCATTGTCTCTCTGGTCTTTGTGAGTGTGCGGATAAGATTTTTATCACATAATGTAAAACAAAAACCTGGCAGCCAAATCATAATCTAAACTACCTTTTTCTATTATATTGGGGGAGCAGACAGAAAATAGGATAGATGGAGACAAAGACATATTGTAGAAATAGTTGAAGCCTGTTGATTTAAAAAATGGCTAAGTTGCAGAGAAACTGCTGTACTGGTACACTAGACATTTTTCCCTCTAAGAAGTATTTCTACTATTTGTTGTCTGAATCTCACATACCATGGTCATTTCTGAAGTAATCTGAAGCTCTGACTTCACTTTTTATAAAAGTAGATTTTTAATATGTTTAGTTAGAGCTAAAACTATTCAGTTCTATTATCCTTCCACATTAAAAATAAGAGTGGTATGGGGATTTTTTATTTTACTACTTTGCTTGAAGCTATGATTTATGCAGATGGAGTGAAACAACGTTTGATATATATGCCTTCTCTAACACAGGTTGGTGGAAAAGAGTGAATTTGATGCATGTTACTTGCAAGTTTTATGTTCATATGAACATATCCAGTTCTAAAAGAGAAAATTCCTGAAGGACACCTGTTCATAATTTTTATTATTCTGAGAAGAGCTACAGTGGCTTCTTTCTTTTTCATTAGTGTTAGGCACACAGGTGAGACCATTGTATTTGCTTTGTGGTGTTGCCTGTGTCTGTCTTACTATATTTTGTTTAAACAGTTCCAAGCACTGACCTTTGCATATCTTCCGACACTTGGCAAAATCATTTTAAGTGCTCATATATAACATAAAATATCAATACAAATTTAAAAGAAATAAATTCTTGCCTTTCAAATATGATGTAATATTTAGTAATCTACACTTCTATACCCTCTTTAATGGAGAAATATTCAATTGCATAAATTAAGATTCACAAACCACATGTGATACTACAAGTTTCTGTAATGCTTTGTTTACTGAAGAGAAGAAAATGTAGAAAATAATACAACAATCCATGGCAAAGAACAGAATTTATTTACCAATCATCTCCATAGACTCAAAAGTATAAGATGGAGTCCTACAAATATGAGATGGGGACCGTTCTTTCCTTTAGTACCAATGACACAGTAGGAAATTGGACTATCAGAGTTTCTCTCAGTAATGAAGAGAGGCAATAAAGTGTATCATGACATTCATTTCAGAATAATGTTATTTTAATTAAAGTGATTCATTTTTATATTGGACACAGAGTAAATGCTATTGCTATCTGAATAACAGACTTTAAAGGTGTCTGTAATTAATTTAGTACCTCAAAACACGGGATAAATCTCACATTCTGTTCTTTATTGCCCAAAACAAACATATTCTGTAGGTAGGAAAGCAGAATTTGTAATCCCTTAGTGATACCACTGTTACTGTATCAGAGTTTATTACCATTTGCAATTACCACTATGCCACGAGATTGGCATTTTCTTTGACTCTCTATCCTCCAGAAACAAAGAAGACAGACCTCTCAATCTAGGAGACAAATCAAAACAGCAGCCTCCTGGTGGAGGGTATTTACAAAGCAACTTGTGAAATTCAGGTCCTGCATCAACAGAAGACTGGCCTTTAGTTTAATTACCTCATTGAAGAACACAGGAATATTTGGGTAGAACAGAATACTTCAATGTAAGCTTCCATTCCTGTCTCCTGCAGGTATTATGCATCATATAATAACTTTTATAAACTTTTCAATCTCAGTCTTAAGACCAGGATTTCTCATCCATCCTGTTCTGATATGTCACTATTCAAATAGCAAAATCTTTTCTATATTTTAGCCTAAGTGTACTCACAACTAAAGTTGCTTGTTCTTAGTGGTTTCTTTCCCTCACCGGAGTATATCGGCTGGGTTTTGGGTTTCTTTAAGTAGTTTCATAGATTGTTACTCATATAAAATTTTCTTATGACAGAAATTTGTAGGAAGAATTCTTAATTTACAGTATGATCTGAATATAGCAAGGATAGAATTGTTTCTAGTACCTTTAGGGATCTGGTGTCATTATTTAGCACTGGCTATTAACCACTATTCAGAGTTCTTACAGCAGCAAATATTATATTCTGCTCCATTTCAGAAGCTAATTTACATCCAGTCTTTTCAAGAACTCTCAGGAAATCATTGGAAGAATTTCTGCACCTACAAAGTAAAGAAATGGTACAAACAAATGCTGATTTTCTAAATAATAATACTATTCCTCATTGTGTTTTTGTGAGTATTTCATAATAAATACACATGTAATCTTTATTTAAATATGATTTACCAACCAGATTAACTGATTGTAGGACAAGTCCACTTTACATTAGTATATTACCATCACCAAAGAGCTCAGGCTATTTAATTCATAAATGTTGTATACTCTTAAGTGTGTAGGCACTGGAAACACACCCTGTATATAAATACAAAGAGCAAAGTATGCCTTAAATTTACAAAGTAACTTTAAGGCATTTCTGTGTATCTTACTTGTTACATTATTGCATTAACATTCTATCTTTCTATGTGTTTATTCATGGCACATATGTGATGAGCTATAAATAATATAACTTACTCCAACGGTATCCTTCACATTCTACTGTCTATGTAGTTACATCAATGGCTTTGGTGCTATACTTTCAAAAAAGTATTAACTTTTTCAAGAAGCCTTCAAATTTCTCTTTAAAGTCAATTGAAATCTTACCAGATAAAACAGGAGATTTGGCACAGAAAGCAGATATTTTATACTAATCTTAACACTGGAAGATTCAAAATGTATGTGTGCTTTTACATGTCAAAAAGCAGCTGTGCATTTTTCCACCTGTATTCTTGCCCTTACCTGTATTACACTTCCTTGTAAAAAACTGTAAAAGAGTGGTTTCTGGTAAAACCATAGCAGAATGGTAAAATCAATAGAGTTCATATTGACTTGAGATCCTGTTTTGCAAGGTTCTGCAGACATATGCATGTATAGTAAAGTACCCTAGTTCAGATTATTTGTTTAAAGCAATAAAGATCAAATAATATTAATCACAGTAATCATTATCAACAGTAAAACCTCATCACATCTTGGTGGTATTAGATCTTCTTAATACTGATTTACTTTAACACCAGCTACCCTGAACTACTGTTCATACAAGCCACCATTTTTCTATTGACATATTATGGGTATTAGAACAAAAACTGGTCATTGAAATGGAATGTGAAATAAGAAAAAGCATGGAATGTCTTTACCTAAAATTGGGAAAGATATCTTGCCTTAAGGCAGTGTAAAGAGCAGAAGAAATCAAAAAGTTAGGTAGGTGTTTTTTATAAGGCTGACATTAGAGATGGATGGAAAATAAAGGATACAAAAAATAGCAAAGGTCAGATTTGTGAAGGATGTAAAAAAGAAGTGTGAATTATTGCTGTGAAACGCAGGGAGCCAGTACAATGATTAGAAGGCTGTAATGGCAACAATGCAGAGGGTGATGAGTAAGAAAGACAATTCTGTGCTTTTCATCCATGAGGATGTCAGTGCTGGCGGAACAGAAAATGTTGCAGAAGTTAAGACAAGAGTGAAGTCTCAAGGAGTCAACAAAAAAGAAAAGGCAAGGCACCAGAAACATTAGAAAAGTAAAGTGAATGAATTAGGAAAGGGTTACAATTCATGAGCTGTGGAAGAGCAGCAAGCTGAGGATGAATCCCAGGTTGTGAGACTGAGTGTCAAGGAAGGAGACGAGGTTGTCAATATTGATTGGAAATGGGGAGGAAGAAAGGCTTGAAAGAAAGATGAAACATCCAGGAATAGATGTCTGAGAGACAGACTGAAAGACAGGCTGAAGTGGAGAAGCAAAGAAGCAAAGGGAAGTAAAGTGAGTGCAGTATGGTTTTTAAGGATGATCTTCTGTTGGTTTTTCTTCCAGTGGGGAGAAGGGCAAGATATGATTGTTAGATTATTTATATTTCATGACAAAACATTATTTCATTTCTATTGTATTATAACGAATATAAAAGGATTAAATAAAGGAGTCCATAAGAAGTGAAAGTCTCCCAGATATCACAACAATAAGTTTAGTTGATACTTCTGGATTAGTACTTAAATTATTGATTACACTATATATGTGCATAGAAAACTCTTGGATTAAAGAAACTCTCCACTGTAATGTAGTTTTTATGGATTTGTACTGGGTTTGTATGGCAAGATTTTGGTAGCAGGGGAATTATAGGGCTAGTTTCTATAAGGAGCTTCCAGAAGCTTCCCCTATGTCTGATAAAGCCAGTTACAGCCATCTCCAAGATGGACCAAGGCCAAGTCTAGCAGCGATAGTGGTAGCACCTCCATGATAATATTTAAGAAATGTTAAAACCTGCTGTGCAACTGCAGAGGTAGAGAGGAAAGAGAATACATGGAAGAAACAACTCTGCAGACGTCTAGGTCAGTGAAGAAAGGTGGGGAGTAAGTGCTCCATGACCCAGAACAGAGATTCCTCTACAGCCTGTGGGGAAGACCATGGTAAAGCAAGCTGTCCCTCTGCAGCCCATGGAGGTTAACGGTGCACTGGATGTCCATCTGCAGCCCAAAGAGGACCCCACACAAGAGCAGGTGAAAGCACCTGAAAAAAGTTACAACCCTATGGAGGGCCTGTGCTCCACAAGGCTCCTGGCATGACCTGTGGAACTGTAGAAGGAGAGAAGCCCACACTGGAGAAGGTTTGTTGGTGGGACTTGTGACCCCATAGGGTACTCACACTGGAGCAGTCCATTCCTGAAGGACTGCAGCCTGTGGGAAGTACATTGGAGAAGTCTGCAGATGACTGATTCCCGTGGGAGGGACCCTTTGCTGAAGTAGGGGAAAAGTGTAAGCAGGGAGGAGAAGCAGAGACAACGTGTGATGAACTGACTGCAAACCTCATTCATGTCCTCCTGCACCACTCAGAGGGAGCAGAAGGAGAAACTAGGACTGACATTGAGCCTAAGAAGAAGGGAAAGATGTTTTAAGATTTGGTCTTATTTCTTATTACTCTACTTTGATTTTATTGGTAATAAATTAAATTAGTTTTCCTACGTAGAGTCATTTTTGCCTGTGACTGTAGTTACTGAGTGGTCTTCCTGTCCTTATCTTGACCCACGTGTCTTTTACTGTATTTTTTCTTCCCTTGTCTGGCTGAGAAGCTGAAGTAAAACAGCAGCTTGGTGGGCACTTGGCATCCAGCCAGCGTGATCCTACCACAATTCTTCACTCAATTCCTCTGCTGCTGCACACTGCATGGCTAAAATGTTTCTTCTTATACTTTTTCCTCCTTTCTTTTCCTTTTTTTTTTTTCTTTTTTTAAATAACCTGTTCTGGCTTGAGTTAAGCCACTTCTGAGTAATTTCAGTTTCTGAAAGTTAATAGCATACTTTTCAGACAGCGTGTGCCTCTAGAAGTTATAAGTCTGTTATTTTTTTCCAAGGTAATGGGGCATTTGTACATAGAAGGACCATTGCTCTTACTTATTCCTATGTTGATCAGGCCCATTGCAGAGTCGGTGGAGAAAAGGGGTCACACCTACAGGGAGGAGCAGACAGGACCGGGTGACCCAAACCTAACCAATGAAGTATTCCATGTCATACATGTCATAGTCAGTATAAAGCTTAGGAATCATGAGAGTCAATCTCTCTTCAATTGCTGACATGTAGGAAGGACCTTGTTCATCTGTCTGCCTGAAACCCGATCCATACATTCCTAAATCCATTTCCTGGATACAGTGTCTGAATTCAGCTCTCATCTGAGTCCAGTCTGTGACTTTCCCTGCACCTGTCCTGCAAGCAGCAGTTATGATAAACAGACATCTGGGGAGACTGAGTTCGTTTTGTATACAGGTATATAATTTATTACTTCTTTTATTAATATTATTTCCTTTTTATTACTATTGCTATAACAAAGCTGGTTTAGTTTTGTTTCCAACCTGCAAGTATCTCTTCTTCTCATTTCCCTTTCCTCTTTCCCTGTGGTGGGGACCTGACCGGGGTGGGTTATGTGAAACAGGATAGTACCCAAAAAAAACATGAAAGAGGAAGAGAAAGACTGAAATTATTTAGAGCCTAATTTTGCCACAATGCAAAAACCTGTCAGAGTGGGTGCAGACTCGTGATTGGAGATTTACAGCAGAAGAGGCAAGCTGAGTTGATTAGTTTAGATGAAAGTTATAGGAAACATAAAATCATGTTTGTCAAAATCTGAACTAGTCAGTAGAGATTCACAGTGTAGATGTCAAAAGAGAGATAAATTAAACCCTAGAAATATCTTTTTGTCTTTGTTGTTTGTTAAGGTAATCTGAAGTAATGTACTTCCATGTATATTTGTATTTTGCAGATAACTAATATACAATAAGATGATTCCAGTCAGATGCACATAACTTGAGTAAATATATATAGAGAGATATTAATAGACATGATAGCTGGACTTGTGTTTACAGGTGAAGTTGACTAAACTAAGGGAGAGGAAGTACCAAAGGCTGGTGCTTCTGAGTACCTGTGAGAGGTACAAATCTTACAGGGAAGGGTATAGTGAATGAAGATTACTCATTAGTCACTAAATTAATGAATGGAATGACACTCAAGGGTAAGATCTTGTTACAAACCAGAGAAAGTAGATACTTAAATGCACTTGGTTTTGCATTTTAAGGAAATGCCTTGACTGCTAGACTTTGAAATATTCTCACAAAAAGGAGCAAGGGGAGATCTTTGTCTTAGCTTAATACCTCTTTGATGCAGAAGTTGACTAGGGGCAAGTTGCACATAATGTTGCACATGTATAAAGGAAACAAGTGATACTGTGTTCGGTTCTCACCCTCTGTAGCTCCTGGCTCACCCTGGATCAAAGCTGACTTGAATTTGCTCTTCCTGAGGGTAATGAGAGGGGCTAGGGCCAACAATGAAGCATCATTTGACCTGCTTGCTGCATCTCAGCTGGCTGAGCAGTAATGATATGAAGCAACATATATCAAGAGAGGCAAACAGGTCTTTGGGTATTTTTAAGACCTTTTAAATGAAACACAGATTTAAACTGGGAAGCACTCAGGTCATGACAATATCCCTGGACAAAATTAAAGCAGCTTTCAGATCTCTTAGGGGCTTTCTCAGAGCCAACTCTGTCCCTAGCTCTTACTCAGCATTACATTTCAACCTGTTACGTGCTGACAGCAGAGAACATGTTTAAATTCATTGGATTAAGACAAATAAAACACCAAAAATTAGTGAACCGGACAGTTTTATTGAATGTATTGGTTGCAAGCACAATTGGCAGACAGCTTGCTGTACAATTGTATTTTGGTAGCTTATAGGGGAAAAAGAAGAAGCATTAACACATGCTTTGATCTTTTTCTTATCCTCCTCTGTCACCAGAAACCTCCAATTGTGAAAGCCATTTCTGTTAGCTCTGATACTTTGAAGGATTATGTTCTTCCCTTTTGTCATTTTGAAACTGACTTTCTCCTGGAAGGTTTGGACAAAGATTAATCCTTGCTAGGAGAAAGACTGCATATGTTTTGGGCAAGCCACTTCAGTCCAGGCAAGATCATGGTCTTGGCTTTTTCTCCCGCTGAAAAGGATCAGGCTTTGCTGGGTGAGTTCCAAGAGCTCTGGTACAACTGCCATGGTTGTGTGCATTTGATCATCTGTGGCCATTTCCTTTTGTTAGGTCCCTAGACACATCGAGGGAAGTCCTCTAAAAGAGATCAAAACAGAGCACGAATTTTAGGAGTATTGGCACCATTAAACTGTACAACCACTGTCTTGCATAATATGTATTCTTACAGTGGTTGTATACTTCTTTTGGTGTATTAAACTCCTTTACAGCTGACTTGAATGCCTAGCCAGTCTTCTAGTGCATTTGGGACCCTTCTCACCACCCACACATACAGAAGCTTGTAAATAGCCTGTGGAGCAATAAGAGCTCTGGCCTTACAGTCCTCTTTGAACAACAACACACAGTAAATAGTCCACTGCGACACCAGGATAAGTATTTATGAGTCCTGAGCAGGAGGCATACTCAGCATAGATGACAGTATTTCTGCAAAACACATCAGATCATGTATGTTTTGTTTTATTTCCTTCCTAATCTTACAAATAACCAAACCCTTTTTTGCTGTATTCACATTGCGCCATAGCTTGAAACATATTCAGCTAACTTGGAGAAAACTCAAGCTGCTTCTGAAACATTTCTTTCAGTCTAAACTGTGGATAGCCTCTCACTTGTATAATCAAATATCTATCAATCAAACCTCTCACAGTTTCACTTATCTTATTCAAAATTTGTCTCTGCTTTTGTTTTCATTCTGACAGTACTAAGCTTCCTGTAGTAGTCTGCCGGTCACATTTGCAATATACATGTCTTACTTCAAATCTCTGTCTCTCTTTTGCTCCTAGCAGCTGTCATGGTTTTCCATTTCTATTAGAGTAATATTTGTCTTACTTCAGTGATTTGTTTTATTATATCCAGTCGATGTACCTATACTTTATTATTTTTCTATTCCCTCACTACTTGCTTTGCTATTTTGCCTTTTCTTCCCAATATTTACCTTATGCACTTAATATCTTTCTTCCATTAATATCTGCTATCAGAATTTCTCTTCATTTTTGTTTCCTTACATTTTTCTCCTCTGAGATTTACATTATTACTCTTGCCAGGTATTTATATTACACTCAATAGATGTCTCTTTTATGTTCTGGTTTAAATATTTATTTTGTCCTGCCTGTTTCCCTTCATACTAAATCCAATAAAGTGTCTCTCTGCTTCCCATATTGAAATGTATCTCACCACAGTATATAGGAAGTTTATAGTGATGACATGGCAACTAGTAGCTCAGACTCATTGCTCCTTCAACTAAAATAGTGACAAAGGTAAGAGTTTCAGAGCCAAAAGACCAAATGTCTGTACCACAATCTGGCTGTCTTCAATATTATTGCTTTTAAGTACATCTGTAACCTGAGATCTTTACAAGAGTCATCTTCTGTATTTTAAAACATGGGGAAAAGTGACAGAGCAAATACCTTTAGGGAAGAGAACAGCTACCTCTGTTACAAACTCAGAGATTCTCCTCTTGATAGAAAGTCCCTCTGCAATCTCCTCTCCTGTCATCCTTATTCTCTTACAGCCCCAAAAGAACAGAGAAAGTGCCTTCCTTAATTAACAGTGTGGCAGGCTCCACGAACCTTCTTCTCACTGGAGAAAAGTCTTTCATCTTTTCTCACGGCTATTACAGTTAAGCTAATCCCAGTAATTGACTGCTAAATCTTAGTGACCAATGCATTTGTAGAGGTATGGCTAAACCACAATTTAATCTATAATCTGCCATATTTGCCTAATTTGCAGAGAAGAAATTGGGTAATTTTCTTCTTTTCATAAGTCTACTCTGTCTTCTGTCTTCATTACAAAGTAACATTTTCCCCTTAGTCCTTGTATTCCTTGATGTAGCCAAGGAATATTTCCCTATACATATATACAGGGAAAAGGCCACATTATATTCACGTTTGCTATTGACCTTTTTCTTTCTTTAATTCACTCTTCACTCTCATTTGCTCTTGCTTTCTCTACCTCCTTTCTCTATGTCTAGAATGCCGATAGAAATCTTACTACTGTCAGAGGACTGTCAGACTGCTAATAGGGTCAGGACTCTGCATCAGTCAAGCAAAATGTTCTGCATCTTCACAATGATTCAAGAGATCATCACCACATCTCCAAATATCACCACTTCCAGTACTGTTTTAAGTAAAGAGCAGCTCATTTGTGAAAATTAACTATCTGGAAATTTTTAAAAGCTGAAGCAGCATAAGAATTAATTTTGCACTGAAGTTATCAACTGTGTTATGGAGAAACCTGAGGCTCAAGTCAGTTCTTCTGTAATAACTTGTTAGTTACCAAATAACTTGAACTAAGAATTTTCTAATCAGTTGCATATTCCTCTTTCAAAAGCAGCTTCGTTTTTCTTTTGCTAGTGTCAGAGGGAAGTGTTCCTGAAAACATTCATTGCATGTTTCACAAAACAAGTCTGATCAAATTTTGCCCTAGGTCTCAAAGTGTGTACTCACCACCAAAATTCTGAACTTCTAAAGAGAGTATGTTCACCTCCATTCCTCTGTATTGCCTCCTACTTATACAATAGTACACTTTGACAGCTCATCTCCAAAAAAGAGTTATTCCAGAGTCTTACTGCTAGTTCAAGACAAACCAAAGTAGTATAATCTTGTTTTATACTGCAAGAGGGCAAAATGGTGGAGCAAAACCAACCTGCAGTTATGTACTTTGAATGTGAAGAGGAAGGCAGTGCCAAGATTAACAGAATGTGGAACAGGAATCTGCAATCCATCACTACCTTCCTCTCAGCTGGATGTGGAGTTGTAGAACAGATGTGTCAGGATTTCTGCAGAGAAAGGAGAAAGAGCCTGGACAAACAGAAAAAGAAAGAATGCTTTACTGAAAGGTGTCTTGAGAAAGGTTGAACTGAGAAGGACTCTGCTATGTCACTCAAACTATCCCCAGTCAACCAGACCCTAGGAGATTGCCTACTCATGTTTTTCTATTCGGCACAAGGTACAATGTATCTGAGGAAAGCATCACAATAGAAGACTGTTATGATTCTGTGTATTATGCCTGTCTACAAAGTAAAATAATAAAAAAAGCAGTCTGACTCCCAGTATTTTTAGAATATTTTATTTCTGATTTTGATGCATGACTGTCATAGTTTTGAGACCCCCAGTTGGCAACAAGGAACCAAGTGGCTACTAGCTCCAGAGGATAACAAAGAACCACATAGCCACTCGCTTACATCTCCCTGTTCTAAGGAGACTCAAGAAACAAAGGCAAAACTCATGATTCAAGATGAGGACAAGGGAGGGTTCATTCACTAGTTACCATCATGGGAAAGAGAGACTAACTTGTGGAAAAACTCAATCTAATTTATTATTAATAAAACCAGAGCAAAATACTGAGAAACAAAACCACACCCCGAAAAGAACACCTTTCACCCACCCCTTCCTTCTTCCCAGGCTTAGCTTCTAGTCTTAATATTCTCTACCTCCTCTCTCCATAGCGGCACAAGAGGATAAGGAATGAGGGTTTCAGTCATTTCATCACACGTTGTCTCTGCTGTTCCTTCCTCCTCAGGAGGAGGATTCCTCACCCTCTTCTGCTACTCCAGCATAGCTCCTTTTTATGGCAGACACTCCTCCATGAACATTTCCAAAGTGAGTCCTTCCCATGGACTACAGTCCTCCACAACCTGCTCCAGCATGGGTATCCAGGTGGTCACGGCCTTTTTTGGGCACCCCCATCTGCACCAGCATGCGATTCTCTATGGGCTGCTATTATATATCCACTGGGACTCCTCATAGTCCACAGGGGTCAGCCTGCTCAGCCATAATCTCCATGAGCTGAAAGGGAATCTCTGCTCAGGCACCTGTAGCACCTCCTCTCGCTCCTTCTTCGGTGACCTTAAACTTCCCTGCTGTACTGTTTCCCTCACAGCTGAGGCTTACATACTTGATTCTCTAGCATCTAGTGTGTGCAGGGTTATTTCTGTCATATCTCACTTCTCTCTCTATGCCACCACGCTAGGTTGGGCCACTGAGACCAGTCCACTGAGTCCTGGCAGCCCAGTCTTCCCCTGCATTTCCTCTTGCTCTCCACTGTTGCTACCCTCACAATATTTTCTCCCCATTCTTTTAAACATGTTATCATTACCATTATTGTCGATACTCTTGGCCTTGATCAGAGAAGGGTCTGTCCTGGAACCAGGCAGCTCCAGCTTCTGGCAGCCTCCAGTAGACTCCAGCAGTTCCCAGCAGAAGCTGCTCCTGTGGCCCTCCCACTACCAAACCCTTTGCCACACAAATCCAACACCACGGCGCATAGCTTTTACGCTGATTTTAGATTTCTGTTTAGTCTCATGGATATAAGTAGATCAACAAGGTTTTATGAACCGTGCCACCATAAACTCAGAAAGAATCTGTGTATGCAGAGTGTGTAGAATAAGCTCACAGAAACATCTCAAGGCTCCCTCTTTTTTTTTTGCCTGAAGGTTACTTGTCTTCAGAACTGGGGAACTTGAGAATTAACAGGTCAAGGTTAACACAGAGAGACACTGCTAAAGAATTAGAAGACCATCTCCCAGTGTATTGGACAAATTGGTATGGTAGTTTTCATATATTGATTACATATATTGCCATGTCTGGAGTCAAAGATTATTCAGGAAGTTGATTAGAAATTGTACCTCTCAACCATATCGCTTTCAGCTTATCCAAACTTGACAGTTCCAGCCATGGCTATACGTAATGAGGCAGAAGACTTTTTCTAGAATTTTATCAACTTGCTTCAGATAGATGAGATTTAAATAAATAAAATATCTAATACACATTATCTTGGTCCTTGATGCTTGTACTTTTCAAACACTTTGTATGTCTTTCCTTCCAGCGGCTTTGTGTTCCTGGGCATGTAAGAAATATTAACATATAAAACTTAATGAAAAAATGTGAATAATTATTAGGAATGCAAGTTGGGAGAGGGGAATTTAAAATCAGCTCTGTATTTTCTTTCAGATTATGGAAGGGACAAATCATAGCAAATGAAAGCTGTCTGTCTTGCTGGAGTGGCAGTAACAGTGCCAGTGGGGAATGGACTCAGCAACTTGAAAACTCTGAAAAAACAGAGTTCAAAATCTGAGTATTACAATATTTCAGATTAGGATATTGATTTCCTGCCTGAAAGTCAGTATTTTTTTCTGCCTCGCTCCTTGACATGGAGTTCTTTCCAAATAGAATCTATCTGATTAATGACAAGATTTTTTTCATCAATATGAACAACCAAATTAGTTGGGAAAGCAGGATTGTTACTATCTTCAGGCAGTAGTAGGATTGGATATATTACTATTTGCATATGTCTAGAATGAATCCTGTTATGTATAAACTGGAATTTGATTTAAGCATATAATTTATAAATATAAGATTTTAAAACAAGACTTTGGTTTAAATTTCCAACCTGTGATTAATAAATCTGTTTCGTAAATCAGTCTTTTTTAAAAAATAAACTAGGTTTCATAAAATAGATCTTAATACCCACAGTATATGAAGTCCTGACTCATAAATCACAGATATGACTTAAAACCAGTCATATTTCTTACAAATCAGCAATGCTACTTTAAAAAGTGCCAAGCTTCTGAAAAAAAGTACAAGACAAATGTTCCTTATTTTATAGATGTATATTTAATTTAGATATTTAAAGTGAAAGCAATTATAAAACTGCTTCTAAAACGCTTATTTGAAAACCAGCACCTTAAAGAGATGATAGAGAAGAGAGGGAATTTTATTGGTATTCATAAATGTGCACCTTGCTATTTGTAACTGTCTTTGTACTCTCCCCTCTGCACAGGCTGCCTATCAGAGTTGTAGTATGCTGTCAAGATTGTTGCAGGTCTGATGCTTGTTTTTCTCCTGTTTGCTTTTTTCAAATATGCCCTTGCCAGTCTCAGTAACAGGAGATGGACTGCTTTAGTTTATTCATTCTCAGATGCTGCTTTAGAGGTTGGGGCTAAACCACGGTTTACAACCTCCAACTTTGAGTAAGCAGATAAAATGAAAGGAAGAGTTTTAAGAGATTCTTAAAAATACTGAAAGAAGAAATTTTTCTAATATACCTCAGTGAATTTCTGCCTTTCTTGTATTTAGTGGGAGCATTCATGGAAGATCCCATATCCTTCAGTCAGGTAATTAAATAATAAGTAAAATACCAACTATTAGATTTTTCGATTTGACTTCAATATACATAGGAAAACTCAGTCAATTCTTTCCCTAAAGTTTTTAAACATTTAGGTTTCATGAGATTTGTTTCTGTGTTTTGGCTTTTTTTTTTTAGCTTGGTTTTGGTTTTATTTGCTTGTTTGCTTTGAAGAAGGGAGTGATGATTTTTCAGTTAGTAGGAAACAAGTGTACAAGATACCATATAAAACTAGAAATTGT
The DNA here is from genome assembly GCA_033558235.1 of Neomorphus geoffroyi. Classification (NCBI taxonomy): domain Eukaryota; kingdom Metazoa; phylum Chordata; class Aves; order Cuculiformes; family Neomorphidae; genus Neomorphus; species Neomorphus geoffroyi. The sequence continues at coordinate 1,620,450 of JAUMJM010000005.1, forward strand.
AACTACTTCAAGTCAAATTTATATGAGCTAAATATAATCATTAAAATGCTTTCATGTCTGTTCCTTACAGTTCCATATACCAGTTTTTAACTCTCAAATATTATAAAAATTTTTGCATATAAGAATCAGAGACTTTCTTTCCTTCTCTCCCATCTGAATCCATAACATCTCCTGCACAGCTCAAAATCGATGAATTTTTCATTTGAGAAGGGAAAAAGTCAGGTTCTCACCTTCATTCATTCTACACTTCTCCAGTGCTGGGCCAGAACCCTGACCAGAGGATTGCTAGAGGGAGTAACAGAGAGAAATAAATGCTTTTCAGTTTCTCTTGTTTTATTTTGGGTATGTATTAAATTAAAATACCATCACTGCAAGGTTTTAAACATATCCCCTGACAAAAGTAGAAATTTGTTAAAGATACACATGGTCTACTCCAGCTTTATCTTTCTCTCACTTCAGTAAGAATTCATAAGCACCGCTTCCACTCCTTTGTAACAAGCGTTGTCAATGGAAAAGTTTGAATTAAATTCCTGACAAATAAGGATGTTTTTTTCCCATATAACCCCCACATCCTATCAAACTTTATTTTAAAACATATTTCCTCTCACAAATTCCTTTTCTTCCTTTCATATAACTAAAAATAAAAACTGAAAAATAATGCTTCTAATATTTTGTAGATTTTTGTGACAATATTTAACTTGTCAGTCTTAGCTATTCATATTCTTTCTAATAGTCAAGTTCTCAGTTTGCCTAGGTGAGTCATTCTTGTAGTGTAGGCACATTTTTTATTGGAAGATTTTTCCTCAGTCATTATCCAGGAGAGCAGAGACAAAGCCAATATTACTATCAACTCAGACTAAAGAAATGAAATTTAATAGCTAAAGTTTAACCATTTAGTTTTGCTTATGTCTCTCCTGTGATGATATAATCCTTCCACTCTCACTGTGATGGTGCAAGAGTATAAACAAAATAAGCTCTTAAGAGGGCTCATTAATCTAACAGAGATCTACACTGGCAGGACAACTCTCTTTTCCTCTTTTCTATTTTTCCATGATCCTATTTCTAAGGTACAGGTTCTTTATGCATGTGGGTTTTTGAATGATCTGCCTTTTGATTACTATGCTTATTCTCCCTGTGCCTCAATTTCCCCTTTGTAAGGTGCAAATTATAAAGAAGTTGTCATATCTTTTTTTTTTCCCCAGGTTTTATTTTATCCCCTTTGGTTTTTCATATGATCTGATTTTGGCAATATCTAAAATACCAGTAAATGTCTTTCCCAGGTCCCACATATATTGGGCACATCGCCTTATAAAGGCTATTCCTGATCATGGTTCCCTTTAATTTCTACAGGAGAGACAATAAATAACAATATTTCTATGCTGCTGGTTTTCTTTTTTTTAAAAAAATAAATTAATTTTGCATTATTGAGGTCAGAAATCATTTCTTACATCAATACACCACACAAGAAAAATAAATATTGTGAACTGGGGAAGGAAGAGAGAGAAGCAAACACAAAGCTAATAAATGCAAGTTCACCACAAAGGTACTTTCTAGGGTATGTCTGCCTTAAAACACTAGTGCTAAGAGACAGAAGGTGAAGAGTAAAATTGCTGCTGGGAAGAACTCGACTTTGACACTATGAGTATTTTGGGAGGTTTACTTCAGACTGAAGGTAGTCTTTCCCACAGGCTGAAGGCACTTCAGAAGGTGGGGCCTGTTGGGTACACTCCTGTCACTTAACTTCCCGGTTACTTTCACCCAGGAGGAATGAGCTTCATGCGTTCTGAGATGAACCTTCTGGCATTAACCAAGGCATGATGTGTAAGTAAGGTAAGAGGTTCACTTTTGTTGTGGTTTAATCCAGATGGCTTGCTCACTGCCCACTAGTGGGATGGGAAGAGAAACAGAAGAGTGAAAGTAAGAAAACTCATGGCTTAAGATAAAGGGCGTTTAATAGGTAAAGAAATAGCTGCACACACAAGCAAAGCAAAAACCAGGATTTAATTCCCTACCTCCCATTGGAAGGTGTTCAGCCATATCCAGGAAAGCGGGGCTCCATCCTGCACAACAGTAAGTTGGAAAGCAGATACTACCACTCCAGACATCCCCCTCTTTCTTTTCCCCCCAGATTTGTATGCTGAACATGACATCATATACCATGGAACATCCCTGTTCAACTGTGGTCAGCTGTCCCAGCTGTGTCCCTTCCCAAATTCCAGTGAACTCCTAGCCTACTCGCTGGTAGGGTGGTGTGAGAAGTAGAGAAGGCCTTGATTCTGAGCAAGAACTGCTCATCAATGATAACACTGTTGGATTAGCATTGCTGTATTATGAACACTGCTTCCACCAAAAATCTAAACCAGAGCCCTGTACCAGTTACTGTGAAGAAAATTAACTCTATCCCAGCCAAAACAAGCACAACTTTCAAAAGCAAATACTGAGTATTTGACTAAGTAATGATCTCCTGGTCAAACTGAAAGAGAGACACTGCCTGGAAGTGTATGAATGGGACCAGGAGAGCTAAGTCATAGCTCGATCTAATTTTGGCAGGGGATGTGAAGAATAATAAGAAGGGTTTCTACAGATACGTTAATCAGAAAAGGAAGACAAAAGAAAAATTACACATAGACACACACGCAATAAATGAAATCGGATCTGGTGGCAACTGACAAGGAGAAGTTTGAACTACTCAGCAACATTTTTGCCTCATTTTCACTGGCAATTGCTCTTCCCACATCTCCAAAGTCCCTGAATATTAAGGCAGGGACTGGGGAATGAAGTCCCACTCACTGTAGGAAAAGATCAGGTTCAAGATCATCAAGACACAAGCCCATGGAACCTGATAAGCTATGAGCTAGGTTCCTGAGGTAGTTGACTGATGCAGTTGCCAAGTCACTTTCCATCATATTTGACAAATCATGGCAGTCAGATAAAGTCCAGATTGATTAGAAAAAGGGAAAACATCATACTTGGTTTTTAAAAGGGTAAATAGGAACTCTAGGAACTACTTGAACAGCCAGCCTAAACTTCTGTGCCCAATGAGATTATGGAACAGATCCTCCTGGAAGATTTATTGAAACACGGAAGACAGGAAGGTGATTAGAGATAGTCAACGTGGCTTCACCAAGGACAAATTGTGCCTGGCTAATCTGATGACCTTCTACAATGGCGAGGCCGTGTTGGTAGATAAGAAAGGGCAAGTGATGCCATCCACCTTAACATCTGCAAGGCCTTTACCAGGATCCCTCATAACATTCTAATCTCTAAATTGGAGAGATATGGTTTTGATGGATGAACAATTCGATGGTTAAGGAATTGTCTGAATGGCCATGTCCAAATAGTCACAGTCAATGGTTTGATGTCCAAATTTAAATCTGTAGCAAGTGGTGTCCCTCAGGGGCCTGTATTGGGATGAATACTGTTCAATTATCTCTATTAATGATATAGTGGGACTGAACATGCTTTCCCTGGTGCCATCCAGAGGGACCTTAACAGGCTTGACAAGTGGGCCCATATGAACTTCATCAAGGCCAAGTGTAAGGTCCAGCACCTGAGTCAGGGCAGTCATTAGTATCAGTACAGACTGGCAGACAAATGGATTGAGAGCAGCTTCATGGAGAAGGACCTGCAGATAGTGATAGGTGAAAAATTTGAATATGAGCCAGCAATGGGTGATGAACGCCAACAATGTCTTAGGCTGCATGAAAAGAAACATGGCTAGTAGGTTGAGGGAGGTGAATCTTTCCCTCTATTCCACTTAGGTGAGATACCACCAGGCGTACTTCATCCAGCTCTGGGCTCCCCAGCAAAAGAATGCAACAGAACTGCTATAGTGAGCCTAGTGGAGGGGCACAGTAATGATCAGAAGACTGGAACAGTTTTCCCATGAAGAAAGGCCGAGAGAATTTAGATTGTTCACAGTAGAGAAGAGAAGGCTCCAAGGAGACATTATTGCAGCCTTTTGATATGTGTTGGGTGCTTAAAGGAAAGATGGAGAGTGACTTTACCAGGGCTTTTAGTGACAGGAACAGGACAACAATTTTAAACTGAAAGAGCCTGTATTTAGATTGGATATAAGGAAGAACCGCTTATGAGGAGGGCAGTGATAAAATGGCACAGGTTACTCAGAGAAGTTGTGGAAGCCCCATCATTGGAAGAGTTCAAGATCAGGTTCGGATGGGACTTCGAGCAATCTTATCTAGTGGAAAGTGTCTCTGTCTACGGAGAAGAGGTTGAACTACATGATCTTTCAAGGTTACTCCCAAATAAAAACATCCTATTATTCTATGGTTATATGCAGTTAAAGCTAAGGACTATGTAAAGCAGTGTTTGCTTTTTTTTCTTTCTTCTCAAAATTGTACTATGTTATCATATTTACAATGTAGATAGATGTTTTGCTTCCTCACCATTATCAGGGTACTGATCCCAAGATGAATGTATTAAACCCACTACCACTGGAAAATGTCATATAGCTTTAAAAACATTCGTATGATTCTTAATCATTAATAACCACAAATTAATACTTCACATATTATTCGAATGCTGTAGGAACAGTTTCATCATTAAGGCTGAAATGCCTCTATGAGGAACACTAAAGTCAGGAATGCCATATGAAAAAATTATCATAGGAAATAGCAGCCTTTCAGTAGACCAGGAAGCTTACTGACTGCTACTTCACACTCTTAGAACTCATATTGTTTTAATCATAATTTTCTGACCAATCACTCAGGGAGAAACTGGTGTTTCTACAAATGGCTGTGACTGTAGCTGATTGTTTTCCATTTTGTTTTCTTTTTTTCCCCTTTTTCTGCACTAAGCAGTTTTAAGGATGGAGAAAATGTTTCTGTAGTGTCATCTTGTAAACACCATAGGGCCATTTGAGTTGTATTTTGTCATTAAGAATGGTATTCCATCAAAACTGCTCCTTGGCTTTAAACGATCCTGTACTTACTGAATGTCTACAAATATTCTACAGAAAAAAAGTAGTTGATTTGGAATAAATCCGGAGTGTGGTTTTACCTAAGTACGTACTCAATTTTAGAAATAGATAGATAGATGATTGTCTCTTTCTGGTTAACAATATAGGAGGTAATCACTTCAGAAAAGTGGATTAAACAGCAGCCTAAAACATTGTCATATGCCAGACATTTGGAATAGACGAATAGATTCACTTTTGTCTCCTTTTAAGAACCGGTCATCTACCTGCATGGGTGAAAACCTAATGGAAATTACATGTGGCGAATCTGATTTCTGGACTGTTACTCATTAATTTTTAATATACTGTACTTTCAGAGTCTTTTACCTCCTGCACTCTTGTCTCAAAAGTGACAGAGTAAGTGACAACTTGTAGTGGATCTGCATACCAAGATTTAGATAAAAACAATGAAATTATAGTTACTTGATTACTTCACACACCTACTCACTAGCTCAAACTTTGCTTTCAGTAGGACTCATCTTTTCCCTGCAGAAGGTCGCTGCTAGGATGGGAAAGTTGGTCAGCAAGTCATATCAGTTCATGCCATGCCTCTGCTCACAGCTACCAGTCTTGGGCATCACTGGTCAGGGTGCCACCCGGGAAATCTCCTATCTTGCATTTCCATGCATCTTTATGCCCTTTGGAATCTTTCCTCACTTCCAGGACCTTGCCTCCGTTCAGAACCAAGCCAAGATCTTCATCACCTTTCTGAGGTCACTTCTTCTTCGTGATTTCTTCCTTTCATGAACTCTTCCTTCCAGTTGTTTCTCCTTCACTTGGCATCCTAAGCCCTTAGCTCTCCTTAACTAAACAGTCTGTGTGCAAAAGCACATCACCCGATCATCTTCCTAAGAGGTGGTTCTATCTCACATCCTTTTATTAACTACAGGATTTGAAATGCACTCTCTGTTTAGCTCAGGTGTTACAAAAAATTACAACCAGACAATATCAGTTCCATATAGAAAATAACAAGCTTCTTACTGGGAGTTCAAAGTTCAATTTTGAATACTCACACTCACATACATATATCCAATTATCCACCTCCCTGTAGCACTCAGAGTTTAACGCCTACGACACAAGTATACCACCAGACAGAACTCACCTTAGCATCATTTCAAGGAAGGATACTGTTAAATACCTTCTAACAATAGGAATAATTCAGTTCCCAAGTGAATGAAAAAAGGTTATTGAAGGTCAAAATGCTGATTCCACAAGTGAAACAAGATTATTGTTCAGGAAAAAAATTGTACTCTGGCATAAAAGTAGTAAGAAGACAAGCTTTGAGTGAATGTTTGAAATGCAGTGTTTATACTGTGAGAAGAGCACAGAAGATAAAACTTATGAATGTGATAGAAAAAGAGAGCTTCGAGGTGAGCCAAAAAAGAATTTGCTGAAAAAATTTAAGCCCCAGAAAATTTTGAGAAAGAGGAAGAAAATATGTGTAACATGCAATTATCATTGTGCTTTTATGTTTCTTGTGTCAATTCTCATTTCATATTGGCCCTAAAACAACTGGGACAATGAGTGCTTGTTTCTGGAAGACTAAATGCTGTCAAGAACAGAAATTTGCCATAAGCAGCAAGAAAAAAAATAACCTAGTGACTATACTTCTTCATATCACAAATAGAGTAATATTCACAACATGTTTCATTTGGTTTGAAACTTTGGTTTAAAGCCCTTGACACAGTCCCCCACAACATCTTTCTCTCTAAATTGGAGGGATATGGATTTGATGGGTGGACTGTTTGGTGCATAAGGAATTGGTCGATGATCGCATTCAGAGAGTAGTGGTCAATAGCTCGATGTCCAGATGGAGATCCATGAGAAGCGGTGTCCCTCAGGAGCCCTTACTGGGGTAAATGGTGTTTAATATTTTCATTGATGAGATAGTGAGGTTGAGTGCACCCTCAGCAAGTTTGCAGATGATACCAAGCTGAGTGAGACAATTGTTACACCAGAAGTATGGGATATCATCCAGAGGGACATGGAGAAACTGGAGAGGTGTGTCTGTGTGAATCTCGTAAGGTTCAATGAGGCCAAGTGCAAGGTCCTACATCTGGTCGGGGCAATCCCCAGTATCAACACAGGATGGGGAATGATGTGATTGAGAGCAGCCCTGCGGAGAAGGACATGGGGATGATGATTAATGAGAAGCTTGACATGAGCCAGCAATGTGCGCTTGCAGTCCAGAAGGCCAGCAGTGTCCTGGGCTGCTTTAAAAGAAGCGTGGCCAGCAGGTCAAGGGAGGTGATTCTCCACCTCTCTTCTCTTGTGAGACTCCACTTGAAGTGTTGCGTCCAGTTCTGGAATCTCCAACATAAGAAGGGTATAGAACAGTTGGGACAGGTCCAGAGGAGGGCTACAAAGATGATCAGAGGACTGGAGCACCTCTGCTATGATGACAGGCTGAGAGAGCTGGGCTTGTTCAGCCTGGAGAAAGAAGGGTCCAGAGGGACCTCATTTCTCCACTCTGAGGGTGGTGAGACACTGGCACAGGTTGCTCAGGGAAGCTGTCCATGCCCCCCCCCTGGAAGTGTTCAAGGCCAGGTTGGATGGGGACTTGAGCATCCTGGTCTGGTGGGAGGTGTCCCTGCCCATGGCAGGGGTTGGAACCGGATGATCTGTAAGGTTTCTTCTAACACAAATCATTTTATGATTATGTGATTCATTCTATGATTCTACTCAAACTTCATTTTTGCAAATATCTCCTTTGTATTATATGCCTTATTAACCATAATTGTTTTTAACGTAATACCGTGATAAAGAAGACAGGCTTTTTAAAATAGTAAAGGTTACTTCACTACAGCTTTACATTTTCACCTCCTAATGTTTATTTATTTTTTTTTTAATGCAATTTATATGAATAACAGGTCACACAGTGACTCAGAAACTGCTGACCTTCTTGAAATATGCTGGAATTTTCCAAGCGATAAGGACTATGGTTTCATTAAAAAAGCTTACATACAGAAAGGTGATTTTGCACCTGTTATTTTAATCCTATACTGTCTACAGTACCCCACTAAGTACAGTGGGACATTTGTCCTTGCAGATTTCATGCTAATAGAATTCAGTGAATGACAGAATGTTTATCAGAATTAAAATTTACTGAAGACCATTATAATTTTATAAAATATTAAATCCTGCTACATCGTCACTGACAAAAGGTCTAGTTGTGTTTATAATTGTGTAAATTTGTTTTCTAAAATGGTAGAACTACCTCGGTTAGATGATTGATTAAAAAAGGACAAATCAAAACCCCAACCATGATGGAAAACAATAATTAACCTCAATAAGAAAAGTCAAATCTAAGCAGATGGAGGAACATATGCTAACTAAAAAGCAGATGTAATTTGCCGTGTGAAGAGAAATCAATAAGACCTAGGATTTCATGTTCTCTTTTGGTTCCTGTCTTTTAGCTTAAATAAGTTGCAAAATGTTAAGTTGTAAATATGAGCACAATTTTGCAAGTACTCAAACAATGCAACACATCTAGGTAGATAATACTCTTACTGCAATGAACCCTAAACAGAGCCTTAAGTTCACTGCTCAACTGAGGACAAGAAAACTATAGGAAAATATGTTTGCTGTAGCTAATTATGGTGATCCTGCCTTACGTATAGATTTCCTGTTAATCAATATGTAAATTTGAACACATTAATTATAATTTTCAGCAGTTGTTACTGATAGAGTATTGCAAAAAATAATTTTTGTCCAAACATAATCAACTTTGCATCTGCTGTACTGTCAGTCGCTGAGGGGAGATGCTCTAGAGCCAGTTCAATCTGCAGCGGAATGGCAGATCTAGCTACGCATTTCCTGAGGCAGAGAAATTCCAGGGGAGCACAGAGACCCACCAGGAGCCAGCAGCTCTCACAGGAGACGCTGACAAGGCCTGGGAGTTACCGGAGTTGCCTATTCCACCTCCACATCTATAAAAAGCAGCCTAGGGTGTGCTAGGAGGGCAAACAAGGCACGGCACGGCACGGCAGCTAGGGCGTGGTGTGGCAGTTTGTGTGGCATGGAAGGGTGTGCAGGAAGGGTACTGAAGCTCTGCCAGTTCAATCAGTGAGCAATGGGATCCTCCCAGCCTAAAGCCATGGTTTCTCCATGCTCTGCACCTACCACAACCGGTGCAGCTTGCCAGACTGGGCTTCAGTGGGAATACGTCAGGCTGTAGGGTGTGCCCTGATCATATGGCAATGCCAGGCAGCGTCAGTGAGTACATCTGCGGGAGATGCACCCGGATAGAGGAACTCCTCTGGTTAGCGACAGAGCTCCAGGAGGAAGTGAGTAGACTGGAGAAGCATCGGGGAGTGTGAAAGGGAGATAAACTGCCGGAATCACAACCTGCCTTCCCTGGAACGGTCCCAGTAGGTAGACAAGTCACATGTTATAGAGGATTCCCCATCCTCTCTCTACCAGGCCGAATGCAACGACTTAAGAAATATGGGGTAAATAGCAAAAGCTCCTGCCCAACACAGCAGGTGCACCTCCTCTGTGACTACCACAACTTCCCAGGTACCCTTGCATAATAGGTATGAGGCTCTGCAAGCAGAACCAAATTATGACAAAGACAATGGCTCACCTAGTTTGCAGGTGTCACCAAGATTAAGTTGGACTATGCCCTGCATAAAAACTTTTCCAATAAATTAAAAAATTATGGGTCATAGTCACAGGAGCCTCCCTTCTGAACAGAACAGAATGTTCCACAGGAAGACTGGACTCACTCCTTGGGGTGCTATCTCCCTAGGGTGCAGGTTAAAAATGTAAAGACAAAACTTCCTTCTGTGGTATGGCCCTTGAATTACTAACCATTAATGATTTTTCATGTAGACAGCAACAAATTTTGAATAGGAAATTCAAAAGCAATTAAGAAAGACTTCAAGGGCATTGGAATGACTGGTTAAGGGATCAAGAGCAGAAGCACTGTGCTCTCATCTATCCTTCCTATTACAGGGAATTATGAGGGAAGAAATAGGAAGAGCCTGCAGGTCAATACCTGTCTCTGAGACTGGTGTCACCAGCAGAATTCAAGAGTGTTTTGATCACAGCTCAGTCTATTTTGCACTAGGGCTACTGGCGACAGACAGGGTACACCTCTCTCAAAGGGGACAAAAGATCTTTGCACAGGTGTTACCCTGGCCCATTGAAAGAACTTTAAAACAGATTTGAAGAGACGAAAACAAGCTTGCTGGACATAAGCATGGGGATGGCATACTAATGTTTTAGCGTTGGTGGGCTAGTAGGGTCCTTTTATCTGCTGTCTCTGTGGAGGTAGAGGATGGAGGTCCACACTGCAGCAAAGACACGAGCATCATTGATGTGTTAGAAATCATGGAAGTGCCTCAGAATGGTCACATAGGAATTAGGGCTTCTCTACTTAGAAATTGGTGGGGTCCATATTTCAGTTGAAGTGCCTCAACACTAGTGCACACGGCATAGGCAACAAACAGGAGGAGCCGGAAGGCATTGTGCAGCAGGAAAATTATATTTACCATCAGGAAACTCAGTGGGATGACTCATGCATCCTGAGTGCTGCAGTGGATGACTATGAACTCTCCAGAAGAGAGAGGAAAGGGAAGAGAAGCAGTTGGATAGCCCTATATGTTAGGGAGTGTTTTGATTGTCTACAGCTTAGTAACAGTGATGACAGGGTTTAGTATTTATGGGTATGAAACAGGGGTTAGCAAGGCAGATATCATGGTGGGAGCCAAAGAGTTTCTTGGGATTTTTTTGTCTGTTTTCTTTTGTCTAGATTTTCTGAAAGACCGATTCTATTGAAAGAGAGGGAGAAGACAGTAACAAATGGACAATTAGTCAAAATCTCAACTATATCTTGGCAAAGATTTTGAATATAGATTCTTGTGTGAGAAGGAGGGGATCATAAAACACTCCACTCTCATTAGCAGTTGCTAAAGCTTAGAGGACAGAGGAATACTGGATATATTAATTCTTTTAATTTAATTAACACTACTGATTTCCGTTACCACCCTTCTCACACTTAGCAGCTACACATTCATCTCTCACCTCCAGTGAGAAATGGATACCTTTAGGAAAGAGATTAAAAGCCAGGATTTGGAGCCTTACAGCCCACAGTTACGGGCCCATGTTGATTTCAATGAGCAATTAGAAACAGTCTCTGTTATGTTACCCTGTGTACATGTTTTTATGAAGTGTGTAAATCTTACTTCAAAAGATTCAGTGTGAAATTATTTGTGTGGACAATTTCTTTCCCAATGTTATCTTCAGTGTTCTATTAAATAAGTATTGAAAATTCCTTTGCAAAGGGTCATAAAACCTTAGCATGATGAAGAGTTATGAACAAAAGTATCAGAATGTGTAGTTCTGAAAATATTTGAAATCAAAGAAATTCAGTATTAATCAATAAAGTTAAGAACTCCATCTAAGAGAGTTTCAAACATGTTTTCCCTTTGCAAAACAACAGAGCAGACCTCACTTCATATATCAGGATAATTTAATCTCTGTGAACATGCCACAAAAACACACTTTTCTTCTTTTTTTGTCTTATTTGGTCTTTGTGAATTGAAGCAGAAAGTCACTTTTGGACATAATACTGTTTCTTTCTACCAGATATTTTACTTTATGGGACAAATGCATAGAACTGGAAGGGACTTTCTGGATTAACAATTTCAAACTTTTGCTATCAGAGATAATTATATCTTACAATCCATTCATAAAATAATAATTTTTAAGAATAATTAGGACCTTGGGTTTTTTCACACTTCTACTTCTAGAAAGCTGTTTCAAATCCCTGTTCCTCTATGTCTTAGAAATTAGTTTAGCCTTAATCCTGAGACTGCATTTGAATGCCTGCGAATAACATACAAAAGGTTAACTTCTTGTTGCCGAAGGATTTTTTTTCTATTTCCTATTCACCTCTGTTTGTTTGGGTTATTTTTCCAGATTATTCTTTCTTTCAAAAATTAATTTTAAGGACTTCTGTAATCCAGTTGTTTCTCTGCCATTTGATGTCATCATGAACTCTATGGATTAAAAAAAAGAAAAATAATTGCGAGGCCAGGTATGGTATGACTCATGTATGCTGGGGACTAGGATTTTGTAAATGACTCAAGTATCTGGTAGATACCTTACCTGGTAGATTTCTCTGGAAATATTGGTCAGTTCACTCTGTCACTGTGTTTGATGTTCCAAATGTAGAGTGATAGAATAGATGTAGTTCCTTATTCTGTCCTACTACATGAAAAATACAACCACGAAATCAATCTTTGCACTTATAGTCAGCAGCCCCAGTCAGTTTTCATTTCAACTAATTAGATTAGTGCTGCTTAAGGAAAATCCACTACATCTACACAAACAAAATGTTGTCTGCAGAGCTTTTCAGACACCTGACATTAAAAGGGACTCTTCTCAAAAGGGTCCTGTATTACATGGCTACAGGCAGAGCTATGCATTTGCAAGGACATCTCTCATAAAGATCATTTGCAAATTTATAATGATACCAATAAGATTTTTAGTATTAAAGACTGCATAGTCAGATCTTGTAACAGCTAAGCAAAAAGATCTTAATCCCCTTAACAAAATTATTGGATTTTTATGGCCTAAAATACCCAGAAATTGCATCAATCTGAGCATTACTGGAGCTGCATAAAAGGATTTGAGAAATACCCTTTAGTTGTGTTTATATTTGATATATTTCTGATAGTGTATTTAGAAGTCATCATGTACTGGAACTCAGCTTATCTGCTATATTGTCACCTAAAAGTCAACAGGGATATAGAGGAACATAAAAGTTTTTTCAGACTGAAAATAGTATCATTGTGACTCTACTGAGAAGTCTGTAAAGAAATCAAATAAATATAAATTAATATCTTTGAGTATTTTTCCAGCAGTTAATTGCCTTCATTTTAGAAAATGTCTTCCTACTGTATCATTTGAAATTCTTTACCTACACCTTTATCCAGTGATTCTTGTTCCTCCTTTGTCAAGCAGATCAAAGAGCTCTCTGACATTGTGTACTTTTTCTTTACAAATGTTCTTAATCATTATATTCAAGACACCTTTCAATCTTGATGTTGCTAAGACAAATAGACTTTTTTTTTTTTTACTTTTATAGTCTAGGACAGTTTCTCTTTCTTGAATGACTTGGAAGTTTGGTTGGTTGGTATTTAAACTTGTTTGGTGTACCCTCTCCAGAAATCTGATACTAATCTCATTTACTCTCTACATGGAGTTAAAACCTTTCTCTTACTCCTTAAGTTATGTTCTTAAAGAATGGGGTAGCTTTTCATCACAGCATTGTTATGGCAATTCAATTTTAATTTCTTGCACTGTATCATTTTTAGAAGAATTTTTAGCTTCTACTTTCCAAGTAACCCCTACTCATTAACTTGTTTGATATATATTGGGTTTTCAGTGATCCATTGTAGTTACAGTATCACAGTATCACAGTATCATAAGGTTGGAAAAGACCTTTGAGATCATCGAGTCCAACCTATGACCCAACACCAACACCTACTCCTACTTGTCAATTATACCATGTCACTAAGAGCCTCATCCAGTCTCTCCTTAAACACCTCCAGGGACAGTGACTCCACCACCTCCCCGGGCAGCGCATTCCAATATATAATTTCAAATACAATTTGCTGCCAGGATCTTTCTGGAGTAAACTAGTGAGTTGCCTTCAAAGCAATATATGGGTGTGATTCTGAAAAGCTTTCCCTAGCATCTACCCTTAAAAGGCAGTATAGAAGAAACGGCACCATGACTGGCTGCTTCATCCTATGCAGTGCCATAGTATGCATTAACTCACTTTTACAATTGTCTCATACACCTGTATATCTTTGGTGTACGCAATAAAAATTTTAGCCTGGTAGTATGCAGTACAGATCTTATGTTGATTAAAACTGAAGGAAACATACACAAAAAATAATTTTATCAGTTCCTATAGTGTGAGGACAATCCAAGTGGGCTACTTCTAAACAGTTCAGGGAGAGGACACAGCTAACAACTGCTTTAGTGCTTGTTTTCTCATATTTGCCATAGATAAATATATTAAAAGGCAATTGGATTTTCCTAGAGAGCTCCATTGGGAAGGAGTTCAAGGATGTTTCTCTGTTTGAAATTACTTTTTTGATAAGTGCTTTTATTCAGTGATTCATGTATTGTGTGCTACATTGATAGCATATATCATTAATTTTTAAATCAGAATGTCATGTCTTGCTGTCAAACATCTGAAAAATGTTCAATATTATTAGATATATACTTCTAAATTTATCAACACAATTTTTACTAGCATTGAAGAATGAAATAAAGTTTGACAAGACCCGTTTTCCATAAAAATGCATTAGCACTTAATTATATCCATGTATTTTATTCTTCAATCAATATAATTCCATTGAAGCTTTGTAATTGTTTTCCTTTGGATTGCTCTCAGACAAAATGTTACATTGACCTAATCATGTTACTTGTTTTGTTAATTTGTTTCTAATTTTCATAATAAAAGACCCTTTTGATTTCCTTGATATACTCAGACATATTCAGAACAAAGATAGGCACGCTATAGATTTGCCTAAATGTCTTTGTCTTAGTTTCTGACAGTAAGATAGACTTTAATCAAATTTGTTCTCTTTGGCCATGGAAATACCTTGTTTGTCTATACAAAGATTCATTTTAATTAATGTACTTTTTTGCTGTTTGTATTTTTCAATCCCTTACTGAGCCTTTTGATTAATTCTGGGAAATTAAAATTCTTAAAAGCAAAATACATATATGTGAGCAGATTATTGTTCAAAACTGTCTTGTATATTAAAGTTAAGCCATCATTTAATTCCCATATACAAATTAATGACTTTTATTCATTTCCCCATTCTCTCAGGTTTTGCTGAATAGGTTACAATTTACAATCTGAACATTCTAGTCACTCACATCACCTCTCTGGATTCCAGCAATATCACTTGTATCAAACTTTTAATTAATAAGGAATTCTAGTTCCTCATGTATGTTTTCCAGATTCATAAAACTTTGAAATAAGAAAGTGAAAAACTTCATTTTCTTGGAAAAATGTCTTCAATTTTTTCACAGCAGGAAGAGTTTACATCTGCATCTCATATTCAACTTTAAATTAAAGACAATGAGTAGATTTTATTTCATTTAGGGTCAAACCCACACTTTTAATCTAATGATATCTGGTCTTTGATTTGCACACATTTCTGTGCATATGTGTGTATTTGTGGATCATTTGGCTGTGACATGATCTGAAAAGTCAAAATTGCCCTTCACGTACAGAAACGTGAATTCAATATAAGGTATCAAACCAAACTCTTTTTCTTTTTTTTCTCCTATGTCATTGTATGATTCTCTTTATGTCTCCTAATTCAATGCGTAGCAAGCACAGGATGGGCATTTAAAACACAAACTTTCATCTGCAGTTCACATAGTCTCTCTTTGAAAATGTGACACATATGGAATATGTGCAAGCTACATCCTGATCAGAGGCTTCAGTAAACCACCACCAATCTACATTTCACTGAAGCATATTAACTATTTTAACTGATTTTTTTCCCTTAAATTAAGATAGGAGAATAATGAATATTTGCTGTTAAAATTTCATAAAAACCCCAGAACTTTGAAACTTTACTCCTCCAAGGTTTCATACAGTGCTCTGCACTGCTGAGGATGGCATAGCTGACGGAAATTTAAGTGGTCTCTGTGTAACCACTAGTCTTTTTGTGCTATGATCTTTTCCTAAACTCAATCCAAAGGGAATGTGAAAAATTCTCACTCCCAACCACAGAGCTTGTATTCTTAAATTAAGCTGCAGAGAATTGTGCCTCCAGCTCTCAAAATCCCCCATGTATTCTCCATGGCAAAAGCAAGGGGCTGTAAAACACCATCAGAGGAATGGACAGGCAAGAGTGGATAGCGTGGATGAGGAGTGGCTGACGCACAGACACTGTAGGTGTCTCTGCCAGAGAAAAATGTCAGCTGCAGTTCCAACTTAGGCAGGCGGGAATAAAATACAAAGATTAAAGTAGAAGGAGGATTTGAAAGCAGCACCTAGGTGGGAATCTTGTGTGCAGTCAAGAAAAGAAGTATACTAAGCGGAAATGAAAGTACAGCCTTGATAGGGAAGACAAGGACCTTGAACACGACTAAAGGGATGGTAAGCAGTGAAAGAATTTTAATTGGGGAGTTTCGTAGCCTGAGTTTCAGGAGATAAAACTGATTTTCACAGCAGCATTCTAGAAAGATTGAAGGGGAACAAAGCAAGTAGCCTGGCTTTTATCATAACCGGTGCAATCGTTAAATGGAGTTTTATGTATGTCTGTTACCCTTATGTTCATAATGAGTTTTTAAAAGACTTGGGGAGGAGTTAAAAGAGAGAAAGTTTATTTTGTGCTATGTGATGGATAAATTCTGAGGATGGAAAGTTGTCTTTTTAAACTGACCATCAGAGCTAAAAATATTCCAGATTTGAAAACACAAATGAGGACCCAAGTAAATAAAGAAAGCTCAACACAGAGGATAATAAACTCCTCCTAAAACAGAAGAAGATAATCTTGGTTTATAAATCTAGTCCTGCCAAAACCACAAAAAATCCCCTGGACCCACATTGTTAAAGTAATTCTATTCTTGACAACTTAAATAAACTCTTGAATTTGTTCCCTGAAAGCCTATCTGTATCATACATTTGTCATTTAAAAATATACGTTACTTTTTACATTGTAATACTAATGGGTATTATACAATCCAAGAGAAAACTTCTCTGTCGAGGACAATACACAGATGTAGTCTGTAATTGCTACGAAACAAAGGCAATACTGGAATTTCAAGTTAATTAACAGTCTTCAGGTAGTTCCAAGACTGAATCTTAAAACTGTCATATTAACACATCCTACAGTTAAGGACCTCTGCTACAACACATTTGACTTCCTAATTCACAGATTCCACAAACATGTTCCTGTTTCAACCTAGAACAATTTTACTATGGATGATTTAATAAAATCAAAATACATTTGAGAAATAAATTCTGGCATTAACTGTGACTGCAATTCAGAACAAAAGTCAATTAATTTGCTACTTTATCAGTATAGAGTTTCTGAAGTCATAAATGGTATCTTTGTCAGTGTTACACTGCTATCTGTTCGAAGGAGACGGTATTTTGCAAATACTATGTCTAAGGCTGTCCTTATTATAAAAATGACTGGCAGGCAGAGCTCAGCTTCTTTGAAGGCTTGCTGGAGCATTTAAATTTCAAGTCATTGTCTCTCATTTTGGTCTTACCCTGATAGTCTTGAGAGTGTCATGGTTTTTTCTCAGAGCTCAAATATATTTTGTGGGTTTGATGCATTAAAAATAATAATAAAGTAGTAAACAAACAGTCATCAGTTTGGATATGTAGAAGTCACCCATTTGTATATTTAAAAGAAACTAGTCTTTATATATCTGGATTATAAGAAAGAGTTGCATCTGCATCAGTGCAACCAGTATGAGTAATTATTTTTAGAGCCATCAAAAATAATTGCATTGTAAATCAGATAAACACTGAATTCTGATCCGTATGTTACTGATGTTCTGGCATTTGGGTCTGATCATAATAAAGCTAGGTAGCATTTTACAGAACATTCTTTGAATGACTGACTCTCATTAAGGTCAGACAACTAAGACAAAATTAAATTAGGACTCTGATGAAGTTGAAGTTTTGCCGTGGTCTGCACAGTTGGTCCAGTCCTGGAGTAGACCAAGAAGGCAATCTGTGTGCAGATGCATCAGAGCTTGTCTACTGATGATGCATCCAAGCTGGAATTTACACCTGGATGAATGTAAGGCTTCATTACATGCTTTTCTACTTTCAAGCCAAACAGATAAATGTAAACCACTACCTCTCTAGAGATATTTCCTTTCTTTTACTCCTATATTAAATAATCAGATTATGAACATGGATCATTTGCACTAGAACTGCCAGTGAGTTTAAACTATGTGTGGGTTAGGCAAATCCTATTTTATTTTACATTAGGACAGAAGAGTAGCAAAGCATTGACACAAGTCTCAGCTAGCAGAGTAGTGTACATGTACAGTACACATACAACCAGTACAAGAGCTGCTTTTACCTCTCTCCACACACTTCAACTCCGTCTTTTCTCCTCTTTTTTAGAGATAGTTTCCTCATAGGAGGGTGGCAGTGGGCAGAAAGCAAGAAAGGAAATTCAACTCGCATTAATCACACAGTGTAGACACAACTCAGACTGCAATTACACATTTTTTACAGTCATAACGACATATGTTTTGCTAAACACTATATATGTGGATCTCCCACCCGTAACTGAAGTTTTCAACTAGACAAACTATTTCATCTCATTATAAACATCTCGTTCTGATAGAGATGTGGCAAAAACTGAGAACACAAAGGCTGACCACCAAATGTCTTGCCTGACATTGCTGTCAGTTTCAGAATGGGATGAAATGCTTGAATTTCTCTTGTACTTCCTCATAATGATGTTGTTTTACCGAGTTGCAGGAATTCAGGAGACTCTTCCTTTAAGAATAATAAACTCCATTTTTCTCGTACAATGACAGTAATAATCATTTTAGTATTAACAGAATAATAAAGAAGGAGACCTGATCTATGACAAAGATCCTCTTATGTTAGTCCTTCTACAGGAAGCTCTTCACTGTCAATGTGACACTGTAATCTCTGACTTATCCCATCACTGCTATATGACAGTTAAAGTGACTAAAGCAGAAGTGCTAGAAGGAACTGAAATGTTATTAAATTATTTCTTATTAGATTACCATATCTGTAATTCTTGAAGGTTTATGTATATTACAGCCATTATTTGAGACGTAACACCCTCTTCTTGATGGGGATTTTTCAATTGTGTCTGTTACATACTCCCCTACTCACCATTGGACACCACTAACTGCTTCCCTTCCATCTCTGTCCTTCTTTCTTCTACATATCTACAAAACACACTTCATTTGCAACAGAAATATATCTCTCTTAATTGAGGTTTCCAGGGAAGAAAATTGAGATAGTTTAATTACACTCCAAATAGCTATTCTACCTCAAAATGTTCAAATCTCTAAACCAACCCTCACATAAAGGATGGAGCGCACGTAATTTTGCAAATGTAAATAAGTATCTTTGGCAATATATACCTCAGATTAAGCTTGAAAAATGAAATACAAATTAGTGTAGTAGCTCAATTATTTACACACAGAGATAAACACAACATTCTTGATCTCAGGAACAGGATGAATATCCAAAGCATAACACTGGATCCAGCTGCTTTAAAGACTAGAGGATTCACCAAAGTAGTTCAGCCACTTTTGGTCACCTCAGAAAAGGAAAATGTACGACAGCATATAAATTGTACTTTGCCAGAATTAGACTAATCAGCCTTCTTCCAGGCAATTGGCAGGTGTTTCTATCTATCTGCATACTTACATGTCCTCTATTAGCACAATCCTTGAGTATTTTGCAAACTTTAATGAGCTTGTCCAAAGGAAGATGTAGAACCTATGCTGTGCCTCTGCAGTGCAAGATAAGCAAGGTAAGTCTAAGAATGGTCCTTGCTGGAACATCAGTCTTGAAGGGCTAGTACTCAATAGAGAGTGGGGAACTTTAAAAGTCTTGGACACTCGTGGTTATTCAAGGTATCTTTAATGTTTTTTCACAGAACTAGAATGAGGGGAAAGAGAACAAGTTTTAAGTCTGTGTAAACTCTTTATGAGTTTAAGTTAACGTGTGTCTCACCATGAGCTTGAAATGTCAGTGGCACTAGAAATACGATTCCATCTCTGTTTTCACAGTTGAACAGAAGAAGCTTATCTGCATGAGGTCATTTGCTGCTGCTACCTCAGGTACAAGCAGGCATAATGTTCTACCTATAAAAGGACCATGAATAGCAACTGGAGGAAAGCAAGAAAATTGAGGTGATAGGCTGGAAAAATTCAATTAATTTTTATTTGAAAAGAAAATATATTTGCCCTAAATTTTGGCACTTACATAAATTAATGAAATTTTGCTGCTATTACATTCTCTTAAATTCTTTGCTGTGTTTGAATATGAGCATTTCTGTGACCTTTGTGGAGAAACTACTTCTTTCTGTGTCAATTATAAATAAGAGCCTCCTAATGGCTGGAAAATCATACAGAATTTGGTGACCTCTAGGCTCGAATGCATCTGTGTGTCACACTTAAATACCTGTAACCATATAGTGTCAGCACATGTGGGTAGGGAGAACAGCATGTTCTGTGGACTAGCAAAGGATATTTCTGACTTCATCCATCACTGAAAAGCTGGAAATACTTTACAGGAATTTGTTTCTACTACCTTTAGTAGAAGTTCCTTAAGGCTGAAGATACATCACCGGATGAGACAGTGTATAGTTATACAATGAAGAGATGTAAGTGAGAAGACCTAAGGCCATCATGACAACATATAACAAAGGACAATTTCACAAACTAACCTCTCAAAAGCGTAAAGATAAATTATTTTCTAAAGAAAAACATAAGAAGCTTTCCAGACACATAAAAAATCAGACACAGTGTCAAAAATGTGAAAGCAGAAAAGGTCTTTCCTCATTCCTTCAACTGTAGTGGTTGACACTGGAGAAAGCATAAGAAACTGAACTAGGATGCACTGATGAAACCGTCAGTGATAGGAAGCTAAAACTAAAGAAAACTGAAGCAAATGAAAAAGACAAAAGGAACAATCATTTACATTTCTGGGAACAGAAAGAAGAACACCAATTTGAAATTGGAGAGTATGTCAGGAGGCAAGAAGAAACAAGACTGTGAACCCTGAAACAGAATATAATTAAGGAGCCGTTAACAATAGGCTAATTTGAAGAAGTGGTTAGTAAGAGGGCACAAAGAAGTTCGGTTTTTATGTCTGAAATAGGTGGGATACCCAGAGAAACAGAGATACAGTTGTCAAAATCCATTACTACTAGCTGGAGAACTCTCCTCTTCTAGGATGAGATATTTTATTCACAGATTTATAAAATAATAATCTTCTAGAACCTCTTAACAGTGACTAGTGACATTTGAGTAGAAAAAAGCTGAAGAACAAAAGTGATGTGGTATATTTATACAGAGTTGAGGCCTCTCTTTAAATTTCTATTTGTTTTTGACAGTTTTACCTCTTACAGTTTTTACTAGCTACACAAAATTAGGAAGTGCTCACAAATGGCAAAAGAAAATAGCTATTACACATGCAAGATGTGAAAATAGATATATGTTTTGAAGTTTGTTCTTTTTTCATAATTGCACCTTAAAGCAATCAGCAAAGGAGAAAGGAAAAAAGTAAAAATCTTTAATCACTGTAAGCCTGCAATAGTGCAAACCCAGAAGGAAGATATAGTCCAATCAATCTTTTGCCTAGAAATGCACTGTGAAGGACCAGGAAGCAGAAGGAGGGATAATTCATCTAAGGGTTATTATTTAAAATGAACTCCCATTGTCTCTGTGCTTCCCAAAGTGAACATAATAAGAAAGAGCTCTCAGCCCACTCATTTTAGGCAAAGCCCTGGTATATTTTTATGTAAAGATTGCTTACATTGAAAACTGCAAATACTCTCCCAGTTTATATACTAAGCATGATATTGTATGGAATGGAATATCCTTTTGGACTATTTGGGCCAGCTCTCCTGTGCACCCCCTACATTCTTGCAGGCAGGCCAGCATGAAAAAATTAAAATTCCTTGACTGTTTAGCAACAACTCAAAACATCAGTGTGTTGTCTACATTATTTTCATCCCAAATCCAAAACTTAACACTACACCAGCTGCCAGAAAGAAATTGACTATATCCCAGCCAGAACAAGGACAAAATATAGTTCAAATTTAGATCAGATGAACAGATGTTATGAATTAACTTTAACATTGGGTCTAAGGAGGTCAAGAATTCTATATGAAATCTCAACTGCAACCACACAGGTATTTTATTTGTTGGTATGCCATATATTTTTAAGGTAGTTCCTTCAATAATCCATCAGAAAAATACAGATAATAAAATATAGAAAAGGGATACCATTGTAGTAGTACTCACAACAAAGGACATGAAAAAATAGACTTTTATAACAGTAAAAATAATAACAATATTATCTATACTTTATGATGTTGAAAGTCATTTTTGTAAGATGGTAAATAAAAGCTAGTGAAAAAATCCATAATGGCTGTGTTTCAGAATATTGCTTGGGAAATAGACCAGATTTTTTTAAAAAAACAGACATGGATATAATGATTAAAATTATTAATAATAACAGTATTAAAGCCTGTAAGAAAAAGATATGGTAAGAAAAGGCTCAAGTACAAAAGTGAATTCTTTCCAGTCTGGTTGATTGTTAATTGTTTGGCATGTGTTTTACTAGGGTTCTCTTTTAGAAAGAAATAGGATTATATTTTATTATAACATCTATCAAGATATACCTCTAAATGTAAGAACAGCGACCATGAATGACCTCATTAAATTAATCTGTGTTAATGTAAAAGACCGCAATAATATAATAAAAGGCAGGAAAAAAATAGAAAAAAACTTACAAAGTTCCTAGCAGACATCAGAAAGGAAGAAAATAGCAGTCCCAGTTTTACATCAAAGATTATCACAGGATCAGACAATGTCTCAAAACAGTACAAGCAGACTTTTACGATGGTTTCAAGTGTAACATAGTCTGGCTCCAGAGCTTTCACATTCTGTTTGTAAAGCAGAATTCTGCACCATCTGGTGCAACTGTTGTTCTCCAGATGTCTATAGGCAGACTTGGGTGGGATTCATCTGCCTGATTTAGATATTTAGTAGCTAGATAAGGTAAACTTTAAACACAATCATAAAAACCTAACTTAGCATTTTAGTCCTTTTTTGTTACCGATTGGAAGGAAGAGGAGTCTCTGAAAGGTTATTTATCTCCTCTTGAAGTAGTTATGTAACACAGGCCATGAGATATAGATTTCTAATTTACTTGCATACATTTAGGGTAGATGAATACTAAAAATCATTGTAACTGGTGAAATTTGACTATTTTCAGGATAGCAAGGCTCAGAAGGTATCTCAAAGAACATTATTCTGATTGACAGAATTGACATGAGAAAACACTTTTTTAATGGTTCCTCTGCTTTTAGGCTTTTAGTAATATTATGTTAAATTACTTCTTAAATAAACCACATGTTAGGTTAACACAGACTCCTTCTCCTGCTCTCTCAGCATTGTTAAAAAAAATAAATATATTATTCACCTTCTTTTTAGCCTTTAAGCGTCTTTAATAAACTTTGATTTAATAAATAGGACCTACTGGTCCTGTTTCCACCAAGTACATAATTCTGTTTCTTCTTATGAATCTGAAAGAACTTCGACTTCTTCCTTCTCTTACTTATAAATAAATTAGCTGTATTTATTTCCCTATCAAGTCAAGCTACCTAAAGTGTGCTGCTTTGCTGGCTATTCCCAGAATGCCTTCCTGATACTGTGCCACGTATCTGTCCGGGTGAACTGAAAACAACTTTCGAATGTGCAAACTGGATAAATCCATTTCCTGCCATCCAATTTGCACTTACAAATGTCACTTTGCCTGTAGAAATGCAGATTCTTACACATGTAATATTTGCATCTACACAGGTTTTGAAAATTTGCCTCTAGGCAGACAACCACATTAACCCAAAGCAAATTGTTCCCTTTCTTAAAAGGAAAAATGTTACCAAATCTTCAGATGAAAGGGACATTTCAGCTAAAGGTCAGGAAATCCAGCTGTAATTTGGCTTTAACTAGTACTTTAGATCTCAACTTTAAATTCTAATTAAAGATTGAGGTAGAAGTATGAAAGTCTAATGAGGAAGCTTTAGGCTATATTTTTCACTGTTACATCATGTCCTCTGTTATTTCTAAAAGCAGAATATAATTTTTGTATACTTAGCATAAACTAAGGGCTTGTTTTTCTCACAGAGATGAACATGGAATTTCTATGAATAATACCTGACTACTGGCATACAGGAAAAACAAAACAAATCAGAATATTCTCTTATTTAGTTATATTTTTCTGTATTTTAATTTTTAAAATGTTTTTGGAAATTCCATAGACTAATTTTATTTTTAGTCATAGCTTTTTCTTCCTTTCTAAAGGCAAAGAAATCTGATCTCAACGTCCTGGTGAGATTTCTCTTGTTTGATGCCCTACATGCTGGCTAGTAATCAAAAAAAAAAGGCTATGTTTGCCAGTAAAACTTGGCTCTGTGCTAAGACAACTAATTACAAAACTGTTAGCTGGCATTTCAGCATTTGCATACACACTGACTGAGTCTGACTAATGCTGGCCACTTTGTCCAAAGCTCATGTAGATTGTTACATATTCCTTCTATTGACTTTTGGTTTTGTGCTGTTTGTTTAGGCACCTGTTGACTTGCTAGAAATGCAGCCTACATTCTCCAGTTCATCAGTCCTTGAAATGCATTTGTGGTGGAACAGGCTTGCCCAACTTGACAAGGTCAATCTTGTAAAAGGGGGCCAACTCTGAAGTTACTGTGACTTTGCAAAAGGGAGCAATTTGACTTGAGAAACTTTATCTTGTAGGACAGATGGATTGAGTGGTGATCTCACGCTTACGTCAGTGGAGTGACAACTAGGGTGAGGAAGAGGCCTTACAACCTGCTGTTGCTTCAGTTAAGAACCGAAAAACCTCCCAAAATAATGTACTGAACTCCCCCACCCCAAGAGCATGGCCAACAACCATGTCCTGTTACTGACAACACAACAGGCCTTGTAAAGAACCAACCACTACATAGTATGACTTAGCCTCACTTCACCAAGAGGCATCAAAGAGTTTTCCAAAAGTATAAAATTGGCACCCAAACAGCCTTTTGTTGGCGGAAGGACCACCTTCCATGACAGATGGGTCAATAGTTCTGTATCTCTCTTCTCCCCAAAAAGAGACACCTTTTTGGTATGAGAGCTTCTGTTACCCAGGAAAATACCTACCAACTCGAGTTTATGTATATATATATATGATCACTGTTATGCTGATACAGCAAGTGAATTTATCAACAGCAAACCAAACTTATCTGTGGCTTTAAATAAATTATTTAGTCATTCAGAGTTGCAAAACTGTCTTAGAGTCCTTGGGAAAGCTCTTACAGGCATTGTGAAACTGCTCTGACGACAGCCTATTTGGCTCTCTGATAGCAAGTATTCAATCTGTGGGTGACAGTACTATCACAGGTAAAACTAACTCTGACTAGTAGCTAACTCATATACGTAATCTGGTAGCTAACTTAGCCACACAATCCTTTAGACTTGAACCACTCTTCAAGTGTGGAACTAGGGAAGGATCCAGCCACACCTTGGCTTCCTCTTTGAGAAG
The DNA here is from genome assembly GCA_033558235.1 of Neomorphus geoffroyi. Taxonomy (NCBI): domain Eukaryota; kingdom Metazoa; phylum Chordata; class Aves; order Cuculiformes; family Neomorphidae; genus Neomorphus; species Neomorphus geoffroyi. The sequence goes on from JAUMJM010000005.1 coordinate 1,645,757, forward strand.
AAGTTTAGAAAGCAAGGGGGTCAGTTCTGAACCTCATGACTCAACAGGAGGGCATCCCTCAGCCACCTGTCAGAACCTTATCTATTTGCATGATAACATTATGTAATCTAGTGTCAGAGAAGCTGCATCATTTAACATTCCTGCATAAGGATCTTTGTTCTACACTTGCTGTATTGCTAAATTTGCTTTCTTACTGTTTTCCAAATACTCCAGGGCAGGTATTATGCTTTCAAGTTCCCAATTGCTGTGGCAGTTTTTAAATGATGTTTAAATGTTTCGTAGCTTTTAAAACTCATTCATTATATCAAGAAAGCCACATTTTGTCATACTTGTTTTCAATATCCTAAATACATTAGGGTAGTTTCCTTCTTGAAAACTGAAGGACTAGCTGATTTGACCACATCATTCTCTTGGTACAAATAAAACTGTTGATTTCACTCTGTCTCAGAAGCAAAATGGGATTTCTTGAGCCATAAAATCTGTTATTTTGAATTACTCTAATATTGAAGAATTTTATATTGTTGCAATCATATTAACAATTGGACGTTATTTTCTTACTTGTAGTTCAATTCTTTGACTTCCTCTAGGTGTACTTGGGCAAGGAATATGTCATTATTTTATCAGATCTTTGATTCAGCACATTATTCTCTTGAGGCAAAATCCCATCTTATTCTGCCAGTGTTAAGCATTTTTTCTGTGTGATCTGACCAGTATAGGATAAAAATCTGCTTTTTTCCCTGTTACACCTCTTTCTTCTTTGTGATTTATTTGGAACCCTTACAAAGTATTGGGCAGTCCTTCAAAGAGGCAAAAACCGACCCAAAAAAGCTGCAGGATGTTGACAGACTCTCTTCTCTTAGGTTATGAGTTACTTTCATCCCTGTCTGATGTCTTTGCTACCAGAAATTATTTTCCAGAACACAAAAAAATCCTGCTGCTGGAGTCTTGATGATATTCATTGTAGTTGTTTGAAAGTACTGAACAGTACTCAACAGTCACTTTTTCACAATGATTTTCAAGGCCTTGTAATCAGATTGCATTTCCAGCTTATGTCTGCAGCTGAATGGCTAGAATTTTTCTATTCAAAGAAGCACAGCCAGTATTTGTTTTTCTACCTAAACTTTCGTTGTTCTATGCTTGTTATTATTCCAGTGACCAGTTACCGGTTCTTAGCCTCTTTAACTCCAGAGTCTCTTTGTAACTTCAGAAGATTCAGGGGCTTAAAAATTAAGGAATAAGTGTCCATTCACAAAATAAAGTTTTTCTCCTGCATCCCCCTGGAATTCAATATTGTGTTATTATTTGAACAGTTAGTGATCTTGAATGAGCCATGTTTGCTCTACCAGGCTTTGTACATCAGGCTTAGGAAGCGCGTACTTTGGCCCAAGTAGGTGCTGTAAGGTAATCTACTAACATGTCCACTATCAGTCTGTGCTGGTGGATGTTATGAGAGAGGTAAAATTCCAGCCTGTTAGAAGAAGGAATGTGGGTTTTTTTGTTACACAAGGTAATAGACAATATGGTAGGAGAGGGACACTGAACCAAGCCTCAGACAGGATCTGTGCCGCATGCTGTGGGAAATGTAGTTCGTCCATTGATGCATGAAAGTAAGGTTTACAGCATCTGAAATGTTTTAAGATTTACTTTCTATCCACATTTCTAGTCTATCTTATTTAAAACAGCTATTTTATAATGCAAATTTTTGCATTGACTTTCTTACTGTGATTCAGAAAGAACCCTGCACCTGATCTCTCACCTCCCACCCCAGTACGGTAAAGTCCCCAAGAATTACTGCATGGCAAATGCTGTACACCTTTGAAAAAGGCCAAAGGGTCGATACAGAGAACTACATTCTGGCCAGCCTCACTTTGGTGCCTGGGAAAATCATGGAATGAATCCTCTTGGAAAACATCTGTAAGCACATGGAAATGGGAATCCCTCAGCACTCAGTACCCATTAATCCACATCTAGAATATTGCAGTTTTGGCCCTCCAATATAAAAAAAGACACCAATATACTTGAACTAGTTTAGCAGAGCAGCAGCACAATGCTTAAGAGCTGCAACACTCACCCAATGAGCAGAGATCAAAGGATGAGGGCTTGTTCAGCCTAGAGAAGATAACTTTGGAGAAGACCTAACAACACCCCTCAGTATCCATGAGGTTATTGAGAAGCAACCCAGTAGGTTATTGAGAAGACAAGCCAGGGTCTTCAAAATGCTGTGTGATGGGAGGACAAGAGACAAGGAGTACCAGCTGAAACATAGAATGTTCAGACTGGATATAAAGAAAAACATTTTGTCCTTGAGGACAATCTAGCTATGGCGAATGTTGCAATCTCCATTACTGGATTTTTAAAAACTTAACTGACAAGCCACATGGTCTGATCTCATAGTTGACCCTGCTTTGAACAGTAGGTTGAAATACAGACCTCCTGATGTCCCTTCCAACCTGAATTATCTTATGTTCCTCCAACTGGAGATTTCTGTAAAAGTTTCAAATTTCTCAGTTGTCTACAAGTTTTTTCAGGTATTTCAATAATCTGCTTCTGATACCACTTCAGGGTTGTTCACAGCTTGCTTCTGATTAGATGATGCCAGATTTCTGAAATGTTCTCCTGTAAAATCAGGTATCAGCTGTAATCACGCTATTACATAAAAGGCCAGATTGTGGGTCTCAACTGGACTTCAGGATATCAGAACCTAAAAAGTGATTCAGATGACCAGCAAAAAAAATCATGAGTCGTATTTGGAAACTTGTAGGGCTGTTTGAGACATCCTAGCCTTTCCCAAGTGGCATCATACTATGAGTCAGAAAAGCACGTCTTAAATAATCCTGTCAGTTGGTCCTGTGGGATGTCTAAGATACCCTGTACTAATCATCTGTGTTTACCTTACTAAATTAAGCTGTAGTTCTTATGAATGATAGCAGGACCTTAGACATATTTTTTGCATTTGAATATCTGCATTCATTAAATTTAGGTGTCTCCATGTGAAGCTGACTCCCAGAATTTTCACCAGATCAAGGTCACGTTATTGCACTGGTCATATACTGGAGCCAAATGCCAAACGTCTACCAGCTTTTTGTACACCACCTATAATTTATCAGACTACTAACATACTTACAATATTTTAATGTTTAAATGAGCAATGAGGAAATCAAGAGATTTACCTTTGATCCTTATACTTTTTTTTTTATAGTTATGGAGATTCAGTCCTAAGGCTACATCTGTACTGGGTATGGAGTACATTGCAGAGAGCCTGCACCTGTTTGACGTTGGTACGCTGACATTATCACTCCGTCTATCCGAAAGACTAACTCATCAAAATTGCTTTCAAGGTCCACATGAACACTATGTTACATGGATGTAGTAGTTCAATGCAGTGAAAGCTTCGAGAAATGCATTGATACTAAAAATAATCTTGGATCTCCAGCTAGTGCCCTTTTCATGATATAAGTAACTAATTGAGGAGAGGAGGGTAGATATATTTTAATTGTTATTGATGCTCTGTTAACAACAACAAAACCCACAGAATTTTTTAAAAAATAGACAAGTGCAAGATTTTTTTTCTGTTTAAAAAACAGATGTGGAAATGAATCAAAGCATCTCTAGATGAAAACCAGCAGAATTTACAGTTACTACTATGGACCATGTGCTTTACACTTCAATAAGTAGGCCAGAAATCATTTAAATGTTTAGAGAACCAAGGTGATTTCTATGCACATTGGAAACATAATGTGAAAATTGTCTGCTAGCATTAACAAATGATATTGACAAACTTAAATGGATCCAGCAGAGAGCCACCAAAATGGTTAAAAAAACAGAAAAAGTGCTACAAGGTTCAAAAAAAATTAGGTTTCACACACATAATCACACAAAATCAAGGTTTGTTCAACCTTTGCAAGGCAAAAGGGAAATTCTGTTGCTGTCTGCAACTACATGGTGGAAGGATATAGATAAGGTGGAGACAGATTCTTCTCAGAAGTACACAGAATATAATCACACAATCATCTGCATTGGAAAAGACCCTTAAGATAATTGAGTCCAATCATTAACATGAAAGTACTCAGCCCACAACTAAATCATGTCACTAAGTGCAACTTCTACACATTTTTTAAATATCTCCAGGGATCGCGACTCAAACACTGGGCAGCCTGTTTCAGTGCCTGATCAACCTTTTGGTGAAGAAAATTTTCCCGATGTCTAATCAGACCCTCCCTGGTGCAACTTGAGACCATTTCCTCTCATCATATCAGTTCTCACTTGGGAGAAGAGACCAACACCCACCTTGCTACAACCTCCTTTCAAATAGTTGTAGATAGTGATGAGGACTCCCCTCAGCCTCCTCTTGTCCAGACTAAACAATCTCAGTTCCCTCTGCTGTCTTTCATAAGACTTGTTCTCCAGTCCCTTCATCAGCTTCATTTCCCTTCTTTACACATTCTCCAGCACCTCAATTTGTTTCTTGTAGTGAGGGGCCCCAAACTGAACACAGTATTTGAGGTGTGGCCCCACTAGCACCAAGTACAGAAGGACAATCACTTGCCTAGTCCTGCTTGCCAAACTATTTCTGATACAAGTCAGGATGCTATTTACTTTCTCGGCCACCTGGGCACACTGATGGCTCATATTCAGACAGCTGTTGACCAACACACCCAGGTCCTTTTCTGGCCAACAGCTTTCCAACTCTTCATTACCAAGCCTGTAGAGTTGCATGGAGCTGTGGCGATGGATGTGCAGGACCTGACAGTTAGCCTTGGGATGGATAGGTCAAGAAACAATGGACATAATTTGTAGCTTGAGAAATTCCGATGCTATATAAAGAAAATGGTCTTACCATGAGAACATATAAATATTTTAATAGATGATTCAGAGAGACTGTAATATTTCCATCCGTGGAGAGATTCAAAAGGCTGGACATTTTACTTAATAACCTGTTCTAACCATACGTGTCTTGACTAAATGATCTATAGATCCTTTCAAACTCATATTCTTCTACATTTTATGAAATATGTGGCTTAGTTCACAGTGCAGTGAAAAGCACTACCAGGCTCAAATTTGGTTGTTGCAGTCAAGTGAAAAGATGAACGGTAACTGCGAAGAAATGAGAATAACACCAACATCCCAGTGAAACACTGAAAACTCAGAAAAGTCAGTGCTCAAAGGAACACGTTTTTATTGGTAGAAGATGTGAAACCAAGAACAATGGAGATCCTCAACAGTCTTTCAGAAAATTACTTGTGGAATTTCTTTTAATGTTGATGGCATCTTATACATCTGTGTATCAACTCAGAAGGGAGCTATTTTGAAGGTATTCATAGCTGAATTTCTTAATTTGTTAAATAAAAATAGTTACAGGCACCGTTTCTTTTTTCGTGTGTCAGACATCATAGCTCCTAATGAATTCTTTCTAGGACTTCATGATGAAGTTTCTCTGTTGTATGAAAAAGGAAAACAGCTGGACACTCACTTAATTCCAGGTAAGATCAGGTGCATCTGACCCATTCTTCATGGTGAAAAGTGTGGGGCTATGTAGGCTAGCAACTTCTCCGCAGGTGACTCCAGCCCTGCAGTAATGCCAGGTGGTGGTGACCACTCTCTCTCCAAAGGACAGCACAGGGCATGTGGAGGTGGGGTTGAGTCAAAGGAGCTCCATCCAAAACGCCTCCAGCAGCCAAGCAAAACAGTGGCTCCTGCTCACAGCAGCTGCTGAGCAGAAGTGACAGCAATCAGAAAAAAACTCTCACACACCCCTGCCCCCCTTCACCTTCATCCAGCCACCAAATTGGAACTCAGAGCTATCAACCACCCCCTGTCACTCATCCTTGCTCCTCAAACCCCATGTTGGCCAGGGAGAGATAAATATCCGGAAAGATTCTGAAACTATAACACCTTGTTACCTTTTTGTTTGCTAAGTTTGTAGAGCCCTTTCCTTGTCATTTTTTCATCTTCTTCCCTTCAGCTTCTTTTTCCAACAATTCATATACCTTTAAATTCTCCTGCAGGTGCGTTGTTTTGGTTGTTTTTTTTTTGTTAGTTGGTTGGATTTTTTCCCCTCTCTGCAAGTTTTCTTCCTGTCTTTTCTTCTCACACACGTATACTCACTCCCCTGAAGATTAAGCTAAAGAAAAAAGGTCATGACCGGGGGTCATACAAGACCATCTGGTTCATTAAGGTCATCAAATGTAGAGGCGTTTTAGGTCAAAGGGAATAAAACCAAGGGAAGTGATAAAGAAAACACACAAGTAATAAATTTGATAAACAAATAAATAAGGGAGGCAATAAAGGCTATCAAAACTCTTCAAGCACTAAATGATGAGTCATTAAGAAAGTACACATACAACTTTGAAGAGGGACAACCAAGGCTTTGTAATTGACAAGAAGATGAAACAAGATGAAAACGATCATCTTGGATATTTCAGGGGGACCTGGGAAACTGTGCCAAACCATTAAGGAATGATTAGTGGAATGGTCATAGGTGAGAAAAAAGGGAAGCACCAGGGAGGGAAGCTGGGTGAGAATAGGAGGAAGGACAAAAGGTTTGATAGTAAATAAGTAGACACTGGCCAGTTGTCTTGTCTGCCTGATCCCTGTGCCTGAACAAAGAAGTTTACTCTATCTTTTTCTTAAGTTCTTTCTTCACCATTTTATGTGTAATTTAATACTCTATCTTTTTCTTAAGTTCTTTCTTCACCATTTTATGTGTAATTTAATTCTCTGTCCCGTGCACGAATGCTGCAAGATCTAGGTACTAGAACATGGAGAAGGAGCCACAGGTGACAGGGTTCACAGGTCTGTATGGCAGTGACTGGAGAGATCAACACATAAGTCTCTCTGTGTGACTTATAAAGGTCAATAGTCCTGTAGAGTCTCAGAGTGTTTCTGGTTTCCCCTAATGAATTTAAGTTTATGTCCATAGGTGTATGTATGTAATTTACTAGGAAATGTCAAGCTGGGCTAGCCAATGAGAAGGAGGAAAATACATATCTGAAAAGGTTAAAACTCTTTATAAGGGAGCGCAGGTCCCTTACTTCAGGACAGGGGTATCAGGCAGGAGTATTCAGGAGGAGACCTGCAAGCATAGGGTGCCAGTGGGACAAGTGTGTGTGTTGCATGTGTGCAGCAAGCACCCAGCTGGACCAACCCACAAGTCTGGGACCTGTGGGATGGGTAAGGCAGGCTGAGGTATCGAGCAGGTGTGTATATTTGTGAAGCTGGACGCGGTGGTGTGTGTGCTGCACTAGTGACCTCCATCTGCCAGCTGAGGAGGAGAGGGGACATGACTGTCTGTACATTTATGTGAGTTTTATGCTTGTTTAATGTATGTGAATATCAGCAGTGCTATATGTGGATGCTGTTGAAGGCAGTGCCCTGTGTGTGGCAGTCCATGTGGCAGTCTCCATAAATGACCTTTATAGTGTGCACACATCTCTTGAGGGTGCGTGCTCAGCCTTGCTACTGGACAAACCTGCAAAAGGAAAAGCAGTAACCATGTATGTCATCTTAGGATAGAGAGACTCAGGCCTGCAGGCAACACAGATGGGTTTCAGCATCTGGGCAGGAGGAAGCCTAGAGTCCCTGAGTCCACTGGAGGCCACAGCTTCACAAAGGCTTTGGGGAAGCACCTGAAGACCCAGTGTTTGGGTCTATGTTCCTTAGTGCCTCAAGTCTAGAAAAGGCAGCAGCCAGGAAAGTGTGTGACTAGAAAAGCACCTGTTATAGCAGAGCTTTCTAAATACACTTTGAACATTCCAGCCTGAATGTTTGGGACCAACTTCAGTGTCTGGTGGAAGACACCAGTAGATATTCTGCAATTATTTTTAACAGCGACAGTGTCTTGTTTTTCTTTTGCACTTCCCGCCACATACTGACTAGGGTGATTGTTTCAGTGATTTCTGGCTTGCAATAAATTTGAAATTATTTTCCTTGTCAGCATGCTGGCAGAAACAGCATGATTATACAGAAACAATGACAAAATGAATTGGCAACAGACACTTCAGGTACCTTTGTCAAATGTGAAGTATACAGTATCCAGCAAATAAATCCATTAGTAGCAACAACAACTGACAGTAAGACTAAGAAAATCAGGTTTCTTCAATAGGTGGGCAAAATTTTCAGAATCATCTGCAAAAAGCATGGTCTGCCTTTTGTCTTGGGCTCTGTATGGCAGCAAATACACATAATGAATAAAGGATGCAAGATTATTTATTCTGTTATGTGGAGCCTTCAGGTCAACTTGCAAACAAACTCAGAATTACTGTAGGAATATTTATGATATTTTCAACAATAAAAATCTTGACTAAACCTACATATATCTTACACATTTTTTGCTGGGCTTAATCAGGATGCATGAATAGCTGTGACCCTGATTAGTGTGGCAGTGCAAACAGTAGCCCATGGTATGTATCTATGCATTGATATACCTTCTTTTGTTTAGAAAGACCTCATCTATGCGACATAATCATGTGTGTAGTATGGAAGTTTTGTAATTAATGAGTAGACACAAATCTCAAAAATAAGAACAGATTCTTTGAGAATTCATTAATACACTGTGGACACAAATCAAGGACCATTTAGAAGGAAAGGGTATACTAACACAAGTGAGACTTTTCCTTTCTTTACTTTTTAATGGAAAGATAGCATTTAGCAAGAAATGAATATGATAATATACTTTCATTCTATTTTGTTGGGGCACAGTGATCCAACAAGCTTACAATGCAAGTAACTGAAAATCTGGAACTTACTGCCTTTAAAAATTCTTAGAACTGTTTTATTCAATATACTTGTGCCTAGTGGTATAGCACTTATCTGGGATCTAACTGTGATCTGTAATTATTTATAATATTCCCTTTAAGGTAGCAATCTAAATTAAAATTACTAGCCAGAAGGCTTTTTAAAAGAGCAATCCTAACCTCCTTAGGAAATCACAGGCATATTGATGTAACTAGTTCATCATACATTTTCTAACATCCTAAGGCATACCAAAGTCTTTTTTGCCTTTTCCCTTGTTTTTTTCTGTTCCTTTTTCATATAGAATCTTGTTGAGCATTTATCTAGTCTTTCAGGAAATTTGCAGGAATACAACTCTTTTCACAGTTTCAAATTGTAAGCTTTTAAATTCATTTTATTTACTTGTTTATCGATTTCTTACTTTATGTAAAGGCAATGAAATGCGAATTTGGGGAAACCACAAGACACTGGTAAATTTTGTATTATGTTACACACAACATTGACTCATTTATTCCCTTATTAACATGAAGTTTTTCTTTATTATCACTTGTAGAAAGGAGTATGATGAAAATCTGTTGCGAATCTCTAGTCTGGTTTGTCACTCAGTGGGGAAATAAATGAATGTCTCCAATAACTTTATCCAAAGCATTTTCTTTGGTAAACACAATAAAGTACACATAGACACATGCAAGCAATGAAATAGCAGAGCATCTGGTGAACTGCAGGTGGGCCAGGAATATGAAGTTAAACAGGTGCAGAGAAGCAGGTTTTCTGGTTCTGAAATTGTATTAGATGCTGGTAGGTTTTTATATATGTGAGGAAATGACCTGCACAGTTTCCATGTAGGTTAGAATCAGTCACGTGTCATGTTGAAGAACGTATTTCATGAGAGAACAGAGATGCAAAGAAAGAAATTGTTACTTTTTTTAAATATATATTTTAATTACAATATCTGTGAATGTCCCAATCTCCTCATTCCTTCCCTCCATCTTGTTCCCATAATAATATAGAATCACAGAATCATAGATACACAGAATCATAGAATGGTTTGTGTTGGAAGGGATCTTTAAAGACCATCTAGTTCCAAAGCCCCTGCCATGGGCAAGGACAACTTCCTCTAGACCAGATTGCTTAAAGGCCCATTTAACCGGGCCCTGAACACTTCCACAGCTAAGGCATCGAGAACTTCTCTGGACAACTTTTTCTAGTGCCTCACCAGCCTCACAGTGAGGAATTTCTTCCTTATATCTAAGCCAAATCTACCCTCTTTCAGTTTAAATCCATTACCCTTTGTCCTGTCACTACATGCTTTTGTCAAAAGTCCTTACCCATCTTAGAATCACAGAATCATAGAATCATAAGGTTGGAAGAGACCTCTGAGATCATCAAGTCCACCCATACCTGTTTCCCCACTAAACCATGTACCTAAGGAAATCATCTACCTACCTTTTAAACACCTCCTGGGATGGTGACTCCACCATCTGGGCAGCCTGTTCCAACCCCTGACCACCCTTTCAGTGAAGAAATTCTTCCTAATGTCGTCTAAACCTCCCCTGGTGCAACTTTGGGTTCTTCGATAATGGGTTGGCAGGCATACCAGTCCTGCTGCCAGGTGGTGGGGTGCACCTGACCCCCAAGGGCAGAAGGGGTTTCTCAAAAAAGCTTGCAGGACTAATTAAGAGGGCTTTAAACTAGATTGGAAGGGGGAGGGGAATGGCAACCACGCTAATAGAATTAAATATGGGGACAACACCCCAGGATCTGAGAGGCATGGTAGACAGACAGTAAATGGGGGGAGGGCGGGTTACAACAGCTCATCTGAAGTGCATTTACAATAAAGCACATGGGGAACAAACAGGATAAGCTGGAAGCTGTGGTTAGGCAGGGCGACTATGATCTAATTGCCATCATGAAAACATGATGGGACGACTCGCACGACTGGAGTGCTACCATGGATGGCTACAAGCTGTTTAGGTGGGACAGACTAGGAAAGAGAGGTGGTGGGGTTGCTCTATACGTCAAAGAGTGCTTTGACTGTATAGAACCCAGTATTAGCGATGATAAGGTAGAGTGTTTATGGGTTAAACTCAGTGTGAGTGGTAACCCAGACATTGTGGTGGGAGTTTGCTATCGGTCACCCAACCAGGATGAAGAGACTGATGAGCTCTTCTATAAACACCCAGGAGAAGTCTCGCAATCGCATCCTGTCTGCTGGAAGTACAACACAGCAGAAAGGAAGCAATCTAGAAGGTTCATAGAGTGTATGGATGGTAACTTCCTAACATAACTGGTAAATGAACTGACTAAAGAGGGTGCCCAGCTGGACCTGCTGTTTGTGAACAGAGCAGGTCTTGTGGAAGAGGTGACGGTTGGAAGACGCCTGGGACACAGCGATCATGAGATAGTAGAATTCTCTCTTTTTGAGGCAGTGAGGAGAGGGGTCAGCAGAACTGCAACCCTGGACTTTCGAAGGGCAGACTTTGAACTATTCAGAAGGCTACTTGATAAAGTTCATTGGGAGGTGGCTCTTAAGGACAAAGGGGTGCAAGAGGGCTGGATGCTCCTCAAGAAGGAAATCCTGGCGGCACAAGAGCAGGCCATCCCCATGTGCTGTAAAACAAGTCGACGGGGAAGAAAACCAGGAGGATTACAAAGGTAAGGTGAGATCATGTAGGGAAAAAATCAGAAGGGCTAAAGCCCAAGTAGAACTTCAACTGGCCACTTCTGTCAAAGACTTTTGTCTTTTGTCTTTTGACTTCTGTCAAAAGAACTTCATTAAATATATCATCAGCAACAGGAGGACAAAGAAGACGCTCCCTTCCTTTCTGGGTGTAGAAGGGGCAATAGCAATGAGGGACGAGGACAACACAGAGGTGCTCAATGCCTTCTTTGCCTTAGTCATTAATGCCAAGGAGGAATGTCCTAGGGATGCTCAGCCCCCTCAGCCGAGGCAGAGTGGGAATGAAGCTCCAGCTCTTCAGGAGGACTTGATTAGTGACCTGCTCGGCCAATTGGACATACACAAATCTATGGGGCTAGACGGGATCCATCCAAGGGTTTTAAGGGAACTGGCAGAGGTTCTGGCCAAACCCCTTTCCCTCAACTACCAGCAGTCCTGGCTGATTGGGGAAGTGCTTCTTGACTGGAGAATGGCGAATGTTACGCCCTTTTACAAGAAGGGTCAAAGGGAACATTTGAGAACTACAGGCCTGTCAGTCTGATCAGTACCGGGGAAGGTCATGGAGCAGATCATCTTGAGTGTTATCATACAGCACACGGGGGACAACCAGGTGATCAGGCCCAGCCAACATGGGTTCACCAAAGGCAGGTCCTGCCAGACCAATCTGATCTCCTTCTATGACAAGGTTACCCATTTAATGGACGAGGGAAAGGCTGTGGATGTGGTGTACCTGGACTTCAGTAGGGACTTTGACACCCTTTCTCACAGTATCCTGCTGGAGAAACTGGCTGCCATTGGTGTGGGTGTAACATTCACCAGTCTCCAGTCAAGTGGCACTTCACCAGTCAGCCGGGACTGCTGGTAGATGAGGGAAAGGATTCCTTTGTAGAGTCCCCTTGTAAGACCTACTGTAGGGTGCCTTTGAGTACTGGAAGGAAACTATAAAGTCATCAGTGGTTTCATACAAGTTAAATCTAGTGTTGAAATATTAGTAAAACTACTGTTATATAAGGTGTTTCCATCCTTCCCTTTATAGTACAAGAGTTTTTTAAATAGTACTCAGTTACAAGTATTGAGGAAAAAAGATAAGTCTTAGTAAAAGGATATTTCAAAAAGTCTGCAGTATTTTTAAGATCACCATTATCTTCCTAATCTCTTTGGTAAATTTAGCCACCAAAGTTTGTCTGAATCCTTTAGGACTACCAAATAGGATTGTAAAATATTTCAGAAATAAGAGATTTTATTTCAAGTTCTGTATTTTAACCTCATCTAGAATTGCAAAGAACAAGCTCCTTTCCAGGACTCCTTACATATTTTTACTCCTATTAGGCTCTGTAAACTGTGGAAGGAGTTTTAAAATTCTGATGTGTCTCAGTTGAACTGTTTTGGATCTCATTTAAACTCATTATTTATCATTTACTTTCTATAGCATAGACAATACACATATCCAGATAGTTTGGCCAAATTTTGTACTAAGATAGCCACTGCTTTATCATACTATGTAAACCACTTCAAGCAATTTAATGAGAATAAAGCACACAGAGTTATTTCTGTATCAAATTGCTGGTGTTTGTACAGAGAAGCAGGTTTCAAACTCAAGGTTCGAGTTCAATAAAAAAAAAAAAACAAAACAGAAAAACAATCATATGAATTCATAATGCACCAAAACAAACCAAAACAAATCAAAATATATTTACTTAACCTAGTCACTCTTAATTACATAGTTATCAGTTACATGTGCTAGAACAACCACTATAATCAAAGAAACCTGTCTGTATTGTATAACGATTGCCTTTTCCTTATCCACGTTGCTGGTAAAGGCTTTTACCCTGTTCATTTTTTGTTTACCTTAACAGTCACTCTGTGGATATCTTAATACATACAACTATTCCACTGTTTTCTAATCAGTTCTGCTAAAAATTTCTTTAGTTCTATCATTTGGAAAATAATATTTGCATCTATAGCCCTTAAGCTATTTTATTTTCCCCAAACAGTACATACGGAGGTCCTGACTGCCAGAGGAAGCCTGGAGACGTATCTGCATTACCTCTTCTTAAGGATTATGTTTTCCTTTTCTCTGCCAACAGTCAATATTACGACCTCATCTGCCTGTTGATAATAGCTGAAATTACCCAAAACTGCCGAGCCTACCAACTAACTCATCTTTAAGTTGATGCACCTACAGTAGCTATTATATAGGCTGCATAGTTAAAGTGGGAACTATTAGAAAGGCTGTCTTAACCCTTCCACTATTTGTAGGCCATAAACTGAGCATAATTTGACCTGTTTTCTAATAACTGCACATGTATCCAACATGCACGCAAAATTTTCAGACAAGCTTTATTATGCAGCACACTTGAAAAATGATGAACATCAAAACAATCATCAGCAAAATTGCTGAACGGTGATCTTATCAACATGCTCACCCTGAAAGTCCATTCCAGCCTTAGCATCCCACGAAGAGCAATGAAAACAGAACAATAATTATTATTTATGGCACTCATGAGCCAAAATGCATGTTATTTTAGGTTGCACATTAGCATTTAAATTAAACTAGTTCACTTCTTAAAATACACTTATGGGCCGAAACTTGAATCAGAGGTACAGCTGTTAAATGTACTTTTGGGTTTTCAAGGGAGGAGAGGATCTCTGTCAGTATGCCCCACAGACAATAAGGAAGGGAAAAGGAAAAGATTATCCTTTCTGATGGCAGCATTTTCCCTTTGCCTACTAAGTGACTGCTACTTTGATTCACATTTGAGAATATTTTTGAAAATGTTAATATCAGATCATCCTACAGTATTTCTTTCCCTTCTTTCAATACACATAGCAGCTGGTGCTATCCTGGCCCCACTGTGTCTATGTACCCTCCTATGGATCTCAATCACCCAAAGCTGGTGTGATTACTGTCTCATGGAATGCAGCAAGAACGTACACAAGTTAACCCAGGCATCTACACACAGTAGTACACAGATCACTGTGGACAAGTTTTCCTTACAGAGAGGTTGCATTGCATGTCTGCATCCAATATTTGTGGCAGCTCCAGGATGTACTGAACTATATGGAGCAGAAACAGAAGCTTGGTTATTTCTTTAATCAGCTGTTCTCCAGTTCGCTGTGGGAGAAACATGCTCTTTGATCTTTCTTTACTTCTCACAGGCCATACTAGTTTTCTGTTCTCTTCAAACTGCTGGAGGAGTCTATCTGCCCATTCACTAGGTAGGGTCCAGATGTCACAGAAAATATTTGTTTGAGGTTCTAATTCTCACCTGGTTTAGATAATATCTATTCCAAATAAACCCAGGGATATAAATGGATTATGCTCATTTAAACTTGTGCAACTCACAGGTAAATTAGGAACATCAAAATCAAAATGATTCTTACCTTAAATGCACAGACCTTTACTTGTGTGGGGCTTTTTTTTTTCTTTAGTGATGAGGGATGTTGTTTTCTTCTATTACAAACTGTTCTAGCTACTGATGGTCCTACTTAAAATTCCCAATGGCAGCACTTCAACACGCAACTCAATGGCACCTCCACATTTGTCTGAGTGCAACATGGTTGTAGCTCTAAGGATATAAATTTGCTCAGTTACTGCAGAAGTTCTGATCATTATGCACACCTCTGCCAGGAGTTAATTTTATTTTTGTCTCTAAAAAGCTGATTATCTAATGGTTTAAAGAATGTGACATTATGCAGAGCTGTTAGTTTTTAACACAGATAACTTTACTCATGAAGTCTGACTCTAGTCCATTAAAGAGGTTTAACATGTGATTGGACGACAGCTGTACTAATTTTGGACTGAAAGAACAGCAGTTTACCTTTTCTCTCCCTTCCTTCTTTCCTCCCTTCCTACCTCCCTTCCTCCTTTCCTCTGTTTACAATATTGTGCTTGGCAATCAAGTACTCTGAATGCCAAAGGATATTATTTCGAGGATAATTATAAAGAAATTGTAAGCAATTGTAGGGAAATTTGTATGAAAGCCAATGTACAATAGCACTCTAGGAAACAGAATGCTTTCAAAAGATTAGGATCATAAAAATCTGTCTTGCAGTATCACAGTAAGGTAAATAAAGATCTTTCTTACACTTAGAAAACAATTTTATTATTTCCCTCCCCACCTGCTGCCAAGATATATGTTATGTTATGTTATGCTATGAAAGATGAGAAATTACCGTTCTAGATGAAACCACAGTTACAGCCCAATTTACTGTAACTAATACTGACCACTGGTGGATACTCAGGGTCACAGCATAAGTAATAGCGACATGGTACCTGAATATGCAGGTCAAAATATCAAAATACTGACTCCCTTCTTATCAGCACACCCCGCAAAAAATGGAGTTGCATAGATATAGGAAACTGTTTATCTTTGCACTTAAACCTTGAGGAAGATAAACGCCTCTTGGTATCTCCTCTGAATATTTTCCTACGAAATTCTCTTTGAGCAGAAATATAGAACCTTTGTAAAGAGATACTTGAAATGGCTCCATCAAAGAGAACAAGAGAAGAAGAATTAGAGAATATATATGATAGGAATGTAAAAGAAATACAGTTAATATTCGATTTATCTAGAACAGCAGACATAATAGCTAAGTGTGAAAATATTTTCCAGAAGCTACCTAGAAATATTGTTTTCATTTAAAAGATCAATTGAACAGACAAATGTTAGAAAAATTTAGTCCTCCAAAAGACAGGAATTGTTCTTATAAAATTGTTTCCAACTAGAATATTAAATTAAAAATTTTAGATAATACAGTTTTTAAGTGAAGTAAAAATTAGAGTCTCTTTTCTAATAAACTTTAGATACAAAGAGAAGAATATTCATAACATATTTTTTAAGTAAATGAAATGTCATTTAAATAGAGAACATATTATATATTAATCAAATAGTTCTGAGAAGACTCATAAACATCCCATAAATACTCTGCAGAGTATTCCACTTTATTCCACTATAATTATAAAGAAATTCTGATCATCACCCTCTATGCTGCCCTAGTGAGACTGCATCTGGAGTACAGTGTCCAGTTCTGGGATTCTAAGCTCAAGAAGGAGAAAGAACTACTGGAGTAGTCCAGTGGAGGGCCACAGAGATGGTAAAGGGACTGACACATCTCTCTTATGAGGAGAGGCTGATTGACCTGGGGTGTGTTTAGCCTGGATAAGAGAATACTGAGAAGGTATCTCATCAATGCTTACAAATTTTTAAAAGGAAGGTGTCAGAAGGATGAAGTCAAACAATTTTTAGTGGTGGACAAGGTGTAACAGGCACAGACAGAAGTTCCACCTGAACATGTGGAAAAACTGCTTTGCTGTGAGGGTGGCAGAACGTTAGAAGAGACGTTCCAGGGACATGGAGTCTCCTTCTCTGGAGATCCTGGACCTGCTGTAGATGAGCCTGCTATAGATGAGCCTGCTTTAGTGAGGGGCGGAGGGGAGAGAAGGGGTGATGGGGTGGACTAGATGATGTCTAGAGGTCACTTCAGACCCTGACCAATCTGCGATTCATTAATTCTCTGATACTGAAATGTATTTTCTGGCTTTCTTTTCTAGCAGAGTACGCAAACACTTTACAATGTTTAATGATTGTAATTTCAAAATGACTCCTATGGGAAGGAAATGCTATGCTTCCATTACAGAAGGACTAAAGGAAGACTAGGGCATAACACCTTTAAGAGTGGCATGGCTTTCCAGCCACATTGGAATTCTGTGAAGTAGCCCTCCATGCTTTATAATGACTAAGCACTGGAACGCACTTTGTCTCCATCTCTTTGCTTAGTGATCACATTTCTCTTGGAGTTGGGCTGTCTCTGAGGTGAGGAGGAATTCCAGAATGTATTGTCATTACCAGCCTTCTCAGGAGATTACCAGGGCTGAGACAGCCTGCGGAGCACTGCCAAAGACCGATCTGTGCTGATAGGCACAAAAGGAAACGCTTTTGCAGTGTCTGTCTGAATTAAAGAAGGGTCTAGCACAAAGGATTTTCTCACTTCCAAAAGAATGAAGAGAGCAGTAAATCCTTCAATGAAAATGGAAACGGTGCAACTCTGTTCTACATAAATGTGTGAAGGAGAAGTTCAAAGTTTATCCCTCAGTCATGGCCTTATATAAAATCAGTCTGCCACCATGTTAGCATCATATGGTAACACTTTAAACACTTTATTTAAGCATTTCATTTAGGAAACAATTACTGTATGTTTTTGTCTAATATAATTAATAGGTCAAGCAGCACTTATTAAGTCTTTAGGCATTAATTAACATTTAAAAATTATCACATATGACACATTAATTAGATATCAATCACTTATTAGAACTACTGACATTTAATAAGCATTTTAATTCATACTAAACTATCCTGCTGTACATCTTTTCAAACTACAAGTACATACAAATAGTACTTGAGGAATTTGACATGTTAACTCTTATTTTGTCTTTGTATTTAGCATATACATAGAAATCTTATTTATACTTTATATACTTGAGACATAAATCATATCTATATCTTATCAGATCACTGACAAAACTGAGTAAAATGTATAACATGCTTGTTAAAATAATTTCTAATGCATCATATAATTGAGTGTCTTTGTCCTCTTTCTATGTCAGATTTGAACTTGAATCCCCTTCTGATTCTACTGTCCTGTCCTGAGGAAAGAATTACAAATGTCCAAGTGTTAATTGCTGACCTCTGTCACCCTTTAATTATGCATTCTTGTAACTTCTTTGTTGCTTCCTTTGCATAGCTATCTCCTATCGTCAAGATCTTGCCATTAGACACTTCACAGGCATGATCTTTTTCTTGACCTAATTGCACTTATTATCAGTCTATTTTTATAATACTAACTAGGTACTTAGGATGACATAAAAACCCTACAGGGTGCCCAAACTTTGTAAGACTAATGCCCATGTTGGCAGCTTGACAAGAACCAGAGAGCTGTTTCTTCTGCACACTTTTGCATATTTTTATTACTAATATATGCACTAACCTGTAAGACTCTCATGTATTTGCAACTTGGCAAATAATCTGTTTATTCGTTAGATCTTTCTTGTCTAATGTGTGCCTAAGTGACAAATTAAGGTGGAATTTCAGAGTTGCAAATATCGGGACTTTCACAGTTTTCTCTCTCTGTGTCCTTACGATATTATTGGCCTGGGTCTTTTGGGAAAGGAAGGCACTATGGCAGTAGTCTGCAGCAGAGGGGCATGGGGTGTTTTAAACATGCATTCCCATGAGCTTACAACATCCTTGTTTATATGGCTGCCTCTATCCTGCTCAGTGAAGAGCAGTCAAAAATCTGGTAGTGGACATATTCTAAAGTACTATCCATGTGAAGTTACACAGAAGAATCTGAGAAAATGAGTCAATCATACAAATTTCACGAGCAATACACGAGACTCGGCAGATCTGTAGCACACCTGCAATGGCTTCATTGGGCTAGCACAGAGAGCAAGTAGTGAAAGCAAGCTCTCTAGATGTTCAGTGTGAGTACTGTTTTCTTTCATTACAGCTCTTAGCTGGATTAAGACAACAAATGTAGGATAACATGCTACATTTTCACCTTTTCCTTGCAGTTTTGACCAAGTCTAAAAGTAATTATTTAGATTCACACAAGTACTACACATTTTTTCTGATGAGAGTAAGAGTCAAATCCATAAGGAATGAAAACACAATAATTTCTTTTTTTTTTTTCTTAGTTGGAAAATGAAAAGGCAGTTGAGTTGAAGGTTAGATCACAAGGAAGCCTTGCAACATTGTCTTACAACATGTCCATTCTCTAGCCATGTCAGATGTGGGGTTCTAGAGTAAACTAGTTTCCTAGGATTTCTCAGTAGTCCTTAGACGATGAAATACACCATCAACGAACAGTTCAGAACAGAAAGAAAACTCTTTTCTCAAGCACAATTCATAGCCCTCAGTTAAATATCTTAATGCTTTGTACAATGCATGAAGAGGATTTAAAGGGATTCACAACAGACAGCATGCTGTGCAAGGTTTGCATAATAGAGAAGGTCAAGACTTAAATCCTGCACTTATGTCAGATCAGGTTTACAACCCAGAAACCTCTTCTGCACTAATGCACTTGTGTCCCTCCTTTAAAAGTAACAGGCACCTCTTTCTTGTAAAACATAAAAGGTCAATGGGCAGTGTTCCTGCTATTCAAACGGGATTCAAACTGAAGGGATTCAAACCCACCTAGATGGTAGTGAGATTTTGAGAAATCTTTTCATTTTGGCACTGTGCAACTTTGCACAAACAAGTGCAGAACTCATTGGGCTACAGCAGAAGGTGGAATCCCAGTGAGTGTAGACGTCTACTGAAGGAGAGGACACCTACTTTTTGACCCAATCTCCAAGGACTCTTACATTGCTTTGTAATTTGAAAGTGAATGGAGCCATAAGCAGGTCTAGCAGCCAAGAACAAAATCCATCTTTTTAAATTTTATTCACCACTGAAATGTCATTTAAAGTGCTTGGTTTTTTTACTGTCATGCATCTACTTGGTGGAACTCATTGCTTCTTGACATCAGGAGATCCCTATTTTCTTCTTTTTTAAGCCTACATTTAAGACTGATTTGTTTTCGTTGACTTTTAACTGACATTAGCTAATTATTAACTCTGCAGGATAGATTAAATTTTAATTTTAATGTCATTGTAAAACACCATGAGCTGCCTCAGCATGATAAGATGCTATAAAAGTTTAAACTGTTGTTATAAGTTAGCCACCTGTTCAAAACATTAAAAATCTACACGTTTAAATCAATCACATTACACTGAATGCCCCATCAAGGCTAATGTTGATAAATTATACTCTTAGCTCTAGTTGATATAGAGTCATTATTCTCCAGAATAGTAGTATATTGGACTTCATTTTGTACAGTTTTAGTTCAGATTACAGTGTCATTTTTCAAAATCCTAAATACACTCCAATGTGTATTTTCCAATTTGCTGAATTGCTCAGAGATTATCCTGGTTAAACACTACATTTGAGGTTCTGTCTAGTGTATGAGACATACATTTGAGATATACTGTTCCAGAAGGAGTCCCAGAAGTACTGTGAACTGGTAGAAAGGCCTGTCTTCATATACTTCTTGCCAGCTCTGGGCCAGATTAGAAGAATTGGATGAAATGGTGTATAGAAAAAACCCCACACCTTTCTGTCTCAGGAGACAACACATGAATCTGCAGGCTGGAGCAAATGAGATTTCTGTCTTAAGTATGGTATACAGATAGGAAAAAAAAAAGGTTACTCTGGATTTTCTAGCTATAAAACAGGGCTAACATTTTTTCTCTGCCTATCTTGTCTCTTCACAGGATATGTTCACTTGGGTAAATTCCATTTTTTAATGAAAGAAAGAGGATTATTTCTATATCTTCAATTAAGAAAGGCAGCACACTGAGGTTGCATATTTTAATAGATTTTGTTCTGCAGTCAGGGAACTGTTTTTACTACATCTTATTTTTCACATACTCGGAAAAAATTCCTAAGTAAACCAAAAGGCACAAACTTCATCATTTTATTATGACTAAAACAATCTTCAGCATGCTTGAAGCTCTTGGGCCCTAAAGCAATATTCAGCATCCCTGCAGCTGGATGAGTTAATCAACTCACTTATTATTTTCATTTAGATGAATATAAATACTTTTTAACATCACACACAAAAAAGCTATACTGTGTGAGAGAAATGATAGCAGACCCTTCAGTTTATGATCTGTACCCATCTGGAACTGTGCTTTCTGTGTTTGATGTGTGTTTATAGGACACTAAGAATCTGTGCCCTGACAGTGATTACTAGTATCAGTGTTGCTGCTAGATGACAAAGGGACAAGGGACCGTACATAGGTCTTGAGGTTGAGGCATGAATAGGCTCACATCTGTGCTGTTGAAAGCAAGTTTACTCTAGAGCATGCTCCCTGTGCCCACATGCCATAGGTCTTCGCCCTGCACCTCTCAAGTAACTGTGTTGTTCCTGTGAATGCAACATTTAATTACTATTTTGGTGAATTTTCAGTTTAAAGTGCCTCTGAATGCCTCTTTACCTCTGTTGTTTTTCTCCAATATATCTGCACACTGTATTTTTTATGTTAAGTTTTATTTGGATGCAAACTAAAAATTACCTTCTCTTTTAAAGCAGCAATACAGACAAGCAATGGCTGTGAAATGTGTGCTAGTAAAGAAAATTGATATTAAGTTATGGAAGGTAATTTCTGTTAGAGGGACATTTATCCAACTGCCTGAGACAAGTGAGACTGCTCCTGTTCTATGTCCCCAAGTCCGACCAGTTGTGAGGGTGAAGATGTGTTCTCAGCAGGCACAAACACATATACCACGTATATCCATATATACGTGGCCAGCAACACAGCTCACAGACCAACACACGTACTCAGCACCCACACAAACACAGATAGCACGAACACACCAACAGCCTCATCCCGCTCCCCTCTCTGGCTGAGCAGGATGGAGGTCCATTAACGATTATATATATATGTATATGTATAAACATATGTACATATTTAGAGTGTTGATCTGTCTAGCAGCTGGGCTTAGACGCTCAGTCTGTTCAGTAGTTGCCCTTGGATTCCAGTCTCACCAGCTGCTGGCATCTGTATATTCAAGAACCAACACTGCAGCCTATTGCTGGTACAAACTGTTTGCACACACAGTTTGCAAGGACTTTCCTGGTCCCAATAGCCAATCCACTTTTACTGTCTTCCCTAGACAGACAGGTTTGGCCCTTGGAGACTAATCCTCGTACTCTCAGTCATTTCATCTACCTGCTAGCTAGCTTGGCTTGATCCTCACCACTGATCCCACACTCCCTTGCACATCTGCACTTGCTACAGATTCTTCACCACAGATATATGGGCATCTGAGGCTCCGAGTTTGACTCCAGTTTCTACACTTACATCCTCAAAGACAACCCCTGCCCAGAGCCCTCACCCAGGAAAGAATTAGAAAGGAATTTAATAAGATAGGACAAACTGTGCTGGTCAGGCACAGGACATAGCCAGGCAAGTACTGAGTAGCCAACTATTTACACGCGACCAGCCCTTTTTATTCCCTTAACCATGTATTTCCCATACTTATTCCTCTCACAATCATGTAAATGTCCCTCTGCTCCCTCCCTTTCCTCCTTTAAACATCCCATAATAAGCCACGCAGAATTGTTCATCCCGTGCTTCCTGCAACAGTGCCCTAGACCCCCAGGCAACACACCCATTAATATGAATAGTTGTCAAAAGAGCAGCTCTTAATGACTCTTCATGCCTGGATAGCAGGGCTGAGGTTCTGCTGAGACACCTCTGGGAGGGGTCTGGACAGAGTGCTGGATTTTCAGAAGTCCTTATTTTGGGTTCCCCTTTGCTACTGTACATCACAGTGCTCCTCTGATTTCCACAGATGGGTCTTTGATGAGGCGATTGCCCCTCGGAGTAGCCCGCCAGGGTATTATGTAACCTCTCCCTCCTGTAGTTATCTTTCTGAGCTCCTTTGTGGGTAGACAGTTGAGTTGTATCACATAACCTAACAGTTTTAACCCCCTACATTAACTTAGTCCTTACTGAACATCTTACATGTCCAGCTTTCAAAATTTCATTTGATTTAATTGACTAATTTCAGTGTCAAAAATTTAATTGGGAATAACTCGCTTGCTCCTATTCTCTAAAAAGGGAATATAAATGTCTTCCCTACCTATGAAGAAATCTTTAAAATGATAGCCAGGATTAAATTCATTTTTATAACTATGCATTCAAAAATCTATATACTTCTCATCTCTTCAGTATCCAAGGATCATGCTGTCTGAGTAATATGTCATCTCTTTAATATGATTTTCTTGTCTGAGATAGAGTAATTTATGCTCAAGAACTTCTGTAGATGTGATAAGAAATGGCTACTCTCAACTTCCCGCAGAGATTCAAATGCAGTGGCTTGCCCTATGCTCACTGAACATATACCTTGAGCTCGGGTAGGTGCTGGATGCATATCTCTAATATCTGAGCAGAGTGAATATTCTTCCTTTGAATCTGTAGTACCCAGCAGAAATATTTTATCTCCACTCAAACCAATGAAGCATTAGCATCAGTAAAAGTTGACTCTACATTTACCAAACCCTTGTATAATAAGTAACTCTCTATGTCTGCACACATCTTCCATCTATCTTTCAGAAGATGTTTCATCTACCCTACAAGCAGTAGAATTTCAAAGTCTTGCTGGCATCTGGGCTTTTTTGCTAGAGATGTTTGTACTGTTCCTTAATGATTATATTTTATGAAAATTGTTTTTCGCTTTGATAGATACAGCCGTGGTCCTCTATGTAGTGTACCCATTATCTTTAGAAAAGCACTCAGGATTTCAGAAGGTAAAAAGTAGACAAGAAATACATTGGGAAATCGATGGAGAAAAATGATTTGGCAATATCCATAAAAACAAGACTTTGAGATGAGTAAAATATTATGTGTTTTCTATTGACATTCGCAGAACAAGCTGTGCAGAAATGAAAAACTGAAAATAATTACGCACTATGCAGTAAACTTTGGAAGAACTTTTAGAAAACTATCCATTGAGAATGTAAAAAATTTCTAATGTGTCCATGTTGCTAGATGAAATCCTTTTCTTATTTGAGTGGTTTATTGTCTGCTGCTTTTGCAAGAGAACAGAACAAAATACAAACGAACCTGCATTATAAAAAGGGACTAGAAAATTTAAAATTTATATTTGAAGACTAGGGAATGAAAAACAGTTCTTTAGTAAAACTGTGTGTCTATCAGAATGTTTTCTGTTCATTTTTGATAGACGAAAATTCTTGAAATAACACATTATAACTGTATAAATTAAACTGGGAAAATTAAAGTTATTTCAAGGGTCATCTATTCTGGAGTTTATTTAACCTTTTAAAAACCCCTAAGAAACACTAATACAGATAGACAGGCCCTCTAAGTAGTAACTCTCTGCTTGATTAATAAGGAAGATTTTTCCTAAGGGGAATGACTTCTTACCTAAATTGTTGGTGTCTGCAATGTAGGGATTTGCCTCTGATTTACGTGATTAAGCCGTTATTAAACCCCAAGTGAGCTAAGTGATGCAGCGCAGAGAGGGATCCATCTCATTGTACATTTTACTTCTTCAAACGGTCATCATAAATGCGTCTTGGTCTCAGTTCAAATGATGTACATGTAGATATTCAAGACAATATAAGCTATATGCCTGTGGGGTTGCCAAATATGACGTAGTACTTACAGGGAAGGTACAACTGTACACAAAAACCCAAAGCTCTTGTGAAGGTACCTAAAGGTACTCTCGAGCATCTCAAAGAGCACTAGAAACCTGTGATTACGCAGCTTTGAAAAGTCCACTCATTTAATCCTTAGATGCAACCACCTGAGCTGCCCTAGTACACAAGTGCCCTAGTACAAGGTAGTGCCCTACTTTGCCATAATCTCCGTCACGATGTTTGCTAAATCTTTTTTTTTCCTTTATGGTTAAAGAAATAAAATTGTAAATGGGATACATAAAGTAAACATTTCCTCTCTAACCAGAACTGATTAGGACCTCAGCCAGAGTACTCTTTCCAGTTTCAGGCAAGATACTTTGAGGATAAAGGAAAAGTGAAAAACACACAGTGTACAGCAAAAGAAATGCTCTGGTCCATGGGAAATTTATATAAAAGGGATGTTTTGTGAAGAAAAAAAATGAAATTGATAGAAAAACATGAAAATATCTTCTTACTAAAGCATTTTTTCACACACATCCCATTGTGCTTCATGGTCATTGGAAAAGGGATAAACACTTAGTTTTTAATCAAGAAGTTTTAAATTAGAATTTCGATATTTTGAAATTGTAAGATTTTATGCACAAAACCAGCTTCCTGAGGAAGATGATCGAATCTCTTTCACTGTACATTTTGAAGAATAATACTAAAAATGTCCTAACAGATGTTCAAGGTGTTTTTAATTCTAGCCAAATATCTCTCATTTGTTTTTTAAAGAGATGACCAAATGGGTGTTTGGGGTCCTTACAATCCATATTCCTGTAGTTTGTTAAGTGATTACTTGGCTTCAGCCAGCTTGAAACTAAGTTCCTATCTTAAACTAATCCTCTAAACTCACCTGACAGTGAATGGCAAGAGAAAGGTAAATCCTGTGATTCAATCTGCCCAATCAGAGTGACAAAGGTGAACAGTGAGATCCTGATCCAATATAGGGCAAGATTGTGTCCCAGGTGTGTATCTAACCCCAGAAAAAAGGAGTACTATACAAGCAGATGATAGAGATGTAGCCTGTAAATGTCTGTTGATTTTAAAAGTGTTCAGACAATTAGATTAGACTAATTTCTGAAGCTGAGATGAACCTTACATTTTCTCAACAAAGGAACTTGGCAGATCAATATCTTTGATAAATCCTGCTTAGTGAACCTGAAAAAAACCAAACAGATTTCCGAAAAGTTCTGAGAACATACTTTATGGCCATAGGTCACTCATTTATGACACTGACAGGCAGAGTCAGAGAAACTATTTTCACAGAAAACCAGGGCTTTGGGAGTTCTTAATTTGTGAGTATGTTTATAGAATTGAGGATATATGAATTCAGGATAGAAAACTCTTTACATAATTTTTTCATAATGCATACATGTTCTCATCATGACACAATCTTTTCTTAACCTTAGATGCTAGACAATTTCATAATATGAATGCTCTTAGGCTATTGTATCTTATGTTTCAACATTAAAAAATGATAGTTTTAGAGCTATCTTCATTTAGCTTTCTAAAATTTTACTTTTAAATTCAATTTGTATTAATGAAATATAATAAGGTGTAGATTTTGTGTATTTAATGTAGCCTAAATGATCTGAAGTTCAACAGAAAGTGTGTGAGGATACATTTGGTTGAAAAACTAAAATTGACTAATCTGTGTCTGATAATATGCACACTTTACATAATGATAAGCATGAATTTTAGGTAGGATTGTCTCTCTTTCAAAAGTGTCTTTAAAGCAGTACAAGTAATTGGGTTTTTACTACTGTTCTCTTTGCAAGCGTAGCTAACATTTTGAATGTATTTAATCATGCCTACAGTTATCTAGATAGCTCAGAAACCGAGACTAAACTTTAAAAACCCAGGTAGACTATGCTTCCAGGAGTTCCTGTCAAAAAGACAAAGAGAAAACTATTTCTTTTTCTGAATAGTAGAGGCAATTCTCAAGTCAGTTTTTCTAATGCCAGTACAGTGTTTCAAATGATAATGCCTGGAAAAAACCCAGTAACTCTTTGGAATTCATATGAAGCCATTTCAGAGCCAGAGGAAAACTATAAAAATAAACCCATAATTTCTGTTACTTCCTAGTGTAGAGGATGGAAGAAATAACAAATAAACGTTCAGAATATCTGAGATACATTCCAGTTAGCTCTATGACAATTTCTGCCTTTAGAAACAAACAAAAACAGACTTATAAGGGTGGCTGTCCAGTTCCTTTGATTGCACACATAAGATTAAGATTAAATATGAATTTACTGGTACAATGAATTCAATCATGTAATTTAATGGGTTCTCCACTGTTGCTGCCATTAAGTATGTTTATACAAGCAATGACAATCTCTGAGAAGTATTGTTCCTTGCTTTAAGTGAAATCTACCCTAGATATCTACTGCACCTACTGAAGTCTTCGCACTCCAGTAATAGATGTAAAATGCTAGTTCTATATTTATACTCTTTTCTATGAAAAATGTTGTGAACAGCTGCATTTCTGATAAAGAAATTTTGTCAATATGTAATATTCTAGATTTTGAACCCAAGGAGAACACTAAGAGAAAGTCTACGACATGTGAGAAGTATGATTAGTTTAATATTAAACATATGGAAGAAAAATGCATTTCTGCAGCCTAAAGATTAAAGGAATATATAAAAAGGGGGCATTTTACTTAATATTTCATCCTTTGGTGTACATAACTACCTCTGATGCTATTTTAGAGGAAGAACCCCACAAGCTGCAAAAAAGAAATATGAACCAAAGGAATTGGTTCAATTACAGATTTAAATTTGTTGTTTAGAGCAAACAGGAATAAAAACTAACAGAATGTTCTACCTGTGTTTGATCTTCAGATACTGGCTACAGAATCATAATATTCCAATTAAATCTGATGTCTCAAATAGCGTAAATCTGCCTTAGGATACTGCATATATAAGAAAAATGTAGAGGAGGAGGAGTGTATCATCTGTGAGCTGTGATTCTCTAGTGTTATGACTGATAATACAGTGGGATTCCTTCAGAGTGTCTAGATGGAGAGAATATTAATAAATATACGTAGATGATTCCTTGCTTCATGACCAGCTGGTGTCGGTTTATGGGAAGTACTAAATGAACATCAGCAGAAATCTTTTAACTCTAAACATAGGGACTCAAGTGAAAAGGTGATATCAGTAAAGGTTTTACACTCTAACAGCATTCTTGCACAAAGAATTCTTATTCAATAAGAAGCAAACATAAATCCTGAGTCTTGCTCATTTCTCCTAGATTTACTGTGTGAGCTTGCAGGTGGACCTCTGTTTTAAAAACAGACATACACAGATTAAAAAGTACTTTGCATATCAAAAAGACTATTTAATAAAATTCTTGGTGTCCAAGAAAAGAAAATGGCTTTTAGCATTTAATACTTTTATTTAGTAATTTTTTACTTCCTTTCCCTTCTAGCCATCAACATACCGCACCAATTATTTTTAAGGCTGTTTCCCAGTATTTTCATTGTTACTTAGTAACAAAACTTACAGTTTTGTCTTGTCCCCTCCTTAGTTTCTTCAAAAGAAGTGTCAAATAACAGTTTAATGAGTACCCTACTATCTGAGACCTTTGCCTAACCCAAGAGTTGTGTAAAACCAATTAGAAGTGTACATTTTTAAATTAGATGCATTTAAGTGTGACCATCCCTTTCCCTCTAAAAAATAAGACTAATTTTATTTTCAAAACAAGGTTTGAAGAGCCTTTTGATGATATACATGCTGCTAAATTCTTAGTATCTAAAATACCTTTTTTCTTCCACATTTCATATCCTGACCCAAGTGGATTCTCTGATGTATTCACTTCTTAAAGCACACATGTCAAATGTCTAGGCAGAAGATCTTAAAGAATTACTTTTTTTTATCTTTATTTGCTATTATTTGGTTTATTTGGTTGGTTTTTACAAATGAAGCTTTCTGTGAAACATCTGAAAAGACAGAATAGTCAGACTATGTGTTTTAAGGAAGCCAGAATTTTTTCTTTCACCAAACACTGGAGAGGCCCACAGGGTGTTCAGTGTTGTACACTTGGCAGTTCCACTTGAGACCCCAAAATGTATTCTGTTCAGCATCCAGGTAACCACTACAAAACGGCATGTGTCCTCAGTTGTGTCTGTGAGTCACATGTGGGTGTGCTATGGTTCGACTCCAAACTGGCCGCTTAGCCCCCCATACTTGCTCACTCACACTCTGCAGTGGGATGGAGGGGAGAACTGGAAGGGTGAAAGTGAGAAAACTTGTGAGTTGAGATGAAGACAGTTTAATAGGTATTGGAAAAACTGCACATGCAAGCAAAGAAAAGCAAGGAATTCATTCACTATTTCGCATTGGTAGGCAGGTGTTCAACCATCTCCAGGAAATCTTCATGGTTACTTGGGAAGACAAATACCATAACTCTGTATATCCTCCCTTTCTCCTTCCTTCCCCAGTTTTATTGCTGAACATGACACCATATGGTCCAGGATATGCCTTTGGTCAGCAGGAATCAGCTGTGCCAGCTGCGTTTATCCCCAGCTTCTTGTGAACCCCTAGCCTAATCGCTGGTGGGAATGTGTGAGAAACAAGGCCTTAAAACTGTGCAAGTAAAACTGCGCAAGGACTGCTTAGCAATAGCTAAAACATCCTTGTACTATCAACGCTGTTTTCATCACAAATCCAGAGCACAGCCTCATAGAAACTACTATTAAAAAAAATTAACCCTATCTCGGGCAAACTGAGTACAAGATGTCAAATATGAATATCTCAAACGACAATAGATGGCTGTGGGTAGTCAATTGAATGAACCCATCTGAAAAGACAGGCTGTAATAAAAGAAGATAGTACAGCATGAGCCAAAAAATAATGATATTTCAACTCACTTTTATAATAAAAATATTCTTTATGAGAGGAGTTTCGAACAAAAGGAAAGGCTTTTCCTCCCCTCAATATCCTTTCATTGGTGCAATATACTACATAATCTTATGCTACCATATCTCAATTCCCTTCTAACAGAACATATAACCTGCAGCTATTTGTAACACTGATACTTGAAGATCCTTCTTAAAAGAGAGAAGGGAAATTAGGCTAGGTGAAAGAATTTGGTAAAATTCAAGTGATCCCTCTGTTTTGCAAAGACATTCCTCCATAATAAATTCAGGGACTTGCATCTCAATGGTCCAACTCTATTATGTATCATGTTGTGATCTAAACCAAAGAACCCATCACCAGCCTGGTCTTGAAGTTTCAGAACACCCAAATAAGTACCATTTATTTTTAAAAGAAATTAATAGTAAGCCTCTTGTTCCATGGGAGTTGGGCAATTTAAGAAAACAACCAAACACACACCTCAGAAGAGTTGGTTATAAATCTCCTCTTGAACTGTATCTGTAAGAACAAACTGTTTGCAGTCCTGAACCTCAGCAATGAGGGTAACAGAGGACACCTAAGCTAAATTTGCACTTGGAAGTGCAACTATTAAAACAAATAGTTCTGCATTTCATGAGAAAAAAAATAATCTTGGCAGTTACTGAGTTCTTCGGAACATGAAGTTAAAGGTCGGTATTAGTAATAGTGAGGCAGCTAATACTTTAAGTGCTAGTAAGTGGCCATAATGCACTTCAGTACACATAAAATAACCTCATGCATTCCATACAGGTATAATCAGCAGGTCCATTAAGTGGCATAATAAATATAACCATAAAACAAACAGAAGAACATCAGCTCTTTAATGATATCAAACAACAATCAAATCTTTAGGTCAAAATCATTGTCCATGTAATAAGACAAAGCGTCCTCTTTAATCAAAGTCATTTTCCATGTTATCTGTTCTCCAGAGCAGAACCCTGCACTCATACAGGGAGAAATGTGATTTGCTCCCAGTCTTTTGAAAGAGATGTGATTTGTTCCCAATCTTATCTTCTTTCTTAGAATTATTTCCAAGAATGTCTCCTAAAATGAAAATATTTCCTTTTTAAGTAGTAAGAAGTTGGTTGACCTGAATACTTGTCCTGCCTTTCAGAATATATCCCAGGTTCAACACCAATAAAATGTTCAATCTTAGATCTGATAACAGGTTGGGATTCCACCTCTGTCCTCCAACAATAACATCTGGTGGGCTTTTTTAGCAGTAAGTTCCAGACTAGCCTCAGGACTGGAAAGTGTAGACTGTTATGCTCTCCTGCTTTTCTAATAAGAGATCCTTTGCCTACACTTCTGCTTAACTAGGAACAACGTCAGCATCAATAATTTTCCTTAGTCTTGATAATTATTGCTATTTGCAAGTTACCTCACATCTGTCATTATGTTACAGTGTAAGTTTTTCTTTAAAAAAAAAGAAACAAACAAACCAAAACCCCTCCAAGAGTGCTCCTCCACTTAAAGGAATATACCTTTTATTTCTCAGGTTCACTACATCAGAACACTGTTAGACTCATTCCTCTTCCATATTGCAAGTTTCACTTTTTATTATTGTGTTCAAGGCAGAGAATAAATGTTTTTTTCTAAGCTACTCACACGCCCTACTGCATGTGTCTGGACTCACATCCAGTCAGATATGTAACTTACTCCTACATGACAGCTTTTTATTTCAGATAGTCCTAGAAAAGTAAATATTTTAATATTTAATACTGAAGTCAATAAAAAGTAATTGAACTGTAAATTGCAATTGAGATGGATATATGTATTTTGCTTAGTGTAACTCACATTTGTGTTGTGTTATGAAATATATTTTGTACACTCTCCTAAATCATAAATGGTTTTTAATATCAATTATTTTTAAATAAGTACATTTTATATTAAACATCACACCCTCTATGCTCAGAATATCTAAAAGAACCTGGTCAGACAGTACTGGACTCTGATGCTAACAGGCTTTCTGTCTATAAGACTTCATAAGAGGTAGTCTAAATTAAACCTTAGTGCATATAGTGTCAACTTCTGCTTCTCAGGGCTAATAGTTTTACCCTACACATCCAACCTCATAATATATGATGATGTATTTAGCTTATATATTTAATGATTCTTATACAATTTATTTTCCATAAATTTCTTAGCTCTTTACTTGATCCCAGGTAAACACTAAGTATCCAAATGAGAACTGCACTTGCTCTAGAAAAAGAAACTAATTCTAATCGTAATATAAAAACTGTGGCATGTTCCAGTCTACAGCTATGGCTATCAGGCAAAGAAAGTATACTTTCTCTAAAAACTGTGACTATGGGATGTTCTGTGTCCCAGGTACTTTCAGTCCCTGCAGAGTTCTCGTAGTAAGCCTGCTGAGATTCTGTAGTGAAACTTGGAAAGCAAGCAAATCTGGTCATGAGGTCACCCACGGTGTGTACTGAAACTTATGCAAATATTCTTAACCAATGAAGTATGTATTAATGCAAGCATCTGCTTCTACAAACTCCCTTGAGGCATCTAGGGCTTACTGTATATTGTAATCTCCTTAGAAGAGTGAATATGTACAGCTTTTTGACCTGCAGTGCTCCTAGCACACGTCAGGGAGCCACAGACGTGTTTCAATAACGATCACACAACCTTCTACGTCTGCATGCACAAACAAGGTTAAAAAGAAAACTTGTTTAGTTATTTGTTGACAACTCTAAGGTCACGGTAGGTATTGTCGTCTTAGTCCTGTGATATCAAGCCTAAAAGTCACTCTTAATGTTAATGGTAAATACAAACTATTACTATATGTGAATGACTTCTAAAATTTAAAGCAAATGCTGTAAATCCCAAATGGCCACTTCACCCAAAAAGTGGAATTCAAATCTTTCAGAGATCACATCTTTTAATAATTGTATATTATGTGTTTTTAAGAAATTATTTAGCACTAGTGGTGAAAATGTAAGATCAGAGTATTTAAATCTAAGAACCTACAGATCATGAACTATAGTTTACTTAAGCATTTAAATAATTGTAAGCCGCAGACATAAATGTTGACCAAACTTCTTACTATTTGATTCAATGTTTTGAATTAAATTTAAGTGAGTCTCAACAAAACAAAATACAAAGCTAAAGTATTTTAAGGACTAATACATATTCAGAGAATGAAAAGGAACCAAAATCAGCATGAGTCAGATCCTCTTGTTTGCTTGTTTCATCCCTAAAAAGGTTAAAGGCAGCAGCAGAATTAGTAGGTGGAAGCAGGCTGGAGTGTATCCCAGGTTCCCAGATTAAGAGACGCGAAGGTGAATGGACAACACCTGTTCTGTATTGTAAGGTTGAATTTATGTTTTGTGTAATAGGAACGATGACTCAAACTCAGAAGTTACGAAAGAGCAGAATCTTGTGTTGATCCTATGAAGATCCAAGACTTCTCTGGGAATTCAGGGACTATGGTCTCTTATTTCCCCGTTCAGTGTTCAGGATTAGAATTTAATGGAAAACTATATATGCCAAGGAAAAAATCAAGACAGAATTTTCCTAACCCAAACCAATGGTTTTCAATTAATTCAGGTCTTTTATAGATATCTCTTTTTTATACTGCTCGGGCACACCAGTAAGTCTGGTTTCTCTTGTATGTGGTGAATGAAGTGAGAATATGGGCAACCATTTCAGCCTTTTGATTACAGAGAATGTAATTAATCTCATCTAAATTTAAATTATGCACACTACCTGAACTAGTAACCTATATGTATCTGAACTAGCAATCCCACTTTCATAAGGTCAGAATAAAGGGCACAATTTTAAGGCCAAGTTGTTTCATGGAATCTCTTAAAGTGCCTTTTTTTTTCCTTTGTTTATAAAAGGATCTCGGGGCCGCTAGGTCTGATGCCACTGTCTGTATTTGGTCAGATTAGCTTCAAACAATGTACATGGTAGATTTTACACATCTGCAATAATAAGTTTTGAAGATGCTATTAGGAACCGCACTTAAAAACTGTTACTTTTGGGTTCCTGTTTTCAACAATAATGACAGTTCCTTGATCTACACAGATGGATAAATATACAGAGGATATTTGGGATATAGAATGGGCTTAGACCTCTAAATGATAACCTTTTCATTATTGTCAATTTGCCATAAACAGGCTGAGTGTATTGAGTACAAGATGATGTAAATAATCTGGAAGGACATACATTCATAATAAATATGTTTTTGCTGTCCACAAAGCAGATAATGTAGTTTAGATTTACTTTTATATGAGTGGTGTTCCAAGATGACATTAGTATTATGTGCAAGGTTTTCAGTCTTTTCTGATAGAATCGAAAGGGGAAATAACTTCTTTACAAAAATCTTTTTTCTGTGAAGTACTGTGAAATACTTCTTGAATACATGTGAAATACTCCTTGAAAAAATTATTCAGTTAAGTATTTGATATGACAGAGGAAACTTTAGATGAAATGACAGTGACTTTTTATTAGATATAAATAGACATGAGTAAACTAATGATGTTGGATATCTACTTCTGATATGTTCCAATGAACACAGCTGGAATAGAACTGTGTATTCATAATATTTTCAAAGCCATTGATGAATCCTGTAGAGGATGGTCCAGCTCCAAGTAAAAGCAAGCATCTGATATATCAATGTAATGCTTGCTCACAGCTCACAGATGATACACTCCTCCTCCTCTACATTTTTCTTATATATGCAGTACTCTAAGGCAGATTTATGCTATTTGAGACATCAGATTTAATTGGACTATTATGATTCCGTAGCAAGCATTGATATATCAATCAAACTGTACAGAATGAGAGAAGTTTACATTATTTTGAACTGAAATTCTAGCTTCTTTGCATTTCATGGAATTTTTTTTTTTGATTGCTGATCTCACTTGGGTAACAATACCACATTTTATATTGTGCATAAGCATACAATGGATGTTCCTTTTTCTAGTTGAGCTGCAACAAATTTTATGTTTAAGAAGGCTCTTCTAGTTCTATTTGTATTCCTTGCAAACCAAATGACAGACTCCAGCTTTGAAGGTATTCCCAAGTTTTATCAGTTCTAACCAAGAAGAAATCAGACTCACTAATATTCCAACTGAGCTCAGTCTTATTTCAAACTTTCTGGTTAATATTGCTGTCAGAAAAAGAAACAAGATTTTAAGAGTCATTTAACACTTATGACTGATATCATAGAACCAGAATATTCCTATCAAAAAGATTATCACGGCCTTGATTTATGATTTTCATTTGTACGGTCTCAATGAGAGTAATGAATTAAACTGCGATTTGAAATTCAATAACTTTGAATCTTTTCAGAAGATTTGCTAAGAAGAGAAATATTTCTGTGTTAAAGGCCAAACATCTTAGCCCTTATCTTCTCCTAATGTGTCTTATCCTATCCCATCCCATTCTGTCCCATCCTATCCATCTCAAGGCAGCTAGAAATTGGAAGACTTAGAGAAACACCCAGGAAGTACTTTTCATAATTACGAGTCATGGAATCAACAACCTTACTGTATTCTAGACATTTTTTTACAAATTTCATGACAGATACATATAAGTATTTTGAAGCATATTCCAAGAAAATAGACCTAGATTTTAACTTTTGCATCACTGATGGTGTTTCATATTTCAGCCTTCATTTTATTGAAAGATGTTTTGACAGTGGCCTACGATTATCACTTTTCATTTTGTCTCTGTGCACTTGATTTACCTGGAGAGATCACCAGCCACTTTTTGGTGTCGACCAGAATTTCAAAGGGTATATATACACATCTAGATTAAAGGATATTGTGGATGAATCCCTAGCCTGTTAATGATCTAGAAGAAATATCCAAACTGCATAATCATACGATAAAAATCAAAGAACTTAGACCTAATATAAACAATCATTTCCTCACTACCTTGCTCTTTATAATAATATATAATATTTTGTATTTTTTAACTTGTCTCATATCAATATTTAATAGTAATTGAATTCAATCTCATAGACTACCTTTGTTTTTCTAAAGTAAAAGATAATTAATTTAAATGGACCAACTTCAAATGATAAAATACGCCCACTTATAGAGTAGAACAGAGACACTTTTTATAGATTATAATCTCACAGAAAATTTAGTAGAGGATATGAGGAATGCAAGCACTGTGAAATGTCAGAAAACTCTGGATATAGAATATAAGTTACTGTGACAATTTTACTAAAGGTTTTATTCTCTAAAACAAAATCCTATTTTTTAAATGAGTTTACAGACCCTTAAGGCCAGAATTAACTATTCAAATAATGTTATTGCACTTGCGGCATAAAATAGGTCATAGATCTTTAGGTCTGATGTTTCTATCATGTCCACACTGATTTAGCTAAACTACCACTCAGGAAGGCTTCAGACATCTGAGCTTAATACAGAAATACTGAATTCTAATGCAACAAACTTATCTCTAATTTAACTGAGTTTTTCAACCTGATGTTCCTCATTCTAGCTTAAATATGTCTAGTTTCAGCTTCTGACCACCCGACCTCATTGCCAGCACATGAATAAGATTTAGAACTACTAGTTTCAGAAAATATATCATAGAAACAATTAATGAGCAAATTCATGTAACATTTTTTGACCAATTATGATGAAAGAGATAAATACACTAAGAAGGTGTTTTTTCCCATCCTAAAATTAATGTCAAAGGATATCACATTTTCACTAAATAGACTCTAGGTCAGATGCTTAATTTTAAAAGCATAAAGATTAGTGAGACAATTGAAAATGGACTACTGGAATATTTAAGATGTTTCAGAAATATCTGCACTATTATTCAGATCATATTTGAACTCTTACAAAATAAACTTTTATTATTGATCAGTGTCTTTAGAGTGCTGACATAAACACTGAAGATCCTAGTAATGAGCTTATTACCATGCTATATTTATAAGAACACCACCTGTTTTCACTCTGTATTTGTTTGCGTCAAAATATCAGTTTACAGGCTTAGCCACTGTATCTTGTTTGGATCCCGTTTCCCCATTACTATTTAAAAAAGATTTTTGTAAGTGACTTAATCCAAGGGGTTCACTAGTCAAAAAGTAAGAAAAGATGTTGCCTAACAAATTAATCTCCTCCTGCAACAATGGGAGAAGAGATCTCTCAAATAAAACCACAAACAGAAGTTAATCAGCTCTGTTAAGCTTGTGACATTTGAAATGGTTTCAGCCTAAGGTAGTGACATTGCCATGTACTGGACAGGACTGCTCTGGATAACTGGTATGCAGTGCTGTCAAACTGAAGCAGAAGAAAATCTGGCATTAAGACTACTGCTGCAAGGGAGTAGTTTCGATGGTAGAGTTAAGGCCCTTGTTCAGATGCGTTGGACTTACCAAATGCCATTAACTTAGAGGAAGACTTCTGCCTCTTCATCCAGCCTTCTTTTAGTCTCCCTGTGCTGATATTCATCAGCTCTTTCTAGCATATTTACTTTTCATTAGACTGTCCAAATGAAAAAGAAAAAAGGCTACTGATTCTTCAGTGATGTTCTCTCTTTACTCCCAGCATATGAAATTCACCACTGAACTTAACTGAACTCGTTTCTAGTTTTCAATGACATAATATGTTTTCAAGCTATAGCAATCAGATATGTTAATCAAAGATAAATTTAAAATTGCACAATTAAATAGAAAGTGAATAAGTCCAGATCTGTGAAGGAACTTTAAGAACTTAACTACAGACACACAGAAGACTATGTGATTATTAATATATGTTATTGACTTCGATATCAAGTACCAGTCACATATGTAAATAATCATAAGCACTTGAGTAAGACATAAGACTGAAACATAAATATTCCCATAAACTGTGGAATCATGTTCCAAAACCTCAAAATAATATCTGTTTGTAACTTGGTTTTGAAACACAAAGTCCTAATTCAACATTCAAAGTACCTCTGGAAGAATGACTGTGCTGCTCTCTGTGCTAATGCAACTTAGTGTTTGCTAGTCCAATGATTAAGTGGCTTGAACTCTGATAGAGCAATGAAATGTTCATATTCTGTGTCTTTAGTAACATATATGTCTATGTAGATACCTGAATATTTTATGTAATGATTGTATCCATATATATATAGACATGGACTTCACTTTATAGTGCAAATATTATGTACATTGAAATTTTTGTTGCTAAATATACTCAATTACCTCTTACTCTTTTTGCTTCTCCAACTTCTTAGCAAGTGGGATTTCTGTGCAGATGTGTTCTAAAGTGAACAAATATCATAAAGGTGAGACATTCTTCATCTTAGAAGAATTGGTAGGATTTCAACAGATTTCGACAAGATAAGAATAATGGCTTCAAAATTCTTGTTGTTCTCTACTAGAGGTAACTGCAGATGTGTGATTCTTTATAATGATATTCTGCAGGAGAAGTAGGATTCATAAAGCTAGTCATTGGCTGGCTGTAAATATAATGGCTTCTGTTCACTCTGATGTTTAATTTGAATGGGTTGCTGCAAAGCACACTTGTAGAGAAGAGAAAACAACATGTATTGTTTGCTTGAAAATCAGCAAGGTACCACCAAAAGGTAAAATCCCTTAGAATGATATAATGTGCAGTTTCCTACCATGAATATTATAAAAAATGTCATAGGATAACTTTTCAAGTTTAGTAAACAGAAATTTAAAAATATAAGAAGTTAAGGAGTCCATATGTTCAGTTCTTGCCAAGTAGATCTAAGCAAAATTGAATTTTCAATTGCATATTTGTAGTTCATCATTAAGATACACTTGTTCAGATGGGTACTAATGATGTTCAAACAATTTTATATTTGTCTTCACTGAAATTCAATCCAGAAAACACACAAAAAATACCCACAAAGAATCTTTATATGCATACTTTCACACACATGGGAAAACTTGATTGACGTCCCCTTAAAATTAAGATCTAAAAGAGTCTGTGGACATGAATGTTCATGTCCTTACACATTTAATGTATTTATCTTTTAAAATTTATTCTCTTCGGTTTGAAGTTCTCCCTTATTTTTCTCGTTTTTCCTCAAATGAAAAAACACATATATTGCCAAACCCATTCTCTTTCCTTTCGTCAAGTATTTACATATCATTTTCTCTCTGTTTTCCTTTCAGTGTAAAGAGAAAATAAAAACATCACTATCAAAATGTTTCAGTTTCTCAAAGCAAAATATTTAGACTCCACACTAAAATTCTGTCAGAAAATTTAGCTGAAACTGACACATTTTTGTAGATGTTAAAATTTCATCTAAATTGCTTTTTTGACAGAAAGCTGCTTGGTTCAGAAAAAATATCCACCATGTCTAGTGTTTCCCAATAGCTTGTATTTGTTTCCCTGTATATCCAGGACAGCATTGGAAATGGAGATCAAGCTATACAATTACCTCTCCTCAGGGATGTCCTTTTCTCACTACTAAATTTGCTTTTCTCTTGATTGTTTTTTTTTCCAAGCTCATAAATCTTTTATTTTGGTTTACACTGTCCCTCACTGCAGCAGAGTGGTAGAAAGAACTCCGTTGCAATCCATTGTTTATGGCGTTTTGAACCCAGCATAAGAGTTTTTTCATGCTGAAAAAAACCCCAAACAACCAAAACGAAACCCTGAGCAACCCGTATAGACATACCTAATTTTATTTTATCTATCAGCAGATCATAAGCAGCTCTTCAGTTTGATGTGTAGTAGCATTGAATCAACAGTGCTTCTTATGTAGTCAATAGCAAATGCAATGAGATTTTCCTTATTTTTTTAAAAAAATTGATTCCTCCAGTGACACTAATTCATTTTAATTAATTTCTATTAATTAAACCGGATGGGCATCTCTATGTAAATCTATATTGGTAACTGAAGTCACAATTACATGGGATGCAGAGATAGTTGATCATCTGTGCCATTTATATGTTAGATGTGTGCCTGTACTTATTTTAGCTTAGGACAGTTCATTCTCTTCCAAATTATTCACAGGATGGTTGCGGTTGGTTCCCACGGGAACAGGATGTGGCTATTCAACCTCTCTGTCCCATCTTCTGTTTTGGAAGCAAAAAGATTTCAAAAGTTTGGCATATCCAACCACACTATGTCAGTTGGAGTTAGTGTTGAAAAACTGTCCCTGGCACTGTTTAGTTGATTATTAACCTCTGAATCAATCTCCTAGGAAAGCCAGACACTTATTCTTTGATATTTCAGAGACTTAATTAGATATCTTAGTTCATCTGCTGTGATGTTTGTAATTAATTATTTTCAAGCCTGCTCAGAGCCAGTCACTGAAACAGCATCAGGGTGTTCTTACAAAGAGGCAGTGGCATAAGTAAATAGGTAACAGGTTAGTGAACCCATTCATCACAACAAGGTAAAGCAGAGAAAGGAAAAGTAGCCCAGGGGAAATGTTGACCTACTAGAAGAAATACTATTTTGAACAAGAAATCGTGAGCAGTATACCCTGATTTTACTTTTTGTTTATTTTTTCAGAGGTATTTGCACTTCTAGAGCCGAAGTTTGGAATATCTATTTTTGTAGACAACCGTATTCAGTAGAAGTAGTAAAAAATACAGTTGCTAAATTAGTCCTATTTCTGCAATATTGACTTTTTACCTTAAAAGAGAGAGGAAAAAAATCAATATAAAAAAATCACAGTGAGCACTGGCACATTTTCTCAGCCTTTGTTTTTTTTCTGGAATATGACTAAGTTATAGATAGATGCACAGCAAACAGATCATTCTGGATCTATGTAATAATATTTGAAAAGTCAAAATACAGACGAACAGCATGTTTCATCATAACACAAAAGAATACTTCATTGGTAACCTTTAAAGCAGAAAATTGATAGTAGTTCATAAAATAACTTAAAGAATACTTTTTAAGGTATACTACATTCTAAGTTGAATTCCAGCTAGTGCTTCTAGTACCCATATGAGCCCATGGAAGAGATCTGCATCACCCCAAGCAAGAAGAATTTAATTCCTAGATTTCGCAATAGTTTCACCTCATATATTAAACTCACTGTAATCCATACTCTTCAGTTTGGTTAAGTATTATTCATGTTGCCTAAAGTTTTTTATAAATATTTTATAAATATTTTATTTTTCCTCTGTCTTTTTCCTCTGTCTTGGAAATATTTACTATCTTGCTTTTTATTATCAAGTACTACGAACAGTTTTAAGCAAATAAATATGCTAACAGCTGGCATATATAAACATGAATATACTTCTTCATGGAATTGAGTCCCCAATTCTTACCCATATATCAAAATTCTCAGGGTCACTAGCACCAAGGAAACACTGTAATTTTAGGATGCAAAACTGGTATTTACCGCAATGTTTAAAATATAATCTGAATATTTAAATTATTTCCTTTATATTAAAAAGATGAAACAAATATAATTTCCCTTTTTTCGTCTATCAAAAAAACCATAGTTTTCAATACAGCTGGTTCCTATCCTTGGGATCTCAGCTACCCTGCATATACTGTAAGAAATGCATGGGCATGTTCTAATGAAAAAGTAGGTGGAAAATTCATATAATTATCATGTATACTACATCTGTGCTAACTGCTTAAAGACCTTTAATGAAGAGAAACACACACTTTAGTCTCAAAATGGGATGAATTGCATCTAGAGGGATTTATTTCTCTATGGTGATTACAAAAATGACCTCAATAACACCTCCAATGTGGATGCCTATACAATAGATGGCAAGTGTTATGTTCAGTGAAACCCATCTGGGAGATAAGACAGAAATATATGTCCAAAGTAAAGATGAAAACTTCTACAAAAATCTTCATCTATAGAAAATTTAACCATTCTACATTTAGTGCAATATGAAGTAGAAATACGGTTATCCAACTTTGAAATCACTATGGATAATTAACTACTACAATGTTGGTATATAAAAATGTGTCTGGAATGGGCTGAGAAAAAATATTTAGTGTGTTCCACTATTATCTACATTATGCTGTAATTTTAATTTTGTGCATCATGTAATGAGGAAGATATAAAGGAAAACTGATTATAATCATATCTTTAGAAGTCAATCTTCTAAGCTGGTTGAGGCAGAGAAAAACCTGAATGGAGACTACTACACAAAGTCCAGGCAATACTAATTACATCCAATATCTTCCTCTCCCTCCTTCCATTCTATTGATAATCAATATGTCTAGGACATACGTCTGGAATTCAACAAGGAATTACATCTGTTAAAGAATGTCTTACAAATTAAGATTATTGCTGGTGTATATACCGCTGAATAAGAACAGATGTGTTTATCTTGGTGTTTTAAGTTTTAAGTAAAGATAGACTTTCCTTCCTTTGAGAATTCACCTGCCTGAATCTCATCTTAGCTGAAATTATCTTTCTATGTCATAGATGTATGAGTCTTAAAGATGGTATTTTCAATTGGAAATATCTTAGGAGAAACAGATTTTATGTTGTTGCATGAAAAACCCATGGTTGCTTCTGTGCTGAATTTTAATATGACGAAATTTGTTGCATAAATATATGAAAGGTACATGAAATGTCAGTCCTTTCCATATGTAAATCCTACCCACTTTCCCTATTTTGTTCACATATGGTTAAGATTTATATGAGCCAAAAAAGGAACGCAATTAACATCTTGTTGAAAATCACAGTACCTAGCATTCAACAACACTAGTGTGATGGGTTTCCCAGATAAAAAGCGAATATAATTTCTGCAGAAAATCAGATAAATAAACCATATGCGGCTTAAAAATTGCATCAGTTACAAAGTCCTGTTGAAAAGTGTAGCTTTCATCAATTACTAGCTGTTTTCACCATTGTGCTTAATTTTGCACTAAACATGATTTCAAAGGTGAACTATCCACAAATCTTTAAATACTATATTGTCTTGCTTCAAGTTAATTGTCGATTTTTCAGTTTGAATCTATATTACTCAGTGAATAATTTCTTGATATTTATATGCCTTAGTTTAGCTTCCAGTTTACATTCCAGTCAGTGAAAGCAGCTCCAACATACATGCAATTCTCAAATTAAATTAGGTAATATGAGTCATGACAGTCCAAGAACACTTTTTTAGTGCATATGAATATTTTTGTTTGCTCCAAAAGGAAAAAAGAAAAAAAATGAATGAGGTGAAAAGAAGACAAAAAGGAAAAAAATCAAAGAACCAGGTTGAAATAGGTTGCCATCATGGACATGACTTACTTTTATGTTTGTGGAAAACATGAGCTAAAGACAGGGTGGATAATTTACAGATTCTTTTTTAGTGGTTTTTTGCACAACAAAGATTATGAGAATCTCACAATGAAAATAATGAAAGTTTAGAATCTTGTTATACTGAGAGTCTTACTGTATGCTTTATTTGAGCATTCTCTTGGTCTCATGCTCATTAATATCAGAATAATTTCAATTTATTGACCCTTGCACTTCTCTTGATTTTAGGCTTATTTTCAGTTGGTGATTCACTTGGTTTGTGCTGTTGTCGTTAAAACTTAACGTCAGTAAATTACAATGGTGTCATTATGATTTTTCATTGTAATCCAGAAGTTTTCTACTAGCTTTATCTTATTCTACCCTAGAATAGCTAAAGCTTAAATAATAGTTGATCATAAATACAACTTCTCTAGCCTGTGTGTGTGTTGTAACTGCTTATCTATCAGGCTCCTGGATCACATTTTTTACTTATGCCTGTAACTAGCATATTCAAGGGATGTTTAGGCCTTATATGAAGCTTTTCTCAATTCGGACAACCTGCTGTGTCAGTTCACATCTTTTGATAGAAAGGATATGCTTTTATAGCTAACTGTAAACAACAATCTTCCTGCTTTCTTCAAGACTGCTTTCCAAGACCCTTACTGTTTATCTCTGTCCCCCCTCTCCTTTTTTCCATTCGTTGTTTCTGCTTCCCACCTTAAATTTATATTTGAAGCTTTATTGTCAGGGACCATTTTTTCCCTGCTTATACAGCACTCACCTGGTGTCCTCTCATTATTAGAGCTTTCAGGCACTTAGAGATAATGTCTCATTTTAGTTGCCAGCGGAACAATTTATGTGGCAAATATCATTTTTAGACACTGCATAACAAGAGGACTTCTCAGTTACATTTTGTTCTTCTAGCTTATTATTAATGAGCAATTATTCACTTCCTATAGGATACGAAAGATAGAATGTTCATGCAGCAGATATAAATTAAAATTTCAAAACATCTAATACGTAGAGAAGTCTGTCTTTACAGAAACTTTAACACCTTTGTGAGTTGTAAAATTCTGGAGGGGTTTTTTGTATTTTATATGTTTACTTTTAGTAAATTGTTTACACACCTATCAAGTTTTTGGCCAAACTCCGTTCTGACTTCTTCAGTCCTGAAAAAAAACAGCTGCTTGAGTCTAAAGTAATTGGTTTTGTATCCCTCATGATAAGGTTAAGCCTTGTCCAGTTGAAGAACTGATACTTTTTTTTTTGTAAATAATATTTCCTCACACAGAAAAAATCAGTATTGAATGCCCCACTTATAGAATTTATTCTGTTTTGTCCTCAGCTGACATTAGCACTGTTTCCTTATTTGCATTTTTTCCCCAGAAATATACCTAGAACGGACAGTCTAGATTCATGGTTTATATTCTGAATTTTTCATATAGAGAGACCAGACCTTTAGATTTCATGTGCTGCATAAAAAAACTAACATTAGATATGTTTGTGTCCTTTAAATTTTGTTTTTCCTGCATATCCCTCAGTCTTCATTGATATGACATTCTCATTCTCTGAATATGATAGTAAATATGATTCCCTGAATGAAAATGCCTTTTATTGTTATCAGGACTTCAAGTTTAATGCAGGAAGAAATTCGAAGTTTAATGTATCTTTGGTCAATTCCTTCCCCATTCAGGTGCTTTTATTTCCGTTATATCACTAAGAAGTTAGAGACCTGCTGAGCCACTTGGATCCTCATAAATCT
Organism: Neomorphus geoffroyi; assembly: GCA_033558235.1. Lineage (NCBI taxonomy): Eukaryota > Metazoa > Chordata > Aves > Cuculiformes > Neomorphidae > Neomorphus > Neomorphus geoffroyi. The sequence goes on from JAUMJM010000005.1 coordinate 1,690,228, forward strand.
ATGGGGCCAGATGGGATCCATCCTAGGGTGATGAGAGAGCTGGTGGATGAGCTTGCCAAGCCGCTTTCCATCATTTATCAACAGTCATGGCTCACTGGAGAGGTCCTGGATGACTGGAAGTTGGCCAATGTGACGCCCATCCACAAGAAGGGCCATAGGGACGATCCAGGTAATTACAGACCTGTCAGCCTGACCTCGGTTCCAGGTAAAATTATGGAGCGCATAATCCTGGTTGTAAACATGCGGCACCTGCAGAATGAGCGAGAGATCAGACCCAGCCAGCATGGATTTAGGAGAGGCAGGTCCTGCTTGACCAACCAGATCTCCTTTTACAACCGTGTGACTCGCCTGCTGGATGAGAGGAAGGCTGTGGATGTGGTGTTCCTGGACTTCAGCAAGGCCTTTGACATTGTCTCCCACATCAGACTCCTGGAGAAGTTGGCAGCCCGCGGCTTGGACGGGAATGTTCTGTGCTGGGTTAGGAACTGGTTGGATGGCCGAGCACAGAGAGTGACAGTGAATGGTGTCACATCCAGTTGGTGGCCGTTCAATAGTGATGTTCCCCAGGGTTCAGTGCTGGGCCCAGTCCTGTTTAATATCTTCATTGATGATCTGGATGCGGGGATCCAGTCCATCATCAGCAAGTTCGCAGATGACACCAAGCTGGGAGGAAGTGTCGATCTGCTGGAGGGTAGGAGGGCCCTACAGAGGGACCTTGACAGGCTGGAGAGATGGGCTGACTCCAAGAGCATGAGGTTTAACAAGTCCAAATGCCAGGTTCAACACTTTGGACACAACAACCCGATGCAGAGCTACAAGCTGGGGACAGAGTGGCTGGAGAGCAGCCAGGTGGAGAGGGACTTGGGAGTGCTGGTGGACAGGAAACTCAACATGAGCCAGCAGTGTGCTCAAGTGGCCAAGAGGGCCAATGGTGTTTCGACCTGCATCGGGAATAGTGTGGCCAGCAGGACTAGAGAGGTCATCATCCCCTTATACTCGGCACTGGTCAGGCCGCACCTTGAGTGCTGTGTCCAGTTCTGGGCCCCTCAGTTTAAGAAAGATGTTGAGATGCTGGAGTGTGTCCAGAGGAGAGCGATGAGGATGGTGAAGGGGCTGGAGCACAAGCCCTATGAAGAGCGACTGAGGGAGCTGGGGTTGTTTAGCCTGAAGAAGAGGAGGCTCAGGGGAGACCTTATAGCTCTCTACAACTACCTAAAGGGAGGTTGTAGTGAGGTAGGAGTTGGTCTCTTCTCTCAGGTGAGCGGCGACAGAACAAGAGGACACGGTCTCAAGCTTCGCCAGGGGAGGTTTAGGTTTGACATTAGGAAGAAGTTCTTCACTGAAAGGGTGATTGGCCATTGGAATGCACTGCCCCAGGAGGCGGTGGAGTCCCCGTCCCTGGAGGTGTTTAAAGAGAGACTGGATGAGGCTCTTAGTGCCGTGGTGTAGTTGACAAGTAGGAGTAGGTGTAGATGTTGGGTCATAGGTTGGACTCGATGATCTCAAAGGTCTTTTCCAATCTTATGATACTGTGATACTGCGATACTGTGAGTACCCAGAAATGGATTTTAACCATCAGCAAAATTTTCAAGCATAACCAAAAGAAACTACATATAGCTAATAATGAAACTGAGAAAAAGAATGTAAAACATAATTTTTCTTTGTGTTTTATGATTATGGAAATTTCTAAATATTCTTTTAAATCTTACTGTCTATTAGTGTTCTTCTTTAGTAGGAAGACAGGTACAGTTGGACTCGATGATCTCAGAGGTCTCTTCCAACCTTATGATTCTATGACTGTATGATTCTATGATCTGTCTAGGTCTACTTCTCTTCAAATGCAAAACCAGTATTTCAGGCATTTGAAAACTGTTAAAAGTTGACTAGCTGCTTAGTAGTTGTAAATGATGAATGAGGAGGAATTGCATTTGATTAAGAATTTTTTTCCTAAAAATAAAGCCTGTTTCCTTACTACATGCATTTTTCACAAGTCTTTCTTTAAAATAAGTAATGGTTTTACTTTCACGATGTATCACTGAGCCAATATTGTTATAGCAAAACAAAAGAGGGATGAAGATAAAATTAATTAATATTTTGGAAGTAATTATAATAACAGCTTATTGGTGACATAGACTGCAGTTACATGAGTTTCTTGCTAGGCAACAAACTACCCACAGAGATCTAACTCATCAAAATTTCACAGAATACATCTTGGTATTTTCAAATGCCTTATTGAAATGGAACTTTCTAACTACTTAAATGCCAAACGTAAGAATGCACATAGTGAAAAAAAGATAGAAATAATACACTTGGGCAAGATCCTCTGATGCTTTGCACCTTGTTGCAATCATCTACTTCCTTGCAAACAGCATGTAAACTGCTGCCAAATCATTCTGGCTCATGCATGTCTATGCACATCAAATATACTGCATAAAAGAGCAAGATACTGGAAAATTCAGTTTCCAGTCATTTGTTGTTGACATATTCTACCCAGCAGAAAGAAAATCATTTCAGCAGGATTTAAGTATTGTATTCAGGAACAGGGCTGGTGCTGAATCACAAATGTTAGTTCACACCTTAACATTACAGCAAGTTTTCTGTATTTGCTATAGAAGCCTGAGAGTCAAAAACCAATCATTCCACTTCATGGTTACGTGGTTCTTCATGGCAATGTGTTGTGTATACAGCCACTAGTTTCTAGTACCATTTTATAGAATGCTGCATGAGCATAGGATTCAAATTCTGATGCTGACCTGGAAGCCATAGCTACTTATTTAACTACTCTCAGTCAAATTTTATAATTATTATTTATTATAAAATTGATTACTAACATGAGTGAAAAAGAACCCTGGTTAAGTGGTGTCTTGCATTTTGACTTTGTTAGTACAGATACCAGTGGTTACAGTCACTGATGAGCCGGCTTCTCAGTCTCAGTTCCTTAAATGAAAACTAAACTGTTTCATCAAGGTACAAAAAAACAAGAATCCTGCTTGTTATGTGTACTTATGAACATTAGCCGAGATCCTGTTACCTGATCACTATCAGAAGATCAATGTCTCTGTTTTCTTATCCTAAAAATATAAACTGTATGAAAGTGGTAGTTAACAGCAGACATTATCATGGTACAATCTTTTAGCCTCCTAGTATTAACTTCTTGGTGTTGCCTACTAGTTTTCTTCCTTAAGTCAGCAGAGATTTAAAGAAACCAAATATTTCCTGTCATCTGTCATGTAGGCAACCAACATCCCAAATTTTTGAAGGGTAAAATCAAAAATAAATGTTACATGTTTTTACATGTTTTTCAACTATGTTTTAGCCTGGCACTTTCCAAGTTAAAAAGACAGTGCTAAAATAAGTTATATATGTTCTTCTATTGAAACATACCATGTAAAATATTTGATATGTATTAGATTCTTTAACAGATTAAATGAGACATTGTATTTTCCAAAACGAATCAAGGGTATTATTAGAGATCCTTCTTAAAAAGACACATATTTGAGATTAAATATTTTCCAACATTTAATTAAATTGGCACCTTCTATCAGCCAATGCACTGAGAAAGCACAAATCTCTCAGTATACAAATCACTGCTATTTCTGCCCCCCCTTATTAGGCAGATAGAAAATACTAGTTCACAGAGCTGAGGCTTTATGCAGCCACAGACGAGATTCCAGTTCCTGGGTAAGGATCTATCTTATGTATTAATACTTCCAGCTTCAATAGATAACAGGATGAATAAACAGTGATCCTTCCCACCATGTTCATAATGTGATTACAACAGGGTAAAACTAGCATGCTCCTCCATACTATTATTTTCATTATAAAAAGCGGGCATTTTCTGTGTGAAATAGAGATAACTTGCACTTTATTGTCCTTTTCATGTGCTTTAATCAGTCTAAATTGCAATTATTAGACTGAACCTCAGACCTTCTAGCATGGTCTACTAGGAAATTTTTTCAATGGATTATTTAAAGGCTGTTGAGCATCTGATAGATTATAAATATTGTCTCTCGTCAGCTCTGAATGTAGGGCTAAATAATGAACATTCACAGAAATTGGCTTAATTACACAATTGCCAGAGGTAAATGGAGGCTTTAGAATAGGGCTTGAAATAAACAAGGTAAAGAAGATAATTTTCAGTTCAGTACTTTTGAGGCTACAGTATTAAGATAGCTTTTCTAAACTGCTAGGATTTTAAACCAGGCTCCTGGATCTAAAGGAGAAGATTTATAAATAATAGTGTAAGGAACCCAAAGACCTTATGATTCCAGGCATCACAGAGTTGTTATGTTGCAGAAAAGAGCCCAGAGAGACTTTTGTTCTGCTACCCCTCTTTAATCAGGTCTCTGTTTTTCCCTAAGACAAAGTAAATAAAGAAAGCACCTGCATTTCATTCTGTCCCCTTCAGGTAAGCCTTTATACATGATATAAAAATGGCAGAGGGACAGTATAAATTGTTTTTTTCTAACATGGTACTTACTGGTCTAAGAAATTTACTGGAATGGGGTAAACAATATTACGCGGAAAGTTGCATTTCCAGTCTCGTTCTCTACTAGCATTAATTCCATGACCCTTAGTCTTCTTGCCTTCTACTCTAACAGATTTTTAAAGGAATAGGACAAACGGTACGTCTATGCTGAGGCATGATATAGACATTTATGGACTAACTGTGAACAAGCTTCTCAGTCAGAATAAAATAAAAGGAAATTAGCATGTGGAGTCCTACACTGCTGTGGCCAGTCAATTTTCAGTGCCTAAACTAGTTCTTTTAGACAGCTTAATGCTGACAAAAGGGACATTTTTCCAAATGATTACTAAGTCAATGGCATTTGCAAATGAAGTGGAGGCAAAGGCTACTGAAAAGTGAATTACCCAATCATATGCAAGCCAGAAGCCAGATAGAAATTAGAAGATACTAATACAATTGACAACTAGCAGAACTGTCCAATATTCATTTACAGGCTTGGAAAAACAGACTCTTGAAAAGCCTAGTGATGCTGAAGTCATGTTATGAACCAACTCTGACTTGCAGAAAATAAACACTGCTGAAAGAAAGAGTACTGGAGATTTTTCATAAATTACTGCTAATCATCAGCCAGGTAGTACAGGAAAAAATCCATCTCAAACAGGATCAAGAGGTTTTGCATATTAATAGCTACCTCTTATGATAAATCATATTTTTAATGTGTTGAGAGTGAATTTCATGGAAAGGAATTTAAAAATCTCATGTTATGATAATAAATAGATTTAATCATGAACAATATCACTATATTTCTAGTGAATAAATTTAGATTATTGCACTGATAAAGGTATTTCCTATATCTACCCTATGAATCAGATGAATTATTCTTATTTCAGTGCATAATGTATAGGAAAGGCACAGTCAAAATGAACTTGCCAAATTCTCTGAAGCTAAAAAACCCTTTTTGGGACTTCTATTTCAACCTAGATAGACTAAACCTGGATTTCTGGGTATAAGAAACCATTATGTCTCCACAGACTGTATAAGTAATTAGAAATAAGATCATAGAATATTGTCTAACATCATTGATGCTTTTAAGATGTTCATATGTGAGGAATTTGAATGCAGTATTAAAGAAAAGGACCCATGGGTATCAAAAACCAGAAATTAGACCAGTTGATGTAACCCTTGATTATTATCGTTTTCCCCAAAAATAAGACTGAGAAAAATGTTCATTGCAAACCTGGACTCTGCTCCAAGAATGTGTCTATGAAGTAGCCTTTTAGTACGTAAGATAGCAGTAGAAAGGTAATTAATCACATTTTGAAAGCTGGCCCAGCTAAGTAATCTACATAACATTTAAACATCTTAATCACAATTAAAAAAATTAATAAATCGAACGTTAAGTTAATGATTATGTGGACTAAAAAAAACCTTAGTCAATTGAAGGCAGCTACCCATTTCCACACTTAGCTGATCAACTCATTAAAGTGTCAGGAGGAAAATATTTCAGTGGTTTGTTTCTGGCATTTGGACACCACCAGATTAAATTAACACTTGCAGATGAAGAAGGAACTCCTTTTGTGACACCTACAGGGATCTGAGACCCAGGGAATTCCTTTGTGAGTCATCAGTACCCCAAGAATGTTTCAGCAGGTAGTAAATAATCTATGAAAAAAACTGAGTTTGGAGATAACTTCACAATTTAGACAACTTCATTTGTTTCCACGAAAACTAGAAAGAATATCTTGTAAAAGTGAAAAGGAATGCTAAAGTGAGGAAAATATGTGTTGTTTTGTAAAGAGATACATTGACTTTTTCAGATAACTGCTGATGAAGATGGTTTTTTTCAAGCACCAGAAATCCAACTGTCAGGGCCCACTCCTGCCCACAGAATCTCCCCCACAAGACTTGCTCAGTCAGAGAGGGAAGAGTCCTTTGATGTCTGTGCAGTGAACTGGAGACTGACAAATCTCCCAAGGTAAACTCAAACAGCGTTTGTTTTGGGCACAGTCACAACAACAAATCAAGATTTTGGGCATGGCCAAAATATCAGTTTTGACCACGGCCAAAACAGCCACTCAATATCGAAGAGGAACGAGTGGTGGGTACACATGCCTGCCTTCTTGGCTGGTTTCTATTTGTAGGACAAGTCCAGCCCCCCCCCCAATTAGCATGAGGGTGATCTTGCTGTGAAAGTTCTCGGATTGGTGCATGCACAGAGGCTTCTTTGTGAAGGTTCTGGAATTCGGTTTGGGGGCTCCAGGGTCACTGGCAGTTCAACAGCGCCTTGCCAGAACAACTTCTGCCTGAAACCCTCTGAGTCCACATGCACAGTCAGGTGTGGGGGGGGGCAGCACCTGCTGCTGCACCTCCTCCTGCTCCTCTGTATCAGCACAGTCCGTTCAGCAGGAGCCACAGCAATCAAGAAGACGTTAAAGACAACAACACAAGTAGAGTCAGACAATGTTTAAGACAATAGAAGTAGAACCAGTTGATGTTTAATACAACAATAGAAGTAGACTCAGTCTCTAAACAAACATTATGAGATACTGCAAAATGTAAAGCGATTTGCAAGTTCCACAGATCTATCTGCAGGCAAAGTTATGGTATTTCCTAAAGACTTGATCCAGACTGAGAAACGTGTAAATCTTCTGTAGCACAGTAAGCTGGAGACAATCCAGTAGACTCTTAGAATGCATTGAGGATAGCTTCTTAATCCAGGTAATAGACAGCACTACACGAGGGGATGTGATATTGGATGTGAGTGATTACATCAGTGGACAAGAGAAGAGATATGGTTCTTATTTACCTGGAGTTCAGTAAAGCTTTTGACATGGTGCCCACAACACCCTCCTCTTTAAATGAGAGGTATGGATTTGATGGATACACAGTTTGGTGAATAAGGAATTGGCTGGATGGTGATGTCCAGAGAACAGTGGTCAATTGCTGAATGTCCAGATGGAGATCACAGTATCACAGTATCATAAGGTTGGAAAAGACCTTAGAGATCATCGAGTCCAACCTATGACCCAACACCTGCACCTACTCCTACTCATCAACTACACCATGGCGCTAAGTGCCTCATCCAATCTCTCCTTAAACACCTCCAGGGACAGTGACTTCACCACCTCCCCGGGCAGCGCCAATGGCCAATCACCCTTTCAGTGAAGAACATCTTCCTAATGTCAAGATCAGTGAAAAGTGACATCCCTAAGGGGTCCTTATTTGGACCAGTATTGTTTAATAGCTTCATCAGTGACATAGACAGTGAGACAGCAATTTTTCAGAGGTCACCAAACTGAGTGGTGTGGTTGACATGCCTGAGGGATGGGATGCCAGCCATGGGGACCGAGACAAGTTTGAGAAATGAGCCTGTGTGAACCTCACGAAGTTCAAGAAGGCCAAGTGCAATGTCTTGCATCTTGATCAGGGAAATTCCTGGTACCTATAGGGGTTAGGGGATGAAGAGTTTGAGAGCAGCCCTGCGGAGAAAGACTTTCTGCTATTTGTGGGTGAAAAGCTGAACATGAGATGACAACACACACTTGCAGACCAGGAGGCCAAAAGTATCCTGAGCTACATCAAAAGAAGGGTAGCCAAGGTTGAGGGAAGTGACTCTGCCCCTGTATTATGCTCTGGTGAGACCTCATCTGGAGTACTGTGTCCAGTTCTGGGTTCCTAGTACGGGAAAAACATGAGCCTGTTGGAGCGTGTCCAGAGGAAGGCCACACAAATAGTTAGAGGGATGGAACATATTTTGTATGAAGAAAGGCTGAGAGAGTTGTTGTTGTTTAGCCTGGAGAAAAGAAGGCTCCAGAGAGACCTTACAACAGTCCTTTCATATATATATTGGGCTTATATGAAAGATATGGACAGACTTTTTTGCAGGGACAGTTGCAGTAAGATGAGGGGTAACAGTTTTAATCTAACGGGGGCTAGATTCAGACTAGATTTAAGGAAGAAATTTTTTATGATGAGGGTGTGAGACACTGCAATATGTTTCCCAGAGAGGTGGTAGAAATTCCATCCCCAAAAACATTCAAGGTCAGGGGGGAAGGGGTGTTGAGCAACCTGATGCAGTTGAAGATGTTCTTGCTCACCGCAGGCTGGTTGGACTAGATGACCTACAATGACCCCTTCCGATCCAAGCCATTATATGACTTTATGAATCTGAAATCACTGAAGAAAGGATCTCTAGGTCATATTATGTCAGGTATGTGAGCTAGTCTAAGCTAGTCATCCTGGGGTATTTCTTTTGTCCAACAAGAAATATGAGTTGTTTAGACTGTTTTCTACTGTTTAGAGGAATATATGAGTACCTGAAAGGAAAAATATTCTCTCCTAATTACAGGTGCCAACAAGTACCTTTGAATATCTAAATGCACACTTCATAGAAAGTACTTTCGATAACACAGTTTTCAAAAGCTGTGCTTCTCCCTCTGTATTATCTATAGAGGGAAATCAAATTACTAAGCATAGTGCTTTGGTTTTCAATGGTTAAATTTAAATAAGATAAATCTCAGACTTGTATTTCTTATTGTACAGATATATTAGGTATGGATTTCATAGCATGTTGAGGCCACACTGATATATAATAGCTCCTTATGAAGTGATATTATCTGAAGTAATATTGATATAGATTTTCTATTTTGCTGAATGTTCCATTCTTCTTTAGCTTGGCAGACTGGTAAGCAAAACAAGGTTGTTAAAGTTCTCATTTGGTAGAGTGATAGCATTCAAATGAGGCTTGTACAGGAAACAAGAACTTTGCAAAGACTTTAGCTACTTATAGTATTAAAAAAATAATAATATAGAGAAGTTGGGTGGGAACAGTATGCTCAGCTGTAACATCAAAGAGATGTAGGCAGCAGCCTCCAGACTAACCATGGAGTGTGAGGAGAGACTATCTGAGACCTCCCTGTAGTAAGCTGCCTGCATTTGAATGAATGGCAGAATACAACTATTTCTAAAGTCTACTTATGTTTTTCTAAAATCCAACCATGTTTTTCTGAAGCTTACACATACATCAATGCATTTATGAGTGAATTTTACGATATCATCAGTGTTCTGAGCCCTGTTAATTCTCAGAGTGACGTTATGAACTCAAAAGGCAAAAATATTAGTTGCAAATCAGTATTTGTTGATAATACTGCTGAAAAGAACTGGAATATGCTCTAATATCCCCTTCCTCTTCAAATGAGGAAAGTATGTCTTCAAGAGGCTATCACGTTTTGCTCTATATTTATGCAGTGTCACCAGATTCCCTTCCAATACAGATCTTGTGTAACTCTCATGGGAGACTAGCGAAGCAGTACAACTTTTTTAGTGCATATTCAGCTTTAGATTTTAAAGAGCATGGCCTTTTTGGGGGAAAGGTTAGGTATGAATTGCTTCAATATATTATCATACCAAGAAACAGCAAATGTTCCAATGAATATTTAGGTGGTGGTATTTCAATAGCTTTGAATCCTTTTTTCTCTTCTCTCAACCCACCATTGATCAATCGTAAGTCCTAGAAAAACGCAGCTGGACTTATCAAAGCACCCTCCTTAATTCTGGTCCAGAAGCATTTGTCACCTTTAGAATTTACCGTTAAGAATTGCTTGCCCCTTTAAAATGTCATTCCTCTCACTCCCCTCTAGGCCTTGCAGTAGCTCACTTGATTCACTTTAGAAGATTTCTGGGGCATTTGTAATACCAAGTGGGAGGTCACGAGAAGAACATATTTCCAAGTGACATTTGTAAAAAAAAATGCCAATTTGATGCTCTGAGGGTAGAGCAGGACATAAGCAAACCCATTGAAACCACTATTGTGTCTAGGAAGAATAACTCCACGTACAAACTGGGATTCTCTGGATGTTGTATTGGGGATTATTCCACTTTCTCATCCCTATTGCCCTATGCACAAACACCAGTGAGCTCCCTAGAAGTTCATAGGAACCACAAAGGAGCCACAGGAACCAGTGCAATAAGCAGCTTATATGTCATTAGCGTATCTTTTTTTACACTGTTCCTTCCCAAAGGATATAGTTCTCTGATCTGGTCTGCTATGCAGTTTAAGAGAAATAATATGCATATTTCTCCCACAAAATGGCATTTCTCCTTCCCATCTCCTCCCCTCAATCTTTAGATTTCTCAAAATCCTCAATTTAGAATTATATTTCTACCAACTACATTTCTCACAAAAATGGACAGTCTTCTGAAATTTCAGGCACATCTATCTAAGCAAATATTTAACATGCCTTGTTTGGGTGTTTTTCCCTCTCTCTTACTACTTTTACAGAAGCTTTAGGCAAAACTATTGCTCAAGAAATTTATAAACCGTTATTTTAAAATAAATTCTTACTGCAAAGAAATATGTTGCACAGAAAATATTTTATAAGCATTAACTGTTGTAGTCTATTTTTATAGAGCTACCTAAGGCTGAACAAAAGTCAGTTACACAAAATCATACAAATTTAATTCTGTTTTTGTAGACTTTTGAACTTATGTAGTAAATATTAAATATCTTACAAAAATAATGCCTTTTTCATTATACATTATTACACCTAACAAAGCTAATTCCTCAAAATGATTGCTTGAGGGAAGAACTAGAATGTTTTTTGGTTTTTTTTAATGTGGGGTTTTTCTTCTAATTTTGGGAAGTAGCCAGATGCTGGCTTACAGAACAGCTGGAGCTATTCAACAGATGACAGTTCTGTAGCTTTTAGTTATCACTCCTCACTTGAGATGTGATAACTGGATGCATGACTACTGCTGGCCCATTTCAGGCCAAATAAACTAGATTGTTTTAAGGAAGCAGAGCAAGCCATTTAGACAAACTCAATTTACTTATACTGAACTGAACTGAGAATGAACCCAGAAACATACCCACATTTCTCCCTTTTAATTCCACTTTAGTGCCTATATAAAAAGCCCAGAACTCCTATACAGACACTGAAGAAGGATACCTCTAGAAGGTGATTCTTTCCATCTGAATCACTGTGTGGAAGTGCTTCATTCTCTTTATCAGCTATCGAGAAAGTCTGAGTTACTAATTTAGATTAAACACTCCATTAAGATATACAAGTTGACGTCATTAGATAGGATAAACCAAAATTTCAAAGATTGCTTTACATATGTCGGTGATATGTGAGGTTTTTATTGAATGAGGACTGATTCCTTCTTAAACCACAGCAGCTGTTTTGCAGACAAGTTTTTTTTTAGCTAATAAACTACCTTTTCAATAGACTTCTAAGACCAAGTCATATTGTCACTGCTTGCAACCCACATTAAATGTTTGCAAGGGAGGAAATTCTCCCCCTCTAACCTGCTCTCCTTAGACCTCACCTGGAGTATTGCATTCAGTTCTGGAGTCCTCAGCGAGGAAGGACATGGAACTGCTATAGCAAGTCCAGAGGCTGGAGCACCGATGACGACAGGCTGAGAGAGGTGGGCTTGTTCAGCCTAGAGAAGAGAAGGCTCTGGGAAGACCTTTTAGCAGCCTTCTAGTACTCAAAGGAGTGCCTACAAGAAAGGTGTGGAGAGGAGAGGAGAGGAGAGGAGAGGAGAGGAGAGGAGAGGAGAGGAGAGGAGAGGAGAGGAGAGGAGAGGAGAGGAGAGGAGAGGAGAGGAGAGGAGAGGAGAGATTAGTTGTCTATGTGCTACTTTAGGTATATTACCCCAAATTTTTATTTCTAGTGGATTTTACAATAGAAAAAATCTTTCTTACCCTGGTTTTACATGCAACAGAACAATACAGTCTTTCAACTTTCCCCCTTAAAAATTCAGTATATTCATAATATAAACTTCTCAGTGGAAGGACTTGGCCTTACCAGACATTCATCTGTTCCAAAACAAGGAACGCTGATGATCATTACTTTTTAGGAAAATTACTTGAACATGAGAGAGTGAAAGGGTCATGACTCTTCCTGTATATTGACATTATAACAAATATGAAAACATATTACTTATATTTGTAAAAGGAATCATAAATTTCAACCTTTCTTTCACTCCTCAGATCAACCATTTCTGTTCTGTCACACAAGTGTCAAATCATATAATTAGGTGTAAAGAGGCATGTGGTGCCAATATGTAATACTGGCATAGAATGAAGAATTCCTGAAAAAGTGACATTTGCAGGGTAATACCAACTGTCCACATAAACCTACCATTGCTTGATTTCAGTGCTGAATTGTGAGTAGGCAAAATGCCATCCAAACAGACGTTCAAGACTTCAGAGAGGCAAAATACCATGTATGTATACTAATGTATTTGCAGGGAGCACAGTTCCCACCAAGAATGTCAACTCATCCATCTGTCATTACAATCTAGACCCACAGTTGTGGGAATGAGCCACAAATGACCCATCAATAATTTGGATTAGTTTCTAACTAGACTCTTCTTCAACAGAGAGAAAAATTTTGGCCTACTATTCCCCGTCTAGGATTACTGATAATAATTTTAACAAAGTCTTTAGTCCCTAGTGTCTGTTAAGTTATACATGATAGAGCACGATGCCTGTGCACCTGCTGTAGTGCCTTGCCAGCATGTTTTGTGTTTCGGCTTTCACACAAACTGGTTTCTAAAATGACTAATAGAATTAGACTGGAAAATACCATGTCTACAGGAAACAAAGCAGCAGCAGAAGTCACATATTTTAAAGCAGGTTAGAAGATACAACTCAGCCAAGTTTTGCAAGACAGTTGCTGAAACTCCAGTTTCTGATGATAACTGGGACCACTTTACCATGCTGAGTACAGGACTGTACTGAGCACTTTTTGGCCCAAACACCATTACTTTGGAACCAAAGACAACATATCCCATGGAGCTCCGCCCAAGCTAATTAGCCCTGCTGAGAATTCAGCTAATTAGCTTGGGCATAATGCCCTATTTAAGAAAAGGTATTATACTTGTATGTGTTCTTCAATTATTATTCTTTCAGAAGTCACTGGAATGCATGGGACCTTCAAGAAGCAAAACAAATTAAAAAAAAAAAACAAACCACAGCAAAACAAATCCAAAAAGAAAGGAGCAGAAATATGTGGATTAGTTAACTGAGCATGCCCAAACATAAAAATCTTGAAAGACTCATAGAAATGTTTGGAAGTCTACATTTTGTACATGGGCTGTGAAACTGTTTTGAAGAAGTGGTCAGCTAAAGAATGAAGAGAATGTCCTGAGAGCTAGAAGGAAATTAATACAATTTTTCATGATCCAAAAAGTTCAGTTTCAGTGACTCAATCGAGAGCCAGAACCTATCTGCAAAGGTGCAGCTAGCAGAAGAAACGAAGTTTCTAACGCTTATCCTTACCCCACTCCACACCTTGCCTTTAATTCTGCTTTTCCTTATCAAGTTTACTACATTTAAACTGGCAAATAAAATGTTCCCTAAACTGTTCTTCAGCATGGAATGGCCTAAGACCATACTATCACACTCTCCTAGCTTCAAAACAGGGGGGCTGAATGCATGCTGCCTCTTGAGAAAGGTGTCTGAGTTGTGCAAAATCTAAACTTTGCTAGGGCGCTGGCAAGGCATCTGCTTATTCTCTTTGGCCAAAAGCACACTAGAGACCTCTTTGACAGTTTAATAGCACAGCTGGTGAAGTTCAGGTACCCAGGAGATCTCTCTGACAGTGTTTATTTTATTACTGCAAGAAAACTGTAGTTTTTTGTTATTCAGAGAGTTGCATATTCTAATTTTCAGTGTACTAAAACCAAAATTAAATCTAGGTTTAAATATCAACTTGCCTCTGGACTGGAGAAAATTTAAAGAGACCTCGAAATCCTGTCTGATTTTGAGTCCTGTCACATCAAAGTCATACAATTATATTAATTTCATCACCTGCAGGTCAACAATCTAGTTGTGCAGCTGGTGATGTTGACAGGAATGTGGCTTTTAAAATCCTGGGACCCACTTTGACGATGAAGGACTGAAAGGGGGAGAGGGGATACTTGTAATGAAGTGAAATCAAGATAGAGTTTTAAAAAGGCTCGCCAAACTGATGAAGAGAGCTTTAAACTAGAAACAAGACAAGTCCCTATAAAGTGCAGAAGTCAACAATGTTGGAAAGCAGAGGTGACAGGAACTTACATGATAGGAACAAGAGAGACCTCAGAAACTGTAAAGCAGGGCAAAAAAAATTTACCTTGGGCACATGCAGCCTGGAAAGTAAGTTTAGGAAGTGGAAGTATCCATGTTCACAAAGCTGCAACATCATTGAGATAACTGAGACACGGTGGGCAGCTGAAGCAAGAACTCAGAGGTGTGGGCATTCGTTTTTATCCATCGACTATAGGGATAGCTCAGAAGCTATGCCTCAATTTTAGATTGATGTTTTTAGAGATGAAACACATTGCTACTTTCAGATGCCTTTTAATTTTTTCTCCAGTATCTGATTTTCAGAATGTTGAATACCCAAGTTCCTTAAAATCTACTTATAAATGTTTTTTTCTCTAAAAAAAAATGAATACTACATTTGTATACAAAATGTGAACTAATGTTGAAGAAGAATAAATTCTTTTCACCACAGAGCATATACAAACACACACCTGCAATGAGTGTAGCTATTGATGTCAACAGCTATGGATGAGAAAGATTTCCTTGAAAACTACATGCAGGTTTAGTCTTTATGAGGCAAGAGTTAATTTGTCTGTCCATGTATATCTGGTTTTTATCTGAGTTGTCAGTCACATTTACCCTGCTGAAAAGAGCAGCTGAAAGTAAATCCAGAGAACAACCCAACAAGACTATCATCCAAAATATTTTCAGCTTCCCTGTTTTTTTTTCAGTGCTGTGAGCAATAGACATACCAAGTGAGAGAATTCTCTTGTACACACATACAGTGAAAAATAATAATAATTGTGTAAGATTGTATGATTGGTGATTGTACAACATTGAGCTAATTCATAGAATTATAGAAAATAATATATTGATTTGCATTTTTTAAATACTATAAATTATCTTAAAAGAAAAAAACTGAGAAAGAAGTTAGCTTTCTACTGTCTAAGTTTGACTTAAGATACTTGAAAATCAACAGATAAAAGGAAGCAAATTGCTAGGCCACCACAGTGAAGCTTTTTGAGAGAAAAGCAATTTGAGAATGAAAGTAAGATTTTAATACTAGCTCCTAACTTGGGCACGGGGATTTGAGAAAGAGAGGCAATTTCTGAGGTATCTGAGACTAATTATGTGACTGCAACTTGAACTGCATGTGTAAGTGGAGCAGGAAGCACTTCTGGCTTTAAGGGGTTGGCATGATATTTTCTCTGTTGCCAACTTTGCTAGACAAGGAAGTTCTGTGCATTTTGATGTCAAACTGCATATGTGCATTCTAGATATTGCACAACATGAAAGAAGAAGAGAATTTCATCAAGATTTCATTTTAATGTAGAGTTAAGATTTTCATAGGTTGTCAGGCTATTTCCAAACATTTTACACTCAAGTGTAGTTTCTTTTAAGAGTAGATAAAAACAAAGGAATTCTTTATTTATCTGAGAACACAACATTTTATTATTCCTTTCTGAAAACAAGAGAAAATATAGGAAAAAAATAGAAATATTTCCTAGCCTTTCAAATTGGATATTTTTGCATTAAATAAATAGATTGTTAAAAAAAAAAAAAAAACAAAACAAAAAAAACCAACAAAAACAAGGCTTAGCTAGATCACATATACTCAGAAAGAAAGAAATAAGACTACGTTTCAGGGAGGTGTGTTAGTTTTGGTTTTGGGGTTTTTTTGCTAAGTTTTTCTGTGTGTCAAGGAATTAGGAAAATTACAAAAAAAAAAAGCAAGCAGTGCATTTGGCAGACTTCAATCATGTGGCTGTTTAACCTGTAATTGTATTCTTACCTACAAATTTATTCTTGACCAATGCCAGATTTACGTGTACTCAGATTCATAACTTCACCAAGAAAAATAACACAATGAAACTGAGAAATGTCCTGGATCATTAGTATTTGCATGTCATTTGATACTTACAGTATTGGGCTATTGTGACTCAACTAAACTCGAGTGATGCAGTCTTGTTTCTGTAACTTTTGTAAAATTTTTTAGTAGAGGTAAACCCTTGTAAAGTTTCTGCATTACATGGTATATCTTACTTCATGTGTAGAACACTAACAAAAGCAAAAGGTTCAAAACTATTACCAGAGGCACCAAGCAAAGATGCTAAGGAGGCGAGAGAAAGGGGTGTACAAGAGCTATGTCTTCAATTTCATGTTATTAAACTTAAAGGAATTAACAGAGCCAGTGATATATTGAATCCCATTACCTCCAGAAATACTAATGGTTTTTAGCTGGTGGGGATTTCAACAGAGAATTTTGCAATAGAGTTTTCTTTGTGTGCATGTGTACATGTGGCTATGCGGGCATGTAACACAGAGGAGATCTAAGAGAACAATATTATACAAAACAAGAAATATATTGGTTATTCATTATTAATGTAATACTAACTAGACAAGAATATTTAACTGACAGAGGTTGGAAGACAGATATAAAGGGCCATTAGACTTGTACATTGCTTGCCACAAGGAAATTTCAGTGGGGCATCTTCAAGAACAAAACTACACCGCTCAGTGACATGTAATCAAAAATGTATTTGCTCAGCAGGATGAGTATAGTGAGTGGACAGCAATCTTATATTCTAAGATTTGCATTCTGAGACGTGCATGCACACACACACATTTTACACCGATGTTACTCAAGGTCCCAGCTCCTCTGGGATTTTTCATCATGAACCCATGAAGCCCACTTCTTGTTAGCAGCCAGGGAAATTCCTACTGAGGACTACTGTGCGGGCATAATATACAGTTTATTGAGAAGCAAACCCACTGTTTCTACATGTTGTGGCGTTGGGCTTGACGCACACCTTCAGCCATTAGCGCGAGAGGCAAATACTACTCAGAAAGATTTTATTTGGGTCTAGAGAACAAGTCTTATAAGGAGCATTAGAGATTTAGTCTGGAGAAAAGGACCTTAAGGAGAGACTTTATTGCTTTTTGCAACTATCCAAAAGGTAGCTGTAGTGAGGTGGGTGTCTCAAGTAACTAGCGATAGGACAAGAGGAAATGGCCTTAAGTTGTGTGAGGGGAGGTTTAGGCTATCACTTCACTGAAAGGGTTTATCAAGCATTTAAACATGTTGCCTAGGGAAGTAGTTGAATCACATCGCTGCAGATATTTAAGATGTGGTGCTTAGGGACATGGTTTAGTGGCACATGTTGCAGTACCAGATTAACAGTTGGACTTGATAATCTCAAAGGTCTTTTCCAACATAAACGACTTTGTGATTATATCGAGTTTTATCAAATTCTGGTGTAGATGGACTCCATTAGCCCCAGGCTGCTCTGGCCCATTCCTAAATATTAAAGGTGGGCAAAAAAATTCACTATCAACAATTTACTATAGTTGATCTTCCTTATCAATGACCTTCAAAAATACATTTTCTAACAGGAACAGCTTTTAGAAAAATTATTGAACATTTTATATAGTGGGAGATGTGGTGGTCTGAGGTCGTCTCAGGCTTACCAAACATGAAATGATTCTTGACAAAGCAAGGAGGTCAACAAAACCACTGCCATGGACTTCTGGTGTGCAGACTTTGGTCTGTTCAGGACACTGGCTGAGAGAATCCCTTGGGAGACAGTCCTGAAGGACAAAGGGGTCTAAGAAGACTCAACATACTTCAAGAAGAAATGTTAAAGGCACAGGAGCAGGCTATCCCTATGTACTGCAAGATGAAACAGCAGGAAATATGACTGGCCTGGTTGAAAAGTGAGATTTTGCTGGGATTCAGGAAAAAAAGATAAGTTTATTACTTTTGGACGAAAGGGCAGTCAACTCAAGAAGAGTTAGGCCATTAGATCATGCAGAGAGAAAATTAGAAAGACAAAAACCCAGCTGGAACTCGGTCTGGTCACTGTTGCAAGAGATAAATCAAGAAAAAAGTTTTTACAAATACATTACCAACAAAAAGAGAGCCAAGGATAATCCCCATCCCTTACTGGATGCGAGGGGGGAAACACTGTGACATTGCCACCAAGGATGAGGAAAAGGCTGAGGTACCTAACGTCTTCTCTGCCTCAGTCAGACCAATCGTCCCCTAGGTATTCAAGTCCCTGAGATGGAAGATAGGGATGGAGAGCAGAATAAACCCCCCATAATCCAAGAGGAAACAACTAACAACCTGCCATGCCACCTGGACACTCACAAGTCTATGGGGCCAGATGGAATCAACTCAAGAGCACTGAGGAGGTTGGTGGAGGAGCTTGCGAAGTCACTCTCCATCATATAGCAGCAGTCCTGGTTAACAGGGGAGGTCCCAAATCACTGGACGCTTGCCAATGTGATGCCCATCTATAAGAACGGCTGGAAGGAGGATTCAAAGAAGTCCAAGCCTATCATCCTGACTTCTGTACTAGGGAAGATTATGGACCAGTTCATCTTGAGCGCGTTTAGCAGTCATGTGCAAGACAAGCAGGGGATCAGGCCCTGTTCAATCAGATAGACATGATATTTTGAAAATAAAGTATATCGCATATATCCCCACTAGTCACTCAGATCAATTTAAAGAGGAAACTATTGTTCTGGCAGTAACTTTGGAGTTGATAGAAGTAAGCTCCCATTTGAGAAGCGATGTTAAATGATAAGACTACTAAAGACATCAGATACAGTTTAACTCAAAATCTTAAATGGCAGGCCTAAATTCACATATTTTGAGGGGCTGTGGGAGTGTATACACACAGAAACACGTGCATATTGTAATGGGTGTGCTCAGCCCTTTGACCAGCCTGGTGGTGATTTGGTGCTGTTTCCAGAGAAGGTAAAGGCCTGAGCCATAACCGGGCCAAGAGCTCTTCTAGTTTCTACCTGTTGTCTGAAACCCCACAAAATAGTAGTGTGACATGTTGAGTACCGGGACATATGAGCTTGGAACACCAATCATGTGATTAACACATGAATGGTGGGTGGCTTTGCCAAGACTCATTTATCAAGGAACAAAGACAGTTTTAGGTACAAGGAGTCTCAAGCCCACCTTTTACATTTGATCCCCAGCCAACTACTTGATCCCATAAATATGACAGCCTAATTGAGCCTTCTTTCAGCTCTCCCTTCTAGGCAGTGTGGCTGCATGACAGTGATTTCCCCTTTAGCTGGAACACCTCTCAAGGTTACTCCGGAGGCAGAGAGACCTTTTACCAAAGACACACCTTTGGTAAGCAATCAATATTGTGCATAACCTTGTAGCAGGGGAACTTTGATTGCATGTTGAATTGGTGCTAATGAAACATTACTAAACCATGTAGCAACCCGATATTATTTATCATAATCTTTGTATAGATAATTCTCTCAAAGATAAACTGTTGTCCAGATGTGAGACACGTAGGCTTTATAAGAAGTTTAGAAAACAAGGAGATCCACTGTGAACCTTGTGACTGAATGGGAGGGTCTTCCTTACCTTCTGTGTCTCTGGCCTTTGTGTCTCTGGTCTCTATGTGAATCCTTCCAACTTGATCCTAACTCACTTTTCCTTTACGTTTCTTTCATGTAGTAACTAATCAAGTGTACCTTGCCATCAAAGCTTGTGAAACCACTGTCACATTTACCACCGAACTTTGAATATCGTTTTGTATCAATAAATTATATTGCTGCTTCTCTATTTTGTACGAGGTGCATTCCACTTATTCGCAACTCACCTATGTCCACTAATGAAATTTACCTTAGTGATGCTGCAGGATTTATATAAAAATTTATTACAGTGATTTATGTAAAATCTTAGAATCATAGAATGATTTGAGTTAGAAGAGACTATTAAATATCATACAGTCCACACACACCCTGTCATGGTTGCTCAAAGCCACATTCAACTTGGCTGTGAACATTTCCACAATTTATCTGGGCAACCTGTGTCAGTGTTTCACTACTCTCATTGTAAAGAATTGTGACTTTATATCTGATCTAAATCTAATCTCTTTTAGTTGAAAACCGTTATCTCTTGTCCTATCACTACAGACCCTGGTAATAATTGTATTGAATGATAAATGAATTTCAAATAAAATGGTAAAATGTGTTTAAAATCAAATGACCAAAATTACTGTTTTGAATAACTGCACAATATTTTACTACCATTTATTTTTGTTATTTCCCCCCAGAAAAGATTCTGATCTGAAATGGTTGGTATTTCAGTTTCCCAATATCAAATAATTGCTGTATGAAAAAGCTATCTTGCCTCTTAATCTTAATTTTGTGTCTTCAGCGCAGGTATGAACTCACATCAGTTGTCTGATTAGATAGAGATAACATACCACTC
Organism: Neomorphus geoffroyi; assembly: GCA_033558235.1. Taxonomy (NCBI): domain Eukaryota; kingdom Metazoa; phylum Chordata; class Aves; order Cuculiformes; family Neomorphidae; genus Neomorphus; species Neomorphus geoffroyi. Next base: position 1,710,982 of record JAUMJM010000005.1, read on the forward strand.
TATAGTGTTTTCCCCTGGCTGCTATTTAATTTATTTTGGGGGATTTTTTGTGTGCTAAAAAAGTATAGTGTCCCCTTTATGCTCCTCTCTACTACATTTTGGACTATGCAGAGACAAAGAAGTTCAATTCCAGTGCTTCGTGTACTTATCCGTTACTTTTACTCTTTGTAAATAATAATCCCATTCTGTAACCGTTTCAGTCACTTAATCCTCAGAGGTTGATCTCTGTGCATATTATACTGAGCTACAATGGGATGCTTTACCAATACATCAAGGGCATTTGTTGGTAGTTTAAAACTTGCTTTCTGTGTGGACAAAGGCACTATACAAGTTCTAGGGCTTAAGACAGAAGATGTTAAATACACTGGATTTCTAAATGTTATTTTCAGATTAAAAGCAAAATTAAATGCCTGAAAAATTAGGACTATATTTTGACAGAAAATGAAAACAAACACATAAAACATGACTAAAATAACAAAAGATTCCTGAATGCAGTCCATTATGCCCCAGGTCATTTTCTGGGTGAAAAAATATGCTTCACACTCAAACTATTTATTTTTCATGTCTTATAATAAGCAAGCTCTAAGCACAGCTCACTGTGTGATAGATTTCCTTCCACAAAGTTTAGCCTCCCTCAGTCCCAACCCATTGACAGAGTTCTTTTGAGAAATTTATCAGCAAGGGCCAATGACAGAGAGGTCGCAACTACTGATATATCTCATGTTCTTTTACATAGAATAATTGCCCTCTGAAAAAGAAGATATCTACAAACATACAGGAAAGTCAAAGAAAATATTAATTTACATTGAATAAAGAGTAAATGCTGACAGACATACAGGAGTTCTATCACCTCAGTTAGAACCTAATTCTTAAAACTGTATAGAAAAATAAAGTTAGAAGCTGATTTTAACAGAAGGTGACTGTATAAGATTTTGTAGAAGTGTACCGACTTGTCTGGTACAGGGGAAAATGAGTCAATAACTTCCACTGCAAATCTGCGTTAATTTGTCATTCATTTCACTACCCAACCAAAATGCCTTTCATTGAAGGCAAGAGAGAGAAAAATAACACAGAAAAATGTCTAATGGTAGATTACGGGAAACTCTTCTAGGTAGCTTCACTAATAGAGCACTATTTTATTGCAGTTTCTGGAAAATTATTTATTAGATGAAAGCATACTTGAAAGAAAGTTATTGAGGTATCATTCCCAATCTCATTAATTCAAGATTTAGGAATAGCTATCTCTATGATATTTGCTTATGACTGTCCAGGTTATTATTCATACAGCATTAACAAACCCTCTTTGAAATCCCAGCAAAAGATCTTTCACAAGACAAAATGCATACCTGTTATTGAGAAACCAGTGGGTACTTTTTAGCTGATCCACTGTTGCCTCTCAGCTCTGGTTCACATTGTTTTCTCAGGAGTAATCTAAGGAGTGCATTGCAGCACTCTGTTTACTCCTAGCTGTGAAGGGCAGTTTGCTAGCGAGGCAGACAGTTAACTCATGTTTTTCTATTTTGAAAAATAATTGAAGCTCAAGAATTAACAACTGAAACCAAGGTTATACGATCAGATATAGGTGCTTGCTAAGTGAACATCTACCTTTGTGCTGCTTATTTCTCTATGTCAGAATGACTAAATCAGACACAGGTGTCTAAACTTAAATTAAAGTAAGATTCATTCCTTGGTACTCAAAGAGTTATTTTATGAAGAAAGAACACTATGAGTGGAGAAACAGTGTAAAAAACTTAATCTTGGAGCCAGTATTATGACAGAAGTATCTCAAGTCCAGAATTTAATGTCCTACGTTAGTGTCCTGATCACTTCAGTTACCTCACAGATTGTACTTCCCAGTAAAGAAAAGATTATTTTAACACAAATGTATGTATAACTTACATATGTGCATGTGCATGATGTTATGACAGACATGTACACACACATACACAGAATATATATAAAAATATTTTTTTAAGCAGAGGCTTGTCTGTAGTAGGTACTCTTAGAGCAGGTAATTAAAAACTGGGATCTGGCCAAACGTTTCCTAATACCATCTAAACTAAACAACGTGCTTAAATCCTGCAGGACTGAATGAAAAAGGAGGAGAAAGAACTTACTACAAGGTGAATAGGTACCCCCTGCTTCACTGTATCTTCTTCTGATGGAGCCTTCCTCAGTTTTTAGTGGAAATACTTGAGTAGAAAGCAGGAGTATCTAGGAGGAAAGGGAGCTTCAAAAAAAGGTCATATATTGACTCATGCAATAGTTAAAGACTCCTCCTGGGTTATCCTAGTAACAGGCAAAAAAGTTGTAGTAGTATGCCATTGTCAGCTTATTTTTATTAAAAGGATAAGTCATTATATCATTGTTATCTCTGCTGAAATCGCCTTGTTCACGTGACGTAACTAACCTAAGTGTTCATGAAAGTGTCTTAAATTTAGACAGTTAGCTTTTAGACATCTATCTAAATGATTAGGGCAGCTGGTTCCCGTCTGTGTCTGGGAATCCCAGGTTTGTAGACAGTAGAGATAAACAGGTACTTCTACGATGAAGCTCTTATCTAACTTATGGGAGATAGCTGAGATGAGCTGTCTTTTTTATATACCTATTTATAGAAAACTTTAAACAACTAGTTTAAGACAAAATACACAGCTGCTAGATGCTGCAATGATGTTATCTTGAAATTATTCCCTTCCACCCACTGGCTTCTATTGTTTTAGCTATTCCTACATAATAGAAACATTATACTGTTCTTTCATTTAGACTCCATGAAGGTAGTATACATACCGACTGTAATCGGATTTGTGATTGATTGGCAGCCATTAATTTCCACTAACACAGCACTACATATACAGATATATGCACGTATTATATTTAGGTTCATTAATCTGAGTGGTTCAAGAAGAGTGCTTCTTTATCAGGTTTTCATAAAACAATTAATTGATGCAAATTTACCTTCTGTTCTGCATCATGTGGCTTTGAAGGTTCATAACATTCGATACTGGAACTCAATAAAGAAAGTTAATTTCACAATTTAATCTTCTATAACTGGAGGTTATACTCATGAACTTAATTCTGCAGTTTTCTTGTTTTGTTTTGTGGGGTTTTTTTTAAGAACAAATGTGGAATAAATCTTGCCTTTTCCAAAAAGTTTGCAATCAGAAGAGATTGGAAAGACAGAAATATTGGTTTTAAATGTCCCATCTGCTTTGTATTTTAGTTTTTACATCCAGTACATATTGCCTGACTGTTTGTCAGGCAGTTTACAAACCTGCAGCATGGGTTTGTAAAGATTCACAGATGCTGCACATATCACTTTCCTCCTTCAAGCCTAGTCAAGCCTTTGACTAGTTATAGAGTTGTGATTAGTTCTTTTTTACCTTCACAGAACGTTTCTTCACCTTTATGTGCTCCACAGATGCACCTCCACAAGGGAGGAGAAGAACAGGGAAGACACAAATATTTTAGAAAAACCCTATTTGGAATAAGATAGTGATTTATTGTCTGAGAAAAGGTACAGAAAATAATTAAAAATACACTGAATGTGATGAGCAAAAAGGAAAACACAGGGTCTGGGTCTGGCAGGAAACTTATCCCAGTGTTGATAGCTTACATACCCACAGCTGCTGGGATAAAGTATGGTATTTTAGCAATTATAGAATTTAAAACCAAACCCACTACAATTAAATACTTGCCAAAATAATTCCATGCCGATCCTGAAATTGCTTGCACTGAATTTCACAGTATCACAGTATCATAAGGTTGGAAAAGACCTTTGAGATCATCGAGTCCAACCTATGACCCAACACCTACACCTACTCCTACTTGTCAATTACACCATGGCACTAAGTGCCTCATCCAATCTATCCTTAAACACCTCCAGGAACGGTGACTCCACCACCTCTCCTGGCAGCGCATTCCAATGCCCAATCACCCTCTCAGTAAAGAACTTCTTCCTAATGTCAAGCTTAAACCTCCCCTGGTGAAGTTTGAGACCGTGTCCTCTTGTTCTGTCACCGGTCACCTGAGAGAAGAGACCAACCCCTGCCTGACTACAACCTCCCTTTAGGTAGTTGTAGAGAGCTATAAGGTCTCCCCTGAGCCTCCTCTTCTTCAAGCTAAATTCACGTGCAAGTCTGTGGAAGATCAAGAAAGACCACTCTCATTTATTTATTTCATGTATTCCTTCACAATAATTTCTGACTTCCTTATGCACAGTTTCAAGGCAAAGATTGTTATACACATTTTCCTTTTAAAATTTTCATAAACAGAGGTAATAAAACAACAAAAATATACACAGACACATATTTGTTTTATAAAGCCATAATAGAAATGAGAAGGAAAGGCTCACCTACAATTATCTACTTTTTATATCAGTATGGACAATATGAATTATCCAATTCTATTCTGTTTTTCCTTTTCTGACCTGAGACTTCCATTTATGGTTCAACTTTCTAAATGGCATTCTGGAGTATGACATGTATTCTAACTATCTTACTCTTGTAAATTAATATAAAGTTTGTTTCAGAGAAGACAATGATACCTTATCCTATAACAAAGTCTCCATAAAGGAAGGCCAGTCCTGAAATTTTAAGTTAAGTTAAAAATCTTGTACAGCAATTTTTCAAACTAGTTTTTATGAGAAGAACTGTATGGCTGCAGCTTTCAGCTTTCAGCTCATCTACCCTGCAGGTTGCCGAGAACCGAAAACTTCAGGTAAAATTGCTTCCCACTCAGATTTCTGTTAAATTAGCAGAAAGTAATGTGACGTCTCACAATCATCTTCTGTCCTGGCATTGCTCCTCAAGACATACTTCACCCAGTCCTCCTTGAATTGAAGCTCTAGATGCCTGGATGAATCCTTAGATGGCCTCCTTACAGAGAAGACTTTAAGAAAGCGGTTATCCTTCTTCCTCTTTCTCCAGACCCAGCATTCATTAGGGTTTTTTTTTTAGATTTTTTGGCCTTTATCCATGGCAAGGATTTTATTACTTCGTCATGAATCAATTGCATTTGTGCTTCCCTGGAAAATATGTGAATTATTCCATATACACTTTTTCTATTGTTGTAAATATCCTGAAGTTCCATACCAACTCCTTAGTCTTTGCAGCTCTGTCCTCTTCAAATACAGACCAAGTAATTTTATCCTGTGTTGATGCAACTGGAGAAACATTTCCAGTTGTGGTGGTACTTTCATGCATTCCCTAATGTCTCTTCAAGTTCTGTATTAACGACTGAAGTAATATTTTTTAGAAACCAAGGAAAAAACCTCAAATTTGATGTCTGTTAAGTATATGTGGAACACAGAGGTGTGTGGACACCTGGAACATAAGGACATAGGATATATGACTAACAGATATTCAGGATAAAACAAACCACACACAAACCCCAAAGACAGGAAAAGTAATAAATTAACAACCCAGATACTTAAACTCAGATACACGAACAGAAGATAACAGAGAAATAACAAGGACTAGGACTCTCAGGTCACTGATTGACAGGCTACTCAGAGGCTCAGCTCAAACCTTGTAACTGATATGAAGGAGGGTAATGGGATTATCATGGGTCTCATGGGAAAGAACAAGCCTACAATGGGGTATTTTATGGGATTATGTAAAAATTATGGAATGTTTTAAGGGGATTGTAGGAATAAGTACGAGCTATTCCAGGATGTTTAGGAAAAGAACTAAGGTTGGTGAAAGGAAGGTATCAGTGTGATGCCTACAAGCATGAAAATTTGGAAAGGAAGGTGTGATTGACATCCCTCTGGTAAAACTCTGCAGCTTTTCACTTATCTTATTTTTAAAACCTGTTCCTTACTATTTTCTGAGTGATCTTTTCATCTGTTCTCCATGTGGTGTATATTGAAGAGAGATTCACAGTAAATGTCAAGTTGGAGTAGCCAATGTGTAGGAGGTCACTCACATCTGACTGAAACACAAGGTCTGAGCCAATGACTGGCTAAAGGTCTCAGGTCCTTGTATGGATGCCAGACTTAAAGCCCATGCTATCACTTGAGGTGATTTTGCAAATAAAGAGAATGAGGATGTGTGCATGTTTAACTGGTTAGTTTAAACCTGGTGAGACACAGAGGAGGAAAAACCTGGACTGATTGTATTCAGGTGTTATGTGAGCACTGCTGATCTTTGTAGGTGCAGGAAAAGGCCATACTGTCTATGTCGGCATGTACATCAGCCAGATGCCGGTTGTGATTGTGTGTGTGATTGTGATTGTGTGTGTGATTGTGATTGTGTGTGTGATTGTGTCTTTGGAACACACATCTCAACGTGACTCAACGTGGAAATGAGAACAGCAAAAAGCAGATTGAGCAGAGAATTTTCTTGGGTCTGTGAGTCCTAATTCAGCCTGCCCTTATCAAAGTCATCTTTATTTCATTCATATGAAGGTTATCTGCAAAACGTGTCACAGTGCTACTTACTTAAGGAAGTGCAATTACTTCTTTCTAAAAGTAATGGACCTTCCACTCCCTCAAGTGCTGTGGAACAGGCTAGACAAAATAATCATCCAATCTAAATTCCTTCTGCGAAGACAAGGATTTCCTTAATTTCTCCGACCTGTTCTATTTCATGACAACCTAACTCAAATGGAACCCTAGAGCAAGTTCTTTCCAACTGTTGTCTAGATGTCTCCTCAACAAGAATAAGCATTTGGTAGTATTTGAGAATTATGGAGATGGGCTAGAAAAAACTGTTTAGATATTTATTAACATTAACATTGTTCTCTCTAAAATTTTAACTCAATAGCTTTACCTGTAGTTCACAAAGGATCAGATTATCCAGATCATACAGTGAGAAAAGGTTTTTCATGGGATTTGTTAAGCTTTATGTCGGTATTTGACTTTTAACGAATACTAAGATTCACCAAATAGAGAGAAAACAAAGATCTTTTGTTCTCCTGTCCCTAGGCTTTGCTGTTGCTGAAATCTTTTGGTTTATGTAGAATGTGTAATCATATTGTATATTCAAGAGTGTTAAATGTGAACACGCACATACTTATGCATCAACTATTATAACCCCTGAACTCTTATCTGTTTTTACATTTGACTTTAACAATATGATCAGGTTAACAATATGTTTAGAGTTAATGAGCCAACTATTTTTAGCAAGAAGCATACACACTTGTTTTACTATGCAAATAACTGCTCCTTTGTCAGTGGCTTTTGCATTGCTGTTTGCACCTCTAAATTAGTCTTGAACAAAGAAAGTTTCCATTGATGGTTTCTAAAACTGACTGATATTCTAAGGAAGTGAGAAATCTTGCTGAAGAATATTTTTATTAATTCAATGTGTATGTGTCCTTAACCTGATATTACAGAAATTTCAGCAACCTGATAACATTATATGAAAATATTTATAATAACTACAACTATATGTTAGTGTCTATCTAACAGAGTATTTCTTCATCTTGGTAAATACAGAAAGGCCTGGCATAATGACAAGAGCAGTGTAAGACGGACTGCTGAATCCTTTTTTTGTTGAAGATCAGAGAAGTCACGAGTAAAAGTATACAAACCATAGGACAAATTCATGTTCCAGAAACATTTTGTGGCTCAGTATTATACGATGAATTTGCCAAAACCATGATCTTCCCAGGCTCAGACGTGAGGCTGGCAGCTTCGTAGGAGCTACCAACAGGATGTTCCTTTCTACCCTTTTTAACGTGTGCCACATTTCCCTTTTTACAGTCATAAGGATCTTCACCTGACTGCCCTGACTTCACATATCATGGAGAGTGTCTTGGCAATATCAGTCAGCTCCCTCAGGACTCTGGGATGCATTTTGTCAGGTCCCTTAGAGTTACAAATGTTCAGGTTCCTCTGGTGGTCACGAACCTGATCTTTTCTTACAATGGGAGGGACTTTTCTCCCCTAGTCCTTGCCTTGTGTTCCATCCACTCAAGAGGTGCAGGAAGACAAGTTGCCAGTGAAGAATGAGGCAAAAAAGTTGTTGAATACCTAGCCTTCTCGTCCATTGTTACCAGTTTGCCAGTTGTGTTCACTGGAGACACATTTTCTTTGACCTTCCTTTCTGGCTGACATACCTATAGAAGTCTTTCTTAACATTCTTTGCTTTTCTTGCCAAGTTCACTTCCAGCTGCACCTAGTCTTTCTGACCCCATACCTACACAACTGGACAGTGTCCCTATACTCTTCCCAGGATGTCTGTCCCTTCTTCCACTGCACGTGCATTTCCTTCTCACCCTTTAGTTTGACCAGCAGGTCTCAACTCAGTCATGTCAGTCTCTTGCCTTCCTTTTCTGATTTCTTACACCTGGGGATTGAGAGCTCTTGTGATCTATGGAATAGGAGCTCTATATCTCATATTCCAGGCTTTATACAGCACAGAAACAAAATGTGTCAAATACTAATGAAACATGAATTCCAAGGTTGACAATGTGGTTTTGTGGAGATGCAACATTGCTCTCCAATAGACAACAAGTCACTTTTTGATCGGAACTTTTTCATTAAATATGTCCAAAAAGAATTGCTTTAGTGGAGAGCAATCTGTGAGGATTATGCAAATATAACTATTGGGGGACATGAAATCAAACATAGGGCTTGCTTTAAAGCGAACGACAGACAGACAGTCTACATAAAATTTGTATCTGCGCTACCACCCACATTTCACTTGTAGTTGACCACCATCATTCAATTATCAGAAGCTGCCTCCTCTCAGTCCTTAATTCTAAAGATAATCAAAATAAATTGAGTTACTTTAAAATGTGAGAATAGCAAGTTTTCTTTATTCCAGATCATTTTGACCAAAGTGAATGACAGAGTATTTTCAACAGCACTTTTGTAAGGAGATCTAATAGGGAGATAATCTCAGGTAGAAGGAAAAGGGACAACAGGGTTAAACTGGCAATGGTAACATTTTTTGTTAATACAGCTGAATCACAAAAAGTCTCTTTTTCTGCAAGGCAGAGGTACCGATGGCAATACACAGCGTCAGAAACGTGCAAGTGATACTAATTGTGACAGCTTAGGAAATAAACATCAGTATAAATGTAATCCAGAGATCAGCACTGATATAAAGCTGAATAATGAGACTCAAGCAGAGGCAGATTCATGAAGAATTCCAGTATACTTGCCAGAATCCATATTGCCTTGCTATAAGCAGATATCACATTATCAGATACAGCCAGCTCAGCAAGTTGTCAAGGGTGGAGAGTCATTGCTGTGTTTTAGTATGGGAGTGACAACCATAGGTTTAACTGTACCAGATGGGCAAACCTGTAGCATCTGAACAGTTCAAGTGTAGATCCATTGCAGAAACTCTGATGTGAATGGCTGCGGGCAAGCTCTCCTGGTGGAAAGCCTTCTGGATCTGCACCAGAAGAGAGAAAATGAGCCAGCACTGGCTGGTAAGCCAACATCAACAGGTCTCTCAGGACTCAGCTGTCTGTTCATCCCACTCTCAATCCACAATAAAATCGTGCATAAATAACTGTCTAAAGAGCACAAATATCTTCTGTCTGTGAGCTGGTCTTGATTCCTTTGCCATTGGTTATATGTGAATTTGGACTATGGGAAGATTTTTCAGTATTGAGATCCTTGCAAGAAAAGATGAGCCATATCTGAACTACAAAACATATATTATTGACCATTTAAAAATACAACATCTCTTATTGTGCTGCAATAATCAGTGTCCAACTGAAAGGAGAAATCAATGATACAGCTGGTTTTGTAGCATCAGTGATACAAATTTTGTTTCAGCGAATAAAGGAGGCAATAGATACATAAATCACTTTCACAGAATATGTAGCTAGAGAATTTCTTAAGAACCTCCTCATTTCTTTATTCCCTCCCTGTGGCCTCCTCTCAGAAAAGAGGATGATCTCAGCAGTTAGTAGCCACAGGACTTCACAACGCAGCAATGCATCCACCTCTGTGCTATTAAGTGAAAATGTCGTACGCCACTGCAAACGAAAAGTCAAATCCAGATACTCAAGTTCTGTGCAGAATTTTTTTCCCCTACTGTTTATCGAAAATATTTCTTTCCTTCTCTTTTTTAAAATTTTCAGTAATGAACTTTTATTTTGCATGGAAAAGAAACAACCAACCAACCAGTTTTTCACTAAAATACTGAAAAACCACTTGTGAGTCAATTTTATAAGACATACAGCTGTTGCTGTTGTTGTTGTTCTTGTTATGGGAGTATTTATCACTCTATATTCAATTTTCAGTCCATACAAAGTACCAAGAAAAACTTCATAAGATCCTTATAACTCAGAACATTTACACTTCCCAATAAGACATGAGACTGTTCATTACATTGACATTTGATCCAAGTGGTTATTGAAGTGTTCTTAAATCAGTGACTCCTTAAATATCTTTGTTTTACCTGTTAGTGTTGGGGTTCATTGCGCCTTAAAAGAATGTTGACCAATGTTTATGTCTACTGATGCACAATGCATTCTTTGTGTCCTCCTAATGATAAAGCATTACCATGAGTCTGTAGCCAAATAAGGTTCATCTATTGGTACCTTTGCACTGGTGAGGTTGAAGGTAACTGGATTATATCATCAAAATTTGTCATCGGTCTCTCCCTTGGAAACTAGGTAGAAAACTCTACAGAAAAAGCAGCTGCACAGAATTACTAGGAATTACAGTCTACACAAATTTTACTGTTTGGTTTCTTTATTATTGGTAGGATTTGGTTTGGCTTTTATACTCTTCAATGCTGCATACTATTATCTGAATGTTGTAAGAAAAATCTGTGAAACACAATATAATTTTAAGGTACCTGGCTAGAGCTTGATTTTTTGTTGTTGTTGGGCTTAGAGATATTTGTATTTTAGTAGCCAAGAACCCAGCAAATTCTCAGAATAAACTGCATAGACATCACTACACCCAACTGCTCATGGCTTAAGCAAAGTGTTACAGTCTTTCACTGGCAGCCACAGCTGCCAGAAAACAATGATACACTGCCAGTATAATGTGCAGATGTTAGTAATCATGAATCCAGTGTTGGATATAAAGGAATATGGAGACATGAATGGCAGAGACTGGCCAACTACATTGCATGTGGCCAGAATTTTTCACTGAGTTCACGTGTGCTGTGATGCTGTTTGTGCACCTTCTGTCCACATATATTTGAACACACTAGGGAGTAACTTCCTAATCAGCTGTTACCTGATGTCCATCTGCTATTCCAAATACCATGTGCCCTCTGTAAAAGTTACTAATATTTGCCTGTGACTCATATGCAGGATAAGCTGTTTAGTTAAATAACGGGCATCCATTAGAGGTGGTATTCATGTCACCTAACCTTAGACTTCTGAAAGTCTGATGCTTAGGCTATACTACAATATAAATTCCTATTAAAGCCAAATGAAAGTTAGGCATCTCTAAAGGGAGTTTCATCCCTTTGTGAGACAGATCTAGAATAGTGACAGTGAACTCTTCTCTGAAGGCAATTTTCTCTTTCTTCTGAATACAGAGAGGAGCAAATACCCCGATTTTAGGTGCTGAAGTTAGATTTTACTAACCTACAAAAAAGATTGACAGGTTGATTGAGGTTATACCTCAGGTTCTTCTCATAATCTGCCAAGAAATACATGTGCAATGCATCTCATTCTACAGTTAGATGTCTAAAACAAGTGAGGTAAATCCCATACTAGAGCTATGCTTTCTACTGTATTGACTATGGTCAGATGAGTAAAGTCACGACCACAGATGTTGTTGAGATGTATCACATCACAAGTAACATCCTTTAAGGAAGTCTTAATAATGATGTCTTTGTATGAAGACCACTTATCAGTTAGACTTGTGTGATGTGAATATAATTAGTTTTGCCTGTGCTGGCAAAAAACTTACATAAAGGAATGCTCCTCACATGCAAATATTTATTTCATAAATTCTTGTTATTGCATTTAAGACTTGACATTCAGGTCCTACTCAGCTTGAAATTTACTGACAATTCCCATTGATTTAAATCAATCTAGGAAAGTAACATAAGTGACTAGAGAACATAATGTGGTTTTCTTTTTCCTTTCCTTTCCTTTCCTTTCCTTTCCTTTCCTTTCCTTTCCTTTCCTTTCCTTTCCTTTCCTTTCCTTTCCTTTCCTTTCCTTTCCTTTCCTTTCCTTTCCTTTCCTTTCCTTTCCTTTCCTTTCCTTTCCTTTCCTTTCCTTTCCTTTCCTTTCCTTTCCTTTCCTTCCAAAAAAAAGAAATACTTATTGCTATGAGGGTTCTTCATATCCTAAATATATGAAGACCAAGGTTCAAGTCTCCTGGTAGATTGTAGTTTCTTTCTGTTTCCATAACCGTGCACTGGTACCTTGAGCTTATGAACAGCAGAAGCAGGAAACAGATCAGGAAGGGAGAGAAAGTTACAAGTGGGGATAGGTGTTTTTTCACTTGTTTTGGTTGGTTTTGGTTTTTTTTTGTTGCTGTGTGTTTGGTTTTTTTCCAAGAAATGACACCTAACTTTAAAGTAGTAAACTCGTATTTGGTCACTCAGTCAAGCTGCCTAATTTCTACAAATGGTCACTGCTCAGGAATTGTCACCAAAAGTCAATGTTTCATTACAAATTCTATCAAAAGAAATGTAATCATTACTTGTTCCTGTGGAAAAAGCATTTTTTCTCAAGTAAGTCATGTGTGAATTTCTTACAGTAGCCTCTGTACGCATCCCCAGAAGACATGAACTTTTAGACCCTACCATCTACATTACATGGCTATGTTGCTCAATTTACTTATCTCTTGCTTTTAGTGCTCGGAATCCTCAGGGAGAAAGCCCAGGGGTGGTATCAGAGTCAGCAAAAGATTCTCACTGTCTCTAAAGGACACTGGATTAGATCTTGTATGAGCTCATGTATCAAAAATTATAAAACTTACAAAGACTGATATATGTTCCTTTCTAAAGTCGTTGGAATAACATATCTGTTACTTAGATTGACTGAAAATAAAATAAAATCAAATCAAATAAAACCATCTCTCTTTCTCTTGTGTCGTTCCCTTAAAGCTTATTCCCCTTCCCCCCCAGTCAAAGTGGAATAAAATGAAGGGAACATTTCTGTAGTCCAAGGATTAAAGGAGATAAAAGCTAATATGCCTGTCAGCCTGGCAAGTAATAGTGGCTGCACTAGAGACAGTTGACCACCAAATGGTATCCTAGCAACATACAGTAGCATCGCTATACATGGTGTTATCAAGCCAAATTTGTCCTTTTCAGTATCTTAGCTTCAAGAGAGTTGGGATGAATACAGAGTAAAGGATGAAAATGGTGCCTGTGAGAAAGACAATATAGGGTTTTAATTTAAGCAGAAGTTATATGAAATGTTGTGTAGAATGAATGAAGGGCATGGCATTTTTGTGAAAAAGAATAATACCTACCAGTGGTAAGGCACACTCGGACAATAATGATTCAATTTGCTTCCAGAATACTAATCCTGTCTATAAGCTAGCTTGGAATAAAATTTGCACTACAACTTCTCTTTAATTCCGTTTAAATATTTCCATTTAACTGGGGAAGGACAAGAGGAAATATCTTTTAATTTTTCACTATTTCTAATTTTTAAAAAAATCTCTATGCAAATCCACCTATAAATTGTGGATTGCAAAACCAGTTATGGCTTTTGTTGGTTTTAACATTAAATTGGATAATTACAGCTCTGTTGATAAACTTTCAAAATTGAGCAGGCTCCTAGTTATAGACTATGAATTGCCTACTATTCTCCTGTTTCATTTAGAGCCATAGTTTCTATACTATCTATATAATCTACCGATGTGCATTATGATCATGAGTGTAAATAACCTGGTCAAAGAGAGGACAAATGAAGGTATGAGCAGATTAATTATAGGATGTATTCTTTCTTCAGTTTTGAGCAAAGATTAGAAGAATCCACTAAGCATCCACACCTTATGGACCAGAAGAGCTAGACTCTCCTGTCCACCACAAATTAGAATGGTTTCACACACCTTAGCTGTAATGACGACACCTGATCTCAAGTAGGAGTTAGCTGAATGTAACAAGACTATTGGTATCACAGACAGAATTAAAGGCAGGTAGGACAGAAGTTTTTACTGAAAGTTCCTCCTGCAAACATGACCTTAAACAGAAGGTAAAATTGTCTCTTCAATAGCTGATGTACAGCCAAGTAAGCAGTACGTTGCAAATATCACAACAGTGCGCCAAGCTACTGATGACTGATCATTTTCAACTTATAGTCCAAATATTTTCCTTGCAGAGCATACATACCACAGGGAATGGATTTACAAAGCTGTGTTTTATCATATACTAAGTATTTTTGTGTACATCAGAAAATCCGTGCGAAAAAGGTTTCCACAACACCCTGCATTATAGGGCTCTTTGGAGACTTAGCTGGGGGGGGGATAAAATCACCTTTAAATTATGCATTTTATAAAATGGTATCACTGAATCAAGTTTTTAATCCAAGATTCAGTGTCTCCCTTAATTTGTATTTCTAATTCCTTTCAATGATCTGTTGTGGAACAGGCTATTTAGCTTGTTGTCCTTTGTTATTCATGCAGATGACAGAAATCCCCTTTCTTCTCCAAGTATTCTGGCAGTTCTAGTGCCCAGTGGTACTACTTCTTCATCACATCAGTTGATATCTTCTTTAGCTTCCAAGGAAGGAGTCTGCCCACAGGAATATTTTAATCTAATGGAATAATTTATCCTATTCTATCCAGTTCCAAGCTTACTTTCTACCCTGTCCCCAAATGTCTCTGCATCTTGTGTAGCCAATCACCAGGAAAAAAAATATAATCACCCCAAAACCAGACACATTTTCTTCTTGTAATCTGGCTGCCACTATGCAAACTGTATGTTTCTGATTAGTATCCCCTGAGCAATATATCAAAAGGATACTGGACAAGAAAGAGCCTAAGAGCTAACAGGAAAGCTGTCCTCTGTTATCGGGCAGCCACGTTGACTGAGACCTGAAACATATTTGTAGAATATTTGTCTGTGAAACAAATACGTCTTCAATAGCTTACGCTAAATCAGCAGGACAACAAGCCAGACCTCTTCTAAAAATGCCTTAGATATAGTCATGAGGCAAGTTATAACTTGCAGTATACACATGAATACTTATGAAGAGCTATTCACAGTTTCTGTGGTCTAACAAAGCAAGTGTGCATCTCAAAAGGCTGTGCGGATTTTCAGTGCATGTAATTTCTGCTTTATTTTATTTCACTAGGCTGATCTTTGATAAGAGAGAAGCTAAGGATGCAGCAATCCTGTTCACAAAGAAGAGAATACCATCTTCAGAGAGAAGCTAAAACAACCTTCAGTTTTACCTTCTTCTTGAACAAAATGTTAAAGGAAACAGATAAGTCTTTTGAACGGTAGGGTAATACAAATGCAAAGCAATTAAACAGAATTCATAGAAAGGAATCAAAGCAAGCCTCTGAGTTTTTATGTGACACTAAATTAATGTTCCAGGGATATTAGCAACTTGGCAGCTAAATGAGCAGAGCTACTTCAGAGAAATCATATAAAAAATGTGCTGGAGCAATCTAGCTTGGTTGATTAATGTAGGAATTTATGAAGGCATTATATGACTTGTTTTCTTGTAATAGTAAAAACTGGATTTAGTGACTTGGGTGGTCATTTCCATTTCTAGAATTCCATGTTAACTTACATTCTTTTAAATTCTGAGGACATTAGCAACACAAGTGAAATTCATGTAAGAATTTGCTAACAATTCTTAGACACTTCAACCTTAAGAATTTTTAAGGTAGAAGAGAAGCACTTCTTTAAGGCAGTCTTCTGTCTATATCATGCATCAGGAAAAGTCTGTACATTAGAAATCAGATACAATAAAGCAAATGTCCTATATTTTGTGGGTAGAGTGGAAGAAAAAAAATAAAGGCCAAACAAAACCAATAAAATTTTAGCTACAGTTCTAGTTTGCTTGGCAAGGGAAGTTCTACTCATCGACAGGCAGGCCTTCTGCCATCTGTGTTAAGTGGGTGCATTGCAAGCACCTGGAGCTAGAAGGAACATTTTCCTTTTTAATTCTTTCTTGTAAAACAGATGGGAAAAAGCACAGCTAGTAACGTTATGCTATGTTTAAATATGAGAAGAGCATCATCTTGTCTCACTGGTGCCTTTCAGCTAGGTACCTATATATTTGTGGACTCCCAGGTTTTAATCAGCAGAAGCATGTCAGTGGTCAGGATACTACATTGTTGTGAGCTATTAGCAAAGAACAGGAAAGAGGCCACAGTGACCTAGTAGTTATGTAATGGCAGTATACTGATTAGAGGAGATTATAGTTTTCTGAATGCAAAGCTCTAGTTTAATGAGCATTTTAAGGGCAATACAAGAAATCATGTTATCTCTAAGCCCTATGAAGTTATGGGACAAATGGGAGGATTCACAGATGCACAAATTCAAATGTCAAAAAAAGGGACAATTATAGCCTTGCAAAGCTGCTTCTTGTACGCACAACTGCAGGATTTCTCCTAAAAAACAGATGAAAGTTTATAAGGCCCCATTTTCACAAAGGCTTGAAGGAGAATAAAATACCTTTGAAGTGGAATTAGGAGCCTTAAACTGAAAAGAGCAATCCAGGAAAATCCTGCCCCACTGAAGTACTTGAGATTCTGGGGGGGTTATGTTTTCTGACCGAATGTTCCTAATTCAGCTAAACATGTGCATGCGGTAGGCTATGTGCTGCTTCTGATATAGCAATAAACAGCTTGGGACACAAAACATTGTCAGTCTTACACTTAGCAGATTTGAATAAATGAAATAAATAGGTGTGCTCAAATCAAACCTAACAGTTGGAATATTGCAGCTTATCTTTTTGCAAAAGGGAAAGGCAACATAGATGCGAACTAGAAGTTTTTCAATGAAGAAGTAGAATGGTCTGCAAAAGAGGGCTAGAGCATTCAGCTGAGAGGAGAACAGGCAGTTCATTTTCCCTTGGTTATTTCTATCCTTGCTACCCAGTGATTGTCTAAAGTAAAATGCAGAAGTATTGCTTGTACTACAGATATGATGGTTAAGGCATTACATTGAGATGTGAAACCTCTAAATTTTAAACCTCCGTAGTCTGATGGTGGCCTAAACCATAGTTCCTCTGGATAATTGCTCTACCAGCAAGTAACCTTGCAAAATGTTCCATGGCACAGAAAAAGTCTCTGGGCTCTAAATTCTAGCTTCACAGAGGTGCTTTTCTTCATCTCTGGGGCAATTGTTTACATTAATCCAAAACAGAGTATCAGTTATAGCTCACTGTTGACATTTCCTTTTGGCTTGATGTGCACCCAATAACCTGGCTATTTTGAACCCCATTGCAGGAGTAATGAGACTCCTCTCATTCTAATCACATTGTGGTTTTCACTTCTGAAGTTGAACATACAGACTTTATTGGTCACAGCACTGAACACTGCAATATTTAAATCAGTTTCTTTTTACGTCACTGATATGAAGACTAGACTTCCCACCCAAAAGAAAGCTTTCTTCTGTTATTTTTAATTTTCTTTGTTTGCTCACTGTTCACTCATTTCTTTGCCAAGATGAATACAATGAGTTCTGTAAACCTCAGTTTCATTTCCAGCCTCTTTTGTAGTCCAAATGTGGACATGAGCAGCGAAAACAGTACTCTAAAAGTTACCTTATTAATGGAGAATACAGGCCAAATTACTCTTTCTGGTGCGTGAGTCTTTTTGTCATAGGATTGTAATACTAGCTTTGACTGAGAGAAGCAATTAGTCTGATTGCTTGATAGACTGATACTCTCCTTGCATCTGGCTGCATTAAGAACTGTTTTGTTGAAATACCGCCATTAAAGCAAACAGTTTTGATCCCACTGTAAGAATACTCTGTGCTCTTTGCTATTTAGCCTGAGAAATTTTTGTACCTCTGCATGCTTCATCATCCTAAGGCTATATAGTTCATCTTAACAGATCCCAACCTGTAATCAGAAGACTATTCATGAACCACAATGCTCTGTAGAACCATACCTCTTTTTTAATATTGCTTATTTAAAGTGAGTTGTGAGGAGCGCAGTATAGCTCAGAAGAAATATTAATGGGGGCCTGTCTGTAGCCAGAAAGCAAACAAACGAAAAAAGAGAACAACTGCTTTAGATCATTGGTGAAGGGTATTAACAACTCTAAATCACAAAAAGAATCCCTGACAAGACTATTAAGAATTGACCTGCAATAGGTCATAGATTAGTATATCTGTCAATAAGCCAATAGTTGGTAGTTGGTCTATTTTTGATGCATTCCAAGTAAGCTGGAGAATACAACCTCATAAACCTCACTCCTTCTAGCTGTCTTAATTTATTTTTTATTGGTTATCTGTTGAGTGAAATATCCTTGTACATCATCAAACTCAAAAATTCCCAAAGATGACAACATAATAGGCCAAACAGATGAAACAAACATGTCTTCATCTGCATTATTTTCCAAGCCAATTTTATGCAACTAGAGATAACCACAATAACAATCAAAATTCAGGAAGTACTATAATATTAATATGAAACACTTTCCACTCTTTTGTATTCAGTTTTCCCACTGTAACAACCCATCCAGCCTGCACGGCAGGATAGAAGAGGGCAGGTGAATTTTGCAGGAAAAGTGAAGTCAATCACTTTAGGGGTTTACTCAGAAATCCAGTCTTTGCTTTGAACACAGCAATTTACAAAAAGAACTTGGCAAAAGGTTTTTACAAAATAGCAGCAGTTCAAAATTATATAATGTCACCCAAAAGTGCCGAAAAGAAGTGATTGCCAAAAGTGACAAGAAAAAGTGAGATAGATTTGATGAGAGAATAAGTACAGAGAGAGAAAAAGAAGAAAAAGGGGGGATATAACAGAAAAATAGTCACCGCTCAACCAATCCAATGATGATTTCAGCAGAAAACATGGCCCATGGGGCAGGAGGTGTGCACGTATGCTTTTTGGTGTAGGCTATTTATAGACCAATTTCCACCTCCTGTTAGCATATGAGGTGCACAGGGAGGGATCTTGCTGCAACCACAAATTATCTCTGCTTGGAAAGACCTCGAAGTGGTGCATGCGTAGAAGTCCCTTCTGTAAAGTTCTGGAATTGGGGCTGGGGATTAGAGGGGTGACTTGCTGTTCAAAAGACCCCAGTCCCGGGTAACCACAGCACAAACTGTCGGGGTGCACCAGCTCAGTCAGGGGTGGTTTTGCCTCTCCAGCCCAGTTAAAGCGATTCAGCAGTTTTTGCTCACTCACCAGGTACAAAGTCCCCTCCCTGCTTCCAACCACACCTCCCAAATGCCAGGGCAGCAAGATGTTAAATTGCTCACAGCCTCAAGAACATACATTTTCACTTCAAGGCGAGTGTTTAAGATATACAGACAAATGACTCAAGATGAATAAAGAAATTGATCTTCATGTCCACTATATAAATAATAAAAAAAAAAGTAATTATTTTTCAGCTTTCCTTCAGAATCACTAGTGAGGAGCCAGGATTTATCTTTTTTAAAAATTTATTTTTAAAATAACTTTAAAATTTCTGTGGAATAAGTAGGTTGGAACTGGACAATAACAACTGGAACTTTAAAAATTGTTGAACTTCTTAGTCAAGAAATACGAAAACCTGAGAAAATTTGTCTGTTTCCTTACTTTTGCCTTTAGGTTTTTAAAAGTATATTGTGCGAAGTAATACAGACTGTGTTTGGAAAAGATACGAACTATATCATGGATTTAAAAATATATTATCTATAAGTGAACTAAGATAATTTTTATAGCTGGAGTAATTGATAATTGTAACTTTAGGAGAAATTCACAATATATGTGTAAGAATGTAGGAAACCATTGAATAATAGAACTGTTATTTCTGGAGTTAATTCATAAATATAGAAATAGTGTAGTTTCACTAAAAGGAATTTTAGTTTCACTGAAAGGAATTCACTAAAAGGAATTTAACATTTTTCAAAGTACTGAATTCAACTTTTAAAAGTTTATTTTATAATCAGTGTGGTCATGAAAGAATACTTTCATAAAAAATCATCAGAAGCAGCTGATGTGAAATCATCTCTTTAAATCAACAGTTTCATAAGTTTTATATCCCATCTGTTTTATGTAGTTAAGAAAAACTGAGAGTCAGTATTCTTCCTGTGCAAAGAAAAGAGATTAATATTTATGAATTATGACTCAGATTAAGATTTATGTATTCCTTCCACAAAAGTAGGCTTACTGAATCTCCATTTCTCCCCACCTGAATTGCAGGTAACTTTTGCTGGGAAGGAAACCGAATTTATAAATATATATTGTGCAGTGGGCATACTAAGGTTTAAAACACCTGCTGAAGGCTGAGTGGCAGTGAATAGCAATTACCGTGTTTGTAAGTAGATTTTATCTCAGGAATAATTTCTCCTTCAAAAACTGAGTTTGAAATAAAAATAACAAGAAAATTTGAGAAAGCTTAATGCTTTTTCATAGTTTTGCCTGCTCTCAAGGACAGTGTGTCCTCATTATTATTATTATTATTATTATTATTATTATTATTATTATTATTATTATTATTATTATTATTGTAGTTGTCGGATTTTTTGTTGTTATTAATCTGTATAAAATATGGAACTAAAACCAGGGCACAAGACAGAGTATTGGACTACTTAGTTCTGATATAACTTGTGACTTTTCCTTTCTGCTGCTCATTTGTATGACTTCCTGTGCTTTCTTTAGTGTTCCAGATTCTTCAGCATTAGTATCTAACTGCCTCAGCTGGTAAAAATGACATAATAAACCATTTTTGATTTCAAGAAGAATGTTAATGGATAATAAAAAATGTTTAATAAATCACATTCTGGTTCAAAGTTTTTGAATTTATAAAGCTTGTTACCTGATGTATTTGTTAGTTGTTTTCATTACTTATTGTGCATATATCCCCCTCAGAAAATCAGGAATCCAGTGACACCCGAAACCCTTGAGCATCCAATGCCAGTGAAAATAAATCCAAGTAAAAACAAGACAAAGACAAAACATTTAAGAATCTACATACCTGCAGTGCCAATAATCAGAATAGACCCATGCAAAATACTGCTCCTTCCTTTCCTTTGATTTTTAGACACTGGAAATCATAGCTTTGAGACTACTGATAACTTTTCGTGCAGCTTTACATGTTGCCGTAACCAACTGGTAGAAATCAAGATTAAGAAGGGAAACTGAAGTTGTCATCCTAAACACCCTGTCAGTATTTCAATTAGCTCTGAATAATTGTGAGTCAGGATGCATCTGTCCATAATTGGTAGTGCATTTAGAATACTTGGAGATCTAACTCTTTCGATGTGTCATTACATGCAACATCGTAGTTCTTTGGCATGGCTTTTGTCTGTAAGAGGGGGCTTCCTGGAAAGTTACTGTATTTGAAACTTTTGGTAAATATCTCCTCATAGTTTTAAGACATTCTAGTCTAAAATATGCATTAGATCACTGAATAAAAAAAAGTTATTAAATTTTCACTGATTTTTCAAAACCCATGTTTTTCTATTGAAGTTTTTTTCTTCTCTTCATTATTGATGTCAAATAAAATAATTTATAATTATTTTAATTATGATGTCAAATAAAATACATATTCTAAGAAAGCCTAGCAGATCAGATTCAAGCGAGAATTTAGGCAGGGAGGTGAGTAGTTTCAAGATACCAATGAATATAGGATCAGGTGATAAAGATTCTCAGTATCACAACTTAAGTTTTGAGTGTCTTTTAATGCTCATTGCTTCTATATACATTTCAAATTCCTATTCTGAATTTAACTTATGGAAATTTATATTATAGTGATATGGTGAGTCAATGTCACAGGTGGATCCACTTGTTTCCTACTCCTGTATATTATGACATAGAGGAGAAACATGGGTAGAGGTTTTTTTCACACTTTTTCTCCTTAAAATGTCATACTTCTTGATATTATTGCTACAGCAATTCATATAAATGAAAGCTCCAGTAAATAGCTGTGATTTCATTTTTATACTTGGATCACATAGTTGTAGAACCTGTCCAGTTTAGACAAATCATTAATACATCCCTAAACGTCTTCAGGGATAAGATATAAAAAGATATGTATTTATGCAAAAGGCAATGAAGAGGCATTGCTGTAAATGTGGACATACACTCTTAATAATAAATGGTTTTAATTTTGTAATAATTATTAAACTAAGATATTCTTCTCTTAGGTATACATGCATTTGTCATAATGAAAGTAGTAGAACTGGAACAGATTCGTATGAAAGCATTTTTTGTTTAAATTGCACTGTACAAATACCCAAGGAGGAGTCAAATTATTCATACATCTTGCTAGTAGTAATTAGGTATATTGTCTGCTTAATACAAACATACTTAACTGTATGAACTGGAAATAAATAGTCAAATGTTAAGCAGTTTTAAACTTGTCTAATGTCAAATTCCTCTTCTCTTTGTACACTGTAGGAGGCTAAAGAAAATCCACACTCTTACTAAGGAACATATCTATTAAAACATTACACAAACATCTTTTATTTAGCCTCTTTTTTTCCTTCAGTCTTATTAATAGAGTCATTGCTCTTTCTCTATAAGGCTGGAAGGTCTTCAAAACCAGCAAAGTTTACCTTTTTCCAGTCTTTCAATTCTTATCCCCTTTTTAGTAATAAAAAATTCTTCATGCAAGAGTTAGAAACCCAATATTTTCATTAGATAAAGAAGTTAATTGGTTTACTTTCAGATTAAAAACAAAGAAACAAACAAAAAACACCCCCAAAAGACCTACAACCCCCCGCCAAAAACCCCCAAAACCCCAAACCAAAAAAACAACCCCCACCCCCACCCCAAAAAAAAATAAAAATTATAAGAGCTGACGATACAAAAAGCACACAGCGGTTTTTCCAGAAGTTTTTAGTAAATCTCACTATTCAAGTGATAAATAAAGTAGATCCTGTTTTACTTTGCTGAACACTACTTGCCCTGGAAATATGGGTGAACCTTGATTCTGTTGTATGTTATTTTACAACATTTTTGTGAGAAGTGTAATAGACCTCTCATGTCACATAAGCTGTAGATCTATAGCAGCGTGGAGGAGCTACAAAGTTGTGGATACTGCTTGTCTGAAAGTAGTCTGCTCCACATAGTCTTTTATTATGATATGCAAAATGCAGTGTGCTAATTTTATCTTCTTAAGGAAGAAAACAAGATCCTGGATTCTGTTTTTATCTCTAGTCAGGTCTGTTGTAAAGAGCTATAAGCATCATAGCTTACAAATACACCATAGCTCTCAAAAATTACTTTTGTATCACACACTAAAGCCACCAGTGTGTAATATAACTGCTTCATCTCTTCCCAGTTGCCAGAATCATCCTTTATTGGTTTCAGAATATGAGGACTATCCACATAACATACAGCCATTATTTCTCTCCATCTTAGTGACGTGTCCAAAGTACAAATTCAATAAAGGTTGGAATACAGTTGAGTTACATTTTAGAAATTCAGGAACTGTATTTAGTGTTCTGGACAAGCACTTTGATCATCACAATCCTAAACTGAGCATCAACCGTCATTACTGGCTCTTGTCAATCTTTGAAAGTCAAAACTAACTGGAGAACTGGTCTTTAAGTCAAGAAGATAAATTCAATGTCTGTTGTTTCCTTCATATTAAACTCTAATAATTACTACAAGTTATTTAGGGGCAGTCTGTCATATTAATCCAACAGCTTTGCAGAAATTATTTGCACTGACTGAAATACAGTGATCATATATATTTTTTTATTTGTGAATGTCTTGTTGTTTTAGCTATAAACAATAAATACATATGCCAAAAAACAGAAAAATAAAATTCTAAGTAAAATCATCAAAGAAAGATTAAATACATGCAAAATGAGAATGAGTAGACACAACATTTTAATGGATGTAAACATGGAACATAAAAAAAAAAAGTACTGCTACCACCAAGAAAACTTGGTTCCTACTGGGCCAATGACACTTTTTTTCTGGCATCTCTTTGGACTTAAATACTATTCCTTAAATAAACTAAGAATTATATTAGTGAAATACTGTAGCCTCCAAGAATCATCCTGACAGATTCTTCGCAGAACAATCCCCAAAACTCAAGTTTGGTTTTAGGCAGCTAATTAAATCAATGAATCTAACGCTTACATTCCTTCCATAGTCAGTAGAGACAAGAAGAATATGGTGGTCTGAATAACTTCTGCAAGGGACATACTTTCTCTCCTCATTAAGCATAGTGGGCACAGGATGAGAATGTTGCTTTTTTAAGCAAGTATTTTGGATGTTTAACGAAAGCTATGGTGTTTTAAAAAAGGGAATAAACACAGGGAATAAATAATGGGCACAGTAGAAAAATCCACTCATCAGAAAGTTTTTAAACAATATAATATTACTTGTTCTATTTTTTTTTAATTTTTTTTATTAGAAGTACATCTTTTCCCTATCTGCTGAGAAGTCTTTCTGATTACATGTCCAAACTGTAAGGACAGTTGGAATCTAAAGAAAAGTTGGTTAGAAACCTTTTACAGATGCCTTGGTGACATCAACAATAAAGAAATTAATAAAAACACTTCACAGATTCTACTCAACTCATCTTAAATAATTTCTTTAGCAATGTTTTCAGGTGATTTTTTTTTTTAACTACAGAGCTTTCTGTTTTCTGAACAAATTAATTAAGTAAAATACTTAATACATAAATGTACTCTGTGACTCTGTTGTTATATAGAAAAAATTCCTTCCAACAGTTAACAAGGATTGTTCTTATTAATGATAAACACTTGGCTTTTCCTTTACAAAAATATGTTAAAATTGAACAGTATTAGCTAAGACTTAGTGTTCTATTAAACAATAATAATTTAATATGGATTGAGTTATATTCAGTCTAGGTTATATGATTTAAAGGCTCTTGCTACTTAGGTATACACACGTATTTTGATCAGAAAAGTTGAGAAAGATCAGAAAATATTCTAGATTTCACAGTTCAGGAAAAAGTTCCTTAAATGTTAGAAAATGAAGAGATCATAGTAGCAGGACCTTTTCACTGTATAATAGGCCAAACCAGAACCCATTAGGTCCAATTCTGACATAGCAAATTAATAATTTAGGATTTTATGACATAGCATCTAAATGATAGCCTACAAAAACACTCTGAGCAAAACACTTTCCAACACATAATAAATACCCAGCTCCTTCCTGAAACTGAGATACTATTCAGTCAAGAAAGTAGGATCATCAAACCACAAATCCGGACAAAAAGAAAAAATGGATCCTGGCTCTGTAGGCCAATTTTTACACATTTAGATGAGAAGAGAGACCCAAAGTTTCTCTTCTATTTGGCTGTTCCTACCTTTCCGAGTATTGTGGACCAATAGAAGCAGGCCTTTAGAGCAAAACGACTGCACAAACTATAAACATTTCAGTGGATTTTACATCAGGCAGGATCTAATAGAGTGGCATGGACTGAATGAATATTCATGAGCTCCTCTCCAGCAGCTCATCTTCCCGTCCCATTTAACTCTCAAACTAATCTAGTACATGAACTTTAGAACACTGTGCAATATACCCCAATATGTGGCAAGTGAGAAAATTAAAAAAACGTGGATTAAAATATTAATGCAGATTGTTTATCTTTATATTTTCGTAATAGTCAGTTAATGAATAAAAAAGAGAAACAATCCAAGGACCAAATGCCAGGGTATTTGTCAAAGACCTAGTACAGAAAGTTGCATCAGACTGTAAAACTGTTTCACAGAAATAATGACCTGCTACCCTGAGAACCATACACGCGTCCATGTAGACCAATACGCTCTACTATTTCACACATTACTAACTGTATAACCATTCTACAAGCTATACTGTACAGAGCTTGTGAAACTTAGGTGTTTAAGCAGCCTTGAAGTCCAAGCCTTCAACTACATCTACGATTTTGGAGTATTTAAGAGCTGGACACCATAATGCGTTAGTGAAATATCTGCTTTAATACACCATCTTACATGTATGAATGACACATAAGGGCACACATCCTTGGACTGATCTCCCTCCAGAATCTCAGCCAGTGAGATTTGTAGGATCAGATCTCTGATGGCTGATAATAAGGCACAATCAGTTAAAAGGTACGGGTTTTTCTGTGGGTAAAGATCCTGGCAGAATTATACAGCACAAGTTGCTGTTAAAGTAGCACCAGATAAAAAAACTAATATAGCCTACAGGTGATAGTGATATTGAATACGAACAGAGACTATTAGTTGAGGTTTCTTGTTTTTTAAATTATTCATATTTCAATTTTAAGAGATTTTTTTAATGTTATTGAAATCTTCCTGTCCTAGAGCAAGTTTCATAACACCATAAGTTAATATACTTGCCTATGACTTTCATAGGCTCTGGGTTTAAATCTGGCTTGGGTCACAAATGAAATTAGCTTAATGGTCTCAGATGAGTGCTTAGTACGTATTTGTCCATATCACAAAAATATTTTTGTATATGATTTGGCAGTATCGCGCGATTGTAGAGTACTGTTATCCAAGAAACCAAGAAATGGAACAGAAGGGACATTGCAAAGCAGGTTTGCTTAGGGCAATAATATTTGTATGAAGTTGATGCAAAAAAGTTCCTACTTTCAGGAGAACCATAATTCAGCAAATAATTTAACATTGTCTAAATAAGCGACC
Organism: Neomorphus geoffroyi; assembly: GCA_033558235.1. Taxonomy (NCBI): domain Eukaryota; kingdom Metazoa; phylum Chordata; class Aves; order Cuculiformes; family Neomorphidae; genus Neomorphus; species Neomorphus geoffroyi. Next base: position 1,737,603 of record JAUMJM010000005.1, read on the forward strand.
TGTCACTTTTCAGTAGATCAAATGACAGAAAAATTATTTTGTGCAGAATCATGCCATTTTGGACACTGACAGTCGAAGATGCACTTTGATTCATCGTATTTATGGCAATGGGCAAAATTTACTATAAGTAGTGATTGTATGGGAAACCAACACTTTTGTTTATTTGTTTGTTTTGAAGGATGATGTATAATTAGAACAAGAAAGAACTAGGCAAGTCATGATTAGAGGTTGAAATGAAAATAATACCATCAACATCATTCAACTATATATAGTTCTATTCAACCAAATAATTTGCTGACTTTTATGTGACCAACATTAGCTAGAGTAATAATGAAGAAGGGAAAAGGAAAAAAAATACAAAAAACTGTCAAATAAATTGGTGTAAATTATTCCATTAGTTGTGCTAACAACGCAAAGAAATTGGTAAATGTCCACTAATGCGTTTCTTACATTTTTGAGACTATGAGTCACTGAAATTCCACTAACTTTAAAGTAATCAAGAGGGGAAAAAAAGGAAGGTAGTATCTCTGCTTACATAAGCAAATGGACGTTCTTAATTGGATTGAGCATTTCTAGGATAATAGTCTAGTTGTTCAGCAGTTCTACAAAAGATGCATCAGTAAAATTAGTTCATTAGTAGTGTAAAAAATATAAGGCAGCACAGGAATATAAAGTCATACTTGGGCTGGAAACTACCTGGGAAAAGACATTGTATATTCTTTAATAGTTACCCTACTTACGTGCGTTGTTCCATAAAAGGTACTGAACAAGATCAGACCCTCCAGGTTGATACAGAAGTGAAACTGTAAGGTTTGCCCCACAATTGCTTTTTTTTTGCTCCTATATCATAGAGATGAGTCCTGCTACTATACATACGTGTCTATGTATGTATTTATATACACATCATACAAATATGCAGAATTAAAGGTAGTTACTTGAGTGAGGAATATTCCTCCAATGAAGATTTAGCAAATTAAATCTTTGAAAAGTAAGAATTCAAGATCAGAGTCTTACCCTTTATGTGGCGATAGATTGTTGTGTTTTAGTTTTAATATTTTGGTTTATTGAAGTTTTAAATGGAAAAAAAAGCATAACAATTTAGTGGAACATAAAGAAGTAACCACAAGCACTGAATAATTAAGAAATCAATAAACAATTCAGCATTTCTTTGATGCTCAAATGACCTTTCTGAACCAGAAGTTAGGACAGTGTATGCAATATGAAAGCCTTAGCCAGCTAATGTACCAAGGAAATTTGAGTAGCCTGGTAAATTTTGATTCAACTATTTTAGCTGCTTTGATAGGTTAACTCTAAAGATCATTGAATCAGTCAGATATTAGTTCAGCAAAAGCCAAATAAAAGACAGCACTCTAGAAAGTAATACACATGCAGAGAAAATATCAGTGTAAGTTGCCCTATAATGACGCTCCTTCTTTCCAAAATCTGTGATCTAACCTCCTACTGTTGAAAACTGAGGTCAGGGAAAGCATAAGGAAAGCCAATAATACTTTTTTTTTGTTGATTAATAGAAATACTGTCTAGTTCAGAGTTCATATGAACAGCTATGAAAATCTTACATGCCTGGGCCTGAGGAAGACAGGAAAGAATATGGCAATCCCATCTTTGTCCTACAACAAGAACAGACCAGCCTCACCAGGGTAAGCTGGCCTCACTGGGGTCTGAGAAAGGCTCAAAGAGTTACCACTGGGGAGGGTGAAAAGGGAGGTTACAGGTTCTTTTTTTTGTGGCAAACAGCAAGTCTTCCGATATGCTTTATATTCAGCGGGATGCGGTACGTGGGTAAATACACAACCGTCGAAAACTAATTTTTGTGAGTCTGCCCCTATCAAATGAATCTTTTCTCACACCATCTACCTGCAGCAATCTTGTTAGGGTCATTCTGTGGAGCAGGTTTGCCATGTTCTCACTTATTTATTCTAACCCAAACCCAGCCTGGCTACTCTTCTGTAACTGGGCATAACATTAAAGATTCTGCTCAAGGACACTGAGGTTCTGTAACCTGCTGAGTGCCTTTGGTGTGTGAGAACTCTCAGTTCTTCACAGAAAAATCCATCTCCCTCAGGAGTATGAATGAAATCACCCCAAACGCTTCACCATGTACACAAAGTCTGTCTTTCACTCTATGTTTCAGCTCTTTAAATGAGTCAGTGCTTCTCATACACAAAAAAATAATCTTTCTGAGATGGTGGCGATAGATTTTTCTGAGATAAAGGGTAGCACCGAGAATCTGTGTTCACCTTTTATCTGCCCTCTTCGTGCTGCTTGTGTTGATGAGGTCTACAAAGCCGCCTGAATTGAAAGTCAGTTTGATAATTTGTATCTTGCTCTCTTACCTATCATTGTAGTTCATCATTATCTTCTAAAAGGTTTTCCATTTCTTCTGAAACAACTGAAGTCAGCACTCTCTCTCTCTTTCTCTCTCTCCTTGGGAAGCAGTACAGCTGTCAGTATGCCAATCTACGCACAACCTATTACATACATTTAACAGTTTGGAGGAAGAGCTATGTGGATTCAGCGGTACTTGATTGAATTTAAATTTATTTTTATGTTTTATGAACTTTAACAATAAATGAGTAAATGAAAAATATTACTGAAAAGTTGTGTTACATAAAATTAATCATGAGGATTATCAGGATTTCTAAGGACATTACATTCATTATCAGCTCTAAGAGTGCTAGAGATTATCCTGGGGTTTTGCCTTCTCAAGCCAATCAAATATTTTAGCATATAGGATGCTTCAGACAATAAAGTAAACGGAAGCAAAATGGATACCTAAAATGTGCCTATTTGGCCTAGGAATCTGACTAGAAACAATACCTGCAATCTACTCATTACTGAGAACTCCCTGATGGTTCATTGATTATGTAATCAATTTCAATAAAGATTGATTGTGTAAGTAATATGCCCTCAAACCTACATACCTTTTAAACACCTTTTATTCAGTATATCTTAAAATCAAACCAATTATTAATATATCATAAATCAAGAACTCAGAAGTCAGTATGTTCTCTGCTCATTGCAGAGAAATATCTAGGAGCCTCTAAAAAACTAAAACAAATTTACTTAATATTTATACTCTAACGTCATCCTGAAACTTGCTTAATTATTGTGAACTTACTTAAACTCAAGTTCAATACTGGGATCATTGTTTTTTTGTGGAAATAAAATCCTTTAATTCTCAAAAAAATTAGAAGCATATCAAAATAAATTTGTGTGTAAATGGCAAAATCTGAATCAAGCATCAGATGCAGTAATTGAAGAGATATGGCTGTGAAAATTCACCAGCAGTTATTTCCAACTATACACAGAACGAAAATCCCAACAGTAGTGCAAGCGTATGAGCTGTTTGCTCAGGCAGTCAGTTCATAAACAATCTGCTTTGTTGGCAGTATAAGTAAGAGCATAACAATAAAAAAAAGTATAACAAAGCCAGACTGCAGTGGAAGATGAGCTTCTGACTTACCAGCATTTATACAGAACAGTGTAAACATCAACATTCCAGCCTCAGTTCACTGTCAGCGATTTCCATCCTTGTCCCTGCCTTATATTTCCACCTTTTGACCACATAATAAGGTTGACAGGAGCAAATTACATTTGACCGAGAATTTTCTCTGACTTTGAAAAATACAGAAAATGTTATATTATCCACCGTGACCCTAGAAATCTTTGATTCTGGCTTTTGACCTGAAGCTTTTGATACCAAAGTGTGCTGCATTAGGAACACTGATGAATATGAAAATACTCATAGCTTAATACTGCTATTAAGTAAGATATTGGCTGGCGTTACTTAGACTTGTGATGGCATTTTCCACACTGCTAAGTTCCAACTGTCATGAAACAAATGTCCATGGATTTTGTCAGAGCATTCACAGTTAGTGTCCAGCTCTCTCTCCTTGATTTCCAAGGTGCTCAACATGTCTTCTGCCACAGTTCAGCCATATTTATGTGAACAGGACACTGATTATTGCTTTCCCAACAAGTGAATGAACCTGAATACACCAAAATAATGATTTCTTTGGATTTTGACCATGACAGTCAGCCAACCTCCATCTTATGCACGTGTCTTTGAGTCTTATTTTGTTCACCATTACTCCATTGCCTTACATTTCCAGGACAAATATCCAGATCATAGTTCTCCACACGGTATGGGTTGTAACTCAAATCTGTCACTGCAATGTTTATTTTCATTAAAGAAGAGAAAAATTAGAAACGTTAAGATTTCCACTAAAGTATTTTTTCTTCTCTGAGTCACTCTTCTTCCTGCTTCATTAGAAGGTTATATAAAGTAGTACTGGAAGTCTAGCAATTAAGTTAAAAAATCACAGAATCAATTTGCATTGTAAAAATAAATCGTGATGCAGATTGGTATTAACAATGTTACCACAGGTTTTAAGGAGATGTTAATAACTACTAATCATTTTTCACACATTTTTTCAACAGTCATATAAATACTTTGGTTGTAATTCTCAGCATGAAGGATCTCAAAGCAAAAAAAAACCCCAGAAGATCCTGAATAGGCAGACAGATGACATACAGCTTATATATGTATACCTTCCTGAAGAGAAAAAATGTTTATAGAGATATACTAGCAAAAATACCAACGGCTATGAAAAATCTTGTGACTTTTTCAGACATGCCTACTTATAGCAGACAATATTTTTTTGTCAGATCTTTGGACTAGGACCTCTGTCATACACCTATATTTGAGTAGTATGTTTTCCGTAAGAGGATTAAAGACAGACAATTCTGTTCTTGTGGTATTTGGCACTTGGAGTATGTGCAGCATTTACGTGTTCCACATCTGAACTCCAGTGCAGCAAGATGAGGGACATCTCTTCTTATGACAATAGTTTAATTTCAGTGAACTCATTGTTCCTCCTTACACTAAGAATTTTGGCATAATTCACAACAACTTTTAGATGCAAGCCAGAGTAAAAATAATGAAAGGGCAAAGAAAAACAAGACCTGATAATAGCAACAAAATGAACCTGCCATCTCTTTTAATGAAAATGAAGAAAATCTGAATTTTTTTTCTGGTCTATTCAAGGAACTCATTATAATCAACCATACTACTCAATTCTGGAAGGCAGCAAGAAAGTCTAACAAAATATTATGCCCCACACAGACAGAACTTTCATAGAAATCCAACAGAGAGAAGGGAGAGTGGAAGGACAGCATTGACAGTTGTCAGGACCACTGGGTTTTCCATAAGACTAGAGAACAAAGAAGAGCTGAGAAGCATTTTCGCTATCAGATACTCATTTAACAATTCTAGCAAAGAGCAATTCTCATTCACGTCATCAGCTTCTGCTGTGAGAGTGGCTCTCAGAACACAACCATGGGGAGGCATGTTTTGATCAAGTCCGCTGCTTTCCCCTTCAAAGCGAATGAGATAATGTGGCTATGGAACACCACCTTTTAATCACATCAGCAGGATTCCATTGAAATGAAGTACAATGCAGCTGCAAGTTAGTATTCCTCTAAAACAGGTGTACACTTCTCCCTTTTAAATTGTGAACATAGCCCTTGTCCCTTTATCCCAAACTAAGCTTCAGCAGAACTATGCTCAGCATTGTCTTTTTCTGTTTGCCCTTTTGTCACATTTTATTTCTGTGCAAAGGAGATTTATATATGTGCCAAAAATAGCTTTAACTAGCATAAGTCAAATGAGTTACGAGTATTTTTTGCGAAAGGGGAAAGCAGGCTGAAAGTTAAATCAATTCCTTGCCTCATTTGCCATTACAGTTAATTTCATCTTTACGCCTGAACTTAAAAGAAAGCATGCTAGAGGTTTGTTTTATGAAGTAGAAGATGATCCGAAATAGATATTTTGGGAAAAAATGGACTAATGGACTTAAGTCAACCCCTACACAGGTCTATACTGTCTGCTGCTAGTTAGTAAATATTTTACTGTTAACTATGTTCCTCCCCTCCCTTTCATATACACTTTGTAAAAGATTAATTAGCTGTAGCTGATGCAGTTGTGGACAGTATAATGATCATGAAGCATTCCACATAGCTTCTGGAAGTCTGTTTAGGACTAAGAAAGTAGCAGTTACTGATATAAAACTGAGAAAAATCCAGATATGTCGACCAAGTGGAACACAACCAGGGAAAAAGGGTGGATGGTGACAGTATCTTAGTCTCTTTTAGAGATGATTTTTGAGATGGACCTTTCAGATGTTATGGGGCTAAACTCAGGTGATGAGAATACCTCTTCCGCTGATTCATCTTGTACAAAGAATTTTCACATAACGCACCCCTCTGTGAGTGCAAAGGGTGACTTGCTGCACAGCTGGTGACTTCTGCAGGTCCTTCAGGTATGAAATACAAGACTAGCACCAGCAACACAGGCTGAAGCTTAGGACTGAGAATCAAAGGAGTAAGAACCAGTGTGTATCATTGTATTATGAATGGCAGATCAGTAATTTCTTATCTCTGTAAAATGACAAACACTTTGCAATAGCCTTGCCTGCATTTAACATCCCCAGCAGCAGAAAAGCGTTCTTTACCTAAGAAATTTAACATCATGAGAGTTTTATCTCAAGAGCTATAAACTCTAGTTGTGCTTCCACTTAAATTTGTGGCTGAAAGTTTTGAGACTAATAGAATGGAAAACATGAGTATCTCAAACTTAAATTAGAGAGCTGGCCTTCACAGCTGGGAGTTCAGGAAAATCGCTATTCAACAAGCACAGCAAAGGTATATAACATACTCTTGTACTGGGTGCTCACCATCTCATTAAATAGAAACTTAAGATGAGCAAGTTATTGCAAAAAAGTAAGGAAGGAAGTCAATGGTGGGCAGTCATTGTAATATGCTTTTTCAATTACTCACTGAGGTTATAAAAAAATAAGAAAGCAGAATGCTCTCATAGTAAGTATAACATAGTTGAATGGTTGTTTCCTCCTTTTTTTATTACTCCTAGGTGAAGGAACACAGGAGGTGGACATTGGTGAGATCTTCTTGAGAAATAGGGGGATTATAAAATCTTTGGCACTAGGAAAGCTGATACATTCACTACTATCCATAAAACTATGTTTTCAGTTAAATGGAAGGATCTGTTTAAAACATTTTATTAAAGGCACCAAGGAGGGATGGGATTGGGAGTGTATTAAAAATTAAATAAATGGTCTCTAATGAAAAGCAGAGCTTGGGACTTTCTTGTGGGAGTGTAAGAGTTTAGAAACTTGTATTAGATATTGGTTACTTCAGCTTACATGTGGGATATCAGCCTCATCCTCATATTTCATGAAGGGGGATAGTTAACTTGAATTGCCCACTCAATATATGCACAACAGACACACAGGTAGTAGCTGTCATTTTTAAAGCTCTTTTTACCTTGAGGCAGGTTTTAGAGAAGAATACATATTTCTTATGAAGCTTATATTGACATTTTACACATTAAATTAAGATTATTCTTCAGGTATTTTTAATTTAAGATCCTACATCCTCTCTATTTTTTTTTTATTAGACTTCTGGTTTACTTTACCTTCACTGCACATCTGAGGCTCACATGCTATGACCATTATTTGAAGCTTCACTCTGAATGTAAATTATGATATGACACAAGAGTAAGAAATAAGTAGAAACTCAAAATGAAAACTATTTCACAAGAGATATTTAAAAGATAACAGATGGTAAGAAAATATGCAAAATTACATGTAAAAAATACGAGGGACCAAATAGGCCTTATTTATGAAATAATAAGTTTGGTTAAAGAAAGGAACTACTTATAATAAAACAGAAGGGATAAGATTTATCTGATTGAGCTTCATACAAAAGTTTCAACTAATAACTGTGGTCTGTTGTGGTTAATGGGAAGAAACAGGTAACTCTGGAGGGCAAAGCAGCTACTGTATTTTAAATGCATATCACAAGATTAAATGTATGGTCATCTTTGTGTGCAGATTTTCCTTAATCAATTACAAAGGAAATCTGGGGGGCTAGCTCAGCCCTTTTTAAGGGCCTACATTAGCATAGATAAATTTTGTCTAAGCCATTCAAACATATATTCATGACAAAATGACGTGGAAAAATTAGTAGAAGGCAATTCCAGAATTTGCCTTACAGAATCATAGAGTACATCGGGCAGATATATAGACTAAAATACATTGACTTAGAGAAACTGATTCAAAATACACCATAATCAGAAAAATGATCTGAAATTACATTGGCTTCAGGTAAGTGACAAGTAAAATTATTATCTACTTCAAAAGACTTTTTTAAAGATCCTTTCAAATCCCAGTAGAAATTAGTGCCAAGTCCTTCTAGACTTAGTCCTTCTCTAAGGACTTTTATTTCTACCCTTTTCTTCTCCTCCACATTCACAGACAAATTGTTTTGCATTCACTCTTTCAGCCCTTTGCTTTATACATTTTCACTCTTCCTACTCAACAATATCATACTGTATTCTCTTACACCTTCCTTTCCTCTTTATTTGTTATTTTAAAATCCTATTTTTCTTCTGTTCCTAATTTTTTTGTTTCATTTACTAATTTCCAAATCAATTTAGAGGAAGCCAAATAGTTTTAGCCTGGATTTACTGTAACAGTTCTACCATTTCTTAATCACATAATTCCACTAAGGCCTTTATCTCACTTTTTTATCTTCACAGTAAACAGCCTTCACATAGATTCATACACTATGCAGGCACAGATAGTTTTTAAATTCCATCACTTATGCAGTCACTAAGTTATTGACTGTAAATAAGAAAACAACAGACATTTCAAATGTCTTTAAAAGCAAGCTACATTCAGGACTTATTTAGTACCTCAAAGCTAACTCCATTGTACCAAAAACCCTATGCAGTTCAATTTGAGAAGGACAGACTCCCCACATACACACATACACAGACACACAACTTTTCCTCTCTCCAGAAAATAAACCTACAGTGTAATGGGACCAAGTGGGCAAAGAAATAACGGCATATAATTTATTTCTAGATGAGAGTCCAAAAGATGGGCAAACAGAAGTCTATTAGCAGCACTACAACAAATCATCTTCTCGCTGCACTACAACAAGGGAGTTTTTCAAATACCTACCACTACTTTATTTATTTCTATAGGAATTCCAGGAAACAAAGTAGTCAATTTCCAGTAAAATTCTATGTTTCACGTATTGCCCCTCCACTTTTTCTGCACAATTTCATTTCGTAAAAGGAAAAGGTGCTAACAGTTGACAATCAGGCACTTCCTGTTAATTTTTCAAAAGCCAGAATTAACTTTGTGATACCAGAGGGAAGAATAAAGGTCCTTCCTACACATGTGCTCTAGCATGTCTGATCATTTTATATCTAATGGATTGATCCCAGTACTCTAACACTTGGGAATCAAAGTGCAGATCCTCCAATATGCCACAGTTTCACATAGCGATAACATAGTAAGATACATTCATAGAACTGTATTTACAGTTACTGGTTGAAAGATCAATTTTAAGAATTTTTATAAGAAATGTAGATTTGGAAAAAAAAAATGTAGTTCTTAATAAAGTGACAATTTACTCCCCTGTGACATCCGTTCTTTATTCACATAAAACCATAGCACTCAATAATCAAATGAAATTAAACAAACCATAAAGATAACAGTTCAGCATTTGAGTGTAGCTATCTTAGATTACTTGGCTGAGATTTCCAAAAGATATGTCAAATAGCAATAGCTGTAATGTTTCTTTTCATGAGTCAACAGCGATATATCACCAAGCTCATTTCACAGAGACCAGAGCAATTCACTGCTCTCTGAGGTGTGGTTTGAAACAGTCATCTAGAAAAGAAGGATCTTGTAGTCCGTTGTGATACTGCTGAATCCACAGGAATTCAATCAAGAAATTTTGCATTGAATTGTTAGATCTATCCAAAAAGAGTTGCTCACTGAGACAGAATAACAAAGTCATCTAACCTGGGGAAAAAGGCTCTTTTGATTAATTGCTCTTATTCTGTTTTGACAATCTTGATACTCTCTCATTTTTTCTGACTTGACTGGGTAATGATTACAAGGTCCCCATGAAGTTATTAAATGTGGTACATACAGTAGGTTTAGTTTACCCAATGAAACATTACTACTTGGTTTTGGATTATTTTTTTTAATAATTACGGTTCTATTCATATAACTTTCAGTAATCTTCTAGTATGGTCTCTGTAAAAAGTTTAATATCCCATACCTATTGAATTAGGGAGCCACAGAATTATAGATTTTCTTTAAGTTGGAAAGATATTTAAGATCATTAAGTGCCACCGTAAACCTAACGCTGCCAAGTCCACCATAAGCCATGTCCCCAGGCACCACATCTACACAACCTTTATATGCCTCCAGGGATGGTGATTAAACCGTTTCCCTGACAGCTTTTTTAATGCCTGACAAACCTTTTGGTAAAGAAATTTTTCCTAATATACAGTCTATCCCTGATGCAACCTGAGGCCAAGAAATCTCCTTCTTCAAGGGCGAGAAGGTGAGCATAAGTAAGAACATTCTTCTAATTTACTCTCCAAAGAGATCAGAGTTCCCAATTCCTCAGTTTACAGCTCCAAACTCAGTGTTAATATCTGAAATATGGACATTTGTATAAAATGCTTTGCAATGTCTTGCATGTTTTATCTTCAAACATATATTTAATACGTTTTTGGACCTTGAGTTCCAGAGCAGGATGATTTATTAATTAATTTATTTAGAAGCTCAATAAAACATTCAAAGGGCAAGTCTATGCTTATCACAGGTGGCCAGTTTGTAGAGATTGACATGATCCTAAGGCTTTCAATTCTCAAATTTACTTTGTGCCAACCACAGGTGTATAAGAACTGTGATTTGTGTAAGCCCCAGGAGAACTAATTACTTGTTAAGAAGAATGCACATTTTACTGTGTAGCATACAATACAGAAAAATTACCATGCATGAGGCTTTTGAGAGACAGAAGAACTTTAGACAGGTAATAGGCATAGTTTTGCATGATTTTATTCTAAAGTGAACTCCCTTGAAGTCTCATCAAAACTAATGCCTTTTTTCCCCCCCTTTAAATATAACTTTTTCATAGTTTAGAGTTTTGCCTCTGAAAATGTTCTGAATACAGCTACCATATGAATATCTGTTACAAAATCTCAAGCTTCAACGAACAATTGTATTTGTTCCTTTTACTAGCAATGACAGACAAAGGTTAACTTTAGAAGTCAACAGCTCTTTACTGCAAAGCCTGTGTCCAATGACACTAAGAGAGACTGAATTGCTATTTGGAATATCTTTCTGTACAAAATTATTACAAAATGTCATATTGCAGTAACAAAAGTAATGAAAACTTGAATTAACATTGTCCATACTCATGATTATCACTGCTATAGTAAAACTTAAATGTGTCACAAGTATGACTTCAAGGACCAGTATTGCAAACCACTGAATTTGTTAAGCAGTCTTCTTCCATTGTCTTTTGTTTGTATTTTTGCATTAATGTGTAAGTGACGGTATAACATATTTTTCACCTGCATGGAAAATCTGTGTTAGAGAAATTTGACAGATTTGGCTACTTTCACCAGAAGTTTGCAAATGACATGGAGGTGGCACATAAAATCGTAGACTGGAAGAAAACATGTATAATAATGGTGAAGTGGAGCTACACAAAGAAAAATCCCACATCTATCTAAAAATATCTGTCAGAATTTTTTTTTGTGGAAACTGATTCAGAACAAGAGAATTTTTCCTTTACCTCGTCTATTCTCAACAAGAACATTTGACTTCGGTATGGTCAGGTAGTTCATCTTTGATGCTGAAAACACATCCTTGAGTCACTGATTAATGTGTTGAGAGAGCAGACACAACCCTGGATCTGCTATACGATTGGAAAATAGTCTATGACTTTGGAAATGGACATTTGGAAGGAGCAAGGAAGGAGAATTCTGATTCTAGTGCTTGCGGTGGCAGACATGCTGAAATGTTTTTAATGCCATTCAAACGTGCTCTTGAAATTCATGTCAAAGTATTCTTGCTTCCTGTCTGTAAAGCTACAAGGGCTACATTCTAGTATATAAAAGCCAATGGCAACCACAATTCCATCATCTGAGCCTAAATTTTTCTACGAAATACCATTCCCAGATGATCTAGACAGACAACGTCTTTCTGTCTCTTCCCTGTAAAAGTAAGGTTTAGCTGACAGTGTGTTTCCTTTGCCTGTATATGTCTAGTGAAGACATATTCTAGATTATTAACTGTTCTAGCTCAGACTTTCTTGCTAGGAATACTAACATCCAGCCTATAAAAATAGGCTTACTTTGGGGTGCCATAGAATGGAAAATGATCATTCTTATACTTGTCCTAAAACCAAGAGCTGAGGCCATGAAAGTTCACTTTGGAAGACATTATGATTAACAGATTGACATTAAGATCAGCAATATCTGGCTGTACGGAAGAGCTGATGATATCATAGTTGGTAATGTCTAAGACTGACTTCAAATACAAGGTCTTTAATGCAGAGATAATAAAAACATCCATTCAGAAACCCAGGAAAATTAAATACTTCCTTTCACATGCATTTACCAGTCTATCCTTCTCCTGATTATACCAAGTTCATGTGTGAAAGAGGTAAGTTTCCTAGGAGTAAAAGAAAGCAGGTCATGCATTCAAGTAATATGACAATAATATTTCTCACCATTTTCTTGGATCGTAGCTCTATCTCATTTTGCATACGTGTCAGGAGGGGTATATAAAGAACAAATGTACCTGTGGTTCAGCATGGCCCTGATCTCTCTTCTGGAACACCCTGGTCACAATTTGTATCAGCATATGATTCCATGAAGACCCAGTGTTTGGAAATGGTGTAACTGAAAATAATCTGGACCTCTGCAGGAAGATCCTGTTCAGTCTATAGAAACACAGACTATCACCTACAAGGTAGGAAACCATTTCCTCTGTTCTTCTGCCATAACGTCTACCATGCAGCCATTCAAGAGTTTTCATCACTGACAAGCCCCTGTACGAGTTCACTGTCTTTTTACCAAAGGAGGGGAAAAAATATATTATTATTTGCTTATTTTTGATATATATATTACTGAACAAGTAGCCTCAACAGGGTTTACAAATATGTCTAATAAGGATGACTTTTGACAGGTCTAATCGCTAGTTCATCAGCAGATACTGGGAACATCATCCTCTGTGATTCTGCAATTCCTACTTTCACCTTGGCCCACTTATACAATACGTATTTGAATCAGATCCTTGCTATGTCAGTCCAAGAAGCAAGTGCCTTGAGAGAAATCCTAAAACATCTTCTGAATCTTTTGAGGGTTAGAAAGACTACTGAAATGACATTTAATTCCTTTTTAACCCCCATAAGTGATTTTGACCTTTCATGGTGGATTAGATTAAAAGAGTCTGAGTCATATCTCGAGATATACATCATTCTTCCATTTCACAGTACGAGGTTTGATGCAAACATGTTCTTCACCTTCAGTACACACATATTTTCATCAACAGTCTTTCACTCTTAAGTCTCAAGCTAGAAACAAAACAAATGTTTAAAACAAAAGAACATAGATCTGAATTACCCAGGATTCCTGGTACCAAGCTGCCTATTTTGATGCAAAAGCAAAGAACTAAAAAGCATCTATACTTGACTCACTTAATACGTAGACTACTATCACAGTTTGGTCAGAACATTAAAACCACAGAAACTGATACAATATAGGTATCATGACAAAATAGAAATGTTCTGTTTATCAGAGGTAAAGCTGAGGTCACAATTCCTATCGAATAATTCAATCAGAAAGGTTCTCTTTTCTGGTTATGAATTAAGACCTATATTTTCTCCACATATCTTTAGGTAGGGATGTGACATACAGTTTTTAAGAATAATTCCTTGTGAGCCATTCGCTGAATACTTTAAATTCAAAACAGGAATCATATTGAATTGAAGTTATGTTGACACTGCTGTTTTTGCCTGATTGGAAATGTGAATTATGTTAGTGAACTCACTTTACATGACTGTTCTCTTCTATTAGCTTAGCATTATCTATTTCCACAAAAAATCCTGCCAGAAAATTTCATACTTACAGATAGTGAAGACACGTTACAAAGGGAAAAGCCAGCTGCTGTTGAAGCGAATCTCCTTCCTAAAGCAGGTACCTGTTATTGTCTCAAAGTTTTGGTTTATTTCTTCAGCTGCAGTTTCACTCACAGGTCACACAGGTCTTGTTACAGACGCAGGATTCCAAAAGCATCTGAAAATAAAAAGAGAAAAAGGGACAGCCAACAGTGGAAACATTTTTTTGCTAATACCTTGCATATTGACATTTCATTACAATATTGTCAAATTATGATTCATATCTTGAGGCTAATTTGATATTTTTATTTTTATTTTTTCATATTGTCTTCTCACTTCAAGAAAGTAGGTCATCAGCAAATAGACTCTTCCGAATGAAGACTGTTATTAATTCCCTTTCCACATCCTTTCTAGGATCAAAAGATGGACTTCAGCCACTCTTTTCAGTTACAGACTTCTGAATTTGCAAGGAGATCACACTTCTTATTGTAATATGAAGTTGATGACATTCATACTGTAATCTATCAGAGGCTGAGCTGAACCATCAAATTCATTTCGATTGTAATCCCAAGCACTTCAAATCCAGTTCTCCATAAGGGAAATCTAAATACATTAAGCCAGTCAAGATCTACAGCTCTTCATGTTATTCAGAGACTTCCAAAAAAAAAGAAAAATAGAGAGAATATATGAAATTTGTACAAGGTAAATAATAATTTGAAGATTTGGTTGAAATTCATTAAAGCTATTTTGTAAGTTTCTGCAGTTCTTCACTTTACACAACATGGAATAAACATTGAACTATTTTATTGATTTTTTTCCTGCAAATATGGGGTCTCTTGATTCACATTTGACATTAGTATCCCTAATCACACTGTTCTGATTAGCACGTAATAATTCTGTGTATAAATGCAAATATGGTTTTATGACATTTAACTTCATGCACTAGTGAAGTTAAAGCAACTAGTTATTTACAATAGCAAGGCACACATTATGCCAGGATATCTAAATCATATTCAAGTTCAAATGTTAACAATGGATTAGAAATGTTCATTAAACGTGCAGGAATAGAGGGTGATTCAAGGTGGTATTCTATACTCCTTCAACAGGAAATGCAGGAAGTATTACTTAATGATTGTGAGACAGTCATTTAGACATAATTTAAATGTCCAAACTTAAGATCTCCCAAGGCATAAGAAACCGAATGGTTAATAGGGCGAGTATTATTAAGAGCTTGGTAATATGAATGCTAGAGGTTCATTTAGAACATGTGAAGGTCATTGAAATCCAGAACTACGTATCCTTGGTAAAATACTTTTTTGTCACTCTACCATATTTAAGAGTATTTTTATCCTACTCCCAAATGTCTACCACTACTAGATTTATGATCTGGAAGTTCCAGGATTCTCAAAGCCAACTACAGAAAAAAAGAAAGTGTTTAGACATAAATCACCTCTCTCTAAGCCAGCAACATATTTTTGTGTTTATGTTTTCCCTGTTCCTTTGGATTTAAACTGGGATAAGTTTTTAAGGATATTTAGAGTTTTAAAGGATTTATATTTTTTTTCAGTTTCCACACCTTTTGTGTCAGTCTAATTTAATTAGGTCTAGCTGCCTCCTGCCCATTCATCAACTCATAATTCTGCTGAAATCAAGGGTCATAATCCTGACAGACTGATTCTTCCAATTCCGTTCTTACTGGAAAAAAAACCCAAATAAACAACAATTAAAAAACCCCATATAAAACCCAGTGCAAACAAAAACCTTCTTGGTGATTTCATATGTATGAAAACTGGGAGCAGTTTCTAGCCTATCTGGAGTGGATGTTCAAGATGAAACAGAGGAGATGTAAAGGGGATGAGTCATTGCATTGTGTGGGATATTGTTATGTTAATTTTCTGCCTTCATGTACCAGGAATTTGACTGAGAAGTTAGTTCCAATGACACCAACTGCTCCAAAAAGGAGAAAAGTACGCCTAATTCCTCCTTTCTTCTCTCATCTTTACAATAATAATAAGAAAAGAGCATGTATTAGAATTTAATTCAAAAGTAGTACCTACAGCCCTCATGTCCCTGAGTTCAACAAAGGTTCCCAGAACACTTAGTTTAATAGAAATTTGCACATATAGAGTACTTCACTCACATTTCAAACTGAACAACAGTCTTTAATGTATAACTCCCTCAGGAGTTTCCCGTTTTCCAGCCTCTCAACCTCCACAGCATCATGAAAAGTTTTGATGCCTTAAGGGAGATCGTGATTTCTTTTATACGGCTGTTTACAGCTAACTGTGTCAGTAGGATTTTATAAAGGATTGACCTGAGTCTTATGGAGAAACAACAGCAATTGTGTCCATATTAATGAATTAAAAGAAACCACATAACTTCCCCCTGTTTTGGAATCCAATTATGTCTTCCACTGCAACTGGGAACGTAGTCACCTGCATGGGGTACCCTAGGACATTTCTGCTAGATCCATATTTGGAAGCTAGCAGAGACCTGGGGTTATTCTCAATAAGCATTTTGATCAAAGTCACTCAGTTTAAAAACTACAAGCTTAGCAGTTTAAACTCAAGCATTTCCAAGGCAGTTATCCTTGTTTCCAGAGAACAACTAAACACAGCTTTAATTTACTAGAACAGATACAGCTTCTCTTGGGCTGTGACAATCTAGGTCATATGAAACTCTCTAAAAAGAGAGGATGCATTTTCTCAAGGATTGAAGTGGCACATTTGGTTTAGGAAAGATTATGAAGAACATGGAGAACTCAAAATAGACTGTGACAGCCAAACATGGCCCATCAAGTATGAGTATGGTTCCAAGGAGGAGCAGAAAAAACCCATCGGGCTTTGGAAATGACAGAATGGGATTGCTTGGATCACTGTCTTTAAGCAAAAAGTGGAAGATCAGCCTTATAACTGTCTTCACCCTGGGTGTTCCATCTCTTATGAATTAGGAGTAATTCTTTATACAGATATAATTTATTTGTTTGTTTCTTGTTAATCTCTTAGAGTGTAAAGCAATTACAGTAGTAATATTAATTATAGCAATAGGTGACTCTCATTCTCAAAACAGTCATTTCAGTGATATAACGTAAATAAAGAACTTTATTACCTTAATATTTCTCATTTAGCGCAGACTCCTGTACAAATGTATGAGCTAGAAAAGGCAGAAACAAATCATGCCAAAGAATTCCTCCAAGATCTTTTCCCAAGGCTGATATATTTTTCTTTCTTTCTTTTCCCCAAAAAACAATCAAAGCAGGCTTTGCTTTCTCATGATTCTTGTCACTTTTTTTTTTATTTTTCCTGTCTCATACAATGAATCCTTTAAAATGTCTTTGCATTTTCCAGAGTGACATTATTGCATCACTTTTACATATTCCTGTTTCCAGCCCTGTCTGTAGCATACTATCTTACATTTGGCACTGAGGACATCCCCCAGGTAGCTGGAGTACACAGTTTTACAGCCATTCTGGCTGAAGAAATTACTGTCCATTACATAAGAGCTGGGAGCCATCACCACAATTATGTTCTGGTTGCTTTGAAACAAATGGCCTCTAGATTTCTTTCTAGATCAACTTAATAGATCAGCTTAAACAAATCCTGAGACTTTGGGCTTTGGTGTTGGGTTTTTTTCATTCTTCCCTAATTTATGTTTATGTGCATCTGTACAGTGTGCATCTCTACAGCGTGCATGACTACATCTGTAAGAGGGACAAATTCTGACCCTGGCTTGTGGAGCGGGTTCCTCACCAGGAGGATGTGCCCAGGCTTCAGTGTGTGTAGAAGAAGAGCCCTAGCAATTTGTAGAGTCAAGCCTAGAGAAATTTGTACAATTCAGGCAACAATTGACCCTGATGATTACTGACAATTCATGATTTCTGCATTAAGGGACCTTAAACACGTAAGTCTTTCACTGTCTGTCACTGCATATTTCCTGTATATGCTCCCATGAAACCTGAACACAGAATCCATACAGTTGATCTTTAAGTGTAGATGAGGCACAACTGATTTCATCCCAAATTCCCCTCCTATATTTTTGTGGAAACTCACTCTCATGTTTGATAAAAGTTGTAGTGCTATTCCTTTGCAACATGATTTGAATTATTCTCCTCTCCAAAAAACATGAAAATCAGAGGCTCTAGGAGTTTCCAAGTCAGTATTCACTTTTAAATTTATTATTTGCAGACCAAGAAGCCAGCAGATGTTGACAACTTTGTCAGAGCTATTACAGGAAATCATGCAAAATTATAAAAGTTCTAAGTGGTTTCACTGAAAGGGATAAATATATAATTAGAGTGTTATTAAAATTCAGATGTTCCAATTTTTTATTCCACAGCTATTATGACCTAACTGTTTCTGGTTTACTTAGAGATACTTGAGTTCACAGAACACTGACCAAATGGCCTGCACCAGCCACTCAGAAATTATTATGGTCTTTTATGTTAAACTGGTTTCCACAAAAAGGCATTAAGACACATTTGAAAGTGCAATAGGGCCAGCTAGGGCCAGCAAAGATAGCTGAGATATGTGGCAGAATTTACATCTAATAAAAACATGCAAATTATTGAATTATTTAGCCAGGAAATGGGATATATTGAAAGGGAACTGAATGAGATTATCAATACCATATAAAACATATTGGGGAAAAAGAAGAAAAGAAAGTAGCGGTTGTCTGGCTCTCCTATAGTATGTTAAAAAAATCCAAACCCAAATCCAACATCCTAAAATGAAGTAAAAAAAAGATAAATAGCCAGTGTCTTTTAAAAGGTGCTTCTGTACCAAATAGTCTGAGCAAATACAGCTAGTACTGCAAAAAATCATGAGACAATATATTTCAACTAGGTCTTCCAAAAAAAAAAGAAGATTGTTAATTTTATACCCTTTAATAACATTTGCAACTACGGTAGCTAAGACAACAATGAGGCTGATCAGATCTCCTGTTGTAGGCTATACTCCCATATCATGCTGCAGTCAGGAAGGAACTATTTGTATTCTGTGTAAACTATAATTTAATGCAGTTGTTTACATGTCCTATGGAGGAAGGTTCTGCTAAAACATTAGGTGAAGGCAGGACTAGAATCACTCCTTTGCACAGTGAGTGCTGTCTGAATAACCAATATGAGAAGTGACATCTAAATTCAGTTATGGGTGAGACTGCTCGTATTAGTGCGAATAACAGTGTAGATTATTTTTCCTTGAAAAAATCACTATTTTACTTATAAAATTGTTAAGAGAAATTGTTTTAATTTTAGTTTGCTTGACTTTTATGTTTTAAATTTAGTCTTTTGCATAAAATTTGTAGAGAAACAGTAAAATTCAAAGTCGCTATGGAGAAGCCGCATAAAACATGAAAGATTTCAATCCTATGCACATTTTTTACCTTGCACTCATTGTAAAACCATGGTTTCATGGGATTTCTTATAAATATTGTGACAGCAATGGCAGCATAAAAAATGCCATGTTGAGAATGTGCAAAAATCTAGAAACTGAACTGATACAGGTAGAATATCTACACACACTTCTGTTGATTAAATTAAGTTGTAAGCCAGATTCTAGAAGTCCAGTTAAATCATCCTTCTCACAGAATCACAGAATCATAGATTGATGAGGGTTGGAAGGGACCTCTGGACATCAACTAGTCCAAACTAGTCCAGGCAGGAGACTCCACAGCTCCCCTGGGCAGCCTGTGCCAGTGCTCTGACATCCTCACAGTAAAGTATTTTTTCCTCATGTTCAGGTGGAATTCCCTGTGTTTGACTTTGTATCCCTTGTTCTGTCACTGCACACTGTTGAGAAGACTTTGGCCACACTCTCTTGACACCTGCCCCGCAGATATTTGTAAGCATTGATAAAGTCCTCTCTCAGTCTTCTATTTTCCAGGGTAAACAGACCCAGGTCTCCCAGACTCTCCTCTTAGGGGAGATGCTTCTGTCCCCTATTCATCTTCGAGGCCCTCCGCTGGACTCTCTCCAGTAGTTCCTTGTCTTTCTTGAGCTTGGGAGCCCAGAACTGGACACAGTATTCCAGATGCAGCCTCACTAGTGCAGAATAAAGAGGCAGGATAACCTCTCTATATCTGCTGGCCACACTATTCATAATGCATCAGAGGATACCCTTGGCCTTCTTGGCCACAAAGGCACATTGCTGGCTCATCATCAACTTGTCTACTGAGGCTCCCAAGCCTTTCTCCATAGAGCTGCTTCCCAATCAATCAACCCCTAACCGGTACTGGTGCAGAGTATTTTCCCTCCCATGGTGCAGAAACCTGCACTTGACATCGTTGAACTTCAGTAGATTCCTCTATAATCAACAATCTGGCCTGTCCAGGTCTCACTGAATGGCAGCACAGCCTTCCGGTGTATCAGTCACTCCTCTCAGTTTTGTATCACCAGCAAAATTACTCTGTCCTCCCATCCAGGTCATTGATGTATATGTTCAAAAAGACCAGGACAAATACTGACCCCTGGAGAACACCGCTGGCCAGAGGTTCCGACTAGACTCTGCACTGCCAGTGACAACCCTCTGAGCTCTGCCATTTAGCTAGTTCTCGATTCTCTTCACTGTCTACACAGCTAACCCACACTTCCTAAGCTTGTGTATGAGGATGTTGTGGGAGAGAATGCTAAAAGCCTTGCTAAAGTCAAGGTATACTATATTCACTACTGTCCCTTCATCTACCCCGTCAGTCATAACATCATAGAAGGCTATCAGATTGGTAAAGCACAGTTTCCCCTTGGTGAATCCGTGTGGCCACTTCTGATGACCTTTTCCTTCAGATGCCTGAAGAAGACATCCAGAAAGAGCTAATCTATCATTTTTCTGGGGATGGAGGTGAGGCTGACTGGTCTGTAGTTTCCTGGATCCTCCTTCTTGCTTTTTTTGAAGACTGGAGTTATATTAGCTTTTCTACTGTCCTTTTGCACCTCTCTTATTCTTCATGATTTTTCAAAGATGATGGAGAGCAGTTTAGCAATAACATCTGCCAGTTCCCACAGTGTTCATGGTTGCATTCCGTCCGGGCCCCTGGATTTTCTAAGTGTCCAGTTTGCCTAAATGATCTTTAACCTGGTCCTCCTTGACCAAGGGACTGTCCTCCTTTCTCCAGACTTTCTCACTTCCCTTTTGGGTCTGGAATTCATGAGGGCTGGCATTAGCAGTAATGAGGAAAGCAAAGAAGGCATTCAGCAACTCTGCCTTCTCTGTATCCTTTGTCACCAGGGCACCCACCTCATTCAGCAGTGTTATAGTTTCAGGTTGGTTTGGGTTTGGGTTTTGGTTTGGGTTTGGGTTTTTTTTTCTATAACAAGCAGTGGCCCACAATTTCCTAGACTTCCTTTTGCTGCTGATGTACTCGATGAAACTTTTTTTGCTATCCTTTGCCAGATTTAATTCCAGGTGGGCCTAAGTCTTCCTCATTGCATCCCTATGTGTTTTGACACTGTTCCTATATTCCTCCCAAGTGCCCAGTCCCTGTTTCAGCCCTCTCTAAACTTCTCCCTTTCCACTTAATTTTTTTCCAGGGTTGTATCTATCTTGAGCTTGAAGGAAGTGTTTGAAGATTGCCCAGCTCTATTGTCCCCCTCATCTTCTAGAACCCTATCCCACAGGATTCTTCCAAGTAAGTCTTAGAAGTCCAAGTAAGTCTTCCTGCAGTCCAAGATTGTAACCCTGTTTACTGCCCTGCTTCTCTGATGCAGGATCCTAAACTCCACCATCTCGTGGTCACTGCAGCCAAGGTTGCTCCCAACTTAACAACATCAACCTTCTTTGTTAGTACAAGGTCCAGTAGCAGTCCTCTTCTCTTTGGTTCCTCCACCACTTGTGTAAAGAAGTAATCAATGCTTTGTAGGAATCTGACTGCATGTGCGTTATCTTTACAGCAACTATCTGGGTAGGTAAAGTCCCTCATGAGAACCAGGACTTGCTTCATGATGTTATTTCCAGCTGCCAGTAGACCTTTTCTTCAGAAGTGTCTGGGCATTTGTTGCAAACTACCACCTTGACTGAAATCTCCTTTTTCACAAGTTCCATGTGAGTGGATGCATCAGACCTCCCAGGGGTTCTCTCTTTAGAAACATTTGTTTTGTCTCTGAGGTGAGTACTCACCATTGTGGTAGAGACCTAGAGCACTTCCTTGGGCTGTAGACTCACAAGCTGGTTGCAGAGCTTTTCCTGTGTGCCTTTCTGCACAAAATGCAGCACAAATTGACACGCTACACCCCGGCTGGTACACCACACTCTGTTTGCTCTCTCTGTTCACTGTGCTCCTGGTCACTGGTGTTCCTAGGGCTGTTTAAAACACATACAATTGCCTCTGGCAATGCCCAAGACATATCATACTCTCTAGTGAGAGCTGCTGGGTCCTAGAGGCCCCTAGTGGACCCTAGTGGTCCTGGTGGTCTCTTCCACAGGCTTCCCTGGCTCTGGGAACTCTGTCTGCTTCAATCTAATGCTCAGTCCCAGCACTTACCATTGCTGCTGCTGGGTGCCCCCCTGACTTTTAAGTGAAGTGTTCTTTCACATTGTCAAACTTATAACTATTTTTGTTAATCAGTTTGCTTTTCTTGTTACTGCTGAGAAATAAGTTATTTTTACCATATTCAAAGTAGAAGAGAATAACAGAGATACCTATTTTTTACAATTTTGTAAAATTCAGTGTCACAAGCTGTACATATATAAATGTTTGGAAAATGCTAAATACCTTTCTCTGGTGCATTTAAGACTGGTCTTGACATGTTATTGGTCTGTAGAATAACAAAAGCTAGCACTTTATCAAAGCTTTCCACAAAAATGAAGGAATCAAAGCACAGGGTGGTGAAATGACTTGCTAAGGCATCTAGATAGAGACAGAAGAAAAGTGCCTAGAGGTCAGGTCTTTTGAGTCCCACTTCTCTGGAAGACTAAAAGAGCTTTCTCTGCTCAGAAATTAAAGTCCTATCAAACATGTAATTTCAACCAGGTGTTATAAGTAAATATCTTCAAAGAAACAAGTTACCTGTATTTCATTGCACTTCAGGTTATACAGGTTATACAGGAAAGGCTACAATAATCAGAGAAGAAAAATTAAAATTAGGTACCTAGAGGCAGCCTTATGGTCTGTGAAGAAGATGAAGGTGGAACAGGCACTTAGGTAACTATGTAAGAGTCTTTGCTTTGCAAAGTAAGTCAGTAGTTACTATGCTTGTAAATATTCTGTGTCACTTAGGCAAAATATGTGGAAAACATAGTGAGTCAAACTGGGATTTCTCCTTTGCAAGGAGAAACATGAGAAATAGAATATATGTGCAAAACATACTGCTTTTTCTGAATAGCTCCATAAATATGGATCTATTTAAAACCATGGGGAGAAAGTTTGGACCAGACAAGTTTCAACTTAGACTTACATGCCACGTACTGAGCATCTGGGGATGAAAATGTTTCCGTGGAAGAAGCTGTTCTACCTCAGTCATAAAACTCTTAGCTACAAAACATTTTCTATTTTCTCCTTGGGGGCAGGAGTGGGAAGATGTGTGTATGGGAAATTCTTCCATACACACTGATATTATTAGACAGTAGGCAAATTTACATGAAAACAGGTGAAGTTGAGTTAATGCAGCTTACAGTTTGTGCGACAACTGATCACAGTAGGATGATAGTGGGATCTAATGTGGCATTACGATCAACTCTACAACAAATAAATGTAACATTATGAATGTATGTAGCCAGAACAGGGGTAAAGCAGAAATAGTCAAATCCATCAAAAACTAAATTCACTACTTCTATAAGAATAATGTTCACATAAGAAGAGAAACGTGATCCGAAGTTCTGAATGGATAAGGAGATACAGGAGTCTGAACACAGGTGCTATTTCAGACACCCTAAATTACTTGGTCTGCCCTCCTGATGCCCTTCCATAAGACAGGAGTCACAGTTAGTTCCTGTATTATACCTGTCAGGCCTGTGTGAAAGTTTGAATGCACTGTATGGCATCTAAAAAGACACCAGACACCCATGTTAGGCAGCTGAATGGCTTCTCAAATTTCCGTGCAGTGCCCTGGAGAACATGCAGTCAAAATATACGGAGCAAAAAAATCTATCTACATTTAATGTGGACTTCAGTAAGTAAGACTGCATCTAAAATTGCTTAGTAGGTGTCTCTGCGGCAGGCTGGGAAGTCTTGGTCCCCTTATCATTCAAATCAGAGTCCTGTTAGGAGAGCAGAGTGGCAGCTTTCCAGCCTGCACACCTGAGTTTCCTTTACATAAAAGAAATTGTTCCTTTAGTACAAAGGAATAGGTTACTAAATTTAAGCTCTTGCCAGAAAAGGTTTGGGCAAACTGTCTTTTTACTTCATACTAAGAATGTGGCAACTGAAGCTGATTTCATAATCTAGTCCGATTTTCAAGAAAACTGTAGGAAAAAGGTGAGCAATGACTTGCCTGTGTGTAACATGCATGAAATTGGTATTCATTATCCCAGACTGTCTGTTGCACAAAAAGACACTGATCTAATATGTGTCAGACTATAATATAGAGAATGGAAGATTGCTTGCACTTTCCTCTTCATTGCTGCTTTCTCTGTATCTTCAATCAGATTTTCTGGCAGCAACTTAAGTAGCAATAATAGTATAAAACAAATTTCTCTTCATTTCAAACTGTTACAATAATAGATTAAAATTCCACACTTTATTAGCAGTCAAATAAAGCACATAAACCTAGGTAGTGTGAAAACTTTGTAAGGTATGTGAACATGGGACTGAAGAGAAAATAAAATACATAATGTAAATAAAGGTAATTCATTGGTTAACCATAGCATGCATGTTATGCAATTGTTATTTTGAAGTTGTTTAGATCACCTACAAACTTCAACATATTTTCTGTATGCATATTTAAAAGAAATAAGAAATTACAGGTCATTATATATTTTTAGCAAAGTTTAACTGATGGATTTACCATATGCTGCTAAACTACATCAAGAAACAATACATCAAAGAACAATGAATCCAATTCATATTGTAAGGTGCAACAGCTATTCTAAATTTCTAATGTAGTTAACCTTGAATCCCAACAGAAAATCATGCATCCTCTGCATGACTTTGTTAATCAGTAAGTCCAGATTTGTGTTCGTCAAAGCAATCAAAGAACATGAATCAGAAGTCCACCAGAGTGCAAAAATCAGTAAGACAGGAATATAAGCAACTACGGAATTACTTAAATGTCAATTATCTTAAAAGTTACTTTTCTATATGTTGATATTATTCTGTTCAATTTTTTTCATTTGTTCCATATGTAGACATAAAATACCAGAGGAAAACAAAAAATAATTAATTAATTGATTGATTGATTAATATATAAATAATGAAAGAACACCTGCATAAACCTAAACTCATAATTTATATTGAAATCTCCTGGTGGTACAGATAATACATAATCTTCTTCTTAATTTGCAAACAATTTTTATATTAGCTTAGCAAAATGATAAAACAATAATATTCACTGTACCCTATAAAAAATCTGTTATTTTAAGCTTCTTTCTCTGTGAAAGTTTTTCTCTTGTGGGCTGCAAAAATATTACAGTACCTGGAAAAATTTATTCTTGGCGTGCTTCCATTCTTTCTTAGAGCACATTTCCAGTTACAGTAGTTGAACGAATTTTCCAATCGCGGTAACAGGGTGAGCTGGAGAACAACAACTCTGTTTTGCAAAAGCTTGAACATTTAACACATTTATATTACTACACGGGACTCAAGTCTAGAGTTTTTTGGTGGGGATACAAAACAAAAAACTGTAGAAATGCTTGCTTTAAAGGAGAAAAGATCAGTTCAGCTCTACCTTCTTGTCCTCCCTCAAAAGTGCTGAATGTAAAATACCCAAATGATAACTTGAGAACAAGAAGATAAATTCTTTGTTACTTATCCACTGAGGCAATCGATTTGGTGAGTATTTCATTTCTTTTGGAAATTCACTGTACTTGACCACTTAGTCCAAATATAGTTCCAGGTTTCATTCAGGACAACATTACATGTCTTGTTCTTCTCTTTCCCCAGGGATTAAAAACTCAAGACATACTGAGTAGTTTATCTGAACAAATTCTTAAATATGATAGCAAGTAGGACCAGTACAGAATGGGAAACCAGCTCTTCTAGTCCATTCCAAGACTTTATGGCAGCTTGAACGCAGTGCTTAACCCAGAAATTTTGCACTACCTTCAACAATTTGTTTCTGACAGTGTAACATGTAAATCCCTTCATTTGCTTCTTAACTGAAATCACCTGCAGGCGATTATTTCCTCTAGAAGGAAGCATCCCCATGACATCAGTGTCCCAAGGCTCATGCAGAAAGGTAGCATTTTCAGGCTATCTGTATGTAATAGAAAAGTTTTTTTAACTTCTTTTCTCTGCATTTGTATCCAAAATTAGCAGAAAGATCTTTTTATCAAGATGCTTCCCGAGGTATTTATATAGCAAGAGTTAATAAGCTATTCCTTTTTTTCTCCATACTGAAATTCTAAAGCATGTATAATCATAGCTAAGCTTTCCTTTTGAAATTGCAGAAGCTTGTTTTTGTTTATGATCTGTCTCAAGTCTGTATAACAGACTGTCCAGGCTGTACAACAGTTTGTTTTCCAGTCTGTTTAGATGATGTAGTGTTATCTGCAGTTGTTTGTTTATTTGTATTTCATCTTTAGAAGAATCTGGTATGCACCAGAGAGCTTTGTCCTGATAAAACCATCTTATTAGAGCTCGGTGTTCCTGTCTGTGTTTCTCCTTGTGCCTTCATTTTCTTTCTTCTGTAGAAAACTGAAGTAAGCCTGGCCTAACCTTAACATTACTTTAATGTTATGCATGCAATGTTTCTTATTATTTACAGAATTGTTATTTTAGAACATTGCTACAGAGAATACTATTAGCATGTTATGTATTTCCTCCAACACTTCACCTTTTAATACATAAGGATCTTTCTTTTTTATTTAGAATCAAACATTGTTCAACTGTTAGCAATATTAATGCTATTAATCAAGTTTATAAACATCTCTCTTACAAAAAAATGTAAGAATCAAACTGTAAATCAGTCTTTTCTTACTGTATGTGCAATGACAGTATTTACATTAAAAGAAAGTCTTAAAAACTCCCTTTATCTAAAACATCAACCAATTAAGTTTAAATATTTAAGAAATTAAAGTAATATTCTACTAGTTTGTAAATTACTTATCTAGACCTGTTGAAATTTACCCTGATATTCTTAGACTTCAATCTGGTGAAGTAATAGAAAACTTTACTGTGCAGGACAGTGAAGTTTACAGATTATTAAGAGGACGAACACAAAGGTTATATATAAGAAGAAAAAAGCCAGAATATTATAGGGCTATCATCATACTTTAAAACTCAAAAAACTGCTGGGTAAGACCATCTCTTGGTGAGGATAAAGAAGATTGCAAGAGCATAAGAAATAGTCAACACAGATTTGTTAGGAGTGAAATGCATAATTCCAAACAAACTTCAATCTGTAGTAAGGCAGAAAAAGATTTGTTGTCATATACCATAATGTAAGTAATGTATGTGACACTGTCACACATCATGTTCTTACTACAAAATGAGTGAAAATTCATGTAGAACCAAATATTGTCAGTTACATATAGAATTAGCTGAAGATCCATACTGAAAAATATGTTTAGTCATGTGGTGTCAAAACAGAAAGCTACGTCAAGTGATGTTCCAGAGAAGTCTGTTCTGAAACTGACAGTATCTAATATTTCCATTAGTTATCTGGACAGTGGAACAGAGGCAATATTTATTAAATTTCAGACAATACCAAAGTCAGAGCAGATGCAAGTGCATTGAAACACAGGGTTAGAAATCAAAATGATTTACAAAAGGATAAAATACCATAAAGTAACTGGAGTGCAATTCAAAACAGAACAAGAACCAAATATCACTTTAAAGTAGGTATAAATAACCACAAGCACAACACTGAAATCAACAAGTTAGACAGCAGTGTTGCTGAAAAATACTGAAGTACTGGCTTAGTTACACACAGTGGGCATCTAGCAATGTTTGATATAACCTATGATATTGTGCCTGCCCTCCAGCAGCCCCTCCAGAAAAGCATGTCACTGTTGTCATTGTGTCGTACCTTAGGGTCACATCTGCATGTATCAGCCAGGCTAGGGCATCTCAAATGGCCCTTGGCATCCCTGTGTGTGTGTAATGAACTGACTCTTAAATAAATACAGCCAATGGAGCCCAGAGGGCTACTTAGCTCATCTGAAAGTAGGCATATACGCATCGTCAAACAAATAGCCCTCCAGGCTACACTGGGCTTGATTCAGTAACCTCCGGATGCCATTTCAGGAAAGCAGAGGTTTCTTACTGGTGGTGTGTCATATCTGACAGTCCCATCTGGATCTTTCAGACACATTGACTACTTCAGATGACATTAGGCACCTATGTACAGGCAGTTAAATCAGACCTTACAGTCCCAGTGGCTATTGTGTATTCATATGACCCTGTGGTCATGTTGTCAACAAAGAACCAACTGGCCTCTCTCTCACTCCTCTCCACACGTGGTGGAATGGTGGGGGGAGTATTGGAAACTTGTGGGTTGATTAAAAAGGCAGTAAAGGAAGAGAAAATAAACCAGCAACAACAACAATAAAAGAATATGCAAAACAGGTGATAGACGATGCAAATTATTCACCACCCAGAAACTGACCCTTGTGGTGCTCCTGATCCAGAATCCCAGACTGTGCTTATGGAACTGTGCTCGCTGAACCACACTTACCAAGCCGTGATTATTGAGCCATGAACCATATTAATAATCACACTATGAACTGTGTTTCCAGCCCCACTCCCTGGCCAACTATTCCCCTTATATACTGAGTGTGACATCATAGTATATCCCTATGGTCAGTTTGGGTCCACTGTGCCAGCCGTGTCCCTTTCCAGCTTCTTTTGCAAATTAATTCTATCCCAGCTAAACCTCAGACACACGTACACATTTAAGTACATCATTTTGGATGTGTGTGTCAAAGACCTGGCAGACACGTTCAGACATACAGGCTTACACAGTCTGAGATGAATTCCATCTTGATTGGAGGTTGGCAAATGTTACCCTCATTTACAAGAAGGATCAGAGGGAGGATCCAGGGAACTACAGGCCTGTCTGTTTGACCTCAGTGCCAGGGAAGGCCATGGAGCAGATCATCTTGAGTGTTATCATACAAGTACATACATGACAATCAGGTGATCAGGCCCAGTCAACATGGGTTTATGAAAGACAGGTCCTCCCAAACTAATTTTATCTCCTTCTGTGATAAGGTCACCCATTTAATGAACAAGAGAAAGGCTGTGGATATAGTGCAGCTGGACTTCAGTAAAACCTTTGACAACAATTCTCACAGTATTCTGTTTGAGAAACCAACTATCATTGGCCTGGACAGGCCTGGACAGTCACACTCTCTACTGGGTAAAAACCTGGCTTGATGACCAGACTCATAGAGTGGTGGTAAATGAAATTAAATCCATTTGGAAACCGGTCACAAGTGGTGTTCCCCAGGGTTCAGTGCTGGGTCCAATTCTGTTCTATATCTTTATCTATAATCCAGATGACGGGATTGAATGTCCCCTGAGTAAGTTTGTGGATGACACTGAGCTGGGCAGGATTGTCGATCTGCTTGGGCATAGGTAGGCTTTACAGAGGGATCCGAACAGGTTGGGTTGATAGGCTCAGACCAACGGTATAAGATTCAACAAGGGCAAATGCTGAATTCTGGGACAGAACAACCCCATGCAGCGTTACAGGCTTGGGGAAGAGTGGCTGCAGAGCTGTCTGGCAGAGAAGGACCTGGGGGTGCTGGCTGACAGCCAGCTGAACATGAGCCAGCAGTGTGCCCAGGTGGCCAAGAGGGCCAATGGCATCTTGGCCTGTATGAGACACAGCGTGGCCAGCAGGAGCAGGGAGATGATTGTGCCCCTGTGCTCAGCGCTGGTGAGGCTGCACCTTGAGTGCTGTGTTCAGTTTTGGGCCCCTCACTACAGGAAGGACATTGAGGGGCTGGAGCGTGTGCAGAGAAGGGCAACGAGGCTGGTGAGGGGGTTGGAGAATAAGCCCTATGAGGGATAGCTGAGGGAACTGGGGTTGTTTAGCCTGGAGAAAAGGAAGTTGGGAGGAGACCTCATCATTGTCTACAACTATCTGAAAGGAGATTGTAGTGAGGTGAGTGCTGGTCCCTTCTCTCAAGGGACAGGTGATAGGATGTGAGGAATCAGCCTCAAGTTGGGCCAGGGAATGTTCAAATTAGACATCAGGAAAAATTTCTTCACAACGAGGGTTATCAAGCACTGGAACAGGCTGCCCAGGGAAGTGGCTGAGTCAGCATCCCTGGAGCTATTTAAAAGATGGGTAGATGAAGTGCCCAGGGGTATGATTTAGTAGCGGACAACAGTTGAACTTCATGATCTCAAAGGTATTTTCCAACCAAACTATTCCATGATTCTACTATTGGATGAAAAGGCTCCATTTTGTTACCTCATCAGGACCGAACTAGTGCTTGAGAAAAGAAGAATCTTGAAAAACTTATTACACAAAAATTTTTCAGTCCCAAAATATACGAAAGGTTGCTAATGAAGAATTATTTCATTCTCCATGTAACAAGGACAAGAACTACTGCTCCTAAATTGTAGAAAGTCTCATTTTGTTTAGGTACAATTAAAAACTTGTGATCTGTACAAATGGTGAATATTGTCTTGAAATATTGTGAAATTTCTATAGGTGGAAATTTCCAAAAACCAAGTTAGACAAATAGCTATCATGAATGATTTAAATCTAATTTATCCTATCTTAAGGACAAACTATTAGATCTCTTGAAATGTTTTTCAATCTGCTTCTCTGAGTCCTGAAGTATAATTAAGATGATTTCTCTTCTTTTTTTGTGCTTTGGTCTTGATATTGTTGACATTTAAATTATCATCATCTAGGTTTTATATTTCCATTCTAACTAAAATATGATAGCTTCACCTCATACCGCTTACAACTGTACTTATGGGATGGCTATAGCCAGACAAATAGCGCTTCACAACCATCTACTTTTGTAAATGTCTTTGGGAGAAGCATAGGAGGGTGCAAGGGAGAGATCTTCTGCATTTTACAGGAGTAATTACATCTGCACAGAAATTTTCAAACCATGCAAAAGGAGAAAAAAACAAAAATTAAGTGTATAAAACCAAACTTTTTCAAGACGGACCTCACTTAGGCTTTCAAGAGTGTGAATAACTGCAAAAATACATTTTGCATTAGTAAGTCAGATAAATTCACAGAAAGAAAATTGTAAATGGGTGATCACAATGTTATTCTGAAAGCATTAAAGATAAGAGATCTGATTAATAGGTGCAGACAGAGAAAAAGAAAGCACAAGAAAAATTTTCCACTTCAAATTTTGTTTACAAGCATTTATATTAATCAGTGCTCAAGTTGGGAAAATCATTAGCTTTTACTCACTTCCTGTTTAGTGATTTTGTGGTCCAATCTTAATGCCCCTTTTCATTGGGTTCACAAAGATCTTTTGAAAGTCTGTAACACTCATGTCTTCCACAGTGTTTTGGAGGCATATTTCTGCACATGGAAAACTGATGGGACATTACAGTTCTGTACTGGGATGCTAACTTTGGATCATTACAGGGATTTATTCCCCTGTCTGCCAGAGCATGGTGAAGCAAATGTCTCATCACCACAGATGAAGAGGGCTGATTTGGAGGACAAGTAAGTCTATTCTTCTATCTTGGGGAGCATATTCGAGCACTATGTACTCTGCTCCGGGACTCCATACTAATAAATTTCACTCAACAGATAACTGATGCACTTTGGGCCAAGTTCTGTGATCCTGATGGATTCTTTCTGTATTTCACATTAACCCTTGGTGACCAGATTTTGTCACTGTTTACCTGTGATTAGTTGTTCTTCTCTAGATTCTTCTCTGTCAAGTGTCTTTCCTTCTAAGCCTTCCCTCTGAGTTGCCTCAAGCAGGGTCCTTAAGAGGATCACAAATCACTTCTGAGTGGCTCAAGTTAATTTTTCCTTTTCCTCAAATAAGGTATTCAACTTTCTTTTCTAGGCTGAGTCTCAAAAGTTGTCTGTTCTGGAAAAAAAATAGCTGAAACACTAGTTGACATCCTGGAGAGCAGTCTGGCATCATTGCTGTGGAACAGCTGGCTCCTTAAAAAAAAATCCTGGACTGAATGTAAAAACGTCATGTGCTATATAGTAACAGTTTGTTATAACTTGTGTATTACACAGACAACAATTGGAACCAGAGCTCCAACTTCCATGACTTTGTGTCACTTTTCAAAATCCTGTTTCTAACAAGGCAATATTCCTACAGTTTAGGTAAAATTTAGGAGTATCTGTGTATTTTAGGGAACTTTCTCCTCCTTCTGAAATATAGTCTTCAGAATTCACTCTGGGATCATATCTTTGAGTGTAGTATCATTGTCTGGGACTAATTAGTTGTCCCTTATGTCAAAGATTGCCATAGTCTGAGCAAGACTGCCTTTGCTTGTTCAAACCTGTAGCTGTCGTTTATTTTCTTTATGGAATCATCACCTACCTCTGCAGCAAGACCCTTTCTGAACCAGCAGCTTCACAGTCTGTCTCTGTCTCTTACAAGTATTTGCTAAACTGTAGCTGCTAAGGAATGTAGGCTTACTGAGCTGAGCATCTGCCAGGAGCTATTTGGCATACGGTCACGATGAGACTGCAACAGAGGCAACATCAATAGACAAACCAACTTCTGCAGTAAATGTGCAGCCCTTGCCTTATTTATACACTGTGTCTCTCTATGTGAATAGTACATGCAATCTGGCCAGCAAAAGCAGAGAGAGGCTTTTCCCTATTGTCTGACTCTTTGTTGAGACTCTTTCTCCAGTAGATCTTGGCAGATCTTCCCACAGACTTTGTTGTAAGTACCATGCCTGTGTCTTCCTGTGCAGATAAAAGGGGAAACTTCAATGTACTGACCTCTAAAGACACTATAGAGCACTTCAGTTAAGTCCAAAGGTAGTTCTTGCCTCTGGATAAGCAGAGTGCGAGATGCTGTAAAACACTTCCAGCAAGTTTACACTGTTAGTGAACCCATCTTTTTGCTATGCTGCCTTTAGAATAGATTATAGAAAAATTGAGTTTTAACAGTATGTTTAAATTCTGTAGCTGAGTTCAGCCACTGAATGTATCCTTTTCTCATGATTAATATCAAATTAATCTAATATTTGATATTAATTAATTCTAACATTGATCTTCATACACAATCAAAATCTAACCTTTCACAAGCCAAAATATCTGGGGAGTACTTCCCTTCTGTAATCATGGTGGCCATTATTAATTTCTTCATTTTAGTACTTCTTTAACATACAGTATTCTCTGGAAATTTCACTTGCAGTTGATCCAAGAAAAAATGTATGAGTTTAACATAAATATTAAATATAAATATTGGATAAAAAATTGAATATAATTTCTGCTTTAAAAATACAGCAGTGATTACTTGACTATTGTTTCTACCCCAGGTCTGGTTAGTTAGAAGAGTAATATCTTTTTTCCTAGACTGTAGTTTCTCTACTTAATAGTCTTTAAGAGTCAGACCAGTTATCGTCAGGGTATTCAGCTCCCTGAGTTGGAAGACAGGGATAAAGAGCAGGACACACCGCCCATAATCCAGAAGGAAGCAGTCAACCACATGCTATGCCACCTGGACACTCACAAGTCTAAGGGACTGGATGGGTTCTACCTGAGAGTACTGAGGGAGCTGGCAGAGGAGCTTGGCAAGCCACTGCCCATCATTTATCAGTAGTCCTGGTAAACAGGAGAGGTCCCAGATCAGTGGAGGCTTGCCAATATGGTGCTCATCTACAAGAAAGACTGGAAGGAGAACCTGGGGAACCACAGGCCTGTCAGCCTGACATCGATACCAGAAAAGATTATGGAAGCAGTTCATCTTGAATGTGCTCACCGGTCAATTGCAGGTCAGCCAGGGGATCAGTCCCAGCCAGCAGGGGTTCATGCAGGTCACGTTGTGATTGACCAACCTGATCTCCATCTATTACCAAGTGACCTGCCTAATGGATGAGGGAAAGACTGTGGATTTTTTCTACCTGGACTTCAGTAAAGACTTTGATTCTGTTTCCTAAAGCATTCTCCTATAGAAGATGGCAGCTTATGACTTGGATAGATGTACTCTTCACTGGTAAAAAGATGGCTCCATGGCCAAGCCCAGAGCATTGCGGTGAATGGCTTTAAATCCAGTTGGTGGCCAATTTCAAGTGGTGTTCCCCAGGGCTCAGTGTTGGAGCCAGTATTGCTTAATGTCTTCATCAGTGATCTTGATGAGCAAATTGAGTGCTCCCTCAGTAAGTTTGCAACTTACACCAAATTAGATGGGAGCTGAAGGGCAGGAAGGCTCTGCAGAGGGACCTGGACAGCCTGGACAGCCTGGATCAATTGACCAACTGAATAAGACTCAACAAGGCTCAGTGCCGTGTACTACTCTTCGGTTGCAACAACCCCTTGGAGAAGAGTGGTTGGAATGCTGTGCAGTGAAAAAGGGCCTGGGGATGCTGAATAACAGCTGGCTGAATATGAACCTGCTGTGTGCTAAGGTGGCCAAGAAGGCCAATTGTGCCCTGGCTTGTATAAGAAACAGTATGGCTATCAGGAGCGGGGAAGTGATCGTGCCCCTGTACTTGGAGCTCAAATACTGTTGCTGGAGTGTGTCCGGAGAAGGGCAATAAAGCTGTCAAAGGGTATGGAGCACAAGTTTTATGGAGAACAGGTGAGGGAACTGTTTAGCCTAGAGAAAAGAAGGATGAAGGGAGACCTTGTTACTTTTTACAATTATCTGAAAGGAGATATTAGGGAGGTTGGTGCTTGTCTCTTCTTCCACGTAACAAAAGATAGGACAAGAGGACATGGCCACAAGTCGTGCCAGGGGAGGTTTAGATTGGATATTAGAAAAAAATTCTTTACCAAAAGAAGCTCTTCTGGAACATTTACAATGTTTCTCATCATATTTTTAGACAACACATTAAATTTGATGGAAGTTGTCCGAGTATACACACACTAAAATGTAAGCAAAAAAAATGCCAAATACTGGAAGGTATCGCTGTATCCATCAATCAAGGCTATAATTCGACATTAAGAAATAATAAACCAGCATGATGCCTCACTATTCTCAAATCACCTCTTGGCCCATAACACACTGCTGAAACCCTTTCTGCAGAGCTGACCTATGCACATATGTCCTTTTCCCCCATCCACTCATCATTTCACTTCCAATGTTTTTGTGTCTAACTGTATGACTGGATTTTCCATGTGTAGCAACATTTAAGTATCTTAAACCTAATTAGATGCTTTTTTTTTTTTTCAAATGCAGTTGTTTACTCTTAAAAAACTCAAGGTGCTTAAGTTTTGAATGTATTTTTGTTATGCTTTAATGAAAGCTTAGTTGATTGAGCCTTCAAGGATGAGAGCCTTCTGAGGTGCCTTCCAACCTCGCATTCTGTGATTCTATGAATCTATGATTCAAAAAACACAAAATTAATTGTCCCATGTTCCATTTTAATAAGTTGTGTAGGGTAGGAAGGTAGAACTGGAGTGGGGCAATACAGGATGTTAGCAATAGAGAAGTGGAAAATGCAACCACAGGAATCTGTGGGTGCAAATATAAGTACTGGGTGAATGCTGGAGTTGACTCATCCCTTCACAAACTAATGGCTCTCGTGGCACTCTGAGAGTCACTTCTGGCATTCTCACGATCACTGTGGAGAGCAACACAGCGATGGCAAAGATGGAAAGGGCAGGTCACTGTAGTTCCCCGTGTTTCCTGAAATATCTACAAATTCCTGGTCATAGTGCACCTAAGCAAGAAAAAGCTGCTGTCACAAACCTGAAGGGGGGAAAAAAGGGACTCCTACCCTGCAGCAAGCTATGCCAGAGTCAGGGAAAATTGGAAGGGAAAGATAGGAGGAGAACAGATGTTTGACACTCAGTATCAGGGAGGAAACCTATACTGTGGCCATTGAAATGGAGAGATCCCCTGTGAGAACCACATCTCAGAAAGCAGCTGCCAAGTCAAATAGCCGTTACATCTCAGCAGAAACAAACATCATCGCACTGTGCTGTGTCTCTTTAGAAGACCCAACAGCAGTTCACACTGAGCTGGTATCAGTTGTACAATACTAAGTCTGAACAAAAACACAGGTCAGAGAAACAAAAGCATGCACTTCTAATTAAGCAGTTTGAAGTTAAATCAAAAATGTACTGGAAAAAAATTAATGAAAAGCCAGAAAGCTACCTTGTGAATTGAGCCTGTGCTTCTTATTACAGGTAATACCCCGTTACTCTGCCTTGTTATAGAACTCAGTCTCCACATTGTTCCAAGAAGTATTCAAATGGCATTGGATCTTTAAGAGCGTAAAGTATGTTTTCCAGTTTGGAATAGCAGGGATTTTTCCCATCCCCTGTCCCTTCTTAGTTCTTCTGAATACCTATGCAAGAGGGTATGACATGATTTCACAGACTTGGCCATTCTCTGTGTGCAGAGGAAACCTGTCAGAAAGATAGGGAAATGAGAAATGCATAGCGCTTCATTCCACAGAAGGCACCTGTCATTGGCTGGGAGAGAGGAAAAGTCTAGTTATCCCAAGGCACACAGGTTTCTAATTTCAGCCTGATAAGTAGCAGCCAGTAGAGAGTAGTAAGAAGATGACTGACTGCTACATCAATCCAGCAGATACCTTGAAAAATAAAAGCAGCTATGTAAATGTGGGCAATTTCCTCCTCTATATCAGAACAGAGAGGGTAAAACCAAGTGAAAACTGAAAGAAAAGGCTCAGATTTTGGACTGCGCAGGCAAGCAAGGAGAAAAACGATGACAACTGTAATAGCAAAAATTGGAAAATATGCAGCTGGTACTATAACATATCTTCAAAGACTGTTCAGCTCAGATATGCAAAATACATTGTCTAATTAAAAAAACACTCCACGCTTGAAAGAAACAAAAAACACCACCAAAACCAAAACACTTTCCTCCCTTTCCTCCAGGATCTTCATACAGCCTGCCTGTATTGGTCAGATTTCTACCCAGCCTCTTCTAACTAGTACCTCCTCAGTTCAGTTGTTGAGAAAGAGAAGATAGAGTCACACTGGTAGAGTCCTACTGACTACAGTTCTGCACTGCTATTGCAAAAATCCCTTTTTTCTAGTCTGGCTAATAAGTGGGGGCACTATGTTCCTTTTCTCCACCAAGAAATAGGAAGGAGATGAAGTGTACTTACTGAAATGCTGTAACTACGACGGTGGACAATCGCAGCGGATGGCTTGATGTAGTCCATTTATTCTTGCTGTTTTCTGATAAGCTGTCTTAGACAAAGTTATATAAGAAGATCCGGGGTTTAGAAATTAAGTAGATATGCTCTGATGACTGGACATGTAGAAAGTAGCAAGTTAACTCTGTGATTAATAGATTTGAGGGAAGTAGTCCTAGGGGTAAGAGACAATGGAATTGGAGAAGTGTTAATGATAAAAGAGTATAGAAATGATGGCTCCTTTGAGACAGGAACAAGGAACTGATGAATTGCTGAAGAAGGACAGGAAGAAGTTGACAGACCTTGGAGAGAAGAGACATAATAAAGAATTTATAAATATCCTTTGGGTGCGTACTATGCTGAGGGCAAATCATATATTGCTGATTGAGGCAACACACATTTTAAGGAGCCAATGCATTACTTGCTTAGAATGAAAAGGACATATTCTGGGAAAAAGATTGCACGGATAGCATATAATATAAAAAGTAACTGTAATTTGAGCAGACGCATTACTAAGGGCAAAGTAAGAGCAAGCAAAGAGAATGCCAAGGCCCAGATCCAACAAAATATTTATAATTTTAATTTCTGACAGATATTACTAGATGGCAAGCTTTCATGACAGGTAAGATCGTAAATCATTTGTTGAATCTAAGCCTAAGGCTGTTACATGCTAATCCAATGATTTTAGAAGTCAGATTTACCAAACATATTTACAAATTTTCAGAATTAAGTTAATAGTGTCAAAGATATATAGACTGAGAGATCTGTGCTTGTTTAGCCTGGAGAAGAGACAGCTAGCAGCAGCCCTGCCTTACCTGTGAGGAAGTTAATAAAGATGAAGGAGTAAAGCTCTTCACAGCTGTGCGAGGTGGGGGACAAGAGAGATTGGTTATAAGTTGAAACAAGATATTCAGGGTGGCCGTCAGGAAAAGCTTTTTCATGACGGAGACAGTCAAGTGGAGAAATAGGTTGTCCAAAGAAGTCACACATCCATTCCTGGAGATCTTCAAAACTCAACAAACCAAAGTCCCGAATAACCTGGTGTGATTTCAGTGCTGACCCTACTTGGAGCAGGAGGTTGGAATAAATGACTTCATGAGGTCCCTTACAAACTCAATTATCATATGATCCTATGTTTCAATGAAAAGTTTTTACTACTTCACCACGCAATTGCTGCCTTCTTTTTTTTTACCTGGGGAAAATGCTAATGCTGTCTTTTTTGGTCTTTTGTCTTTGCTGAAGGTATATGGCTATGTGTGTTTGTCCTACTTATGTGTGTGCTTTCATGACATATCCTATATAGTGCAATAACTGTGGAAGTAAAGAAAGGTCAGACTGATTTAAAAACAAAAAGTTAATAATAAAGTAGAATGAAGCTCCAGATTTATGAAATTTTCTGCATTCATGTGAGGAACACACAAGATTGTAGAATTAAATTGGCATGTATTGCAGTAGTAGCAATGTTAATGTGTAAATAATATCTCATCAAACATGTAAGCCTCTAAAATATTGAACTCCAAAGACACCCCTGAAGGGCCCTAGGTTAGTGAGCAGGAATTTTCAGGACTATTTTCCTGCACATGTCCATCTAAAATCCACCTAAGCTGCACATTAAAAGAGCAGGTATGATTGCTGCAAGTTGACAATTTGGATTTTATATGGTATAAATTTCCAAAAGTGTGGAAAGTAACGATTTCAGGCAATGATCATGTTATGTCACCATAAACAATAGCTGGTGTCATGAATAAAACCTAAGGTATGTCATGCACATTATAACTGAAAAGTGGACAGAAATATTCTGGATCAGTTATACACCTACCAAGATTACTTTCTGATATTGATATTATTCCTTCTGTATTGATGCATTATACGTTAAGTTAGTAAGTACTCTCAGAGTATGCAACAGCTCTTTAGGAGCCATTGAAGTATATTGAACTAATGGCCCATGCATAATCAAAGTGTCTCATTCACCTAATGATGATCTTTCATTCTAGTTCCTTTGAATACATTACGTTTGTTTTCTTTTTGGTAATAAAGAGTGGACATGAATTATATCTCAAATACTATAAAAATTCCATTGAACACCTGCGTTATAACAGTGTTCTTTTCATTTCAATTGTTTTAGAAGATTTTGAGAAAATAAAATGCATTATTTCTCATGATTTATTTATTTATCTATCTTTTAGAGAAGGACCTATTTCTTTGTCCTGGTATACTTCAGTATTAAATACTTTAGTTGTAATTTATATCACATTTCAGTTCATTGTTGTCATCATTAATGAATCAATAATCACTTGTCCTGGATTCAAGGCCAAATAGATCCATGTCAGTGAAAATGTAAGAAAAACAGAGGTGCTCCACTTTGTTTCTATCCTGGTTTCTGTTGTTACGCTCACTTGCCCTGCTCCTTGGGATCTTAGGGTCAATGTTTTATTTCTTGGAGGATGCGTGTGGGTGTTGTTATAGTGAATTGTCATCATATGGAGTCCTTTACGGGGAGGAATATGATGTTTCTACTGATGGTTTATTCTTCTTCAGTCTAAGGTTCACCTAGGGTCATTTTTATGTTCTCTTGCTTGCTTTCAAATCTTCACTGTATTTTCCTGGTCTGCATCTGAAGTTGCTATATATGACACTCTTTAGATACTGCTTTGTTCTCTTTTTTATCCCTAGAGCCAGTTTTCCCCATATCTGCGTTGCTGTAACTGACCATGAGTGAGTTGCTTATAAACACAGGGTATGAAGTGTCATCCTGCGACCCATCCTTTATCAGGTCATGCACCTCCCTCCACCACATCCTGTGCACTCTGAGCACTCGAGCACTCTGCTGTTTTACCAGACCTATGTTTCTCTACCTTATGTCATTACCTTAGTGCCATAAATATTTCCTTCTGCAGAGAACAATCGTGTGTTTCCACTGTTAACCAATGGTTTCACCATGCACAGAAAACAAAAATAAAGCAAACTAACAGTAGACACCTAGTCAATTAGAAAAACTGCTATGACAGCTAAGCCAAGTGAAGTAAACCCCAGACAAGACAAGTTCAGAGCAGGTATGACAGATCTCGGTCCTGAGGCCGTGCAAACTCAGCGTACAGCTTCTGGCCTGTTAATAGCAATGGCAATGCCTTATTACAGAGCTGCATGCTTGCATATTTTATGGAATGTGTATTGTGGTATAAAGTAAAATATGTTTGTGCAAGATTCCCAGGGCCTTGCAATATCAAGACACAAAGGTCCAAGTTAAAGATGGAATGACAAGTGTGAACTCTGAATTTCCCATCTTTTGTAAGTTTGTCAGACATTATCTCTACTTATTAATAGCTGAGTTTATTAAATAACAGCTAATGGTGGGAAAAATAATAAAAGTGCTGTGGACTGCACATTCAGTCATCTATTCATTTTGCAAAATAAACCCTTATTGTAGAATTTTAAGATTTTTTTAAGGGGTTGTCTGTTCTAATATTTCACAATTAAAATAAACTTTTCCTGGTAAATAACTAGGTAATAAATATTGTGTTTTCCCATTCCCTGTTAAGCACCGTATGATTAAGACCTTGGATGACACTGTGAACTCTTCTGCTTCCTTATAGTAACTCCACAATTTAGATGAGAGGTAATCCCATTTTATAATGAATGGAAAGTGACTCGTTTTGATGAGCATTTGTAGGTTTTTTTTTTCAACAAAGATTTGTTGATCTTGCTACCCCTCCATTTTAACAGCACTAAATTTGCTGGTCTTAAAATAATGCTTTAAAACCTACCTGTAAACCCAGCCCTTCTCCAACAAGAGTGTGTAAAAGGTCCATAAGGACTAGCCTATGGCAAATTAGTGTGCTTTTCTCAGCATCTATAGTATGTCTTGCTCTTCTTCCTAGAGGAACATATGTAGGAATTTTGAGACATCTGAGGTAGTTTATGTTGTTTTCTAAAGAAATTGGCAAGATTTTTTAATAGCAATCAGTTTAGATGACATATTTACTTAACAAAAAGAAATGCTTTTGTATTGTTAAATTTCTGATCTTTATCGCTGAATGAATATTATTTCAGTATTTCTGCTCAAAATTATGAAAATTGCCCACTGAACAACAATCTGTTTCAATGGAAAGAAAATTAGTACCTTTCTTCTTACAAGAGTTGTTTACCTTCTTTCACCTCTGTTAAATACACATTTGTCCCAAGAAAACTTCTAAGACTGATTCTAGTGCCTAATAGTTGTGAAAAAGTAGAAAAGTATCTTTGTTTCTTAATACCATGCAAAACAGAACAGTTTCAAAAGGTGGAGGTAAGAATGCAGCCCTCTAGATCAACAGCCTTGTACCCTATCTGAATATTAATATACGCAACAATTTCTATTTCAGTTCTTACAGTCTCCTAGCTATTATGTTAAACATGAAGACTTTCTGCATGGGTCCCAAATTTCTGGCAGATAGAAGATAAGAAGTCAAACATCTTCCTGTGGAGATCCTTTGGATGCTGCTAAATTGTGATAAAATTGTTTTATTAGGGTACTCAAATCCTTATTTTTTTTAACTTAGACATAAAAAATTAACAAGATTATATATGAATAATACTGTAGTAAATGGGAAGTATGGTGCAAAAAGCTGGGTTTTCTCTTTCCTTCATGAAAGGAGAGTGGAAAGTTCCATATTTCAGTGTTTGTGGATCCATGTTTTCTTCAGAATGAA
Source organism: Neomorphus geoffroyi (assembly GCA_033558235.1). Classification (NCBI taxonomy): domain Eukaryota; kingdom Metazoa; phylum Chordata; class Aves; order Cuculiformes; family Neomorphidae; genus Neomorphus; species Neomorphus geoffroyi. The sequence continues at coordinate 1,779,653 of JAUMJM010000005.1, forward strand.
CCTCAATCCAACTCTAATTTTCCACATAAATATTTGTTCTTTCTGAAGCTTGAAAAATAATGGTACTGTTCCATTACCCATCCTGCCTAAATGAAAATTGTTAACCTCTTTGCCTAGAAGAAAGACCTAATAATTTAAAGAAAGATCTAGTAATTTATTTATTTCAGCCAAGTTATTGTGGAACTCATGTTTTCAAAGGAAAAACGTCATTTAACTGGAAAAAAGCACACACACTGTAAAAAGATTTATATTTTCCAGCTGTACAGGCTACTACAACAAGCATCTAAACCTGAAAAAATAAAATATTGTACAGCATATCAGAGCTTTTATACTGTGATTGTAAAATATCTGGGAGGTTTGCCAGACTCAGTCTAAAGAAGAACACAACATTTTCTCATCACTAATAACAATGACCTGAAGTCACGTTGAAGATTGTAAGGTCAATTTGCCTCTTGAACAGAAAAAAAAGAAAGTAGGAGAACAGATGTAGGTAGTTTCTTCTGTATTTATAAATTGCCTGACAGCTGGGTTAGGCTATATGATCTCGAGTTTCTATGCATTTAAGGTGGTTTTGTTGAATCATTCATAGCAATAGGATAAAAGTGTCGAGGTATATTTTCAAAGTGTGATACAACACAGGTGATGTTGCCAATTTCATAGTGCACATCTAAAATTGAACATTTTCCTTCATTAAATATGTGCACTAAGTTTTCCAGGTGAAATACAGATTTCAAGAAGAATTTTCTGGGTTTGAATGATCAATTCTGGACTGACAAGAGCATACAGGCATGTGGAGAAAAAAAATAATACATTTTAAATAAAAGTGTAAATTACACAAAATGTTAATTAAAACTCCCTACTACCAGATATTTTTTTTATTTGGTGGAGTTTGGTGGGGTTTTTTTACCTAGTTTACAATTGCAGCAAAAGTAGCCACGTTGTAGCTTTAGAAAGAAGAAATTTTACACACAGAGAAATTCTCACTCTGCCTTATTTTGTGTATTAAACTGACCATTTTGTCAGATACATAACTTCTTCTACTGACTCAGTATGTGTGTGTGTTGAAACAATTGGCATAGTCTACACATTAGTATTTTTGGTTTCTACTTCTTTACATTAAAATGCCAGCCATCTGCTTGTGGCTGACAGCATCCAGACAGTTCTTTCCTTTAAATCCTAACATTTTATTTGTATTAACTTATTGAGGGAAGTATGTAAATCACATTCCATCTCTTTATACTATGCAAATCATTTTAATATTAGACACAGTATCCTACTGAAACTAAACTGATGAGAAGAAAAAGGAACCTCATGAGAGTAGTTTACCTGAAAAATCTTAAATATCTACCACAAAGTGAAATAATCTTGGATGCTGCCTTTGTCTCCTTAACATAAGGAGAGACTCGGTGAATAGTTAGACTTAAAGGATTAACTTCTGACACTTAACATTGGAGTAACAAGCAAGAGCTTTGAAGAAAAGTCTCAATTAACTAAGACTGCGACCTAGACCATTTTCTATTCTTCAGCAAGCACAGTCAAGCATTTGTTCCATAGTTGTTCCTCTAACCTATGTCGTGTAGGCATCAATTATTAAAAAAAACCAAACAATGAAACACTTTTAATATTTACCAAACAGCAATGGACAGAGATTTTGGTGGCTGATTAAAAAGGGTAAAGAGGGAAGCAGAATGGACCAGTTTTAGCACATAGTATTCTCTTCTCCCCTGAGTTTTAGAAAAATTAGTGAGATAATTTAAAGCAGTCCTCAGGCAGCTTAAACTTGTGCAATCAGCCTTTACACAGCAGATTGTCCTAAGTCTCTCTGACCTTGGCAATTTTGCAAGGGTGACATTTACATGTGATTTATCTGCTTCTGAATGACAAAACTGAAATGTTTATAATTTAGAAAAAAAAACCAAAAACCATATATTTCTTTTCACAATAGTACTCGTCTTTCATAAAGTCCATCTCATTAATTAGACCTTGAGCCCACCGAAGGTGATAGCTTTGCTCCCTTATTCCATGTCAGCAGCCGCAGCCTCTATGGGCTGGGCAGGGCAACGAGAGATCCCTGGGTTCCTTGGTAAGACTAGCAGTGGCATTTCCTCCTACCGCAAGCCCTATCAGCCTCCCAGCTGTGCTGCATCAGTTTAGTGTTCCTGTTAGGGCCCCTGGGCACTCCAGTAAATAGTGAGCATTAAGGGATATAACATGCTGCAAAGTCTAACAGTGTTCATGCGTCACTAATTACCATAATGAGAAACTTGTGACACATCAGCCAAGGAGAATTTGCATTGATCGTTTTTTCCTGTTCTCCAGCTAGAATAGCAAGAACTCCCATGACTCTGCACTTGACCTTGAGGGCTTCTTTTCCTCCTTCTGTATTTAGATATTCCTTACAGATGCATGAGATCGATAAACAGGAATTTAAACCCATAAATGCCTGGTTTCCTAAAACGCCTTCCTACTGTGTGTATATATAATTTCTAGTGTGACTACCAAAGAAATAAATGTTGAAATTTCATCTGATCTCAGTTGGCACAGGCACACTGAACAGCAACTGCAGCTTTCACACTCTGCCCTTAATTCAATGTAAGGCCCTGCTGCGCATTAGCTATTGATTGTAGACACTTCTGCTGTTGATTGCAAATAGTGACTTATGAACCCTAGATTACTACTCCAGTAATACAGGGTTAATATTAGAATTACTTGAAGATTAAACACTCCTGAAGTACCGCTGTTAGCTACAACAGCTTCTAAACAGCAGGGTGTTTTGTTGAATCTTGTCTTCTGTGCTGAACCTATGCCTACCGGAGACAAAGCAACAAATAAGGTTTCTGGAGCACAAGATATTGTACTTAAAAGCCTCCCAGGTCAGTGATTCCTTTCCCCTGCTCTAACATGCATTTCCTGTATCCTATAATCCTATTCAAAAATAAATTAAGCTCCATTTTAAAGCTACTTAAGTTGTTTCCCTCTGTTACTTGTACTGAAAGGCAGCTCCAGACAGGTGGAAGGTGGCTAGACAGTTGTATTGATCTCTAAATTCCCAGGAAATTCTATTTATAAAATGTTAAGCATTTTGTTAAGGATTTCCAAGTGGGTGTTTCTGATTGCTCAATACATTGCAATTGTTCTGCTGATAACAATCCTCTGTGTGTTTCATTTATAATGATCCATTTTATTTTCCTTGTAGTAATAGCATATTGCCATGTCATGCAGCTGTTAAATGCATTTTATGTGTGTTCCACCCGCTATTTTTTTAACATAATTGACTCAGTCCTTTGAGTTGCCGAGCACCTTATCTCTGATTTCAGAGAAAGAGCCTTAGGCAATACCCTAAGGTAAGCACTGTATCCAAGGACCTTTGTTGAGGTAGGCATGCATCTTTTTTTTAAGAAGTCATGTATTTCAAGGGCTCTGTCTTTGTGCATAGATCTGACTCATACAAAGAACCCAGTAGCATTTCTAAGATCATCATGTGTTTGGTTTTATTGTATCACTTTCACAAAGTTTTACTCTTAGCTATGAAGGCCACATTCTGTTTTCACTTGTCTGAGTTTAAATCTGGAGTAAAAACTGAAAAATAAATTACTCCAGATTCTGTTTAAAGAAAAGTAAAATTTAACCCTGCATTTTTTTTAAGAGCCTGAAGATAGCAGGGAATCTAAATACCATGTATGTTAGTTGTGTGTTCACTTCCTGTAGTCACAGTTGCTCTCATTGACTCTTGTGTGGTTACGATGATCTGTAATTAACAGAGACCTCCACTACAGCATCCCTATGAAAGTAGGTTCTTACTGCTCCGTTGTATCTCAGCTTTAAGGATCAAAACTGATCCAGCATTTGGCCTGACCTCATGTTTAAAGCAATACTCTTATATATATAAAACTTCTTAAAGAGAAATTAGAAGTAAAGAATGTTATTGGGAAACAACTAAACCTACATATCAAACCTACATACCATATGTGCAGGTAAATTCTGTATCTTGCTGGCATATAGAATACATGATGATTTTAACTGTTTCCTTTCTATATCTGTCTCTGACGCTACTACCATTATGAATTATTAAGTTTAAACTTGACTTTAAACTTAATGGAAAAAAGCCTTCCTACTTTTAATGTGAGATAATAACTTTCAGTAAGGAAACCGCATAGATCAAATCTTCGTGCTGCTAGCAAGCGCTGTCCCTTGACTTGAAAAGGACTGTGCAAACACATAAATGTTCTTGTTATTATATCCTGCTGAAGGATGTGAATATTTTACTTTAAAATCAGCCTTAAAAAATAACAGCTAGTAATATATCTCCTTGGACTACTGTGAGATCAGTAGTATAGTACAAATTAATATTTGTACTGTGAAGCACCTTTGGATCTTTGGATGAAAGATGCCATGTTTAAACGTAAAGTATTAAAATTCATCTCTGCATGGAATTTTTCAAGAAAAAAAAAGGTGAGCAATTCAGTTTAATTAGTGAGCTAATAAAAAAATTAGAAATGCTTAACAATCTGCAATTTACATTTCTCAATGGATATCAATATTTTGCTTAGATTATAGTCAGGATAATATTATTAGTAGAATGACTGACTCAAATTAATCATGACTGAAAATCTGATTATCACAAGGGATCATGCTGCTATCATAGACTTCATATACCTTTCCTTTTATCTCCTTATTACAACATCAAGTTTTTCTCTCTGAGCAGAGGGTGTACAGAATTTTCAGTTCCTAGTGTCTTAAAACTGCTGCTTTGATACTGTAACGCACATTTTGTGAATGATGGGTCTCAATTTTATTCTTACAAAGAAGAAACTACAGACAAGGACAACTAATTTTAATAATATTATTTACAAGCTGCTAATGTGCAATTTGTTACTTGTCAAAACAGTTGGAATTATGTTCTCATTGCATTTTAAATATAATTAGCTAATACTTTCCAAAGGATATGCAGGCAGAAGAGTTATATCATATTTTTAACTTTGTTGCAGATTTCACTGTTTACCTTCATTTGTTCTCTCAGAAAGCAAAATTTTAAGTTATGTTTCCAGTATGTTCAAAAGAATTCCATTATAAAGAAGCTGAGTTTTCTCAGCTTCAAGGGTATTGGTGTTCTGTGCATGTATCCATAAAGATCTTTTAAATAAAATAATTGTGAATTGCATTGTATGCAATAGATTACTACATAAATTACCTAAATTTTCTTTCCGGATTAAAAAAAAAAAATCAAACCTAAACCAAAACACTTTGTAGCGTTTGTATCTTTTAAAACACTTTTTTCCTGAACTCTTCATGAGTTTACATTACAAATGTATTTCTGTTGGCTAACTAAATTAATTTAAAGCTTATTTATTTGGGACATTAAAATGCATTATTTTTATGAACTTATTTAATCAAAAGGGTTTCTGCAAGCTTATAGCAAAAATAAGCCCTACAACAAAGAATTTACTATAAAATGACAAGATGAGTAAGGTAGATGAAATAAAAAAGTAGAAAAAGAATAAGAGAATATCCTGATGATACACAATATTTTCTATTATAGAAAATTTGTGAATACAATTTGTAGCAAATCAGATTGCATTTACCCTTCCAACTGCATCCACCACAGGGAGGGATGGCTGGCAGCCAGTCTTAGAAGTAGTCTCCTCTAATGTGAGCTGTGTGAGCTGTTCTTGACTGTACATCCTTTCTGGGCCTTGTATAGTTCATACAAGGGTCCATTTGTAAATATCTATATACAAAACCTATTTATCTAGATTTTTGCTGATCTCTGTACATATATTTATTGATGGGAGAGTTGAGCAAGGAACTTTAACATTTCTGAAATAATGACACAATTGTGTTGTAGCCCACCTAACATATTTTCTGTAGCATGAAAATGTGGCCATACGTCACTTACCTTGAGGGGGCAACCAAGGATATAAGGGAGTGCAGGAAGGTCCCAAGGTCCCAAACCTGGTAAATAATAATGGACTGCTCAAGGCAGAGGGACAAAAAAAAGTCTCATCTGTAATGCCTACTGAAAGCATGTCTTGGAGTGTGCAATACCCTTGGATTTAATTTAGGAGAGAAGTGCTTGGGTTAGAATAGAACTTAGGAACAAACTAACATTTATAAATTATAGGCAGTCAGCACACTAAGACCAAGAAATGCATTGAAATCAGGCATTTCTGCGAGGATCAACCAATACTAGCAAAATTTATATACCATAAATAAAAAAAAATAAAGTGCTTTTTTAATATGTATAGAATTCATGTCACCTAGATTCAAAGTTCTAATAATCTTCAAATCTAGCCTTTGTATTTTTTACAATTTTACATCCTGATTTAACAATCATGGTTGACTATAAAATCTCTCCAGAGACTGTTTCACACAAAAAACCCCCAAACCAACCAAACAAAAAAAAACCCCAAAGACCGAAATCAACAAAAACCCCACAATCAACCCAAGAATCAAGAAGTGGGGCAGCAGCCACAGAAAGAAATGAAAGAGAAGGTTCATATCACTTTTATTTAGGCAATACAGATCCTACCTGTTAGTCATATACTTTTCAGATTACAGAACATTAGGGTACGCAGAAAAAGAAAGGAAAACCACCACAACATCTGCTGAGAGATGGCAAATGTGATCAAGATGAAAAGCATCACAGCAGAAGGAAATTAGGCGAGGGGAAATCTAAAGTTGCTGTTTAAAGGTCAGAACATAGACCTGAGAGGCAGTAACTATAAAGCCTGATCTTGGGGGTTTTATGAATTTTGCATTAGATCTCATGGATCGTATGTTGAAGCAGTCCAGGGAAAAGAAATTAAAAGCCAAGACAGGCCTCACAGTGCCCAGAATGATAGAAATAAGGATGGATGCCCAGATTTCTTCTTCCTTTTCTTCTGGTCTCATGACGCTTCTATTCTTGAGTATAAAATATACAAGAGACTTAATGGTAAGGGATACCCACATTTATCATCTAGCTCCTTCTGTTCTGATATGCAAAGTTAAGGGTCCTCTAGGTTAACATGACAGAGGAATTGTCGCTTGGGAAAGTAATTTAACTGTTAGGATACTGTACAAAAGTATCTACATCTGTGACAGGTGCGACTTGACCCAGACTAAAGGTTAGTCATTCTGAGCAGAAAGGATAAGCTAGATATTCAGCACAAACAAGATGGTGGATCTCCTTGGCATGTGTAGTAACAGGATATTAAATTAAAAAAATCTTCAATGGAGAAAATTTTGTGCCTGCTATGCTGCCATTTTTTAAGACTGAAACATCTCAGTTCTGCTCGTTTGTCTTCTAGATTCTTAAATGCTTTTAAAGATTTTACGTTCAGTTTCTTTGTGCCTTGGTTTTCTGGTTTCTCTCTTTTGACAATAATCATGTTTCCCTGGAACAGTAAAGGATTTCACATTTGCAAACTGCTCATACATCCGTGTAGTGCAGACCACCCAAGAACCTAGATAAAAATGTTAAAACCGAGATGCCACGGTATTTCCTATACTCCTCCCTCCATTCATGAAAGCAGGGAGTATAATAACTTATAATAAGAGTTTTTTTCTGGAAAAATTCTTAGTGTCTAAAATAATCGATCATACTAGAAATATTACTCAAATAATTCTGTCAAGGTCAAGTTCTGGCAAGTGTCATTGTGTCTTTTTCTGTTTGTTGCATGAAGTAAAATATCCTCAAGTTGCTATGAAACTACCCCAGGGCTTGCAGAGTCATTGCATGTAACTTTTCAGAACTGTTTTCTATACTGTTTTTATCTACTTTTCATTGCCTTTTCGTTCCAGATTTATCTGTGTTTCTTCTAATATTCCACTTCAATTTGTGTTAGCGCAGTCTCATTCCAAGTGAGTTTGTTGTACTTAAAGATACTTACGATAATACTTGTTCAAAGTACACTGAAGACACTCAAAGCCACACAGTCACTTTGTATATGATACACTGTGCAAATGAAGACAGGCAGCTGACTATAACATTTATAAATAAGATTTCAAGGGGGTATCCCAAATGTACATTAAAGGATATAAAGCATGTCTGTTAAAAAAAAAAAAAAAGGGAGAGAGTGAGACAGAAAAAAACCCTTTCTATTTCCAAGTAGTCTGCATATGCTGACTCACATTGATACTCTGGAGTGAAAATTATCTGCATTTCCAAGGTGAAAGGTCAGTTGAAAAGCTTTTAAATAATATCACTCAGTATTTTACTGTTATGTCTTAATATGGGAGAAGTCTTTTAATGGAAAATCTACTTCATGTTAATTGGCAGAATCTATAAAAAAATACATAGTTATATATCCCTGTCTTCTATTTTTTCATGAAAATAGTACTTTCATGACATAAAAGCATCGAGCTATCACTTTACTTTTCACCAGTTTCTCTGTTGCAACCTACAAGCTGAATTTCTCACTTGTGACGATAGTTTTATCACAAAAACACCGTACGACAATAAATACAGTCATTGACACATTAGCTATCTATTACCATTCAATTTCTATTTAATCATCTGAAAGATTATGTTTAGAAAAAACCAAGAAAGCATTGACATCGTTGCATAGGGACAGAACTCTAACCTTACAGACACATAATCGTTTTACAGCTGTTATCATTTTAATCTTGCATAAGGAAATGCCAGTTAACTTGACCGCCGTCCAGCTCCCCTCTCGTTGGCAATGACCATGGATGATAATATCCCGGAGTCCCAACACACTGACACTCCGCCGAGGCATGATACGCTGCAGAATGTGGGACACTGTAAAGCTAAAGTGGGAGCAAAGGTCATGGATTAGAATGAATTAAGCAAACATGGATTAAGAAAGATCAATGAGCGGGGACACAAACTCATCAGGCTCTGTTTAGATAATCTGCTTTCTCTGACTAACATTTTCTTCCATCGTTACAGCTGAAGAAAATGTACTTGAAGCTCACTCTTGTCAGCTTCTGAGAAACTATCAGTAAGTCATGCAGACCAGATAGTACCCTGAAATGTGAAAACTCTGCCAAGGACTGATAGTGATCCTGATCTCCAGATACCAAGTACCATGACTGAAAAGACAGGTCTGCAATCCCAGATGATGAAATCATCAGGTCAGTTGCTCTGGCTCAGTCAGTGCATTACTGAGGAAGAACACAGAGAAGCAACAAATGATACTGTAGTAAGTTGTGTAAAAGGGCAACAGGAAAAATCAGAAGGGCATTCTCAAACATCATGCATTACTAAAAATGACAGAAATGTTGGCAGAAGAGAGCTGTCTTTTCAGAATAAATAACTTGTAGAATAATATAATCTTACAAACTGATTCAAGAAAACTCTCCGTGTCACAAAAGCTGTGGGAGAATGCTGAAATGAGTGAAATTCCCATAAGCCACATGGTGAGTAGGGACATGAAGTTGTGAGCAGAAGTACTAGGACATTTACTGACTTAGAAAAATGCCATAAAGTACTGAATCTGTCAGTTAGTAGAAAAAAACAACGTCCTGACTCATGTGTGTAAGGTCAAAGATGTTGGAAAAATAACAAGGAATTGTTACCAAGTCTCCCACACTCAGATCTATTTTTTATATTCCACTAACTTGGAAAGTTAAAAAACAAAAAAGAAAAATCTGACCAAGAGCAGAAAAGAAAATGTAGTAGACATCATGCTACAGGAATACCTCAGAAGTGATGCTGAATGTATCTCACCCTGTAAGACCTCATAAGATCTTAGATCCTAATTTTAACCCACTTTTGTTTCCTTAAGTGGCACCTAGAGAATGATTATTCGGTGGAATTTAGAAACAGAAGAAACTGGTATAATCACATTGCTTTTTTTTTCTTCTGTCAATGTAAGAGTTATCTTAGTGCCACATTTTAACTGATTTGCTGCACTAGCTATATCACAAAGATGCTAAAGTATTTTACAAATAAATCAATAAGATTTTTGCTTATGTAACAGTTTCCAGCTAGAAACACTTCCAATAAAATTAGCAGAGTTGACTTCTCACAAAGTAACTGATGGAAAAATACTTCCTGTCAGGGAAGAGGAACTTACAAATGGCAAAAAGAGAAAAGAAGCATTTAACTTCTGGTTATCCTTTCACAATTCCATAGGACACAGACGGTTCCAGCTCACAAATGAACTGCAGGTTATATGAAGAAGATATTGAAATCTGAAAACAATCTCAGAACAATCCTTTGTTCACATAATGAACTGAACTTGTCCCTTATAGCATGTCAGAATAGAAAGTGACCTGCTTATCTCTAAAATCACAGAAGAACAAATAATATGATTCACATTTGCCTCACACTTAGCTTGTTTTTGCGTTTTTCCAGAAATAAGAAAAAATAAAATAAAACCAAACCCCTGAACCAAATGCAATGAATGGATTTTGTTGCCTTGTTTTTCCATATGAAGATATCTAGTGAAACACCCAGGCTATGACTGAGTGACTCAGTGCTGGATCTGAATTCATCCAAAGTAAATACTTTCATAAACCAGCAAATCGAATCAGGAAGAGAATTCATCTGTCCCAGTATCCTTCCTTCAGCACACATGAGAATGGGGAACAGGCATGCCTAAAGTCATCCGTTCTTCCCACACGATCTTGTAGCGATATCTGTTTGAGGGACTTCCTGAGATGAAGGCTTCAGACTTCCATGTTCAATAGAGAAGATGTGCCTGTCCTCAGTCCTTGAAAGAATCTAATTACACTTTTGGCTCTTCAACACCTTGTGGCAATGAGTTCCACAATTTAATTACAAGCATGATACAACAAAATACTTCCTTCGTTTATTTCAAAACTCCTGCATGAAACTTGCATTGAGTGCTCTTTAGATTACGCATTGTGAGAAATAACGAAGTCAAACAATTTACCATATATCTGTGATAAAGAGAAAATTATCATCCTTCAAACAGCTTAAGCTAGCGGGTTTCTCATCAGGATCACTTAGAACAGAAAAAATACATAAATATATGAAAGCTATATTTGTGTGAAAATCACAGTATTTTGAAAGAGAAGGGAGAAAGAAATCATAGCAGTTATTTGTTCACAGTTTGGGAGGTATTTTTTGTGTTATATTGACTAAGAAAGCCTTGCTTTAACCATTTGCACAAGTAGATTTTAAATTATCTAGCTCTGAGTATGTTCTAAGATGTATGTATTTTTAAAGGGTACTCTGTTAATGCAAGGGTAGAATGATTCCTGAAAGTACAAAGTTCATAATGTATATGATCACAAATTCCTTTTGCAATCTGTGTTCTGCTTTATTCATTCCCTGATATTTAAGGGCACTTACTGAGGGAATGTAAGTGTTATTACAGTGAGTGGCATACCATATGGCAAGCAGGATAAGCTGTAGCTTTGCACACTGTTGTCATTTTTCCCCTTGTACTATAGTTTTACATGATGTAATGCTTTTCTGTGATTGTTCAACATTTTACCATTTAAGCCTGCCTTATTATAAAAAGTCACTGGGAGGGGGTTGCACCTGAACCTGCTCACCATAAGTCTGCATTTATTGCACAGATGTTTGTCACGCTGTCATCTCACAGGTGCACTGAAACTTTAAAATTTTCCCATGCTTCAGTTTCTAATGTAAGAAAAATGTATTATGCAAGATGAGGAAATGGCAGCCAAAAAAATAAATGCTGCTAAATGTCACTTTACAATACAACGTGGGGAGGCCACGTTATAGGGTGACAATATTTGCACTCTCAGTAAAATGTGATGTGCAAATGATAGCGTAAGGGCCATGTCCTGAAAAGTAAAGGCCCTCTCCAGGGTACAAGCAAGAAGTATAAATGGAGGTGAGAGGTGGACTGTCCATTAATATGGAAGTACTTTTATACTTCTGCTCAATTATCATCAATGAACATTTTCTAAAATTTCATTCATCTAGAGGTTATATTCTGTCTTAAATGAAGTTACAATTGGTTTAAACATGCTCCATTCTCATAAAGCATTACAAAATACACTATGTGGAATGTATATTTTTTTTATAAAAAAGGAAAATAAATAATTTAAATAATAATGTGACAGTTAAATATAGTTACACATTTAAGGAAAAAAAAAATAATTTCTATGACTCTTTTTGCAAAGTTAATACAACTATGAAGGATGTTTTCTTTTTGCTCCACTTCATTACACTTCATTTCACCTCACCTTTTCTCTTTTCTGTTTTGACTTGACCATGTCATGCCTTTTTCTGCCTGCAGGTCATCAGCCATACTGTGATCTAAAATTCTATTTCAAGGTCAAACTCTGCTATGTATATCAACATGAATGATCCACTTAATTCAGCTAGGTTGCTAACATACATAGATACACAGACGAGGAAAAACTTGTCTGTAAAAAAAGTGTCTTTGGTCCAAAAGAAAAGATTTTGAGATGACAGGTTGAGTTTTAGGTGTTTGCTTAAAACAGATGTAAAGTTAAATTAAAAGAAACATCCTTATTTACTATTTTCTTTGCTCTGTATGGCTCAGAAATTCAGATGGTGGAATAATTGAAAGAACATATTTCATATTTATGCAGCAACAGAAGTCAAATTGTCCTGTCTGAAATTTGGCTACAGAGAAAATATGTCATAAAAAACTTACTAAGAAGCATAATAATCACGGCAGTTGAAGTCTCAATGTACAATCATTTTCATTGTTAGTTCGAATCTCTGTTTTGCAAGAAAATTCACACAAGAACATCTAGATTTTATTATGACTTGCTAGTAATGCCAAGTGCTTTTGGAAAGTAACTTTGCACATATTTGCACTAAAAGTTTGATTGCGTTAGGTTAGGATTTGATACACAACATGTCATATACAGATATGGTCATTTAACAACGATTGTTCGTGAAAAAAACACTCTTCTATACATCAGAAAGTTAGGCAGCTCAGAATGGAAGTTTGATGAAGATTATCTTCCAACTGCAATTATGGCAGACACTAAATAGTAACAAAGACAGAAATAAAGGCTTTCGTTACTAAAAATGCAGTGTTGTCTTTTCTAATGAGGAGCAGAAAGAGTAAGGCAAATCTGTTGAAAGAGTAAAATCAGGAAATAAATCAGTAAATACAAAGATGTGATACAATACAGAATGAAAAAGCAATAGAATAAATTAATTCAAACAACGTAGTGGTGGATGTGGGGAAGATGTCATTATATTAAAAAAAAATACTGCTAATCGTTGAGAAACCAAACTGGATTAAGTAGTTCAACACATAACAGCATATTGTGACCAAAAATCATACAGAGTCTTGTGCAGAGTCATATAGTTTCTCTTAGAAAACCACCCAGTGACAAGTTCCTATGCAATCATACCATATACAAGGCCAAAGGAAAGGAAACGCTTCTACTCCTATTTTTCAACTACAGATTATCATCAATAAGTTCTGGGGCTTGTAAAGGAAAAATAATATTAAAACATACAAGAAAAAAGTAAAATATTTACTATCAATGTGATGAAATTTGAGAAAGAAGACATAAAATCCTAGACATTTATTTGTGGACTTGTATTAGTTCAACACTAGTTAGATTTAAATACTGTGTTCAATTAAAAATGCCTTATAAAATCAGGAAAACATTTTTTATCATCAAGAACTTCTTTTCATAGCAGGGCTGGTAAGTGATAGGAAAAACATTTAAGCAAGCTGAAATATTAATAATTTTATGGTATTTTTTCTATTGTGTATCACAAAAGAAAGTAACTGAAACACTGTTCTTTAAGGACTATTTTATGTCATTTCTGTAGTTTCTGTCTAGTGATTGTGTTTGTCAGTGTGTATTGTTCACGTGACGAGTAAGAAAAATGTATAAATAAATGTTTTCTATATCACTCCATCTCAGGAACTTTGTCTAAGTCATTAAAAAAGACACGGCACAAAAATTGAATCTTAGATCAAATATTTTACAAGCTCGGAAACTAAATTAGAATACAATAGAACAAAATTTTCTAATATGGATTCTTTAATACATTTTCTGCAAAGATAAAACATAGAGCACAAAGTGTTTTGGACCAAAGTGTGGTTCTGTATTCGAAAGTCTAGGATGTTTGGCTATGGATTTCAAAGTCCCAGAGAATCCCAGACATAGGGCATGTATCTCATGTTCAGCACTATTTAGAAAATAATAAGAGAATACCAATACGTAAGTGTCAATTTACCCAGGCTGGTAGTAGGTCATACTTCACTTTTCTCTCCTCTTGACTAAGACTGTAAAAGGATTGTACAAAAAAACTTCTCACTTCTTCTGTATCAAAATCACAATCACAAGCAAGTTCAGCCCCCAGTCTTAGTGCTGCATGGACCAGTATACACATCTCCAGCTACTCAAAGAAACTGAGAAGCAGCTTTGTGGGGATTAAAATACTTGTGAATAGGGACTAAGGCACCTATATATCACTAAACACATTAAAATCTTTTCCTCTTTTCGCTATCTAATTTCTTCTTTCTGTTCTATCCAAGCAGAACATTGTTTCCAACTGGTAATCTGTGAAAGAAAAGATCTGGGCCAGAGCTCAATGAGGAAGCATAATAAAAAAATGTATGGCAAAATCAACAGACTGTCAGCCTGCTTTAATTAGTTATCCTCTTATTATAATTTATTTCTATGTGCAAAAAGTAACTGTAAAAGCATTACTTCTTGACATATCTAAATACTAACACAAAAATATCATTAAAAAATCTTTTAGTGACTTTCTATAATGCCTCATAATTGAAGTAATGGTTATTCTACAATGCTTCTACTGTGCTAGTACACATTAAGCAAACATTAGCAAAACCAGACCAATTTTAATGGAATTGAATAGTGTTATACACTGATTATTTTTTTTATGCAGTGTATCTTTCAGCCCAATAACAGCACTGAATATTCTTCAAATTCTCACTGATCCTGAAAGATGTCACCAGAATTTTCCAGCTTTATCCCCCAGCACCACATCTCAGCAGCCTTACCTTCAATTTTGTTGACCCATTACTACACAAGAACAACTCCAAACAGCTTTTCAAAAAATCCCGCTGCTGACCTTAACTATACTGCTTCAGAACACCAGTTGCTGCTTATCTATTTCTCCTACCTCAGACAACTTTTCCCTGATGGAACTTCTTTCCCAGCATACAGTCTTCTCCAATTTACTCTCACAGGAACTTCTTTCTGTACTGTAACCTTCCTATACCCTGGGAATGCATCAATGTTGCCAAGATGTTTTGGATGCACTGGCTGCTTCCATGTGTGGCATTAGCTCCATCTCACCCCTGCTGGTACTCCTTCTGTCTTCCGCGTAGATTATCCCATAATGATAATTTGTTCGCTTCCTCCTACCCATTTTTGCTCCACCTGATAACAATAAGTGTCCATTAGTGGTGCTGAAATTACCTTTGGGTAAAGAGGTGGCTTTTGTATTAAATAAGCTTCAGTTGGAGCATATACATAAGCATGTGCCTAGCTTCATCCATTGAAATAGACTCATTAGTTTAATGGGATTATTTATGTGTGCAAACTATATTCATTACTACTTACGGTGGGTCAGATTATACCCGAAAAGCATCAACCATACCAATGTGAACTTCACTAACAAAATAATATATCCAGTTTAGGAGGGTTGTCATAGTCCCTCCGTTCCACATTCCCTCTCAAGCAAACAAATAGTGCTGTACTACTCTTAGTAGTTTTGCTTACAGAATTATTGCAGAAAGTTAGCATTAGCAACTTCTTAGTCTTTTCTTCTCTCCTCTCCCTTGAGAAAAAGTGTACAGAGAAGAGCATTTGGTAAGCAGTAGTTTCCAATATCGTCCCAGTGTGTTTTACACTAAAAAGAGTCAGGCTTGGTGAAATAATAGTTGTCTTTTTATCTCTGAAGACAGAAAGAAAAGGAAAAAGATTTTTTTTTTTAATTTTCAGCTTTTGAAATTGCATATGGAAATGACATTGAAATTAGAAGATTGAATATGTGATTCTCTGCCCTCTAAATTGAAGGAGTCAATGGAAGTCTAAAACCAGAGTTAAGCCCCCCAAGTGTAGATGCACGGGTACTTCCATAACAAGCTGTTTAGAGTACACTGAAGAAAAGACTTTAAGACAAGAAAAGGAGATTGATTTAACTTTTACCTTCTATGAAAACTTTTAAAGAAAACATTTTCTTTAAGTAAAAAAAAAAACACCTTAGGTTTTAGTAACAGTCATGAAAATTTCTCAAAAAAAATTCACGGTACAAATCCCCAAAAATTTTTAAGGCAAAGCTTCATTGTGCTGTGTTGACCTTGGCTGGCTGACAGGTGCCCATCCAGCCACTGTCTCACTCGACAATATCGGGGAGAAAATAACATGAAAAAGCACATGGGTCATTCACTCAGCAATTACCATCACAGATAAACATATTAAACCTCGGAAAGAATAATATAATTTGGTGCTAACTAAAAAAACCAATAGGATAGTCAGAAACAAAAACTAAGTCACAAACCCCGTATAGAATCATGGAATCATCTGTTCGGGAAAGCCCTCTGAGATCTAGAAGTCAAACCGTACCTGTCCCCTTACTAAACCATATCCCTAAGAAACTTATCTACTCAACTTTTAAACACCTCCAGAGATGGCAACTCAATCACCTCCCTGAGCAGTTTATTCCAATGCCTAAATCACTCTTTCAGTGAAGAAATCTTTCCTTCCTTCCACTTTGCCTTCTTCCGAGACTTAACTTTGCTGCTTTGTTCCTGAATCCTCTACCGCTTTCCCACGCTGAACAGAGCTGGAGGATGGAGAATGGAGGGTTGGAAGAAGTCCATAACAGCTCCTCTCTGCTGCTCCTTCCTAATGCTTTTCCCTGCTCCAGTGAGGGTTTTCTCCCGCCTACACCTTCCTCCAGGGCATATCCACCTGCTCTGGCATGGGGTCCTTCACCGACTGCAGTGAGGATACCTATTCTACCGTGGTCCTCTGTGGGCTGCAGGTGGACAGCCTGCCTCACCATGGTCTTCTCCAGAGGCAACAGGGGAATTGCTACTCCAGAGCCTGGAGCACCTCCTCTTCTTTCTTCTTCACTGACCTTGGTGTCTGCAGGGTTGTTTCTCCTACTTTTTTCTCAATCCTCTCTCGCAGAGCTGTTGTGCAGGGTTTTTTACTCTTTCTTAAATATACTTCTCTCAGGTGACCAGTGACAGAACAAGAGGGCGTGGTCTCAAGCTTCTCCAGGGGAGGTTTAGGCTTGACATTAGGAAGAAGTTCTTCACTGAGAGGGTGATTGGCCATTGGAATGCGCTGCCTGGGGAGTTGGTGGAGTCACCATCCCTGGAGGCGTTTAAGGAGAGACTGGATGAGGCTCTTAGTGCCGTGGTGTAATTGACAAGTAGGAGTAGGTGTAGGTGTTGGGTCATAGGTTGGACTCGATCTCAAAGGTCTTTTCCAACCTTATGATACTGTGATACTGTGATACTTTCCCTGAGGTGTCACCATCTTGGCTAAGGGGATCAGTTGTGTCCTCTGGTGGGTCTGATGAAGCCAGCTGGAACCAGTTGTGTCTGGCACAGTGCAGCCCTGGCTTCTCCACACTTGCAGTCCCCCGCTAGAAACACTTTACTATGGACACGCAATAAATTAATTCATATAGAAAACAATTCTGTTTTAATTTGCTTTAGTTTTAAATCAAAGGAAAAAAAGCTTGAGACTAGCTTTCTCCTGCTGTATGCTGTGATCATGGATTCCAATCAATTTAATTACAATAGACATTTTCTCACAAATTCTATTGATTTGGATGAACTCCCATCTCTCCGTGAAATACTTTTCTCATTAAAAAATATCAGCCAGCCAATTATTATTAATTTTTAAGCCAACCTCAGCAGGCTGACTAAGCTTCTTTAATAAAAAAGATTTAGAAAACAATCTGCCATGGAAATTTTAAAATTCAAATCAACCCCAAAAATTTCATGTGAATTTTAGTATTTAAATGCATTTCAGGAGGACACTTAGCAGCTTTATACTAGTCTTTCCCATAGTAAATTCAGTGATTATATCCTACCTAACACGTGAAATTACACGTGTAAATGGATAAGAACTTTTTCTCCACAGTTCAGACAGATATGAGTCCTAGGATATCCATCTTGATGATATTGCTAGAGGAAGGCAAAAATGACAACATGTCCTGGATTTGGGATTCTGAAGGTAACAATAACAGGGCTTTTTCTGCAACAGTATTTTCCACTGTGTCTCCTCTCTCAGCAAATGACATCCTTATGAGCACTCCTTGAAGAGGCAAATGAAGAACTCAGTCCTCTGTCTCTGTATAAGTGGACTCATTTAAGGAAGAGGTTAATCAGTCCTTTTCCTTTTGAAAAATAAACAATAGTCCATATTATAATTAATAATGATAATTTTCAGAATACCTTACAACTTCAAAGCACCGTGAAGCCATCAATTAATTAATGTTTACTTAATAAAATCAATGTAATTCATTATACAAACGCAGTGGAACAACAGAAGAGTTTTAAAATGTAGAAGCCAAATCCTGCAGTCCACCTGAGAAGCTGCACAACGCTGTAGCCAGGTTATACACAGTCCTTGATGTGCCAATTATGCAGTGTCCAATGGCAGCAGAATAGAACAGGGGAATAAGTCACTAGGAAAACAATGAAGTCTCAAAGGAGACTAAGGCTTTCAGATGGCTCTCCACAGAGTCAAGATCAAGTACCTTGATGTTCAAGTTACTCATGCTACTAATAGACAGGAAAGAATTAAGCAGATAAAGGGGGATGGGGGATGGGGGGGTTGTGGGGGTTTTTTGCAAATATTATAAGATTTTATTGTTAGTTCATTCTCCAAGCTTATTCACAATATGATTCTGCATTTTGATATATTTAGAAATTCAATTGACTTTAATAGGAGTAGTGAGTGCACAACGAATGGAGAATAAGGCCGTTGAGCTCAGTACCATTATTTAGATTTCAGGCATGCCTGGAGACAGCACTCTAGATTAATAAAATGCTTTGCTTCAATTAGCTCTGTGTCTCCTGCATCCCTCCCCAATTCCCTCTGCCCTTGTTTAACATACTCCCTTATCCCTTTGCATTATCCAGACAGGTGCTCTCTGCTACAACAGACTGCTGGAAGTTTCACGGAGGAGATTCAGCGTGGGGAGGCGGAGGGTGTATATTGGTTTCTTGGCTCTGATGCAGGAAAGGAGTGTGAGTCTGTATATGAGTCTGATCTGTTCTCCCTGAGTATTGTTTCAGAGATGCTTTAAAAATATCTATGGAAAGAAAAATCTTAGCTATCTTAAACAGATATGATCACTTTTATGTATGGCAAGAACATTTTCACAATCTTTTATAGAAAATGTAAATCAAAGGAGTATTGATTCTAGCTGATTAATTTGGGAGGAAAGGGAAGCCAATACAAAAGAAAAAAAAAAAAATATTCTTTTGTATATATAAAAAAAAAACATTATTGTAGTTGAACTCAGATTTCTGCCATGATTTTCTATGGTTTTCCACTGTAATAAGTCCCCTCGTTTCAGATTTCCTTGAAAGAGGCTTAGAAGCAAAATGCAACGGTCACTGAAAACTGGTGCACCCTGCAAAGTGGGGGCAGGAAATTATAAGTTTCACATTGAGTTCAATGGCAAAGTCATAAGGCCCTGCTCCTTCTCCCTTGGGGTATTTTCCTATTTTATTGTCAGTACTATAATGGGCAATCAGTTCCTGAAATGGTGCCCTGCTGTCTAGATGAAGCATTTATAGGTTTTTTAAGCAGTCCATTTGAACACTGCAGAATAAAAAAGTCAGCCCTTGCAAGTTCAGATTTTAGGGCCCTGATTCTGCGCTGAACTATGTGTCGGCAAAACTCGTGCCCATTTGGAATTCAGTGCAGGATTAGGGTCTCGATTTCTGCAATTTCTGCTGAAATTCAGACCTTTATTTATCACAGCTGGAAACAGCATTACAAATAAAAATGCTTCTAAAACCCAAAGTGTCTTTCCATTTTAAAAGTTAACTTTCTTAGATTTATGTACATATATTTACACAGTAATCCTTTGAATGGACATATTGCTTCTAATGAATGAGGGAATTATTACAAAAATATATAAATCATCACAGATCTTTCCCATGCAGAAACACTTAATTTAAAAAAAATAAAAAATAATGTTAGTAATGTTAATAAAATGTAAATAATGTTAATAAAATGCTAATATTGTTAATAAAAAACAATAAAAACCAAACAAACCTTTCCAAACTCAAAGGAAAAAAGTCTTTTGAGGACCTGACATCAAAAATGAGATCAAAGAAAACCTTATGGGCTGAATCCAATGTAAGATTTTGGTCTAAAAGTAAACTAAAAAAATTAGGGATCGCTTAATGTCAGTTTAAATTAAGATTTAGAAGCCCAAACTTGACTGCAACCCAGACCATTATCTAGGTCATCTCTTTTCAGTACTGCCTAATCCTTACTACACCTAAATCTATGAAATGCCTTCCTTTGTGGCTTAAAGTTTATCACTGCTCAAAGTAGTCTTACTTTTCCAGACGTGACTACTGAAGATACATATCCATTACCAAGAAAAATTCCAGGTTTAATCAGCAGATAGTAAGTCAATGATCTATCTATTTTTCCACAAAAGTTTGAAAATATTGCTATGTGTTTTTCACGTCTCCTTAATGCCTGGAACTCTTTTTTACAGAAGCTGGAGTCCCATTACTAGCTCTGAGGCAGCATTGGTCATAACTTTATTGACAGCCACAGGAAAAATCATGTTCCACCTGCCTGTTGAGATGGGACCTCTGTGAAGCAGGAATCATAGTATTAGAAGGGATAACAAGTTTATGTGTGACTCTTCTATTTGTTATGGAACGAACTGAGAAAGAGGTAAATGTATTATTTTTTTCCAAGTCTTGAGTCCCAGGACTATTGTCCTTGTAACCAAATAATATAGAAAGGACATAACTGTTCAAAATAGAGCAAGAATGTAATTACTGTCCCAATCAAAGGACAGTCAGAGAACCCTTTCTGGGGTCATTTGACTTTTCTGGATACAATGGCTTAGTTGCAAGAATGAAGGCAAACATTTTTCAGCAGCTTTCCTCACCAATTTGTGGTTCACGTCTCAGGAAGTCACAGAGCTTGGTGATTAAGGCCATGGCTGTATAGGGGAACAGGAGGCATCAATTGCTTCAAGATCTGAAAATCTGCTTACTGTACGAACGGTTTAACTGTCAGTCTGCAGTTCAAAAGACAGGAAGTCGAATTTATCACCACTTTTCAAACTCATTCCCTTTAGTGCCTATTCCCCCAAGGTGTGTAGGCTCTCAAAATCAGCATCTCAATCTTTTCATCTGAATTCTCTCACATCAGAGCAAGAATTTATTCATGGGAACTAGCTACTTACTCTCAGCTGAGTGACATATATCTGAGTTTACCGCACTATTTTCATTCTTGAGCTCAATTAACCTTGTCTCATGTAAAATGAAAAAGGATGATAGCATGAGTAGGACTGAATTTTCTGTTAAGACTTTTTTTTTTTTTTTTTTAAAGATACATTCAAAGACTTCATAGACAGATGTAAAGATTTATATGGCAACCAATCCTAAATTTCAGCTGGCCTTAAGCTGACTCGAGTTCCAAGGCTGAGTACTAGTGTTAATACGGTCCCAAGCTCAAGTTAACCAAACATCGGGAGACCCCTGACAAAATTAAAGCATTGGCAACTTTGCAATTTTGAAAGGCTTGAGACTGCTTTAGTCAATCCCTCAGCCTCAATGAATAAGTCTATTCAGTAGCAGGTGATTATCCTTAAGAGCAGGACCTATATGCTCTTTATCTCTGATAAAGAGCTAGTAGAGACATCCTACTGTGACTGTTTTTCTGGCAAGCCTCACCAGAGACCTTGGCAGCCTCTCTTCCTCTAAAGTGCTACTGTGCTTTTGCATGGTTGCATTCTTCATGCAAACAAATATCAATGCCAACCCTAAGAACATGAAGAACTGATAATAATTATTGTTTTCACTGCTGGATAGCAGAGAACAACTGCAACATCAAGAAATGTCATGCTTTCTGAGCATTTTTTTAGAAAATGTATCTATTTCCTTTAGCTTAAGGAATAAAATCCAGTTATCTGACAACATATTTGAATTTTGTTCTCATTATACGCATGCATTTTTTGCAATGGATTACAATTTTTAATTAAGGCCCCATGTGGTTATCAGAATAGAGTAATTAGTAATTTCCAATAACAATTTCATGTAAATGTTTGTGAAATAGTGTATGAGACTACTTTGGAACAAAATAAAACAAATTAAAATGTGGACTGTCTTAAAGATCACACAATTTAAGCCCCCAAAAATGTTTATTTTACTCAATTTTATTATTCCATTCTATATTTGACAATGCATTTTTAGTGTATATATGTTCATGTCATTTCAAAGATGGAAAATATTTAGTTGTTTGGATTAAAAATATCTTTTTACAGTGTTCCTAATGCTTGCTTATCCTGGCCTCCTCTGGACTACTTTGTGAAGTTTCAATTCTGGGAAGAAGGGCAAAACAAGGTCCGCAAAAAATTGTAATAAAGAGATGAATGGGAAAGAAATGCAAATGAAAAGAGACATAAAAGGGCAAATGTTTTTAGGGATGGAATAGGAGCAATACATCATGTATTAACAATGTTAGCAGTGAAAATTAATTCCAGCTTTTGTAGCAGTGGTCTATTATTTGCATGAAACATAATATTCAGTCTAAAAAATCACTTAGGGCAGGTGGTAACAGCTGTTGAGATGGGAATAAGCAGAATTTTATTGTTTGCCCACTTACCTACGTGCTGCAGCTCTTTGCAACACATTCCCTTCACGAACCTTGTTGGCCAAAACTAGGTAACAATAAGACCTATTCACAAGCGGGAAAGTTTCCTACGTCTAAAAAAGATAAAATGTTCTTGTCAAGATGACCCCAAAGGTTTCTCTGAAACACTCAAAATTTGTGTTGGTCTGAAAGCTTTGCTCTGCCAAGCAAGTACAATTGATTCTGTCTTGCGAGGAATGCCACAGGGAGTATGCAGGGAATAGTGAAGTTTCTGCTAGGCAAGTTCCCATGTCCTAGAGCTCTAGGTGGTGATACAGGAACAGTTTAGACTGCCAGAAATATGTGTGTGGATGACCAGTCTTGTTTCCAAGATCTCAACAGTAGATGACTCAACTCGTGCATCACAGTACTTCCTAATCTCTTGAAACTGGCCAGACGCTAGACAGACCAGAGACCTACTGGAGAAACGTACTATTACAGAGCTCTGAATTATGCCATATTCTACCTGCATCAAGGCCGACAACGCCATTTAGGTGGAAGATGCCGTTCCTATATTCATCTTCATCACTAATATTCCCATACTAGCTCTTTTGGGATCCAAATCTTTTGTTTCCAAATGAAAAATGGCATTTCTAATTTGATAATTAATTCTCACACAAAATATTTTTGACTGTGCTTTTGTTTACTCGTAATTGGCTTGCGGGCTTTCTGGTCTAAGGGCCAAGACAAAAGAGATAAGCCAATGATGACACAAAACTTAACCACTGTTTTTGCTCAGTTTTGGTGGCTGTCTTTTGCATGTAACCAGAATATATACGCTCTTTGTTATTGCAGTTTTTAATTATTTGAGCCAGCAGTTGGAAGGCAAAGGAGGATACTGATAATTTCTATCAGCAGTTCTCTTGTTATCTCTTTGACTCTAGCATAAGTTGTATGGGTTTTATCTTCAACAGTCTACTGATCTACTCATCCTAGACCTCATCCTGATGGAATAATGCCATTAGTATTTCCATAGGAAATTCTACTTCTTCATAATGAATAAAAGGCAATAGTTTTCATTATTCCTATGACAAGACGTATAATCTTAAAACTTCTCGTATGTTAACACCTTCTCCCTCACAATCTCTCCAAATACTTTTTCTCTCCAATAGTGTAAACCAGGGGTGTCAAACTCATTTTCACTGGGGGCCACATCAGTCTGTTCCTGCAGTGTAATGCACGTGACACACATGCACACGTGACCAGCGCACTGGCAGGAGCGTAGGGGCAAGGAGCTCGGTGCTGCCAGCAGGTCAAAAAAAGGTGCTAGGCTGGATAAAACAAGGTGGAGGGTTGGATTTGGTCCACGGGCCTTGTGTTTGCCATCCGTGGTGTAAATGAAAAATGACACCAAATTAAACTCAGTGCTGTTGTCTTCAAACTAATATAGATTTGAATTATAATATCTTTATTTCAACACTACAGAAATTTTACATGTGTACCTTTAAGTTTACTGCTTATGAGTTTATCTATGGCAAGGCACCACCTTCTTCATATGTCGTATCACTTACTTAGCAAGAGTTCCTATCTTTTTTGTATCGGCAGGAGCTTTGAAGACAGCTTTACACTGTCTAATACTGGCAAAAAAACTCCTTAGAAATAAAGGAATAGAAATGAGCCCAACCTGGAAAACCTCCCAAGACATGTCCATGTCTTCTCCTCAGAAAAATGAATTGTACAAAACATTCATGTCTTAGAACAAAGGAATATTTTCAACAATTTGGAAGATTTCAATACAAAAGTCTCAAATTTAGTGATCCTTGTTTGGGGACATTATTATTTCTCTGTTTCTAACATTTCTGCTGAAGTAATTTTACCTGATATATACTAGGGTTGTAATTGATTTTTGAGGGAGCTGTTTCATGAGGGAGTATTGTTCCCTGATAGACTATTACAGCTAGTTCTTAGTTTTTCACTCCCATCTGATTTAGCTTTCAGTTTATTGCTCTCTAAGATAATGATACGGTGGTCAACATAGGTATGTTTCATTCTCCTTCTACATTACAGTCATCCATGCCATTCATTTTTTTTTTCATATCACAATCTTCCATTGTATTGGTGATCCCTTCCAAAGCTCTGTAGTTCATTAAATATATGCCAAAGTCATCAATGGAATATCAATATCAATATATTCTTATCTATGATGTTCTTGGATCTTAATATTTTTCCTTCCAATATAAAATATTTTCTCTAAAGAATGAAACTTCGTTGGTTTTATCCAAAGCATTTTCAGATGTTATCAGACAATGATCCAAATTGCAGTAGAGGTTACCTTGAGGGAAAAAACCCTCTTCAGACATGCAAATAGGTGGCAGATCTGATATATCACTGCCTGGACGTCACTAAGGTATCTTCTTTATTCTGTTTTACCTGATGCCAGAAAATGAAACCTTGTTGTTTTGGTCTTTGGTTTGTTTTTTTTTTTAAAAAAAAAAAAGATCCAAAAGCAGTAGCACAGTACGACCAGTACTAGATAACGCAATTACTTTAGAATAGTTTGATGGAAGACTTAGGGATTAGAAGGTATGTTTACATTAGAGAGCAGTATAGCACAATAAGGGCGAATCAGTGGAGTGAAACTATTCATTCAAGTGATCTATCCTCTGCATTATAAGCATTTTAGATGGGGTGCTTTAAAAAAGCTGCAGCCTTGTCTTATGTTGAAGTGCAGGAGGTATGTTCCTATGGAACAATTCTTTGTCTATCTTCCATGTAGACCATATAAGGCATGAAAAGGTATTCTCCAGCAATCCTTTAAATAATTACAAAGACTGGCAAAAATATAGGGTGAAAAATCTCCCTAGAGATAAAGTGACTTATCGCGTACTCACTTAGACATGCAACAAGAGATATCAAAGTAAATCTATATCTAAGGACTCTCCATTTTTACCAAAGATATACCAGTTACACCCACAAATCTTATGACATCCTGAAAAAGAATATTCTTTGGATTTGTGTTAGCTACTTATATAAGTTAGGTGAAGTAATGTATCTCTTTCTTTTCACAGAGTCTTATATAAATTTGAATTCTGAATGGTTTTGATTTGACATCTTTCATATAATTACTATCTTGTTTGAATATCACTGTGCTATTGCCTGAGGTAAATGCAGTAGAAAATCACTATGTTCAATGTTACTGCCTTATAGTTTCATCCCCTCTGTCAAACTGAAAACTTTTTTTTAATTCTTTAGGGGAATTTTTATTTAATTTGCTTTTTAATTCCTAATATGGTTGAATAAGTTGCTGGCTATCTACTTACAGATACAGAATATTTCCTGTGTCAATTATCCAAGCTTAAAATGAATCTTTGCACTTCTGTCATTGTCACAGATAGGGATTTTTTTTTTCCCACTGCGCAATGATGAAATGGAGAAAAAATACACATTATTGTTTTTAAAAAAATTATTTAAATGATTGATAGTTAAATCAACTGCTCTTCATTCTAAGTCAGATTCTCAAACTTAATACACATTAACTTTAGGAAAGAATTGAGCATATGCTTAAATCAAACATTTTTCTTCAGAATAGCTTGGAGTGAATTCAAAAGGTGGGTGCTAAGTAGGAATTCTACACTTACATGCAACAGCTGTGGAACAATACAGCACGGTGCTTGAAGTGCACAGTAGCAGGGGAACTGGACACTGGCTTCTCTACACAAGTGGCATTAAACAGTCATTAGATACAAAACTTACAGTGATGGCAAAAGTACGCACCAGAATACAAGTCCGGCTCTTCTCTACTCAGTGCAGCATCTTATAAGGTAGGAAAAACAGGTTGCATTCCAAATCTCCAGTTTCTGTGCTAACTCCTCTAACCACTTAAGCCACTGTGTGAAAGGCAGACTCGTAAATGTGGTCCAGTCTCATTCAGGCAGCTAATTGCTTCTTGGAGTTAGAGTCTCAAATTGGAAAGGAAAGGGTGCTTAGACACTTATTTTTATCACTTCTAGTTGACTGATCTTGAAAACACACTGCTCAGTACTCAGGCATTTGTATATTCTGTTCTTAGGTGCCTAATTCAGCGAAATTCCATTCCTGGGACACAGCAAATACCTACTCCTTTGGAGCTGGTCCTTAGGCTACAAATACCACTTTAGGTATCTACATCTGAAGGTTTTGTACCAGTGACATTTGCAAATCTCTGATATCATTTAGGAAGTGACTAACATTTCCACTGGTAATATCCTCACTATAACTAAACTATTGCCAGAGGCCATGCATATTAACACTGAACTTCTCACAGCATTAAATTCGTAGGTATCTAGATCGTTAGATTCAAAACTCGTAAAACAGATTTTACTCAGTGTACTCCATAACAAAGCTTGAAACAAATTCTGAGTATTTCAGCTATACTGAAAATCTACAAGAGCTTTAGCAGGACCCCAGATCAGCAGGTGGACCCATCTAGATCTTTTCCCTAGTCACCTCACTAATGGAGACTGAAAGCAGAAAACATCGGCTTTAACGGTCTTTCAACTAGGATAGCTATATATATTTTTTTAGACAGAAAAATTAAAAATGACTAGGATAGATGAATAAACAATTAATTGATTTTAAAACCATTTTTCCCACCCCAGTTCCGCCATGATCTTAAACGTAGGTCCTTGCTTCTACTCTTTAGTTCAGTCAAACTGGCAGCTGCCCAGGTAAAGCAAATGGCATAGAACTCGGCAGTTTAGTAGGGACCTTGGTCCTGTTATCGCACTTCTAACAAGTCTTTCAGTTTGCCCTAGACCTGCAGGTTCCCAATTATTGCAATACTGTCACTGCCTCTTACCCCTCTCACCCTTGACAATCCCCAGAACTTCATATCTATATGCTTGCTCAGATGTTCTCCAGAAAAGGTCCAAGTCCAAACTCCTCTACAAAGAAAATCCACATAGCCCATTCATCTTGGAGGAATAAAATATAATTTTGAGCAGTGAAATAAAAGAAGCCAAAAAAAAAGGAAAATATTTTTTTTCTGAAGGATTTACAGTTGGGAAACTTACCCTAAGAAAGGGTTCTTTACAGCAAACAAGGAAGCATCTAGGTAATTGCATTTCTTCATAGCAATCTTATTCACTATCTCCTTGTTCAACGTGCTGCTAGTTTTGTATCCCAGGCCTATCAGCCCAACACACCTTTACACTACAGAGCAAGGTTAGCATCTAGCTCTGCAACACTGCAGCAGAATCAAGGGCTGCAATATTTGTAACACTGCTGCTGCCTTAAAAATGATGCCAAGCAGCATGGAGTACCTAAAGAAAAATTGACATCATCTCTACAGAAATTGTTTGAGACACAAACTAAGCAAAGTTCAAATGTGAATCTATATTCAAATTATTTTGTTTGTTTATTATTTTTTGTTTGTTTCTTTGTTTTCCCAAATTTAGTACTGCCAACAACATTTACAGTATTGGTTTCATAAAGGGAGTTTGAAGCTATTGATTTCTTATGGGCATTGTTGTATCTCATAGGAGCAATGAAAAAAAATAGAAACGATTTTATGCAGAAATGTTTATCCATTGGTATTCATCTCTTAAAGCTTTCTGTACTTTGTGATACTGTGACCTTTGTATTTTCTATTGACCACCAGACTTGTATTCAATATAATACTGTATTTAAATATTAATGTGCTAAGGCATATAAAAGTACCATATGTTATTTTTTGTTCCACTTCTTTCTTCACTTATACTAAAAGGTTTAGATTTTACAAAAAACATGAAAAATGTCCTTGAAAACTTCTAACTAGATCTTTATAAATATTACAAAAACAATAATTTTGCATCTGTATGGTGAACAAGTAGTAAAGTGCCTGAAGAATATAAATTGAATGTTCTCTAGAAGAATTGGTAAAGGTTAAAATTCATCATTTTAACTGATAGGCTTTCTTTGGGAAATAAGTGATGCAGTGAATACAAAATGCTATGACAATTTTGAGTTTCTCGTCAGTGTTTTTTTTTCCTTGAAGAACAATATCTCTTCAATAATAAAGTCTACTTTTTTCAATTCATTCTATAATTAAAGTTTCCTACAACGTTTATCTTCACACACAATTGCTAGGGTTTTTTAACTTTAAATGGAAACATTTTATCCCCTTTCAGGAGAAACTGCATTCCTATAGGAAATACACTGTGACTTAGGGGTTTTTTTAGGAAAAGATTTAATCTAGACGTGGCATAAAGACGGGTTGCTAACTACCACATTTACTACTACAGTTTCCATAGTGATTTTCAGACTGTAGCAGGCTGGATAATGAACTAGAAAAACAGGCATAAATACAACCTAAGCTAGAAATAACAGCAGTATTTAGAAGCACCTGTTTGTCCTGGGCACTGCACCAATGTCAGTAACAAAGATCTTTTCTTTCCAAAGTCTTATTGCCTACTTAGTGAAGTAGAAAGGTACCGTCATCTTTCCATAGCAAGGAAATTGAATTACAAAGAAATGGAATGACAGTTTTCACAGTTGTGTAGGAAGACTGTTGCAGAAACGAACCCAGGACTGCTGAGTTTCAGTCTAGGTTATAAACCAGACTGCGGTTATCCATCAAGTAACTTTACTCCCTTTAACTATTATTCAAATTGCAAATTAACTTCCTGTGCTGAGGGCCTGAAGCAGTTGACTTGCATGTAAATCAGGTATCAATTTGTGAAGATTAGCTAATCCCAAGTAATATTATTTCTTTCTATTCTGTCAATATTTCTATCCACTGAAGACTCTCAATAGAATGTGCTTTGTTGATCTGGAGTGCGAAAGAGGGTTTTAATTGCTTTGTCGATTTAAAACTTACTAGTATGATTAGATTTCATTAAAACAGCAGCATACTGGGTCCGGAAGTTTTGTTTTTACCATTGCTGGCAATCTGGTTATCACTAGTTCAAACCCTTCC
The DNA here is from genome assembly GCA_033558235.1 of Neomorphus geoffroyi. Classification (NCBI taxonomy): domain Eukaryota; kingdom Metazoa; phylum Chordata; class Aves; order Cuculiformes; family Neomorphidae; genus Neomorphus; species Neomorphus geoffroyi. The sequence continues at coordinate 1,809,306 of JAUMJM010000005.1, forward strand.
AAACTTCCTCCATGAGGTAGTATTGCCCACTCTGAATGTCAGGCATCCCACGATCCCCAAGAACTAGCTCTGTGACAGACAGACCCAGTCACTTGGCATGGAGCACCATTTCAGTAGGTTAAGAAAGGATCTGTAGGCACACATACCCAAGCCACATGTGCAGAAATTGTATTGTAGCACAGCAGGTTAGATATAGATTTTTCTTTCTTCATTCACCTCCAGACAGACATATCCTCCTGCTCAAGTCCCTCTAAAAGTTCACCAGAAAAGGCACAATGACACTGAAAGTGTGTTTGTGTGAAGTTCACTCCTGCTGCCATTATCTTTCTCTTTTTTTTTTCCTTTTCTTTCTGCAGACTATTCAGATAAGGATTTTCATTATCACTGTTCCCACTTCACTCTGAATAAGTGGAGTGTATGAAAAAGTAAAGCTTACAAAAGAATGACTCGCAAACACCGATGCCACCATTGGACTTGAATTTAAAGATATCACACAAGGACACTGTTAACATTTATCCTCCTCTCTGTAGGCCAACAAATTAAAATATTACTTGAAGTCTTGGATCAGTTTCTGCTACAGCGTTTCATTTTGATTGATGTCCTCTATTAATATCAGCAATGCTAGTTAGCTTTAAGACACCCCAAAGGGTAGTCAACTAGTTAAAACTCCGAATGAACCTCATACCAGCTGTTTAGCCCCTTGAAAGTTTTGCTGAGCATTGACAGAAGACCTTATCAATCACTACAATTAAGTGCTTTCATACTGTTCCTTCTAAGGGGAGCCAGTTGAAGTACCATATGCTATTTTTCCTTTAAATCTCTTTAGTCTCCTTCTCTAAGGCAGCTGTTTCACTTTCAAAATTATGTTTCTTTTGCAGGAGAGTGATGGGCTGATGAAGAAAACTTTTTGTTTTAATAATCAGCAGTTTCTATGACGTGACATAATTTTTGCAGTGCTCAAGGCCTTTACAAATCAAAAGGAATCCAACTAAAACAGTAATTAATGTCAAATGACTAGTCACATACGGCCCTATTTAATTAAAAAGTTCTAATCTTTGATTAAACCTCCTCACACGTTCTTGTGACTGCAAACTGTTGTCTGAAAAGAGAAGTAATTGGGTACATAATCTATTGTGTCTTCCAACTGACACCTGCTAATTGTCTCAGCAGCAAATGGCAACAATCTAATTTAGATAGTTAAAAAAACGTATCTTAAATATTCAACAGACTTTTTGCTGTATTATATATTCCTTTACTACACTGGGAAGACCTCTTCCTGGATTTACCCCTCTAAGAATTTTCTGCTTTCTAAGAAAACTTTCCATTGTTTTTCAACAACATGATTTCCTATAGTAAATATAAAACATATGATTTACTCATCCATTTTTTAACGTGCAGTTAATGCTTTAAATGCTACTATTAATCTCTAATTTTTTTTCTAAATATTCACTAATCTACACAGCAGCCATTGCAAATAGGTTTCTATACCTATAGCTTACAGGAAGAAACGCAGGAGGAAGAAGCCACAAAAATTACTTCCACAGTAATTCTGACTAGTTCAGAATTTGAGCTAGGGAAAAACTGGCAGCTATAACCACATTCAGTGCTACAGTGAAGGACCCCCCTCCTCTTCCTCACCCTCTTGGGATCTTAGCTGTAGCACTAACGGTAGACGAAAGACTGTTACGGCAAGAGTGCCTTCAGAGGAAAGAAAATACTTCAGCAATTTCCACATTTTTTGGTTTTCCACTCATCAGTGCAGAGCTTAACTGTGATCTAGCATAAATTATAGTCACTATTATGTCTGTGTTTGCTACTGGGGTGCTTTTACTTCTTAGGCTTATGGCTAATCTACCAGCTAGATTTTTTTTCCTGTCTTCTATGGCATGATCATTTGTTCTTTGCAGTTTTTCTGCACTAGAATTGTGACACTTCAAATATATTGGTACTCCCAGATGAAATTCCCAACAAGTATTTTGTCTGCTTTATGTCTTATTTTACCAATATTTTCAGAAGTCCTTTGGTGCATTGAATGAAACATTCTCAGGGAAGAATACCACCGCTATATTTTGATCGTACACATTTCAAAGCCACACATAATTCCCCCAAGCCAACTGGTAGGTGAAGTGTATATGCAAATATTTTTTGGTTATGATGCCTTCAGACACAGCTGAGTTCTTACATCTCTAGCAAAAACTACCTATTTGGGTGCAGTCATTTTTAACTTTCTTGCAATACCAAACACATCTGGATGAGCCTCAATGTCTGGAACAGGTTTGCTGCCAATATAAAGGGACCATCACGTCCCAGTGGTAGTTGTGAAGGTGTCCTTGTTGGATGGCCTGGGGTGCACCTTCTAACTGGACTCTAGAGAATTCTAAGTCCACTGAACAATGTCTATCCTTTTTCATCTATAAATGTACAAATAAAGGAAAGAACTGTAGCACAGCAAAAAAATAACCTGTATAAGATCACAGAGTTAATCAGTGGTAGAGTCAGCTAAATAAACCCGTTTCACCTGATTTCCTTATTGTTGCTCTACAGTCGAAATATAAAAATAGGTATCTATCAGTACATATGAATGAGTAGAGACAGATAAAGGTGTTCTAGACAGCTTTGCGACTTTTACTACAGCAAGTTTGCCACAGCATGCCAATAGAACAGTAAGTAAACACAGCAGAAGCCTTGAATATATTTTTTTAATACAATCATCAACTTTCAAATGTTCAATTTGGGCTCCTTGGTCAAATCATATCTTTTCTCCATCTACAGTATCTTCAGTTATTCATCTTTTTTTCCTCCCTGCTTCATGCCTTCATTATCTCTGACCTGCTATGACCTCTTAACCACTATAACCTTCTTTCCTCTAATCTCTCTCCTCCAGTGCACTCCAAACACTGCAGCCAAGGTAATCTTCCTTGTTCACCACTGATCATGTCAAGTCATGTCTCAGTCCCTCAGGTGGTTTTCTGCCTCATTACACTACAAGGTCAAATTTCTCCTCTTCAATTTCAAACCTTTGCAAGAGTCTATCTTAGCCTACCACTGGACTGAGTACTTACTCTTTCCTGGCTCAGATACAGTTCTGACTACTGTGTGTAACCATATCTCACACATTACTTCCTATTTCTAATCCCAAAACTGTTTTCAGTGCCTAAAATATCCTCTCTGTTCTATTGTGCCAACCAAACTCACTTTCCTTCTTCAGGTGTCTTTATGCGTTCTGTGTAAATTTGGTTATAAGTGCTTTGGGGCAAGAGTCTTACTTTTGAAAATATGAGACATTTGTGAAGTTGCAGAAGTAACAGTGACGCTGAAGAAATAATAATTATGAAATATACTTTGTTATCTTTCATCATACTGTAAATAGATACAGAGTAGCATTTAAATATATTCAGACTAAGTAAACAACAGAAATGTCTCCAGTTCTCTTCCAGATTTATACTCAAGCAAAGGAAAAGGAATAGTGGTTATTGTATGTGAGCCAGATATACCTGACAAATTTGATTTCCTCACCAGATTGCCTTTCCTTTGAAGGCTGACCACAATCAGCTGATACATATTTAAACCTCAACTTGGACTTTATCATGGACTAAAGCATACTTTTGATTCTTATTAAGATCCCTGACAGCATGCTATAAGCTCTGTGACTTTCTCAAGAAAGGCTTGAGCCATAGTTGATTCTGCAATAAATATACTGCCTTTCAGCCAAACAGCTCCTACTGCAAAAAGACAGGTACACCTAAATCTGTAAAACCGAAAAAAAAAGGAGAGTGGATCATGGAAAGAAACTATAAGCAAGGTTTATATCAATTAAAAATGTTGGAAAGAAAGGTTGTGGCTGCAGTTTGATTTTTTTTCTCTCAAAAAAAAAAAGAAAATGAAAAGTTGGGAAAGGAAAAAAAAGCCACAGACACAAGAGGACCTTTTATTCCCGAGAATTCTCTCATGCAAAGAACATTTCATCTTTTTTATCATAAAAATATTTCCCATAGTTCAGCTGTTATGAACAAGATTCTATAATTTATTGTCAGTTAAATTAATGTCAGTAAATCTTTACTTCTGATGATATTATACTATCAGAAGCATCTAAGGACAGTTTTATTGGCAGAAACAGTGGGAAATGGAAACAGAATCTTGCAGTGGCAAATCAGTAACTTTTTCTAAAGCAAATATGGTGTATGTGATCCACTTCCTTTACCATACCTATGAAAAGAACTAACAAGAAATAATTATTTTTAAAAAAAGTATGGCCAAGGTTTGCATCTTGATATACAATTAACTTGTATAATTAATAGTATGCTTCTTAAACTGTAACATGTAAATGAGGTCAGTGAGAAAAAAATCTACTAAAAATTTCTCTATCTGATGTTACTGTGGGAAAAATAACCCCCCTCCTCCATTTATCCACGTAATTGAAACAGCAATAGAGATAAAAGTGATACAGAAATTAATCTGCTTGAGAACTCAGCAAGTTACACTGATCGCTAGCTGGCTAGATTCAAACATTCATTCACATTATTTGTGACACATACTCCATATATTTAGAGACGTAGGGCATAATGCATATCAGCTCTTCATCTAACTGCTCTAACACTGTTGATAAAAGTTTACTTATTATTCTTTCTTTGAAATACAGCAACAATGCCAGAAACACTGGCATCTAGAAATAAAACTAACCTTATTAAATTTAATCATGCCTGTTAATGTTAGTTGTGTTTGCAGTTGTACTAGTAAAAATGTACCGGAGGTTCCACTCTCCACTTTGTGGTGCTAGGAAGTCAGTTGATAATGAGTAAGGCTAAATATTTTGATTGAAAGTATCTTATCTGAAAGATAAAACCAAAATTCAATGGAATGTACTGCTTTTGCATTTTCAGCATATATCCGAACCAAATTAGAGCAATATTTCAGTGTGGTAGCCTAGTGTATTTACATATTTAATTTGAAAGAATTACATTATCTTTTACTGGGATATTTTTATTCCACCTGGTATAGTAGAAATGTTACAAATTATTGATTGCAAATTAAATCACACTTGTTCTTACTTATATTAAGATTTAAAAAAATCCCAACATTTTCAGTATTAAAAGTGTGTGCTTTTGCTGCCATGGCAATCAATGGCAAAATCTGATTTCAGAAGGATGAAGATAACTCCCCATGTTTAAATCTGGCTATCTACCTCTTCAACTTTACTTTCTAATGAATTGAACATATTAATTGAATGCAAATCACTCAAATATTTTTATATAATCAGAAAAACACATAATTGGAAGTGAATTATCATTTATGATTTTGCAAAAAAATGTTGTATAGAATGAAGTAATGATGTAAAGAAATTCTGGTAATTTGAAGGGAAGGAAGGAAGGAAGGAAGGAAGGAAGGAAGGAAGGAAGGAAGGAAGGAAGGAAGGAAGGAAGGAAGGAAGGAAGGAAGGAAGGAAGGAAGGAAGGAAGGAAGGAAGGAAGGAAGGAAGGAAGGAAGGAAGGAAGGAAGGAAGGAAGGAAGGAAGGAAGGAAGGAAGGAAGGAAGGAAGGAAGGAAGATAGATTTGATTTTCAGGGCTGTGGCATTTAGAAAGGATGACAAAACCTCAATACTTGTTTATTCTGCCGGTCAACGGTCTAAATAATTGTACTGATACATTAGAAGAGTTAACTGCATTATGGTTAGCTTTGATATCTGCTATATACTCCACAGAGGGGAAAAAGTACATGTCTTCATCATCTTTTCTTTTCTTAATTAATTGTATAAATATACTTAATATCAAAAAAGGCTTGTTAAACCCAGTGAGAACTTGTTCCTGTATTCATTAGAGTAGGAGTAACACCTTGCTTATACTATAGCCCACTATGAAATTATTTAATAATTTTAAATTCATGCCAGTCATATAAAACAGAAAGTCCCCCCAAGTATCAGTATTTGACTGACTTGTTATTAATCATCTTTGCTTTCTTTATGTGATCGGGTGTGAACACCAACTATTGTCATTTTTCTTTTTGGTCCACTGACAGGAAAAGGAACACATGTATTAGAGTCTGCCAAAGAGCATTCACAGCTTCAACTCTAAAGGAGAATACTATAAAAGAATACCCTCACTGAATATAATAAAGAAATCAAGGGTTTATAGTGATAGAATGAGGGGGAATGGCTTTAAACTGGAAGGGAGAAGATTTATATTAGACATTAGGGAGAAATTCTTCACGCTGAGGGTGGTGAGGCATTGGCACAGGTTGCCCAGGGAAGTTGTGGCTGCCCCCCTCCCTGGAAGTGTTCAAGGCCAGATTAGATGGGGCCTTGAGCAGCCTGGGCTGGTGGGAGGTGTCCCTGTCCACGGCTTAAAGATAATGTAGTTGGAACTACATTATCTTTAAGGTCCCTTCCAACCCAAACTATTCTATGATTCTATGATTAATCTGAAATGAACTTTAGTTTCTTAATAGGGGCTATATAATTCATGCACGTGGATGTTTAGTGATGCATTGCTTAGGTGTTTCAACTCTAACTTTGTATTATTTTTTACTTTATTTGTACTACAGAGCATAGAAAACAATTTGGTCTCTTTGAGAGACCAAAATCCTCCTGTGAATCTACTCTGTATTTTTTACAATTTTTCTTTTATACACTTACTGTATAATTAGTGGCTTTTCAAAGGTTTGGGCCCAATTCCAGGGGTACTGTAGCCAGTTGTGTGAGACAGTTGCTGTTTACTACCAGAAAATAAACAATGGCTCCTGTCTGTGAACTCTTTCTCATAAAGTCTGTAAACGAAAAAGCTTGTTATATGAAATTCTTCAAAATACGTACAAGCTAAAATTAAGAATTCCCTTCACTAACTGGATAAAATAAACAAATAAACAAAAAAACCCCAAAGAAGTTGTGATTCAAAGTTCACTGATTAATTACATGTGTTTCTATATAACTCCAGTTGCCCGGGGCTTCTTTGATTTTTGCATCACGCAGACCAAATTATAACAAGATGATGATGTAGGTGAAGGCTTAAATCTGGCTGGGCTTTGGTGAGCCTTGAGTAGGAAAACTCAATGAGCAGTTACCTGGTAAAGTTCTGTGAGAAAGCAGAATCAAGATTACAGGCATAATACCACAGAGAAAATTTATATCTGCTGAAGAAGTGAATGCTTTACTAATGTGACTACAGTCTTTAAAGATCGGAGAGAATGATCAGGAATGCCACTTTCTCTTAGAAAAGAAAATAGAAAAGTAATTTAAAATGCAGTTCTTCAGCATTTTCTATATCATTATGTTTTGTAATAGGAGCTCAATAACATCTGAATTCAGGCAGTTTGGTGCCCTTGTGCATTTCATACAGCTTAGGTCCCTGACATCATCTATAATCAGTGATTTTACCTTTCTTTAGTCAATGTGGTCTCTTCTCAGTATACATTTTTTGATACACATTCAGCACTGTAGGATCAGAACATCTAATATTAGTGTATCGTGCAGTACAAATCAATCCATTTCAATTTTGTTCTGGCATCCTTGCTTTAAAGAGAAGAGTGTGAGATGTTTTGTCTTAATAAATTAAGGTTACCTACACACAAATTTTGGTATATATTTCCATTAAACCAAGCTAAGAGAAAGGCTTTGTCTCTTAAGCAGAATCTTGCTGACATGAAAAATGGTCATCGTTCCTTGTAGGACTACATTCTACTGTACCAGGTCTGTCCACCAAAGGTGTCTGGTTCGTATCCAGATAAACTACATTTATGGCAGACTGTTCTACTGGGACAAAACCCCAAAATTGTCAACTACAATTCTTCATGAAGGACTTGGTCTTTGCAATACCCTCATTAAGCATCTTTAAATAAGAGATAAGATGATACACCCTAAGACACGCTTCATGCTCTCACATATCAGGCAGTAACCAGCGTTTCAGAGGAGTTGCACACAGTAAGGGCATATGGTCTTGTCACTGCAGAAATGAGGGTATAACTGATGCTGGGTCATCACTGACTGTAACAAAATGTCATGTTTTTGTACCGTAGTGGTGTTTACACACTCTTAATTTGGCATGTAAATTAAGTAGTTTATTATTATGAAAAGTAATTTTTAGTTTTTCAGTAAAATTTCAAATAACAATCTACCAAAAAGCATTTAAGTTTAATAGGAGTTACTACACATGAAACAGGAACTAGTTATTAAGAAATACAGAAGTTAAAAAAGGATAAAAATCAATTATATAATCCCTACATCTGAATAAATATATCAAAAATCACCATCCTGTTTCAGTAATGTAACTAACTCATTAGATCCAAATTAAACACCTGTGGTGTAAGGCAAATCTTAATTTAAAATATTACCTATCTTAATATAGTAAACTCCCCTTTACACACTACAGTGGACACATTTAGTGGAACAGGCAAATGGCAGAACTTAGTCATTCAAACACTTAATGATTGTGCACATTAGATAAAAACTGTCTGCAACATATATTTTGTAGCGATTCAGTTGCAATTCAGATGGTATCTCTAGCTGTAAAGTCTGCTAACAATTTAAGATATTATATCAAAACAGAAAATTGTAGCACTTCATTTGTTAATTTATTGACACTATAAATTCCTCAGGGCAGTAGCCACGAAAACACTTTCCTAACTAAAAACTATTTTGTTACCAAACAGATAAAACTTAACTATAGAAATACTAAATAGAATTTATTTATTTATTAAAGACTTCCACAGTAACAAGTGATTTAATGTACTTATCAATAAAATGCATTAAATGACTTAAATTTTGGGATATGGACACTTTTCAATTTAAAAAAATCAAGCCTGTCTAAAATGTTTTTCATAAAGACAGAAAAATTCACTAAGCATTTTTTGTGGTCTCAAGGATACAGTACTTCATATTTTTGTTTTAGTATCTGGTTTTGATTTTGCAGCAGGTTATAGAATTTTTAAAATGTTAATTTTGCACCTTAGTTATTACACTTGGTTGTGGGTTTTTTTATAGCACCAAATTCTAACTAATTGCCTATGACAAGACCGTAAGACAACAGTTTGCCTGCAGAAACAGGGATGCATAGCACAACTATCCCAGGAGCAAAGAGAGAAGGGAATTATCACTTTTAGAAACATAATTGCCTCTCTTGCTTGCCCCTAGCTCTAAGAGGGGCACAAAATCCTACTGCTCTGTGCTGGCAGTCAGCTGTCAGGTCAGCTCATCTCCGATGGCAAATGTGTTGAGCAGATGAAGCCAAAGCCCTGCATGTCCCTGAGCACTGCCTGCCCCTCCATCAGGATTGATATCAGTGGCCCCACATAGGCTGCTGTCATCACTCTCCAGCTTTTTCTATGACCTGCAGTCCCACTAGCCCGTTCCAGGAACTCCACTAGTCTCCCTTATTTTCCTGTACATTGGGAATAAGAGTATTTATCAAGTCTGTTTGGCAATTACGCCATGGAAACCAGCATCTAGGCCTCAGTCTAGTAGGAAAACAAGGCGAAGCAATCACCTCCTATCCATTATTCAATTGCAGTTATACTGGAAACTTTTAATTATTTACTTTCAGTTATACCAGCCAAAGAAACTCATGTTGTAGTTCCTGGGGCACTTGTAAAGTCACCAGCGGTGAGGCCCTCCCTGGATCCTCACTCGCCACCAGAAAATGAAAGGGAGCTTCATACAAATAGATGGGTTATGTTGCATCTACAGACACGTCAAACTTTGAAAACCACATGCTCTAGACAGCTTTGCAATGCTGCTAATTGGTATGTTTTTCTTTAAAAAAAGTGAAGATTCTAACCTTTTCCTTGACAGATATTTGGGTAAAATGCCACGTAACATTTTGAAAGCTTATCTATAGTCCGCTGTTTATGAGTCTTGTTTACGTTGGAACCCACACCGGAGTATACAAATGAAAATGCTTAGCAGGAACAAAACTGAATGGTTTGTTTCAGATAGATGTGTAAAGTAGCAAAGAATGGTTTTCACCTATGGAATGTCTAAAGACATTGCTCCCTTTTAAAGGCAACTATACAAATTGAGTGAACTCAATAGATTTTTTTTGCTATCATTATTTATTCCTAGTTGTGTCCCTGGACTTTTGGGGTGGAGATTAGAGACAGTTTCTTTACTTGTTTTGGTTTCGTTTGTTTGTTTTGCTTTGTTGTTTTCCTACTTCCTAATCTTATAAATTTGCAGCTAGGAGAAAGTAAATGGGATATTCCATTTCTCTGAGAGATTTAGCGACAGAATTGTTTACAGTGTTGCAATCAGTCATGTTTAAAGCAGAACTACTAACTGCATAACTGAATAAGGGAATACTTTGGAAACAAAAGGGTTGCATAAGAGGCAAATTGAGCTTCTAGAATCTTTAGAATGCGATGTACATGAAACTTCATGAACCCCAGGGACAGTCTGCAATTTTGTTGGTGGGTGCAAAATGCTAACTTAGAAAAACTAAAATGACAAAAATATGGATATAACTGACAATTCAAAAGCTGGCCTAATTTCTTTTTCATTGTTATTTTTAGTTTTCTTTCTGGTAGGAATCTTAACTCCTACAAATTTGTACACTCACTTTACTTTGCACTTATAGTTCAGGCTTATTCTCTTTAGGAAAGTAAGCACTGCACTTGGGAACCAAAAGTTTAAAAAAGTTTAAAAAGACCATGGTATCTTCATCCTACCTGGAAAGTAACTACATGAATTATCAGCAGAGGTGAATTTCTGTGGCTCAAGGATACATAGTATTTTACATCTAAATTATTCTGGAGTCCTCCTCAATCCTCTGCTTCCTGCCACTACTTGGAGGTGGCAACAGTAGCTCTGAATTTCCACAAAGACATTGGTCCTACTTTCACAAGCAAACTAGTGTCCTGTCTAGTTGATGTTACAGCCTTCAACATCAAACTAGCGTTTTGAGAGGTAAAAGTGATGAATTGAACACAATTTCTTGGCTACTGTCAGTAAACTTCAGCTCTGAAGCAACCATAATATTGAAGTACTAGAAAAGAGTAAATACCTACCATTCCATAAGAAGCAATGCTCTGATGCTTAAAATTTGAGAAAATATTTCAAATAAGTGATTCAAATCTCCTGCAGCTTGAAAGTGGGAAATGTGGAAAAGTTAAGAAACTTATTGGCTCAGCTGGGTTAGCTGGAGATTCAACCTGACTCAACAGTATCAGCTTATCCACAGATTTCTGTTTCAATAATACTGTAATTTAGAAGGTGCAGTTATTTTCTTCTTACACAAAAGTGTAGTGAGACACTGAGTTATCAGTGAATTCCAAATGTTAGTTATAATTATTGCTATTAGTAATATAATTAAGATCATATATTAATATTCCTAGGGGCATTCCTACATAAGAAGCATGAGAAAATTCCTGCAGCTTCCTCAGACTCTGTTAAGTCAGTAATCTTTTTGTTTAGTTTTCTTGTCTGGTTGTCTTTTTAATGAAGAGAAGGAAAAAGATTTGTTCTGTAATGAACCTTACTGACCATAACCTTAAAGTACTTATCACGATATCACAGTATCACAGGCTGGAAAAGACCTTTGACATCATCGAGTCCAGCCTACGACCCAACACCAACACCTACTCATCACCTAAACCATGGCACTAAGTGCCTCATCCAATTTCTCTTTAAACACTTCCAGGGATGGTGAAGAGCATCTTTCTTACAGTTCCATGCAACACATGCTTTTGCCCTTAGACTGCTCTTGTGAAACACATTTATCGAGACTTTCGTCAGGGTCCAGGCTGCATTTCCATTTTCTGTGACTGATTTTTCATGTTATCGGATATACTCTTCTTGAAATGTTATTTTGATATTGTCTTCCCCAACTCTATCATCTATGCGTACTGTACCAGTACTTCTATCTGAACAAAGTACGTTAGCCAGACCTTTGAGATGGATCTGCTTCTAGTTTTCCTTAAAGCTTGCGCTACCAGCACTCCCAGAAAAGTTTTAAACCTCAAAGATCTGATTTTACTCCAGAACAATGCTTCATAAAACATCCAAAGTGAGACAGAACAGAAAAGATGTAGATGGCCATCCTGTGTTTTGCACTGTTGTTATGTGGCAAGGCTGCTTGTCTGTGGATGATCTCAGCCCAGCAGCTCCTCAGGTTTGCAGAGCACTACGTACCATTCCCCCTCTAAGCCAAAGAAAGAAACATTTTTCTTCTTTCCCCTCTGAGACTTGAATAGTTCTGTTCCTCGATTTCTCAGCACTTTCTGTAGTTTCTGCTCACTCTAGTCGTTTTTTTTTTCCTTCCTACTTCTCCCTTTTCATCCTGCACTTCATAAGTTTCTTCACTTCTGCAATCTCACGGAAAGCACAACCTTGCCCCTTTCCAAAACGCAGCCTAACCCAGAGGGAAACAAGAAGACATAAATGTGTCCTTCCCTGCCACATAATATTTAAAGGACATAGGAGACATTAACCTATAATAACTGCAGACAAACCAAATATCATCTACCAAACTTAACTATTTAATAAATTTTAATGATGTTTATAGATTTCTAAACATATATTTAAATATATATAATAATAAAGGGTATATGTGCTCTAATCTCTAACAAATTTGTCACAAATAATTCACAAAATAGATTTTCATTAGCAGTTATTCATCAAAACAAAATATATGAGGTCTGACACACATACACACACAAAGAGACTGTGCTTGTCTTTTTATTTAACAAAATTAAGAAAATCAACTACGATCACCTTCAAAATAGTTCCCTCCTGAGTTGACACATAACTGCACATGATGCAGCCAATGTTTAAAGCAACTGAAAGGCTGTTGAAAGTGTAGATTTCTTTGATTGTTTTAAATTATTTGTTTCGTATGTCTTAAACTTTTGTCTTACTGTGAAACAGTATGTGCAGGTTTCGGGCAGCTTCTCATCCTGCTGTCCCAGTAACAGGGAGGTGTGGTTAGAGAAGGGAAGTGGGTCTGTGGTTGTTGAGCAGCCAAAAAACATTGATTCACTCTGACTGGACTGGAAAGGCAAATGCACCCTGAACTGCACCTGTGGGCCCAGAGAGTTCACATAGTGGTTATCCTGGTCTGGGGTCTTGTAAGCGACCCCTGGAAAACCCCAGTCCTAAATCAGGAAGCTTCCAGAAGAGACTACCATGCATGCACCACTTCTACAACCTTCTAACAGAGACAATGCATGGGCACGGTGAGATCCCTCTCCCGTATGCCTCATATGATATTCAGCCGGGGGGGGAGGGGGCTCTTCTTTGTAAATTGTGCACTGAAGAAGATCCCACGCATACCCACTACCCCTTGGACCATGATTACTGGTGGAAGAAACAGACTGAAATCTTTGTTGTATCCGTTCAGGTGATGACTATCTTTCCATTTTATCCCACTTTTCTTGCTATATTCTTTTCTCTTACTCTCCATTTTTACCCTCTCCTCACATCTGCCTTACCTTTCTTGGCACTTTTGGGTGCTATTTTCTGTATATAGTTGCAAATTCAACTTTTTGCCAAGCTCTTGTCTTGTGTATAGTTACGAACTGCTGCTATTTGTTAGAAGCAACCTTTCATCAAGTTCTTGCTGTTGCTATTGTAATTTGGCCTGAGTTCAAAAGTAAAAAGTTGCATTTTTGCTGAAACTCTGTAGTGATTGTTATCACTCTCATCACTACTGCACAAACACTCAAAAGATTACCTTCCCTTCAGTTCTACCACGCAAGAGGGGACATTACAGCTGTTGAGGATCTCCGTCATTTTTGCTTTCACATAGTCTCCCAACAAAAAATGGCTTCCTTTTATCACCAGTGATCTCTGGGATCTCTTCATCACGAGCTTCACTAAATGGAAAAGTTTCTGTCATGGATTTCTTCAATTTTACAAGAAACGTGATATTAACTCGCTGTTCATTCTCACACACCATCATTTTCCAGCCGAAGGTAAAGAAAACATCTATATTTGGACATGTGTCCACTCATACTGAGTAAAGTGATTGAGCTGAGCCTTGTCTCACTGCAACAGGTTACAACATGTTCTATAACCATTCCTTTGTCTCTCCCCTCCCATTCTTGGTTCCTGAGCTATAGGGTTGGTCTTAGTTCATTTGTGTCAAGTTGTACTGCTGAACTCCGTAAGTCTTAATGCAATTTACCACGAAAAAAGTAATTTCCAGGTTTAAGAAAAATCCATAAAATATTTGCTTCAGAGAAGTTTCTAAATGCTTCATAGCATGTCCACTATTTGTAAATGTAAGTATTTTCTGTTCTATGATACAAAATCTACTATCTATATTTATACAGTATATTCCTATCTCACTGCTAGTACCGGTGCATGTATTATAGTATCATGTCGTGTCATGTCATATCATGTTGTCATATTACTGTATCATATCATATCATACCCGCAGAATTAGCATCATGTTACAATAAAGTGGCTAAAGCGTTTTCATTTTTAACATTCTAGACTTTTTAAAGGAGGCTGTGCAAGTAAAGAAACAGCCCACTTGACCATTCCTGGAGTCTGTCATTCTGCTCAGAAGCCTTGTGACTATTAGCCAATTTCAATCACATTTCAGAGTGGGATAGACATTTCAGAATTGACCATAGTTTAAGTTTCATTTCAGTTGGGGTGTGTGTGAGTGTGTGTGTGTAAAATAAATTGATACCTTACTTGAGAGAATGAAAATTTACTATTATAACTTTCCAGGGGGCTGCTGCCTGGCCCAGCAGCACTTCCCTCTCAGCCAGCCACTCACATCTGCAGGGTAACCATTGCTAAAGATAAAGGAGGGAGCTGGTAGTAGTGACAGTAGGAAAATGAAGAAACACACCTGTAGGAAACCCTTTTTCATTAGTTCGATTGCTCTTGAACGGATTGTTCTGTTTTTTTAAATCATTAAGAAAATTTCTACTTAGTCTGTTTGAAATATAGTGGGTTTCATCTCTAAGTATGTCCTGTTTTCACTAGAATTAAAAAAAAAAAAAAAAAAGTTTATGTATTCTGTGCTAAACTGTGAGTAGATTATAGGCCTGAAAAGTGAGAATCCAAGCCGTCACCACTTACCCATGGCCTAACAAGACACCCTTTCTGTAAGCCTAATGAATCTTTGTGGGTTTTTTTCCAAAATGACACAAGTACAACTGTAAATGTAATACTTCCCAGCTAGACAGAAAGAGGTCTCAAATGTTTCAGTGACAATTTCGTGTTTATCTCTTACTTACTAATTCTTTTTGCCTGAAGTCATTTTAAATATCCCTGTGCTACACTTCAGCATGCTTTTTCTATTTCTCTTGTTGGCTCCTGCCTCTCCATTTGTCCACCAAAATCATTTGCAGAGACTTTTCTTTTCTTGCTTTTACACTGTCATTTCTTATTCCCTTTCGCAGAAACTATCCTCTCTTCTACCTGTCTTACTGGTGTGGACTCACATTTAAATTGACATAAAACTGCTAATACACAGAGACACTAAAGTAATTCTATCTATTGTTCCATTGTTACTTTGAAACAATGCTAATAAATGGAAGAAATGTGCTTTTAATCTATTTAAATTGTGCCACTTTGCTATTATGGGATGAATCAAATCAGTGGAAACGTTCCTACTGATTTCATTGAGTTCCTAGACGGTACTTCTCTTACTTTCTCTAGATGCCATATAATCTCTACTTTTAATTGTCATTTTAACTAATTTTCGTAGTACTGAAAGTAAAGCTTACCACTCTGTAACTCCTTGATCATCCTTTTAGTCTTTTTGAAAGACAAACATATTTTCTACCTTTTAATCCTCACACATAGTAACTGATCTTAATGACTGCATATTTTTAACAGTTCATTTACTTCATTTTCAGATTCTGTAAGAACCCTTGATGAATACCATTTAGTTAGATGCTTTTCAGTCTTTAAGAATCTCTTTGTTGACAACTCAGTACACACCCACAACTCATCTTTGTTACTAAAAAAATGTTGAACTGGTGAAATAACTTCACTTGCTGTAAGTATTAGAGTACATAAATTTGATTTCTCTGCAATACTTTTATTTTATAGCTGGCTAACTAATAGGCCCACCAGTTCTGTCGTGACTTCCTCATTTGGTAAAGCATATTTATTATTTTTTTTACCAGGTAATTAATTGTCTTATATATGGATTCTTCAGTCCTCAGATTCCCTCCTTGGCCTTTCTAACTTTACCTCTTTCTATTGTTTTCATGATGATTGGATTTTGGCTTTCTGAATGATACATTTTAGGTTCAAATAACTTAAATATTGAACCTTGACATTTAACTATATTGATCTTTTCCTTGCCTATTTGCTTTTATTTGTTTAGGGATATTTGTTTCAAGACTTTAGTGCTAAGCTTAAGTACCCATTGTGCTGAGACTAAAGATTTTCATGTTAACACTTCTGATAGTGGATATTTCTTATTTATTTCCTTTTTTTTTTTTGAAAGAAGCAAAGTTTGCTTGTCTTTGCTGAGGACAGAATAATAAACTACTAGATTTCATCCTGATTATTTCCCCCCAAAAAGCCTGAGTACTGTTGTCCTATGTTCATGATTAATCAGCATTTTTTAAAAAAGTTGCTTTTCAGATGTGTCCTGCTATTATTTGGGTTCTTTGGTTGATGTCAGGCTACAGCTTTCATTAAAAAAAAAAATCAAACATTTCAACCATCAAAAAGTAGTCTTCCAAAGCATAATGTAACCCCTCCATATATACGTTATTGTTAAGGCTGTTATATTTGACTTTGCTCCCCTGTTGAGCTTCTCCTATATAGTGCATTTAATGTGGTTTTTCTTGATGTGTCGGATAGTTTAAGCCTTCTGTATGTGTATTCCGACTACTAAGAATTTGTATTTTGTCTATTAGCCTCTTCACAGTCCAGCTTTCTCAGAAAGCTGTTAATAAGAATTTTTTTAGGGTTTTTTTTATTATTTCATTTTCCCCCCAATAAATATACACTATATATTCAATATACAGTGACATACCACAATATATAGGTATTACTGGCACTCATTGGCATTACTTTTCAACATTTTATTTCTGACTTTTCTACATGAAAAATAAAGCAATTTCCTGATGAATATATAGAAAGTTATTATGTTAGTCTAAGGCATCAATATGTAGTGTGTGCTCCAGATTTGACAGAAAAAGTGTTTTAGATATACTGTAAAATCATCGAACAAATAAAATATTCATTACTTGCACAGGTGGATTAAAATCAATAAATGCCATTTTGTTGTTATAAACTGTCTGATGTAACAAACATCAGCTTGGAAGAGGCATATATTCATGTGCAGGCATAATTTTTTATCTGGCTTTTTCCAGTTAGGCCCCTAAGTCTCTATCAGGCTTAAGAGCCACAATTTACTTAAAGATGTAAAGGTCATATCATTTCCAATAAATAATTAAAAATTGCTAAGAATCAGCCATACATAAAACTGAATATTAAAAAATATTAACATGTCATTAACATGAAAAAATACAATGATTTGTAGGGCAAGGAGTAAGCATTTCATTTATGATCATCACCTGGGAGTCAGTTACAGGTCTGAGGATCTAGTGTTAGTGATTTAGATTTTATTTTACCTGTAAGCATTCCATGCATGTCGTTGGTATCAATGGAATGTTGTAAGCTGCAAGATGTTTGATAAAAAAGGCAGATTTTACAAGCAGTTGCTTGGATAAGGGGCTATATAGTTTTCGCCTTAATTCAGAGTCCCAACTACTTGTTTTACAAACTGCAGAGTGCCCTCAAATGTATTGACTTCATTGTGGAGTCAGAGTATTTATTGAGTAATGCTGAGTTATATAAAGAGAAGAAACGCGTTCACTAGGCTGGAGGAAAAAAAAGGATGGAGAAACTAGTCTCCTAAAAATAAATAAATAAATAAAAAAGAAAAATCAAATTTATCTTGGGCTTTGAGGTTTGTTTTTTTCTTTAAACAAAAGCAAACCATAAGAAGCATTGTCAGAAACCTACCATATAGTATATGCCTCTGTAACAGTAAAAGTATTGATTTATCCTGCTGGTGCTCTCCTGCCCCCTCAGGAGAGCAAACTGGAGTTTCCGTCTGCGTACACGTGTGAGCACATGCGCACACAGTACATACCCCCGATGCAGCAGTCTCACTAGCACGCTAGAGGGAGCGCTTACATAATTGCAATGACCCTTCCCTTCCCCCCCCCCCCCCCCCCCCCCCAAAGAACAGAACTTGCAAAGAAAATCCCTGGACATCCGGAAACATCGTGTAGGTTTGGCATGGGCTACGGAGTAAGTAAAGGAAAACACAGGAGTCATGTTGCAGTGAAAGGTCTCCTGATAGCTCAAGGGTTTACTCGGGTGTTCCATTTTTAAAATTGTGCTGCTTTTGCAGGGGACTTCTCCAAATAAGTGACTTAGCTGAATACGCCGACTTCCATCAGCCAATCTGAAACCCCCATTCAGAAAGCAAAGCCTGTCTTGTAAACATATTCTTTATTTCGTCTGTCTGTCGCTCTCTCACAGAAAGTAGGCACGTCTGCGAGCAGGGATTTTACGCTGCCACTAATGTAGTATAGTTTATTTATATATTGCATTTTAACATAGCATTAGCTTTATAATGGTTACTAGTAGACTCGTTCTGCACGGCAAACTATCCGTTTCAAAGCTACAAAAAGCTCTTCAGGACAGGAAGATGGGTCTAGAAAGAACACTTATTTGAATTTATAAATTTGTAAGACTTTCTCCAAGTCAAATGATATTTATGGACCTAATAACTCAGAAAGGGCTGAAGGTTATCCGTTGGAGCAAGGCGAAAGAGCAGATGCCGCAACTGAATCTTTTAAGAGCCACTCCTAAAATAATTGTCAGGAGCGTCTTATAATTCCTGCAGAGTTGATTTTCTTTTTTTATTATTTTTCTTCTTTTTCCCCCTAAATGACTCATGCTACTTACACGCTCGTCACTCACAGCTCACAAACGGCAGCTTCATTTCGGTGGGTGCGGGTGTCGAGACCGGCGCTCCGGCAAATCCGTGCACTCACCTTTCCAGCCTCAGCGCTCCCCCCGCGCCGCGCCCGCCGCCCCCGGCTTAGAGCCTCCCACCGCACCCGGGGGGTTGGAAGCCGTGGGGGCGGAGGCGGGCGCCGAAAAGGAAGGGAGGACGCTGCTGCGGCCCCAAGCCCCGCACCGCGGGGCTGCCGCCACTCCCGCCCCCCCGCACCGCTGCCCCGCGGAGAGCAAGGGTTGCTCCCGCGCGGATGCTCCCCCACTCAGGACCTGCCCCTTGGGGAGGGCGAGACCCGCTCGGGGCGGCTCCCGCAGGGCCAGAGCGGGAGTGGCGAGGAGGGGGTGTCCCTATCCGCCCGCCCACCCCACTCGCACCGTGCGTCCCCGTGGCGGCGGCGGAGCCCCCGAGGGACTCGGAGGACCGTGCTGCGAAGCCAAGTCCTCGCCTCGCAGTGCTTTGAAGGAGTGTCGTGTTCCCCCTCCTTTTGAGGAGCGTCGCATCCCCCCTCCTTTCTCACCCCGTCATCACGGAAAGACTTATTAATACGTCTTTAAAAAATAAATAAACAAGGGGGAAGTGGTAAATAAATAAATAAATAAATAGATAGATAACGCGAAGCCGGGAGCAGCCGGGGGCGCGGCGCTGCGGTTCGCGGCGACGAGACACCGCAGGTTACTCGCCCACCCACCCACCGGCCCAAGCCTTTCGCACGTTGCGCGTCTCCCACCGAACCGATCTAATCAATGACACCCAGCGCCCGCCGCAGGCCCCGCCCCGCCGCCCTCCCGCCTCTTCCCATTGGCGGATGAGAGTCGGGGCCTGCCGCCGCCGCAGCCGCCGATTGGCTGGCGGGGAATCCGTATCAATGTTTAAGCCGCGGCGTGAGGTGAATAGAGGCAGTCGGCGAGCGGCGCTGGGCGAGCGCGGCGCGGCGCGGCGGCCCCGCGAGTGCTGCAGTGAGGGAGAGGAGGGGGGAGAGAGAGGCGGAGAGCGGCTCCAACTGTTGAATTTTCGCTGAATTCTCCACTTACCTGCGGGCGGCTGGTGGAATGGATCTGGTTTATCGGGAGTCGGCGTTCCTTTCGTGTGCTGTCTGGCTAAGACTGGCGACCGTCTGTTTGAGAGGGGCCACCCATCAATGAGGCAGAGAAGAATATTTGATTTTTCTCCTTTTTCTTTTGCAAGCCTCTCTACCAAAGGTTGCAGAATTAACTGTGTACTTTGGGTCCGGACTCAAATAAAGGAGAAAAAAAAAACAAAAACAAAACCCAGTGCAGAACTGAGACTCGGAACTAGAGCTATGAGCTATGTATTGGGAATCTATGTTTTTGTTGTGGTTTTTTTTTTTTTTTCCTTTTAATATGAAAGATCTCTGATTTATTTCACACATAACACTGAGGAAAGGTGGTTAAAAACACTCAGCAAAGCAGGAGACAGACGCGCCTCTGTGCCAGTGAGTGGATAACAGCCTTGTTTTCCTGATCCTCAGTCTCCCGGAGAAAGAGGTATAGTAAAAGTGTAGCTGGATCCGACACCCCCACCCCTCTTTTTTTTTTTTTTTGTTTTTCCCTCCCCTCTCAAAATATAAATCTGATTTTATTATTTTTTTTTTTTCTGTCTATATGGTGAGTCAGTGAGCGTTAGGAAGAAGCTGCAACTAATGTCTGTAAAGGGAGGAACATGAGGCGATACTGAATGTGATTTGTTCTGCTGAATCTGACTCATCCAGCAGATTGAAACACCTGCATTTCTGGATGTGCCATTCATTTATTTCTGGTTCTAAAAAGAACCTGAAATAAAATTTAGTTACCCTTCCCCAATATTTACCTATACACGGTATCCCTGGGAAAGGTAGAACAAGGGGGGGCGGGGGGGGGGGGGGGGGGGCAACGCGTCTGGGGTTGTCGCCGCTCTTCTCTCCTGTACCAAGATGCTCAGAGTGACTGTTAAAGCTTGAAAAGACTGCAAAAAATGCATCACACCAATCACGGAACTGCATGGGTCTTAATATAAGCGAATTAGTCGATTAAAAGATCTCCGACTTTATTCATCGCCAGGATTGTTTTTCCTCTTCTCCTCCCCTCCCCTAAATGAAGAGGACTAGGCAGCAGTGTCATTGGAAGGAGATGCTGAATAGAAAGAAAAGAGAGGCACTTGACAGCGCAGCCCTGTGAATACAGAGACTGTTTCCCTTTTAGCGAGAGACTGAGAGAGTGTGTGTGGTGGCTTTTCTTTCTACCCCCCCCCCCCCGCCCCCCCCCTTCCCTCCCCCTCTCGCTCGCTCTCTTTTTTTTTTTTTTCCTCTTCCCCTCCAATCTATGCGTCCAGCCACGGGTTGCCTGTTGATTTCCTCTCGGCTGGAGAGAAAAGCAAACTGGAATGAAACTGCATCGAGAAAAGTGCAGCTTCTCAGACACGCATACACACACGCATACACACACGGAGAGAAAGGATGTGGTGGTGGCGGCGGCTACTGGCCTGTCTTAAAGAAATCCAAGTGTGCATCTGATTGAGCACAGGCTGTGATTTGTCTTCAAAATATATATTTAGCGTTAATGGTGACGGTCAGCTTGTGGGTTTCTTGATATTTTTTTTTTCTCCACAAAAGGACGAGTGAGAGGCTGGTAGTAGAGGGAGGGAAAGGAAACAGCAAATTCGGACACTAGTTCTTGCTGGGTTTCTTTTGTATGTTTTGTTTTCCCCTCTTGCCCTGCAATCCTCATTTCATCGCTCTCTGATTCGGGGAGGAAGGAGTGAGGGTGTACGAGACAGAGAGGGGGAAAATACAGAGGGCAGCGAGATGCAGCTCTCTGCCGCAAGCAATGCAAGATTAGATCTCTAAATGCAGCAAAACACTCCCTGAAAACCAACAACCCCGCGGTGCAATCAGACATTTCACTGCCTCTCACTGCACACGAAAAGGGCTTCAACAACAAGCTGAGACTTTTTTTTCCCCTTCTGCCTCTCTCCCGCCCCTCCACTCCACTCCATCAATCACATCACAAGCGATGAGTAGCAAATAAGCTTTTCAACCCCTGCTTACAGACCTGTGGCCGTCCCCCTTTCCCATATATATATATATATAAGTACACATATTAAAAATATCTTTTTCATTACTTTTAGATAAACAACCACTGCCGCGATTTTTTATTGTTTTTATTTTTTATTATTGTTTGTACATCTGCGGGGATTCGCCTGCCAGAAGGAGAAGACCTTTTGCAAATTTTCTGATTTTTGAAGTCCTCGCACTGCCGAAGTTGGACAGCCGAAGTAACTGCGAAAGGACTGCAAGCACGGCGAGTGCTTGCTGAAACGCTGCCGAAGCTGCTTTCCCCCACACCACCACCACCTCCCCCCGCTCCGACCCTCTCGATTGCTCCCTCCCTCTGAGCTACATGGTCCATTTACTGCCTTTCATCCTGTGTCTCTGCAGATGTTTTAGAGCAACAGGTTCAGGAACTTAAAATATAGGTGTGGGGAGAGAGAAGGCAAAAAAAGGAAAAAGCCGACGGAGTAGGAGGAAAACCAAACCCATCTCAGGAGACAGAGAAGACGGGGACAACCGACAACCTTGGTTGCCTCTGTAGCTGCTGCCACCCTCACCCCTGCTCGGGGATGTACCTTTCCATTTGTTGCTTCTTCCTCTGCTGGGCTCCCGCCCTGTCGCTGAAGAACCTGAACTACTCCGTGCCGGAGGAGCAGGGAGCGGGCACGGTCATCGGCAACATCGGTCGCGATGCACGGCTGGCGGCGGGCACGGCGGGAGGCGGGATGCTCCCCGCGGAGCGCGGCGGCGCCGGTGGCGGCCCTGGCGGTGGCCGTGGCCCCAAGTCCACCTTCCGAGTGCTGGAGAACTCGGCACCGCACCTCCTGGACGTGGACGGGGAGAGCGGGCTGCTCTACACCAAGCAGCGCATCGACCGTGAGGCGCTGTGCCGGCGCAGCACCAAGTGCCAGCTGTCCCTCGAGGTGTTCGCCAATGACCAGGAGATCTGCATGATCAAGGTGGAGATCCAGGACTTGAATGACAATGCACCGGCATTCCCTTCTGACCAGGTGGACATGGACATCTCAGAAAATGCTGCACCAGGCACCCGCTTCCCCCTCACCAGTGCCCACGACCCAGACGCTGGGGACAACGGGCTGCGCACCTACCTGCTGACCCGTGATGACTACGGTCTCTTCTCCCTCGATGTAAAGTCCCGTGGTGATGGCACAAAGTTTCCAGAGCTGGTTATCCAGAAACCATTAGATCGTGAGGAGCAGAGTCACCACACCCTGGTGTTGACAGCACTGGATGGTGGTGACCCACCACGATCCGGCACAGTGCAGATCAACGTGCGCCTCATTGACTCCAATGACAACAGCCCGGTCTTTGAGGCGGCCTCCTACGTAGTAGAGCTGCCAGAGAATGCACCACTGGGCACTGCAGTCATCGACCTTAACGCAACCGATGCCGACGAAGGTACCAATGGAGAGGTGCTCTACTCTTTCAGTGGCTACGCACCCGAGCGTGTCCGCGACTTGTTTAGCATCGACCCACAGAGTGGCCTCATCCGTGTCAAGGGTAACCTGGACTATGAGGAGAGCGGCCTCATTGAGATCGATGTCCAGGCTCGAGACCTGGGGCCCAATCCCATTCCTGCTCACTGTAAGGTCACTGTCCGCCTCATTGACCGCAATGACAATGCACCCACCATTGGCTTTGTCTCTGTTCGCCAGGGAGCACTGAGTGAGGCAGCCCCACCGGGCACCGTTATTGCCCTGGTGCGGGTCACCGACCGTGACTCAGGCAAGAATGGACAGCTGCAGTGCCGGGTGCTGGGTGGTGGTGGTGGGCCTGGAGCTGTCCCTTTCACCCTTGAGGAGAACTACGACAACTTCTACACTGTGGTGACTGACCGGCCCCTGGACCGAGAGGCACAGGACGAGTACAATGTGACCATTGTGGCACGTGATGGGGGCAACCCTCCACTCAACTCCACCAAGTCATTTTCTGTCCGGATTCTCGATGAGAATGACAACCCACCCCGCTTCAGCAAGAACCTCTATGTGTTACAGGTGCCTGAGAACAACATCCCTGGAGAGTACCTGGGCTCCGTCTTGGCCCAGGACCCTGACCTGGGCCAAAATGGGACAGTCTCTTACTCCATTCTGCCCGGGCATGTGGGTGATGTCTCCATCTACACCTATGTCTCTGTCAATCCCACCAATGGTGCTATCTATGCCCTGAGGAGCTTCAACTATGAGCAGACTAAGCACTTTGAGTTTCGTGTGCTAGCCAAAGACTCGGGTTCACCCCACCGCGAAAGCAACGCCACGGTGCGTGTTACTGTGCTTGATGTCAATGACAACGCGCCCCTCATCGTCCTGCCTGCTCTCATCAATGACACCGCTGAGCTGCAGGTGCCACGCAATGCTGGAGTGGGCTACCCTGTGGGCACCGTCCGTGCGCTGGACAGTGACTTTGGGGAGAGTGGGCGCCTCACATACGAGATTGTGGAAGGCAATGAGGAGCACCTCTTTGAGATGGACCCCACTAGTGGTGAGATACGCACTTTGCACCCCTACTGGGAGGAGCTCAGCCCTGTGGCTGAACTGGTGGTAAAAGTCAGTGACCATGGCAAGCCCAGCCTCTCTGCAGTGGCCAAGCTCATTGTCAGAGCCTTGGCAGGGCCCCTGCCTGAGGCTGGCGAGCCACAGGTGAATGGCGAGCAGCATCGGCGACCACACTGGGACTTGTCGCTGCCCCTGATCGTGACGCTGAGCACTGTCTCCATCATCTTGCTGGCTGCCATGATCACTATTGCTGTGAAGTGCAAGCGAGAGAACAAGGAGATCCGCACCTATAATTGTCGCATTGCCGAGTATAGCCACCCTCAGCTGGGAGGAGGGGGAGGCAGTGGCGGGGGAGGAGGAGGCAGTGGCAGTGGAGGGGGCAAGGGCAAGAAGAAGAAGATCAGCAAGAATGACATTATGCTGGTGCCCAGTGAGGGCGAGGACAGCCGGGGCCCCCTCAATGTCATGAACGTGGTGAGCAGCCCATCCCTGGCCACCTCACCCATGTACTTTGACTACCAGACCCGCCTGCCCCTCAGCTCTCCCAGGTCTGAGGTGATGTACTTGAAGCCTGCCTCCAACAACCTGACTGTACCCCAGGGACATGTGGGCTGCCACACCAGCTTCACAGGGCAAGGGACTAACGCCAGCGAGGCTCCCCCGAGCCGGATGTCCATAATTCAGGTAGGAGACTTTTAGAATACCCTGGACCTCGCTTTAGACGCTGGTTTAACTTTACCTTTTGTCTGCAGTGAAATCTGCTGTAAGGCACCACTGAAGGGATCAAAACAAGTCAATAAAAGTAGAACCACACCACATCTGCTAGGTCTGGTTCTGCTGTCACACTGGTGTTTCCCATGTGATTCAAAAGTAAATGCCCACTGAAACAAGCAGTTTCTGCAGTGAAAAGAAAGGTGCGTGTAACAGTGCAGTCAGGCATTCAGTACGTTTGGGGCACGCTGGGGTATTTTCCCAGAAAATTGTCAGACAGAGGTGGGTGCTTCCACAGGTTTCACTTTGCTTTGGTTTGGAGTGAAGAAGGGGGAGGGTGTTTCTGAAGCAGTCATATCATATGTGATAACTAATAGGATGTGGGCAAAACTCTACACACTGAGGACATCTATTGCAGCAGTTTATTATAGCCCTCCAATCCTATATGTAAATATAAGCTGTCTTTCCAAGATGTATGTTTTTATTTTTTTTAATTTCCTTCTTTAGAATATATATACATAAATATTTATTTTTTTTGATGCAGAAAAGTATCATTGGGACCCCATTGCCTCCTCCTCTCCCCATAAACAACCAAACCTTCAGTGCTGAAAATTCTGCTTAGTCAAATAGGAAGAAAATGTATGTGGTGATTCCCTTCTATCCCAAAATGTTGAAAAAGTCACAACCCATCATAAAACAGCAAAACCAGTCAGATTTCCAGTAGCCTGAGTCAATATTGATGACTGCTTTATAGCAGAAAATTTAAATGTTCTGTCTTCTACCAAAGCTCGTTTAGAAATTGCAGCTGAGCTGCATTCTTCTGCCAGTTACATCCACGCTGTCCTCTACTGACTTTTGTGAATGTGAAAAACAGCAGAAATTGGACCACTGGATGTAGGGTGCTAATCAAATAATGACTGAATTTTTAGCAGGTAGTTTAAAGTCCAAACTTGGCAGATATATTCCAGAGTAGTGAACTCGCAGAGTGAACGCAAGGGCAGAATTTGGCTCCAGTTGATTTAATTTAAAGTATTACTTCATGATTAATGCTGCTTAATGTTCAAATACTACAGGTATGTTCCAAAGTGATTTTTAACATTTGGATTGAAAGCAGGCTCTGGATAATGACTATTAAATATATTTGAAATGTCATATCTGTTTTATCTTGTGGTTCTCCTACTATGTTGTTCTGAGTCATAGGGGAATGAGCTGAGTGTATCATCAGAAGTGACACAGACTCATTTTGTGTATGTAGCTAGTGGGAAAGAAAGTTGCACTGTAGACACCTGATGAACCAAAAGAAAATGGATAATATCTTCCAGTTATCGTACCCTGTGGTCTGTGAAAGCTGAATGACTGAATGTTCTAATTGCCAGCTGCATCTAGTGTTTCAGACTAAGTAAAGTGGCCATTGGTAATTGACAGGTTAAGTTACTAAAATTCCTCTAACTGATGGCCTATAAAAGGTGAAACTGGGAATGACTGGGGAAAAAAAAAGGAAAAAAAAAGAAAAAAGGCTGTCTGTACAAGGTCACTGTGAACTAATCCTCAGCCTACTATTGAGTTGTGTCACAGAAACAATTTCGTTTTATGCCTATCATGAATTTGTGTTGCTATCAGTTAGGTGAGTGGCAAAATACTTAAAATCTGAAATTGATTTTAACAAAAAGTGACATTTCAAGTAAGAGTTTAGGTTAGGGCACAAACAGAGGTAATTTGATTTATAGTTTATGCTTTCAAAAACAAGTAACTTTCAATGACACTTGTTTAAGTAACATTAAATTTTTTACTGTAAAATGGAGCTGTCAGAATAGTGAAAGAAAAAAAGCACTTTTTTCCTATTGTCAAGTGTAATAGTTACTAAAAGACAGAAAATTATACTTTCCTACAACTGTGTAATGTCTACACAAAACAATTAATTCATGTATTAATGCTACTGAGTAGTAAAGATTCAATTGTAGTGTAAAATCCCTATGGAAAATATGATTCCTTTTTTTTTACAGTGTTCACTGTATAATATCAATCATGATTTTTTATTTCTGACATCTATATAAAGCTAAAAGAGGAATTTCCTCCCTTAAAAAGGTGTGTTGTGGTTTCTATAAGAGTTTTCATTATGATAACTGTGGGAAATGTTAACTGTAACTCCTCATAGCACTGACTGATATATCTAATACCATTATGCTTTCCCTGAATATCAACACAGAGTGTTTTGGGTGCTTAAATGGTCCAGCCACTAGATTAGGAAACACTCATTTTTCCCTAGTGAACAACCTGTTCGAAAATACCTATTGATACTATATTTTGTAGTTGTATTGATAAAACAAATACACATTATGAAACAGAGTAGTTTATTTCCATTTAGGAAAGGCCTAGACTTAAAGTAGCTGGATGGGAAAATCTGGTCTTCTTCAATAGAATTTTGCATTACTAAAATACATTTTGTACTCTCCATCTCTACATCCCTGGAGTATATTTTATATAAAATTTGCATTTGGAATGTAGGCACTACTTTGTGTCTGGTCCTGATCTTCTGCCTCATGTGAAATTCAAAATGCAAACTTAGGGAGAAATAGTAAAGGATCAGCCCTTTCTCTGGCTCTTCGATATCCTTAATCATTCCAGCAAACCTGTATTTGGAAAAGTAAATTGCACAGTTAAGAATCAAAGGCATAACCAGTGGAAAAAGATGCAGATCCAAACAGCTGCTTTATCATCTCCTTTCATTAGTCAGTTCACAAAAGCAGTTTTCTTCGTTACCTCAGTAAGAGAAAGGCAAACAATTGTGTAAGTGTTCTTTAGCTAAGATGCACTTTATTTTTTTACAGATACATTACTGAACCATGATAATCTCACACTGTAGTTCATACAATGGGATTGTTTTTCTTCACTCTCATTTTCTCATCAAGAGTTCAATGGCAGAATGCTCTAGTAGGAGCCTGTTATTAAAACTTTATATTTGTATATGTATGTACAGACTTGTATATCTATGGATATATATACACACACTAAATATTATATTATTACTTAGTACATCCAGTTGAGTCTATAAATATTTTAAATCAAATAAATAATTTCTTTCTCACTAAGATACATTTTTTTCTCCCTCTTATTAGGAGTGCACGATGATTGTTTTTTCCTTTACAGTAAGAGGTAGTAAAACCAATAGACTTTATGACTCCCTTATTTCTTATGAAAACTTTTTTATTCTACATATAGCCCAATTCATATAAATGAATACCTATGGAGTAAAGTGTTACTTAGTGGCTATGAGTTTCAGACTGACCCCAAAATGACCAGTGGTTGAACAAAATCCTGCCTGATATGTGTAAGAGTGGTATAAGCTTTTCTCTCTTTAAGTGACTTCTATGTTAGTCACGGTTTAACAACTTGTGTGTTACTGATCCAGCTATGTGCCATGGTTGTATGTGTTATTTATATGAATCAATGAACTTCTTCAGTACCATAAAAATTAAATAATTTAAACAGGCATACATATATATGTATATAATTTTGGATAGATTGCCAAGGATACAGAACACCTCCAGATTTTATTGGTTCAAGTGATTTGCAAGTGCTTAGGGGCTCTGAAAATAGACTATTTGTGATTGGATGCACACATGAGGTTGATGCAGATGAAGAACAGTGTTGGGTAACATATTGGGAAGTCAGAATAGCTACACTTTAGAATGTTTCATTACTTCTAACTTCATCAATTTTATTCTAAATCTACTTTAGAAACAGTGCTTTCAAAGGGCAAGTCTGTTAAAAATATTTAAATATAGCCCGGTGCTATACAGTTCTCACTGATGGGTTCAAAATTCTGTGTGACCTTTGAATCACTTAAGGTCCAAACTATTCATTTTTATTGAGGAGAAAAAAAATGAAAAGCAGGAAAAATGGAAATTCTCTGTGGCTGAAAGAGGATTTCTATTCACTGTGGACCTTAAAGACTATTAGGAAAATTCTATTTGACTCATTCTGGTGAGTAAATCAAGCTGACCTACTCACCTGACTAAGAGAAGGAGGATTTTTTTTTGTTTTGAAAAGCAAACATTAGAAAAAGAAATATCATGTACAAACATATAAATGTATGTTCATTATCTCCCCTACCAAAAAGTTCTGAGTTAATCAGTTCACATTTCCCTGGGTGAACAAGTCATAATTTCTTCTTGCAGGTTTTCAACTGATAAAAGGCTGGCTGGATAAAAGGGAACAAAGAGTTTCCCTAAACAAGTATGTTTTGAAAATAAGTTCCTCAAAGGGCCATAACAGTAGTGTAGAAAACTGTCTACATATGCAAGCAGTGTTGATAATCCTAGAGATTATTTATTATAACGGTGGCGCAACTTGGAGAGGTTTGTAAATATATCAGGAATAAGACGGGCGTGAAGAAAGGAAACAGTGGTCATAGCTCTTGCTGAACAACAGCTAAAAAAGAATGACTGTGTTGAAAGTAGCTCTCAAGCTGGGAAACATCGTAGCTGCCGCACTAGGCAGTCCTGTAGCATTTTAAGATAAAGTACAGATCATTCTTAATACTTCAGGCATCTGATGTTTATGATGTGTCAACAGATTACTGTCAAGTCCCAGCGCAGCTTCATTGCCAGGTGTCTTGTAGTACCTAGGAAGAGAGTCTTCAGGGGAAATAAAAACCATAAGCTATATTAGTCCTGCTCTGTCTTTAGGTATACTAGTCCACACTTTACTTTGAGAAACTTCAGCTAGGAAATTTTAAGACTGAAAAAAGAAGCCTGTCGCTGCTGCAGTATAAGCAGAAGCAGCTTTCCTCACAGAAATTGCATTTATTCTCAGTGGTTTAAATTCCTATCTGAAAACAAAGGTATTAATTTTTTACTTATATATAATTGCTGCAAATGAAGAACTTAGAAGAAAATGAAAGAACTTCTCTCACTAGAACTTAGTATTTTGAATCGAAAGGATACTGGGATAGTTCTATATATTTGCAAGCTTGCAGGTTCGTACTTTACAATTGTTAAAAATTTTTGCTACATACTCTACCTAGGAGTGTATCTAAGGACACTAAATTGTCATCGGAACTACCTGGCTAAGATGGAATGCTTTACAAGGTTAGATGTCTTGCAAAATAATCCCTGTGAATTTTTTGCATTGTGTAAATACAGTCTGCAGTTAGTTTGATTATGTGTCACGTTGTTCTGTAGCTTTAGTTTTACTTATTCAATGAAGTCCATACTGGGACTGGCTGTGTAAGAATTTCAGGACAGGATCATTTCTATATTTTTGTGAAGCATTGTTTCGTTTTTTCATCAAGATACACTGCAAAGTAGTGTGACACAAAATACATATATTTTCAGACTAGATCTGGCAACATACTACTCACCACGTCACCCACCCTAGCTACTGAAATAGGCAGAGGAAGCAAAATTGGGCTCCTGTTTTGTGTTACAACTGCTCTGGTCTTGATCTTGACAGTATTGTTTACAGCTATATTATTTCAAAAGGATCGTTCCTGATACGAGATCTAAAGAACTTTCCAAGATGCAATGCTATAATATATAATAATAAACATGATAGAGAAAAAGACATTTTATGTGTCTGGAGTAGAATATTGATATCACAAGAAAGAAAATTATATTGCCAGAACAGTAATTCTTATTAACCTATAAATTAAGAATGATAAAGTCTTTCTGTAGCTTGCTGTTTCATAAAGTGTAAGAGTTGAAGTAAGTTAGTGCAACTAAAATAAAAGACATGAAGCACATCATGCAGGATTTACTGGATCACAGCTCTCAATGGCTCTTAAAGTTTTCTGAGCTTTCCTCATCATGGTGCTCACTGTCATTGCCTAATCTTATAAGGGAAAATCCAGACAAGTTTGTGATTATCACTGCAGTTTTGACAATCAGTCCTTTGAGGAGTTATCTTTTGACAATAGATTTGTTCAGGTTTCTGTTATCCTTACTCAAGTTGATGAAAAGGCCCATTCTTATACATATTTCAATCAATAGAATAATTTTGATTTCATCAATGATTTCAGTGGTTCAGGAGTAAATTGTGACTAAGAGCCAAACAAGGTGCAGCTTGGATTGGGCCCTTTATTTTTAGATTTCAGCCTTTTGTGATGTTTTCTTACAGCTTCATTACAAACAATTAAGGAAACTGGAATTTAGAAGATTTTTCAACTATGATGTGAACTGCAATATAATCAGGTGTGCAGCTGAAAGAAGAGATCAAATACTCCATAGAACATATTGCCGAACAAATAATTTCATGTTTTCATATATTTTTGAAAGCATGCATAATACAGCATTATTCTTAATATTCAGCAAATATTGTTACAAAGAAAATTCTCATTAGGTATATGTAAAATATTTGCAAATGTTTCTTAGTATTAAGAAAGCATACACACAACTTTAATTCTCTAATGAGGCAAAAAAATGTAATTAAAAAAATTATTTCTTTCCAAGTCACAACATTTGGCTATAGCCAGTTTGGATTTTATTTCCAAATGAAAAAATTTTTTCTTCTTCTTTTTCCCTCATGTTTCTCCTTCCTTTTCACTACCTTCCAGGAAACATTAACATACCGGGTAATATTTACATGCTTTGATTCTCTTTCTTTTGATGTTTCTGCAAAGGTTAAAATGCCTTGTTAAATTAGTTTTAGGTTTCATTATGCAAGACACTAACTCTACATATAGGAAGTGTATGTATATGGGTTGTTTTATGGCTGAAGAAAACATACAGGATGCATGGCCGAGATCCTGGAGTACCTCTTTCAGACTGAGGAGTGCCTGTATGTATAAAGAAAAGATACTTTGACACTAGTACTTTCCAACAGGAAAGAATTCTCTGTGAAAGGAACTTAAACAATGATTTGTTGACCGGTGCAGAAACACAGCTCCGTTTTTATCTTTAAAAGTATAGAAGCAATCCTTTGATGTCAAAAGGTCAGAGTAGAGCAGTTGGGACAAATTTTTGCAGCAGACAGCCTGAGAGCTTTATACTTTCAATTGTATCTCTACTTCCACTGTAAGAAGAGAAGTGGTGAAATTAATGCTAAAGGTTTCAAAAATGTAGGAAACAAGTAAAACTCTCAGGAGACTGTGTGCTCTTACCTGAATAGAAAAAAGGCAAAGGTACGAGGAAGAGAGTGGCAAAATCATTTGGGGGAAAAGTTCCTTGACTTTAAGTGTTTTGGTTTTTACAGGGACAATAAGGAGATTAACCAGTTGTTGCCACTTTTGCTGATATGTTGTCATGGAATGGAGTATTGTACAGCTTGCTACAAATTTTAGCTAGGGTGCATTCTAAGCCCTAGTAATGCATTTTTTTCATGGTATTTTTAGTGCAACCTTTGCTTTTCAGTCTGACGTAGCTATTTCTTTTTAACAGAAGATTCTGGATTAATTACTGTAAATCCTATGAGAAAAAAAAAAAGATAAATTATTAAGCCTTTTCAATAAAACACCCAGTATTAAGTACTACATTCAAGAACAAGAAATTCATATGGATGTCCCTGTTAATTAGGATATTAGGCAGTGCTTTAAATAACCTCCTTCAGCACTCATATATTTTCTAGCTAAATCCCAAAGGCTGCTCTTACAATTCCTGCTTATTAAGGTCACACGAGAAGCATCTCTTTCTTCCAAATTGCTTTCACTGGTTAATGTTGTTACCTGTACAGAAAAGACAGCCCAAGATCAGCTCATCTCAATTGTTTGAGGTGAGAAGATACGTTCTTTTTGGTCTGATGACATCTTCAAAATTGAAAGATCCCTCTACCTCTAAAGATATCGCTGCATAATTTTAAACGCTATTATGTTACTTGTACAGGAGAGCATAAGGATCAATTTGCTCACTTCTGTGCAGTAAGGGGATACCTCCTCTTCAGCCCTCCAGACAATAGTCTTATGCAGATGTATTTTCAATTTAGTACACTATAAGCAATATAGGCAAGTAAAATCCCTCAAGTGAATAGTATTTTATTTGAGCCTTGGACCTTTCTACTGGCTTTGTAATGCAAGTGTCAGATCAGATTCTCTGGTTCATAAAGCACTTTCAGCCATAATAGAAAAGTTTCTAATCTCGTACTGTTCCCTGCTAGCTGGTTGGATGCTGCAGTCTCCATGGCACACCAAAGGAGGAGGTCTAAAAGGGAAAAGTCTTGTTACAAGCTATAAATGCATAATTTCAGCTGCGTGGGTGGGACCTCTGATCAATGTATTATAAGTTCTTGCAGTGACAGACATGCAAAATTAGTTTCAGGCAGTATTTCAGACCATCTATTGATGTATGTGTGACATGCTTGTATTTGCCTGTACTAGTTCTAGTGACACTATGATTACTGGTATTTGCAGTCCTTGCCCTGGAACTCTTCCAGGCAGTTTTATTGTATTGAAATGGCTCTTACAGTTCATTGAGCATCCAGTATAACACTGCTGAATATGATTGGCGCGTTTGCATATATTTATTCAAAAAAAATCAGGCAGTTAAACTGCATAATTATGGGAAAACGAATCATAACAATAAAAGACCATTTAAGTTAACAAGCTTTGTGATCAAAGGATAAATACAGGTTGGATAAATGAGACTCTAGATGTAACTAATCTACATAAATAGGCTTTGGTCTGATTAGAAGAAAGGAATATGTTAAAATAATCTAACGGTATTAAAAGCATTTTAATTCGATACTTTTATAACATCTAGTTTGATTTCATCATATTTTTAACATTTCTGCTCAATACAAATAGCTGTTTTCAGCGATAAACTACTTTTATGTGTTTTATTTCTTAATTAACAATGTTTACCGTGCAAAGAAAGTCTAAACTAACACAAGTAAACAAAAGTAACATGGTAAGTTTTCATTCTTGTTTGAATAAGTCTTGTCAAAAACCTTAAACATTTTCTAACGTTTTAATTTTAAATTTTTGAATGTTGCAATGTTTTTTGATTGATTTTTAATTAAAGAAAAACATAAAAGGGAACATTTAAAGGACAATTTCTTGTTTACTGTCTTTATCAGCAGAGAGCAGCCTTTGTAGTGTTTGAAAGCTGGTGCATTAAAAATCAATTTCAAGTCTTCAAAGCTATAAACTCTTGCTTGCTTTGTAGATATATACTGTTTTTAAAATCATTGGAAGCACACTTGACAATTGAATTAAAAACAAAAGGTAAATAATGGCTTCATCAAAATCTGAAGGATTTTAATGTATTTTTAATAATAGCTGAAGGATTTTTTAAACAGAACAGACATATGAATCACAATTTGTAGCTTTTAAATGCATAATTTGTTCCTAAATACAGTTATATGTGTTCTTTTATTAATAGAATTTTGTTTTAAACTTCTTGTTGGTGGTATTCGCTTGTTTTTAATGGATGTCATGATTCAAACAGAGAACATGTCAGTCAGTTTCTTTACTTACTGTATTTCTGTCTTGTTCTTTGCTGATTGCTAAGCAACCACTTATGGTTAAGATTGTTTAGCTACAACTCAGTTAAAAAAAAAGTGAGCTGAAGTGGCTTAAATAAATTTCCATTAATTCTTAATGAAAACATTTAAATTCTATAAAATTTTAAAGGTGACAAAGAAAAGAACATTGTTTTAATAGCACACCTTGGATTTAGCACTTAGGCTTTGTTCCTATCAGTATCGAGGAAAAGATTCTTTTTCCACAAGTCTAGAAAGAGCAGGATCACATTCTGAATCAGTGCATATGTAATTTTGAGGTCTATAGAAACTGACTTATATATGTATAATTACATTAGTATAATGTCTTTCAAGGCATGATCCTTGAAACACTTATTCAGTGAATATTTTAATTTGTTTAACAATAGAATCATTGAATTATGGGAGTGGAGTTGCTGATATGCATAAACATGTGCAGAATTCTGCACGGAATCTTTGAGTCTGGCTTAGCTGAACTGCTCCCTGTTGCTTCTCTCCTTTGCTTTAAAAACATTTGCAAAGCTGAATAAGCTGTTCATTTCACTTAGCCTCCGACTGCATTCTCTAGTACTTTATTGAGATAGTCCCGATGTCTGGATATTTGATATTTTTGTTTTTTCGCTTAGGCTTGTGTAATTTGATATGCAGATTTGAAGATCATAAAAAGAATCTTGCTTTGATGATCATGAGCAAGATTATCCAGCCACAGCTGTAAAGTTCCAAGTGTGTGTTTTTTTTCTGATCTCTTCATCATTTTCGTGGATCAAATGAAAATAAGAATTTAGAGTTCTTGGGAAATGATGAATTTAACAGCCTTATAAAAATGGCAGCCATGAAACCTTAGGATCTACTTAAATGTCTAAACTATAAGTCAGGTAATATGACTATGTGTATGAATGCCTACACAGAGATAGACAGATATGAGAGCAGCTATCTAGCTGGATAAAAGGCATTATTAATGACCAGTGTGCATCTTTTATATATATAGTTTATGATCTGTACATAGCTGTGTAACAGTGTTTTGGAAGATGCTGTCAATCCGAACTTTTTGCTGCAACCTAGAAAGCATCAAATTTAGAGACAAATGCTGTTGTAATTTTTTTCCCCAGGCAAGAGTATAGGTAAGGAAGGACTTAATTTTCCACTTCATGGTGGAAGTTACACATCTTGCTTAAAACCGTGTATCCTGCTATCAGACCTTGAGATTGAGAATAATGATGAAAAGGAGGTATGACATGTGACACGTGAGAAAATCAGCACTCAGTAGTTTCCATCAACTGTGTTAGGTAATGAAAAGCACATGATAATTTGCATTTCGTAGCTCTGAGGCAAGGAACGTATCGGTAAGCTTTGTAGCCATTGGGTAAAAAAGAGGGAAACCGAGAACGTTTTATGTTATTTCTTTCAATTCATAGTCTTCATTTTTTCGAAATCTGTAAACATATTCTGTCCATTTAAATGATCTGTAGCTTCTTTTCCAGCCTAACAGGATATAGTAATGCAAGGGGCAGAAGTAACTGGATTCATTTATTATTTATTCATTGACCATATATGGTTTTTTCCTCAACAGTGTATGTCTCATTATCACAATAATGTTATGGTAATGAAATAATAATTCTCTCAAAAGTGAAAGAATTCTTTTTAAGTACTTTCCTGTGCTCATTTGTTTCAAATAGGCTTCAAGAATTTTGAAGAAAACTTGAATTTTCAGTTCATTCAAACTATATGTAGACCACAAACACTTCTTTCTTCCTCCCCTGATACTGGAAAAGGAACCTTAAGAATGAGTAGCTGCATTTTCAGATTTTGACCTGCTTGTTAGTCTACTTAAATGAAAGTAAAGCAAGAGAAAGCTGTTTCTGTTACGCACATTTAAGCTTCAGGAATCTTTAGATAAAGATAAAATATTTGCAGTCATACTGGTCTTGCTGGTACAAGTGAATGAAGAAATAGGCATACAAATTGAATATTAGTGGGAGGAGAAGGCTGTATAAAGGAAAATTTTTGTTCTGATTTAAATTTTGAGCAATAGGTTTTCTATAGTATTTTATAATAAAGACAATTACATAGTAATTTGGGTTAGAATGCATGCCCAGTTCCCCATCTCAAAACCCAATTTGTTACTACCTGTGGCTATTTCTATTAAAAAAGAAACATAATTACTATGAGTCTCAGCAGTCTAAAAGTAAATTTTTGCAATTACAATACCTCCCTTGGGCAGATGTGTGAAAATGGCAGATTAATTCCTGCCAGTATCTGTCTATTCCTTGCACATTCTTAAGATTGCTGGTAGCTTGTATTATCATTACATTGGTGTTGGGTATTATGATGTGGTTAAGGTTAAAGCATCAATCCTATTATAAATTTTTAGGAATAGGGATCTGTACCATTACCTTGGAAAATCTCTATGCTGAAGTTTGATACACAAAGTCCTAGAACTAAGATCCTACTTCTGTTTGCATGGAAAGCGAATGAATTTGCTCTTGATCTTAGTATATTTCATGAAAGGAATTTTGTATTTTATTATTTTTTTTGCCTGAGAAGACTTAAACAAATCCAACCAAGAAATTTACAGTAAGTTTAATAAAGTTCTTTGAAATGAAGACCAAATAGTAGTCCCTTTGTATAGTATGGCTTTTTTTTTTATTCCCAATGGCACAATGGTGTGTTGGTTTAGAAAGAAGTGCCAGTAAGTTAAAATGACCCTGAAATTACATTAATTAATAACTTTTCATGCAAATAATGTAATTCATCTCCTGATGAGCTTTTCTATCAGAAAATATGTTTTGAGAGCATTTGTGTGAAAGAACTGCATGCAGAGGCTCCACTCCTGGATATCACTTTCCGCAGCTAAGGACCTAACTCCATGTTGAATTCCAGTGAAGCTGGAAGTTGGTGTGGCTTCATATGGGCTCATTATACACCTGCAGGGAGCAGCATTAGTCTGTGTTACATGTTATCTGTTTTGAATATTCAGGAAGAGCAGTATGAACAATCTTAAGTTATTTTTTTCCCTTTTGCATGAATTTCTGTTTTGAAATTCTTATGCTGTTCCTGTCCTATTTTCATTTCTTTTCCCATTTTGAAAGAAGTTTTTCTCCAGACACTCTTCTGCTGAATGTTGGCTTGGGGATTTTTGTGATGTGGTCATTATTTAAAGAAGGTTACATTAACCATTTTCTTTGAAAGTCCATGACTGGCTAACTAACTAACTAAAAATATATGTGCATACTTCAGCTGCAGTTGCATGCATTCTCTTTCAAAAAAAGTGCTCACATGCTGGGTGAGAATCTTGCTAATTAGATATAGAAGCAAATCCATAATTTAATCATTGTATTCTAACTAGCCCCTCAGTCAAATATTAACATTCATGTTTAATCTCTCTGTCCCTCATGAAACTTGCAGCAGTGTCCTAGATGGTGACAAACCAACACTGGTTTAGAACAGGAAGTCTTTTCCTAATCCTGGAATCTTTGCAGAGAGCTACACTTTCGTGGATTTTCTTTATTTTAACAGCAAAATCTGAATTCAGAGTCTTAATATAACAAGCTGTAATGAGAGAGGTAACTTAAAATATTTTTCCCAGATTGTTAAGAATTTACAGGTCAAAGTCAGCTCTTAAACACCTACAAGTTTGCCTGTCGCATTCCCTACATAGGTGAATGTTCTGCTCTAGATGAGATGATCGTACTGAGAAAGATAAATAAACTTTTTGCTTGTTCTGAATCAACAGTCTTATGTGCCTACATGGTAGGTTAATACTGAAGCGACGGAGCTGTGAATGGTTATACGAAGCCCTGGGCCCGAAAGGCATTATTTTTTCTGTCCAAACCTACTTGACCATTGCTACACTATTCATACTGTATGCGATCAAACTTTCCGTGTTATGAGGTACCTCATCACAGGTGCACGACTGTTATGGCTTTAAAATATATTTAGGGACAGAGCCTCTTGCTACACTTGTGCAAGCCTAAATTATTTATCTTCTGTCACAAATAATAATTCACCTTATCACCATTTTACAGTTGAAAATCTCCTTGCACAGGCATATAAGGCTGTAAAGTTTGATGATCTACTATTCTGTCATAAATTCAGCCGTATTTTTTAGCATATTTAGTGATATGTCTCTCTAGTACTAAGAGGGAATAATTATGCCAAGGTATTTATGTGAAAGTAGGGCTTTGTATCCTGTTACAAAATGTTTATACAATACCTTTTTTGGGGGGTTTTAACCAAACATTGAAATGAAGAATTGCATGACCTAAATAAGAACTTAGAGAGAAAGTAATAATATAAGTTTTAACATCTACTATTTTCTTCCTAATTGCTAAAGAAATTAAGGGAATCATTGCTTTTCTGGAAGAGAATGAGGATAAGGTTACAACTTTAAAGGAAAAGAGATGATCTAGATTCACCTTCATCCTTCTGACTGTCACCTATGAAGACCGATTCAGTGTTCCTCTTTGTTTGTGCTTTCTGTGCAAGCAGTGCGGCTTCAGAACCAAGTCCTGCTTTATCGTTGTACCTAATTTTTGTAAGGAAGAAATATAGAAATGGAGTCCTGTGCCACATACGGTGTTTGCAGCCTAGCTCATCACCTTTCCCTGTTACTGCAGTTACAAATCTGTTTAAATGCTGTCCATAGCGAAGGCTATATGCTGGGATAGAGCAATATTATAATTTAGAGTTTCTTCTCATTTTCTGTCACTATTGTAATGTTTTTGCTGCTCCTTTGCAGCTTTCTTCAGAGTACAACATATGTATTTGTGGGAATGTAACACCATACAGAAAGGGCTGCTTATGCCATAATTGAAGTAAGCAGACTGATCCAAGGGTTATTGAAACCAATATGAAAATATCCATTGATCTCAGTGGATCTCAGGTCATGGCTTGTGGGAGTTTTATTGTTGCCTTTAGTGCAAGTATGGCTTGGACAGAAGAAAGTAAACATAGTAGATAGATGTTAAAACAAATTTAAACAGATTTAAAATATCCAGTGTCTCTGCTTCCTCTCGCTAAATATTATGAGTACAAAACAGTTTCTCAGTGTTAAAAGGCCATAATTTGATCCCTTTCTCCACTACATTGCACTGCAGTGTTTATGAGCTTTTATCTGTTCAGAAAACATTTGTTATATGTTGCTTTTAGAAACAGGAAAATAGCAGTGGTAAGAGTCAGACAAATTCTACAACACTTACTGGCTTCAATGAGAATTCCTGCTGAGTAAGAGGTTTCAGATATGTCTCAAAATTAAAAATAAAATCCCAGAAGCTCACAAATGCACTGTAGAATCTGTGTGCATGAAAGAAAGATAGAAAATATAAGATTGTTTTTATATGAAAAAAAAGGTTCTAAACTCAATGAGAGAATAGTAATTTTGTAATCACGACAAATACTTTGATAATTCTCTTAAATTTCAAGTCACCGTTTTTTAAACTTTTCCTCTAATGTTTAATTTCTTAGTTTCTAGACTTCATATTTAACACATAGATTGGAATGAAAAATCAAAACCCCCACCACTATCAAAGATACACTCCTAAATGTATTGTTATTTTGTGATCATGGTGTTATTCTTAGAATAAGCTGGATATTATGATAAGTGCAGATTACATTTTAGTTAGCTAACTGTAGTTGTCTTTTATGCAGTAAGCATAATATCTTTTACGAGTCCTAAAGTAGACTCAACATGGTGGGAGCCATAGATAAAAGGGGCATTAAAGCGTTTCAAATTCAATCATTAGGTTTCATTGCACCCATCTGCTACCAGAAAATATAACTGGCAACTTGATTCATTGACCTTTAACTGCCATTTTTGACCATGTTTTCTTTTTTAAAATCCATATTTTCAAGTTTGACCTATAAAGTTAATTTTTTAAAAGAATACCCAGTACATTTAAAGCAATTACTTTACTTTTTTAAGCAAAAGATTTTTTTTTACATAATCACGTTTAATGGTCCGTTGTATATTCTGCTAATCCAGCCAAAGTAGTTATTTGATACTGAATGTGTTTAAAAGCAACGAATGTTCAGTTTTGTTAAGGTTTCTATTAAATAGAAAGCTTGACGAACTTCCACTGTTTTGTTGGTTTTTTTTATGCATGAACTACTACCTCTTATTAATGATTTCCGGGGGTTTCTGTTACACTGAAATTATACTTACAAGCTTCAGTTCCACCAAGATTATACAGCGCAATGCAAGGGCTAAATAATTTTTGGAATTGTGGAGTGCTTCATACACTGTTCCTAAAATATGTTTTAGCTCTTTCCTTTTATTTAACCGAGCAGATATTATCTTGTGCAGGTGGGGTGGAGGGTATACCTCTCTTAGCAGTTTTGTATGTGTGACACAGAAGCAGACTGTCTTACAAAACAACAGTGTTACTTAGAGCAAGCAGGAAACATAACGTGATAAATTAGGATGATTTAGTTTTTACTCATCAATTGTAAACAATTATGCTATGCAGTCATCTGAAGTTTATATAATGGAAAAAAGTGATTACACGAGTTTCTTTACACAACAGGATAAAATTCCTGAAATATTTGTATAATATAGAGACAGATGTATGTAACCTAACCTTATAATCCCATTTCACAGCTTTCCCAAATACTGGGGAGCTCGATAAATAGGAAGCCGATTATATTGGCAGTATAAATCCATTAATAGGATTTGGATTTTTCTTATTGACAAGCCAGTACTGTTAATATGATCCAGTATATTAAATTGACAGGAAAACTGGAGTAATAGAATGTATCTGCAGCCTAATTGACAGGGAAGCTCTTTCAGAAGATTCTTAATGTGGTTTTTATTGACAGAGTAGCTTCAGTAAGTACATATCATTGCTGAACAGTGTAAATATATTGGATGCAACTGTGCTAGGAGATCCAGGTGAAGTAGTTATTGTTCTATTTTCCTGTACTTCTATCTTTACTTTGATATAAGTCGTATCAAGCTCTCTCATAAGATTTTCACAAATGCCTCTTAATGCTCCAGTCTAACTACGCTGCTCACAAACATTTGACAAGTTGTGAATTATTTTAAGTGTGTTCACCATTTTTACATGAGTAGAAGCAATACAGAGCAATGCAATAATGTGTCATGAATTTAATTATGTTTGTTTATTGACACTGTGATAGCAGAAGCAGAGCTATTGTACTTTCAGCTCATGTTCTTTATGCAGTGTGACGTTTGGCACCTCTTCCTATGTTCTGATCTTGCATCTTCTCCAAAAAGTAGTTCATGCTAAGAGCTCATATTACAATTACTTATTCCTAGTCCCACTTGACAGCTTTGCACATGCTTTTCCCAAACTATGCTAATTTCAGTTGAGGCTTAAATTTCATATTTCTCCAGTGTAAAATAACATGAGACTCAGAAACCTGAAACCACTGTGAAACAAACAGCAATTTGAGTTTGGTCTGGGAAATCTTGGTTCACTTCTCAGTAGAAGAAAGTTTTGGGTTCAACTTCCATGCTTTCTTCCTAGTCCCACCTTCCTTAGAGAGAGCAGCCTGCATTTAAATACATATTCTGCAACTGCTTTGACAGAGGAGCTGAAGGCTTTTGTTAAGCTGACTTCCCTGCTGACAGAGAGGAAAACTTGTTCCTGAAAAGATTCAATATTTTATTTCATATAAAAATCTGATCAGGGTCTGATCTCATCCCATCTTTTGAGTGTCTTTCAAATCTGTTTGGTTTTGGTTTTTTAACTAGGGTCAATTAAGAATGTGTTTCTTTGTATGCACCAACCTTTTAAGCTTCTTCAGCCTTTATGCTTGGTGCAACCATCAATGAGGAAGCTTGACTAGATCTTATGACTTCTAAAGGAAAGGACAGTAGTCTCTGCCCCGGAGTTTCACTTTTGAGAAGTCGCCCTGAATTTGACTGAATAGATCAGGACCTCTTTCTCTCACAGTTTTGCTTTTCTCATTCGGAAGAAAGAGAAAACAAAAGCTATCAACACTCTTCAATAAAGAGTACAGCAGCCTAGTGAACGACACTGCCTTGCGCATCGAACTGTTTTTGTCGCCCTATGTTTTTAATGTGCTTTTGAAGAATGTTGCATATGTCGGAAATTCACATAAACACACTGTAGGTTTTTTAACACCAACATACACATTTTGCAGCAAGTGTGAAACTTCGCGAGTGTGTACGTGTCATATAAATAATGTCTCTAAAACATTTTCAAAAGAATGAGAG
Organism: Neomorphus geoffroyi; assembly: GCA_033558235.1. Classification (NCBI taxonomy): domain Eukaryota; kingdom Metazoa; phylum Chordata; class Aves; order Cuculiformes; family Neomorphidae; genus Neomorphus; species Neomorphus geoffroyi. The sequence goes on from JAUMJM010000005.1 coordinate 1,852,138, forward strand.
TGGAGAGCACATATTAGGACAAGATTTGTTGAAACAGCCTATTTAATTTTATCCTTCTAAAAGGTAGAATAACTTCTTAGAAGTTTATGTCTTCTTAGAAGTTTCTTTTTTAATAAATCTCACTGATAGTCTTATAAGGAGTCTTTGTGAAAAATTGTACTATGTTGAACCCAAACTGTTCCTAATAAAATGAATACGATTGTCTGCTCTTTCAAAACTAGATTTGGCAGAATACAATTCTCTTCTCTTCAAAAGTGATTGCCATTATACAAGATCTTTGTTTCATAGGGGAAGGGTGAATACTAGGAATTAAGCTTTTCAAGAAAAGACACAGAAGATGTTGAGTTAGATATTAAGTGGCAGTCTGATAAAAGGGATAGATGTTTCATTTCATTTTTGCATTTAATGTTTAATTAAAAAGAACTTAGAGTCAGCAGAGACATTTTCCTTTATTGTAGTTCCAGGTGTGAACACCTACATAAAATGGAGTTGCATTGAATCATTTCTGAAAATGTGATACATGTTCTTGTAATTCTGAGAAAAAATTATGAATATTCTAGTAGTCTAATATTCATAAATCTGATTAATGTCTGTCTTTTTTTTTACATTTTAAAATACATTTTTCCTAATATGACAATTATTTCTAGGCATAATTTGTCAAGAATATTTAAGTATTGCACTTCTCCCTCTCGCTGCCTCTTTCTCACTCTCACTTTCTCTGTCTTTTTCTTTGTAGTCACGTAGATTTTGAGACTTTTTTTTAGGAAAGAGGCCTGTCAAATTGAAAACTTTTATTTTTCTCTGATTTTATGCAAACAGTATGGCGTATACCAAAGATTGCGGGAAATCTTCATAATTGTAACAAAGATATTGATTCAAATGGAAAAAGAAAGGAGAATATAACAAAGGAGAACATCTAAGTCTAATGGACAACCCTCTTCTTATAGGAAAGTACAAGCCTTGTGAAATCTTCTACCATTACGTTCCTGAACAAGCTCTGAAATGTGATTGATTAATATGGGGCTGTAATTTTAATCCTCACTTTTTTAATAGAAACATAAACGTGTACAGTGCTACAGTGGTACTCCTATTTAGTTATAAAAATATCAAAACATTTCAACAGAAGTAAACACATATACCCTGCTAACAAACATTTATGAAAACAACAAAAAAAACCAACCAACCAACAAGAAAAAAAAACAAACACGAAAATAACCCAAGACTAGTTTAGCCTATTCATAATTCATTCCACACTTTACCTAGGCTTGTTCAAACTCTTCCCAGTGACGAAGGTTTCATATTATTTTTTTTTAACTATGTGATTATTTCAGGTTAATAGATCCTTTGAGGAATTTGCTTCTTATACTGTGGTTACGGTCATATTTTTCATTTTCCTTTTGAAAATCATAGCCCTTCTAGAATTAATTAGTGGAACTTTGACAGTTGAGTTTCAAATTTCTGAATGTTTTTATTTTGAATTTATGAAATTCAGTATTCCAAATTAGAAACAATAGTAGTTTATCTTGGCCTTTGTGTAGTCTTAATATGCAAGCTTGAACATGTATAATAGGATGAATGGGTTTATAGACAGTTGATAGCACATCTTCTACATGTCTTTTATGCAAACACTGGCCAGTAAATGATTCTTAAAGTCACACTATTAGACTGTAGCAATTATATTCTCACATCTGAAACTCCCTATCAATAAAAGTGTGTTTTTCACAAGTTTAGTTTTCCTGTTCTTTACTTTCCTTCTCCTCAACTCCTTGGAGAAAAAGGTAACATAATCAAACTGTAAGACGTTTTCTGAAAGGTAGTAACCCTCTTTTTTAAGATTTATCAGCCTTTGAAAAGTTTATATGCATTCTAATCTCTTTCAAAATGGCATTTTTAATGAGTTTTATCCTTCTGAGAAAGCTGTATCAACTGTATGTACAAAAATCCTCAGGAATTTTTCTGCAACAAATAAGTAATGGCAGTGTTCCTAAAATTTCAAATTTACTCTTGGGCAGATTAGTGGGAAGAAAGTATTTTTTAAGGGACGATTGCAGCAAATGTGAAAAAATGTATCTATTGAATAGTATAAGACCATACTCTCTTTGGAAATGAACTGGTTCCACTAATCTGTGAAAATGAGCCATAAAACAAGTATCTCTTCTCTAGCAGAGCCATGGACATTTAGACTGGCATCGCTGACTTTTTAGTTCTCTCGTATTTAATCAGAGCAATTGAAAGTCCTGCTTTTGCTTTAGTTTTAGAGCCCATTTTTTCCAGTATGTTTTTGCATTGATGAAGAACTTGTGTCTTGGTAGTTGGTGGCCTAATTGATACTCCAGCCTTCAACCTTGAATCACAGAGACAGAAAACAAGTCTTTACTATTTAAGACTGGTGACTTTTAGAGATGGATTTTTTCTGGGGATTTTCTTAGGCGAAGATGTCATTGGAGTTCTTTTTGTTTGTTCTTCAGGAGGTTAATGGTTCTGATTTGAGTAGTTTCTGGTTATTTATGGGGAGATTGTAATTCCATGCAATTCACTTCTGATACAGTCCAACTTTCTTAGCTTTAGCTGTTACACTGAACATCGAACTGGTCATCTAGGTTTCCGTATAGTTACTGGTGAAAGTAATTTCCAGGAGCAGTAGGTACCTGAAGTTGGATGCCCAAAATGCGATGAATTATCTTGTATGTCTGTAATGCTTATACAGGGATCTTAACTGATTAGCTTAGAGCAGGTGACTAGATTTTAGACGATTATCTGCAAGGGAACTGCAACTTACCTTAAAACTAGAGGCAAACAGAGAGCCATGGTGGTTCTGTTTTCCTAGAAAGGGCTGGACACCCAGAGAAGAAAAAGAAGCTTATTCGCTGTTGATAGATTTTTAAACTAGCACTCATTTCTTAGAGCTACAGCTATGCAGTGTAAAAAGATATGATTAATGTATGAGCTGAAATGTGTAATATCACTTCCATAGATGTTAAATTGTAAAAATTTTAAGTATATGACCTCTCACTTCAACTGGGATTAAAAAAATAACCTCCAAAAAAGTCTTTAAGGGAGTTAGATATTCATATCTCTCTGTAATCCATTGTGAAGCAGATATGTACCTTTCTTGGATTCATTTAAGCTCCCTAACCTTAAAAGTAAATGTTTATTATCCAAATTTTTGTATAGATATTACCATACATGAAGCATACATGAAGTTCTGTCTTTGCTGCCTGTATCTTAGAGTGTTCTGCTACAGCTAAACACAATCATCATATTTTCGTAGTTCATAGGAGATGGTCTAATGCTTTTAGAGCAGAAGAATTCAACTCTGAACTCTGTGCCACGTACGGTTATCAAGTATTTACATTTATTCAGCAATGAACTTACTATGACATGGCACCCAACTTTTGTATTCCTGCAAAATAGAGTATCAAGGAAATTGTTCAAATTCTTATTGAGTTAAAGGTCATTAATGATTATCTTAAATACAGAATTCCTCATGAACTACTCCCATTTTAAGGATAGCAGCTAAGGTGTGGTTATAACTTCTATTTAAAAATTTATATCTTGGCCAATCCATGATTTATGAAATGCTTTTTTTTGCTATGAAAAATCAGAAACAAAAAGTATGACCAATTCTTACTGTGGTCCAGCTTAAAGATAACTTTTTAAAACCACCTTTTAGCAGGTGCTATAGTTAATTCCAGGGCAAAAGTTCGACTTTTCTAATGGCAGAAAACTGATGAAAAGGCAGTTTATAGCAAGTATTTTGCGTGTTGACCTGAAAAATGGCAATGTCGATTGTAGTAACATCTGTGGAGGAGGCAGATTTATTATTTAAGTAAAAACATAAGGTCAGTTTTCCTGGGCATCTATAGTTGAGATATTAGACGCAGAAATAGACATGAATTCTGCAGTTGCAAAGATTTATTCGATTTGAGAAGTACTGGGCTCTGTGAGTGTCCTAATGATTGTAAGTGTGTATATATGAGGTAGATTTGCTGCACACAAGAGAGATACCATCTTACAATTCGTGACAAGAAAAGAATAAATGGAAGAATTAAGGCTGCTCCTAAAATATTATGTGCCACTTTTAAGAGATTACATATAAGAATGCCAAAATATTTATCTTTTCTTCTCAATTTCTTCTTTCTTTTTTTTCTTTTTTGAGTTTTCAGTGTTTGTTTTTATAATTGCATATATTAAAACCAGGATCTTGTCTGCTTTTAAGCCCAAAGCACTGAACTTCCCCATTATTGAAGTGATCATATTTTAAAAAGTTTGGATACCTGTAGCTGAAATAATCAGCTTCCGAAACACTGACTTTGAAAAACTTTAACACAGTTAAAGCTGAATTTGATGTCCCAGGTCTTCAAAATTCTTCTTTTGTAATGTAGCATATGGTTTAATGTCTTAGGCAGTATTTAAGAATTTTTATGAGCCCATTTTTAATAATGCTGCTGAAGAACAAGTCTTGAGGTGAATATGAACACCCAGATTTCCAAATTAAGTGCAATTTTCTTATGATAAAAAGTTATATAGAACTATAAGAATAGTTATATTATGCTGTATTTTGAAAGCAGAGGAGTAAAACCTGATTGTGTTGTACAATTTTTCATAAAAGAAAATTCCCTAATAAAACATCAGATTATTTTTGTAATGACATTTAGAATGTTATGTACTTCATAGCTACAAAACATGAACAAAATGTGTGTTTTTGAACCAAAGGGTTTAACTAGAAACAAGAAGAAAGCACAGTGTAAACTGTCTTCATACACACTGAATAGAAGATAGTTATCTTCCATCCCTTCCTTAAATCACACAAGCTATCCATGGTATATAAGCACATTTATTTCACATGTACCTTGAAAGTGGCAGGTGGCTAACCATTTTCTGCTGCAAACAGCAGTGACTGTTAAATTTCAGATTTATTTCATGCATCTTTTCCAAGCTTCAATACTCCAATAATACAAGAATTAAAAATATTTCTAATTATCACTTACCTATGAAAACAAAAGAAGGCTAAAAAAATGGAGTAGAGCGTGTCGGAGAAAATCAGCTATCTAGGAGACCAGTCATTTGTGTAAACACCTGTTGTGCAACACTAAACATTACCTTGGACCTTCTGCTCCATTAATTGAGTGTTGCTCGTGTTACCAATACTGATATGCTAGATACTGTTACAAAACTCCTCTCTGCTGTGAAGCAGAGTGGTGCGATATGAAATGATGCAGAAAACAGTAGAAGCTCTGTCGCTAGGTCAGCTGCAAGAAGTGACGTGTGTGAATATACAGTATATGGAGTTTTGTGAAAGATGCAGTCTCTCTTTCTCCCAAAGAACTTCAGCTGATGACACAAGGGGAATTCAGTTCCCTTTGGCAGGACTCCATGTTGGTCTGGATGCTGTGACAACTTCTGCCTCTACAGTTACTTAGCTCATGCTGCTAAAAATATACTCATGACAGTCTTAATGAAAGTATCTTCTTTTAAAAGCTACTTGTCTACAACAATCATTTAATGTTCTTGCTTGCATGTATGGTTCTCATTATTCTGATATAGCTATTAATACTGATGAAAATTAAAGAGAGAAAAATCCAAATATTTTCATACTTGCACTTTTCCAGTAGCATTTAATAACCCCCAGCTAATCAGCTGTAACTTTTCTTGATTTTTCTTTGCTTATTTTTTCAATTTAAGAGTAATGAGCAATATATGAAATTATTACAACAGTAAGGGCTTCAGAATCCCAGTAGATGATGTAACTATGATTAAAAATTAGTATTATTTAATAATCCACTTTTCTAATATGCAAAAGTAATTTTTTCTCTCATTTTCAATGACCATCAGTCTTAATAGCTAACTAATGAAAAAACGTAAATAGTGTCATCTGTCAGGTTACTAACAGAGAATGTCACTTATTGGAGCCTCATTGTTTACTTTAGCAGGTAATTTATGGACTGGAATCATTTAATTGTTCTGAACACATAATTACATGCCAGCATTTTCCAATTTAATTAAAATGTACAAATCTGAAGATTAAGGGAATTTTTGAATTATTAATCATTTCTCCTCTAGGAAATCTTGTTGCTCTGCAGGAGATTTGTCCAGTGTACAACTATACGTATTTTTTTCCTTCTCTTTCACAGACAGACAATTTTCCCGCAGAGCCCAATTACATGGGCAGCAGGCAGCAGTTTGTTCAAAGGTAAGGCCTATTAAATAACTTTCTCAGCTTCCCCATTTGCATTCTTGTCAAAATTGCGTTGCCAGAGAGTACAATTCAACTTAGAACAAGTAAATACAACACTCTCTCTCTTTTCTTTTCTTCTTTTTTTTTTTTTTTTTTTTTTTTTTAAATATGTATTTCAGTAGCTCCACGTTCAAGGATCCAGAAAGAGCCAGCTTGAGGGACAGCGGGCATGGGGACAGTGATCAGGCTGACAGTGACCAAGACACTAACAAAGGCTCCTGCTGTGACATGTCTGTTAGGGAGGCACTCAAGATGAAAACTACTTCAACTAAAAGCCAGCCAATTGAACCAGGTGAGTGAAGCCTCCGATGCTTACAAAAGCAGAACATTTAAGCCGTCATTACAAACCTATTAGTACTGCAATGTGGTTTATCAAGGTGGAATAGCCCACTGATAATACTAGCAGAGAAAACAGTAAATCTTGTAGCTAGCCCAGAGCAAAGAACGCTCATCATCTTTCAGAATGAACACGAAATGAACCCACAAGTATCCAATGTAGATTAAAGAAAAAAAAATAAAAAAAATAGTACTTTTCCAAAATGATTAGAATATACATCATCTCCGCTGGGATTGCCTGTGATGTATTTTATACAGTCCTTCTGCCAGAACGTCATTTGGAAATCCAAACTAGGCATGACTGCAACACATAAAAGAATGCCAGTCATTTACATTCTTCACGTAGTTTGGAAAAAAAAGGAAACGAAAAGAGGCTTAGGATATCAGACAAGAATAAAAATTGATCAGAAGATGTTTTCATTTCATGGATGTATTTTCCTATTTGTAATGTGGATTTCACAATTAATAGTTAGTGTGAGAAGTGTCAAATAATAACATAATCTGATTTTCAGTGTAATTGCATTCCCATCCTGTGAAGGTACCAAAGATGAGTGTCTGTGAAATAGCTAAAATGACTTACATCAGGATAGTGACAGCGTTTTCTGCAAGCATTCATCTTGACAAACAAGCATGTTTATTTCCTCAAGCTCTATGTCCAATTCAGTATTTTCCAGATATGTTTTATATAATCATGAGGTCTTTTATTTCAAAGCAGACACTACCTTTTTTAAAGCTTTAGATAGATGGAGTACTCCAGCATTCTGTGTGTTTGTGTTTTGCTTCTAGGTTGTAAACCATCAGGAAGTGCACCCGTGAATTATTTTTAAATAAATGTTTTCTATTATTTTAGTTTGTTGTAGGGAAGATGATTCAGTATTAAAGGCGGTTAAAAGATTATTAAATAAGTCAGTCTTAATAAGAAGATGTATTTATAATTAAGGAGTTTTTAATAGTGGTTGGTTAATTGTAACCAGGTTTTTTGCCTCTTAGCCTAGTCTGGGCTGTAGTACAGTCATCAGAAAATACATGTTCACCTTCGTTTTTCTGATTATGTTGAGATGGCAATATAATGTTGCTATGTAAAATATTTAGAATGCTGCAGTATAATATGTTCTGTATGTATTTGAAAATTGACCTCATATATGACCTTATTTTCCAGTAATAAATACCAGAAAGATTATTTTTTCCTGACCTTTCGACACAGCAACTCTCTGCTTATAATTGGACATTGATCTGTATAAAGATGTAGTACTGAACTTTTTTTTTCAAGAAGCTGTTTGAGTGTGTTTAATTTTTCTCAGTTTTATGTAAGAAAAGAGCAAAGTCTCTGGATTTCTATCTATCATGTATAGCCAGGAAGGATTTTTTAAAAATTTAAAGTTTCGCTATTTACTACTTAAATTAAAATGTATGTTTTTTAGAAAAGGTCTATATAACAGAGTTCATAATGTTACAGTTTCTTCAACAGTAGTAAGACCAATACTAGTCAAAATATAACAAAATCTAGTAAGCAGATCAACACAACTGTTCCTGTTGCCTATTTCCATTATAATGCAAAGAGTTATATGCAGATTTGCACTTGTCATTTTATCTAGATGAGGCGTCCTAGTAGTCAGGAAACAACTTATTCCAGGGGCTCATATGAATTCTTCACATTCTTATTAAACATATATTGAACTGTGAAAGTTAAGTATTGTCAGTCACTGAAGTGCGGCAGCAGGTGTTTGTGCAAATTTTCTTACTTAGAAAAAAAAATCAACAACGAGGATAGGAGAGGTGACCCACTTTATTTTTATTTATTTTATTTTTTTTTTACTTTTTTCCTTGAAATGTAATTACAAATGGTAATAATGTCCATGCTGTAATAAAATCATTGGCTTATTATGAAAACCAAACTCTAGCGAGTACCTTAAGGGGTTCCAGACCATTGCAGTAACAAATGTGCTACAATGTGGTGTTTCCAATGAAAGCAACAACTGTTTGTCATTGAGCTTATTCTGACTGGGTCTTCTAGCCCAAAGTAACTTTTCTCTTTTGAAAGAAAAAAAAAATTCTTTCTCTTGTCATAAACCAGGTTGAAGGAGGGTGAGAAATATGATACGTGTGATTAGGGTAGAAAAAGGATTGCATTTTCCTTAGAGAAAAATTGTTTTCTGGGAAAAGGAGATGGACAGCTGGCTAGAAACAATTTTCTAAGGCAGTCCCTGAAACAATGTCTAAAGTTGTGGTTCTGCTATCACTCTGTATTGTGCTCAGGGATGAAAATTCAGTCTGTAGTAAAGTTTCAGGCTTGAATATTGTTGTTGAAAGACCTAAAATAGTTTATCTTCTGCTGTTAGAATAATACTAATTATTGAATCTTCTGGCTTTTTTTGAGAAATGATCACAACTAACTGTGAATTCAGGATCTTGGCTTGAGAATGCTAATTTAAAAGTGAGATAAGCTTGAGTTTGATGTTCTCTGAATGTAATTCCAGGTCCAATTCTACCTGTTGCAGTAATAAGAATGCTAGCAATACCAGTAGTTTAACTACAGTTTTGAATAAATCTTACCTAGACAGCTTGAAAATGAAATGGTTATACTGAGATAAAAATTATGTCAATGGCACTACAGTAACTGAGCTTCTATCAGTAGGAAACGTTAGAATGTTAGAAAAATAATTTTTGTAGGCAAGACACCTTCTGATTTCAGCATACATTGAGAGGCAATCAAGGCTACTTTATGATTTACGTTAAAATAGTGAAAAGTCAACAGTAAAACGAGACTAAGTTTGCTATTAAAATATTTTATTTCAAGGAAAATATCTGCAGGTAGAAATTTTTGTCTGGTGATGATTGTAAACGTTCACACCAGTGGGAAAGATGATGCAAATTAGGTATAATTATGAAATGTTTATGAAAGCTCATCACTTGGCCCTAATGGAAAGAAAGAGGGAAAAAACCCAACCCAATAAAAACTATCAGGACAGTAAGTCTTGTGTTAAAATAAGCATGTCCCATTTTAGTTATCTCAACCATATATCTTCTTGCTGTGCTTTCCAAGCCACTTTCTGCATGAAAGTATCTGTCTCTTAAGCTTACTTATGCTATCCAAATCTGCTACCTGACTTACTAGCTTGTTCCGTATGCCTCTCACTCTTTCAGTAGAATGGTTTTAGATAGATTTGGTTTGTTTACCTCTCAGTTTTCACTTCTTTTACTGAGACTTTAAACCCCATCACTGGTTTGGACAGTTTGAGATCACCTTCCTTAGAAGTCTCGCAAGAATTAATAATTTTGAATACATCTATCAAGTTGCCTGTTTATTCCACCTGAATAAGCACATAATATTCACATTTTATATTTAAATAACAGAATAATCCTTTTTTTTAATGGTTTAAGTATAACAGCAATAATCTGTATTTCTTGAAAAATATCCAAACCTGAAAATGATACTGCAAACCATAAATTATATCTATAAGGAAGCACTAGAACAGCAAGATGTCCATTTTATACTTTTCTTAGTGAATCAGTGATATGTTTACATTATAATCAGTAAAAATATACAGAGTTATGGACTTTTTTGCAGTTATTCATAAATCATAATTTTTGTTATATTTTCCCTCCCCACTACTGGGACTTATTTCTTTAACATATATGTACATTTTCACGGCATTGTCAAAAATATCAGAAGGATGACATATCCAAATTCAGTAGGTTTGTTGTTGAGCTTTTGCTTTATCCCTCTGCATTGCATCTTTCATTCAACACGTTTGCTTGCCATTTGCACCTGCATCCCATAGAGGGGACATTTCTGCATCTGCTGTTGCCTCCCTAACAGTAGCAAGCATCCTGAGAATAAACGAAAAGCAGAGGCGCTTCATTGGAGCCAGGATGAAAGAAAATTGTTTAGTATTGTTGTCTTGAGACTCATCTAGGACCTGTATCGCTCATCAGGCTTCCTTGCAGAGCAGCATCATTTTAATCTAAGATATAGGTGGCTAGTAAAAAAGAATTGGAGTGTATACAGGAATAAGGAAAAAAAGAGATATTAAGTATACATTAAAATACAATATTTCTTTCTTCATCATCACAACAAAAGTACCTCTACATCACAACTGATCCAGTCCTGCATGCAACAGTGTTAGGAATAAAAAACTATACAAGTTCTATAGAATCTCTGTGAATAATGTTAACTTTTGCATTTGTCCACTGAATATATTCACAGAATGAGTCCATAGCAACTTTTAAATTTTATATTCTCAATTTCTAAATAAGAATGATCCCTGAAATCAAGTAGCCTGCAGTATCCACCCACGGTAGAGGAGAAATTATCAGAACTTCTATCAAGATTTTTTTTTCTGAACTATCCATTGATTTTCTTGCCATAATCTTGCTGGAGACTGTAAGATAATTAAAATCCATTCTGTTTAACTGAGTGAAAATCAGTCTAGACTGAGAAGTGCAGAAAGTTCATCAAACAAATTTCTGCTGTCTGACATCATCACCAATGCTTTCCATGCCATTGGGGATGATGGGTCCTTTTATGAGTACATCAGGTTAGTGAGATAATGGAAAAAGAAGATCATGGAGAAATATTTCTTTCAAAAGTTCTCAGCTTTATGATGGCCTCTGCCAGAAACTGATAGAGGCTGGGAGGACCCTAAGACTTCACACAATCTATGAAATATTTTGTTCAACATTGCTTCCTCCCCTAGGTTTTTTGTCCTGGGCAAAACATCTCCTCTTACATTTTCTCTGTGTCCACAATGTGCATAACTTGTCAGATTACAGTACTTGTTATGATGCCACTTAAGAGTCTTTATATCCAGGGCTATCACCCCATAACATGGCCAGGTAAGACACTAACTTGTTATTGTTTGTCAGGACTTGCATGCAATACCCATTCTTCACTTTCATCTCATTAATTGTTGTTCAGGCAAGGTATGAGAGCAACTTCATCGACAAATTTTTTCCTTTCCTTAGTAGGATTTATTAGTGTTTTTTTCTGGAACTGTAATATCTGAAAATTATTAGGTGAAACTCTCACAAAATGAAATATTTTTTTTCCCTTTCATTTGTTCTTTTCCAGATATTTTTCTCTCTTTTTTTTTTGGTTTTATGGAGCACATGTGTGATCCTAGATGAAGACTAGCATAGGATAAAGCCTAATTGAGCTGTTCTGTAACTGCTTCTGACTGACCAAATTTGTTAGCAGGGCCCTGGAGAAATTTGATTTTGGCCTCATTCTAATAATGTTGGTTTTAATTTTAGTCCGAAAAAAATTGTAGAATTGCAGACTTTTATGAGGAATAAGGCCATATTTATATTTGTTCGATGTCAGCTCCAGTGTGCTTAACAAATTCTTTATGATATTTAAGCTATGCCAGCATTTCCTTCCTACTTTTCTGCTTTGAGTACACTGTTCAATGAAGCAGTATTCCTGAATTTAAGAGAATTATCAGCATTATTATCACGTCATCCTTCTTATGAATTCCTTGGTGAATTAGAATATTGAAACTCGTATTGGTATTAGACTTTTAAACTAATACATTTCACTTCTAGTCAGAGAACTGAACTCAAAAGTTTCAAATGTTCTAATTGTCTTGATCTCAAACACTCATTTAAAGGTTATTTAGGTAACACCTTCGCAAGACTTCCTTACCTAGACTGGGCTAGGATATGCAAATATTCTGTAATACCTTTTCCAAGGGATCAGAATAATATCTTCCCCTTGAATCTGAGTTAATGAATTAGATAGAGGAATACAAGTTAGTGGTCTTTGCTTTGATGGTTGTCGTAGTATTTCCCATGTAATTTATGACATATCTGTTGCTGTAATATATACTGAGCAAATTATAGAATGGATCTGGGCAAAATAAAAATCAAAACTTTTCTATCTACCAACTTTTATATACTCAGATTATTAAAGATTTGTTTTCCTCTATTGTGGTTATGTTGAATCTCTATCTGGTTTTAAGTCGTGTTTTTAGACCACCTACTAGTCTACCAGTCAATTTAGGTTAATTTTTAAAGTTTTAGTTATTTGAATGATGACTCTAGATTCATGAGTGTCACTGTGTGATGTAAGCTGACTGATTAGCAAGTGTGCTTTGAAACAAGAGTCCAGTTTGGTTGGTGTGAGCGTTCCCAGGCAAAGTTTCCCTCTGTAGCGGGCTCTTCTCCTAAGTACATGAGCAGCTCTGGATTTCAGGCGAGGCTATCCAGGTGAGGAAAAAGAAATTTGAGGAAGCAGATGTTTGTCCTAAAAGAAGTTAGAAAAGGAAGTGAAGTGGCATCCTAATGGAGAAGAGACGGATTAGCTTAATACCTCAACTACTTACTTATCTGCCTTCATTGATACAAAATAGAAAAGCAGTGCAAACATTCTGACAGCTGAAGTGACAGTGAATACACTTTGCATCAGAGTATCTCAGCCTGTTATTGCTGCCTGTTATTGCCTATTATCCTGCTTTTCAACTGGAGTTGAGTTCTGTGAAACCAGGTTTTTAATCAAATGCATGTTTCAGCATCTGGTAGATTATTATCATCTGGTAGTAGTGAAGTTTTGTGAATAAGCATATCTCACATTTAATTAATGTATTTAGCCACAAATTGTGTGTGTGTGAATTTCTATAACTGACTTTCAAAATGTGCAAAAAGAACTTTCTGCATCTGTACACACACAAAACGTCACTTTGACACAAAGAAGGGATTATAGCCATTCAGCACAGCTTCATCTATGCACCATTTGGTGCATTATGGTACATTTTTCAGGTAATTTCATTTTTATCCTCATTATTTCTATTTATTTTATATCATAAATTGATTCAGTAGTTGAAAGTTATCTATATTTTTGCCCTATATTTTGTTTTCATTGGAAGCTTCACCACCAAATTGATTTAGATATTGCTAACACCTTAAAAGGCTGAGACTGTACCAATTTGAGACTGCACCAGGAAAAGTATTAACAAATTTTAGGGCTTTCTTTGATGAACTTATTTGCAAGTTAGTGTATAGTGCACTTTAGGATCACAAGTTTTTTACCATAAGTCTCATGTCTGAAATGTGAGAGCAAATTCTAACACTTGAGTGCTGTAGCTCTTGGTGCTCATTCCTTCATGCTTTGCTTTAGAGGCAATAGAGAATATCCCTCTCTGTCACTACTGTAAATCTCATTATTTCCTTTCCTTTTCCTTTCCGAAACCAGGACACCACCTTTGCCAGGGTTGAGCACGTTCATGGTATTGCAATTTGTTCTTGGAAGGCTTAGAATCCATAAGTTATCTTTTTGCTTTATTCCCACTAGAAGAACAAGAAAAGGATTTACAGTTCTTAGTAAGATGAGGCCCTTCTGTGTCAAAATCATTATCTTCAGCTAACATTTCTTCTTTTCAGATTCCTTTTATAAATTGAAAGAAAAGTGGGGGCATAGAAAGATCAACAACTTTTGAAAAGAGGAAATCAGAAAATACATAGTTTTCAATGTTTCAGACTTTATGCTAAATGGATGTTCTCTGCCTGTGCTTACTTTTGTTAATGAAAATTTTAGGGAATATATTGATATACTCAATGGATACCTAATATTGTGGAAAATATTGTAATGAGACTAGAATGACTATTTCTGCCTCTCAGTCTATGTCTGAAACATACCTGTATTTTCTAGTTACAATTTTCTTTTAGTTAGGCTTAGGTAGAATTCTAGTTTAAATAGCATATCTATATCTATATCTATATATATATATATGAGAATGTGTGTACTTACTCAATTATGTAAAGGGGACAATTAAAATAAATATAACATCTTCTCCTCTCTTTCTCATTTTAAAGCAACATTTTATGATTTTATCTTCACGCATTGAGCCACAGACATGATAAACTATAATATTAGTCAAGTTTTGACACCATCCCATTCCAGCTACATTCTTGTTACCAAAAGGAAGGAGTGCTCTGCAGATGGAGTAACTGTAAAGCTGATGTGTGTTAGTTGGAAATCTGAACTTGGACTGTAGCTGTCAATAGTTTTATGTTGAGCTGGGAAAGACATAACAGAAGTATCTTAAATAAGAGACAGGAGTTAATTATTCCATTCATCAGTGCTGCAGATGGAATAATAGTAGTTGCATTTTGTTCTTCTAGAACAAGAGAGTATCTCTTAATTTCTGTATACAGTAATCCAGACCGTGCTTTTCCTGGCCCTTTTTCCACGTACATACTACTTTTCTCCTATGCCTTAGTTTCCAGAGAGAGAAAAGTGGTATAATTTAATTTGGCCCAGAGTTGCAGCATGCTCTAATTAGTGAAACAGCCACCTTACTCAGTTTGTAGGCATATTTTTAAAGACAATCTGGACAAATTCAAAATCAACAAAGAGGTAGAATAACAGCAGAAAATAGAGGCTTACAAAACATGGCCTGTGGGTGAAGTTTAAAAGAAGTATTTGTTTAGAATTTATGTTTGTTTAAATGAACAAAGTCTGGAGAGAAATATAAAACTCTTTGTGCATATATAAAATTGTTATAAATAGGATGGTGATTGCTTTTCCTTTCTTTTTCTTTTTGTTTAATTTGCTGGGAGAACTATTTAGATTAGATAGGAGGGAGAAGTTCCCTATAAAGCTAGCTAGGCACTGAAGCAGGCTACCCATGTAAGTTAAAGAATACTTCTTCCTGACTGTTCTTAAAACAGGTTGAATACGCATTTGTCAGCAGTAACCTAGATTTATTTTCACCTACACAAGGCCAGAGGATCCACTCTAGCCCTACTTTTTATGATGCCATAATTAAATGTGAGAATGCAGTATACTTTCTGCTCCTGAGTAATACATATTGAAAGAGAACACTTGCACTGACATGTTCTGCAGACTTTTGTCTGCGAACGTCTTTTATGGGAAGAGCTCACCGTCTTAGAGAATCACACGGAACGTGGACTAGGTAGCGCTTCACAATAAGGATCCCTGATACAATATAATAGTACCTAGCATTGAACCCACTGCCCATCCTGATTTCCAGAATGGCAGAACAGCTGGTTTCCATTCCCTGCTGCTGCTTTCTCCTGTTCCAGCTGCTGTGCTCAAATAACCTCCCTTCCCCGAGTGGGCTTCCTATAGTTCGAAAGGGACTTAATGTACCTCAGTGCATAGGGAACTTCTGATGCATATTTCATCATGTTTCAGTTCTTTCTACAGGGAACACTGCATGTATAACAGATGTTCCTCGACGACTACCCTTTCTTGAAGGTGACATGTCCTTTTTTGTGTTTCATCTCTAACGTATATGGAGCTGGTAGTGGCTTCGTGTGACTGAAAATTCTGCTCCATAGCTGCCCCCCTGCTGCATGCCACGCTATATTTAATTCCATCTGCTCTCCTCTGCAGCATGAAATGGAGAGGAGCATATGTCCAGTATAACCAAGTCATACCGTGGCACAGAAAAAAACCCTTTATTTAAGACAAGTAAATGTATTTTTAAATTTAGGGCCATATTCTTCAAGCTTTTTACACATAAACTGCCTTTTATAATTCAGTGAGGATGTTCATGTGATCACATTTGAAAAATTCTTTATGTTTCAATACTTCTTTTAATGCTAATAACTTGTATGCATACGTAGTTTGTGTGTGTTTGTATGTATATACACACCAATGCACAAATACAGAAATAAAGTATTGTAAACTGATATCCCTGAAAATTTTATTTTCAATTCTAGATGAATCTTTATCTTAATAATAGGGAAAATAGAAAGCTTTAAAACATAGTATGTTTTTTAAAAAAACCTGCAAATATTAGAACAATTGACAAATAAAATACTGTATTTCATTATAAAGCTTGTTTTGGAAAAGTATGATAATACTGATGCAAAAGCTGCATATATAAAATATAGTATACAGCTGAACAACAGAATTTGTTCAGTGAAAAATGAAGTTTTTTAATAAAGTACTGTACATGCAATACATATTTATATGTATATATACTTACAGAACACTTAGAATAACGTAATTGCAGCATCTGCTTAATTATTATAAGGATGTGCACCTTGGAGTTTTTGAGGATAGGTTATCAACTTAACTGTTTCTCAGAGTTTTGAATTAAATTCTGCATACAGAATTTTATTCTCTGACTAAAAATCTGCTTGCACAAATGTAGTTATTACAGAAAAAAATGCAATTTAGGTTGCGCTTTGGAAATCATCTGCAAACAATTGTCCAGGCTCTGAGTCAAACATACAGTGTAAGAACAACAGCAACGCCAGTGGAATTGTGTCTGTTCTGATACTGTGAAGAGCCTTTTGCAGGACATACGTAAGCTATGTGGCCTGGGAAAACATATATTGGATGTGTGCGCAGTTTAGAATATGACTAGTCCTGCACTTCATGTGTGTGTGATTAGTTTTGTTATGTGGTACTTCTTCTCTACTTTATCAGTTTGATTCGATGTGAGGTTTTTATCATTTATCTCTACCGTATTTTATCGATGTATGCAAAGTTCACACAAAAGCAATGTAGGTATATATGTTTATCTGAAATTAATTCTGATTTAAAGAAAAAAATAAGTTTTCTTTTTACCTTTTATTTTTTTTTTTCTTCTGCCTCAGGTATCTAAAATTCATGCTGCACCTTGTTGGGTGTGAGCTTTTAGGTAAAAGTGTAACTTAGAGTTCAATGGCAGGGTCTTAGAGGAGTTCTTGGCCCAGCCACAGCTCATACCTTCAGCTCCTTTGGAATCAACCAAATTGCTGCTGGTTTGGTTTGGGGCGGGGAGCGGAGAGGGTTGAGTACATCCACCACACATCTTTATAATAATTTCAGAAAGTACCTCTTTTATAGGAATATTTTGCTTAGAGTAGAAATTTTGCAAATGTAATGTGGGAAATCCTGTTATGTGACCCTAACAGTGTGTTATTTTTGGGTGGCCACTCCTAAAAATTACCAACATTTTTCTCTACAAAACCATAGTCTGCAAAATAGTCTATGAAATCAATTTCTGTCAAATTCTCAGCCTGATTTTTTAATAGACTTAGTAATTGCCCATAGGGAAATAAATTTTAAAAAAGGGGGAAATTAAAATATTTTAACTAAAATATTTTAAGATTTGTGTCTAAGTCACAAAAAGTTGAACGTGACCCTCAGTTACATCAGGTGCCACTTCCTTTTCTCTCTTTTCACAGTTCAGAGTTTTATGACCCAACGATACCTGGCTGGTACCCAGGTAGGAATGCTAATAAGAGAACAGCAGATAAATGTGTGTTCCTAGAATGACACAAGAGAAGAGTCTATCAAAACCAGGTTAGATGATCATTGAAAACTGGGACACCACCCTTGTCTTATTTTTAAGAAATCTTACCTCATCACTAATTTACTGGTTTTTTGCAGTGAGCTAAGGAGATGTGTAACCTTTTTAAGTAAGACAAAATAAATCATTATTTAAAGACTTAAAAATTTATTTTCTATTTAAAATCTAAGAATTTCTTTAAATTCTTCAAAGACATAGCTTCAGATGTCAGTAGAAATCCAGATCATTGTAATTTTATTATATACCTGCAGCTTTTCACAGCTATGCATGACAACAGTATCTAGTTTTTTTAATAAAAAAGAAGACTCATTTAAAATTTTTACAGGCACATTTGACAGATAAGTACAATACAGATGCTTTTCTTATTGTAAGTTTTATTCTTTTTCTGACATGCAGAATTATGGGCAGACAGACAGGAACAGTCACAGGAAAAAGAAAGAGGGAAAAAAAATAGAAGTTTAAAGAGTGGGAAGATAATATGTAACAGAGGAGAAAAAAACAGTTATCAAAACACATTGCTATTTCTTAAGAAACAAGAAACTGCCCTACTCTTAGAGATAGTGTGCTTTTGTTGAGTGTAATTCAGCCAAAACTGCTCAAAATTTGTATTTTTCCTAGACATTAGATGCAATTAAATTATCCTAAACTGAAATATATTCCATGTCAGACAGGTTGTTTTGGTTGTGGTTTTGCAGTAGAAGTTCAAAAGAGACAGTAGAATTGTAACACTTTATCTATTTTTGAACCAATGCAGTATATTTATTTATTGCTATACATAAACAAAACACAAGTTCTTATTTTTTTAATCCAATGTTGGGGAATATCATTCTTTTTCATAAGCTTTTGTAGCTAAAATAAAATGAAGTGCTTCCTCAAAACAGAGATAATGGTATTTTTACTTAGGGCTTTAATGCCTTTGTTCAGTTTACTGGCAAGATTTGGGAATACTACTCTGCAAAATATAACAAAAATTAAAAAGTTGCTACATTCAAGAAAGCTAAAAATACTCTTTACAACCTTGATGAAATCCAGGAAATACAAGTTTATGGCATGCTCATTTAGATTAAATTTATCTTTCCAAAATAATTTCCAAACTAGGGCTTAGATTTTCTCCTTCATATTTAGTCCTTTATAAGTACAAAGAAACTGGAAAACCTAGACTTCAAGGTTTCATTTGCTAAGAAAATTAAAAGGAAGCTTAACGTACCACACCTTTACGTTTTCAGCCCTATTGGAGTAAAGGACAGTCCACAAGTTCTCAGGAACCTTGTCTCTATCACTGCAATTACCATCTTATCTCTGAGCCAGTTACACTGATTCTTTATAGTTAATTGGTTGATGAACACTTTACAATTAACAAGGAAAGAAAGAGGTATTTCTGACGCATGATTATTTTGACCTGTTTTAGATTAATTTCCCAAAAATGTTCATTCCTCTGTACCCTCTACAAAAGATGACCAGCTGAGAAGCAGTTCAATAATTGTAGATATCTAAAGTTATGAAAGATTAATTACAATTCACTATTTTTTGCAGGAACCAGCTTTTTATACACTGATCATTGTTTATCCCAGCTTTTTGGCTTCCATGTCTGTTATTCATGTTGTAGAGTTAATGGCTCCAGCCCAAGTTTACTCTAGATTCATCATCAATAATATATTCAGCAAATCCTCCTTATTTCATCAGAGTCATGATGTGGAGGTGGTGAATCTCTTTCCACGTGAGAAATATAATTTCTGTTTGCATAGCCTTTGTTCCCTCTTCCATACATTTGCAGTTGCGAACTTCGCTCACCAAATTGGGTGTCGGTGTAAGGTTTATAGATTTTGATGTCTCATTTAAATATTCATCTATTTGACTTTTCTTTTGAATTCTTATGGTCAAATTGCAGATGCCAGAAGCAGTAAAGAATGGTATGTTGGAAGTTAAAATCAGAATCTGAGGTCAACCTGTACTTTGGTTTCTAAAAAGCCCTATGTGCTGAAATGCTTTACTGAAATGACTCACAGAAAAAGAAAGGAATGGTCTTAGATCACATGGACCTCTACTTAATATCAAAATAAATTAACCTATCTATCTGACCACTGGAATTATTATAATTTAAATTAATTAAATGCCAAGGGATGAATAAAAAATATTAATTTAAGGATTAATTTTATATAAAATATCTGTGCCTTACATAACATTAATCTTCAGTAAATTTTTATCATTTGGTAAGTTGAAGTAATTCATGATCTTATAAAACCTAACTTCTTATTACATCTAAGGCAGTTCTTGTCTGTTCATTAAATAGCAGTGGATTCTGGAATAGCGGTTAATCCCAGGCAAATACGCTTAAGAATCAACTGGCATTTCATAAACATACAGTTACAATCCTGTTAAATCTAAGTAAATATTTACCTATGATACTTGTGATCTATCCTGTTGTAACACCTCCCGTGTTGTATGTGCTGTTATTGGTGGTAAGGTGAGGTTTATCTGCAGGACTGCACTTGCCACTCTCTTCTGAACTCCATCACCAGAGCCAGCTGCTGGAGATGCTACACATAGAGGTCTCCTTCTAACCTTTCTGCACTGTGTCCCTGAACGAGATAAACTAAACTAAATATATATTCCTATAGCTATCTGAATGTCAGAGCTTTCTGCCAAATAGCTGCGTGAACTGGGGTGTCATTCTTTTTTTTTTTCCTCACACTTCTAGGAGACACAGATTTGCCAGCAATACTTCACAATATAGAGCTGGTCCCATGCATTGCTATTCAGCATCGGTGTTATTAACAGTGAACGTAGTCTGCTTTCTTACAGGACACACAGATAAAGACTGAACTGCATTTTTGGCAACTTGAACGCGATTCTCAAGAATTCATTACATACTTCCTCGTGTTCAGAGTAACCCTAACAGCTATTTAACTCTGTAAGCGCCTCTTACAGCTGTCTGAGAGAGTAAATCTTATGTGTTGTACATCAGTCAAATACCTTTGATTACCTTTTGCTTCTGTGTTTGCTCTTGCAGCATTGTTAACTGACAAAGAAGTAGTGGAGTAAATATTTCATCTGGATTTTTTTACCTTTTTTTCCATCAAGGAAGTCAGTTTACTTTGGGAAATTTGATTCCTTTCTTCTATAGTTTCTTTTTTTTCTTATCCACAAGAAAACCTATCCCTTTTTTTTTTTTTTTTTAAAAAAAAACAAACCAAA
Source organism: Neomorphus geoffroyi (assembly GCA_033558235.1). Classification (NCBI taxonomy): domain Eukaryota; kingdom Metazoa; phylum Chordata; class Aves; order Cuculiformes; family Neomorphidae; genus Neomorphus; species Neomorphus geoffroyi. The sequence continues at coordinate 1,873,174 of JAUMJM010000005.1, forward strand.
AAAACCAGAAAAATCCCAAACTTTTACAGAGAAAGAGAAAATGGAAAGTACATTTATGACAAAACAAGTAAACCCCACCTGTTTTGTAATTGAAAAGCATAAAATTTTTTTGAAACTCTTAAGTATATAATTTATAATAACTATAAAATTCTATTTCAGAAATGCCGGGAAATGTAATTCAAATTAAGATTCTATTATACTAATTAATGCTTTGCTATTCATAGCTAAAATTTCAGTTCACAAAATATTCCAATTTTATCTAGTTTACAGAATAGGAAGGCAAAACTGGTAGATACTACTGAAACTAGAGTCAAGCTCTCTTTAATTTAAAGCTTTGCAAAGCTTCTCATGTATCTATATGTTGACTACCACCACTGTAACTCAATAAAGAAAATTCAGCTTAAACCAATAGTGATCATATTAAAACTGTGAAAAGGTAGCCAAATTTTTTATTGGACATTTGAAATTTTTAACTAAAACCTTTCTGTGACAATTCATAATCCTGGTCCCATCTGTGTTTTTCTATATCACTATTCTAGCGTAATATGTAACTCCTGTTCGATGTATCTTATCTGGAGCAGTCATGCAGTTAGATACATATGCATTTAATTTTATGAGAATAAATTCTTAATAAAGAATTCTTCTAATTATTCTGGTGCAGATATTTTAATATCTTTTCTTAAACTGATCTAAGCTAGCACCTAAAAATAGCTCTCAGAATAATGGATATAAAAGCAAAAGGAATAAAAATTTCTGGGAAGCTGCAGTGCCAGCACAGATTCAGCGAGTACCTCACTAGTTTAAATATTTTCTTAAGTATGTCAGATATTAATGTGTAGGAACTTAAAAACATATGAAAACAACCCTGTCTAGTAAGGGTAGAGGTGCCAATGGTACTGTGAGGTAACAAACTACAACTCATCATGCAGTCTTGGGCAGATATATGTATGCCCTTCGCATATATCAGCTGAAGGTAATTCAATCATCCACCTAGACGTAACATCTGAGTCACCTTGTGGAATTTCCTGTCACTCACCAGTGACTGCACAAAGACTTTAGGACAATTACAGTCCTGTGCAATTAAAGGTAAAGAAAAGAATGCAAGAAAATAAAAAATACATTTTTCCATCACACCTGATTTTTGTTCCTTGAATTTGTCTAATAGTGTTACAAGCCCTTAGCATCCATAAAAGTCCTGTGCTACGATCTCCACAACTCACTTAGGTGTGTGCCACCCGATAAATTTCGTTGGCAGTGTCTAGTTCTTGCTTTAGGAGAAACAGTAAATAATTGTTTCCTATTAGGCTTCTCAGTGACAATCACGATTCAAAAACCTTTTCATATTTTCCCTTTGTTGTGTTTTCTCTAAGCGAAAAAAATCTTACTCTATTTAATCTCTTCTCTTACAAAAGCATTTTATAACTTTGATCATCTTTGCTGCCCTTTTTTTATCTTTTCAGTTTTATTATATTCTTTTGAACATTGCATGAGCAGAACTGCATATAGAAGCATAGACACGGCAGCTGTGGATTAAAACAAAGTAATGTTTTGTATTTTAATTTCTATTCCTTTTCTAAGATTTCTTTTATTCTAACTGATCTCTTGATGAACTATGAGCTGACACCCTTCATTTAACTTTCCAGAATAAGAAAAAGGTCTGATTTAGAGATCCCTGATTTGTGTATTTGCTATTTCTCATCATGTACATTACCTGCGTTTTTTGACACTGAATCTCATGTGCCATTTTATTGTAGCCGTTCAATGGCATGATGTCCATCTGAAGCTCTTCATAATCACCCTCAGATTTTAGTACTCACAGTTGTTTGGTACCAAAGCGAATTTAGGTGATAGTTTTACAATGTTTCAATTTCATATTTGGGTTCCGTATGGCCTGCTGATTTGTTAGGAGTCATTTTACCCATTTTCTCTAAAATTTAGTCTATTAATCCTTCAGTTGCAGTCAGTTTTTATGAGTCATTTCTATCCCCAAAATAACTGCAGTGTAGGAATCTCCCTAGGCTCCTTCTTTTCAAACTTTTTTTCCTTTTCTTTTTTTTTTTGTAGGCATGGATACTTGTCATCTGTCAGCCCTGCTGATACACTGATTCGCTGGCAGGCTTTAATTTTTTTCTGATTTTTTGTAAAAATTCTCCTCGTTACTTGCTATGTCATGAACAAATTATCGTCAAAACCTTTTCCATCCTTCCAAAAGTGTTGTAACAATGTACTTGTTTGACTTTATGCATTTTTCTCTTCCCAATTTGCACATATCTTCCCCTTTTTAAAGGGTATCTTTTTACTTCTAATGGCCTCCTTTACTCTGTTGTTTCATCACGCTGGGTGTTCTTCTGTCCTTTAAAAGTGTTTTTGATAGATGGTATACAGTTACTCTGAACTCCCAATATAGTATCTTTAAGCAGTGTGTCACGCTGTCTGTAAACATTTAGTCTTTTAGTTGCCCTTTTCAATTTCCGTTTAAAAAGCTTTGTCATCTTCAGGTAGTTCTCATTTTTTTTTTTAAGTTAAATGTTACTACAGGAATTTTTTGCCTTTTTCTTTTCTACAAAGACATTGAATTTCAGTGCTTTAGGGCCAGTGTTAGAGTGTAGTACATACAAAATTACATTTTCAACCAGGCCTGTTGAATGCTAAAAAGTAAATCAAGAAAGCAATGTTTATCCTCTTAAGAAATTTTCTACTAGTTGTTTTAAGCACAATGTACTGCATCCTACCTATACAGTTTGTATCTTGGCATTATAATTACACTGGATTCCTCTGGGTATTTTCTATCTGCGGCCTCTGTGAGGTATCTATTACATCATATTCCTCACTTAGAACCATCTGCTACAATTCTTATTTTTGAGACTTAAAAAATATATAGACTCAAGTAAATAGTTGGGGGTTTGTCTGGTTACCAATTTTAATGTGCCCTGTTCAATTTGGAACTTATTTGCTGAAGTTTTTATTTGCTATTCCTTTTCCAAATATGGTTAACTATTACTTTAACATTTTTTATTCTTTTTTGGTTGTACAGTTTGTAAACTTACTCTAGCAGACATGCGTTCTGAGATTACATGCTTTTCTATGCCTGTCACTTCTCTTTCATTTAAAAATGCTCTCTTATAACCAATTCAACCAGCCTTTTTTGTGATGCCTACCCTTCCTGGATGTTTTCCATTCATTGCAAAAATTTTCCTTGGTTAATAATTAAAATATACCCTCTTTTTATCTAAGTCAATATTCAACAACAACAAAAAAATATGTGAGCTTTAGCATCTAAAATAAGAAAGTAGAAACAGAATCCCTGCAGAAACATAGAAATGTTGGAGAAATGTGATGTCATTTTCCATTCTTTCACTGGCCATAGCTGAAAGATAGAAAAAAAATAAGACACATTTATTCCAAATTAATTATGAGTGATCCATAGCTGTCTGATTTTCATCTTGAATAGTTTTTTTCACTTATGATGCAATTGTCTCAAGTCTGCGTCTTCGTAATGAATTTTTATGAAAGACCTGCAAGTCATACTTGTTACTAATGTACAAGTAAAAATGCAGTTTTGGGTTTTTTTGGTTTTTACTAGGCAAACCCACACATTATATTGGTATTTTCTAGTGACTGTCATCAATTTCTTATTTTCAGGTCCTTATGACTTTTATTTTCACACTTCCTTGGAGTTTTGGCAAATAGGAATAATATTTTTAAGCACACGTAGTGGCAATGTTCATTTTTGCTTCGTACATTAATGATCATATATATTAAAGACAACATTTTAATGAAATTTTTATTGTTCCTTTTTTATGGAATTTGCTAACTGCTTATTTTAGGCTTGTTCTCTTTGTTGTCATTGTGAGTTTGGAAAAATACTTGTAGAGATCTTTCACTAGTTCTTGTTTCAGAATTCCTCTCAGGAATGAAGAAGTTCATTATTGTCATTGTTTTTCTCATTCTAGCACAAGTATTGAAGTTTTTTGTCTTTTTCTACACTGCATTAGCTGTGAAAATTTGTCCACATTAACATTACAGATGAATTAGTGAAATCACTTTAAATCTCTGTATAGCTATCTTAATTTGGGTTTCAAATACATTGGCTGAGTTTAAATCTGTTCCAAAGTGAATGAGAATAAAGTGAATCAGGAGCATTTTGGTTCTGAATAGGAATAAGAATAAAAATAAAGAAAAGAATAGGAAAAATATAGTAAGAATATAAGAATATCCACATAGTGGTTTAAAGTGATTGAACAAATCTTTAAATTCATTTATTTAATTGACAAGGATTAATTTTACAGAGTGTTTTAGTGTAGCCACACGGCTAAGTACGTGTGATCTTAGTGCTCTGGTGTTCACTGGTATGCTGTGGAGGTCTGTCATCAAAGCAATACCTTATGCTGCTTGTCCACCTCATGTCCACTCGTGCTCTATGGACTCCGATGGGACCCATTTGTTTTGCTGTGGCTCCTAAGGCTTCATGGGTTATGCTGAAGATTCATGGCTGGGTCTGGTAATGCATGAGTCAGAAGACACAAAAGAAGCCTACGGGAATGTATCTTTATTCACTGTTGCTCAGATCCTACCAGGTAACAGTCATAGGCTTATAATTTACATATAAATCATAGGCCTTCTGACTGTAAGGGTTCTCTGACCCTGAAACTGAGCTCCGTGACCAGGCCACAGAAATACTTGTAGTTTCTTTTGCCCTGCAGTACAGAGAAGTCAACTGCTTTTGTAATTACTGAGGCTCTTTTCAGACAGAATTTTTGGGAAAGTCCAAGGTAAAATCCAAGAAGAGCATTATGCCAAGCAGAAGGATCACACAGCTGTGATTCCTGACTATTCTGACTTCTTAATCATGACTGAGACAGCCTGGAAGAATGATATTTTGCCCAGGCCAAAGGTATGCCTGGTATCATTCTAGTCATACATACAGTATAGGTAGAACACTTACACAGTATAGACAGTTTCCTGCTGTGACATATTTACATTACTAACCCAGTTGTAGTGAAAGAATCCATAAAGAAGGAATTAACATTCTGAGTTCCCCAGAGCACTGATCACATCTTCTTAGACAAAGATAGGAGTCTCGGTTTATCTGAGAGATTTTATTTTTTTTTTTTTTCCTTAGACTCTCCTTCAGTTACAATATATTTTATTTTGAATTCCTTCAGAACTGCAGGAAAATTGAATTTCTTTCTATTTCTGTTTTAAGAAGATGTTATGATAAAACCTGAAACTTGTGGAATATTTGACCTAGTCATGCCCTGTTAATAGCTTGCTTGCTGATTCTACCAGCGATGCCATCAATCCTGTATTCAGAATTCCCTTACTGAAAAGAACAAAACAGGTCTGAATGTAAAGCTACAGTACACTGTGCTGTCAGGTTGAACAGCTCAAATGTAGACAAGGATACCTGCAACTCTGTTCAGCTGAGCTTGAATTCCACTCTGATGCATGCTGAGAATTAGCATTATATTCTTTATTCTCAGTGGTGACTGCCAGCCGTGTAACTCCTCAAGCATTTCCTGCCATTTGTTCTATCCAGCAGAAATGGGATTTGATTCCAAAGTAGCTCTTCCCGCTATTTCACAGGAATAGTATGCAAGGAGAGTGAACTTGGGAAAATAATAAGTAAAAATTGACAATAGTGTTATATGAAGGGAAACAAAATTACTCCAGTTTCCTTGTATTAATAAAACACATTAGACTGCAAAAAATATTAGTCGTATTTCTAGTGGAAAAAAAAATACATCACATTCACTTGGTTACATAAAGTATGCTAAAGTCTATAGGATTCAGATCTTACCTACTCCTTAATCACATTTTCAAGTTCCTTTTTCAGAGCTTGTGAGGACCGACATCTTCAATCATTTAGATATTGACATGAACAATTTGTAAGACCTGCTTGTACTCAACTGCTTGTTGGGACAATATTCAGCATGGGAACTCAAACTTCTGTTGAATTCATTTTTACCTCATTGCCCCCGGTTTCCATTAAAAGACCGGGAAAAGGTATGTGCATGAGAAGCCAAAGGCAATATGTACATTCCAGTAGATCCACACCACATAATTCGATGTAGCCATGGAGGCTTTATTGCCAGGGTTGACTTTCCAACTCTTAGCTTACAGACATGACACTATTTTTTACTGCTGTTTAACTTCTGGTTTTGTTTACGTTCATTATTATTCTTGGTTTTGATTACTTCCTAGATGTAGAAGAATCTGACTAAAGCCCCTGTTTATTTCTTGTGATAGAACATTATATTTCTAGTCTTGAGAGCTTCTCACTCGTGAGAGTGGCCTCGAGCACTCAGCTGTCTGATTGTGCAGTGAACAGAGAATTGTTCTCACATACATTCTGCACAACAAAAGCCTTAAATACTATGGGCAGGTTCTAGAACTGGCATTGATAGTAAACTGAGAACCAATGGAAAATATGGAGAAATTCCTGTTCTTTGTGTCTATTGAGATCTTGAGACTTTTTACTACCTGAGTAAGCACACAGTATATAATTTAAGGAGACAGAAGACATTCTAACAAACAGATATTCAGAATGTCCATTTTTCCTTCCACCATTGTGTCTTTCTTCAGATGGCTGACCTTGAATCACATTTTTTTTTTCTCTTTAGATTTAGTGACACCCTTGCGGTGTCATTACTTTAGAAGCAGATGGGAGTTCTGTCGCTCTGTGGCTTATAGCAGCTATACTTATACTGTCTTCGTAATGCATGTGGCAGATTTTGGACTTGTGGTCCCAGGTTGCATGGGGGAATACACGTCCCCACTGTGAAGAGGTCACATCCTAGAAATGTCTTCAGCAAACAGCTTTCTTTAGCAGTGGAAGCAGCTGGCACCTAGGAAGGGCAGTTCCTGGGAATGCGTTAATGGGTTTAAAACGAGAAGGGAACCTTTAACATTAAAAGGAGGGATAAGAATGTAAGTGGCTGTCCATGACAAGTTTTACCCTCCTGATGAGCACGTGGTCCATCATGGCCTCTATAGTGTTAGAAATTTACTTTCTTTGAAGACACTTTTAACTGGTCTAAGTCAGTAAAATAATCCCGGTTTCACCAACATGGTATGTTCCCCTTTCTCGAGCTAAGCATTTTCAAGGAGAGACGGCTCACGTGGTCCTGCAGCAAGCTAATTCATGAAGGTGAACTGACAGAAAACTATATCCCTGTTCTTTTAGCTACTGGAATCTACTCACCATAACATTAAAACAGGGTAGAAACACCTTCAGAGTGGATGTCAGGCAGGACTAATTTGGTTTGGCTTTACATATTGTGAAACCACAGCCTAAAGAAAGGAGAAGCTTGCTTCTGTCAGAAATGTGTCTTTTCTAATGGTGTTTTCTGGCTCAAAAGGTCAGGAATCCACACTCCAAAGATACTTAAAGCAAAACAAAAATATGGCATCTGCCATGGGTTTTTTATTTGACACCTCTGGGTAAAAGTCTTCCTTTTGAGTAAACGAAGAAGTGGATAGTTCATTTAGCCTGTTGCAGTTTATACAGTTTTCTGTATTAGGCACATCCTAGCAGAGAAGTTATTATGTACGTTTTCACAGATGCTGCAACAGGAAAAAAATAAGATCTTATTCATCTTCTAAAAGAATCACATTCTTTGAATAAGAGTTCCTGCTAGGTATAAGCAAGATGTTGCATGATAGTCTCAAACTATTTACAACATCTCTTCCTGCAATTTTATCTTATTTTAATTTATCTTTTTAATGTAAGCTACTTTGTTTGCAGGCTGCATGAATGAATGACCATTCTGAGTATGCAAAAAATGTAAATCTAAAAGTTTAAGCAGGAAGTTAGGTTTTCAAATTACCAAACCAGAATTACAGCAAGTTGGAAACTATCATTGTATGAATTATGAGACAACAAATTCTTAAACAAAGCATTTGTATTATACTGTACTTTAAAGGGGAAATCTTAATTATAAATCATATTTACAGATAAGAGCTTAAAAGTTTCATTGTTATTTATTTGTGATTGTTTTGTGTGCATTACAAGCTCAAGCAGATTACAGTTCCTATTTTGCTAGTAACTACCCAAGCAAATATATACTTCCATCATTCTGGATTGAGCAGGTAGTGCAGAGTTGTGTTCAGTTTTTACTTCTGTTTAGAGACAGGACTTTATGCTCTCGAGTCTTAAAATGGACAATTATAAGAAGGATATCATAGAACAATGTCTTTTTCTTGCAAATTCTGAACAGCTACTGCAAATAATTCCTTTCCCAACAGGATATTCAGAACTGTACTAGAGAAAAAAAAAAAAAAAATTTTAAAGACATAAAAAGCAGCCTTATTTTGGAAATGTAATATAAGTACAGATACAATGCACGAAGTTAAATGTGTTAAAAATCCTAAGGTGCTAATAGAAAAATTTTAAATTTAATTTGCCTAGAGAAATAAAATAGACAGTCCACTTCTAAAGCATGAGTTTTCTTAACAACTCTAAAATGAGAGGAAATGTTTTATGAAAAAAATTATAAATAGAAATATTCACTGGAGAGATTTTCTGGTTCCAATAAGGGTGCAAGACCAAAATTTTTCTATTTGCAAAACAAGAATAAAAAATTCAGGCGTAAGGGCTGTCAGTACTTACATGTGTTTAAATTCTTCCCACATCTCCACTTGATTGACATCTTCAATAAGCTGTTAATGATCCACTCCATTTGCTTTAAATGAGCCTTAAATTTTTAGAACTGGTGGGGTTTTGTAGGAAGTGGGAATTAAGTAGATACAATTGTCTTTTTTTTAGTTTTTGGTTTTTTGTAATTCATCATTCAAAGGAATGGTGTGCTTTCCCATTGTAATAAAGTTTCTCAGTAGTTTGATTTGAGTTCTAGATACAAAACTGTGTACCAGCTATAATGAATCAGTATACTTATCCAAGCTAGGGTATGTTTGTTAGGTATGTTATTCATACAATAAGAGTTTTTCTCCTGCTGGCTTTCAGTATTTTAGAATAGTAATTTAACAACTGTCTCGGATAGAACTATGAGCACATTGGAAATCAAAGGTGGCTGTGGTTCTGTTCATGAGATGGGTTGGTACTGCTTTTTTATTAGCATATTTGCTTTCCTTGTACTTTGTTAGTTTTAATCCCTGGGGCACAGAGCTGAGAAATGCAGATTATAACTATCATACCAGAAAGGAAAACAACATAACTGATAGTGCAAAATGTATTGTCTCTGACAGTGAACAAAAAGAGAGTGGCTTGTGTAAAGCAAATTTTTACAGTCTGACTGTGATGAGCTATTTTCACCACAGTGATACCTGCTGAGGAGCTGTGTTATATTTTGTTGCAATATAATAACATTTCTTTCAAGAAGTGAATTACATATGTGTAGAGAACTGATGCTACAGGCAGCCACAGCTGTTAGTATGCAGTAGGCACTTTATATTCAGGCATGGACATCTATATTGGTGCCAGACACAAGCTAATCTGTGATTGTGATAGAAGAAAAATATTGACAAGAGAACTGGAAAACGGGAAGCTGGACATCAAAGTGACTATCAGCATAAGAATTTATTCCTTGGAAATGAGTAGCATGTGAACTTTCTCTGGTAGGAATGCATAAAAACATAGAAGACCTGATAATCAGTAAGATATTCTACTTCTGTTCACGTTGAACCTTCGTATGGGCAGTACTTGATTTCAAGAAATATTACCTTAGTCTTCTGATGCAAGCTTATTAATAGTGTAGTCACTGAATCTGTATGTAATCAACTTTCCACAAATATTTATTCTAGATCATATTTGTATCTGGTGGAGTGTGTAAACCAGCAAATTTTACATATGGGATGTGGGGAATGGTGGTCTGTATGATCTTCAGTCTTGATCAGAGAAACATCCCTTGTGCCTGCCTGCGTAACCTTTAGTCTGTGCCTACCTTCAGGAGGAGAAGAGTTATGGATTGCACTTATCTGGTAGACCACACTTTTGCCACTGCACTTTGGAGAGAAGAGAGTATGCTATTAGCTGAGTTAAAATGAAATATGATATCTGGTATAAAGTAGTCACTCTGCTCTCTGTGACCTCATCCCTGCAAGGCAGCAGCTAATCAACGTTATCTGGTGGGGTCTTTCTATTATGTCCCCTCTCCTACAATTCCTATCTGCTCAACAAATGACATAGGATCTTTCATCTGCCTTTGTGCCTCCAATAAGCATAAAGCCTAACGGGGGGCCGGAAGAGAAGGAGACTAACCTTTTCAGCTCGATTACAGCGAGAACAATTTGTTTTTGTAATTAGAGCTCAGCAGTGATCTCTGTTTATTTCACTGATACTCAGCTCAGTGTAAACAGAACTCAATTTTGACAACTGTTTAGCTCACGGCACAGTTTGAAAGTATTAAAGGATAATAGAAGACTTATTAGATTAGCTTTTGCCATGATCTTTTAGTGTCCCAGATAATTATTATTTGTGATACAGCTGAATGGTTTAGGCGTGTATTATTATTATGCATGCGTTTCTGTGTAATACTTTGTGTACTGTTGATGGGCACTAAAATATGCATTAGAAAGTTATACATTTAGTCAGATTGCACACTTAGTGGCATTTTCAAGCAACTCAGATTGCTCTTTTCCTGAATTATTTTTCATTTCCATCATAACTTTTTTAGTTCCTGACTTCGCGTTTTAAAACAAATCAGTTCAATCATTTTCACCATTATTATTCTTAATCAGTCTTAGTAACACCTGTGTGACTTCTACTACACTCCTTTGATCCAATGATTACATTACATTTGTCCCCCAGCATTTTACTTTTAACATTCCCTCCATTTCATGCATTTCTTTCATATTTTTCTGGCATTACCACTTTTTTCTGTCTTTTTTTATTTACTATTTTAGGTCATTCGTATTAGTCACATACTGGTTTTCACCTTTCTATTTGATTTTTCCTCTTATTAACTCTTAATTATGGTATGTTTCTTTTACCCCTGATCTTATAATTAGCCTTTTATCTTTTGATCACCTTTTTTTTTTCTTTTTTTTCCATAAGACATGTATTTTTTTAATCTTTTCGCCACTTTTTCTTATACAGTTTTCCTGTATGTATTCTTTTATTCTGGGTAACCTCATTCTACTAGCTTGACTCCCTCTGATCAGAGATGTTACTTCTAATATAATATTGTATATTGTTTTGTCCTTGTTTAAAGCTATATAATTTCCTCTTATTTAGGAGTCTAAGTTTGCAGCTTCTTGACAATTCTTTATAGACTAAGGCGATACATTGGGAAATTATTACATGATCATCCTGGACATCCAGCCTAAATAACTGGAATACATGAGTAAGAAAATTATTATATAGAGTTTTCACATTAGAATAATTGCACTTTCTCCGCATTGGGAAAGTGAGATTGTGTTTTCATCTCCGTCTCCGAGTGAACATTGGTGGCTCGTGTTAAGAAAGCAGAAAGACAGCTTAGGGCAAACTGAGGTCTGTCAAGGCTTATGGCCCCATATCCATGCTGACCCTGAACATCTTTTAATACTTGGGGGCTTTTCCCAACTTTTTTTTTTTTTTAAATTTAGTCTTCAAAACAAGAGTCCAACAGGAAAAGAAGTGTAATAATAACAGCATTGTGTGATTTACCTCACTTTCTGTCTTTAATACGGTAATGTTTATGCTGCACTTATTCCAGTGTGCTACCATCCAGCAGAATGGTTTGTTGCTGGATTTGTTCATGTTAGTTATTTTATGCTTATGATTAATATTCTTGTTTGTTCAAGTAAAATTTAGTATCTTAAAAGCATCCAAGCCTTCAAGCCATATTTTTAATTTGAAAATGAAAGACGTATCTCTTTTTGAAGAAATCAGGCTTGTCAAATGGGCATAACACAAAGAAGATCACTATCATTCCTGTGTAGTAGGAAAAAAAAAGATTTATAAATATATATGTACATCTTGCACATATGCTGCCGAGTTATCGTGAAAAGAGCAGTTAGTTCTCTGAAAGTCAAGCCTTCCCACATTTCTTTTAGTTCGTATTAGATATTCATATTAATTCTGTTGATACTCATCACAGCAGTATCTGAGTACCTCCCAGTGGTGTATTAAGCTCTTGACTTAAGATCTCTTATTTTGCCTCCAGAAGGGGAAAACAGCTGAGTGCCTGAACTTTAAATTAATCCATTTTTTGTAATCTATGTCCCAAAGGACTCCAATTAGTTAAAATTCTGGTTGAACTAAGAAATGTCATAGTGAGATATATGGCATGTCATCTGAGAAGTGAAGACCTGAGTAAAAGCAGATCACTTTCCGTTTGGCTGCGACAGTTTTGTAGACAACCAGCAAAAACAGAAAAATAATTTTATAGGTTGTCTTTTGCAACAACTTCATACTAACAAAGAACACAAAAGTTAAGATACATGGTTTGTATAATCGTAGAGTGGTTAGGGTTGGAAGAGACCTCTTCGTCTAGTCCAGCCCCCATACCATGGGCAGGGACTCACCACTCAGATTGTAAACATTATTTTCCTAATATCTACTCAAAACCTACCCTATTTCAGTTTAAAAATGTTGCCCCTTGTCCTGTCACTACACGCCCTGGTAAAAAAGCCTCTCTCCATCTTTCTTATAAACCCCTTATATATATTGACAGGCTGCAATAAGATCTCCCCAGAGCCTTTTCTTCCCCAGGCTTAACAACCCCAACTCTCTTAGCCTGTTCTCATAGGAGAGGTGTCCCAGCCCTCCGACCATTTTTGTGGCCCTCCTTTAGACCCTGTCTAACAGGTCCATGTCCGTCTTGTGTTGAGGATGCCAGAACTGGACACAGTACTCTAGGTGGCATTTCATGAGAGCAGAGAAGAGCGGGAGAATCACCTCCCTCAACCTGCTGGCCACACTTCTTTTGACGCAGTCCAAGTAAGATTTTTGAACTGCAAGTGAATATTGCCAGCTCATGACCAATGTTTCATCTACCAGTATCTCCAAATCCTTCTCTTAAGAATTATCTCAGTACATTCATTTCCTAGACCTTGTACTCGGAATTGTTGAATTTCATGAGGTTATTGACGCATCTTCCTTATTTTTGTTAGCCAAACAAGAGTGAGAACCTACTCTAAAAGAATTTTAGTCTCTATTTCTTAAAGATTTAACCTGAATTTTCCTCTGAAGTAGCTTCCCTATTTCTATTGAGTAAATAGGAGCCATAAAAAGGCTAACTTCTTAATTTACATATTTAAGGAATGTAGTGTTTAGCCCCGTGTTATCTTCTGAATGATATCACCTAATATATATGATACATCATCGAATCATGATATATAGACACGACCTAAAAGTGCACTGTTAATTATGCTTTTCACAAGTGCAGGTCTCAGTTGTGGAGGATAGGTTCTATTATTGCTCATTTCTGAAAAAAAGGTATAGCACATTCTCCCTTGATCAAACAGACTAGACAGATCTCATGGTTGACAGTCTTAAATAATGCAGAGATACAGGAGTATAAGAATAATGAATGTCTTATCTTTCTCATTAGGTCAACCACCAGTGTACTGTTCAAGTCTATGCCATGACCCAAGTTCAGATTTCAAGAATATTAAACTTACTTAGATTTTTTTGTTAATTAGTATCTTCCTGTGCTTGCTCAAGATTTAAATGATTGGATAGTGAATGTAATTTTGTCATAGTTGGTGAATCGTTTAGCATTTATTAGAATACTGGTTTTGCAAAGAAAAAAAATATTACTGATTTGACTGTCTGTTCTATTTAGGATCAGTATCAGGCACCTTCACTTATCACTGATTGTTCTCAGTGTATACCCTTTGAAGCTGTGGTTTATTTATTTCTGATACTTGAGAAGCATTTGATCACAACTATAAGAAATGTGGTCCATCTGAGACATTCACGGCTTGGTATCCTCTACTGTGACAGGCAAGGCCAAGGGGTCAGGGCAAGATGATCTGTAATGAAATGCCTCAAGCAGGAAGGTAAGGATAATACTGGAATCTGACCATATTTATGCAAAAATATCCCAAACCCCTTACTTTTCCATTTCATTATAAATAAGGTATCAGTGAACTCCTTTTTCAATTCATTAATAGAAGAGTCATAAATAGGCATCATTATTCTAAATTATTATATACTGGAAGAGTTTGTTCTATGTATAAATACATATTTTATAACATTAACATTATACATAGTTGTATATTTACAATTCAGAGTCAAGTGGCAGATACCAAATAAAACTTATTTCCTTAGAAATTTGATGACAATATCAGACAACTCTAAGGCAACAAAATCGATAAGAATACAAGTCTCATGATGAGGAAAACAATTATCACAATATTTAGAATAGCACAAATATTGAAACAGAAAGGAAGTGAAATATTATAAAATAAAAGAAAAAGAGTTGAAAATAATTTAGCAGGAATATCACCATGCGAAGTATCGATCTATCATTGCACATCATGTGGGTAACCAAGAAAACAAGATATAAGTCCTTATAAAATTCTCTAATGAACTACAAGCTCAGTATAGACCAAACTGGCAGATGGAAGAAGAAACCAAATATTTGTGTGTCTAGTTGAGGCTTTTCAACTTTGTAAATAACATATTTTTAAAGCCAAGAAAAATCCCCTCTGCAAAGGTATGAGGATATTACTTTCTTCTGAGACCTATCACGTCTTGGGAGAACCTGGAGGTGGTGTTCTGTTTATATAGTAATTATATCTTTGCTGCTACACATGAAACATTACTTAACAGCAATTACAAAATCTCTGTTGTTGGTGAACAATATTAAAAAATCTTGAGTTTCATATGTAGAAAGGATTTAGTGTTCTAATGAGAAATATCTGTTCTCTGTTCTTGTACTTTAAATTTAAGAAGAATTGGTTTTGAATAAAATTTGTTCGCAAGAATTACCTTAACAAAATGCAAAAAGTATGTAAAGTTTAAGAAGAGGACATCCACTGACAGTAACAGTATGTATTACTCCTCCTGATTTCATGAAGTCATGTCCTTGTGTTGTACTGAAGTCATGATTCTGGTGATTTTAGTCATTTCAAGAAAATATAATTGCGCATGCTTTTCAGATCAGCATAATGAGCTGTGGGCCCTGTATCATAAAACTGGAAATTAAATCACTGTAGTAACTTGCTATAGGACTCTATTTAATACGTTTCCTGCCAGGAAATCCTGAAACTGGAGAAGGCTGTATGATGTTTGGAAGAGGTTATGTGGAGCTAGATGAGGACAATATACTTTGCAGTGCAACAATACAGCGCAACATTACTTTTTTTTCATACAAACTATGATGGTGTGCAGAAAATCTACCACAAACTATAACACAGTCAAATCAATCCTATATGTGTATTGAAGATGCTTTTGTATTCTTTCTCCTTTTTTATTTTTAAGTCCCCCTCCACCCCTCCCCGTCCCCTTTAATATGATAAACTTCACTTTGAATTGCAATCTGGCTGGATCAACTCCAAGAATCCCGATGTTCTAGGCACGTGTCAGTGCGCAGTAGGTAAAACACATTACGTGGCAGGTAGTTGTAAACAGACTTCCAAGGCAATTTCAGGATACACCAGATGCAGGATATGCAGAGTGACTTTCAGTGTCTTCTCACATTCTTTGGCCTATCTTGCCTGCTTCCAAATTGCCTCGTGTGCATTGAATCCTTTGCTTCGAGCAGGTGAAGAGAGTGCAAAAAAAAATGTTTTCTGGAACTTTGATAATTTAAAAGTGAAATTGCAAAGATAGTCCTTTCAAGTATAGGCTGAAGATCTCCTTCATGAAAATATTATTTTTTTGCAAAGTAACATTTTGCATTACAAAAGATTTTTCCTGTTACATATGCACATATTTATGGCCAACTTCACTGGGCACATTACAAAAGCTATCCATGTAATCTTTCATTATTAAAGTATCTTCTAGCGTTAGATACTGCATAAAAAAATCAAATGATTTTTATTACTTTATCACAAAAGGGGATTTGAAATTGGAGTTTGGTTTGGTTAGGGTTTTTTTTGTTGGTTTTTTTTTTTCACTTGAAAATGATTTTTAACCTTCTGCCTGGAAACTAGACATCTTTGAGAAGAACAGATGAAAATTAAATAATCTCATAACATGTAACTACCCTAAATGTATTTTTGCTCAGAGAAAAGATATTAATCTTTCAGATTTTTTTTAAAATTCATATTCTGTTAACAAACATTATTTTATTCATCTGTGTCAAACTTTTCTTTTACTTTAAACCCTGCTGGTTAGAAGCTGCAGTTTGGTGTCCTCGTTAAAGAATAAATATTTTATAGATAAACTAGAAATTTACATGTCTTCTGTGCTGATTTTTAACTATTTAATAACTCTTGTGAGACAAATCAAACCAGATATTTTCCTCTGGCAGGAGCCGTCAAATTATGTGGTGCCTCATTAATAAAAAGTTGTGTCTCATCCAACTATAATTTAATAAATACGTAAGTGAAACTCCAAATAAATGTAAAAATTCCATGCAGCAAGCAGGCTGGAAAAATATTAAAATACACTATTCTTACAAAAATCTGCCACGAAATATGGAACATATTCAACAGTTGACTCAAATACTAAGAATATAAAAATAAACAAATGACAATATGAAAAAAACCCCAGGTTATTCAGTCCCCAGAATGCAAATGTGAGCAGTTAAATATGACTAAATCTATGCGGAAAATGTTCATCCTTATAAGGCTTGTTTGGATACAGTTAAGGTATTTATGCAAACCTAAACAGAGAATCCTCTAATTACAACAGGTTGTTCATGCAGCTACACATACAGTGCTTTTTTGTTTACGTATACGGCTAAATTACAGTCCATTCTATTTCTGCATAGTTTTGTCTTTTGAAATTGTTGTCATCCTTTTTGTCTGATGTGAACTAAATTAAAGATTTACTAGACTGTCATTTTTTTCTCTGTTAGTCTTGATGGCTTTCAACATTTTTTTCCATATGAATTAGAACCCTTTATTTATCTTAATCTGTGAGCTCTCTGGGAATTCAGGGGAAACCAGCATCTTGCACCTGTTTCTGCACGGAGGAACTCTTTGTGGACCTTTTGAACACCTATCAGTGTAACATTTTTCCATCTCTTTTAGGCTTAATGTCAAGTGCTAATTACTGAAATTAAGTGTTGCAAAAGGAGACGTATTTGTCATAGAGCCGTGATTACTTTTGAGATGTATAATGAGTTGGTATCAAATACAGAAAAGCAAAGGGAGCCTATTCCGTAGAAAAGAAAACATAGACATATACCGAAAGACTGTTAACCTTTGTACAAATGTCTTTAAAAGCTCTAGAAATCTCTCTGGAGTGAGTGTAGTGAGAGACTGTATCAATTGAATTCCTTCTGCTTTAACTGGGCAAACGGTGAATTTCACTCTCTCCCTTTAAACCTATCACAATAAAAGCCTTATGAACGTGTGCATTTGCCAGAGTTATTTTCAGGTGCTTCCACATGTTGTGAGGGGGTACTTCAAAACCAGGAAAGGAACATATACAAATTAAAGCCAAAGTAAAAGAAAAAAAAAAAAAAAAAGAAAGAAGCATCTGCAGGGCATTCATGTGAAAAAATGTTTAAGCTGCCTGTTATTAACTGCTCAACCTGTTTTATGCTGGATTTCTGCATAATTATGGTACAGAAGAGGAGGGGAAAGAACAGATGTTGAATAAGGATTGAAAAAAGAAAATGAGACTTTTTTAAAAAAGTAGTTGTGGTTGCTCTCAGCTAGACATTTTTTGGCAAGACTTTTAGACAGCAATCTATTTCTCAAATTCATTGCCCATTTCTGCAAGATTAATGTAAAACAAACTGTTTCTTTTAAAGCCTGATCAGCTCAACAATTATACAGCTCAAATAATCCCCAAGTCAGTCTTTCAGAAAGCAGCTGAATATTTCCTCAAGCGGTTTCATAAATTAGATTAAATGAATATGATATCAGGTCAGGAACCTTATAAGCTCTTTGCATGGGAAGTTGTTGATAGCTTATGTAGTTAGCTGTTTTTTTCATGCTTTGCAAATATCCAAATAATCCATAGAAGATGTTTTTCATAATCCTTATGGAATAAATGCCACTAAACAATACTTGTGTCTTTTTCTGCCTCCCTTTCTTACACTTGCATCACACTTTAAAGAAAACTGAACTATTGCTTTTTTAAGAATGTCTGTTTTTTCCACTCAGTTGATATTTTCTGGCAATGGGTTTGAAAGCATTATGAAATTGCTGTCATGATAGAGCTACCCAAAAAGGGGGGACTGAAACTACATGCAAAATTATTAGACTAAACCATGTGCATCACCACTCCATTGTACACTGCCTAAGTAAATCATTTACCTCAATGGGAGTTATTCTTGTGATTCTCTGCAATGGCCCTTAACTGGATCATGTGCTATAATGCAATTGCTACCACACTTTTTCAGAGATGGCTATTCACAAGGTTGAGATAAAATCAGAGACCATTCTGAGAGAGAGATTCAGATGCAAAATGAATCCTTTCCCCGATGTTTTAATTTTCTTCTTGTTAACTTAAAATATTTTATTTTTCAAGCATTCCCGACTTTGCTTTCCTTTGCTATCCTCACCCTACATACCATCACAAGTAGACTTCAGTCTGTTGAACTGCTTCTTTCAGGTGAGCAAACACTTCATCTGCTAGCTGTCTTCTCTTGTAATCCAAATTTTACATGCGAGGTTATAAAGCTGTGTAGCCTTTGTTTTTTAAATGATTGCAGCTTAAAAAGTCATGACTCAGAACCCGATGGACTGTTATTTTTTGAAGACCTTACAAGTAATTTGATGAAGAAACCTCCTATTTGTATGCATTTTGTATTCAAAGGATTTGGACTGAAATTTCCTCTGGAAAAAAAAATTACTCAGAATCATAGCACTGTCTTATTCTATTTGCTTTTATTTTGATAGAGCTTCTAAAAGAAAGTATGCCATTTGGAAGAGGTATAGACGTGAAAAAAATGACTATGTGAACTCGTATTACTTCAGGTGTGTGGTGTGTGCGTGAACATTTTCTAGAGACACTCTTGTAATAGATCCTCAGTGTAATTGCAAGTGAATAGCAGTAGCTCAGTGTTACAGTATGTTTAATTCTGCAACTGTGCCATTACCACCAATCTCTATAAGAAGGCTTGGTTCACGGGCACCAGTAGGTTGACGGATCTGTCTGTGGAATCAGAATAAATCTTTCTTATGATTCCTTTTTGCCACAGATAAGCCATAAAACGAAGACAGCAGATTGATGAAAGTTTAGGTTTTCTGCTCTTGTTTTAAACAGTAGATGTAGAACAGGTTCTTCTGTTTTATAGCCTGAAGCTGAACTGTCAACATGAAAGATGTATGGACTTAATACCTAAGAGCTGCAGAAGAATTTTCTCCCACTTTTTTTTAGAGTAGACTAAGCACCACACAATATAGCTCATTACTGCCTAGTGTAAATTTATTGAAAAGGCAGTTTTTGCTAAAGCATGAAATACTTTTCCTTATTACCCGCTTTACTTCAAGACACAGCTTTCAGCTGCGAATGAAAAAACTTGTTTATTTACAATCTGCCTGTCCATATTGTCAGAATTTCTATGCTTGACCAAAAATACAAAGCTTGAAAAATTGTTTTCTGCTTTTGCCTGTGTGAGTGCATGTGACTTACTCACTTAGTGCCACGTAACTGCAGTCAGGATACACTTATAACTTTATTAAATCCATACTTCATGAGGAAAAAACAGAACTAATTATAAGTAAGGTAGCCAAAGGTGATAAACATTCAGGATTTTTTTCAGCTTTGGAGATTAATTCTGTGGCTTATTTTTAGTTCTGGATATTTTTATTCAATGAAAAATTAAAATTCCGGACACTTCAGAAAACTGTATATAAGAATCAAAAGAACAATTTATTACATGTTTTGAAGGAGGAACATAGGAAGAGAAACATGAACATAGAAACAGAAAAACAAGATGACAAACAAAAGATTAAAGAATAAAAAAACCAAAATAAAATTAATTTTTAAATAACGTATCGCTTTTCACATATTTGTCAATAGCTTATGGTTCATGAAAGCAAATATGAAAGGAATTTCTCCTGTGCATTACTACAGATATGCATTTATATCTCTAGAAGGAAGTCCTCCAGATGTGCATAGGATAAAAAGTCCCATTATGTTCATTTCAGCTCTCCTCCTTGCGGATAAAATGCTACAGGTGTGGAAGAACTTAAATTAGAGCTTAGCTAGAGTTCAGTTTCAGATATCTTTTAAAATTAATCTAATTTATTTTTCCCACAAATAAAAATTAATTCTTAATTTTAGATTATAGAATTGGTTACATTTACATATTTTTGTGATATAACGGAACCAATACATGTGAAACAATCTTCAAGTAAAAACGTGCTGAAATGCATTCTAGTTCAGAGTCTGCTGGAGAAAAAACCTCTTGTGTTTTTTAACTTTTTTCCAATTTTGTCTAATATCAGTTTTTAAAAAAACAACCAAAAAATAAACAGAGATCCATCTAATATAGCTGAGCTTAACCACAACTGTTGAAAAACTTAAAAAGTTAGTCTTGAAGGAATTTGTGACTTCATGAGGAAAAGAAATTTTTAAAAGGTGGACTGGGAGTGTTTTATGATCATTGATTTTATATTTTGGTTTGGTTTGTTTGTAATAGGATTTTGCCTTGGAGAAAAGCAGGTGTATACCAAACATTCTCTGCATGTTTGCCAACATATATTAAGTGCATACTTGTAAATTTTTGTTTATGCTTTAAATTCTTCAGAATGACCTATTGATATATGTTCTTTTTTAAAAGAGGTTTTTTCCTACTTATGTAGAAAATAGCATGCTTAATTTTGCTAAATTTAAAGTCTGTTGACCTGAAAGTTTAGTCATAAATTTCATTGTGTGAAATGATCTTCGGTGCTATTTATAGCTGTATTCAAATAAGTGATATTTATTGGGGGCTGGAGGTTTTTAATATAGTGCATGCTGAATAAAGCTAATTCTAAACTTTCATTTCTCATTTAGAAATGGTTTTGAGTACAAGTATTGTCTTAGTTTTTTTTATTCCCCCCTAATTTTATATTTTTATCTGATCAAAATATGTTGGCCTCCTTTGGTTAAATTTATCCTGTAAACTCTTGAAACTTCTCCTTTCTTGTCCCTTGCTCAAAGTGCAAAAGCTAATCTGCTAGATTTTTTAGAATAATGATAGGGCTTTATTATTCTTGTGGAAGGAGTAGGAATTTAAGTAAGTTAAATTAGTTCTTTCTTGACTGCTGTAGGATGATATGGTTTTCATTAATTATGTGTGAGCATGTTGTTGTGTGATGTAACACAGCTGGGCATAACAAGCTGGAGTGTGTCTTCCAAGAAATTTCAAAACAACTTTCTTGAAAACCGCTGTGAAAGAAATCACACGTTTTTGTAGTGAGACTGATTAATCAAAATAGGCCTTTCCTAACACAGAAACAAAAAGAATCCAATTAGATGTCAGTTCTGCAGCTCTGCCCATAATCACTGCCAAGATTCTGTACAAACTGTCTTGTTACAAAAGACCAATAATGCTATATTTAGTGTAGGGAATCAAGTATTTTCAAATATTTCTGCCTAAAGATGGTAGCCTACATCTGTATTTAGACATTTGGAGTGCAATTTTGGTCCACATTCATACAGTTAATTATCAATGGGTTTCAGATCAACTGTAAATACTGGCATTAGGGTGTACATTGCGTTGACTTTGTTAAGTAGGTCTTTATATGCTATCATGGGAAGTTAGTCACCTATCTGTCACATGGACTCCTTCCTTGGAGGCAGACAAGTGTTAGAACCTGGGGCTGTGTCCCGTATACATTCCTCAGTTAGATGTAAATGTGTGAAGAGCACAAAGTAGTACTGCAAGCCACGCGTAAGTGCTTGAGTTAGTTCAGTGTCAGAATAAATCTGGACACAATAGTGAAACTTTTCAATCCGGCTGATCTGCTCCTCAATGAGAAGTCATTGCAACATATTTTACATTGATTTGGCCAGAAAGTGGCATTTGAAAAACCTAGCCCATAAGTAATTTATGGTAGCATTCATTATTGCCTAGGTGTCTTGCAGATAGTCAAAGAGGAAAAAAAAAATCCTATGAAGGTCGATCAGTCTTTAAACAGCAATTATGGAAAATTAATTTAATATTTAGATACATTTCCATGGTTTTTTTAGAAATAAATCTGTGAAATTACAGTCTGTGTCTGCTTGTTTCCCATATTACCCATAACTTCTCAACTTACCCATAACTTCTCAACTGGTATCTATGCAATGACATAGGCCTCAAAAATAAGTTCTACAAATTTTGTGGATAAAGACAGCTGAAATAAAGTATGTAAGTGTCCAATATAAGTCAAAACCAGGTGTCATAGGTTATTAGACATTGAGGACTCTTAACAGAAGAAAGTCGTTGATAATGCCTCAGTTACTGAGAAAGCTTCAAGCAGACTGAGACTTGCAAGGCGTTAGTCAATAATAGTACAAAAATTGCAGAAAATAAGCTTTATTTAGTTCTGTTGCTCATGGAACAATGTGTTAGCACTGTGTCAGTAGTGCAACAGAGATAGTTCT
Source organism: Neomorphus geoffroyi (assembly GCA_033558235.1). NCBI lineage: Eukaryota > Metazoa > Chordata > Aves > Cuculiformes > Neomorphidae > Neomorphus > Neomorphus geoffroyi. The sequence continues at coordinate 1,895,765 of JAUMJM010000005.1, forward strand.
AATGGACAGAGTTAAGCACAGAGAGACTAATAACACTGTGGAGAAGCTCAAGGAGGACAAAACTGTCGTAACCAGGAATATTAGTGCAACAAAGATGATGGACGGCCAGCAGATACAGAACATTATTCAGACTTTTGAAAAAGTTTAATTTTCCTTTGGTGGCAGATGGAAAGTCAGAAGATGAAATTGCCAGTGAAACAACACTTCAAAAATCAGGGACAAGCAATCTGACTTCTGGGGTTCTTGAGAGGCTGGCAAGGCACTTGATTTGCAAATACTGAAAGAATATGCAGTGAGGTGTTGTCTTTTTCTTTCCCTACTCATATTCTTTGAGCAGAGTAAATTAGAGACAACTAATAACTCCTCAGCTTCTCCTGATCTGTTCACAAAATCACTTCATTGAGTGATGGATTCTATGTGCCTCTGGGAGGTCTCTGTAAGAAAGAGTGACAGTGTAAACAACCCCAACATGTTTCGAGAATGCTACAGATTTTGCTCTGTGCGTATGACATAAGTAAATTGTTCTTGGTATAATTATTAATTACTCACAATCATAACCAGTTGCATTCAGGGGATAGGATATAGAACTACGCTAGAATAAAATTATAGTTTCTGCCTTTTCTAATTCCTTACAGTATCTTAACTTGTCCTCTGTTTGTGATTCTTTACCTGTTTCTACTCAAGCATCTCTAAAGCTGCTTATTAAGAGAAAGCTTTGTAACACATGTCCTTGCACTCCGGTATGAATGCATTATGGATATAAAATTGTCTTCACACTTCTTACTATCACCTCTTTTCACCTCTTCATGCAGTGAATATCTCCAACTTGTTGTCACTGTACTTGATTGCAGCACAGGAGGTTTAGAGGGTCAAAGCTAGTCATGCATCTTTTATTCTGCCCTACAAGTCTTGTGAGCTTTACTCTCATACTTTCAATTTTAACATGTCTTTATTGTGCTTTTATAATTACTTCTATAATTATTAATAGAGCAATTAAGTATTTTTCACAGATTAGTGTGGTAAACCTATGAAACTGTATGTGTTCTAGGCACAACATTGTCTCTATAATACATATTTGACAATATCCTAGTGAACATTCACGTTTATGTATTTGTAGGAAGGTAATCTCTGACAAGGATTCAGTGGAATAAAATAAATTATCTTTGTCCCGTAACTTTACCAGACTCACTCACACTAACCTAATAGTTTCTTTTGCCATGAACTGTTCTACAATTCCAAACCCATATGTAGATAAAAGACTTACAATTTTAAAAAAAGAGAAAAAAAAAAAAGCAATTATCTTGCAAAATTTCAGGCAAGGTTGAATTTTCACAGATGAAATTAATGTCTACATTAATAACAGCCTTTCTGTGTAAGTGTCACTGTTATATGCCCTAGTTCAGGAAGACTATGCATTAATATTTAATTTTAATCATGTATGATTCCACGGAAAATGAGGGAGATTGAGTATTCTTTCTGAAAGCCTCTAAATAATGAAAGACTAAAATGTGTACAATAAACAGTTGAACAAAAAATTTTATACAACTTATCGTAGTGAACACCAAACATACCTGAAAGCATTGAAAGAGGACGCAGAAAAATTAAGAGGTTTTAAAATATTTTTTTTCTTCTTCCTATCCCAAAGACTTAGCATTTCCCATAATTTTTGGTAGGTAGGTAAAGGCTTTAGATAGGTGAAAAAAATATCCTGAATTCAGTTGTGTTTTAGCACCCAGGATGCTGCTACATTTTAAAATAATCACATGACTTAAGGATTTTATCTATATTACAGATCTGTTCTCAGAAGATTTTATATTCCCCATTGCAGCCTTTGATAATTCAATTAGTCTCTCAGAAAGTTGGGAGTAGTGGATAAATTCACTTTAATGTTAAATAAAGCACCCCAGCAGATTTCTTTTAATATGATTGCTTCTCAGGGAGCTTAGCTCTAGAGGTGATACCTCCCAAACGCAGCTTTCTGCAAGACGTATGTGGGCCTTTGGAGCAGATTAAAAGAACTATCTGTACCAACATAGATTTTTACCATTAATAAAGTTACTTCACATCCTGACAGTGATCTCATTCACTCGTATGACTGCCCATCCAGTTTAATTTAACTTAATTGACAGCCTTAGGTCCCTCCATGGAACAGATTCCATGAATATGATGAATGATTTCAGGAACAAAGAATGTCATTAAACAAGTGGAATTTAACCCTTCTTTTTAAACACTCTCTTTTGGGATTCCCAAATCCTATTGGCAGACACTGACTGCTGAATAATAAGTAGGAGGGGATTAGCTGGATCGTCATTGACTGTGTCTTTGGAGAATGCTAACAATAGCAGCAGTCCTGTTTGTCTACCTCTAGGAAATGAGCAAAGAATATGTTAGACACAGAAGATGAACAACAGGATTTAGTTTGGTAAATAGATTCATGTCCCTGCAGAAATCAGATAGCACAGAAGAGAGAGAAAAAATCCTAACAAGAAAATGCTGCTTACTGCTTAAAAAGAGTTGGCCTTAATAGTCAGATTGTCGTTGACCTTCTGTACAGAATTGCAGTTTTGCTAGAAGGAAGACTTGAATTTTAGATGTATTTATCCATGTCATCAAAGATGCATGTTGTCATCATAGTTAGAGCAGGCTAATTATGACACTGAAAACTTACAGAAAATTCTGTATTTTCCACTCCTAAGATAGAAAATGAAAAGTGACAAAAATATTCATAGCGCCTCTCTGTGTGAAATGTTTTATTCTGTATTTGTACTCCTCTTTGTTTTCCTGTTTGAAATTAAATAGGCAATTGTATTAAAATTAAATTTGCAGATTGTTTTATGAAACAGATTGTCACTTTAAGCAAAATAAATATATTAATTTAAATATGATTTTCCCAAGAAAAAATGCAAATAAATTAATTTCTAGTGAGTTAGTCCTAGGAAAATTTAGTGAAGACATTTTACATAAACACTTAGATATAATACATGATTTTTCGTCTATATTTTACTTGAAAATCAGACTTCTGTAATAACTTTTTTCTATTCAAAGTTGTTAACTTACTAGAGAAATGCCTTTTATTTTCCTGTACTTGTTTTATATTTTTCCATACAATTTTTTACTATGATTATAGCTTTAGTTTTTTTCTACCAAAAAAAGCATGCTCTAAAACAGATAATATCTACCCCAATATATGTTGTATCCCAGTACGTGTTGTGCCTTACTATTCTTTCAGTATGGCTCTGCAGTACTCCTTGAAGTTATGCAGGTGCAGTGAACTGAAGATGAAAATGTTGAAGGCAGTTTGTAGCATCAATCCATAACTGAATTTGCTTGTATGTCTTGTAGACCAGCAGGCTGTTGTGGCTAAAAACAGCTGTGGTAATATATCACAGGAACATTTGATAATGCAGATGCTCTCTACAGGATTACCGTCATTGGTTTTCCACTTGATTATGTTTAAAGAAAAATTAACTACTAAATAAGTGTGTCAGTTTTCAGAGGACTGTGACTGTTGTTTTATGAACAAAGTTGTCGACATTTTGGGAATTCTTGTTTATCAGCCCAGTTTGACTCTCTGAGAAATATCAATTTAGCATTATCGAATCAAAAAGCACATTGCATATTTAAACTGAGAAATTATTTAAAGGAGGAATATTCGGGTTGGTGTTGAAAGCCATGGAATTAATGAATGGAAGAGCTCAATCCTACTGAATCTTTAATACATGAATTTTGAGATCAGAATTGTTTCTGAGAATGGAAACAGTGACTGGTGGGAATTCTAAGTATGCTGCTCTATATCAATGAATTTTATTTTGTTCTTGGAAACAAGAGAAGTGACATATTTTAATTTACTTCTGGGCATCTCAAATAACTTAAAGTCCAACTCTAAAATTATTTCTGCATTCTCAGGACAGGCAGTTAGATGTGAAAAATCTTGTACATAAATATGGACTACGATTCATAAATCTTCCTAACTTTTATTTTCCTTGTTAAGAAAAACTAAACATATGCTTTGGTAAAAATTGTAGAAGATCTGTAGGTTTGAACTGCACATGAAAGGGAAAATGGGAATTTAGCATCTTTGCAAGGTATCCAGTACTCTGCTGAGCCAACAGATTCTGGGCTGCAAAAGCAAAGTATGGCTGGACAGAAGAGTTGGCAAGAAGGATGTTGGCTCTCATCCACCTCTGATTCGAAATTCTTACAGGAGCCAGGATGATGTCCTCATCATATCTAATGTGCCAACTTGCTCTGTAGACAAAATGTAGTTGGTCAGCAGATCTAGAATTCTCTTGCTAAATTTCTGGAAATAAAATAAAGTAAAATAAAATAATAATAATGAGCACTTCACATCATGTCAAACATCTTGCTTGTGTAAAGGTGGCAGCATCTGTACATCAACAAAGCCACTCCCTGCTATGATTCTGATTAGAACTTAGTTGGAGCCAGAGCTGCAGTTGCAAAGAGGGAATACAGCAGTTACAATTTCCTTCAGTTAAGAGCAGCAGATCCCAATGGGTTCCTTCAGGTATTCTAAATGCAGCACTTGGACACAGATTTTAATTAAGTAAAAAAAGTAGTAGCTTGATAACACAGTATTAAGGGAGAATGAAAGTTGCTTTATTTTGCAGGAAAATATCTCAATGGAAAAATACCGTGAATCATGATCTGAATAGATACTGAGTGAATATTCTGTGAAAATTCCAGAAGTGCATGTAATCACAAAGCTATTAGCTTGCAGGGAGACAATTTTCCTACTGATAGGAGGACAGTGTGCGTTAAAAGCTCATCTTGGAGAAGAGGACTAAGTTACACACCTACGATGCTAAGTTACACACCTAAACCCCGTCTACATTCAAATAGCGAATATCCGGCTCTTAGACTGAAACCTGACAATTTGCTGAGTGCTGGAAAGCCTAAGATAGCTAATAGGAAAAGCCAGACTAACGGGTACAAATATCTAACACAAAGGCAGATAACTTCAGGACATGAACTCCATGTACATTCAGTGGAGGCGGTTTAGTTTTCTTCTCTGTCTCTGTGATTCTAAGATAGGTAGGCCTATCTGGGAAATGTTTTAGTTGTTTTTGGATGATGGCTTTTCGAATCCATTCTTCTCAATTGCCTTTAGAGACAGTATAAGAATTCTAGCTTAATTTAAATTGCTAGAAATTAGGTTATGTAGCTATCTCTGTTCCTGAATGAAATTATTCTGTCTTATAGATGCTGTTAGGCATCTGACAAAACTAAAGTTCAGCATCTGAGTTTACTTCCTGTGAGGTTTTTTTTTTCAGTCTTTGATTGACAAGAACAGCAGAAACAGCAGAATATATGGAAACTCTCTCTGGTTTGCTTCCATGTTGTAGAGTAGTAAAGCTTAAACAGGTTGAAAAGTCTTTGCCCTGTCTTACAGCTCACTAGAATTTAATGTACATAGTAGGAGGAAATCAGGATCTTCGGAAGACCTCTGCTGTACGAATACCTTTTCTCTGAATTCTTATAGAGTTCCAATTGCCCTAGGAAAGACCATGCTTTACAGCCTTAGTCGGAGAAATAAATCTTAGTAAAAGAAGCACCTTGAGCATATTTCATTTTTGCTACCGTGAATGATGTCAGATATCAAAACATCAGCTTTTTTTTTTCCCTTACCTTACGAGAAGAAGTAATTTCTGTGTGTTTTCCCAATCAGAAGCATATTTTGGGGAGGATTGACATGAACAGTGACACAAAGCTTAAAATAACTTCAAAAGACCTTCAGTTTAGTATTAGTTCTGTGCAGCTACCCCCATCCTTTAGAGTATTACTGTTCTGCGTGGTCTGTGTAACCAAAGAACAAGATTTGCCATGCTCTTTGATCTTTTCAAAATATATTGAAATCTGAACTCAAGTGCTTTGCCTCAGTCTTGTCTTTTCTGGCAACAGTGAGCTGAATAATGTACTAACATATAGGGTCCCCCTAATATCAATGGAAAAAAAGAGAAATACCTTCAGAATCAGTCCAGCTGTGTCTGGCAGATGATGAAGTGTTCTGAAGTACGATGTGGCTAAAAGAGTGAGGAAGAACAATCAAGAAAGGAAAAAATAAAAGGGAAAAAAAATGGAAAAAGGATTTCCAGCTAAAACAACCCCATTTGATTAAAAGGCTGTAGAAAGTCCCAAATGTCATGCTAAGAAAAGAATAGAATCTCTGTTTAAAGCCATTCAAAAGGCAAAGATAATTTTTTTTGCTGATAGTCATAGTGGAGATCTCTTTGCATATCTTGCCAATAACACAAAAATAATTATACGAAAATACATATACCCTTTCATTTATTTATTTTGCATTAACCATCTAGGTTAGAGGGATTTTTATACGGCAATACTAGGGACAATTAAGTCTGCTTAACACAGAGACAGATGCCAGATGTATGCATGTAACAGTTACAGAGGAAGCATATGCATAGTATCAACTCTACAAATAGTTGGGATCCCCAGACACTCAACAGTTTTGAAGCTAAGGGAGGGAATGTTTTTATGTTATAACATTTTCCCTTGGTGGTAGCAAATTAGCTGCTTTGTATCCATCTTCAGCCAGAACTGCGGAGTCACTTGAGAGCTTATAAATAAGTTTAGAGCTCTGCTGAGCTGTTCCTTGTATACCTAAGAAGTGGGATACATACCGTGCATGTGCTGTAACAAGTGGACTTGAAAAAAAATTTTTTCCATAAGACAATTTTTCTTCACCTTAAATCCTTACAGAATTTGTTCAAGGTCAGACTGCTTTCAGATATGGTATTTCACACACAATTTCTGCCTCCTTGAGAATTAAAGCAATATTTTTTCTTAAAGAAAAAAAAAAAAGCAAAACTATGTTTTTTATTAGGAAACCCAGAGACTGTTTTTTTAAAAAAAACCATGCAGTATATATCTTGGGTCAGGTTGGTCTGCTTCCGATTATACGTGATAGTAACTATTCAAGCCAATAATAACTATACAGATCTCTTGCCTTTTCTTCCCAATGGAACAAAAAGGCTGAAAGGAGGGGTACCCATTAAAATCAAGTCACGGTGTAAAGCATATATGAAACCGTAAGTCAAGTAAATATTATAAGTTCCAGTAAACAAAAAGGTGCCTAAATACCCTCAAAAAGTTAATCATAATCCATATCCAGAATAGATTTTACTGCATTTTATGGCATGTCTGCCCCATTTCTAGGGGTATAATATCTTCATCATCTCTACAGAGCAAGGATTTTCTTAAAGGGAATCAATAGCTTTACACTGACTGACATATTCTGAATCCCTCAGCAGCTTTAAAGGTAGCAGCTGCATCTTTTACTTGCTTTGCCAGAAGTGTTTAACTTATCTAATGTCTCTCTATTGGATTTCCTTTGTAGGGTGCTCAGATAAGTGAGCTGAAGGCACAACCAAGAGAAATTACCTTGACTACATTTTACTTGCTTGTGATTTTTGTGACTAGTCTTTAAGATTATCTGCAGGGCTAAAATGCATTTTTTTTATAAGAACATGGCTCAGATGAGGGGTTGCTAGAGACCAGAAAAATAGCTTCTAACAGTTAGCAAGCTTAAAAAGTGAAGACATTAGTGGAAACAATGAACATATAATGACAACATCTTTGGAAATAGTTCCCAAATTGCCAGGCTTTCTTTAAGATATGCTTTGTCACATCACAGTAGTCTGACATCAATACAAAAGCTGAAACTATAACAAATGCAAAGTTGACAAGTAAAAAGGTGTCTCTCAGTTGAGCAGCTCAGCTGGAGAGATTTTCTATATTAGTGTTGTTAATATCTATAATCCCCTCAATCCCTGAAATACAAAAAAAAAAAATCTGGAACTTAAGGTTCTTGATCAAGGATCTGAGGAAAGGAAGATATGAATATTCCATAGCCACCTTCAGTGTCTTTCAGAAATTCATTTACATTTCATGGAGAACAAGAAACTATGGTATTTAATCTGTTTACACGTACGATTCTTTTGCCAAACTAATTATATAGAGAGAGTCAGATTTCAATAAGGCATCCTTAATTATTCTTTCTAATTGATGTAATTGGAACACTTTCCAGGCAGAAAGCTAAGTAGGATAGCATTACGAAATTCAAATTCCTAAGAGAATGTGGGTGCTTCATAAATTGGTGTAAGGGTAATACCATTCTGCAGATCTCTTTTGAAGGTGGTAATAAAATACAACACCAGCAATCTGCTAAACAATAGTCTAGGGCACCATCTAATCAAATGATAATGAATATGCTGCTTAGCATAGCATAGGGGAGACTCTATATGAAACTCTTAAATAATTTCTTTTTTCCTAGGAAGATATTGCTTTGTCTCTATGTCCAAGTAAAAGTTCCTTAAGATGCCTGGACAACTTCAAGGTTTTTCTGAGAGCAGCGTCATGAGAAGTGTTCTTCCCTCTGTTCTGTCCGATGCATTGTTCCTTCCACAAAGTCCAAAGCATATGATCTGTATATAACATCAAATTTTTGAAGAAGAGATTAATACCCAGTAGATTTTTACATGTATCAGTATAAACCAGACATGGTCTTATGTCTGGTAAAGGATATTTTGAATGTCAATCCAGGTGGGCTGACAGGAATGTGGAGAAAGCTACTCTTTCAACAAAGTGGCCAGATTTTGAATGGTTCAACATCCTTTACTGCATTGATTCTCTTTTGGACAAAATCATGCTCCTACACAGAACCTGCCAGACATCCATTCAAGAGAATCTACCTGTAATCAGGATGTAAACAGAGATATCAAAATCATATAGAAACAGATTTCTTCAGAAGCCTGTCATGTCTCTCTCCTCCATGGTACCCTCATCAGTCAGTGTCTGTACACAAGTTGTCATATCCAAATTTGAGACAAGCTTACAAAGCAAAAAGCTTGGTGCCTTCTAATTAAAGATTTGTATACTGAGATAATTGGCAACCACCGAGGAAGGCTCAGTGGTGTAATACATAGCTAATCATCGGTGGCTTGACAGTGTGACAGATGGGGATAGCTTCTTTAAATTATGGAGCTTTTATATTGGCGTTTTCAGGAAATGTCAACAGCATGTTTATGTTTTCATTAATGTTGTCTTACCTTCCCATTCATTGCTTTTCTTAATCATAATCACTTATTACCTCTTGACTCTAACTCTCTGTTAACATTTGTATAGGATGCTGCACAATGGGCCTGGTTAATGACTGAATTCCTAAACATTGCCACTTTACAATATACAATGTTAGTATTTACTAAATATTAAAAATTAGAAATGGAAATTTTTGACATTATAATTATGACTAGGTCACAATAAAGTTATTAAAAAAGAATCTGAGTATCATGCAATTTCTGAAAATGATTATATAAATTTTGTTAGAGTTAAGATTTAAGAGCTGTTGAATTTTTAGGTGTTAGTACTGAAACAATCCCAAGTATAAAATATATGGAACTGCCTTCATTAAGAGTAGGAAAATGTGTTATATTAAAAATTTTCTTTTCTAACAGATCCACGTCTGTTGTCTTCTGTTAATTACTACAGTTTTGTTTGTCTTCCTTTCCAGGAAACAGCTTTTGGGCTCCAGAGAAAGATTTACTGTTTTAAACTAGAAGTATGTCAAATTATTAAAGTTTCCCTGAAGCTTCTCAGCTAAGTGCAGGGTTGGCATAGCTAGTCCTTGTACATTATCTCCCTGCAGCCCTGGACTAGTAAGTGTTTTATGCTGGGATAAGGAAAAGGCCAAAATATCTTTTCATGACTATTGTGTGGTCTTCTTACTGCAAATTAGAGTAGGTGCCAGCCTGACTTATAGGCAAATGTTGGAAACGAAAACTGAGTGTCCATTCTAAGCCTCTACTCTCTCTCCTCTGATAGCGAGAAAAGAGACCGTGTTTTTTTTAATCTGACATTTTCAGTTTGCTGCCAATTATAAAATTTTGTGTTTGCACCTTTGAGAAGCGTAGTGAAAAATTTCAAGGACTGTGAGCTGTGCTTGGGTCACAGATAGAAGTTGTTTTTCTGCTGTGGAAGTTTTGACATTGTTGTGAATTTTGGAAGCAGAGCCTATCCCTGTCTGTGACTCACAGGTCTGATTTGCCTTCAGAACAGCAAGGCAGAGGCCAAAGACCCATTGTTGGGATCTGTGGACCAGCCCGCTGTGAGGATGGAAAATTTTCAGGTAACAGAATTTTTCTCTTGCTCTTACACTGTCTTTAAATAAAAATACGTGATTGCCATTAAATCATAAACATGGATTTAAAGCATATTTCTATAAGAAAGTGTTAAATGTTCTGTCATGCTATATGTAATACTGCAACTTTCCTCCAATATTTATGGTTTGGGTATCAGGTTTTTTATTGCTTTTGAAGTGTTTTGTGCCTTGTCAATATTAAAAATATATTCTTTTTATCCTGTGTCCACAAAAGAAACAAACAAACAAAAAACCCCAAACAAAACCCCCAAAACCAATAATGGGAAACTTCTGTGTAAGGATCATAGAGTTCAGAAGTTGTAGTTATAATCTAGAATTACAGAATCATAGAATCATTTGGGTTGAAAACGACTTTTAAGATCATGAAGTCCAACTGTAAACCAAGCACTGCCCAGTTCACCACTAAACCATGTCCCTAAGCACCACATCTAAACATCTTTTAAACACCTCTATAGATGTTGACTCAACCACTTCCCTGGGCAGCCTGTTCCGATGCTTGATAACCCTTTAATTGAAGAATAGAATTTTTTTCCTAATATCCAGTCTAAACTGGCCCTTATCAGGAAAAGACCACTACATCCAAGAGGTTTAAAAAAGTGGCAGTCCATTCTCATTTTACTGCCAGTTGTTTTGCTAATCTGAGCTACATAATTGCTTTGCCTAACTGAAAGAAGCCTTTCAACAGACAAGCCAATATAAATACTCAGATTGGAGACAGCTCTGTTTAATAACAACGAGCATGGGTATAGATGTATTTGTTTACCTCTGCTCATTTATGTCAAAATCAATTGTAATTAAATAGGAATCCAAACACGGAAGTAGTACTTCAGCTGATTGTTCTCATCAGAAGTGTCATATAGCCCCAGTGTTTAGGACATGTCAAAGCAGGCCATTATTCTCCTGTAATAAATACCTACTTAAAATCTTTTCAGTTCTTTAGTAAAGGCAATTACCTATCTAAAATAAAAAGTAAGACATTATTTCATACCAGTTCTGAGAGGTATTTTGGTCATACTGAAGGAGTTACTGAAGTTTTGAAAGGCAGAGTTATGAGACAATAGATGCCATTTACACACGTAGAGAAAATACAGATCTTTCGTATCTATTCAGGGTATTACAATATATAAAACATACTTTATTTTATTAGTCTAAAGAAAGTACTGGTGGGGTTTTTACTTAGCGTGTTTTGTGATTAGACCAGAGAAATACAAGCTACAGAGGGTTTTACACCTTGTTTCATTATTGAGTGAATGCTAAATAGAAATATTTTCGATAATGAACACATGTTCAAGACATCCAGGCTGAAATGAATCTAAGTCGTAGGGAAGTCAGTGTGAACTCCATGCATGCAGTCAAATGTAGATATTTTTCTTTGTAATGTGAAACAAGGGTCAAAAACCATGTGCGTTACTTTTCATTCTGTAAGGCAATGAACACTAGAGCATTTAAAGAGTGAATGTGGGTTGTATGATAGAATAATAGAATGGTTTAGGTTGAAAGGGACCTTAAAGATCATACAGTCATACCCACCACACCATGGGCAGGGACACCTTCCAGATTGCTCAAAGTCGCATTCACCCTGGCCTTGAAGACATCCAGGGATGGGCGACTTCTCTGGGAACCCTGTTTCAATGCCTCACCACCTTCACAGTAAAAAACTTCTTTCTAATATCTAATCTAAATCTCCCCTCTTTCAACTTAAAACCATTACCCCTCATCTTATCACTACAATCCCTGATGAAGAGCCCCTATCTGTCTTTCCTGTAGTCGCCCTTTAAGTACTGGAAGGGTGCTGTATAAGATCTCCCCAGAGCCTTCTCTTCTCTGGACTGAGAACGCCAGCTCTCTCAGCCTGTCCTCACAGGAAAGGCATTCCAGCCCTCCTCTGGACTCACTCTAACATGTCCTTCCTGTGCTGAGGACTCCAGAACTGGATGAAGTACTCCAGGTGAGGTCTTATGAGAGCACAGCAGAGAGGCAGAATCACTTCCCTTGACCTGCTGGTCACAATTCTTTCAATGCAGCCCAGGATGTGGTTGTGTTTCTGGGCTGCAAACATACATTGCAGGCTCACATTGAAATTCTCATCCATCAGCACCTCTAAGTCCTTCTCAACCCACTCTCTGCCCAGCTTCTAACTGTGTTTGGGATTGGCCTAACCCAGGGGCAGGACCTTGCACTTGGCCTTGTAGCACTGCATGAGGTTTGCACAGGCCCACTTCTGAAGTCTGTCAAGGTCCCTCTGTATGGCATCCCTTCTGTCCAGTGTGTCGATCACACGACACAACATGGTGTTGTCAGTAAACTTGCTGAGGGTGCATTCAATCCCAATGTCCCTGTCTGCAACAAAGATGTTAAATAACACCAGTCCCAATACCGACCCCTGTGGAATGCCACTCGTCATTGGTCTCCACTTGGACATTGAGCTGTTGACCACAACGACCACAACACTTTGACTATGACCAGCCATCCAATTCCTTATCCACCAAGTGGTCCATCAATCAAATTCATGTCTCTCCAGTTTAGAGACAAGAATGCTGTGCAGGAGTGTTGAATGCTTTCTGCAAGTCCAGGTGGATTATGTCAGTTACTTTTCCTTATCCACCAATGCTGCAACCCCCTACAGAATGCCACCAAATTTGTCAGGCACGATTCTCCCTTAGTCCTCAATCACCTCCTTATTTTCCATGTGCCTCAGCTGAGTTTCCAGGATGATGTGCTCCACGATCTTGCAGGACATAGAGGTGAGACTGACCAGCCTGTAGTTCCTCAGGTCTTCCTTTTTTTCCTTTTTTAAAAATAGTAGTTCTGTTTCCCCTTTTCCAGTCAGTGGAAACTTCACCAGACAGCCACAACACCGTAACAGCCATGTGAAACTGCGTGCTTTAAAAAGAAGAAAATATACCTTGTAAGGAGTTCTGCAGTATATTTTTCTTTTGGAGCTGTTGTTAGGCGACAGCCATTCCAATCAGCTGAGTCAGCCGGTGAGCCATCCATGACAATTAATAATTATATTTTGGCTTCCATATTTATAGAAAAGAAAAAAGAATTCCATCAGAAGGAGAAGTTTACATGATAGTAAACTAGGTATCACTTGTTGAAGGAGTGAAAAAGAGTGAATAGGTAAGGTATCTGAATGACAGGGTAGCTTTTTCAAGGAAAATTAAAAACAACAAAAGCTTCTGATGTTTTAAAATGTACAGTGTTATTCATGTATTTATCTAGTTATATTCTTGCTTAGCCTTCATTAATGAACATATGGTGATATGAAGCTTTTTTTTTTTTATATAAATGTATATTTTGTGAGTAAAACGTTCTTAGAAAGAGTGCACTTGAATGACCATTTCCCAGGTCAGATCATATAAATCACAATAATTAAAATTCTTCAAATACAATTCCATTACATCATTTACAGGTTTGGGGAGGAATATGATTGTCTAGGTCTAGGTGTACATCTAGACTTTTGCATAGGGGAAATCAGACTTTAAATATATGTGTACACATGTATAGATATCTATAGATACATATATGTACATGTACACATATATTTAAAGTCTGATTTCTCCTATACACAAGTCTGGACATTTGTTATTACGTTACATGGAGAACTTATACAGAGTTATATAGAGTTCTTCATTTTATAAACATAGTAAATGAAATGTTTCTTGAAAATTTTTGTAATCTGATTTTTTAGGGACATGGATTGTTTACTCTTCATTTGCTTTTCTGTTTTGTGTGTGCATGTATGCTTTAAATAGTGAAGGTCCGATTAAATTAGAAAAACATATTTATTAACCCAGTTTGAATATATTGAGTAACTGTTTAAAAATAATTCTTGAGTTTCTTCTTTGTTATCATTATGCAAATTTCATATAATTAGTGAGTCAAACAAAGTTATCTCAGTTTTGGCCATTGAAAGAAACCAGCTATCTAAAACATTAATTAATTAACTTTATAGTACAATATATTTAGAGTGAAATCAGTACCAAAATTTAATTCTGTTCAAAATATTTATGAGGAAAGCATAGAAACTTATAGAGAGAACAATAAAAGTATCTTTGGCTTTAAAGGCTACAGAAGGCAGACGCTAAATATAGCTCCTCTGGTAATTCAGAATAAAATACATAAGATGTGTCTTATGTTGCATCAAAATACATACCTTACTTTGCATTTTATATGTTGCCTACATAACTTTAATCATACCCCATCTTAATTTTCTAGCCAGTATCCATTTCCTGTCTAGGTAGGTTTTTTTCCAGATAGCTTATTTCCTTTTCTTTCTATAGCTGATAATTTAGCAGTTCTATTTTAGTGTATACTCTCCCCTAAGCACATAAAGCACATCTGACTGTTTACCCTTAAAGCTCCAGAGAGTTAGGAAAACCTCTAGGCTGCTTCTGTTTATTGTACACACTTGCACTGTTCAGGGTTTATTTTCAACAAGAGGGAGACAAATAAAAAGATAAAGACCGATGGTGCATATCACTCTACCAGCATGTCTTGCTGTACAGCACAGTGTATGACCTATTTTACACAAATATATGTATATATATTTATATATTTAACTTTAAATTAATCCTATTTTTTCTCAGATATACTAATTCAGCCCTTGGTAGTTAGAGTTCACTTCATGTTTATAGTTTGTGCTGTTAGTACAAAAATACCTGTTCTATTTTCTTCACCGTCTGCTACCTGTAGCAGTAAAAATTATAGGTTAATGGTGAGATGAACAGCTTATAATGTATGAGAATCAATACCTAAAATATGTTTTGTATGATGTAATATAAAAGAATGAAGTGAAAAGACACAGATTTTCAAGACTAGAACACCAAAATTCATGCGGTACTGGTGGTTTTCTCTTCAAGGTCATTCAATATTTGTTTCTTCTTCTTTTTTGACTTCATGTTTAATTCAATCACTGCTAGGATGCCCAGGGACCAGAAATGGAAAGTTAGTCGATACTGTGAGTATGAATGCAAGTATAAAAGCTGCTTTAGCAATTGCAGGAAATGAGAAGGTGAAGAAAGATATGGCATGAAATATATGTAATATATATATGCTATATGCTATATATCTCTTTTACTTATAGGTTGCCAGCATATTTCCTATTTTTATTGGCAGTCATGAATAATGTAAATACTGTGTAAAAGTTATTGTCATATCCAGTGTACATGTACACACGTCCATAAGAGCTAAGAATATAAAATCTTAGAACATAACATGATTATGACAAAATGAATCTAATCAGTCTTGAAAATCTCAAAGCAGTACTAAGTACCTAGCATAGTTAACTTATTTCCAGTAACTGAGAACTTCTCTGATCTTCACCTTTCATCTAAAGTTTTTCATTTCCATGTCAATTCAAGAAATAATGTTTTTGGTTTTTTTTAACAAATACAGTTCAGTCAAGTTTTAGAATAAAAGACAACATCAAAATAGAATTTCTCAGTTGCATATTTCATATGCATATATATTGTGTCAACATAGATAGCAGAGAATTGTATATAAATATATGAACATTTAAATCATGTATTTAAGATAGTATGACACAGAACTGCTGCCTGAAAGACAGGAAGAGCTACCCTTCTACAGATGGTCTTTTTCTGGTTTTATGAAATATGCTGTAATATATTGAAATCTTCCCAATTGCATTCACTGATGGTCTCTCAGTATACTATGAGCTCTTGACACATTAAATATGGTTAGAAAGTTTTACGAGAAGTGCTACTTTTTCTGTGAGTAAAAAGGAGTCCTGCTTTAATGGTATAATTGAAAAGAAAGCAAGCAGCAGAGAGAAGTGTTGGTTCATTAATTGTGCGTTTCTGAGCATTTTACGGTAGCTAACATGAAGCATGTTTTTATTTTCATCTTGTGTTAAAAAAGGAGACCAAAATTATTTTCAAAAAAAATACAAAGTTAAGTTTACAAAATTAAACAGTTGGAAAGTTGATTGATTCCTTAGGGAAGCCTTTAAAAGTGCCAGAAATCTTTTACTTCACATTGTCCTGGATTACATATAAGAGAAAAATAATTTTAAATATGGTCAGATAAAATCCCAAACAAAACACTATTATTTCCCTTTAGGTCCAGTTTTAAAGCTAGAAGCTGAGCTCAGCACAAATCTGTCGGATTAAGAAGAATAAAAAAACCCCCAAGATTAATTAATAGCAAGGATTTTAAAAATCTGAAATTCTTGAGTTAACATTGAAAGGATCGCACTTGGGGCAATTGTTCTTTTTTTGTGTGTCTCTGTTGAATTTTTGTGACAAAATATAGTCAAACCTAGCTAGTGTGTGTGTCTACCATTATGCATTCCAACACCATCTCGTTCAAGTGAAGTAAAATCAAACACCACAAACTTAAATCTCTTATACTCTTCCGAGTTCTGTCACTGTGTTATAGTCCCAAGGTTGGGGTTGTCTTTTATTCTTGCTTTTTATTATGATAATTCTAATTTTTATTGTACACTAAAACCAGTGTGCAGTTACTTTTCTTCAGATGTCATACACTCATAGAATGTTTTGGGTTGGAAGAGATCCTTGAAAGATCATTCATTCCAGCCCTCTACCGCAGGCAGGAGTACTTTTCACTAGATCAGATTGCTCCAAGCCCCGTCCAACCTGACTCTGAATTTTTCCAAGGATAAAATATCCACAATTTCTCTGGGAAACTTTTTCCAGGGCCTCATCACCCCCAGGTGAAAAAGTTTCTTCTTCTTGTACAATCTAAATCTACCCTCTTTCAGTTCATACAGCCTAGGATAAGTACCGCTTTCTGGGCTGTGAGCGCACATTGCTGACTTGTGTCCTGTTTTTCATCCACCAGTATCCCCAAGTCCTTCTCCACAGGGCTGCTCTCAATCCATTCATCCCTCACCCTATGTTGGTTTCCCTGACCCAGGTACAGGACCTTACACTTGTTGAAATTCATGGCCTTGTTGAACTTTATGAGGTTCGCATGGCCTCACTGCTCAAGCCTGTCAGGGCCCCTCTGAATGGCATCTTCTTTTTCTCTAGTAAATTTAGCAGCAAGAATATTTTGGGAGACAGTATTGAAAGCCTTACAGAAGTCTAAGTATATGACATCTGTTGTTCTTCTCTTGTCCACTGAGGCAGTCACTCCGTTCTACAGGGTTGCGACATTACTCAGGCACAATCTGTCCTTGCTGAAGCCACAGTGACTGCCTCTAATCAACTCCCTGTTTTCCATATACTTTGATATATCTTCCAGAAAGATCTGTACCATGATCTTGTCAGGCACAGAGGTGAGGCTGACTCACCTATATAAATTTTATATTTGAAGCCTTTCTGTTACATTCTTTTCCTCAAAAGTAACTCTCTTTTCTCTCCCTCTATCTCATTCTCTCTTGCTTTTGTTATTTTTTTAGATCTTATACCAGTCTTAGGTTTTAACCTCTCAAAGGAAAGGAGCATGTGTACAGAATGACATTTTCACAGAACTATATCATTAACAAGTATCAGTTCTGAGTAAATTTTATCACCCTGATTTAACTTATCATTGTGATGACACAATTTTATTTACTTTTAAGTCATATTTATTTACATCTCTTTAGAAATGTGAACAGACAAATCTGTTTATTCTATTGGGTTCTCATAGGTCACTTTGGTGTTTCTTCTCTGTTGGGTTTGTGCAGTGCAACTTTCCATTACTCTGGTGATGATATTGTAAGATTACTGGGAATTTATTTTTAAATTTAGAAAGACAATTATTAATTACAGTTTTGATCACTTAAATTTTCCTTATCTTTGGCTCAAGAAGGTCGTTCTGCTTTTCTGAAGATGTGTTGTGCATGTCTATGTGTATGTATGTTTCATCCTTACATTTAAAGATATAGGTTTTTTGTTTAACTGAAATTCAGGGCATCCTTTAAATACAAAATTCCTAAAATTAAATGAATATTTGATCCCATCTGCCTATTTTGTGTAAGTGGAATACTAGTGCATATCTGATTGCAACCTAGACATGATAAAAGACTTTTTTCTATCAGTAATGGCTGAGAACAATGAAAGGAAAAATAAATAAAAGAAAACCCAAACTTGGATTAGAGTTGTATTTTCTAAAAAAAAATAATTTAAAGGATATATCCAGAATTTTCCTTATCCCTGACATGGAGTTGGAGTCGTCTGTACAGTTATAAAATGGTGGCCTAGACATATTCTAGTAATGCAAAATGAGAGATAAGCTAAGGTTTTTAAAGCAGAGTGTTTTCTTTATATCTCTGAATTGTAGAACAGGGAATATCAAAATTTATATTCTAAAAATGTAGTGAATTAAAAAAATCTTATTTAACTATATTATTTGAAAGAAATAAGAATATAGAAATCCTACCTGAAAATATTATCAGTTCAAATAGTGTGTCACAGTTTGTCATTTTTCCAAATCGTATGAATTGAGCAAATCCATTTTCACTTATTTGCCCCAAAACAAAAAAAGGGAAAACTGATTGCATGATCTATATTCACACCTAATAAAATTTCAATATGTACTTTTTGTCAAGCTTATATTTAATGCATTCTGAAAGAAAATTCTGGTTCTCTGTTCTCAGCGCGAAAAATAGGCTTTCTAAGAAAATCTTTTTATTTCGTGACTGTCACGTAACGTAACAATTATAAGTGAAATGGAGGTGACAAAAATGTAAAGCCAGCTTGCTGATTTTTATGAAGTGTTTGTATTTCCAGAAAGGCGGTTATTTGACTTGAAAAATTAATCTTGATAATGTCTTTTGAGTTCCTTAAGTACTGCTCAGTCTTTTCTGGGATGTTTTACAGAACAAAGGCTAACAGATTTCTACAGCAGATTAGTTTACAGATGAAGCTCAATTCCACTGAGAATGGTTCTCTAATGACCCCTTTATACTTCCATTGGGCTGTGTGAATGTTTTAGTACCTAGAGAACAGAGTTAAATAAATCTATTGCCTCATCTAACAGGTTTATGCAATCCTTCTGAAATATTTTAATTATAGCTTTTTCTTTTTCTCCATAATTAAGAAACCGGATGTCAAGTAAGCCCATCACATGTTGATCATAGCCTATCCATTAGTTTAAAGAAATCCACTTATAATTAGAGCTTTTTCTCTTTCCCTTTTGTTTTACAGAGCAAGAAGAATGTGTTAACTGCACAGATGAATGCAGAGTGCTTGGTCATTCTGACAGGTGTTGGATGCCACAGTTCCCTGCAGCCAGTCAGGCTGAGAATGCAGATTATCGCACAAATCTCTTTGTACCCACAGTTGAAGCTAATGTTGAGACTGAGACATATGAAACTGTGAATCCCACTGGGAAAAAGACTTTTTGTACATTTGGGAAAGACAAGAGAGAGCACACTATTCTCATTGCCAATGTTAAACCTTACTTAAAAGCCAAACGTGCCCTGAGTCCTCTGCTTCAGGAGGTTCCCTCAGCATCGAGCAGCCCAACCAAGACATGCATTGAGCCTTGCACCTCAACAAAAGGACCACTGGATGGTTGTGAAGTGAAATCAGGAGCCTTGGCTGAACCAAGCAGCCAGTACTTGTCAACTGACAGTCAGTATCTATCGCCTAGTAAACAGTCGAAAGACGCTCCCTTCATTGCATCAGATCAGATGGCTAGGGCCTTTGCAGATGTGCATTCCCGAGTAAGCCGAGACTCGAGTGAGATGGACTCTGTTCTGGAGCAGTTAGACCGTTCAGCCCGGGATCTAGGCAGGGAGTCGGTGGATGCGGAGGAAGTTGTGAGAGAAATAGACAAGCTCTTGCAGGACTGTCGGGGAAGTGACCCTGTGGCCGTCAGAAAGTGAGGGGGAAAACAAGGACAGGCTGGCAGTTACGTTCGTCTTCTGCTGATTAAAATTAAAAAAAAAATAAATAAACCCCCTCTTTGTAACAGATTTATAGGAATGAAGGAAGACCAATGCTGCTTTAAGGCTTTTAGTGAACATCTGAAGTGCCCACAAGTATGTTCTTTTCACTGCTCTTTCTTTTGACAGATAACACTGGTTTCATTTTGACCAAACTTTCATTAGGACAGAGTCAAGTACACTAAGAACAAAAAAAAGAAGGAAAGACGGTGCCATTTTGACAATCTGATAGGAAGGTGTGAGAAAGGTGGAATGGAAATACGTCTGATACATTAAGACTGTCCTCAATAGCTGATGCTGACTTTACTGTTTATGTATAAACCCCAAGAAAAACAGGGTTGAATACTTCTGATCTGTGGTGGATTTCCAGCAGTTACCACAGGCTTCTACTGAAAGTCCTAAAAAGAGTTCTTGTAGTAGTCCAAGAGACACCAAACATTGACATTCATTTGTGGTAAACATTTATGTATAAAGTTATCTATCTGCCACAAATAGGAAAAAAAAGTAAAAAAAAAACAACCAAGAAAACACAACCCCATTCCAGTCATTATTCAAAACAACATATCCTAACCATTAGTAAAACACTTCATATCATATTAAGGTTAAATGTAAAATGATATAGTCCATCTTGTCCTGCACATACATAACCTAATTCACTTGATACAAAAGTAAAGAAGATTTTAATACCTATTTAGCATTTTAGTGTCCAACAAAATTATAAATAGTTAGCAGTAAGTTTTAAAAAAATGAAGCTAAGTAAAGGTTGAAAAAAAATAGTTACCTCTAAGGGTAATACACAAAAGAAATTAACATTATTAACACTTTTTTATTCATTTGTGGACACTAAAATAGCTCAGGAAAGTGAAAATGTCTTAGACATCCACACAAATCACATGATCATTTAAATGTGCAAATGTAAGAAGATTCAGTGTGTTTACATCAAATGACATATTTTTATTGATTTATTGCAGATTCAGTGCATATGAGCCAAATTGTTGAGTGTATAAGAGCTATATTGTGTATTTTATTAAATTAATATATAGTTGTGTTGCAAAAATATTTGGGCTTATATTGTAAATGGCAAGTGTTGCCTCAGTAGCTGTCGAACTCTATGAGTTTTGTTTTTTCCTGCTTCCTTTTCCCCATGGATTGTGGGAAGCAGCGCCTCAGAGCAAAGTCTCTTGTTTAATGTATGGTCTACGAAGTACTGCAGTACATAATCTGTTCAAAATGTGTTTGAGTGAGCTGATGGAGCAAACTGAACAGCCTACAAATACATCCATCAGTCATGGTTATGTGCAAGTCCTTGTAGAAGCTTCTATTGCAAACCCATGCTTAATAACAAAAATTACACTCAAATCAACATGTGGAATCTCTTTTTTTTTTTTTTTCCCCCAAACACATGCAGCCAGCCTGTTTACTGTAGAATATTTGATTGACTTCTTAAGAGACGCAACCATTTTCGGAGTTTTGCTATAAAGTTCATAGAGCTGAAAAACATGTCAATGCCAGTGGGGCATGGACAGTATTTTATTGGATTCTTGAGAATGTTTGCTGAAGTTCTAGGTATACACTGTTTATCCGTTAGGGGGTGGTGTATTTTTAGTTTGGTTTCATTTGTTCTTAAAAATATTTGCAGAATACCTTGAGATATAGTTTCTACTTTTTTATTATTTTTTCTAAGGGTGTCTTATTGCATTTGAAAATTTCAAATTGTCTTCAGATGAAAGCTGATAAACAATCTACGTTCAAAATGAACTTGCACAGAACAAGAAACAGAAGAGTAAAATATTTATCTCAGGATATGTCCCTTACATAACTTGAGATACTCTGTTGGAAATACCACTATGATGCATTGTTTAAAAATGCTGTATTAGGTTTATTAAATTTAATCTGTACTATACAAACATATATAAAAGAGACTGGTAATCTCAAATCCCACAAAGCCATAGTTTTCATCAGTTCAAGCCAGAAAGTTGTCTCAATATCCTGTTTTGGTATTAGGATTGCTGTTAAATGGTGATTTTAGCTAATCGGTCCTACAATGAATTGCATTTGGGAGACAACCGTTTTGACAGTTTGCTTTTAGCTCCTGCTATTGAAAAAGTCTACAATTACATGTAAAAAAGGGATCTTGTACATGTTTTATCAAGCTGCTCTCCATGTTTTGGACAATTTATGTATCTAAAATGTAGTGTTGTCTGTGTTATATATACTTTTTTTTATTATTTTTGGCCAGGAGACCCAAGATTGGTTTTGCTTGATAGCTTGATAGCTTGAAATTCCATAGTGAAGAGGATTTCTTATTGTTCAATCAGTCTCTTATACGTATTTCCGTGGTGCCCATCACTTCAGTGTCTGTGCACCAAGTCTTTAGCTCTGCCAGTGAGATCCATTATTCAGCACAATCTAAGCCAGTATGTAAATGCAGTCAAGTGATGGAGATTTGTGTATTTTATAAATGATTTTAACACTGAGTAACCAATTGTACAATTCATTGTATGTTTCTGAAGACATAAAACCACAACATGCTGAGAAAGGGCTGTGCCAATGTAAGAGGAATTTACCTTAAGGCTCTCTGTCACTAGTGATTTACTAGCTTTAGCTGTTTAACACATTATCTGTATTTAGTAGTGATTATTTATTTACCACTCTGCGGTAATTCAGTATTCATGACTCATAGCTTTATAGAAAAGTTTAGGAAATCTTGCTTTTATTTAATTCGGCTGACAGCTGCCTTGTGTTGTAGATCTCTGGCATACTGCTTCCAATAAGGATATCCCAGGTTAAAAAAATCTGTTTCACAATTTAGAACAGATACATAATGAATGAATAAACCAACAGAGCTTATACAATGTGAGTTTTGCTGGTTCGGTCGAAATTAACGTGACTATGTGAAGGAAGTACTACACAGAAATAAATATAAAAAGTACTTTTTGTCCATAACTCTACTATCTGGAAAAAGAGGCAGCAATGAAAGATAAAGTTTATGAGTTATTTCTCTCATGCCCTCATTCCTTACATACTCAGAATGAAGAGGAAAGTTAAGTAACTAATAAAATTGTACTGTACACTGTGAATAATGAATAAAGCGTTCTATATATTTTTCTTTTCTTTTTTTTTTTTAAATTATTATTAACGAAAGCCAGACACTGGGAGTTCCTTAAACAATTGGCCAATCAAATCAGGACTCAAATCAGACTCTTTTTTTTTTCCTGAGTTTTTTTTTTTTTCTTGTTACATTTAGCAGGAGCAACAAGATTCTCCTGAATCATGATTGCCATGATTGGTTTCCCAGTCCAGGTTACCTCTAGAAGTCAAACATTGATCATAGTGGAGCAGGGTACGTCATTCAAAGAAACTGTCAAGCTGTTTGCTGTCCAATGAGAGAGAAATTGCTGAAGTCAAGGGAGGAGTCTGAAGCCTAGCACAATACACACCCACTCATTATTATTTAATTACTTTCTTTTGACATCAGGCAGTGACTATTATTACATTAATTCAAATGAGAGTTTTGGCTATCAAGATTTGTTGATTTGAAGTGTAATTGAATGAAACTTGATTGAGGTTTTGACTCCTGTGACCCAATTGTGATGCAGGTTGGCATTTGCATTTATCAGCCCCTGTCTCCCCATATGGCTCAAAGTTGCACCAATGACTGGTGAATGACACAAAAAACCCAAACAAAAGCAGCATACATTGTATGGATTATCTCAACCGCTATTGTTTAATGGCTGTGTTTAATGTGACCTATCTGGAAAATGAGGACTACGAATAAAAAGCAATTACTAATAGTGGTGTTGCCTGCTTTTGCATTCATTAACACAGAAGAAATGTGTTAAACGCTGCATACCACAGGGAGCCTGATGGTAATTACTTTGGAAAAGCAACTTGTGGCAATGCGGCTGTTACTGCTAGTTATCAGTTTGCCAAAAAAATGACAGTTCCTACTTCGTTTATTAGAAATGTGTAACCGTTTTCTCTCAACAGGAAGGTGTTGAAGAGTTTTCATCAAGCTGGGTAGGTTTATCTTTTAAGCAGCTGATGTGCTGAATCCCTACAGGCTGTTATTTGCTCATAGTAACATGGAGCTGAAAAAGGATAGTTTGGTTTATTACACTGGTGTGACTTTAGCAAAAGCAATATAAATGAGGGGCAAGTTCCCAGACTATGAGTCTAACATGAAAGATCAGGACATTGCTTGAGTATTCAAGGGGAGAAAAAAATATCTGAAGAATGTGAAGGGTTGGGGAGAGTTATGGTTTGTTGTTTTGGTTTGGGATTTTTTAATGTATCTTTCTTAAGAGTCTGCATAATAAGAGGTAAATAATTTTATTCCTGTTGCTGTAAACAACGTAACAAAATGTTGGCAAAAATATGACTAAGTCTATGTCTGCTTGTATGAGTTTGTTGTTATAATTTAACACTTTCATTAACCTCTTTTTTGTTTGCTTGGTTTTTGTTCTGTGTGAACATCATGATCAACCCTTTAGAATATGTGTCCCTTTCTGCCTACGTCTATGTGATTGTGGCAATGCCATACCACATGGTGTAAAGCCCCCACACTGGAAATTTTTTATTTTTAAGGATTTTTGTTTAGGGTTTGTTTTTTTTTGGGGGGGGGGAGTTGTAAGGAAATAATTAAGTAAATAGGCATTGCCTTTGGCAGGTAAATATAATTTTATTTTTTTTGAGAATACTACAGGTATTATGAAGGTATGTGCTAGTCCTGCAGATAGAGTTACCTTCTACCCGTTGCATGTTTTCTGCAAGTTTCTTTGCCAGAAGTAAAATCAGTCTGCATCTAGTTAGCTGGCTATCCTAGGCACAGAACCCTCCCATTGTTTTCTTCTCTTTTTCCTCCTGTGTATATTTATCTTTCTACAGGCTGAATTCCAAAATGCAGCAAGCCACTTGCTGTGCAGTTCTGCCAGAATGTGTCTTATGCTGTTGAAGGCCTCACTGGACGTGGGATGTTCCTTTCATGTCTTCAATTGTGTGTAATTCAGAGCTTGGCTGGGTCCACAGTTTATGTGGAACAAGTCATAAAGCATTCTAGCTTTTCTTTACCCAGAATACAGAGTCATTGATTTCTCATTTGGAAACTGGCCAGTCTGTCAAACTGAGATTCTTAGATCTCCTTTAAGCCAACCATGTATAACTGCTTCAGGGTGTTCACTCATGGGATAAATATCCTATCCTTATTCTTTATTGAGTGTAAGACACGAAAGCAGCTGAAAGCTTCTTTCTTCGGTTAGTAATGTTTCCCTAAAAATGAAAATTCCCCGGTAGAAAGAAGAGATGGTTCTCTGCTGTATGTATAGCTTAATTTGTGAAAGGTCACTTTAGTATCAGTAGTTCATGCACAAATGGATCAGGGAATTAATGAGCCATCTAAGAATTTTCTGAGATATGTATTCCATAATGTATGTGTTATTATTCAGAGAAGAGAGCACTGTATCTTGGTTTATTTGTTGCTAATGGTTCCCAATAATGACTGTCTCACAAAAAAATATTTAGTTCAGGGTTTGGGGAAACATTTTTCTCTAACTGGGAGACAAATCCCTTTTTTTTTTTTTTCTTTTTTCTTTTTTATTCATTTTTTGAAGGGGTTTGGTTTTCCCCCCATCCCTAAATGTGCACTGGTCAAATTGTGTCATTTTGTTAGTTTTAAAAATGAAAAGTGTTCTAGGTTCTTTAGATTATAGATAATATCTTTCCATTGAAGAAGACTTCAAGATGTCCATAAACATTCTGTGATTTTTCTTGACAAGAAGCAAGAGTATAGAGATGGCTTGAAACAGGTAATTGGACAACAGATTTTGACCTACTGAGAAAAAGAATAATTAAAATTTCATTCCTGAAAACATGTTGTATTCAGTACCTTGAACACTCTCTCCATGGAAATCTGATTAAAGTGCATCTACTGAACTGCTGCCAGAGTACTAGAGGACCAGTCAGTCAGTTATTTTCAACTATTTCCAAATAAAAACCAATGCTGAAGTAGCATCTGGAAATCGATTGCTAGTGAAACATAGAAAACATATTTGTAATATATTTGCAAGAAGACATACTACTTAAGAAATTTGCAATTATATTTTGTAGTAACTGCAAAATTTCCATCATTTTAGGAGCAATCACATACTGAACTCCTTTCAGTGGTTTGATATGAGAGTGATAAGAAATGGATCTCTGTGCTAGTACCAATATTAAAATAGAAATACCATATCTGTCTGGTGGTCAGAAAATTACATTTAACTATTCCTGTTATTACTGTCTTTAGGAAAATGTTTCATGCATCTATTTTTTTGATCCTTTTACAATAGGCATCATAATGTCACACACTATGATTTCTGAAAGAATCCCTTTTATTAGTCACCATTTCCTTCCATTCATATGTCCCTTTAAAATACTTTACATTGCATATTTTCTCATATAGAGAATTTAAAGCAGATTCCTCATTTGTTTTCAAAGATGTCTCAGCCTTCATACCACATACTTAAAAAATATTTATCGTAATATTTGTAGATAAGGCTTCCACTTGTTTCGTAAATTCTGTGTTTGATCACATTAAATTTACTAAATAACATTAAAAATAATATTAAAAAATATTTTTATTTTCCAGTTAAAACACTTATCTATTTCTGACCAAATTCTTCATTTGCTATTGTGAGTTCAGTGGTAGACCCTACTAAGCAAAGTAGCACATTTAGTAAACCAGTCAGCTTTAAGGATATTTGCTTGATAACTATTCATATTTAGTGAAAACTATTTATTTTTAGATATTTTACCAGAAATTATGAGAAAAAAGTAATCTGTAATTTATATTCTGAATAACTATCTAGTGCATTTAATATCTTCTAACTATAACATGGATCATAACAATGTATTTTATTATAAGTACATGTTTAGGAACTGTGCTAGACCAGATGAGAAATTGTACTTTCTCTGAATACCCTTTGAGTCACATTGGCTATAGGAATGATTATCTGTTCCCTCATATCTTGTTCTAAATTAAAAACAAAATAAATATAAGTCACTGCTATATCATTTAATAAGGATTTGTATAACACCAAGTGAATATAGTAAATAGAGCAGAAGAGAATACATGTGAAACTATTTTAATATCACTATGGTACCGTTGTGTTTTAAGAGATTTAGAATAGAGATTAGCAACTGTTAATAAGCTTTTATCTTTGACTGCAAGATAAGCTTCTTAAACTTAGAGGTTTTGCCTCAGCTCAAATTCTGTACTAGTGGAAAGATCCAGAATAGAAATACTGTCTAGACTCTGGGCTTCTTTCATGCTTTATTTTTCTGGAAGAGACTCCAGGGGTTGTTAATTACAGTATCACAGTATGACAGTATCATAAGGTTGGAAAAGACTTTTGAGATCATCGAGTCCAACCTATGACCCAACACCTACACCTACTCCTACTCGTCAACTACACCATGGCACTAAGCGCCTCGTTCAATCTCTCCTTAAACATCTCCGGGGACGGTGACTCCACCACCTCCCTGGGCAGCGCATTCCAATGGCCAATCACTCTCTCAGTAAAGAACTTCTTCCTAATGTCAAGCCTAAACCTCCCCTGGCGAAGCTTGAGACCGTGTCCTCTTGTTCTGTCACCGGTCACCTGAGAGAAGAGACCAACCCCTCCTTTCAGGCAGTTGTAGAGAGCTATAAGGTCTCCCCTGAGCCTCCTCTTCTCCAGGCTAAACAACCCCAGCTCCCTCAGTCGCTCTTCACAGGGCTTGTGCTCCAGCCCCTTCACCATCTTTATGTTTCCATAATGACTTTTGCATCTCTGTGCACCAGTGTAAGTAAGTGAACCAAGCTCCCTGATAAGTACCAGCTCCCTGCCACTCAGCACTCCAATGCCACCTCACCAGTCTGTTGAGTTGACTCATTTAGGGCTCAATATGGATAGAAAGCGGATTTACTTAGATGACTTAAACTTTTTGTACCTGTCAAAGTAAGACAAAACAATCTTTTAAAAGAAAAAGTGAACTTACCTTTTGAAATAATAATATTTTTTAAAAAGTAGTATCCAGGATCCAAAAGGAAAACGAACCAACCAATCAAAACACAAACAAAGAGGAAAAATGACTAATATAACTTTGTTCACAGACACTTTTCTCCTTAACTAATTTGAGTAATGCTGTTGATGACTATAAATCCACCCACACTCTTTTCTAAATACACTTGTTCCAGTGGACTAAAATAGGAGAGAGAGGAAGGGAAGATCCTGAAACTCAGGTAAAGTCTGTGTAATGCTAGCACTTTAATTTCCAAAGAAATGATCTCTTTTAAAAAAGTATTAATTCTCTAGCACTTATTAATAATCTTCTCTGGACTGCTAAGTCTTAAAAACACTGTAACTGCAAAAAATTATTGTGTCTGGAGGCAGAAATTAAGATAGAGGAGGAAAAGGAATACGATGCTTTAGGCAGTCTTTCAGTTCCTGTTACTGATTATCCTTTTAGCAGAGGTGAAATGTCAGAGACCCACCATATTACTGCAACAGCAGGAGAAGTAGGAGCAATCAGAGGACACCGGAATTAAGAATGCATGTTCAAAAAGCTTTTGTGGAGATTTGCCAAGCTTACTGTGGGAACAAGAATGTAAACCCGAGACAACTCTGCTGATAACCAGTAATTCCTGTAGTCTAAGGTGCTGTTCACATCACCTCAAATCTGGGAGAAATCCAAACTTCTATAGGCAATGACAACACTCAACCACAAGGAGCCACGAGGTGCTGCTGCCAAATCTTGAATCCCATAGCTTCTTGTAAGTGGGTGCCAGCTCTTCTCATTCACTTTCGTTATTTCACATCCTGAGTGTTTGTAAGGCACACTAGCAAATGCTACTCCACTCTTCCAAGCCTTGAAGGGTGGTCTGGAGAAAGACCAATTTGTTCAATGCATGTGTTAGCAGCGAGCACACTTTTGCTGCCAGATAAAATGTATTGTAAACTGTATTTGAAGAGCTACCTGTTTGCTCAGTTTGGGAATTTCTTTAATTACTATTTTTATTTCATTTTATAAATAATCCAAAAAATCTTCAACACCAATGGAGCTAAAACATGCCCATTTTTAACAGCAGTGTAAATATTAATCACAATCACCAGTCCAGACTGAGAATTTTATTCGGCATTATATTGACATCTATACAACAATTATGCAAAAATGGAAGCTATTACGAGCTGTAATTAATATAGTCTGTTACCAGCTGATTCAAAGCACTTTGCTCAGCATCTTTAGCTTTAGAGATTGCATCAGAGTGGTGGTAAAATGCATACTCGATTCAGTAAAGTACACCAGCAGCCCTAGGATTTCTCATTTAGTGGTGACTGGCATTATTATCTACAACATGTGTTGCAGACTTGTTGGATTTTATTTGTGCTGGAATCTTGCTACTTAAAAAGAAAAAAAAGAAGCAGTATAATTGCTGATTTACCACCACTGCTTAATCTAATTCAGTTCTTAATGGTCCATTTGCATAGCAGAATTTGCATTTTATTTCACAGAAAATGTTGTGACTCCACCTGCCTTAGTTCAGATAATGTATCAGAAAGAAGAAACAATAGTACAAGCAAAGTGGTGACAAATCACTCACCTTTGCTGAAGCAACTTAAATACTGAAGGGGAAGGAAGTACAGATGTACTGTCTTTGCTGGTGAACAAAAAGTGCACAATACTTGCCTTTATCCTCAGTTCCATCCCTTAGTTTCTGTTTATTGGGTTTCCACAGCTCAAATAATTGATTTTTGAAATCTGCTGCTATCACATGTCACTATCCTCATTAATTTTTTTCATTGTGAAGACTGTGACAGAAAATGTACAAAATGTACAAATGCAAGCCTATAGTGCTTTGTCAACCTGTAACATATTTTCCTGTTGCCTAATCCAGACACTAGAGACACCCTGCCCACACTGAGGTGATCAAACTAATAACTAATTAAGGTGATTTTTTGATCGACTGTTTATATGTATTTCATTATATTTTTGCAGTTCTTCTAAGTCTCAAATCCTACGGGTGACAGCTGTCATTTTAAAGGTGACTCATTACATTCATTTACAGAGTCCACTAACAGATGGAAAGGTCTTTGTTTCCTAGGGGATGCTGACAGGTTATGATTTGCAGAGCTTTTAATCATTTTAACAAAACTTATACACATCTGCCAATTACTCTATTCAGTGATGTTAATAATACAGTAATCTGAGAATGACAAAGAACATTTTCCTTTTCTTGAAACCACAGCTTTTCCAACAGGAGTAGAAGAATGGAACAAAAATTCTTTTGAAGAGCTGTTTTCTTTCAAAAAAATGAATAAAAATACTTCTATTTATAATAACAGTAAAAGTTTATTTTCATGGTACCTGTCCACTGAGCTTTTTTTCTCTCCTCCCCAGTTACATTGAAGCTATAAATCATTAAAACATACAACAGATAAAACATAACAAGCTGGAATCACATGAATTATTAAAACCAAAGTCACTGTGCAGAACTGATAATTTTGGTCAGGTACAGAATAAGGGCCTTCACTGTGGTGCATTTTCTGGTCCTGATAGCAAGCACTTCAAGCTCCCAGTGCTTCAGAAAAAAGACAGCAGATATAGGTGTAACAGTAGATGTAGTGGCTCTGCCTTATGGCCAAACCACAGCTTATACATTCATTATAGACCTGGAGCCACAGTCTCCTTATGTAAACTAGATGAGTTTTTTTACAATAATATTACAGGACATCCACATAGCTGTTATATAGTCTTTACAGAGAAATGACACAAGGTTTCGTTTTGAGATCTGTAATGTTTAATATTACCGGAAACCTGTGCATTTAAATGAAAACGTTTTCAGAAAAAAAAACCAAATTTTAGTGTAAAAATAGTTTCACAATATTTTATAGTTTTATTTCTTTCAGAATTAGAGAGGTTTTGTTTCTGGTTTTTTTGATTTTTTTTTTTTTTATTCAGGTGTCTACTACAAAACCTAAAATAGCCATAATCTTTTGCAATGTAACCACAACTTACTTCACCTTTTAGAATCCTTCCAGTTTTCAAAGAAGCTACATTTTTAAGATCTCTTGATGGATGATTTTTGTGTCATCCGGCAGTTCTTAGTATTATTTAATATCATTACACTAGAATTTGAAGACCCTGGAGAAGGAGTCACAACTTCTTTTTAAGCAGTACTGATAAGTAGAGAGAAAGGTTTCATACTGCAAAGTAGTTACAGAAACAAAGCAAAACCAAACCAAAACAATTCAATGTTTTGAACAGAGAAAATCTTATTATCTCCAGACCAGTCAGAGTTGGAGTAATAAGGCTGAGAATTTATAAGTTATATTCTGCACGGGTAACATGCGCTGGAGCCAGGAATTTAACTTTGGTTTCCCTAGAAATCTAATCCAGACCTTCAACTACTGCAATCACCTTTTTCTCTTCTTCTCGAAGCCTGGATAAATTATGGATCAAAAAGACAGTTGCTAGAATTTAGCCATGTTCCATAAAGGTTTAGCCCCATCCTTTAACCTTTTCTCTGTATATTCTGTATGATTTCTTTGCCATTATTCCATTGACAAAGTAGCCAGGTAGGGTGTTTGCCAGCATCTTCTTAGGGACTGTAGACTCCTAAGATCCTTGACATGTCTGTATGTATTCTCTTGGAAAGAGTACAGACTAGTTTAAAATGCTATTCTGTAAAGTAAAATAAGTGGCAGCTGGAACCATACAGTTTTGTTATAATGAAAACATGAGGTGGCTGCCATTACACAGTCCTGCACTAATGAGAACAGTAGGAATCTAGCATTACAATGGTCTAATGAAAACAGGAAATGGCTGGCATTGAATTGGTATAATGAAAACAGGAGGTGGCTGGCATTACACTTATACAATAATAAATTAAGGTTACTGGCCCTACCAATCTCATCTTCATTATATATGATTCCAATATGCAAGAGTCAGGATTATGCAAAGTCAGTGCCAGTACAATAAAGGGGTGTCACACACTTACTATTTTTTCTTTTTTACGGCCATGCATCACTGAAATATGGATATGGTTTAAAAAACTGATATATAATTTACACAAATTCTAGCTTTTATTTAAAATAATCAAATGCAGAATATTTCATGGTGTTTGTCCTGCTAGGATGTGAAAGGATAAAAGTAGCTTCTTGAAAATGAATTTCAATAGGACAGGACTTTTTAATTAGCCTCCTGCTTACCCCTCCCCAATTTGGTCTGAGTATCCAATGACTAAAAATACTTTGGGTTTTTTCATGTAATTTAAGAGAATGAGACCAAGAGGAGAAATACATGTCAAGGGAAAAAAAAAAGTTAAGCACAAAATCAATCACTCAGCTAATGGGCTTTCTTCTAGGAACAGAAAGGTCAGGTGTTTTTGTTCCTTGTTTTTCAAGTTAACCTCTCTAGTTGAGCCTTTTTAATTATTATTGCACAAGAGGGTCTTCTGTGTAGCTCTTAGACAATAAATACACAACCATCTTCCCTTTTATTGCAACTTTTAGAGCCATCAGAAACTGATTGATTCTCACTCTCCTTAATCTGACTGACTTCACTACCAAGTTCGCGTAGTTCAAGGCCAGTACATTAAGACACTGCATCAATCCACTCACATGGTACATTTCAGTCCCTCAGTCTCCCATTTCTCATCTTCAAGCTCAACCACATAATTTCTGGACATTTGCCACTGAAACCAAGAAATGAAATGAAGCGAAAAAAATGTTTGGAGTATAATTTTCAAAGCAGCAATTAGTGTGCTGGAATGTTCCAACATAAAATGCTGTGCTTCCTGCAGCCTGGTATTCTGCCGATAGCTTCATTTCCAAACTCATATTGCAAAGAAAATATTCTAGTCAGGTACCTCTGAGTGAACCAGCAGTGTGATGCAAATAAGGAACAGATAATCAAATCAAACTTTCTAATCGAGTTTTGCTATGCTGACTCTCTTATTTCTCCAGCCTGCAGTTTGCATGTTGTTTTACAACACTGCAGAATTAGCTTAAAGAGTAAATACTTGTGAGTTTATAGAATCTTGTCATGTCTCACATATACTGAAGAATGAATTAAGGGAAATAATCTTCCTGTGCCGCTTCTGTTATTGCTTTAATTTATTTGTGTCTTTGGTGTGATACAGATTGAGTCCTTTAGAAGGAGAGGAATAGGAGATGAAGAAGAAGCCAGAGGGATAAAACAGGGTGAGTGTTGTTAAAAAATTTTTACTTTCCTTTTGTTTTGTTTTTATTTCTTCATCAAATAACTGAAGAAAAAAAATAAATAATCATACCTTGTGGACCAGATTTCAGATTTTAAACTAAGACGTATGGCTCTGGAAGCAGCATATGCCTTAGAAAATCTGCTGTTATGCATTTTGTGTGCAAGTCACAGACGTGGCTTAATAGAGATAGGAGGCGACACGTGCCATGCATCTAAGATTAGAGTCTGGCCCTCAGCCATTAATGCCGGCATCCCAGGAACCGACTCAGTCCTCTGCCAAACTTCTGCTGGGATTTGGATTCACTGAATCTGACTCACAGTCTTTAATCCCCTCAAGCAGTATCTCTTTGAATTGTGGAGCTTGCAAAACATCCAGGTGGTGGTCCAGCCATAACAGTGCCTGTATGATCTCAAGCAGCAATGTACTCAGTTTAAGAGTTTTGCTATGCAGAAAGCTGCTAGCCCTCTACCGTGGAAAACTGAATGCCAGAGCTCACCTCTCTTCTTTTTCTTGTGTTTGTACTTCAGAGACAATAGTCGTATTGCCCATAGCATAAACCTTCCAATCTTTTTGAAATATTTGAGATCTTACAAACGTGGTCTCTTATAAATCTACATGATGGGTCTCATCATTTCATAAGAAGTATTTTTCATTAGCTTCGCAATAAAATAGCATTTTGCCCTATTTTCAAACTAACAAATTTTGTCAGGGTTGGCATCTTTATTACACTACCAAATCAGTCAATACTACGTGGTGTAATTGAGTCTTGTTATATGACTCAGATAGCTGCTTAAACTATGGATTTTTCAAAGTTAAATTTTCTAGCAGAAAGAATATAGTTTTAATAGAATTTTAGATAAATACTATATCACTGTAACTACTAGTCTTTAAGATAATGAATTGATCCCTTTGTGTATAATATTCAAAATCACTTATGATTGTGTTGCACTGGAAAAGCCATTTGATTATGGTTGATTCTATTTCATGCTGCATAATAAAACTAGCACCTGACAGTCACAGCAGAACATGAATGAATGTGACAGTGAAGTCCCTACAGGAGCCAAGGTTTTTAAGTTGTTTTAAATAATAATACAAAATATGCTCCCTTCTGGTTTCTAAGCAAGTAAGGAAAATGGCATCATGAAAAAGGTGCCTATCTTTTAATGGAATGCGGAAATTAAAATTTAAAAAGTCTGGAAACACACATACGTGCAAGGTGAAGAATCATGGGGAAGTAAAAGATTTAAAACTGATCCTCACAGGTTCAGCTAAATTACATTCTGAGCAAAACTTCTTTCCTAGATGTATTCACTTATAACAAAGGGGTAATTCTATATCACCACACAGTTAGCTAATTAAAAGCTTTTCATTTTCACGTGAATCTGTAATCTCATTTTTGATAGTTCATTAAATTAAAAATATTGCAATGACACCTAGATTATTTATTTCCTTGGGATTTTTTTCTGCTTATATTTGTGGATTGAAGAAATACTTGTAAAATCTAGCTGAGTATTTATAATGCTTTTACCTTAACCAAATATAAATATGGGATTATAATAAGCACTTCTACACAAACAGACCATTTTCTGTTGTTCTCCACATTACTAATTCAATTTGTTTTGTAGATTATTCTCACACGTTTCAGTCCTCTAACTTCCCTGCCATTCCCAATGCAGATAAAATACAAGATTCCTTGCTTTAAGGCGCTAATTTCTTTGATGATAAACATTGAAAATTTGTAAACTACATATGACTACAAGAGCTTCACAGCTTAGATACAGCCTAAGTTTTCTGTGTACACAAAACTGTTTTACTACAGTGTGTAGTTGTGCCAGATCAAATCAACTAAGTGGAGCTAACCCTAGACAATTCTTGGGAAATCTCCAAGGAAAACATAGTGAGAAATGCTAAGTAAACTGGACTGTTTAGCAGATGATACTATCTTCTAAGCCAACTTTAAACTAATCAATATCAATCTAAATTATTTTGCCTGATCAGTTCTCTGCCTTTTTATAGCTTATGACAGGACTTCTGCTGTCATTCTTCCCTTTCTTATACTATGATCAACTCAAAATTTTGTACTAAGTTTATATGGACTATTGCCAAATGTTTTGTTACCTGCGGCCCTCAATGTCTGTTATATGACTGTAACAGAAACTGAAACTAGTGCTCCAAGTGGGTTTGTCCAAAGCCAAGTTTCTACTGCCACCCTGGTTTTAGGAAGAACAGAGAGCTTGTCTCGCTCTGAGCTTCTCTTTGGATTAGCTGTGAAATAACATGGCATTGATTATTAAAGGCTTAACGGCAGTTCTTGCAGAGGACTTTGGACCGGATTTCAGTTTGGATTATTATGTTAGCCAAGTAAAAGTTGTAGAAGCTGGGTGTACTCCATATCATGGGACTGATAAATTTCATTAAGAGATGCTGAATGAGTTGATTTGTGTGTTTGTTAGGCTGCTGCTTTTTTTGTTGTCTGGAAGAAACAAAGCAAAGCAAAGCAAAACAAAACATTAGCCTAAGAGAAGTAAAAATGAGAACAAACGAAACTCTACAGGTCAGTCTTTCCTCAGACCCTGGGAAGATCAAGAAGTACATGCTCTTGGAATCCACTTCCAAGCAAGTGTAAGACAAGCGAAGTAATCAGAAATGCTCAGCATTGACTTTTCAAAAGTAAAATGTGCATTAAAAATCTGTTATTTTTTTTGCGTGCATTAATGGTATATGAAAAGTGAAAGTGGTGTGTGAAATTTGCCTCGACTTAACTGGTGTTTAGGGCATTCTCCTATAGCTGAGGAAGAATGTGTTGGGTATGTGCTGTGTTAGGTGGGTTAGTTATATGGGTTGAAAAATAACTGGATTCAGCTACAACAATGATTAATAGCTGAATGTCCCTCTGGAGAGCAGTGAGAAGTTCAGTACTGTAGAATTCCATGCTGGGAATGTTTAACATCTTCAGTGACCTGGATAGTAGCCCAAGTTGCACTTAGAATATTTGCAGATGAAACAAATTGGAAGAAGTATCTGTGACCATGACAAATGTCACTACTTTGCCAAAGGGTTTGCAATAAACTTTAGCATTAGACCAAAAGAAAGTTCATGAGGTTCCATAAGAACAAGTGTAAAGTTCTGGACCTAGGGACAGATGATGCTGTGCATCAACACAGGTTAGGAAAGGACTAGCAGAGTTAAAGCCCTGTTAAAAAGCATTGTGGGTAATGGTGTACATCAGATTGGAGATAAACTAGCAGTGTTGTCTCTTCCTAAATGAGGCAAACTACTAAATACACTGGGATATGATAAAAGACTCTGGGCAAAATGGCCAAAATTATCAAGGGAAGGTATTCTTGTAGTATTTCCTTCTGTTTAGCACTGGTGACGTTGTATGTAAACTACTACAATCAGTTTAAGACTTAAAAGTTTAGGAGAGATAAGAAGAAATCGGAGATGGTCTAGTCGAGGGCTACAAAGACAATCAGGGCCACAAAATATTTACCGTGAAGGCACCTGGGGAAACCAGTGTTATATAGCTCAGTGAAGAAGAAACTAAAAGGCTTCTGCTTTTGTTTATTTGAAGGATGATGCAAAGGTGATGCAGCCAAAGTCTCCTAAATAGTGCCAGATGACAGAATGAGGAAAAATGGCTTGGAAAAATAAAATTTTATCTGAAGAAAACATTCTGGAGGAAGATAACGCCACATTTCTCCATATTGTCCAAGAAAGTTGTGTAATCTGTGTCCATGGAGATATTCAAAACTTAACTAGACAAAATGAAGGCTGATTGAACCAATATTGGTCCTTGCACCAAGGAGTGGTTGTACCAGACAGCCTCCTGAGGTCCCCTCCTAGTAACATTTCTGTGGTTCTACAAAATTTCCTGTGCATTACAAAGAGGAGCTGGCGACTTGAAGCTAGAGATATATTATATGGGCAGATAATAGTAACGGTCTGGGGACCTTTTGCTTTCAGTGGAGGCAGTGAGATGGGCCATGTTCGGTAATGTACCCCTCTGTCAGTCCCTGTGGATCTAGATGCCCCACTGGGTCACTGCTCTCAGGATCCATTTCAGACACATCAAAAGGCTCAAAGGGATAATATACTTTCTACTTACTTGTCGGCAAAATCACTATCTGGTTTCATCCTGTTTGACAGGGCTGTTGAGAGCCTTTGGATCTGTTTCCCCTCTCCTATACCTCTCTGGGAAACATTTGTACAAATTTGTACCTGTTTGTTTCATCACAACAAATAAATGGCTATTGGATTTATTTCCTTTGTTCTGCATTTTTGTCACAGCCTTTTTTCTTTGTCACAGATTTCATTTTCAAAAAAAACAATACATGTAGACTGGGCATAACAGCATTGTCAACAGCACAACCCTCACTGTCAACAAAGAAAAAGAAAGAATAACCAATAGTTTAACTTTCTGATCCTTCCAATTCCTCTCCAAAAAAACCCTCAGAAAATTAGACAAAAAGAATTTTTTCTAAACCTGAAATGACTAACCATCCTTACTTCTGTGTTATATTGTCATCACTCAATGTTTTATTCACTAGATTAAGTAGATCTGAATTTATTTTTTTTTTCTTACTTTGCTTTGTTTTCTGCAACACAGAAGGTGCCTTTGTTAAGTCAGAACTCTGAGCATACACCCCATTTTCTACTAATAGGTCTCACTGAATGCAGTTGATACCTAGAAACCTGTGTATATAATTAAATACACATGAATATCCAGCAGTATGTCAGGCATCCTGCAATGTTGTTTCATGATTACCTTTCTCTCTGTCATGAAACATGATGTCCATTAGTTTTTTAAGACAGTAAGAAGCATGATAGGAGGTTCAAGGAAAGAGAATGCCAGATTTTCTTTCCCACATATGTATTGTGGTAACATTTCTGTCTGATATTTCTAGTACCAATAGCTTCAGAACTCAGTCATCTTAACTATTCACCAAACCATGCCAACTGCTCAGAGAAGAAGCAAGATATGTGGGAGGCCTCGAATTCTTATCTGTGTAGGATAAAATGTTTCAAATTTTTTTCTAAAGTCATTTGTCTCCTTTGCTGAGAGAATGAAATGGGAAACAATTTTCCCTCACAGTATATCAAAGTGGATCTCCGTGTCTTTTTTGTTTTCCCAAGATTTATCGGAGTCACTCGATAATACATGACCGCACTCAAAAAGAAACTCTGCAGCTCAGAAATGCAATTTACAGTCAGTGTAACACAGAGTTCCATACATATTTTTACAAATAATTGTATCCTAATGCATGTACTTTCCTGGGATGTCTCCTATATAAATTCTTTCAGTAATTATTGCCATCTGCTTCTTAGCCCCACTCAGCTGTACTGCTTTGGAGCCACCTGCAGCAGAATGCATTGAGAAACAAGCTATAAGGAGATGGGGGCTGGGGTGAAGGTGGGAAAAGAATATTTCTTTCTATAAGAATCACAGAATCATAGAAAGATTTGGGTTGGAAGGGACCTGAAAGATCATCTAGTGCCAAACCCGCTGCCATAGGCAGGGACACCTCCCGCTAGACCAGTCTGCTCAGAGCTCCATCCAAATAGCTTGGAACACTTCCACAAAGGGAGAATTCACAACTTCCCTAGGCAACCTGTTCCAGTGTCTTACCACCCTTACTGCAAAGATTTCTTCCTAATGTCCAATCTAAATCTTCCCCCGTCCAATTGAAAGCCATTCCTCTTCATCCTATCACTACTAGCCCCTGTAAAAAGTCCCTCCCCAGCTTTCTTGTAGCCCCTTCAGGAGCTGGAATGCTGCTATAAGGTGTCCCCAGAGCCTTCTCTTCTTGGGGCTGAACAACCCCAACTCTCTCATCCTGTCCTCATAGCAGAGGTGCTCCTGCTCTCTGATCACCTTTGTGGCCCTCCTCTGGACCTGATTCAACAGTTCCATATCCTTCTTATGCTGAAGATTCCAGAACTGTACACAATACTCCAGATGGGGTCTCAAGAGGGCAGAATACAGAGGGAGAATCATCTCCCTCGACCTGCTGGCCATGCTTCTTTTGTTGTAGCCCAGGATATAGCTGACCTTCTGGGCTTGCAGTACACATAGCTCATGCTGAGCTTCTTATCAATCAGCACCCCCAGGGCCTTCTCCACAGGGCTGTTCTCAGTCACCTTGACCCCCAGTCTGTATTGAAACCACAGATTGCCCCAACCCAGCTGCACTACCTTGCATTTGGCCTCATTAAACCTCATGAGGTCCACACAGGCTGACTTCTTCAGCTTGTCTCAGTCCCTCTGGATGATATCCCGTGAGTTTTTAGAAAAAAGGTATCTCTCTTTTAATTCTTTATGTTCCACAACATGAAAGAAGGAATTGGAGAGTGGACATAAGTGATGAAGACTTTCCCATCTTGATTAATATGCAAAAGAACAGATAAGATACATCTTCGACCCCTTGGGACTTCACTGGTAAAAATTATCTGGTTCCAAGCATACTGGAATACTTGTAAACATTTCAGAGCAGAACACACAACTTGTTTACTGTGTGGACAAGTTGGCATCTTTATTATGGTAAGAGGAGATCAAGTAGGTTTTATAAACAGAATGATGACTGAATTTTGCAAGACCAGGGGATGATGTTCCAGCTAAAGGATAATCCAAAAATTGTACATTGCTAATGTCTCTTGTTAGTGCCAAAGGGAAACTTATTCAGCTTTTTTAAATTGACTTGCGTGAGGGTAGAATTGAGAAGAAAGTGAAATTTCTAAAGCAGACAGTTGTTCTATAATGGTGTTTCTACTAACTATATAGCATATACATATGTTGACAAACTAAGCAACAGCTGCTTTATTGACAATATTCAATGTTAAGACATCAATGCTGTGCCTTGCAGAGGGAAATTTTCTTGTAGCAAAGTACAGCTAAATGAAACATCTCATCCTTCCTGAACCCTAAAGGAAACAAAGCAGGTATCCACATTGCATTTTAAATTTTCAAACTGGAGTACAAATCCAGCATATATTAAAGGTTTTAGCACAATTCTGCATCCAAGGCAATCTACTTTTTCTTTATTTTTTAAACTATGTTATGTATCTCTAAAAAAATGACTGCACTTGTACAGCATAAACTCTTAGACAGGTTAGAGCTAGTAACTTCTATATGAAGATATGCATTCTTCTAACCTGGCAAAATTCCTAACAAGGGTACACGAATAGTCATGAAGTGCCTTGTTCTCACCTTGATGAGCATTTAAAATATAATTTACTGTTGCTGTCAATTATTGTAGATTCCACCAGTGTTTACTGTTTTTGTTATCCTGGAACCTCACAGCCAAATGATGATGAATGAATATAATGATTTGTTTCATTTTAACAGAAATCTGGTAGTAAGGCAAAATAAGATATTTAGGCTAGTCTGCATGACTACTTCTTGAAACTTTAATAAACTGTCAAAAAGATGTGCTAACATTATGGTGAAAAAGATGCTCCAGAATGACAGACTTTTTTGGGGGAATAAGATATTTTTTTAAAAAAAATAGAGAAAGATAAAGTGATGTATTTTGCAAATGTGTTATTTGTATTAATTATGTAGAAGGTCCTCTTTGGTTAAGCAATTACATTCCCATCTAGCACCCAAGGAAGGGGTTCACGTGCTTAGGAATTGGACAACT
Source organism: Neomorphus geoffroyi (assembly GCA_033558235.1). Taxonomy (NCBI): domain Eukaryota; kingdom Metazoa; phylum Chordata; class Aves; order Cuculiformes; family Neomorphidae; genus Neomorphus; species Neomorphus geoffroyi. Next base: position 1,936,695 of record JAUMJM010000005.1, read on the forward strand.
GCTGTCTGTCTTACTCATTAGCATCAAATTCCTTTCTTGTGTAGACAAAAGCTATGAAAAATCATCAGTAATTTTTTATCAATATTTTAGATGCTCTAGCTTTTTTTTTTCTTTCTGTTTCCTTCATCCTCCTTTTGTGTTTTGCTCTTTGGCCATAAAGGGAAGAGCTGATATGAAATAAAGTGTTTACTATGTCCTTTCTGTGGTTCCCTTCTAGTGTATTAAAACTTCCAGAGCTTGTACTAGACCTAGAATGTGGGTAAATACGCACTTAATATTTGGCCCTGATGCAAACCAGAAAGCACACAATTTGCAGAACAAATAACTTTAGGGTATTTGTTAAGTTTTGTATTATGTTCTTTCAAGCTATCATGCTTTATTTCACCTTTCAAATAATTAGTGTTATGTCTAGTGTCACTTGCAGTAGTCACGCTGCCGGTCAGGTTGCTCTTCTTAAACAATATTGACAGCAGATGTTTTTCTGTGCCTTGACCAACTATGACAAAACTTATCAAAGGTTTTCTGTTCTCAAGATTTGAGGGAATGCATTCTTCATCCCTATCTCAAGGAAGTCTTTGATCTGTCTGCTGAAAGTGCTCATTAGTGATGATGGACATTGGTTCACAAGAAACCTGACCATCACTGCTTTCCTTTGATGATATATGAAGTATAGATGAGTATTTTTGTTTTAAAAAGTTCATTTTTGTGAAACATTTATCTTTTTCTTTAACAGCTGCAAGTTCTGGAGCGCTTGCAGAGAAGGGTCACGAGACTGGTGAGGTGGCTGGAGAATAAGCCCTATGAGGAGTGGCTGAGGGAGTTGGGGTTGTTTAGCCTGGAGAAGAGGAGGCTGAGGGGAGACCTCATCACTGTCTACAACTCCCTGAAAGGAGGTTGTGATGGGGAGGGTGCTGGGCTCTTCTCACAAGTGACAAGTGATAGGATGAGAGGAAATGGCCACAAGTTGTGCCAGGGGAGGTTTAGACTGAACATTAGGAAAAATTTCTTCACTGAAAGAGTGGTCAGGGATTGGAAGAGGCTGCCCAGAGAGGTGGTAGAGTCTCCATCCCTGGAGGTGTTTAAAAGACGTGTAGATGAGTTTCTTAGGCACATGGTTTAGTAAGGAGACAGGCACGGTTGAACTCTGTGATCTCAGAGGTCTCTTCTAACCTAGTGATCCTATGATTCTATTCCTTGAAGAGGTAAACTACATTTCAGTATACCCACAAGAATCTGGGGAAAACTCAGAAACTGCAAAATCTGTGGGAGCTTCAAGCTCCAGCACAACTGCATTACTGAGTCTCAGAAGAAAGTCTTAAAAAAGATAACCATAACCCTGAGAGTGTGTATAGGGATCTGGAAAGAGATCTAGTGCCCAAACTCTTCAGGATCAGGAAAGTGATAAGAAACTGATCCTTCGAGTTTCTCTGACTGTTATGGATTGTGCGTTGTGCTGTTTCAAGATAGCAAGCAGCTGTCTTGAGAGAGGTAGTTCAGATCAGAGAAAAGCTCAGGCTGTGGAGATGCATGTCATTGGATATCGTTCAGGTTTTGAAAATTCAGTTTTATAAATGCTTCTCTAAAAGAAAATGGGAAAAATGTTCTCCACAGTAATTTTAAACTGATGAGTATCCAGAGAAACTGATTTAGGAAATGCAGATAGTCAATAAACCAACCAAATCAAACCAAAACAAAAAGGAAGAATAAGATAAAATTATGAAAAATATAGAGCAAGTGAATAGGGAAATATTATTTATTATTATTCATAAACTGAGCCCTAAAAAGCAACTCAGGACATGAACAGGCAGTAGCTTTATAATGATCAGAAAGAAATACTTTTTTCACACAGTGTGTAATTAAAAGTGAATTTTACTTTCATAAGAAGTTGATAAATCTCAGAAAGCACAAAAAGTTCAGAAAGTGAAGCTTATTCTCTATCTATTAAAGACAGTGTCCTGAATGAAACTTCCAGTTCAGGAAGCCCCAGGCAGCTGATGCCTGAAATTTGAAAGCAAAAATGGAGAAAGTGTCGCTTCACCCTTGTCTTACTTGTCGTTTTTACCTAATCATTTGTTGCAGCCTCTAGAATGCTGCTTTAAATGACCCTTCTGGTTTATTTTCTGTTGTGGACACTCCAATGTTCTTATAAGACATGTAGGATTTTCACAAATACCACCTTATAGACTCATTTGGTATTGAAGTCAATCATCTCCCACTTGAACTACACATAATTTGAATGTTTGAATTTATTAAAAAAAAATCTAATAAAATATGTACTTTCACATGGCATCGATGTAAACAGCTTGAATGAAAACTACTTCAAATTTTGTGGTGCTATGTGTGAGACACTGGCTTTGTTTCACAGACTTACAGAATAAATTTTTCAGGTTGGAAAAGACCTTTAAGATCATTGAGTCCAATTGTAAACCTAACACTGCCAAGTCCACCACTAAACCATGTCCCTAGGAACCACATTTTCCCATCTTTTAAATATCTCCAGGTATGACGACCTAACCAATTCCCTGGACAGCCTGTTCCAATGTTTGACAACCTTTTCAGTGAAATAATATTTCCTAACAGCTAGCTTAAATCTCCCCTGGCACAACTTGAGGCCATCTCCTTTCACTCTATCACTTTTTATTTGGGAGAAGAGAACAACACTCACCTCACCATAACCTCCTTTCAGGTAGCTGTAAAGAGCAATAAGATCTCCCCTCTGCCTCCTCTTCTCCAGAACAAGCAGCCCCGGTACCCTCAGACACCCCTCATAAGATTTGTGTTCCAAACCCTTCACCACCCTCGTTGCTCTTCTTTGCACATGATCCAGCAGCCCAATGTCTTCCTTGTACTGAGGAGCCCCAAACTGAACACATTATTCAAGGTGTGGCCTCACCAGCATCAAGTACGGGGGACAATCCATTCCCTGATTCTGCTTTTAGCAGGATGCTATTGGACTTCTTGGTCACCTGGGCACACTACTGGCTCTTACTCAGATGGCTATCGACCAGCATTCCTGTTATAGTTTCAAAATCTTTCAGGGAATTTTTCTCTCCCTTGCCAACACAGGGGGGTTTGGGAGCTGAAGAGGCAGGACTGGTGGCAGGGGAGTGGCTGAGTGCTCTGAGTTCCAGTTTGGTGGCTGGGTAGAGGTGAGGGGGGAGGGGGGTGAGAGATGTCTGCTGGCTGGCACCACCTCTGCTCTGTGGCTGCTGTGAGTGGGAGCCACCATTTTGTTGGGGCTGGTGGAAGAATCTTGGAGGGAGCTCCCTTGGCTCAGCCCCCAACTCCATGTGCCCTGTGCTGTCCTTCAGTGAGAGAGAGCGTTCACCACTACCTGGATTTGCTGCAGACTCCCTGGGGGCCGACATCATCTGCAGAGGAGTTGCCACCCTCCCTCTCCCAATGCTTTCAGACAAAAGGATGAGGAGTTGTCTTGCTGGAGCTCTGAGTGTGACTTTTACAACGCTGCCTCCTGAGGTGTGACATCACATCCTGCTGTCCATAAACACAACTGCACTGAAAGGAGCAGGAGGAGAATTTAAATAGTTTAAAGGTTTTGGTTAAAGTGTTGCTGTTTGTTCTGGTACTTGATTTTTTGGGGGGGGGTTTATATTTATACACATATATATTTGTAGTTCAGAACTGTTATCCTTTTCTATACATTTTCTGATTAAAATCTATTAATTTCAAAGGTTGTGGTGTTTTTTTCTCAGGGGGAAGAGGCTCCCTGTCTAGTCCAGATAGACATCTTTGTTTCCTTCAAACTTAGACAATTCCTAGGGCCTTTTTTTTGTACTAGGAAGGTTTCCAACCACTCTTTGTTAAGCCTGTAGCGCTGCATGGAGTTGTTGCGACCGAAGTGCGGGACCCAGCACTTAACCTTGTTGAACCTGTTACAGTTGGCCTCAGCTCATCCATCCAGCCTGTCCAGATCCCTCTGTAGAGCCTTCCAACTTTCAAGCAGATCAACACTCTTGCCCAGCCTGGTGTCATCTGCAAACTTACTGAGGGTTCACTTGATTCTCTCATCCAGATCACTGATAAAGACATTAAACAGAACTGCCGTGAAACTGAGCCCTGGGGAACACCACTTTTGACCAGGCACAAACTGGATTTAACTCCATTCACCACTACTCTTGGGGCCTGACCATCCAGCCAGTTTTTTACTTAGCAAAGTGTATGCTCATTCAAGACATGAGTAGACAGTTTCTCCAAAGAATGCTCTGAGAAATTAAGTCAAAGGCTTTACTAAAGTCTAGGGAGTCTTTACTAGACGGAGATCACATTTGTTAGGCTGCACCTGCCCTTCTTAAAACCATGTTGACTGGGCCTGATCCTCTGATTATCCTGTCTGTGCTACATGATGACACTCAAGATGATCTGTTCCATAAACTTTCTTTGCACCAAGGTCAGGCTGACAAGCCAGCAGTTCCCCACTTCCTCCTTTGGAAACATCTTGTAGATGGGTGTCACATTTGCTAGTCTCCCACCAAGTGGGACATCCCCAGATAAATGATAAATGATTGAAGGCAGCTTGGTGAGCACTTCCACCAGTTCCTTCAGCACTCTTGGTTGGATCTCATCTGGCCCCTAGGTGGAGGAGCAGGTCACTGGCCATTTCCTCTTGGATTATGGGAGCCCCATTCTGCTCCCTGTTCCTGTCTGCCAGCTCAGGAGACTGGGTACCCAGAGAACAACAGGTCTTACTATTAGATACTGAGTCAAAGAAGGCATCAAGTATTCAGTCTTTACTTTCTCCTTTATCACTGAGCTTCCTTCCACATCCAAAAAAGACGGGAGATTCTCCTTAGCCCTCTTTTTGCTGCTAGTACATTTATACAAACATTTTTTATTGTCCTTTACCACAGCAGCCAGATGAAATTCTAATTGGGCTTTGGCTCTTCTAATTTTCTGCCTTCATAAACTCATGTCACTTTTGTAGTCCTTCTGAGTTACCTGTCTCTTCTTCCAAAGGCCATAAACTCTTTTTTTTACTCCTGAGTTCTGGCCAGACGGAATTGCTTCCCTACCAGCTTGTCTTTGGGACATGGGGACAGCCTGATCCTGTGTCTTTAAGACTTTCTCCTCAAGGAATGTCCAGTCTTCCTGGACTCCTTAAATAAATAAATACATAGATGCATACTTTTATGATGAATACATCCATCCATATAAACCCAAAATATGTTCTGTTTTAAATCAAACACAATAAAAGTTTGTGTCTCTTCTTTTTAAAAAAACCCAAAACAAACAAAACAACAAAAAGCAGTAACTTAGACACTATCTTGATTTACTATAACTTTTTGAGTCCAACCTATCAGCCAGTTGCTCACCAAATATATTATGGTCTTGTCTAGCTGTATGCTAGACATTTTGTATGGAATGATACCCAGAGGGAAAAAACCAAAAAGGCAAAAAATGAGTTTACTTCAGCCAGCATAGTAAAGTCAAGGTGACTAGTTGAATCCTGCCAGTGACTAGTGATACCCACAGAGTTTTATTACCCACCCCACACAGTAATGAGCATTCCAAGATGCAACTTTTAACAGAAACAACTTAACCTTATAATCTGTAATTAAGAGTGAGGTTTCCATGGAGACAGTTGTGAAAGGTGCAATGGAGTTTGAAAATAAACAACTTGTAGAGTGTCAGACACATAAACTAGCCTGAAAGTAAAAGAAAAAGCTAGAAGAAAACAAGGTATGAAATATTTTATGCACTGTTACTCCTCACATGACCTTAATGTTTTGCTGTAAATATAAGCAATTCAGAAAAAGCAACCATGACAGATCAAATTTTCAAGTATTGTTACTTTTCTTCAAGAGATAAGCATATGAAGCTAGAAAAGGAAAAAAAAATCTAATGCATTATGTTATGGACATTAACAATGGCCTGGATTCATCCTTACGGTACAATAAAAGTAAAATGAAATCTGTTTCACTTTTTAGAATACATTTCAGGATGTCAGCAGATAATGGTTCATCTTCATACAAGGTATCTTATAGGAAAAGAATATCTGAAGGATATTACTAAGGATCTAAAAATCAAACAATACAAATTTACGAAATATTGGTAATAAGGTTGCTTTAAATCAGTTTAAAAATTTAGATGTCTAAACTTAAGTGTAAAGAATCTTTCCCTGAATGTTCTCAAAGATACTAGATTTATCCATTTATAAAACACTGATTTCAGCAGAACTGAATCACTAAATGCTCAAAGCTAAAGCACAAGATCTATCTGTCATTTACAACAACTGGAATTCGCTCTGTGATGGTCTTCATTGACATGATCAACTTTGTCACTAACTTAATACCTAGCTAGGGAGGCTGCTTTGTTAGTATTCTCATTATTCAAAGCCTGTGATGTGTGCGCCTTTCAGACCCTTCTCTGGACTCAGTGTTTTTCATTTTATCACAGACTTTTTCCTCGCTGGGTCTCAAACACTGAACAACCAACTTGTCTTCAGCCCTTTCAGGCTATGGTAATGGATTACTGTTTGACAGGTGAAGACCAGCAAAACAGGCATGTTATAGTCAAATGCCCAATTTAAGACAGCTAGCATCTGATTATTCAAAGTACTTGGCATTTGACTTCTGTTTTATGTGTTCAGAGCACGACTTCTAGCACTTCTGCAAATCAGGCACACAGATCTTGAATTAGATATGTAGAAGAGAGGCAATAAATGCTAGTCTAGGATGATTGAGTTTTTCTCAGGTTAATTTCAGGGTTTTATTCAGTGGCTATAATGTAAAATGCAGAAGTAGCCTGATGTCACAATCTATGTCCCTTACTGAAAATACTACTTTAGTAAGAAGTTAAAATCTTTACTTTCCATTCATTAAGTGCCACAGGGTCCACCTTCAATAGACACTCAAAAGTAACTTTCTCTTTTCTGAACAGGGGAAATTGTTTAAATTCTTCTCCCATTCTTGAGATAGGTGTAAAAACTTTCTTTTTCCTTCACAAGTAGCAAGACTATTATGAAGAAAGCAGTAATCATCAGTTCATTATTAGCTGAAAATGTCTGTATTTTGTACAGACCTCGTTGCTATGCGTAGGACACATCAAGAAGATTTCTGTATGCTTAGTCTTTATTTGTATATCCTAAATGGATTCAGGTGATATTTACCTGTATGCTCATGTTAACCAAGACAGTGGCAGTTCCAGATACTTTCCATAGGAGGACTTCAGGTGAATATCTGTATCTTGCAGAAGAAATGAGAACCCTCAGGTTGTTTTGTTGTTTTAGACACCTAAAGATACAATTTCTAGATGAACAAGGAACAGCAACAGGAGATTGCTCCTTGAGGGGATACCAGCAGGGTGCCTTCGAAGTGTTGGTGTTCTCAATTCTGCAATATGTTCCTACAGGGTCTAAGCACAGTGGGAACTAATAGCGGAGTCCATCAACAACTCCCAACATGGTAAGCAATACATTGGGTCCAGAATATTACTAGGGAGTCTTATCAGGGTCAACCAGACACAAGAACAAAGAAAAGGCCTGAGGCAAGCTGCATAGTACCTCCAAGAGATCCATCTAGGAGGCATGCTGCCCACAGTGTAGGGACAACATCAAACCAGGATGCAAGGCTGGAGGCAGGTAACCCTAGAACACAGCCCAGGCACTGTTTAAAGGCCCAAGGCTGAACTGAAATTTGGCTCCTGAGCCTGTGATTAGGCTATTAGTGAAGCGCTCAGGTAAAGCTGCCCCAGGCCATTCAAACCTGTTAGTGCACCCATAACACAAATTTAATATTTAAGATAATGCCCTGCTGATTTTGGATCATGTCCTCCTTCTAGCATACTTACTTTTTTCCACAATGCTTTATGCAAGACTTTTTTCTAAGTTCTGGTTATTGCCACCTTTCTTCTACACACTTTCATCCTGGAATAATCTTTCTGAGGGGTGATATTTTGCACAGTACTCACAAGGTAAGGCCACACTACTGATTTATGGAAAGGCTTTTACCATATTATTTTTCATACTATTCCTCCAGTACTTTATTAGCATTTCTGATCTAAGTATTTCATTATGTTAGTTACAAAGATGCCCAGAAGTTCCCGAGTTCCAGCTGGGACCTAAACATATCCCAAGCCACAGAAAATATTCTGCAGCACATTTTTCCTATTTACATCAGTATAATCTCTGTCTTCCCACCCCTTCCCGTGATGTTATCTGAGGCCTCCAGAAATATATTCTCCTCAAAACAACTTGGTGATCAATTTGCATAGTTTTGAACCAATTTTCAACAGTGAATCTAAAACCTGGTCTTGATTGACAACTTGTATCATCTCTTCACCTCACTACATAATCCTCTCTTCCAGATCATTAATAAAATATTTCAGAAAGAATGGAGTTTAATGTAAAACCTGGAGCACCTCTGTTAATGTGCTGGCATTTTTTTTAAATCCTCCTGTTTTCTGTTTCTTAGCCAGTTGTCAGTTTCATCTCCCTTAGTCTCTCTAACATTAAAAATAATTTGTGCTACACCCACCACTTATAATTTCCCAAGTTTTTCTTTTTTCTCTTTACTATGTCTTTCCCTTGGTTCAACGGAGACAGTTACAGTAGTCTAGATGATCTAATCAATGAAAAGGTGCTAAGAAGCCTTATATTGCTGATGCCCTGTGTTGGAGAAAATTGTATGAAAAGAGACAGTTTAAGTGTAAGTGACATATAATAAATACTGTCTGTGCCAATGAATCTTGAATTTCTTCCTGATCAGTGTGAACAGTAAGAATGTCTGTACCAATATTTCAGATAGAATATATCCCATTAGTTAAGGACTTTGCGGTAGATTATAGTGGCATTGTGTTAGAAAGCTAGCAGACTTGGAAAAAATTAAGCCCACATGTCTAGCTTGTAGAGAAAGGAGGCGTGCTACTATTTAGCCTATTATAAACTAGAACTAGGTCTCTGACACTACCTTTTGGGACAAAATAAGTCCTGATGGGATGTGTTAGATGTGCTCTGTAGAAAGTTTCTAAATTGAACCCTTTGTGGAACATATTAGGAAAGGCATCTAACATCTGAATCCCACCTCTGAGGCCTGATGATTTTTTTCAACAATATTAAAGCTATTTTAATACAGAGAATATAAAGTTTAGGAGTCTAATTTCTTTTCTGTGAGTATCCATAGCTTCCCAGCTTACAAAGAGGATATCTAATGTGTGTAGGTGCCTAAGTTTGGTGTTGAGGTAGGCAGAATGAACTTGTTCCTAGATAAACAAGAAAGTTTAGCGGTGGAGTATTTAAGGATATTGGATCACCTCTGGAATCAGACGCAAGATGAATTGTGATTGCATTTTTAGTTCATCAGCATCCCACTTTAGACACTCAAGTTTTGAGTTGGATTTGGCCAGTCGAGATTATAAAACAAAACATAAGATGAGGTGAACTAGTGCAACCGTACCAGATAATGGAGAAAATTCCAGTTCTTCTAGTAACTTCTAGTAACTAAAAGATCGATCTGTACTTACAGATTCATTATTCTGTTCCTTTCACAAGCAGCAATGCTTCAAAAGCATCCTGAATATAGACAAGTAAATCTAAGTTTCACGTTGTCATCAATGCTGTGAGGGAGGTTTACAGAGGCTCTTACTGTTCTGTTTCCTTTCCCTTCAATTTCTGCAATCGTACTGCAAGGTCTTCCTTCTACATTACTTTGCAGACTACCTTCCCTTCTAACATGGAAATGATATTTTTCAAGACATAACTGAATACATTCCTAACAGGTCTTAAAAGCCATTTTCAGTCAAGATTCTAAAGCCTAGGAATCCTTCCTCCTTGTCTGTGGCATCCCCTTTTAATGTGATCTACGAGGGACTCCAAGAGTGCTTGGTGCCTTCAAGGCCACAGATTTGTTTTCTTTGATTATATTATTCTTCTTTAAAAAAAGGTTCAGAAGTTCATTAACACATCAGTTCTTCCAGTATTTTGCAAAAGATCCTAAGCATCTTACTAAAAAAGCACATGCAGATAAACAGTTTTCAGGGTATCTATATTACTAAGTTGTAGAATGCATTAAGTGTTATTATATGTCTAAATCCAAACCTACAGTCTATATTTATGAGCAGTTTTGACGGACTAAAATGTGTGTGTCACTATATGTCTTTCTCATCCCTGACTTATGTATAGCCTTAAACATTTGGGTTTATTTTAGTTTGAGAGTCACTTAATGTTAAGTGACCCAGCTTCGGGCTCTGAAGATGGGTTGAGTTGTCTCCTCCAGGAAGGAAAAACGAGAAAAAGAATAACATAGCATGATATAATCTTATTAATTTATTTAGTGAATTAAAGTCAGCAGAAGCAGCTAACTGAAACCAAAGATTAAATTAGTTTTATTAAGTTCTCTCAGAACATTTGCTTTTTTACCTGGAATATACAGATTATTACCTGTGATGCTCCTCCAAATTAGCTTTGTATGAGATTCAGATGCCCATATGTTTTTGCGAGTTGAGCCATAATCTCTTCCAAGACCTTTTTGCTTTTCTCCAACAAGAAAAGTAAAAGACATGAATATAATTTCTTGATGTTCCTAAGTTCATACACACTTCTTTTTTACAACATTAGAGCAACATTCTCTGCCTAGACTAATGATGACTACATAGAGTACATGAATGAACTTGTATGGCAGCACATTCAAAAGTTGTTAGCAGTTTGTCAACCTAATAGCTTAAGGTAAAAATGCCTTTGGTAAAAATATATTTAAGAAAGTATTACTAGTGGATGACACCAACTGATTTGCCTACATATTATAGAATATTGAATGCCTTGTTGCTGGTTCTGCTTTTCATAATGATACTATAAATATTTTGGCACTGAGATCAGTTTGTCTTCTCCTTTGTAGAACTAACTTCATATTCACTGGATCTGTGGCAAAACACTCATTCCCACCTTTCAAACTCACAGATAGTGAGTTCAAATCCTAACAATTATTTTAAACTATGAGACTTATGAACAGGAAATAAAACAGAATATTTCTTAGTTATACCATAATTTACGTGTCTGTCTGTAGCCCATGTTATTTAATTCAAATGACTTATAAAAGATGACACAAAGCTGTGTACAATTAAGAACTAATCACTGCGGTACATGTTCAAATACAACCTTTTAGTTACGTTACCTTCTCATATGTAATGTTAACAGCCTACATTGTTGGAGGTGGCTTCCTCTCAAGAAATGTCCATGATTACAGATAGACAGAAAAATAGAAATCAGGTTATATGCCTTGTGAAAGTAATTTTGATGCTGTGTTATACAAATTGGGGTTTTTTGTGTGTGTGGACTCTTACTGTGAACATAATTCTCCCTTTAATTGTCTTAGTTCAATATTATGATTTACCCTGATGGTTGTTTTACTGATATGATAACATCGCAGAATTAATTATTGATTTATTTTATTTTGTTTTATTCATGCAACTGGCTGAAAATCTTTGTGATCATTTGGTCAAAGTCTAAATACTACCAAAAATATATGGTCTGAATTAATGAGAGATTAGAGCAAATAATCTGGTTGTGTCTTTCCTTTTAGCTAAATCTAGATTCCAAAGCAACCACAGAGGTCAGCCCAACTTTTAAGATTTTTAGAAACAGTTCTTTGCTATGTGGAGGTTTGAGACTGTGGCTTTGAAATATGAAGCTGGGAAAGTTGATAAATGCTTGAAAGCCATAAACTTTAAAGACAGAAGCTCGTATTTAATTTAGGAGATTTGGCAAGCATTTTATTCATTGATTTTATGGTTATTTTCTGTACATTTTTTGGAGTTAAAATGTCACATAGAGAGCTGTAAAGCCTAACACAAGTACTTTCCATTCTCTGGCGCGGATGTATTCTGCTCTTTGGACATCCTTTCACTGTCAATACTTACATCTGTTGCTTAAAATGCTATTCCTGGTACAATTGTTTTTTAAATACAAACCCATATGTATGTTCTCAAGAGAAACTGGTAAATTTTACCAAATGGGCATCCCTAAATTACATGCCATCTGCAGCTAGTGATGAAAGGACTAAACCCAGTCAGCTGTGATCTTCCACCACTGCATCTATCATTTTGATTGGCTCTAGGGAAATCAACAGCTTTTGGCTTGAACTTTTCCCACCTCAATAAGTTATTATGGACTGGTTGAGATGCACCGGTTAAAGAATGATCTTTTTTATCTGCAGCTAGGCCTCAAACTGTTATCTTGTGGAAATCAGCAACACAATTGCAAAATTTGGCAAAACAAAAATGGTCCCATACTCTAGCACCAATTCAGATTTTATGAGGTGTAAGTTTACAGCCTTATTAACTCAGAAAAAAGTGTTGAAATATGTAAAATACGGAAAAAAAAAGAAACAGTATTATTGCATATGTAATTGTAAATTAATAGTGCTAAATAAAAATGAACTTTTCAGAATAATATGGGATAATTACCAAAGTGGAAACTACTATATTAAAGCATGAGATTTTAGGATTATATTAGAGAGAGAAAAATTAAAAAAAAAAAAAGGAAGATAATAAATAGATGCTACCTCACTGAGAAAAAAGCCCTCTGAAATCCCATTTATGTCACTGATCTTCCACTGTTAAGTGCTACTCCTTCCCTACTACTTTATGGCATATTCCTCTAAAGTAATAAAAGTTATTGTGAGCTAATTAAAACTGCAGTTTAAAAATTTAACTGGAAATACACTGATGCACCTTGCTCTTTCTAAAAAAAACCTTGGCAGATGTAAACGCTTAAATCTCATGAGCCTAACTAAACACTTCATAATTTGTTTTTATTTACTCCCTAACTACATGAAGTAATAAAGCCAGAAAACAAGATCTGAGAGCCAGCTCTGGAAAAAAACTAAACCCAAAACCCGAACCAAGCTCAACCTCAAAACCAACTATATCATTGTTCTTCATCTACAGAGTTTCAAATGTTAAGTATGGCATGGTTGCATTTTCAAGAGTACATTTGCTGTAGCATTTAAATAGTTAGGTTTGTAGGAATGAAAGTCAAACATGCTGGGAAGAAGAATGAGGTACACCCTGGGAGACACTAAAAGAAGAGAATGTCTAAAATCCCTCCTCTCTTTTGATCTGACAGGTGTGTGTGTGTCACTGGGACTGAAGATTCTGAACCCCTTTTGAAAGACAGGTGTAGGTATCTGAATGAAGAAGAGCAACCTGGGCTGTACAGACAGACACCTTCTCAGAGCCATGAAAGCAATCACGCCTTTGTCTCAGGTGGAACAGCAAATCCTCTTCATTATCTGTTGGCTATTTTCATATAGCACCATATTAGACAAACAAGATGCTAGAAAGATTGCACTCTATCTGACTGCAGTTTGGATACCTCTTTGTGTATCAGGCATCAAAAATTTAAGGCATACAAATTCCCAGTGTTTAAATTATTCTTCTGGTCTTTCAGCTAAGTTTGTTTTCAAAGTTCTGTCCTCTCTGCTAGAATTTTAATATGCACATTTGGCATGCCCTGAGAGTGTCTGTAAAATCAAATACCCCGAGGAATTCAAGTAAAGAATGGCTGATCTCTCTAAACAGCTTTATTTAATGGTTAGCTGCTATGTTGCTCAAACCTGTTAGAGCTTAGGTTCCTAAAGTAGATGTGCTACAATTCAGCTGCAGTTACCTAGGGAGACATCTTTTAAAGTCACAAAGTAAAGGATCATTGGAATTTGGGAATTTTTAGGATACACTTTAAATATAGCAATTTTAGAATTTGATTTTACATGTGTATTCAAAGTTAGTCCGAATTTTACTTTCGATTTATTCATTAGCTTCTCAATATTTTAGTGTCCCATTTAAAAAGGTAAAATATGTCTTTCTTCAATAACAAAGTTCTGTGAAAGAAAACATATTCTTGTCTCCTATAGGAGCCTAGTTGGTAGGAACTCTGATAAATATTTCAAGTTTGAGGTAAGATAACATTTAAGATTTTATGAAAGAAATATTATGAAAGAGAAAGAAAGAAACCCAGAAGACAGAGCTAACAAGATAAATGAACTGGGATATGAGACATCATCAAAAGATTTTTTTACTGGCTTTTTATGGTCCTCTTGTTCCCTAATTCTCTTAAAAGTCTCTGCGCAAAGACCTAAAGGTAGTTTAGCACTAATCATCTTTCCATTCCACTTGATGTCTTAGGTAATTAGATACCTAACTAACTTTAAAGTATTTTCCCCCCCATTAAGCAGCTAAAGATTCAAAGTTCAGAGGTTCTGAACTTGCTTTTGTAAAACACTTGGCATGACATTTTCCCACAGAAGTCAATGCACAATATGCCTTGACTAACTTTACCTGATTGGTCAGTGGTCAACGGCTCAATGTCCAAGTGGAGACCAGTCATGAGTGGCATTCCACAGGGGTCAGTATTGGTGCCAATGCTGTTTAATAACTTTGTCACAGACATAGACACTGGGATGTAATGCACTCAACAAGTTTGTCAATGACACCAAGCTATGTGGCACAGTTGGCGTGCTGGAAAGAAGGGATGCCATCCAGAGGGGCCTTGACAGACTTCAGAAGCGGGCTTGTGCGAACATCATGAAGTTCAGCAAGGCCAAGTACAAGGTCCTGCACCTAGACTGGGGCAATCCCAAGCACAAATACAGGCTGGGCAGAGAGTGGTTTGAGAGCAGCCCTGAAGAGAAGGACTTGGGTGTGTTGGTGGATGAGAAGCTCAATGTGAGCCGGCAATGTGTGTTTGCAGCCCAGATTCCAGAGGAGGGCCAGTTCTTGATCATAGGGCTGGAATGCCTACCCTGTGAGGACAGGCTGAGAGAGTTGGAGTTCTAAGCCTAGAGAAGAGAAGGCTCTGGGGAGACCTTATAAAGCAGTACTCGAAAGAAGCCTACACGAAAGCTGGGGAAGGGTTCTTTATCAGGGAGTGCAGTGATAGTATGAGGTAACAGTTTTAAGAAGGAAGATTTAGGTTAGATATTGGGAAGAAATTTTTTACTATGAGCTTGTTGAGTCATTGGAACAGGTTGCCCCCAGAAGTCATGGTTTCTCCACCATTGGAGGTGTTCAAGGCCAGGTTGGATGAGACTTTGAGCAACCTGATCTAGTGGAAGGTGTCCTTGTCCAAGGCAAGGGGTTTGGAACTGGGTGACATTTACAGTCCCATCAGACCCAAACCGTTCTATGATTCTGTGATCAGTCCCAGTATCATTACAAGAATTAGAATTTTAACAAATGTTTAATTTTTGAGGAAAAAGAAAAATCAATTACAACCAGATAAAATTACTTACTGTGCTAGGCTAGCTTAATATATTAACTCCTTACATTATTGTAACAATTACAACCAGAACAAAACCCTAGAATTAATATTTTGAGGCAGGAGAAAGCAGAATCACTATCAGAGAGCAACAAACTCATTTGTAATACTTCATATGCGGTTTGCTATAGGCAATGTATTTTACTAAAACTGTATGAACTGATGGCAGTCCCTGACTAAAAATCCATCAAGAATTTGCTGTTAAGTGATTAAACATGACTCAGAAAGCAGCTGAAAACAACAAAATGCCTTTGGATTTTGAAAAATCTACTGCAAAATAAGGCATATTATTTTATTCCCCCACTTAAAAGAGCCACAGGACTGTCAGAAAGACTTTTCCAACTTATGTACTTTCTGTCCAAAGCATTGCTCACTTAGATGTCTGAAGAGAAGCGAGACCTTTCTATTGATTTTTTTTCAAGTGTTTTTTTGCTGATATGCATTCCTCAAGACTAATGTTAGGACTCTTTCACAGTTGTGCACTATTACTTTATTTATTACATTTACCAGAAATGTTTCCTATTTGATGTCCAGTATCCAAGATTCTGAATAGCTGCAACTGCTGAAAAAAGATCAACACTCTAGTGCTATCAACTAAAGCTTGCAATAGGTGTCGTGAAATAATTCTCTAAGTCAGTGCTAGGAAATGTTTATTAGTATCTATTTTTATAGATAGAAGAGTGATGAATAGTAGAAATGTCAAGTGATTTTCAGACAGTATTTTACTTTCAATGAACAAAAACATCCCCTTATGATATCAACAAGGACTTTTTGTATTGAATTTTGTGAAGATAGAATTTCACTCAGAACACTTTTTCTTCATAAGGAGAGATGGAGGGAAAAGAATGTGAAGAAAGGCTTTCAATTATATGTTATTTAAACTCTGCAGTTGCTAAATCCATAAAACTTGCCTACATATGCAAAGAATGAAGGCTGGTTACTAACTCAACAGGAAATGGCATACAATCTATCAGAGAAGATGGGTAGGATGGTAAATTTTCGCTAAATGAAAATTTTCCACTTGTGAAAAACTTTTTTGTGTCTCCATTGTTCATGCAGAGAGCCAAGACCTCTTCTGGTTCAGGTCACAGTTCTGTAGGCAAATGCTACATGAAACTCAGTTACACTTGAGAAATATGATGACTGAATTGACACTGCAAGAACTTGAACAACGATCTTGAAGGAATGTGAGCATTTTAAATTGACATATATTCCATCATTTTTCTGCCTTACAAGCCTAACGATACTTAGAATAAATAATTACCTTTCAGCTCCTATTTAAAGGCAATTCAACAATTTTATATAGGTAAACACTAGCAATTATAAGGAAACGATTCTTTCAGGATTGTATGGAAATGCACTTCTTGGCCCTAGTACCCTTCCTATCACTATGAATATCCTGTTTCTAGACTTTCCTAGTATTTTATTGTGACAACAGTGTGAAACTTTTCCTTTATCTGTATTTTTGAAAAGAGATACTAACAAAGAACAATAATTTTCTCTAGATATCAGTTTTCTTTCTCTTCTAATTGTGTGTTAGCCAGAGAAAAAGATTAAAATATGGAAAAGAAATGGAGCAACTTCCACAAAAGCAAGACATACAGCTGTCTTCTTAACATTTTGAAGGAGTATGATTTTCTGAAAATTATGATTGTATTTTTTTGTGTTTGTCTCTGAAGTTTTTTATCTTTCCTTTGGTGGCACAGCAGGTAAAATCTAATTTGCATAGTTTATTGTGTGTGTATGTACATAAAAAATACATACACAGCCTGTAGTTGTTTCCATACTTACGATGCACTGCACCTGGGCTGCTCCTCTGAGACAAGGAAAACTTGCCTCGTCTCCTGATCCTATCATCAAAGAGGACATCATTATGCAGATCCTGTGTTACATTGCTCTTTGTTTGGGACACACACAGAAGGGATGCACGGTGAACTATGGAGTGTGGAAATCCTTTTCCGCTAACTTCTATACAGAAGATTGACAATAGAGTGCCTTTTATAGATTGGTTGAAGTGAAAAGCCAGCTGAGTGAATACATAGCACAGAGAATATAAGAAAGAAAACTGCAGGAAGTGGGGGAGGTGGGTGGGGTAGAGACATCGATTGCCAACTCCAACTGCTTTGTCTTCACTCTCTAAACTTTATCCACTATAATCTAGATCTTGCCTTTATTCTTGTCTTTGAATATGCCCTTTGGAGTGACCCAATCACAAAGGCGCTTTCGGAGTTTGCAAGCATGGCAGACACCAGCTTGTGCTGCATAATAGAAGGATATGTGGTCATTGTTGGGTTTCAAAAAAACTGCTCTTACTGGTTCAAATAAAATGACAACCAAGCCTAGTCTTAACCTAAGCCTCCATCCAAACAAAATAATATTGTCATTATTTGTTTAACTGTAGTTTTCTATAATGTAAACACAACTCTGAATTTTATGGCTATATATACTCAGAAATTGAGTTCAGGTGCATTTGTAGATGTTGCAGGCAAATAAACTGTGAAAAGTGCTAGATGGAGAAGACCAAACTCATGCCAGATAACATTCTAAAATTTAGTACCATAGATGATAATGACCAGCATCCAGACATACTACCAGATAGGCACAAAATGACTTGGATACTATTCGCGAGCTCCCCTTCCAACAGGTCTTATCTGGAATAAGAAGTTACTTCCCTCAAAAAAATCTTTTCTTACATTTTAGTATCAATTCTAAGTTCAAAATTTGTGATTTTTTTCCCAGCACCATATCAGTAAGATCTAAGAATAAAGGAATAGCTTTTGCCTGAATTAACTTTTGGTCTTGAAGCACTTTATAGCTTCAAAACATTTGCAGTAGGAATCATCTTACCCACCTTTATATATCTATAATGTGAATATGTACATGTGAGCAGCTATCTGAAAATTTCTTCAGAGATAAAGGAAAGAAATAGGTACACTCTTCAGGTGTGCTTTAACTGGCCAATTTTAGCTGTCTGCTCCAGGCTGACTGAACTCAAACCCTTAAAGTGTCTACTTTTTTTTTTCACTGATTATAAGGGTAGACTATTTCAGGCACAGCAGCAAGCTAAGATGCAATTTACTGATGGAAGAGACTGAAACAGCTGAAGCACAGTCTGATTAACTCTCTCTGCCTTCATGTTTGAACAAAAGGCTTACTGAGGAGTAAGAATCTAACCCAGGAGAAAAAATCTACCTTTGCCCAGATGAATCCTACACTCAGTAGGATTGGAATGCACAATTTCTTTAAAAACACAGAACCAAAAAACCCTAAAAAATGTCACAATTTTTGTACTGTGAGTAGCTAAATACCTTTCCACAGTAGTTTCACAGAGTCTATGCTATGGGATTGCCATGCTGATTCAGCTGTGATTGCACTTTCCACACTCACTGGAGCAGAATGAAGTAGGTTTTGTCCTTATTTAGTCCAAATTTGTACACATAGTCTAGTTATGATTTTTTTTTTTTTTTTTTCAAAAAGGTTTCAGCTCCATCTGGAAATGTTTCTCCCATCCCTTTTTGCAACTCTTTTTAGAAACCTCAAGGGGATACTTCCAGGTCTTGGAGTTCTGTTAAGCTTCAGATGTTCTAATTCCTTGATCACCTGTTCTGTCTGAATCTTACCTCCTTCGATATTTTTTCTTGCTCCTTTGGGAAATTTATGTCTGTTTCTGACATCTGTCCCCAAACCTTCTGTGTGAACACAGAGGCAAAGAATTCATTTGATTGTGCTTTAGTAATGTCTGTCTCTTCAGTCAGTAAATTACCCAGGCTGGCTCTTAGAATTTCCACTGCCTCTTCAAATGATCTCTTCCTCAATACGTTCTTGAAAACAGAAGACTTTTTTTATTTGTCTTAACCTCTTCTACAATTTTCTTTTCATTTCATAACTTTACTATTCCTAGCAGATTGACGTGTTTTCTACAGTGTTATGCCATCTATCTAGTTATTCTCATTCTTTTAATACCTTGTATTGACCTCTTTATAGTTTGAATAATTTTTGTCCTGAGTCCTTCAAGTTCTTATTTCAGAGACTGGTATATTGGTTGGATAATTCTGGTAATGAAAGAGTGCACAGTTTTAGAACTGTGTGTAGTTCTGTGACCCACAATTTAAGAAGGATGTGAAGGTCCTTTAGTGCTTCCAGAGAAGAGCAAGAAAGCTGGTGAAAGAGGGTGGGGGACTGTCCTATAAGGAGTGACTTTGTCCTTTCCTAGTTTGGAGAAAAGGGGACTGAGGGATGAAATCAAAGCTCTCTACAGCTTCCTGAGGAGGGGAAATAGAGAGTTTCTGATTTCCCTGATAACCAGTGACAGGATGCGCAGGAATGTATCAAAGTTGTATTAAGGGAGATTTAGACTGAATATTAGGAAGCATTTCATTAGCGAGAGGGTGGTAAAACACTGGAATAGGCTTTCTAGATAGATGATCCAAGCCAAGCTTGTCAATGTTTAAGAGGCATTTCTATAATGCCCTTAAAAACATGTTTTAACTTTTGGTCACCCTTGAATTAGTCAGACGGACTACATGATAGTTGTAGAGCTCTTCCAATAGAAATATTCTATTCTAATGTGTTCTGCTCCCTCCCCTCCCCTCTTTCCCCTCTCCTCTCCTCTCCTCTCCTCTCCTCTCCTCTCCTCTCCTCTCCTCTCCTCTCCTCTCCTCTCCTCTCCTTCACCTCTGTGTTGTTTTTCTCCTTTTTTTCTATTGTTTTATTTAATTTGATTACACAAAACACACTAGAAATCTTAAAATGTGCATGGTGGAAATAACAAGATGTGTGAATCTGGTACTTGAGCATACAGGAGGCTTCCAGATTCATCACTGAGTTGCTGCGATCTTGGGGAAAAAATCCTGTGGGCCAGCCTATGCATTGGTGAGTGTCAAAGTGGTAAAAATCAGAGAGTTGCCTGGAAGACCTTAGTCACTTGAAACTGTAGCTTGTGGTAGTCATCGCACTTCACTCTCTGAGACATAACGTGCTATGATCCTCAACAGAGAAACATATATAGCAAGTTTTCTAGAACTGTCTTAATTTTCTGAAGGATGCTTCCCAGACACTCTTTGTATTTAGGGTGAGTCATTATAATCCTGCCAACCACCACCATTGGTCTCGAACTACAAAACTATAAGGAATTTTTCTAATGATTTAAATAACTATCTGGAAGTTATGAGAAAGTGTGAAATGGTTCTGAGTATGAAATAGTGGCTGCACAGCTAGAGATGTCCAAGAGCCTCCTAGAGCTTTATTCTGATGAAAGAAGGGACTTGGAGCACAACAAAAAATACAGTTTGAACACAAATCACAATTCATAGAAGAGAACTGGGGAATGAGGGATTGCAGCTATGACTCCTACCAAAATCTACAGCAACATTTTTGAACGGGTAGATTTTGTTTGAAGTCAAAAGTTTTTAGCCAGGATTTTTTTTCAGGTTTTATATTTTCAGAGAGAAGTCAGCATTTTCCACAGGGAAAGAAACCAAATAACATAATCATCCAACTAGTTTTGGTTGTAACATATGTATGTTTTTGTAAAGTGCTTTTAGACCGTCAGATAAAGGTCACTGGGGAAGTGGAAAATGTTATTAAGAAATTCACTGACTTGATTTTCCACAGGTTTAGGCTTCATTTGCCAGCTAAATACTACACTTCTTTGTCTACAGTGAAGCCTGTACAAGATTCAAAATGAAATTAGATTGCATATTCTAGTTCTCTGTTGGTATTAAGGTCACACCAAACTACATCTATAAATTACCCAGGCACAGTCAGTTCTTAATGCAGTCCCTAAGGATACTTCAGTGCAGTGGCGTGAAGAGAGGATTTCTCTGGCTTAGCGTTAGGCATAATCATTCCAGGCCATGCTTTCCCCCAAGCAGTTTCACAATACCCCCAAAATTGAGGATAATCCACTTCATGCAGTCCTCCCTAGACCCTGACTTGCAACAGCTCCTGGAACTCTTGACAAACCCAGCCTGTTTCCCTGCCCTTACTATGATTGTTCTCAGGCTGTTTATACCCACTCAACCCTCTGAAGCTCCTCTGAAACAAACCCTTTACACTTGTTCTTCTCTTTCCTATGCTGGAGATAAACCCACCTGCTGAGTATGGGAGCTGTAGTTCACTAGTACACACTGAGGAGTGAAGGAATTTAAAATATCTATTATTACATCATTTTTGAAGGTCCAGCAAGTATAATCAATCCCTATTAAATACAGAAGTATTCAGTTATAGGGGACTTGCGCTCGGGGGTAGCAGCTAAGAGAGAACTTGCAGAGGGAATTAACTAAAACCAGCCTGGAGGGCATTCCGGCACCGACAGCAAAAAGATGAAGTTATTTTGATCTTGAAGCTGCCCTAAGAAGCTCTGAATAGTATAGTAAATGGATCTAGAAAGGTTGGATTTAGGAGTCAGGCACATAAATACTTCTTAAGAGCTTTTCTGAGAAACTCACTGCTGATGAAGTAGAGTAGTAATCTGAAACCCAAGTTAGTGCTGTAAATGTTGAGTTATTCCACAAACAACTGATGTATTCTTTATGAATAGTCCTTGATGCTGCTGGTCACATGTTCTTGATTAATTCCCTAAGAAAAATACACTAGGAGTTTCACAGTGAAAAAGGCTTTCATTAAGAAATGACAATTCATGAAACTCCTCCAGTGCAGGCTGGATTTTATGATGAAATAGATTCACCTTAAAATGTCCAATAACCAAAGTATCTTGGCATTTATCTGCAATGTGGGAACTTCAAGTTAAAGCTATTTTTTCCTTCATTTTTTCCACAGCCCAGTGAACACTTTAACCAGATTTTTATTTGCTGTTTTGAGGTTACTATACTATGTTCATTTATAGTAGTTTGTTCCTGTTTCTATGGATAATTAAATAGTCATTGAAATGGAACTACAGTTTTGGCAATACAGAGCTTTCTGAAAAATCACTGACAAATTCCACCCAGCTCTAATAAATAGTTGCAGGGTATTAAACTTCCCAACTCTTACAGCTGAAGTACAAAAATGGACCAGGACGGGGCCTCTTTTGTGTTGGCCTGGGTGAGTATTGAAGTAGATCATAATTGATTCTTCACGTGTTTTTATCTTTGTTTGAGTTCTGGGATTTTCCTGATGACTTAATTTATTTTACATTACAGGAAGTCATCTTATTTTTATGCTGTTTACTTAATTCAGAGTCTGACATAATTTTTCAATATAATATAATAATAGTATAATATATATAATAATCAATAGTAAATTTATAACACCATTTTTTTCCCTTCATTATCTTCAGAATATTTAATTGTAGGCAGACCAGATTTAACCCAGCTTCATCTCTGTTAAGGTCCTCTGTGTCTTTTTTCTTTCTACCACTTGGGGAAAATGCCAGGAACTCTTAACTAATGTGTTCACTTGGAAATCACTTCATAGGCACTAGTCTGAGAACATAGAAGAGACACAACCTAATTGATCCATAAAGGTGAAAACAAGACCTGTGTAGTGTAAAATATACTTCTGTGGTTAAAAAAAAAAGGTAATGTCAAACACTTTAAAAGACAGAAGAAGACGGAATACGATTTTGCAAAGATAAGACTGATATTCAAATACTAGAGAACTACAAAAATCCAAATGGTAGGTGGCAGCCTACTACCCCACTGTCCCTTAGATAAAGTCTTTACCTTATCCCAGGTGATTTGAAGAGTTATAATGTTTTGAGCTTAATAATGGAAAGAGGCTAAACGTATATATCCCTGTGAATAACTAATATGCAACTTGTCTTATGAAGCCCAGAGGCACTGTCGTAATCCTTATTCCTTCAGCTTAGGGTTCTAGTTTAGTGATGGACTTGGTAGTGTTGGGTTGACAGTTGGACTGAAGGATCTAAATGATCTTTTCCAACCAAAATGGATTCTCTGTTTCTAAATCACACTTTACACACTTTATCTATTCTTTCTATTGGAAATTTTAGACGTTTGTATTATTACACAAAATACTACTTCTGTGGGAAACCATGAATATGGTGTTTTCTTGGCTTTCATACATCGAGTTGTACGTATAATGAGCTCTAAATAAGTACCCCTCTGCACATGCTTGATTGACAAGTCTGTGGATTTACACATCTGGTGGACACAATAGTAGTGCATATAGTAGTTTTCAGAGCTGCCTCAGAGATGTGTGTGTCTGATTCCACAAAAAGTATCTATCCTCTAATTATACCCTTGTCCTTACTGACTTTGCTATAGGTATAAATGACTGCAATAAAAATTAAGTAGACCTCAAGGCAAAATGGCAAGAAGAAATGTAGGAATATTTTGTGACTATCAGCCACAGAAAGGAAAGGAAAAAGGAAAAAGGAAATGAAAGAGTCTTTCAGAAAACCCTCTACTTTAGACATCAAATTAAATATAATGCTCTAGATTTGCTTAATAATGACGTTGGCCACAGTGACAAATACACTAAATGAGATTCTTCTCTTATTTACCCAAGGTGAAGATTGTTTGACTGAATTTGCATAGGTGCAACTGAGGACAAATATTTTTTGTCCAATAACTCCTGTAAAATACACGCTGTCATAAAATATAGTCATGCAAAAATAAACCTTAGAACATAGAAACATATTGTGTTACAAATGAGTGGACATGGTTACAAATGACCTGGTATACAAGCACTTTGAATGAAAGTGATTGTTCCTTTGCTACTTGCATACTATTTATTTGAACAGAAAAGAGCAGCATTTTAGATTGAAATATAATATTCAAATAGACATTTGTTGTTACGAACACATCTGTAGTCACAAATGTAGCCTAACTGTTCAGTACAAAGGTCCTGCAAATATTGATTTATACATAATAGCTGCTTTAGCATATTCTTAATTTGTTTCTTTAATTGTCCATAAGACATATTTGATACTTTCTTTACTGTTTTTTAAATCTTTGTATTCACAGGAGGTGTGCTGCTTAAGGACTGAGCTCACAGGGACAGGGCCTGAGGTTAGAGTTTGCAGAGCCAGCATGAAGAAGGTGCAATGATGAAAACACATCAGGCCTACTCTACATGTACCACAGAGCTGGCTTGAGCAGGCATCACAAAATTCTTCATCAATCTCGCTGCAGTTGTTTCAGTGATCTCCTGTTGCTTAGCAATCCCCTGCAATGGGATGCATGACAAATTTTCTGCTTTGTTTTAAGTTTATTTCACCATAATCAACCTCTGACAAATCCATAGTAAAATCATTAGGGAGTTTTCCTGAAGCATATCTCTGTATCACTTCAGGAAATCCACCTCATTTTCATAGCCTGTGAGTTTAAATGATAACTACTTCCTAAAGACTGAAGGATATGTCATGTGTTCCTTTGCTTTCATACTTCTGCTTTCATACAGTGCACAACCTAGAGCTCCAGGGCTTGATCCCATGAGCTCGTTCATGCCTTGGGCAGAACCAGTTTCATGAACCTTGTGTCTAGCTTAGAAAGCTGATCTGACAAGGTTCCCTAACATATCCGTGAAGCAAGATTAGTTCCTCCAGAGCAACTGAACTAGACTACCACTCTGATTTTTCCTCAGCAGAAGGTCATTTTCAACTGCAATAGAATCATTACTGTATCTTCCTTGAGTTACTTAGAGTTACATATTATACTATGTCTAATATACTAATATTATACCATTATATTATTATGTTATACTTAGAGTTACTACAGTCCTTACTTATAGTCTGAACATACTAAATCTCTAAAGATGTAAAATCACTAAGACACAGTAATGAAATTGCAGATTTGATGGATTAGATTCCCTAATAGCACGATAAAATATTTTTAAATAAAATCTCAGAGATAACGTGTTCTATATTTATCCAGAGAGCTGCACAGTCAGAAGACCTCCTTTAAGACTTTTTTTCCCTATATGTTCATGTCATTTATTTCTCAGAAGCTTTGGGAAGCTCTCAGAAGTATTTATAGGAGAATAAGAAATTGTATTTTTATTCCATTGCTCTAACTGAAAAGAAAAAAAAAACAACAAACAAAAGATGTTGAGAAAGTGAAGGGGGAGCAGAGATTAGATGGTGAAGATTCAGGATATGGGGAGCAAGGAAAGCGAAGGAAGCAGAGCAGATGGGAGTGAGAGATTAAACAATGAACAGAATCAGACAGTATGACTAACTTGTTCCATAAGGACATTATAGCTAGATTGCATATGAACTTGGATAACATGCTTTATATCTGTAAATAATTTCTACAGTTGTCCTAGGGCTGTTATTGATCACAGTTTAAGAAAGTGTCCGTTAGACAAACAGATTCTGAAAGTATGGTTCACTTGTTGGGAAGATTTGAAGACCCTTGCTATTGATAAAACAACGGGCTCAGAAAAGACACTACAGTACGCAATCCAGAAATATCTGTAAATAAAAAGTAGCACAGATGGCTGTGCTGGAGATGGAGATTTCTGCAAGAATCCCCTTACAGGGTTTTCTCTGAAGCAGTCTGTCACAAGCATGGGCAAGCTGCATTTTTTCTCTGTCACATTTTTCTCAACATATCTATCCTTTCCCAGAAACAAATGATCAAGCTTTTGATCACTAGATCTACAGGTTTAGCATACCTATCAGCAGTCATACAGTTTTTGGACTCTGTTTATTGTGAATGCTCTTGTCTCAATGGTAAAGAATTTATTGGAATTAAACAGTAAGGGTATGCTTTTACTACAGCCTTTTCTTGGAGCGCTGAGAAGGAACAGTATCAGGAAAAGTGTGTGTATGTAAAACTTCTGCAAGTTTAAATTTAAACTCAAATACATTCACAGAAACATAAGAATTTCCAAATTATTTAAAAAGCAGATTAATATTAAAGAAAATAGTTTTTAGAATGCTTGAATTCTTATTAGAAATACAATATCTTTATATCCCTGTGGCTCTTCTTACATGAAGAAAAAGAAACTATCAGCATCATTTGAGGGTAACTAGGAAGAAGAAGAAATTTGGTACAAGACTCATTTTTATATTAGTACATAGGGAATCTCAATCTGTAGAATAAGTATTTGCAAGTTCTAGCAATGATCCCCTACCTAAGTCATTTGATTCTGCAGCATTCACTTTTCCAGACTGTGTTTCTCCACCTGCAAAAAGCTAGGATACTGATAAATGTTTCACGGAAGCTAGTGGCAAGTCTGACAAACTGTAAAAATAAGCATATATCCAAAGCCACAAAACTGATTTCTACCTGCCTAAGAGTTTATAACCAGATAAGAGAAAACCCAATTAATAAGTATGAAGGGTCACAGATAAAGTTTCTGTGTAAACTTCTGTTCTCGGTTTCCTTTGGGTTTCTCTCATCTGGTTGCAGTGGGGCTAGACAGAATAAAGACTCAAAAATATAGTAGGAAATCAAGTTATTTTTGTCCCTATCAATGTGCAAGACACTGATGTGCATTTATGGAACAGAGAAAGTTGAGGGGCAGAACTGAGAATAATAGCTTCAGACATTTCTAAAATCTAGAATCATTTGTTGTTTTGTAAATGCTTGAACATTTAACTCAAAAGATTTTTCAAGCCTCTCTGCACACGTAAAAGAATTGTCTCCTGCTCTGGTACATTTGACTCAACATGCATTCTCAATTTTGCTGCAGTTGTTATAAACAACTTCCATTTTGTTTTTATCTCTCTGTGGCTTTGCATAACACACTTATTTTAGCTTATGCTTTTATGGTGAACTATTAAAAAAAATAAACTAACATAAAAGCATTACACTAAAATCTAAAGAAAAAAACATTTTTTCTGTGAAGTTGTGGCATTTATTTTTCTGATCAGCTACTGTCAGTTGAAATACAAGTGTCTCTACCCATCACACACTCCTATTTTTATTGCATCTTCAGTTTTATTTAACTCATCTTTGCCTTCTGCTATAAAGTGGCCAAGGAAATACAATAAGGCAGCAGAGTCAAGTCAAAATGGCAAAGTACACCTTTGTTATATCTGAATTATTTTGGTGGCTCAAAACTCTGGTTCAGTGTTAAAATACCTTTGAATGAAGCACTTCAATCTCCCACGCATTTTCATTTTTCAGGTAAAATATTTATGGTTTTTAAATATAAAAATTAAAGTTTTCAGCTCCAGATTTGATTTAGCACATTCCTGGTCTTCTATCTGAGCTATAAGAGACCAAATTAGTTACTGCAGGTACAGCATGATTCTGCTTTGGGGACCTAATATGGCATTGATATGTGCTGCATCTCTTCACTTTAGGACACTCTAGAAGCCAGTTTTGAATTATCTACATTGCACTTAGTTGCATACCAAACTGTGTTATCTTATGCCAGATTTTGATACAAAAACATTACATAGGTTTTCTTCAAATGCAGATGTGTGAATCCTAGTCAGAAACACTTTGTCCTCCCTGTTGCACTACACTCTCAACAGCTGGACTGCACTGTCTGGGAAGAATCAAGCTAAAATCTCTGTGTATTTTCAGTCTTTCCAATGCCCTTGGGAGAGCTCTTCATGTGCAGTATGTGTATTATTTGTTTTGGGGTTGATTTTTTTTTTTCTCTCTATTCTTTGAGGTTGTCTGTGTCAAGCCAGTAAAAACCTATCACTTCCTTTCATCCCTCTCAGTGCTCACAAATAGGCACGGCTGTCTGTAGAGCTCCCTTATAAAGGTGTCTAAAATAGAGTTGATAAAAAAAAACAGGAGGCAAAATCCCTGTCAGGTATAACTGGTTTTTTTAAGATGATATTAGCAAAAGTCAGTTCGAGAAAGTTTTGCTGTGTTCTTTCTGCTCAGTTTCCATTTTTAGTTTTTCTATTGAGGTGTAATTTGTACGTGTCCACATTAGAAAATACATAGCAGTCGACGATTGATTTCTAATACAGCCATCATCACAAAATCATATATATTGTACAACATAATCGAGAACAATGTTATCACAGTCCAGTTTCAACTATGGCCTGCACTTCTTCCTATGATACAATGAAGGCTTTGTAAGTTCATTTCTTCATATGTATTATAGAAGAGATGTACTCAGACTTCTGTATTATATTTAGAAATAGAAAGAAAAAATATTACAAAGATATATAAATGAAAAAATTAGCTATACTGGAAATTAATCTCATTTCTAGCAGCTAACTCTAGAAACACTGTGACCAATCTTTTATGTTTTTCATGCAAAAGCCCACGGTGTCCCTAGTGGCCCCTGGACAGTCCAGCTGGGGTTGCAACACAATGCAAAGAAAAAAAAAAAATCTCTTTTTGTGCAACAGTATAAGAATGGAAAAGGTAACTTCTGCTTCTGAGTTCTGATTTATATTTTACAATAGTGAAAATTTATTAATCCATAACAATTATTCCTAGCTATAGAGCATGAACCGTTGTTTATAACTCATAACCTTTCTTTCACAACTCTTTAAATAAATACACAGATACACAGCTTTCTCTAGTTAGGACTCTAATATCAGTTTATGTGCTCACAGCTAATTTGAGCTATGAAGTGGTTAGGTATTTACTCAAAACTAGTGATCCAGCTTTGCCACAGCCAATGAAGAGAGATAGATGTCTTTCTAATCTATTAGATGCCTCTCATATTGGGAATTGTTTTCTGCAGAAGCTTTAAGAAAACAGATTATGCGTGCATAGATATATACATATATGTATTTAGACAGAGAGAGAGATATTTTTATGCATGCACATATTCACAAGCACTCACATAGATTATAAATTGACATATACATTCTAACATTTTTTCCAATCTGACAGTGCCACCTTAAAAGCCAGGAACACTGGGAGACTTGCCACAGCAGTGTATAGCGGGAAGTCTACTTCAATATCTCACATCGGTGTGATGCCTAGAATTTTTTGGACCAAACTCTCCCCCTGGGTATCCTTATTCTACTGTTTCTTTCCCCTCAGCCGTCTTTCTTCCTCTTGTACGTCTACCTGTCCCCTTGCTCCAGGTGCCTTTTTCTTTTATCTTGAACATTCTAAAGCACAAGATAAACTGTACTGCTACTCAGTTGGGTATCGTTCACTATATTGTGCACTTCTGTTTCCACTGTTGTTGTACAACACAACGTAAAACTTAGGGAGAGATAGAAATACAACACTAAAATTACAAGAAACTGACAATGTATTACCCATTTGCAGGTTAATGAATATATCTAGAGGGGTTTCCTCCCCCATTAAAATTCACCCTTCACCCAGCTTGAGCTGGGCAGGGCAGTGCTTATTCCCAGGCATCGTATCACACACAGTATCATAAGGTTGGAAAAGACCTTTGAGATCATCGAGTCCAACCTATGACCCAACAACTACACCTACTCCTACTTGTCAATTACATATCTTAATGAAGGCTGCACAGTTCTACCGATGTAGACTGGAACTGAATCGGCCTAGAGTTAACAGGTCCCATAGTTCATGAACCAACCTCATCATACCATGAAATCTTCCAGAAGCAAAACCAATTAAGTACTACCAAAAAATTTCAAGACTTGGCAATGCTCCAGAAAGCAGTGTAATGTGTGCGTATGAGTGCTTGCATATGTCTTGCAATGACACAGGTGACAATATTTTTCTTAGTCTGTTATGGCCTGAAAATATCTTTGTGGTTAATAATGTAGTCTGTGGCAAGGAGATACACAAATATTCTTAAAAAGTTATTCATAGATTGAATTCAATCTTAACAGCTTCACTAAAATAGTATATTCTGTTTTAAATCATTGTTACAGAGGGTTCTTAGTTCAGAATGGGTAATATTTTACATTGTCCCACAAAAAACATTGTACTGAAATCCTTTTCTTTCCATGCAAGTGTAATACATGGGTCAGAATTTTCTCTTCTGCTAGGAGTTACATTCATAAACTTTCATACTGAGATTACATTCAATTTGTTAGTATAATGACATGATATTATTTCCATGCTGCCCTCTGTAACTGCTACTCAAAATCCTATTTCTTCCATCTTGCGATGCTTCTGAGATATCTATTTACTGTTGCATTTTTATCACATTGAGTGTTATATCCTTGAACACTTACCTTATTAGGGACCTTCAAGGACAGACAAAGATTACACCACTTTAAGTGTAACAAGGATGTTTTATGTGTGAGAAAGATAGTACTTTACTAGTTGATGAAACACTGTTCTTAGAACAGTATTCTGTGTATGGCTGCAAATATCTGTGCTTCTGACCATAGCGTTGCTAATATAAATAAAATTAATAACTATTCAATAAAATTAAATATAAATAAATAAGTAAAAATAGCTTAATTCATTAGCAAAAAGAGATTTTCCAAATTTATATAATTTAAGTAAATCCACAGGCAATAATTTGCTTTGTTTAAAGAAACAAGCTCATATAATGCTCAAAGAAAGAAGAAAATGCCCTTTGAATTAAGGATATGAATACTATCATTCAAAACACACTGAAACTAAAATCGTTAACCCCTGAGGGAAGTGGTTGAATGGATGAAGACTACTTGGCAGAGCAATTGGATACATGAAGCATGAAAACATGACATGGTATTAATTAGAGAGACAACACCAACTAGTCAAAAGCGCAACAGTGGTCTTGAATTGCTGATTTGTTATCTTGTGTCTATTACATTTAATTAGCATTACAGAACGTTCAGGATTTTCTGTTGCTTTGTTTGTCTTAATTATGTAAGAAAAATGCAAGATATGCTTAAAAGCATTTGCTTTACAGAATAAAAGACTGCCTGTGCTCTAGCTCTGACATTCATGCCCCCAGGAATACATTAGTGCTGGATTTAGGCACTATTTGTTGACACGGGTAATAATCTACTATATTATTGTTGCAGAGTATTTGATATGTAACATATTTGTCTTGGAGGTGGTGAGCCAGATACAATACAATATTAATATTTGCACATATAGGAAAGCCATGCAAACAGTTTAACAGTTTAAGAAATATCAGACACCGAAACACTTAATCCAGAACATTTTTTATGTATAACATATCTATTTAAAAAAATCTTCCTATATATAGCAGAAAATGCCTGTGCCTGCTTAACAAACCTCTGTAGTAAGTTATACATATATGTAATAGTGATAAGAAGTCAATAATCAATAGCAGTACCAATATTTTTAATAAAACATTACCTTATCCCACATACATCCCCATAAAGGAAATATGAATTATTTTTTAAAACCCTAAATAAATAAATAAATAAATAAATAAATAAATAAATAAATTTAAAAACATCCATATAAAATATCCTAAACGGATGGAGGGGACACATTAATAAAAGAAATGGGGCAGAATAGAAGCAGTAAGCATTTCGGTCAAGAGTAGGCCCTCTAAATATATTTAATAGAAAAAAAATTGAAAATATAGGGAAAATAAACTTAGAGGAATGTCAGAGGAGAATAAGTCATTAATAAAAAATATCCAATTACCTTCTCAGCTGAAGTACACCAATAAAATAATAAGAAACAATTAGTAGCTGCCCACAGAGACCTATCAAGAGAAGGTTAAAAGTAGAAAAGTCATCAGGTATGAATCAGAGGAAAAAAATGTGTAAAATGCATCTTTTTTTACAATACCAGACAGAAATCTGACTAATTAGACAAATGGTTTTAAATGATTGAAATACTTATATTTTTTACTTACATGCAAATAAAACCCATTAAATAAATCTGGAATTTGTATCATAAGTAATGTCAAAACTGGCCCAATAGTCTCACTAGGTTTTTCACCAGGAAAAGAGAAAAACCACAACATTCCTTTCTTGTAAAGTTAAAAGTTGTTGTTCAGGCAATTTAGATGGTTGATACTCTTTGAATTTTAAATACATTGCATAATCAAATATTTATTTTGATTTATTGAGTGGAGAACATTCTCTTTGTTATGTGCTGTTGCATTCAGAATAACAGAAGGCTTTCCAAGGAAACGTTTAGCCATTATTTGTCTTTCAAACACAGCTCAGCTTAGAACATTTATTACAAACAGTAGGCTTCCATGTGAGGATTTTACTAACATCAGTACTAAGACTTTGAGGGAGAATCTGAAGGTCCCCAGAAAGAAAACAAATACAAATTTTGTACTTACATTTTATTTTTACTGTATATAATAGAGAATTTCTGGCAATCCACATTGAGGAGAAGAGCTGGAATACAAAGGCTTTTCCTAGTCTTACTGATAGGCTTGCTCTGGGATCTTTCACAGTGCCTGTTTCTGTTACACTTGTCTGTACCCTGTGCTGCTCTTTCTATAGAATTTTTAAGCGGAACTTATCCAATATTTCATCCAAACCAAAGTCTGTCCTTGGAAATTTGTGTTAACTTATTCTAGAAATCAGCAGATCACAAGTTTATTGCAGCTTCTGAGTTACCATTGTTGGTCTAGAAAATCAGTTTCTAATCTTTCCCATTCACTGCGAACAAAGAGTCTACCAAATTTCACAGAACCTTGTGTAGCAGATCACCTCTTCTCCGACTTGTGCTTCTGGCTGCTAGCATCCTTTCCTTAAGGTAAGAAATTGGAGACTCTGAATGGTTTTCCTGTTCCACTTCTATCATTTTCTCTCCTTGCTAAACTGTACTGACCTACAGGAACTGTTAACTTAGCTTTCACAACCATTTGCTGGATGACCTACAAAAACATTTTGAAAAATGGAAATCAGGTTATAAACTCTGGTTCTTATCACAGTGAGTCATGCTAGCAATTTATTATAGGATGGAACAGGCAGTGCACTGGAATTTCTCTTTGGAAATAGCTTCAGGGTTTTTAGTCTTGTGTCCAAACTTCAGTTTTGTCATTATTGGTTCTATGAAGAATTTTTTCATTTATAATTGAGAAAACTTTCCTTTCCCTCTAACAAAAACATGAACAATAATAATAACACATGAGATTTATTGCTTAAAGTATTGAAATAGGATTCAAACTTATGAATTAAAGCTATAGGTCTGTATTGATTTGCTGGACTAATTTGTCTGTGGCACTGAGCAAATTAATTATTGGGTTTGTGCCTCAGTTTTCTCATTTGAAAAACAAGAATAGTAAAACGACTTTCTTCATAGGAACCTTTTGGAAGGTTTAATTATGAGCTTTAACGGACCTTAGGTGCACTGGATGTTATATGTTTTGCAAGTTGTGACACACTATTGTTCCCATTTGTCTTCTTTGTTGTGGGAGTTTTCTGCTTTCAAAGTCTTACACATAGAAATTATCCTTAACAGTAACCCAGCCTTTACAGTGGATGTAGTCTGAGGAAATATACTGTAACAGTTGTTTCCAAGAGCTATATTTTATGTCACTGGATAGATTTAGATCTAGAAACCTGGAATAAACCCAAAAGTTTTCTTCATAACAGAATAAGATGGTGAATACTGTATTTTATTTCTGCAGGTGTGAGAAACTGGCTCTGTAATAATTTAACATTCTGTGGCATAGCCATATACTCATAGAAATGTAAGAATATAATTTATAGTATTCAGCTCAAGATAAAGTATAATTTGGATATATCATTGAGGTATTTTTTACAAAAAATGGCTTTATATTAAATATTCTGGAGGCTAAAGCTATTAAATCTGCAATGTTAATTACCTTGTCCAGCTTTGGTGTAGCTCTCTTCTAGGATCATTAACTAATTTTTATAATGTACTATTGAGTATTATAAACAGTTTTCCTTTTAAATGGATGACTCATTTTCCCTCCTTTTTCATGAATGAATAATTCTGCAAATCCTACATATTTGTTCATTAGGAGACACATTAAATGGGCATATGGATGCAGTCATTTGCCTCTGTAACATTAGAAAAAAATAACAATCCTAACAAATCATTTTCATGTGTTGCAGGTGCTGTCTATTAGAAGACAAGATGTACTTTGATGCTCCTTAATTAAAGTTTCAGTTTCTTTAGTTATTATTTTGAATTGAATTAGAAATTCTACTACTGAGTGTTCAGAGAAATCAGAAAGCATTGATGACCACTAGGTCAGTGCTACCAGTATCTGTACAAGCACACGTGATAGACTAGTTTCGTGTGCTGTGTTGCAAGTCAAACCTCAGAGTTTACAAAGCTCAAGTCTTCCTCCTCACCACAGAACATCTTCTTTAAGTAATCCTTTTTCTTCTCTTTCTGCTTAATCTTCTTTCTCCCCTTGTTGAGTCTATCTTGCTTTGCGCATTATCAGCTATTTCTATAGACTGAAATGACCTCAGTGAGAATAAGCTTAAATTGGATAAACACTTCCACAGCAACAAACCCAAGGTTGTGTCCCTCTTCTGAAGAATGAAATTGGTATTGTTACACCACCTTGTTCATGGATTAAAATATCGCTTTATTAGTGTTGCAAAAAGGTATTATATTGTTGAGAAGTCATGTTGGCAAAAAAATTTAGAAGTGCTTACAGTAATTCATGGCTAGTTTGAAACCCGTTTTTACATTTGGGACTTATTAACACCTAAGTCTTGGTACATCAATGTAATTTCCTGATTGGTTTCTAATTCATAGAGTCATAGCATATATCTAGGTGAAAGGGATCTGTAAGGATCATCAAGTCCAAGTCTATGCTCCTCACAGGGAACAACCTGAAAATAAATCATATGGCTAAAAACATCATCCAGGCATTCTTTGAACTCTGACAGGCTTGGTGACAACTTCCCTGGGGAGATTGTTTCAGTAACTGATGATCATCTCAGTAAAGAACCTTTTCCTAATGTTCAACCAGAACTTTTGCTGGGGCAATTTCATTCTATTCCCTCGTGTCCTATAACTGGTCACCAGGAAGAGGAGATCAGCACCCCTCCCAGGTACCCCTCTTGAGGAAGTGGTAGACTGTGACAAAACCCTCCTTAGCCTTTTCTCGTCCAAGCTGAACAAACCAAGTGACCTCAGCTACTTCTCATATGTCTTGCCCTGAAGGCATTTCACCATCTTGGTCCCTCTCCTCTGGACACACTCTAGCAGTTTGATGCCCTTCTTATACTGAGGTGCCCAAAACTGCACACAAAACTCAAGGTGGGACCTCACCAGTGTGGTGCAGAGTAGGACAATCACCTCCTTCAACCAGCTAGTTGTACTATGCTTGATGCACCTCAGGACACGGTTGGCAATTTTGGCTGCCAGGGCACACTGTTGGCTCACATTCAACTTGCCATCAAACCAAATGGCCAGATCTCTTTCCACAGGGCTGCTCTCCAGCCTCTCATCTTCCCGTTTCTGTGTATAAGCAGGATTGCTCGATCCCATGTGCAGAATCCTACACTAACTATTTTTAAACTTCATATGATTGGTGATTGCCCAGCTCTCTTGCCTACTTAGACCTCTCTGTAAGACTTCTCTACCCTTGAGGGAGCCTACAGCTCCTTCTCGTTTAGCATAACCAGGAACATTTATGTGCATTTGATCCCTATGTCCAGATCATTTATAAAAACACTGAAGAGCATTAGCCCTAAAACTAAGCCCTTGGATACCCTGCTGGTGATAGGCACCAGCCTGATCTAACCTCATTTACTCTTCGAGCCCAGCCTGTCAATCAACTGTTCATCCACCTTTTTATGGGCTTGTCTATCTGTATGCTGGAGAGTTTGTCTGGAAGGATACTGTTAGAGGCAGTATCTAAAGCTTTGTTAAAATTAAAAAAATGTCATTAATTAAGTTGCCTAAGCAAGACTTTCTTTTTCTGAACTTATGTTGAATATAACATTGTCTCCCAAGTTTTTTCAATCATTTCCTGGATAATCTTCTCCATAATATTATCAGGCACTGTGAGTCTGACAGATCTTCAGTTACCAGGATGTTCCTTCTTACTTTTCTGGGACAAAACTGGGACTGCATTTTCCAACTTCTAGTCAACTGGGAACTCTCCAGACTTGCAAGAACATTTAAAAGTAATGGAGAGGGTTCCTACAATAACATTTGTCAGTTCTTTTGGTACCCTGTGATGAATCCCATCAGGTCCCATAGACTTAGGTGCGTCCAGCTGGATCAGCAAGTTTCAAATAAGTTTAGAGTCTGCTGAGAGTTATTTTCCCCCCAGTCACAGTCTTCCAACAGAGGGCTCTGGAGGTCCCAGGACCCATCACCAGTGTTAATCACAGTGGTGAAGAAGGCATTAAACATGTCTACTTTGTCTACATCGCTACTTGTGAGGTAACTGACTTCAAAAAGTAATGGATCAATTTTCCTCTGATCCTCCTTGTGCTGTTAATATATTTAAAAATTCTCGAAAGAATTCTTGAAAGGAAATAGGAAATTAGATTAGTTTCTATTATTACTTCATCAATTGTTACCTGCAAATATTCATATTAAAATGTTATTTCAGTGAAGGGATTTAGGGGTTTAATTTGTTATTTTACTAGCCAAAGTCCAACCCACAGGAATATCTGACATCCTCGTAACCTCTGTGCAGATACAGCCCAACCTCCAGTTGATCTCTGTCCACCTCCATTCTCATAAGAGATTTTGGTGCACAAAATCTGTTCTCAGGATCTTGTTCTGCAGCAGGTCTAGTGGCAACTGTAAGAATATTCTTGCTCTGTCAGGGCAGCTGTGGCTGAAATATGGGTCCTGGGACGTGGGCAAGGTCGGGGGAAACCCTGAGGACATCTAGACATGTACAGTAAGACCTGCAAGTGCCCTAAAGGCCCCAACACTCTTTCTGCTATCAAATTGACAGAATGTTTCAGGATTGCATTTGGCCAATTGATATTGTCCCCTTATTTTCAAGATGCTAGGGAATTAGAGGGGGCAAAGGTTGTTGTGTATTACCAGCCTGTTTGTAAAGCAACACTGTAGTTACATGGACAATAGTGTAAAAACTAGAATTGTCCCATGCCAGTTGCCTCGGTGACAGAGAACAGACTCAGAGACAAAGCACAGCTGCGTAAGGACACATCTGAACCAGTGATGGTAGTGCTCTGTACAGGCAATGGTGCTTGTTCAGGCGTTGAAAGCAGTTCAGCTGAAACACTGGGGAGCCAGCTAGCTCTTAACATGCATTTATCAGATTATAGGCCCTTATCTCCCTCTTTCCCTTCCCACTTAAATCATCCAGTGCAGCGCAAATACTTCTGATTTTGTGGTGGTTTAGTGGTCTCACAAGAGCTCTCTTTCCCCATAGCTGGACTGAATTGACCCTACAGTGCAGCCTACCAGTTAAAAGTACTGATAGATCGACCATGTGGATGAGAATCATCTGGCCAGGTGAATACATCTCCATCCAGACCAGTCACTTTCAACTTCATTTGTAGTCTCCAGAAGGAAAAGGAAACTATTGGATGTTATTCATCTCACAGTAAAGTAGTTGTCTAAAATAGGTTGGGAAAACATGCTCAATAGAAATTTTTTAACCCTCTTGATATATAGATGTAAATAAAAAAGACTCAAACATAACTAGTTTAGAAGTAGATGTACAATGCTAGACTTTGGTTAGATGGTTTTACCATTTTTTTTTTCCTGCTGGCTTATTCCTAAGTCTTTATTTCTGTATGTAACTCATATTATCTGAAGAGTTCCAAAGCATATCTGCACTGCTGTAATAAATATCATTATTATGATAATTATTTGCAATCTCCAATAAAGTTAGAATGCTGAAGAATACTGCAGGAGGTCACCAGCTGTCTGAAAAATGGGGAGAACTCACTCTCTGCCATGCTAAAGGATCTTCCAGAGTATTATTAAACCATAGCTGTAACTGAAATATATTCTGGGCTGTTTCTCTGCACCAAGAGACCATTATCATTATAATTTAACACCTGTATCACTGGTTTTTGGTAGTGCAACCCATAATCAGAGTCTGAAACTGTCCCTGAAGCTGTTATAATTTAGATTACATTTTAATATACAACAGTATTGGTTCTGAGTATTTGGATCACAGAATGCGAAACACCTCACTAAGCAATGATTACAATAAGTAGGATTTACTGTAAAAGAGGGTAATATCATGATTCTAACATTTTGGAATGTAGCCAGGCTTGACTGAGCTTGTATCTTGAGGAGGATAGACCATATTTTCGGCAGTGTAATACCATATAGGATGCTTTCATGAAACATCTTTCTGGTAGTTTTGTTTAGAGTAGGCTCAGTAGACACTACTAATTTACCTTCAGGCCATGATTTTGAAGGGCAGTCAGTATAACTCAGGAAACAGAGTAGTCCTGTGAGAAGAAAGTTTTATCAATGAGACATCTCAGGTATTACACATGGGAAAAAATAACACAGCCAAGCAGAGCTGTCAAGACTCTGCTGTGTATCTTCCACCTGTACTGTCTCTCCAATACTGACAAAGTCTGGGGGACACTACGAACAGTATAGATGCCCATAAAGCTTTCTGTCACAAAAGATAAAGATAGAGAAGGCACCTATGCTATTTTCCCTGCTTATTCTATTGGAGATGGTTAGGAAAGGAAAATTAAGTCTTATGTCCCAAAGTGATTATTTGTATCTGTGCTGTCAATGTTATTGGCAATGTAGATTTTGCTACTGCTATAATGTGATCTGTGCTCCCATTTTGGACAAAACACTATGGGTTTAGGGTTTGTTTTGTTTTGTTTTGTTTTGTTTTGTTGTTTTTGTGTTTTGTTTCATTTTTTCTTCTACCATTTTGCAGTTCCGTAAATCTGTGGCACTGGCTAGAGGGACTGGCAGCTGAAGTATGAATTAAGTCCAGGTGAAAAAAAGTCTTGGCCATTGCACTTATTCGTTGTGATAGGTTCCAGGCCAACCATAATGCAGCATCCATACCTCAAGATAACACAAGAGAAAAGGTAAACAGATCTTAGGTTTGGGGTTTGTGTTTTGTTTTGTTTTGTTTTGTTTACTGGACAGGACTGAAAGCTTGAAATGGAAGTGCTATATGCAATATGGTTTCTTTTGACCTTGTTTGACTTTTGAACAGCTTAGGAAAAGATAAGGAGTGTAGCCACATTTATGTAATCCTGGTGCTCACCTTCCCTGATGATGGTTTCAGGCATCATCATTGTTCAAAGCTGGTTCTGCCACACTGCAGATCCTTTACCACACTTCACATATGACTCCCACTGAGACAAATGGTTTTAAGATACTTAAATAACCAAAAAATTCTGGACCTTAAAGACTTGTCTTAGCTCTCTTCCATTGCTCAGTGAAGTCAGCGGGAAGTTGTCACTGAAATTTAATAAAAGTTCACGTACATTCTTGAGGAAGAAGTTCTAAACTTACCTGGCTGGACAAAGACCCAATACTTAGTATGGAGAGGGGTCCCACAGGCATAGCAGATCTTTAGAGTAGGGTGATATTGTTGGATTTCTTTAAGTAGGACAAACAGTACAGTAATATAAAATTTTGTAGAACATTCATATAATTTTGTCAGTTACAGTTCAAGCATCTCATGGTCACTTGAATACCTTCCAGACTCTGCACAAAATTCCTTTTCACCTATGACTGAAGACAAGTTGAAATGTCTTATTGCCTAGCTTTCGAGTCATAAGACTCACTGCAGCCCAAAGTTTGTGCTAAAGTTGTTGAGAATCAACTAACCAAGTCCTGACATCACTGAGTCATTCTGAGGTGAAGTTCATACTGCAGTTCTTAGGCAATTTTCATGCTAATTATTTTGCTTCCAACAGAGCCTGCTGTGAAAGAAAAAACTGCATGTCCTATTAGGCTTCATAAAAAAGCTCTCAGAAGAAGACACATTGAGTATTCATTTGGGTTATGAGTGTCCCATGATTAAATCTCTCTATCAAAGCCTGATACCTTCATTGACTGAGCATTTCAGGGAAGTTGTGTTGAAATTGTAACCTTAAATGATGCAGCTGAGAAATGTTCTAAGCACCTCTAAATGCTGGGTCACTGGATATGGAAACAGTGCTGTTCTTGGTCCAACATGAAGTTATAGACCGTAACCATTCAATCAAACTAGCAAGCTTCTCTGGACTGTGTTAGTCCCACTGTCGTCTAAGTACTCAACAATTTTCATGACGTTAGATGCCTTGCAGTAGAAGTTTTTACTGGTCATTTGGACAGTTTAGGCACTTCCAAAATTAGGTGGTTGCTAATAAGAGTTTAGTAAACTCTTACTGTCTGAATTAAGGTTCCTAAAGTCCTATAGATTGTGAATCTGGCAGACTATGTGTTTCACTCTCATAGATCTTTTTGCTTAACACTTGCATGTTATTTCAAAGGAGAACAGACAGAAGCAACAATTGTTTCATAAAGATTTTGCTATTTGTTCCTTGTGAGATGTTAGTGTCTTGCCCAGTTAGGAAAAGCAACCCTGTAGTAATTTCTACTGATAAGCACCTTGAACCCATCTCTGATGAATGCAGAGCTGTTTTCTGCGTAGAAATATCAGCACAGTAGTAACAAATGTCCCAATTATATTTTATTTATCAGACTTTTCCAAATCAATCCCCACATAGATATTTTGGAGTTTGAAATGACTTCAGCAAGTCTTGACATGGCAATAATGGTCCACACTTGCACTGGTTATTCCCCAAATGGGCCCTTAGCCATATTATTTGCATTTTGTCTTTGCTCACAACTAACCTTCTTACGTTCTTGTCAAAGCTATTACACTTGCTACTGCAAAGAAAGGAGGCTATCTGTATTCCCAACATTCTGGGACAGAATAAAGGAGCTAACACTTCTGCACAAAGCTCCTTTGAGCTATTTAATTTACTTTCTGACAAAAGGAAAGATGACATTGAGCACTCAAAAAAGAACAAAAAATATTCCTTTAAACATGAAATGCAAATGATAATTCAATAACTGGGTAAAATTCTATTGCATTCAGGAAAACTCCATTATGTCTTCTTCATTACAGATAGTGAACTAACCCCTGTTGTACTGGGGTGCAGAAGTTATGTTTAATTTTTTTTCTCTTTTTGTCTGCCAACGAACAAAAAATCTACTTAAAAATGTAGATGAAAACTTCCCTTCTTCCTTCTATCTTATTAATAATAATTAGAAAAAGCCCTTGACTCAGGAACAAATGAGAAATTTTCAGTGGGAATAAAAAAGAATGAAACATGAATGCTTATATCCTCCATTTATTTGTATATATTTTAATAATCCATTATTTCCTTAATAATAAAGCTGATACTATTTTGAAAGAAAGTATGTTAAAAGCATAAATGACAACTAACAAAAGCCTGGAGCCTTTTGATATCCTCCAAATACAAATTTTTATAAATGTATTTGCATTTGATGTCATTTGTTGGGAAAAAAAGGCAGCTGCAGGTTTTAGTCAACTGGAAGTCTGAAGATGGACAATTTGGATTGACAGGAGCAATAAAAAGACCAGGCATATCACACAAAGGTATATTCCAACAGGTAGGCTTAGATATGGCCTTAACATTTGCTGTTACTTGACTTTTGAACAATAGATCTATAAGATACAATGCTGAAATATTCTAGTAATGTTTTTGTGTTGATCACATATAGGTTCAAAGCAAACTTTTGGAGACTCTTCGTTAACAATTCCTTAGCAAGTCACCTAACAGAATTAATAGGAAGCAATATCAATATCTGTGCTTTAAAAAGACGGAAAAAGAAAAAATATCAGCTCTCAACATAAGTGCAACCTCCATGGTCACAAACTGCACAGATTATATTGCACACTGAATTATCTGAAAGGTTTCTATCCTGGCAGATACTACTACATGAAACAGGTGACTCACAGTCTTCATCTGTGTTTATATGAATCTGTTCTTTCACAGAAACAGGGGGAAAGGAAAACCGGAAAGTGAGGAACATTATTGCATGATGTTATGTTTCAACATCTTATTGAGCAAAAATCTAATCTGGGAGACACATGACAGTTTCAAAATACCTTCATCCAAGTCAGTTGTTTGGTGGGGAGAGAATGTCACTAAAAATAAAACAAATCCCACCTGTTGCAGAGTGAATGGAGCAGAAGATTTCTTTTGCTAGCATTTCATTTTTATTAGCTCAAAGTTGAGACAAACTTCCTTGTAATAAACAATTCCCTATAACATTTAGATGCATGTAAATATGCCTTTCTATTGAACTGCAGGAAAAATTACAAGTAAGAATGACCAGTCCTCACTCATATGACAGGTGTGTCTTTCATGTACTGGTGATTGTGGCACTCACACATCATTACAACCTCCTCTAATAAAATTTCTATGAAATATTTCTGATTTCCCACTGCAAAACTGTTCTATCTTGAGATAATTTTGCTGACATATCATTATTATACCAGCTAAAACATTATTTTGATTAGTGTCCTTAGCTTTGCAATAGTTGTACAGTCTGCTTGCCTAGCATAGATAGCATTTACTGAACTGATGTATACTATGAGTCACCAGTAAAGGTGATTAAAATGTTTACAGTATGTGACTATGGTCGTGAAAATTTCCTTTATTGAGAGATCTCAGAGAAAGAAGTGTGGGTGAGGTGGATGGGACTAGTGTGAATTTGTGAAGCTGACTAGGTAGCAAGGCAGATGACGTGCTGGAGGGGAAGGCATCAGTAAGCTTCATCATCCCTTGTGTTTTGGGATTTCAGAGCCTGCCTGTCTTGAGAAATAAGTCACTCCTTTCGTCCTTCCATGCGAACTGATATCCGAGTAGGCTGTTACATCCTCTTTGCCTCATACGTCTCCAGGGTATCACTTGTGTTTTCTGAGGCACTCTGTTTTCCTTACATAAATAGGAATACTTCTGTCTCAGAAAGCAGGACTTACAAGATGAGGGAGGTTACCGTTCGCGAAAAGCGGTGGTTGTCAGGTAGCCGTCATGTACTGGGAAATTATGGGTGAGAAAAATAGGGAGGGTATATAGCTCTTTCTCTTTAAGTGTCTGGATCATTCCTCTTGCTTTCCAGGTGGGAAAATGTCAAGATAAGTATCTAGACTGCTTGATCAGACCAGAAAGATAGATTCAGTCCACAAAACAGGTTCTCCCAGCTTGGCTAGGCTTCAGAGACACAGACATGGATGAAAGGGTTTTCCTATGTTCTGTCTTCAGTACTAGGATGTTTCCAATAAGACTTCATTGCCTGCTTAGGCTGTCTTAATATAGTATTCTCAAAATGATTCGATTTTATTCAGTGATTCACATCTGCCTTACTTTAAAGACTTCTAG
Source organism: Neomorphus geoffroyi (assembly GCA_033558235.1). Classification (NCBI taxonomy): domain Eukaryota; kingdom Metazoa; phylum Chordata; class Aves; order Cuculiformes; family Neomorphidae; genus Neomorphus; species Neomorphus geoffroyi. The sequence continues at coordinate 1,979,981 of JAUMJM010000005.1, forward strand.
GTTTTTAAAGCTTTAAGTCAAGTCTGCCTTTTCTTGGCATTATTCTGGAAATGTTACGAAATTACACTTATACACTTATTTCTTTTGACAAATAGAATGCTTGAAGGATTTTTGAGGTACAGAGTATGAGAAGATGAAACAAATGGTTATTACATACCTGAGTTCCCAAAAATTTAGAATTAGAGGATTTTTCATGTTCAGGGGAGAAATGTTTTGTTCCTCTGATTTTTTTTCTGCCTGAGTGCAGATCAGTAGACGCATTTCTGAATCTCTCCCTTGTGACTCTTTAGATGCCTCATTCTCTTGACTTCATTAATTGTATTGAGCAAGATAGTCTCTTAACCTTGACATGAATGACACCTTCAAATTCTTGATTTAGTAACCAGGCTACATAATAAGTACTATCTGAGAGGATATATTGGAGACTTAATGACCTTCTGGAAAAACACTTGCAGGCCAGACAGTATACCTTGTATACACTTAAGTGCTATATTCAGAATGACTAATTTGATATATTTTTTTGAAGTTAAGAATTTAACTTCCTTGTAGTGTCTTGTGATCTCTCAAAATGTTTGAAAAGTATTTTTAAAAATAAAGATGATAAAAAAAAATTGGCATAGCTCTAGCTCTGCTTTCTTCAAGCCCCACAAGTGTATTTATATTCTGCTCTTATATTGGACTGAACAAGGGTTTCTAGCGCTTCTGCAGAATACACATGTGGCTAACCACATTAATGAAAAGATATGTCTGATAATGTTTGCAAGCTCAGACTCGCTTTTGCAATCCCTCCATTCGGTTTCACAAGATCAATGCTCTCACTCATCACTAAGCCTGCAGCCATATTCTTCTTTCCAAATTGTTACTCTTCTCCATAGCACGATCTACAATTTCCTTCACTATTCTTTCCTTATTGGAATGCATATCATTGCAAGGACAAAGATTTCAAGTGGAAATATGGGAGAAAAGCAAAAGATCTTTTCTCTGCTCTGGGAATCCATCACATCTCTTCCAAAGCACTTCAGCGAATCCCTCTGACGTTTAACTCTTGAATACAGCTAATTTACTACTCCAGAAGTCAGAGGTAATGCAGTCTGAGTACACAGTATAAATCTCCGTTTGCTGGCATTCACATGACTGGAAGAACAAAGGTCTCCCCTTTCGATTTTCAAAGGTATTAATGTTTCTGGATCCATATGCACAGAAAAAATTCACACCAGTGAAATTATATCTAATTGATATTGTATTTATTAGTAATATTTTAAGTGCCTTACCAACCTAGAAACTACAGATTTATTTTCCATCTCAGTGTCTTTTCCAACTTAATGGCTAGGCTTTTTTTTCCCTCCTTTTCTTTGTCTTTTGCAGAATGAGTTGTTGGCATTTCTCAAGGTAATGTGATTTTAATTCTTGCAGCAGTGAGTCCCACAACTGAAGCACAATAATTGAAGCAGTTAATTCTGGTGTACTCATAAACCATCCTCTTTTGGCTAACACATGAGGCTAACATTCCATTTTCCATAGGAACACATCTGTCACAACACACCAAGTCTCGAAAATTACAGTAATACATGAAACAGTGATCAAAGATGGTCTTCAACAAGGCAGAACCACTGAATACAAGACAACATTTACTTAATGACCTGAAAATATAGTAATTTTAAACTGCATTATTGTAAAGTTGTACTAAGAAGTATTATAACTGTTTCAACTGTTTTAAGTACAAGGACCAGGATGTTGATATCAAATGACAGTACCATGGTACTGTAAACTCAGCAGTTACTGCAGTGACATAAAAAGTTACATTTTTAAATAAATATGCTCTCCATTCTTATGGTTAACTGTGATCCAGAAAACACAGAATAAGTGTTTTAATTAATGTCCCTACTGAAAATAAATGATTTGTTCACTTATTATAAGCATTATATGTGACATAAAATTAGAATATGATTTGCATCACTTTTTCTTCAAGAACTCTTCAAGGAGTCACATAGAGTGCAGAATTATTTTCTCCTCTACGTCTTTTGTGAAAAACATGAAAGATGTAAGTATTTCAAAAGCATGTCCATATACCAGCTGCATAAATTTTGTATTTATTTTTACTGTGATGGTGCGGGAAACAGTGGTTCAGTAGGAAATAAGAGTAGTATGTAGAAAGAAGCAAGTAGATAGTATCTAACTAGGATGATTAAACTGTAATTGCTACTTGTACCTTTTTCTTTCTTTAATATAATATTGTGATCTTATTTAACACTCTACTAATATATAGGATTATTGTCAGCCTTTGAAAAGTCTATTTAGAACCTATAATTAAGAAGATGGAGGGGAGAGTGAAAGAATGACTTTCTTTTTATATTAGTTTTCAGGTTATATTTAATGTTTCCAAATGCTAGATGTTATTTTCACTAGCACTACGATTTATATACAGCTTGATTGTGCTCAGAAGGAATTTGTTAAAGACTTTGGATTAATTTTTCTTCAGAAATTTTTTTAGCAAAACAGATGTTAACGACAAAACAAGTTATTTCTTATATCAAAAATATTCTGTTCTTTTACTGATTCTTTTCGACGCATAAAATGAACTTCAACAAGCTGGACTGTAGGAAACTGTCAATTTTGATCACTGTATTAACAAGGCAATATCTTCTAGATGGTAAACAGAGGCTTTCATCAATGTTTTCCATACAGAGGCCTTTAGCTGTATCAAAGTAAAATGTCAATCGTTGTATCAATTTGGGAACTGAATTTATTCTTAAATTTAATAACACAAATGGAGTAGTGAGTTTTGCAAAGTGTTTTGTACACATTTCCCTGCTTTAGAGCTTTTTCTGGTTTTATGACGTATAATTTATCATTTTTAAAACTTGGTGAATTGCTATTGTTTAAAATATAATTTCACCCTGATAATTAATTATTATTAAATTTTGGTTGACCATGTACAGACTGTTCAGTTTATAATCAGCTGAAGCATATTTTTCACCCTCTTTGCAAATACGTAAATGAACTTAGACAGCAGAACCCAAGGTAAAAACAAATCTCATTGTGAAAGATCCTTTCCTTTGAGAAGGGGGGGAGAAGAACATACGGTCCATTAAAATAAATAAATAAATAAACAAAATCAACTTCCAAACCCGAAAATAACTAAAAAGAAGAGGAAAAATAATTCTACCTCAGCTTCAAATGAAGCATCATATGAATTAAATGAAAATGCCAGTTAGTATTTATTGATTTTTTCTATTCTGTGAAACAAAACATTAGTTTTGATAAAACCATTGGTGTCTACTCTAGCATGAAAAAAGTTTTTATGTGCTATTTCTCTATACTTGAGGAACTTTAGACTTTAAGTTAAGTGATTTGTTTTCCTAACTTCCATCTCACTGAATATATTTCTATATTGACAGAAACCCATAGAATTTTTCCTTTACAGCAATTTTTTGTGAGAGTCATTATAAAGAATACCATTTTAATGGCTCTTGCTCTGAATCTGAGGAAGAACCATATAACCATTTTATGTTTGTTGACTTTTGCCTACAGCAGAATAAATTTCATAAAGCTTCAGGGCTGACTAGAGATTTGGGAACCCTGAGCAAAAACTAAAAAATTAGGAACTCCACCTAGGGCATCTATAGAGACACTGAACAGTGAGACTACAACAGTTCTTTTGAAACCAGATTTTATTGAAGGAGCTTGTATTGACAACCTAGATTAAGTTTTCTCTTTGCTAATTAGCAACGCATTGGTGAAAATTGTCTGTGTAATCCTCCACCTCCCCATGAAGGAGGGGAAAGGGAAAGCTAACAGCATCTCATCCGGAATCAGCTCAGCATTTTACTAGCCGATCTGTCTAGAACCAAAGAACATCAAATGCAATCCCCAGACACGTGGATTGTATTAGGGATGGAATAAGAAGCCTTAACTCTGTAGTTCCTGGCTTTTGTTGGATTATTTTTACACAGCTTTTGTATTTAGGGAGGATTACGGCACACGTGGTCAATAAGATCACACAGTCTTTTTAGACCCCTTTAATACTTCAAGGTGCAACAAAATGAGTTAAATATGGACAGAAAAGCCAGCCTGAGTCTCGGGGTTTTTTAGAGTTTTGAATGGAAACCTGTTGCACATTTTAACAAGATCTTTCAATAATCTTTAACGTTAACAGGGAAAAAAATTATAGAGGATAATAAAGACTACCTCATACTGAAAGGACTTGGTCTGATTACAATAACAATTATTCTGCATTTCATCCATGGTGATCATAGGAGGCCCTTTAGAGCTATGATGATTTCGATTGAAGTGCATGGGACGCTGCTACTTAATTTCCATGCAATTTTAATGTAACTGTTATGATTCCTGCATCAAAAGCATAATCATACTTTCTACGGTTGTCATGGTGTATTGTGCCAATAAATACTAGTAAAGAAATTCTTCATGCACAGCTCATTGACATAATAGACTATAATGGGTTTTTTAGAGCTGCTATGGTCTACTGTATCAATGCCTACTGAGGGAGATTTTAAAGCACTCATCCAAGCACAGAGGGTAACTATACATAATAAAAATCTTTATGAAGGTTTTGGAAATAAGCAATTATTCTGCACTGCACTGTTCATTTTATTTATAAGTGCCAAAATCATTAGCATACACCAGGGACAGATGTGGTATTCAAATTTTCCCTTAAAGATTCAACTAACTTCACTTTCATGGTCTTCAAGAACCTTCAAGAAAGGTTTTGTGTTGTCTTTCTTTTTTCCTAATGTGCAAAAAACACAAAGGAAAATCTTATCTCTCTCTCACTTAATGAACTTACGCTTCTCTATAATTTTGTAAGAAAAGGTCATAGTTGCTTCATTTTCCTATCTGAAAACTATGTCTTTAATCTAAAACTCTTGTCTAATTTTTTTCTTTATGAAATGGACAGAAAGAAGTTCCTCCAGAGAACAATTTTGAAGAATATTTGTAAACTAGGCACCTAAAAAGAGTGGGATAACAACTCACTGAAGTATTTACCTTAGTTTCTAGCAAAAAACCACCATGTAAAATATGTCCCAGTATTTATGTAGTAAATATAGAATTTGTATTTTCAGAATTTCAGCTAATCTAGACAAGAAGGGAAGAGTTAAGGACAACAGAAAGGACCTTCCACACTAATTTAGTGCAGTGTCAACAGCTACCTCTTTCTGACATGAGTATTGACTCAACAGGAAGTTCAAGAAAACATGCAGCTGTCAATAATACATGGAATTTGACAAAGTACTGTGAGGAAAGTTTAACCATCCCCCAAAAATGCACTAGAGCATGCTCTAGGTGATCAGAAAGCTCTTTTTTACCTCTTTTTTTCTTATAGAATACTGTGGTGCGATGGCCTTGGCTGGTCTTGACATGCTCACCAGTCCACTTTATCCCTCCCCTTCCATCAATAGGATAGTGGAAAAAAATATGATGAAAATGTTATGAGTTGAAATAAGGATTGACAGATAACTATATAAATTACCGTCATGAACAAACCAGACTCAGCTTGGGGAAATTAATTTAATTTATTACCAGCTAAACAGGGATGGTTAGTAAAAAATAAGAACAAATCTAAAACCACCTTCCCCCTCAACTCTCCCTTCTTCCTAGGTTCAACTTCACTTCCTACTATTCTACCTCCTCCCCCAGCCTAGTGCAGGCAGATGAGAAATGAGGATTGTGGTCAGTCGTTAACATTTTGTCTCTGCCGCTATTTACTCCTCGTGTTCTTACCCTGCTGCAGCGTTGGATCTCTTCCACAGGACATGATCCTTCACAAACTTCTCTAGTATGGTTCTTTCTCATTGGTTGCAGTTCTTTGAGAACTGCTCCAGCATAGGTCCTTTCCATGGCAGTATAGACCTTCAGGAACGGACTGCTCCAGCATAGGGTTCTCCATGGGCTGCTGTATAAATAGCTGTTCTGACATAATCCTCCAAAGGCTGCAGATGGAAAAAAGTGCTTCATCACGGTTTTCTCCTTGAACTGTAGGGGAATCTCTGCTCTGGTGCCTGGAACACCTCTTCTCCCCTCTTCTTCATTGTCTTTGGTGACTGCATAGTTGTTTCTCACTGTCTCACTCCTTTCAGAACTTCTGTTGCACAGTGGTTTTTACCCTTTGTTAAGTATGTTGTTACAGAGTCACAATGTACCAGTACTGCAAATTGGCTCAGCTTTGGCTGGCTTTGTGTTTGTCTTGAAGCGAGGTGAAAATAACTCTGCTCAACATGGGGGAAGCTTCTGATATATTCTCACAGCACTCTTCACCTCCCACACCCCTGCTACCAAAATCTTCCTGTGGAAATTTGATACAAAGATGTATAAAAAATATAAAATATTGATGCATCTTTTCATTTTCATTTTCATTTTTTCCTTTTCTTTTTGTCTTTTATATTTTTTTCCCATCTCAATCTTTCTCCTTTTTCTTCTCCTTCTCCTCTTATCTTTGTTTTCCTTTCCTTTTTTTAATTTTAATCAAACTGGCATACAGTCAATGGTGATATGATATTGTGTCATTATGACAACACTAAAAAATCAGTTATTTTCTCTTCTTTAGTTTTATGTGCAATTCACTCTAGATTTCAGCAGGGTTCTGGCCTGTACTACATAAGCTATAAGTCTGGAACTCAAGACTTAGCCACAAACATTGGTGTGATGTATCTTTGAAACTGTCTTCACTAGTAAAATTTGAGTTCATAAGCATTCACCAATGGTAAATGAAAAAATGATACAAACTTTGCCAAAGTAATAGTACAAGTTGAGGTAAGTATTAATAGGGAATATTTACTTTATCTGTAATGGATTGAGAAATTTCTCTTCTAGGCCTTATTCCTAACATGTCCAAACCTGAAAAAGGACCTGTAAGAAAAATGTGGGCAGTTTCTTAAATATTTTGTTACAAATGGAGTTCCTGATGAATGTAAAATATTTCAACACACATTTCTACGGCTGATTTTGGAGCAAAGTTCAAGCATTCTTGCTGCCTTTCATGTACTTGGAGGAGGCTTATAAGGAAGATGAGTCCTGCCTTTAGTAGGACCTGTTGCAATTGGACAAGAGGTAACAGTTTTAAACTAAAAAAAGCTAGTTCAGACTATATAGAATGAAGAAATTTTTTATGTTGGGGATGGTGAAACACTGGAACCTGTTGCCTAGGGATGTGGTAGATGCGGCATTCCTAGAATTATTCAAGGTCAGGTTGGACAGGACTCTGAGTAACCTGATCTGGTTGAAGATGCTCATGCTTGTTGCAGTATGGCTGGACTAGATCACCTTTAAGGGTTCCATCCAACCCAAATCATTCTATGACTCTATGATTAGACTGATTTATAATTAACTGAGCTTCATGGTTATGCAATCCTTCAGGATAGTGTTATCTGTACTTGGGTTCTCTAGTCTCTCTTAAGTAATTTGAAGGTGTCTAACATACATAAAAAAATAACATAAAAGAAAGTGAAATCAGAATCATAAGGTTGGAAGAGAATTCTGAGATCACCGAATCCAATCGTGCCTTTTTCCCTACTAAACCATATCCCTAAGAAACTCATCTACCCATTTTTTAAACACCTCCAGGGATGGCCACTCCACCACCTCCCTGGGCAGCTGTTCCAGTCCCTGACCACTCTTTCAATGAAGAAATTCTTTCTAATGTCCAGTCTAAACTTCCCCTTGTGCAACTTGGGGCCATTTCCTCTTGTCCTATTGCTTGTCACTTGTGAGAAGAGCCCAGCACCTGCCTTGTCACAACCTCCTTTCAGGTAGTTGTAGACAGTGATGAGGTCTCCCCTCAGCCTCCTCTTTTCTAACCTAAACAATCCTAATTCCCTTAGTTGTTCCTCGTAGGGCTTGTTCTCCAGCCCCCTCACCAGCCTCGTTGCCCTTCTCTGCACACGCTCCAGCCCCTCAATGTCCTTCCTGTAGTGAGTGGCCCAAAATATAAGTCTACAAAATATCGATGCTACAATATCACTCATTACACCTCCCCTTCCTACTTTTAAAACTCCTGAAGACATGCCTTTCGTTTTGTTTGACATATTCTCCAATCACATTCCAGATTTTACCCCTAGTTTCTCATTGCAGATTCTGCATCTTTCTAGATCTTATTCATCTTTGAAAAATTTAGTGGTGATGTTGACCTCTTTTCTCTACTGATTTGGATGTTTAAATAACATCCTTTCACCCATGTTTAGCTATGAACTAATCATCTTTGGCTCCAATTGCTGGAGGAGGATGCATGGGCATTTTTAGAGGAATATTGAGCTGACTTCTTTTAAAATATATTTTAAAATCATATTCAAAGTCTTTATTTGTTTTCAATGATTACAAAACAAATCTATCACATTATTACACTGGATTTGGATGCCTCTACTTTTGAACTGGTTGCACAATTCCTTACTGCAAGAATTCCCTAAGTCTGGCTAATATCTACACAGGTGCTTTATAAACTACGTCATATGAAGAAAAAGTATATAAACTATGCATGTTGACACCTGAACCTAAGCCCCTTAAGCATCTGTTGAGTGAAGCTTTACTGTGAACTACACTTTCGGATAAGACATGGAATTGTACTGGGTCTCGTTCACTTCTCGTTCCCTGGTTTCTATGAAAGAGAGTGGACAGATGTGGTCTAGGACCTATGACTGTATAGCAATGTGGATGACTGCTCACTATGGACACAACTATGGAGAATGTCACGTGAAAAATTAAGACTCTGATGTGTTTCTGTTTACTTAGACTGGTATTTTCATTTGCTATGGAATGTTTCATGTGAGAAAAGAGAAGTACTGAAATTAAGTTCATCTTTCCTGACAGAAAAGATATTTTTACCAATGAATTCCTATTGACAATGTAGATTAATCTACTTGTGAGATCTGCTTTGGTGAAAAAGGAATTTCCACTGTTGCAGTGTTCAGTGCAGTTAGAAACCAAGGTGAAGCTTATATAGGTGCAGACTGTGTTTTAAACCAAGTAAATATACTCTACATTAGTGCAACCACGCCTGTAGAATAAATCTGTGATTTGGACAAACCCTTTGCTTTTCTTGACCATTTGCCCTATAAAGACAGTGTTTTAAACAAGCCCTTTGGCTTCATAGCTACATTAGCAGGGAGAATGGATAGTTGCATACTTAAGTCAATATTCCAGCTTCTCTGCAAGGTTAGACATATGGATTGTCTTCACACACAGTGTATGATTTTAGATGCAGTAAAACGTACAGCAATTAACATATAAATGCATACAGCATACAAAAGATCCAGACTAGGTTAGAGTCTGGGAATAAATTCTAGCTAGTCAAACTAAAGTGTAAAATAGAATAATGCTTTTGGAAATACTTTTGACTGTTAAATGAATCTAGATTAAAATAGCAACAATTTTTAAATACGTAATACAAATGTGCAATATACGATAAATCATATTGTTATATGTGATAAATCATTACTTAAAATAACAATTTGTTTAGTATATTCCATGTAAAAATATTACAAAAACTTAATAACATATTTTACTATATGCTATATCTATTATATTGAATTTACATCGTAATGTGTATTAGATAAAATTTATTTGGAAATGTCAGTTAGCTAATTGTATAACTAGTGGTTTTTTTATGGAGTTGTATAAAACACTAGTCACTATTTCTGAGTGATGTAATGAATATATTCAAGAACAATAATAAATGATCAAGAGTTAAGTCCCTGTATTTATGCAGAGTAGTAATCTTTCCCTGTAAACCAAACAAATCTTCAGTAAATTCACCCAAAACATCAAACAAAAAGATTGACCAAAAGCCTAACAACATAAATGATGTATACAGCACACTGAAGTGAAACAGATGTTGATCAGAGTTTACCAGGCAAACTCTGGAGACTGAAATACAAAGGCATCATCTGGAAACTCCTGTAATTGAGAAAGAGGATTTGTTCACTGAGGCTGAGCTCTGTGCTGATATGTTTACTTATTATAGGTCCCAAATTACTTTAAAACCAGTATAGGTATGCTGACAGTCTAGAGTACTAATGAATGGTGGCGTACATGATTGGAAGAACTTCCTACTTTTTTTCTTTTTCTACCTGAAAATGTTTTCAATCGACTTCCAATCTTCTTGCATAGGTCTACTATGATTCTAACTTACTTGAAACTTAAAGGTAGTCAGGAATAGGCTGATCTGCATGTGGTAGGTGACATGGAGACAATGCAAAGACCAGTACTATTTGAATATGTCTCTTCTTTGCACTGAGGAAATCTGTAGCTGTTCATGATGAAATTTTCAGCCTTTGCATGTAGCCTGAGGAGGAGCAGTTGCAACATATTGATGTTTTAAAATGATAAGAAGCTTTATGAACCTTATTTGAAAATCCAAGGCTAAGAGTAGCAGTAAGACCTTTGTAGTCAACAAGCTAAAGGTGAGCTTGCACTTGTGAGAGATACATGTATGCCAACACAGCTTAAAGCAGGGAGTTTCTTAACTCAGCAAGGTAAGATTCATGCTGTCAATGAATCATGTCTAATTTACTTTCACTCAGATTGTGCTCTGATTCATATATTGTGAATGTACTGAAACTCTGGAATCTAAAAGTAATGAAAAGGTAAACATAGATCGTGAATGATGTCAAGAAAGCTGATGGCATATGTAATGCCTGATCTTCTGTGATTTGCCTCAGTTACACATAGATACTCACTGGGAGACAGAGTTATGATTTACTTGACAACAATTTCTGTTCTTTATCCTAGCAATACTCATCAGACTAGATAAGATTTCACTAGGAGAATTATTCACATGAAAAAAGTTATGAAACTCGAGAGAAGTTCAGCCCTGAGCAATGATTATTTACAACTGAAAAGGAATTGGAAGAGTAGATTCTGGTCTTCCTTTCAAAATCAAGTAAAATATACAATGATTATGAATCTCTTAGACCATGAGTATATATTTCATACTCTGAACTGGAGAAGCATGATAGAGAAAATGTACCAAAGAGCTGGGTTTTGCAATCCTGAGGTTATGACAGTTTGCCTGAGGTATGAAAGACACACCTTATGTGGCTCAATTTGGCCTTTCTGCTTCTCACTCCAGCTTCTAAACAAAGAGGTAGTAACAAGTCTCTCGTGCATATATTGATATATATGAAGAGACCTCAAAAGATAGGTCTCTTCAGGACATTGTTTAAACATCTTAATTTTGTTCCAGCATTGAATTAATATTAAACTTGGAAACCTTTAACTTTTCCAAAAAGGATTTTTTAAAAGAACAATCTCTTCATATCTTTGAACATGAAACATTATAAGATTAAAGTATCCTGTACCCTATGGGTAAGCTGTCATTAACAGAATCATTGGTTATGAAATATCATTCTCTGAGATTCCTCTGGAAGTAAATCATAGAAATCTGGGAAATACAGCCACCTCTGATGATATAGTAGTTCCCACTTTTTGTCAGAACTGATTACCCAGGAAATATGACATGAAGGAATAGAATTTTTCCTGATAAGAAATTTAATATTTTCTTATCATGCTCAAAGTGGATTCTGAATCAACCATGGACAAAGAAAGAGATGAACCATTTTGAGCACCTCATAAACATCTAAGAGAGAAATATGTCAATAGGCTACAATATTATTAACTTAGAACCCTGGGTTTAGTTTCTTTCCTTTCTTCGAGGGAAAGACACATGAGCAATATTCATAGGAAGCTCTCATCACAACAGCATTTTATAATGTCTAAAAATCTCTGGAAAAATGGTCTGGGAATCTTAACTTCTGAGAAAGAACCCCCTGTTAGTTCTTTTTATTATATTTATGTTTACAGGTACTTATTTTCTAACACAAATTTAAATATCATTTCAAAGCAATATGTTCCAAAGTACCAAGAACACATCCTATTCAATTACATGAGTGCAAGAACATGCACAAACACGCTCATACTGAAACATACTTTTTTTCTACAGCATAAGGCCTTAAATGGTAATATGAATTTATTTTAGATTCTTAAAAATAAATTATGTAGTGTTACAGACATCACAGTTACACAGAAATGTAGATGCCCACTCCTTGCTTCCACTTGCTCACTCTTAGTTTCACATGTTGTAACAATTAAACTGATTGGCACTGATATTTTTAATCATTGTCTCTGAAAGCAGAGATGGGATTAATCAAAGTTTGAATCTTTCAAACCCAAGCTCTTAGGAAGATGTCACCAATAATCAATTCTAATAGGTGAGATAACAACAAAACTATGTGATTCTATTTCTAGCAAATCATCAACAGATACTGTAAAGACAGTATGTTGTCCATTTATAGTTTATATACAGATTAATATAAATTAAGTCTATGGCATCCAAGTGTAACTAAGTGTGACTTATGCTGCTAAGTTTGTAAGACTTAAGAGGCTAAGCTCTGCTAGGAGCTTGATAAGATTAAAATTGGGTGGCTTTTGTATCTATCAAGGTTATAGGTATAAAAAATGATGACACAAAGCTCATTATAGAAGTTTTTAAATAATAAGAGGGTCAAAACCACAGAGATCATGTTTATTTGTACCAAACACTTATTATGTGACCATTGATATTTTCTAAAACAATATGAATACTGTAATACTCTAATTCTAGTCCAAATGCTTCATTCAGCATCTGTATATAACTCTCATTGCCACTAATTTTCATATGTTGTTATAGTTATTCATTCTTAATATTTTATTAATTTTTATTACCTCTGTAAATAAGTAGTCAATCATACAGATAGCACAGAAAGAGCTCCTTATTATAAAAGACCATCTTCATGACAATGAAAATGTCAATAGGAAAACAACAGATGAATGAAAATAGTAAGATGACAATTTCAGTGAAAGGATGACTGAATTATGAAACAATATTCACTCGGGAGCTTGAGAATAGTAGAAATTTCCAGATATATTCTTAAACCAAATAATGATTTAACTGCCAGAACCTCTTGCAAGGTGAAAACTGGTAATAGCCTATATTTTAGAGATGACGGAAATGTGCATTAATTTTATATACCTCCATCCTGATGTACCAAAACTGAAACACCTGTGTTTTTATTTCAGCACTGATGAACACCTACACCTCTATGTGAAGTTAATCATGAAACCCAGTGTAGTATGTGGAAGCACTAAGCACATTTTTTTCAATAAAGACTAAAAAGGTGATTTTATTTTTATTTTAAAATGTGTAAACTATTATTCTCCACTTTTACATTTCCAAGATTATATCTTCACTTTTGTATTGAAAGATGGTTTTTGTCATATTATGTTTGGTATTTTATAGTTTCCACTATACTGCCTGGAAGAACATTCAGCCTGAAAGTCTTTATTTAGTCTTTTGTCAGTCTCTCACTAACAACTTGCTTTTTATGTCTTCCTTTCTATTATGATTAATAGTTTACATTTGTATTTGGAATGCTTCAAGCTACAGTCATGGCAATCCCTTTCACAATTTTCTTCTGTCTTCTGACACTGCATGAATATTTGTGTTTGATCATTTTTTCTTAAGAGGATGCAGTGAAGATAGTATGTAGGTGTAGTTTCTCAGTATATTTTATAGCAAATGTTTTTTTTCTTTCAGGGACATTGAACCCTCTGCTTACATAGAAAAGTGTGCTGGACCCAGTGACTGGAAATACTTTCAGACCTCAGACCTGAGAAATTACTTGAAGGGGAAGAAAAGAAAAACTGGGATTCTCCTTTACACAACAATTTTTAAGTACTAGATGTATCATAGGAGTATTGTCACAGAACCACAGAATGGCAGGAGTTAGAAGAGACCTCTATACATCATCTAGTCCACTCCCCTTCCTAAAGCAGGTTCACCTACAACACACTGCACAGGAATGTGTTCAGGTGAGTTTTGAATATTTCCAGAGAAGGAGACTGGGCAGCCTGTGTCAGTGCTCTGTCACCCTCAAAGTAAATTTGGGTTTCCTCATATTCAGCTCTAACTTCCTCTGTTCCAGTTGGTGCTCATTGCCCTCTGTCCTGTCACAGGGCACTGCTGAAAAGAGTCTGTCCCCATCTTCTTGACACTCGCCCTTTAGATAATTGCAAGTATTGACGAGATCCCCTCTCAGTCTTCTGTTTTCCAGGATAAACAAACCCAGATCTCTCAACCTTTCCTCATGAGAGAGACGCTCTGTCCTCTCATCACCTTCTTAGCCCTCTATTGGACTCTCCCTGGTGTTTCCTGGTCTTTCTTGGGCTTGGGAGCTCAGAACTGGATACTCTGGATTCAGCCTCACTAGGGAAGAGTGGAGAAGGGAGGATTTTTAATGCACCCCAAGATACTGTTGACCTTCTTGGCCACAAAGACACATTACTAGCTCATGGGTAGCTTGTTGTCTACCAGTTCTCCCAAGTTCTCTGCAGAGCTGGTTTCCACCAGGTCAACCGCTAACCTGTACTGATGCGTGGGTTTATTCCTCCCTAGATACAGGACTCCGCACTTGCTTTTGTTGAATTTTGTTAGGTTCCTCACTACCCAACTCTCTAGCCTGTCCAGGTCTTGCTAAAAGGCAGCACAGCCTTCTGGTGTATAAATCACTTCTCCCAGTTTTGTGTTATCAGCACAAACTGACAACACAGAGTGCTGAGGGTACGCTCTGTCCCTTCATCCAGGTCATTGATGAATATGTTGAAAAAGGTTTCCCCCTGGGGACCACCACTAGATCCAGGCCTCTAAATAAACTCTACACCACCGATCACAACCCACTGAGCTCCACCATCCAGCCAGTTCTCAATCCACTGCTCTTACCTCATCTACCCAGAGAGTGATACCAGCATAGAAGGCTATTGAATTGGTCAAGCATGATTTCCCCTTCATGAATCCATGTTGACTGCTCCTGATAACTTCCTTTTCCTTCAGATGCTTGGAGATGACACCCACCATGAGCTGTTCTATGCCCTTACCCAAGATGGATGTGAATTTGAGTGGGCTGTGGATTCCTAAGTCAATTATGACCGATCAAATCGAATTGGCCCATCAATTGCCAGGCCAGATTTTAAAACCAAAATCAAATACATTTTTTGGCAATAAGTAATCTTTCAAAGCTAAGACTTAATAATGAAAAATAGAAATTATAAGGAACTGTGGTACTGGAATGAAATTAAAATCCTCCTCTGTAAAAATATGTTGTATTAGCACATCTCATGCGTGGCCTCTCTGTCAGAGTTGTCTGGTATAGCTTGCTATCACTAAAATGTGGTCAAATGTTAATAGCTAAAACATAAAATGGTTCTTCTCTTAATGAAGAGATTTTTTAAAATTAACAAAATTTAAAAAAATATTTGTAAAGCAACGATAACTTTGGAAAATAATTTACATATACTGTTAAAAATATACACAGTATTTTAGAAAAGTCAGTAGTTGTACCAAAGAGCATACAGAACGTTATCAGTGACTATAGTTTTACATTGCCTCTGAAACATAATATACCTTGAGAACATCCTTAATGGGATGAGTGACTCCCCCTCTGGACTTCCAAATAGAATTCTCAGCATACTACGAAATTCTTTTTATCCTGCATGCTGATATCTGTATTTCTATGAATATACCTGTGACCAGGCTTTTAAAAGCATTTAGAGACTAAATTCACATAAATTCCTTTGCCTAGTCAAAAGCAATAAGAAGTCCTTTGAAGTGATTTCTGATGAGCAATACAGAGAGCCTTAGAAAGAGTTTCATTGAGGATTTACTGGGAACCAGGAAATGGATTTGGGTTAGCACAACGCTAGATGCAAGTTAAGCTATTTAATAGGGTCATTTCCTGAAGTTACTGAGTAACACATACAGAGTTTTTATCATATGAGAGTTCAGAATTTCTGATAAATAATGCGAAAAATAAATCTTGTCTCTCCTAGAATTAGGAACTCTGAAGCTTTATCATTACAACTGGAGAAAGCAATTGGGTAAAGAAAGTGGTGAACATGTAAATTCTACACAAAATATACTCTTAGGGGCATAATGTATCTCACCTACTTGCACCTGCTCTGTTGTGTCTACTTGTATACAGATGAATAATTCACGCAATCACAGACACACAGAATTGTGTGTTTAAATAATAATATCTACTTTAAACCTACCCTGGCAAGACTCCCCATGTCATTTCCTCTCGTCCTATCACTTGTTACTTGGGAGAAGAGATCAACACCTGCTCATGGATCAAGAAGAAAATGTAGCTCGCTCACCAGATACAGCCATATGCAGAACAGACTCAACTAGGGAAAAGTTAATTTGATTTTATTAATTTTATTATATTAAAAATGGGGTAGCATGGTGAAAAACAAAGATAAAACACTTCCCACTCTCCCCTTTCAAGACTCAACTTCCCTTTTTCAATCTCACCAGCCCCTTCCATCTGAGGCTACACAAGCAGTGTGGCAGGATGGGGAATGGAGGTTGAGGTCAGTCTGTAACAGTTCCTTTATGCTGCTCAATCTTCCTCACATCTTTCCTTGGCTCCAGACTGTGTTCTTCACAGGCGGCAGCTTCGTTTAGGTGCTATCTACCTGCTGTGGTGTAGGATTCTCCATGGGCTGCAGTGTGCATATCTGCCTCACCATGGTCCTACATGGATGGGCTGCAGGAACACAACCTGCAACATCATGGTCTTTCTCATGAGCTGTCAGGGAAATCTCTGCTGCAGTGCTTGGAGCACCTCCTCCTCCTCTCACCTTGCTGTCTGCAGGGCTATTTTGTCACCCTTCAATCCTTTCTCCTTATGCAGTGATTTTCTCTTTACTAAATATGTTTTTCCAAAGATCCCATCATCTGAGGCCCTCAGCTGTGTGCTGTGGAGAGTCTGCTGCAGCTAAATGCTACCAGACTCTCATCACAGATGCCACCCTTGTGGTCACCCCTACCAAGATGTTATTTATCGCCAACACAGTTATCTAGAGAAGCTGCTTAAATGATCTGATATAAATAATATAATATAATGAACTCAAAGTTATTGGGGCTTTTTTTTTCTTTCATGAATTAGCAACAAATAATAGGTTAAGGTCTTCACTCAACTGTGGTTTGTTATTCCCCAATGTTTAGTTTGTGGTAGGACATTATTGTAATGTCACAATTTTCTTTCCTTGAGGTAGGGCTGTTTTGTTATTTATAAAAGTTGTATGGTTTTATGTCATAAGACACTACTTACCAAGAGTGATTGGAAGACTTAAGTTTTTAAACACTAATATTAATTTCTTTCTCTGAATGTATGTTAGCAAAGTTAATAATAATGAAATTATATTGCGCATATATGTGAAAATTCACTATAGTAAATAATAGATAGTGAGAGCAGAGCTGCATAGTTAAGTTTTCATTATATTTTCCATTATAAAATCTGTCTTCAGTTGTGTACAGATTTTCTAAATTCGTACAACTGGAAAAACAGAAAATTCGTGCAGAGTGCTTACATGCCCAAAAGCTTATTATTTTTATACCAGTTGCATCAGTTGGTCTAATAAAAATATTACCTTCCTCTTAAGTATATCTAGTTTCTATTTTTATATTACTATCATATACACTCTGATTTATTTTATTGCCCTGTTTCTGGACAAGATATGGGATACAGAAAAGCCCCTGGTAGACTGCTCTCTCACCATAGCACTGAACTGGATGGACTAGCTTTAATACTGACCTGAACTGCCCAGTGCAAGTATAACTCTCTGATTAGTATCCCAGACTAGCAGAGATCTGCTATCTGAGCTTGTTGTAGCATTCTCAGTATCCATTATACGGTAATTTTCACTTAACAATAGAAAACAGATGTTTTGAGTAGATAATGGAATTACAATGCTGAAGGAAATAAGTGCAACATTTTTCAGCTTCACTGAAGTGAAGTACTGTGGATTTATCTCACCTAATGTGTATATTCAAAATTTAGAATAAGATTCCTTATTTGCTGGCAATATTGCCTTAAAGTATTGTTTGTCCCTGCAGAGACATATTTTTTTTATCCCAATCTATATTGCACGCTTTATCCCCGCAGTTTATAGAAAAAAACAACTGGAGTGAGAAACTGTCTAAACCAACAAATTGCCAATGACAACCTTCTGAAATCACAGATAAAGTGTCTGAATTTCAGCTTGTTGTTTTAAATCTACTTCGTGGTCAAATGAAAGAAATATGCATAGGTGTCTATTTTCCTCTGTGGTACAAAGGGTTGCAGTTTTGACTTAGACAAGTAACATTTAGACAACTGAAGCTGAGTGAGATGAATCACAAGCTGCATGAACTTAGCTTTAAGTATTGAAAATGAACCTGACCTTTGCTACAGAAAAATTAGTTTGTCGCTTATCTGTCCTTAAATATTTTTATAACTTGCTTTGCAAGATCTATTAAAAATCCCACATTAGTTAATTTTTGGGGTATTGGAATACCCTGTTTGAAGGAATCATAAATTATGATAAATTCCTAAGCCCTATTGACTGTCAGTGTTCTTAGATTCTTTTTGAACACGAAGATTTTATCCTTCTATTACCTGATACAACTACATGGGGTGAACGTAGACCAGCAGTTATCAGTCTTTTAGCCTTACTATTCTTGCTGTAAGTACTGAACCCTCCAGTTCAGCTGGTTTGTGGTGCTCTCTTTCTAATAAGGACAGTAGGCTGTAAAGAAAGGAAAAGATAGGTCACTCTTCTTGGAAATTTGCATGTGAACTGCAAGTAAATGCACATTCACCATGAGCACAGTTCATGGAGTGATGAGGACACGAAGAGTCTCAGAGGGAATGATTGTTTCACAACAAGGAGCTCATGCGTTTCAAATTGCTCAGCACCTGGGCTTGAAATGAGTCCATGCTCCTGTTGCTTAATACTGTTACACAGTAGTTTTGGCAACAAGACTGACAGCTTGAAGGGTTATTCTCAAAATCATACAGCATGTTACATTCTGGTAATGCATTTTTTTCTCTTCCCTGGCGAGATTACAAGAAAAAATTGGCTGGATCTTTATAGATGTGCATCTGGCTGAATGGCAAAGCCTGGCTATCAACTTTATCACTATTAAGTTATATTTCCTGGGGTTTGCACTTTATTTAGCCGACATAAAACTTTGAATCCCATTGTTGAGTTAAGAAAATAACTTTTTCCCAACATAAGGGATGAGAGTGTGTGTTCGTGATTTTCAGATATTGTTTCAATTAACTTTTGCCTGCTTTGGTGGCACTGAGCATCTAAATTTGTACAAATATGAAAGCTAACAACTACTTGCAAAGCCAGATGCTCTCTTTATAAATGTCCATAGAAGGTCAGAGTGAGTGTTCGTTTAGCCTGGTACATTTTTGCTGTAAATGATTTATGATGGATACATAGGGAAAGAATAAAAAAACAGGGAAATGTAGTATTGTCCTGCCATCATATTCTGCTTTGTCTTTAACTTGAGGCCTTTCTTAACCATTTGACGCTGCAGAAGAATATGGAAAATTCCAGGGTGGTAGAGTGAATCAGGCAGGTGTTAACCAAAAAAGAGTTTCAGCATAAGGTCTGATCACAAATTCCTGTTTGGAACTGTCATATTACTATACTTGCCATTTTCTCACACTTTTGTGTAGGCAGTCAGCATTGATTCCTCTCAGAAACAGGATACTGAAAATAGCGGATTGTTAGTCTGACTGGTAAGGACCATACTAAAAATGTATAAACCAATAACAGAATCACAGAGTCGTAGAACATTGCAGGCTGGAAAGTACTTTGGGCAATCTCTAGTTCACCATTAAGCCAGTCTCAGCTGTGAGATCAGACCAGGCTTCTCGAGTCTTGTCCAGTTTTGTCTTGAAAACCTCCAAGAATGGAACTTGCACAGTCTTTCTGGGAAACTGTGCCACCACTTGACTGTCCTCACAGTAAAAATGTTTCTTTTTATAACCTGTATGTCATATTCGATTTATGTGTTTTACTCCATCTATGTCCCTTGTTTCTTGCTGTCCCACCTTTCATCACTGTGAAGAATCTGGCTCCGTCTTCTTGATGAAGAAGCTGAACTCACTCCAGTTGATTGATGTTTTCCTTGTCCTTGGCAAAGAGTGAGGGGAAATGTCAGAGGCAAACTGGCCACAATATCCTACATATGGTCTAATGAAGACCAAGCAAAGGAAAAAAAATACTTTTCTTGACTTATTGGCCATATTCCTGTTCATAAAACTTAGGTTCCTGTTTACCATCTTGCTGCCAGAGCACATGACTGGTACACATCGAGCTTGTAGTCCACTGAGAACTCCATATCCTTATCAGCAGAGCTGGGAAGAGGCTGCATACGTAGACCAAAGGTGCCAGTTCTACAAGCTTGTCATGTCTTTTGACCGTCAAACATTTGAGAAACTTTCAAAACTGAAAAAAGGGTGAAACTGAACATTTGTATTATGACACTGCATTGTACTGCTGATAAATCACTTACATACTACTTTGTAGTTAGGAAACAAAGAGTCACTAAATTAGGCACATTTTACAACTTTTGTGTTATCTTTATTCTTTCCTGTATATACATAAATATATATTTATTTCACAGGGTTAAATATAATGGGGCTTTTTTTTTGAGGTGTTGAACACAACACGAATCATGAAATATTAACAAAATTACTATTGTTTATTTGAAGACAAGTTGCTTCTAAGCAACTGGAATGTCTAATAAAAGACCCCTCTTTTTTATTGGGCTGAATATAGAATTATGAGTAGTTCTCTAGTGCTGATTTTGAGTAAGTCACAACATTTTTACAATATTTTGATTGTTACCTTAATGAAAGAAATACTAAATGTTACATATTTGTAAAAGACACGAGATGCTTCCTTAAAAATCACAAAAATAGAAGATACTGTTTAACTATTTATTGTTGTTACTATTTATTATTTATTTATTATAAACTGCTTGCAGGCCAGAAAAGTGCCTCAGCATTTTTCAGTGTTTGGTATTAAATTATTAATATATTTTCTTTCAAGAAGCTAAGATTTCAAAAATACTGTACTTTGTGGAATTACTTTTTTTTAACAAGCAGAGAGCTGAAACTGTTACAATACTCATCTAAAATAGTGATTAAAATAGTAAAAAATATTATTGAGATATAAGACTTTGATATTTCTTTGTTGCTGTTTAGGATGGAGGACTTCTGTTTTGTTCTGAGTGCCTGTGCTAGTTGAACAGTGCTTTGCCAGATTCTTGATTGCTATCTGGGCTTTGGTCTTTCAGTTTTGAGGTCAGAGCATTAACACATTTGCATTATAAAAAGAAAGAAAACTTGTTGGGAATCCCAATATATATTTCATCTGGTTTAAAGCCTTAATCCTGGATTCCGAGTGCTGTGTGGTTTTAAGAGTATTAGTACAGATTTATACAAAATGGCACGATACTGCATGTGTAAGCACTTCTCACTGACATCAGAAAGTTAAATAAAAAAAATGAACCTAGATCAGGGTTAACAGGGTCTAACGCTGGAGCCCTGGGAAGACCAGATGGCTGTGTGAAACAACTATATCGCTTGCTTGCTGTTGTTCTGGAGATCGCTTTTCAATCAAGAATCTTTTATCTTTATTTTTAATAAAAGGAATACAAGAAGAATCTGTGTCATAGTCTGGTTTGGTTTGGGGGATTTTCAAAAAACTTTCCATAGCAGTCAATTCACCCTGGACACCAGGCATTCTCTTCTGTCCTTAGAGTCTATGTCTGCTCCCTGCCTGTTTTGGGGCAGATGGAAATAGTTGGCACAGTAACTGGCAAAAATTCAGATACTCTATTTGGTATAATAAAACATACATAATGATATTTCTATATTTGGTTTTGAACCAAATCATGCAGAAACCAAATTTGTTAAATTTCCCATGAACAGAAATTCTGAAGAAGAATAAAAGACATTCTCCCATATTGCACTTTGTTCCCATCAAGTAAAATAAGAGCATTGGAAACTGCAGCTGCTAAGCAAAAATCACGTTCTTGAGGGGATCAAAAGGCTGGGGAAGAAGTTGGCTCAGCAGTCAGGACATCTTAGAATCTTTTGCCAAAGGACAATCTCCTCAGTGGGCCTTCCTATGGTCACATGCCATTGATCTCTAGCAGCTGCTAGAGTGGAATTAGCACTCTTGTCAGGTTGACTGCTAGCCACATGAAATTGTCACAACTGTTAATTTCAACATTTCTGTGCCAAGAAGCCTGGAAAACTCGAGAGCCCAGACTTGATATAAAGCTCTTAAGGCTGCCAGGCTCTTCTTGCAGACCCAAGAGCTGAACCCTGTCTGGAGGAGGAGCTTAGCAATTGGAATCAGAGAATCTGAAAACCTTTCCACAACAAAATGCCTTGGCACCATGGATAATGAGATTTCATTCACAGAGAAAACCACATCATATCTAAAATATTGTGCTCTTCACATCCTTGGATTTTCAGTCACAAACAGTAGATAAGATTTCTGCCAGGTTTTGACCTTAGGGTCCTCTCTTTGATTTGATAGAAATTCATTGAATTCAAGATCTTGAAAAGAAAAATGGAGGTGCAATGAAGAGTTTTTTTCTGACAAAACTTGTTTTTACTGAAAAAATCTGAATAAATTAAATTTGACCTTTATTCAAATTAGAACTCATAGAATAAAGGTAGCTTTCTGCATTTATATATTGGATGGCATTAAGTGTCCTCCGGTTTTCTTATTTCACTTCACTTCATAAGGTATTTGATGATCCCAACTCTAAGCTATCCTCCAAACAAGCAAAGCGGATGTCAGGGTGCATAAGTTAAGTCTTAGGAAAACACTGAGAACAAGGTGACTGCTATCACTCAGGATGCTGGGATTATTATTATTTAGTTGGTAAAAGAAAGAATAGGGAAGGCAAGTATAATGCAGTTGCATAAAATCCTGGGTGTCATGGAAAGGATAAAAAGAGGTTAAAGGTTCATTTTTCCCACCAGTATAAGAGCAAAGGGGTAACAAATCAAGCTAACTGATGCTAGATCCAGAAGAGAAGCTGCATAACAGATACTTGAGTCAGAACCTGTTTCCAGAGGATGCTGTGGATGTTCAAAGTTTCTGGGGGGGAATTAATGAGGCAGAGTCTTGAAAGCAAATTCTATGGAAGATTTAGTGGGGGTCGCACAGGCTGACTGCTGGGGATGCTTGGAGCCACAGGGCCCCTAGACAGGGTTTGTCAGGGCAGGACCCTGCAGGCTGTGCCTGTCCCACTACCCCAGGGCATCAGGAGGGTGGGCCCAGCCCCAGGCATCAGACATCTGCTCTGGAACAGGAACAAGACAAAGCTGGGCTGTGGCATGGGTCCATGGGTGTGCTCAGCTTGCGGAAGGGGGTCCATAGCTGGGCAAGGAAGGGCTGTGAAGAGCTTGAGACCACCATGCTGTGGTATCCCTGGGGCAGGGGCTGGTGATTCTGGGAGGCTGAAATGAGGTCCTGGGCTGCAGGTAGTCCACTGGAGAAGGTTAGGCAGGAACAGTGAAGCCTGTGAGTGCTCACAGGGCCCTGACATTTTACCAAACACTCTCAGAAAAGTCCCAGATCTATACAAAAAATGGAGCCTGCAAAGTACTAGCATGAATTATTGTGCATGTTTTTCCTGGTTTTATACTCTTCCTCAAAGTTCATTTTTGGCTGCTGCCATGATGGCTTCCTCATCTGTAGTCAGGATCTTTATTCTGAACCAATGCAAGCATGGTTTATGTTTTTATAGAAATTACACAAGAGTGGATAGTTCATTAAATTCAGTTCTAAATCATAATTCAGAAAAGATAAATGCCTCCAGTAGTTTTGAATGCATAGACATCTAACATGAATCTCTTAGTTTGTGTTGAGTTGGTTTTAGTTCCTCTTAAAACATCTCTTTCATATTTTATCAGTGCTATCACAATCAATAATCTACAGGATTTGTTATTATTCACACTTTGAAAGACACATTGTCATTTTCCGGATCAATGAATATTTAACTATCCCATCATGTTTTTGCTGTATGGACTAAAAGAACTCCTTTCTTTCCATTCTTTTTACCTCTACCTTTTCCCATACACCAGAGTTTTTGTGACCATTATTACAATTACAATCTGGAAGGCAGAAATTATCTATCCTGGATCTATTTTAAGGTCGGCATCCCTGAGACACACATTCTAGATCTCCACTCTGGAGTACTCCACACATCCAGTACTCAAAATCTATGTCATATTTACAGTGCAGTCATTTTGCACATTTGGTCAAGACACTGAAAGACCTAAATAATTCTAAGATGGACCAGGCAAGATCATGTCCCTGAAGACATAGGAAAGTTTTAAGTACAGGTCTCCTGCATGCATTAATTTCTGAACCGTAACATAAAAGGAGTAAGAACCCATACCATTGTGGTTTTTGACCAAACGCCAGCAAGGTAAAAATACTTCCAGAAAGGAGATTAAGAGTGCAATTTGGGGTTATTTTTACCGCTATTTTTAAATTAAGAAACACATTTTAAAAAAACACAAAACAGTTCTTTCTCTACTCAGTGTACCACCCTGGGTAAAACAAACAAACAAACAAACAAACAAACAAACAAACCAACGAACTGGTGCACCCATGAAATCAATTTATTTTTGCTACTGAAAAGATAATGTTATCTTAAGCACATATTGTTGACCTGAAAAAGAATTGCTTATTTACTTTTAGGAAAAGGTCACAAAATTTTATATGAACACAGAGATAAAGAGCCATGATAATACAAGAAATCATGAAACAAGATTTGTCCTAAGTGAAATCCTCTAATATGCTAAACTAAACATTAATACTACAAGAATATTTCTACATTTTTATCTACTCTTTGCTTACCATATGAACCAATCCAGAATTTAACAGATCTGTAATCATGCAGTATAAACACATGCAAAAGATTTCACCAGGTCTCCTCCTCGGTACAAAGACTTGTTACTGGAAAAGACACTGTAATTTTCAGAACTGAACTTTGATTTTCATGGTTTTCTTAAAAGCAAACCAGTAAAATCATTGTGGAGACACACATTACATTTTCTGAAACATAATCTATATGATATTCTATTTTTTATCTGTGGAGTGCATCATCTATAAACTCTTCACTTACAGTAACCCATTTTCCTACATCTTTACTTTTTAAAAAATAAGTCTCATTAATACTTTCATTAAAAGCTAATTTGCTTCAGGAATCAAGCTTTATTTTATGACTGGTGAACAAGATCAACATATAGATCATAAACAATGGTGTTATTCCATTTGAAGAAATATGGGATTTTAATTGCATTGTAGAGAAGAAACTTAATATTTCCTGTCATCTGTTCAAGATATTTCGTTCTATTGTTCTTCTGAAAGGTCAAATCTAGAATGTCACATCTGCAAGGACACCCGTGACCTCTCTTGGCATAAAAGGTCTTGCAAGATGGAAGCAGGAAGACTGAAGAATGCTACCCTGAGTATCCAAAATAGATTATAAAAAGCTTATCCCAACAGCTGAATTCCCCAAGGCATCAGTGTTATGTGCACATATACACAGAACGTTCAGCATTTAAAAACATCAGGAAGCATTTCCAAACCATTCCCCAATGACTCTTATAGCTTCTTTCCTTCATTTGTTGTTGGTTTGCTGGATTTTATGGTTTGGGGACAGGGGTTTTTGCCTTTAATTATTAATATTTTAACTTTTTAGAAGTAGTCAAAAACAAAAGAAAGTTGATTTATCTGAATATCAGTAGCCCCGGGAACTTTCTTTGATGAAAGTATCTATATATTTTATGCATATTTCATCTTTACAGCCCCCTTCTTTGTGAATACTAATACTAAAAGTATTTCTTAACTCTGGATCTTAATGGGAAAAAAATAACCGGGGAATTTCTTTAGGGAATTTTGATATTTACTTCCTTTTTCTTAAATAAGTTTCAAAACAAACACCCAACAAAATAAGGTAACTTTTCACTCAATGAAAAAATTGTTAGAGTGGGAATCTGGAAGTACATAGACTTTTCTTTTATGTTCGCTAATCTCTGAGAGTTGTTCTTCAATTTCTTCAACCCCATCTTTTCTCTGTTGGTCTTGATGTTGGTCAAGCTGCATCTTTTCTCATGTACCATGAGCATTCATTTCTCTGCAATGCAATTAAATCCCCATCTTTCTTCAAACTGATTATATCTTGCAACATCTGTGAGGGAAGAAAGGAAAGTTTAAACATTCTCTTTTCCTTTATGCATAGAGGAGGCATAGACCAACAGAATGCAAAATTTTCAAATATTTGTTAAATGTTAAGTCTTATTCAAATAAAAAATGTGGGGTTTTCAAAGCAGTTTTTCCTGCTTTGAATTCTAAGGGATTTGATTAAGATCACTGATCAAATCACTGTTAAGAGCCAGAAAAAACAGCAGTCTTTGGGCTTTCAAAGCCAAAGCAGATCCATCTACATACATTTAAAAAGATGTAAGACAACAGTGAGATGAGCTGTAATTTCGGGGGCCAGATATTTTCTGGGAAATAGTAGAGGAGTTTCTCATCACTTCAGGGAAAAGGTTTTCATAATCACTTATGCTGTAAATTAAGAAAGCCAGATTGATGTTTCAAGTGAAATTAAAGATCAGTTATGAAAGAACACATGGAAATAGAATTTAAAATATCCCCCCCGTCCTAGCATGAATATGAATCACAGACCTAAAACTATGTTAATTCTAGCAGTCACAACTCAGCTGTTTCATAAAGATTTTATATATTTTAAAAAAGGTATAGTTTTGAGGGCAAATCAATCTTTAAAAAGAGAGAAATATCACTTTAAAGTCACATGTGTTTTGCCAGAAAAAAACCTGAAAGTTTGACACCCTGTGCTCTTCAAGCTCTGTGCAAATGATGCCTTCCTCTCCTAAATGAAATACTTTGTCAGGGAGGAAATCTTTTGTTACACGCTGTTTACACTACGAACTTGCTTAGGAGGACAGAGTTTTAAAATGCTTTCATTTTTTGTTGATTTCTAAAATGATGATGTAACTTCTGTGTACTGCAAGTACTGGACTGGAAGACAGCACAAAAAGACTCATAGACTATGTCTCGCGTGTTGAAACATATTTTGAACTCAATAAGCAATTACTGTGGCAGGATTTTGCATTTTTCACTCTTTGAGTTTCTATAAGCTTTTTGCACTAACAAAAAAGCAAAACACTTGACCCCATGAAACTTAGGGAAATTATGTCCTATAGATGTTTACTATTTCTCTTACCCTCAGTTATCTGTGCTTATTCATTGGTATGCATCTCATATTATTCTTTGGTTTAAGGGGAGACACTGGGCTCTTGTACTTGCCTTTATACTTTGGTAATGAAATCCTCGGTGCCTTTGTGAGATCAGTCCTCCTGATGTCATTGAAATACGTAAAAGACAATCGTTGCTGTCTACAAAAACTGTAAGTGCACATGTTTCAGAAGCATTATTTCTGTTTAAAGTGAATTCCCATCATGACACACCTCCATGGTGTGACTCAGCTGAGATAATATGATTTGATATAAGGCTTTGAGTGTAATGTTTCTGCCTTTATCTGTACTTCAGCCAGAACCAGCTGGAGCAATAAATTTTTCACATTAGATTCTTACAGAACCAAAGTTTTCTCTGATTTATCTGTCTTAAATTTCAGACTACAAATAAAAATTTCCCTCTAAACTATGTTTTTTGCTCTCAATATGATCCTGATGCAGTACAAACAACAGAAAACAGATTTGATATTACATGCTTTTAAATTTTCTTCACACATCTCTCTGTGTCCAAAACGAAGTTAAAATCTCTCTGCAACCTATGTTTGTTCATTGCACCAACAAAATGAAACACGTAGAGCAAACCACGCAACTTTAAAGAAATATTTCTTTTTCAAGAATGACTTGCCCTCAAAACTGTACCTTTTTTAAAATATATAAAATCGTTATGAAACAGCTGAGTTGTGATTGCTAGAATTAACATAATTTTAGGTCTGTGATTCATATTCATGCTAGGACGGGGGGGATATTTTAAATTCTGACTTAAAAAATAGTATATAATTTTCATTCAACTCTGAATATAACAAAGAGAAGAGATGTATCATCTGTGTCTCTGTTGAAAAAGAATACACTTGCAGAGTGCATGAGTCTTGCTTGAGTCACAGAATCACAGAATGGTAGGGATTGGAAAGGATCTCTAGAGATCATCTAGTGAAACTTCCCTGCTAAAGCACGTTCACCTACAGCACGTTGCACGGTAATGTGTCCAGGTGGGTTTTGAATATCTCCAGAGAAGGAGACTCCAAATCCTCCCTGGGAAGCCTGTGCCAGTACTCTGTTATCCTCAAAATAATGTTGGTTTTCCTCATGTTCAGCTGGAACTTCCTGTGTTCCAGTTTGTGCTCATCGCCACCTACGGGGCACCACTGAAGAGTCTGTCCCTTGACACTTGTCATTTAGATAATTACAAGCATTGATGAGATGCCCTCTCAGTCTTCTGCTTTGCAGGCTAAACAGATCCAAGTCTCTCAGCCTTTCCGCATAAGAGAGAAAATTCAACCCCCTCATCATCTTCATGACCCTCCATTGGACTTCTCCAGTAGTTCCTTGTCTTTCTTGAGCTTGGGAGCCCAGAACCTGACACAGCACTCCAGATGAGGACTCACTAGGGATGTTTGCTAAGCTTCTGTTTCGAAGTATTTTTCCTCATAACTGTTGATTATGTTTGCTAGAGGAATATAGAGCAGATGAGAAGAAAGGTGGTATGTGTGTAAATTGAAGTTGATTATGGGGTGCAAGTTTTATTATCAATGGCAGAAACTACTACACAGACAGTCCTTTTCCATTCAGAATTGTAAAACACCCTTGTCTTCCCATTTACTTTGATAAAACATACCCCTGCTAAATACTTTGATGCTAAATAAATTTTACATGAGACTGTCTTTATTTTTAATATCTTTTGCTAGAATAAAACAGTTGAGATCAGAAAACAATAAGAATCATACACTAGCCAGCTCTTCAAGAATCCTCACCAGGCAAATATTTTTATGCTACAAAACCTAATTTTTTAGTTGATTTATTCCTAGTACCTCACAATATTTTGAACAAAGATTTACCATAACTTGTAATTCAGAGGTTCACAGTATGTAATTTGAAAATGGTGTTTCCAAATAATCTTAGATGTAATTCTTAATAGATACATTTACACTGTCAAATAATTAAGCTCCGCTCATGACTGCTGTATCTAGTTTCCTCATTGTAGTGCATAGATTTTTTTTAAAATTGCTTTGAGAGAACAAAATAGCTCTTTCTGAAACATAACCTGAACCCATTTCTGGGAATAACTTCTTTGACAGATACCTTCCAAAAAGCTGAAGGGTTAAGGCAACGGTGGGTTGTTACTATTTGTTCTGTACAATTCTCTAGTACTTTCTAACTGTGGTCTTGATGTACAAGTTTCTTAACATACCATTTTGAGCTTTAAAAATATAGCTCAGACAATAAGCAATATAAACTTCATGTCATTAATTATATTTTAAATGGAAAAAACCCCTCAAACCAGGAAAACAGTAATTATGTCTTTTGTTCAAAGAATCACCATGTGAGACTAAAAGCAAAGTCAATGTCAAGCTCTACCTGGAAGAACATGGAAGAACATGGACATGAACCATCCTACAAAACTTGATCTGGAGACCAAAAGTAACTGCATGGGACAGACATCCTAAGCACCCAATATGTGTAGTCACTGCATGGGTATCGGTGGAGTGGTAGGGATAGTGTCCTTTGGACCAAATCTCAGCCCATTCCTGTGTCCACGATAATGATGTAAAATATTTATTAGCAAGTTTTGCAGATGACAAGCGCCAGTGGAAAAATAAATGAGGAAAAACAGAGGTTATTTCTGTGCAACTGGAATAATACGGCTGAATGACCAGAGTGGGAGCCATTCACCAAGGCTGACCATAATCTAGTGTTGTTAATCTACCCCTCTGAGATTAATTAGTCTTCTACTCTGAACAGTTCTCTGGAGGCTACTATCGTGCTTTCTTCCTCTACTGACTCTAGGGAAATTAGCCTTTATAGACAAAAATTAGCCTTTGGAAATACATTGCCCTTCCCCAGTCTGACAAATATCTACATATCTAGACTGTTAATAATGCACACGCTTGTAGAGCTTCTTGTAAAATATTGCTTGGGAAAAAAGATCAACTGTGTTGACTATTGTTGCACACAAAATATGCTTGTTTTTCATATAAGTGAGAAGTACATTTACTCTTCAGTCTAAGACATAACTGTGAGACCCTCTAAAAAGAGGAAATCTACAAGACAAATAAGAACCAAGGAAAAATATCACAGGAAAATGGTGATCATTGAGAGTTCCTTGTTGTTTCTACTTGAAAGAATTTTGTCTATGACGTCTTAGCGTTGTTTATATATTATTATTATATATATAAAATAAACATATATATTATTTATATATATGTTTATATTATTTTTTTCAGCAATTCTCTCACTTTAAAATAATGTATAGGCATTGTTTTCCTAGAAAAAAAGTAACTGATGTTGTTTTTTTGATTCTGTGCAATATTCCCACGTTACTCCACAGAACAAATAAATGTTTTTTCTTTCATGTAGCACATACTACAATAATTTTAAAACTTACTTTTTTTCCCAAGAGATCTAAGACTATTAAACTGTGAACCTTTTGGAAAAAAAAGCATTGCAGATTCCAACATACTTCCTTACCAAGGATGGTTTCTTTGTGTTTGGATGGTGAAAGAATGTTTTAAAAATTTTGATACTAAAAAATTAATGTGTAAATAGTGACCAAACACTATATACGATGACATCAACATGAAAATGTGAGGAAGTGAAGTTCTTTTTATACAGTGATATATTTGGGCAAGTTTTAGCTTTTTGGAAACAAACATGTAAGTCCTGAATAAAAAAAAAAATAAATAAAAAAATAGAATTTGTATAGGTGTTTAGTGCATAGAATAGCTTAACATATTGCTTGCAAGTCAAGTCACTTTCCTTTAAGTACATTCTTCTAATGTAAATCTCTTGAAATAGTATCTGATTACAATTTTTTAGATATAGACATCACTAATTAATCTGCTTCATAAATGCTGAGACTTCCTAAAACAAAAAAGAAGAGGAAAACTTACATGCAAACACACGCAAATTCCTTATTATTATTTTATTTGTTATAAAAGGAATTATATAAATATCCTTACTTTGCTTTAAGATAAAATTTCCAAACATTGTAAATATTTAGTATAACCATGGCATACTTTCTCCTTCTCAAATGGAAATGACATACATAGGAATTTATTAAGGAGGAAAAGCATGTTTGTGCTCTACATCATAACCTGATTCAGACATATGGATGGTGCCTCTGTGATCTCCAGATGTCTGTTTCTTCAGAAATTGTTCTCTGCAGATTACACAGGCATTTTTGAAAAGTTCATAGAAAAAATAAATTTAATTTACTGAGCTTTCTGAACATAAGTAATAATGTAATTTTCTATTATTTAAACATAATGCCCAAAATAAGAGAATGTCTGCAGATGGATAACAATAATAATAATTCCAGTGAAAGACTGTCTGCTAAAGTAATAAGTATGTTTTGGTTTTATGACCCTTTTGCCTAGAATCTGAATTAACTCAGTAGGATTTCTTTGCTGTGCAGTAAGCCTTAAAGTTAAATAATTTACTTGATTAATCTCAGTCTTTGGCTTTTAAAAATGTTGTTCCTAGATACTTGAGTAAAACTTTCTGATGTGATGTAATGAGGTGTTTACTGAATGTTTAAAGTTTTACCATCTAATGTTTGCCAAACATGCTAATTATTGTATTTTCCCTCCATAGATTTTTTCCCATTGAATCAAAACACATAATTTAGAGATGCAATGTGGAAGCTACAGATTTGATATCTATGCTAAATTGGTCTAATCATGTAGCCTTTGATTTCACCAGTATATAAAAATTCAAAGCGAGAAGATAGCATCATATTCATAGAATCATAGAACAGTTTAGGTTGGAAGGGATCTTAAAGATCATCCAGTTCCACCCTCCCTGCCATGGGCAGGGACACCTCCCACCAGCCCAGGCTGCACAGGACCCGTCCAATCTGGCCTTAAACACTTCCAGAGAGGGGCATCCACAGCTTCCCTGGGCAACCTGTGTCAGTGCTTCACCACCTTCATTATGAAGAACTTCTTCTTAATGTCTAATCTAAATCTTCCCCCTTCCAATTCAGAGCCAATTAATTCTCTCTACTAATCTCCACGCTATAAGTGGAGGTTTCATGTGGTTATAAACAAGGAGGTCAGAAGAACTGACAGGAAATGTCTTACATGGAAACCTCACAGTTTTCTCCTATATATTTGTTGTTCTTAACATCTCAGTAGTTTTTCCTCCAGAGTGCCTAATTATTATAGAAGTAGGACAAGAAATTTGCAGCCTATCTAGTTCTGCTTCATTAGTACTAGAGAGGAAATGTCTGACACCAGGAGCAAAGCAGTTAACTTACTATGTGAAAAAGTAACTAATTGTAAATTCAGACTCATTTTTGTGATAGTTCTGTGTCATATATTGCCACAGAGACTCATTCCTGTCCATCTTAAAGTCCAATTCTGTAAATAGTTGTTTCTTCAATGAGAACTGAGAGTATTCATTAGCTCACAGTTTCCTGTAAGACATTGCTATCTGATAATTCTTTTTCTGTGCTGCCTTCTACATCAGTCAAAAGAATGAAACTTTAATTTTGAAGAGAAGAAACAAAATCTATGGATCAAAAATCAAACTGGCTATCCACCGTAATCATCAGCGTATAAAACAGGTTTATGTAACTTGCCATGAGTGCAGTGTCATGGCTTAATGTACCATTAAAAAAATAATTCACATACAACACAAATCACCTCTGCACAAATGTGCATTCAATTTCATAAAGCAAGCCAGAAACACAGCATGAGGTTAAACACATCTAAATATTAGTAAATTACACACATAATTAAACACAGATTTGACTTCAATTACCCTTATTTTTTAAGACATACAATACTCAAGAGAAAGTAATATTCAAGAATAGGGAAAACTGGGAAAAAAATCCAGTTCACAACAAAAAAGAATAGATTTTCTGAGTTCAAGATCTTCTCCTTTGGAAATAACCACCTTGGATTTTTTGAACTAGGCAATATAACTCAGTCTTTTTGAGATATTGTCTATTTAAAGAGACTCATGCTTATAAAATAATCTAAGTATAACATATCAGGAACAGCCTTCAATAAATCATGGTACTTACTCTCTACAGCCTTCCTATATATCAAATAGTTACAGTGTGTTCTCAATTTACTAATACTTGTTAAGAGGATTCTGGAAATGTGAAGGAAAAAGGGATATCTCTGTCTTTTAGGAGGTGATTAACTCGCCTTAAGAAAGTTTTAACTTGTGCAAAACCGGAAAAGAACTGCATTGAGGATATGAAGTATTTTTGAGAATAGTGAGCCATTATTAACCAAGCTTCTCCTTACTCTACAGTCACATAGTCATAGTGTATTTCCACTTTGCAATGTGCTTTACTGTCAGTATTTTTAGGTTGACATACATGGCTGTTTTAAAACAGAAAATCCTGTGTTGATCAATACATAGAGAAACTTATTTCAGGTCTCAGTCTTCAAGACTTCTATTCAGATCTGCACATTTATGTCATATGATATTTCTTCCCTTTCCACTTTTCGATATATATTTTTTTAATATAGCTGTATGTTCATTCATTTTGGCTAAAGGACTACTTCTAAAGCAAGGTAATCACATTTTGACTCTTAATAAGAGAACATGGCATCTGACAAGGCCAATGTTCTTAGTCAAAGTTCTGGCAAAAGGAGGCTTGAAAAGGCTCAAAGCAATATTTTGTAGTGCAGTGTTATGCTATTCATATGTGTTAATTTATTTTTGAAATTCTTGATTTAGTATTTATGCTGAGGTAAAATGTGTCTGCATCATATGGCAGAATGAAAATGATGCTTGGATTGTAGTTTACAGAATTTGTCATTGCTGTAAGTAGTTTAAGAAAATACACAAGAAGTACACACAGAACAGTGATGCAAGATTTTCACTCCATAATTACTTCACTCTCTCTGTAAAATGTCTTAACCTTCCAGAGGATATTTCCTCTTCCATAAATATTGCTGACACCGCAGAAAACATCTGGGATTTTCTGTAAATATAAAACTCAGACAATTAACTCATGTACAACACACACGCCATCACATTCATTTGCCATTTTCATGGTGGCTTGTCCTTTCTACATTTTATTATTCATTTATGATAGCTATTATATGCCTTTCAGAGTCTATCTGGCTCTCCTGAGAAATATTTATGACTATTATAGGGCTCTTATGAGAAGGCCCAACGATAGTTATTGCGGAAACTCTGTGAAATGCTACATTAGTGCAAAGATATGCTGGTAGTAAAATACCTGAACTTGTTTCAAAGTATCCCTTGATGGAAATTAAAAGACAGGCTTCTTCTGGTGAGGTTCTGCATCTCCTCTAACCCTGTCACCTTAGAGAACTGAGTAGTTCTGAATGGGAGTTTAGTATTCAGCAGTTGCAGCTGGTGCCTGAAAGCAAGAGACTTTGGAAAAGCTTCGAATGGAAAGCAACAAGAAAGAGATTATTTTTAAAGTCATTTGCTGCAGTGGAAATAAAAATGGAAAGAAAATAGGTGAAAGTAGAAGGCCTAAAGGTGAACTTTGTGACACTCGGGGACTTCTCTGTTACCCTGTAGCCCTCTACTTCTTTCTATTTTTGAAGAAGGAAGAGTGGTGTCATGAAGTGAATCCGAATACTGCAGTCCTGCACCATCCTGCTGGAAGGAAGAGTCTGAAAAGAAGAGAAATTAATTGGAGAGGAGGGCATAATTTTCACTAGCTTTTTTAATCAGTGAATAACTTCATCCCTGTTTCAATAAATAACTGTGAAGCAAACTGCTGAATCCTTTTTGTTTAAACCATAGCCATTGAAATATTTTCTGTTTCTAACTTATTTTGGCCTCTCTGTGTTAAGAATAAGTAGCAATTTCAATTTAGAACTAAGAGAATTTCTCACATGTAAGTGTTTCTTGTAGGAGCAAATAGGCTTTGCCAGGGAAGTAATTTGAAGGAACATGTTGGATGGAAAGTGAAAGAAAAAAATCATAGAATCGTAACATCATTGGAATCGTTAACGTTGGAAAAAAACTCCAAGATCATCAATTGTAACCATCAGCCCAACATCATGACCATGCCTACTAAACTTCCAGAGATGGTGACTCCACCGCTTCCCTGGGCAGGCTGTTCCAAAGCTTCACCAATCATTCAGTAAATACATATTTCCTCATATTCAATCTAAACCTTCCCTGATACAACCTGAGGCCATTTTATCTTGCCGTATCGCTTGTTACTTGGTAGAACAGACCAACACACCCGCGCTACAACCTGGTTTTAGGTAGTTGTGGAGAACAAGGTCTCCCCTTTGTTGACTAAACAACCCTCGTTCCTTCAACAATTCCTTGTAAGACTTGTACTCCAGCCCCTTCACCAGCCTTGTTGCCCTTCTCTGCACACGCTCCAGCCCCTCAATGTCCTTCTTGCAGTGAGGGGCCCAGAACTGAACACAGCAGTCGAGGTGCTGCCTCATCAGCGCCAAGTATTGGGCCACAATCACTCCTCTACTCCTGCTGGCCACATCATTTCTGATACAAGCCAGGATTCTGTTGGCCGCCTTGGTCACCTGGGCACACTGTTGACTCATATTCAGCTGACTGAAGTCAGGCCAGAAAAATTAATAAAAAAATCAACAAGTGAGAAAATTACAAGAAATGTGAAAATAAAGGCTTGATAATACAGGGACACAATATAAATATAAACTTCCCAGGTTGCTGTGATGGGTTCATGTCCTGTAAATGCAAGACAGAAATTCTATTACACAGGTGCATTATTACAACTTCTTAATTTTTTCTACATTTTTTCCAGTAAAATCTATGCAATAAGTTACACAATATTCTTATTACCTTTTTAGAACACAATCAGAACTTATTTTTTCTCAGTGCCTGTTATTTTTTTTTGTTTATATTGGCTGGGCTTTAAACAGCCTAGTGAAGAAGGCTGCTCATTGTCTTGGAATGCAGTTCAACATCATTATAGACCACTCCAGCACTTATCTCGTGTAGGAAGTCCTTTGGCTATTTGAGAGACAAAATAAGGAAAATGGGAATTTAAAACAGGAATGCTTGTCTCTGCAGGTGTCTTCTTTAATCAAAGGAGAAGAGTAGGTTCCATAAAGTAGATGTTTAATAAGAAGAGGCTCTTAATCATTACTGAAGGTGTCTTCCTCCACTGAGGATACCTAAAAAGATTCACCTTCGTAGGTGAAAGTGAGTTGCTTTAACTAACCCTTGAAAGGTGTATCACATTTCATTACAAGAAGATCCTCTTAAAATATATCTTTGCATGGAGTGTGTCTTAATGTTTAGGGCTCTACATTTCCATTTCTTTCTCCTTTGTATCATATTTTCCTCTACTTTGCATTCCCAAACATAAGTCATTGCTTTAATTCAAATTATTACTA
Organism: Neomorphus geoffroyi; assembly: GCA_033558235.1. Taxonomy (NCBI): domain Eukaryota; kingdom Metazoa; phylum Chordata; class Aves; order Cuculiformes; family Neomorphidae; genus Neomorphus; species Neomorphus geoffroyi. The sequence goes on from JAUMJM010000005.1 coordinate 2,016,510, forward strand.
AAAAATCTTCTTTTTATAATACGGTGAGCATCACAACACAGAAACAAACTATCATCCACAATTTTATGTATCTCTGACTGCAAGCTGCTTTGAAAAGGGGTAACTTGTTGCTTTTGATTTTTAAACAAAAGGCAGCAGATTGACCATATTTAGACAACATCAAAGATAAAACAAAACAAAATAAAACAAAAAAATATCCAAACCAAAACACAGAATGACTTAGTAAATAAATTAATTGAAGTCAATATTGTCAGTTTACACTATCTGGGGATCTGGCCCTGAGTATTTGTTAAGTGTGGGATTAAGTGTAAATAAATCATATTGCACTGTTGGAGTGTATGGTAATTGGGTTATTTTGTTTTCTGAATTGCCTGTCTTCTGCTCTTCTGGTTTACTTTAATTAACAAACAGCATGAAGTTTTTCAAACCTGTCCTCGATGTTCATTCAGGAAGAGGGAGAGCAAATACCAATCTTTAACCTACAATTCATCACAAATAGTGAGATAGACACCTTATAGGAGGTAGTAGAAAATATCTTAATTCACATTTAAATTAAGTGTTTCAAATAATGATTTAATTGAGAATTAATAAGCCAGTTATTGCAGGTTAATTAAATGCCACTTGATGATTAAAAACATATTATTTATTCAGATTAACAACTATTGGGTAGTATTGTAGCCCCTCACCCTGCTGTGACTTACTACTTTAGAAGGCTCTGTCAATGTATTTCTCATTTTTAAGCTTGGATTTTCTTTTACTCTGTTGCTGTTTATGACACCTTGAAAACACTACGAGAAAATATCCAAAATTCTTAGCATAAGATTGTTTTCCGCAAACACAGGTTATTTGGGGTTTTTAGTATGGGTGTTTCTAAAAGTTCAGCTATAGTAATTGTAATGAAAACACTACTGACATATTGCAAATGCTATGCATATACATATTTATAAGAAACAAAGAGGAAATTTGTAAATAGTACAAAGTAACAGAAATTAAATAAATCGAATAATGAATCTGTAGGCTTCCAACAAACTCCTTTGATTTACTTCATGGACCATACCCAGCTAATTTTCAGTAGAGCTGTACAGCCATATATGCTACGCAATGTGTGAATAGTGCCTTGTGGTGGTTGGGAGCGTGTGTTGGAAAAATAAGCAGCACTAACTTTTGTTTTGTCATCTATACTACAATCTTTCTTTATCCACGTATTCTTTTATGAAAACCTTTTTTACAGTGCATTAATGCTTATGTTGTGCTCTGTTGATAGGTTATTTATAATGTCTTGTAAATGAAAGATTACCATAATAAAGCAAATTTTTCATCCATATTAATTCACAACATCTTTTCCTGTCATAAATCCAAAACAGCATTAAATCAAAGCAAGTGTAAAAATCAGTTTTGCATGCATGACAGGACAGCAGTGTCCACCCACCTTTATTTGGACAAGAAACTGCACCATGGCAGGTAGCTTGTTAACATTTCTTTTTTTTTGGAAAGATTTCATAACTTCCATAAGGTGAGTAAAGTAACAGTATGGTAAAGTAAACTTGTGTGTATACTGGTTCTTTTCCACTTTTGCTAAAGTGATTCTTGTCTTATCTTCCCTAATGAACAATTACTGTAAAGAAAGATTTAATACTACAGAACATAGGCACCAAATTTCCTCCTGTCTTGGAGGAAGCCTATCAACAGAGCACAACATAAGCATTAATGCACTCCTGAAACTGTCTATTAGTATTGCCACAACACCTTTTTCCTTGCAGTGAAAGTTTTGCTTCGGTTTTCCCATAGAAAACACTTAGGAGAGAATCCAGTACCAATGCAAACATATTTTTTGAAATTATTTGGGGATCCCAATTAGGTGTTAGGAATGCAGAAATTGGAAAAGTAATTCTCTTTATTGCTTTTTAAAAGCTAAAGGATATTATATGTTTTCATTTTCTAAGGCTAGCTTCACTGAGATCTAGAATTTTTGTGCAGTAACCCAAAAGTGAGCTTAAGAAATACTGGGCAGCGTCTCCCTCACAATCAGTTATCTTAATATTCAAGTTGCTTAATCCTGTTTTGACATGGAAAACGGTTGCTTAGCCCATCTTAACTTAAAAAGGTAATGAAGACAGGAATCAATGAAAAAATTAATTTGCTGTGATTTATATCATAGTTCTTCTACCAAACAAAAAAAAGCGGAGAAAAATTTTTTAAGAGTTTAAAACTATGGCATAAACTCATGTGTCAAAAGCATAGAACATAGTTTCTTCTCATTGCTATGAATTGCATTGTCATTCTTATTCTGTAAAATAAATAAATGTGTAAAAACACATCAACAAAGACCGTAGAAATGGTGTCATGTTGACTGAAAAATATTTTACATGAGAATACATAGCTGTTATGACCTCTGAGAAGGCAATGAAACCAAGAACCAAGTCCACTTCCAACCTTTTTGCTTAAAATCAAGGATGGCTTTAAGACTAGGATTTTGCTGGTACCAGTTTATAAAAAGTCCTTTTAAAAGTACAGCAGTTGAATTTAAAGTTATTTTAGAGAAACAAATTCTTCCCAATCTATCTCAGGCATTAAGGGAAAGACAAACTTACAGGAAAGGGTCTTGAGAAAAGAATCAACTACGCTAGCTCATGTTCCCTCAAATTCACTCACTTAAGCTAAAGGAGCAGACAGTCAATAGGTTTGTTTTCACAGCAGCCGGGTGTATAAGTGCTTTCTCCGGGATTCAGGAAGACGAGCCTTTCCTGAATACAATAGGCAACATAGAGCGTGTGAGCTACCATGCTGAACAAGGCAGAGGACCTTACCTCGAGGGAAAAGTTAGCAAGAACAGAAGAGAACGTAGTTGTCACTTATTTTGATTTTAATTCAGACTGCTCTAGCAGAGAGTTTCAGCAACTTCTTAGGTCTCTGGTGTAATGCAAGTGAAATGAAACTGTGTCAACAGGTGTCAGGGTCTTCATATTGTTTGAGTTAAACAGTGCAAGATATTTTAATATAGGGACATTTAAATATTCCATGTATGTCCATTTCTAGACTTCAAATACAGGATGCTCTTATAGCACCATTTGGTGTAGCTATATGTGCCATATAGCTGTTGTTGATCTGACTCTCATTTTCTTCAACCTTCCCAGACTGAAAATTATAAATCAAAATCAGGTTCCCAGCAGCTTGGTATACCTCAGTGCATCTTCTACAAACCTCAGTTTGTCCTAAAACTACCACAACAGACATTAAAATGAAGGGGCAATTAGTACATCAATAACTTATACAATGCAGTCTCGGTTTTATTGAAATACCAAAGGATAAGGATGGACGTAGTGGTGGAAATAGAGGGCAGAATATTCGAATAATTGAAAATGGATTATCAAATATTTTTTTTCTGTACCACTTAGGATCCACACTATTAAATATTGAAATCGATGCTGTTTGAAAGCTGTGAGATGGTATAAAGATAAAAATAGCTTTCGGCCTTAAAGTAACACATATTAAAATACACTAAAACATTTAGACCTTTTATTACTATTTAATTAAAATAAAATGATTTGATTTTGCACATATTATTTACTTTTTTATGTTGCCTTACTATTTTACATTTTCTTACTATGAAGATAATTACCAATTGGTTACTTAGATTTTAATCATTCCTACTCTATTATTTTCATATACATAAAAGAGATTCTGGCATATTGTGTTTCCAACACTTAAGCAAAATACTGAAATTCAAAGGAAAAAATCAATGTAGGTTTAGAATTACTTTTAATAACATGGACGTATTGCTGATAGCTAATAAACAAAGAAGAAATATTACAGACTTCTGTAATTTCAAAAGTACCCCATTGCGGTGTATTACTGGGGGGGGGGGGGGGGGGGAGGTGTCCTTCCTTTCTTTTTCTTTTTATTTTCTGTGAAACTGTGTTTCTAAAACTTTCTCTTAAATTTTCTCTAATTGTGCTACAAAACCAGGCACATTTATTATTTTTTAAGAATTCTGTAACTCTTTCTTAGGTTGATACAGTTTTTAAAAGTACTCAGATAAAAAAAAAAAAGAGTGAAAACGAGCAAGAACTCAATGAGATATAGAATTAAAAAATTCTGATTCTGATAGATATGTGATATCTGGCATTTTTTTTATTTTAGTGAACTCATGGTGTTTTGAGACTGCAGTAGATTCCATGTGTAGTGACACAACAGCTTTTGCTTCATATCAACCAGTTTGCATATCAACCCTTCATATCAATCCTTTCTTACTTTAATAATATTGAAAAGGATAACTTGCATCCTGCTACATACTAAGAAGAAGGTTACATCAGCACACCTGATAAGGAAGGTAAATTACATTCCATGCAGTCGTGGTAAATTGTTGTAATCTTTTTCTTTATTGGATTCCTTTTGAATATGGAGCCCTTCAAAATTCACTCAACCTCCTTCAGACAGCCCATCCTCTCCAGTATCGCAGATGACCCACTCACACTTCAGGCCAGGAATATGATGGAGTTAGGAAGTGGAATCGGTGCTGCAGCTGTGTGAAATGCTGTCCGTCTGCATGTTGCTCAGTAGGCTTGGAGACTTCACTGTGCTATAGCTGCACCTGAAATACTCTTGATTAGTGAACTACAGAGATCAGAGACAGATGGTCAGGAGATGAGCATCTCAACTCACCTTATCACAGGAATAATCAGAACAAAATATCCAAAAAACGCAAGCAGGTTAATATGCAGGAGATAAACAGGCTTTAGAGTCTGTAGGAGACAGGAATGACAGGTAATCTCTAACTACAGCATATAGAGGGAATCAGGAACCTGCAGGTCAGTCTGCTTTGCTTTCTTAAAAGATGAGCAATGGAACAGTGTGAGAATGTAATTGAGGAGGTATGAGAAGCATTTCAATTTAGTAAGGGAAAATGTGGAGGATGGATAATGGTTTTAGTTCATGAAAACATTGTATGCAGGAATGATAGGGCTTCCCATAGGGTCTATACTTCCCTTTTGTTTCCCTGCAAACCTTATCCTACAAAGATTTTGGCAGAAACTGCAGAAATTGCATGAGAAGCTAAGAAAATCCTGAGAGAAAAAGTTGTGAATGCTTCAGTCACAGTCCTTCCTTTTCATGGCAGACTATTTTTAGGGCCATTCAAGATTTTTGTGAAATGCAATTGAAACTTATCAACAGGCTGAAGTGATGCTGCGACTGCGCTTGGAATAGACATAATCACAGACATAAGCTGAGACCCTATAAACCTTGTGTGTTAAGAAATCAATATAAAGAGTAAAGGATGAACTCCCAGCCCCCAAAGTAAATGCCATTCTTCATTTAATATTTTTTTTTAAAAAAAAAAGCCACAAATTTTCTTTTTCAAATGCTTCCATCAAAATATATTTTTTACAGCATTATTTTATTGGAAAAGATGTATTGGAAGGCATATTATTCATGGAGAATTTCACCATTCAAGCCATTTCTACTAGCTCTATTTGAAGTGTTTTACTAATATTTTGTTTGACATTTCATGTAATCAATTTTCACAGAGATTTTTTTTAAGTTTTGAACTATTTGCGTATTGTTATTTAGGACTGATTAATTTGGGAAATTTAGATTCTCCACTTCAGAACACTGGAACTGCATATCACTACTAAATCCCTAGTTAATTTTTTTTCATCGCAGGAGTTAAAATTGCTCCTGTTTGCCCATAATCGTTAAGATAGACTGGTCTAATAGACATCTCTATCTGGATTACAGCCCACAAAAAGGCTGCATGATGAAACAGAACTGTCCAAAGTAGAAGACCATTCAAAAACTGTTCAAAATATTACTATACTGTTACAAAAATATCTGCTACCAGTATAATACTTTGACCCAGAGTAAGAAGTATTTTGCATATGTAGGCAAGAATACATTTTCAGTATGAAGCAAATCCTGTGACCTGACTGACATCTTCCACTACAAATCCGTCCTCTCATTTTCCTACTGACACAGTTTTTTCTTGAGCTTAATTGAATCTCATGTCTGCAGCCTTGGCTGTTCTTCTGCTCCTTCAGACCTTTATTCTCCTGACTCTAATTTTCTCTTGGCTCTAATTTTCTCTTTGCATAGGTTTTCTCACGTCTCTCTGCACTATCTCCTTTCCAGTGGCTTACCTTTTTCTCTCTATAATTCTCCTGCTTCTTCCCCACGAAAGAAGTTACTTAGCTGCTGTCTTCGAGTGCGGCAGCAAACTGTGATGACTCCCTGTCATCCTAGCAAAATTTGACCGCATTCATATTCCTTGCAGAAACATTTCAGTCCACAGAAGAGTATTTAAAATAACACTGAATTATTATCATATATTTCAATGAACTTTCCTTTCATGAAGAAAAACATCACCGTTCAATAATTGTTATGCTTCAGTGCTTTTCAGATGAAATATTTTCATCTTTTAAACCATTCTTCTTTAAAGATTTCCTTTGATTTCACTTCAGATGTACAAACTCTAAATAAATTAAAATTCTAAATTCTTGTTCTTTCTTTAATTCTTCTGTTTTAAGCTACAATAGTGTTCAATTTATTAGTTTTTAGCATATCTTTAAGAACAACTAATAGTTTTGGTTTAAAAGCAAAAATTTACTTATCTTTTTGTCACAATGGATAGCAGCCTGAACACTCCTATGATGGATTTATGAGGGGAAGAAGGGAGGAAGAAAGGACTGCTAACCTTTCTAGCAGTCTGCTATTCCCTTTCTGTGGCCAAGAAAAGTATAACTTGCCAGTGAAGCTCCTTCCATATTTTTGCTAATATCAGTTGCCAGACTGAATTTGACTAAACGTGTCTGTGCTACTGTGCTATGAATGTCAATAGCTCTGTGTGTCAATAGACTGTGATAGGGTCTGGGAAATTAATTAAAAAAGAATCCTTCCAACTGGAAGGTCATATGACCCAGGAGGGTCCTTAACTTACATGAGTAAAGGTATAAGGGGTAGAAAAGGAGGGTGCATCACTAGCATAGGTTGGCCACTAGAAGGAAATGATTTGCCTCCCTCTGTTGACCATCCATTGAGATCTTCGTGTCAGAGCTAAGGCTAAATTTTGTAGATCCTTTTGATTAAAGGTCTTATTTATGGGGTTTTTTCCATATATTTACATAGCTGAGATTGGCTTTCAGATTCACAATATAAAATTGTCATCACAACATCCCTTGCTTTTGCCTTGACACATATGATCTTTCCCTGCTTATATTCAGAATGGTATTTCAGAGATCATTTTACGTTGTGTACTTTTGTCCATGAAACTAAATTCTTTCTAGCTTTTCCCTTATCTGTCACATTGTAAATTCTATACTTAGTTGTCAAGGATTTTTAAATGTTATTTTCATTCCAGATTTCAAATACATACCTTGAAATTTCTCACCTATATCTGCATTTTTTTTCTTCTTAACATCTACAAAACTTAATCTTTATTCTTGCAGTTCTTCCTTCTAGTTCTTCTTCATAACATACTTTGCAAACTTGACAATGGTCAAACAACTCTGAGAAGTGCTTGAGTTTGATCAATAATGCTTTCTTGATTTTCCTGTATTTCCTTTATATCTCTTTCCTTTTATGTCTCTTGTCTTAGAGACATTGTTTAATGGTGAGCTTGCTGTTATTATGCTTACAGTTGGACTTGATGATCTTAAATGTCTTTTCCAACCTAAAAAATTCTGTGATTCCATGATTTACTTTTTAATACTGCTTTTTGATTGTTATGTCATAAAAGATATCACTCAAACTGTGTTGGGCTAAAGACATCTGTGTAACATCTTTGACCTGAAATGTCGTTGTGTTCTTGTGTAAGTTACTTTCTGTGCAGGGAAGAAGCTTTCATCACGTCCAACCCTTCTAACACTGTAGTTCAAATAACTGACCAGTTGTCTTATCCCAGAATTCTTTGATGTTTTCCATAGACTCCTAGAATCATAGAATGGTTTAGTCTGGAAGGGACCTTTATAGGTCATCTAGTCCAACCCCTGCAGTGAGTAGGGCCATCTTCAACTAGATCAGGTTGCTCAGAGCCCCATCTTAGCTTACTTTGAATGTTTCCATGGATGGGAAATCTACTGCCTCTCTGGGGAAGTTGTTCCAGTGTTTCACCCCCATCAGAGTGAAAAATTTCTTCCTAATATCTAGAGTAAACTTCTCTTATTTTGATTTAAAACCATTACCCCTTGTCCTATTGCTACAGGCCCTGCTGAAACGTTTTTCCTCATCTTTCTTACAAGACCCTTTTATGTTTTGGAAAGTTGCAATAAAGTCTCTTTGGAGTCTTCTCCAAACTGAAAAACCCCAACTCTCTCAGCCTCTCTTCATAGGGAAGGTGTTCCAGGCCTTTGATAATTTTTGTGATCCTCCTCTGTACCCGCTCCAACAGGTCCATGTCCCTCCTGTGCTTAGGGCTCCAGAGCTGGAAGAAGTGCTGCAGGTGTGGTTTCACCAAAGCCGAGTAGAGGGGCAGAACCACCTTCCTCGACTTACTGGTCATGCTTCTTTTGACGCAACTGAGGATATGATTGGTTTTCTGGGCTGCCAAGCGCACATTGCTGGCTCATGTCCAGCTTCTCATCCACCAGTTCTTTTCCATAGGGCTCATCCCCAGTTATTTTCCATAGGGCTGCTCTCTATCACTTCATTCCCCAGCCTGTATTGATACTGAGGGTTGCCGTAACCCAGTGACAGGACCTTGCTCTTCGTCTTGTTGAACCTCATGAGGTTTTCTCAAGCTCACTTCTCCAGCTTGTTAATGTCCCTCAGAGGTGTTAGCCTCACCATTCACCCACAGACTTCCTGAGGGTGCCCCCCAATCATTATCTTTGTCATTGATGAAGATTTTAAACAATATTGGTCACAGAAGAGACCTCTGAAGGATACCACTTGCCACTGATCTCCACCTGAGCATTGAGCCATTGACCACTACCCTCCGGGTGCAACCATCCAGCCAATTTCTTGTCCACTGAATAGTCAAGTCAATCTATCAAATTCATATCTCTCCAATTTAGAGACAAGAATGTTGTGGGGGACTCTGTTGAGGGCCTTAGACAAATCTAGATAGACGACAGTTGTGTGTCTTCCCTTGTCCACTGATGTAGTTACTCCTTCACAGAAGGCCACTATGTTGGTGAGGCAGGACTTCCCCTTAGTGCAGCTGCGCTGGCTGTTTGGAATGTCTTCCCTGTTCACCATGTGCCTTAGCATAGCTTCCAGGAGGATTTGTTCCATGGTCTTCCTAGGCACTGAGGTGAGGCTAACAGGTCTGAAGTTCCCAGGGTCCTCCTTTCTACCCTTTTTAAAAATAGGCACACTATTGCCTTTCTTCCAGTCACCAGGGACTTCCTCTGACTGCCATGACTTCTCAAATATCCTGGAGAGTGGCTTGGAAACTTTATCAGCCACTGCCATCAGAACTCTGCAACTCTGTTGCTTCTCATCCAGTGTCATGGACACTGTATATCCAGGTTCCTCAGGTGGTCACAGACCTGATCTTCTATTACAGTGACAAGGACCTTGCTCTCCCAGTCTGTGTCTTGTAACCCATCCCTTTGAGAGATGTGGCAAGAGAGGTTGCTAACGAACCTCTCCCTTTCTGTTGGATTCTCAAAAAGTTGTCTTCAAATTCTCCTTGAAGGAATAGGGTATAAAATATTGTAATTATTTCATATAAATAAATATACTTCTGGCACATCATAACACTAGTTATAGTGTTCGGTGTTTTCACCTCCTATCAGTGGTAGAGGGAGGCAATACAATATCCCTAAGCAACACAAATGTTCAAATAGAAAATCCCTTTACCTGTACATGCCTGCTAAATATTATTAAGTAAAAGCAGATTGCAAAAAAGCCTTTGTCACCATAAAGCTATAGCAGCGTGCAGGAACTGGAAAACACTCTTCTATTTATGACATGTCTGCCTATATTTTTTCCTCTCCCTGTTACTTCTTTAAGTTTTCTAGGATCTCAAGCTCTTTTAGACCATCTTCTAGCTAAGGAAACTACTAGAGAATTGCTTTCTTTTAGTTTTGCTCCATGCAGCTCTGACATATTTTACCTTGTTACAATGGCAAACATTTTCCACGAGGCTAAAATTCAGTTTCCAAGAATTCTGTATTAGAAATAGTCTGGAAGAGTCCCCTTTATGCTCCCTTTACATGTAAAGCATGTAAAGCAGAATGCTAGCTTGTAATCAGTGCAGCCATTCAACAGTTCTAGTCAGGTTATTTTTGATTTAGTGTTTGTTTAAAATGAAAATTATCCATTCTCTACCTATAGGATGAAAAATGTCTTCTGGTAAAATAGTCACTTGCGTGTTTTTACATAGATGAGTCTTTAGTTTACATTTTTCTTTTCAATATCCCCTGCTTCCGAAAAATATTCTTTAGCTAAAGATGTCCTGTTTATTTTGAGGTAGTGTTATTTCTTTTGTGTACTTTTTTTCAAGTACCTGTAAGTACTGAACGTTGGCCAATATACTCTCTTAATCTTTACAGTGTTTTAACTGTTGCTTTATCTAGTCTAACGAATGGAAGCTGGTTTTGCACCACTTGAATTTTGTAAATTGATGCTTCCACGAACTGCTTTCCAAGTGCTGTTGAACTTTCACTGGATAAGATAACTTAGATCTTTGTTAATTCTGTGGTATAATTAAGATATCTTGTAAGTGGAAACCTTGGACAGGTATATGAAGCTTAGAAGTACAAAAGCTGTTCAAGAATCATTATCATATCAATGCAGTATATTGCTATCATCGTAAAACAGAAATATGGCAGGTAACAGAGCAGTTATAAAACAGTCTGGGCTGTTTCAGCAAGATGCATGCTGACCTCGGAATCTAGCAAATAATCTCCTGTTACTTACATGACATTTTCTTTCAGTGCAAATGTTTCACTCTGTGACCCACTTTTCCTATTTTATTAATTCAAAAAATACAATATAGTATGTGAAAAACAGCCAGATTTGATGAATGTCACAGGTCCCGTTCCTTAGGTTGCCAGGGAAATTTTCTCTTTGGTAAGCACATGTTCTGAAAACATTTTGATTCCATTTAACGATCGCATGGAATTGCTTTGTTTCTAACTGCTAGATACACTCCACCTAAATTCAGCCTTGATTTATCTACCCTCACCTAGTCTTTAACTACTTAAAACTCATCTCTCCTGTACAGTCACACAACCTACTGAATTACCCCAACTGTCTGGACGTGTAGGTGCATAGATTTATTAGGTTTCTCCTTCCCTAGGTAACCATTTGAACAATACCCATACATGCTCAGAATTCGGAATGAGTACCTGTCTCCTGTCTTCTGATCCACTGAGAATCAATATACCTAACTTCTTCCTCAGTCTCTAGAGCTGTCTGCAAAGTCTTGTATGGTCATGCCTAATACTAGCTTTCTTTGAGATGGTAGACAATTGTTGATGATATTTACTCTTTGCAAACTCTTCAGTTGTTTATGGTAGGGGAGACAGAATTGGAGTTCAAGGTACACTTTCTGAGGGATATGGATAATCCATTTATTATTATATTTATAAATAGCAGTAGATAAATACTGCTAATTTTCTCCCTTTACTTCTTTCTTTTGATTTCCACCATTGTGAAAGGACTAATATTACTTTGTTTTCTTTATCTTTTCACAGTTAATACAGTTTTATGTGATTAGATATTTTAATCACAGGACATAGAATTTGGAGTAGAGACATAACTCAAACATTAAATTATGACAATGACATATTACTATTCATTTTTTTAGTTTCAGAAGCATTCTACAAGCATACTACTACTTGAGGAGCTCCAATGACAACAAAAGATACATTACTGTGAAAATACAGGTATTTATAAATCTTTTCCCCAGAAATAGGCAGTGTAGTATTTTTTGTGGTCTTCTTATTTGCCATAGGCTGCTTTGAAACTGAGTTAGAGACAGTCTGTATGTCCTGGATTTAGCACATGTAATCTTAGCGCAGGCTAATGTATATGACACAGTACATGCTATAAATGTAAGCCACTGTTGACTAGACAGTTCTTACTGTAATGATTTGATCCAAAAATTTACATTCAAAAGAGAATATTCTCATTAAAACAGAAACACAAAATATTATGTTAGTAAGACAATGATTTTGTGTGTTTGTTTAAACATTTATAGGCAAGACTGAGAAAAAATAGGTGGACACAAATTAAGTAGTAGTATTTCAAATTATAGTTGTGTTTTAAATACTTTAAAATTCAATGACATCACATCTTAGGTTAAGTCCTGAAATTTTGTTTCAATGAAGTTGAAAGCTCCCTAAAGTTCAGTAGTCTTAACATTTGAACTTTTAACTTTTCAGTAGTCAGAGAGCTGGCAGACAAATAGTTTAGTTCTTTAGTCAGTAGGGAATTAACTTCCAAAACATAACCACTCAACATATTGTATATATACTTCTAAGCATGAGAAATGGAATAAAGCCATATGAATTGCAAGTAAGATTGGAATGTGTTTCTAATATCACATAGTAAGGAGTTTTATTTAGACAGCCACATGCTGAAAGTCAGCTTCCTAAAGCATCATGAAAACGTTTTTAGAAGATTTCAGCTAGAATTCTGGATTGCAAAGTGTCAAAGAATCCAAGAGATTTCATAATTCCTTATACATCAGTGACAAAACTTTAGGGCTGATGCAAGCTGATGAAACAAGATTTAATGCAGTATGGTCAATCCATTTTGTAATGATTACAGTCCAAACAGCTGCATTCTACCCTATCAGTTATCTTCTCAGAAGGTTGTACTATTTCTAGTGAAAAGAGACGTAATATTAAATGGATCAAAATATACACATTAGGACAGGCGAAAAATAAGAACAAAATGGAAACATTAAAGACAAATAAAATGAAGAAAACCCCTTGTCTAGCTGCTTACAAAGGAAATGTTTTCAAAGATTTTTAGAAAATTAATCTACATTGAAAACAACATTGTAACTGTGAGAGCATTTTTTAAAATTTAGTTTGCTTTTAGTTTTGATATATGACCTATAACATCAACAATGAATAATACAGCATATTTTAATAGTATATAGATGTGGTCTAACCCTGCTTTCAGTAGTTCAATGCTGAACTAATATATATTTTTTTAAACCTTCTATTCAATGTTCATTCATCAAAACTCTACTTTCTTTCATTTCAGAGGATGTTACTTAACTCCTTTAGGGATGAGTTTTGTGAAAGCTAGCCATTTTGTGGTATTTTATCCAATCCATTATCTATTCAAAGGAAAAAAGAAAAGCAAAACGGGGATTAATACTCAGCAATGAATAGGTAAAGAAGTGAAGTGCAATCCTCAGGAGCAGATAGGCTAGAATGCTTTTGAATTTTTTAAGCTGGGTTTTATGATTGTCTCCATGCAAATCTCCCCAATTGGTATCGGTTTGAGTTCCATTGATAACCCTATGCATAACGCTTCGGTTATGGGTTCCCTGAAGTGCAGATAAGGTGATACCTTCTATTAAAATAAAAAGCAGATTTTGTTAGAATAGCAAATGGTGGGAAAGCTTTGGACTCAACAGTCATTTTCTGTTATGCAAACACAGAACAATAAAAGCAGATTTGGAATAATAAATGAAAGATTGGTGTTATATTCCTGATTCAAATAAATTCTTCTATTGTGTTCACTGTGATTATTGCCCCAAATACAAGTTTAGGATCAGGACATTTTCTCATCTACTCTTACTTTTTACAGGACTGCAATGGTGCAATCATTTAAGGAAAAAAACAGCAAATGATAACGTCCCTTAAGAAAACTTAGTGGTTTGTTTGTTTGTTTGTTTTTTCTCTGAGAATGAAATACTCTGGTCATGTCTCAGATTAACCGCAGCTAACATTTACATCTGTGGTCGTTCTGAAGAAGGACCTTCAAAATGGTCAAGTGTATGTTTGTCAAACTCAGATGGGAAAACTAATTTTCTCTGTCACTTGACTGCGCTCTGAATGTCCTCTGCTTGGAGAAGTCATCAATAAAGAAAACACACCATGAGTTTTTTTCTTTTTATGTTATGTGATACCCTCTGTTATTTTGTGGTTAAGTTCAGGCTGTACGGTCACAGGGAATGAATGACACTTTTAAAGGCATTCATTAAATTTGACAACTTCTTTTATATCGACACATGTCAGCTGCTCACTGGTCAAGTAATATTTATTCCACATGGGATAATATGTACTGGTTTTAGGTTTTGCTAAAGAAAATCCTTTCCCTCCATTATGAAACATCAAGTTCAACTAATGTAGATGAAATAAGTAAGATCGAGTCAGCTATTTTAGTTTATGCCAACTGGGCCACATATGGTTCACATCCTTTTCCAGTTGTGTCAATGTAACATGGCTGTAACTCTACAAGGATGAGGTATCATGATAGCATTATACTTGTAGGACAGAGAATGATCCAAAGGTTTATAATCTTTATTCTACTTCTTCACTTGTTTGTTTTAATGGATTTGGTAAGCTTAGTTTATCATTTTAACATAGATAGTTTTCCATTAACAGTCATGAAATATTTATATATTTATTTATTATAAAAGGCCATCTTCTGAAGACAAGATATTTTTATGATCTTTGCTGTCTGGGAATACAGAAACACATCTGTTTGTCCAGTAAACTGTATCATAAAAATACTTTGTACATGTTTTCTTTAACTTAGTATAGGAACACGTACTTTGTCATTTCTCAAGAAAAGTACATAGCTTTTCTTTTTCCATTCTTCTAGAGCCTTGGTCACAGTTTTTGTGAAAAATAATACGCTGGTAATGTCTTCCTTTTTGCTGTTAGTTATTACTAAATAAAATTATTTGTTTAAATGTTAAGATGAGATTATCATACAGAAGAAACATGATCACGACTGAAAAATAAGAAGATTAAGGTTTTTCATGGGGGATAGTTTTTTAAGATAGTAAAGATTTATAAATAATAATTTATATTAAGATATATTTTAACACATTCTGTTAACAGGCAGTTGTCATTCTACATTGTCATAGAGCGAAATAGATCTTAACTAAGTCAAAAGATTTAAATATATGCTTAAATTTCATCATATTGAGACTGAGGAAGCCATCCCACAGTTATCTATCCATTGATAATATCAGGATCAGATCCAGCTTCAACATGGTCAGCACAACTGCTCAACTGTAAGGTTACTGCCATGTCACATCTCTGTGCGCTGCCCAAGGACGTTGGCTGCAGCCCCAGAATCTTGCCAACACCTCAGCAAATCTGTCCTGAAGTGTCACTGAGAAATGCACAGCAACGTGTTCCGATCTCCCTAATGACTAGGCTCCTGGACAGACCTTTACAGCGATTTCATTAAGCAATTGTGGTGTGTTTTGTAAGCAATATTGAAATCACTCTGGCTGAAATTGTTTTTTTCTTTTGTTAATTCCATAGAGATTATTTATATTATTATAATCTTTGAGCAGGTGCTCCAGATGAAGTTAGCAAATAAAGTTCTTCCGTCATTAGTCAGCTAAATGCAGCATAACAATACAAGTAAATGCAGAAATATACTGTGTACCTAGCCAAGCATGAAATAACTTGGTTTGCATCTAGGAAACTATCCATCTGACCAAGTATTCTGATTGTACCTGCAGTGGACTCTTGACGACTTCTTCATATTGTGAATAGGTTTCCCTGATCCCACTAGGAAAAGCCATACTTCTCATTGCTATTTCCAGCCAGAATAATGGCCGGAAAAGAGTAAATAATTATTAAAGGGGTGCACTTCAGTCTACTATGATGAAAAACATCTGAAAAACCCCTCCAAACACATAGCTATGCATTCAAAAGCTCAAAGTTACTGAATACTCCTATACCTGTACATATCTTTCTGCTCTCTCCTCCTTGATTCTGATGTTTTGAAGAAAAGCACTGTAGAAGTAGAGTAAAGAAAAGCTAGATGAGATACAAAATATATCCAGACATATTTCAGAAGAAAAAGACAAAACATAGAAGTGGGAAGGTGAAGAGAGGTGGGTATTCTAAACCATAAGTTGAGATTAGAATTTTGCCAAGAAAAAATGTGTTTAATCTAGCAACCTAATTAATAATAAGATTTTGACAGATATTTCAAAAATAAAAATGAGTATGCCTGTACCATAAACTCTACTTTATTTCTTTTTTCCCCCCTTCTTATAATCTCTCAGAGGAGAAAAAAAGTGAATTCTTTGGTCATGAAAACAGATAAATTGGTATAGACAGAATTTAGAACCAAAAATACACAACTACATTTTGTGCAAGCCCGCACATAAGATGCCTATCTGACCAACCCCACTGCTACCACGTCTTCGAGTTAGAAGCCAGTCTTTATTCCCTTCTATTCGTCATCGTCTGAGCTGGAATGGTCAACAAAGGATTTCAAACTGTGGAAGCCATGGAAACTGGCTTTAATTCTGGCAATCCAACATATTTCCCCAAACTCAAAAACCATTGTTGAAAATAACTTCTTGAATAACTTCTTGAACCTTCATTTCACTGTTTGATATTTCAATGGATATGCATACAACTATCAAACTACAACTGTTTCCATCACATAGAAGGCAAAACTAGCATTATTAAGTAGGGTTAATGAAGTTGTATTAGTGACGTGACATAACAATAAAACTACCCGAACATTTTAGAGGAAAGAAAAAACTTTAGGAGAGTAGAAAACGCTGATTCATCAACACTGAAATCTTAAGCAACTGAGTAATATTCAGTAGAAACTTCTCTAGTTTTTTACAGATATTCTTCTCAGCTTTCAGGTGAAAGTGATTCCCTATAGCTGCAAGGCAATTTCTCAACATGGACTTTCGACAGATGCTTAAATCTTTTGCTATTCTGAAAAACATAGAATGAGTCATTTCCCTTTAGCAGAGGGGGAAAATCTTTATAAAATTCCCCCTACATGCTAACATAGTATGCGATAAAGATAGTAAAAGAGAAAGAAATCATACCAATTTCATTTTGCCATTTCCAAAATAGAATGCTTCAAATCAATAGAGTTAAAAATCTTAATTTTTCAAATTTTCAATCTCATATTTTTTAACTTTTTATTTCAAAATGTCATTACTTTGCTTTAATATTGCACCAGATAAAGAAGAAAATAGATAAAAGTCAAAAGAAATGCAAACTAAGATATTTTGTTTCCAAACATGTTTCCGTTTGGCACATATGACTTTAGCAATCTTTGATGTCTCCAAGAAACCTCTTTTTCAACACAATTCAAGTATTTTCATGACCTTTTTTTCTCCTAGTTTTCATCATTGAGAAAAAAAAATCCACTACTTGTTTAATATATTGTGTGTACATGGCAAGATTTGAGGACAGTAGGGGTGGCTTCTGAGAGGAGAAGCCCAGGCTACCAAATGTCAGATAGAGCCATCTCCAGCCATCTCTAATGGGACCCACTATGGGGCACAGCTGACTCCCTCAGCCAAAATGAAGGCACCTCTAGGACAGTGGCCAAGCAGAGGAGCAGGAGAGAAGAAAAGTTGAAAAACCGCAGAGGGAGCACTGAGGTCAGATTCCCTGCAGTCGCTGGAAGATCCATGCAAGAGGAAGGATTTGGTAGAGGGGAGCTGTTATGGACTGACTCAGCCTCCCAGTTCGCAACACAATGTACCACTCAGGATTTTTGGGGGTCAAATAGAAGAGTTTGCAAGAAAGGAGGGAAGTTGAGGCTGAAAAAGCAAGGAGGAAATGTCGTTTCAAGGAAGAATAGAAGAATAAAAAAAATTAAAATATTGCTCGGGGGAGGGAAAATGGACTAAAATTTTAGTATATGTTGATGTATTTAACCAATTTGGAGAATAAAATTCAGATATTACACAGAGTGCATTCCCAACAAGGGGAACCGAGTGGAGCTACTTTGCATCCAAAGGAGTATGGATGCTTTTTTTCGCTCCTCTGGAGCTTATGGATGCTTTTTTTCGCTCCTCTGGAGCTATCGTATATGTGTTTATACAATGTACCTGTACTCTGGACCACATTTTGTACTATGCTGTGGTTTCAATCAATGTAATTAGCAAAAAGAACTAATTTTCCCTTTTTTTCCTTCAGTACATGACTCCAGCAACCACTTTAACAGGTATCTTTCTTTTTTTTTTCTACATAATATCTTAAAAGTATAGGAGGATAACAGCAATGAAGGAGACTGTACAATCTGTGTAGTATGAGCATCCCTGTCTCTGAGCAAGAGGGGTAGAAAGGCAATAATGAACTACATTCACACTCCCATGATTAAAAAATGTGCTAGAATTTTCATAATTATATGATACATAAAGAGGTTATGCCCTCTACTGTGAAAATCCAAGATCTATCTTTTGAACCAGCTTACATCTCTTCTTTGTGGGCCAGGTTCAGTGTTTGCACACAGTAGTGTAGTATAAATTATGCAGGGATAATGATTCAAGAACTCAGGAAGGACTTTAAAAAACTTACTGTCTGCAAGGCACACCTGTGCTTCTTTACTTATTAATATGCATTTCTTTGTTTCTACATTTATATTTAGAACACTGGAAAGGGCAGGTTGGGAGAGGATAGTTTTAAAAGATGCTACCAATAAAAGTTACAAAAATAAATGTATAAAAGTTTTAAAATAAGCTCAACCCAAAAACTTCAAACAAAGCAATGCAAGCCCAGATTTGAAAGTGGGAGTCTCTACAGTTATATGGATTTTGAATTCTGTTAAACAGCTGTGAGTGCATCTTCCAAGAGAAGATGTGTTTGCAAAAGGGAACAATGAGATTTCTACACCTGAAATATTTTAAGCCTGACATGCATTTTTATGTATGTAGCATAGGAATAGTGATTGTCATAATGTGTAAGTAGCGATTCCTGCTCCTGTACTTGAGTGGTTAGCAATAACTTGGCAAATAGTTTATAGATGTTACTGATATGGGAGGTTAAAGTTGTCTTGCCTTAGAGCTTAGGAGCTTTTGTTAATTTTTGATAAGAGTTAAGTCTCTTCATATTGAGGAATTATGGAAATAAGGGACAGGAAATGTTTAAAAAAGGAAACACGTTTCCTTTTGTACAAATAAGCATTCATCCTGCCCAGAGAACTGCAAAGTGTTGCGACTGCAAAGTAAAATGTGTTGAACACAAGAGCCTGACTCTGCACTAATGAAATTGCTGGGCTGCTGAATTACTCTTGCCTAGGAATACTCTTTTGGGCACTGTAAAAAATATAAATTATAACCACAGCAAAAGCGATATATATAAGGGGAACTCTGAGCTATGCACCACATTTGACATGCTGAGGATGGCATATTATCATGGCTTGCAAAACATCCTGAGTCTGCCTACATATCTGTTTAACTACTGGCCACATGAAGAAGCAAGGAAGCAGTGACCTGTGGATTCTGAGTGCACAGGAAGCACAGAATGGTATCCAGATCTTCACCTGGTCAATACACACCACAGACCAACATATCCGTCCTCGTTAAATCAAAGTACTTTCAGGAAAGGGTATAGTAATGTTATGTATTTGTATCTGTATTTGAATAAATAGAGTTCAATGCCAGACAGACAAGTATACTTTACTCTGATAATGACACTCATATTTTGTTTCCTAGAAACCCTGATATCCAAAATTTTGCTTATCCTATTTAATTGTAAGTTTTCTATTAAATATATATGAATATCAGCAGAAAAGCTCTGATGTATCTGCACATCAGAAATGAGAAAATACACTATAAAAATCTTAAATGCCAGTTGAAGAACTACAGACTACACATTCAAAACTTGTTGGTTAACAGTAAAAATCTCTACACTTACATTTTAAAGTTGTTTCAGAACCTTAGATGTCTACTCAAAACTGCTGAGATATAGGCTCAGATAAAGCTCTGGTTAGTATTTCATTTCTCTCAGTATGTAACAACAAGATAGTTTCCTCTCTGAATTGGCTATTCATCTGACTTCCCAAACCATGTCTATTGGTTTGAACCTCCTAGAAACTACTGGTGGAAGATATTGTACTCCTTTTTGCCCTCTCCAATTTTCACATAGGAATTTACTGTTAAAGAATGCACCTCTGCTCCTGGAAGATCCTGTCTGAGTTTTTACGCTGCTGTGGGGAGCTGAACCTGTATCATCAGAACCATCTGTCAACCAGTAGGCTATTTGGTATTCAAGACAGGCTTCTCAAGTTCATCTGTTTAAAAATGTCCTGCTTATATAATGTTTTTGCAATATTTATGGAACAGGGATTGGAATTTCATTCTCTCTCACCCTAGCTTACTAATTACCACCAGCCTATGCCTAAATTCAGTATTTTATAATGAAGAGGCAATTCCGCTTGCTCAGCATGTCTAAACACAGCAACCTTATGGTCTTCATCAATCGTCCAAATATCTAGAAATCTGATCATAAAACACTTAAGGTGGAACTTATGTGATCAAGCATAGGAAGCAAAGATATCTTTATTGTCAGAGAGAAATAAACGCTCCTAGTGGTAGAGTCCTACCTTTAGGTGGCCATTTATATTTGGTCAGAAGAATTTCCCCCTAAAAGAACCTCTCTCTCCCTCCTTGAATTGTGAACAGAATTAGGAGTTGTAAACTCAGTTGTGAGTGACACGTTTGCAGATGTCTAAAATTCAATAAGGTAAATTCTGCCACCTTCAGTAACCATATTTTTTCTGGATCTAATGTTAACACCTGTATGGAAAGGACTTTTTTTTCCTGAATTATTTGCATAACTATAAAAATTGGTCAAAAAATTGGTTTTGTGAGAAGATATTTCTTTACCAAATGGGTATAAGTTTCTTCATGAATTTTGTCTTATATGAGAAAAGGCAGCTCTTACTCTATTTCTTATTAATTTATTAGTTCCTGAAATGTAAGTTTTCCCTTTGTATTAGGATTAAGTGTCCTAGTTTTAGAACGATGGGTGAGCAGGGTGGTGGTGGCAGGGTTGGTCTGTGTGAAGACAGGTCAGAAGCTGCCCCATGTCAGACACAAGTGGTTCAAGATGGCTTCAAAACACCCACTGTAGGTCTCTGCTGGGACCCTCAGCCAAGATGGTGGCAAACCAGGAAAACCATACTTAAGGGCAAAATGCTACACAGTGATGTGAAGAGTGAGGAAAAACACGTGAGAAGTAGCCCTGTATACATTAAGGTGAAAGAAGGAGGTTCCCCAGGCACTGCAGATTCCTCTTCAGCCTGTGGACAAGACCATGGTAGATCAGATTGTCCCCCTGTAGCCCATGGAGAACCATGGGGGAGCAGATGTTAGCAGTGGAGCCTGTGGAGGACCTCACACCAAAGCAAGTGGACATGTCCTGAAGGAAGTTTCAGACTGCAGAAAGGATACTAGGCTAGTGAACATTTTCTGGCAGGAACTACGGCCTGTAGGGTACTCGCACTGGATCAGTTTTCTCCTGATGGACCATATACCATGGAGAGGACCCATACCAGAGCAGCTCTTGAAGAGCTGTATCCTGTGGGAAGGACTTATGCTGGAGCAGTTAATGATGGACTGTGTCCCATAGGAAAGACCCCATGCAGGAACAGGGGAAGATCATAAGGAGGGAGAGGCAGAGGCAAAGTGTCATGATCTGACCACAACCCCCATTCGGCATCTTTTTCACTACTTTGATTAGGGAAGAAGGGATAGATGAATTGCGAAACAAGCAAAGAGTTTGAGTTTGGGGAGAACGGAATATGAGGATGTTGGTTTAGTTTTTGTCTTTGCTTCTTACCATCCTACTCTACTTTTAATTAGCAATAAGTTAAATTATTTTCCCCAAGTTGACTCTGTTTTTCTTTCAATAGCAATCGGTAAGTGATTTCCCTATCCTGACCCATGAGCGTTTTCATTTTATTTTGTCCTTGTCATGTTGAAGAGAGGAAGTGAGAGAGCAGCTGGGTGGCTTTCTGGTAGCCAGCCAAGATCAACCCACTGTACCCTCAAAAAAATGTAAGGAAAGGGACTATTTCTGGGTTTTTTGAAAGATGGAGTACAGAGAGATGCATGGATATATCTGCAGTGTCTGTTGAGGATGATTTGGAATCTATTTGCTATTAGGACAGAGTTGACTTTGCTGTTGTAGATTTCCAGATATTTAAAGGGAAGGCAGGTCAGCCATAAGCTACTGTTTAAGAGTAATGTAGACTTAGCCAGAATGACATAACATCAAAATATTTAAGGCTGAGATGCATCTCTCTTTTTTTTTCAGGGAGCATTAATAGCTTTCCACCCAATGCAAAACCACGACAAAAACTTACAGGCTTGTTTGGATTCTGCGATTGTAAGCAGTTTTCCAAATACGCATTGACAGCACTGGTGAATATGTATAAATATTATTTTTATAAGTATTATTTTCATTTCTGAATTAAAAAAATAAAAAAGTAAAAAATAAGTTGTAACTGAACGTGGTTTCCTTTCCTTACTTTTCTTCTTTGCTTCCTTGAGAGCTAAGAGGAAAATCCTACCTGAACATGTTTGCTTCTTCACGGAACTAAGCTTGCAAAGAACTGATACATTTTCTATTTAAATACACTTAAGTATAAAGCTTAATGACTTAACACAATAGTAAAATGTTCAGTGTCAAAATATTTATAGCTAGATCTTCAACTTGAGGAACTGACAGTGTTGTGTTGGGTTCAGTGGAGCAATGCCAGTTTTCACCAGCTGAAACTCTAGTTCTTTTGTTTAGTTTAATGATTCCTTTGTCATACTCACTGGCATACATGCTCATGTATAATGTTGGTACTGCTGCATAAAAGATGTGTTGTGCCATTGAACGTAAGATTTAAACAAACCACTTGCGGTCCATTGCCAGTTAGCAGTGCAGGCAGAACTGCAAAATCTCACAAGGAGGGCAGCCCAGCATTTCCATTCCTCAGCAAAACCGGTTCTGATATATAGATATCTGTATAACCATTCCTGAGCTATTGTTTACACACCCATTGCACAGTCAATGCTTCCAATAATTCAAAATTGCAGACTGTTTTGGGGGTACTTGCAGATGGTGAAGGTTGCAGAATAAAACCATATTCACAGGTTTATGAACTTATGAGTTATACTTGACAGTGTGGAAGAAAATATTTTTGTATGTCTTTAGACTAACTCCTGTGAGCAGTTTTTGTGCTGTTTCAAAGTAATTTAGCTCTGGGGAGGGAACAGAAGCAATGATCATCTGTCCAGGATAAGAATTAATAGGGACAGTATTGATCAGCCACAGCTCTTTACACAGAGCTCTGGTCAGAGTCAAAAGTAACATTTCTTCACATCTGCTTTTGATTTTTCTCTAGAGAATTTCATCTAAAGATGTGTCAGTTGCAGGTTGCTAGTCATCTAATTCTATCCATCACTTACAGAAAAAAAAAAAAGAACAACCTCAAATTAGGTAGATAACTGAAATTACTTTGGGCATAAGGAAAACACCTGTTTACATGTGGGAGTCAGTAGGGGCAGGTCTGGTACTCTCCACTCATAAACAGGCATGTAGTCTTTCCTTGAAATTATTTCTAATTAGGAAAAAAGGTACAAATTCCAAATTCATCCATTTTTCATTATTGTCTTAGGAAATGTTTCATAATCACACCAATGTTATTGAACATGAATTTACTTATTTATTTTTATTATATAAATAAGCAGAAGTAGTTGTCTCAAGGTACTCTTTATAGCCTGGAATTAACCAGTAGCACTGAAATTAACAGTCACTTAAAAGCATATTGCCATTTCCCAGAAGTCAAATGGGGTTTTGATGATGGAGGCAGAATCAGGTCCTGAATAAACCATAAGGGAAGAGAAGAATATAAGTAGGATATATGAGGTTACACTGTCACTCTGTCTAGCCCAATATTTTTTTTTAAGTGGTGGGATATAGAAGATGCTTATGGATGGCAAAAACCCCAGGGTCTTTTTATGGTGAAATTATTAAAAAATGCTCTTACAGTATTTAGCAACTGGAAAGGCAGAAACTCATTATCTGAGCCAGAATTAATCTCATGTACATATTTAAAAGTGGAAACAGAATAGACTATGCAGAGATCTGGAGCTGTTATCCATCTCTGATTTCAACTGAAGGCTCAAGCAACTGAGAAAGATGTTGTGACTTAATTTCAAAATCTCTTGAAGTCTCCTAGAAGAAGCACTCACTTTCAGAACAGTTTCATTTGGAGTTATCAGCAGACCAAGACAGGGATAGCAGGGCTGTTGCCTTGTCTGGATAAGAAGCCATTGATAAAGTTTGTTTAGAAGAAAACTTCATAGTAGGTTTCTGTTTTGCTATATTCAACTGTATGGGAAGATAAGGGAAACAGGCTGAACTCAGCTCAAGCTGAAGAGTTTAGATATAAAATACAGGTGCAAACATTAAAAAAATATCTTGTTCACCCTTTTACTTTTCTAGGTTTCAAGGATACAAGACTGATTCTCAAGAAAAAAAATTAAGGGGCTGTCACACCAGTTTCAAGGGGTTAACACAACAACTGTGGCTCATCACTGTATATTGTGCAGCGAAATGGGCCATCAGCACCTGGCCCCCACTTTACTCTTACATTGTCAATGGCAATCCTGCCAGCTGCTGAGCTTAGGGAATCATGAAACTATTAAAAGAAGTAAGCTTTTTAGCCAGAATCCACTAGCAGTTGAACAAAAAACTATGTGTGCCCTTCAGAATCTGACTTTGGACATTCAATGTGAACATCGTTGTCAGCCAGAGAGATATCAGTAAACATTTTTGTGAATGACCTCACATACATAGGTGGTTACAGTAAGTAGTGTCAGTAACTCCATAAAGACAAAACGAAGGAACGCTAATTATTACCACAAGATCAATTAAGAGAAGACCATCAAATAACAAAGAAAAACCCAAACATCTCTGGTTTGCTATTGAAAAAAGGAAAAGGTGCCCTAGTCTTAATGATAAGTAAGAGTGTTAGTACCAAAATATGGTAGTTCTTAATATACACTTAAAAACTCACTTATTGGCTAATGTGTCTGGTCAAATAAAGCAAGCAAATTCTACTTACCCACTTTTATCCAGGATTGTACTACTTGAAATACATTAATAAGTTTCAGTTAGACCCTCAGACAGTCTGATCTCAAACTTCAATGCATGTTGATGGTTCCTAATTCCATTTAATTACAGGTTTTTAGCTGAGATCAAAGTCCAGTCTCCGTACGCTTCCCCTAAATCAAAGGACTGACAATCCTAGAAAATATTTCCACATGGGAATATAAGTAACAGTAAATTACAGGAGGCTTCCTGACTTCTTACAGACACGAATTTGTGTTGATCAGAGTAGGTAAGAGCTGAGTGTTGGCCTTAAAGGTGGAACCAGGGTCTTTATGTTAGACTTAAGGTATTGGAAGAGGTAAATGCATGCTTTAAAGGATCTGACCACTGGAGGTTATTTAAAACTTCATGTGAATTGCAGTTCTCACGCATCAGCAGATGCCAAAGCATGCAGGAAAACTGCATCCTGCTGGGGAGGGTGTGAGGTGGTGGTGGTGTGGGAATCAATCTTTTAGCAATTTTCTGGTTATCAAAATCAAACAATTCAAGGCAGAAGGAATTATTCCCTGTTCCCCGATTCCTTCTGAGAGTGTGATTGTAATATCTTTAGCTCTATCATGGCTTGTTTCTGACTGAGAATTTTTTTAGCTGGATTCCAGATGTCTAGTGAAATACACCCAGGCCTACTAATAACAGTCACCAAGGATACACGGAGATTTAATGCAGTGTTTGCAGATCTGGGAGTAACGGCTGTCAAACTGAGCTAATGGAGTTGCAGTACTTCATTAATTCATTTGGAAGAGACATGATTTTAGAGCAGAAGGTATCTAAACTGTAAACACCTCCCAAATCTTTCCACTATGCCACTCTTTTTTTTCACGTACAGTGAGACTTATTAAAGAGACAAAGGTAAAATAAAGTACATTTACAGTTAAATGAATATATGTGTAAAAGACAAATATTAATCTTCAAATCCCTTTGAAAGAATGTATTTCTCTATATGGGGAAACTGTAATTTATTGGTGCTTGACACTTATTGTAGCATTAAGGAAGATCAGTTGAATTCTTTGCATGATAGTAGGGAATAAAGGTAAAGCACTGCACTTTTGTGAAGTACTGGCACTTGCTTTCACTGAAATTTACACATTTCTTTCTCCTTCTTTGCAGAATCAGGTTTTTGGGCATTTATCAGTTTGCACTGTATTAGTCATCTGGTGAAATCTGTGTGGCTAAAAAGGATAATTTGTTGGGAAGCAGTAGTGCAGCACTGTGTAACCCAGATGCTCTTTATAAGACAGCAGTTATTTACCACCTAAGTCGTCACAGGTATTAACTAGAAAAGCCTATAGCAGGTTGTTTTACATAGCTTTTAATTTTTATGTATAGGTTTTTTCGCATTTCAAAGACAACAGAAAGGTACAGCAGCAAATTCAAAATACCAATCTTGATAATTGCAAGGATGGAACTGCCTGTTTTTACCTCCTGTGTAAAGAGCACAAAAATGGGTTTATTTTTTGTGTCTGATGCGGTGATACAGCAGTACCATGACCGGAGTGATCTAAGCTGCCCCACCCTGCCCTTGAGCTCTCATTCTGGGTATGGGCAGAAGGGATCTTAACACCAGGGGCTGATGGGAAATCAGAGCTTGTTAGGATCAGACAGCAGGGTAAGACCCAGAAAGAAAAATAGAAGAGAGTTGCAGAGTCTCAATATAGCATTTCCTGCATAAGGAAGATTTATGGGAAACAGCTTGCTCACCCTCCTTATGGGTCCCAGTATAAGTGTTCCCAACCACATACTAGGGTACAACAATGGACAGTGTATTTTCTGCAGGGGAACAGAGAAGACAGGCGTAATTTATTGGTTCCATATATAGAGTTCATTTATATCCCTTCACTTCCACTAATTACTGTGAGCAAAACTCAAAAGGTTTGGTCAGATGCTTACTTCAAGATTGCTCACCCATCCTCCAAACCCTGACCAGACCTTCAGCATTCCCTCATCGCTTCTGAAATCCTGAATATCTCTCTTCTGCTTTTCAGTGCTTTTTCTCCCCCCAAATACACTAATGCTAGGGAGTATATAACTTCTACATTTACTTTCACAGTAATACAACTCCTAAAGTACCGAGAGCTAGTGGAACTGAACCCAGAGAAGGAAATTTTTCTTGTGTGATTTCAAGACAACTAGTAGTGGGCACATGCACAAGCATTCTCACCATCTTGGTTTTTTGCCTGTCACTGGCCGCTAGCATCACTGTACTTAATCTCCTGTACAGTAAAACTGGGAATCATGCAGATTAAAAACTATTGCTTTCAAGTCTTGATATCCCACTCATTTCCTGTCAGCCTGCTGCTATAAGTGATACAGAAGGCACTTTTCATTAAGATCTACAATAAGAAAATCTCCTAACACTGGATTTGAATTTTCATGGTAAATACTGGATTGGGTAACCTCCATTACATGCCACCCAGCAGGGAAAATACACTGTGGTTGTGTCTTAGCAGCTGTCTGGTGACAAATATCACTCATCTCTGTGGCAATCTCCTTGTGTTAGCCTTCTTGAGACCACAGAAGAGATTAGGATTTAGAATAAAACACTTTTTCAATCTACTTTGTAGACAGACTTCCATGTAGGTCCTTTCAGACATTCCTTTATTCAGCTGTCAGTCGCATTTGAGTCATTTTAAAAAGTAATGATGAGGATTTGTCTCTCCCTTCGCCTTCTTACAGTGACTTTAAGCAAAGCTTGAAAAGCCTTGATTTGAGTAAACAGGTCAGGTTTTAAAATGCATGGCAAGAACAGACGTTTTAAACGTGATCCTGAAGAAGTTATTTGTACAAAGATTGTCAGAGAAAGCTCTACCAATGGCTTCTTGAGGACTTTTCAATCTAGGTCCCCATTTCTGCTGAAGTTAATTGAAAGGAGATTTCAAGACTTACTCTTATCTTTTCATTAGACACTACTAAATTTGGCATTTCTAGCTTGAGGGCCTTTCTCCATTATTTATAGATCCAGTAGCCTTACAGAGACTGGATGGATGGACTACCATAAGCATAACTCTTTCATTCCCACCACCCTCCTTTCAAGTTACATTATGAAATTTTATATTCCAGAAAGGACACTTACATGTAAAGTGCCAGATTATCAGTAGTGGAACGTGAAAATAATTGTGTTGTGTTCATGAATCTTATTATAAATGCCATGAACCATGTGCTTATTCTGTGTATAGTAAGCACAAAGAAAAAGCATAGCATTACAAAACCTAAATGATCATGTTTTACAGTTTGACATTCACCAATGTAAAAAACAATTTATAGTATAAAGTTGTGAAAAATGAGGTATTTCTTACTTTCAAAGATTTTTGTCTTGATTCTTAACCAATAATTACTATGATTCTTCTAATTTTGGCGTGTTTCTTCCAGGTTTTTATGTTTCAAGCTCATCACCTGCCGCTTCTGAGATATTGATAAAACAAAATGCGTACAGGACACATCTGATTGTGTGCTCCTGTTCTCATTTAGCGAAGTAAAGCTTAAAACTCTTTACAATGCACTACACACAATTAAAATATTTTTAGTGAGATTTAGCCACATAGCCTGTTTTTTTATGAAAGCAAAAGTCTTAAGATAAGTAATACTGGTGATGCTCATATAACATCACAGAATTTCTTTTCTCTCTCTCTCTTTTTTTTTTTTTTCCCTTCCAGTAATCCTCTTTATGGGCTTAAAGAAAAAAAGATAATATCAAGGTCTTTGGTGGCTCTAGGACATTGATTGCCAAACCAAACCATTCTTCCAAATATCAGTAAACTAGGAGCAGCAGACTTCTGTGAGCTATTTTTCAGTGAAAAGGATTAGATTTGTCTCTTAGACAGGTCTGACATCTAATATAGATTTCCAATGAGTTGAGTTTCGCCAGTCATACTTGTGACTTTGCGAGAAGACTTACAGCTTTTTGAGGGTGGAGTATGTCCCCTGCTGGGGAACTGAAGCACACACTGCAAGTTCTGGCACAGAAAATCGACCTTATTACCTGTT
The DNA here is from genome assembly GCA_033558235.1 of Neomorphus geoffroyi. Lineage (NCBI taxonomy): Eukaryota > Metazoa > Chordata > Aves > Cuculiformes > Neomorphidae > Neomorphus > Neomorphus geoffroyi. The sequence continues at coordinate 2,045,516 of JAUMJM010000005.1, forward strand.
TTTAAGAAACCTTCAGCTGGGCTGTGGGCAGATACCCATGTGGTCATATCACCTGGGAAAATTTTTGTTACCGCTACACAGCACAGTGGCTTCTGGATTCAAATAAAGAAGTAGTTGTGGTTATTTTGAGCTTCCAAAGAAGTAGGAACTAAAAAAGGAGAATAAAAAAGAAGCATTACGTCCTAGGCAGTTACATGATTTTAGCCTTTGTTCTGGAGACATACTAGGAAGAGATAACTGACTCGGAGAATTGCACCACAGTTTGTATGCAGAAGCATAGAAGAAGGACTGCAAAGTAATTAAGGGAAAGTAACAAGCTGCACTTGTTAATGAAATTCAATTTTGATTTATTTTCATAAAAGTATCAGCATTATTTATGTAAACAATACAAACTGCATCTGCTGTTTAGCTTTGTGCGAGATTTTCCATATTACTGAGGTTTAGGGAATATCACTTAAGGAGGAAAGCAATTTTAAGGTTATCATGTGGGTGACAAAGACATTAATCTGACAAGATATGCTCAAGAGACCTAAGATGCAATTGTAGAATTCTTTTGGCTCTCTCACCCATAATTTCACGGAGCTCAATGTAATTAACACACTTGATGGGATTTAAGTAACATTTGTTGCTTCTCCATCAGAATGCAAATTTGAGAATGATATGGATCTGTACAGGAGACAGAAACAACTGTTCCCTAGGTAATAGCTTGTGCACTGTTTCCATTGAAAAAAAAAGGGGGGGAGAGTAAAAGGTGACACATGAAACATTACTCAGGTTTTATTAGGAAGTTAACATATGTTTTATAGCTGCTGCAAATGCAGAAACCATATATGTCATAAAATTAATGAAAGTTAAATGGTTTGTTGTCAGCCTGAAAATTTTAGACCCCAGATTCTTAAAAGCTGTATGAAACAATGAAACCTACAGACTGCGCATTTTTGCGTATAAATGAGTGTGCAATCAGCTAAAAAAGAAAAATCAGTAGGTCAACAACATCCATTAATTCCTAACCAGTAAGAAAGCATTATAACAAAAGCAAGGTAGCAATTAGACATGTGCATGTGTGTACATGTGAATATATTTACAATACAGAAATACATACAAGCATTCAAATCAAGAATCTTTTTTCTTCTGTAATAGGTCACTATGCAATGAAAGAACAGATTAGAAGACTGATAACTTCCCTGTCCTACAGGCCACCTCAAAAGACAAAAGAATAATCCGAGTCTATAGCATGTAAGGAGAGACTGGATGGTATTTATTACATAAATTTTTCATCAGGAAATTAAAAAAATAAAAGTAAACTTCATGCCACATGCAGCCTGCTAGAAAAGAAAAAGCAAATTATACAAATTATTAATTACCCACCACTACATTTCTCTAAAAGTAACCCTCTGAGACAGAAAAGAATATCTAGATTTTAGATTTCTTTTACTTAATCATAGTTGAGTACAAAGTGAATAAATGCACAAATACATAATGCATGCAGAACATATGAGTTGAATAAATGAAGTGGGGCGTACAGTACACATTAGTTTATTAATGCTTCAGGTTTTCCTTGATGTCTTTCAGGCGCATTATCAACTGCCTTAAGGATGATAAGATTTATCCTCATCTGCTCTTATTTTTTCCCCTACAGATGTAGTAATAAATAAATAAATAAACCTATACAATGAAGTCTTCCTTAATGCATTTGGCATTGCAGGACGCTAATCTGAGAAAATTCTTAAGCTGTCCTCATCACAAAGCAGGAGATACAACTAATTTATTCCGTATGTCTCCTATTTTTATTCAACCAGACCTGAAATGTTTTTGGGGTTTAGGATGAATTTAAGATATACATACTCCTTTACATTTGTAGTTCAAAACAAAATATAGGAAAAAATTAATTTCTAAGCTGGATAAAACTTCATGTGAAATGAAATCAAGCCCCTGCTATCATACAAGTTTAAAAAAAACAAAGAAAATATTTTGGTTTCCAGAGCATCATTATTGCTTCTGATTTCTAAGGTCTACCATATATTTAGGTCTATAGAAAACATGCTGTATCTCCTAGAAAGAATAAGAAATTAACTTTACATGTTTTAAGAAAAAATTCTTGTTCAGAGGCAGATGGAGGTACTCAGATAAGCAGTGAAGCATCACCACTGACGTGAGCACAGAAATGAACAGGAGAGGCAAACTAAAAGATATTCAAGTTATGGGTTTATCTCAATAAGAGAAAGAAAACACTTATGCACTGTAAATAAAAATACGCTGTTCTTGGTCCATTCTGGTTTCATGAAATCAGACTAAAAGGAACACCTCTTTACTAATGATCTACTTATGCCTCAGAAGGTTTTCCTCTCAAACTTTTGCTGGGTTTTGATTTCAAGACTCTGACCTCCTCTCCGCTCTGCCCTGAATCTTATCTAAAAGTGAAATTATGTTGATTAGTTCATCATACATGCAGTTCAGCTTGTTGGCTACAGCTAGATTCAAGCAGCATATTCATAGTGCAATACTAAATGCCTCATCTCCGCCTATTTTCAGGCCAAGGTTTGTATGGTTCATCTATTTTGTCTACTAGTGGTCTGCTACACCACGTGAAATCCCCTATTTCTAGGCACTCAGTGAAGATACCTCTGAAAAAATATAATTGTGAGACACTTACAAGATGGTATCTAGAATTTAAAGCCTAGCCATATCTTTATAATGTTCTGAAACTCGCTCTTGAAGCTCTGAGTGGCTCAATTGCCATTTGCACATTTATATGGCTTTCTGACACCTCCTGCCCGATAAATGATGCCATAAGCAATCTATTCTTAATTCATGTAAAGAAAAGAATGATCTCTACATCCTTAAAGTGCTGTTTTGTCAAAATAACACTACTATCTTTTTGGAGCAGCCTATGAAATGGCAATAACCGTGTTCATATGAAACAAATGTTGTGCAACTTGCTGTTCTGGTAGTTGAGGGAGTGAAATCTTCAAGAAAAACACAATTTAAGTGGTTTTAAATATATGATGATTTGAAATATTTTCTTTATAGAAGATCTCTAAGAAGCTCAGTTTGTCACTTCATTTCTAAAATAAAATATATATTTTTTTAAGTTCTTGTTCTGCAGCAACTGTATTTTTCTGTTAGAAAACTTATTTTATTCATCCTGAAATGTATGCAAAATAAGTTTCTGTATCTGCTTTCCCTAGAATTAAAATGACACAAGTGCTACTTTAAAAATTTACAAATAAGAAGCTTATCAAAACAAAACTCAGATTCCACAGAAATATGAACTCATTTTGCTTGTTTATACCACAAAAGTTAACGTAAGGTTCATAGCCTTACTCTGTGCTTCAAGTGAAAAACAGTGGTTCTTGCATGAATGGAGAACCAAATTCCAGTACCAGCAGGCCTTAATCCTGGGTCAACAGTCCTCAAGCCTTAACACCATTTCCTAGATGCACAAATATGCTGCCAAGCATGAACGTGCTGATTTCAACTATTCAGTTGTGTTCATGAACAAGAGTCACGTCTAACAGAACTTTAAAGGTCAGTATTACCACCACCAACTACAGCCAGAAATTATCAGGAAGTTCATGAGACTGAAACTATTTATTTCCTCTGTCCCTGCCAAGACAGTGTGTTGGTACATTTTGTATCTACTGAAATCTTTGAGGCCAGTCTTCACACCAGTCCTAAAATTCCATTGATGGGAATACTGCAAGCTGTACAATTTGCAAAGCAGGATTTTAAGGTGCATTCAGGACTGCTTTACATCCCAATTTGTTTAAACTGCTAGCTGTTTTAATACCCCTTAACATTCTTCTTGATATTTTCTGTGCTGTGGTCTTTTAAAGTCCATGCAAAGTGGTCAATTTCACTGGGACAAATGACAATATGACACTGATCAAATAGAGATTACTGAGCATAAATGACAAAGGTAAATTCCTTGTATGAAAAGACATGGACTTTTCCATTTTGGAAAAGCTGGCATCCCTATTAACGGAAGCAGAAGGTATCGCGGCAAGAAAATATGAGTCGCTCAGAACCTGTTCACCATTTCAATCCTAGGGAATTAGGCACATATAACTCATAGCAAGTTTCTTGTACTGTCCAAGTCCTTGTAATGCTTTTACCTTACATATGACCCTTGAAGGGCTGAAATATTCCCCTTGAGTATAACTCCTGAAAGAATGAAAACATTTCTCCCAACATATGAAAACTGACTTTGAGTCAACTGACCCCCATGCTAGATCTTCACAGTTTCTTTTACAGGGGTGTCTTATCTCTAAAGTATAAAAGCTGGTCTGGACTTCCAGTCTGTGGAGAATAACCTGGAAAGTCTGAATGTAAAAACTCAGTGGAAGTATTTTACTACCTGTGAGGTTCTTTAAGAAGTAAATAATAAGCTGCTAAAAAAAATATTAGTAACCCAGCATTACCTCATTTCACATAGCCCACCTTTCTACCATGCTCCTGGGGGCATTCTTCTCTAGTAATCTGAGATTTTCTTTTAATTGTTTTTTTGTCAGACACAAAAGTCCTGGAAATGAGCTGGATCACAAAGACTTTAGGTTTTCCTCAATATATTCAATTCCAAAAAATAAAATAAAAACCCCCCAAACTTCATACAAATACATTATAAACTTCATCCAATGAGATGTACTTATTTTTGCCTAGTTGAAATTATTGTGTTAAGCTTCCATTTACCTTCTAATTGTGCTTACAGTGCTTACAGCAATTAAAGCATTAGAATAGGTTTCATCAGTCGAGTAAACTAAAGCAAGTAATCTAAAATCTTTTCAGTTTAATTCTAGAGAAAACTTGTTTTTTTCCTAGCTCATTGGCCTAAGAAGTAGTAGTAATTGGTTTATTGCTATGTAGTATTTGTAAGTATAAACAGTAAGCCTGCTTATGCAGTTATTCTATACCTACAGGGCAGAAGCATAGTTTATCTGAGTTGTGTGTGGTTTCATAATGATTATTGAATTTTCCTTGGGTTCTTCATGTACTTGTTCAATTCATGCTGTGAAACATGTAGGAACTGACTGTATATATACTTTTTATATATATGTTCATATTTGTGGTTTTATTTATGTTATTTACATTCATATTACAACCTATATTAACTTGTGTATTTATACAAATTTACTTACTGTCTGAAGTCCAAATCAAAAGCTTTACTGTGGGAAAGTATGGGCCTCAAATAAAGAACACGGGTCAGGTCTGTACATAGCTTAAACCAAGATCGGGTAGGAGGGCCCTACAGAGGGACCTTGACAGGCTGGAGAGACGGGCTGACTCCAATAGCATGAGGTTTAACAAGTCCATGTGCTGGGTTCTGCACTTTGGACACAACAACCCCATGCAGAGCTACAGGCTGGGGACAGAGTGGCTGGAGAGCAGTCAGGCAGAAAGGGCCGTGGAAGTGCTGGTGGACAGGAAACTCAACATGAGCCAGCAGTGTGCCCAAGTGGCAAAGAAGGCCAATGGTATCTTGGCCTGCATCAGGAATAGTATGGCCAGCAGGACTAGAGAGGTCATCATCCCCTTATACTCAGCACTGGTCAGGCCGCACCTCGAGTGCTGTGTCCAGTTCTGCGCCCCTCAGTTTAAGAAAGATGTTGAGATGCTGGAGTGTGTCCAGAGGAGGGCGACAAGGATGGTGAAGGGGCTGGAGCACAAGCCCTATGAGGAGCGACTGAGGGAGCTGGGGTTGTTTAGCCTGGAGAAGAGGAGGCTCAGGAGAGACCTTATTGCTCTCTGCAACTACCTAAAAGGAGGTTGTAGTCAGGCAGGGGTTGGACTCTTCTCTCAGGCGACCGGTGATAGAACAAGAGGACACGGTCTCAAACTTCGCCAGGGGAGGTTTAGGCTTGACATTAGGAAGAAGTTCTTTACTGAGAGGGTGATTGGCCATTGGAATGCGCTGCTCGGGGAGGTGGTGGAGTCACCATCCCTGGAGGTGTTTAAGGAGAAATTGGCTGAGGCACTTAGTGCCGTGGTGTAGTTGACAAGTAGGAGTAGGTGTAGGTGTTTGGTCATAGGTTGGACTCGATGATCTCAAAGGTCTTTTCCAACCTTATGATACAGTGATACTGTGATATCACACTGGATTCTTCAGTACAGTACTGATTTACACTGCCCAAACAGCTGACTCTACATGTTGGAAGAATGACGCTTTTTTTTTAACATTCTAGTGTCATATGAACAAAGGGTTGAAGAACAGTGGCTCTTCTGGATTTTAAAAAGGTACTTCGGTAATAAAAATGTTTAAAATTTCGTAAAAAAAGGAGCAAGCACAGAGTAACATATTCCTCAGGATATTTTCCCAGCTTTTTGTAGCCTATGAGTATTCCTAAGCTAGAACTTGTACGTCAGTGTTTTACAGCCCTTGATATATTTGCATTTATTTGTCTAATCGGTTCTTAAACTTGTTAAACTTTTGGCATCCAAAATAACCTCTGACAATGAGTTCCAAAGTTTAATCTTATACTAACTTTTTTTTTAAAGAATCATCGTCTTAAACCTATTATTTTACAGTTTCATCCAAAGACTCTGACAATTATTCTGTTACATAATACAATGTCCTATTCCATATTTCTTCCCCAATAATTCTGTGTTTGTTTTATTTGGTTTTGATTATCAGTGAACACTGAACTGAAATATTCAAAGGTGTATCCAGAGTAGCTGCAAATATATTTTTTGGGATAACAATGCCTACTTTAGAGCCTTTAAACATTTATAGACAGTGAGAATTTTTGCTTGATTCTTCCCAAGAGCATAAATTTGTATGTGTTGCTTCTGCCTTCTTATTACCCAGTTTTTTGTGCAAGGAGCCTTTCCAACCTTTTTCAACCTTTAGATCTGATAATTCATTTTTTAAAAGTAGTCATATACTCCTGTTATTGTTTCCTGTTATTTGGATATTTATTAAGCTCCTGTCTTTCAGATATTTATAAATCCACAAGTGGAGGTTCCTTTTTGTAATTCATGACTGTTTCGTTTACTCGAGTGTCTTTTATGGAGGACCTTTTCAAATGTTTTTTGAAAAATCCAAGAACATTTTACCAACTAGATGCAGATCACCTTTGCCCATATGTCCATTTATTCTTCCTAAGAACTTTTTTTAAGGATAGAATTTTCTCTACAAAATTCATTTTTATTGCTCCCTAATTTACTGTATTTATCTATGTGTCTATAAATCCTATTCTACCAATCTACCTGTAAAGAATCAGACATACAAATTCTTAATCCTCTGCATCTTCCCTGCATCTCCCCATCAAGTTTCTCTAAAGATCCTTTAAAAATAAAGGCATAAAATTTTCTAACCTCCATTCTTATCACACAGATGCTGACTTAAGCAATAGTATAAGATCTATGATCAAATGACAAGGTCATTTCTGAGTTATTTAAGAACCTCCGGGTATAAAACACCTTGTCTTGGCAATTTGTTATATTACTATTTATCTATTTGGTCTGGAATTGCTTTTATTGATACTTTAGTTTAAGATAGTTCCTCCAGTTCATTTTTCATGAAGAAATTAGACACTGTGAGGTCCTTCTTAAAATCTGCAACACTGAGTATCAATGTGAAGAACTCATTTAATTTTTCTACTGTGGTCTTATCTCCTTTGAGTTTTCCTTTTACAACTCCATCATCTATCAGCCCTGCACATTCTCTGGCAGGCGTTCTGCTTCTGATGGATTGGAAAAAAGCCTTATTATTAGTTCTCATGCCTTGCACAAGATTGTCCTGTAAACCTCTTTTTGGTCTTAGCTTGACTCTACATTAAACTTTTCAGAGGTTATTATATTCAGATCTTCCTTATATGGTTATAAACTCTATTTTCTGAGAGCAAGGATTTTATTCTAAGAGTTTCTTTATTCTGTTTTTTATCAATGCCGTAATTTTGTTGATCATCACGAACTTTACAGAATTTTCATTATACATTCTATAATTTTATCCTTTATGCTTCTCCTCTTAAATTCTTGGGTTTCTTTTTTTCCCGTATTGCCCGTTCTATTGTGTTCCCTTTGTTTATATATATTATGTGGGGATGTGTGTGTGACATTTTTAATTATTATTATTATTAATCATTATTCCTGTAGGGAAGAGGAATTAAATATACTATTGTCATGATTTCAAAATGGCTCTCTAGTAGTAAAAATTTCAGTAAGTTCTTATGTTTTGATAAGAATTATATAAAAAAAGGCTATTACAAGCAACAGTTAGTATAACATCTAAAATTACTTTTTAGAACATGTCCCAAAATTATTTTTACCAGTATTCATAGGAATAATTGAGTTTTTCATTACTGCTGAGTTTTCTGCCATTGTAATCTCTCTCATCTTCCTTAGCATGTCACAGTTAACATACCTGTCCTATTTAGGTAATTAATAAAACAACTTTCCTACAATATTCTTTGTTATTTTTTTAGGCATGAAATATTCAAATCAGATGAAATGCTTCTTGTTCATACAGTAAATTTTTTTACCTTGTTTGAGTTTATCTGTACCTATACCTCGAAATAGCCTTGAGCCTCAAATCAGGATATTCATGGAAGATTGTGACCTCAATGCTTAAAGTTACTTCTCTTTTGAGAACAAAAGCGTATGTTTGCAAGTTTTACAACCTGGTCAAGTTCCCTCTGTTCTGATCTTAAGCAACTTGTATTTTCATGTGTGATTTTCCAGTTCAAAATACCTCAGATGATGGTGTGGTGGCTCTGCTGCAATACTTCAGAACGGGGATTAGAACACAGTGTAGTGTGGATGGATGCAAATGTATTCTCATATACTGGGATTTAATCTGTAATATGTTTCACTTGCAAAAAATAGTTGACATTGTACATGAAGAACCCCAGAAACTCTTCATTGAACTAGGAGCTGGGAGGTTGTATGTGGTGGATGTATCTCTCTGTCTCTGTAACTTAAGGTGTAGTAACACCTGCTCACTAGTACAATCTGACCTATCACCCCTATTAAATTTGTAACCTGATATTGCAGTATCATCTCACATAGCATCTTTAATTCTATCAGGTTTTTTATATGCTTATTAATTATAAAATTGAGAGAAGAACATATACATTTGATTAGGACCTGACTGGTAATTCTTAGTGTCCTGAATAAATACGACTTCATTTAATTGGAGTTCTTCACTATTTCTTACATATATCTTCTCTATAAATAGACTCTTGGAAAATCAAACCAGTCCAGATAACCATATTTTACTGTAACTAATTAAGCTAATTTAATTCACTATAGGATAAAAGTTCAAGAACTAATTCCAAACTTATCAACTTTTTCCACACAGAACTACCAGAGGCCATCATACACCTTGTCACAAATGTCCACAACTCGAACTCAGTGTTTCCAGGTGTTTTTTCATCAGGTCTAAAAGTACTCTATTATTTGGAAAATGGCAGTCTTTTCAGCATAGTTTGCCATACTAGAACTGAAATATATTTTCAGTATAAAGATGATCTTTGCTGTATGACTAAGAAAAGGGTTGTTCTGATGGAAAAATTCAGCTGCTCATTAACAACTGGAGTTTCTCCCAGGATCATGAATAGCTACTACATGCAGAAGTAACTATAAGAGTTTCAGATAATAGGCAAGTGTAGGTTCTGATCTAGAAATCCTTAAAGGATATTATGCCTTGTTATTTGAGAAACCGACTTTCTCTTGTGTTTTCACGGTCAGTAAGCACTTAGGAGCTTTGGTTCACACAAGCAAAGTTCACAGGGTGACAGGGTGTTAGTGCCCAGCCTTTCAACATACATATTGAAACATTGTAAGGAGTACCCTAAAGCTTAGATTTCCAGTCTGGATATTCAAGGAACACCCAGAAAATGAAATTAATTTCCAGCCTTTCTTAACGCTTACAGGATTCACTGGAAGAGACCTAGGAAAGCTATATGCAAAGAATGTTATTCAATTTAGACCAAAACATTGTCTTCTCTTCCACAGTGGCCTGAGTGTTTATTAGCGAAACTAACAACACACAGAAAAAAACAGCCATCCTTATATTAGCTGCATTGAGAAAAATATTTTTCACTTAAATTAATACAACTGATTTAACAGTGATGTACACTAACGAGACAATATTGGAACCTGCAGAGTAATTGGCAGAGAAACCTAGAACTGCTTTGCTCAAAACAGACTTCTGCAGATCTCATTTACTGACTCTAACAAAAGCACTTCTAAGACAGTGAAAATGTTTGAACATGAGTTATTACTACAAGATTACACTGCCATCTTCCTCTTACTAAAACTGTATGATTGAGAACAGAGAGGAATCTTCCTGTTCTCCTACATAGCTGGTAAAAGACGGTGCTGAAGACGTATTACCATAGAGCTAAATAATGTAAAATGAAATTAATGACTAAAGTGAATAAAACTGGGAAAGTAAACTGTAAATGTCGACTCATCCAAATGTATACCTTAAACAGTGAAACAATATTTCACACAAAATTATATTAGGAGGTGCCCTGCTAGCAGCCTTACAGCTAAGAATAAGACAGTTTGAAAGCAGACAAATTCTATTTTCCTCTAAAGCTAGAAGTCTTCTTGTATTGTAATGAACTAAGTCCGGACTAGTTCTTCACTATTATCAATTCTGGCTAATACATGCTTATAATTTTAGGATTTATATCTAACAAAGATTTTTCTTCTTAATATATCCGCCTGTCGTTTTACTGCATCCCCTGAAATGGCCAGTGCTTTAATGAGATTAAAGGAAATAGACGAAACAGCTGTAATTAAACAGTTATTGCTAATTTAACAATATTTGTCACTAAATTACCAGAATTATAGGTACACATGTAGTTATTATTCACATGAATAAATTTGTGCATTTTTACAGCATTCCAATTTTTATTACTTTTCCATTCTCTCAAGTCCATTTTCCTTATTTCAAATATACTATTTCCTTTACTGTTTTTTTTTTCTTTTCTTTCTGCTTTCTACTCCTTTTTTGACTTCACTCTTTTTTCTTCTTTCTTCATTGCAAGGCCTCTTTCTCTGTCATTCACAGAGCATTTCATCTTCTCCTATACCTCTTTTTAGCTCAAAATAATACAAACAGTTAATCAACCGCCCACGAGTACATCCATTCACAGTTTCTTTCTCTTTCATCCTTAACCACCAATCTTGGCTGTAAAATAAAATTAGTTAAAAAGACTCTGTGAAAGTTAAACTGTCTGCCCCCTTCTCAACTGCTTTGCAAACCAGGGAAAACCTTATGACTTGTTGTTTTGTCTTTCTCACAAAATATTTGCAAAGAACTACACTGTCTATAAAAAGAGAATACAAATTTTAAACACTTAGCTTAGATGTTTCAGGAAGCTGAAGATGAGTGAGCATTATCTGGCCTACATATGCCAACATTTGCACTGCAACAGAAATGTCCACAAATCACTTGTTAATACAGAAATGATGGACTCACAACATTAATGGGGCTCTAATTCTCCAACCTGTACGAGAAGGATGATGATATTACTTCCTTAACCCAACATGTCTGTTCAGACATCTGCTGCTTAGGTGGCAAATCATACTACTTCCTATCAGTATTTATTCAGGAAAGAAACCTTCTGAAATCACAACTGCTCCTCAGGGGGTAATTACCGTCTGGTGTTTAAAATTCTTGTGTATCTGTGTGGTTCTTTAAATGTGTATGGAAGCGATAAAAGCATACTGCGGCTGGCTTTCCACAAACTTAGTGTTACTTGTTTTGTGCATCTCTGCACTATTACTATAGGTGAAGTCTTTTGCTATGATACCTTTCCAGACCATGGAGGTTGTGGAACTGGTAAAGTGGCACGTGTATAATTGCATGTGTATAATTGCATGTGAAAACAAAAGTATAATATGATGGTATATAATTCAAGTCAATTTATATAATTGAAAAGCTGGAGAAGAACTGACTTGTTTCTAGTTGAAAAAATTACATAATTGAAGCAATTCATAAATTTATACAATTGAATCTTAGTGTATTCTGTTTGGTCTAACATTTATTCTGATCCTTCCCTGTTGATTTAACCCATTTTCTCTTTATCAATTAATAAGAATAATTCTCTTTCACCCTAATATTTCTTGATTATAGATTATATAGAGTATTACTTTACAATATTCACGGGTTTGTAATGTTGTTAGACTGTTCATTTACATTTAGTTAACTGTAGGCAGAGCTTTCCCTTGTGCTGTTAATTTTTACCAAATATATAATTTTTTACTTTTTTCTATGATTCTTACTTACCTAAACAAAATTAAAATTTATATAATTAAAAATTAAAATCAATCATTTCCGATATGGAACTCATCCCCATTGCTAGTTGCATTAATTATATATTATAAACTCATTAGATCAAAAAAACATCCCAGGATCTACTTTAATGTGAAGCTTATTGCTTCACAAATAGCTCTTTGAGCTTCTGATCTAACCCAAAGTTTGTATGGAACATTCTTATGTGGGGAAGTGAACATGACTGACACAGCCCAGGGAAAATCAGCTTTCCTTCTTATGACATTGTGACAATTCAAAGAGGGGGTAAAGCTTTTGCAGGGAGTTATGCTGTCTGATTTCTGCTTTGTTTTAAAAGCTCTGTGGCATTATTTATATGTATCTAAGGAAATGTAACTTGCTCTTGGTTTATCTTCTGGGGGATTTTTGGTTAGCATACTTTTTACTTTGTTTTCCTATCACACAGTAAAGGTATAAAGCAGAATTGGACGCATGACCCAGAACAGATCTCTGTAGGCCACATTTGATACTTCTTCCTAACCTGACACTGAACCATTAATAATTGCTCTGTGAGTTGTGGCTTTTTGGTTTTAATTTTTTTTCTTGTTTCCAGCATTGTATTTATTTAGCAGTGATTGCATTTAATCAACATTTCTCTAGTTTCCTTGTGAGAATGTCATGTGGAACTGTATCAAATTCTTTATGAAAATCAAGACGTAATATGTCTGCAACTTTTCTTTTATCCACTAAGCTTGTTATCCTATCAGTGAAAGAAATGAGGTTAGTTCAACATGATTTGGTTTTGATGAGCCCATGTTGCCTACTATTTACAAGTTATTTTCCTCCAGGTACTTACAAATTATCCGCTTTATTAATTGTTCTAGCAATTTATCAAGTATTGAGTTTATACTTTTCAGCTGGTGAGTTTGTGTCGAATAGCATGAAGATAACTGCCCATCTTGAACGTATTATAAATACAGATTTATAAAAATTCTCTGCTGTTTGATTATTTATCAAGATTATGAGGATTTTCTTTATGTTCAAAATTAGAGATGACTTTAGGATAAAAAGATATTTTTTACCAACATGTACTAATATAATAAAATAATCTGTCACAGAAAAGAACACTAAGTTAAATCTTACTGTAATACCTTGACCCGACCACACACCACTCACATGAGGACTTGACTGCATGTCAGCAACTATTTCATTACCCTACCCTTTAGCTGAATTTTTCTGCGACACCTGAGCTACGACCCTCAGAAATTGCTGTCAGACATCAGAGTATTCATCGATGTTTAAAGGCTACAGGAGATACTAACTCCAGCCTGAGTTGAATTGTGCCCTAGAATGCTCTGCATTGATTATGAAGGGACCCAGCCTGACCTAGTCAGATATGAACATTTACCTTTGTTCTCTTCCTGAATTTCTAGTCGGTCGACTCAAAAATTGAATGAACTTTCACATGTGGAGATTTCTCCTGTGCAAGTCAGACACGAGACAGACAGTTAGGTTTGCAGCAGTGCTTTTCTCCTTCATTGATTCCAGAATATTGGGAACTCAGATGTGTAATGGATGCAACCCTTGTTGGCAGTCAGCTGGAATGCCGTAGTTTCTATCAGTAATCAAAAATCCATTATTAAAGGGAACTGGGATTATTTCCTGAATTTCATTATTATCAACTGCTTGATGAGAACTCTAGGTCTTGATTTAAGTAACATTTAATTACCACTGTTGCAGAGAAGTAAAACATTTCTGAAGTAAATTAAATTACATCTGTTCTTGCTACCAGTGATTTTGTCTTTGTCTAGATTTTCTTAGTATAATTAGTCAAAGATGGTTTTAACTGTCAGAATCACAAGAGATGCTTCTGTACTATCTGTAAAATAGAGTGAGTGATGTTTTCACTCCTCCCACTAGTTACTCAGAGAGATTTGACAAACAAAACCTTGTTCTCTCTTTATCCAAATACTGCCTTGTGAAAACTGCAGGAAAACGGTTGTGTGGTATTGAAACAAAACGGTTAACTATTTATCCTTAGCTCCAGCCGGTACAAGGCCACTTCTTGCTTCTCTAGGCCAAGTTAAGGAGTAAGGAACCAGATGTTGAGATAAGAAGGTGCAGTCTTCTGCAAATTACCAATTTTGACTGGTATGATGGTTTGGCACCGAGACAACATGGAACTGCACCTGTGCGGGGCACAGAGGTGAAAAGTTTGCAGTGAAGCAGACTATTGCCTTCACCCCCAAGGACCCCTATCCACCATGAAACAGTGCTCAGGTGCAAGTGGGAGGGAACTTATGACAATGATTTCTCAGAACTAATTGTATTAACCCAACCTATTCTTGGAAGTTTAACGAATATGTATGCTTAGGTATGATAAATAGTTAACCCTCTGTTTTCTGGTTGTGCAAGTTAGGAGAAACAATCCCCCTTGCACCTCGGCACTGATTAAACATACCTGTTTTATAAGTCTCCTTGAGTTGTAAAGTTTGTTTTCACACGTCAGTACTGTGCCCATCAGAAAACCAAGGCATTGATTTAATATAGTAAGAGCCTCAGCATTTTCGAAGCAAGACCTGAGAAGAAGAAGAAAATTCTAAGGCTTGAGGATGAAATATTCACAGAAAATCATATTGATTTCCACTTTTTCAGGTTAAAACAAGGCACATCCTTTTTTCATTTTTTTTTTCTTTTCCATTTTACTTCTTCTCCCTGTCCCAGAAGAAGCAGAGAAGAGGAATGGTAAGAAAGACCTTCACTAGATTTTAAGGCAGCTATTCTTAATTAATATGATCAGGCTGTAATATTCCTAATAAGGTGAGAGAAATATTCATGTGGTGATGCTCTTGCTAAGAAATCTACTTCTGATATGCATCAAAGATCAGACAAGAATCCAGACACAAAGGTGTCATAAAGCTGCTTTCAGTTTCCATCAGTTCCTTTACTAAGACAGGGACAACCAAGAGCTAAGCTTGGATTGTGGAACAGCTTTTTCTGTCTGATTTTTACTTCTGCACCAAGCTTGTATTTACTAAATTTCCTCTTCTTCAACTTGTAAGCACTGATATTTCCACTTACCTGTCAAGATAAAAAGAATTCTAATCTGTTTCTTAAGAGACCTAATTTTCCTCTCTTCTGCATCACAGCTGGTAACTTCCATTGCCACAAAGGGGGTATAAAATGCTACCAAGTGAAATTTAAGCTGCTGGCAGAGTACATCTATGTCAGTCAGCATTGCAGCTCTCCAAAGAGAAAATGATTGTTTGGCAAGACTGTTCCCTCCAAAAAAAAAGAAAGAAAATATAGCATAGCATAGGAAGAAACAGATTAAGGCATAAGAAATAAAATGTGCAAAACAAAAAAAATATTAATCTAATATACAAGAACTAAAGATGATTCAGATTTTATCTAAACTCAACGACGTTTCACTCCTTATTAGCTACTTGGAATCTACCACTAGAGATGTGATCTTTTCGTCAGTCTGATGAGTAGATTCATAACGTCAACCAATTTACAGCTTCTTCTCATGTTGATAGATGTTTAGATACTTAAACTGAGAAATGCATAAAATTTACCTATAGATGTTGATGCATCATAAATCCTTTAACACATACATTTCTCAGTAACCATTCTGAGGCTATAAAAAACGAAGACATACTAGTTTATCTCTTAGCAGAGCAAAACTTGCTGGAATGTAAAGTTGTTTACTGCTGGATACAAGAGAAATAAAGCACTTGCAATACTCCTGAATGGAGAGAAGGGTGCACACACTTTATTCAGAAAAAAAAAAAATTAGTTGGTGGGATCACCTCATGAAGCCTTTGCAATCAAGGTAGAGAACTTGAAAGTTTTAAATCAATCAAAAGAATCACATAACATCTTACATTTGAAGGGACCTTGAAATATCATCCAGTCCAACATTTCAGATGTAATTTCTTTCAACTTAAAGCAGCTCAGATGAATTGCACCCTTAAAATGCCTCTTGTTCTCCACTACAGTACTGGATACCAACACAATATCTGAGATCAATGTAGTTTTACTACCAAAAAATATTTTAACTGCAGAAGCTTGTATTAACTTAAATATCCATAATTAATGCCTCTCCCAACCTAACTGAAAAAACAATTTGTTACTTTTAATTTTTTTTGAATGTTTAGGAAACACTTGTTTAAATCAACAGTGGGTAGCTGTGCTGAAAGTTCTTCTCAAATCAGGAAGTCCCCATGGCAATATTTGAAACATTAAAACTTCATTTTCCCTGTGAAAAGCCTATTTGAGTATTTTTTTAATGCTATAATAAGTTTTCCCTACAGAAAATGAAGCTTTTAAGCCTTACTAAAACATTAATGGGGGCTTTCTACTCAGAGTCCAAACTTTAGATGGAAGAGTTTGATTCTCCGTGGCCTTGTATGTTAAGCCTCAAAGCCTCACTTACAGTTCCAGTGGAATACCTCTATACTTTTCAGATAGTGCAACTATGTTTCATCAAGGCCACTTCTCACAGCCAAAAAAAAAAAAAAAAGGTTTTTTTATGTAGCACAGAGCCAAGTTTTTTGCTGTAATCACTTATTGTGTAAGTCAGTATAAAATATTACCGAGGACAAATGTACTATTTCATAGTGTCTTTGAATGTCTTTGAAAAGCCACGGAAGATACAGACTAGAAAACAATAAGGTCCTAAACTGGTAAATTTGAATCTTGCTTCACTAGTCTCAGCAGAAATACTCTTTCCTTGCATAAGTGTAATTTAAGAGGAAACTCACACCTTTTAATACCAACTAAAAAAGCACCAGATCTGTGAAGGTGTTGACTGCTGCAGATGCACAGCCAGCCTTCCAATTATGCCAGAGTAGCTGAAGAATTGCATCAGAAAGATAAAAAAGATTATTTCATTAGTCATCCCGTTCTCCTTGCTGCCCTGTACTAGAATCTGTGTAGGAGAAAGTCATGTTTTCAGTTGTGTGTATAATATTTTCTGCTTGTGGTTCACTATCTACAGCAGTCCTGGAGATACTTCTAAGGGCAGTATGATAAATGACTGGGAAGCCCAATTCCAAATATCTTCTGCAGCAAATAAAATATATTTCCAAAGTGATCTATGTCATGCAGAAACCACAGCCTTGAAAACTCCTAAACAGATAATCCTGTTCAGTGGTGCCATTGTGTTCATGCCTACAGTTTGCATGGCGTGCTCTCTCCTGAATCTGAGTGCTAATCGGTCACAATGTCTAACGCTGATGCATCCTTGGGCTCTTTTTTGACAGTTGCATTCTGTGTCCATTAACAAAGCAATATTAAGTGTATAAAGCATGATATGTAGCACATGCCACATCCCTAGGAGATAGGGCTCCAGCTGCAGTGCCCCAAAGACTCCTCACAGTACGACACTGAGGTTGCAAAGGATGTACAGGAATTGGCTTAGAAGCTCAAATGTCCACAGTGGTGCTGTATGGCACCAGAAATAAGTGTGATTCAAGGCACAAATCTAAAATCAGACTAACACGATGTTTAAAAAGTCTTGATTTTTTGGCTATGGATGTCCTTTTTGCTCTGAATCATGTAGTTAGTACTGTTATAACCAGCAACGTTTTTTAAAATAGAAGTCGGAAAGTATAAGCTTAGTGTCAAGTTAAACCATTATTTGTCTGGCGCACCATCTAGATTTCAAAACACTGAGTAACAGACTAACATAGCATTCGAAACTACACTCATCACACTGCATAACCAGAATGACGGGCTAACACCATTAAGGGGGAAAAGAAAACCAGCAAGACTGTAAGCCTGCCACTAGGTCAGGTAGCTCTTTTTTTTGAACACTTCTCATCTAAGTAATTTATCTTTATGTCCCAAAGATGTGAAGCTCCTTATGAAGACCAAAAAAAAGCCAGTAGGGAGTAAGCAGATGGTCAGCAACATGAAAAAAAAAAAAAAAATTAAAAAAGAAATAACTTATGTGTTGCTTTTCATATTAGGAAACTATGCAAACTAAAGCCCATTTATTTCTTACTGTAGTAAACAGGAGAGTTCACATTGACTTTTGAATGGATAGCTTTGTCTAAGCTTCTTTTTTTTAGTAATAAAAGAATTCATTTTTTGCATATCTGTTGCTTTCCACAGGGATAAGACTTTATTATGGAAAGTTTTGAAATTAGCTTCTTTCACGAAATTGGTGATGAATATACATATCCATATGCCTAAAGGCTAACTCCATGAAAACATATTTTATTCTTCACTCCTTTACACCAAATGGTAGGAATAAGAAAATTCATTGAAACAAGCAGCATTGCGCCAACGGAAAAGTTACATAGTAGAGAATCGTAACTGCTCGGACTTTAATGGATAGCCACTTAATCTGCTAAGGAACTGTAAAATGTTGCAATTACAATTTATGAGCCTTTTCCACCTTGTTTCATACTGATGCAAATGGCAAAAGAGACTGAAGGGCAAAGCAGAACGAGAGCAAGGTCTAGTAAGCAGCTCTCCTGTGTTCATCCATTTCTTGTTGTTTCCAACTTCCCACAGTTTGCATACAGTGCACATGTCAGAGATTCTTCATCTCGTTTCCTCACACAGTGGAAATTTCAGTGATTCTTGCTGGTTAGTGGAAAGTTCATGCCACTTCCTGGTTAATATCTAGTGAGCACAACATCTTAGAAATACTACACAGTAAAACTGCTTCACTTTAGATCATCTGTCAGACAAAACTGTCATGACCTCTGGAGGTCACCTGAGGACATCAACTTCCTGCTCAAAGCAACTGCAACAGCAAAGTTAGGTCAGGTTTCTCTGGGGCTTACCAGATGAGCATTGAAAAGGGAAATATACTACAGCCTCTGTGGGCAGCCTGTTCCAGTGTTTAGTCATCTTCACTATGACAATATCCGTTATATTCAGTCAGACTCTCCATCACAGCAACTTCTGTTACCTTTTTATCTGTACACCTTCAAAAGTCTTCCACCTTCACTACTCTATATCCATCCTTGAGACTCCTGAAGACAACAAGTCAGTCCTCTTCTCTCTCCTCCTCCTTTCTCCAAGCTGTCTACTTCAGGCTTTTTCATCTTCCAGTTGTATTCCATGTGCTCTAGACCCCTGGCCTCCTTAGTACCCTCATCCTGACTCTATTTTGTCACTCACTCTGATGAAACCAAAACTGGAAACAATATCCCAGATATGGTCTGAGAAGGGTTAAGAACAGAAGAATAATCAATTTCAGCTGCACTAGCCAGAGTTTAGTTACCCTTCATCACTACAAGAACACATTGCTTGTTGCTGTCCACTGGACAGCAGGTTGTTTTACAGCAGACCTCCAGATTCCCATCTTTTACTTCAAAGATGCTCTCTAGTTTTTTAACTCCAGCTAGCTCAGTTGCAAGATGTTATTTTGTCACAAATGAAGGAATCTGCATTTGCTTTTACTGAACTTCATGACGTTTTCACTGAGATGCCTGTTTTTCTGTGGCACAAGTCTGCAGTGAAGAAGTTAGACAGTTTCAGGCCCACAACTGGACCTAAGTAACACCACTCACAGTTGGCTGCCAGTTAGACTTGGAACAGTTGACTGCTAGGCTTTGAACACAGTTTTTCACCCTCTTTGGATGCAAGTTCATCATGCCTCATCTTAGCTACCAAAATGCAACAGCAAGATGTCAAATGTCTCACTAAAGTAAAAGCAGACAACAAGAATTCTCTCGTCCAGTCATTTCATCTCCATTCAGAAGATGACCATGCTGGTCAGGCATAATTTTTCCTGGTTGTTCATGTTGGTTGTTTCTAGCCATCTTCTTGCACTTACGTGCCTGGAAAGGTTTCCAGAAAGATTTTGTCCTTAAATATATTACTCTGGTCAATCTGTAGTTCTCCAAATCCTCCTAGGGCCCTTTTTGAAGATGATTATGATGTGCATTTTTGAAGGCTTCAAGACCACAATTACCATGGTGATGTCTGCCAGCTTCCTCAGCATCCTCGAATAAATCTCATCCATTCCCATGACTTGCACATGTCCATTTTGCTTAAGAATCCATCACCTGACATTCTTCTATTGATGATAAGATTTCTCTTCCCTAAACTGCTTAGCTCAGCACGGGAACCCAAGAGGCCTGAGACCATCCTTGCCATGGAGACACCAACAAAACAGACAACCAGTCACTCAAAATGAAGCCTCACTGCAACCAA
This sequence comes from Neomorphus geoffroyi, assembly GCA_033558235.1. Lineage (NCBI taxonomy): Eukaryota > Metazoa > Chordata > Aves > Cuculiformes > Neomorphidae > Neomorphus > Neomorphus geoffroyi. The sequence continues at coordinate 2,065,917 of JAUMJM010000005.1, forward strand.
AATCACTTACCTCTCATACAAACAAAAGCAAATCACAGGTCTGGATGCCAGTCAGTAATATTACTGCACAACTGCCTTAAGAATTCCGAAGTTTCATGAACAATTCTTTAAAGGGATGACCCAAAATGTGCCCTTACCTATATGATGAGGGCTTTCAGTCCCTGGGATATTATTTTAGGCAGCATCCTGATCCATGGGGAGAGTCTCAACTGGAGACTTCTGGCTCTGAGAAGGAACCAACACAAATCACCTCTCCAGTGGGACCCCATTTATACTCAGTGTATTCTGATCTGGTCCATTTAATCTGGTCAATTTCAGTTGGCTGGGGGCCCTATCTTCCGTGACTGTGTTCCTGGCAACAGTTCTCTACCTCCTCCCCTGCCAGTGGCACAGAGGCGATGAGGATAGTGGGGTTTGATCAGTTCATGACTGACCTTAGTGTTCTCTGCAGGGAAAGAACACCTTTCCCCTACTCCTCCCTTCTTCATGAAAAAAAAAAAAAAGTAATCAGGTTTCAACCATCAAAAAATCCCAATCTTTGTCCAATCCTTGGCAAACCCTGATCTTTTCTGGGTCTTTGTTAGGGTGATTATAACTTCCACAATCCCTTGCCAGAAAAAAAATGAGATAAATATATTCAGCAGAAGGCCCACAGTATACCTGCTCTTCCATAGTGCACTTGTAGACATCCTTGTTGCCTTTCACAGACCCATCCCGGCCTCAGTTGAAATCTGGCTTTTCCTAATTCTATTACTGCCTGCATGGACAATGCTTTCATGTACTTCTGAGATATTCTGTCCCCACGTTCACATTTCATTAAGCTTCCTTTCTTGTGTCTGAATCCAGCCTGGAGTTCCCTGTACAGCAAAGCTGGCCTTTTGTCATACCTGTTTAAATTCATACACATTGAGATGAACTATTCTTATGCTTTGAGGAGGTTATCTATTCCAAAGATACTTACAGTTCTGAAAATGAGAATTTGAACTTCTGGAAGAGCCATTCAAAAGGGCAAGTTACAGAGCTGGAGGTAGTTCACGCAATCCCTACTTCTCCATTCTGGGAGTTGAAAGCAATTTTCATTTAAAAGCTAAAGTAGGAAAAAAAATACCAAAACACAAGGTATTCATAAAACATGGAAGATAAAATTGAGAGTAACTTAGGTTTTGACCTAAATCAGGAAAGAATTTGTAGTCAAGCTGTTTCAGGGATCTTTCTGGTTTGAAAGAATCCTATGTAGGAAAACCTAAATCCTCTTTTATTCATAACTTTTTAGCCATTTGAAATATCAGTGCACTGAATTAATCTTTCTGATCCAAGTCTCCAAGTCCTTCCTTTAACCAACATTTCTTCTTGTTGGACTTTATCTCTAATCCTCCCTCATACATGCCACCGTCTCAATGCCTCACTTCATCAGAATGCCTGTAGACCTCTTTCTGTGAAGCATGAGTTTCAGATCTCTTTGTAAACCTGGAAATCCTTTTCTTTTCTGCAGCACAGTAAGATATTAGCTATGTAAGGCAGCAATTGCTGTGATTTTTATTTTTTTATGATATTACATCATAATTTTAGCTCTAGATGTGTAACCAAATTACCTCACTGTGATATCCCACGCATTCTGTCATAGCCTTTGCCACTTGTCTTTTTCATTTCTCAGGAAGTCACACTTCAAATCTCTGTGTTATCTTTCCAGTTCAAGGATCACTTTGATGATGCTTTCCACAAAACAAAACCAAAAAAACCCGCAGGATTATTCTGGAGGAAAGTCTGTGGCAGCAAAAGTATATTGACAGATAATGTGTCGATAGAATTGCTGGGAGCACTTGAATTCCTTGTAGGTTGGTTAAATGAATATTCACTAAGGATGATTTTCTCACACTTCACTTTGACATTTCCTTTACTGAAAAGCAGGCATATGACCCAAGTGGGATGACTCAGTGTGACACTGTCTTATATACAATTTGTCTTTTCATAAAAATACCCAAAGGAATAAAAATGGATCTAGTAGATAAGTTGTTTGGGCTTGAGGAAGATTCCCTCACTCTTCAATTTGTAGGACACAGGCAGAAATTATGAGATATTCCTTTGAAAGAAGTCTTTTCTATTAGATTTAACATATTTCAGTTTAAAACCACTATTGTGTAAATGAGAGAGATCTGTGTAAAAATTATATGATGCATGTATCCCTCAGAGGGATGCTAAGAAATGAAAAGAGTGCCTTAATTTATTTTGTATCAGCTAGATGCAGTCAATGTACTAGTATGTATAACTGACCACAGCCAACACAGTGAAGGTATTGTCATAATGATCATTACTGTGATCTTAGGCTTTAAATAATTTACACAGGAATGAGAATATATTTATAATTGTTTCCCTGTGTACAGGGTAATAGTGACCTGGTGTATTTATTCAGAAAACATAAAAAGAAATGTGTTTTGGTACTGAGATACAGCTCTCAAAATAGCATTAAGAAAGACAGTTGATTAGTGACTTTGCTATTAGATGTCCCATGCAATTAAAAAAACAAACAACCCACACAAATGTTCTCCTTTGCCAAGCCAGACAGGAACGGTAACAGGTGGAACACAATCTGTAGGAACTTCTACAAAACCTCTTACATACATTATCAAAACCTGAAGACTTCAAAATGGGCTAAAGGAAAAACACTGATACGGTTTATGCGAAAGCATACATTACATTCTAGGCTCTTTCAGTACCCACCAGCAAAGAGAGGAATAGGGATACGTTTTCCCTGTAGTTAAGAGTTTAAGGAATATGTTGGAGGAACAAGGAATGCCACAGTTCATCAGTCACCAACTGCGGAGAATACAAAACCAGTAAAATCTTCGAAGGGGGAGAGAAATTAAGAACACAGTGAAAGTGACCTCTTCATTAGAGAACCTTGACAAAAGTACTAAGACTTAAAGAACATTGCTTCTGTTATATATTGTTCAATGCATTAAAAATAACTGAAAAATTTGAACTACTCAAGACGTTTCCCTTATTTGACTACTTATTATCAGCCTTGTCTTATTACATCTCATTTATAGATGAAGCAATTTATTTTTTTTCAACTTAAAATTACTTAGTGGAAATGTCTTGAGCAAAATATCCCTTCCAATTTCCTCCTTTTTTCTTCATTTTTCTGGGTTTTTTTACTTTGATGATTTACTTTATATTTGTTCCCTAAGTTGATCAATTTTTGCTATCTTTACTTTTGAAACAAGAAATAAATTGATTTCTTGATCTTTTAGGAAAATTTAAGCAACAACACAAGACAATATATCTCTATTCCAATGGTTTCTAAGACATAATCACTTGTGAAACATTAGTTTAATTGTATATCCTAGCAATAGATCATATTTTTTTCACAAAATACTAGAGGACTCAAAGAGTATGAAGAAAAAGACCCACTTAAAAATCATTTCTATTTTAAGTAGGGCAAAAATTTTATAGTATAATAGAGTTAATTTACAGTGCATTTTGTCTTCAAGACCAGTTCTTTTGAAAGATTGTCACCACAGAGGACAAATTTTGCCTTCAGACAACTACGTGTATTTCCCACTGAATTAAGTGTAAAAAGTCATATGCATTTTTGAGGGCTTTCTTGGCCAAACAAATGAAACTTTACAATTTCCTTTTAATCATGTTTCAACATGGACGCACATCATGGTATTTTTCAGGGCTATGAATAAATAGTACTGAAGATTTTCAGGTTACCTATTGTTACTTTTGGAAAGCCTTCAGAGCTTATTCTTAAATCTGTTCACTGGAAAATGAACAAAAGCTTGGGGAAATGATCTTAAGAGTAAAGTAAATTTAATTACAATATCTATTTTTGCAGTATGATGGAAAAAAAAAATCTATACATTTCTGTGATCATGTAATTTTCCTTTTCCTCCTCCTTTTTTATTCTTTACAATATACTGAAAAGAATTATCACAAGAGCCTCAAAATTACATTTTAGTCTTCCCTGAGACCTATTTTCTTCTGAATATAATGGACAAGTATGATGTTACATGAGTGACAGAATCTAGAGAATCCAATTTTTTATAAAACAAACCAGTATAAGTAAAGCTGTTATTTAGAACCAGACAAGACATTTAACAAAAGAAAGATAACAAAACACTTTCAATTATTCTGCTTTTTAAAAAAATAAGGTACCTTTTACTTCTATCTGCACTTCATCTTCTGTATTTTTCAAGTATATTGATCAGTTCTCCTTATCTTACTTTCACTGTCATCACTGATATGGGAATTCCAGCTGCAGAGATTTTTTTTTCCCTTCTCTCTACTCTGCTGGTTGTTCTTGGTACATGGTATTCCTTATGTATCTCCTCACTTCGTTCCTTCCATGTGTTCTCAAAGTAAGACAATTTTAAGGCATGTCATATTGTACTGCAACACTTGCTCTCACTTTCTGCCACGACATTCTATGATTAGCTGATGGCTGGACTATTTGGTGGTTTGATTATGTTTCTGATCACCTCTATATGTGGCTTCACAATAGCTCAACTTGATAACTGCTCGTCATCTTTCATTCTTTCTGTTAAGCACGATATGAGATTTCTGTGTGTCAATTGTTATAAATTTGATGCAATAATATTTTTTCTTTTTTACATGTGGCCTACATTGTGATGAATACGCAGGGAAAACCTGAGTGGTACATACTTTATAACACAGAGAATGTGTGGCACACAAGACTGAAAAGCAGATTTCATCAGTTTAATGCCGCACTGAATTATTCCACTGGTCACTGTGTAGGCCTAAATTACTTGCATTCTTGTAGTGTTTGAACACAGAGAAGCTTTATGTCTCATTGATCTAAAAAAAATAAATAAATACCTTATTTCTGTCCACAACTTCATTTTTTCCTTCATTCATACTTAATTCACAGTAAACTTTGAATGAATTTTTCTACTTTCTTTGGTTTTCTGCCTTTTTGGTCCTGAATTTCATGTTGTCAGTCAATGTGTTTGTCTGAATTATCGATGTTGTGTTGTTCTTTAAATGCCTTTTTTAGATGCCATTGCTATTTGTATGCATTTCTTCATATGAGATTGTTGTGAAAAACAGATATCTACTGTCACAGTGGCAACAGATGTCCTATTATTAATTCTGTCTACAGAATATAGTGAAAGTCTAGAATTAGAATTTGGAAGTTTGAGTATATAATTCTGGTTTACTTCTTCACATGGATTTAAAAAAAAAAAAAAAAAAAGAAAAGAAAAAAACCAAACCAAACCAAACCCCAAACCAACACCTGAAACTCAGGGAGAGAAAAATCTCTTTAAATGCCTTTATTTTCTGCTTGAATGTTTCAGAGCTTCAGTTTCATTCGATTCTTTTTCCCCTTATTCTCTTATCATTGGTAGTTCTATGAAGAATTTGAATTCTTAAGTTTATTGCTTTAAGGCATAGATATGGTTTCTCATCCAGAAAGTCCACGCTGTTGTTGGTATGGGTCCTTTGGTCTGGTTTTGTCTGCTGTTTTTTCGCATCTTCTGGGTCAGAGATAATCTCATATGCTTGACTCCTGTCATCATGTTTCATCTACCAACTACTGTGCTACAAAATGAAAAGCATCCATGCTTGTAAAAATAAACTGTTTTCTTATTAAGGAATGTTGTATATTGTATTATGATAGCCTGATCAATCTCATGAGACATTTTAGAGTTCTTGTGAGCTGGAGATTTGGATATTTTAAAAGTATCAATGTATAAATAGTTCCAAGAGCCCCGATAAAATATAATTTTCCTAATAAATGGATATAGCCATTTTTCTGTTCATGCTTCATTTCTGGGGTTTTTACCCCTTCCCAAAAAATTTCCTCTGTGTTTGCTGAGAAATCAGTTTATAAATGCTTTCAGTGACCAGCAATTTCTTAACAAGGTTTGTTAGGTTGTTTGGGCTTTTTTTGCATGTTTCTGACTACCTTAGTTTGACTGGTTTTACATTTCTCTTACAAGATAAGATTTTAATTTTTTTTTTCCAATATCTTCTATTTTTCACACAACGTAAGCTTGAGGTCAGAAGTTCATAAGTTATTCAGACCGGAACACGTGCCTTCACTGTGGATGACCCCATCTTGAAATGTGTTGCAGTTCATATATACTGAAGTATAAGCAGAAAAAACACGTCACAACAGATGGATAAGTTAAAGAAAAAATAATTCAGTAAAATGACTGTGTGCTCTTAACAGAAATCACAATGTAGCTGTTTAAGTCATGTAACTCGTGTACAGACTGTATAGATGAAATTTAGCCAAATATAGAAAATCACAAGCTTTAATTAGTGACTTTTTTTCATTTTATGCAGCAAATACTGAACATACAGTTTTCAAAATTATCTCTTTCAAATCTCCTCTTTTCTGCTCCAAACTGATATAAGAATTCTACAAAGTAAGATTTCTTTCAAATTTCACCTGTAGTGTGAGCAGCTTCATCCTTTCTATTCTGCAGTAAGAAAATAAGATAATTATCATTCTTTAGCTTGTAATTCTTTGTCACAATTAAGAACTAGAACTATTAACCCATCTTTGGAGACGTTAGCTGTTCCTCAAATTGAAAGATAAAAAAAAAAAAGAAGTTAACATATGGGCATTAGGTATACAATGAGTAACACATATTTTTATGTCTCCCCTTGCAGCTTCATGGTAAAAGGTTTCTAAGGATTAGTGGTGGATTAGCCATGCTGAAAGTTAGAATATTTTTCAGCTGAAAAATCCAAATAGCCATACAAAGAATGGATTATCCCCCCAGTCTAGACGCGAGAATCTGGTTGATGATGGTTTTCCTTAGAGGTCTAAGCATGTTTTGTGAACAAAATAAACATTGTAATGCAGCATATTAAAAAAAAAAAAAAAAAGTAAAATCAATAAAAGCATTTAATTGTGAAGATGTTTCTACCCTTTATCCCAGAAAAAACAGTGAAAATATCAGTAATTCAGTGTCATGGAAGTCAACAGTGTAAGAAAACATTTTTTTAAAAAAACCTATGAACAATAGTCTTTATTTTCTAATCCTGTGAGTTAAAACCAACAAAATCTGAGCGTATTGCATTCTGTGTGTAGTAGAAAGTAACCAAACGGAAGTGCTCATCTGCTATTCTTTAAAGCTAAATCAAGTGCAGCCTGTTCCAGAATGTCACAGAAGTTACGGAGATCCCTACTGACTTCCCCAGAGATATGATAAAGCCCTTTCTCAGTTCATGTATGTGCTCCAGAAAGATGTCAAGTTCTGCTACAGGATCAGTAACCAGAGGCTCACTATCATACTCTTACACCAAGTTCAACCGCAGAGCTAGCTAACAAAATTTTGTTACATCCTGACTCGCCACATTCCTATCACTTGTGAATATGAGTCCTCTACAGTGACTAGTTTGACTCTTCTCTTTGGAAGGGGAATGTTCTTTTGAATTTCACATCTACAGGTTTAAGTCTTACACATAGGAAAGAGATCGCCCAGTAGCACTCTGAAAAAAAATCTTCTGCATCTTAGTTGTAGGTCAGTGTTTTAACAGTCCTTCGTTCCACTGTTTCTGACAGGTCAGAATGCAAGTTTCAGCAATCCGAGAGGCAACACAGATATTGCTCAAGGAGCTCGTCATTGACAAAATAAAAACCCTTCTGGGTTGTGTGTCACTTTAAGTAATAGTGTACGGGGTTTTTTTAGGCTGTCTATAAATGCCATTCAAATGGGCAGATTATTAAAAGTCTTTAGTCATAGAATTATATTTTAGTTTACATAGACATAAAAACCCAGGCAAATCTAACTCTGATAATCATTGATGTTTGAAAACCAGTTTATGTAAACAAAAGCTTCCAAAACTTCCAAAAATCTGCATTATTCCAACTTTTCCAGAAATATCCTGGAGGAGTAGAAAGAAACACATTTTAGCTGATCTTTTACTAGAAACCTGTCTGATCTAAGGAGAAAGAAAATAAAACATCTTAAATGGGTCTGTATTGCACAGAATAATTCATGCACATCCCCTCCAAATTTACAATCATTCTTGTGACAACAGTGTGTATGTATTTGAAAAGAGACCACTATATGGAACTAGTAAATAAAAGATACAGATTTTATTCAAGAATTAATGGAAAGTATCCATTATCTTTCCCTTGAGAAACAAAATATAGTGAGGTACCCAGTTAAAAAAAAGAACAATCAACATTAATGAGTGATTCTAGCTGTCTCCACTTTTTTCCACAGGAAATAACTGTTCTGCAAAATGACTAGATATCTAGTTTGGATACATGGCCAGGCTATTGACATGGATTTAAGATACAGCCTGATCATATTATGCACTTCCGTTTCCAGAAAAAAGTAAATCATGTGGGCTGAAAGAGAGAAGGCAGGTGCACAATTCTCTGAACAAGGACTGAAGGAAACAAAATGTAGTAGTATTAAGTCAGCTTTAAAAGATTTTTAGTATATCTGATGATTGATAATTTTGACTTATGTCCTATGCTAAAAATAGGACTTCTTTCTTTTTTCAGTAAGAGAGATAGAACATAACCCAAACTGTCAAAGTTAGTCACAGGAAGAGCTTAAAAATGGGCTGCTGGATGAAGAGGGAAAATTAAACTCATCTTGTTTATGTACCTAAACATAAGAGAAAAATGAATATTTATGGTGAACTTAGGAAGTCTAATTTCAGCCGTAGTTTAAATAAGAAAAATCTTTCCTGCAAAAATTCATTCTGAATTAAAAAAAAAATTGTGAGTATAGAAGATTTTCCCTAATAAACCTGAAACTCAACAGTATGTTCTGTCCCTTTAGAGTGAAAACATTTCAAATACTATATTCAATAGTATTCAATAATATTTGTTATGATAGAATAATATTTACTTCTGTAAACTCTTCTGCTGTAAAAATTTCTTATTGTAAAACTTACCTTGATTTCTTTGTGTGTTCTTTAGACTTTGTTTATTATTTCACCCAGACACCAGCACTGTCTCAGGAAAAAAAAGACAAAGAAACAAAGCAAACTTAAAAAAAAAAAAAATTAAACAAAATAAAAGTAAAAACATAAAGATGCAAAGCCAGCAAACATACAAAATTGTAGTTTTCTAACTTTAAAAACATGAAAAAGAAAAAGCTGAAAAAATCATAATAAAGCTGAAAGTTAAAAAGAGCAAAGATGTGGGAATGGAATCTTGAAATGAAGCAAAAGAAAGAAAAAGAAAGGCCAAACAAGAAAAGTAAATTATCATAATGAAAACTAAAAGCCTCCCTTCATCTGCCTTAAAAATAGATACTAATGTTTTGCAGATTAACTTTGGTTTCGTAATTACAGACTTATGGAGAAATGAATGTTGGTGAACTAAACTGCTCACTTAGGGAGTGTAGCTAAATCCACGGCATAACAGAAACAGCTGTTGCCCATTATGCCTTACTTTTTGATGATAAGTGGTAAGAAAGGTTGGGAAAAGGTGACCATTCAGCACTCTTTATTATGAGGTAATGGGTCCAATGATGTTAGCAAAATAATTAAAAATACCATCAGTCCTATTCTCTGTGAAGACACTTAATGCTGTTTCCATCTCTCCCTGCTGTCCTAAAATGTATTCACATATGGAGTAATATTGGAGGTTAGGGTAAAAATGGAGCAAATCAGAATTAAAGAAGATTTTTTGCATTACATACACAGCCTTAATCCAAACTGGGTAATTCAGTGTTCTTACACTACATATCTAAATCAAAACTATTACTCTTGTTCTCATAAAAGGAACTGTAAACCTTGCTGTCTGTAATATATTTATCTCTATGTTATTCACAAAAGATATGAATTTTGGCATTGATGAGTCCAATTTTATTTGTCTATTTAATCATCCCATATCCAAAGAGAACCTAATATGTCACCCTAATAACAAATATCCTAATATTTTTGTGCTGGGTTAACCTTGGCAGCCAAACTTCGTCTAGCTGCTCACTCACTCTCCTACCGCTCATACAGGACAAGGAGAGAAAATAAGAACAGGTGTGAGAAGGCTTATGGGTTGAGACAAAGCTAGGGAGATTTTACCGGCTACTGTCATGAGCAAAATAGACTTGACTTGGAAAAAAATAATTTAATTTACTGCCAAATAGAATAAATACTTTTGAGTAGTGGAAACTGACTCAGATTTGATAAAAACTAGGATATTAATCAGATATTAAAGATCTTTAATAAAAAAAAAAAAGTATAGAAAAGATAACAGTTCTTAGGTACAAATATATGTATAAACAGAACAGAATTAACAGTAACCACAACCAAAACCTTAAAACCTTTAAATGGATTGAGTCCTGTACCCCAAATCTTGTGACACAGGTCTCTTAAGGGTATGGGGGGGCTGTCACCGCTGCTGCGGCCCCAGGCACGGCTCTGCTGCTGCGGGCCGGGAAAGGGAATGAGGGGAAAAGGAGGCGCGTGAGTTCTGCGGGAGTTGTGGAAGATGAGATGACCGATACTGCTTCCTCCAGAGACTGCAGAACCCCACGAGTCGTACCTCAGCTGCCGCCGCTACTGCTGCTACTGCTGCTACTGCTGCCGCTGTGACTGCTCCACGCCGCCGCGCCGCTCCTCCCCCGAGAAAAGCGCACGAATCCGAAGTAAAAAAACCAGCTCCCCTCCCCAGAGGTGGAAAAGAAAGAAAAGAAACCCCTTGTCCGGGCACCATTTCCCCGGAAACAGCCTCTCCCCGCCCCCCTCGCCTTCCCCTTGTTGGCAATAGGAAGGAAAATTCCTCGGACAAATTCAAAACCACAACAGAAACAAAGCGGGCAGACATCAAAATATCTCCATTTCTCACCCTTTCCCTGTAACAGTTATTCTCTGCCCCTCCTTCCTCTGCCACTTTTTCTCTCTTTCAGCATGGGTCCTTCAGGAAAGCTTGCTTCGTGTGGCTATTCCATAGGCTTCCTCAAAGGAGCTGCTCCTCCACCACCTTTTATGACCTGGGTGTTCCCTCTGCTGTTTCTGGTTCTTTTTTACACTCTCCTCCTTCTCTGCCAGTCCAGCATTTTTTTCCCTTTCTTAAATATGCTTTCCGTCTTAAGTATATTGCTGCCTTGGATGATGACTTCAGCTGTATCCTGTCGTGGGTCCTTTGGAGCCAGCTGGAACTGGTCATGTCCAGCACAGCCACTCCTCACAGAGGCCAGCCCTGCAGCCCCCTGGTTGAAAACATGTTGATACCTGCACGTAATGCAAACTTTTATTAGACCCCACTAGATATCCAAGATAGTGGAAACCATAAAAGGGAAAGCCTGCATTTAAAGGTTTGATTTACACAAGGTTTTCAGTAACACAGCCATTGATAAAATGACTTGAAGAATGGCATGGAGCTCTATCCAGAATCAACAGATAGTTTGGGTTCAATGAAGGGTCACTTATTTGCATTAAATTAAGTGAAGTAATTCAGGAAATATTTTTTTCTACACCCCCACCCCCACCCCCACCCCCCCTCCGCAGAGCTCCCTCACTCAATTTTACAACCTAGATACTGATATCTATTTTTCTCATTTGGAATCAGCCAAACCCAATGGTTTATGCTGTCTTCCAAGAAAACTCTTGTAATGTCAAAAATTATTTTTAGGGCTAGTCGTTCAGATACATCCCCATGTTTGATATTTTTCACATAAAAACCATACAGGCACTGAACTCATGAGAGGAAAGGGAGAATCAGACCTTTCCAAAACTGCAAGGTGTTCCAGAAAACAAGTGAGGCACCTTGTAGGTATATTTTCTTTTAGATTCCTTTCTGTGGATGATATGTTAGCAAAGAAGTATTATGACCAGAGAGGAAATTTCCTGCTTCTTAACTGCACTTCGTAATAAGATAAATAAGCATTTTATGGGTTTTACTTATACTTTAGAAAAAGAACATACCTTTTCCACCTAAAAGCAGACTGTTGTTCTCATCACATCAAGTAGGCTTTAATTGGAACACATCATATGATACGTAATGTGAGCTAGAAGATAGAAGAATTTCCACCCTTGGGCAAGAAGGTTTGATATATCCTAAATACATATTTTAGAACAGAGGTTTTAGTGAGAATAAAAAAGTTTTTGCTTTATTCAAGGTTTTGGACTGTCAAATCACTTTGTAGGTATTAATGAATAGTAAAAATATTGCTACTTTCTTGGGCAGATGGAAGAGAGAAAAACAAGGCATAGGTTCATCCAGCTATTAATCTTTACAAGTCCTTTAAAACTGAAATTGTGGTTTGCTCTAACTCCTTTCTCTGATGGGTGGTTAGTATAAATGGCCCTCCTCTATACTGAATGGATCCAAGGTATAGAGAAAAAACCTACCATCACCAAAAAATATCCAACACCCACCCCCCTAGCACTCACTAAAATAAATAAACATACAGTATGAAATAAGAAAGTTACATAAACTATTGTCAAAATTATTGGGTGGAAATGTAGCTTTGTGTTTGTTGGCTAAAATGAAGATTTAAACATACAGAGCAGATAGTGTCCCAGCTCCCTAAACTGCACTGAAGATGATCCAAACAACATAGAAATATCACTAAGAGACAGACTGAATATTTACATCTCAGAAGTAATCAATTTTTTGTCACTAGTGTAAGTGGACTAATTTACCAGTTAGAAGCAAAGATGATGATGAATATGAACTTGGAGACAAAATATTGGGGTATTCGGCATCTCCCTCTGCAGCTCCTTGAAGACTTCTATGGATATGGAGCATATAGGGAATACAGACAATTATTTTAGACCTACTGGATCGCATTTGATGCCAGAGCCACAAGCCTCAGATATTAGTGAAGTGATTCCTGAAGTCAGTGCATTATATTCCAGCCAGCACCGAAATGCAGACCAACAAATCTTAACTCACTTGTCGCATTAAAAGGTATGCATGATAAATCAATAAATATAAATGTGCTTAGTGAGAAATAGTTGTTCTAGATTCATTTTACAACTTATAACAGTATTAGATTGCTTATTCCCCGTAGGGAAAGAATTCTATTACCCTGGTATAGCCTGAAAGCAGAGAGGTAGAGTTTTCAAGTAAATAATTTGGATGGGAAATAGCTATTTTTCATATATTAAATTTATAGCTTAAAAATGTTTGTTTTAATGAAGAAACTAGTCTTTTCTAAATAAAAAAGGTAATAATAGAAAACTATACTGTGACAGTGTAGCTAGACCAAAAATGTTTTATACTTGAACAACCAAGTAAGTACTATTTGAAAGGTCACTATGAAAGCATTAGCATTTAATCAAAAGTAAGAACACACTTTTATTTCTCATCAAATTAAAACTACCTAGAGAAACTAGATGTTCTTCCTCAAATCCTTGTTATGGGTACAAGGGAAAACACCATACATATGTATCCAAAAACTTAGTGTTAGTATAGTTCAGGTCTTAACCTTGCAACCAAAACACAAGTGGTAATTATTAGTCCAGTTACAATGGCTGCTAACAATTCTAGACCAAATAGTCTAGCCACTTTTTTAATAATGGTCGGGTGAAAGCTTTATGCATGAAATTTGCATTGATGAGGCTGCACTTCAAATACCGTGTTCAGTTTTGGGACTCTCACTACAAGAACACTGAGGCACTGGAGTGTGTCCAGAGAAGGGCAATGAAGCTGGTGAAGGGGTTGGAGAAGTCTTATAAGAGACAGCTGAGGGAACTGGGATGGTTTAGCCTAGAGAAAAGAGGCTGAAGGGAGGCATTATCATTATCTACAACTGCTTGAAAGGAGATTGTAGGAGAGGAGATGTTGGTCTCTTCTCCCAAGTAATCAGTGATAGGATGAGGGTTCAGATCAGATATCAGGAAAAAAATTCTTCACTGAGAGGGTTATCAAGCACTGGAACGGGCTACTCTGTGATGTGGCTGAATCACCCTCTCTGGAGTTGTTTAAAAGACAGGTAGATGAGGTGCTCAGGGATATGGTTTAGTAGTGGGAAGGTATGGTTGAACTCAATGATCTCAAACATCTTTTCCAAAAAAGTTTTTTTATTATTCTACAAAATTCTTTCTATCTCCCTGCCTTCTCTAGAATCCTTCCCAGTGTTTCTCTGGGTCAACAGTGCTGGGTTCCACCAATAAAGTGTAAGCGAGCATTACAAGAGGTAACCATCACTATACTCAGGTTGCACTAACACTAATGGTTAGGAGCCCTTTTTTCTCAGTTTTGGGGTCTGCTTTGGGTTATTTTAATCTGTTTTCTTAATGCTGGCATTCTTATCAGTGCCTCACAAATTAAGTTTAAAAATTGCACGCTGGGTTATAAAGACAAATACTGTATTAAAAAAAAAATATGCGTACTTTCATACATACTAAGATAGAATAATTAAAAAGCATACCGAAATTTGAAATATATATAGAGAGAAACATAATTGGCTCCCCACCCCCAGTCAACTAAGGCCTTTGGTTAATGATAAAAGACTAAAATATTCATTGTTTGATGTATAGTGACTGCCTGGGTTTGTCAAATGTCTGCAATATGTAGCATTTAAAGAGTTAAGCAAAAACATGTTATCCAGTAGTCAAGTTGTCACTTGACCATTAGACAATTGCTATAACAGCTGAAACCAGCTTAGACAAAGACAAGCCCAGATAACTGTTGAGACCCTGCTGTGTCAGGTCAGTACAACTCCTATGACTTTTTACTAGTAATAGCACAAATTGTATTTACAGAACTACAGGTATATTCACAAAGAGAAGAGAAAACATCACCCTTTTTCTTGAAATAATTCTTATGCAGCCAAGAAAATTTATTTACTTATGAAATTTTATGCATTTTCCATACATACATAAATCTTTTGTCTCACCTCTTGTTTGTAGAAAGCAAAGACTGAACCATCTCAATAGTTCATGGAGTAATATATAGGGTTCCATCTCATTCTGAACTACGTATCCTCCTCTGTTCCCACTGTTAAGTTCAGCAATGCAAGAAGAAAAAGTTTTGAATGTTCAGTAAAAATTCATAAAGAAATAAAATATGACCAACATGATTATTTTTACAGTATGGAATCCATAAATTCATGGTTGAGGTACATATAAAGGGAAACTTGTTTGAGCCCTAGGTGCTGCAGATGCTTAGTAAGGAAAACCCAAATTATTCCTTAAAAAATTTAAAATAAACAATAGATAACTTATTTGTGAGTTACCTGCACTTCAGTAAGACAGCTAGAAAAAATCTCAGAACATCATCTTGAAATTATAGGGAATATGTCCCTGTAGAAACATAGAATCACAGAATGGCTGAGGTTGGAAGGAACCGCAGAAGGTCATCTCATCCAATGCCCCCCTGCTCGAGTAGGGCCACCGAGATCCTGTTGCCCAGGACCACGTCCAAACACCATTTGAATATGTCCAAGGATGTACACTCCACAACCTCCTTGGGAAACCTGTGTCAGTGGTCACCTTCACAGTGAAAAAGTGTTTCCTCATGTTCAGACAGAAACTCCTATATTTCAGTTTGCACCCATTGCATCTTATCCTGCCACTGGGCCCCACTGAAAAGAGTTTGGCTCTGCTGTCTTTGCACTTTCCCTTCAGATATTCATATACATTAATAAGATCCCAAATGAGCCTTCTCCTCTCTGGGCCAAACAGTCCCAGCTCTCTCAGATTTCCTCACAGGATTGGTGCTCTGGTTCCTTGATCACCTTCCTGGCCCTTTGTTAGACTCTCTCCACTATGCTTGTGTCTCTCTTGTACTGAGCAACCCAGAGTCCAGGTAAACGATACTCACTATTCTCCCCTTGTCAACCAGGACAGTCATTTCATTGTAGAAGTTTATTAAGCCAGTCATGAATGATTTCCCTTTGGTGAAGCTATGCTGACTAATGCTGGTGATTTTCTGGTTGTCCACTTGCCTGGAAATGGCTTCCAGGATTAACTGCTCCATCACTTTCCTAGGGATCAAGGGCACACACCTGTGGTTCTCTGGGTCCTCCTTGACAGGAGTGATGTTTGCTTTCTTTCAGTCCTCAGGAACTTCTCCCAGTTGACATCACCTATCAAAGATCATCAAGAGTCGCCTTACAATGACTTTTTCCAGCTCCTTCAGCACTTGTAAATTCATTTCATCAGTACCTATAGATTTATGAATGTCTTCTTGGCTTATGTTTTCCATGACCACAACCTGATTCTTTTCCATCAAATGCTCCAAATGCTCAGATTCGTTACTCCAGCCTTTCCTCCTGGCCTCAGGACCCAAGATTCCTGAAAGCCAGTCTGGAAAGCAAAGACTGAGGCTAAGGCAGCAGTCAGTACCTCTGCCTTTTGCATGTCTCATGTAACCAGCTCCCCTATCTTTCTCACAAATAAGCCCACATTTTCCCATCTTTCTTTTGTCACCAATGTATTTACAGAAGTCCTTCTTGTTACCTTTGACATCGCTGAACAGAATCAGTTCCATCTGGGCTTCAGCTTTCATAGCTTTGGCCCTGGATACTTGAACAATGTTTCTGTATTCCTTCCAGGTTACCCATCCTTACTTCCTCTTTCCCTATGCTTCCTTTTTACACTTGAGTTTGGCCAGGAGCAACTTACTTATCCATTTAGGCCTCCTGGCACTTGTACCTTACTTCTTATTCATTGGGATATAGCTCTCTTAAGCTTGGAGAAGGTGACTGCTAACTAGCTTTCTTCGTCCCTTTTACTCTCATGGGCCCAGTCCCACAGGACTCCTCCAAGTAGTTCTTTCACATCTGCTTAAGTCTGCTCTTTTGAATTCTAGGGTTGTGAGCTTGCTTTTGACCCTTCTCCATCAGGATCCTGAATTCCAGTATCTCATTGACTCTTCAGCCAAGGTTACCTTTAATCTTCACAACCCCAATGAGCCCCTCCTTTTTGGTGACTGTAAGGTGCACAGTTGTAACACTCCATTCATGGGAGCCATCCTACTATGTCTCCATGATCCCAGCAGAATAATAGCCCTGCAACCACACGAAAGTTTCTAACTCAGCATGTTTATTCCCATTGCTGTTTGCCTGAGTATACAAGCGCTTTAAAGAGGCACCTCAGCCTGTTGAGTTCCTGGAGAGGCTTTGGGGGATTTCACCATAATGATGCCTTGTAGGCACTTCTCATCCTCAGTTTGAACCTCTCCTTATGAGGTCAGCCATCCCATTCACAAATATAGCTTTGCCTTTCCAAGCTGCAGAGACTCAGAGAATATTCTGACTGTCTGCCATGTACATGGTTGTTTTTCTTCTCTGATATGTTCTAATTTATAGTGGACAGAAGCAGCTGTATCTTGGAAAACAGGAGACATTTATCCATACATAGCAATTCAAGAAATTCATGGGGCAAAGACTCTTGTTCAGTAGTGGCAGGGAGTAGATGGTTCTTGATCTGCTCTATAACACACATGAAGGCACAGAGGATCTGTTCTGTGTCAGAGTTCTGAAAATCCCCAAATCAGTAAAATATTTTTATATACAGTCTGTCTCTTACCTATACCAGTGTCACATTCTTCAATAGGTGACAGACTGAAAAATCCCCACCCATTTATGTTTCACTTTATATATTTTTCTGATTCTAACAGCCCATTTAATTATTATGTCTTATTATGTATGAAAGTAGTACTTATCTTTATAACTTAATAAAGTGATGAAGGGCATATGTCTGAAAGACTAGGTAAAGTGAAATAATTGTTGAATTGGTTTTAACATGTATCAATTCGTTTTACACAGTCTTACTTTGATCTGTAACTTTGGGAAGAACAGAATGGGGTATCTTTATCTTGTATCATTCCAAATACTATTGACTATTTACTGTTTTATTCTGCATTATGTAGAGGCACAAATCTCAGTAGAGTACACTGAATACCAAAAACCATCTGTGATTTTGAATTGCAGTTCAAACCATTGGGTAAAGTTACTGTTCTGTAAACGTATGTTATGAGAAGGGTAGACTGCAGTCTTCTTTGGGTACGGTGTTTCTGAGAAGTATCACACTGCATATTGATTTGGAAACTACGCAAGATCAACTCTATAAACAACCACTTTAAAAACAAATCTGCTACTACCGCAATTTCAGCTGGAGTAGAGACAGGATGTACTTTGAACACTTAGGATAAAGCTTGTAAGATAGCAGACAGTCTCATTTCCATAGCAGCCAAATTTTATGAAGCCCTAAGCCAATTATTTAATTAGCTAATTTGCTCAGTCACAAATAATTTGCACGCAGCTCTAAATGTCAGATTTGAAAACACTGGGGAGTTAGTCCTCGTGGAAAGCGTATTATTGAGACTAGAATTCCCTTACAAAGTTTTCCCAGGAAGTCTCAACAGATTTGAGCGATGAAGATCAGTTTACATTGGTGATTGTGTTGAGGAGTGGGGACGAAAGAGTAGAAAACAGTAGCATGAATCTTAATAGATCATAGATGATGAGCTTGTTGTCTACACAATTCTTATAAAGATATTCTATCTCTCTAATATTTTATTTGAATTCTGAACAACTTCTGGGTGTATGCATGTTCATGAGACAAATAGCCTTGTCTACCCTCCCACTGATATTAGAAAAGGGAATTTCAGCCCTTTGGAAGAGAAAGAATATTTACATTTTTCATTTAGTCTGTATTCTTTCTGTTAGTGTATTCTGTTGCAATCTCCAGATTTATTTGGTTTTTCAGAATTCACATCCCTTTTGGTCACTAAACTTACAGCCTGCACAGTGCCAGTCTTTAAACAGCTTTACTACCCTGTAGCTTCATCTCTGCCTTTTATGTGGTTCTTTTGATTTTCCAGGACAGGAAGAAACCAGAAGCAAAATAGTTGTAAAACTCTTGCCCTCTGTTTTGCCCTATTACAAATGTACTGTAACAGTAAGGGAATTGACAAATTAATCTACCAGTTTCTTCAGCAGCCTTTTGCTTACCTGCTGAGTGAGAACAGTCATTCTCAAGAATTGTTCTTCTAAGACTTTTCTCACCCTTAAAATAAAATAATTTGCAAGATATTCCTGAGCAATATTGGGATCATGGGCAAGTGAGCACAAAGAAAGAGGCTCTGGAAAAATTCCAGTGGGTTATCATTATGATTTTCTCCCCATTAGTTGTCATTCCCAAAAATATTTCCAAAATAATGTTGCAGCAGCTCTTCTCCTCCACTTAGCACAATCTTTCCTGTATATGTATCTACTTCGATATCCTATCACAGCTTTCCCTCTCGGCCTCACCCTGCCCCCCCCCCCCCCCCCCCAGCAGATGTGATAGTCCTCTCTCCCCACAAAGGCTTTTAGTTTACCTATCAAGATTATAGTCGCTGAGATTTCAGGAGAAAAAAAAATCCTACTCACAAGTAGAAAGACAAAGGTAAATCAAAGTTGTTAGCATTTCTTAAATCTCAAATTTTGAAGCCAGCAACATATTTTTTTCAGATAGTCTGAAAACCTGGTTTCTGAATACTGACTGATTGCATAGAGATAAGTAGAGGGTTTTGTTCCTGATGCTTTTTCCTTTCCTTAGAGTGCCTCTGTGTTTCTCTGTGTGACCTCCCCGCTTAACAGGTACAGTCAATGAAGTATGATTTGATGTCTTCAGCCATGAAGAATTTCATGTGCTAGGGAACGTTGTGCTAGAAGTTACATATAAACAAACTGTGTCAACTTCAGTTTCACATTTAAAAATGGTTGATAGAAACATAGCCCTGTAGAGAAAACAAAAAAGGTTTCTCTGCTGTTATTTTCTATGTGTTCAAAATAATGCCAATAATCCAGCTACATGGACAAATACGCATGAACCAGACAATCTCAGCTGGTACATGTCTTGTAATGATTTATCTTATAATTTCCTCCCTCTCACACTAGCACACACACTCACACATATCCATACGTAAATACTCTTCTTCGGCTGTTAATCTCAGAAATATTTGGATTCTGCTTCACAAATACAGAAAACAGGCTGCAAAGCTACAGTTAGTAGCTCTATTCACTATCATACTGTATCTCTTCTAGACAAAAGGAGAGTTAAAATACCTTTGTTATATTGCCAAAGAGCTAATTAAAGAAAGTTTAAAAAAAAAATCAAGAAATAAAGTTTAACTTGAAAAAAACACTCAAGGCCAAACAAGCTGAGACCCAGCAGTCCATAATCTCTCTAGTTTTACACATAATTCAGCCTTATATAAATGCTAAGGGTAATATTGGCTCTGAGAACGTAGATGTTTATCCCCAGGCCATCAGCAATAAAGCTGGCTTCATGTGTCATGATAAGTAAATGCAGATACATATTAAAGGTATTATTGGTTTACTACCTTATTTCCTTCATGTTGTAGGCGAAAGCTTCCATCTGTTGTTGTAAAATATTAAGCTGCCTTGTTTAATCTCCTTGTTGTTTAATTTTCCCTTTTTTTTCTTTTTGTTTCTCAAAGACCAGTTTTCATGTTTAATCACTTACTGTAATGCTATTTTTTCGGGATTGCCTGCATTGTTTTGTTGCAGTCTCTTCATTTATGTATGTCTGAACCCAGCTGAAATATGACAGGAAAACAATGAGGCATAAATAAAACAAACCACAATATTTTCTCTGAATACTGCATAGGTGTTCTGTAGTTGAAGAAGGCTAAGACACTGGCTCCAGGGAGACATCAGAAATATACATACTAGTATTTCATAAGAAATAAAGACTTCTCCTAATGTATCACTTTATCTTGTTCATGCAAATGGTTTATGTTTGAATTCACCAGTTGAAAATGAAAACAAAGCATTTTCTTTTCTTTTAATTTGGCTGCTGTTTTATATGATAGATAGCAAACAAGTCATTGTCTTTTCTTTTGTTGTGTTTTTAATCCTGAGCATTGTTATAAAATAAAAATTGTTTAAATTCTTGCTGTAAAAAAAGGGGTGAATCATTTGCAATTTAACATCTGGGTACATTATATAAAAATATTTTTTTACTGATTTATCACCTTGATTGAGAGGATGACAACACTACTACTGTCAGTTGCATCTCAAGTTTAAAACTTCTGATTTAAAATGACAGGTAGACTTGAACGATTTTCCAATCCAGATTTGATTAAGAAGTCTTAATGACATGAGTCTTTTAGCAAATTATGGGACACATTGAAAACTGTCTTTTTTCCTATTGTGATAGAACTGTCTGGTAGCTCAAGTACTTTTCTCACAATGGTTCCAGAAGATAACAGACTTATGACACTGGCAAGAATACAATCATATTGGTGTTTTTAAATTATGATATTGAACTGTTTTGGTAGCTCTAATTAGTGCTGGTGGCAAATTGCATTGTGATATTTTGGAGTTTTTCTCTGTTATTTCATTTTTACAGCCATTCGTGATTTTTTGTTACTCCTTTCCTTGATTTAAATTTAAGCTTATTTTTAATGGAAAAAATAAAAATAAAAAATGCAAATACTTTTAAAAGTTCTATAACTTTAATTAAGAGGAATCATAAAATAGGAGGACAAGTACATAAACCCAATATTGCCTTCATTAAGGAGATTCATAAAACAGGGAAAGAAACACAGAGTTAAACTCTGTTTTCCTTTAATTGGCAGTGTAAACATAGAGAATTTTCACTAAAATAAGACACTTACTCAGAATTTGTTAGAGCTGACCAAGATTGGTATAAAAATCATGGCACTTATCATACTTTGTTTTAAGTTGCAATAAGAAGACAATGCCTTTTTTGAAAGAATACAAATAATATAGATTGCATTTTTCATAGAATCATAGAATGATTTGAGTTGGAGGTTCTTAAAGATCATCCAATTCCAACACCTCTGCCATGGGCAGGGACATCTCCCACTAGACTAGGCTGCTCAGTTCTCCATCTGAGACAGCCTGGAACACTCCCAAGGAGGAGGCATCCACAGCTTCCCTGGGCAACCTGTTCCACTGTCTCACCACTCTCATCATGAAGGATTTATTTCTAATATCTAATCTAAATCTTGCCCTTCCAATTTAAAGCCACCCCCTCCTCGTCCTATCACAACATGTCCTTGTAAAAACACCTTCCTCAGCTTTCTTGTAACCCCCTTCAGGTACTGGAAGGCCCCTAGAAGGTCTCCCTGAAGCTTTCTCTTCTGCGGGCTGAACAGCCTCAGCTCCCTCAGCCTGTCTTTATAACATATTCTGATTTAGTATAAGATAATAAGTAAGGAAAGACACAATTGGAACTAGGTCCCTTCAAGGATTATTCTTTAGTAGTTTAAGTAGTAGGGACATTTGTTTAAGCAGACAGACTGTCATCGTTTTAGTTGTCATAAAGAAAATTGCATATTAGAACTTACAAATCTCAGATGTTGAATCAGAAGAATGTTACTTTAGTGTTTGCAATATGTTGAAAAAACCCTCAGCAGAACACATATCACTAAATTGTGAATTTTTTTAAATGCGCGCAGCAGAACTTCATGATTTCTTGCTGTACTATGAGATTATAGACAACAAGCTCTAGGGAACATGAAGTCAAAAGACTTTTGGAGAGCAAAAGGTGAGGGACCTGCCCACGCAAAATCTCTGAGCTTCAGTTTGACTTATCGTTCTGTGCTAGGCAGTCACATCAGAGCATCTTAATTGTCACCTCAGGCCTCAGAATCTATCCATTTATAAAATTAAGTCTTTTAAGAAACCAGTTTGACTACCAAAGCAGTAACACTTCAACATGAACACAGTTGACATTTGCTAGAGACCAGAGGACACCAGAAGACAGAGCCTGAGACTGGACTCACAGTTATAATGCCAGTGTGGTAGCTCGCTCTACTGCCATAAACTAATCCCTCCAGCAAAGGTGTTTTCCTGAAATTTGATAAATATTCAAAGAATAGGTATGGGTGAGTTGCCCAGGAAATCTATTTGAATCCCATATCCATACAGACATTTTGGAAGGTGTAATCAAAAGGAAATTGTCCTACTGCAGGGGGTAGTGAATATCAAAATGAAAGCAGTAATAATAAAGAACCTCAGAAATATAAATATGCTGCTAGCCCTCTCTGATGGTAAGTTTAGAGCTTTGTAAGCACATTAAGGTCAGTCCTTTACTTTACCTGAAACTGATTTGGACAAGTTTACTTCAGAGCAGAAATAGAAAGTCTTGTGTTAAGGATATTTTTGTCTTATTCATGTTAGTTTCCCCGAGGCTATAATAATCACAACCTTTTTTTTTGTTTGCTTGTCTTCTTAGGAGTGAATACAACCCCCTAGAAGGCAGGATGATGAGGAAATGTGTATGAAAACAGTAATTTGACAGCCTTATACTTTGTAAGGTGTTTTAATTAACTTCATAGAATGGGATTCATCTCACATACCTTCAGATATCTAAAAAAAGTAATTATCTATGTCTGTGCTAGTCATCTCATTTCCCTTTCTCAGAAGAGAAATACATGCTTGTATTCCCTTCAAAATCAAGTTTCTAAAAATCACCCTTGGAGATGTCATTGACTATATATAAGTGACTATATATAAGTGCCTTCTGACTACCAGCTTTTACAACATAATGATGACCAAAATTAAGTTAAATTAAATTAAATATAAATTAATGGCATCCTTTCTTCCTATGCAAGGAAAATTCTTCCAAACTAAGGCAATCCTGAAATATTAACATGGTAACACTCTATTTGACTGTTTTTTCTTCTGTTAAAAAGTACTATTTTGTAATTATGCGTACTGTACAACAGATTAGTGTATTACCAGTTTGCAGAGAATGATGCTATGAATTCTTTGGTGGATTCTTTAAATACACAGATGTTCACAACAAGAATTTTTCAAAATACTCACAAAAGTAGAAAAGTATGGGTTTTCAGTTGTGATACCAGTGCTTCTGGAAAATTGTGCATTATTAACTGCACAGTAAGATCCAGAGAATTATATTAAAATTATGTGTCATTATGATGGCATAAAGGACACAAGACCTTGTCTCTGACAAATCACGGTTGTATTGATATCAATAGGACTATTGCCTTTGACTTTTACAAGACTAGATTTTTAAAACTTGTTTTATCAGACTGTAAGATCTGAGCAGGATGTTTTGAATTAAACTTAACATCAATCCACACCTTAGATGGAAAATCTAGGATTACCTTGGCTGCATAAGCTGCAGTAGGAGGGACTTTTCTGTCCTAGTAAGACTAATAAATATTCCATTTTATGGTCTTTTTTTTCAGTGAAATTAATGAGATTAAGCATACAAGATATTGCACAACTGAGCCTTAATGTGGTCTGTGTATGCACCAGATGGAAAAGTCTGGTGAGGATTTCTAACAGACTCATAAGTTGCTTAGGACAACTCTCTTTCTGACAAGGTTTTAGAAGTCGCAATTTGATCAGATAGAATTGGACAGGCCTCTCATTTGATTCAGAATATGTTTCTTTTGAATAGAGCTGATCAGACACAGTATAAATGAAGAAGGTGCCAAATCTGAGTCCCATTGATGTCATCATTAACTCTACTCCCACTGAGCGAATGGAACCAGGATTTGTCCCAAAGCCAAAAATCAGCAATTATGAGAAAACAAACAAAATAGTAGGAGAAGATTTTGTCCAAAGCAGACTTCCTACACACAAAGACAGAGTTTTGACAAAGGAACTGACAAAATAAGTGCTAGTATGTAGCTGAAATCCTTTAACAAAGGGGTTTTGTTTTCATAATTGATTACAGCTTAATGTTTAGTCTGGCTTTAGGTATCTAATGATCACTTCAGTTGGGAAGATTATTACGGTATCGCAGTATCACAGTATCATAAGGTTGGAAAAGACCTCCAAGATCATCGAGTCCAACCTATGACCCAACACCTACACCTACTCCTATTTGTCAACTACACCATGGCACTAAGTGCCTCATCCAATTTCTCTTTAAACACCTCCAGGGATGGTGACTCCACCACCTCCCTGAGCAGCGCATTCCAATGGCCAATCACCCTCTCAGTAAAGAGTTTCTTCCTAATGTCGAGCCTAAACCTCCCCTGGCGAAGCTTGAGACTGTCCTCTTGTTCTGTCACCGGTCACCTGAGAGAAGAGACAAACCCCTGCCTGACTACAACCTCCTTTTAGGCAGTTGTAGAGAGCTATAAGGTCTCCCCTGAGAGAGTCAAAAACAATTGTTGGAAATTTACATACATAATATAAGAGACTTAAAACTGTGCACTGACTTTTCCCATGCAGATATAACAATTACTGAAGATCTCATCAATAATAATTGTGCCTGGGTTTAACTTCAGAACAAGCTGTTTTGAACAGGTGGGTATATGTAACCTACTTCAGAAAGTTATTAAACTGAGTTATTTTCAAAATAATGAAATCATATGATCATACATGGTTTTTAACTCCTATTTATTAGAGTGAGAGTGTACATAATGATCAGTACCTAAAAGCACAGCTATTAAAATGTACCAGGACTCATGAAGACAAAGCTAACAGATGTATGAAGAAGATTCTAAAACTGGATCTTGAAAACATGAAAAGCAAAGGAGAGATTATGAATTATCAACTAATAATGCTTGCCAACCTGATAATAAAAGTGTTTAATAAATCCAGTAAAGCCATAAGAGAAAGAAGGTAAAAGAAAAAATAAATTTTCTCTCATCGTATCAGTTTTTTCAGTTGTATATTGGCTGCAAGTATTCTGGGAAAGATGATGTCACATTATCCTCTATTTCACACACATACAGAACAGCATGGTTGCCTTTTGCTATGATTCAGGAGAAAAAAATAATTGTTACAGACCTTAACACGGCAATGAAATGAAGATTCAGTTCCATTATTCTGTTTACTGGTATTTTCTGCAGAGACACGTCTGCAAGAGGTGACAGACAGCAGCCTAACCTGTTATCTAGAATGCAGCTTCTATTGTTGGTGGCTTTTTACACGTAGAAGATGCAAAATGAGAGGGCCAAATCATGGGAAGCTGACACCAGCCAAACCAGCAACAGCTGAGAGGAATGTGAGGCTCCCAGCAGGTGGCTGGGAAGGTTTTGGGAACCCTGCCACCTTCAGACTGTGCATGCGGACGGACCAGCTAGGTCTCAAAAGAGGTGCAGAGAAGAGCTCGGTGGTACTGGCTGCCTCTATGGTCATCTCAAACTATGGGAAGCTGCATAAAATCAACCCAAAGGGAGCATCAGAAACAGGGTTCACAAAAAAAGACATACAAATAGGAAGCAGCATCAGTTTGATGTTGCGTCAGAAGTTTGTGCAGCAATCTGTTGGAAGGACGTACGGGAAGGATGGTGCACTCTGTTAGCGGTCAGGCTGCTGCCTGTTCTGCTCACCTGCATGTTTAGGATGCAACCATGGAGATCACCCAGGGTAGCTGTTGGTTGCGCGAGCTTACCCAGCAGCTTGAGGTCTCCAGAAAATTGGAAGAGCTTATTAGGCAGTGCTTTGCGGTTGTTGGAAGCACGGTGACAGGAATTGCCTACCTAGCCAGGCTAGCCTGGTATGGGCACCCACCCAGAAGCTGCTGTACAAGAGGAGGGCTGCAAAAATTTCACCTCTGCCTACTGCATGGAGGAGAATGGAGGCTTAATCTGCACAAGTTTTGTTCTGGTGGAGTCACTCAGACAGAGGCTGGAGGAGACGCAGAAGGAAGTTTTAAGCATAGTGAACAAGAGCATTATTCAAGACTTTCCAAGAAGAGGCCACATGGCAGTGACCTTCAAGGACTACCAGGCAAAGAGCTTCAATACCAAGCAGACAGCGCCTTGGAGAAGATGATATGGTCTCTAGTGACTCATGGGAACAAAATAACACTTTACTCCCCTTCCTTATATGTACCAACCAGCATCAAATACGAAGCTTTGGCAGTGAACAAAACCAATGAACAAGATTCACTGGGAGAAGCCCCACTGATGGCACATACTTAAAGCTGCAAAAGAAGTCCTAGTAGTGGATAACTCTCTACTGAGAGGCATTGAGGCACGCATCTGCCAGGCTTGAAACAGTCAAGGGAAAGCTTCTTAACAGGAGCCAAGATCCATGATGCCATAGAGAGACTGACACAACTGGTTATAACCACAGATTTTTAACCTGTAATTCTTTTCCACACTAGAATCAATGACACAGATGACACCAAGCTGGGAGGAAGTATTGATCTGCTAGAAGGTAGGAGGGCCCTACAGAGGGACCTTGACAGGCTGGAGAGATGGGCTAAGTCCAACAGCATGAGGTTTAACAAGTCCAAATGCTGGGTCCTACACTTTGGACACAACAACTGCATGCAGAGCTACAGGCTGGGGACAGAGTGGCTGGAGAGTAGTCAGGCGGAAAGGGACTTGGGAGTGCTAGTGAACAGGAAACTCAACATGAGCCAGCAGTGCGCTCAAGTGGCCAAGAAGGCCAATGGTATCTTGGCCTGCATCAGAAACAGTGTGGCCAGTAGGACTAGAGAGGTCATCATCCCCTTATACTCGGCACTGGTCAGGCCGCACCTCGAGTGCTGTGTCCAGTTCTGGGCCCCTCAGTTTAAGAAAGATGTTGAGATGCTGGAGTGTGTCCAGAGAAGAGCAACAAGGATGGTGAAGGGGCTGGAGCACAAGCCCTATGAGGAGCGACTGAGGGAGCTGGGGTTGCTTAGCCTGGAGAAGAGGAGGCTCAGGGGAGACCTTATTGCTCTCTACAACTACCTAAAAGGAGGTTGTAGTCAGGCAGGGGTTGGACTCTTCTCTCAGGTGACCGGTGACAGAACAAGAGGACACGGTCTCAAGCTTCGCCAGGGGAGGTTTAGGATTGACATTAGGAAGAAGTTCTTTACTGAGAGGGTGATTGGCCATTGGAATGCGCTGCTCGGGGAGGTGGTGGAGTCACCATCCCTGGAGGTGTTCAAAGAAAATTTGGATGAGGCACTTAGTGACATGGTGTAGTTGACAAGTTAGGAGTAGGAGTAGGTGTAGGTGTAGGTGTTGGGTCATAGGTTGTACTCGATGATCTCAAAGGTCTTTTCCAACCTTATGATACTGTGATACTGTGATACATGGTAAAACAAAACCTGGGCAACAACAAGAAGGACTTCAGAGGCTCAGAGGTACAAGTAAAAGGAATAAGCACCCAAGTGGTCTCCTCTGTGTTGCCAGTCTGAAATAGGGGTACAGGCAGAAGTCAATAAATCATGCAGATCAATACCTGACTTCGCAGTTGATGTCATCACCAGGGCTTTAGTTTCTACAATCACAAGATGTTCTTTGAAGAATATAGGCTACTGGGGAGACAGGATTAACTTATTTAGAAAAGAGAGGATAATCTTTGCTAGCAGATTGACTGACTTAGTAAATCATGCTTTAATACATCAAACTTGCAGGGTAGTGTCCAAAGCTGTGACACCTGCATATTAATAAGAAAACAGAGGACCAGCACACCTACCAGACTACTGAAGAATCCTCACCAACCCTCTCTGAGAACCCTAATTCCAGCTACCTTAAGTGCATGTATGTCAGCACATGCATTCTGGGGTAACAAACAGGAGAAACTGGAGCTCCATGCCCAGTTTGAGAATTATTATGTTATACAATAACAGAAACTCGATGGGAAATCTCGCATGACTGGAAGACGAAAATGAATGCCTACAAACTCTTTCAGAAAGACAGGAAGGAAAAAAGAGGAGATGTAGTTGTACTTTAAGTAAAAGAGGAATTTGAGTGTATGGAGGTGAACTATGGAGACCTTTGAAGTTTTATCAAATATTTTTAGAAGAAGATTAGAGGGATCATCACCAAGGAGGATCTTATCTTATGTATCTCTTATCAACTCTCAATAAGGATAAGGAAGTTACCAAAATCTTTTTATGGCTATTCCAGGAAGGTTCAGGTCAACAGAACCTGGTTGCCTTCAACTGCCCAGACATTTTTGGGGAAAATAAAACAGCAGTGAGTTGTCCATTAGATTCCTGGAATGTTTCCTGCTACAGATATAGTGCTAGATGCTAGAGCAGGAAATTAGCTATCATGTTGTATCCAGAAGGCAATGATCAACACCTTTTACTAAGGCTGACAGGCTATCACAGGTCAGGTGCCTCAGGGATCAATACTGAGCCCCATGCCATTAAACATCTTTATAAATTCTCTGGATGATGGGATTGAAAGCACACTTACCAAGTTTACTGATATCAAACTGAGTGATGAGACGAGCACAATCAGAAGAGAAAGCTATCTTATAGAAAGACCTGGGCAGGTTTGGAAGAGTGGCGTAGCACAAACAGTATGAAGTTTAACAAAGACAAATGCAAAGTTATGCACCTGGGAGAGAATAACCGAAGAGTCTAGTAAAGGCTGTGTAACCATTACTCAGCAATAGTGAAAACTTCACTGTGTTATCAACATTATTTTCAGGACAAATCCAAAACTTAGCACTATACAAGCTAATATGAGGAAAATTAATGCTATCCCAGACAAAACCAGTGTAACAGTGAATGACAGTATTGTTTGTGATATAAAAAGCCATGAGTTCCTAATATTCAACTAAGTTTTGCTTGCTAAAAATAAACCAGAGCAGTCTTAAAGATGTCGTAACTCATAAAGCAGACAAAATCGAGTAGAAGAAAAGAATTGTTTATTCTACTAAGAAGGTGCTAAATAAATACGAGCTCCACTGAACAGAAAACCTGGACTGCTGTGCTTTTTATTCACAAAATAAATTTAACTCATCTAACTGCACAAGTCCAAGTTAATAAGTAAATACCAAGATTGAACATGTAAATAAATCCTATATTTAAAATTGAGAAAATAAATAGGGTGCAGGAAGCCAAGAAATTCATTGTTTTGCTATACTTGAAGAACAACAAATCTACATTCACCTGTCTGAGCATGAGATAAATCTCATTTGGCTTGTTTGGACTTGCATGGCAAAGTTTACCTTGGTGGTTGTGGGATGTCTGCCTATAGCAGTATTGTTTCCTAATATTTGATTTATTACTCTTTCAAGTGAGTTTGACTTTGAAGATGCTATCATGGAAAACATAAAGTGTACAATATTCAGAAACAGAAAGATTATATGGTATGCCTCCATGTTTTTACCAAGGTTAAAGAGCTAACATCTACAAAAAGATTATAAACTGTGTTCATAACCGTTGCAATTTCTTCACTTCTTTTCTTTCATTGTCTTTGTACATTGGACAGTTTTGGCCTAAGAGTTTCAGGTATATTTTAGAATTATAGTTTTCTGAAGACACTTCATACTTTAGAAAGCAACTGGCACTTCAACAGCAGTCGGCAAAGGAAAAAAATGCTGAAAGAGCAGATTCTTTCTCATTTCAAGAAGTAGCCACCTGAGGTCAAGACTAAGGAACATTGGCAAGGATTCTGCAGATGTACTGCTTGTTCTGTACCTGTTCTGCAGATTTAAAAGACTAGTGTTTCCAGAATTGTCACTGTGGTATAATGCATAACCAATAAATTCATATTTTCCTGTAAGCTTCAGACTTTCATATATATGAAATATAGTCAAGGATGTTGTGGTAAAAATATTTTATCAGCATGCCGCTATTAACTGACAGTGAAGCCATAGAAGAATTACAGTCTTCTGGGTAATCTTTGCTAATATAACAATACTTAGATGATCATGTCCTCTCCACATACCCACGGAAAATAATTCTGAAAAATATCCAAGGGAATTAAGGAGGTTACTTGCAAGTACCAATTCTTACTTACTCTCCTCTGTAAAACTCTACATTCATTTATCACAAGACAAAGTATATGAGGTTTAAGGGAGCCATTATATTTAAAAGATTTTTCTGGAACAAAATTCCAATACTATTGTCAAAGGAAAAAACACTGAATATTATCTGGAAATGTCCATATCACATTGGCGTAAAGCTCTTTTTTAAAGCGTTAATGGAAAATATAAAAATTTAAATTTATCATTCATCTCCAGTTTAGCCTGTAACTGTGTAGATGTAATAAAATGATGTATCCAGTATTTAAAGAAATGAAAAAAGAAAGTATTTTGGGGAGAGTGTTTAAAATACCATAAATACTGTCAGTTTTTGAAAACTATTGAGATGTTGGAATATCATAGCTAACCCTAAGAAAAACAGTAGAGACACAAGGCAAAATGGTTGCACAGTGTACTTAAGAACTGTGGAAATGTTCAGTAAGCATTTTGAATTGTGTGGTCCAACAGTATTATGTTCCTGTGTTACCTTGGTGCGATATACGCATCTTATGCATATTATGCAGAGGGGGATCAGCTGTAGCTCTTAAGAGCTGAGGGCCCCTTTGAGACAGAGAAGAGGGAAGTATGGCCCTAAAGCAAAGTAGCTAGAGGCATTATACCTTTGAAAGCAATTATTTTAACATTCAGCAGAATTATTGCCGTGCAGTTTCAGATCAACATATTACCATAAAATGCCAGATCAGGGAAAATCTCTTATAGACAAGTCTCTCTATCACCTTCCTGCACTTTTGCTACTACAGAATGACTAATGTAAAGCAAAGACAAAAAGTAAATTGAGATAAAATGAAAACAAATCTATGGTTAACATTTGAGAAGGAACCATTTTATGTGTATTGCACATAAAATACTCCCACTTGCAATAAGTTTTGACTTTCAGGCTTCAGTACAATTAATTTAGAGCTTACATTAAGATCTACTGTCATTTGTAATGTTAACATAACTAAGAGAATCCTGCTTGTCATTCTCTTTGCCCTTGGCAAACATTTAAACAAACACACAAAATCATTTTCATAGCAGTCTCAACAAATCTAACAGAGAAGTCACTATTCCTCTTGCCACCCCCCACCCAAAAGCCAAGCAAATAAACAACTCATTTTTTATCTGTTTATTTTTTTACCTCAATTTTCACATCCTTTAAAAATTTTATTTACTTTAATCATCCCACTCTTATTTACTATTGTATAATGTATGCCCTACTCCACATGCAATGCAATACAATACAATACATCAAACAGATTTCTAACATCTGTAAAGTGGGCAAAAGTACGTTGTCTGTAAATATTTATTCAAATGGATGTGATGATCATGCTGCTGATGATGATAATGATGAAAATATTAGGTCATATAGTCTCAGGACTTCCCACAATTTTCTGGTGGAGATTCTAAAAGTTTATTGCATTCAAGCTATCAGGTTGCACCTACAGTTCCACTGTAGTATTGCCTGATGTAAATGTACAAAGTGGCACTCTTAAAAGTATCTTGATATGGGTAAAAATAGAAAACCTCATTTTATGGCTGTGTTATGTAGTCCTCACAGCATTAAAAAAAAAAAAAAAAAGGCTCAAAATCCAGACCAGTACTTAACAATACTTGGAATATTTGGACAGTATTAAATATCTAACTGTAAATGAGCCACTGTTAATATTTGATGACACTAGCTGTAACAATAATGCTGTCCTTTTGACTTACACAACACTGATATCACTATTGTAATGACAACTAGAAAATAATTAAATCAAGCATTTCTGCATCAGAGTTCACATTGAGTTCAGTAGCAGATGCTACATCCCCCTAAAGATATGAGGCGGAAACTAACACTCTCTTGGGAATCCCAGATACTTTGACTGGATATGAAAAAGCTTCAAACACTTTAGGTTTGTATTCATTGATGAATGGCCTCTAGCCATGCTATTTATGAAGCTTGTAGTTAGATTACTGAAAGATTACAGTTTTACCTGCATTGCATTTAACCTAAGTAGGTCTCAGATGTTCTGGTTTTGAATTTGTTTTCACTGTTTTCAAGAGAAGTGGGCAAGGCTGGTTTTATTAGATATTTTATTTAGGTGTATGAGATACTGTGGAACAATCATAAAATTTTTCCTCTGGGCTTTACACAAGTAGTGCAAAAATACAACATGTCTTTTCATATGAAAGAAGTGTTGCATACAATTTCCTATATGGATGTCAGTATTACGATGGTCAAAGGATTGGAAAGAATTGCAATGAGATGTAGAAAACACCAAAATATGCAAACATAAGCTTTTGAAATCTGAAGTCTATTTCTATGTTTATTTTGACTGCTAAGTGAAGCCTGCCATTCATCTTCTCCTTTCAGTTGATCTTCTTTTTACTGTTCATCTTTGAGCCTAGTAACTTTTTAAACTCATTTTTAATAAGCATTTACGGTCAAACAGATTTGGCTTGTAATCTATGAGTTTCAGACTCCCTCAGGGTTTAATGCAGTTCTACCCATCTTCCCGCGTGTGCTATATAAAGACAAAGCAGCAAATAAAACTTTGTGCTGACAAATTTCTTTTTTTCCTTTAATTTTGTGTATGAGTCACTTTACTTACATAGATGACAAATACCACCTTTAATTTGACTTGCACTCATTAAAACAACTTAATTTGCACTCATTAGTTAAAACAACATATTGTTTATTTAGGAGTGCATGAGATCTTCTAAATGTTCCAATGCAAACCATTCATTTAATCTAGGGTGAAATGCTGTCATATCTTGCCTAAAGAGTCAAAAATCTAAAGCATTTTGGTTTAGTACCTATTAGATACCTCGAGCAAATGCAAATAAAATTAGTTCTTCTTTTCATAATCATAATGCAACAGGAGAAAGAATGATATAGACTTCAGATGAAAATCTGATCCATGATAATTAATAGCAAAAAAGCTCTTCTTTCCTGCTTTCATGACTCTTTTTCCCTTCTCTGCCACCATAAGAGTTAAAATGGCTATAACTTAATCTTTATTTGTTGCACAAGTGATGAGTTTTCCACTTGTTCTTAGCTAATTTCTTTTTCATGGATACATACATAGAACTTAAAGGTAAAGGGATCACAATAATTTCTTGTTTAACTTGTTGTATACCATAAATCAACATTTTTCCTAAGCTATTAATTCTCATAATTCATATTTAACTAAAAGCTTATCTTCTAAATGGCTATGCAGTTTCAATAAGATGACGCAGCAAAAATATCTGCTCATTTTTTTTGATAGTTTATTAAAATGCTTCTGTTAAAAAACACAGTATCTACTTTGGATGTCTGGCTTCATTGTCCTGTGTTTCTTTCATGACTCTGTCCTAAACTGATGATGTCATGTTTTAACATGGTAACACAAAAAAGCACAAAGAGGTGAAGGAGCATTTTTATAGCTGCTCCTTTTTCTCTCCATGAAGGTATATAAACACTGTAATTAAACCAACTCTCAATTTTTTTTTTGATAAAATAAACAGATTAAACTCTTTCAAAGTATATATTTTTTGTGCTCCCCAGGAATAATTTTTGTAGACTTTCAAAGCTTTGAATGGCTCTTTCAAGCAGAACCTCAGCAAATCTTTAGTTATTATGTTTAAGATTATACAGGAAAAAAAACCTGAAGGAGACACATTGTCTTACTCCTGCTCACAGAAGTAGTACTTCTAAAGTTTATATACCCAAAGAACATATTGATCTTTGTGAACATGATGATCTTAAAGGTCTTTTCCAACCTAAGAGTCTGCTATTCTGTGATTCTTAGTCCTTTTCAAAGTAACAAATTTCCCTGTTCAGTGGGAATACATTCCTATTCCCTAAATAAATTCATTAACCATATCAAGATCATTATTGAAAGTGAAATGTCCTCAGATACATACACACATTTAGTAGGCCCAACTTAACAAATTCTTGAAATACTTCTCTATAACTGCCTTATGCTCAACATGATTTTCCTCTACCACTCACTACCACTATCTATGGGTGGTTCACCTTGGCTGGATGACAGGTGCTCAACAAGCCTCTCTATTATTCCTCTCCTCAAATGGACAGGGGAGAGAAAATATAGCAAAAGACTTGTGGGATGAGATAAGGACACAGGGATCGCTCAACAATTTTACTGTCACAGGAAAACCAGAGTCAACTGAGAGAAATTTAATTATTTTATTACCAATCAAATCAGAGTAGCATAAAGAGAAATAAAATCAAATCTTAAAACACCTTCCTCACACTCCTCTTTTCTTCCCAGGCTCAACTTCACTCCTAATTTCTGTACTTGCTACCCTACCAAGTGGCCCAGGGTGACAAGGAATAGTGGTTGTGGTCATCATACATTGTCTCTACCACTCTTTCCTTTTCACGAGGAGGACATTTCACATTCTTCCCTGCTCCAGCATGGTGTCCCTCCCATGGAGACAGTCTTCCACAAACTTCTTTAACATAAGTCCTTCTCATAGGCTGCAGTTCTTCATGAACTGCTCCAGCCTGGGTCCTTCCTACAGCATTCAGTCTTTCAGGAATAGACTGCTCCAGCACGGATTCCCCATGAGGTCACAAGTCCTGACAGCAAACCTGCTCCAATGTGGGTACCTCAGTCCATGGGTCCACAGATCCTGCACTGCAGGCTTCACAGGGGAACACAGCCTCCTTCAAATGTATCCACTTTCTCTGGCATGAAGTTCTCCACAGGATGCACATGGATATCTGCTCTGCAATTAACCTCCGTGGGCTGCAAAGGGACAGCCTGCCTCACCATGGTCTTCATCACAGGCAACAGGAGAATCTCTGCTCCTATGCTTGGAGTAGATTTTCCTCCTCTTCTGTGTATGCAGATTTGTTTCGCATATTCTCTATCTTCTCTCTGGCTGCTGCTGAACAGCAGTTTTCCTTTTTCTTAGATATGTTATCCCAGAGGTGTTACTGCTGTAACTGGCTGGCTCGGTTTGGCCAGTGGCAAGTCCATTTGGGAGCCAGCTGGCTTTGAGTCTATCGCACATGGGCAAAGATTCTGGCATCTTCTCACAGAAGCCACCCTTGTAGCTCCCCCACTGCCAGAACATTGCAATGCAAACCCAATACAGTGTCATTCACACCTTTTAAATTTAATTATATATTTATTTCAAATTAAAAGAAAGAAAACTCCATGAGCTTCAAAACCTTGTGACATCCAGTTTTAATGATGATTTCCCACTGGCAACCCCTTTTAGCTGTGTTCTGTTCAGCTTGAATTTTGCATACAGTCTAGTGGTCTCTTATGGTTCAGAGATCTGTGCCTTTTCGAAAGTTGCAGTTGATTTCCTTTTTCTGAAGGGGTTTTAGGAACAAAAAGCACTCTTGTCAACACATTCCTAACCGATAACATTTTGAATAAAGAAAACTAGTAGTCAAATCACATACCCCTCTACCTTTAGCCAGGGTCTTTGTCTCTTTCCACAGGAGTGATCAGATTTGTTCATGTTGTATTTCACCTTCTTCCACATTTATCTAAAATTGAAACTCATATCTGTTGTTCTGGGGTGCTGAAAGGGATATCTAATCTTAACCAGGGTCTCTGGGCTCAATTTAAGAGTACTGGATCAGATATAAGACCCCGGGGGGGAGGATGAATTAAATGATCAGATAATCCTGTCTGATCTCAAACTCTATGATATTTTCACGCACCCATTTTTCACTAGGATGTGGGGAAAAAGAAGACAATTCATCTTTCTGGTTGAAAAAGGAAGCATGACAATACCCCTTTGGGGTTTTTTTGTAGTCATCTAAATTTTCAATTTGTTTCCAAATTTTGCTGTGCTCTCATGTCTGTGCTGTTCCTGCTTGGTTTTTGGCAGCCAGTTTGAGGCTGCACTTCTTGAGTGTATAAAACTAATATTGTTATGTGGCTCTTTTGACAAGCGAAGCACTCATGCAAAGCAAGATGAATGGGATGTCGGTTCTCCCTATCATGAGATCTCCATTTAGTGACCCAGATGAGAACTGAGAGAACTTGTCACAGAGACGAAACAGACCAGATATGGCTTTAAATGGGTTTCTAAACCTCATACAGTTTTGAAGCTACTGCTAGGACATTGAATTTATCATAAAAGACTTGTCAGTTCAGAGTTCATTAAGGTAAAAGATGAGAGCATTTTATCTGGACACTCTTGAGTCCTCCTATGGTAGGAGCATGGACTAGTTACAGCCTTTGAAAGGAAAAAAAAGTGCTTTTGCAGTGTTTTTTTCCGGCTCTACTTTGGACTGAGTCTCTGTGGAATATTTCCTAGCATATAAGTATTTCTTTCCCTTGTTTGTCCTTTTCGGCTTCTTTGTTAAACTAGAAGGTGTGTTTGCGATGTCAATTCAAAGTCCCTTGAGACCTGGCTGAGACTTGAGGTGAGGTGTTAAACTTCACAAGGCTGAATTGGAACACTTAAGGTGAGAGACAGCGTTTTAATCACTTGCACTGTGGCTGCCACACTAGAAACTTTGTGACCTCGGCTGAGTTTTGTTTTACTCAAAGTCCAAAATCAATAGAAGTATTCATGACTGGAGAAATGACTTGTGTTTAACTTTGGCCTCAAAGTTGGGAAGCATCAAAAAGTATATTTCTCAGATGTGCAGTTTACAAACTGTGATTCTGAGTTTTACTATTTTGAATTTCATGTTTTGTAAATAATTCAGAACTGCAGCACCATACTTGACAGAACATTTAATCCTCCTGCTTCACAGTCATATTTTCTTCACGCCACAAAGATATGATCTTGTACAGAGTTTACTGATGCATTTTTGGCAGATAGTAAGAAATTTCATAATCATCATTAAAATATTATAAAAATAAATAAAAATATAAAAATATTAT
The DNA here is from genome assembly GCA_033558235.1 of Neomorphus geoffroyi. Taxonomy (NCBI): domain Eukaryota; kingdom Metazoa; phylum Chordata; class Aves; order Cuculiformes; family Neomorphidae; genus Neomorphus; species Neomorphus geoffroyi. The sequence continues at coordinate 2,103,331 of JAUMJM010000005.1, forward strand.
TATAAAATATTATTATATGTTAATAATAATGCTACTAGTAATATAAAATATCCCCAGATTTCAGTGGATCTCCTGTAGTATTTCAGAAATTTTATTTTCCAAACTTATTGTAATGCTAAAGTGATTTATATAAATTGATAAAAAATGTAAAAATAAATACAACTTGTAAAATTATGTAGATGCTAATAGTCTCATATTTATTAGGCAATATCTCGTTTTTCTAAATAGAGTCCTGGTTAGCAGAGTCATTGAATTTTTCACAGTATCATGAAAAATAAATATTAATATTAAAGTTATGTGGAAATCTAGCTAGCTATGCTAAAAACATTAACTGACCATATATGCACTGTAATAATTTTTTCCTATAGCATAGGTGTGTCTCAGTGCAGCCCATTGAAAATATTCAATATGTTGTATGAATAAACCCCTTGGATTGTGCTGCACACAATTCTGTTCCAATGACCCCAGGTGTATGTGACAGAAACACATGGATTCTTTCACTCAGAGTCTGTGAGCATGTGTATCAATAGTTCTGAAGCTGAACGAAAAGAGTTATGACTAAAATTAACATCACAGACTACCTAACAATGTTCCGAGTCCTGCAATTTTATCTCTGTTTGTGATTTAAAGGAACTTATGAACAGTAGTATGATCCTCAGGTCCTCCAGGTCTGTTCATGTGTTTCTGTTAACCATTAAAGGAAGCTGTAGATATGTATCAGCAACAAAAAACACCTTCTTCAGCTTTTTACTGGCCTAATAATGTGAATTAAAAAGATATACATCATTCATTATAAAGCAAATCTGTGGAACTCCCTGCTTTAGAAGCCAGACTTAGTGGAAGAAAAGGAATGACGCTACTACAATGTTGAGTGGATCTGGTGTCAGAAAATAATTCCCCACAGAAAATTAATCCGTGTCCAGCAATATTTCCTCAGGTAGCTCTCACTAAGGTGCACCGAAACCAACAGATGATGATCTGAGCTTGATCTAGTATAACAAGATTAAAGGGCAAGTGAAAAGTACTCCACTTATTTACGAACCATCAGCTGTACAAATATAAGACAAGAAACAACTGGCCAAATGGGGATGATCTGGAATTATATCGGATTGCTAACTGAGCATAAGTCAACTGTGTCATGTTGTTATAAAGAAAGCAAATATCAGACTGCTATGTACAAGCAGAGAACCCTCTGCAAAATGCATCCAGTAATCCTTCTGCTTACTCAGCACTGCTCAAGCCTTAGTTGCCCTGGCCAGCAATGTGCCCTGCAAATTAGAGGGAGCACAACTGGAGAGGCAACTGTAGGAACAGAACTGCAGTTCAGATGTATAGAAAATATTTTGTAATTGTAAGGACAGTGAAGCATTAGGATAGATTTCTTAGGGTCTCATAAGCATCCTATATTTGGAAGCATTTAAAATCAAATCAAACTGAGAATGTATCAATCAAGAGTGACATACTGGTAGCTAAGCCTGATTTGGACTGAGGATCAAAAGTTTCTTCTAACAGCATTTTCTATGACTAATCAGTCCCATAATGTCTACGAAGAGACAAGGAAGGAGAGCAACGAAGATGGTGAAGGGGCTGGAGCACAAGCCCTATGAGGAGCGACTGAGGGAGCTGTGGTTGTTTAGCCTGAAGAAGAGGAGGCTCAGGGGAGACCTTATAGCTCTCTACAGCTACCTAAAAGGAGGTTGTAGTCAGGCAGGAGTTGGTCTATTCTCTCAGGTGACCGGTGACAGAACAAGAGGACACGGTCTCAAGCTTCGCCAGGGGAAATTTAGGCTTGACATTAGGAAGAAGTTCTTTACTGAAAGGGTGATTGGGCATTGGAATGCGCTGCCTGGGGAGGTGGTGGAGTCACCGTCCCTGGAGGTGTTTAAGGAGAGATTGGATGAGGCACTTAGTGCCATGGTGTAATTGACAAGTAGGAGTAGGTGTAGGTGTTGGGTCATAGGTTGGACTTGATGATCTCTAAGGTCTTTTCCAATCTAATGATACTGTGATACTGTGATACTTTTCATAGACAGGTGAAAAAATAATGGGTATATAATATGTCATTAGATTTGTAGATAGACACACAAAAAATGGTTCTTTCATATATTTCATTCTGAATGAAAGCAAGCTTTGTTCTTCCTTTGATCTGAAAAGAAGCATGCTTTCAAAAATAAGGTTCATCATGAGGCAATTTGAATTTTTCTTAGGTGAATTAGCTTATTTTAATTTTTTGCCTGCATTTTTTTTATTTTATCTAAATTATTTTATCTCTGAAGACCAGAAATCTACTCATAAGCCTCTGCCATGTCTTCTAGTGAAACCCAAAAAAGTTCACTTTCACAAAGTTTTCAGACTTTTTCATTGATTAGTCACATAAACTATGTACGTACAATGTTGTTGGAAGATTTAGTGTGACTGATGGAAGTGTTTATCTCCTTCATGCAATTTAGCAGTCAATGGAAGCAAGACAAAGATCAAGGTGAGTTTTCTGACCAGCTTTCCCTTATAATTTGTTAGCTAAGTTTTTTTTCTGTAGTAGCTGGAAACTGTAAGCTGAAGGGTTTTTAGTTTTGTTTTCAGAAAGTCCAATGGGAACTGATTATTTAAAAAATTCTATACATTCTGTTTTGTGCGGACATCGTCACTGATTCATTAACCTTTTTTGCTAATGTGAAGTTCCTGTAAGACATTTGATTTTCCAAGTCATGTCCTTCATTCAATATTTGTCAAAATTATGCTGATGATGAGAAAATATGATTAAATATACTTTTTTTCCCAGAATTGGAAAAAATATTGTGAAAGTAAATTTTAAATGATCAATTCTAACATGGAAGTCTATAGAGGGAGAATCTCAAGATATCATTTCCCTACAGTGTGTTTTCAGGCATGCTGGATGGCTTAGAAAGGTGTAAACATTAGTTAGAGAGAATCAAGACTGTAAATCAAAACTGGGTGTCATTCTAAAAGACATATTGTACCTCAAGCAGAAGATATGAACTTGATGCATGAAATATTGGTTCCAATTTTATGACAGGTTACACAGGTGGTTGGAACAGATAATCGTAATGGTTCTTTCCGTTCGTACAGTATATGAATCTAAATTCAGCATGAGTGTACTGAGAGGCAAAGAATAATTAAATGAAAGCAAATAATGCAAAAAAATTAACAACAATAATGAAAAAATTCCATAAAACCAAGAAATGTCTTTTATTTTTTTTTACTATTTTAAGGAAGGTTAAAAAAAATGGTGCTGCTTTTCATTTTTGTCATTCTCAACTGAACTCCTAACCAAGCAAAATAATAATAATAAAAAAGTAAATATCTATGAGTTTGAAAGGTGGCCTTACACTTCCTGCTTTTTTTCCCACCACTGTGGCAATCAGCATGGTGATCAGTTCAATAGAATTTCTGAGATAAAATAAATGCAAACTGGAAACTAGAAATTATGCTTTCTGGCCGAACGATATGGACTCAATAATAAGGAAACAAGTAACAAGTTTTCTTGTGGTATATGAATCAAGAAATAATTTAGTCATGTTTCCACCACTGCATTTGTTCTGCTGGGCTAATGGTCATGGTAAGAATTTGCTGCAGTCATTAAAGTAGCAGATATGAGTAGAAAGCACACGGAGAGCTGAAACGCAAGAGTAAGAAGTGGCCATTAAAGTCACAATTAGAAATATAACCTTACCTTTTAACAACAGAAGTGTTAATGACACAGTAGGCTGCCCTCTCACCACATTACTGTTTAAAGAGTTCATTTAAAATAGTCCTCAGCTGCTATGCTTGGAAATGCCAACTTTTAACAACATGAGAACATAACATATAGAACTGGAAAAGCATTTAATGGTTATCTCTGTTTTACTGGATCTGGAAGTGCTTTTAAGCTAATGGTTGGAGGTACACCACAGCTTTTTCCATCCCTTTCAGAAATGCCCCTCCTGTCCTAGTTTTCAGATAAAGAAAGCTTGCAGGTCAGACAAGGGGTATAGCTTGCTTTAAAAAGACGTCAGTGTCCTTACTGAGGCACCTCCCGGGAGCCCATGCAACTTTTAGTTCTAACCCCTGCTATTGTAAACAACGTCATCACATAATTTCATCCTAAATTCAGAAAGCAAAACTTGAAAACACGTTCTTACTCACCTGTGTTCTAGTGACTTACAGCTGCAATAGTGAAACATTTAGATAGTAAGAACCTCCTTATAGTTTATGAGCAAAAGTTATTAACTGACAATGTATATCCTTTTAATCTTTAGCTAAAATAGACCTTCTTCCCACTAGCATTTTACTAGGCTTAAGGCTTCTCCAACATAAAAGTTTTTACAAACCCTTGACCATATTAGTAATCAATCTGAACTTACATTTCTTGAACATGACCAGAACTGTGTGTAGTATTTCAGACACCAATACTGAAATGCATTAAAGCATTACCCTGTCTTCTCAAACCTCCTCCCTTACAGCTGCAAAGATTGTACTGATCTTGCAGGGAGATAAACCGAGTCATATTGAATAGTATTTTTCTCCTGTTTTCATTTTCCACTTGCTTGAACACCCTCTACACCTGTTATGCATACTAGAAACATTTTTATGACAATCAGTACATCATTGACTAGTTTTAGCAATTAATAGGAAAACAGTAAGGCAAAATAAAGACATCAAGTTGATTAAAAAATTATTAAATTACCACGGGTGAATAAATTTGACAGGAATGTTTCAGTTTCTTTGAAATTTCTAAGGGAAGATACTTTATATGGTTGAAAATCAAAATAAGATATTTTAATTTCAGTTGTTGTACGTAACATTTCATAGATGCTGATTACAGTTAAATTTTAAAGGCATATTGCAGTGGTCTAATGTGTTCTGAACAAAATCTTTTGCAAGTTTACATCACTGTTTCCAAAACAAAACATTTAATCCTTTTGACTCCTTAACACCACTTGAAACACTGATTTTCAATCTGATGGGAAATTACAATTTTTCAAAATTCTCTTAAGATAATAATTTCTGTTTTTTCCACTCTACTAATATCTAAGTAACGATTTTTTTAGCTTGGTAAATTACCTACCATGAGAGTATCCAAAATAGATACAAATTGTGTGTATCAGGTAATATATATAATTATTTAATACGTTTGAAAAAATATAGCTATTTGTCTTAAATTACAACTCCATGTGTTTTAAAGTGTGGGATTCCATACTCCAAAAATTAAGACAGGGCTTAAATCAGGTGCTACAGTTTCTGTAAGATATTTAATGACTAAGTAATCTACTTTCACCCAACTCATTAACTATTAACCTTTTTTTTGTAATGTGCACCCAAGATCTTCCATTGAGTGATGTATTTTAGGACGGAAATCCAGAAATGGGTCCTGGAATGACTTTTCATCTAATTTTCACAGTAGAACTCACAAGTATATGGTGGAAACAACAATGGAAATATGTCTTGTTACATAAGAATTTTCAAGAATATTTTAGGGGTAATTTTTTGCACAATCACCAAGTTAGAAATCTTCAGTTCCATTGAGTGTAGGAACAGTTTTCCTCAAAACCAGCAGAATTATTGTGATTTAACTATGCAAGAGGTTTCACATAGACAAAGTTGTGAGCTAGTATAAACCGTAATTTTCCTGAATTAGCAAGGGACCTCAAAAGCACAACTTTGAAAGTATGGAAAGGAACCCTTGTGTAAGAAGAGTGCAGTGATGGTAATAGAAATGCTCTTGGGGCACTGCGAGACAAGCTGGTGCTAAACAGAAAGCAGCCATATGAATATGATTCAGTGGCCATACCACATGAGATCTGAACGGAACAGAGAATTCAATTTCTTATTTTATGTGTAATGTTTTCTCCCTTGGGATCTAAGCAGGGCACAAAATTTTGGTCCCTAGAGCTTTGAAAGTTTCACTTTAGTATATCTCGTTCAAGAAGGCTGTCAGATCTGAGACTGGCTTATAGTTTACATGTGTGTTCCAGAAAACAAGGGGTGAAAGACAAAAATGGTTCCTGATAAAAATAGTTTTTCAAAAAATCTCCCTGCAAAGATCAGAGACCTTCATGGATTTTCTGTCATTTTTAACAAGGTTCAGAACAAATGTCAAATAATAAGGAGAAAAAGCCTCATAATGCTGTTTCTGTGAGATTTTGTGGTTTTTGCAGTCATATGCATCAAGTACGACAATTTGTGTCATTGCGTGTTTGCATGAAGACAAGTCATATCCAAAGTAGAGGCTTCATGAAGCAGTGATCAATCACCCAATACATTTGGATTTGTTATTCAGATAAATCTGCATACATGGTATGGGTAAAATAGCATGAGAAATTATTTTCTTGCATTATTTCTATACTCTGTGCTTTTCATGCCTGATAAAATTTGGATTTTTTCCAAACCATTTACCCAAACCTACTTTCTAACTGTGTACTTTTAATACCCCTGAAATTAGTTTTTCTTGTGATCTCATGGAGAAACTGAAACTGCAGTGGAAAAGTGGACAACACTGTCAGCAGACAATTTGGTACTTGCAGATGAAAAACATCACTGTGGGAGAACTCACATGATTAGGCCACTGATTGAAAACAAATTCTACTCTCAAACTAAGCTTACATTAATATTATGTAGTGAGAGAGTAAGCAGGAACGGTCCTAGAACTGTTGACTTCACATCTCATTGAGTGACAAAACTGAATGTTTTCAACAGTAGAATTTATTTTCCCTGGCTTACATGGTTTTCTTAGCCCTTCTCTTTTTTCCTCTCTATGCCAAACCAAACACGAACATTTCTTTTCATGATACTAGAATAATTTACTTTTAACATTGAAATTAATGGACTTGGAGCAGTTACAATCGTCGATAAAACTGAGAAAAAATAAGCTAGAAAGCATCATACACTAAAGGAGGTATTAGACACTATCATTTCTTCACTGATGTTTTCAAGAAATTTCCTTATTCTCCAAATGGAGGACTGCTGTGAGGTGCCCACACAACCGTCTCTTCTCCAGACAGCAGGGGCTCCTGTCCCTTTGTCCTGCCTTCACTTTGAGACATGGTTTGGTAAGCATGGGCTAAAGATTAGACTTGATGATCTCAGAGGTATTTTCCAACCTTAATGATTCTATAATTCTCTCATTCTCTCCTTGCAAAGCAAGTGCTCCAGCCTGCACCATTGGGGCAATCCTCCACCACACCCACTACAGTTTATCAACGTATTTCTTTTTGTACACTCAGAAAAAAAAAAAAAGAAGTTCTCTACACATGACACATTGCCATTGATCAAACACTTTTTTTGTGTGTATAATAATTTCTTTTTGCAAGGTTGATAGGTTTAGTTTAGGAATAAATCTTAGCATATACAAACAGCTGAAGATTTCATAAAATGGTTGCTTACAGAAGTAGGCATTCCTACTTCCACAAAGAAACCTTAGCGCACTCCAGGAAATCAGTTTCATTGTTCCTGCAATGGGTATGCTGGGGCATCATCCACCAGATCATTTTCCCCTCTGTCTGATAAAGCAAAGCTGATGCAACTGAAATCTGACATCAAATTAATTTTGTCTATTAACTTCCTTAACAGCTAAAAAAATCAATTCATTTTCCATGATCCTGTTCATTTATATTTTCATTGGAATTTGAGGATGATAAAATGCAAGGCAAAATGCACAGACTAAGAATTTGATTTTAAGAAGGAGAATTTTAACTTAAAGGCAATTGAGATGACTAAATTTGTAGACAAAATAATTTATGTAGGGTAGTCAGTAGACTGGGACAAAATCTTCCTGAAGTTAGTTTAGTGCATTTCTGTAGGATAAACTATAGTGGGTTTTTTCCTTCCCCCTCCCTATTTCTTTTCAGACATATATTTTTTTTTTGTATGGGAATTCTTCTTACATTTGGAATCCAAAAAGAAAAGCAGGAGAATAATCCTAGAAATCTGCTCTTGAAAAATGATTTTTATAAAATATCTTTATAAAACATAGTCCAAGTAATCATTCTACATAAGTGAAATACAAGGTATGTGAAGTAAAATGTTTTCCTGGTTTAAAATTCAGAATAACATACTATTATTATTCTAATTATGATGAAATCTATGATTGCGTATTGCAGTTTATATTAAAATTAGTCTTACTCCCCAAAATAATACTTAATGAATGATTAATTTAAAAACAAGAAAATGCCCCAAAAAACAAAAAACCTCAGTAAATTATTATTTCTATAGCAGAATCCAGAAAAAGGGAAAAAAACAATAGCATTTACAGTGAGTAGCTATCTCAAAGAAAAAATAATAAGACAAATAAAAGGCATCTCAAGCATTAATGGATGAAAGCAATGAATTATCTAAGGTGTTGTGATTGGTTTTAGGTGCTGTAAAGCCTTCATTCGTCACAATCTGGATATGAGCACACAGCCTCTCCACTTGCACACTCCAGTATCCCTCAATTTCTTTTCCTCAGCATTTTTATATTCAATCCTTTCCTGGCCATCTTGAGAGAAAAATTTTCAACTAGCTCCATCACTCACAGATTTTCTGAGTTTGCTTTCTTCTCTACATCACAAGGCTATAATTGTTGTGTCTCAAATCACTTCACTCATGCCCATCAAAATGAAAGATAAGCTTGCCATGAGATACTGCTCACTTTGTAATAAGCAGGAGCAAAATATTTGGCTTTATATAAGCACCAGGGCCGTCATCTGAGATACAGACTGAGGACTTTGCTAATGAAGATGACATATTGAAGAGACAGCTATATAATGAGGATTATGAATAATTAAATCCATAGAGAAAGTAACTAGAATCTGTGGTCAGGTGAGCCAGAAATGTTGTGCATGAGAGGAAGAGGAAAAATAATATATTTATTTCTATGGCATGATTACTTTGGTACTTAAGATCCATGTGGAAGAGGACAGTATTTTTATCCAGTTAAACAGGTTTTTGAATAAGGCAAAGCAACAATACAGTGGATGAGACAAACCAGATACAGAATCTGAACTACTGTGTGCAGCAAGATGTGAATGGCATCAGTTGTAATCTGGAGGTGATTCTCTCCCTGCCGATTATACTCCCAACTTAGACTGTTACCTTGGGTACATACCTAACTTAAAAAGGCTAATGTTATTTAGATTATTCCCTTCCAGTTAATTCTATTTAAAAAATTGTCAATATGGATGTCATAGTGGCCAGATCAAATTCTAAATAATGGACAAGTATATTAAAGCTTCAAATCAACTTCACTATATATAGAGTGATAAAGGAAAAATTCTTGACCACCATTTTAACTTTTCTTTACTTCTGTCTTTTAGTTGCTCTTCAGCCAAGTATTGATCTCCAATAAGTACTGTGATTTCTGAGAAACACTAGGGTTTAGCTTTTATATAATGCTTGTAGCGTGTCACATGCATACCACTGGCACTTCAGCTCTTTTTAGTCATTACCTCTTTCAACAGCTTTTCAGAGTAGCTGAATAGAAAGAATTTTAGGGGCCTGTGACACTCTGGACTTGGAGATGAAAACAATGAAAGCTTAGATCGCTCCTTAAAGTCTGAATTTGGTAATAGAATAAACAAAAGAATATAATTTCACCCATAGTTCATAAGTGTTGTCTTTGTAGGACGAATGACCTAGAAAATGCCTCAGATTCTGTGTGCTGACTGATAACAGTCAGAAACAAGAGCTGTGTATTTTTTCTAGTGAGTTCAATGTCTTATTGTACAGAAAGAAAAAATTGAAAAGGAGTCAGTAAGACTCCACTAAAAATAATTTCTGTCTTTAAAATGAGTGATATATAAACATTTAGATTAAATGTAATGAATGTATTAGTTAATCATAAGTACAGCATGATGAGGACATTTTTTCAATAAAAATCAAAATTATTCTTTAAAACGTAAAAAGAAAAAAAAAGAAGAGGTGATTGGTAACATTAAGGACGCAGTCTGTATTGTTTTGTTCAAAAGTGCTAGGAGTCAGCTAAAAATTTATCTTGAAAGACAATGAGTTCCAAACTTGTAAGGATAAAGGCAAATAATGTGTTTTCTGACACGTAGCTAATCTAGATTCTGTATTTATGTCTTCATTTAGAGGACAAAGTTAGACAAATACCCTCATCCACTTGTCAGTGATGAGAAGAAACTTTTCTTGGCATCAGTTGCTGCAAGATTTAAGTTTTATTTAAAAATCAACAAACCACATACATGTATGCAAAAAAAGTAGTACAAGAAATCTTCTGCTTTTATGTTTCTAAAGAAAATCTTCTACATGGTTCCAATATTTCTCATGGTTGTGTGTAGTTTAAAAAAATATACAATTTTTTTATTATTCTTTCTTGATGTATACAGAAGAGGAATCCACTCAACTGAATTACTATCACCATGCTGTTTCCAGATGTGATTTGGAAAGTTCTAATTCCACATGTCTTACTGGCTTTACATGTCTGCACTGTAATCCACCACGAATTGCAGATACGCTCTCTAGTGGCTTTCTCTTTCTTATTTTCCTACCACTAAACCCCACTGTTTTTCCCAACATGTGGGGATGGTGTGGGATTTTGATTTGTTGGACTGATGAGCAAAATAACCAAGGGATACATGGACAGATAAAGATTGCAGAGATGCGGAAGATTTCTTCTATATTTCAGGAGAAATAATAAAGGTGGTGATCACAGTAGCCAAAAGAAAATGCAAAGTGAGAGTACAGCCCACAGCAGAACTGCAGTGTTTTCTCCTTCCTGCTGAATGGAAGTAGTAAGCTGAGTTTTTATGAATAAAAACAAAAGGAGTAATATTTCAGGGACACCTGATAGATTCTGACCATACCAGACTTAATGATTCTTCTAATTTCTTGGTTCTTGGGTATAGTCCAGCTACATTTCAGTTTCATACTGGAATTTTAATCTTGAGGTTTCACATACTTTCCATCATCCACTTATTTCTGTAAAATAAAAATCTGGCGAGAGGGTTGGCTGGTAACCATGAAAAACTTCCAAAAGGTCTGTGACACGTCCAGTAGGTAAACTCACAGTCCTGTCTGGAAGGTTGAGCTTCTAGAAAAGAAGCAACTCCATATGGTGTTGATCTAATTATAACTGTCTTGACTCCATACTCTTTCCATCATCTGCCTCCTGAATACTTGATTATGCCTTGAGGAAACATTATCCTTTGGATCACTTGTTAGTCTTACATAAAGCAGATGACTTATATCTTCTTCTTGGCCATCTGGCACTCTTCCTCATCTTCTTTGCAGGGTCACAAGACAACTTCATCAGTCCTTACATTTTTCTGTCCACGTAATCTGCCCCATTATCATGAGTAGCTTCACACTGAGATCTGCTAATTGCATTTATGAAGTCTTGAGATAGGACTTTGTAAATATTGATTTAGGGGAAGCGTTTCCAAGTAATACCTGCAAATTATGGAGAACATTGGGCCAGTATTTAGCAATTTCTGCCAAGTAGAACTTCCAATCCTGGAACTTTACTACTTTAGGCAAAAGGTTGAACCCAAACACTTTCAGGGAGCTGTCAGTTGTGCAACTCCACATGAAAAGGAACCGAACTGAAAAAATTCCTTCTTATGTAGTGAGAGAAGATACAGGGAAGCATGTAAAACTTGGGTATATTGTTGTTTGGTTTCCCCATAGAAACAAAACAAGGAAAATAAATTGAAATTTTAAAAAATAAGAAATTCAAAGAAATTGAGGGAGAGGGGGCACAGAACAGGACAAGTAATTAAAAATAAAGACATTTGAAATTAAAATACTACAACGAACTATTTTATTTTTGTCCCGCAAAATATTTGTGCAAAATAGTGCAATCTTCTTGAATATTTCAATTTTTATCAAAGAGAAATCCAAAAATTTACAGTAAAATTCTTTCAACCAGTTCTTATAAAATCAGAAGTATAAAATCTCCTAATACTGCTGTGGAAAAGTTGGAAACAAAAGAATGTTAATTTACAGCTGGAAATCTCCATATATTGTGATGTAGATGACATAATCATGGACAAGGCAAAGATCTAATCCTTTCATTAAAGTATAGCTTCCAGTACCTTAATTTTTGGATGAATGAAACAGATCAATTTCAAATTGATTTCTCTACAGTATGGAAAAACCAACAGCAACATTGAAACATTTCCCATTATACTTAGGAGCAATCCAGCTGAGATATCTCTATAGAAATGTTTTATTAAATGACATAGTCATACAGCAAGCAGAAATATACATTGAAGGAATGCATTGGTTTCAGAGTGAATATGGTACATAAAAATTTAAATTAGAAATGGAAAGTAAAACATGGAAGAAAATGAAGATAACTATGTCATAAGACCAAAAAGAACTGGAATGAACATGTGACTTCAGCAATACAGTCTCTGAAATAAAGAACAATTTGCAATTTCTTGCACATTTAGTCTACTGAACAGAAAATCCTTAAAATTGAAGATGAACTGAAGAACTACTGGTAATAGCTGTAGGACTTGAATAGTCACAAATTCAGTCCAAAGAAATAGACTATTACTTGAGTGATTTACAAGTGTGCTCTGAAGGAAAAGTATATAAAAGAAAAAGATTTAAGAAAAAAATAATGCTGCTATTTATATGGAGATGGACTGCTTCACAGTACAGATATCCAGCACTTGAGAAAACAATGGCTTATGTGGGAAAGGCATCTACTTTTCTGAAGTGACAGACATAGAGTCATTATTACTAATTACCCTAAGCCACAAGACTATTTTAAATAAATATAAATGCTAGAGATCTCAAAGCCAAGAAGTAAAACAAATGTATATGCAATGTATGAGAAAGCTGATAAACAAGGCACCAGAAATAAAAGTTTTTTCTGCTGCATGCAAAGAATAGGTACATTTTCTTCCTTCTTCCTTTTTTTTTTTTTTTAACAGTTAGCACATTCTAAGATAAATCACATAAACAGATAAATAGACTCACGAGTAACAGTAGCTGTTAAAGCAAAAAGGAAGAGAATCTCACACTAAGGAATAGGATATCAGATTTTATCCATATGGTGTAAAACGTCCACTAGGTGAGAAACACTTATCTGTGACTTCAAGAAAAGATAAAAACACATGAGCGACCAAAACAAACTCCCAACAAGCCCACGAAAAAACCCCAACCACTCTCAACAGTTGTTGAAGTGTTAGTTCAAGAAAATAATTGTCCTTTTCAAGGAAATGTTGAGCAAAAAGACAGGACTGCATACAGATAAAACGGTATCTCCTGTATTACAAAACCACAGAATATTGTCTCTTGGTAGATCACAGACAAAAGAAAAGCTACTGTAACATGGGGGAAAAAAAACCAAACCAAAACAAAGGAAAAAGACCCTATCAAAAAGGAAGCACTGGGGTATATTTATACTACCAAGTATTAGTGGCAAATACAAAATACCGACTGATACCATTCAGATAGACAGATGTATAGCATTAATTTATACTGCATTCCATATATTTTAAACAGAAGCAATATTTCCTTTTATGAACTTTATATTAACAAGCTTTTTAAACATACACTTTGGAAAGATACAAGATCTAAAAGTTATAGAAATAACAGGAGATTTGGGAAAATAATAATTAGGTAGTTGCAGCATAAGATTTTTCTTTTAACTGGTATTCTGGTTTCACAAAAGGTTTGTGAGAGCAAAAGTGATTCTACAAAAATATTTGAACTCCTAAATATTTGGTTCATCATAACTGAGCATAGTTAACTATTATTTTCCTCCTAAAATTACTGGCCTTGGAATCTGTGTTTTCCTAATCCTGTTCTAAGAAAGTTCTTACAGCTAAGGACACACAGAGACTAACCTCTTGCAGGCAGTCATTTTTAGACATGGAGATTTCAGATGCTGGGTTTATTAAGCATTATTGTTACCAAAATGAACCTTTGAAAGATTTGACTGAATGAGACAGCATTTAAGTAGAATAAAATGAATGATACAAAATTTCAGAATTTTAGATGAATGAGTCTGCAAATATGTCCTCTCTCATTTTCACTCAGCAGAATAAACAAAAAATGTAGATCACTACCAGCTGCACATTCAGTCAGGCTAGCAACAACTTTTAAAGCACAGAAAGCACAAATTTTTTTCATATGCAGGTTGGTTATTTGCTAAGGTAGAGCTGTAAAAAAACCTACAGCTTTAATTTGGAGAGATATATATTTTCAAGTGTACATCAGTAGAGCTCATCTTTAAGTACAGATTTTGCAAGAGCTCAAGTTTTGACTTTGTTATTTGAAATCTGAAGATAAAACAGCAAGCAAACCCAGAAAGATAGAGATAAAAAGATTAGGGCTTAAAAATAGTACTCAAACCTCTCAAGGACAAATTTTCAGCAGATTATTTGTCTAGACAATGACTTTATAATGCAAGAAATAAACTTTCTAGAGCGGTGAAAATATCAACCACAATGATGACTACAATTAAAACTAAAAAACTTCTGTTTTCATAGTATGAATGCAACTCACGGTGGGGTTTTTTGTTAAGTTGTAAATATTTTACGCTACTTCTTTGGGATCTGGAGTCTCTGAGGGTTCCCTTCTTTTCTGTTATTAGAATCATAGAATCATACGGTTGGAAGAGACTTCTGAGATCATTGAATCCAATCGTTGCTGTCTCCCCACTAAACCATGTCCCTAAGCAACTCATCCACAGATGTTTTTAACACCTCCAGGGATGGCGAGTCCACCACTTCCCTGGGCAACCTGTTCAAATCCCTGACCACCCTCTCAGTGAAGAAATTCTTCCTGAGGTCTAGTCTAAATGTCTTGTTTAGCTTCTGAGTGCTGTATCTGCTTGTAGGGATTGCTACTACTGTGTTAGAAACAAACCCTTCAAAAAAGACCTGTATGCTTTGAAAGCCACATATCTCATCTTAGGGAGCTCATTAATCTCACAACCTGGATGACTAAACAAGACTAATAATCTTCCATTTCTGAGCTGTATAAATCTTTCCTTTAAAATTTTCATGTTACCACCCTCTGTCATCCAGAAGCAGAAATTTCTTTCCATACTTGACCCTCCTCTAAAACTGCTGTATCATAACCAAACCGTTTTAAAAATTTCCTGCATACATACACATTCATATGTCTGTAGTTTTCTTCTAAAATCTGTCAGTCAAAATGACTCCTTCAAGTAAGGCTTAAGAAAACACATTTTACGTTGTTCCTCTAACATTAATATATGTGGTTTATATGTTCTGTATACAAGTGCATTTGTACATATGTATGTAAACATATATGTATGCACAGATGTGTATATAAAAAAAAATATCAGAGTGGACACATGTAAATGTCATGTAAGTCACTTAAAAGAGCTATGAAAATTTATGCTGGTTGTAAGTATGACTTCACATTTATCCTTTTTACCTGATTAATCCACCTAATCTTAGAACTCATGTTTTTCTTCGTTTGTCTACTATCAATTACATTTCTATTCACTCTATTTAATAAAGTTTCTAAAATAGGGACTAGTCTTTGTCCATAAGGCATCTAGAAGACTTGTAGCTGTTACAGACTAAAATACATAGCTTACCTTGAAATCTCTATTGGAAATTCTCTCTAATAAATATAAAAAATATAACAGAAAAGAATAATATGTCTAGTCTCAAGCTACCTCTTAAGGTAAAATGAAATGAAGATGCTTGAAACATCTGTGGAGTTGAGATGATTCACTGTGAATTGTTTGTTCACTTCTAATCTCCAACTGTTGAACCTTTTCCACAACAGCAAATAGTTCCCCACTGCCCGTTTTCTAAGCTGTCTCCAGGCTCTTGTATCAAAGCACAATAGTTTAATCTCCAACTTTGTGGTTTTCATTTTCATCAACACTCAGTTGCCTTCAATTTTCTTTAAAAAAATCACCTTCCATAAAACAAATGAAGAAGAGATTTTAGATGGATCAGGTAAATTAGACAGGAATTTCATATCTAAATCAAATTCATATAGGAGCACTAGCTACAACTTTAATAGCATTCAGAGGTAAACAGAAATTAAATATGTAACAGTATAATATTAAACAGTATAATTATCCATGAAAAAAACTCCTTTCAAATTACTGAAATCCTCTCTTCCCTTTAAAAGACATGAAATTAATAATAACAGCTGGTTTGGATATAGCCTTGTTGATACTTGTACTATGTCCCATTATTATGAATGAGGTCTGGCTTCCTGTCGGATCCTGACGTGGCCGCAAGCTGTTTGAAGTAACATCTAGTACTAAACCAGTCAATCAAAATATTTTTCCTCTATCACTACAGTGGTATTTTATGAAATATCAAAACGAGATGCCACCCTTGCATCTGCTGCAAGTGAGATGCAGCGTATCACCCAGGTGCAGAGCCATTTGAGTGCAGTGCCCATGGGTATGCTAACATCAGGACAGTTCTTCAGAGTATAACTTTCCATTGGATAATTTGGAATCTTATCAAAAGCCCATTGAAGTAAAAGGAAATATTCTCATTGATCTCAGAGGGCTTTGATCAGGCCCACAGTGAGCATGTACTTTAGCAGTCTTTTAGTGCTCTTGCAACATGCACAGTCAAAAGAATACACTTATTCTTTTGAGTAAAAATATCAGTAAATTTGGTACAGTCCGATTGATGAGTGTCAGAAATTAGAAAGTGACTTAGCAAGTGGAATTTGGCACCTGAAAGCCTTTTTAGTTGCTAAAGTTCAACCATTAGGCAATCAGGAATATTCATAATTGCCTTTATGTAGATGCTGTTTATGTCTTAAGTCTGTCAGTTCAAATGTTTCTGCTGGTGAGGTCCTCAGGGCACATAAATTACTGCTGTAACACAAAGCTGTAATACAAAGCCATCTTCTGGTGCCAAGGTGCTTTTTGCTAGCTCCCACCTAAAACCCACTGATGTTAATGAAATAGATGTTTTCAACCAAGCACAAATATGTATTTTAATGTGTCTTCATAATGCAGCTAGTTGTTCCCCATCATTTTCTGCACAAGATCAGTGTATTTCACATGTGCAAATCAGGAGTGAAAATTCTCTTAGAGAATTTTCATGTGTGGCCTTCCTACTCTCACTGTCTTAAACCACGTCAATTAACTAGAGAGGGATTTAAACGTTGCCCGCTCTTCTTTGAGATTTTATTATGATTTAGTTCTCATTATAGGATTATTGTGAAGAACAGGCAGAGACAGTTCTTTGCTGGATATGCTTTGCAGAGGACATGCTGTTCACCTCCCAGACACACCAAGGGGGGGTTTCCTCCAAACAGAATGCTATTTACTTAGGGAATCCTCTTTCCCTCAAAAGAATTTCAGGGAACTTCTGTCTCAGATTGCTGATCTCTGTGAATCTCTTTTCAAAGAACGAATGAGATGTGTGGGAAGTTATGAATTTCGCAGTAAGGATTAAGGAAAATACTGCAGCGCAGATCAGTGTTGTGGGTTTACGTTGTGTTTACCCTGGGCTTGCCTCAGCTACTGTGTCTTTTAGGCTACACTCTTTCAGAAAGCTCTCTTACATTAAATTCAAGAGGTACAAAAGTTAGAGTTATTTGACCCGTTGCCTACCCAAAAGATATTTTTGGTCTGCTAATGAGTGGTTTTAACATTGCTTTTATAGCCAAAATTATTTCAGAGTTGCACTGATATCAGACTTCTCTGGAAAGTGAAGTGGGAATTCATGCCTCTAGCTGGAGTAGACTTTAATCTTTTTTTAATGAAGTGACCTAGTAAGGAAAATCTAAATGAACACTAAGAATTTGCTAGTAAGATACAATAACACTGGCTCCCCCAGTGAAGCATTTTACAAGGTAATACCCACAGATTAAACAATTTAGTGATATTGCTGGGGTATTTAAAGTGGAAAGAAATTTACGGGTTTTATACCTTTGCTTCTGAAAGAAAATTTTTAATTTTTTTCCAAATTTCATGTCTATAACTAGCTACTGACTTCATACTTAGAAACTGCTAAATGTAGCCAGAATTTCAGAACAAAAATCAGTGGTGTTTTACACAACTCCAAAAATCAAGTCAGTAGCACATTATGTTTGAATGCTAATAAGTACTTAGGAATGCATATACTAAGGTCAGTGTTATAGAGTTGTTGTAAAAATAGAGAAAACTGTGGGGAAAATTAACTGATGAGTGTCTTATTATCACAAGCCACTGTGATTTTTGAACTTTTTCTGCTAGTTTTATATTAAAACAGATGATGGAGAAACATTTCAAAAACATCAAAGTGACTTAGGAACCTAAAGGAGGCAGTTCAAAAGTGGTTCATGCATATTTGATTTCTAAGGTCCCTAAAATGATGGACAAGCATCACACAGAGCTTTCATAACTGTTCAAACCCTATCAAGAAGCCTGAGACTAAAAGGGCTACAGCGTAATACTTGAAAATGTATCTGGAGCTTGTAATTCACTCTTGTGAATTTTAACGTGCTATCTGTAGTCTTTTCCCTCTAAACTTAAACTTGTGTCTGTGTGTGGGCAACTTTGAAGAGTTCTCTGTTTTGGAAATAACTTTCACTTCAAAGATTTTTGATTAGTGAAAATTTTGACAAGAGCTGTGCTAGGAAGAAAAAAGCTTTGAAAAGGGCCATAGGTACAGAAAAAAACCCAACCCAAACTTCAAAGAAGCCTATGATTTGGAGAACAAGCTCTAAAATGATCTGTTATGGTAGAAGAACACTTTAATTGGTTCTGCTTTCTCTGACTGCTGTTTATTTTTCCATGTTTTTATGACCAAGTATTTTGTCTCCAGCTTGGTTTGTGTTTTGGGTTGTTTCCTGTGTGGGTGGGTTTTGTTTTGATTCATTTTAGGTTTTTTATTTTTTGTGGCATTTGTGATGCAGTCTGAAGCCTGGCATAGGACAGTGGAGCGCTACCCACCAGTCCTCTACTGTGGAATCAAAGGGATAGAGAGCTATGTCAACGTTGCCATGGTGAATAAGGTAGGAGTATTTCGTGGCTAGCAAACAAGAGCAGACGTTTTCCAGATTGGTAATCCTGCACTCACTTCTTACCTGCACGAATACACATAAGGGAACAAATTGGTCCTTTTAGCAGTAGAAGCACATTTGTACAAAATCTGTGACTCATTCTGCAACACTGAAAAATCTGCAGATGAAATTTCCAAGTATTTCAATGCAATAGATTGTTCTTTGCACTTTGTAGGTTTAGAGTCATGTGAGCTTTGAGGCTTTTGGTTGTTTTCGATTTGGGAGGAGAAGCTGTGACGACGGGTGATAAAACATTTGCCCAAGTGACGAGGTGCGTTCAAGCTGATGTAGGAATTTACTATCCACTTTACAATCATCATTTCATTCACTGTTCTGGTATTGAATTTGTAGTATAGAAAGGTATATGTTCAGTTCTGATGGTTGTTGAGAACAGAACTCTGGCTTTTCCTGTTACCATTTCTATAGAGAGAATGGTTATTGGTCAGGCATTCTTCCACAAAAATCCTTATGTTTCCGCACAGAAAACTTCATTCCACAAAGATGGACTTCTGACGCTCTACTACAACTGATCAGACATAGCAGTACATTCATTAGATATGCAGTCTAACTTACTGTCAGAAAATAAACCAGAAATAATATTATCCCTCACGTGGTCAAACCTTGTTCAATGTTAGACTGTATTATTTATCTGTCTATCTAGGATTGTATAGTTGTTTGCTGCTACAGCTCAGTGATTTTGTGAGAGGAGGACATGTGTCTTTAAAAATTCTGGTAATGGATCACGTATTAGATTACAAGGGCATCCTAGGATACCAAGAATCTGTAGGTATGCTTATTCTTTTCTTAAGAAACAATGCTACATCTTGTCTAGAATATTGGCAGCTAATTTTGCTGCCATCCACCTCAGCAATCATTTTAGGCTGAACCTATTCTTTCCTCAGATTAGTACATTCAGTATCAATGAATACTAAGAAGACAATGATGTACTACAGTGAAATCCAAGGCTGAGGTGGCAGTAGGGTGTTTTTCTAAGAAAGCAATCAATGGAAGACAGTGCTACTCAGTAATACCAAGGTTAAGTCGCCAGTTCAAATGCTTGAACTATGTATTTAAGTGTCTAACATTAAAATGTTGTTTCATATTGTGTATTTCATGATGTACATTTACTGAAGCATCACTTTAATCCATTGTGGCTTCTTGTTTATAAACACTACTGTCTAGAAAATACAGAAATTCTCTAATATTTTAGCGATGATGAAAATTGTGAATTATTTGCACAGTAGTTCTATATACTATTGCACTGCATAAGTTCATTAAATTATAAAAGCAATGTACTTCTAAAGCTGAGCATTGAGAAAGTCTATATAACTTAATAAACTCTTGAACTGACATAATTTAGTCTGGGTATCACATTTGTATTTTCAGCTGAGAAATATCAGTTTCTGAAAATCAACAGATCTGCAAATGTGTATCAAGGTTCATGCATGTTTTCCTTTTTTGTCACCACAGATGGTGCAGTTCACCTCATTGGAACTTTGATTTAAATCTCTGAAAGTGATACAGTCAATATGGAATTCATGCACCCATTTGCATCACATAAAAATGAAACTGTTTTTAATAAAAATGTTTCTTCTGAAACAAAAAGTGCAAATGAGAAAGAAAAAACTGAAAGCAGAAATATCACCAGGAGAAACTGAGAAGTCTACTCCTAGGAACCAGAAATGTCTCTTTACCTTCTTCTGCCTTGTATCCACAAGTTCAAGTAGCAAATGGCGAAATTTCTTGTTAAATTTTATCAAGATATCACTGAAAACAGATTTTAAGATATTCTGGTTGGGAAGACAAAAATATTCTACAGCCCTCTAAACTACACACTTTACAAAGGCAATTTTTGCTGAGGGAAGCCTACAGTGCTAATACAAAATAATGTGAGCAGATAAGTAAAAACCCTCTATATAATATATACTTACTACATCCCTCTTTGACTACCACCTCAGGGCACAGTTACATTTGCCTTTTTCTTGATTTTAATATGAACTTAATGAATCATTGCTTCTTCCCCTCTTCTCATTTTTTTTCCAGCACTGATCCCTTAGCTGTGTTGCCCCATAACTGTTTGTACAGACATGCTGTGAGGAAGCTTAAGGAGCTAATCCACATTAAAAGAAACAGTATTAAACATATTTGCATTTCTGTTTTATATTTATATTTTAATTCAAGCTTCTAAGCGTTTCACAGGTGAACCCAACACCTGTTGGGTTTTTTTGCCTGCACGACTAAAATTGTGGTACACCACACGTAATGAAAGGTATGCTATAGAGAAAGTTGGGAAACAAAAAAAAATCTTAAGATCTTAAGCCAGTTTTCCCTCTAGGCTGTCTTTAAATGAAAATTCTTCTGATGATTTTCATCTCAGATTAGTACAGGACATTATACTATTTTTTCAGTTTATTTTACCAAGATTTTACATATCCATAGAGCATAGAAAACCTTTTGAAAACTTATTAATGGTTCCCAATCAGTTCCGGGGAAGAAATACTAATATAGGGAATTAAGTTCTTTTATTAAAAATTAAAAGCCTATGTCAAGGTTAAAAATACAAGCCTGAAACGAAAAAGGAACCATTATGCTTTTTTTTATAAAATAAAAACTGAATGAAGATAGATTTTCTTGCAAGTAATATGAAATAGATTAAACATTTCTGAACATTGTCGGATATTTTAAAAACTTATTACTAATGCATTTTTTTTTTCCCTTTTATTCTTGTTATTCCTTTCCACATATAGCCTTCAGGAGAAAAAAAAAAAACAAACCAAAAAAACAGGTTTACCTAAATGTGTTAGCAAATATCTATAGAAGTTCATATTTAGAACTTTATAAAATGACAATAAGTAGTGATATTATGTTACTTGGATCTTCCAGCATTCAGAGATTTGGCATCTGAATCCTTGCAAATCTCTTCAGAATGCTGTTGAGCACACAAATATTTATGACTATCCCTCATTTCCGCCTTTGGGTTAATCACTGATTTTTCTCTTCAGTTCCTCCAAAAGTCTGTAGTCCACATCCAAAATCTCCAAGGTCTGGAGACTGATATCAATAATATCTTTTCCTTGGTGCTCTGTGAGTTTGTCATTCTGTAGGATGCTCTCTTTCCCCACAAGCCAAGCTCAGTCAGATATCTATGTGCACTGTGTTATCTATAGAGACTTTCACATCAAAAAGTCAAGCTCCTCTTTTCTATCCAAGAAAAAGTCCCACTTTTAAGCACAACTTTAATCCATTACTTTAAGTTGCATAGACTCTGAAGCTGGTAAGCACAGCTCTCCATGGATAGTGCGCAGTATATTAACACAGAGTACCATGGTCAGACAGAAGTCCTACTCCTGAGGACCCCCAGCCATGTTCTGTGCAGTACACAACATGTTCACATCACCAGCATTTCAGTGTGCTCTACCTCACTTCACCATCTGTGCGTGCAGAAGCACTTTACTGACTCAGCCACAGAGATCACTGAGCTGTCCTAACTTCTGTGTTTATATTCCTCCCTCACTAAATCAAATTTTCCTAGATAGAAAAGAAGGCAAAATAAAAAGTACAATATAACTTACCTTCAAAAATATAAACATATTATCCTTAAAAATATGTACCAAAAATCATAGAAGTTACAAAAGAAATAGATGCTACTGTTTCAAGAAAATGATTTTTTAATTTTTCAAACAACTCCTGGGCAGACCAATTCACTGGGCATGACTACAATGCAAGGATAAATTTTCCTTAAAGTCTGTTTGCTTTAAAATTAAAACAACATCTTTGAGGTCTTGCCCTATAAGACCTGTGAAATTTGCCCTATTATTAGAGGACTATTCATATCATATCATATCATATCATAGGAGTAGGTGTAGGTTGGGTCATCTTGGTGATCTCAGAGGTCTTTTCCAACCTTATGATACTATCATATGATATCACAGTATCACAGTATCATAAGGTTAGAAAAGACCTTTGAGATCATTGAGTCCAACCTATGACCCAACACCTACACCTACTCCTACTTGTCAACTACAATATGGCACTAAGTGCCTCAGCCAATTTCTCTTTAAACACCTCCAGGGATGGTGACTCTACCACCTCCCCAGGCAGCGCATTCCAATGGCCAATCACCCTCTCAGTAAAGAACTTCTTCCTAATGTCGAGCCTAAACCTCCCCTGGCGAAGCTTGAGACCGTGTCCTCTTGTTCTGTCACCGGTCACCTGAGAGAAGAGACCAACCCCTGCCTGACTACAATCTCCTTTTAGGTGGTTGTAGAAAGCAATAAGGTCTCCCCTGAGCCTCCTCTTCTCCAGGCTAAACAACCCCAGCTCCCTCAGTCGCTCTTCACAGGGCTTGTGCTCCAGCCCCTTCACCATCCTCGTTGCTCTCCTCTGGACACACTCCAGCATCTCAACATCTTTCTTAAACTGAGGGGCCCAGAACTGGACACAGCACTCGAGGTGTGGCCTGACCAGTGCCGAGTATAAGGGAATGATGACCTCTCTAGTCCTGCTGGCCACACTGTTTCTGATGCAGGCCAAGATACCATTGGCCTTCTTTGCCACTTGGGCACACTGCTGGCTCATGTTGAGTTTCCTGTCCACCAGCACTCCCAAGTCCCTTTCCGCCTGACTGCTCTCCAGCCACTCTGTCCCCAGCCTGTAGCTCTGCATGTTGCTTCCTGCTAAGGGAATTACAGAACTATGGTGATTAGTGGAGACTTGAGAATTCTGAGTTTAATTTTCAGCCATTCTACAGACTTCATATATCTGCTCCAATTTACACACATCTTCATTTTCCTCATCCAACTTTAAAGTTGGAAGATTGATATGAATTTTCTCTATATATTTCCATAATGGTGGGCATATCCCATCACAGCATAGTAGGAATTGCTCTCTGGAATTCCTTCTCCTCCTTTCTGTAATGAAGAAGGATAGAAAGATTGATTTTGTAACTTAGATACCTAAGCTGAACCCCCTTATTTCAAGAATATGAATACATTCCTCAACATATATTATTCAATGAGGAAACCTAGATTCTAACCTAGGCAAGAAATCAAATTTTTTACATCTAAAGGTAGCTGAGAAGACTACAAATCATAGTATCTTCATGGCCTAGTTTCCAATTTGTAAATGCTTTTCTTACAGCTATGTCCATATATCTTATTTAACATTATTATTTACATATATCACATATATTAGCATTGTTTTTATATGTATTCCTTGTGTTTTCATTATTTATATTATTGGTAACTGTTTGTATTATTTTCTGCTCAACACCATCTGTCTGTTATTATCCATCTGCTGTCGCTTGTTATAGGCTTAGATTGCAAGCTTTTGGAATATGATTCATCTTTTTTTTTCTGACCCATTACAAGTTACTCTTGGGTACTACAGTGCCTGGGAAGCCTAGTTTTGAAACACAGCTCCACTGTAAAAGGTGGTGTATGAACAAGGAATAAAACAATAATCCATGCTCCAATGAGATGGGATAGCAAGTAAACACAGGCAGCCAGATGGCAGAGTACAAGAAGGCAATCAGATAAAGTTAGTCATCTTGATAGACATTGTATTACAGCAATTGCACTCTTATTTTCCATGCCTTTAGCAAATATTATGAGAAAAAAAAATTGTATTACAGAAAATTCCTGTTAGTGAGGGGCATGTCTCACCACTAGAATAAATGCACTTACTCAAGAATTCATGAGCTGCGGAGTGAACTTCAGATAAGTGATGGGAATAAGGACATATAAAATGGAAAAAATCATGGAAGTCTTCTAAAACTGAAACAAGTAACATAATTTGATGCCATAAAAGAGCACTAAGAAAATAATGTGAAGATGAACAGGGAGATGACCAAAGCAGTGAGACAGGAAAAATTGTATTTGTAGCAAAATCTTAAATGACTGTGAGTAGGATAAAACAACAGGGACTGCAGTCAAAGAGGTGGAAAGTACAGTCACTGAGACAAAGGTTACTGGAAATACTTTGAATGTTTAACTATGTTTTTAATATAAAGACCAATATTTAACTACCTTTTTAATACACAGAACAAAATGCAGTTGCTGAAACATCAGACATGCAAACAGTAAGCAAGATAAGCTTCTGGAAAACATATCTTATTGGTCCTATTTAAGCATTGTTAATAGAAGACAATAATTATTTAGGAATAATTCTACTCTAAATGCAAGAGGTTGTTGCAGTGTATATGGTGAAATACATAGCCCATGCACGTTCCCAGCAATCTGATGACCATGTCTTGATTCTAATTCTTTCATAGGCAGACCAGACGAAAGTGTCAGTCTGAATTTCTCAGATTATCTTAGCTGTCCCAGTGTCTTCGGTAATTTATAACATTTTCCATCACTGCCATGCATTATTTAAATCTGTGAATCATTTTGAGATAAAGACAGAAACTGAGTAAGAGGTTGGAATGAGACTCGGTACAAAAAAATAGCTTCACTGTACTTACCTGACATGTCTGCTCTTCCTCACTGCATTTATTTATGATAGAGAACATACGAGAACTGTTTCTGTAGGTCATAGATTCATTTATTCATGGCTCCTTTGCTCACACTGAGTTTGCTCCTGAATATCTGCAAAGGACAGAGTTAAGAATAAGTTTACCGTACCTAAATATAAAAATATTCATTAACAAAAATGAACGGTTATTCTCACTACATTCCAGCTAACATCTCATAATCCTGAAAATAGTTTTTTAACTGAATTTTATACAGATCCCTAACTTAAAAATATAGCCAAGTGTATCCTACAGAGACTGAGGAATATTTGTTGGTTTGTGTCTATAGTGCAAAATAACATAAAATCCCATACATATTTAAAAGCAGAAGACACAAGGTTAGGTACTTGATGTATTCAATGACCTAAAAGGTCTTTTCCAACCTAAACGATTCTGTGATTCCGTGGCTATATTGAATGCATCTTCAGGACAAGATAACCTTGAGCAGTAAAACAGAATCACAGTATGGTTGAGGTTGGAAGGAACCGCAGAAGGTCATCTCATCCAATGCCACTCTGCTCAAGCAGGGCCACCGACATCTGTTGCCCAGGACCACGTCCAAACACCATTTGAGTATCTCCAACGATGCACACTCCACAACCTCCTTGGGAAACCTGTGTCAGTGATCACCTTCACAGTGAAAAAGTGTTTCCTCATGTTCAGACGGAAACTCCTATATTTCAGTTTGCACCCATTGCATCTTATCCTGCCACTGGGCACCACTGAAAAGAGTCTGGCTCTGCTCTCTTTGCACATTCCCTTCAGATATTCATATACATTAATAAGATCCCAAATAAGCCTTCTCCTCTCTGGGCCAAACAGTCCTAGCTCTCTCAGATTTCCTCACAGGATTGGTGCTCCGGTTCCTTGATCACCTTCCTGGCCCTTTGTTGGACTCTTTCCACTATGTCTGTGCCTCTCTTGTACTGAGCAGCCCAAAGCTGGACGCAGACCTCCAGCTGTGGCCTCACCAGTGCTGAGTAAGGAGAAAGATCACCTCTCTGGCATCACTCCTAAATGCAACCCAGGATACCATTAGTCTTCTTTGTGCCAAAGGTACATGTTCAACTCATTGCTCACTAGGATCACCAGGTCCTTTTCTGCAAGTTAGATAAGGCAGAACCTTTAATCTGCATGCCAGAAATCACCAGCTTCCATCATTCCACCTTTCCATAATTATGTACAATAATGTTGAGCGTAGACACTCTTTGCTTCTATTCTATAGATGGGGTGTGAGCTTTTCAGGCTGCCAAGCATCAGAGAATATCCTATCTATTTCCCTTTTGTGTTTTTTGATGCCCATTTCTTCCCTTAGCCCCCCTACTTTGTGGCACAGCTCCTTCACGACAGTGCACCTCCTGCAGGCTAAGGGTGCATCCATCCTGGTTTCAGAGACAGGCCCTAGTCTCTCTCTCCAGCCTGGGACTTTTAGGGCTGCGTCTGCTGCCTAAGGCTCAGTCTGTGTTGAAAACTCTACCTTTGCAGGGACAGCTTCTTCAACATCTACTGAGGAAATTGCTCTATGGCATGTTACACCATATATGAGACAATTACAACAGCACAATTGAGCAGCACTGGAAGATCCCTTCAACACCCCCTTCTTTGTACATTTCTGTGTGATGTTGACTGCCTTTGTTAGCCATACTTACAGCACATTAAACAAATGTATATCAAATTTGACAGCATCAAGGGATACAATTGCTCCAAACATAACTTGGAATACTATTTTATATTCTTGGAAACGTTAAAGAAACCATTGCTGCTTAGCTTCACTTAGGTCTATTTCTGTTCCATTACTAGATGTAGGAAAGAGTTCCTTCTTCAAAACTATATGTCTGAAAGTACACTGAGGTGATGTACAATTACTTTGGTGCTTAGAACATCAACAAGAGTAAGTTTTCACATCAACACATCACCAAGTTGAGAATTCCTTCATTCCATTTTTTTTTTTCCAAGCTTTCTTAAATAAATGCACAAAAGAAAATCTCAAATAGAAATGTTGTTAAGTGGAATTAAAGTAGAGAATACATGAAAACAGACTAGTAAAAGGGACAGTAAAGGAAAATAAAAGATAATACTAAGGATAGTAAAAAAATCCAAATCAAAGTAAGATACAATGTCTTAGGAAACTGAGTTATGATAAAACTTACAAGAACGCTAAACATCTGGAAAGTTAAACAGACTTGTCACTCAAACAAAGTTATCCTTGCTTTTGTAGACTTATGACTCTCCCATCTTCTTTGCTGCCAAATACCATGTAAAGCGCTCTCACTGAAGAACGCAGATAGTCTGAATCGTTAATTCATTTTTTAAACAAGGGATAATTTTCTTTGTATAGCTAGTAAAGCACACAGATAGATTTCCTCAGATGAAGTGGAAAAACACTCGTGAGTTATTCAGTGCTACCTCCAGATTTGATAAGATGGCAATGTCCAGATTTTTTTCTTCCAACAGAATATTCATCATGCAGATGTCTCCAGCTTCAGTGTTGACGGCCTGGTGGTTTGACATTTATAAAACTTTGGTGTGGATCATTGGGTTCCCTTTGATTTCCTTCAGCTCTCTGCTTGGAGCATGCTGATGGGGAGGCCTTACCTGTGTTACAGGGCTGACATATTTTCATAAAAATAATATATTTGTGTGTGTATGTGTTTATGTGCATGCACATATGTGCATACTTGCTTATATTTTACATATAAACAATAATATAACGTAGAATTACATCTAAATGTATTATTTATATATTTATAAATTTATGTATTTAAACGTAGAAGTGTATGTTTATTTGTGTTATACAATGGAAAGATATTATGATGACTCTTGGCTATGTACTTATATATATTTTAGTTTGAGAACACTGACAGATCTCACCATGGGCTTCTCACACTAGGACTATGTCATATAAGAGTAGCTGAAGCCCTTTTGAAAGGCTTATGATCTCAATGGTCAAGGCAGATAAGGAAAAATGGTAGCAAGCTAATAAGAATTCTTAAAGGAAAAAGAAAGAAATAGTATACAGTGTGTCCTTATTTACTTTTCACATGGTAACCTCACCACCCACTCTGCTTTGTCTTGCTGCCTTGCCAAGGCTGCTGCGTAGCCTTGATTTATGAAAGGTTCTCTCCTGTTTTATTACCAACCATGAAGAAACACTGCCTCTCTTTGAACACAGGTTGTTCCAAAAGAAAGTAAAAAATAAGCAACTTACTATATTTGCCCTACACTAAGTTCCCTGTTCTCTCTACCCTCTAACAGCAGGAGAATTTATCTTGTGCCCCTTACAGGACTGTCATATACAACTGCAGGTTTTTATATCTATGTGCTTGGTCACATAGAATTACTATTCTGCACAAACAGTAAGCCTACAAACCACACGATCCCAGTATGTTTTGCTATAAAATAGATTTATTAAATACAAGCTATCCTCTTCTTTTCATTACTAGACACTTAGCCTGTGAAGCAGTCCTTGAAGGGGAAGAAAAAACATATGACAACTAGTAATTTGCGCTAGCTGGATCTGCTTCAGCGAACAATAGCATTACCTGAGATAGTCCTGAAGTCCAAGAGTGAGCTCACAGGTCAGACAATATCAGACCTTCTTCAGATTAGAGAATGGCTTCTCTCAAGCACTTTGTATTTATCTAAAAGTTTGTGTGTCATCTTGCTCAAATACGTAGAGAGAAGGTGGAAAATATAGAGCATGAGAAATCTCTGAAAAAATACAGTAGAAGGAAAAGAAATCATTTAAATCTCTCTGGACCTAACTAATTATGGAGAGAAGACAACTGGTGTCTCTAGTTTAAGTAAATCATTAGTAATTATCTGCACTGAGAGAAACAGCTGAGTTCACAGATATGTAAGAAAGATTTAAGATCATAAGTATCTAAGTGCAATGTAAGATATGGTGGGAAACACTCTTAAAAGGTAAATGCAGTGACAAAACCTCCCTGTTACATTTAACAGATAATAAGTGGGATTCCTCTGAGTCTTTCACCTGCAGATTTCAGGCAAGTGGTAAGGATTTCTTCAGAAGACTTGGGTAGGGAGGGATAAGAACTAGAAGAATGATGGTTTAAGTTATTCTACAGGATAGAACATAGACATAATTAAATATTGTAGAGGGTTCTAACTGGACCATGAAGATATTGTGTGCATGTAACACAAAAGGTCATGGATCCTTTAACGTGACAACTAGTAAAAGATGAAGCAAATAGACTTGACATATGGCTCTTACAATGAAAATGTGCTTCATTTGCCTTTATTGATTCCAGATTCCTTTATTTGTGCAATAAATATAGTTAGGAGAAGTACAATGACTTCATAAACAAAATATAAACAGTACTAAATGAAATCACGTGACCCTCTACAAAGAGAGGTAAGTTGAAACCTAACTAGTCTTTATCATAGTTGGGGAATTTCCTGCAAACTTATGAAAACTAAAAATGAAATAATTACTGAAAACAAATTTCAAATCCTTGCTCTCTGTGCTATTTAGAAAATTTCTGTGGTTTGGGTTTTTTGCCTTTTTTTTTCTATTTAGTTAAGGTAAAGAAGGATTCTACACGTTTCATGGACTTTGTCACTAGAACACTAACTGGTTGTTTGCATGTTAAAACATAGTAGTAGTTTGGAGATTAAAATTAATAACTGGAAAAGAAAATCATACTGATTGTATTTTAATTTCCCAAACTGCTTTTAGACATCTCCAAAACAAAAGAGAAGAAAACAAAAAAGCCAAAACTGGCGTATCTGTTATCTGCAAGATTTTTTTTTTTTCTGGGTTCTTTGCTTCTCAGTAACATCTCAGCTCTCTAGTATGGAACATATGACAAAAAGTATCTCAAGAGAAAAAGGACAACATTTCAACAGCTTATTTTTCCAGCTTGTTGCATTATAATTTTGCAGGTCCTGATTCAAGTATGCACATAAATTTTATCTTTAAGCATCTACCTTCATCTCATTAAGCACATGTCTAAGTCTCTTCTTGAAAAGGGATGCTTTCCAGAAAAGAGATCTTGAGTGATGCTATTCTCTGCTTCTGACACTGAGTTTCGTCAACAAGTCTTGTAAGCTGCAATTTAGAAAAAAGTCTCTTACTTTCAAATTATCTTACATCTGGTGACTTTTCTCTCTCTCTTTTTTTTGTCTTTAAGAGATGAAAAGCATTCTTAATGATTCTAATTTTATGTGTTACCCACTTTCCTTCTCTGTTCTCCTCTCCAATTGTTCTAGTGTTTTCCCTACTGTTTTTACACAGTTTTAGTGTTAATGATTCCCTCAGCTTTTAAAAACATAGATTAATTTAGTAAGAACAGCTAGTTTTCTTCCTCATGCTTTTACATTTGCAGATCTTTCATTGCCTTTTATTGTAATTGTTGGGGTTATAACACCACCTCCTTTGGTGTAATTTTTCATAAGAATGAAAAGAGGTAGTGTTTTGTTAAACAGCAGCCCATTGGCAGCTGTAAAGGATTCAATAACATAGGAGTGTACAGACAAAGCTAAGGACAAGTCCATATTTAAACAAATGACAGAATTGCAGCTTGTAAAACTTCTTTCAGTAAATTCACTACTAGAAGCCCAGCTGCCTGTAATCCCTAGAGAGATCTTTGGTATTGTCACCTGATCCGAATTTGGCAGATTTTACATAGCATAAAATTTGAGAAGCAACATAACTATTAAAAAAGACCAAAGTTATGATTTAAGGTAAGGTTGACCTAAAAGACTATTTTTCTTAGAAGAAAGCAGCAGTTATATTGTTTCCCATTGTGGGTAATGATCATGTTAGAGACCACCTAAGGAACCTGAATATATGTAAGTCCATGGGACCCGATGAGATGCATCTCAGGGTTGTTCAGCCTAGGGACAGAGGGTACCATGGAGACTTAATTGTGGCATTTCCATAGGTAGAAGGGACTTATAAGAAAGGTGAAGACTTTTTACCAGAATCTGTAGTGACAGGACAAGGGTAAATGGATTTAAACTGACAGAAGGCAGGGTTAGATTGGATAAAAGGAATAAATTTTCTAATGAAGGCACCGAGATTCTTGAACAGGTTTCACAGAAAGGTTGTGGATGCTCTATCATTGGAAGATTTCAAAGTCAGGTTGAACAAGGCTTTGAGGAACCTGATTTAGTTAAAGATGTCCCTGTCCATGGCAGAGAGATTGGACTAGGTGATCTTTAACAATCCTTTCAAACTCATAGAATCATAGAATCATTAAGATTGGAAAAAACCTCTAAGATCATTAAGTCCAACTGTCAGCCCAACACCACCATGCCTACTAAACCATGTCCCAAAGTGCCACATCTACATTTTTTTTAACACCTTCAGGGAAGGAGTCTCCATCGCTTCCCTAGGTAGCTTGTTCCAATGTTTGATCATTCTTTCTCTAAAGAATTATTTTCTAAAATCCAATCTAAACCTCCCTCAAGTCACAACTTGAGGCCATTTCGTCTTGTCCTGTCACCTGTTACCTAGGGGAAGAGACCAGCACCCACCTCACTACAACCTCATTTCTGGTAGTTGTAGAAAGCCAATTCAAATCATTATATGATTTTATGATTCTATTAAAAGAAAAAAAAAGATATTCTAAGAAGACATCTTACCATTTCCATACTAAAGCATAAGTGTGATACCATGAACAAATCTTTTAATCCTTATTGTTATGGAGCAACTTGAATCTTGGCAGCACTAGCAGGTGCTACACTTCAACATACTAATATCTCTCATTCCCTACTCTCAAAGGTATATTGTGCAGTGCAAATAACATCATCTTCTACAAATCAGCTGACCTACATAGAACCATAATATGTTAAATAAAATTAATTTTAGACTTGTAACAGGAAAAAATAGGTAAAACATCTAGACGATTAACTGGAATGGTAAGGTAAGGATATGAACCTAGTTTCAAGATAATCAGGTTAAGCCTGATTAAATGATAAAGGACACACACAAATGGAGGTCTAATCCTTATTTCACAAATCACACTTCAACACTCTTACTCATTTATTTACTTGCATTATCAATAGTATGGCTTAGTATTTTATCACTCTAGTGCATTCCTTTCCAAGTCAATTACTTTGAATTACAATCTCATCAGGCAATATGATGCCTGATAGTGCACACATGCTTCATCAATAGAGTGGGGATGACGTCACACTAGAGCCAAGCTCTCTTCTGTATAATCTCTACAGCTGGCAGTCTCAGACCACTCAGGTAAGCTACTGGTCTGTGTGGAGCTTTCTCTCTTATTGAATCATGCTCTCACAATATTTGAAGTCTTCTGATTTTTCTGAAAAGTTTTGTTTCGGGTTTGGCTATGATCCAGTATGACTGCCTGAAATACAATGGGTGAAGATTAAATCATGGCACTAAGTTTAGATTTGTGAACTTCTTCAAACAGTGCTGATCCTGTGCCAATGTTGACACATTTGTTATTTCTGAAGAGGTTTGGTCGTGAATATTTCTCTTCCTTGTATAGACTACAAGTAAATATATATGTACCGACCTTCAAAATGTTAATTCTTTCAAAAGGGGTAATTGCAAGGCTGCATTCTCTTTTTTTATTCTTTCAATAAAATAGATACACACATTTGTTATGGGATCCATTCACAAAATCTCAGCTATAGGAACTTTATTCTGGAAAAACACAAACTGTTATCACGTACCTGGAAGGTGTTTGTTCTTTATAACCTGTTCTTTATTTCACCTATGAAGCATTATTGGGGTTTACAAAGTTTGAAAGAAATCTAGTTACATATATCAATGAAATAATCTGATTGATTATTGTGGTTCCTTTTTTAAAACATTTATGAATGGCTAGTAAACACTTAACAGAGGTTATGTATATGTGCACGTAGTAAAATTTATCTTCTGCCATTTGTGTATTTTATATATATTAATTCAGACCTTGTTTAACACCCTTCGCTGTTGTATTTGGGCATCTTTGCTGTTGTATTGACATTTCTGAGGTCAAAAACCTGCTAGAATTTTGATGTCTGAGTGCTATTTGGCACTGGCTCAGGAAAAATAATATTTAGGCCACTTGTGAAATGAATTTTGTAGTTCAGGGGTTTTTTTGGATGATGAAGCAAGAATTAATCATTGATTAGAACATTCTTAATAATTCCTTAACCATCTAGACTGCAAAAGACTAATAAACATGGCTGTATATGCCAAGTGTTTTTGAACAGGTCAAAAACTCTGACAACATTCTGGCTTATATCAGCCACTGAGTATGCCGTAAAACTTTAAACTATTCATTTCTAGAAAAATTAAGTTTATGTGCATGGTTTGCATCCTAAGATTGACCTGTACAAATCCTTCCTGGTAAGCTGTTTTAGTCCAAAATTAAGGATTTCTACAGATTAGTCTCTAGGGACTCTTCTGTTAAGCAGAAGGTGTAATGTCAAGTATTCATCATAAGCCATTTTTCAATGACTCTGAATTTATTTAATTTCTTAGAACTTTCTTAATACAGTTCTCAAAATGTCTATGCTATTTTACTTTGGCAATCTTTTTTTTTTTTTTTTCTAATTTTATCCAAAAGAAATATAAAACAGTCAATTCTGCAATTAGGAAATTTTTCTCTAGATTTAAAGTAGACTTACATCCTAGTTGCAATAATATCAGAAGAGCCAAATGACCTCTAGCCGGGTGATCTATAAAGGAATATTCTTTATTTTAGATCAGCCCATAACAAATTCAGTCAAAACAGTGATTAAATGCCTGACTAATGCTAACTTACACAAATCTAAACCTCAGAATTTATTAAGATATTTTAGCCTTGAAATAATACAGAGTTGGATACAGGAGTATGATCATCCTCACGTAGAGATAAATATATATGAATTGCAGAACAAAATATTTAACTGAATTGTAAAAATTAATTTCTTGTTATCTTTACTGCCTTGTCTGTTCTGCTCCTGATGTCCCATCAAACCTAAGTTTTGTTTCAAAATTCTTAATCCCTAAATTACTTCAAACTGTTTCTTTGTTGTTGTTGCTGCTGTTGTTGAATCAAAAATCCATAAAAATGTTTCCTCCTTCTCCTTACAAATTTGGCATTTCTTCTCTGAAGCAATTGGGCTAGAGGCCAAAGCTGTAGAAGAATCAGCCTTGGATCAGTTACAAGTTTTCATACACAAGCACACTGTGATTTTAAAGTCTATTATCAAATTTCTTTATACAGCTAGAAATGGGAGCT
Organism: Neomorphus geoffroyi; assembly: GCA_033558235.1. Taxonomy (NCBI): domain Eukaryota; kingdom Metazoa; phylum Chordata; class Aves; order Cuculiformes; family Neomorphidae; genus Neomorphus; species Neomorphus geoffroyi. The sequence continues at coordinate 2,138,008 of JAUMJM010000005.1, forward strand.
TCCCTTCTTGGAAACAAGGATTTCCCACTTGGGTGACCAACCACTCTTTTGAATTCCAATAAGACATAGGAAAATAGATGTTTAAAGCCATTAGGTCTTTTGTTATGAACAGAAATGGGTGTAATAATATGATTTTTTTAAAAAGAACATTTAGTTTACTCCCCAAAACTTGCACATTTTTCTTTAACACATAAATATTTGTATTCAAAATCCCATAATGAAGCCCCTAATCATCATGTTCCACAGCCTCTGCCTTTTTATAGACTAAACTGTCTCTTTAAATTCCTTTATACAGTTTTCCCTTTTGGTGGGAGAAGTGCAGATTTCAGGACAGTTACTACTGCAACACAATCTGATTAAATATTTTTGCTCACAAAGCAGAAAAATGAAATGCTGTTTCTGAAGTACAGCTTCTGTGAGTTACCAATAACATTATTAATAGAAAAAATAAATTAAATCTTTCATCAGAATGTTTTACTCTGGATATGACTGTTGGGATAGAAAATGTCTGTATTTTTTGTCAGAAAAATTAACTTTTTCCTAATAACTTTAAGATTACTCAGTTTTCCTGTAGGGATGGTAATGGTTATCCAGAAAAGCATTTTAACTAACCCTCATCATTATTCAGTTCTTTCTGTTATTACTGGGGATTTCAGTAGTGACCAGGCACCTGGAAAATGTGAGAGAACTTAAATCTCTTTAAGCCTGAAAAAGGACAGCTACAGTTTTTGAGAATGATTATTATGTGATATGGGTTTATGTCACTTATGTTTTCATTTTGTTTTGCTATGAAAAAATTGCTTTGTATGGAAAATGTGTATGTTTATGTTGCTATAAAACAGACAGGTTTTGAACTAACGCTGACTTTATGTTATTACAGAAAATCAACACTGCTTTTCCTAATTTTCTCATCAAGCTAGACTATTTTATATTACATTAATATAGCTTTTTCATGCTTAAAATACTTGTGGGGGAGGCTGAATGAAAAGAAAGAAAAAATGTCCATGCTTAATAAAATTAGCATTTAAATTGTCCCACTAGATTTTAAAACCTGCACCTTTTTAAAGCAAAGATTTTACTTGAAGTAGAGATTGCAAAAGGGTAGGAAGGGAAGCAAAAAATGAACATATCTTATTGAGGTAAATGGGGGAAGACAGCTGAATTTTACTCTTTATGTTTTGATTGTTGAAAAATATTCAGCTAGGTTGTTTGCATCCCACAAAGCAAGACTGAACTGAACTTTGAAATGGAGTCTAAAACCTCAATAAAAGACAACCGTATTTAAGTGGCTTGTTTAAGCATTTTGAATGATAGTTTCCAGTATGGTAGAACTACTAGAACATTAATATTTTTCCTAAGAGTCTGAGAGTTCTATCTTAGTTCAGCATTTAATAAAATAAAGAAAGTATATTTGATATTTAACTGAAGCAACTTGAATTCCCTTTGGTAATTAAAATAAATGACTTTATGGATACTCCTAAAAATCTCACAGTAGTACTTAACATTTCTGCATCATCTTCATAGAGAACTGTAGATAGTCAATATCTGAAAGCCTGATGATTTCTAGTGGGATATGTAAATATCAACTTATGAACATAAAGCAAGTGTAGAGAAATGGGGGGGGAAGGTATTGTTATTTTAGATGCATACTTGATTTGCTTGCCTAGGCATAAGCTTCTGAAGTGGCCTGCAGTGCTTGAGACACTCATGAGTCATCATGAGCCAGTCACTCATCAGCCAGAAAAAGGCCTTTTCCTCATGAAGTGGCCAAAAATACCAATGGACACTGGATTTCTGTGTGTAACCACTTGAAGTGAATTCTTAGAGTCTTACAGTAAAGACAGTTAGGTTTTTTACAGTGTCTATTATTAAGTCTCCACTCAAATGAGGATTCATTTGCTTGCATGAGGTAGCTATGCCCCTTTAAGACAAAGTCTTAATAACATACAGGCTGACTGTACATCGTAGTGACTGTTTTGGATTGTCTTCTCCTTCCCCCATTCATTTAGTAAGCACAGACTCAACTCAAACAGTCTGGATGGCTAATACAATATCCATTTTATAACTTATGCATCTGTTCATTCACTTAAACGGTCTAAGCTTTTTGACTCCTTGCTAACTATATTATTAATTTATCTATCTGCTACACTTTTGTTACTGGAAGGGAACAAGCAAATGGAAAGCCAGCTGGCATATTGTCTTCCTATTTCATACAGACACAGTGTAGATAAATACTTAGCGGTTAATACTACTTCTAACTTTGAGAAATGGTTCAAGGCCAAGTTTTCATGCACTAATTGTGCTGTTTCAGAAAAGCTTACCTCCTGGAAACAACCTTCTGTTTGCTGGAACCGCTAAATAAATCCGTATGATTTGGCTCCCCAAACTAAATTATCTTTTTTGGATGTTTTGACTGGTTGACCTATCCAGATTTTTTTGAAAGAAAATAAACATGACAGCACAGACTGCATTCAAGCAGAGAAAAGGTTTCACTTCAGAAAGAAATTCTTGAAAAACCAAAGTTGAGCACGGGTTTGGCCCTGTGTTATTTTTCTATTTTGTTGTGGTTGATAGAAGAAAACATCTGTTTCCAGACTCTTCCCTTAGCAATACCACTGGAAGGAGATGGATAGAGGTGAAAAGCAGTAAATAAACTCTGGGGTTTGCTATTAGGAAAAAAGGTACTAGAAGAAGGAATGCATTGAATTTCTTTTTGTTGATAGGTTGGGTATTTTTTCACTTTTTCCTAACTTCATAGTGAGTAGATACATATGACATTTACAGATTTTCTAAACTCAAGAGCTGGGCAAATAAAAGTTTTCTGCAAGTCATTATTTCTAAGAAATAATTTTTGATTAATTTGCTTTGTCAAGTTCTTGTTTTCTTAATATGAGTGTACAATAATGCTCAATCTGTGTTGTACCGAGCAGAGCGCTCCTAGGGGAGCTGTCCTAGAAGTACTTCCTAATTCCCAGGATGGGCTGAGGTTTACTGCCAGAAGTTCATTCTGCCTTACAGGTGACCATTATTTAAGTTATCTAGCAACATTTTCACCTGGTAATAATTAGAGGCTGGTATTGGCCAAAGGATTTAACTACACTGCAGTTAAGTAGACATTGAGGGAAATTCTACTTGCTGTCCTACACTGAACATTTTTTATTGGGAATAATTCCAGCCAGTTCAGAGCCAGCCCCAAAAGATCTTTTAGAGATAAAGAATGTCTATAGTAGCTCTGTGAATCCTCACTGCAGTTCAGTTTACACAGCAGCATAGGAGCAGCCAACATGTTGATTTAAAACAAGATAGATATATATATATATCTGTTCTGTTCTGAAAATATCCTTACTATACTTCATTTGTCCATTAAAGATTTTTGAAAATCACAAGGGATCAAATCATGTCTCATTAAAATATAAGGGCCCAACAAACTGATGTTACTCTAATTATTTAGGACATATTTCACACGACAAACATAATGCATGGATCTCTCATGTTCTCCTTCATGACCTTTTTGGTAAACTAGACACTCATTAAGAAAATCTGAAATAAGAATGCAAAAACTATTGATTTGAATATTTTTAGTCTGTTAAAAATATGTCAGAACTTCATTTCAACTTTCTGGTGTGTAACCCTTGGGTAAATGAATAATCCATTCCCTCTGGGTTGTAATTAATACTGGAAGAAATGTGAAAATAAGCATTTTTCTTTGAAGACATTCAATGTGATTAGAAGTCATCTCAGTTATTAGGATGTATGACACATATTCATATTCTGCTATTTCCGGAAATAAATATCCTGGAATAGAAGTAAAGTACCTATGTCACCTGCATGGTTAAACTTAAATTGTTCCTCTTCTTTTGCCTGAAATGAAGGCCACATTTAAATTTTGAGAGAGCAATGAATTCTCTTCTCAAGGGCTGATATGAAATGACTGAGTTCCCTGTAGTTATATAAAATGTATCTGGTACTAACACAGATCAGACAACAGAAGAAAATGTATTATGAAAGGCATTCTTAGTATACTTTCCTCATTGGCTTTCTAGTGACTGATCTTGCTAAATCAATACTCACTTCTGCAGGCAATCCTTTACCATTTCTTACTGTCTTTGGACCAAATCCTACCTTCATTTTTATCTGTATGCCAAGGCAAGGAAAACAGACCAACACACATACAGACAAAAGAGAGATTTTATCCAGTAGAACCTAGTGAGTGCTTATAGTTGGACACCTTTTTAGCAATGCTCTATTGATTACCTTTAGGGAGAAGAAGAAAAGAAAAAGATTTTGGGCAATGACAAGGACCGGGTTTTGTTTCCTGTAGTAAATTAGAATACGGCTAGAGACAAACACTCAATGGCTAAAACTGCTGTCAGGCAGGAAATGGTTCAAAAGAAGCAGCTCTAAAGGCAATTGCTGGACAGAAATTGCATAGGAAAAAAGTTAGAGCAGAAAATGTAAAGAAACTAGCAAGAGCAAAAATCAAGTCTTAATTTGCCAAAGAAAGCCTAGCTATAATACCCAAAGTCAACTCAAGTTTCTGAACAGACAGTACCTGCACAAAGAAGTACATCTCCCAGATCTTTCCAAAGGGGGCAGAATTCTCTTCCCAGTGTTTCCAAAATAAGTTCTTTGCTCTTCAGACAAAAAAGAGAAAAGTACCTATATGTTCCCTAATGAGTTGTACGTTATTAAATAAGCTTCTTTACATAAGTACACCACCTACTTTTACGTTTCTGTGCAGGGTTACTACAGTATCTCTTTTTTTTTTGCTGTATTTGGGAGAAGTTATTATTATCACTCTACTTCTGATCTATGTGTATTCAGTCATCTTTCTCTTCAAGTCAATGGAAGTCTTCATCACATGAGAAATCACTGGTTGGTTAGTTTTGTAATTATTAAAAACCCCTCAACTCAGACTATATCACTATTGTAATCTCGCATGTACCAAAGCTTCACTTCTGAAAACAAATTGCCATTAGAAAAAAATACATTCAGAAGAGATTACTGAGCGTTCTGTTCTTTTAACACATTTTTGTCATGGTTGGTGTATCTTTTTAGAACCATCTTCCTTAGAATTATCAGGGGAAGCAATCCTTTCCCCCCAGCTGATTGCCATATAGGTGGTCTTTTCATGAATTTTTATTTGACACATTTTCCATTTTTCCATCATATTCTTACCGTGTAAAGAAAAAGGCTTTTACAGCTCAGAGAAAAGTTTCGATGACAAGTACAAAAGACTAACAAGACAAAAAAATCCTGCATATAACAATCCAAAGAAACCCCTTGTAGTATAATGTCCACAGTGATGCCAGCTTCAAAACGTCCTCCATTCTGATGAGAGGAAAAAGCCAATTAGACAAGTTATCCCAAAGCAATGTCAAAAGCCTACAAATTACAGTAGTTATAAAACCCAATCCCAACAGACTTCTACAAACATGTAAATTAATGCTGTTGAAAAGCAATGTAATCAGGTCTCATTTATCATTATAATATCTTCTGATATTATAATATCTGATGAGATCCGATAGCACAAGGAGTTTATTTAAAGAGGTAACAACTGCTACTCGAGCAACTCCAAAGCCAGCTGTTTTAAATGCCCCAAAAGTAAGCAGGGAAACTGAAATTCAAAAAGTGACCTGTTACACTTTATGCTCAGGCTAAAGTAGAATCAAATGCATTTATTTCTAAGAAGCTTTGCTTTTGCAAAATTACAACAGGTTTTAAATTTCTGATAAATCTAACTTAATACAAGAAACACCTGAAAATTCACAGATACTGTGCTTCAAATATTTTTGAGGTTGGAAATAATAAATTAAAGATTATGCTACACTTCAGCGTGGGCACACTCCCGAATTATGCTAAAAATTGTTACTGCCAATTGAATTCAACAGTTATGCTGTTTCTGGACCATTCCAGATAAATAAAGAAGAAATGGTTGAGATTTGGGGCTCTAGAAATCTCTAAGTCCTAGGGACTCTCTAAGGTTGCTTTTTTTCAACATTATTTCAAAAAAACTTGTTGAAAGAAAAGCCTGAACTATCTGAATGAATTCAAACAGACTGAGCTGTCAGAATCTTTACTGCATTTTTCTGCTAATTCCCTGCTTCCCTGTGTATAAGTTTCAAAACCAGACAATACTCTCTTACTGCATGTCTTAGTCAGTGAAGAGCACGGTGCAAAGCAGAGGAGAAATAAGGATGACTCATCTCTCTCTCCAGTAGACTCTACTTCCTTACTGGTAAACAAAGCAAAATCAATCTCATCTTTGCCTTTAAAGCATTCAGAAACTCTTTTTCTTTGTTAAGCATTTGGATCTACGTGTTTCTCTTCTGTGGAAATCTTTGCTAGAAAACACGTGTGACTTAACTCTCAGGACATTGTCAGATAAGCACTGAAAGTGACTCACCGTATTTCTTATAAAGTTTTTCAACAGCATGCATTGGTACCTTGCCTGAGCCCCTGTTCCTACAGTTTGCTGAGTAGCATGTTAAAGCAAACCCATTTTCACTGCTAAATCAAGCTTAAATACTGGATTAGAAACTAAAAGAGTTGATGTGCCAGTGCAGAGAGAGACATAAGCAGGATAGCTGGGGGCAATTCCAGTGTTGACAAACATGAATTTGCCAGAGCCATCTGTGAGAGTATTGGTCAAAATTTTAATCAGTGAATTATTGCACACTAAGTATATATATATGTATATAAAGATAAGATCTTGTATAAAATATGAGGAAGATTGACAATATTTTTATAAATATAGGCATAAAACATTGACAATTTGATTTCTAAATGCTGGATCCCGCAAATACAGGAGGTGATTAAAAAACTGTGGAGATTTATTTTAAAGACAGCTAAGACATTTGAGATCCATGCTGTTTTGGAACAAATTTATTGGAATTTTCTTTTCAGAACACTGTCTGTCCTGTTTCAATTCAGTGCCAGCTGGTGAAAGGTAAACTGGGATCAAACTGATGATTTCAGTTTTTCCTTTTCCAAATCCAAACTCACCTTGTGGATTTGGTATTCAAAATTTTACCTTACTGTAGCTTTGCCAGGATTATCTGATTGGATTTTTAAGCCTTGGTACAAATATTGTCTGAGAGCAATGAAGAGATGGGACATATACGCTTCCAAAAATACCTTAGGAACAGACAGAACATGTTAAGAGGCCGTAATTACTCACAGCCAGAAATCTTTGCCTCTGGGGAAAATAGGCTTCCTGAATCACATTCAGTGACACAAATATTGACAAGCTCTGTGCCACATTGTGTTTTTCTAACACGGTTTTGTCTAGAAGGTAGATCAGAGTAACATCAAATCAAGGGCAGCTTAGATAATGTTGTGCTTCAGGAAGGAAAAACTTTCATTAAGTTCCTGGTAAATGAGAGACAAGTGCAATGCAAATCATCTTGTAGACAGCTTAGTCAGACTCTGTCAGTACACCTGGTGCTCTCTTCCACCCCTCTAAAACGCAGTTCATAAAAGAAACAGGAGCACACACTGCGGATGCAATTTGTATAAGTTGTGTGAGATGAACAGTGGGGCAAGGCTTCCTGCACCCTCATCTTGGCCCGTCCCTCACCATCCTCGCATGTACTCTCCTGTCTTGCATGCTTGGTGAGTCTCTTCGAAAGGTATCCTGATGGTCAGGGCTCACATCTGGTGCATGCAAAGAGGAAGGGAGAAAGAGCTCAGGGGAGGGCAATAGGCTGCCAGATGTGGGAAGGGAAATGTTGTGGGTTCTTGGTATACAAAGTGGGAAAACAATGCTGGAATCTGGAGCTTTCTGAAAGACATTTATCCTATTGAATGCTATGAATATCTGTCCCTTTAGTATTAAAACATTTCAGCGGTGCTGGACTAAGACTTGACTTCTCCGTTGAGTCATGGATATTTTTAGGCTGGATAACTCAAATAACACTGCTTTGGTAACTGAACTAGGCATTCCAAGAAATAGTTTGTAAATTTGGACAGGTCATTTCATCTTTCTGTGCTTTATGTCCTTGTTTGCCTTGTCTAGTCAGATTGCAAGTCCTATATATATCCACATGGATATAGATCTGGATTCCTCACATTATCAAAGTGCAGTCTTCACTTTTATTTCTACAAACTAGCCAAATATAAATAATTCCCAACAATTTATTTTCTAAACTTGTTCCCAGACCCACGATGTCAGAGTCTTTCTCCTCTTCATTCTTTATGATAACGTTTCATAAGTTTTAAAATCCATTTTATTTGTAGTAATAAATAGTAGGTTTACTTGTATTAATGACTTTAAATTGAAAGGGAAAATATTTATATTAGACATGAGGAAGAAATTCTTCACAGTGAAGGTGGTGAGACACTGGAACAGGTTGCCTAGGGAAGTGGTGAATGTCCCTTTCCTGGAAGTGTTCAAGGCCAGGTTGGATGGGGTCTCGAGCAGCCTGGTCTAGTGGGAGGTAACCCTGCCCACGGCAGGAGGGCTTGGAACTAGGTGGTCTTTAAGGCTTATTTGAACTTAAACAATTCTATGATTCTGTGATTCTATTAAGGTGTCAAGTTTTCCAGGAATTTTCAAAGCGTATTAAAATGTTATTCAGTATCAAGGTATTTATTAAACCTATGAGAAACGGCTATTCATTTGTTAATAAATAAATAACAGCAAATCTTACGCAATTTGAAAGTGTTTCATTCTTGAGTCATGCTTATAAGTACTCAGTAATTTAAGATATAAAATGCCTTTAAATATTTTATAACATTTGGCTGAAAATCTGTCTGATCCTAGTGCCTGCCTTAAGCTCAAAGATGGAATTTCTTTTGTTTCTTATATGCAAATGACTGCATGTAGACTCTCCATTTTCAGCTGTTTGTTTGTGTGCATATGTTTGTGAGTGAGACAGAGACCAACAGAGAAGGAGAGATTCAAATACACAATATACATATGTTATATGTACATATGTGTATGTCTATGTACTTTAAGATGTACAGTACTAGCACTGTTCCAATTCAAATCATGAGGATTAGGAATATTGGCTCACATCGATGACTATCCATTCTTCTCAATCTGTGTCTCTCTATATGAAGCAGATGGTTTGGTATTTTGTAGTGATATAGTAAGCTTTCCCTCATCCCAAGCCAAATATGCCATCGGCCAATTCATTCCTGCTGTAAATTATAACTCAGTTGTCAAATTAAGAATGTGATGTTATAAGAGACCTTGTAGCACTAAGCAATAATTTAGTCATCTCTATGATTGTATCCTACTAATTTTTGTTGTGTCCTTCAGACAGATGACTTTCCCATGCTGGAAGGTTGAGAGACTTACTTCTCTCTACTCCCATTTTTTCCTTGTCACTAAGTTGATTTACTCCTCCCTGGTTTTATCCGTTCTCTAGGTTTGTTTGCTCAACCCTACTGAGAGTAACATCTTTCTGCCCTTGGACATTAAGAAAATCCACTGATCTTCTACTTCACAAGAAAAAGAAGAGAAATACATGATCCTGCTAAGATAGCCAAATGTTTCTGATATATTACTCTTTACTTTTCAAAAACTATTGTTTATTGCTATGCATAAAAATGAGGCATGTGTCTTTTCTAACAATAGCTATTAAACTAAAAGAATATCATAGGTACAACATTTAAACGTTATCCTGCAGCTGCAGATGTAAGAAGACAGATACATGGTTGGATTTTGTGAGAAAGAAAGAGTTGTGGCATTCTCTTTCTCCTCATTTACATCCTCAAAAATAAATGAATGTGGGATTTACAAATGATGGCCTGTCCAGGAGGGAACATTTCTTACTAATTCTCTACAATAAAAAATTCAGACTCTGCTATCGTCAGAATTGGAGAGGCAGAAAAAGAAAAAGGATTCAAAATGTCTACTGTAAAATGAGAAGACAACAGGTAAAGTAAAATGAAAAATTCTTGCTGATAAACTACTCAAACAGTCAGAATCCATTTTACAGTTTTAATGTTGGAATCTTCTCTGCCTTTAACACTGATAGTACATAGGAATAAACGATGCTTCATACAAATAATAAAATCCTCTGATGAAATCTTACCTTCAAAAAAGAAAATGACAATTTAATATTAGAGGGTTATTACTCATGATTCCTGATTAAAAATTAAAATTAAAATTAAAAATTTTATGGGATGGAAAAACATACAAATAATTGTAGCATTTCTATGATGTGCTCTCCAGAACTTCAAATACATCCCATGGATACGTACGTTTATACACAATGAGAAGAGTCTAGTGTGAACTCGGCTTACACTAGGCAAGAGAATATGAATAAAGGGTACACAGTTTTCAAACTCAAACTTACCTAGCAGCAATCATTAGCTCGCAAACACACTAGCATGATTTTATCACAGCACCATATTGAAAGCTCACGTTGAATTTTTACTTCTGCTATGATCTTTCATCCTCCATCTACTTTTCACCGTGACTAGTTTCTAATTCCCTACCAAACAGGCGCAGCCTTCTCTCCATTGTCTTGGGAAGATTTTCATAAAGGATCCCACTCCCAAAAGGCAGTGTGGTTAAGTTACACTTGGTGTTAGCTTTTCTACCCTACTGTATTAAACACCTACTCAAAAAGACTGTATTCTCAAGCACTCATATGCTGTATCACATGGAACGTAGTCCTCCGTTACATGCTATAAAATCCCCCCACTTCTAAGCTGCAATAGACCCACACATTCCCTCAAAAAAGTTGTAATAATTACATTTCTCGTGACTCATGGAAGCCTCAGGGAGCTCCACTACTAATTGTAATGTTAGCCTGAACAGTTTTCACATGGCCGGTTTGCTTCTGAGAAAGGTAATGCATATGTTGTTACTCTGTGATATCTGTCTTCAAAGCCATAGGTTACGCCTGGCTTTCTTTTATAAGTAACACAGGCAGAGCTGGTGTAATCACACAGTTATGTAGTAGAATTGTTTCCTGCCCCACAGCAAATATGCCAAATAAGGAGGGGTGGTGCCTCACAGCACTAATAAGCTCTTCCGTATTTTACAGTCTCAAACACCTCTTGGTCTGCACAACACATAGTCTTCTCTTCCTAGTCCGAAGCTCCCAGGTTGCCAGTCCTTCTTTCCCAGAATCATACATTTCCCTCATATTTTCCTCAGCACTGACTTTTGGGGAAGGGATCATGGTCCTTTATGCCTGTGCCAGCTGAATAGCTCAAGACTCATGAAACCAGGAGAAAGACCCAATCATGGAGATGGGCTTGACTTTTGCTGCTTGGGGAACTGGATGAGAAGATGCCTGCTTAGTAACCAGTAGGAAGACTGTCCCTTGCTTGTAGACTAGGCTTTTGGAATGTCCTCTTTGGAAATGTCTTTCACACACTTCATTTTTGTGTGGAGCAGAATACACTTCAGCAGGTGACTGCGTGTAGTAGAGAGAAGTCTAGCAGTACCCATAGTTTGGGGACACAGGAATGAGATTTGTCGGAATGTTATCTGAGGCATCCATTTCCCCGATAACTTTTTAATCCTAAAAATTTAGTTGAAATGGGGGAGACACAGTCAAAAGGAAAGGCACAGCAGAGAGCACAATTGCGCGATGTTCTCCAAATTGGTTAAGCAGGCATGGCAAAAATATGATGATATGTTTGAGTTTTACAAAATCTTTACATCTTTTGTTTTGGCTGTTTTGGACTTAACAAAACTACTGGGAATTTCATGAGACTTTTGTTTCCTCCTCAAGTGGTTCCATTGACTTTTCAAGGGCATTGCAATAAAAAATATGCATTTCTAACTCAATGAAACTTATGTTATGCAAATAATAATGATTCTACCTTGAAAGCAAGTCTTGCCCTGCTTTTATGATTACCAAGGGAATAACGTTTAAAAAGAAAGAAAAACAAACAAACAAACAAAAAAAGAAAATATTCTTGAGCACCAGACAGCTAAGAACTCAAATTTCATTTAGACTAAAGTAGAACTAGTATGTGTGAAATTTTAGACTCAGAGTCTTTGCATACTTAAGATTGAAAAATAAAACATTGTATGTGACTACTCATCCAGCAATACTCCTGGACTATTGAACTTAAAGCAATATTTATTAGATGTCTCTTAGATAGAAGTGGTGTATTTAGCTTGCTACTATTAAAAGGAAGTCATCTCTTCCTTATTTGTAGGATTAGAGTTGCTCTTATTGTTTGTTAACACAAAGATGTTAATTTGGAGGGGATTAATTAATATAATATTAAATTGGGGGGGGGGGGGTTGGGTGTTTGTTGTAAATTTCATGCCATTTGAAATAAATACTAAAAAAACTCCACACATTTGAAGGTTGCGTGGTTTTGCAGTGTGGAGGAGAGACAGGTGAGGCTGAATAGCACCTTAACACCATGGACGTAGAAAGGAAACAGCAGTACCAGAGACATAAAATGTACCAGCATCTGCAGCTCATAATCTGAATTAGGCTGAGCTTGTTCCAACAGAATACACAAAAACAACAAAGAAGATGGATAGAAAAAATCAGCTGCAGAATATGAGTTTCTTCATTTACCTTAAGCATTCTTACAGATTAGAGTGGATGATGATTTCTAAGATTTCTGTCTTCCCAATGACAACTGTGGAAACCTAGAGGTCTTTTCTTATGCTCAATTTTATTCTTTAATAGCAAGGTAAATAATGTAAATCTCATTTTATTTTAAATTAATTTTCTAGATTCCCTCTGCTATTCAGCATTTTTGAAACAGAAACTGCTGACAGTAAGTTCAGTAGGACATTTTAGAAGTTCAAATTCTGTTTGTATTCCAAATTCAGAAATGGAAAGAGCTACCCTTAAAGTAAAACACAGCATGGAAAGCATCATTCTGCTTTCCAACATTCTTTTTATGTTGATGATAAGCAGCAGATGTAATGTGCTGATTATGATCTACGAATATTGGCAAAGAGAGTGTAGAATGAAGCTGTACAAAATGGCCTCCATCTTGCCTCATTTTAGTGTATTATCTCCCATTACACGAGGCTATCCTTCTAAAGTAAATGCTGACATTGTCCATGTGGCAAAAATGATATGTTTGAAAACATCTCCCCATAGGATTAGTGACTCTGCGTTTTTTTAGGTGTTTCTAACTTCAGGGAAGAAATCAGCATCATCCACAGTTGTTAGAGGAACATCAAATTGAATAGCCCTTGGCTTCTGAAGTAGAAACTGTTTAGCCTCAGCTTTAGCAAAGAATATAAAATAGGATGTTGATTCCTAAGTAGCTCATTTCAGTTCAAATGTACTTATCACTGTGACAAGCTATGCCACTCGTGCTGAAGTGTAATAGTAAAGAACAAACAAACAAACCTAAAGACCTTGGTGTCTCGCAGAGGTAGACACAATACATCAGACATCTACCCATGATAAGAATTTTCTGAAATACTGCTGTGTCCATGATAACAAGTAGAGACAAAATATTCCCATTTTCTTCTCAGAGAGAAAAAGCTGCACTTTCCCCTTCTCCCTGTCTTAAATATCGTAGCTTTGTGGCACATCATTTTCACAGTGCATAGATGATGTCCTGTCTCATTTGCTGCATCTAATCTTCTGAAAGACTCATGTGATTTTCAGCTTTGTCCAAGCATTTTCTGAAAATGTCTAATTTTGTCTTGATGGAAATGTAATTTCTTAGTTCACTAATACAGCCATTCCTTCTCCAATTTTAAAGATTATGTCTTCTTCTGATCTCATTATTATTACACTTGTCATTCAAAATGAGAGGAGGAGGGAAAGAATTGGAATTACGGCTCCCTGATGAATTCCATCTGTGCTTATGGAAATCAGGGATATGGTGTTCATTTTGAAGTGCCACCACAGCAAAAATAGAAGTCAGTTCAAGAGCAATAAAATACCTAAGTTTGAAGGCCAACACCATGACGATGAGCAGTGTACATTTTTCTTGATATTTGCAGGTACTACTATAACACCGAAGAACCATGGCCGCAGCAAAACCACAGAGAAAGAAAAAAAATAATAATTAAAAACCAAACAAATAAACCCCCAAACAACAGCAGCAGCATCAGACATGTCTTCCTATTTCTTTTCTCTTCACACAACTGTATATAATATTCACTGTTACACTATTTTCAAATTATTAATTTTATAGATCCTGTTTGTGCCACTGAGTAAAATTTTGCATGAATACAATACAGCTAACCCTGATGGATGTTTTTTAATTAGTTCTCAGAGCAAGAGGAAGTCAGTAAACTTATCTGTCTTTCTCATTCCTTCTGAGTTGTGAAGTTCAATTCATCTACACAGAAGGTCTTGGACCTTACTATGGTATTTGAAGACCAAAAGTAGTCTGTCAATAATCAATTCATTTGGTATCCTCCAGCTAGGAAAGAACTTTGATTTCTACAGTAAATTAATTCACTGAGAGAGAAAGGTTTTTTTCTTTTTGTTAGCTTTCCTGTTGTAGGATCTCACTCAGACATGCACACACACATGAAAAAGACAAATTTAGCAACAAAAAATATGGTACATATTTTCTAATAGCTATATTCCTAAAGCCTTGGACATAGAGTTGTTTTAGGTCATTCCATCATTGAATGGTATTTCCAAGTCATTAAAAATAAAACCTGACTGAAGAAATAAATAAATAAAAATCCGGAAGCTATTTGCTTAGTACTGTGAGAATTGAGGCCCAGTAAACCAGGAAGAGTAATCACTTTAATCTTCTATTTAGGAAAGGCAGAAAGTCAATACTGGATCCAGTTTTATGGTAATGAATGTACAAGTACATGGTCATAATACTCAGAGCAAAACAAAGCTGGGTGGAACTGCAGAGATCTCGTCTGATCCCGGTTCAGAAATAAATTCTAGGTCAATAATACTATCAGCCATAGCTGTTTAGCCTCTTGGGCCATAAAATTTCTTTATGTTGAATTCTACTGCCTATGTCTGGAAAAAAATACAGCAGTTATCTAAGTAGAAGTGGTTTACAATAAGCAATGAAAGAAGCATAGTAGGGCTAAGTGCATAGAAAACTTAGAAAAAGATCACTACCACAAGTCTTATGATAACATATAATATGAACTGCTATTTCCTTCTGATTTACAATGTATGACATCAATCTCTTTGTCTTTTACTCTGGTCCTGTTTGCTTTTGGGGCAACACACCTATGTAGTCCTTTTGTTACAAATCTCCTTATGAGGACACATAGCAATCAATAGAAAAGTCCACCTTAAACATATGAATAATTGGGTTGCAAGTAGAATCAAAATTTGTAAAGGACTGTTTATGACCCAATGACTTGACAGGCCACTACAAAGGTCCTTATAAGCTAAAAATACACACTTGTAAGGATAGAGAACTGAATTTTTTACCCACTAGTAACACAAAAGGCTCAGCGACACAGGTGACTGTAGTGGGCAAGACAAACACAGCAAGTCTGTGCCATCACAAGTTCACTGTTACCCATGTCAAGGCATGTACAACAAACCCATTTTTGCCTACTGAATAAATATGCCTGTATTCACATTTTCAAAACCAGGCTCAGAAATCTGAGTAAGTTTTTGGTAGAAGTAGATGTCAGAAAAACAATTTGGAAAAGTAAATGTTCATATATATACATGTGATATATGTTGTGTATATTAAAAATGTCTTCCCTATGTTACCAGTATATTAGGACATTGTAGTTGAAAGGCTGTTATTTAAATTGCTTGTTGATTCCCTTCCTTACTTTCATCACAGACAAAGAAAATAGACTACTCAGCTGCAGTTTTGTTTACAGGCACTTACTTGCATTCAATGAGACTGCAATCAGTCACTAAGCTATCACACACCCTTGTTTAGGAATGACTTTTCTTTTTTGTTATGTAAATAACTGCAAGGTAGATATATTAAATAAGTGGCTTTTGTAATCTCATAGGTACACCAGATACAAAGTGTACCTCTATAAACTTCTCAGACTTCTTACGTTTATTAGGAATGCCAGTGTGTTGCATAACAAATAAAATAAGAAGAAAAAAACTATGTTGTTGGACTAGAGAATGAGCACTGCAGGGAGACTTAAATCAAACTGCCTTAATCTATTGGTAATATTTAAAAAAATGGTTCTATCCAGTTTGACAGCCTAACCACAGGAAAGAAGCAAACCAAGTTATTGCTCTCCCATACAGAAAATTTCATCAAAAAAAAATAAAAGTGCTGTTGATTTTTTTTTTTTCTCTATGGTTGTTTTGCCATACAATAACTTTCCTCTGGTTAGAAGTAGAAGTCACTAATTCAAGAAAGAGGAAAACCCAAACATCTCGGGCACTGCTCTGTCATGCTTCTGTGGACAGTTAAAAACAGCAAGGGAATCAGAAAGCTGGATACAAAGACTCAAACCATTCCTTTAGGAAAAGATTGAGGAAAGTACTTGACATTTAGCAGTGTGTGTCTGTTGAAGTGTTGACTGTAATTGATCCATGTGCATATTTAACAAGCACGTATGTCAAAGACATTCCTAAATAAGAATGTTTTCACCTAATGGGTGTTGTTACAGCCCTCAAGATTGAGGTATGTGAATGAAGCAAGATTTTCAGAAGAGATAATACCTGACACAACCGGGAAAAATCAGTCTTTTCATATAGAAGCCTTCTCTGCTTCTACAACTCTGAAAGATTATCTGCTTTGTCTAAATAAATACATTGTTTTACAAGAGATATACTCCCCGGAAGTGTTCAAGCCCAGGCTGGTGGCGTCTTGAGCAGCCTGGTCTAGTAGGGGGTGTCCTTGCCAATGGCAGGGAGATTGGAACTAGATGATATTTAGGGTCCATTTCAACACAAACCATTCTATGATTCTATGATTATCAGTATGGATGGACCCAGTATGGTGTGGATTAAAGTGTCTCAAGACAGGTGATTCTGAAATGTGATCTTGCACCCCCCCAACCTTGTGGAAAGTGGGCAGTGTTACAGGAGCAGACGTGCTGAAGGGCATGTCTCAATCTGTTACCTGATCTGCCACCTGACTCAGGTGAGAGGCGGGACAGAGGGTTTAAAAACCCATGCCTACACCTGTAACCTTGTGGACACCCGCTGTCTTCTTGGACCCACGGGACAAAGGAAAAAACATGCTACAACGTGTGGAACCTTGAAGGCGGTGAGTATTTTTCATCTCTTCTATCTCTCTTGTGATCTCTCTCTCTCGTTTCTCTCTTTCCTCATTCTCTTTTCCCTTGTTTCTTGTAATAAGTGTGGCTGCGGGAGCCTGTAGTGGGCATTTTGGGTTTGGTTTAGACTCCAGCAACATCAGGCTTATTTCTTACAGCTTTTGGTTTTGCTAAGCAGATTGTTACGCAGTGTTACCAGTGTTTCTAAGTTGCAGACTGTTCACGGTAACATCAGGCTTTTACAGTTTCTTGTCAGTGCCATTGATTGTTTTGTGTCTGGTGTTTGGGACACACTACTTTTTTAGTAAAATATTGTTTACACTCTTCTCCTGAGTGATTTAAGTCACTTTGATACTGTGTCAGTGATTCCAAAAGGCTTTCCCTAGTCGTTGCTTTAAATGGGATGGGACATATCTCTCTACAAATTATTCTGTAATGGGACTTCGGAGTTTAATTCTATTCTGAAAAGTGACTCTGTACAAAAACATCATACTCCAGAAATTTCTACCTCGTGTACACACAGTCATTTCTATCAAGAGAATGTTTATTCTTCAAGAGTAAGTACATCTGGAGCTCCTCTTATTGATTTTCCCCTGGTATGCTTAAAAGAACATTGCACTTTGTGAAGAAGCTGAGAGTTTTACCATGTGCATTGTACTGAAGTTTTAATAAGTAAGTTCAACAGCAAAGCCAAGAGTTCCGAGGTAGAAAAGCATCAATGGAAGTGTGAGCTGGGTTCTACTCCCACTTGTGTACTGAGCTAAACAGCTAGCTGTGTTTCCATTGCCACAGCAAATCCTATTCTCAAGATATATTTTGGTTTTTTAATAAAATTCAGTCTCAGGATGATATTTTACACAGCAGTAGTGATAATTAGAGAATTTGAATGAAAGAACTAAGTGCTGTAAGGCGGCAGGGAAAGTCTTTATATCAGTTTTATATAACCTTCATCTTAATATCATAAATTAATGCAGTTATATCTTAAACAGTTAACAACATTGCACATGTGGCTTTTGAGGAACAATAACACAAAGCCCTGCTAAAGGGAAAAAAAATTTACAGTGGATACATAATTGAAACAATTACAGTCTCACAAGCTCCCATACAGTGTGGATTTTAGTGTAAAAGCCTCTCCTCTTTGAATGGCATACTTCAAAGCTTAGGAATCCATTCAACAAACTTGGAGAAGCTCTTAATCCTTTGGGGTTCTTTCCTTATTTTTGCCTTTATTTCCCTTGAAACTTTTGTGGACTGAGTTTCGCAATATGGAGCTAATGATTTTCAGTTGTTATTGTTTAGTATAACAGTTTTAATGTGGCTTATATATATAATTATAGAAAAAAAATAGCCATTCTGTTTAGCTTTAAATAATGTTATTTAAACTATTAACACATAAATGAACTGATTTACACTTACTCAAACTTGATTCTATCAGTTATGTACCTCATATATACATGAGGACAGAGCCAAAAATAAATACTTGTGGCACTCCTTATATGATTAAATCAACCTTGTTTTATCTTAATATTTCTCATTTCATAAACTTTGCTTTTTTGGTATGCATCACCACACGGAGTTCACAGATTCAGCAGACAACCTGGAGTAAACTCTGCTTTCTAATATCTGATATTTTCCCTTCTGCCCTATCAAAATATAAAGTGTGGGTTCAGAAAAGACATGCATGATACAGTGCCTATCAAAAATGACTAATCCCAGAAAGCTAGAAACAGATGCCAAGAAACAACACTGGAAAAGCTGCTCTGAAATTAAAATAATATTAATACAATAAAATAAGAATAAATCCAAATGTGTATAATTGCACTGTAATTCCATCAGTCATAAATCAGGACAGCAAATAATGATTGATTTAATGTTGCCACAGGACGCTAAAATCTCAACTAGTAATTAATTACAGGTATACTATAGCTCAGGAAGCCAGGTTGTACATTTATTTTCCTATATTTTGTCAACTGGGCTTTTTGTTTGCAAAATCATGGGATGGCATGAAGCCAGATTCATTGTAAATTTGGCCTGAATCCCTTGGGGTTTTTCCAGTTCTACAAAAGGTGAACTGAGGTATATTCAGTTTCACAAAGCTGCATGAGTCGTGTTTTGGTGTTGTAGGCAAGTGTACTGTTCTTAGCTAAGGCATGCTTCTCTACACTTAAATTTGAGCCCTTGTTGCCGTGTCCATGCAGAAAAATAAAAGGGGGGCAGAGATCAATCACTATCGAAAAGGCCAAAGGCTTGTACTAAGTCAGGCTCCCTATTGCAGATAAATTCCGGAGAAAAAGCTGGTTTCAGAGAGCAACAGTAGATCCAGCCGTCAGTTCAGCGGTGTGGGTAACCAGGGATGTAGTGCTTGGGTTTGTTTCCTGTCCTTCTCTGCAGATGTTTTCTGAGTCATGGAGTCAAATAGAGAGTGGATGAAAGCAGAACTGCCTCTAGGCTTGTAAGAATAAACAGAACCATACCTGGCTTCTTAACGGTTTTTCATTATACTTTCTCTGTTAATCAGCTTCCCCCCAGCATTCCTGTAAACAAAGTCAATAACTCGAGGTTCCCACTACTCTCTTTGCCTCCCCTGTATGACTAAATCAGTCTGCTCTATATTGATGGGCACTTCCAACATGTTTCCTGTTTTCTGACTGACAACTCTGTCCACTGGAATACAGAGCAAAGTTTGACACTGAAACCCCATCAGGCATTTGGGGAAAAGCTTGACAAAATTCTGAATGAAAGGATGATTCACTGTTTTCTATTTTCTAATGCTTAAGTAACTGTTTAAAATAGAACAATTGTTTATGCTGTTTCTCAAATTAACAGGAAGAAGGGTGACACTTAATTAAGGAAACAGTCTTCTTTAGACTTTATTTCATCTTTCGTGCAACAGAAATTTAGGCAATCATCTAATCGCAGTATTGTGTAGGATGGAAGGGACCTACAAAGGTTTCCAGCCCAATTCCCTTTTCAAACCAAGTCCAAATAGAATAGACTGCTAAGGGCTGTGCCTGATTGAATTTTGAATATACCAAGGCACAGAAACTCTGCAGTCTCTCTAGGCAACCTATTACATCATAGTCACAGAAAAAAAAATATATATATATTAAATAATTTCCTGCGTTACAACTTCTGTCTGTTCCTTCTTATCCACCTCTGAAAAGAGTCAGGCTCTAGGTTCTCTACACTCTCCTCGAGGTGTTTTAGTGTACCTTAGCTAAAGAGACTGAGTTGTCTTCATCTCTCCTCATATCTCACGTGCTCCATCCCCATGAGCTTCTCAGCGTTCCTCCAGCAGAATTACTACACTACGTTGACTTTTTCTTCTGTTGGGAAGCCCACAGCTAGACACAGTGCTCCAGATGCGGCTGTACAAATGCTGAATAGAGGGGAAGAATCAGTTTACCTGACCTTTTGACTATACTTTTGTTAATATAGCCTATTAAGTGGTGGCTCTTCTTTGCTGCAAGGGCAGACAGCTGACTCATGGTCAGCTTCCTGTTCACCAGGACCCCAAACCAAGAAAGCAAAGCTGTTTTCTTGCTTATTGATCCTAACATGTGTTGCTGCATGAAGCCATTCCATCCAAATGCAAAGTGCAAAGGAATCTTCAAACACATCTCAAAAGCAGAGTGTATCTCCCTCTAGAATTCTGGGGCATATTAAGACAGACAACTAAATTATGTAAACTAACTCCACCCATATATGCAATATCTGCCACTGCCCATTCTGGCATTTCTACAGGCCAGGTTCCATAGAGCAGTACAGTCAGAAATTCAGCACAATACCTGTCTTTACATTTTCATTTCATTAGAGTTAATACAGCACATTGTGGATGTTAAACAGGTTTCACTAACAGGTGTTCCATGCATATGATGTGCCCCATGGAGCGTGTCATAGTACCAAAGAAAAAAATCTCTGACAACAGATCTGCTTATACTTGAGACTGTCCCATTATGAAATATTTTAATTCAATATGCCAGTAAGTCAGTATGCCCACAATTGTAGCTACAAATGATATTTAACTATGCAGGAAAAGCTAAGTATATTCCCAAGTATTTGCAGGATCACTGTAGTAAGCAACGGTTGATAGCAGAGGATTTTGTAATACAGACTTGGGATTGATAGCTGAGGCACAAAGAGAATAAAACAACACTCAAATGGTCACTGAAAGAGTATACAGCCTTGTGAGCAGGTAGAATCCATTTTAAAGAAAATCCATATGGAAGAGAGGGAAGAGTGTATATACAATATAAGGAAACCATCCTACACAAAGTGAAAACACAAAGTAAGTAATGGGAAGACTGTCACAGAAATTCCTGGATAAGGATAGTAAACACGGTTGCTTATTTGCAGACGATTCCTCTCCCTCTGGTAGAGAAAGAGCATAGCTTTTAGTTTTGCTGTTTGCCACATTTTGCTTCTGTGACTGAGCAATCACACACAAAGTGTTAGGCTTCATTTTGCCATTGGATTAAGCATGTTGAAATTTTAAAGAACAATTTGTGTTTGGGCTTGTGCTTGTATCTGCTTGTGTGTATTTTCTTCTCCAACCTTCCCACGCAAGAAGGTGGCTGATACTTCAGCATGAGTCAGTAAACTCAAGTCGCAGGTGTCTGCACATACATAGACTGCAATATACTGCAATTATATATATAGTAGTGCACTGTACTATGAGAAATTACCTTAAGAAACTACAATGATTTCAACAGTGATCTGTTGAAAAGGCATTTGTCATTACAGCCACAACATCTTTGCTACTCTTTCTAACATTAACAGGGAACCCGAGCAATCTGTGTTCATGAATGATTTTTTTTCTCAGTAAAGCTTTTATAAGCAGCTATATTCCAAATATAACTAGATCCATAAAACAGATAGCTAGACAGATTGATGAAGAGAGGTGGATGTAGATGTTTAGATTTTGACTGAGGTCGTCAACACTTGTTCCTACAGAAAATCTGTAACACCAAAAATACTTGTACATTGCGGAAAATAAATAAATAAAAAAAAAAAAGGTCTTTGTTCCTAAAATAAATTTGAAGAAAAAATGGAGCTTCAAGGGTGTGAATCAAAATCTCATTGTCTTTAGGTAGCTGACATCAGTCATTAATGGCTTATTTTAACTGGGGTGGTGTTGGGGGGGCAGTGGGGAGGAGGGTTTTGCTCTTTACTAATGCGGTAGAAAAGTCAACTGAAGTGATTACTTCTTGTCTGGGCTTGAGTATCACCTGAAATTAACTCTGAAAGTGGGATGTCTCCCTCTCTGTTTTGTCAGGTGGACACAGAGGACACCAAACCCACAATGAAAATATTTGCATGCCACGCAAAAGAATACTAGTTGGAAGACCTCTGTACACAAAATCTAGCCCTAATGGAAGGACATTATCTTCAAGGTCTTCATTGAAAAACAGAGACTTATTTAAACAGAATGTAGAGAAAAATCGTAACCCTGACTTTGCAGTTATTTTCTCTAATGGAGGACACTTTTCTTTCTGAATATAGGAGTTTAGGGTAGTCAGTCTCCCTTTGTTTGTATTAGTCACTGTGAATAACACCTTAAATCCCCTGTTAGATATCAGTATAATCCATTAGAGCACCTTTCTGACAGAGGAACTGGCAAGAATTTAGCTAATATTTTTATATGTGCAAATCTAGATTTAAAGTTGTTTTCCAGATTTCTGAAATTATTTTGTTTCCTCAGAACATTCTTCTCTTCCTTCCATTACTTTAAAATTGTAGCTGTTGTCTGAAGATTTCCATAGTGCTTGTTCATGACTGCACTGACTTTCAATTTTCCCTTGATATTGAAATGGCTAAATTGTGAGTTTATAATGCATTATTTAGATTTAGATTTAGATTTTTTTTCTCTCTTAATTGGAGAGTAAAGCTTCAAGGAGAGCACAGCTGCAGGAAGTATTATTGAAACCCTGAGTACTTTGTCATTTTGAAAACAACCTCCAATTGCAACACATATACATAATAAATTCTGATGCTATGCTGTCATATTTATTTTTTGACTGAATTATAACATCATTCTCATTACTGATGTCATTACTGAGTAACAGAAGCTCAGTAATTCGTAACTAGCCTGATAAACTCTCCTGAGCTCAATAAATAAAAATAAAGATAGATAACCTATGAGTAAGAAATGAAAAACAGTAGGAATAGAGGCATCTAGAAATGTGAGCCATGAGGGTGGGAGTGCTGTTATTTATATTTATTATCCTTCAAGAAGCCCCCCACATGTATTAGGCACTTAAAGGTGAGAGTGCTCAAGGTATGTGAGATGAAAATACAGTAGAAGAGAGTAGGAATATTTGCAGTGCTTTTCTCACATATTTTAATTTCCTGCTTTCCAAGCTATCCATACAGATAGATAGATGTTAGTACTGATGCTAGTTTGGAGGGCTCTGTGATGGAAGAGTCAGGATTACCCTCATCCGTTGTCAAGCAACAGTTGTTAAGCAACAGCACATAATAAAGCTGCTCTGCTGCAGAAACATAGTAAACCAGACATACTGTCTGTTATTAAATGGCTTCTTAATACTGGAAGGAGTATCAGACTTGATTCTGTATTCTGCTGGACTGGCATAATCCTTGTGAATTAGTACAATCATTTTATAATGGTGAAGTGCACAAATAGGAGATGCAAGCCCCAGATTTATAGAAAGGTGAAATATACTATATAGTAAATAGGCAAGCAGTGACTTTGTTGAAGAATATGTCTTTTGGTTTGGGTTTTTTATTCAGTCCTTTCCTTTTTCAGTCATATTACTCAGCTTTGCTCTAACTCCCCAATTTTTAATATATTGGGTGCCTCCCTTCAAATACAGTTTCTGGCTAGGAGACAAGAAAATCAAATTAATCATTTTGAAATACATATTTAATAAGAACGAATCTTATCCAAGCGGATGGGACATACTGTAGTGGTTTTTTTAGTCTCCAGTGCCTAACTTTTTTTCTCCCACTCTGGGAATTCTTGCTAATGATAAGCTATTATGAAGAAAATTCAGTAAACACTCTATATCAATTCACACTGCATGTAAATAAGCCATTTCAATCCATAAATCAACTTATTATAAATTATTTTGTATGCAGCATGGTGAAATATAGCACATAGGGAAAATGCACTGCAGGATATTTTAGAACAACCTACTCAATAGTGTTCAGGTTGTTCAAGATTAAAATTAAAACAATAAACTTCACTCTGGATGTGTCTTCATTACCCAAGCCCTGGATCATTTACTTTAACAATGTCAACCTGCTCTATCACATTCAATTTAATTAGGAAAGGAAGTCATATGCAAGAGCACACCTCATGGTGTACCATTACCTTGGAGGAAAGTGCTATCAACTTCCAGAAATAAAAGACAGCCTTCCCCTCTTCTCATCCCCCTTCCCTCTGTGTTGTGAGGACCAGATTCTGGAACGGGAAGAGCGAAATAATGATGTAAGAAAACCATGTGAAAACGAAGGCTTCAGAAGGGGAGGTGTATGTGCGGAAACAAAAGTAAAAGGAGCTCAAGCAGAGCTTGGCTCTGCCTTCTTTTTGGTGAGAATTTGATGTTGACATCTGTGGGAAAGAAAGTGGGCCTCAGTTCATGCTTTTTTCTTTTCTGACTGAGGGAAGAAAGAAGATAAGGGCCCTTTGTCTCTAAGACTAGCCATGCAGTTGCGTTGATGCGTGCTGTCTTTCCATAGACAGTGGTCTACAATCTACTCTGCAGGAGCTGTATATAAAACCAGAAGTCAGATTTCCGACTTCAATGCCAAGTTCCAGTTTATTTTCTTTCTATTAGCTAATCAGTTAGAGAAATGGGTAGCTAAATTGCTAAATATTCTGTCCAATAGACATAGCTTAAAAGACCCTCAGCTTCCAAAAGTATTTTCTATCACAAATTGTTTCCATTAATAATAGCAGACCGTTCAACCTACTACCATTCTTCCTCCCTCTCTGTAGATCAAGAATGGAGTCCTTACTCAGCTTATATTTTGTCTTTATTCATATAATGCTTCTGCTGACTCTGAACTGATCAAGGGAGGAAAACCTGAGTCAGGAATTGGCTGCAAATTAAGGAATATGAGGCAGTTACTTCCTAGTTTAATGGCTAAAAGCACAACCATAAATCTCTATTCTTCACCATTTAGAGAGCTAATCAGTACATTTACACAGCTGGTGTTAGCTTTGTATGGTTGTGGGGTTTGTTTATTTGTTTGTTTGCCTTGTTTTATTTTGCATTTAGCTGAAACAGAAAAGGTGTACATATGCATATTTGTCTTAACTACTTCACAAATCTCTGAGGGGTAGCAAATGTGCCTACCAAAAGCCTCTGTTACACTAAACTGATGGCACCTAGCAACAAACTTTGCTGTTAAGTATTATTGTGTTGATACTGTTCACTGTGCATGTCTCCTGCTCTGGAGTTGGACATGAAAATGGCCAAGACCTTGAATAGAATCACTGGACTAGTCTAAAAACTTTCAAGAGAGGGGCGGTACAACTGTCACATTGGATTAGAGCCAAGGGCTATCTAGTTCAGTGGTCAGAACCAAAAGGAGGTCAGCAATGAACAGGTGTGAGATAATATAGCCATACATATTCTCCTTTCAGACATTAAACTGGCGGATAAACCTCAGTTACAGGGTAAGAAACTTTTAGGTTAGCTCTATTTCACAAGAGGTCATCAAAGTTACTATAGCCCAGCTAAGGATTTTAATGAGTAACTACTTGCTAATTTAGTTCAGTGATATCCTGTGGGGAAGAAAAAAACCCTACCCCCAAGCAAGAATTAGATAAGCTGATATGAAAATTTAAAGAAAAAACATGATCTGAGAAAAAAAAAAGCCAAAATTTGTTTAAACACTAAACCTTTGCTCAGTCAGCCCAGATCTTTATGCTTTCCCTTGAAGTAGTATAACACAATCCATACTACCACCAAAATAAGCAAACAAAACAAAACCCTCTAAACCAAGCAAAAATACCTAGTCTAAATTCACTTCTGCTTAATCACTGGAGGTTCCTTTTAGCTGTTTTTATTTTATCACTGGTGACTGCTTCATACAGCTTCACAGAATCTGTATCTATGTTAATAGAGACTCTTCTCCATTTTGCAGCTCTCCTGAGGCTATCACTCTTCAGATTTCCTTATACTTCTACACTACAGCAATAAAAATAACCTCTTAGAAAGCAGGAAAAAGACAGATCCTTCCCTTAGTTATGCCAAACATGAAAGCCACCCCTTAATACTGTAGCCTCTGTGAGACTGAACTGCCAAAGAGAGTACCCACGCGCGCACACACACACACGCCTGCACTCACATGCAAGCACAAGCACAAGCACCACACAAGCATCAAGGTACCATCAAGGTGAACTATCAGTGGAAGCTCTCATATAAACCTCTGAATATGCCCCCTGCTCTGTTAATCTCATTTATTCTACATGGTTTGCTCATCTCCAGAAATAATCATGCCAAAAAGGCTGACTGGGATAGGACCAGGAATGACCACATTAACATTTAACACCATCACCATAAAATGGGGGAGATAATCAGAAACAGGAGGAGGAAAGATAAAAGGAACAAAGTACAAAAAGAAAAAATGATTTTTTGGCATTGTGCTGTTGGACTTTGATGGATCCCTACTGTCAAATGACTATAATTTGTAAAGATCAGTGGTTTTAGTTAAACTCCAGTCCATGATGTCCCATCATCTAATTCATCTACACAGCATATGTTTTTTTCTTTTCTAAAGAAAGGACCATAAGATCATTCTCAAGTATTTTTATTGGTGTGAGGTTTTTTGCCTGTACATCTCAAATGAACTGTAAAGCTCAAATAATGGGTTCTTTAGCCAATATTCTTTGTCTGTAAGATGAAATATGTCTGATAACGATCGGGAAGATCTTGTTTCAGTAATTCCCATTAAGAATCAACACTTACCAGCAGCTGTTGTTGAGGACACTGCATACTCCAATAAGCTCCCAAATATAAATTCCAAGTATTGCCATAGAGTCGTCTGCATTTCTCCAACTTCATATCTCTTCTTCTTTCGCCTACACATAGATACATGCACTTCCACATTATCAGCGCTCTTGTGCTCTGTCCTTTGCAGCTCTGAAGAAGTTAGACTATCACAGAGTTCCTCAGGGTCTCAGGGGCTCTTTCCTCTCACCTCCTCCTTATGCCTTCTGCTACTCGGTGGTTGTTCTTAGAATGCCCAACAACCAAAGCTTTTCTGGTTCCTTATTTCTCAAAGTCCCTACCGATGAGCATGAATACTTATCATATTTTCTGCTGACCGACTAAAGAGACTGCCATTAGCACATATTTTCTGCACTTGCCCATGAAGTACTTTCTTGCCTCTGAGGGTCAAAAGTCATGTATTTTCATCACATTTTTTGTCATATAATTCATTTTCTCCTGTGACCTTCTGACAAACAGAAGTAATTCAGAGAGAACTACTTTGTAACTAATGCCACCTTCAATCTTTGACTTTAAACTTTCCATTTTTCTCTTTACTTAATTCCATGGATCAGTCTGGCCTTTATTTGTCAGCACATTCTTCTTGTAATGACTACTGCAAATGTAGGTTCCAGCAACACCCACGTTCCAGCACTTGAGGTATTTTTTTTACTTTCCTATTTTGAAGCAGAGGAAACACTTCCTTTATACCCTATCACCTGGTTTAGTCTTCCATTCTATATTTTATTTTAAGCCATAATTTTCAGTATTTTCTCAAAGAGATTTGCTCCCTTACTGATCATTTTTTAGCGATAGTTTTACTTAGCACAGCCAAAACACGGCAAGAGTTAGTCTGCCTTCCCACAGTTCTAACCACTTGAAACATCTTCCTTTATCTCTCAGTACTATTGGTTCTCCAGCTGTCTTGAAGCCATGTTCAAACCTGAGCTGATATTGGTGCAGAAAGCCTTAGTTTCTCAGTTATCTTAACATTTTAATGTCTTTAATATAAAATTTGGTGAATATGCACCTAAAGAGTCTCTAATTTTTAAAAGTATTGAATGCATAAGCAATTCTTATTTTCAAGGAAAAAAACCTAAAAATATGAACTAAAACCTGAGTTTTACATAGAATATCATTTGTCACACTAGAAAAATGCATTTAAGATTGACTTTCATTGGGTATATATTTTGCACCAATGCCACAGAGCAGAAAATAATGCATTACAGCTTGCATTAACTCCCTAAGGCTGTAACATCAATAAATTGGCTGGTATTTACACAGTCAATATTTCTTAGAAAGGTCCTGTTCAAAGGGATTAGTAAGACTTCTATCCAGCATATCCACAGTTGTGTTTTAATTCCACAGCACTGTTTGCAAGAGTAGCAGTTTTAGTCCTGGTGGATTGGCCAAATTCTGTTTGAGGATTTGCATTTTGCATACCTACTTTGCCCCTGCACTTCAATTTGATATGTTTTGGCTCATCACTTCCTGCCTTAATATGTTGTAGCCCTATGCCAAGTATTGTTAAACAGCTGCTGTACTTCCCCTGAGAGCTTTTCAGTAATGTGTGACAAATTCCTACAGATATATCGTAATAAAAGATGCTGCAGTATGTTGTATACAGTGTCTTAGGACTCAAATGGGACTTTCATCTCCCTAGTGCCTCATTTTCACAACCTTCTTGAGAAGGAAAGAAGGAGATATCTACATATTGAGATAAGAGGGAACTGAGGGACCTGAGTATCAAGGGAAATTCTTGCATAACACAGGAAAATATAAAAATTTGAAAATATTGCCTACTATAGAGCAAAGAGTTGAAGAACTATTAACAGATAAAGACCTGTAGGGGCTTCTTCCTTGACATTCCCATAAAGACATTTGGTAGGTTGATTGTTTTCCCATTTTCTTTAGATGATATAACTTCTGAAGGTGTATGGGGTGTGGGTGGAAACTGAAAACTAACCACAGCATTATCCAAAGGTATAAAGTAATACCTTATCTTCAGGTATTTTGTTATCACACTTTAATAACAATGTTACTACAAACCCAGTTATTAGTTAATAATTTTATTGTCTTCAAATTTTAGTTACCTGTTCTCAGCTTTGCTGCTGTCAATGCTTAATAGAATCAGCACAACTCAAAAATGTAAATGTGATTGAAATTGTAGTGCAGGTAAAACTAATGAAACATCCTTATTTTATGATATGCTTCTTTTGCTTCCTCACAGTGTGAGAGACAATAGGGCATAACACTATCTACCTTTTAGGTGGACACAATAACTACAAGCTCTATCAGGAAATGCAGATACATCCATGTGTTTTCTGCAGTGTTTGCAAAATGATATCTTTAGAGTTTTATTCTCTTAAATTTAAATATCTTAAAAAGATCTTGCAAGTCCTTGTGGGTTACATAGTAGAGGATGTTTATGTGAGCATAAGCTTAAAGTGAAACAAATCTATCAGAAGAAAGGGAAAGCACTAGGACTTCAGCTCATGACTATGATTCTTTGTAGTACAGCACTAGAGACACTGTCCTCATAACCGTACGCTTAGACCCCAATGAAGTCAGTGGAACTTGAACTAGAAATTGTGTACTCACGCTCAACAGCTTCCCTTAATATCGTTCAAGAATATTGGACAGAAGGTGTTGCTTCCTTGTTTCATGCCTCTTTATAACAAAAGCTGAAGCAGGGGTAAAATGATGGACAATAGGCATACAAGACTGACAGTGGGTTTGAGCACATTTTTTGCTGTCCTGACTGGGTACTAACACCTTGTGTCATCTTCTGACAG
Source organism: Neomorphus geoffroyi (assembly GCA_033558235.1). Lineage (NCBI taxonomy): Eukaryota > Metazoa > Chordata > Aves > Cuculiformes > Neomorphidae > Neomorphus > Neomorphus geoffroyi. The sequence continues at coordinate 2,167,857 of JAUMJM010000005.1, forward strand.
AAGGTTTGAGTAATCCTTTTTTCAGTCACTATGGCAGCTTTCAATTAGTGAGCTACTCAGCATCTCTCTATACACTTTTTTGATCTTGCATTTACATTCACATATGCAACGCTGCACATTTACATTGCTGAATGAAGCTGTAAACTCTGCACTTCAGTAGACCTATTCAGGATTTAACAATACATCTAAGAGAATATGCCCCATCATTAATACCCTACTGACCTACCAATGGTACTATCAGTCTCTTAATCAGGAATATAAGATAATGAGAAGTATTTATATAATCTGCAGTTTAAATATAACTAAGGCAGATTGACTTAGACACAATATACTAGCAGAAAGTATTAGTAATTAATATTGCATACAAGGGAAACCTAGCTGGCTTTAAGCACTGAAGTTCTTAGGAAAATTAATGACTTAAAGAATATTATGACCTTTAAAAACTTTTGGAAGAAATACAGTGTTTAATACATCATTAACTGGATGCTTTGAACATACATATATTTTATCCAAAGACAGACTTTACACTGTGTAAAGTGAAACAATGGAAATGAGATCAATAATGGTTTTGACTACATAAGATTAAATCTCTTTATAAAATGTCTTTAACCTTGACAATTGTAGAAGGAAGGGGAAAAAAAGAAAACATTAGGAAGATACATTCCTGCACTAAAGACATTTAAAATATAGGCCACATCTACTGTATTCTAGGCATTCTTAGTGTATTGGCTGCAAATGAGGTTTTCAGGCTAGACATAGTGTGTGCGAGAGAAATTTTTTTACAGAAAATCCAATCCCACAATCTCTGTTCTGTTTATACTAATCTAAGGCCATATGTTTAACAGTGTACACATTTTATATCCACATCTGCTGTGCCATTTCCCTTTTGTTCCTATTTCCCACCAAGCCACAAAAAGCATTGCAAACAAGAACAAAGGACATTTTCTTAATGGTGAGTCCAGGTCAGTAAACTAACTCTGTTTTACTTTGTTTCTTCAAATTATTAACTTTACCTCTAATCTATTACTGCATTCCTGCTAGTTTCTGTGTGCTTAAATTTTGTACAAAGAAAAACCCACTAGTGTCTGCTTTTGTCAGGAAATTTCAAATTTGGAAATTTCAAATTTAGAAATTTGAATAAGACTCAGCTTTCCTAAGATCTCCTAGACTGAATTAGTATTCCATGAGCTAAATAAATTAGTTTCTTACAAGGAGAGAGCAAAGTAAAATAACAGTGTTCCATAATGGAAATGCATTTCTTTGAAACCAAAGCTTAGGGAAAAACAAAATATCCTCTTTTTACTTTTTGCTTTTCTTAGATTTTAATGGGAAATAGACTGAAAGGGGTGGAAGAACATACTGTCCTGTAGTAAGTCTTCACATGTCTCAAACGATGTTTTAAATTAGGAAGTTCTATTGAATAACCAAACCAATAGTCCTCGGTCTTCATGTAACAGTTGAAATCTATTTTCTGGAAAAGTGTCTCTTCTCAATATCTCCTCACGGAGAATGTAATGAGTGAGTCTTGAGAAAATGAAGTTTTGTAAAGGGCTCCTATTAATTCAGTCTGATTACCATTGAATCTGATAATCAGCTTCATATTTTAGTATGAATAACATGAAATTTCAGAGCCTGTGAAAAAGCATTTGGTTTGTGCATCTTTATCAACATCAATCCAAGCTGCAAGTTACTTATTAAACAGTACAATTTAGTTTAAATGCATCTTATAAAATGTGAATTTCTCGTCTCTGTATTCTAGCTAATTTGACTTTCAGACAAACTGTCATTTGGAGAATTTGTAAATACTGGAAACATAGAAGAACTCTCATTGTGTACTGATTTGGCTATTATAAAATAGTCTGAAAATTAACAAAAGTATGAAAGGTTGTTCTTCTTTTCACCCATATCTTCCGACATATGTAACGAGTGCTTTAATGTATATCTTCTGTAGGATTATATGTTAAAGCTACTGTACATCTTTAAGAGGCTGTTAGACACTGATTTCCCATACACTGCAATCAGCTCTTTGAAATTGTAGTGTTTGTGACAGAATAAACTCCATTAACTTGTTTTATTAGTACTGTGTGCAGTCAGGAGGAGCGATGCTGCAGAACATGATGAAATGACTAACAGTCTTCATCACTGCACAGCAGAATGTTTTCTTCATACACAGAATATATAATTATTGCTCACATAAACAAGTAGGGTTTTTTCTGCATTTCCCAGGTAATACGGGGAAATACAAGACTGTTATTAATAGGAGGAATAAAAAATAAACTAAGCTTGCCCCCACATTCCTTTTCAGACCAATTGGTTGCCATGCTGCTGTTGTAATTTTTGTCTGTGTTACAGAGAATGATCCATCAAATAAAAAAAACAATTGTAATTCAATTGTTTACTATAATGACAGAGCACTTCAACAAAGCCAAAGAGCTTGAGAAAGGAAAGATTTACTGACCAGCTGACTCCAAGAGGCCCATTAGTCACATTTTGACAGCTTGTACACAAGGTAAGCTGCCAAGCAGAGTAAATGAAAGCAGAATTAATCCAGCAGAAGGAAGTGTACTTTACCTTATTTAAGTAAATATAAGACCGATATCAGAGAATCACTGTATACTTCAGAAGCAGGTATTCTATACTGCAGATGGCACAGCTGCCAGTACTTATCTGAAGAGAGAGGTATTCTCTTCCAGAATAACTTTTACAGCATTAGCCACTTCAGAAATATAAATTACTTTTTTTTTTCTCCTTTGCCTCCATTTTCTTCTGGCTTTTGCTTTGCCCATTTAAGATGAAAGCCAGATTCTGAGCTGATTCGCTGCATGGAACTCTCAATATAAACTTCAAGCATATTACTTTTTAGCCTAACAAAATATAGGCAACATGAAGCTGAGCAATCACAAAAGAAATGACTGAAAGGAAGAGTCAGTATAGATTTAGAATGACGAGAAGCAAGGAAAGTAACATTAAAATCCAATCCAGTCTATTTTTTGTTATCAAAAAAAAAAGAGTTTATGATTTGCAGATTGAATATAACTAAAGAAAAAGGTATTTCTCCTAACAATGATTTATAGATTCATCCTTCTACTGGATCAGAGTTCCTTTTATGTTATAGCAGTGTCTGTTCTTGCTATTATAGTTAAGAGGATGTCAGCATTTTCATTATATAAACCCCTCTATTCAGGGTCTTGTAATTTGGCCATAAAAATTCACAGCATGCTAAAACTTGAAATAAGAATTTATTGTGAAAGTGATTTTTTTTTAATGCGTTCTGAAAAAAAATATAAAATCATTAGTCCAATTTTAAACTAATAGAGAAATAGAAATTCTTATATTTACTGTCTTCCTAATTAGCTTGTGTGTTGCATGTTGTATGCCTTTCAACACCACGTAATGTGTTCTGGTGTTCTACAGCACATATATATCTTCCAATATATAGATTTACTCCTGAATAAAAATCTCTCTGATGGGGAAAAAATAAAAAGAAGAAGCAGAAGCATTGTGCATGCCTAACAGCTACTTACTCTAATGTTGTGCAGATGTTTCAGGCTGTGGATCTACAAAATGCAAATTAATGTATTAATGCCACTATTGTGAAGGTCAGAATGGAGTATAAGTTAAACCCACAAAGGTCAGAAATTAAGTGTTATGGCTGAAACTTTGTCCTGAAAGGACAAGAGCATCCATTTCACTTGGCACAATAATGTGAAAGTTCACAAGGTAAAGAGCCTTTCTCACCAGACAGAAACTCAGAAAAGCATTTGAAAATTATACTTTCAGAGCCACACTGCTGGAAGAGGTCTTCTTGCTGCAAAATGACAACTTTATAATAATGGCAACATGGAAAGAAGCACAACATATTAAATGTTAAACGATGTTAACATGAAACCATTATACTTCTGACAAAGAGAGCATCTACCTTGAGAACACTGAAATATTGCAGCCAGTCTCTTACACCTGAAATTTTCTGCCTTTCTTCTCTTTTTTTCCACACTCAATGTCTTCTCTTGCTGTCCTCTCAAAGAAAATAAACATGTTCCACCTGTTAAATGCTCCTTAGCTCTTCTAAAATGCATCCGAATCTTCCTGCCACTGTTAAACTACTCACTGGCTTCTCACTGCTATTGGCAAAACATGGCCTTCTCATGTCTTGCTACTATTTTGTTTGTTCATAATCTCATGACCAAAATCTCCTTGCCATCATCTTCAGCCTAACAGGATCTTAAAATATATTCTTTGAAACAGCATCAGTATCATCTTCAGTGAGTATATTGTAGCTGTTACAAACTCAGCATCTCTTTCAAAAGAATTATTGTTGATAATATTTTGAGTAATAGAGGCTGTTTAGGAAAGACTGAGACAGCAATAGACACACTTTTACAATGAAAGTAAAGTGGTTCAGCTGGTGCTGAACGCTTCAAGTAATACATAAGTAACCTATTAGTAAGAAACACTAGAAGGCTTTAAAAAGGAAATAATTGTGAATGTAGCTTCTCTACCTAAAAGAACCACCCACCTTGAAAGAAACGGCAAAATTGTAAGTTTGAGCACACTCCCACAGCAAGGGCAGATCTGGGTGGAAACATTTCCTTTTTAAAAACCTGCTCTCAGACCTCACTCAGAGGATCTACAGGAATCATTCCTCTGATTTTACTAGTGATTCTTTGCACTATCCTCTTTTGGACATCAGCTCAGTTCCTCCTTACTGCAACAAGGGAATTATTGATATTGATCCAGTTGGAAGAACTGTTGGAAGAATAACTCAAGAGGTCAACACACTATAGAGCATTTTGCATACAATAACTCCTTTTCATCTCTGAGATCTTGCTGTGTGAATCTGGAAATCTTTCACTTCTTATGCAGTGTCATAAACATCACAACACCTATTGTCAGTCCTACCAACCTTTCCACCCAGGATTTTCTTGAGAGGTTGGAATGTTGTGTGTTTTCTTGGTCTTAGACTGTCTCTTCTTGAATCATCTTCTACCCTGGACCTGCCAGTCTGTAAGGCAACTGCGAAAGGCTCTTTTCCCAAGTGCACCAGTCTTGGCCTGACTAGTGGCAAGACCTGCAGAACTGCAGAATGTTTTATGTTGCTATGAACATTTGTAGGATTTTGATGCAACTTTTCTTCTCAAATCAGAGGTAATAAAACATCAGCTTCCTCAGGGTCATGTGTAGGTCTGCTTTAAGTAAGCAAGAATGGACATTCATTAGACCCTCTGGGCATCCTCTTCCAGTCTCTGACTGCCCTCATTGTGAATGGGAATTCTAGTAACTTCTGTTGCCTGTTGTCCTTTTGTTAGGAGCTTCTGTGTTCAGTGTAGCTACTGAGATGACAGATGACACTACATTCTTACTATAATTTCCCATCAGATCCTTGAAGACAGCAATTAGATCCCCACACTTGCATTCTTCTTCTTGGACAAACATATCTCCCTCAGTTTCACCTACTGTATCGTACACTTCAGCCCCTTAACTATCCCTATGTTTTAGTTGTCCTCTGTTGGAACACCTCCAGTTTGTTAATTTCTTCGTTTTACTGGACTTTTACAAGTACTTCTTTGTACAGAGCAGTTTCATGTCTTTGATATTCTGGCTCTGATTCCAGAAGTACAGTGCAGAGGCATTGGGGCTACTGGAAGGCACTGGCCCTGGATCAGCAGGGCTATTGTGCTTGAATTGTCTGCCTCGAAGCCTGTAATGCAAATCATGCTTCAGTCGACAATTAGTAACTACTGCTTTAACCAATGAACAGTAGAGAGCACCTTCACATTGTAAAAGAAATAAAGTAAATGCTGCTGACTTCTGTGGGAAACATTTTGAGGCCAAATGTCAGATTACATGCTCTCAAAAGTATGCACAGTGGAATAGTACTGGTGAAATTCAGGAGAAAAATATAGTTTTATTCAGCTTACAGTAAGTATCAGCAAACACCATTTACTCAGTTTCTCTCCCCTACATACAATATTCTGCTCCAAATTTACAAAATTAAAAAATACACTTATAAACCTGCCTTTTTATCTAGTTTTTGGAGAAGTTCTAAAAAAAAAAAAAAGTTGCAACTGTTTGCAGAGAAAACTTAGACTTAGTTCCCCACGTTAAAATTTGCTAGTTATAGTGAGAGACTTTCATGCTATTAAATGGATGACTGAATGTTTCGCTATCACTAGCTGATGCCTTGATGATATGCTGTTTCATTTCCTAAGAAGTACACACAAGGATCTCTCAGCCGTAGGTCCTGACTGACCAGAGGTGCCACATGAATGCACAGATGCAGTAATGGAGTTAATGGAGCTGAGTGTGTTTGCAGAGTAATTTCTGGAACTACATGGTTGGAATAGAAACAGCTTGACTGATCTTTTTTTCAGAAGTCTCTCTCTCTTAGATGGTGAATCGCTAACTTTTTTAACAGCTGAAACTGGATGATAGAATTCATGGCCATCCTATAGACCGTACTATACTATAACTAGTTCAGTGAACTTCAGAACTTACTTAAATGTTCAAGATAGTTACATGAAACCTTGGTATCCACTTCCTGTTATAGAATGTTCCTGTATTTCAGTGACCATCATCTATAACAATTAATCTTTTTCCAGAATACAGGATGAAAATAAGTAGAATTCCGTACCTGATATTTCCAATTAAATGCTCAGCATTGTTACACAGAATATCATCTTTACTTGAAAATTATCCAGTTTTATTTTAAACCCTTCAGATTCAGGGATTAAACTTCTACAGTAGTGAAAATGTTTCTTGAGTTTCCTATCTCAAATAAAACATCAATATTACCTGTTTCAGAAAGATTAAGCATGACAGGGTCAAGAATGAAAAAGTACATGATCACTTCATCCAGTATTTTGGGTTACTTCAAAAATGAATAAGTAATTTATGAAAAATGAAGAAGAAATTGTTGAAGTACACTGCAGATGAATAGCTCACCAGGTTCCAACTCAGTGGCAGAGTTTATGGGTCTAGACTCCCACAATCATACTGACTGTAGCACACTGCAACAATTTAATTTGCCAGAAATGACTGAATGGAATTGTTGTGAATCTTGTAATATTACCCCATAATAATGGATGAACACAAATGTGAAATCACTGCAATGACCTCCAGAGTATGTTGTTTATGCTATGGTAAATATCTTCTGTTTAGAGAGGTATTGATTACACTGCCAAAATAAATTGACTTGCATGAATACATTCTGGGAAACAAGAATTTAAATTTCTAGTCTAAATCTTCAGCTGATGAATATGGATAAAAGTTCATTGATTGCATCTAATTCTCATCAGCTAAGGCTTTGACCCTTGGTATTCACTGCATTGAAGACATAATTTCCTATTCTTAAAAAAAAAAAAGAGACATTCCATCACATATTCTAACAATTTATTTTACGTTAAATTAAAATCAAGGTCAAATACAACTTGAAATACATTCACATAGTGTTGCAGGTACAATCATGGAGGTTAATTTGTAATGTTGATTAATTTCAGTTGATTTCTGATTCCATTGTTTCAGTCTACATCTACAAAATAGAAAATATTTTTAGTGTAGTACCTGTATGTGTAAGGAATTCACTATTATCCATCAAAGATTTGATACTATTCCTTCTTTTTCTACCGACCAATATCTTCTTCTTCTATCGAATCTTCTTCATTGAGTAATCCAGTCATACTCAATAGGAGAAAGTTAGTCATCTAAACTAAAGATGGAAGGAAGTGACCCTTATTACTTGAGTAAACTGCTTTGAGTCCTATAGACTACTAATGCAGCATAATTGCAGACAAATGCAGCTGTTGGTAGTTGTCTGATGATGACTCACGCAGCTGTGAATAGCAAAGCTCTTTTTACTAAAACTGATTAAGACCCATCAAGGATAGTATTAATATCTCTACCTGTTACTATGTATTTTGGATTATGGTTGTGATAGGAATCTTTCTGGATTGGAAATTTCTGAGTAAAAAACTCTATTCTTATATTCAGCATAAAAATTTGGTAAGGCTTTTTCTCATAGAAGAAAATTCAGTCCATCATACCAAGGCAGGGTCCCTGTGACATTTCTAGCAAATTTTATATGTATTTAGAGTTCAAAAGAAAACTCTTCAGGAAAAAATACCCGACCATGCCATTTAAATCTGAAGTTTCTTTCCCTGTAATGAAGCTCCCACACTTTGCCCACTCCTCTTAGGATTAGATATGTTTCCTTGAAACAGTCATATGGCATTTTCAATGTAGTGTCAGATACAAATACAGAGTTGGGTACTTTGTGTAAAACTAAAGCATAATGAAGATACCTAAAATGTGATAAGCAGCCAACTAATCCAGTTATAGTCAACTGTATTTTCATGAAATTCGTTGTTCGAGTGTCCAGTGTTCTCCTACCCCCATATCTAACTATTCCCCTCTCTTTGAAGGATATTTTTTTCTATCCAAGTGCCAGTTGTTCACTTTTGTACCTAAGTCCTTTAAGCATTACTTAACTTATTAGACACACCCAGAACTTGCCTAACATAGCAGCAGCATTGATCAGCTTCATCCAGCCAGTTTTACACAGCCAGGGAATAGGCATCCTTTCAGGTGAATGCTTAGAGATTGTATTCAAGGAGTGAAAGACAGGTATTTCAGACTTCTATTTAGCCAGAAAGAATTTTAACCTATGACAGATTAAAGGACATAGCTGTTTGAAGAGGCTAGATTGAGTGGTAGTCTCCTCTGCTTCTGCTGCCTTAAGAAACTATGTACTTTGTGCGAGGAATATGAATTCCATGTAGCCAGAGAAACTCATAAGTTACAGGACATGAGATGGAGAAGGGAACATCATTCTTTAGCCAAGTAAAATGGATGATCAACAGGGGTGGAAAAAATCCCGCCTTCTGGGTTCCACTCCAAGGACTTCTTGTGACTGTATTATAAGGTATTTAGCTAAAGCATACAGAAAACACTATCAGTGCGGTCAACAGTTTTCTCAACATCACTCAGTTCTGACATCAAAATGTCTTCTAATTAACACTTTCCAGTCAATGAACCTTATATTTTCTGCCACATGATGTCACAGTTTCAAGGCAAGGAGAAGTATGTGACCACAGTATTTTGGGACACAATCACGCTTCTTCTGCTTGAAGGAAGGGAGGCTCTGCAGAGGGATCTGAACAGGATGGATCGATGGGCTGAGACCAACGGGATGGGGTTTAACAAAGCTAAGTGCAGAGTCCTCCATTTGGGTCACAACAACCCCATGCAGCGTTACAGGCTTGGGGAAGAGTGGCTGGAGAGCTGCCTGGCAGAGAAGGACCTGGGGTGTTGGCTGACAGCCAGCTGAACATGAGCCAGCAGTGCCCCAGGTGGCCAAGAGGGCCAATGGCATCTTGGCCTGCATCCGAAACAGCATGGCCAGCAGGAGCAGGGAGGTGATTGTGCCCCTGTGCTCAGCACTGGTGAGGCTGCACCTCGAGTGCTGGGTTCAGTTTTGGGCCCCTCACTACAAGAAGGACATTGAGGGGCTGGAGCGTGTGCAGAGAAGGGCAACGAGGCTGGTGAGGGGGCTGGAGAATAAGCCCTACGAGGAGTGGCTGGGGGAATTAGGGCTGTTTAACTTAGGGAAGAGGAGCCTGACGGGAGACCTCATCACTGTCTATAACTCCCTGAAAGGAGGTTGTGACGGGGTGGGTGCTGGTCTCTTCTCACAAGTGACAAGTGATAGGACAAGAGGAAATGGCCACAAGTTTTGCCAGGGGAGGTTTAGACTGGACATAAGGAAGAATTTCTTCATTGAAAGGGTGGTCAGGCTTTGGAACAGGATGCCCAGGGAAGTGGTGGAGTCGCCATCCCTGGACAGGTTTAAAACATGGGTGGATCTTAGGGACATGGTTTAGTAAGGGAACGTGTAGGGTTGGACTCAATGATCCCAGAGGTCTTTTCCAACCAGATGATTCTATGATTCTATGAAACTCAGAGAACATTCCAGAATGTATGAAGAGGAGTGCAGTCTGAAAGATATGTGAAGTATCTTTCAGTTTTACTTCACTCCAAGGCTTCAAATGAAGAATTTATTTTTAGTGGGGCACCCTGAAAGTCACGAAAGGTATGCAACAGTTGAAAAGCAACTAGGAAGGAGGGTGCGAGGTGTAGCAGGAATGATCAGACAGCAAAAAAACATGACTTGTAAAGAAAGATTGAAACTTTTTATTTCTGCGAAGAGACTACTGTGGGAGACTTGATAACAGTCTTCAAATATGAGAATAGACCAAAAAACACGTAAGTTTATTGCAGCTAGGGGGGCATAGGTTAGACTTTAGGAAAAGTTTTCTATACACCAGGATAAATAAGCCCTGGAACACATTGCCTGGGAAATTAAAACATCTCCATGAAGAAAGATTTGTCAAGATCTGATTAGATAAATGTTTTAAGTATAGTTAAGCTCACCTGTAAGAAAGAAAGATGGGCTACATGACGTAGTGATGTTCCTTTCGGATGAATTTATGTGGTTTTGATTAGATATGATTCAATTTTTATTTGGAACTGAATTAAAAATTGCTGGGATGTATTTTTCATTATCAAACTGAGGCCTGGATTAAGACCCAATTATTAAGATGACTGTATCTAAACTATGCAATAAATATTTGAAAGATTTTGCTATTTCTAACCTAGCATTTTTGCTACTAGCATTTCTAGACATAGAAAAAACAAAAATTATATTTTTTTTTGCTCTTCTGTAAAATTTACCTACTCATTGAAAAGAAAGAAATATTCACACTTTTTATAGAATGTTCACAGTGTGTGGTAGAGGTTAAAATTTACAATTATTTTCTGCACCAAACCTGCAAAGATTTTTACTACCTCTGTTGCTAACATCATCAAATAAAACAAACAAGTAATATTCATGCAAAAGCAAACGAAATAAATGAATCAGGTAATTATAAAAAGAACACTGATCTGTTAAAAATTGGTTTGTTCTTTAAGAATTTTTAGCACAGTAGTAGTAATATTTTTAAAAATAGAAAAATCACGACAAATCATCATTTGAATCTGCCTACGTGAGTAAGAATGCAATAACAAATTACACTCTACAGATTATTTAGAAGCTGTAAATCAAAGCAACAAAGAAGAATGATTTAAGGTGTAAGGGTTCTAAAAAATTTTCTAATGCAAATTTTCTTAACAACAACAGATTGGAGATACTGCAAAATCTTTCCAAAACCAAATGATTTAAAAGGATAAATACAGTTCAGAAATACAAATGTTTGACATATCAGCATTTAATATACATAATGGGACATTATCTTAATTAGATCAGGATCTATTTTTATATGTAGTAGTACATGCATTAAAATATTGTGTCACATGAAGCCAAAATAGCATATGTAAATTAGGAAGTCAACTGGCAAACTGCAGGTGTAATAAATTTCATGGATTTAGCTGTTTTCTCGAGGATTTTGGTTTCAACCACCACCAGCACTGTTGTTTAAACGCTTGTGCAAAGCAGCCCCTGCTCTGCCGTGCTGAGTCAGCACTCCAGGGTGTTCCAAATCACTGCTAACCCAAAATTACTGATGGAGCTCACTACCTCACTGAAACCCTGTACTCCTGAAGCTGTGAGTTGCAGCTGGAAGAAGAACAAGTGAAGGGAGAAACAAAAATTCAGAAGATGTTGAAGCGCTAAATGCAGCGAGAAGGTTGGAATGGATATAGCAGTTTCAGAGAAGAAAGGAGTACGACAGAAAGAGGTAAGAGAGAGAAGGGGAGTCTCTGATGCAGCTGGTCAAATTCAACTTCCATTCACTGCAGAGGAGCAAAGTCCTTCCAAGAGTATGCATTTCCCAGGTGCAAGCCAAAGTATAGAGAATATAAGGAAGAATGATCAAAGTCAATATTTGAGAAGGTGATCAGGAAAAGAATTGAGAAACAGTTATCACAATAAAAAGCCAAATTGGGGAGTGGGGAACAACCCACAAAACAAATATCCACAGAAATGTGGCAGAAACCACAGATTTATTACAGAATCAGAGAATCATAAGGTTGGAAGACACCTCCTCCGAGATCATCGAGTCCAACCGTGCCTGTCTCCCTACTAAACCATGTCCCTAAGTAACTCATCTACCCATCTTTTAAGCACCTCCAGAGATGGCGACTCCACCACCTCCCTGGGCAGCCTGTTCCCAGTCTCTGACCACCCTTTCAGTGAAGAAAAATGCTTGTTCTGGCATACCGGTGTTACTAGCAGGAAACTTGTCTTGAGATAGCACATTATCAACAGGGAACATCCCTGGGGAAAGACAGTCCTGCAAAACTTAGTACGAAAACACAAGGACTTAGTAACATATTTGTTTTAAAGCAGGAAAAGGCTGTTCCCTAGTGGAAGGAGGAATTCCCAATTTTGTCAGTCATTGAAGGAACAAGAAAAGTATTTCTTTCACCACCACTTACCACTGTCTCAAATTTGTTCCTAGAGTGCAAGATTTTTGCATGGCAGCCCATGGAGACCATGAGCCTTAAGTGTACTTTGGTTTTTCATTCTATGACTGCTGTGCCCACAAAGGCCATGTAATATTGCTTGACCTCATGGGCATACATTGCTCACATTTGCCATTATAGACAACTATCCAAATTTTGACTCTTCCTAGAATGGACCGCTAAGATTAAAATATAGTTAAAATTTTAAAGCAGAAGAAGTAGACTTATATCTAAAGATAAGTAAATGGAACAATTTTTTTCTAGTGTTACTGTGGAAAGGAGATGACATCTAATGTGTTTATTGTAGCTTAATAATTATTTTTTCCAGCATTTCTCAACACTTGTTCTTCTATATGTCTGCACAGTGCATAACTAAAGGAAAAATTGCAACCTAGTCCTACTATATTACTATTAATTTTTATCGTTACTAGCAGTAAAAAAAGATGTCTAAATTCAACTTTACTTGCAAAACTTTCAGAGTTAATCTTATAAGTCAGGTGCGTAGAGCAATAATATTTGAATGAAGCCAGGAAAAATATTTGTTCAGCATTTTTACTGGGCTCTTTGGTTTTCTTGCTAGAGAGCATAAACAGCCACAAGGGTGTTCTTGAATGCTATCTCTGCAGCTTATTTGGTTTGGGAAGTCTCACTGAATACAAGGGTCACAACCTAGAGTCCATTCTTATCTGTTTTAATAAAAACTGACAATGAACTGTGCAATTCTCCATTGTGCCCTCAAGTAAAATGAAGGTGAAAGTGACTCCTGTCTGTGCAGACGAGTCTAATTGTAGTACTAGAGTCTAAATCATGAAAATTCACTCCACTAAGTCTGTGGAAGTGCTGCAGTTCAATGTGCACATCCCAAGCTTTACTAGGTTTTATCAAAACCGCCAAGGAGATTTTTGCTGTTACAAACTCGATTGTGCATACTGTTTACAGCTCACCTCTGTAACAGGTCATTCAAATAATGATTTATTTCTACGTAACAGAAGTTCTTTCTGTCCAGATCTCAGGAAAAGACAGATACCTTGCAGAGTATGTGATGTACTGAATGATGGTAACAAGTGCACCTTCAGCAAGTTTATAGGCAGCAGAAATCTGGGAGGAGTGGTTGATAAACCGGAGTGGTTTTTCAGAGAGACCTCATCAGGCTGCAGAAACACCAAACAGGAATTTCATGAAGTTCAACAAAGGGAAACAAGTAGTCCTGCACCTGGGGAAGAACAACCCCATGCTGCCTGGCAACAGTGTACAAAGTTAGCCATCCACACTTTCAATCACACGTAATTTATGGGCAGGTAGCTGCTGTATGGTAGTTATACTAATCCTTCTTCAAGTCGAACGGTTTCTTCTTCCCTTCAGCTATGAGCTATGATCAGTCCTTTAGAGCAAGATGAGAATTATGTAAATCGCCCTTTTTAGAGGGAAGTCTGTATATGTCTCGGAGGTCTCTTCCAACCTTACGATTCTATGATTCTGTGATTCTATATATTCAGAACTCTTAAGCAGACTCCATCTTGAGTTGCCATTCCTTACGCTGCTGAGAGAGTGATTAGGTGAGTGCAAGAATTCATCTCCATGGTTGTCCCAACTAAGAACAGCCTGGCTTCCAACCTGCTGCTGAAGCTCACACTGAAAGGCAGCTTGCCGTTAGGAAGAGTTTTGGTTTCTAGGTCCCTCTTAGCCGAGGGTGATTCAATCACTGGGCGTGCTGTAGGACTGCATATGCCATTTCTCCAATCGAAAACACGAATCAGTACCAGTAAAAAAACCCTCACAGTACTTGACTGTAAGCAGTCAAGAAGAGGCTTAATAGTCACTTGGAAGCTAGAGTAAGGGGGAAGAGGAAAGCTCTAGAGGTCCAGATATTTTTTTTATTTTTTTTTTTTAATCTAGAAACAGACTAATATGAAATGCACACACATTCTGAGACATTGTATCTGTCCCATATATGTAATACTTCTCCCTCCCTGCTTTTCTACTGATTCCAGAACTTATATCTCAGTATAAGCCATGGCTTACTGCATCTAGAAAGGTTCATGAATCAGTCAGTGTTCAAGGCCCTTTCCTCTTAATATATCAGTTATCTCTCTTAATATATCAGTTACACACATTGACTCTCTTCTGACGTATATGAGAAAAGATCTTAGGCTCTCCCTGGATGAGCAGGATCTAATATGCAGGTCTCTCTTGGTGTTTAAAAAACAAGTGAGGTAAACCGCAACAATAGATAGGTGCAGTTAAGAATGTTCTTCATGAGAAAATGGGCTTGTTAAAATTGATCAGCTAAGAATGTGTTTTTAGAAACACGAACAGCATGAACAGCAGTGTTTTCTTCTTGATGTAAACATCTGATAAAATCTCAGAGAATCTGGAGAGCAACACACTAAAAGAATTTTTCACTATATCAAAAATTTTACTTGAAGCTTCTTCATTTTTGAAGTACCCAACGTTATCTTGGTTGACTCAAGTTCAAATACTATAAATGCTTGCTTGCCCATAGCTTAGCATGCTATGAATGTTAAACTTTTTTGATTAAGAATTTAAATATGTGAATATTGTGGGAAAGAATAGCCAGCATTTTCCAACACTGCTCAGTCTGATTTGCTAATCCAAGAGAAAGAAATTAAATCTAAAAGGCATTTAAAAAAATTATTTAAGCTTGTTGTTAAGCAGAAAGAACTCAAGGACCAGCACATTGTTACTGAAGAAATCCTGTGCTACAAGTAAATGAAAAAACAGAAACCTCAATAAAGGTGCTTGAAAAATGGGCAACAAAGACTTTGCCCTTCTGCTTGATGATTCTTTAATGGCTGCAATCCTACAGGATCACAACCAGGAAATAGAGAAGAGTGTCAGTCTTTTGTCGAACAATTACTGTGTAAGTGGTTAAAGAGATAAGATTATAGTAACTGAGGACATTGCAATCCATTACTTATAAGAGTAATTTGGTCCTTATTTTCTGGGATCTTGATTCCACAGCAAAAAAAAAAAAAGCTTGATTTTTCCTGTACACTTGAAAAAACAGACAAAACAGCAAAGAAAACCTTCCCCATACATTGAGCTTGTAGGAAGCTTCATTGTTTTTAAACCCGTCCTTCCTTCTTAATCTCACATTATTCCCTACATTTTCATAATATCCATTAATAAACTTTGATCCAAACTTGCAAAAAGTGTTATAGTCAGATACTGAGGTATGTTCAGATGGACCTTTGTTAAGCCTAGTGTTCGAGGCAGTGATTAAACGTAAGTGATAAATTGTGACAGAATATTTGATGAAAGGTTTTTGAAAATTCAGATTTCAATAAAAATACTGAAAGAATGCTTTCACTTGATACTAATTTTTTAATCCATTCGGTTATAAAACCCCTTTAAGTGAAAGGAAGACAGGTGGTCACACTGTATAAAGTTTAGGTCAATATGAATGAATATAGATGCCTAAATCCTGAAAGACAGAGGCTTTTTTGACTCCTCCAGAGACAGTGGACAGCAATAGGAAATGAATTCATTTGACCTACCTTTAGACTCATGACACTGCCTTCATTAAGTTCGTACATGGAGTAAATTGCCTTTCGGACATGTGTGTTTCTCATTGATTATGGAGGGAGCCTAGATGAACAAAGCAGCTATGGTCCTTCAGTCAGTGTCTCAGGGCACGTGAAGGAGTAGACCTGGATGCACTCATAATTTGATGAAGAAAGTGCTGTTAAAGAAAAACTGAGCGCTTGGACCCACACTGCTTCATTATTACTGAGCCAACACCCACGACTTACTGCATTTTGGACTGTTCCAACTAGCTGTCCTCATCTAGGTGGTCTGGACAACAATAGCATAGATTACGAGTCAGATGATGCCAAGTGGTCTCACAGCCAATGGCCAGTCCCTGGCTTTATTTCATTCAGCACAAGGACTAAAACTTAGAGTATTTAAGAGTTTAACTACTGTCAGATTTGGGATTAACTTTTCTTTAATCACTTTTATACTTGGCTGTCTGTTACCCTTGAGAGTCCAGGGAAGCTGAGAAATGAGTTTCTGACTTACCATCTTAGTTCAGCATCTGAAGTTGGCAATATTGGTAACACCCAGCCCTGACATGACTGCAGCTCCCAAAGGCATCTGAATATTAGTTTGTAGCTGAGATATTATATACACTATAACTGCTGTAGAGACACAGCTCAGAAGAAGATTTCAGACTTGGGAGCAAGGCAAGTGCTTGAGCACAGTCAGGTCTGCTTTATTGAAGTCAGTTTAGAGCAGGGATGTCCCCACAGCTGCAGCAGCAGCAATGATGGACCTTAAATTTTAGTACTCCATTTTATGCATGTGGAAACTGAAAGAGGCAGAATTCAGGTAAAGAGACAACAAGAGAATGCAGAAACCCTCAGTCTGCCTCTTAGTCCATGCTACATATTTCCTGAGATATGGTTTCATGACAGGTGAAAAAGAGGCACATCATTTTCATTTATGAGAGACTGTAATCAAAAGACACTGCAAATAGCCAAACATGCTATTTACACACTGAATGCTCTCAAGTCATCGCAGTCACTGTTTAGACGGTGCTATTTGTATTTTATAAAGAGGAACTTTGAAAAAAAATAATATCAGATATCCAAGGACAGATGGCTTCTCTTGCTTCAGTCCAAAATCAAACTGCAAATCCTACACTCCAGAGGAATGGGCTGGGAAGAGAGGAAAGCTTACTACTAACTATCTGCAGTGCTCACCTGGGGTCTCTTCCAGATGAAAGCATATGTAACTAATGCAGATGATATTTAATGTTGTTCCTATGTATTTAAAACAGAAAATACCACCTGGGTATAGATCTTTTATTATCAGTTACATTCTTTCAACAATTTTCAATTACACTTTTTAATTTTTTATCATGTGTTATTGTACTATATTAATTAAAGCAGACTGAAATGCACTAATAACAATTAATTCAACCCAGGGTACCTTAAAGTGAGATTTTTATGAGAGGTGAAATTCTCCATGGATCTCTAATTTACATTCGCATCACAGAGAACTGTACTTCTGGATGTTTCTACTTGGCATTCTCACCCAAGCCAACAAACAAGCAGGGGGACAGAATGGGAGAACTGACGAGAGATTACGGTGAAAACCAACAATGTCCTGAGATGTTAAGAGAAGAAGTAACTTTCATTGATCTTCGAAAATTCCATGAAATTCCACCTGATAATGTATACATTTTTTAGAAAGCAAAGTACAAAATCTAGTAGAATGTGCATCAGTTAGTTATTACACATTCAAATCAGTTATTTGCACTCAGTAATAAACACAGTCCCGAGCTACCGACTCCCACTGGGAAACAGCCATTCAAACTGTTAGTCCTTTTGAGATTCACAAGTAATACGTGTTTAACAGAAATCTTAGAATGGGAAATGAAAAAGTGAACATGATAAATCCGTTTCACTTAGACAATAATCACATAACACTGTGGCCAGTTAGTTTAATTTATAGACATCATTCCTGCTAGAAAACTAAGGTACAAAAATAATATCAAAAAAAATGCAAAGAAGGGAGATGGGGAGTGAAAAATTAATAATTGGTACAAGGCATTTATTACCCAATGGAATATTTAAAATAAAAACACTAATTAAGATTTCACTACTGCAAAGCAGTTTTTACTGTAGCTGGGTGGCAGTTTTTCAAGGGTTCACCCTCAGTTCCTTGCTAGAATCTTCACACTGAAGTGTGAATAGTTTAGATTTAACCTGTCATGCCTCTCCCTCTGCCTCTGCTTTTTTTATTTTTGTTTTTTTTTTCTGAAGAGAAGAAACACTTTCGGACACCTGTAGCCACAAGAGATTACTAATACATAAACATGTTTTTGGTCTCTTGCAACCTTCCAACCTGTGACAATAATTATAATGGCTGACACATACTAGTATGACTCTTTAAATGAAATTTAAACTGCTCTACTTATCTGTGAATACGGCATATATTTTCATACAGTTTGGATAACACTCAACTCTTTCTAGCAGGTACTGTTATGTATCATACTTAAATGTCTTGCAAGTCCTCCAGTAATTAACAACATCTAGGTTATTGTTTCCTTTAAAAATGCATTATATAGCTCAGAGTGAATGATACAGTATTTACTTTTAATGGCAAAGATCCCCGGCATGAAGCAAAATTATCAGTTGTCTAAGGGTTTTCTTTCTTCTCTATAATTAACTCACTTCTAAATAGCTTAGAATAGCTGTTGTGCCTAGTTTTGTACAAGATATAGAATACTGATTACCATACACAAGGTAAAATATAAGTATTTCTGACCTGTGCTGCTCACCCAATAACACTTTGGATGCTTTATATATGCAAAGATTACAAAATATACACTGAATGTAGTCAAAATTAATCAGCTCACTTTAAAACAAAAGAAAAAAAAAAAACAAAAAAACAACCAAACCCCACAACATAAACCATCAAGAAGCCAAAACACACTAAAAAGTCAAACAGTAAGTGGGTAAGATACATACTTTGTTTGGATTTTTTTTTAATTGTTTGTTAATGAAAATGTCAACCTTTTGTATCATGTTAGGGATGGTGATCCTAGAGTTCTCTCCCATGATCAACTACAGTTTATGTAAAACAGACTGTCTACAGAAAGTTCCACACATTTCTTTGATGGTATATAGTTGTCTAAAAAGAAATTAGAATCAAGCAATAAATTCATAGGAAATTATTTCTTCCTGGAGATCTAATAAAATTCAAGCTTCATATACACTCTACCTGCTTTATTTTTAGATTTTTTTCCATTAAAAAGAAGTAATATACTTAATGTACACTAATGTATATCTAGGTATCTGATACAAGAGTCTTGTCTCTTGTTGAGAGTCTATATTTTAAATAAAATTGTCCAACAACTGAAAGGTTCCCATAATTCCATCGACACTCCAGAAACATTTGGCAGCACAAAAAACATTGCAGTTCATTACGTAAGTATACCGTGTTTCTGTGGACATCTGAAAACTTCACTAAAACCAGTACATAGTTGTTCCAGACCTGGCTGAAAATATAAATCAGATAATTTGTCATAAGTCTCTTAATTACTAGCCAATATAACAATTCGAGAGAAGGATTTATGGAAATGCAAAACTAGGTCTAGACCATATAATTAGCATATACAGACATTTTGTTTTGTCATTTCTATAATTTACATGAAGCTTTATAGCCATATTTTTTTTCCTAAGCGGGCCTCTCTTCAGCTTAACAGCAAAGCTGCTTGGTACTCCCAAAATAGAAAGCATTTCTTCAGTCATCAAGAAAATACTTATAAATAAGTCTGGTTTTGTTCTTCCTTACAACTTGGTTTTTCATTTTTCTTCTCTTTTTCCTTTTTTTTAAATGTTTTTATTTTCTCTTCTTTTTTTCTTTTTTACTTTTTCTTATTTTTTCATCTTCTTTAATTTTCTTTTTTCTGTCTAAAAGTGTTCCTATGCAAGTCAAAAATAAGCTTTTCTTCTTTGTTTTCCTTCTCTCTAAAATGTTTCTGCACAAGGAAAATAAAAGTTTATGTGCAAACACTTACTGAAAAAATGCAATCTACTGCTGCATAATGTGGAGGTAAAGCATACTATGGCTTCTATAATTCACAACCCAAACTTTGTGAACAATGGGAATCCAGATACAGTCAGATTGGCTTTGAGGTCAATGCACTGATTTACACAACTGAAATTATACAGACATAAGGAAGCACTCTTTTTTTTTTTACCTTAAAATTCCTTGGGTAGTGTGAGAACTCCTGAGAGATTTATGCACAGCTATATCTCTAGGAAGATGAAAAGAGTGTGCTGTCCTCAGAATCAAAGCCAAGGAAAAAGAAGAAAAAATAAGCAGCACAGAGGACAAAACATCCCATCATTCACATAAGTATTATGCGCTGAGTGGAATTTCCAGAGCTTTCAGCAAGATCTGTAATACAGAAATATATATATATTCTGAGCAACATTTTTTTCAGCTTATATAATTCATTCCATCTTTTTTTTTATTTCTAAAAAAATTGTAATCAGTTTAAAATCTTCTCAAATATACAGTAGGTTGGCATCATAATCCCATAACTGATTATTAAGCAATTTATTACAGCAGGAATACAAGTTCTTATTTTGAGCTGTATCATGAACGTTGTCATTTGCCATGACATTTTGATGCCAAGACTCCTTAAAATCTTGTACAGAACCAAATTGGAGATGCTGATAAAGGACTAGCTTTCAGATTTTAGTCCTGGGGCCTTGAGATTTCTTTTCGTGAAAAAGCAAAGCAGGAATGCGAAGAAGTAAGATAGAAGGCCCCTCACCAAAACATCCATGATATGTTTATGTAGTTTTACAGATGTGTGCTGCATCTTTCATTATGTATTATTTTATAGTATTGAGTTTTCCCCTCTACCTGGTATTTCTTGACAGTGTATATGAGCAATGAATTTCTGAAAGACTGATCTTCCTTTGTACCTCCATTTCAGTGGTCACAAGAAAATCTGCACTTCAGGGTGCTTAATGCCAACCATAAATCAGATCGTTTGAGTTGCAAATTCCCTGACTTGCACCACCAATGTATTTGCAAGCACAAAAATGTAAGCACAAATCTAGAGGAGTGAAAAGACAGGTCTCAGCATTTTCAAAGATGTGACAGAGAAAATAATTGTATTATTCCTTTTGTATGACCCATAATAATACATATTGCTGCAACATTTTTAAAATGCTGTTCTTTGAAATGCATCTTCTGATAGCCTACAACAGAAATAAACTTTATAGAAGCAGAGCCAGAGATGGAGAAGGAGGTTCCTGAATTAAATTCCTCTTTGTGTTATCTGTTTAACTGTATAATTAACACTTCTGCCAAATTAGGCTTTTCTGGATCTTGGTTACGTATTCATGGGTTTAGTCTGGTTTTCTGTAGGTTGTTCATGTGAAAATGCATGATTGTAGAAAGATATAAATACAGAAATTAAGTTTAGTGGATGAAATTCAGCCTGAGGTAGTAAGCTGGCAGAACCCCTTCTGCACCAGTTAATCCTCGTGTTAGAGCAGCGACCGAAGACACTCATGGTGTGTCTGTTTAAGATTTGTCACATGTCTCTGCAGCCTCGCAAGGATTCCTAGATGTCACATTGTAGGTCCTCATGAAAAATGGCAGTGAGTGGGGTAACAAGATCAGTATTTTACAGACATAGCAGCCTTACAAAGTAAACTAATTTCCAGACAGATGGTTAGAACAGGAATTGTGGAGGTGCCAGTGATCAGAGCAGTGCATGATCCCTTCTGAAAAAAAAATATTTATAGAACCTGTGAAGGGAGTTTCTCCACACACATAATTCGCATGAAAAGTAATATACACATGCAACTGGTAGAGTTAAAGTTAAAGCTTAAAATCATGTCTGTGCATTTTGCCCCTGATTGTGGAGAAAGCTTCTTACGTCTAACAATTCAGAGAACAGTACCTTGTCTTACCTAGGCTTTGGGTGATGATATGAGTCTCAGTATTTTTTAGAGTCCTTTGTATGGATCTTGATCTGTGGTTTTTTTACTGGCTTCTGATATGTATTAATTGCCAGTCTGCTCTTCCTGGAGACAGGGCATTGCGGAGACAGTAAAATCACACATAATTCCCAGTGACAGGCAAGGAAAGGAAGGAAGGAACAGAATGCCATTCTGTGCTGAGAACAGCCAGAAGAGCTGAATTAGAGTGAGAAAGGAGGATGGCAGTCATTGCTTCCTTTCTGGACCAAAGGCTCAGTTATGTCTCCTTTTATTTAGAAGCAATATTCCATCTGGTTGTTAAAGTGAACCTTGAAAGTCGTTGAAGTCCTACAGGCACAGTTTTATTTACTTAGGGATTTTTCAGTCTGCATTTATAATCTTGTTTTCTGTTCGTACATTTACAACACCTTATGCTTGAATTAAAAAAACCCAAAAGCCAGATATATTAATATGTGAAGACAAAAAATGCAAAAAGTTTGCATTTATAGTATGAAAAATTCGGAACACTGTAACCACCTGAATCAGCTGGATGTAGGTTATTAACATATACTGCTCTACAGTGTCTGGAAATAGTTTTAGAAAAAGTCATATTTACATTTTACTTGAAAATTCTTTTTTAAAAACACTTTTTCTAATACTGATTGTGCTGGAATATGAAGGTATCAAAATGGAGATAGAAGTTTTACCACACCAGAGGGCAATAGTCTTGTCTGTATTATTGAATTTTCATTTGTTCTTCTCACATGTATCTATTTTGTCTGATAAGAATTTGTGTTACATATACTCTGGGCAGTGCAAACTCATGTGTAGGAACATATGTACCTCTATACTTCTTTTCTCAGTATGTTTGCTTCATTCTTTCATTTTAAATATCATGATTTTCTACAGACATGGTCAAAAATAGCATAAGTTTTCATAACTAGCATGTCCTACTGCTCTTATTTTAAGTCAAACAGTATATTCCGTGATAAAAACACATCGTAGACTGAGTAACTATCGTTAATTTTCCCTTTAGCAACTCAACGTAAAATGGAGTGACCTTTACAGATTGAAAGTAGAGTTTCATGACAATTTGAGACAACGCCTTGAATTTGTAATGCATTCTTTTAATTCTCAATAGTACTCAATTCAATCCAGACTGAAAAAGTGAAAAAGAAATCTTGTCTTTATTTCAAATTCTCTGACTGTCATTTCTTTCCAATTAGAATTTGGGCTTGGCTCAATAAAAGATTTCCTTGCGTACAGTCTGCTTTGGCTGATAAGGGCTTACCATATGTACGCTTCAGGGTAACGTAGAATACCATGGGAAGAGTTCAACTCTGTATGTTCAGCACTAAGCTCGGGCTTAATCATAGAATCATCAGGTTGGAAAAGACCTCTGAGATCATCAGCTCCAACCATACCTGTCCCCTTATTAAACCATGTCCCTAAGAAACTCATCTGCCTGTCTTTTAAACACCTCCAGGGATGGCGACTCCACCACCTCCCTGGGCAGCTTGTTCCAATCCCTGACCACCCTTTCAATGAAGAATTTTTTCCTAATGTCTAGTCTAAACTTCCCCTGGTGCAACTTGAAGCCATTTCATCTCGTGTTATCACTTGTCACTTGTGAGAAGAGCCCAGCACCCACCTCGCTACAACCTCCTTTGAAGTAATTGTAGACAGTGTTGAGGTCTCCCCTCAGCCTCCTCTTTTCCAGGCTAAACAACCCTAATTCCCTCAGCCGCTCCTCATAGGACTTCTTCTCCAGCCCCTCACCAGCCTCGTTGCCCTTCTCTGGACTCGTTCCAGCCCCTCAATGCCTTTCTTGTATTGAGATGCAATATTAAGGTGGTCACAGGGCGTTTGCTCTTGAAGTATACACAGAAACCTCTACACAGGATGTTCTTTTTAGAGATATCATAGGAATGCCACAGGCATCAGCCACCATGTCCTGAGACAGATTAGCACTTCCACAAAACTGAGCATAAACTTCCAATTGACTGCTTGGTTTGAAACTATTGTTGGTATTTATTGCTCTAGTCAATGCTTAGCAACTGTTAAGTGGTTGATGTGAAGCAATATTTCAGTGTTAGTCTAAACACCTTCACAATATAATTGTTGCTATGCAGGCACCTCAGTTGTGTAGCTGGCCAAAAAATGATTAAAGGAAGATGTTTTCATAAAAAAATCATTTTCACTTTTATACATTTCTAATTTATTACAGTAAAGGACATTTCAATCTTGAGTATATTTTCAGCAAGAAAAAAATGAAGAAAAATTATCACTGTAAAAAGAATAGTTCTGTTTAATTTTAATTTTAGAACATAATATAAAATACCAGTAGTAGATGAAACTGATTTGATAAACAATTCAGAAAATCAAGTAGACATTGCATACACCATAATACTAAAGAGATAAAATAATTATTAGAAGTTTTCAAATGCTCAAATGAGATTGGGTAGCAAGGAATTTTTAAGAATTTCAGTTTTGTTGGGATATCCAACTATTTTCTTTACTTTGAAAATAAAAATTCTTTTCCATAAAAGTATAGAGTTTTTGATGATGGCAAACCCCCAGTTTCTATGGAGTTCATTGAGGGTCAAAGACTCTTTTATTCCTAATGCTGGTCATTCTTGTGTACAGTTGAGCTTCTCAGGCAGAACACTTTTAATGTTAAGATTGCATCTGTAGTAAATGCATAGCATGTAAGAGGACTTTGCTTTCTAGCATTAAAATCTGGCACACCCCATGGGCACAAATTCACTTCTGAAAAAGGATAAAAAAATCTTTTCTTTTCAGGTTACTTTGTCATCTTAGGCACTTAAATATGCTACTGGGAAGGACAATTGAAAGCCTTCATCAAAGATGAAGAAATTTATTACTATATACTATATTTTATAGATCAACATTAAAGAATCCTGAATAGCAATACAAAATTCATTAGACTAATTACTTCTCAAAGAATAATGCAGGTGAGTGGGATAGGTCACTGTTTGTGTATGTATATGTAAAAATATAAGTATATGAACATACATAAATTTACGCATGTGAATTTGAATAGGAACTGTTTAAATTTTTGAGTGGGAGCCGACACTGATGGAGATTAGTGAGAATTGGCTTTGCAGACATATAAGCTTTAAAAGACTTTTTTCAAGCAATAAGCAAAAGAGATAATTCCTTCACTTTAAATAATGTATTTCTACCTGCTTTACTTGCCTTATGCCATCTTCCTGTTGAAAGAATAGTGACATATCACCTTACTCCTGTTCTACTGCTTCATTCTAATGAGGCTGGGCATATCTCATGAATTCTGAGGATAAATGAACCTCTGAAAAGTATTCTTTTTTGCATTTGCAAGACTAGATTGAGTTCATGACCTTTCCCCTTCCAACCCCCAATGCAATTTAAACCCCTTTATTTTCTTTACTACCTGTATTTCCACATACAATAGGTTTTCTGGAAAACAGGCTGTTTTCCTGGGTTCTAAAACAACAACATGTGTGTGCCTTTATGTGGAGATAGATATACAGTATAAATGAATTTAGTGAACTCTCATGGCTGAGATTTCTAAGCATGGTGTGTGAAATCTTAAAAGGATTTATCTTAACATTAAATATTTTACTCTAAAAAATGTATTTGCTTCCTTTTCTCTCACTTCTCCTTCCCTTTCCCCTCCCTTTCTTTCTCTTCTCCTTTCCCCCCCATTTCTCTTCTCTTACAATTCTTTCTTTATATGTTCCAGTGCAACTTTTATTCTGACTCTTTAACATCGGGAAATAAGCACTGGGAATTACCTGCTATCATTCAGCTGCAGTCACTCTGTTAAGAATAGTGATGGAGTCTGACTGAGGGAATAGCTGGAGCACCTCAGCTGCGTTGCTGTTATAATACCAGGAAGCTCGAGGGATTAAACAGAGGCTGTGACACCTAATGAGATAAAAGTCCTTCCTATTTGTCAGTAAGAAAAGGAAGGAAGTTTATATGTCCATCAGGTATCTGGTAGGTCTCTTGGCAGAGATGAGCTCCACAGGTTAGGCTAATTATGGTGTGTTATAGTTTTGGTGCAAGGGTAATCAGTACTTTTAAAGAACCATGACAATACAATATTCCCTAAAGGCTGCTGATGCTACTACATGATTATTCATTATGGAATAAAAGCATTCAGGAGATGTATTTCGCTGTGAAAAGACAGGGATATGCTCTGCATTGAATGTGGGGTTTCTTCTATATGGACCATGTAAACACAAGTTTCACTTTTATTTTTATGAAGGAAAACTTATGTGGACTACTGAGCATTGTTATTGTATTTCCAGCTCCCAAGTAATGTGATTTTTGCAAAAGCAAAATGCAAGCATGTAGTTATATAGCAAAAGAGCAAAGCTAAGGTCAGATCATCAGCTGTTTTGAATTTCTTTTTCATATAAAAAGCATAAGCAATCTGTGGAACAATGTATGGATAGCAGAACCCTCAAATGAGAAATCAAGGATTTCAGAGGCATTCATCTCATTGAATATTCTTCTAACGAACCTCTAACAAATGCCTAATGAATTTTTAACTTTTTTTTTTCATGATAGCGTATCAGAAGAGAAAATTCTATCATTCTACTTCTAGATTTAGGACAAAGCTTTCTCCAAAAGCAAATTTAGAGATATTCTGGCCTTAAAAGGAGCTGAAGCTGAGTCTACCTTCTCTTGGACAAACATTCAAATCATAAAACCTTATAGAAATTGCTCTAATCCCTTTCTCATATAAAGGAAAGAGGGTATTTTCCCTTTACTGCACATCTTTCTCTATTGGAAAAAATTAGATATTGCCTACATTTTGGGAAGGAAGGACTTCAACGTTACTTCAGAAAACAAAAAGAAGGAGGAGAAAACAAAAAGGAAAACCAAACGGTCATCCAATTGGCATCCTAAGACAAGATAGCTGTGAGATCTAAAACTTTTCCTTCCCTTCAGTGTTTCAATTGGTTAATGCCAGGCAAATTCATATCTAAATTTTACACTCTTTGTACTGCTATGAGTAAAATCTCTTGTTTGACTTCTAATTCTGTATCAGCTGTTCTGTATCACAATGGACACTTCTGACCAATTAGACTAGACAGCTGCTGGAGGCCCTTTCCAACCTCAACCCTTCTGTGACATCTGAAACCCAACATCTGATTCTCCTCCCCAAAAACCAGGTTCAAGTTCAGATCACTGGTCAATCTTTCCTTATTCCCTTTCCATGCCATGTTCTGTGGAGACAAAAATCTAAAAATACATAACTTATCTGAAATTTCAAATCTGTAATAT
This sequence comes from Neomorphus geoffroyi, assembly GCA_033558235.1. Taxonomy (NCBI): domain Eukaryota; kingdom Metazoa; phylum Chordata; class Aves; order Cuculiformes; family Neomorphidae; genus Neomorphus; species Neomorphus geoffroyi. The sequence continues at coordinate 2,195,084 of JAUMJM010000005.1, forward strand.
CCAAGATTAGGTAAAATGTGATCAGAAGATATAATTCATATCTGATTCCCATTTACTTCCGATGTAGTTCTGCAGCTACATCCAGCCTCAAATAAAACATCATTTCTAGCCCTGACATACAAAGCAGAACAATGAGTGTCTATACACATCCGTTATTCAGCTGATCTGTTGAATGTTTAAATGAATTATTAGCAAACTTAAGAGAGGGAAAAAAAAAATCAAAACATGAATCCTCTTGTATTTGCAGGAATGAATTGCAGCAGCTAAAGTGAATCTACCACCAAAGCTAAACGCTTTATTTTCAATGACACCAATTATTTTGAGCAAAAATACCTTAATTATCTCAAGCAGGCAATTAATAAGTTGAATTAAAAAAAATCAGGCACCACTGTGAAACCGTCCAGCACTCAAATTCCTTTATCCTTAAAGATATAAATCATGAAACCTTTTAAAAAGATTTTTCAGCTTCCATTTTCACAGCCAAAGAGCTCAAGGACTGTCTAACTCTCTCTTTAAACATCATTCAATTTAATGCTGAAAGAAGTATGTTGACAAGAAGAAAAGCTGAACTCCCTGGTTCATAAGAAAACAGTGGTATAAAGGTAGACTAGGATGCTTGAGGATGCTTGGCAACTTTTCAGATATGTATCGTCTAAGAGCTACTTCAGTAATGTGTTCTCTGTGCCTGACATACGCATGTTCAATAATTTCCTCCACAAGAGCAGACCTTCAGTGCGTAACACCTATTACATTTCCAGTACCGTGCTCCTGCAATACTTACTAAAGAATTTATGGAATAAGCAGTTGAAAAAAAAATAAGAATAAAAATAAATAAGAGACTAAAGGTGGCTAAATGATGGCTCCTTGTGAATGAAACTGCTTGTCGATTTTTGTGTTGATAACTGCAACACAGAAGTACTTGACTTCAAACAGAACAGCAAACTGGGAAAAAGGTAGCCTCCGCCTATGAAGATGACCGAGGTTTTATGTATCAGCATAAGCTGAAAATGACAAAAATGTCCTGTGATATATCTACCCAACTAAGTAAAGTAGGACAGGTAAATAGAAATTCCTTCCTTACACATAAGGTGCCCTGTTGAAGTCCCCTGACAGGAAATGGGTTTGCTTTTATATGTTAACTTGCCTAACTATAAAGGTTTCAGTTGCCATAAAACTACACAGGGCTTTTAAAGTTCAGCCTCTATAACTACCGTGATAGCCTGAGGCAGAGGATTCTGGAGGTCCACTGTTCCTGAGTAAAGACCAAATTCTCTTTATTGCTGCTAATTTATTGGTATTAAGATGCAATATCCAAAACAGCTTCCACCAGGGTTAAACTGGAACTTGAAACTTACTGCAAAGCCCAAAGGCAGTAAGAGTACCTTATTGTTATATAGGGATCAGAGATTGTATCAACACCTCAGACTGAATACACCTGTATCTCTGAAGTAATCTGTTAATGCAAAAGGAAGATCGAAAGATAGGGATTTACTGGATTCTGCTTGGAAAATTAAATACATTTGACCCTATGTTCAGCTCTGTTCAGCCTGCTAATCTTTGAGAAGTCATTTCAGACTCTCTGGAACTGTTATTCATCTGCCAGCTCATTGTTTTGTTGTTATTGTTGTTTTTCCGGACAGAAAAATTTATAGTCAATTTAGAACCAATATCTACCTACACGTGAGGTGAAAAGAGTGCAACTAGGAATATAAAGTACTTTCATCCTTAGAAATCCAGAGAGTAAGAAGCACATAGATGAAGAAGTAATGGAAAGATAACCAGTTTAATTGAAATTTGAACTAAGTTTTTCTGTGTCACAATGGAGCAGATATTGTGATGGTGCACCTGACAGGTGGCAATCTAACTGCATGAAGTCATGTATTTGTACATACAATCACTCTACTCTTCTTTCCCCTGCTCTGGAATGAAAATTCCCATTGCACAACTTTCTAAGAATCTTACAGTCATATGAGTTGTTCAAAAAAGGAGGGCGGGGAGCAATAAAACAATCTGATCTATCTCATATCCTAGTATATTTTCCTTTTCTTTTTCGTCTTCTTTTTTCTTTCTTTCTCTTCCTTGAACTTTTTTCCTTTTGTCCTTTCCCTTTCCCTTTTCATTTTTCTACTTTGACATATTCCCTTTTCCTTTTTTCCTTTTTCCTTTTTTTTCTATGCTACCATGATATGGATTTTTTTTTTTTAATTTTAGAGACTGTTACTAATATTTGTGGCTTACAACTGCATGAAGTAACCAAATTCAAACCCAGACACAGTCACAATCTCTAAATTATTTTTTGGTTTATTTTTTCTTGTACTAGCTGCTTGTAAACTACTGTCAGAAAAACAATGTTTCTTTCACTTGACTGCAAACTTTTAACAATCAGTAAATCTAGAGGGTATGGCCTGAAGTCAGTCATTCAATATGATCAGGATGTAAGGAAATAAAAAACAAGGAATCCTGAAGTACTGAAGAGACGCAAGAATGGTCAAAGGAGAACTGATCTGAAAGACAGCCTGCTACTGCAATCCTCATTTCTAAGGACATGTAGCAAAGCTCCTGTTGTGAAAAAAAAATGGATATAAGACTGGGGGATTTTGGGGGGACTCAAAATGACACAGAAAAATCAACTGGAAACAACATGCAGTTTAAGAAACTCTTTACTTAACAGTATTACCTTGGTATTTTGTTTTGACCCTTGGTGGGATGTTATGACTTGGCTTTGGTGATAAAATAAAAAGAACTGATTGATATCAAAAGGTTGCATTTTATACAGTTCATATTCAGGATAAAAAAAAAAAAAAAATTAAAAAAAAAAATCCCTTGAAAGAAAAAGGATTGTATCATCTAATTATCTTACATTCAAATCCGGAGAAGAAAGCAACAAGGGGCACATTTGGATTCATCTGATTTTTTTCACAGTGCATGAACCAGCAGCTGTGACTCTGTGCAGTCAAACAGTACTTCTGTTGCTCGCTGCATATCACGAGAATGGCAGCAGGTTCCACAAGAACCAAGGATGCAGTGAAATGCAGTTCTTGACTGTGAAACAATGTGAGACAACAGGAATAGGTGAGGCTTCCTCCACTAGGAACCATTTGTGCCCAGTCTGCCTCCTTCCTTCTGAGGATCTACCTCAAACTTCACCTCAGGTCCTATTTATTTCTGTCTCCTATACATGTTGAGAACGATGCATTGCCTCTCTATTCTATCATATATCCTATATTCTCCTTCCCTAATGTATTTGTGCATAACTGGTGCAAAGAATTTAAGACTAATAGTTCAGAGTAAATATAACCAAAACTTTTTAAAGACCTGTATTAATTAAATATAGATGTATTTAAAATTTGCAATGACGCTGGATTTCTGTGATGTATTTTCTGCATCTCAGCTGTACTGAATACTCTGTCTTATAGCAACCTGATCTAGAGGAAGGCATTCCTGCCCACGGCAGGGAGGTTGGAAGTAGATGATCTTTAAGGTCCCTTCCAACTCAAACCATTCTGTGATTCTAGGGTTCTGTTAAGGGCAAAATCTTTAATCCTTCACAAGACCCATAACTTTGTGACATTGGGCTTTGGAAGAACTGCTTGTAAAAATCATGGAAGGCAGTGCATGATCGAATCCCAAATTCAGACCCTCAGGAACTGGCAATTTACTTTACACTACTGTGTACTTCAAAGGCTACCGCAACATAAACAAATTTTTACGTGTCTTTCAAATTATAACCTGTTCAGTCAAAGCAAAGAGCTTGCATAAAACATAATTCATACTCTTAACACTGCATATCTCTCAGTCATGGTTGTTTCTTATAAAGCAAACTTTTCCTTACTTTTTCATTACATGTCCCTCGACCTCTCTGCTCTAGGTGACCCTTTGCTCTCAGTGGTCCCTTGCTCTTGGAGCTCCTGCTCCCAGTGCCCGGTAATCTCTGCATTGGCTGTAACCTCCAAACCTACTTGAACTGCTGTTCTCGTTGTATCTGGCAAGGCATTGCTTGGAGCATGCCTTCTGTGACCACCATCTGGGAGGGCAAAATACTTGGATTAGTAATAGCAGTAGTAGTATTGTGTTTGTTATGATGTTGATGATAATGATGTAATGGTATATTAACTTTAGTATTATCATTATTCTTTTTTATTTTATTATTGCTTTATTAAAACTTTTTCTATTTTAACTCACAGGTCTTCCTTTCATTTTCCAATTCTTCCTCCCTGGATGGGGGAAGGTAAGAGAGGCTGCCAGCTAAGGGTTAACCTAGGACAGGCAAAGAGTTTTTGTTCTTGCCTTCAACTTGTAGATGAGATGATTTTCGTAAATTGAGAAATTTGGATTCCCTCCTGTTGTCCTGAATCACCCTGTTACCCTAAAGTGTGTATAATTGTTTTAGGATGGAGAAGCTGTTACAAAATTTAAGGGTATTACAGAAGCCCAGAAAATTTGGCTATGACGAATCTTGAAGAATCACCTGATACATCCATCTATTCCGATGTAGGATCCCTTATATCCATATTGATCTTGACAGATTTGTAACTTGGTCTTAACGCTTCTGAGAAATATCTTCCTGGGTAATGTGTGCTACTACACTTGTATCATCATCGGTGGCATGCTCTTCCAAATACATATCATGCTCATCCTAAATTCCCTTAGACATGTAACATGGGTCTTTGTGGTGTTGCTCATGGGCTTGTATTTCTTCTTTGAACAACAACCTGAACTGTTGCTTTATGTCTTCCTGTTCTGCAGAAGCCTTTTACAGAATTGAGCACTATTATAATGGACCTTCTGGGTCTTATCTCTTCGGAACTAAGCTATTAATGGACCTGTCATAAAGACCTGCAGAGCCTAGCAGAGATGCTTTGTTTCACTACTGAATATTGAACAGCAATAACTTCTCTTTCAATGAGGTTTTCTAGCCATTTTACAGTCATGTTACAGACATTTCATTCAAACTGTTCCTTACATTGCCTATGGGAATGTTACAAGAGGCAGCAAGCTCCAGGTAACAGATAAGTATAAAGAGTTAAAAACACTTGACCTACTCATTCCTCACGAGGAACACTGGTAAATTCATGCTAAATCTTTTTTTAATTCTTTATCTGCTAAAGCTCTTCTTGAAGTCAAGGAGAATTTATTCCATTTTTAAAATAATAATATTTACCTCTTCTATTCCTAACATGGATTAAAACCTTCTGGAGTGGTTTCCAAACTTTGTTTCTTCTCTCTAAGTCTGTTGAGTGCTTACAGGATACTAACTTTGATACTAATTTAAGTATTCTGAAAGAGGAATGTATAATAAGAACTTACTTATCCCTTGTTTAACCATATGGATGAATTTTAAAGAAAAATTCAATCTTTTTTTTGCGTGTAACTATGTCATCTTTAAATCATTAGGCACTTTTCATGTTTCTGTCTTCAGTTGTGTGATGTCTAAGATAACCCATCTACAAGGAACACCATCACGTGAAAATACCCCACAAAATACTAAAAGCAACAGCAGACAAAAATCTAGGCATAAGGCTCTGCAGGCCAGTATCTACCCACCATCCAAGAAAAGAATAAACACAGGAGGCAGAATCAATCAAGCAACCGATCAATCTGGAAATCAACCAATTTGTGATAGTGAAATCAGGTTCATCTTATTAGATGGAATTAATGAAGAAAGTAATCCTTAAGAATACTTAAGAATTACCACATCTTAACTACTACAGTTATATCCACAACCAAACACAAACACGTGGTAATAACTCACTCCTGTTTCTTTCTGAAAATGTGAGGACAAGCAATGAGAAGAGATAGAGACTAAAAATCAAGAGGGCATATATCTTTGCCTCTGTGTTCACAGAACAAGCTATTAAGTAACTGAACTGACACATAAGCCACAACACTTGCAGTGACCCCTTGCAGTGGAGCTTGTTACAGTAAGTCATGCATTATCTCAGGAGCGAACTGGAGGTTATGCAGCATCATTTATGTGGGGTATATATAAATGCAACTATCAGTCTCTACGATAATCTCATTTCTCAAGTGTACTCTAACACTTGTAATGATGTCTTCCTAAAATTTATATCAAAAGACTTGAATAGCTATTGTAAATACTGTGGAACCTGATAACTTGAATTGATTGCTCCTATAAGAAACAAAATCAGAAAGGATGAACTGTTGAGCTCTGTTCCCTGCTTTCTAATTTGAGGTAAAACCATTTAGAGCATCTTTCATTTAACATTTGTGTATTTAATCTTTATTAGAATGTTGTCCATGCTTACATCTGCCTTTATACCTCTTTTCCTGCCTTTGTACGTTATTTTTTTTTTAATTTTCAGAAAGACTGACTTCAGATTACTAATGTAGTTTATTATCCTTTATCATCCAATTTAGGACTTCTTTTTCACCAAAATCAGCTCTGCTGGACTACACTTAACAACATTGGACTGTATATGTATTATAGAGCAATGTTATAAATGTACCCCTTCATTCAAAGATATGCTGTGCACATAGCTCGCTACCCTTCACCTTTATCTTAAGGACAGTTTTGGCAGCTAGTAATTTGGAAGGTGTAATTGTCCTAACAGCCATGAAATTACAAATTGTTGGCTACCTACTAGGACAAGTTCATCTGATTTTTTTTCAACCAGGAATATATATTCCATATGTGATTTAAATAACGCAAACTAGAAAAGTCAGAAAAAAATATATAATATGAAAACTAGTCAGCTTTATCCCACTAATTCTGCCTTTATCACTTAGTTGTCCACGTCTGCTCAATTTTCTAGGGTTGGTCTGATGTATAAGTAATCATTAATGATTTTTTTTTAAGTCAATTTCTTGACAAAACACATACTGCCCATAGTAATAGTCATGTTTTTCTCTGTGACTGGACAAACATTCATATGATATGTACTACTCCCGAAATAAACCTCGTGAACTCTCCAAAGTATATTTTCCCTGCACTTTTCCTATTAAAATGATGATTTTTTTTATGAAATGAAATTTCATTATAAAATGTTATTATTATTTTCTTTAATAAAAGACAGTCTTGTGACTGTTTTATATGCTTCTAGAGCAATTCGATCATTTTGTGACACTGCAAAAGGAACTGGATATTTTAATTTTCAATACCTACTTGTCTGAGATGTAGACTCAGGCACTGGTTTAAGGTTTGTAGTGCCTTTCCTAAGTTTCAGTTTCTTCAAACAGCTGCAATGTTCCTGCTTTAGTTACACTGTAAGGGTGTCTAGACGAAATATCAGCAATCCCAGCACCTTGCTGTGTACATGCTCTGCCTGCAGATTGTACTTCATCATGCACAGAAGAGGTCTTTGACATCTCACAGCACACCATCTATGTCTTTGCTGTTTGTCAAGGATAAGAGTTCTTTGCATCGTGTATAGTTGCAGCAATCTAATATGCACAAGTATTTTTTACAGGTTTTTTCTTAGCCACTGGCAGCAAGTTATACCTTCTGAATATATGTGTGCAGAGTCACAGCATCAGTTAGTGCGTCAGCTGCAAATGAAGTAGCATAGGGGAACCATCAATTCTGTACCTTCATTCTACAAAGTAAATATAGTGCATGATTTATTATGTCTGATTCCCAATTCTTTCTCCCTCACTTCTGAGACACTATGACTGACTCTGCATGTCTAGCTTTTTAATTCTAAATTTCTAATAGTCATGCATAATTCTAAAGGTTGATAGGAGAATTTCAGTACTTAGGGCAAGAATGTAAGGTTCAGTACTGTATGATAAATCTAGATTTTATCACAGTCTCAGCCTGTGTTCCCTACCACCAGCCACAGCAACTTCTTAAAAGATGCAAAACCCCAAACTCTCCAATCTGTTAACATTAAGCAGTCTCAACTTTTTTTAGAAAAACCCAAAATCTTATGTAGTAGTTTATTTTGGTTTCTATATTTTTTTTTGGTTCAGGGCTTTACTTGTAACCATAAAACAAGAATACCTTGATAACACCCTAGTATGTAACCCCACTCATGTTGACTTAGGAAATTTCTTTCCTCAGCAGCCGTTCACAAAGTAAATATGTTTACTGTAATTACCAAAACACCAATTCACTACTGAATTCAGAAGTATGTTTTATTTTCTAACTGCCAACAAGAAAGAATGAATAAACCTGTGGAGCATGAGTTAATATTCTGTTACCATTTCTTAAATATTTTTTAAGACCTGAGTTTTAGAAGTTGAACACACATACATGGGCTTCTGCATTTCAGTCCTAATCGTATGATGATGAAAATATGTGGAGTTTTAGAAGAACTATTGTTCTTCCTCTGTTTTCTCTTGACTCTGCCTGAATTTAATACCTGACAAATGATGGAATGCAAATAACATGTTCTATTAAATATAATACATTTTACAGTGCACTCTTTTGACTTTTTTTTTGATGGATAACAAGTTAATATAATTGTGCAATTCAAAGCTTTCTTTCTAGCACAAAGTGAAATTGAAGTACCCAGAGAATTTTTTACTGGAATGATTCTATTCTAGAGGAAGTTATTTTATTATTTTGTATTCAATATTCACGGAAAATTAATATCTTTCCTACTAGAAAAGCATACCAAAATATGATCATCCAGTAAGAAAATAAAGGAGTTCTTGTTTTGGTTGGTTTTGTGACATGGATTTTGGCTTTCAAGTATTTTGGATGTGTCTAATTTTGATTATTCTCTGGACTGATGACGTAAACCAAGAACAGAACCTTTCACGACAGAAAGATTGGTGAGGAAAACTTTACAGGTCACTTAGGATGGTATTCTTCTCACTTAACTTGAGAAATGTAAATTTGAGCTAATCACTGCATACTCCCTTTGTAGCACAGGTGGAAAACACAATGCCCACAGGCCAAATCCGGCCTTGTTTCTATCCAGCAGCAGTGCCAATCTCATGCCCCTACGCTCCTGCCAGGGTGCTGATCACGTATGCAGCGTGTGTGACGTATTACACTGCAGGAACAGGCTGATGTGGTCCCCAGTGAAAATGAGTTCGACACCTCTGCTTTATAGTCAGTGGAAAGAAATAAGTAGTTTTAATATTCAATTCATCTGTTTCAGATAGCGTTTCTAGAACAGAATCAATCATCCTTTCAGGCCATCTTCTTCTTGCCATTGACTATAAAGGTACTCCACAGTGCCTAGGTCAGATGTAAATTCCTTGTACACATCTATATTTCACGATGCAAATCTTGCCTTGAGATAGAATGGGAGAACTAGATACACTCCTGTAGCACACAACCTGAGGTAAAATAGCCATGTACATCTCTGGGAATAGTACAGTTTCCTCCATTTTCATTCCAGCTTTCTCAAGTCTCCCTTCTGGAAATGGAAGATGAAATTCTGACTTACTGTGAGTGTCTGTAGTAAGTTACCATGCTGACTATATATCAGGAAATGTCATATATACATTTTATTTCTGTTGCACACAGGTTTATACATGCAACTTGTCAGGCAGGAACCACAGATGACAACCAGAAGGGGTTTTGGTAACCATACCCCTCCTTAGCTGGAATCACCCGGTCATTAGTGGCACAGCACAAGTGTATTAGCTGCTGGGATGCTGTTCCTAGCCATTCTAATAAAGGATCAGAAATGGAAAAGCATTTGGTTCAATAGGAACCTGAAGATTGCTATGTCTCCCCTGTCTTGTCGATTCTCTTCTGACCAGAAACAAAACTGCTAGAACTTGAAAACAACAGTGTGTTGATAAGGCTATGGAAGAGGATCAAAACTTATAGATTGCTCCTCTTCTTCTGCTATCATATGCATTCACGGCACTGATATTGAATAAAAAGAGGAAAGATCTGTGTTTCTTCATCAACTGAAGAAAAAAAATAGCCAATATCTTTAGCATGAATAACATTCTCCACATAACAATTCCAGTTAAAACCCCATTAATTCTTGGTTGGGAGAGTCATAGCTTGATGTCATCCTTCGCACTCAGACTAAGAATATAATATTTCTCATTCAAAATCTCATCTTATACAGCATTGGGATTTAGGTCAGAGAAGTGAAAGGAGAAAGGGACTTCTAAATTGCAAGGTACATATACATTAGTTAGCAAGGTTCTGCTCAAGTGCCCCATATGCCATTGAGCCAGTACAATACTTGAGCAACAGGAAAATCCAGAAGGCAACTCAAATCCTAGATGGACTGAATGACTATGTTCTGGAAGTATCCATGAATGCAGCTATATCTGTCAAGATGGTCCATTGTACCCTCTTCCATTCTGCCCTATTGTCTGCCCAGATCAGGCATTCATAGAATATACCATAGTTCCTATTTCTGGTATAAGCTTGTGCTTTGTCTCCACAAAAATTTTATGTTACTGCATGTACAGTTTACAAAGGAAAAAACAGCATATTCCTGCAGCAGGAGAAGCTCTCACACACGAGTTTGGTAACACAGCTTATTTTTTTCCTATTCACCTTTTACAGCATCTACAGCTTTCAGTTTCATGAAATAATCACCTCAATTAAGTGAGATGAACCCAAACTTTGTAGGTTGCACCTGTGGCATACTGGAGCTGCCTTTGGTTTCAAATACTTCTGATGGAGGCCGGAGGCACATCTTTTCTATTTGTAAGAAAGGAGTGCTATGTTTTCAACAATGCGAGTCAGAAAAGATCCATGAGGTCTTTGCACCATTCAGAGTGAAGCAAGTGTCAACGATCAGATCATGGAAATAATTACTATCTCATAACCTCTAAGACACCATGTTTTGAATGTTTTGAACCGGAAGTATCAATTTGAGAAAGATATTCTCCATATTTTCCCAGCACAAAGATTTGCCTCAACAATTTACTGTCATATTTGTGGTCTTTCACTGCAAGCACTGATATTAAAAAGGCCACTTTTCGAGTAGCATCATTTTGATTTGAGTCTGTTTTTCTATTTGCCATCCCTCTGTCTGTATAGACCTTTGGAAATACATCTGCATATTCTTATTAACCATAAAATTGTCCTTCTTTTGAAAATATGAAACCTGTCTCTAACGTATACAGGAGCTTAGAGGCTTTTGAGGGACAGTATGGAATTTTCCATAATGTTCAGAATAGGAGAATCACAAGGAATTACAAATAAGTTAGATAATTTGAATTAATATCTGTTTTCCTATTCATTTTGGAGAAGAGAGTCAAGAAATGTCAGAGTCTAAAGTGTACCCAATTCAGTTTTTTCATAGAGGGATTTGATGGTAGGCTTGAAGAGTTTCCTCACACCATTATTCTAAGGTTGCGTAACTGGAGATTTACCCAAGAAGCCAGAATAGCTGCGCTTTAGTCCAAGAAAGGAGTAACAAATATGTATGTATGTATTTTAAAAATTATCTAATAGTGAAAGCCTTGGAGACTTACGTGGATTCATAGGTCAATATATTTTGTCCCACACCGTGAAAACAAATATTGCTTTAATTTTCATTATGGCACACAATTAACTTAAACACTAAAATGGGCCAGATTCTTGATCTCACTCTTTGTGCGGCTTTAGTAGCATAAATGGGCTGTAAATACAATTAAACAAAGCAGAGGAAGATTCTCTTGAGGAGAGAGAATATGAAATGGAAAAATGCCATTTCTTTAGCAATACTGATTGGATTATAGCAGCATGGTTCACAATGGTGCTGTGTTACAGTGAGCCCTTTGAACATAATGGTCTTTCGGAATTAGACTCACAAAATTAGGTCTGAAATAAGCCCCGGGACTTATCAATTATAGGTTCTTTATGTCTTACCACATGTTTGTCCAATGTATATGAGTGCAGCTGAGAAGCTGAACCACTGTATTTAACAACATATTTACACCACGGTCTAGTAAAAAAGCAAATAGTTACCATGACGCAATAATCACACACTCCTTAATTACATCTGAACTGTGTGTGACATCTATTTTGGCTACATATCTCCCAGTAACATACAGGTAAGATACTTATCTGGGAGATACATGTTTTTTTCACTTTCCTGATTGATTTGCTCCTTGCTTTTATTCCTTTACCAAGGCAGCCTTTGCTGGTCTAAGTTACTATTGAAGACAAATATATTCTGGATATGACTCAATCAGGCTTTTGATCTTTGCCTGACTGCAAGTATGCAGTATGTAGGCAATTACAAGAGTTAGTAAAAATTTGCATTTGAGGAAAGAAATACAGATTGTTGCTGTTTCTAATGTTTTCTGCAGCTTATGTGACAAACCCCTCAGGAAACAGTGTTTTGGATCCTAACTCTCTTGTTACCATATTAATTGCCTTTGTCATGACAGTTTTGGCATCTGAAAATTGCTGGGAATATGCTGTGCTCCTCGAGAGACCAATCAAGGGCAGGGGAAATTGGTTTATTGGTTCCCAAAGCAGCCTGCACTAAAGGTGCTGCTATTCAAGCATAGTTTTGAGTCTCCTAGCTTGGATGAAGAGCCAAAGATACTTCAGGCTAAGAAAATCAGAGTTTTCATTTAGAACAAGGAAGGGGAAACTGAGACGTTTATTTCTCTGCCAGCATGACTTCTGCAGTTAGCTTTTGTGTGCAAATCTGTGTGTCAAAATATAGAGGGTGGGACCAGGAATCAAGGTTGCCAGAATCCAGTGAGGTCTCAGGCTTCCCCAGAGAGACCTTGAACATCTTTAGTTTTAAATGAACTTTAGTTAGGCTTGTTGAAGAACAATCAAAATTTTCCCTGGGATCAAAGAATATACTGTTGCAAGGACAGACTAAAAGCAGGAGTAAAGGGATAAACATCAAGGGATAAATAGTTATGAATGATCATTAAGTGATGCTGGGTTTATAATGTAAGAACAAGGAGATATTAACTTCTAGTTATTTTTTCTTTCTTTGAGAAAAGTGGCAAGCAGCTGTTATGCCTTAGGTGATAGACTGTAGGTGGTAAAGAGATGGGTCAGGTTGGCAGGTGGTGGGGCAGTGAGGAGAGACTGGAAGAAAAAGAATATAAGGAGAGGAAGATAACATGTGCATTAAAAAACCAAAGGAATTGCTACAAGAAAAGGAAAGGAAGAAAAGCACCTGATTCTATTACTTCAGTTTATGCCCAGAAAACTCAGATTCAGTAAAAATTTAGTGATGCAGCAGAATTACATCTATAATGTTAAATAAGGGAAGAGAATCCTTTTCAGCATGAACTGCAGGAGAAACAGAGGAAGTGTACAACCTGACCCTATTATCTTCTTCATGTCTCAAACAGGCAGGGAAGACATATTTTGAGTTTTTACTGACATATGCAAAATAGTTTTTTTGACACTTAGTGAAACTAGTGAAATGTTAATGCTGTAGGGCCAGAACAGTAAGCTTATTATAGACAGTTTCAGTGAAGCAGGGAGCAGGGGGAGAGAGGGGTGTAGAGATGAAGAAAACAGAAAAAAAGGCAAGCTTAGTTACTAGCTCGGTGTAGGCAGAAAGGAGGGAAAGAAACAGAAAAGAGTCTTTTTGTCTTGTTGAGTTTTGTTTCTTCCTACTAAATAGTGATAAACCATTCTTGATCCTTATGCCTAGCGGGCCAAGGTGAGAGGAATAAGAGTACAGGAAGGCTGTGTCCCTGGCTTTTTGTAGTGCGCTAGCAACCACAGCAGGCTCTGTTATGAGAGCCTGCTGCGCTGAGCATCCCCTGTGACGATGACTGACTTCTCTCTCATCCAATACCCATCCATGCTAAAGCTCATGCATCTTTGCATACACACACCGGAGGTCACAGAATATATCTTTTATAACCTGAAGGCCTTATCAGAAGACATAAGTTCTTCCATAATGTGGACATGCTAAGAAGAACACAGAAATCTGCAGAAACATGATAGGGAGAACTCTGCCTCTGGAAAGGTAATGCAATATTTTAGTAACTAACAAAACAGTAACTTTTACAGCAGAACTTAGCCCTAACAAGCAATTGAAAGGATGAAGCAAGGAATTGTGTAAGACGCTTCCTGTTCCCTTCTTCCCTTTATTTAAATGATGACTTTTTTTCAGTAAAAGAGAAGCTGTGAGTCAGGGAGAGACACCAGGATCAGCAGGATTTAAGTGAGAGCATCAGTACGTCATGACAGATTTTGAATGGCATTACATCTATTATTCATTACTTACTCACATCCAAGTCTATAGTTAAGGAAAGGGATTTGACAGGCAAGTCTTGTAAGTAAATTGCCCATCAGACGATATAATCTACTACTGAGGGAACATTTCAAAAGGCCCAAAATATGACAGAAAACATGCATGCTAAGAACATAATTGTCCAAAATGTATGCTCTGAACTTTACAACCTTATCTGTTTGCAAATTTCAGGAATTCTTAGGAACTCACAGAATGCTGTATCAATTTAGAAAACTAACAGTGTTTCTTCAGAGAGTACCCCAGCAGTGGAGAAACTCTCCTGGTGGCAATGTTCAAGGATTTGTCAGGAGAGCAGTTAGATAGGTATAAACCTAGTTCTAACTACTTATAGATTATACTGCCACCAAGACACCAATGTTTCTGCAGTAATTTTTGGTCAAGGGGAACTCAAATCGCATCTTTCCTAGGTAGTCACACTGATGAATTTAGTTGCTTTTTGTAACACTAGCAACAGTACGCAATTTCCTCCTTTTTTTCCCCAGTTGAAAAAATAAATTAAACAAGATATTTTGCCTTGAACAGACATTCTAGGATAAATATAAAATATCTGATGCCCTTGTGTGCTACAGTATAGAAGAAGATAATTTCTTACAGCTCTAAGGATACTATTAGAAGAAACAATTTTTTGTCATCTGTGACTTGACTCCTACTAAAACTCAGTAAATATATAGTTTGTTTCTTCCTCTACCAAAGACATAAAAAATGGCTTCTAATTTTTACACCTGCATTTATTTTTTACCCGTCACAAAGAGTATTGCTCAGATGGGGCTAAGTCTTTTCATCTCTAGTTTCCAGTTTCATAGTTAACCAACCTGTGGGAATTTGTAAATAGTATAAGACAATGGCAATAAGTACAGAGAACAAGACATTTATTTTTCTTCCCTGTTGGGCAAAATCACCTGCCTCCCTGCATTGCTTAGGCCCACAGAACAATAATATCAAGGACAATGATGTGTCTAGCCCTCAACTACAGATTTCATAGACTTCCAGTTAATGAGTTTCTATCTTATGTCCTCTGAGTATGACTATGATACAAATAATGATGAGAAAAGGAACAGCTGCCAACATCATCACCATCATCATAGAAAGGAGGAACCATGGCATCTTTTTAATTTATCTTTTCATTTAACTAAATAATTTCCTTGTTAGTGTGACAAAAAAAAAAAAAAGAGAAGAAATGTTCTTTTTCATATTTAACCAGGAAATCTTACTCAATATTTAGTTATACAGTAAATGATGCAACTTGTATGACAGAACTGAATCTATCAATCCATACGCATATTTCAGAAGGAAAGACAACCAATTTATGAAAAGATTTATGTTGTGTCTAGGGAGAAAGATGGACTTTATAAGGAAAGAAATTAGTTTACACATATGAGTGAGTGCCCAGTGTATTATTTGCTATAGCTTATCACAGAATTATGCATTCAGGGTATACTAATGAAACGTACAGAAGGATTTGTTAGATTTTTTTTTTATTATTTTCCAGGAATTGGTAAGGGCAGGATAAACATTTAATTTGCTTCTCTTTGTAAGTACTCCATGAGCCACATTTCATAACAAGGATACTAACTGGACAATCCTTCATTTCCATCCCATTCAAGCATTGTAATAAGTGCTTCTGAAAGACTAATGTCCATATTTTGACCTTAAATAGTTTTTTAAAATTTGGGCCATATCATATATAAAAAAATCATAATCATTAAATTAGGCCAAACCCAGAAAATTTAAAAGCAGATTGTAAAGAAAAGAAGTCTTTCAGGCTGGAATAAATATTTTATTGCCATAATATCCATGTTGTGCTTTGGGATTTTTCTGAGGAATTTTTATTCCTCTTGCCAATAAAGGGAATTTCAGCAGACGCGAGGGGGGTTGGGGGGAGGACATTTCCTCACAAAGATATCCTACAGACACATCATTTTAAGACACCTTGGAAGACTGTGGAAGACGCGATTTTATGCCTGAGGGAAATGGCACTGCTAGAAATACTTTGTGGAACGGATGGGTAACCCCTCACCAACCCAGACAAGGTTAGATGTACGCCAGAAATGTGGTGGAAGCTTTCCTGTGGTGCACCAGGTGCATTCTCCCATTATGTGGTGTCCATGTATTCGGAGGCAGACCAAGATTGGTGGGTGTCGCAGCAGGTAAATTCAAGACATATGAGAAAATGTCCATGGCCCGATGCAGGAACGTATCGCTGCGGTAGAAACAGCACTTGAGAGGATTGATAAGAGAATAGATGAGAAGATGGACAAGCAGCAAAAGGGGATCATGGAAACTCTTCAAAATCTTCAAGTGGCAGCAGTGCGAATCGAAGCCTCTGAGTCCAGAGCTGGACACCTCCAGGCTAGGGGAAGAGGATAGACTTCACAGACCGATCTGTGGTGTTCCTTGGTTGACCATGGGGAAGATATGAGACGGTGGGACAGGAAACCTACCTCTGCCCTAGCAGCCCGGGTACAGGAATTGAAGGAGAACGAGAAAAAAAAATTGGTGAAAGTAAGTGCAATGCCAGTCTCCCAAGGATCTGACCCACTAGAGGGAACCTCCAAAATGTACCCATCACTAACGAGTTGCTGTCACTGTAACGGATGTTAGAGGGGCCCTGCCTCTGGCCAGGTAGAGGCACGGGACAACTGTGTCTATTGGACTGTGTGGATTCGGTGGCCTGGCACATCAGACCCACAAAAATACGAGGCTTTAGTTGACACTGGCGCTCAATGTACGTTAATGCCAGCAGGACATGTGGGCCCGGAAACTGTTGCTATTTCTGGGGTGACTGGGAGATCTCAAGAGCTGACTGTACTGGAAGCTGAAGTGAGCTTGACCGGGAAAGACTGGCAAAAACACCCCATTGTTATTGGTCCGATCGCCCCATGTATCCTGGGAATTGATTACCTCAGAAGTGGATATTTCAAGGACTCAAAGGGACATAGATGGGCTTTTGGGATAGCTGAATTGAATGGGTGTACCATATCCCCTACCACACACCAGCTGCCGAGAAGGTTGAACGGTGTAATGGGTTGTTGAAAACCGTTTTGAAGGCTTTGGGTGGGAGGACTTTCAAACATTAGGACCAACATTTAGCAAAGGCCACATGGTTGGTCAACACTAGAGGTTCAGTCAATCGAGCCGGCCCTGCCCAGTCAGAATTCCTTCATACTGTAGATGGAGATAAGGTCCCTGTGATCCACCAGAGAGGTATGTTAGGGAAAACTGTTTGGCTTAAACCTGTCTCGAGCAAAGGCAAACCCATTTGTGGGATTGTCTTTGCTCAAGGATCTGGTTGCACTTGGTGGGTGATGCAGGAAGATTGAAAAACACGATGTGTACCTCAAGGGGACCCTATTTTTGGATGAGTTGTTCATTTTCTATGTACCTATCTGTATATCTACATAGTTGAAAATATGTATTCATAAGTTTATGTCTGATTGTTGGCATGGAAGAAAAATTTGGGGTGGATAATGTTATAGTTTGGGATTTTTCAGAGGAATTTTTCTTCCTCTTGCCAATAAAGGGAATTTCAGCAGATGTGAGGGGGATTGGGGGGAGGACGTTTCCGGGGAAAGCGGGACAGAGGTTGTGCCCAGACATCCATTTTCCTTTTGGACGGCAGTGGTGGCAACGGCAGCAGCAGTCATTGTGTGTGTGCATTTTGCAGTCTCTGAAGGAAAGATCACGGGTCATCTGAATCTTCCACAACTCCTGCAGAACTCACACTAAGTTTCCATCTCCCTCTCCTGTCCTTCCCCTGTCTTGGGGAGGCTGCACCTCCCCCTGCAGGGCAGCGACTGATCACCAGCTCTTAAAGACACCTGCATTGCAAGATTTTTATTTTTTTTTCTGATTAAAGATCTTTAATATCTGATAATATATCTTAGTTTTCATGTAAATTAAGACAATCCACTTTTTTATGCCATTCATAAACTTGTAGATAGTTATGTTAGTAACTGAATGGAATCCAAGAGATAAAAATATTTTGAAATAATCAATTAATGTTTTACATTTTCATATTTTTAAACACATTTTGGAAATAAACAGCCAGAGCAAATGAAAATTTAAAAATACTGTTTTGAAAATTACTATTCTGTATTTTTTTTCAGAGAAAAACAATGTATCAAAAAAATCTTTCATGTTCCAACTTAGAACCATGGACTATCAGACAAACACAAGGTGCTGTCACTGGCTATGTTAACTTAGATCCTCCTAAATACGATTATTCATGACATAAACACAACCGTGTTTCTGAATTTCTTTGACTACTATTAAATATTTGTGTAGATCTTCTTCAGCAGTTGCTTAACTTTTACACAGGCTTGAAAATTAACCTAAAAAACTATAAAAACAAAAAACTCTAAAAAACCTGAAAACAAAGCCATTTTTTACAACTCATAAATTCTGCATTGTTGCCATGATTTAGAGTGTCTTTATGTTCTAGGGCTTCTTCAGACCTGACACTTTTGTTTAAAAATGGGATACAAGAGGCTGCGGCTTTTTTATTAAGAGAATGTCTTTCCAAATATACATTAATGCAATGTTGATTTTATGAGTCACCAACCAGAAGAGCTGACAACAGTTAGTCTTAAGGAGATTTGCACTGAGGTAGCACCTATGAGTCCAGGCAAAGGTCAAACACAGATACAATTCAAACAAAACAAAAGGTGTTCCCTGCACTATTCACAAAATTTGGCAGAATAGCTCTATAAATTACGAATTTTATGCTGTTCCACTGTCTCTTGTTTTCACAAAAATGTCTATCTGCAAATATTCTGAAAAGTGGCTCTTTCACAGTGTTCCCTTGAAAAGGAAGAATTTACATAAGAGTTTCCAAAATGCAAACAACTATTTTTTTCACATTTGTATTTAAGATTTTTAAGGTGAAGGAGGCGCTAACCACATCTACCCTGATTTTTCACAGCAAACGCAAGAGTTTCTCCAAGTACTGCTGTAATATCAATAATAAAAATTAAGCATCTATACACCACCGGAGACTCAACCCCCTTCATTTGAATATTGTCAGTCACATGTGAATCAGGCTTCATCCCACAGAAGTGTGTGATGTAAAGTCATCTTAAGCAGCCTAGAAAAAAATTCAAGGAAAGGATCCACTGCACCTAACATTAACTTCTCTGAAGCTCAGTGAACAGCACCATATCTAGTCAGTGGAGGAAATAAGCAGGCACTCCCAGAGGAAATTTCAGGCCATCCCAAAATAGCTGTCTGAGACTTACAGGATGAATCACTCTCTCTCTCTCGCTCACTTTTTCTCAACTGTAGACTACAGCCTTAATGACTAGCTTAGACTTGATGCCTACCTTTTAGGCAGCCAGAGTAAGGTGAGATGAATCCTGCCCTCACAGTGAAAAGAAAGAAGATTTTTCTGGGGGTTTCATAAAGAAATTGAAGAACAAAGAGAAAGCAGTCAGTGGAAATGAAAAAAAATTTTAGAAAAGCCATGTTTTTAAAGTCAAGACGGATCAAAAGTAAAAGCCAGAATTATCTAGAGCATCTCACTAAAGACAGGAAAGTTTTGTGGCATTTGATAGGTTTTGTAAGGGTTAGTGAAACTGCCTGAAGAAATTTTTCATATGTTGTATAATCTGCCACAGAATCCAGTATGAACAGTATTTGCCAAAATCTGCCACATATTTTGGGAAGCCTCAGCTCAAACTGCTTCTGAAACACTGCAAAGAAAATAAGAAGAAATAATCTTTCTGATATGAGGTTTTTTGTAGCAATAATATCTTATATTTTGTATTTAAAAAGTATATGGAAAAAAGACACTCCACACTCCCTCACTCTTTAAAATCAGACTAGTATTGGTTTGCACTTGCAATGCACGTTTTTATATGTCTATATAAGGGATAAATGAGGCACTAGCTATGTGCTGTTTTCCAGTTATACTGGAGGATGTCAGAGACATTAAAAGCCACAGTAGAGGCAGTCTCAGATATACCATCCATTTTATTTGTTTATTGAAGAAAACAATGTGCTGTATCCAAGAGCACTTTGTTCTGAAGTGACTGATACTGCTGCTGTAGTGTATTTGGAGGACAGCACGTTAGGCATAAAAAAATCAGGATCCTTTGCAAGAAGCACAGCAAGAAATCACAGAAGTATAGTCTAGCCACAGAGAAGAGACAGGTGAGATGAATAGGATACAAGAGTTGAATCCTTCACTTTTGCCTCAGGAAATAAGATAGGCGCACAACAGGTACACTCTCCACTAGTGGCTTGATCTATTTAAAGAAGAAATATTATGGATTGGGGCACTATTTAGGGCCCTGAAATGCCCAAATTCTACTTTTAAGCTTCTTTACATGCCACTGGTTCTTTGGTTTGCTGTGATATTTTCCCTGGAGATCCTGATTGTTGTAGGAATAGTTATGACAAAGGAAAAGGTTTTGTAGAACCACACAATCACAAAAAAAGGAGAAATGGGGATTGGCACAGGCCTCTGGAGGTCATGTGGTCCAACTTCCCCTCGCAGCAGGAGTGTGGCTGTAAAAAAGCTGCTCAGTGCTTGCCTAGACTTGCCAAGTCCTGCACAACCCCAAGGATAAAGATAGCGCAGCTTCACTGGGTAATCTTTCCCCAGGCTCCCCAGCTTTCCTAGGATGACACATTTCCAAACAGCCCGAACCTCCCAAGCCACAACTTGTGTCTGTTGTCCTTGTTTTACCACACTCATAATCCACTCCACAGCTTATTCTTCCTTCCATTCTTTCACAAGGGCTTCATATAATCTTTTTGATTTCTGTCTGCACTAGCACTCAGTAATGCTAACATTTGTGCTTCTCCTGTTGCCTTAAATAGAGATATCAGTTTATTCCTGAATTATTTAAGAGATACATACTAGAAATCTAATTTTCACAGTTCAAATTTGTTAATTCATGAGAAGTTCAGTAATGATTTTATCAAATATGTTTTGGAGGATAGGTGTCATGCCTGCTTAACAGCAGACAAACTTCTAGACTTCCTCATGCCACCTTATAGGTGAAAAATATACACAAAATTCCTCTTTTGTACTGCCATTAAAATATAACGCTGGCTCCTTTCATCATAAGCATGGCTTTACCCTGTGTATTCCTTATTGCTCATTTGTTTCTTTCTCATCCTACTCATTTGTTTTCCTGGCTGTAGATCTTATCCTATTCATTCGTCTAATTAAAATTGTCTTTGACTGCTTCTCTTTCCTCAAACCCCACATACCCCAATGAATTCCACTTACATTTGTCTCTTTTCTTTGTACTATGGCATCTGTGCAATATTACAGTACTCATTAATAACTTCCTTGACCACTTTACCAATGGAAGAAGTTGGTTTAAGAGTCTTTGAGGGGTAGTTTAGAAAAATACCTGTCCACATTTTAATAAAACACTGCACAAATATTTCTTGACTCAGGTAGTAAGAAATAGCTAATAAAAATTAAATGGAAGAATGTGTCTTTTGTCACAAGTTTCTTTGAAAGTTGTTTGTCTTTATATTGTAGTGAATTCTAGCACAATAAATACTGCACAATGTGTTTGCACACCTGAAGATGTAACAGTCCATGCAGCCATCATCGCTGCATCTTGACGAAATTAAGTGCTAATTACAATCCCTAAATCAGAATGGAACTTGTGTTCAGCTATACAAATAAAACTTTTGGAAGTAAAAATGGCACAAATATTGTATTATATTGCTGACCCTTTGATTAAATACTTTTTCCTCTCCAAGGTCTTTTATACACTGTCCAGAAGTTAAATAAGCCCACAGATGATCTCCTGAAAGATCCACTAAAGTAGATTTCCACAACAGATCCACTAAGTCAGACATAAGACTGATATTGTCTTGACAATAGATTCAATAAAAACCTATGTGCCAGGACCCAGTAAGTTTGAGTGTTCTCATCTAGTGGCATCAGAATTCTTCAGTTACGCTATCACAGACGAAGAAAAGGCCTTTGTCACTGGTGAAGCTTAAGCTGCTAAACTTTCTGATCTTTTCATAATCATAGAATATCCTGAGTTTTCTGATGAATCCTAGATGACACACATACAGCTGAACACATTTCACATTGCTTCACATGCTAGCAGTGTTTTTTGGCTACAGGTAATGGAGCAAGGCATGTATCTTCAAGAAATTATTCACATTTCAGAGAAAACGTTTCTTTTCAGATTTTCAGAAAAGGACCTGGATGGCATCTGGGCTGGATTAGGAGGAATGTTGCCAGCAGGTCAAAGGAGGTAATTCTTTCTCTCTACTCAGCACTTGTGAGGCCACACCTGGAGTGCTGTGTCCAGTTCTGGTCTCCTTAGTAGAAGAGATATATGGCCATACTAGAGAGAGTCCAGAAAAGGGCCATAAATTTGATTAAGTGACTGGACCATCTGTCCTATGAGGAAAGGCTGAGACAACTGGGACTGTTTAGCCTAGAGAAGAGAAGAGAAGGCTCTGGTGGGGGGTGGGGGTGTGTGTGTTTTTAATATATGTAAATACTTGAAGAGAACGTGCAAAGAAGACAGGGTCAGACTCTTTTCAGTGGTGCCCAGTGACAGGATCAGAGGCAATGGGCACAGACTGAAACACGGGAGAAGCCATCTGAACATCAGGAAAAACTTCTTTCTTTCTCCTCCATTGGAGACATTCCAAAGCTTCCTGGACATTGTCTTGGGCAACTGCTTCTAGGTCGCCCTACCTGAACAGGGGACTTGGACCAAATGACCTCTAGAGATCCCGTCCAATCTGAAACATTCTCTCATTTCATGATACTGTTCCTAAAGGCTGCACACTTGTTTTAACAATGAGGAATATGAGCTCTGATTTAGAAACAGGAAGATCTTTATAAATTTGACTCTTTGGCTTGCAAAGTTTTCTTTTTAATAGATATTCAAAATAATACATATACAGTTGTGTGTGCATTATATCTCTCTAGATCTATCTATATGTTTGTCTACATCCATGGAAATAACAGAAACCCAACAATTATTTAAAAGATATGTTCAAATGATAAATATCATGCAAAGCACAAAAATCTCCAAATATCCATTGTCTGACAAAAAAAACACAAAACCCACTAACAGATCAAAATAGAAGAATCATCACTTAGGAAAATGTGAGTGCGTTTTACTAGCCGTAATTTAAAAATACTCGTTAAGTGGATTCTGACTTCAGCTAAACTAACACAGACGAAATAGCAGATGGCACGTGAGAAAAACATGAATGGTAGGAAAGGATAACATCTGATTAAATAACTGTAGTTTTTTCTCAAATATCCTTTGTACAAATAGAAGATAATACATTTTATATTTTGTTTAAAGATACAGTGATGTTTATAGATCAAAGTCATTCTATATTGCATATACATTGTGAAGGAGCTATACCTGTGTTTTATGTATGTATGTGTATATATGAATACTCAATATGTATACAACAATAAAACAATAGCCCTGATAAGGAGCTGCAGCAACAGCAGTAAATAATTAAAATCATAATAATTTTTTTTTTAAGCAAGGGCAATGTGCCTTATCATTAAAAAGATACAATTTGTAAATTGTGGGGATTCAATGGTAGTAGGAGCCCATGAAGGTGAGCATCAGGTCTTAGCTACACCATACTACCTATCCTACATCCCGACAGTAGCAGTTTATAGTCAAACTGCTATTTTATAGACAGCTAGATAAAAAATGAAAGCAGCCATTAAAGAATAAAGAGAAATCTTTGATGTGACTTTATCAAATATTTCAGTCCAAGAACAAGTGTTTTATTTAATAAAAGTAAGTTATTCATAAAAGAATTATTCTGTCCATTTTTTTCTAAAATGTTACTTCTAGAAATAAAACCATATGTAAAAATAATTCTATCAGCAAGCGAGAAGATAAACATTATAGAAAGTTACAGCCATTTTACAAGTGTAAAGATAAATTTCTTTTTTTTCTTTTAAAATCCCTAACCCAAAAGAAATGAACCAAGATCAACACAACAAGGACTAAATGTTCCCTAAGAACCTTTAGATTTGTCTGATGCAGCCATTTGCCGAATTCCTGCACAAATTTAAAACAATTTAGTCAGCACAGGATAAATGCTTTTGCTGATAAGCTTTCACTAGGAAATATCCAGAGAGAATGAAATTAACTTTTTTTTATTGGGTCTTTGGATTAATTATCCAGTGAACACCTATTGATTGAAGGCTGAGCTTTTTTATTTTTTTCCATTTCAATGAATACCTTCCCTCATTTGGTTCTTCTTCAGTTATTCATTGCAAATGCTGATGAAGCATCCGCTAGGGCCTCAGTTCCTCCTACCTAAATTTGGGAGCTTTGCTCAGGAAAACCATAGGTTTAAACTTTCTTTATAATCAAAGGTGAAAGATAAAAGTCTCTAAAGGGGTTTTTAGTCTACATCACCACATGGAAGTACCTCCTTGTCTCCTGTACAGGAAACCTGAATCAGCTACAATCCTATTTAGGAGCTATTCAGGCCTAAGTTCCCAAAGTTTCTTTCTCCTGTTGTTTTTCCTTAAACATCTATGTAATTTTACTTTGCTATTTACTTACTTGAATAAAATTAAAGTTCTGATCATATATTCACTCATTTACTTTCAGATGGTCACACAGATTACAATATTGCCACTCTTCTTATTGGTAGAATTTAGGCTTAATCAATATTTACATAATACAAACCATGCCTACTTCAAAACATTATTATTAGAGAATAAATACTAACTTCACCAACATTCTGAGCCAGTTAAATAATAATATATAATAAAGTCCTTAAGAAAATATTGTAGGACCATTTTCCATGTAATAACACTATCCTGTATTATAAATCAAATGCAAAGGGTAGTAAAAGCAAGCAAAGGTGATGAAGTACTAGAGGTTTAAAATTAATTAAGTAGGCATTGAGAAAAAATAGTGAGGGTGCATATAGCATTACAGTACACAGCATTGCATTGAAAGTATGAGTAATTTTAGAAAGAAAATGAATTGCAGTCAACTTGTGATTTGGATGTATTTTGAAGATTCTGAATTAGACTATTAATTTCCAAAAACAAGCCTCTAGTAAAAATCAGAAGAGAAAACAAATAATAAAACTATAGTGTCTGAGAATTGGGAAAAAAATTCAGGTTTTGATGTTCGAAGTCAGATATGGAATTGAATTGCATGTATATCTTCTGTTTGGTTTTGTGCTGCCTTTCACCATAGTATCTGATTTCTGTCCACTTAAAAGCAAGAGCAATTAAAAAAAATTATGAACATTAAAGACTAAAACAATAAACGAATTTTTATCTAGTTTATTTGCCAGTTTTTTGTTTGGGGCAATAGTTTGTCACAAGAATATTTTATATTTTTTTAGTGGTATTTCAGTGTGTCATTCCTACAGAAATTCTACCTATGCTGTCCTGCAATGTGCTGTAAAGACTTTGTAAAGAATGAAGTAGTCTGAGCTCATAAAAGACAAAGTCTAGGTGTGTAAAAAAATGTAAGAGAGAAACAGAAGACCAACAAGTTATACTTCAAGTTAAATACGCTACGTCAGCTACCTGAGTTATACCTGCCATATAAAGCAATCAGTAAATTTCTCCAAAGTCATCATACTTGTTCATTTATGTTTTATTTCAGTTTGTAAATCCTCAGACAGACCCACTTAAACAGACTGCATATCTGCATGTTACTGTTTTGAAGATAGTGAGTCATCGTACAAGCACACAACTGAAAGATTTGAGGCTTTGGAAAGGATCCTTGTGAGCCTTCCTCTTCCGCCATGCTCTGTTCACATAGTCTCAGATAAGTCATCTAGAGCTAACTGGCTGCCATTGGCCTGGACAGGAACAGCCTTTGCTGGGTTAAAAACTGGCTGGATAGCTGGGCCCAAAGGGTTGTGGTAAGTGGAGTTAAATCCAGTTGGAAACCAGTCACAAGTGGTGTTCCCCAGGGTTCCATGCTGGGTCCAGTCCTATTCAATATCTTTATCAACAATTTGGACAAAGAGTGCACCCTTAGCAAGTTTGCAGATGACACTAAGCTGAGTGGTAGTGCCAATCTGCTTGAAGGAAGGGAGGCTCTGCAGAGGGATCTGGACAGGCTGGATCGGTGGGCTGAGACCAACGGGATGAGGTTCAACAAGGCCAAGTGCACTTGGGACAAAACAACCCCATGCAGCGTTACAGGCTTGGGGAAGAGTGGCTGGAGAGCTGCCTGGCAGAGAAGGACCTGGGGTGTTGGCTGACAGCCAGCTGAACATGAGCCAGCAGTGTGCCCAGGTGGCGCCAGTGGCATCTTGGCCTGTATCAGACACAGCATGGCCAGCAGGAGCAGGGAGGTGATTGTGCCCCTGTACTCAGCGCTGGTGAGGCCGCACCTCGAGTGCTGGGTTCAGTTTTGGACCCCTCACTACAGGAAGGACATTGAGGGGCTGGAGCGTGTGCAGAGAAGGGCAACAAGGCTGGTGAGGGGGCTGGAGAATAAGCCCTATGAGGAAAGGCTGAGGGAATTAGGGATGTTTAGCTTAGGGAAGAGGAGGCTGAGAGGAGACCTCAGCACTGTCTACAGCTACTTGAAAGGAGGTTGTGACAGGGTGGGTACTGGTCTCTTCTCGCAAATGACAAGTGATAGGACAAGAGGAAATGGCCGCAAGTTGCGCCAGGGGAGGTTTAGACTGGACATTAGGAAAAATTGCTTCACTGAGAGGGTGAACAGCTGCCCAGGGAGGTGGTGGAGTTGCCATCCCTGGTGGTGTTTAAAAAACGGTTAGATGAGTTTCTTAGGGATATGGTTTAGTAAGGGGACAGGTATGGCTGGAGTCGTTGATCCCAGACGTCTTTTCCAAGCAGATGCTTCTATGATTCTGTGATTCCATGAATTCATCTCATTTAAATTCCTTCACCTAATTTCAAGCTAGTCAGCCAATCTCCCTCTGCAAGAGAGAGAACCAGGCACCTCGAGGGACTAATTTATGCTGTTGTAAGACAGATATTTGTATAAGGAAATATAACTATCCCCCAAATTCATGGAAGAATGTTTTCTCGTTGGTGATAGAAAGTACCTACATTATTAACTTAATCTATATAGGCAGTTTATATGTGAGACAGACCTCACCCATATAGAAAGGTGTTTAGGTAGTTAAAGATAAGACTTCTAGCTGTCTTTGAGATGTAGGCATCTAAATTCCCAGAAATTCCCATCTGAATTGTTAGGTGCTTAATTACTTTGTCTTCTTGTCTTGACCTTCACATTACCATCTTTATTCCTGAAAAACAGAACGGAAATAATAGCACTTGCCTCCCTCAAAGGGATCTCTATTGTGATGATAAATGCCTTGTTTGTAAAATGATCAAACTCCATGATAATGGGGACAACATAAGTACAAAGACTTTTTATTTTATGTTTGAAAACTACATCATGCACAGTGGGATCTTCTGAAGACTAGAAATTACAACAGTAACAGTAACTTCTTTTTTAAAAAAGTTGTTTCTGTAGTATAAATATTGAATGACTGATGCTATCAAAATCTAGTGATACTATTATGAAAAACAAATGCTGAACATGGCTTTAGAGTATAATTGCAAAACAAAGATTTTTTGATGTATATGTCAAATAAATTAATATCACACACACAAATTAAAAAAAGGTGGACCAAAAAAAATGGAGTGGTTTTAAAATCCTGAGCTGTTTGAGATAGGTACATTACTAACAATACCATTAGAGTTTTCAGAATCCACCACAGGCCTGCAAAGTTTATTGTTTCACCACATGCTGCAGAGTTTATTATTTCAGGAGTGAAATCTACAAACATAATGAAATCAAATTGAATATACAAGACTGGATATGTACCTTCAGGGCATTTCAAATATTCGCTCGCTGAGAAACCATAGAGAAGTAATATAAAGATAAACAAAATGTAGCAAATAGAAGTAAGCATCAGAAAACTGAAGAGAGTAAGACCGGAGGAGATAAAACTGGTAAAATAACGGGATGGTTTGGGGTTTCCTTTGCATCTTCTTTACATGCTCTTTCACTATCTAGGTGGATTTAGAAATATAATTTTCTTTTACCAGAAGCAGACTACCTAAGAAATATTAAAATATGTAAGAAGCTCAGAACTATAAATTTCTCTACTGACCACTTTCTACTTGAGTCCACTACGGTATAAGAAATATCTTTAAAAACAAATTTAGCGAAGGATACAGTTTTGGAGGTTAAAGTATTTGGATTGAAATACCTAGAAATTTTACAGCTGATCCAACTGAGTAGAGAGTCTTCAAATGACTGGTTCACTTATCACAGTCTTACAGTCCTCCTCAGATAAGTAGTCCTGGAGTCCCTTCTCTGATAGAGGTGGGTACAGGTACACCAGAAAGGTCTGAGGTAGCCTGTCTATGGGTTAAACTTTATAATACCTTTCTGTAATTAAATGTTAGCTTATATCTTAAAATGTAAGTTGACAGCATTTTAGTACTAAAGGACTATTTCTGTCATGGAAAGTAATCTTCAGTTTAGAAAATCCCAGAATTATGAACTGGGAATTAAAAAAAAAAAAGGAAGTTGAATTATGGATCACCTTTTCACTTATGTGTCTAGACGTGATGTTCCACTCGCTAAAGGTAAAGTGAACCCTCAGGTAACCAGGACCAGGGCTAAGAAAGGCTTGGCTTTTCTTTTCTTTGCGTTTTTCCTAAAAGGAACCAATCAGACAAAACTAATCTCTGTCTACTGTCATTAGTTAGAATTCCACTGTCATACTATTGCCTGTATCCTAGTTAGTGGTTGCTTTAACAGTAGAAATGATTCCTAGTCACCAACAATGAGTAATCCTTGTATTTTTCTGGTCTGGGATAGAAATGTTTACATGCAAGTGGAAATTAGGTTGGAGGTTGCTTTTTTGTTTGGCTTGGGGTTTTTTCCCCTCTTAAAATGTAACCAGAAGGGCATTAAGGCAAAATCTTGTAGAAAAGAGCCTGCTACATCATCACTGAAGAAACATCATCCCTGTAAGGCCTTACACTGCACATCTACAAGAAAGTTACAACTTATTCAGAGCAGCTAATAAGTAGTTTAAAAAGAGGGGACCAGTGATAATTTGGAGTGCATATGACTCTGAGTATACAGTGCCTCAAGCTTGATCGATCTAGTTCTGTGGCAAGGGAGGGATAAGAAGAGTATCTGTTTTCTCAGGAGTGGCATGTGCTGGGATTTGTGGTCGTTTATAAACTGTATGTTTCCAATAAGTAATAAAACTGCTGCAGGCT
Organism: Neomorphus geoffroyi; assembly: GCA_033558235.1. Classification (NCBI taxonomy): domain Eukaryota; kingdom Metazoa; phylum Chordata; class Aves; order Cuculiformes; family Neomorphidae; genus Neomorphus; species Neomorphus geoffroyi. The sequence goes on from JAUMJM010000005.1 coordinate 2,224,430, forward strand.
GCATTGCAGAGCTGCTGAATGTGGGTCACTTTTTACCTACAAGTAATAGTTTGGCCACTCTATAAGTTAAGTATTTATTTTGTTAAAGTCAGTTTCTTACCATTTCCACTTTAGTTTCCAAGGGTTCTTTTGATGGTATTAATGCCATAAGCAGAACTAAATATCTGCAGAATTATAGCAAGTTTCTCTATAACATTTCACTTGAATCTTATTCTTCCCTCAATAGATTAAAAGGTCTTTCATCTCTGCAGTCTTAAGTAGTATTTTCCACAGTAACAGAGGGAAGCCACATCTCTGCTAGTCGGTTTGCTGACTGTTTTAATGCTTTATAGTTTCTAATGTTCTTCCCTACGGCTGTTCAAGGGTGATGCACAAGCCCTGTTCCAATGCCCAGTATTTGTTGTGGAAGACAATGGGATTCTAGACTTTATTTTTCTTCCACTCAGCTCACTGAAGATAAAGGGTGACTGTGCTGGCAGTGATAGGGGACCTTGGGGTTTTAAGACAAGCCATTTTTTTACACTTTTATTTAGGAAGTTTCTTCTAATATTAAGAAGTAAGTCTCCTCAAAAAGGAGGGAAAATAATGAAAGATAGAAAACTAACTGTTGTCATAATTTTTGCTGCTTTACCCACAGAGGCTTTTTCTTGTGGCCAAAAATGCCTAGGAAGAACTTGCTTCTTCAGTATATATTATGTAAACATATTACAATTGTTTTACAATTGTTTTACTCAACTTTGGCAACACGTAACTGAAGTTCTGTAGAGACAGATATGCATATCATCAAGGTGTCAAAAGACATCAATGAGTTTGTTACTTCCCATTGACTATATCAAAGCTATTGACACTCCTGTTATTCACCAAAGAGAGAAGAAACTGGAAAAACTTTTAGCCTATTTAAGGATATTTTTATTGGATAAGCTAAGACTGTACTGTCCAGGAAATGTTCATACCAAGTAGCCTCTGTTTAACAGGATGAGACAGGAAAATCCTTTCTGGACAATGTAGATTTTAAGAAACCTGGACTGTACCCATCCTTAATCCAAATGGGAACACAAACCAGGAGAGGCACAATACTAAGAACAATAAAAGCTAACAAAATATATTGGCTGATACAATCATATTCCAGGTCAGAAGGAGAAATCTGTCTTGGCAGCAGACAGTCAGTGTCCATCTGGGAGGGAACCACCAATGGAGGGAGAACTCATGGTTCCAAGTATACTCACATTGTCACAGGCATTTTCAGACTTGCCTTGCTTGGCAGGCTAGCATTTTTTACATGGACAGCTGTCCTGGTATTGGCTGAGACAGAGTTAATATTCTTCCCTGTAACTATTGTGTTTTAGATTTAGTATAACAATAATGTTGGTAACATATATTATTTTAGTTGTTGCCAGGTAATGTTTACACTTGGCTGAGATAGAGGTAATTTCCTTCCCAGTAACTACTGGGTTATAGAGTTAGTATGAGAAGAACGTTGAAAATATACTTGTTTTCTGTTGTTACTAAGAAATACAGACTTTTTCAGTTCCTCTTGTTTTGCAAGTGTAGAGGTGCACAAGAAGCTGAGAGGAGCATAGTCAGGCAGTTGACCCAAGCTGACCAAAAAGATATTTGATACCTATATAACATCATGCTCAGTGTAGAAAAAGAAAGTTGGCTGGGGGTCAGAGCTCGCTAACCCACCATAGCTGCTCAGGACAAGCTCTGCAATCAGTTGTCAAAGCCATCGAGTAGTGAGAAATCACATTGAATTGTGCATCACTTGTTTTGTATATTCTTTCTTCTTGTTGTTATTAATATTATCATTATCATCATCTCTTCCTCTGTTCTCTTATTCAACTGATTTTATCTCAACCCCTGAGTTTGACTTTACTTTCAGCTACCAGCCACCCATCACACTGGGTTCAGGCAGGAAGTGAGTGAGCGGCTGTGTGATACTTACTTGCCAGCTGGGGCTAAACCAGGATAGGAATTACATTGGCACCTGGAATCCTAACATGTAGAAAAGCTCAAACGATAGCTACAGAGGCAGCCAGATTGAGACTACAAAATAGAATTTCCCTGATGAATGGATATATATATATATATTCTACCATTAGAAGCTAAGACAATTTTGTCCTCAGTGGTAGCTATGTCTTAAAGAAATAAATGTATGACTTTTAATGCCAGGACCAGGGATCCAGTGCAATCAATCAGCCATATCTTTCAGTCATATGTGAAGGGACAAGGCATAATCACAGCAGAAAGGAATATAATTCTGTGTCCTGTGCTTCTTATCATCTTCGTTCTGTCTCCATTCCTTCTGGCTCTTTGTTAGCAGGACTCCATGGTCCAGAACAATCTGTGCCTTCAAAACTACTTCCTCCTACTTTTATCCTGTCAATAAATATGACTGTGAATGATCACTTAATGGAGATCCTTGTTCAGTTCAGAAAATGTCATCTAAGTCTGTTTGCTCTAGGGGTCTGATTATTTTCTCAGATCTTGTTTCATCCTGCCTCAAGCACCACTGTTTTATCTGCTTTGCAATGAATTCGATTCCCAGCTCAGTGAGTCTCTGCAACACCTAAGGATAGACTTTGGTGTTTTTCATCATGGAGACAAGCTCTCTGGACTGTATTATTATTCAGGTCCTCAAGAAAGGCCTTACTGCCAATCTCAAGCCTTCACTTGCTTCAAATTATTTCCTAAAATCAACAGAGTAAGAAGCATGGTGCTGAAAGAAGGTGTTAGAGAAATCCTGCAATAATTACCCAGATGGAGGCTGGCATTGCTTTTTTAGCGCAATGAATCCTCATTAGGAAATCTACCAAGAGACTTTTTATATAACCAAAAAATTCCACACAATCTTGCACGCAGACTATAGCATAGTAATGAAATAGATCTACAGTCCATGCACCTTGTCTTATGCAATTTTGGAAATAAGTATAAACCACAATGATGTAGCCAGATATTATCTAAGGAATTATTCATTAATACTACCACCAGACACTTACCATCAAGAATGGAATTTGCAGTGAACTGTAACAGATTTAGCTGCCATAATGCTGTTAAGGCTGTATAAAAGGGATTTTTCTTTTCCTGGCAGTTGCAAGATGTATAACACAATATATACATAATGATTTATTACTCACTATTTAAGGCATGTGATACAAAGTGTCCCAGAGAGTTTACTGTGTCATGCTCTGCTTGAAACCAAGTGCAGTACTATAGACAGTCCTCTGCGTGTGTCTGTCTCTGCATCTGTATGAGTCATTTTAATTTTTCTATAATATGCATACACATATCTAGATTCTGCTTTGGAATATTGCCAGCTAAAAATTCTGTTGATAGCCTGATTCAATGCTGTCAATGGTCATAACCTGCCCTGGACTGATGACAGGTTAGATAATTTGTTCTCAAGCGATTACCTCAGTGAAGAAAAGATTTTAAGGACAGCAATTATGATCTATCTTCAGTGCTGGAGTTCTTTTAAGTCACTTGTTTCACTGATTTAAGCTTTAACTTTGAAAAGGCCAAGCAGCACAGTTAAAAAATGTAAAACCTCAGGCCCTATTGCCTAAGGGATATGTATTATCATTATTGACCTGTTCAAGGAGAAGAAGCAGCTGGAGGTGGAGTTGCACACAGTGTTCTCTGGCATGCTTTCACTTCAACTACAAGGACTTCTCTCCAGTTATCAATGTTTGTACCTAGCAGAGCTTTGACTTTCATGCTTCTCTTTCAATACAGGTCAAATAATCAATGAGGCAATACTGTTCCTCTTCAAACACTTCAGTTTTGTAGGGTGCCACAGTTACCACAATCATATTCCCTTTAATTTTCAAATCAGCTTTGGATTTGTTCCAGCGTCCCCTTTAGTAAATTGATTTTTAACAGTAAGTGCTTATATTGTCCGTGTTTCTTTAGAAACTGTCTTGCTTTGGTAACTTCAAAAAGTTTGAGGGAAGAGAGAAAAACTACTGTTAATCTTTGTAGAGGAAAAACATCATCTAACATTTGTTCTTTCAGGTGGTATTAAATCTCTCTTGCTGTCATATAGTTACACATATAAGACACACCCCCTCCCACACACTCACACTCCCTTTCTTTCCCATTAAGTGTATTTTACAACTTCCTTCCTTACAGATTTTTGTTAGCAAATATTGGAACTGTCTTAATTCTCATACTGTTTTTTCTAGTTACTTGTTTTCACCCATGTCACTTACATTGTCATCACCATTTCATTTCTGTACTTGGCTACTTAAACTTTGATCCCTTAATTGATTTTATAAGTCTGTTTTCTCTGACTTTTTGTCTCTGTTCTGTATGAAAGATAACCCCTTTTGGGACACCATCCTTCCTGCATTTACCATTGTACCACATATCTCTAATTTTTTTACTAGTTGTCATTTTTCCTTTGTAGTTGCCAATTTCCTTTAACAATTCAGCCTTGTTCCTAATCTTAACCTATTTCTCACAGTTAAAATATAAAATAAAGGATGATTTGCTTTATTATTTGACTAAATATGAAATCACAGATATTAGTATTCACTTCACATTTAATACTTAGCACTTAGTAGAATATTTTCAACGTATTGTAGAAACACTGGACCAAATTAATCCCTGATATAATTCCTTGGAGTAAATTGAATTATGCTATTAATTACGTGGCCCATTAACTAATTAATCATCCTGGTCACTCAGTGTTCTAAGTACTAAAAGTTAAGGTAACTTGCCAAAGGTAGGAAAGAGTAGATCAGTAGTAGAATTAGAAAAAAAAGAAAAAAACAACAAACAAAACCCCAAGTAGTTCCTGGATGAAGGCCCAAACACTAAATTCAATAGGCCTTACAGCCTGTGTTTCTGAATACCAGTAGATGTTAAGTAAAAATCTCAATATAAATGCCGTGAGGCTTTCATGGATTCATCTTTTGCCAGTAAGAACTGAAGCTGAAAGTCTCTCAGCTACAAACCATTCTTCACTGTGGTAGATTTCATCCTTTATTAGGGTTGCATGTTTGTAAAAAACAGAAAAACATGGTGTTAATGTTGTATTAATTAATGTTATAAAATTCCCTCATGATATTTGGAAAGATGAATGTCAGAAACAGAAGCTATAAAAGCACATAAAATTGCAATATGTACAAGATGAAGAATTTCCAGACAACATCAAGCTGTCCTCCACCAAAAATACACTATCAGCATGTGAGGTAAGGACTTTCCTTGGCAACTATTTTGCTTCTTGCTTTTCAGAGTGATGCAGTCACTGGGACTTATTTTAGAAGAATGTAAGTTTTATCTTTCAGCAAGCTATAGGAACTATTTTACTTCTCTTCCTACCAAAAAAAAATACTTGACAATAATGACAGAGAAGGAAGCCCACCCACTGCAGTCTGCAAAATATGAATCTAAAATACTTCACTAAATTGTTCAGTGGTATTTGCCAGAGATAAGGTGAGGACAAGGGGCACCTGTGGTTTGCTTTCCTACTGTCTGATGTTATTCACAGGTCATTCTTTGAATGACTGACAATGAATTTTAAATTCCTATTGAGCTAAAATCTTGACATTTAGTGCATTTATTCTTTAGGAGATGCTGAAGAAAAAAATCTCCCAATTGAATTTTGACTTTTCCATTGCAGGTTTCTAAAAGGTCACTGGACCTTTTTATTATCTGCAACCATTGTCAAATCTTTGTACTAGAGGGTAACAGTTAACAAGAGGGAGGTTTTACGAGACCTATAGGGAGTAAGGAGTCACACCATCACTAGATTTAAAGATTTTATTCATTTTTTGAACATACAGTTTCCTATATCTCTCATTTATAGAAATGAAGGTATTTTGCATTTGCAATCATCACATTTCAGGCCTCCAAAATGTATATTTAGCTCATCTATACAAATGTTCATATTAAATTAAAATTATCTATTCATGATGCCCACATGATGTGGGGATTCTTTGCATTAGCAGGCATTAGACTATCAGATGTGTGATGTTACATTATATGTGTTATTTCTATAATCTTTAAAATAAATATGAAAATTAGTTATAACAACCACGATACCAAATTAAAATCACTGAGTGATGCTGAATGTTTAACTATACAGCAATTTCTGTTACCCAAACCCACTTTATTGCCATAATGAAAAATATTGAAAAATGCTTTTGAGTACTGGAACTCACCAAGACTAAGCAAGAGTACACAAATACCAATTCTGATAGTCACAGAAAGAATGAAAATTACCATAACATGTATATTATAATATAGCAGAGGATCACAGAATAGTCAACACTGGAAGACACCTGTGGAGATTATCTAGTCCACCCCCCACCTCAAGGCAGGGTGAGGTAGATCAGGTTGCTCGGGGCCACATTTTGTCCTGTTTTGAACATCTGCAAGGAAGGAGACTTCACAACATCATTGGAAAACCAAATTCAAATCTTCAAATATCCTCATAGCAAAATGTTTTCCTCCTTTGTTTAAATGGAATTTCCTGGTTTTCAGTTTATGCCCATTGCTGCTTGCCTTTTCATTTGGCACTACTGAGCAATGTTTGTCTTCTTTACCACCTCCATCAAATATATGTGCACAGGGACAAGTTCCATTTGTTACTTCTCCAGGTGGTTACTTCTCCATCTGTCTTAGTTTCTCATCATATGTCAGTTTCCAGTCCCTTTATCATCTTCATGCCCCTTTGCTTCATTATGTCTGTCTTGCACTGGGGAGTGCAGAACTGGACACAGCACTCCAGATGTATCTCGCTAGTGGTCAGTAGAAAGGAAGGATCACCTCACTCAACCTCACAATGGTCTGCCTAATGCAGCACAGGAGGCTGTTTGCTTTCTTTGCCACAAAGGTGCATTGCTAGCACATAGTCAAATTGTTGTCCATCAGCATCTTAAGCCCTTCTTTGCGTAACAGCCTTCCAAAAGTTGGCCCCCATCATGGGCTGGTAGATGGTGTTGGTTTTCTCTGGATATAGGACTGGGCATTTACTTCAGCAGCATTTCACAAGGCTCCTGTCTTCCTATGTCTCCAGCCTTTTGAAATCTCTCAAAATGGCAATACAAATACCCGGTTACATCCACCTAAAACTGTTGGTCCAGCCCATTTTTGATCTGCCTCACTGTCTGGTTATCTAGTCTGTAACTCACCAGCGCCTTCATGTCAATGTTATGAAAGACATTGTGGCAAGTCTTAAGACTAGAGACACAATAACCATTGCTCTCCTCTTCCTGACAGTGATAATCATGATAACCAAGTAATTTTCAAAAGAGTAATTCCAAAATTAATCAAGATTTGCCTTACAATGACATCAGCTATCTATCTCAGTACTCAGGGGCATAGCCTATCAGGCACTATGGACTTCTGTACATACAGTTTGTTTAAATGTTCCCTGACTTCCGCCACTGAAAGTATTTCTTCTTTCTTCTGGAGTTTTTCTTGGTCCTTGGGGCTTGGAATTCCTGAAGAACAGTCTTATCAGAAAGGACTGAGTTGAATAAAACATTGAATACCCTCGACTTTTCTGTGTCCTTTGTTACCAGGTTCCATCTCCCATTCAGCAGCAGTTCATTCTTGCTACCCTTCTGCATTATTCTCAAGATTCAAATCAAGGTGGCTTTTACTTTCCTAACCTGAACTCATCATGCTCAGACAGTGTCTCTATACTCCTCTCAAGTCCTGTACCTACTTCAACCTCTTGTACATTTTGGATTTATGTCTGAAATTAGCCAGGAGCTCCTTGCTCATCCACGCCAGTCTGCCTCCAACCTTCTCATGTCCTAACAGTTCTTTCTTGTTCGTATAGATCATGTTTAGCAGAGCATCTCCTCTTGTCAGCTGCTTGATCACTTCTACCAGGAAATTGCCCTAGATTGCCTCTTCCCTGTGGTATTACCCCTCCAAAAGATATTAGGGTAGTTAAGTTAAACTGACCCATTAAGACTATGACTGGAAAATGTGAAGTTTCCTCTAGTTGTTGAAGGAAGGCCTCATCTTCTTTATGATCAGGTGATCAGTAGCTGACACCCACAACATCAACCATGTTGGTCTGCCATCTAATCCCTACCCCAAGCTCTTGATTTACCACCCATGCCTAGACAGAGCTCTGTGAATTCCCTCTTCTCTATCATACAAAGGACAGTCCTCTTCACCATCAAGGCGTGTCCTTTCTAAAAAGTCTGTATCTGTCCATTGCAGAGCTCCAGTTGTGTCAGCTATCTGACCACATTTCTGTGCTGACATAATCCTGCACTGTTTGCTTGTCATCCTCATCTACCACATTCTTTCTTGACTTGGGGTTGTCTCCTTTCCCCATCATTTTTAGTTTAAAGTTCTCCTCAGAATATTAGCCAGTCTGTTGGTGAAGATGGTTTTGCCACACTTTGTCAGCTGTATCCCATCTCTTCCTAGTTGTCCTTGATCCTGAGAGTGTAATGTTCCTAAAAGCCAAATTCCTGTTCTTAACATCAGCAGCATAAACAGTGGTTAAACCACAGGATCCATACAGTCCTTAAGCCCTCACTAGCAAGACTGAGAAGAAAACCACCCGGGGCTTCAGCCTCCATTCCCTCCACCCTCACCCTCAGACTGAAGCATTCACACTTGATGTATACTCCATATCTCCCAGACGGTACCATTGGTGCCCATAAGGTAAAAGCAGAAAAAAATGACAATGCAAGGGCTGGACAAGCCCCAGCAGATTGTCCAGTCCAGGTCCAAGCAGCTGGCAAACAGGAAGCCCTCCAGGGCAGCAAGCCAGGCAGGCAGATGGTGTCCTCTTTCCCCTGTAGCAGCAGCCTCTCTCTGCTGTCGCTCACCTCTTCCCACTGGTGTGGCTGTGGGGCTCAGGCTCAGCCTGCTTGAGTGCTTTGCTGGACACAGCTCCCAGCTCCTCATCTGCTACCAGGGCATTAAACCCTAATCCACAACTGCAGATCTTCAGGTGGTTTTATAATGGACCTCTAAACAAGAAGAAATACATAGACTATGTAAAAGATAAATAGCCAGTAGAAAATACATAGAGAATGTAAGTAAAAAGAATATAATTATTGAAAATTCTTGTATACACAAAGATATTTCCTGGCATAGATATACTGGACTAATTATTCTGCCATGATTCTATCAGTCTTAGTTCCCATGTGGATATCCTGTATGCCAGAGCTGTTACATTGTTCCAGAATAATTACTCTAGAGTAATTATTCCAAATAAAATTACTATTATTTTGAAACAAAATGTCCATACCAATCTTAAACCAATATAACTATACCAACATAGATTATAGATAGGTCAGGAAATATCTGTCTGTAGAAAAGACCTCCAGTAGTATTAAAGTTGCAACGCTTTAACAGAGTTTCTTTTCTTTCTGTTGTTTTGTTGTTGCTGCTGCTGGTTTGGTTTTTTTGCTTTGGAGGGTATTTTTTATAATGAGGTAGAGATTTGATTTTATGGTACATAAGAATGAAAAATCATCCCTCTAGTGTCACTGGGATCTTTTTATATGATTATCTGTCTGTGTCCTGAAACATTATTCTTTCGGAGTAGCTGGTTTAACAGATTGTTCCCTATGTTCTTCTGAGTGATCATGAACTGTCGTTTCTATAGAATCACACAAAATTTCAAAGCTCAACAAGCAGTAAATGACCATGATTAATGCAGCTTATTCTGTGACAGCTTTTGGGACTGCAGCCCATGAGAGATGTCATGGTTATTGCTCTGAAATAGTTTTCTTCCATGTTATATGCCCCTATTCTTTTGTCTGCTGTCCTCCTTCTATTATCTCCTGTTCTATTGTCCTCCTACCTATTGTCTCCTCTCTCAGCTAATTTCAGTACATGATTGGTGAAGCATTTTCCTTATATAGTACATTAAATATAAACAGCCATCTTTATATTTCTAGATTTTTTAAAAGTGACATAAGAATGAAGGGCAACAATCTCATATTATTATTGTAGATGTTTTTCCTGTTCTGAAATAAACAATGTTCTAAGAACCTGAGATCCTCAGAAAAGCATTTTACTGATTTTATTTCATAGCTCAGCTGATAACTTTTCGTACATGTGCAGATACATGTCAGTTCAAGGTAAATTACTTTCTCTTGTCATTTCAGATAACCTGAAAGAGGACATTGCTTCTCACAAATACTTTACTAAGGCAACATTTTAAGTTTTCTAGAATTCTTTGATACCTTCAGCTTTTCTTGATACAGAAACATTTGAAACTCATTCAAAAGTAATAACCATAGTACATCTTTTGTTCTTTCAAGGATACCTCTAGGTTTTACACGGTGTATTTTTCTTGTTGATAGATGCAAGTACTCTATTCTGTGGATTAAAGACAGAATACACTCTCTGGTTTTAAAAAGTTCTTTGCTGATATAGGCATTTAGCAGCAGAGCTAACAGCTTGATTCTTCAGAAAAAACATTCAGGCAAACTTGCTTTTTGTAGGGGGGTATCTGTCACTCAATGCAGTGAGAGCAGCAATAGTTTATTCTGGCCTTATCATTAGAAGTGAAACCAATAACCATTTCTACAAATTAGCATATTGAAAAAAAAAAAAGCATTCTGAAGAGCAAAGTCGCTAAATAACTTCCTTGAGTTTCACAGGAAAAGAGTATTTTGAGCTCAGCGATACAGGTACAGTGCAGGATTAAGGAATTATAACAGACATCCCAAGAAAAGGAGACACCAATAGATTCTGCTAAAAATGCCTATTTGAGTGACAAATGAAGACAAATCCATAATTTGCCTGATCCTGTAGAACAGTAAAAATCGAGTAACCAAGAGATATACAATATTAAAAAAAAAAATGCAGTCAATGTATTCTCTACTTGAACATATAATCTTAAAAATAATTTAGATTCATATTAAAAAAATAAGAAAGAATAAAAAGAAGACATTGGAAAATACTGACGTGTTAAAATCTATGCATTGAAAATTACCGAGCTATGTAGTAGAATTGCTTATTTTACTAAAAGATGGTAAGAGGTAGGCTGTTTGTATCTATCTCAGGCTAAGTTAATTAGGGGGCAATATCTGAGGATGACAATTCTGTAGCATAAATCAAAATACTATACTTTTTGTTAGGTCCGGCTCACAACAGCAGGAGTGCTTTGACCCTCCAACCTGCACAGTCAGAGAGAGAGGGTCTTTTGATGTCTGCATGGCAAATTGGAGACTGACAAATCTTACAGGGTAAATGCAAAACACTGTTTGTTTTGCGCTCAACCTAAATAACACATCAGATATTCAGGTGCACTCCTTGTTGCAGCTTCCCAAAGTTGCAAAATCAGATCTCAATCTACTCAGACTAAAATCTGATAACCTCAGGGCAGCGAGACAAAACTACAACAGAACTCAGATTTGATTCAATACAGCATAGTACCATGGAAAAAAGCTGCAATAAGAACTGAGAGAAAATAAGAGTAGCAGAGGGGAAGCAAGAAATAGTCACCGCTCCATGAGCCTCTGGAAAACGTGGTCTTCAGAAGCACATGGTCCTGTAGTTCTTCTGCAGCGTCTTGAGTAGGATTCCATGGGGTGATGGGCATATGCACCTGCCTTCTTGGCAGGCTTTTATTTATAGGGCAACCTCATGCTCTATTAGCATGTGAGGGGTGGTCTTGCTGTGAAAGTTCTCAAATTAGGGCATGTGCAACAGCGCCTTTGGGAAGGTTCTGGAATTGAGTCACTCACAGTTCAACAGACCTTTGCCAGAATCACCTCTGCTGGAACCCTTTGGGTCTACACGTGTAGTTAGGTGGGAGGGGGCAGCACCTGCTGCTGCACCTCCTCCCCTTCCTCTGCAGCAGCACAGTCAGTCCATCCCTTAATGAGGAGCCACAGTACTCAAGTCTATGCTTAAGACAATACAGCTAGAGTCAAACAATGTTTAAGACAAAAGTAAAAGCGGTCAGTCTTTACACTTTTACATTAAAAATATCTATTTAATTTAAAAATACAGTCTATTGAGTTCCATGAGTTTCAAAAAGGCTTCCTTCCTAAAAGACAGAGTTCTAATAATTCTGGACACAAACAGGAGCATGCATTCTTACCAGCTTTACTGATTAAAGAGTCATATTCCTAATCTAAGCTAAATGTTCAGGTTTCCTATATGGACCATTGAGAGAGACAGGATTTCCAGCTCACAACCCTTTCTGTGTATCTTCACCACCTACCTTGATAAACTGATGGCTGGAGCTACGTGAGAGAGCCTAACCAATATCTTGGATGGGTCATCTAAGTTTCAGAGAGTCAGGATTGTGCCTGGAAGAAATCTTGATGGAAGGCTTCTAGGTTCTTTACTTTCGGTTCTGAGAATTTATAAGGTTTTTTCTTTTTTTTTTATCTCCTGAAAATATTTCTTATGTGATCCTTCTGCACATCAACCAATAGTGTCACACAGGTTTATGGTTTTCATGGAAAACACAAAAGCTGCTCCATCTTTTGCTTAGAAGCACTGAAGCAGGCAGTGGGTAGCCCTATAGATATATAGTCTTAGGAAGCAGTAAAGCAGTGTCTTACTGTTTCCTGTCTTCCCTTCTCAATTAGAACCAGGGTCAAGTCCAACAGTTCAGACAAAAAGTGTTACGATTTACTCTTTTAAAAGTGTGCTGATTTTAGTTCGCATTTTCTTCGTATTAGCTAGTATGGGACTATGGTTTTGATTTGTGCTCCAATTAGTGTTGATAACACATAGATGTTTTAGTTATTTCTGAGCAGTGGTGGCACAGTGTTAAGGCCTTTCCTGCTTCTCGCATCAGCCCATTGGTGAATAAGTTGGGGTTCCCAAGGACAAGGACAGCTGACATCATCTGATCAAAGGGATATTCCATATCATATGACATCATGTTCAGCAATAAAACTAGGGAGAAGGAGAAGGAAGAAGGAGTTATGGTGTTCGTCTTTCCAAGCAATCATTATGCATGATGAAACCCTGCTTTTCTGGAGATGGCTGAACACCTGGCTGCACGTGACAAGCAGTAAATTAATTCCTTGATTTGCTTTGCATGTATGCACAACTCTTTCTTTACCTATTAAAGTCTTTATATCAGCCCATCTGTTTTCTCACTTTTACTCTTCTGATTCTCCCCTTCATCCTACCAGGGCAGAGTGAGTAAGCGAGTGAGGGATGCTTAGTAGGCAGCTGGTGTTTCATCATTTCAAAGAGAAACTTTAGTTTTAGAAAGAAAGATATCATATTATTGATTTGCTTGAGAATTCTTAAACACATAGTTTGTTATTTGTGGTTTGTTGTTCTTCCGTTTATCATATAGTTAAACATATTCACAGATAAAGAATATTCATGCTGTTAAAGCGTATGAAAGATAGGTGATTGGTGAGAGATAGCATGGCTTCTTTAAGGGCAAATTGTGCTTGATAAATTCAGTGGCCTTCTATGATGGGGCTACAGCTTTGGTGGATAAGAGAAGAGTAACTGGCATTGTCTACCTGGACTTGTGCAAAGCATTTAATACTGTCCAACATGACAGCCTTGTCTTTAAATTGGAGAGACATGGATTTGACAGATGGGCCATTTGGTGGGTAAGGAATTGACTGGATGGTTGTGCTGAAAAAGTTGTGGACAATGGCTCACTGTCCACGTAGACTCTGGTGATGACTGGTGTTCTGTAGGGGTCAGCATTGGGACTGGTGTTTAATGTCTTTGTTTGAGACATGGACAGTGGGATTGAGGGTACCGCCAACAAGTTTGCTGATGACACCAAGCTGTGTAACATGGTCAAAATGCTGGAGGGAAGGAGAGGCCTGGACCAGCTTGAAAGGTGAGCGTATATAAACCTTGTGAAATTCAACAAGGCCAAGTGCCAGGGCCTGCACCTCAGTCGAGGCAATCCCAAGCACAAATACAGACTAGGTAGAGAATGGATTGAGAGTAGCCCTGAAGAGAGAGTCTTGGTTGTTCTGGTGAATGAAAATTTCAACATGAGCTGGCAATGTGCACTTGCAGCCCAGAAAGCCACTCGTATGGTAGGCTGCATCAAAAGAAGCGTGACCAGCAGGTCGAGGGAAGTGATTCTGCCCCTCTACTGTGCTCCCACAAGACCTCAGCTGGAGTACTGCATTCAGTTCTGGAGTCTTCAGCACAGGAAGGACATGGATCTGTTAAAGCGAGTCCAGAGGAGGACCACGAAAATTATCAGAGGTCTGGAGCACCTCCCATGAGAGGACAGGCTGAGAGAGTTGACCTTGGTTAGTCTAGAGAAGTGAAGGCGCTGGGGAGACCTTATAGAAGCCTTCCGATACTAAAAGGAGGCCTACAGAAAAGCTGGAGAGGGGCTCTTTGTCAGGGAGTGCAGTGATAGGATGAGTGGTAGTGGTTTTGATTTGAAAGAAAGGACGTTAAGATTAGATATTAGAAAGAAATTTTTTATTGTGAGGGCAGTGAGGCACTAGAATAATTTGCTCTGAGACGTTATGAATACCCCATTCCTGAAGGTGTTCAAGGTCAGATTGGATGAAGTCTGAGAAACCTGACCAAATGGAAAGTGTCCCTGCCCATGGGAGAGGGTTTGGAACTGGATGATCTTTAAAGTCCCTTTCAACCCAAGCCATGATTCTATGATTCTGTTCGGACTCAATATTTTCTGAAAAAAATCCTTATTCAGTAAATAGTTCCAGAGAAAATTTTAATTAAAATATATGTTTGTGTAAGATTTATGCGAAGATCAAAAAACTTGAGACGGAATACTGCAAAAGACTGAAGGAAAGTCTCTTTCTTATTCTTGTTTTCATTAAATTCATTTTCCCTGATGTAATTTAAAACAACGTAATATTTGGAAAAGTAAATCTTTACTCTTACCCATGACGATGCATCAAAATTAAATCTATCCAAGCATTTTATTAAATCACTTTAAACAATTTAAATATTTTTATTATTATTTTCTGATGCTCATAAAAAGAGAGCATTAAAAAACATTACAAATTCCCATTTTTTGCTTAGACACAATGTTTTAAGACTCTAGATTTAGACTGAGTATGACTATAAACTTTGACTTTTTAATACACTACTGGGCATAATATAGTTCCTGTATCTGAAAATCCACATTCGTTCCTTGTTTCCTATTGTCCATTAAAATATAATACAAATCCTTTTTCACTGAGGTTCAATTACTATGCCAGAGTCACTAGTTTCTTCACCTTTAGAATGTCAGTTACAAAAGTCAGAACAATTACATTAAGCATTAAGTTTAGATTCTGTTTCAGTTATAAGCATGCAGTGATGATCACTGATATTTTGTAACTCAGTTTTAGTTACTCTTGCATGTGATTCTGTAGTCAGCTTTATGAAAGCTTTGTTGGGCACTTTTTTACTTAGGAGGCTAAAATTAGTTCCTTTTCTGCTATGAAGCATATTGCCTGTGAATTCAGTCTCCTGCCCTTCTTTAAAGTTTACCCAAGAGTTTCAGAATCCATTCAATCTTGCAAATCATAACAGAAGTTGAAAAACTCCTATACACACGATCCAGAAAATTGCTGGTTTTTTTCTGATTTTCAAAACACTTATCATAATAACATAATAGCATTTCAAATCTCTGATTCATCTCTTAAAGAGACAGAGACATTTCCAAATATACTGTATGATATTAACCCTATAAGACGGAAATCCCACCATATATTCTTGCATGGGGTTGTTCTTTCCCAGATGTAGGACTTTTCACTTTCCCTTGCTGAACTTCATGAGGTCTTTGTCAGCCCATTTCTCCAACCTATCAATATCCCTCTGGGTGGCAGCAAGACCTTTTGGTGTATCAGCCATTCCTTTCAGTCTCATGTCATCACGCAGATCATTAATGATGGTATTGAACAGGATCAGATACAGCATTGACCCCTGGGTTACACCATTAGTTACTGGTCTCCAACAAGATTTGTTTCACTGATCGTTACTTTTTGGGCCCAGCCATTTGGCCAGTTTTCAATTGACACCCAGTCTGTGCATCTAGGCCATAATTCAATCACTTTTCTAAGAGATACTAATGGGAGACAGTGTTGAAATGAAATGAAATATGTAGCTTCAAACTCAGTCAAGTAGCTTAAGACCTTGATGTGGGATTTAAGCCTTTGTATATTCTCATGGGCCGTATTGCAAGGAGGGGGCTTTCACAATGGAATTCTGTAGGAGCATCCGCTAATAAGGAAGAACTGGTCTAGGAGCATCCGCCCATAAGGAGAAGGTTAGAACTTTTGCGCTGATAAGGAGGAAGTTTCACGCACCGTTGACAGGAATGTCCAGGACCCCAGGCAAAATGTCAACTGAGCCTGAGCAAACGACCCTCACAGCAGGACAACCACTGAGGGATGGAACTTATGCTAGTGATGTCCTGGAACTTATCAACAAATGTAATGAATATGTATGTCCTTTGGCAATAAATATTGACCTGTTCTTTGTTCAGGGCGCAGGGCTTTTTGGAACTATCCAACCTACCGCCCACTGGTGCAATAAACATGCCTGACTTCATAACTCTCTGCGAGTTGTGGGGGTCTCTATTCCGCAAATAAACCTTATACTTTCATAATCAAATGAGAAATTTTTAGGATAAATGTGACCTTCTAGTCCAACAGTTTGGTCACTCAAATGGGTGATGGAAAACTCACAATCTGATTCCTGCTTTCAGGAGCAGTTATGTATTGACATTAAATAGATATTGGATAAATGACTTCAGAATGGTTTCAAGTTTCCTAGGTAAAGCAAAGCAAATCTTATTCAAGGTTAGAGGACTATTCATGCTCCATCAAATTAATGACAAAATCCTATTTTCACTTGAAAAAATTAAATCTTTTCCTAGAAACACACAACTGTAGCAGACAGAATCATTTTGTGCTGGTCCAAATCGCATTAGGCAAATTTTACATATACTCTACTTCATAACATGATCGAATATGTTTAACTCCAGAACCCATTCAGATGTATAATAGAATCTCTTGCAATATACTGTAGCAATATGTTTGCATTCAGAGAAATGACACCTCGTAGGTAACATATAAATGTAAACCTTTGAGCAAAATGTAACACCTAAAACCTATTTAGCAGTTTTATGAGTAGAATTCTGATCATAGTTGAAATTTCTTGATATTTCTGTAATTCAAAATAAATGTGTATTAGTAAAGCTTTCAAGAAGAAAGAAACCTGTATGTCAAATATTATAATTTTAAATCACTTGAAACCCTACTGAATTATTTTCTTACTTATTAGAAAATTACAGAGAATATCAAATGAATTCTGTATTTCTTAATGAAATAAAATACTTGGTCTTATATTTTAAAATATTTTTCATGTTCCTGCCATAAATGAGGGCTGGAGGGGTGGCAGTTCATGCACTTCAAAATTTACACTGAGAATGATAATTTTTTTCAGTACTGCGCAACCTATACAGATTTGATAACCTCTATTTCTAGCAAATGAAAATGGAGGGGACAAAATTTAGTCAGAGAGCTAAAACATATTTTGTTTATGTTCATATTTCCATTAGATTGAGTAATTTCCATTACTGAGTAATAAATAGAGAATAAAACACCAGCAATAAAAACAAAGTGAATAGACAGTCTGATTATTTTGGATTCATGAAAATATATTAAACCATGGTAAGAAAAAGACGTTATGAATGCCATAAGATAGTATATTCTCTTACAGAAACATAAAGAGTTTACAAAACTCTTTTCAAAACACAACTAAAATGAATTAATAAAATGCAACCTTTCTAGCAAGATTGAGATACACAGAAAAGCAACATACCGAGTTCCTTTTATTGCTTGATTTGATTTATTTCTTACTTCAGATATTTGCCCTTCACAGTCTTTTTATTTTTACATCATAGTTAAACATTATTGAAAGGACCACTAACCAAGCTAGATTTCAGAACAGTACATACTAAAGAAACAAGGAAAGGACCAAGAGAATTAGTGTGGATTCTCAGAATAACAGGCTCTTGGATGATGAGAACTAGGCATAAAAGAATTAAAAATGCTTCGTCTAGCCAGCTCCATTCTGCTTGTTTTACTTTACTTGTAGATTAGGAGCGTGCACATGGACAGCTGCTGCATCTTAGCAAATATAATAAAACCAAAATGATAACTGCTTATTTCAGCCAGATCATTTCTGTCATTTATAGATGTCATTCTTTGCATCAAGTTTCTCAGACTGGGTGATTCTGCTGTCCTTGTGTTTTCTGTAAATTAAAAATTCTGAGCTACAAGAAAGAGCATGGGAATGATGGAAAAAGTCATATTTTAAAAAAAATTGTTTAATGTGCAGTGCTCTTAATGTAAGAAGATTGACTTAAAAGTCATTACTTTCAGCACATAAATAATTTTTAACAGTGCTCTCTGTTCTATTGTAAAAAATAGCCAACCAGAAACAAAAAAGCCCACTAAAATTCTATCAATTCTGAAGCTGCTGATATTGCATACCAACATGTCCACAAATACCTAGTGAATCTCATCCCTTATCTCACGCCTGGGCTTTAATGTCCTTAGGAGATGGCTCCTCTTTGCACCATGATTAACACAGGACA
Source organism: Neomorphus geoffroyi (assembly GCA_033558235.1). Taxonomy (NCBI): domain Eukaryota; kingdom Metazoa; phylum Chordata; class Aves; order Cuculiformes; family Neomorphidae; genus Neomorphus; species Neomorphus geoffroyi. The sequence continues at coordinate 2,242,947 of JAUMJM010000005.1, forward strand.
GAATATTAGTGGGCTCTTATACTTCCTGATAATATTGTAACAAATTGATACAGTATAGGAAAAAGTAGTCAGTGAGTGATGAAACCTATAATTTTAACGTTCAAGAAAGACAACACAAAGTGTTTGTCTACAATGAAAGAACAAACAAAAGCATGTGATCTACTTTTGAAAACAATGCTTAATATCTAAATCATTTTCTTGTCGCTTGTTCTAGCTATTGATGTTTGAGTCATCCCCATTTGAAGGACTGCATCTAGTTCAACTCTGCCATACAGTCATGATCCTCACAGTGCTCAAGACTGAGGCATTCTTAATAAAGGAAATTTACACACATACCAGATTTTTTTGTCCTCTTGGGCGTCTCTCCAGAGTAACAACACAAAGGAGTAATCCACTTGAGTGCTTGATAGAACAGATGCATGTAACGAGTGAGGAGTACAAAAAATGAGAGGGTTTTGAGCACTGGCTTTAATCTGTGGAGACTAATATCAACTTGTTATATACTTTCAGAACATGGGTTTGATACTCTGTACTGTACATACCATAAGCACTCTCTAGATACAAGTGTAGAGATGTCAGTTAACTATTAAAGATGTATTTTCTACAATGACTCTTTAAGTTAGAAAATTACAGTTGTTGCAGATTTTAAAACAAATTCCTTTCTTTTGTAGTTGTTTTGAGCTAAAGCTCAATTAATTTTCTAACTTTTCAGCTAAGCCTCATCTAAGTGAAAGTTAACTATATGCTTTTTCAAACAATTTGTCTCTAGAAGTGATAACACTTAAAATTTATGATTATCAGAAAAGTATCAGGGCAGTGGGATGCAGAAGGGCCATTGTTTATATTTACTTCTAAGGAAGCGAAGGATGTTTCTCGAGCTGATGAAATGCTTTAGGTTAAAGAGGTGAAAAACTGTCACAACTGCAGAAAGAAATAGACAGGATAGATGATCCAAAACTGACCAACTGAGTATTCCATTCCATATGTCATACTCAGTACAAACTAGGGGGATCATGAAGATCAAGCCCTTTCTTTCATGAACAGCATCTAATAAGAGCCTCGTCTGTCCTTTTGCCCTGATCCTGGATCTGTGCATTCCTGAATCCAGTTCCTGAGTCAATCTTTCATCTGCTACTGAAGTCAGCCCAGGACCTTTCCCAATGCCTGCTCTGCATCATCAGTGGTGACATATCGTCATTGGGGAGTTTGATTTTGTATATTTGTATGTATTTCATTGTTTTCTTATTAATAGTATTTTCCTTGTTATTATTAATTTTTCATTAAAGCTGGTCTTAGTTTTCATTTCCAGCCCTCAAGTCTCTTTCTCTCTCTTCCCTTTCCTCTTTCCTGGGGTGGGGAACAGGGTTATTGACAGCTTACATTTAACTGCCTAACAAACCAGGGTGAGCCTTAACCATGAGAGTAGTGCAGCAGTTAATCAGTTCAGAAAAACTATATTGGTATAGCCTAGGAAATACTGGACCAGCCTGTTGTGTTGTCTGTTGAAATACATCTGTAGCAATCAGAATTTCTGTGGTTTATGTATTCACCTTTCTTATTGTACTGTATATTATTTATTTTAAAAAATATATTTATGCATAGGTCTTTATCTCAATTTCTTTATGTCAGCTTCCTGGCAGGTACAAATATTTCTAATTTTTCAAATACCGATAGTCCTATTAGAATGTGGATTCTTTTCCATAAACATTGATCTATTCATCAACAGTACTTAGAAACTTTTCAAAAGCACATATTTGATTTAGAGAAGTTTTCCTCTTTAACACTGTATTTGGACAGTGGAGCAGAAAATGACCTTTAATTCCTACTTTTGTCTTTTGAAGTTACTCTACCATTGAAGTTACACTGAAAGGTAATAGAAATGTGAAATTGTGTGAGGTTGCATAGGCATGACGTAAATAAACTGCAAAGGAAAACTCACTGGAAGACTGTAGATAGTACACACAGTCTTTGCTGATCTGAACTGCTAGTTATTAAGCATGCTGACAGGCACAAAGGGACTTGGGAGTGCTGTTGCACAGGAAACTCAACATGAGCCAGCAGTGTGCCCAAGTAGCAAAGAAGGCCAATGGTATCTTGGCCTGCATCAGGAATAGTGTGGCCAGCAGGACTAGGGAGGTCATCATTCCCTTATACTCGGCACTGGTCAGGCCGCACCTTGAGTGCTGTGTCCAGTTCTGGGCCCCTCAGTTTAAGAAAGATGTTGAGATGCTGGAGTGTGTCCAGAGGAGAGCAACGAGGATGGTGAAGGGGCTGGGGCACAAACCCTGTGAAGAGCGACTGAGGGAGCTGGGGTTGTTTAACATGGAGAAGAGGAGGCTTGAGGGAGACCTTACAGCTCTCTACAACTGCCTAAAGGGAGGTTGTAGTCAGGCAGGGGTTGGTCTCTTCTCTCAGGTGACCGGCGACAGAACAAGAGGACACAGTCTTGAGCTTCGTCGGGGGAAGTTTAGGCTCGACATTAGGAAAAAATTCTTCACTGAAAGGGTGATTGGCCATTGGAATGTGCTGCCCAGGGAGGTGGTAGAGTCACCGTCCCTGGAGGTGTTGAAAGAGAGATTGGATGAGGCTCTTAGTGCCATGGTTTAGATGATGAGTAGGTGTTGATTTTGGGTCATAGGCTGGACTTGATGATCTCAAAGGTCTTTTCCAGCCTTGTGATACTGTGATACTGTGACTTGGACCCCAAACCAAATTTATGCATGACCTGCATGACCCCTGCCAGACCAAGACTCAAACTTAACCAATGATCCCTGATGGAGACACAATGAATGAAACTTTTCCAAAATCTGACCACAGTCCTCCATCTAACCAATTCAGACCCTGGATACTTCAGATCTTACAGATCTTCTCCCAAATCTTCTCACAGATTTTCTTTCCTCACAGGAAAGGAAGTGTGATGGGGAAAGAGATGCTCCCAGGTACCAACCTGACCTTGCCCAAGCAGTACCGTAGGTACTTGTACTAAATCAAAGAAGGGAAAGTATTGATATTTGGCCCTGAAAATAAATTATCTTTAGTAGCTTAAACCCATGCTTCTAGGTCAGTGCATTTTATAATTTCTTTTGGAAATACATCCATGCAGAACCCCTGAATGAGGATATTTCTGGTTATTTCGAAGGTCTTGGAAGTGAATAGAGTGTGGAGAGCTGTCTCTGAAGCAGGTTCAAAGCTTATGGATAAGAAGCAGAGACCTAAATAACAAAGGGAACCTTGTGGTTGGTGTCTACTGCAAACTGCCAGACCAAGGGGAGCTTATTGATGAAATCTTCTATCTCCAGATACAGGAATTCTCATGCTCACAGGATCTCATCTTGCTAATGGAATTGAACCACTTTGGCATCTGCTGGAAAAGCAGCATGGTGAGCTGCAGGCAACCAGAAGATTCCTGGAATGCACTGGAGATAAATCCTTAAACCAGGTAACAGAGACCGTTACCAGAGGACATGCAATACTGGACCTGACGGTCACAACACAAGTGAGCTCATCAGAGACATCAAGATTGGAGGCAGTCTGGGCTACAGTGATCACGTGCTGGTGGAGTTCACAGTCCTAGGGAATATGGGTCAGGCAAAGACTAAACTCAGGACCCTGAATTTAAGGAAAGCAAACTTCCAGCTCTTCAAGGAGATAGTCAATAGGACTCCCTGGGAAATTGTTCCTCAGCAGAACAGAGCTGGCAGATCTTTAACGATGCTTTCCATAGTGCACAAGAGCACTCAGTCCCCAGCTGTAAGAAATCAGGAAAAGGCAAGAGACTGGCATAGATTTGTTGAGATGTGCTGGTAAAACTAAAGGGCAAGAAGGTGCCTGGAAATGTTATGTAACAGGTCATCTTGAGTGCCATCACACAGCACACACGGGATAACAAGATGATCAGGGCCAGTTAACACAGGTTTAGAAAAGGCAGATCCTGCTTGACTAACCTGATCTCTTTCCATGACAAGGTGATCTGCTTAGTAGATGAAGGAAAGTCTGGCGATGCTGTCTACCTAGACTCTAGTAAAATTTTTGACATTGTTTCCCACAGAATTTTCTTGGGAAACCTGTCTGCTCGTGGGTTGGATGGCTGTACTCCTTGTTGGGTAATAAACTGTCTAGATGGTCGGGCCCAAAGTGTTGTGATAAATGGAATTAAATCCACTTAGTGGCCAGTCACCTGTGTTGTTTCCCAGGGCTCAGTGTTTGGGTCAATCCTGTCTAATATCTTTATCAATCATTTGGGTGAGCAAACCCTCAGTAACTTTGCAGCAAACACCAAATTGGGTGGGAATGTCAATGTGCTTGAGGGAAGGCTCTGCAGAAGGATCTGGGTGTGCTGGATCAATGGGTTGTGGCCAACTGCATGAGGCTCAACAAGGGCAAGTGTTGGGTCCTTCACTTGGGCCACAAAAATCCCATGCAATGCTACACCATGGGGTGGAAGAGTAGCTGGAAAGCTTCCCAGTGGAAAAGGACCTTTGTGGGTGTGTGTTGATTTCCTGCTGAATATGAGCCAGCAGTGTACTCAGGTGGCCAATAACATCATAACCTGTCTCAGAAATACTGTGGCCAGAATGACTAAGGAAGTGATTATCCTCCTGTACTTGGCACTGGTGAGGCCTCACCTTGAATACTGTGTCCAGTTTTGGGCCGCTCACTACAAGAAAGATTTTGAGCTACCGGAGCGTGTGCAAACAGGGGCAATAAAGCTGGCGAAGGGTCTGGAGCGCAAGTCTTATGAGAAGCAGCTGAGGTAGCTGGGATTGTTCAGTTCGGAGAAAAGCAGACTGAGGAGAGAACTTATTGCACTGTACAGCTACTGTCAGGATCTCCTCCCTCCACCGAGTTGCCCTCCCTCACAGATCATTTGGGGGGGACAGGTCCTTTAATGTGTACAGGCAGGAGGGTAAATAAAAACAGTGTTTATTGTGAACACAGGCAAAACAACAAATCAGTATCTATTTTGAGTACAGCCGAAAGAAGCAAGTTAATATTTTGGACATGGCCAAAATATCCAATCATTATCCGTTTTGGACATGGCCAAAACAGCAAATCAATATTTTGGGCACAGCCAAAATATGGAATCAGTACTCATTTTGGAAATAGCCAAAAATGCAAATCAATATTTTGGACATGGCTAAAACAGCAAATCAATATTCTGGGCAAGGCCAGAATTATTAAAACTTATACTCCGGTGCACTCTGAGTTACAACTTCCCAAAAGTTGCAGCAAAAAAAACAGATCCCAATCTGTTCAGATCACAATTTGATGCACTCAAGGCAGCTGGACAAAACCAACACAATTCCTATCCAAACAGATGCACAATAGTGCCATGGAAAACAGAAGGAAAGGAACAAAGAGAGAGAGAGAGAAAGGAGTAAGAGGAGGGAAAGAGGAAGAGGAAAATAGTTACCACTCTGTGAGACTCTGGAAAACGTGGTCTTCAGGAGCACATGGCCCTGCAGTTCTTCTGCAACATCTTCTCAGGCAGTTTTCATGGGGTGGTGAGTGTGCGGCGCCTGCCTTCTTGCCAGCCTTCTATTTGTAGGACAAGTCTATGTCTCCTCCTCTAGTTTGAGGGGTGGTCTTGCTGCAAAGGTTCTCAAATTGATGCATGTGCAGAGGTTTCTTTTTTAAGGTTCTGGAATTTGATCTGGGGGCTCCGGTGTCACTGGCCATTCAACAGACCCTTGCCAGAATAATCTATGCCTGAACCCTCTGGGTCCACATGCACAGTCACGTGGAGGCGGGAGGGCAATACCTGCTGCTACACCTCTTCACTGTCCTCTGCAGCAGCACAAGACAATGCAGCAGGAGCCACAGCACTCAAGAAGTTGTTAAAGACAGCAATGCAAGTAGAGTCAGATGATGTTCAAGACAAAGACAGAAGTAGAGTCAGCCTCTACAGCTGCCTAAAAGGAGGTTGTAATGAGGCACGTGTTGGTATCTTCTCTCAAGAAATAAGCTATAGGACAAGAGAAAATGGCCTCAAGTTGCACCAGGGGAGGTTTAAACTGGATATTAATAAATATTACTTCATAGAAAGGGCTGTCAAGCATTGGAACAGGTTGCCCAGGGAAGTGATTGAGTAACCATCCCTGAAGGTGTTTAAGAGGTGTGTAGATGTTGTACTTGGGGATGTGGTTTAGTGGTAGACTTGGCAGTATTAGGTTTACGGTTGGACCTGATGATCTTAAAGGTCTTTTGCAGCCTAAATTATTGTTATTCTACAATTCAGTGAAATGCACAGATAGTGGAAGAAGGGACAGGTATCCTGGTAAAAATATAAGGATATTGCCTGGTGGTCTAGGGATGGGATCAGAAAGGCCAAGGCGTGGCTGGAGTTAAAATTGGCAAGGGAAGCAAAGAATGTTAAGAAGGACTTCTAGGAATTCTACATTGTTCAAGACCAGATTGGATGAGGCTATGAGCAACCTGGTCTAGTGGAATCTGTCCCTGCCCATAGCAGAGGGGTTGGAACTAGATATTTAAGGTTCCTTCTAACCCAAGCCATTCTATGTTTCTATGATTCTGTCAGTCAGAATAGGAAGGTCAAAGAAAGTGTAACCCCACTGATGAACAAGATTGGCAAACTGGTACCAACAGATGGGGAGAAGGCTGAAGCACTCAATCATATTTTTGCCTCAGTCTTCTCTGACTACCTTTCTTCCCACACCTCTTTAGTAGATGGACCACAAGATGGGCTATGGGACCTGATGAGATGCATCCCAGAGTCTTGAGGGAGATAGCTAATGTAATTGCCAGGCCACTCCCCAGGATATTTGAAGAGTCATGACAGACATGAGAAGACCATGATGACCAGAAAGAGGGAAACATTTCACCTGTTTATAAAAGGGGGGGAAAGGAGAACCCGGGGAACTACAGACCTTTCGGCCTTACCCCTGTGCCTGGGAAGATCATGATGCAGATCCTCCTAGAAGCTATGCTGAAGACATGGAGGACAGAAAGGTGGTTCAAGACAGCCAGCATGGTTTCACCAAGGGAAAGTCCTGTCTGAGCAACCTAGTGACCTTCTGTGACAATGTGACTACATTTGTGAACAAGGGAAGAGCTAGTGCTGTCATCTATCTGGACTTCTGTAAGGCCTTTGACACAGTCCTCCACAACATCCGTCTATCTAAGAGAAATGTGGTTTTGATGGGTGGACTGTTTGGTGGATGAGGAATTGGTTAGATGGTCACATCGAGTGGGTATTTATCAACCGGTCCATGTCCAGATGGAGATCAATGACAACTGGTGTTCATCAGGGATCTGTGTGGGAACCAGCACTGTTGAATATCTTGGTAAACTACACAGCGGGATCAAGGAATTTTGCAGATGACACCAAACTGAGTGGTGTGGTTGACAAGCCTGAGGGATGAGGCGTCATCCAGAGGTTCATGGCCAAGTTTGAGAAGTAGGCCTATATGAACTTCATGAGATGTAACAAGGTGAAGTGCAAGGTCCTCCACCTGGGTCAGGGAAGCCCACAGTATCAATACAGATTGGGGGATGAAGGGATTTAGAGCAATCTTGCTGAGAAGGGCTTGGAGGTACTGGTGACTGAAAAGCTGGACATGAGCCAAAAATGTGTGCTTACAGCCCAGAAAGCCAATCATATCCTGGGCTGCACCAAAAAAAAATAACCATGGCCAGCAAGTCAAAGGAGGTGATTCTGCATCTCTGCTCCACTCTAGCAGAACATCACTTGGAGTATGGCTCTGAAATCCTCAGCACAAGAAAGATACGGGTGTGTTGGAATAGGTCTAGAGGAGGGCCATAAAAATAATTAGAGGGACAGAACACCTATCCTGTAAAGAAAAGCTGAGAGAGTATGAGTTGTTCAGCCTGGAGAAGAGAAGGCTCTAGGGAGACATTGCGCCTTTCAGTACTTAAAGGGGTCTTATAGAAAGATGGGGACAATCTTTTTAGCAGGGCCTGCTAGGATAGGATAAGGGGTAACTGTTTTAAACTATAAGAGGGTAGATTTAGACTAGATATAAGGAAGAAATTTTTTACATTGAGGGTGGTGAAACACTGGAATGTGTTTCCCAGAGAGGTGGTAGGTGCCCAATACCTGGAAACTTTCAAGGTCAGGTCAGAGGGAATTCTGAGAAACCTGACCTTATTGAAAATGTCAGTGAGGGTTGGACTAAATGACCTTTAAAAGTCCTTTCTGACTTAAACTATTCTATAATTCTGTATGACAACTCAGTATTCTTATCTTATTATTGTTTTCTTGAAAATCAATGATATGTGCTGTTCTTGCTTTGTACGACAACTTTATCTTAAACCTCCTTTACTTTACGTGCTTGCTTGTACATTCAGATTCATACACACATGATACCACAAAATTTCTTTTTGCGATCTCTAAAGAGCATGAGCACCATAATTAGAAGGAACAATCAACAGTCTGATTCATAAACTGGTTCACAAGTTGGGTTATTTTCTCCTTAGCCACATAGAGTATCCCTAACCAATCAACACCTTGCCAGACAAACTCTAACAGTACTTAAAAATTAATGCTGGTGAGCAGACCTGCTAACCAAATCTGTAAATAAAGTTCTGCTACTTCTTATTCACTAAACAGTAAATTCAAATTGATAACTGCCCAGGCTGTCCCCAAATCTATACCAAGCTCTGACACGTGATCTCTGTCACCTAATACATGGATAATAGAGACAAAGCCAAACTCCTATATGTCTCCCATACTTAAAATTATCACTCACACATTGATCCCCAGAGGCTGGAATCCAAACTTTAATTATAATCTCATCAGTCTTTGTCAAATTGAGATCTATTCCCATCCAGCTGCTTCTACTATCCTTTGCCATGCTCTAATAGTTCACTGTGGGCTCATTTCCAGCTATAACTTGTCAGACCCTCTTAAAAAACAAGTCTCCAGTCCTAATCAACTGCAAACACACCCACATATCCTAGTAATCAGAATTTGCTTACTAAAATTTAACTTTTAGTGCAGGCTTTGTCTTTGCTTTCTTCCTAAATCAGCAACCAGAGCCATAACACAATGACCTCTATTAACCTCTGTTTTAAACTGGCCACAGTGTCTTAAACTTATATCAGTCTTAAACATATTCTAGTGTCGATACTGAAACATTCATGTGACACAGGGTTTCAAAGAAATTACAGATTTTATTCCCACTTTTTTCAGAAAATGAAGGATGTCAGTGACAAATCATAACGAATCTTTAATAAAAGTACAATTGTTTTATTTCATAGGGTATCCATTTTTTCAGATCACATATATTGCTTCACCCAAATACTGCTTAATATTGACGTATAATATAACAGGCAGTGTCCAGGGTGCAATAATTTTATTGGTATAATAACACCGTGAAGGCCTTAAAATGAAGTGATATTTCCAGAGATTATTTGATAAATACTCGGAAACTACATAACAAAAGTAGAACCGATGGTAACAGCAATAATATCTACACCTTAATTTATAAATAAAATGTGTTTGATCTCATCCCAGCTGATTTTGTTACCTTGCTAAGTTAGATAAAACTGTTTATCTTGACAAAGATTGATTACCAATTAAATATAACATAAGCTAATAAAATGATAAGTTGAAGTTTATCCAGATGGCTTTATTAAAAACAATAATCTCTGACATAAACATTGCTTGGAAGAATTGCATTGCTGAAATATTTCAGAAACTACAGGAAGTTTTAATGATATTTTGACAAAGCAGGATATCTCAGTAGATATGTGGTGAAACTTGAGGTGACCCTGTAAATAGCTTATATAAAACATTTTATAAAACTTGTTTTCTGACGTTCTACTTTTTCCACCATTTGATGTCAGGTTACATCCAGTGAAATGAAACTATATGAACAGCCATCCTTCAAATATTAAGTTCCATCATTTTTCCTGCCTCCCAGGGCATGAAATAGCTACCCACCACCTGCTGTTCGCAGGTTGATTTGCCAGGTTGCAAGTCAGAATTGATACGCACTGACTTTTATAGCACCCCAAACTATATTATAACCCTGTAGTGCTTAGGATAGCCACTGCACCCCTGTGCTGGTCTGCAAGCACTCCTAGAACTAAATTAAAACAAAAATAATTCTGAACTAGACTGTGTTTGAATCTTACCATATGTCATACAAGGACTTTGAATGAAAATTATATATTTAGGGCAAGCTACAGAACAGCCAAGGGCAAATTCATTAAGCATCTGCAGCCAAAATTATTTTGGGTTCATTGATTCAATGTTTTTCATGGAATAATTGTATGTGGCTGTTTCAGACTTACAAACAAACTCTCCAGTTTTCCTAACTGATGACAGCTAGAAAGGACAAGAACTTATCCAAGGAGCTTTCTCTTAGCCAACATCTTCCAGGTGCATCCCGTATATACACTTATTCAGGTGTATTTCCCTTTTCAAATTTTTTATGAACAATTGAAATAACAATAGTGTTTGTTTACTTAATTGTTTTGAACATATGAACTGGAAATAAGTACAAAATGAATGAAAAGATTCAACACACATAAGCCACGGGAAAGCTTTCAGTCTGTATTTTTCTCATCACTGTTCAGTTGATGGGAAGAACCTAAATTCCTTGACCCTGGGTGAGCTATCGTAAAATGTAATCAAAATTCTTTAAGCTCAGAATAAAATCTTCTAAATAAGGTAGCAAGCTAAGTTTACTCCATTTCTATGATGTATCATGTCCTGAAACAGGTCATATTCAAAAAACAAATTAAAAGAAAATCTTTTTTCCTGTAGAAAAAATAAAAGTTAAGAGGTACTGACCAACTAATCATAACATGTGCTGCTGTTTCTTTGAGACACTGAAACAAAACCAATTAAGTTCCGTGACGAAGGAATTATCTAAAAATCAGGCAGACTTACAGAAAATGCAAAAGAAAAAAGCCCTAAAATATATTTCTATTTTAAGAAATTCCCAAAGTTGACATGGCTTGTATTGTTAACAAATGTGTTACTAATGTCATATTTACCCCACTACTGCTAGCAGCTACCATAATGGCAGCCAACCCCAGAAGCTGGCACTCTGGCTCTTTCTATGCTTTGCATTCCTTTTTCTGCAGACTTTTTTTAATCCTTCTTAAAATTCTTTCTTTATTGACATGACTATCAAAAGAGTCCTGTAAATATTGATTTCTCCAGGAGAGCAGAGAAATCAGGTAGATCACTCAGACTTGAAATAACATACACCAAAGTTATTATATGCTGTAGTTGGGGAAGCACAGCAGGGAAACTTGATGACATCCATCCATCCTTTTCATTTAAAGAAAAAAACCTGCAACACCCAAAACCTCCAAAACCACCAAACAAACAAACAAAAAAATGACAACCAAAAAAACCTTACAAAAGGCTGTGTTCTACTTAAAACAAAGATTTATACCATCTAGCCTAAAACGTAATGTTAAGAAAAGACTGTATACTTGACTGTCAGTTTTTTTCAAAAGCAGTTTAGAAGATTCATCCATGTGATTTTATAGTTGAACAAACTAAGCAGCAGAGAGAATTGTCTATAGTTTGATTAAAAGCTAATAAAAATGAAATTAAATTGAAGAAATATTTAGCTGTGCAAATTAGAGATATTCTTCACTAAACAACACAAAACCTTAGCTAGCAGAAGTGACTGTGGCTAAATGGAATGAAACTTCACATGGAGTCCTTGCATAATCTTTGTAGCTATTGTTGAAAAAGATTATCAAATGTTCAACAAATTTCCTGCGTTAGAGGAGGACATACTCCAAAAACACTTTTAAAATTCATAGTATAAGCCTAAGATCTATGGGATGAATGTTATTCTGCACAATTTAAATACTACATTTGTATTAGTTCATATTTCTGAAATACAGCTGATACGAGAAATTTATTTGCATAATCCAGAGTAAATGGGTTTATTTTTTACCACACATAGTTTCTTGTGACCTCACTGGGCAATATTTCTTTCTTTTCCATATTTTTTTGCTTTTCTCCTGTCAATTTTGAAATCTTGAATTGTTCTTTTCCTCTGTACATCCAAATAATTCATAAATATATTTAACATTTATTTTGGTTTTATTGACTTAATTATTGATCTAAAAGCAAAACCAAACAAAAAGAAAAACAGAAACCTACATGAAATGTCAGTGATGCTATAACAGCAACTGTTTTCTCAGGATGAAACTGACTGAATGCATCCCCTATATAAAAATGAAATGCATTTCTGTGGATGCAGTGACGCTTCACCATCTGTCCAACATCTCAAATTTACTCTCCCAGATAACTTCATATTTCACCCTGCAGTCCCTAAAGAAACATCAGTTTAAACAGGGCTACATGGAAAAATGCACTTCAATAACATCTGAAGGTCTTGCATTTAGCTGCGAGGGCCTCTAATCTAAATGAATGATGTTCCTGTAGAGTAAGCTCTATTTAGAGTTATGGAAATAGGGAGGAGCAAATATAAGGGAAAGAATGCTAAAAAAATTTTAAAAAAAGAGAGAGAAGAAAAAAGCAGGGGAAAAAAGATGGTTAAGAAAAGGGGGAACGGAAAAGGTGAAGAAGAGAAGTGAAAAAAAATAACAGCAACTCCAGAATGATGGCAGTAAAAGACACAGGGATTTACAGATAAAGCCGGAAGATGCTGGCAGCCATCTATCAGTCTGTCTTGATGAAACAGGTATTGGAAATTAACTCAGGAACCCTATGAATTACATTCAATCCATGCTCTGGGCTAAGCACTTGTCAATTTTAGCTGCTATTGCAACCTATTACTTACAGACTACATGGCTGGCAAGCTAATGACACAGGAGAGTGTTAAAGAATAGCAGCATAAACTGTACAGCGATTCTTGTCAAAGTCTGAGCATATCTTCCCACAGTCCAATGTGATAACTGAAAGCCCAAACTCTTTGTTCCTCAGCAAGTACTTAACCTTATATCACATTATTTCACATACGAGAAGAGTACGTACCCATAGAAGAATTAATCAGTTATCTGTCTGTCCACGAAAAGCTTTTACCAAGGTATTCTGAGCATTGTGAAAAAGTGCTTTGATTAAACTTTTCTTGAACCCTCTTTCCCCTCCCCATAGGATAATAGAGTCTGAGGCAGAGCTCTTGAAACTGAAAATTTTCTGGAGGATGCTGATGCAAGAGTAGATAAATATGCTGTCCCTATAAAAATTGAATCTGTTGTATAGACAATGTACTACTTTATTGTGGATTGGGACTTGCCACCTGACTAATCATTGATCACTTAGCTTTCAAAACAACCTTCCAGGGAAGGTTAACTTAATGTTATATCTACAAATACATATATTAATAGTTGTGCACTGCAATACTAGAAATGCATTTTATTGGAAAGGTACTCACCCCATAAACTGGAACTTCTTTATTGGGTTTTTCAGCTGATAAGCTTGTCTAAAAATGAAATATTTTAATAAGCGAGTACATTCAGAGTAAATGTCAGGCAGCGTGATCGTGTGACTAACAGCTGCTGCTGCTGTTGGTGCAGGAGAGGGAGCGAGAGAGAGAGCGAGAGAGAAGTACAAGTACCAAAACCCGGCAAAGGCCAAATTAGAACAAATGTTTGTCAAGTAAAAAGGGCAGTTTTTTGTCTGATGGAAGAGATTTAATTAGAAAAGTCACAGAAAGAAACTGCCTTGAAAGTACCAGACCTATTTTCTTTAGATAAGCTAATGAACCTCATTGAACTTTGCAAGGAATTGCTGAACCAATAATACAAGTGGGGGGGAAGGGAGGAGAGGGGGAGAAAACAAACAAAAAATCTGCTGCAGCATCCCTTCGAACAGAACTAACCAATTATCAAAGTGACTCGCCATCCCAGGAAAGGAATAGTATGACACAATTTTCTTCCATTTGAATGAGCAAAGGACAAATAAATGATTAGAGAAAGAAATTCTCTTTGTACATTTTTTTCTCTTTGTACTTTTTTTTCTCTTTTGCAGCAGACTATAAGTTCAAAATTAAATCACATGTTGTATGTGCTAAGTCACCTACATGGTACATTATCTACCCAGTTTGTTGTCTAATTCCATCGAGGGTGTTTTTTCCCCTAACAGCAACCGTAACATAAACCTATTAAAGAACATAATACTTTTCATTAGGCAAGGGCACTTGAATGTGTTAAGGAACACAGTAAACAAAATTCTTTTAACAATGACAATGCAATAAAAAAAAAAGAAAAAAAAACCTCAGCCCAAAGGAAGATAGTTATATAGAAATTCAGAGTAACTTAAAAATTCTCTCTTTTTAAAAGAGTCCTTTAAATGTGTTTGGACTGTTTTATGATTCATTGGTATTCTTCATGTGCTTCTCTCCTTGTTGTTTAGCCTTTCACGGTAAATCTACGTTTGGTACAGAGCTGCAGGACTGAAATTCAAGTATAAAACATCTATGGAATACAATCATAAAACACCTATACTCCCATGTCACCAATTAACCAAAAATATCTTTTTATCATAGGACAGGCAACAACAAGAATGAAGTATAAAAAACCAAACAAGAAAAACATTAATCTAGGTTAAAATTTAATGGTCCATAGAAAATTTGTATCGTATGGATTTTCAAAATAGAGAAAACCAAGACTTTAAGAGGAATTTCTGTGCTTGAGACCCAAGCTTTCTTTCAGTATAACTTTGCTCTGAAGTTTAAGAATTGAGCCTTTGCACATGGGGTTCTTAAAAGACTCACTGAAGTCTGGAAATCTTCTATCCATATATGGAATGTCATTTTCAAAGGACAACAAAGTAAAGATAAAGCTAGGATTTTTAAAGTATTGGAATACATAATAAATCAAATGCTTCTCTGTAAGAGGAGATACTTTATTTAGATAACAGAAAACATTCAGTGTACTTGTTGGAGAGCCTCCCTCTCTGAGAGAGTAAGGAGGAAAATAGGTTGAGTTTGTACTTTTATAGTATGCCCTTTTATAGTAAAGCATGAAACAATTTATAACAATATTATTTTAACAAATGTGATTTCAAATACTGAAAAAAACCCTTGACTTGGCAAATATACACTACTTCAAGAGTATGTGCTTATTTTTATGAAGGTTGAGAAGATTGCTTTTATTTGTTGTAGTAGTATATATAAAGAAATAAAAGTAAACCTCCTTATCTTCCCCATTACTGTCATTTTTCTCTGTCACCTCAGGTATCTGTACATATATAATATATTAAAGACAGCGCTTTAACTTGAGTCAGGGTGGGCATATTACTTTGGGGCTTCCATACAGCTGCACTTTTATTTTTACCCTTAAGTGTTTGGAAAAGGTTGTAAAAGGAAGAAAAAATTTTTTAATCTTTCCTACTCTGAAATCATACTACGGAGATACTTCTGTTTATTAGGCAAGAAGAAAAGAAATAATAATGTTTTCCTAAACATCCTTGCTAACATATAAGCCAGTTACCAAAACACTACACCTTTTGCTACTTCTGAAACTGTCTCTGTACATAAATATTCTTCAAAGGGGATTTTGTAGTAGAAGTAGTTGAACCTTCTGCATGCCACATTTTTTAATATTAAAATACTGTTTTCGTGAAGGCATGCATACTTGTAACTCTTCTGGTTGCATCCAGAGAAGCTGAATATACAGCAGTGGACATTTCTGACAACGAGATGTGTCATCCTGCCACAATAGTAATAGATTTTTTAAGGTTAAAAGACATACTTAATCCCTGAAGGCAACAAAACTCCAACAGAGTACATGGGCAGTCTATGGTTCATATGGATGTGGGAAAAAAAGTAGTTAGAATCATGGCAGCATTATACAAACTACTCCCACGGTGTCATAAAGTCTTGACACCGACATGCCAGGCTGATGGGGGTCAAAGCAGCAGAAAGATGAAGTAAAATCAATGCTAAAAACTAAAATATTTTCTGCAGCTTGAAGAAGGACATGTTTTTTCATTGTTAGAAATGATGCTGCTGTGTGCTGGTCCAAAAAATGCCATTGTTCAGAATTCAAGATGTTGGCAAAGGTGATAGTATGCTGTTGTTAGGTCAAGTCTACTTAAACTTTGATTTTACCTGCAAATGGAAAACTGCAGACGGGTCATCTCTCCTGAATGCTGACTTTAAGAGGTTTGGGCCTCTCTATGGGAACACAAGTGGGTAACCTTTTAAAACATTTATTATTTTTTCTAGATTAGCATTATTCATTTTTATTAATTACTGCTCTTTCCAGACAAGGAAGGATAGGAATATACAATGTGTTCTAGCATGAATATTTTTCAGAGCTTCTTAATCCTCAGTACATACAAGGTGTCCAAACACTGGTTATGATAAGAAAGCAGTTTGTATAGGCTAGATTAGTTTACAATTTTGTGGTTTTTTAGCTCATTATTCATTTAGGTCATGTCTTCAGGTAAAGAAAGATGAAAATCAGTGATAGTTTCTACTGCATAGTCCAGAGGCTGCTTAGCTTGTTAACTGCATATAATAACAGTTTTACCTAGTGATGGCTTTTCATCTGTGATGGTAGCAAACGAGATTATTTATTTCTGCTATGGCAGTGACGCAAAAACTCCAAATGCTGTTACCTCATTTCAGTACACAGATGCCTAATAAAACCATTGGTGACCTACTGGCTTAAAAAAGGAGGCAGGAGTCTAGTGTAGTAATGCACCACCACTAGAAGAGCGATATCCTGGGTGTTTAGATTCCTGTGGTTTTTCTTTCTGTAGGAAACAAATAAATCATTAAGGTTTGAAAGATTTTTATTTTTTTTTTCAGTTTTGCACAGATAGAAGGTAAATAACGATCTTTGGCTGGATGAAGTGATAGTCTGACTAAGTGTTATCTCTAGTGTTCTGTGCTGTAAGTCAAGACCATTCCTACGTTCTTGCGTGCATGATACCAGAAATGAATCATTTTCCATAGAGATAGCATTTGGAGGATGTGTTATCTGTAGGCAGACTGCAGTCTCTGATAATGACTCTGGGGGAGTCATAGCCATATTGGGCAGCTAGCTGATGAAGTTCCTCTAGAAACCCTGATAAGACTCTTCTGCATAATGTCCATATGCATGCAAATACTGTTTGAATTTTCACCTAAATGAAACTCAGCACAAAAAATTGAAATTAATGGGAATCTTAATTATTCTGTTGGGAGCTGACTCAAGCATTACAATGTTAATTATTTTTGATTTTTCCTTTCTTTCCTGTTTTTCCTATGCACTATAATTTTTCATGTGGTACCATGTCCAACATTAACAAGCTGATATTTATTGTATATTGCTGTACTACTGAATACAGACATCATAATGCTTTTTATTTAAAAACAAAAAATAAATCAATGTCATGACACTTCAGACTCCGGTATGAAAATAAAAAAGAGATAAAATGGGGGAGGTTGTCATGTAGAAAGCCCTTTTCATGTCTAGTCTCTGCCTTAACCATGTAAATGTGTCCTTCCTGTACACCTGAATGTGATAGGGATAAGGTACATCCCAGGTCCCCTTGGAGCCAAGTTTTGGCAAGGCAATGTGTCTAAACACACTTGAAGGAAGTTGCACTACACCCACATCAGATCCTTCTCCTGGTCAACTGAGATGCCAGGACTACAGAGCTAAGTAATTTATTACAGGTTATATACAGATTGTACCTGCAAGCTTCAAATACAGATATGTTATATCAATACATATTTATTGTCAAAACTAGTTAATTAAACATAAAACACAGAGTCATATCTATCTGGAAGGCAGCACGAGTTACTTGAATCTAAGTAGGATTCATAACTGTACAAGTGGTTGAAGATTACTCTTTTAAAGTTTGCTTTTAATTTATATTTTATGTTTTGATGTATTTTCTGGGTCAGAAAAGACAATAATTTTGCTATTTAGATCTAATTTGAAATGTATTATTTATATAAACAATAGGAAAAATATTTCATTTTCTACACAGGCAATTATTTTATTATAGTTTAGATAAGTTATATTATTAGACTTATAACTGGATTGGCAATTTTTATTGTATGCACTTCTAATTACTTTAAGTTTTCTTCATTTGCCTTGTATTGAAAATATTTTTGTTGACCATCAAGTACTTGTGGTCAGTGAATACTAATATAATTAATTTTTATATCTTTTCAGTTATTTGCAATTTTATTTGACTCAGTTTATTTAAACCAGTATGTCACCTTCTTTTCATCTTTCATGCCTGGTCACAATTTACAATGAACTTTCAGTAATTCTTTATACCTCTGGGAAATATACCTATGAATTTCCTTTTTCTTTTATAAAACATGGAAGACAAAATGAAACGAGGTAGTGTGTGATGAATTTATATATTTTTCATTACTAAGGAATTCAAAATATTTTGTCTACTATGTATTTAGCTGGACTTGTCTTTGAACTTTTGCACTTCAGTCAAAATGTAATTTTGAACAACACTGTCTTAACTTCTATGGGAGGCTCAGCTAGATTTCCTTTTGCATTACAACTAACCTGCAAGAGAAAAGACATCAGCAGAGAAGACTTTACTGTCAGGCATAGACCAAAATATCCGTCAAAAGTAACCTTTGGTAAACCCATATGCATATACGTCGAAAGGAAGGGATTACACCATTGTTTTATAAGAGCAGTGGTTGCAAGTAATACCTACTAGCTTTATATGGTATTCCTTCTCTTTAAACTTTTGCTCTTCCTGCTGCCACCATTGACACAACAGCACGAGCACCAGCAGAGGAATAACAGTGACGGGTTCTTTTTGTCATTGCTCGGAGTGAGGGCATCTGCCCATCACAGCAAAAACCTCAGTTACTTATCTAAATATAAACATTAAAAAAATTAAAAAAAAGAGAACAACTCATACTCGAACAGCTATTTCATGGTTCTATGAAGCTAATGTGTTTAAACAATCCTGAAGATTTATTTGACTTCTACTATGTTCTGCAGTTTATTTCTGTTCTACATATAGCTACTGTTTGCTATGTTATTTTTATGTCTTGAACTGTCTTCTGTCTTTCCCATTGTTTGTGGGGTTTTTATTATTCTTATTGTGATCACATTTCCCATGTTGCATAGTGTCAACATTTGACACTGAGATAGTTATTCTAGTAACTATACACTAGAAATTTTATGAACGGCACATGAACTCTTTTTTTTCCATAAATCCACAGTATAAACCTTCAAAGCTGATCTTGTAGTATTAGAGAGTTTAAGGGAGAAGAGCTGGCTATTGTCATGTGATTCAAGAAAGATTATTTTCCTTACTCCGTACCACAGTAACAGTGCTGAGAAATGACCTAGTTATCTTTTATTGTCCAGCTCCTGTGAAACAGAAGGTGTAGGCAGAGTGGAACTCAGACCCCTAGTTTGTAGATTTTTTTCCACCTTGTCTTCTGTGGAACAACAAAAGAATGTGTGCAGCTGGGATCTGCATCCACCCCATTTCTCACATCCTTTTGGAATTAAGATACATGTTTGTTTATTTGTTTGTTTGTTTCCAGAGATGAGCTCATAAAGCTTCAATAAATGAAATAAGACAATAAAACTGAATTCTAAGGAACAAAATACTGTGCATTGCTTTCAAAACAGGGATAAGGGGTGAGGAGAAGAGAGGACAAATCAAGCTGTGAATTTCTGCATTTTTTTCTGACACATTAATCCTACAGCACCTCTGAAAAAATGGACTTGTGGCATAGATACAATGTAAGTAAGAATTAAAAAGAAGGACTGAAGAATAGATATTTGTTTGTAAGCAGATGATCATATAAGAAAGTTATTCTTTCTTTGTCAGACAAAGTCTATGCTAACCCCATTCTTTGTGAGAGGAAAATGAGAAAACTAAAATAAAAACAACCATTTTCTGTACTTGTGAGGATCCTGAAAAACTAAGCTTTGAATAGAACTGGAAAGTATGTTCCACCAAGTTGCATACAGACAGCTGTCTCTTTTTTATTTATTTTAAAGCATTACATACGCATTCAGAAGACAACTCATCAGTCAGCAGTGACAATCAACATGAAAATGTATAAGAATAAATTGGGCTTTAATTTTTCTTGACTAAGTATAGACATCTATCATAACTAATGCACTTCTAATAGAACAGCATTTTTTTCCATGAAATAATCTCATCTATTTTGTTGTGTCTTAAACCTAATTAGAAAGCAACAGTCTTAGCAGTTATAAGAAGAAAGGCAATATTTCTTTTGACCAATGTAGGTGAAATCTACTGCAATTAAAGTTACGGCAAAGTTTATACAAGAACAGAGAGATCATATCTTTGCTAAATAGGCTGTGAAGTCCTCCTACTTTTGGTGCCTAATTACTGGTGTCATGCTTGTAACAGCGGCATCTGTGCACACTCAACACTCTAATGGGCAGCTCCTACAGGACTAATGAATTTTAATTGATGGTGTTTAGCGTGGCTTTTGGTTTCTGTCTCTTGTAGAGGAGGCTATGCCCTTCTGCTCTTCTGTCCCCAAGTGAGCTGCATCTCTGTTGGGGAGCTCATAGATACAGATGGTCAACAAAAGGTGAAGAATGCCAGAACTCTGTGGGCATCAGTCCCTTTTCAGAAAAGATAAAGCTCGAATTGCTAATCAGCTTCCCTTTTTCCACCCAAGCTGTTTACGCTGTGGGCTTAATGTTAGTCTCTTTTAGTAAGATGACACATTCCTTTTCAATTCAAAACATGCTTCCTAGATTGACAAATCAGAAGACGACCTGCTTCCCAGCCTCCCCATAGGCAGTTTTAAATGTAGCATCCTTTGTCAGAGGAAAAACAAAAACACTCCATGGTGATACTTAATAATTTTAACCACTCCCAGAGTTTTTGCAAAGAATTTGAAAAAAAATACATATTTCTAAAAGTGCATTCACCTCTCTAAATATTATTTTTTTTAAGTATTCTTTTTTCGGAGATCAAATGTTCACTCTTCACATCGATATTTGTTCATTTGCACTTCCAAACAGATGTAATGGAAAGCAAATCTTTTTTGGGGGAGAAATATCATTACCTTCATAAGTCTCAAGTTTCTTTTGCTTGGTATAAAAGACTTTTAAAAGGGGTAGAAAAGTCTTTTGAGCAAACAACATGAGTGGCATGAACTAATTATTCAAAAATTCCTCCTTCAGGGACAACAATGGTTTAAATCAACAATATTTCACAAACTTCATACAGATATGCTATAATCAAGATCTACTTTATATAGAAATAGGAAATCATCCACCCCTGCTAGCTAATTAACAGAGCTGTTAGTTACTAGTTTTAAGACAATCACTTGCCTGATTTTCTGTAGCCTGCCTACCTAAAGGGAGTAAACAAAAAGTGGGAATGAGAATGTTGTTTGTGAGTGATATCTCTGAACTGCTGTCATTTGTAGTCTCTTTTTGCTAAAAAAAACCCAAACCAAACCAAAATCAAAACCAGAACGATCCTTTGCTTTTAACATAATCTCATAATTTTTAAAAGACAAAAGAAAGGGGTTTTTATCCTAAACATGTATTAAATATATTAACTAGATATCATCATGAATGAATGCTTCAAATATTCATCATTTAGTATTTTTCAGATGAAAAGAAGACTGAAAAGGTTTAATGCACCGTTTTCTGGTTTGAATAATGTAATAGACAATATTTGCTATTATCCAAAACTCATCTGTCACATCTTCATGCTGCCTACATCCTCCATCAATTTTTCAGCATGCAATCATGGTGCTGGAACATAAGGGTGGATCATGGTACTCAATGTCTTCTGTCTGTACACCATACACAAAATCACAAAATTTCATGTGCCCTGGCAACTGAATGATTTATGCGGATCTGACTTTACTAAGGCATTCAAATACTTATTAATTAAAATTAACTAAAAAAAAATATTAAAACTAATAAAGCCTTAAACCTACAATAAAACAGAACACATGCATATGTCTCACACATGACTACAGTTATACACAGCACAGGCCACAGCTTTCACAGGGAATTCATGTTCAACAGAAGCTGGAAGAAGTCATGAACACCGACTCAGTCATAGGCAGGGATGACTCGTGGTGCAGTCTTCCACACAGCAAACAGGTCTATCTTTTATGGATTCTGCAGGGTCTTTAGAACACCTTCCCCAAAGTTTTCTTTACCATGCAGGGCTCACGTCACTAGTCACTTGATCTGAGTGTTGCAAGGGTCAGTGTAGTGATTTCATCCAGTCATTATCCATTTCATGCACTGGCCGCTTCCTGATGTTACTTTTGCATATTAATTTCCAGGCAGCAAGTTTGCATTAAGAATTTTATCTCTGCCAAGATAGTTGTTCACACCAATTTTGATCTACAGAAAGAAGTCATTGTAAAGCCAAACACATGCACTCAGCTCTTTAAGAAGTCATAACTTTTTTATGTGTCGCTCCATACCCTCATCATCAGGCCCATGTCCATCAAGCCTTAAGTATACAGGCAGTCATCCTCTGTGACTACTAGGCAATAACAAGTTGTTTCAGAGGAACTGACAAAAAGAAATTAATAGAATTAGTCAATAAAAGGTGCTGGTTTTGATTGTATTCCAAGCTCTGCAGTTATAATACAAAATACTGAAACTGACAGTATTTGTTAACAAAGACGTATCAGTTAAAGGGGATACCGTTTTATACAAAAGGTGTTCAGAAACTCAAATCTATTGATTTTAACTTGCAAGTGAACCTTTCAAAACCACCTTTAGAAAAGATAATTGTGTTATATTTGCAAAAAGCTGTTCTTAATAATTGTCAGGATTTTGTAACAAGAATTAGGAGAAAAAAATCCATATATGCTTATGAAAGTTTCAAAGCAAGTTCAAGTTTCATCATGTTTGTGCATGCATTGGGTCAAATGTTTTAATGGTTTCTTACTGTGATAAATTGCAATATGGGTATAAGACAACATCTAAAATAATTCAACTAGGTGGTAAAGCAAGGCTGACACCCATTTTGAACTCATTTTTCTTGTAGTACCAAGTTTCCGGTTCACAACTATGAATGTGGACAAAGAACCTTATATCTACTTATATTCTGGGAAATACTATCTTCAGAGAGAATCAACATAAAACAGAGAGTTAAATGAACATTGCTGAGCATTCACAAGATGTAATATTTTGCTACAAAAACCTCTTGAAACATTATTGAAAGTTATATATTTATTCAAATATGAACATTGTCTATTTGTTCTAAATAATGAACATCTAACACAGAATACTTGGTGTAGAGTCCCTCACTGCAGACTACAACTTCTAATTCAGGAACTAGCTGTGCAGAATTTCATATGAAACACTACGTCTGCTAAAAATGCTTTCAGTAAATCTACTCTAATGTCTTCTGTGCCCAAGAGGGTTGGTAACAATATGTGAGGATCACGGATGGGGTGATCAGACCTTTCTGTTACCAAACAAACTGTAGTTATTACATTTGTAGAAATGGCAGTCCATTTATCAAGTGAGTTATCGTGCCAATAAATGGGCTGGTGAAAAAAGTTGCAAATATGAGGTCAAGGAATTATGTACAAAAAAGAAGCAAGAGCAGCTAAATACTCCCTAATGAAGCTGAATACTGAAAATTAGGTACATGGGAGGTTTCATGGTGTCATACCAAGCATATAATTTCTAAAGTGTCAAATTATGTGTCTCAGCTTCAGACAGACTTATATTCTGTTCTCTGATCATTATGCAATAGATGAAAACCACAGGTTATCACAGAACTGTAGGAGTTGGAAGGGAGATCATCTAGTCCAACTCCCCTGCTAAAGCAGGTTCACCTACAGCAGGTTGCACGGGAATGCATGTGGTGGGTTTTGACTATCTCCAGAGGAGATGGCACAACCTCCTCTGACAGCCTATTCCAGTGCTTTGTCACTCTCAAAGTAAAGTTTTTCCTCATTTTCAGATGGAACTTACGGTTTCTGCCTGTTGCTTCTTGACCTGTCACTGGGCACCACTGAAAAGAGAAAAACATTTGCATTGTTGTTTTCATATAAGTTTGAAAATGCTAAAAATATTCCAACAGCATATGGAAAGCAGCCCACCAGATCACTCTATACTGTTGTTACAGTGCATGGACACACACACAAAAGTATATAAACCACAAGATATGACGAATGAATTTTTTGATACCATTGAAGTCTGAGAAGCCTTTCTCAGAGGTTCTGTGCACACAATGAACAAAATATGGGCACAGAACGCAAATCTACAGGGAGAATACTCTTGAAAGATGAGCAGTTATTCAACAAAAAATACCTAAGGCTTGACATTACCATTATGCCAATGCAATAGCTCCCTGGAAATGAAGGAACAGCTCCGTCTCCCAGTCCAGCCCTTTTCCTGATCATATAGCTCTGTCTCCTCTTTTACACCATCATGGTTGCTCATCAGGTCTTCAAGTGATCCAGAGCAAAGAACAAAAAGAGTAGAAAACTATTTGAAGGGGGGTTTCCTCCTTTGATTTTGAGTGGAGTGGGAAGGGAAGACATCTCTTAAATGCATTTTACATTTCTGAGTCTACTCACGATGTGACCAGACATCCAAAGTGAGACAAACATGAAGGATGTGGCTACTCTTGTTTCAAGGAGCTATTTGTTAAATGATGATAGCTGAAACACAATGCTAAACTCAGAACTTCTGAAAAGGAAGAAGACGCGCCTTTACTACTAGTACGATCTTGTGAAGTAGATTTCTTAAGGCACCCAGTACTAGACAGAAATATCCTTGATAAAATGTTAAGAGATTAAACAAAACAAAAAGAAACAAACAGACACGTGTGTGATGAACCTTCATTAATAGATCTCCTGTATAAATATTCTGTAACATCCTTTCTCAAAGAAGGTATAGTATAGATGTGCAGAAGGTTTTAGTTGCTATTATTATTGCTGATAGGGAATTAAGTTTCAACCCTGTTTCCTTTCCTATGCATTTCTTCTTGTACTTCAG
The DNA here is from genome assembly GCA_033558235.1 of Neomorphus geoffroyi. Classification (NCBI taxonomy): domain Eukaryota; kingdom Metazoa; phylum Chordata; class Aves; order Cuculiformes; family Neomorphidae; genus Neomorphus; species Neomorphus geoffroyi. The sequence continues at coordinate 2,267,841 of JAUMJM010000005.1, forward strand.
TCAGAAGCTTGTCTGTGTGTTCTCACCAGCACGTTTCTGCAGCCTCCTCTAGATGTTCCACCAGTAGAAGGCACCCTTTATTTAATGTAGGAGATAACCAACAGATATTCCAGCTACCAATGAAACAAATCACTATCAAATCAGAGCACCTTGGCATGCTTTCTACCATTGAGTACTGTCTCTTGTTCAGCTGTTTTGTAAAGGGGGCTGCGTGCTGTAAATAGCTTCTTGGCAGATCTCCATTACAAGGCCCAGTGCCAAGCGTTTACCCCTGGATCTGTTGTAATTCTGGACCCATGGGCTCAACTGCCACCTTGAGGTCAGAAGTTTGGAGGGCACTTGTGTTATTTAAAGCAAGAGTTGAATTTACTTTAAACATTAAAACCAAGCAAGCATAATAAAATCCACTTCAATGGTAACTCCGCGCACACTCATGTTGTGCAAATATATTGATCACCTTTTGCAAAGATCTACTTTATTATGTTGTAAAACATTGCTAATATAGTATAATAAAAAAATGGAGGAGGATTAAGTGGATGATATTAGATCAGCATATTCTGTAGCAGAGATATGATTTAGTTTAGGGCACTCGCTTCCTAAAAGACCATTAACTAGCTTCCATATGTTAGTCTAGTGATCAATAGACAGTTCAATTCCCAGACCTTTGCTCTGTCTTTCAGTAATACAATATTATTTTATCTGTGTCCTACCCATTATCAGTGAAGACAAAGGTAAAGTAAACTGGCATATTCCACTGCCAACAAGGAAACCCTGTACATAGTCATGGCCAGGGCTCAGTCAGGATATCTGCTTTCCAACTTTTCTTGGTAAGAAAAGGAAGTTTTACCGTCACTAAGGAAAGACTGTACAAAATAATTGCTCTGCAAGCTGATAGAAATATTTTCATCAAATAGGGTTAGCTCAGAGTCAAATACGTAGAGGTTTTGGGTGTGCAAGACATTGAGAGATGAACAGTTTACATTTCTGGTTTTCTTTGCTTTCTCATTTGTTGTTTCTGTACATTCCACTCCTGAGATCTATCTTTTCCTGAAGCTAACAAGACTTTCTTGTGAAATACCACAACTGCAAAGGCACTAGTGAAAAAAGTAACATGATCCTGAGATTCTGTCCTCTCCTGGCAACAAGCAATTTCCACCCATCTGTGAGGTCTTTAATTTACACATTTCACATAATGTTATTTACTGAGAAAATTAACCTTCAAGCCAAGACTGAAAGCAGAGTAGTTGATGTGACTTCTAATAAACTTTTATTTTAAAAAACTAAGGGGTTTTGAGGAGTTGAATCAGTACATCAAATTTGGAAAACTTGTGCAACAAGATGTTATTTAAAAGTCTAGCAATCAGAACAATCAGCACAGTTCAAAAGTCTGTGCAGTTTGGTTTCAGTTTGGTGCTGAGTTTTTTCCAACTAGCTAAAGCAACTGTGTTTCGGGGTCTGAATACAGAGCATTAGCCATACTTAAAGGTAGATTCTTCAGGGAAAAACAGAAGCTCCCCATCACAAAATCACAGAGGAAAGCAGACAGGATGTTTTTTGACAATTGAAGAAGGCATGGTAAAAAGCTGGTGAGATATCGCTATTAGAAAGCCTTCAAAAATCTCACGCACCATTACAAGGTGGTATTACTGTGGAAGAGATTAAATCCATAAAGAGAAAAGAGCAAGACAAGAATAGACTGTAAATATTTCTGCCTCTGTTGGTGTATACAATGCAGAAACCTGTTCGTTTCAAATGTTCAGCAACATCTAACCAAATTACATATAAATAAATAAATAAATAAATAGGAATGCATTTAATCCATTTTTGCCAAGGCAACTTTATTTAGAAAGCTGTTTACCTTTCTGAAAAGCCTCATTAGGCATAAAAACAAAGAATGAAGTTGATTAATGTGCTCTAAGTGTGATGTTCAAATTGTAATTTTCATATACGTAAATGGATGCTTCTGTCGTATTTTGTTTGATAATTTAGAGAGTTAGCACCGTCCAAACCACTAATCAGTTTCTTTTTATGAAGACAGCTGCAGAAGATCCTTTTAGAATGCTAATTTTAATTAGTGCCTTTGCTCACCAAGATCTAGGGCCTTTCTCACAGATAACCTCATCACTGGAAACTGGGCTTAGGGAAATTCCATTCACTTGCAGCTCAGTTGTTTGGGGACTTTTTTGTTTTGTTTTTCTTTTTTTTCAATAGGGTAGCCTGAAGTGAAGAAGAAAATGCAGCAAAAAACCCCCAAGTGGATGGGTTTAAAAGAAAAGATCATCTGTAAATCAAGACCAAAGCCGTTTATCTTTTCTCTCTCTTTTTTTTTTTTTAATTTTATCATCTGCTAAGGTGGCAGAAGAAAACCAAGTTTCACAAAGGTAGCGTTTCTCCAGGTATTGTCTGTATATTTTGTAGGATGGTGACATTAATACAGATTAGTTATAACACACCACTTTTCTAGTAATACTGTTCTAACACTCCTTCAATGCAAAAAGTAGTGCTACAATCATATGCACTGTGGCAGAAAGCAGAAAAGACAAACAGATTAATGCACCGGGTTTCGGTGTATGAAAAATCAGGTTTAAATCAGAAGTAGTTACAGGATGTTATGCTGTGCTTTATGGAATTGCCTCAGTTTCTCTCAACAGTGCTAAAGCTGGCTCAGTGACAGCATTAGTTTCTGTTAATTTGGAATTTTCATGCTCCAGTGAGAGTATTAATTTTTTATGCCATTGTAAATAGTAAGTAACCAATCAAATGGTCTAAATATATTAAAGTTCTGCCTTTCTGCATAGGTTTGAGAAGATTAGACTAATTCCACTGTAGAAAGAAAACAGCCTCATGGAAGCACTGAAAGTACATTTACTGTTGCAAGGAAGAATGATTTTTCTCAAAGTATTTTGCACAGAACCAGAACAAAATTAGAGGTACTCCCATAACTTTAATACTGCAAACAGCAGTAATGAAACAGTCTAGCAGTTTTTATAACAAATCCAAGTACAAGGGTGTTAAATAAACTCTAAAGTTTTCAGAAATCCGTCTGAGAAGAGTTGACGTGTTCAGGAGTCCCTGCAGTGTCTCCACAATGATTAGAGATCTGAATCTGCATTTCAAAATGGAAAATGTCCTCAGTTGCCTTTCCCAGAAATACGTGCTTACATCCATAAACGCCAACTTGAGTCCTTTCCATTAAATCCTCCCATCTCTTCCACTTAATCTATACTGACCCTCCTCTTCTTATCTGCCTCTTGATCCTTCCAGCTGCATAAAGATGCTTGCCCACCCTGAACTAAGTTACTGAAATGATACTTAGGGTCAAGCAAGCAGATTTGGGATCCCTCTTGTGGAGGAAGAGTCACACTGATAAGACTTCACAAGCAGGATGGGATTTTCCAAATGGCAAAATTACATTCTGTGATTAGGCAGCTTGAATATTGGTCTTTCTGCCTAACTTCCATAATCCATTGGCTCTATGTGATGTGTTTATAAGCAATTTCACAGAAGAATGAGAGAGTACAACTATGGAAACAGTGCCTTAATGAGAGCTGGGGTAGGGGAAAGCATTAAAGTCTACCATTGAATTGAGAGAATATATACTAAAATAGCTGGCATAGAAGAAAAAAAAAGAAGACTAAATATTAGGGCCTTGTGAGGTGCAATAAGTGTAATTGACAAATTCAGAAAAGCTAAGAGCTTCACTTAGGTTGACTACTAAAATGCAAAAGTAGTACACTGCTTATGCAAACTGCTTATTTGAGACAAATGAACTGCCAAAGCTACTACATTTTCAGGTGCATGAGAATGTCAGTCTTCAGCCCAGAAATGTGGAAAAAAGTCTATGTTATATGGTGTGCATTATCTATGATAAATACAGCAGATCAGGATGAGTGAAAGAAGAGGAAATAGAAAATGCTCTTGGGTCATAAATGATTATCAGAGTTAGGGTGCCAGAGGCTGATAACAACAGAGGTATTGGAATCAGAGAGGCAGAGTGTAAGTAAAATGAAGGAGCACTGCTACTGTTAAAGGAAACACATCTATGGAGGCATTATGAAAGCCTTCCTTGCTGATTTCTGTCTATTTGGTGTGTATTTCAAGTATATAAAAAGTTGGGACTTCTAGATTGTCACAACTTAATGCTGTTGCTGCTACTCCTGACTGTGGGATCATTCCAGTCTATAGAAGAAGTAAGTTAACAGAAGGAAAAATGAAAGGGAAAAAAAAAAATGAAAAAAATAAGCAAGTAGTTAAGCCATAAGACATCAAGAGAATCATAACAAAACTGTTCTCATTTGGCTTCAGAGGGACTTTGACAGCCATTTGGCACTCAGAAATAATTTCTCACATGTTGAGGAGCCAAACATGACACCTGATACATGAGTTGTATTTAATACTCTTTATAACATCTGCAAAATAGGAATTGTCTGTCTGTTCCTTATGTTTCACTGGTTTACTGAACAAAACCCATAAAAGTGTAAAAATGAGATATGAAGTGTCTTAATAGCCTGTTCCAGTGCTCCACCACTCTCTGGGTGAAGAACTTGTTCCTAATATCTAACAGAAACCTCCCCAGGCACATCTTCCTTGAGTCCTATTATTGATCACCAGAGAGAAGAGATCGGTGTCTGCTGCTCCTCCTTCCCTTGTGAGGAAATAGTAAATGGCTATGAGATCCCCCCTCAGTCTCCTCCAGTCTGAACAGACCACGTGACTCTCCTCATTTGTTTTCTCCTCTAGACCCTTCAGCAGCTTTGTGGCCTCCTCTGGACACTCTCCAGTAGTTTGATGTACTTTCTATAACGTGGTGCCCCAAACTGAACACAATATGTGAGGTGAAGAATAGAGCGGGACATCACCTCCCTAGACCAGCTAGCAATGTCATTTTTGATGCACCCTAGGACACAGTTGGCCCTCTTGGCTGCCAGGCCATACTGTTGGATCATGTCCAACTTGCTGTTGACCAGAACCCCAAGGTCCCTTTCTGCAGGGCTGCTCTCTAGCCTCTCGCTCCCTAATCTGTATGTACATCCAGGGTTACCATATCCCAGATGTAAAATAGTGGTTGGCAATTGTCCAGCTCTCCAATTTGTCTAGATCCCTCTGCAGGCCCTCTTTGCCCTCAAGAGTGTCAACAGCTCCCTCCAGACTCATGTCATCAACAAACTTGATCAGTAAACCCTCAAGTCCTGCATTAGGGCGTTTATGAAGATATTAAAGAGCACTGGCCCCAGAATGGATCCCCGTGGAACCCCACTAGTGACTGGTTGCCAGTCTGATGTAACCCCATTCACTATGACCCTTTGAGCCTGACCCATCAACCAATTGTTCATCCACTGTATTATATGTTTATCCAGGTGGATGCTGAACATTTTGTTTAGGAGTATACTATGAAGACAGTATCAAAGGACTTGCTGAAATCCAGAAAGGTTACATCACCAGGATTTCCTTGGTCAACTAGGTGGGTAACCCTGTCGTACAAGGAAGTTAATTTCGTCAGGTTGGACTTTCCCTTTATAAACCCTTGCTGGCTGAGACCAATGACTGTGTTGTCTTTCAGGTGTTTTCAGTAACTGCCAGAATAGTCTTCTCCGTAATCTTACCAAGCACTGAAGTGAGACTGGCAGGCCTGCAGTTACTGGGTTCATCTCTGTTACCCTTGAAGACTGGGACAACATTTGCCAGCTTCCAATCAACTGGTACCTCTCCTGAGTCCCAAAAGCACTGAAAAATCATTGAGAGAGGTCTCAATATGACATCAGCCAGCTTTTTAAGTACCCTTGGATCAATTCCATCAGGCCTCATAGACTCGTAAGGCTCCAGCTGGAACAGCAGATCCCGCACAAGTTTGGGGTTGTTTGGCATTTTATCATTTGCGCATTCTTGGTCCTCTGGCCATGGGCTTTGGGGGAGGACGAGCTCAACATCAATATTGAAGACAGAGATGAAAAAAGCATTAAATGTCTCTGCTTTGTCTATAGCTCTTCTTATGGGGCATCCATGCTTATCAAGTAATGGGCCAATGTTATTTCTGGCCTGTCTTTTGTTATTAACATATTTGAAAAAATCCTTTTATTATCCTTCACAGTGCTGGCCAGCTTCAACTCTAATTGAGCCTTGTCTGCATGAATTTCTGCTCTTCAGAAGCACACAACATCGCTGTAGTCCTCCCATATCACCTGTCCTTGTTTCCACTGGTCGTACACCATCCTTTTATGCCTCAGTTTGAGTAGAAGATCCCTACTCAACCAGATTTGCCTTCTGCCTTGCCTGCTTGACTTTCCAGCATTTCAGAGTTGCCTGGTCCTGTGCACTTAGGAGGTGATGTTTAAAAAGTGACCAGCACTGATGGACCTCAGCACCTTGAAAAGCTTTTTCACAGGAGACCTTACTAAGCAGTTCCCTGAGCAACCTGAAGTCTGTTTTCCTTATATCCAGAGCTGAAGTCTTGCTGATAGTTTTTCTCCTGTTACCATAGATGTTAAACTTGAATGCTTCATGGTCACTGTGGCCAAGACAGCCTCCAGTCACCACGACAGCCTCCAGTTACCACTTCACCCACAAGACCTTCTATGTTAACTAGTAACAAGTCACGGAGGGCACCTTTCCTGGTCAGATCCCTAAACACCTGTGTCATGAAGTTATTGTCTAGAAAGTTTAGGAATCATCTGGACCTGTTTGTCCCAGCTGTGTGATTCTCCCAGTTGACATCTGGTAAATTGAAGTCCCCCATGAGGACAAGGGCAGATGACTTAGAGGCATCCCTTTGCTCCTTAAAGAATAATTCATCAGTGGTGTCGTCCTGGTTTAGTGGCCTATATTAGACTCCCAGAGAGACATCTGATTTAACTGTCTGTCCCTTGATTCTTACCCAGAGGTTCTCAACTATGCCACTGTCAACTGCACGCTCCATGCATTCCAGCTCTTCTGCTATATACAGTTCTACACCCCTGACTCACCTGTCCTTTCTATCACTCCTGAAGTGCCTCTAACCACTTATCATGGCACACCAGTTGCAGGACTCGTCCCAGCAGGTTTCACTAATGCTAATAATGTCATTTTTTGGGATGGGGTCAGGGCTTCGAACTCCTCCTGCTTAATCCTCATGCTGCATGCATTTATATAAAACACTTCATGTATGGGTTCATTGTGCCTATCCCCTCATGGAGCAGTCTAAATGTCACAAGGATGCAGCTCCTCAAACTTTGGTGTATCTTCCCATTGCTCATCCCAGACTAGCCTGCTATTGCCCCACTCCTCCTTCAAACCTAATTTAAAGCCCCTCCTTGTAGCTGTAGTTTCTAACCCACCAATGATCTTTTCATTTTGACTGTGACTTGGAGTGCTATCCCCTAATTCCACTAGTATACTGCCCCTCTGACAGTGGAGTGCCATTCCCAAGCTTTATTCTTTGAGCTTGGTATTATCCCCCTCCTCCTTCCAAACTAGTTTAGAGCCCTGTCGATTAGCCCCACCAATTTCCTGGTAAGTGTTCTTTTGCCCCTCGGGGACAAGGGTATCCCATCATTTGCCAGTCGCCTGGTGTATAGGCCATCCCGTGGTCAAAAAGCCTAGGTTTGGAGCCAGGTATTTATTTTCTGGCTCTTCCTACTCCTTCCCTCATCACTCCCTATAGGAGTGACAGAAGAGAAGACTACTCGTGCACCTGAAACCTTCAACATTCTTTCCAAGACCCTAAAGTCCCTTTTTAATCGCTCTAAGGTTTCTTTTGTTTTTCTATTATTGCCTACTGGAAGGATTAGTTATGGATCATAATTGGTGGGTTTTACCAGAGTTGGAATCTTCCTTTCCATGTCTCTGACTGAGGCCCCAGGTAGGCAGCAGACTTCCCTATGTAATGGGTCCAGTCTGTATATTGGACATTCAGTTCCCTTCAGGAGGGAGTCCCCAGTGACAATGACCCTCCTTTTCTTCTTTACTGAAGCTGGTTTGCGTGATGGCTTCGAGTATCTTAACCTTGGGAAGGTTTCTAGGCTGTGTGAGTCATTGTCGATGTTAGGGTTCAGTTCCACTTGCAGATTTTCATATCTGTTATGAAAGGGAACCTGGGAGGCCAAGGTTGAAACAGGGCAGACACACTTGCAACGCCGGGCAGGAACCTGATGCCATTCCTCTCCATCTCCTAATTTACTCTCTTCAGCTGAGCAGATGGAGGATGGGGAGTCCTCTATCACACAAGGCATGCATGTGTCCTGAGTGTGTTCCATAAGTCAATCTCCCTCTCACGTTCTCTGATTGCTGTCAGCCTGCTCACCTCCTCCTTGAGTTCTGTAACCAAGTGGAGGAGTTCCTCCACCGAAGCGCACTCCCCTACAAGTAAATTCACCACTGGTGTCTGATACCAGTGCAGGAGGGTGACACGTCCTGCAGCTTGGTGTCTGGGTGGCAGCACGCACCCACTGGGGCTCAGTCTGGGAGATTGCACCAACCATGGCTGGAGCAAAGCTAGGAGATGCCTTAATTTTCTGGCGAGTGGCCACCATGGTTCTCTCGTACTTCTGGCTGAGATCAGTGCCCTCCCTGTGCCCTCCCTGTGCCCTCCCTGTGCCCTCCCTGCTTTCCCTGCCTTGGTGAACTGCCTTAGCAAACTGTCTTGCCTCGCCATGCCCTTCTGACAAGCCACGTATATGTTTGTCTGCTCCTGTTCACAGCGCTCTGGTCGCTAGCGCTCCTTAGGGGCCATTTAAATCTCTGTCAATGCTACCAGGAATGACCCCTCTGTGTCAGCCAGCCACATGTGAGTTGCCACTTTCAGGATTCAGGAGTCATCCTTCCCTGGCTCCCTCCTTGGCTTTCCCTCTCTCAGGGGACTGTCTGCTTGCCTGAATCTAGCATTCAGTTGCAGAAATTACTGTTTCTTCCAGTGATTCTTGCTGATTCAGTGCTGCTGAATGAAGTGTGCCAAAACGAAGATGTCTAGTACACGAAGGAAAAAATCTCTGTGTGCTGGTACATTGCGTCTTTTTGTAGGGGAGTTCTTTTCCCCTGAACTCCCTCAAACTAGCTTTATCTGATTCACTGAAAACATAAAAGTTATGGGAAAATTACATTTTCACCCATGTAATCACTAAGTGAAATCTAATCTTTTCACTGAAGGGACACACATGCCCTGAGATAGACAAAAGATTGTGTGTTACTTTCTAGCAACTTTTCTTTAGAGTAATAACTGAATCCAGCAAAACAGATTCCAGTGTTAATTGTCCCTGCTGTTGTCTAGGGGTTTAATTCTATTATTTTCGAAGTTCACTTTCAGCCCATACACTTGCCTTTTGCCCTTGAACTTTGCTCGTATAAAAGAAAATTTAAGAGAAAATGTATTTCCGTTAAAAAATTTGCATTCACATAATACAGTAAGGAGATTTTTAAAATTATGATAAATTCCAATATACAGACCAAAATTGTACAGAATGAGACTATAATGGACAATTTCAGGAACTAAAATTAAGGGACATCATACAGAAAAAACCCTAGGAACAGGAGTTATTACACCTTGTTCCAAGAATCTACATTCATAGACAGTTAGGATAATTTAGCCTGTAAGAGATCTTTTGGTGTCATCTAGTCCAAACCCTGTTTACAGCAGGGATAAATTCAATAAGAGCAGTTTACTTGTACACTGACTAGCTGAATTTTAAATATCTCTTAAGAAAGGATTCTACCACCTCTCTGGGCAATCTCTTCCATTGATCAAACATCTTCACTTAGGACTTTTTTTGTTTGAATACATGTACAATTTGCCTTGCTGTCCCTTATGTCAGCCACCTTTTGGGTTTGTGTTATGTGCATCTGTCAAAAGTCCCTACGAGCACCCGTTATGTAGTTGGGCATGGCAACAAAATCTCCTTTAGCCCTTTCTTTTTAAGGCTGAACAAACCCAGCACTCTCAGACTCCCATGTCCTATAATCCAGCCCTCAAGCATCGTGGTGACTCTTCCTTGGACTCAGTTAACTCTACCAACATCTATCTTGTACTGGGCAGGCCAGCACTGGATGCAGTAACCCACTTGCTGTCCCACAAGTGCCAAACAGAGGGGAATGACCTCTTCTTGCTAAGGCAGCCCAACCGGTCATCAGCCCCAGGGCACACTGCTGACTCATGTTTAACTTCCTGTCCTCCAGAAATCTTTGTCCTTTGCTGCCAGCCCCTCAAATTTATCATTTGCAGGAGGCTAGAGCTGGATCCCAGGCTGTAGTGGATTATGGAGTTATTGCATTCCCAGAGCAGGACATTGCATTCCTTCTTATGAACGTCATAAGGCTTTTATCCATCTTTTTCGCCAGTTTCTCCAAAGCTCTCTAAATTTCGGCCATGCCTTCCAATATATTATCAACTATTTCTCATCACAGTTTCTGAGAATGCATCCTGTCCCACTTCCTATTCCTTAAGAAAGGCAGTATGTACTTTCAGCCCCAGTATGGGCTCTTTAGGCATGCCACTCATAAATTGTCATTTATTAACTCTGAACATCGACTCACCACCCTTTGATTCAGATGAAGTCTCTAAAATTTGAAAAAGTAAGTCTTGGATTCTGATTTTCATTAAAGAATTATACTACATAGTTTGAATGGGGTCTCTGCAGGTTCTTAGTAAGGACTAGGAAGAACTGACAGAACAGATATAGATAGGCAACATTATCCCCAGGGAAGAAAAAATATTATGTTTTTAAACTTTAAAAATTGAGAAAAAATGAAATCTGATATACTGCCAGAGAATTAAGGCAACATCTTGTAACCCAAAAGACCCAATTTGGATGTTAGGGGTTTTTTGAGAGATGGGATTTGTTTTTTTAAAAGACAACTAACTCTGTGGATACATTTCTACAGAGTTTAACAGTCTTGCTTCATAAGGAGAGAATAAATTCCCCCATCTCTTCACTTGGCTTTTGATCAATAACCTCATTCTTTTCTTTTTCCTGAGAGCAATGTAATCTTCCTACCTTTTACAGTGTCTATACTCAGCTTTGCTTTGGTGTCTCCAGCTCAGATCCACTCCTTTTCTCTTCATCTTCTCTCCAGAAATATCAACCCAGATGCTACCTGATTCAATGAAACAATGTAGATTCCTTTAGCAAACAGAAATCTGCCTATACACTTTATCTTAAAATGTTTAATAAACTTCTTCATTACACTAAAAATCGTTACAGAAAAAGAGGAATATTAATCATTCTTGATGTTTACCCTTACAAGATAAGAAAATTAGCTTGATTTGTAGCATAAAAGATTTAGTCAGAAATCAAGAAAAGGTTTCTTATTAAATACAGGAAAAGACTACCTAAGTTGTAAGTTTAATCAGCATTTCAGCTCTGCATTGTTATTACTCTTCAAAACATTAACCAAAATGGCTTTTTGTCAGGCATTTGCTGCATGCCATTTAAAGCAATGTCGAAATACTCCATTCTAATTACTTAAAAAAGTGTTCTGTTCACAATATTGTATATGCAGATCCTGCAGCTCTAACTGTTTCTTATGTGAAAATCAGACACAGAGAGTTTTTGTAAGACATTGCCTGCTCATCTACAAAGATATACGAGTGAATTTGTGTGAACAGATAAGGAAGCCTCTAAAAAAAAGCCCCCAACCCCCCCTCTTCCCTTCTGAATGAAATTACCAGGAATATATAATTTAGTGAACAATATTAATAGAGTACAGTTTTAGAGCAGAATCTGAAAAAGAATCCAGATGGGAAATTTAAGAATGCAGAAAGTAATTATCCAAACTATACTTTCATCAGGACACCAGGGCTGACATCACTGTTCTTCTGGAAAAAACAGTGGAATCTCTAATTGTGAAAAGTAATATAAACAATAGTTTTACTTGGATCTACCATGGAAATGTTCTCCCTTGTTCTCTTGGGGCTTGGACCTGATGGCAGCTCAGAGAAAACTGTGCTTAAGTAACCTATTGAATTATCAGTGAAATTGGATGAAATATCACTGAAATAATTACAGGGTGCTCGATGTGAATTAAATCAGCCACAACTCTTTCAATTAATTTTTCTTAAACTGTCAGTTTAAGAAATACAACGAATGCTGTCAGTAAGCACGATAATTCAGAGTTCTGGGACTCTTACATATTCTGCAGAATGATATTTGCCCAAATGTTCACTCTCTATTTGCAAGTCATTCTTTATAAGATTTTCAGGAGTACAATTAAGGAATAGAAACAACCCCATGCAATTTATGTAATCATAAACTACTGGTAGTGAAATCTTAAGGCAAATAAACTGAAATCTGTTGACATAAGTTGATCAAACAAGTCTCAACAACTGGATTTTTAAAAATCAAAGTCTACTTGTGGGTAATTTACAAGTAGGAAAAGGTCATGATTTGTTGATAAATGATTCATTATATGTAGTCTGCTCAGTACAGATCATTCATTCTGTTAATAAATTCAGCACAGATGGTAATGTAATATATTTAAACCTCCTTTTTTTAGTCACCCTTTCAGGTATTTTTATTTCAGAGCCTTTTATTTTAAAGTTTCAGGAGTCTCCCTAGCTGTGTTTTTGAAAACGTGCCCAATGTTAAAAACACATCTTATTTTCCCCAAACCTAAGTTCTGGGAAACCTCCATCACCTGCAGTGATGCACACAGTTCTCTCTTAGTAAAAATGTCTGATGAATCAGTCAGAGAAGAATTAACTACCAGATCCAAGTATCCAAACATCCTTCCTCTAGGTCCTTTGCTTTTAGTATGCAGGACCTTGTCTTGAGCGTATCATCTATAGCTCATACACTATCACAAAACCGAAGTGTGCCATGGATACGTGCTATTTTGTCGCATTTAAGTTTTGATTCTGCAGCACTGAAAGCTACATAAACACTCCCTTTGACATCTACAAAGGCTGTACAAGGCCATGTTGCTTTATAAGTAGCAGATAGGTTTAAACTTACATCTAAAAAATACAGTAAAGACATTTTTTTATTAAGAAACACCACTTACTGAGAGAGCAACTGTGTATAGCACTAGATCAAGTTTGAGTGGTTTCAGGAAGCCACCCCATGTAGAGCCTATTACAGTAATCCAATTTTGATGGATGAAATCCAAGCACACATGCTCTCCTGGTGATTTCCTGCCGCCAAAATATTTAAATACAATGAAAGAATTATAGTATTAAACAAATTTCCTTTTTGATATTCAATAGACATTGAAATAGGAAACTTCTAAGTTCATGGCAGATCCCTCACACTTTAAGTAATTGGTACAGTGTATATACATAAGCAGATTGCCACCAGCGAGACTTAACAAAGTTATTAACAGCCACTCTGAGTACTTTGCCTTCAGAAGGTACTGGCCTTTTCCTACCTTCCAATCAGCATTTACGGATAGCATGCCAGTGTCACCACTATTGCACCACTTCTGTGCTGTGCATGTGCCACTTGCACAAAAGGCCAAAGGAGTTTTTCTTTTTGGAATGCCGTCTGAAGAAACTGGACAACTACATGAAACATTCTCCGTGAAAATAACCCCAGGTCCTGTTATAATTATAATAATAACTTTTACATTTAATGTTAATGATTCCAAGAGGGTTTCCAGTAGGTATTTCATCACAGGAAAACAGTATTGGAACAATATATGGACAAGATAGCACAAGGAGATTGCAACATACCAAGGGTAGAATTGCTTCCTTCAGGTGCAAGCAGTCAGAAATAATCTTGAGGATTTCTGGAATGGTAAGGGATTTTTTTTCCTGCTGTTTTCTCTTTAAAAGATAAGAGCACTCAAAGCAAAAGATTATTTTTTTTTCAGTGATCTTTCCCCATACATGGTAGTTGCCATGGTAGTATATAAGCAGAGCTAGACTTTGGCAGCCATTTTCATTCTACTGAAATTGGTATCACAGAATACACCCAAACTAGCAAATCACAGCATCGATTCAAAATCCCCTGAATCTATAGCAGAGTCTAAGTCTTGTTTTGATGAGACTCTCAAACATTCACCAGTACTTCAACAGTTACCCATTCTGAGTCTCAGTTTCTCTGTTAAGGAAATCTGCCTGAAAGAACATCCTACTTTAGCATCTGTCACAACCATCAGAGGATCAAGACTTGTGGCTGTCGAGTTTTGAATATGTATCTGTAGTTATACATGAATTATATTTTGCAGGGACAGCAGAAACACAATATCGTGAAGTAGGGTTATTTTAAATCTCTGTGACAAAACTGAAATAAGAAGAAAGAAGCTAAAAAATAATCCTGGGATTCATCCATGGTTTTGATACTGTTTTTCTTTGAATGTCCTGAAATAAGTCTGGAGCTGCCCTTCTTGTCTATTCAATTATTATTTTGAACAAATAAGGATCATGTTTCTTTTTGCTTTGTAAAATTTTCATGTGTGACCTCACTTAAAAGTTGTAATGTGCAAAACATCAAGCATTCACACAATAAAAATAATTGCAGTTATTACAATAAAACACTGTAAAGGAAGACTGAAATTTAAGGCAAGACTTTAAAAAAATGATATTTACGATGCATAGACAAACAACAGTGTTCTCACAAAGCTCTATTGAAATCAAAAATATTCTCAGTTCTATCACTGAATAATGTGTCTACACTATCACAAGTACTATAATCTCTGACATGAAGATCTTATTATAAGATTTTTTTTCATGTCAGATAAATAATAGTGACAGCTAAGTTTTCATATATATGTGTCTGGAAGACTCCATGTATTTTGCAGTACTACATAAAATTTAAAAAATGAAATTTTTACAGAGAAATTTATCCTTGAAATTCTTATGTAAAATTTCTTGCACTGACATACATCAATGAATGTAACATTCTCCAATATAAAGTGAACTTAAAGAATAATCATAAATGAATAATGTATCTGCATTTTACATATATTAGTATTCTGAGAACTAATGATGAATGAAGAATAATAATAAACTCTTCTAATTTTAGAGCAAATTTTAAAATGTGCGCCTTCATATGTCTTCATGATTTTAGTTCATTTTCTAGAATAAAAATTTTAAAACCACATTCTATTGAAAGAGGTATCTACCAAAACCATGAACAGCAATCAGAAATATATTCAGCAGCTTTTAAATGCAAGTTCAGATGAAAATAATGTTGAAGTTATATGACCAAACAGAACCACATAGATTATATCAACTGTTCTACTTGAGAATAAACTGAAGCGAAATTTGAAATCATTATTCTGTGAGGATATTTATAGAAGAAAATCATCGGGTATTTTTTCAACAAACTGAAGATGATATGATATTCATCAAATAAAATTCAAAATGGAAAGGTAAATTATTCACAAGGTAGTAATGACTGATGCTTACCATATACAATCTTACAGAATTATAGAATTCTAATTTCTCACCTCCAAACCGACCATTCTTTTCAACAGCTTGTCCTATCCAAAACAATTTCCACCCTAGATGGGGGAAAGAAATTGCAGGTTCACTGGGTTTTGTGCTGCATTAACCATTTTTTGCAAATGACATCAGACCCAAAAGTGATGAGTATGATCTCCAAATGACTACAGCTATATATTCTCCAAAACCATTTTCAATCAAAGATTTTGATTAATGTCACTAGAGCAGGCTTAAACATAAACTTCTCTCAAATGATTGTGAGACTTTGCTGATATCAATAGATGTTGCTTAAGAGAATGCTGATACAAGAAATCAAGTACTTAAAACCAATCAAAACAAAGACATATGAAAATAAATTTTAAATAAGCCTACATATGTGTAATTAGGAGTATGAGTATGTATCTGAAACATACCTTTTGATTGTAGCTTACATGTGAGTCAGGAATAAACAGTTCTTAAATAATTAGTAACCTTTGAAAATAATGACCTACATTGCTAGTTGAAACGACATCTTCCACCATTAGTCTTTCAATAATAAGAGCATGAGAGAAATCTGGGACTATAATAACACCTTTAATATATCAGGAAGAATTATACCATGTTTCAATTCTGTTGTTCTCATCCTCTTAAAATTAAGATCGGAGCATTTTCTTATCAGGTAGGATTCACCATAATAGCACTCAACCAAGTATATCCACAGCAGTCTGCCTATGTTGTGAGTTCAATAACTGACCATTGTAAAAACACTGTTGTCAATGACTATGATGCAAATGCTACATGAGATAAATATATACATATATTTATACTTATATTAATATATTTAGTTGGCAAATACTCAGCAAAAACTTACCCTATGAGATAAGGAAGTGCTTATCACTTTGCCTAAAACTGACTATTCTCCTGCAAGCAGCAGCATCTAATACTGGTGTAGTCAAGTGATTAAAAAGTTCTCACCATCATCTGATCACACTCAGAGAAGGCAAGAGACTCAATGGTTAGTAGGCTGATCCAAAATGACTTTCTCACCTCAAGCTCTCAAAAGTATAACTGCCTTTCCTTCAAAAGTAATCCATGCGCTCACCTAGCAAATATAAATATTAGAGGACTGAATTCATTGAGAAGTCATAACAAAACACTACATGATGAAGTTGTATCACTAGCTCTTTAATGAAGAATATTTTGTTCCCTACTGAATATTTTTAGTATATGAAGTGAGGTGCAGATCAGATTGAGATAACACTAATCACTTCAATTAAAGAAGTATAACCTACATCCAGATTCATCATGTAATGAAAATTATATTTCAAGTTGGATTGCTAGAAGATCCATAAAAAGAACCACAGCAAAAGACGGAGAGAATATGAGTAACTCTCCTCATTTAGTAGCCCATACCTATACTATTTAAGTCATCAGGGAGAGTGATTACATTTAATAGAAACCACCCGTGATTTGAAGCTGCTTTCATTTTAGGAATGTAAGGGCAAGAGATCCACTGCACTGTTCAACTTCAATTATCCAAATTATTCAGTGTCTCATGGTAATCAGATTAAAGTGTATCATACTAGAAGTAACAGGTTTTGGGAAAAATACACATGCTCAACACAGCTGAATTGGGTAGAAAACTTTATGAGAAGCATATTAGAATATATTCAGTTTTTAAAATTAAGATATGGATTAAATTGGTGGGTTTTGCTCAAGTATTTATAGAGTATTCACTACTGTGTAACAATAAATACTGTCATTGTTTTTCCAAAATTTCTTCAGACAGCATGTAGAGGTCAAAATCCAAGAGAGCTGTGGTTCATTGTTTCCCAGTATGAAGAAAGCAAGGAGAAGGAGGATTGGGCTAACCTGCATGCCTTTTGACAATTTATCATCTCTGCCCCTCAAGGACACAACCGTTATAAACTGGTGACTCCATTTTTATTTCATCACTGGACAGTCTCTTGTATCCAAATATTTTAAATACTTTTTATGACATTTATTCACAAACTTGGTAGAAGCTTTCATCCTGCATGGCTTCTAGCTTCCTAGTCATCAACAAACCTAGCCATTTCAGAAAAACTTCTATCATAAACTTGGTGTTCTGAAATGGAACAAATATTAGCGGTGACTACATTTTACAAACAGAAGGAAAATCTACAGATTACTCATTTAAACTTCTGAAAAAGTACTGTTTGTGCAGAATAGGGATGTTGATAGTAGAAAACTTCCCTTACTTTGTCAAACTGTTGCAAGAGTGTAATAGTGAAAACACTGAATTGCACAACATAGATCCTTGAACAGCTTGGTCATCATAAGAGAATAGGCTTTATGTTATTTTTTTTCTTAAAAAAAGGAATTAACTAAAGTTTAATCCATAACTTCTAAATCAGCACATAGTTTGGCTAAGAATTTTCAAAAAATTTGCCAGAAAGCAATAAGTGTGGAGAATTCTTGAAATACTGACATTTTATAATAGAAAGTTACCATCATCTAAAAGTTTCAGCTTTATAAAGATAACGGTCATCATATACTTTAACTAGAAATAGTATCCTTGAAATCTCTTTTGATACTGACACACAGGAAACTGTCCAAATTTTAATGAAAAAAAAAGTGTAGGTGGAACAACAGAAGATGCATTATGATAAACCTGCAGAAGTGCAAGTGATATTATGATATTAAATATTTTTCAGTTCATGTATGAAGCAATTCAGGAAGAAAATGGAAAATAACACGGAGTACATTTATCATGCTCATATATATTTGAAACAAATACCGTAAGCAATGCTGGGCAGTAACATAAGAAAATAAAGAGGAAGGTATATATTCATATCCACCTCCTCATAGTAAGTCCTCATTTATACCCAAGCATACAAGGCAAACCCTGCACTTCTTTGACTGAATTTGTGAGGACAAGGGCACATGCACTCCAAGACCCTCTCAGATTGCAGCACATCCCTTAACTGTCCAAAACATCACTCGTTTTGGCTGCAAACCCACTTGGACTCTCCCCATCTGGCCAACTCCTCTCTTTTCTCATTCTCCATCTCCTTTTCTACCCATGAAGAGTGTGATCACTTCTACTTGCAAGGAAGATGATAGCGGCAGGTGTTGTGGTCCTTCAGGTCAAACTCATCATGGCCTTCCCAAAAAAAAAGATCTGGATGAGGGGATTGAGTTCATCATTAGCAAGTTCGCAGATGACACCAAGCTGGGAGGAAGTGTCGACCTGGTAGAGGGTAGGAGGGCCCTACAGAGGGTCCTTGACAGGCTGGAGAGATGGGCTAAATCCAACAGCATGAGCTTTAACAAGTCCAAATGCCGGGTTCTACACTTTGGACACAACAACCCCATGCAGAGCTACAGGCTGGGGACAGAGTGGCTGCAGAGCGGTCAGGCAGAAAGGGACTTGGGAGTGCTGGTGGACAGGAAACTCAACATGAGCCAGCAGTGTGCCCAAGTGACCAAGAAGGCCAATGTTATCCTGGCTTGCATCAGGAATAGTGTGACCAGCAGGACCAGGGAGGTGGTGGAGTCACAGTCCCCGGAGGTATTTAAAAGGGGATTGGATAAGGCACTTAGTGCCATGGTTTATATGATGAGTAGGTGTTGGTGTTGGGTTGTAGGCTGAACTCGATGATCTCAAAGGTATTTTCCAGCCTTGTGACACTGTGATATAAATCTATAGGAAATGTAGAGTGGAATATAAGATAAATTATCTACACCTGCTGCAATATCAGATGATTTCTAAATAAAGAGTAAAAAAAATGTAGATATTCAGGAAAACAGCAATGTGTAACCAACTGAAATATCACATAGATGTGACTAGCTGTATAAGAAAAACAAGCATGCTAAGACAGACTACTCGTAGAAAAAAGAAAAATCTTGTTTCATTAATTAATTGTAGTGTTTAGTCTCATGCATTTATAGAAATGGATTAGTATCTAGTATTACAATAGTTTATAAAATGAAATTCAAGCAAATGAAATGCATATATACTAGTATTGATACATTAGTACTAAATACAAAGTAATAACATTGTAATTATATGTTAGTAAATTAAACTTCTGTGAAAAAAATACCCCAAAAGGTGTAGAATTATTATATATATACACGGTTTTTAAACAGATTTTTATTACAGCACGTTGAACATTTTTTTACTAAAATATGCCTTGAAGTCTACAAAGCTTCAGGATGATCAATCACTGTATTTTGCTCCTGTGCAGATTCGACGTACTTTTTCCACTGCCTTGCACCTTTCAGCACTAGTTATCTGCATTTTTTCAAGGCAACAGTAAACAAGTCTTAAAATTACAGTATTACATCTGAATAGAAAGATGCTATTAGTTGTCATAAAATGAGCCAGCAGGGAAGAAAACTAGCTTGGATGTGTAGAGAGGCTTGGGTGGATCTCAGAAAAAAGAGGAAAATATATGAGCTTTGGAAGAAGTGGCAGGCATCTCAGGAGGACCTTAAGGATGAAGTGAGATTATGCAGAGAGAAGATCAGAAGGGTTAGAGGCTAACTAGAGCTTAAATTGGCCAGTTATGTGAAAGATAATAAAGAAAATTCTACAACTATATTAACAATAATAGGAGAACCAAGGAGAATCTCCATCTTTTACTGGATGCAGGAAGAACAGTAGTGACAAAGGATGAGGATAAAGCTGTGGTACTTAATAACTTACTGGTCTCAGTCTTTAATAATAAGGTCAGCTGTTCTCTGAGTCCTCAGCCTCCTGAACGAGTGGACAGGAAGGTAGAGCAGAACAAATCTCCAACTTTCCAAGCAGAACTGGTTAGAGACATGTTCAGGCAATTAGACATTCACAAGTCTATGGGGATGAATACGATGCACCCAAGGGTACTAAGGGAGCCAGTAGAGGTGCTCATCAAATCCCTGCCCATCATCCTGGCTGACTGGGGAAGTTCCGTTTGACTGGAGGTTGTCAAATGTTGCGCCCATTTACAAGAAGGGTCAGAGGAAGGATCCAGGGAACTACAGGTCTGTAAGTCTGACCTTGATGCCGGGAAAGGTCATGGAGCAGATCATCTCCAGAGTTACACACAATGCACACAGGACAACCAGGTGATCAGGTCCAGTCAACATGGATTTATGAAAGGTAGATCCTGCCAAATTAACTTGATCTCCTTCTATGACAAGGTTACCCTTTTAATGTATGAAGGAAAGGCTGTGGATGTGGTGTATTTGGACTTCAGTAAAGCCTTTGACACCATTTCTCACAGCATTCTGCTTGAGAAACTGGCTGCTCTTGGTCTGGACAGACATACCCTTTGCTGGGTAAAGAACTGGCTGGATGACCAGGCCCAAAGAGTGGTGGTAAATGGAGTTGGATGCAGGTCAAAAGTGGTATTCCCTAGGGCTCAGTGTTTAGTCCAGTCCTGTTCAGTAACTTTTTCAATTATCTGTGTGAGGACATGGTGTGGGGTGTATCCTTAGTAAGTTTGCAGATGACACTAAGCTGGGTCAAACTGTTCATCTGCTTGAGGGTAGAGAGGCTCTGCAGGGACATGTGGAAAGACTGGACTGATAAGCTGACATCAATGGGATAAGGTTCAATAAGGCCAAGTGCAGAGTCCTCCATTTGGGACACAACAACGCCATGCAGCGTTACAGGCTTGGGGAAGAGTGGCTGGAGAGCTGCCTGGCAAAAAAAGGACCTGGGGGTGTTGGTTGACAGCCGGCTGAAAAATGAACCAGCAGTGTGCCCAGGTGGCCAAGAGGGCCAATGGCATCTTGGCCTGTATCAGACACAGCATGGCCAGCAGGAGCAGGGAGGTGATCGTGCCCCTGTGCTCAGCGCTGGTGAGACTGCACCTCGAGTTCTGGGTTCAGTTTTGGACCCCTCACTACAAGTGGAGCAAGTGCAGAGAAGGGCAACAAAGCTGGTGAAGGGGCTGGAGAACAAGCCCTGCGAGGAGCAGCAGAGGGATTTAGAGATGTTTAGCTTAGAGAAGAGGAGGCTGAGAAGAGACCTTATCACTGTCTACAGCTATGTAAAAGGAGGTTGTAGTGAGGTGGGTGCACGAGTGGAGGTTCAGACTAGTCATTAGGAAAAAATTTTTGATTGAAAGTGTGGTCAGACATTGGAATAGGCTGCCCAGGGAGGTCGTCGTGACATCATCTCTGGGGGTATTAAAAAAAGACGGGTAGATGAAGTGCTTAAGGATGTGGTTTAGTAGTGGACAGATACAGTTGGGCCCGAAGATCTCAAAGGTCTTTCCCAACCAAGCAATTCTATGATTCTATGATTCTATGATTCTATGAACGATCTGAAAAAATAAGAACACATATAAGAAAAGCAGAATCTAGATCATTTGGAGCAAGAGCCATATGAAATGCTTTGTCTTCTGATGCCCAGTTTAAAGGATAACTTTTGTTCCTCTGTTGTTTCCACATTCTCTCAAAAAAGTATTTATTGTATGAGAACTGGCAAAAGGGCATTGCGCAAGTCCATTTAACTCAGTTACACTATTATTAGTTCCTTCACTAAATAAATAATTATTATTTGTATTACGCCTGCCTTTAAGACTTGGTTTATTTAAAGAACAACAAAAATATGCTAAAAACCTTTTAAAGAATCAGTGTTCCTATCTCTAATTCTGCAACACTTTTCTCCTTTCTGATGATTCTTATTCAAATTTTTGATTGTTGACTCTTCCATCCAGGCAAATAAAGTTGTTTTAAAGAATTTACCTTGCTGTAATGCTCTCGAGATAGCCAATTTATTGCAGCTGAGATTTCAGCATCCTGTACAGCAGCTATCAGAACAAAGGAAACATACGCAGTCTTAGAGATAATTTCTTAAAATCTGGCACTGCATTCAATGATCCTGTCCTGAAGCACAACTCTGAATGTCATTCCTATTAATTCTAAGGTCCTTTTAAAGACCAACTTAGCTGGATTCTGTGTTTACTCGTTTTAAAATTACATTCTTTATACTCAAAATAGACATTGCAATACAGCATTATGTTGTCTGCTGTAATCCATTATTCCCGATAAGATATATGTAGAGTTATATCAATATGTCAATTACCTCTAATTAAATGAATATCATTTCTTTAAGATCAGATCTTTGCCAAAACGCAAAAAGAACTCCTGCAAGTTGGCTAGCCAGTCCTTCATCAATTGGCTGATTGCTGACAGCTCAATGGTACATGGATCAAGAGCCAGAATACCATTTGCTAACATATTGAGAAAATTATTTCTGGCACCAAACTGCACCTGCATGTTATAAGAAAATGCTTTTTTACATTTCCACAGTCAGTGCAATGAGACCAACAGGACAAGTTTGGTCATGCTTATTACTGCATTGATATGGCAGTGAAAAATATTTGTTTTCTTGGAATTTATCCTAATGAACAAAAAGAGTAAGAGCAAATTTGTGTATTTTGAAAGTCAGTACACAGAATTTACCAACAATCTTAATTAACTTCAAAGTTTAACTACAGAAAGGAAAAGAAGTAGACTTCTGTCCATATATCTCCCTAGTGAAGGGAGTTCCCTGAATCCTAAAAGTGCCGAGACTAAAGACTTATTTCAGCATTTCCTTATTGAGTAGTTTGTACAAACTTTTCCTCCTTTCCTTGGAGTTTAAAGGTCCTCTTACGTCTTTCTCTAAGCCCATTCGTAGGTAGTGTTTATGACAGCAGACCTATGAATTGTACTATGGGACTAGGGAGCTAGAAAGTTAGGCATCTTGGTGTTTTGGGGACAGATATAAACAATTTGACTAACTAAGTGAGAACTTATGGGTAGAATTGAGAGCAAATGATATCATCTGTGTAACCTTAGGCACTTCATTGAGATACCCTAAGAAATATTACCTTAGATTCCTGCTGTGGAGACAAAATTTACTCCAATAAGATAATCTTTCTCATTAAAATCTGTATTATAATTCTGTCTTTCTTCATAGAATGCTAATCTCACAGCAATGGATTCTTGACTTCTGTGCCTTAGTTAGGTAAGTTAAATTTTCTATAGAAGTCCTAGAACAAACTAGCTAAAACAATTAGCAAATATGCTAAATTATTTTATCCATACACCTCCCACTGCACTATGATGCTAACCCACCTTCCTACAACTGTATTTTTAAGAGTATTTGAAACAGATAATCTCTATGTATGAAGGATGCCTGTTTCTTGCTTCAGCCTAAGGTAGTGGTAAAGTGTAGTGGTCAAAATCTCAATGTTCAGATGCAGATGAATGAAAGCTCATATGCCCAGTTCTGGGCCCCTCAGTTTAAGAAAGATGTTGAGATGCTGGAGTGTGTCCAGAGGAGAGCAACGAGGATGGTGAAGGGGCTGGAGCACAGGCCCTACAAGGAGCGACTGAGGGAGCTGGGGTTGTTTAGCCTGGAGAAGAGGAGGCTCAGGGGAGACCTTATTGCTCTCTACAGCTACCTAAAGGGAGGTTGTAGTCAGGCAGGGGTTGGTCTCTTCTCTCAGGTGACCGGTGACAGAACAAGAGGACATGGTCTCAAGCTTTGCCAGGGGAGATTTAGGTTTGACATTAGGAAGAAGTTCTTTACTGAGAGGGTGATTGGCCATTGGAATGCGCTGCCTGGGGAGGTGGTGGAGTCACTGTCCCTGGAGGCGTTTAAGGAGAGACTGGCTGAGGCACTTAGTGCCATGGTGTAGTTGAGGAGTAGAAGGAGGTGTGGGTGTTGGGTCATAGGTTGGACTCGATGATCTCAAAGGTCTTTTCCAACCTTATGATACTGTGATACTGTGATACTGTGATACTGTGATACTGTGATATGCCTCAGGAATCTGCACTGGGACCAGTACTCTAGACAATGGGATCAAGTCCGTTCTCAACAAGTATGCAGATGACATCAAGCTGAGTGGTGCAGTTGACACACCTGAGGGATGGGATGCCATCCAGAGGGACCAAGCCAAGCTTGAGAAGTGGGCCTGTGTAAACCTTGTGAGGTTCAACTAGGTGAATTACAAAGTCGTCCACCTGCATCAGGGAAGCCCACAATATTAATACAGGGATTAAGGTACTGAGAGCAGCTCTACCGAGAAGGACTTGGGGCTAATGGTAGATGAAAAGCTGAACGTGAGACAACAATGTGCACTCAGTCTAGAAAGCCAACAATATCCTGGGCTGCATACCAAAAAAAAACCAAACAAACATGGTCAGCAGATTAAAGGAGTCGATTCGGCCCCTCTAGTGTGCTCAGGTGAGACTCCACTTCCAGTATTGCATCCAGATCTGTAGTCCTCAGCACAGGAAAGACATAGACCTGTTGGAGCAGGTCAAGAGGAGGACCACAAAACTGATCAGAGGACTAGAGAGTTAGGGTTGTTCAACCTGGAGAAGGCTGCGGAAAGACCTTATTGAGGCCTTTCATTACTTAAAGGAATCTTACAAGAAAGATGGGAACAAACTTCCTACCAGGGCCAGTGCAATAGTGCAAGGGGTAATGATTTTAAACTAAAAGAGGGTAGATTTAGACTAGATACAAGAAAGAAATTTTTTACATTGAGGTGCCGAAACACAGGAAGATGTTTGACAATTAGGTGACAGATCCGCCAGCCCTGGAAATATTCAAGGTCATGTTGGAGAACCTTGGATCACCCTGAATTAGTTGAAGATATCTCTGCTCATTGCACTGGAGGTTGGACAAAATGAAGTTTAAGGGTCTCCCAACTCAGACTACTCTATGATTCTATGAATCTAACTGGGAAAAAATACTCCATTCTGAATGAGGACCCCATAAGGTGGCATGGGAGGTGATCTCAGAGTACATGAAGCATTGTGCATTAGTTTAAACTTAAATTATATTAATTAAGTTTATCTTGGAAATTTCCTAAGGAAATTTGAATCAGTGCCATTCTGTTTCTCCATGACAGGAGGAAGCTCATCGGACCAGATGATGAGATTGGCATTAAAAATGGCTATGTCTGAAAGTCATTTGATTTTAAAAATTATTTTGATGACTATTATATTACTTACAACCTAATTTAATTCTTAAATTCTTTTTTAAAGACATATATGAAAAGATGAGTTACATAGGTGCATTTGGTTTTGAACACAGGTAGGTTTGTACATAAGTTCTTTCTTCTTTTAGAGAAATTTTTAGTAAATTCAATACTTATATTAGGACTAGGACTAATACTGCTTGAGGTCAAATTATTGTTATCTTTGCAAGAAGTTATACTGAGTTAGGACAGAACAAATATCTTTATTCTCCTGCACTTTTGTTCTATTCCATAGGAAATATGCTCAGGAAAGTATTAGGGATTTCAAACTGTTACATCATTGACACATCTCATAATCTATTATAGTCTTATAAAATATTATAGTCTTCATAAAATAAGATTTCACTTTGAAAAATTTGAAATTCTCAACTCTGAATTACCAGACTTTCAGAATGTTTCTTAGAACTGCTACACCAGTTGAAGGAAAACGCCAATTACATCAGCATAAATGGAAAAGAAGGGATACTGCTTTTAACACAATAAAATGTAAAATAATGCTACCTAGCAGCTATATTGGAATGCTTTTTCAACACTCCTAGCTTACACACTATGTGACAATCACTATTTAAGTCTTTGCATCTCACTTCCAGTAGGCTCTGAGCCATCAATTATACTAGTTCACAGGAGACTAGAAGTCGGACTGCCCTATGTCCTCTTGGTCTCGGGCTACGTAAGAAGTCCTTAATGGACTGGAAACAGCTATGAAGCAAAAAACCACTCTACTATTTCCTTTCCTATTTGAAGGGAGTTGAGTAAGCCTGAGAGACAAGCAGGTAATTTATAGTTAAACATTTTCCTTTGATCTGTATATCGCTTTTTCTATTTCGAGCTAATTTGATTAAGTACGCACAAAGGGGGAGCCAAAGGAGAAAGGTTTTTCTTCAGGCAGCCAGCCAGGAAGCACAGTAGCAGAGACCTCATTTTTTATTATTATTATGATTATTGATCAATGTCCAAATGATACACATAATTGACTTAAAATAACAGAGGAGCTGAATTAAATCTGAAATATTTGAGTATACTTAATAGGGGGTTTACCAGACTTGGGATAGTTTCAACCACTTCTAATAAGGTGATTCTATGATTCTATCTAGACGTTAGGGAAAATTTCTTCATTGAAAGGTTGGTCAGACATTGGAACAGGCTGCCCAGGGAAGTGGGAGCCCTCATCCCTGGAGGTGTTTAAAGGATGGGTAAATGAATTTCTGAGGGACATGATTTACTAAGGGGGCAGCTACAGTTGGACTCAATGATCTTAGAGATCTTTTCAAAACCAGATGATTCTATGATTCTAATACCACACAAATAGGCTTCACAAGTTGTTTTGTGTCATCTGCACTCCTGTAAAGGACAATATGGATACTTTTACCCCACTGCAAATACAAAGAAAAATGCTCTAGCTTATGTCCTTTCTATTTTTGACTTAAGCAAATGTATTTCACATTACATTTCCTGTCAGTTACACAGTCATAGTACAAAGTAATTACCTACATCTCATTTAGTTACGGGGAACAATTGCAGCTGTGTAGAGTGATTCATCTCATTCTAAAGTAGATAACTAAAATACAACAGAAGAAATATGTCTAAAAAGTACCTATTTATTTTTCACTAGGGACTCTACCAGTTTAGATGCAGACATCAAATTTGCACACGAGAAACTCGGCCACTATTACAATAGCTCAGCTTACACATGGCAATTCATCTCAGGCAAGAATTCATTTGTATGTCTGAGCTGTGAAGACAGAGAAATGTAGTGTTGTCTTGAAGTACTTATTGCCTATATACACACCACATTCTCCTACTCGTCCCCTACTGTGAAAACATAACAACAAAATGAATCATGGGTTAGAGAACTGCCACTCACTGCACTTCAGGCCTTCCGGTGCTCCAAGGGAACAGAGGTCTTTCCTCCATGGTGAGACCTGTGGGCAGAAGATTCCCATTGTAGCTTCGTAAATTTTAAGCTCAGAACCCCCACTGCATTTAACTGACTTCAGCAGGAGATATACAATAGTGTAACCTGGTAAGATAACCAGCTCTGGTCTTGCCTATATTGCTATCTTGCCACCAGTTACATAACTTTTCTCTTTTTTATACTTAGAAATTGTGAAAGGCAGGAGAGCAAAATTGAACTGGCACACAGTTATGAAGTATGTACACATTACTGTGACAAAGAAGGGCTATTACAAAACAAAACATCCCAAATCGTAAGAAACAGTCAGTTAAGTTAGCAAATAATTTTGAAAGTTTGCTCATTCAAGTACTAATGTATTGACACCAGTTAAGGGAGGAACAGAACTAATCACTGCAGGACAGTAAAAAAAAACTTTTTAAAAAATGTGTTCATGTGTAAACTGCTCTGTTCTGTGTAGCTTAGAAATTATTCAAAGTGTTTTAAGAGAACATGAACAGTGTATAAATTATCTTAAAAATGAAAATAACTTCTTCACTGACAAACAAAGATTGCTGTCAATGTCTTGTCTGAGACCACGATCAACAATATTTAGAAACGATACTGCTGAGATAGATATAATATGTTTTGTAGGGTGGATCCTGGATCTTAGTTACTTTGGAGATAATCTGCTAATTACTGTTCTTCATTTGAATTCATAACATCACCAATGTAGCTAGCAAAAGTTAAGTTGTATTTGAGGATGCACATCATTATAATCTCACGTTTTCAGAGGCTTATAACTTTATACAAATTATCCACACATAAAGTTATTCTCAACCCAAAGAAGGCACTTTGAAACTGTCTTACACAACACCATTTCACTGCTTAGAATTTGCATGTTCAAAAATGTGCTACTTTTCTTTGACTCTTTTTTGATGACACATTAACATACTTGTCAACTTATGGTACTCAAAACTCCCCAGGTTTTTTAAGTTGCTAGCTTGCAGTTCTCAACAAGTAGAAATGCTTCTGACACATTTGGGAGACTGCTTAGAAATAGCATAGGTTTAAGTGTTGCTCAATTAGGGAAAGGTCAGCGATACTCAAAACTGCCAAAAAGGACCAGAGACATTGAAGAAATTATCAAAGTTTGTTACATTTTCCAGTCAGTCAAAAGGCACCAGTCCACTGTCATGGAAAATTCTGCTTCCACCTTTTTTCTTCTCAAAATGAAGTAGACAAATTTGTTTATAGTGGTTGGAAAAAATATTTACCTGTCCTAAACAATTATTGTCCTGTAAGGATACTACAGCTAAACAGGTGACCATGCGTATCAACATCTGACACTTGGCCACGGTTCAGTGGGTTTGAGTCTAGGCATTAGGCAGTGAAATATGGGTCTAGACATCTAGATGCTACTCTCACGTGATCCTCAGTCTAACGGTTTAGTGACAATGTCAAAGTAATTAAGCACCTCAGAAAAACGACTATAGAATCTGCTTTGGCCTCCTGAATAACGCCGATGGGGCATGGGCTGTCACCTACTCACATTTTCTCAACAGAAAAAAAAAAACATTGATGTTAGAGTCACTGGGAATTTGCAGATATAAAGGGAAAGTGAGGGAAAAAAAAAAAAAAAGAAAAAAAGAAAAAAAAGAAAAAACCCCAGCCTAAGTACCATATAAGTTTCCAGCACTTGCTGAATCTTCACAAAAACGAAGCCGTACACACCACAATAAGCAACAATGGTCACAAGCAGAGGTATTACCACCAGAGGCCTCATAAGATTCCTGGTCTTTTGAGGCTGTCACTTCAACTGACATATACTGTGAAGTAATAAGCAACACCTTCTCCAGACCCCAGAAAGGAGGGAGATAAATGACACTGAATTGGCTGTGTTTCCCCAAAGTGTCTCAGACAAGCTACAGCCACAGCAGGCTGAGCAGCTGAGCCCTTGGAGACTGGGCTTGGAATCTCAGACAGAAAGCAAAGATTTGTTGCCATCTGGTAACAATGATCCTGATGTCTCAGAGATCCACTGGGCTATTCAACAGCACCTAGCAACTCTAAAACTGGAGGGACATAATTATGTAGCTTAATTACTGGTCTGCTTATAAAAGTTGGGAATTTTACATTATGTTTATGTTGTTATTACAGTTAGTTTGGCAGGGAAAGAAGGATGTGGGAAACTGAACCTTTAAGAGGCTAAGATGAGCCAAACCAAAGCAGTCACTGTCATCTGCTGTCTTGTTATATTATTCAGGGACTTCTGTTATACAG
Organism: Neomorphus geoffroyi; assembly: GCA_033558235.1. Classification (NCBI taxonomy): domain Eukaryota; kingdom Metazoa; phylum Chordata; class Aves; order Cuculiformes; family Neomorphidae; genus Neomorphus; species Neomorphus geoffroyi. The sequence continues at coordinate 2,297,353 of JAUMJM010000005.1, forward strand.
TATGGATTGCCTAGGACTCGCATGCTGAATGTAGCAACCCTCTATCATGTTGCTTGGCACCGAGTGACTGCTGAAAAACACAGCAACCTTGGTGGTTGACAACCTCTATATATTCACAGGACAGCTACAGCATGAACCGCTTATAGGATACATTTCTCCAGTCTACCTCTGCCAAAATATCACTGTACTCCCAAGATTCTCATAAGTAGACAGCAATACTGGAAATTCTATTCCCAGTAAAATACATGGTTTTCTACAGGCTGCTAATTATTAATAGTGATGCTGGCAGCAATCTGATAGAGATAAATACTCCTGTAAGTTTTAGTAGAGGTTTGAGACAGCACAGCACGACAGAGAGACAAACGCTCTGTTCATGCTAGCAGCCATAATGTCTCAGCAAAACAAGAACATACTGGTGGGCAAATAGGGTTGTTAGCCACACAGTGGGCATATAGATTTTAAAAGATACTACAAAACCCGAGGTTGACCTCCAGGCCCTGCGCTTTTGTAGTTTTAACATCAACACCAGATATGAACAGGAAATATTTTGGTAGTTTTCACCAGAAATCTCCAAATAGAATGTCAAACAAGCTGGAAATCTGAAATTCAATGTAAAAATTTGGTGTCTTACTGCCCTTCTAATTCTAAAATTTGTTTGTCAATCATTATGTGGAATCTCCCACGGTTCCTGAACAATTCAACAACAGTTGATCTCACTGTTTACATTAAATATTAAATGGTTTTAAACATTCTAATCTGACTCCAGTAACATGGTCACTCTTGTTAAGCCATATAGTAACATTTTGGTAAGTCATAAAGAGAAGACCCAACTAAAACGTGAATATATTGCTGCTACAAAATTATGCATGTTACACAACCAATGTATACCATATGTAAATGAATACATTCAGTGAAGGAAAGAGCTATCTGTTTTATAACACCTTTGCCTTTTTCCTTTTTTTTATTCTTAAAAGTATGAATAAGAGAATTGAAGCCAAATTCAGTGCCTGCAGAAAGCTCTCTTCTGTGTTAGCCCAGTAGCAAAAGGAACAGTAAATAGCTATCGTCAATCCTTCAGGAATCTGCAACGTATAAGACAATTATTCATTTTGAGGAGAAGCTCTGACCCCTTACCCATCTTTATTTTTTCCTAGACCCAGATCCAAACCGGTTTTCTTCCAGAGAATAACCTGTTGTATTTCCCTTCTTAACTCAAACAAACACAACTGCTATGTATACTAACTAGGTTTCTGTGTCAAGGGGCAGCAAAAATATGCTAGTATTGTTGAAGAGACAAATGCAAAATCCTTGAATTTGCAGGGTGTTCTTGTCAACAAAGGATAAACAGAAAAGACTCACACGAACGCTGAAAAGCTTAGCAAAAAGAAGAAATCACATAGGATGATATTATTTTAAAAGCTCTAAAAAATGTATCAGAAGTAGCTAGCAAACAAATGAGGAAATATTTTTGACTGTTAGGGCTTTTTTGTTGCATTTTACAGCAAAATATGGAGCCCAAGAACATGTTATAGTACTTTGTAGTTAAATTTAAGACTCGGCGAATGTCTGTATTTTGCATAAAGCTATTGGATGAGGCTGTGCTTCCTGACATAGCTTGCTACTTTTTGATAGCACTTTAAAAGCATACTGTGCTTGAACTATCATCATACAGTATTTGTTAGTTTTATGCTCCACAAGTCAATTTGTTCTGTGCAATGAAATAATTACTATGAAGCATTGTATTGTAGCATTTCTGTCAGAGTTGTTTATTAGATATGGAGCCTCACTTTGTACATTTTCTTTGCTTTGTATGTTGTCACTTCCACGGCATTCTTAATGTACTGCAATTTAATTGGAAATTGGGCAAAACCACGTTAAAGGAAATTTTGGCGATTCTAGTCATTAAATACTTTCCCTTGCTGGCATGTAAGTGGAGTTCTTAACAGGGTAGTTATTTGTTAGATTTGTGCTTAAAGGACATGATTATTTAAATTCATTTTATGGAATAAAATACTGGGCAAACCCTATTATATTTTGTGTTTTCCTTGCAATCATTTCAAAGCACTAAAATTATGAAACAGGTAAAAATATATATCATAGAATCACAAAACAGTTTGGGTTGGAAGGGACCTCTGAAAGTCATCTAGTCCAAACCCCCTGCAGTGAAGAGAGACATTTTCAGATAGATCAGGTTGTTCAGAGCTCCAAACAAACTGACATTTTTTTCCCAGGGGTGGAGCATCTACCACCTCTCTGGTAAACATTTTCTAGTGCTTCGACATGCTCAAGGTAAAAAATGTCTTCTCTGTAACTAGTCTAAATCTACCTTCTTTTAGTTTAAAATCATTGCCCTTTATCCTATTGCAACAGTCCCTGCAAAAAGCTTTGTCCGTCTTTCTTTTAAGACCCCTTTATGTACTGAAAGGCTGCAATAAGGTCTCCCCAGAGGCTTCTCTTCTCTAGGCTGAAAAACCCCAAATGTGTTCCAGCTTTCTGATAATTTTCATGAAAGAAAACTAGATAATTAAAATTCAGCCTATAAATTAAGTCTGAGTTTACTGTTTGTTGGATTTTTGGGTCTATAAAGCAAAATGTATAGTAAAGATGGAAGGGAATGAATTAATTTTCAGAAAATACACTTCTCAGGCCTGCTGTAAAGCTGATTAATAATTTTGTCTTAAAATGCTTATTTCTCTGGTCCTGATTTGAGATATGTTAATTCACAGACCTGTCTTACTGAGCTGACTGATTTTCCAAGGAATAAGGATTTGTTTAGCCATGAGCAGTAGTAGTGGGACAGCAGGAACAGTATGACAGTGCTCATGAAGGGGCTGTGGACTTGGTAAAGTAGTTTTGGGTCATCTGGTTAAGTCCCAAACACAAATACAGATCTCCTGAGATCAAGGGGACTCTTCAAGGAACTTCAGCATGTCTGCTGCTGCTGGGAAAGGTTAATGAGGAGCATAGGACTACAAGCCTCCCTAGCAGAAGAAAGGCAGACGACAACAGGCCAGAGACTCTGTTGAGAACAGCACACGTGCTCAGCAATGGTGTTGATGTTCTGCTGCCACAGTCCTCAGCACCCACTGGAGCCACTACCCCAGGACATGAGAGATCTAACCAACTTGGGCTCCTGAAAGCAGATGCAGTTCTGCAAGCCATGCACAGCAGGTGTATGTGGAATTTCTCACTGATCTCAGGGCCAGGGATGATAGGCTCCTCTCATGCAGGGCGTAAGCACTATTAAGGGTCTGTGTCACCAAGTGAAAGAGTTGTGGGAGGAGGTCAGCAGACTATACAGCATCAGGGTTGATGAGAAAAAGGTTGACTGCATTGATCTTCTCTGAGACACTGCAGAACATGAAAGTCTGAGCACCAGTTGCACTGAAGGAGGGGCAGGCAAAGATCTTATTTAGTTGGGAAATGGCAACTCCCAGGATGATAAAGACTGGGAGCTCATGACTTCTATCACCAGGAAGACTCCTGCTCTACCTGCAGATTTACAACGACAGATTAAGGCCAGTCACCTATGGTAGAGATGGATACTGGGACCAATACTCTTTAATGTTTCAGTTAATGACCTGAACTGTTGGACAGATTGGCCCATCAGCATTTTCATAGGTGATAGGAAACTGTAGGAATGGTTTATATGCTGGACAGTTGTGCTGCCATTTAGAGGGAACTCTACAGGCTGGATAAATGGTTCAACAAAGAGAAATGTCAAGTCCTAAGGCATAATCCCGTGCACCAGTACAGACCGGGCCTGGAAAGTAGCTATGCAGAAAAGGCCCTGAGGGTCCTGTTGGACATGAGTTAGCCTGAGTTAGCAATGCACCCTTGCAGTAAAAGAGGACAACAGCATCCTGGACTGTGTGAGGTATAGCATCACCAACATGTTGAAGGAGGTAATCATTCCCCTCAGCACTGGTGAGGCCACATCTGGAGTGCTTTGTCCATTTCTAGGCTCGGTAGTACAAGCGAAATAGCGACGTATTAGAGTGAGTCCAGCAAAGGATCATGAAGACGATTAAGGGGGAAGACATTTGTATACGAGGAGAAGTTGAGAAAGCTGGAACTATTCAGTCTGTAACAATGTGTATAAATAACTGAGGTGGTAGGGGGGGATTAAATAAAATGGAAGAGAGGAGGTAGTGGCTACAAATTCAAATACAGGAAATTCCATTTAAACCTAAGAAAATCAAACTCTATTGTGAAGGTGATTAAAAAGTGGAACAGTGCTGCACAGAGAAATTGTGGGCTTTTCATGCTTGGACACATTCAAAACCTGTCTAGTCATGATTCTGGGCAACTCGCTCTAACTGGTGGTGTTTTCAGTAGGGTGTTGAACTAGATGTTCTCCAGAGGTGTCTTCTAAACTCAACCATTCCGTGATTCTGTGAATCTATCGGATTCAACAGAACTAAAATATCTCAGATGTTTTTCAAAAACAGCAAACCAAGAATTCCTGTCCATTACTATTTCCTTGCTGTCTTTGCTGAAAAGTAAATATGCTTGTTACTACCCATCCAAAATGCTTAATCTCTTCAAAAGGAATTATGCAGCTCCTGACTTCACCTGTTCAAGAGATTGAGATATTTAGTTGTGTCGGATGTGCCTTGTGAGATAAACAATCTCAGTTTGACTCAAAAAGATACATTGTGATTTAAATACTTTTTAGCTTTTTTCCTCCTTGCTCATTTTTAAATGTTTTGGGTTATTAATTTCCCTTCTGATTTTAGCTGTTTCAAGTTCCGATTTTACAGGAACAGATTTTACCCACAGCATATTCAAAACAACCAGAACTGGAGCACTTCAGTCCCTAGAACTCCAGGTTCACCATTCCCAAGTGAGAATCTTTGAGAAATATAAATTAAAATTAGTTTCAGTGCATTGAATTAATTATTCCGTTTATTGGTTATTATCTTGCTTTGTGGTTTTACGTGCCTCTGAACTGTAGATGGAATTAGAAAAGAAGAAGAGAGAATCAACTAATTAATCTTATGCTTCCAAAAGAGACAAAAAGGTTTGAAAGACAGGAATAAAGTGAAGTAAAAACTTGGTAAAACTAAAACAACCCCAAAAAATTTCAAAGAGCATAAATCTATGTGAAATATAAATTTAATTCACGTTTATGCACTGCAATTACTCAGCATATGTGGGCATATATGTGTATGTGTAAAAATTTAAAGTATTGGGAAAAAAATTGTTTCTATAGCACTTGGGAGATTGCAAGTAAAATATTTAATTTAGGAGGTTGCAGTTATATTTGTTACATTATTTCACTGACTTTTTATATACTTATGTTGGCCCACAGTGGATGCATGAGCATTGTCAAGAAACAAGAAAATATGATTATCAGTCACAGAAAGAAAAGGTAGTTGTTCAGTAGTAGGTGCTATTCAAAACAAGAACCAGTGTCAAAAATTTAGAACTGGTATGTATTGTGACAATAAGTCTTTGACTTAAGTAATATATGCCACATGTCTAAAATGAAGTATGGATTGAGTGTACCCTTAGTAAGTTTGCAGATGATACTAAGCTAGGTGGTGGTGCCAATCTGGTTGAAGGAAGGGAGAATCTGCAGGGAGATCTGGACAGGCTGCATCGATGGGTTGTGAACAATGGAATCAGATTTAATAAGGCCAAGTGCTGGGTCCTACACTTGAGACACAACAACCCCATGCAGCGTTACAGACTTGGGGAAGAGTGGCTGGAGAGCTGCCTGGCAGAGAAGGACCTGGGGGTGTTGGTTGACAGTAAGGAAATACCATAGAACAAGACACCTGCTTCTTAGATCCTTGTCTGTACTAGTTTCTCTGGATTCTATACATATAAATATCTACTTGCCATCACTTACAAAATATGTTTCCTCCTATCAGAAGCAAGATACCTGTATTAACATCCCACCTAAAATACATAGTAAACTAGCAGCATTGCTTTTAGTAAAGTATCTTCCCTTGTATTTACAAGAAGAAAAGGGGAAGGGGGTTTTATATTTACCTCTGGTTAAATTATGTTGGTTTATATGAAAAAGAAACCAGTGTCTCCAGGTATTTAAAGTCACAATGTTTTATACAAAATACTGATAATTTCAATACTGTATATGCATATTACCTAAAATTAGAGTGTACATGAAAGATTTTTTTAACAGGATATGCTTCATGGTTTGAAGCTTTTTTGTAGTCTTTCTGACTTTGTAGGAGTTACACTAACAAAAACTTCTAGAAGTATTTTTATTGAAATTAATTCAATATTTTTATTTATTTGAAGAGGTCTAAGACTCAGCAAAGGTGTGGTCTAGCAAGGCTCAGTGCTGAATTAATAAATGCATACAGAATTGACTATATCCTAAAATATTCAAATCCCACCTCTCTGGCAAGTGGGGTATTTAAGCACAAACAAATGAAGACATGTCTAGATGGTCTGGCACTTGGGCTGCAGTAATTTAGTGGGATGAGATTTAATGAAAAACAGGATAATACTCAGTACAGATATAAAGAAGAAAGCGTCACTACTAACTCATAAAGGAAGAAATTTAGGAGCATGCAGAGGGTAATTGTCAATAAATCAAATGAACTCCCAGTAAAACACGTTCTGAAAAGTTCCACTCTGGAATTTATATGCATATGACACTATTGTAGAGCAGGAGAATTTATTCTTGAGTTTCCTCTTTTTCTGTTCTACTGTAGGCACTTGCACACAAAGGATGAGCTGTACTTACAAGTGTCGATCTTTAAAATTATTATATGTATTTGTCTCCATTACAGGACCAAATAGTTTCTAGTGTTAATTTCCACACAGTGGTGGAGAGTATTTAAAAAAACTTTACAGAATTGTTTGTTTCCAATATGATACTCAAGTCTACCAAAATGTTTATATATAGATTTATTTATTTATTTATTTATCTTTTTTTAACCCAGACAGATTAGAAACACTGTGGCTGGTTTGTGACAGTCTTTGGCTAGAACTTTGAAGTCAATCCACCTGTATCTTAACATAAGCGTACTAAAACCATCAAAAGGACTGTGAAAAACTAAAGTAAGGTTCCATTTAAATGTAAATCCCTCTCCCTCCTGTGATCTTCCACATGAACTCCAACAAGACAGCACAAACAAGTAGTATTTTTTCCCACTGCTCAAGAACAGCTTTCTAAAAAATAAGAACAAATGAAAACATGCACATTACATAAGTAGTGCCCGAATGAAAAACAAACCCAACAATAAAGCACTTACCATGTTATTAATATATTGTCAAGCCAATCTGCTGCCCCAAGTTGCTTTCTGTCAGTAGCGTATTTCCTGTTTTTTAGTTTCAGTTGAGCCACAACTTCTCTGGGCAGGTTTAAAAATGTAAACTACATTGTCTCAAAATCTTCCATTCTCCCTATAGTTGGAACATCACTTTTCCTAAAATTATTACTTCTTTGTATGTCCTGTGGTGATCCTTAATATTTTTGTTTTCTCACTTCCTGGGATGAATTACTCTCTCCTATCCTAAGCGTCTTCTTTTTAGATGCTCTGCCTATAGGTTTATCTTGCAGTTCAGTAGAAGAAACATAACCTCTTTCCTAGTTCCTCCAATAAGATTTTTTTTCCAGGCAACCTACAGGGTAATTCATGCTCTGGTTTACACGCCTATTTGAGAATGCAATGAAATGCAGTCTAAGAGTGCTTATTCTTTTTGTATACAATCTAGGATAAGTATTTCAGACTTGGACATCTGAAGTTAGGTAAAATTAGTCCCACTCCATATAACTTAGCCTTTATTTCATTGCATAGTAGATGTATTATCCAAAAGTCAGCTGTTAAACTATGCAGGGAGAAAGATTTTGTTGATACTTCTACTTCTTCACATTTTGTCAACTGCCAGTCAAGTTTTTCACTTTCTCATTTTTTTTTGATCTTACATTTTAATCGGTTTAAATATCTTTGAAACTTTTAATGCTCTCGTGGATTCCTTTTCATATTTATCAGCATTGTTAATGGATCATGAAAAACCCTTGGAGATAAGTGTGTTATCACTTGTTATTTTGTAATGGTCTATGGTTAATCAAAGTTTAAAACTTTGACACTGTTCAACAGTTATTATGCCTCCGGGAATTTGGAATCGAATAATTAAAAAAACCCAACAACACAACAACCTGAAATTGCAGAAAGATAAGTGAATAAGATTATTTAAGTAAGTATATGCTATAGCCGTGGGCTATGTTTCTGCATTGCAAATATAATGGTGTAATAAGCCACCTTTAAAGGCAAGCCAAGAGGCCAGACAAACTATTGCACATGGCAAGACATCATACTGGTACAAAGGAAGTGTTTCTGGAATGACTAAGGTGCAGTAAGCTCTTGTGTTCTGACCATAATGAACGCCCCGCACAGTAAGAGAGAAAAGGATCCTTTGCCAGAGTGAGAGGTAAGAGTTCTCCTGAACACATCGGCAGCAGACGATTTCTGAACAGACCTACAGCTGCCTTTTTCATACTGCTGAACCCTTCTTCTGGGGCATTTTAGCTCGTCAAAGGGAAAGTCATATCTCATATTGCCTAGATATTTAGCAGTTAATGAAGGCTTAGAACGCAAGACCAGCTTGCTGCTACTTCCTTGTAAATTTACTAATCCATGGTACGCTTACTATTGCATGCATCTATGTGTGACACGTGATACTGCATTCACATTGGAATCAGACTCAGCAACTGGCTGGTTGTCTGTTGGAGACACATTTTGCTACATGGAACCAGAGTCTGGCACAGTATGGACCAATAACCAGAGCCAGCCAGTGAACTTGAACTTTGGAACAGTTTAAGGATCAGGTCTTTCTCTGACTCTTTTTTAGGACACTTCAAACAGCTCTGTTGAAGACAGACCTTCTGTAAGAGGTCTATCCTGAGTTGATGGAAGCCATTTATATATGCCACATGGAATCAAAGCCCAAGTTTGGTTCCTGACACTCTCTGTTAGGTATTTATAGGCATAAATCTGTCACTTCAAATGTGACTGTCCCTCTGCATAGCAATCTGTTGTGACAAGGGTAAAGCAAACAGAATGAAAAAGCTAAGGAACATTTCAGTCCTCCATGCGAGGTAAGACAGGGTTTTCTTGTCTTCTTGCTATCTGGATGGCTTACTCAAAAAGGAAGTAAGATGCCTCTGCAAAGCAGAGTGGACAGGATGGGCAGCCTGGTCACTAGCTGACAGCAGCTGGCAGAACTGCAGTTGGAAGACGTAAGCAGGATTTAGCAGAATTGAAGAGAGGTAGCAGGCAGAGGAAGATGCACAGGGTAATAGTTTCTGAAGCAACAAGGAGCAACACAAGATGATAATCACAAGAACTACCAAAACATAATGTATAATTGCTGTAGTATCTCAGTTTTTAAGAATCATCATTTTTTATCATGGCAGCAGTGTCTTTCAGGGAGGCTGCAGGGACAAAGAGCATAGTTCCCCTGACCTGACTTAGATGTCTCAGATACTGGCATCTACACTGCAGGGACCTGCAGATACATTGATTAACTGTAGATTTAAAATTAACTAAGGCAAATGCTGTCCTAAGTAAAATACCCTTCAGTCAAAATACTGCAAAAGCAAGATTTGGTAAATTTAATCTAAAGTGGCTAAGGCTAAACGAAGACTTACCTAGGCAGAAGTAGCAACATGATAGAGGAAAAGATGAAAAGAAAACAACTGTCAATATAAGAACAGGACCTCATTTAAATAAAAGAAGACTGTAGTCCTGAGCAGTAGACAGATACCTGTTGAAAAGTTGACAATTCTTCCATTAAAAACAGTAGGTGTTATCTTTGCATCTGGCAGTGTGCATTACATTTATTTTGACAGAAGCTGAGATATTGGGAGTATGTATGAGATGATAAAATAAAATCCAACAAGATGAGTTGTTGAAAGAGAAACTCATTAAACAAAATGAAATCCATCTTACTTACTAAAAAAAGTTCAAAGACAAAAAACATCTTAGGAAAATATAAATGAATTAGGTTGCCTTTTTAAGGAGTAAACCCACAATTGCCCAAACAGGAAAAAGAAATGGGGTATTACTAAATCTGCTGACACAGTCTTTTCATCATGTGTGGGTAAGTTTACCGTATATTCTTGTCATGTGGAATGATAGAGTCAGGGCAAGAGATGAAAGTAAGATGATGAGTGCAAGATAAAATTCATTGTGCATGAGATGAATGCTTTCCTTTCCCCCCAGCAGTGCAGTGGAGGGTAATTGCAAGCAAGCAGGCTTTACTCACTTCTAAACGGCAGAAGAGAGTTTATTTCTTTACTGTCTTCTAGCAACACCATGCAATTTAACTAATGCACTTCATTTTGTTTTGTTTTTTTAAAGTCTTCAACTGCGTACTACTGCAGGTCCCCCTAGGAAAGAGCCTTTCCTAGCAATGCCTCAAGGAAGAAGTATATTGAGGCTCGGAACGTCTGCAGGAAGTCATTATTTGCAAGAGTTAATTAAGAGGAAAGGCTACCTTCAGTGCTCCTAACTAACGACTAGTTGATAACACTGGCTGGCAATTTCCAAAGTGCTGTCTCACAATATTAATTTTTTTTTCAATGCTCTTATACAATTCCCTTAAATCCATGTAAAACTCTACTTTTACAGCATGTAAGTGTGAATTCCCTGTGAATCCCCTGAAGTTAATGGAAAGAAGCAGCCCTCAAATAAAGAGTTCTTACTGATTTCTAGGATAAGGTTTTAATCCATTTCACTAGAAAAGAAAGCTTGATTTCTTCAACACTATAAGAAACATGCTTATTTAGAGATAGAGGATTTCTGAGATACCCTAAAACATTAGTTTAGATAGAAATTCTCATTTAGTTATAAAAACCAATAAATAAATCAATATTGTCAGTACTTTCATGGTGAATGATATCTAATAAATTATTTTTTCAAAAGAAAGTGGAGTTGAATATGAACCAACTTCAATAATAAATAGTTGTACACTATTTGATTTCTCATTCATATAAGCAAATAGGCAGTAACAGTAATTGTAGGAGGAAATATTCATTGCCCAAGATGAGAAAGAGTTATAAGAGTGGGTCATGAAAAGTGGGCTATATTCATCATATGAAATCATAGGATCATATGACACAATCTACCGAGCTGGTAAATCCTCCCAATGCACTTGAATTTGTGACTCCTCTCATTACTTTCCAAAATCCTTTATGGTCTGTTATGTAAACAACACACAGATTAAGATACATTACTAGCACACACTGACACGAAGGAAGTTAACTTCTTCAAAAATGTATATTATTTAAAATACATAAAATATTTTTTCTCTTTTTATGTGATGAATTCAAAATAAATAAAAAGTGCATTTGAAAAATACAAGAATGTCCTTCTCTAAAATAATGGGTCACATCATCACATGGCCGTGTGGTGATCTTGTCTGCTCAAGATTACTGTAGCTTTTTTTTTTTCTAAGGATACTTAAAAGGAAAAAAATACAACATATATTGCAGGCAAAAAAGTCAGAATTTAGACCAGAACTATCTACTAACCTCTCTCTGTGGTGTTATATTCCATCGGCAGCTATTTAATGTATGTTGGTAACTACATTTATTTTTGTTATGGACACTACTGTAGCATGAAATTGGAGAAGGATTTCCTTACAGCTGAAATGGATTACCATATTTTTGTAATGAAAAGCTAAGTTCCTGTTAGCTAGAAATTTCTTCTTTTCTATTATTATTCCGTCTGCTCAGGGACAGAGTAACACTGTGTTGCTTTGATGTGTCTGCACTTTTGGTGTTTTCTTTTGTAGGGTTTGGGGTTAATAGTAGGGTACAAATACAATCATTGAACTCCAGCTTCATATGTGGAGGGTTAAATTTTTAAGCCATTTTAGGGCTAGACTTTTTCCATCAGCATGCTTCATATGGGAACTCTCAGCTGTGTAGACAACTAAAGGCTAGATACCCGTTCTGCTATTACATGAGGTTTCTTGCATTTCATTACTCCTCAAGGCAAAAAAAGGGACTGGGGACAGGATTGCCTGGCTGCTCTGTGAGGACTTAACCCAGGGTGCTACAGCTCTCTCCTCTGACCGTGAAATCTGAAACTCTTCTGGGTCCTTACAGAAAGGAGCAGACTATTTCACCCACCTGTGAAGGGTGGAGCAGGTTACTACTGCTGTAATGGTTTCCAGTGCTCATTATTTGTCATTATTTAGGTTCGGTGAGGAATATGCAAAACAGAAAATCTGATGAACAAAGTGTCTTATATTAACTCATTAGGAGAGTCAGGAGTAAATTATTCTTGCAGCATAACCGAGTTTACTAAGTTTTACACTGAAGCTTGGCTAGACCTAAAGTACTTTTCAGGACCTGCCAGCACCATACCTCAGTTACCAACATTTTTACGATGTTATGGTGAATTCCTAGTGCTTGAGTCCCTTGAATTTTTCAATGCCACAATAATATGTTGTTTTGGTTTTTTTATTCTTGAGCAATAATGCTTTAAATTTTTTGTGTTGTGGAGAAAATCTAATAAATAACCACGAGAGCCTCAAAAAAAAAAAAAACCCAGAAAGCAATTTTACCATTCCAAATGTTTATCTGCTTCTTTGTTACTCTTTTGGAACAATTGAAAAGGCATGAAACTGACTAATGATTTCAATAATATTAGGACTGACAATTATGAATTCCATATGTTGCTGACAGAGAAAAGAAACAGTTTTTAAAAAGTTGAAGATGTCACCACCTTTCTATGCTGGAAAACACTTGCAACAAGCATATTTCACTCAGTTGTTACAATTTTGCTTTATCATTCTCTATCGTACAGCACTTTATTTAATTTCTGAATTTCATCTCTCCCAGATTGTTGTTAATTGATAAAAGATAGCTTTCACATTTTAGCATTATAGCTGAAGTAATGGTTTGAAATTCAAAACTGAAATATTAAAACTACACATTAGGCAGAAATGTCCAAAAGGTTAGGCAACGGAATAATTTGTTGGAAGAGAAATAGTTGAATCAACATTACCACTAGAATTCAAGAATAGACTAAATATAACAGTTTATTAGTAGATTATAGTAAAAGGCAATCACCAGCTGCCCTCTGTTCCCTGTTGTTTTTTAAATTAGTATGGATAAAATATCGTGCATAACAAAGACGAACAGCAATAGTCCATAATGCATAGCATGCTATATTTTGGTATTGAAAGTATGAGAGAAATGGGGCCAAAGGATGTGGTAGGCCAAGCAATGAAGTAATATATTTATATATATATATGTGTGTAATATATCTTAAATAGTATATAAAACCTATGTTATAAAAAATCTCAGCCCACAGTCCTGTGTTTTAACTGTGCTGGTGCATAATACTGCACAGAGCACCATTGCCCTCTCTAGTGTGGAGTAATCTCCACATACACAAGTTCAAATAATTTTATATTAAATATTTTCACTCACTTCCACAACCTTTATGTTCTAAACAAGTGCAGGGTGTGGGAAAGAGACAACTTTCAAAGTTATACTGTGGCTGCTTTACTTCTAATTAATTTGTAGACTGAAAATAGCTACAAGTGAAATATATGATGGATGGTAGATGGGAAGCACTAAAGGAGTTTTTACCACTTTATTTATGTAGGTTTTTTCAAATCTGGTCTCATAAGAAACACAAAGCTCGTTTCATCAAGGACAGCAACTGTACAGTCTCATTTCAGCATATGTCAGTGTAATTAACAATGCATTTTTCAGCAAAAACTGAGTAGAATTTTGTCATAGTTTCTTTATAATGACAAGCCTTCGTCCCCAGCTCTGACACTGCTGTAATAAAAATGACTGTGACATTTCAGGATTCCTCATCTCTTTATGGATGATACCTACATAATACATCTCAATTTAACATTGATTATTAGTGCTAATATTACAGTGCCCACTGAATTTGAATTAGCCTTTGATTGTGACAGGTATTAGACCTTTGCATCACCTTATGGAATAATATGTAACCGAGAACTGCCTCCAGGTTTTCCCAGTTAATAAAACCCAGTTGAAATTCCTCCCTCATTTAACAATAAACTCCGCCTATATCATAAAGCTGGATAATGCGTGTTGGGGGAGAAAAGTTGGGCAGGCAATAGCTGCACAGAAGCAGCGGTGTCTGCAGTGCAGGGAGGCAGGCAGACAGGAACCCCTGCCCCAGCATGCAAGCAGACTGCCGATGAGGCAACGCGTGTCTGGGAAAACAAGATTCTGCAAAAGAAACCTGTGGTTGGCCAAGCATCTTCTAAGATTTTATGTCACCTGCAGAGAGTACATGACAGCTTTATTAATGCTAAGCATTTTGAGCCTGATTCACTACCACATTACAGTAGCTTCGTGCCGAGATAGCCCCATATGATGGTAAATCAACAGTTGGCTGAAGCGTGTCTCACTCTCAAATGATCCAGGGTAAGGGGACTGTGCCCTGAACCTTTTAGGGGTTCTTTATTACTGAAAACATCTATCAGTGAATTTTGACTAAGTATCATTTCAGAGCTGACTTCCTGACGTTAAGCTGAGATGTATCCCTCAGCTTTTAAACTGGAATTAATTATATAGCTTCCCTTCTAGGAGGTTAAATAATATTTCTGCTAAATATTTCATTCTTGAGAGAGACTATATGACTCAACTATAAGCTTTTTTTCCTGATAAAAGCCATCAGAATTGTTGTAAGTGGATAACTTTCACTGACTGGGTTCTAGAGCAACCCACAGGTTTATTCATTAGCAGTCATTTTGTATATGCACAAATTTATACAGGCATATGAAAAAAAGTCTGCATGCAAATTGTTTTTGCATTTGATGACTTGTGTGGACAGAAAGAAAATATCGTACATAAACAGCATCTGTGAGCTCAAGTTAAGAATTTGTCGCTGCTTTCATTAAAGTTCTTAAGCATGAAAACATTTTGGAAATGAAAAAAGGAGGACAGATCCAAATCTCTTCACAATCACTGGCTTGCCTTCTTTCTTTTTTTTTCTTCCTTGTCTTTAGAAAGCATTCACAATTTAACCCTTGCTGTGTCAAACTTCTCTAATTTACGCCTCAGATCAAAATAATCACATAATATGAAGAGAAACACAAAGTAAAACAAAAATGTCCAACAACATCCAAGCTACATAGAATCATAGAATAGTTTTGTTTGGTTTAGAAGGGTCCTTAAAGATCATCTAGTTCCAACCCCCTTGACATGGGCAAGGACATCTTCCATTACAGCAGGTTGCTTAAAGCCTCATCCAACCTGGTCTTGAACACCAGCAGATACGAGCTCCACCTAAATTTCCACCCTCAAGGGGGCAAACACAAAAAGGATGGATGAGGGGAAAATGTCACCAAAACTTTTGGGATCAGTTGACAGGCTGGACCCAGTCTCCCATCCCGCAAACACCGGAATATCATTGGAGTAAGGTCTTTATTATTCACACGAAGTATATATCTCTGTATACTTTGAGCTTAACTACATATTTCTTTTCTGCCTATTGCTTCTTTCTGTCCTCGGGTGCTTGACTTTCAATATACTTGCAAACAGTATCTTATTCCCAGCTACCACAGAACCTTTATGTAGTCACGAGTTGTAATAATCTTAATAAAATCGACCTGCTTATGCATATACAAGTCTCAGGAATTTTACTAATTAAGAAGGATATAAAGGGAGTTTCTAATTCAAACTTGGCAAGCTACAGGGGTTGACTGTCTTTGCAAGATTGCCAATAATAATCTGAGAAAGAAAATGGTTTACAGCAAGCTGGATGTTATCCTTGAGTTATTGCTTAATTTTACCATATTCTGATGGGCTGGGAGAGTTATTTTTCATCCTTTCAAAACTGACTGACAGGTAGAAAAGGGGTTCAGGCCAAAGAAACACGGTGAGGAGCAAGCTAAATTGCTCAGTGTTTTGCTGCAGTATGCTTTTGGAGAAAAAGGGGTTAAGTAGATTGCTAACTCTCTTAAACTCTACTAATTCTCTTTGTACAGTCCCTCATGTTTTTAAAATTTATTCTTAAAACGTGAAAACATCAGATAAATGTTTTTGCATAAATAGGTACACGAGTGCAGTAGAATCTCTTTCAGCTGGGATACAATTGATCCATGCATTTGATGACTACTCATGACCACGTTTCTTAGCATAAAAACAGCCCAAAATTTTTGACTCTCAGCAAGTGCAAAAATTAAGATACATCGTTTTTATTGAAACTTGTCCCTTCTCTTACAAAAATTTAACTTAAAAAAGAGATTTACAGAGTCGGCAGTACCTTTTCTCATGTAGTTTGAAAAAATATTTGGAATGCACCATAATAATAGAAATACAGAGAGATAATCTTAAGAACCTAGATACTTAAAATGATAGTCAACAGAAATTATGTCCTTTTCAGTCATTAAGATTGCTGAGAGGACTCACCTGTTGATGCTGATTACTTTTTTTAACTACAGAAACACAATATGTATTAAGAAAAAAAGAGAGTAAGTGAAATTCAGTGTCAAGAGGTGCTGGAGGTGCCATGCAAAAGGTCAACATCAGCTATGCACTACTTCATACAAATATGTTTACTTCAACATATCACTCCTATACATTCTTATTTCACACTTGTTTTTCCCCATTCATTCTCCTTATACTTGTTCTTGTTGATACTTTCCTATGGAATTTGTGTCAATGTTGCCCCAATTTTCCATGTGAAATTCTCGGTAAAGGTGGTGGGATTTCTCTCCATAGATCAAGGGAATCACATCAGTCTAAGTTCATACAGGGTCTCTGAAGGTTACTACTTTGCTGACAGGATTTGATTGTGTATAGCTGTCATTCTCTTACTCCAAAAAGAAGAAAAAGCAACTGTATTTCATAACGTATTCTTTGTAGCACGACACTATTTATTTCAGTATATATATTTATATCAGCAAATAGAAATCATGCACTTCAGCTAGAACACCAGTGAAACAGTAAATAATTTATTTCTTCATTGTTCTTGCTACATAACATGTTATCTGCCATGTAACTGCTACTCAAACAATGACAATATGAAGGCTGGTATTAAACACCTTTTATTGTCTTTACGTAATTCTATTTTCCAGTCTCTTTTAGCTTTTCTAGATGAAACTCACTCAATTTTTATGTTTTGCAGCACAGTAATTTGACATTCATTCACAATCAAATGTCAAATATACTTTATGCACCTGCTGTATAATTATACAGTTCTCCTAGGTATTGGAGAAGATTGTGTACTAGAGTGAGTAGAAGTTTCCTAAAAATAACATATTTAGAGCTCCTAAACTTTTCTAGATTCCCTCAACAGTAATAGACCTTTCAAGAATATTATCACTCAAGACTCACTATAACTTCCTTTTTTCAGAAGTTATTATTATAGGATATCAAGAGGAACACAGTTCTCCTACAGTTCTGGACATGGAGTACCCAGAGGACTCCTGAATTACAGCAAGCTAACCAGAATTGACACTGAAATGTCAGGTGCAGTACTTCTTCACAGAGTAATAGCATTTTATGTATCATAACTTCTTCCAGCATGAGCATAGAAATTGTGTTACGAAATCTGCCATATAAAGTTTACAGGAGGATTTGTCCACTCTGGAGAATCTCAGACTATTCATTCTATGATAAAAGGCTCAACAAACCACAAGCAAGAAAGAACAAAATCATCCAGGACTATAATCACGGTATTCAACCTGTCAGGTAATACTTCCATGAAACAGTACCTTGCTGGTTACCGATGTCAGTGTTCCCTCTTCAGCAAGAGAAAATATTTTTAACTTGCTCACCTACTGTGACTGAAATCAACCTATTTCTTCCTCACAGTTCATTCATGCTCCAAAATTTCACTCTGTGCTCTGTGATTATATAAATTAGTTGCAGTGTAAAGCACTGTCTACTTTCAAGAGTTGTACCCTAGTTATATATTCTAGAGTCAGAGATCTACATATTTCTTCAAGTGAAAATATTTTTATAAAGAAAATTTTAGTTACTGCTATGATAGTGAGACTTTTTACCTGAAAAATAGATGTTATGGATTTGGGGTAACAATAATTTGAAATTTGGAAGCAGGAGTGAAGATAATATTTTGACTTTATATTTTTAATGAACTATATACTACATCTTAAATACATAATTAACCCAGGATAATACGCACTGATAGAAGCCATTTTTTTAACTCTAGAGCTTTACTTGCTTTAGAAATAATAAGTAGCTCCAAAAGGACATCAAAATTTTTCCCTCCATATTAAAACCACATTGTGTTCCATACTGAAATAATGATTCAGTATGCAGAAATCAAAATATAAGGGAACGAAGGATAGGCAGGAGAAACAAAGATGTTTCTTTCTGACAGATTATTAAGAAATAAAAATACAAATATGTATCACAGCAAACTGAGAGTCTGGAGGAAAAAAATCCTACTCTTATATATAATTTAGCTTTGTCATGAATTCTTAAAAGACCTGTAAATTAGAGAATCAACATCTGCTCAGTGATAGCAAGTGAAGGACATGTCAGCTGACGCCAAATTTCTATCAGGCTTAACATGAAAATGAAAAGGGTCTTACCTTGTTGCCTGTTATTGTAAACAGGTCCTGTGGAGAGAAACTATTTTAATTTTTTTCTGATCATATCATACACATCCCTTTCAAACATAGCTTCCTCTACATTTTTTGCATTTGATATGACCAATATGTGAATTAAGCTGTAGTGGGAAAAATTAAGTGACAGTATAAAAAGTTAACTCCTGTCTTCCTTCTATGATTGTCAAAATATACAAAGCTACAGTGTAGTGTGAAGTACTCATTGATCCTTTGCAGATATTTGGATGGAAATTAGCTGCTATACCAAGACTCTAGTTCTGAATAGACTTCACATCCCTTTTGTAAAGTTTTCTGACTCATACTGAAGCTGCTTTGGAAAGAAACAGGCAGTCCTGATATTGCTGTAGTCACTAGACAGCAAAATACACACGCTGTGTAGAAGAAGCTAATGTACTGTGAGCACTAAAGGGCAAGTTACCATCCACTCAGCAGATCTGTGCAGAATTCCTCCCAGCGGTGTGCACGGAGTGACACTTAAGCTAACAATCACAATTTAGTCCTGTTTTATTATTAGAAGAAGTAAGAAAGCATGTTTTCCTGTCCACACTTCAAACTACTATATTTTTTGTCAGAAGACTTTGGAAATCAACCACAAAACAATCTCAATTTAAAATTCCAGAATACAGCATTTGCATGGGTATTAAAGTTTCCAGAGCATTCTGTGAAGACAAGAGTATTTACTCATGAGGTCGCCTCGCATGCTCTCATATGAAAGCATGCCTTTTCTAATATTATATAGTTGATTTCCACTGAGACATGATACATTTCAGCCTGATTCATTCTTACCTTTCTTGACTTATTCTCTCTCTTCTTTAGATTTAAAAGTTAAACCACTGCAGGACAGAGCATGTGGGTTATAGCCTCACAAGCAATTACAGAGCGGGTGGTGAATTACTGCAGCAATAATATTCCAGTCAGTTGTTTTCTGTTCCAGCTTATGAACTTCTGTGGAGCATCTGGTCTATGTCTGTGAAAAGTTCTCATATTTAATTTTTGGACAGAGCTCATCACCTGGTTGTGCAGTGAAACACAAATCATAAATCTCCCTATTTAACAACCAAGTTTTGGTTGGGTGACTCTTAGAGAGTAACATCTGCTTACACAGGAAATGAGATTTGTGTTCCAATAAAAAGTCTTGTTCTGGGTATCTCGGGGAATCTAGTGTCACAAAACTACCAATTGGAATAAATTTCAAAGGTAGCTTATGTAGATGTCAGACTGGTCATCATGTAATGGTGATTTATATCACATGACTACAAAACATATGTGTTTTATTTATTACCTATTTTTTTGGCTGTTGTTTTTATGTAGGTCCACAAAATATTTTTTGGAACTCAAGATTTGATTTTCAACTGTGTCTGTTCTCCCTTTAAGAACCAGTAGAGACTGTCAGGTATCAGCTCACCTAAAATAATTCTAAAGGAAGAACTAATGTCACTAATGTAAATATGAGAGTGACTGTGACTACAAAATATACATTAAAGCATGAAACAAGTCAAAAAGGGTAACTTTCTTTGGAAAATTATGATGAAAATTATAGCCCTGTTTCTTTTTCCTGTTATAAATTTTCAACAAAACTCTCAATATAAAATATAAATTTTTCAGAATAATATTACAAAGTATTAAGGGAATTGTATTTCTCATCATTCTCATCTTCACAGTTCTATTTGATCTCACTGGTTAGACTAAAACTTCCATGATATATGTTTAGTCAGATTATGATAATTATGATAATAAACTTTCTGACAAATAATCTACTGGAGATTATGATTTCATAGAATAGAATAGCAAATTGATTGCTCAGGACTCACATTTCCATGATCCGCTTCTACAACCATTTAGAACAGAAATATTTTAAGCTAAATTGGTTTAGATATTGGGAGAAAATATCTGAAATTTGCACAAAAGCAGACAGATTTGTGGTTAGATGAGAATCTAATTATTATCAAAATTAATTTCAATGAAAGAAATTTTTAATGACCCTTTTAGAAAGGGTTGCCTGAAACTCAATTTTTTTAAATACAAAGGCAAAGAAATAATACTTTTATGAATAATTTGTCTAAATAAATAACATATTGTAGGTTGCTCCTTATAAAATACATGATAATAAGAATGTAGTATGATATAATTTACTGATCTGCATTTGAAGGAACACAGCTGATAACTTTTCTCTGAGTAAAACCTGCGTTCGTAACTGAGCAAATCCAATGATTTGAATGAGCTAAAAAAATACCTCTTGTTTTTCAGGGAACAGACTTTTTTTAAAAAAAGAGCCTTCTTGAAAGTGTTATCAAGAATTGGAACTCTAAGCTACAGATAAACTCGTCGGCTGCTAAACTGTAAGTGAAGATAGCTACAAACTTACGCCGTTGTAACTGACAAATGCAGAAAAATGCAGCCAGCATTAGTTCGTTGCTATGTTCATGGACAATAATATTCTTTCTTTTCACACCATTCAAGACAGCGATAACAAAATTAGATGTCTCTAGTCTTGCTAGGGATTTCTTTATCAGCTGATTGTCAATATTTTAAGTCAGTTTTCTTCCCCAGCAATCATTATTCAGTGATGGCTGTAGTTTCGAGTCAATTATTTTATTCTTATCTGAGCAAAACTAGAGAGGTTCGGCTTACCAGGAGTATCCTGAAGCAACGTTCTAAACTAATGATGAATTACAGAGTACCCATTAACTATTCAAGGAGTTGGAAATAATTCAGCACAGATGATTGTGGAAAGTCCAGTTTGCAGAAGTGCAACTTCATGCCCTTGAACTTCAACAGGTCATCACTGAGAATTTACAAGGACAAGTAAATTATCAAAAAGCTTTATAAATATTAAATGATAAAAATAATTTTACCTTATACTTAGATTTTAGACAAGACTGAGTTAACTTACATGACACAACTACAGAATATGACGTTTTCTAAGCTTGCTTTCAGTGCGTACTTAGTTGGTTAATACCTAAAAACATTCTGAACTGCTGTCTGGAAGCTAAAAACTCTGCTTCATCTAAATTTTAATAAGTTTGGATATAATCCACTGCATCAGAAGATTTACATAAAATTCAGAAGAACTGAAATATTAAAAATGTTCAATAATGAAACCTACTAAAAAATCTCCAAACCAGCTGATGATATCATAACTTTATCCAAATAAGTTCCAATTTAAGTTGTAAGAAACCTTTGGGGGTCATCTGGCCCAAAACCTGCTCATAGGAGGGACAAATTCAATAAGAGCAGTTTACTTGTACACTGACTAGCTGAATTTTAAATATCTCTTAAGAAAGGATTCTACCACCTCTCTGGGCAATCTCTTCCATTGATCAAACACCTTCACTTAGGACTTTTTCTGTTTAAATACATGTAGAATTTGCCTTGTTGCTCCTTATGTCAGCCACCTTTTGGGTTTGTGTTATGTGCATCTGTCAAAAGTCCCTACGAGCACCCGTTATGTAGTTGGGCATGGCAACAAAATCTCCTTTAGCCCTTTCTTTTTAAGGCTGAACAAACCCAGCACTCTCAGACTCCCATGTCCTATAATCCAGCCCTCAAGCATCGTGGTGACTCTTCCTTGGATTCAGTTAACTCTACCAACATCTATCTTGTACTGGGCAAGCCAGCACTGGATGCAGTAACCCACTTGCTGTCCCACAAGTGCCAAACAGAGGGGAATGACCGCTTCCCTCAACCGGCTGGTTATTTTCTTGCTAAGGCAGCCCAACCGGTCATCAGCCCCAGGGCACACTGCTGACTCGTGTTTAACTTCCTGTCCTCCAGAAATCTTTGTCCTTTGCTGCTAGCCCCTCAAATTTATCATTTGCAGGAGGCTAGAGATGGCTCCCAGGCTGTACTGGTGTATGGAGTTATTGCATTCCAGGAACAGGGCATTGTTTTTAACTGTTTAAACTTCCTGAGATTTCTAACCGTCTGTCTCTCTAGCCTCTCAAAGTCTCTTTGAAGTACTTTGTCTTTAGTATATTTTTTGATCTACTCAATTTGCTGCCATCATTCAAACTTGTTTAAGGTAAAGAAAATAAGATTGACAAAATGGAAGACCTTCACATATTTATATAACTGTCTGAAATAAAAAAAACCACAGAAGGTAAGAATATTTTACCATTTGTCTTGGTTGAGTCTCATATAGATATATGTTGAAGTTCCTGCTGTGGAACATATTTGGGCAAATCCAATCCCGAATGTAGAGATCATAAATGGACATAAAGTAATGTACATATAGAAAAATCATGAGATAAAATAATTTATGTTTAATAATGACTTTTCGTAGTTGAGTATGAGTTATTTCATGTTGCAAACAATTTTCTTAGATTGACTTTGTTTGGTGGTCACAGAATTTTCAGAATTACTACGGAAGTTTCTACTGATTTTATTGTCCTTTACTAGCTAATATTACTACCTGAGTCAAAGCAATCTTTAGTCTGATCTGATCTGAACAGCGTTATGTTCTGTGTAAAAAACGCTATCCTATGCGTATACTAGCAATACTTTTCAAATTAATGCCCATACGATTATTATTGGGTGGATTCTAATCCCCCTAACTCAGTGATCTAATTTATATTTGAAACACCCTTCCCCCAAAAATTTCCAGTGCTCCTAATGTAGTTAACTGAAAGCTGCAAATGTCCTTAAAATCAAGTCTGAGAAGCTCAAGATACATTTTGTACCTTTTATCATTAGTTATTAGTGTATTCATCCATTGCCTTTTAGTGTATTACCATTAAACTGGATGGCAAACAATGGGCAGGGAAAATGATATGGTCAGTACCCTCGGCACCTAACAATAATGGATGAATGGACAGTAATGATTCACTTACTGCAGTCAGTGCTACTCCCAGTCACTTTTGTGATGCAGTATTGGTTCCATAGCTGATAACAGATGAGATGGAAAAAAAAAGATAAAAGGAGATAAATCTACACAAATGGAAAGGAAATAGCAAATATTGTGGCGTCAACCTTCTGTTTATTACTGTTTTCTAATGTTTTGAAATACATAGATGAAAATCATAGGAAGCACTAAAGTGGAAATTAACATCATAAAAACTTCAGGGTTGCTGCAGACAGAATTGAAAGAAAATTACCTCTGCCTGCAGTGCATTTACAACATAAGATCACAAGACATAACAAACTGAGGTAAACCAAAGAGACAGGTTATGTTCCTTCCTCCCAGAAAAGGGCTGGATCTCTTTGGACCTAGAACAATTTCCGTATCCTAAATTACTGTATTGAGAGAAAGGCATTTTGATATAAGCCACTCCGATCAGTTGAGAATAATCCCTTTGAACACAGTAAAATTCCTTATGTACTCCTAACTGCTGCTGCATAGACGTGCTCTTCTAATAAGGAAATTTTAAGCTGATTTTAAGAACAACAAAGTCCATAGGACTTGCACCACTTTCATTACAGTTCTGCATACATCTTTTCCTCAAATTCTCTCTTGACTTTTAACTCTTACATACTGATAACTTGCTGGTTGTTCTTCATGTCAGCTATTACAGCCACTGAAAATTAAACAGTATGTGGGGTATTTTTTGTTGGTTTGGTTTGGTTTTTTAAGCAAGGCACACTGCAAAGCCTAAAGACGACACAAGATTAAGTCAAATTAAGTAGAAAGTCCAGACTTTAATGAGATAATTGTATTTAAAAGCTCATTTACAAAAGAAATTTCTAGTCATTAGAATTTTGAACTTTTTTAAAAAGAATTAATTAGCGCCTCGACATAATATTTTTTAGATTTCTTTCTCTTTTGAATGTATTTTGCTTGTGAAATGTATGGTGAGAAAAATCATTTTACAAATATTTTCTGGAAGAATTACCAGAATTACCAGATTGAGCAGGAGGTGTTAAGAAAGGCATATATTTTTGATTGATAGAAGGATGCAATACTGAAAGAATAATAAACAGTGTTTAGACAGCAGCACAAGAAGAATTTCAACTGTTTAATAAAAACAATTTGTTATTATATATATATAATAAGAAACAGAATGCTATTATAGCTTTATAGAATTTACTTATGTTCTGGAAATGGGCAAATACAGCACCTATGTTTCCAGACTTCAACTTTATAAACTTTACTCTCATCTAGCAAAATATTCTGTTAAGTTCTTGAATTTGGAGTTGAAGATGCAATTTCTTTACATGTTGGGCCATGGAATTATGAAGAATATAACAACTGAAGAATTAAAAACTATATCTAGCACACTTCTTGCAAAGCCTAAGTGATCCATGTAACTACATTCTTTACTGCTACATAGTATTTTCTAGCATACATATATGTATATCACAGCTCTCTAGCTAGACATTCATTCTCTGTCCTTTTATCTAATCTAAGATTTTTAAAATATAATTTACTATCAAACAATGTCAAAGTAATCAAAGAACACAGATATAATCTGCTATACCAGAACTGAATGTAAATCTGTATCCCAGAAAGGTGTATTGTAGTGAAGCCTGTTTCAGTGCTACATGAGGAGGCACATCAACAGAGGAACAACCTCTGCTAAAAAAGGTTGCTGCTATGTCTCCTTCTACCCATTTCCTACCAAAGTCATGGCTGGTGATCATGTATAAACAGAGTTTGGGTTTGTTCGTTGTTGTTGTTTTGTTCTATTTTTTCTGTAAAGGTAGTGCAGTGAATCTGTCCAAATAATCAAATTCTCTATCACTCTATCATTTATGCTACTCTTTTCAGTCAGATCCACAAGCAGTAATTTACAAGTTAAACTTGATATTTCACTTTCTGGCAGAGGAAAGCTATATATTTACCATTTTTCTGCTATGGAACAGATTTGTGTGTTTCGCATGTGATTTTCTACTGGATGGTTTGAGAATGCGAGAGGTTATACATTGCCCTGGACTTCAATAAGGTTTGGACAGATTTATGGATGTGTGGCGTGCTCCGGCATAATGCAAACAGAGCAGAGCCAACAGTACACCCCAAAATCAAAGTCAATTTGAAATCTCTTCCTCCCATCTCTTATCAAGAAGAAACATCCAATAGTATCCTCCAAAGATTTGGAATTCTTGAAATCCCCAGACAACTGTTTTCGATATATTGCATATGCTGAGCACTATTTTTCATGTGGGTGCAGCTAGTGCAAGACAGGAATAAAGGGTCCATAGAGATCTTTGCTTTGGAAAAAATAATAGTGCTTTCAAAGTAGGCTATAATTTTCTTTCTGCCAGAAGGGAAATTAAAAGTTTCCTATACTTCATAGTAATTCACAGGATTCAAATAGCTTATGAGACGAATTGGTGAGCCACACTGAAGTGTCAGTCTACGAATGAGGATAACACCTGGAAATGTAGAGCAATAATGTTTGGGGTTTGTGAAATGATTAAACTAAGTTAACTTAATTCAAAGCAGCAGGAGCAACAGATGCTGTTGCCTGAGTTTATTTTCTTTTGTTTCCAGATGGGGTTAGACAAATAAACAGTGGAACGTAAAAAAAAAGATCCATGAAGATGTCTTTCTAGTCCTTTAGCCTAGCCCAGCACTGCCCACTACAGTACCTACCATGTGATTTTGTGTCTTGCGCATTTGTTTTCCTGAAGCTAACATTGCTACAGAATTGTTTTAAGGGCTTTTGCAGAGTAAAGTCAAACTAACTGACTTGTACATTACAGATCACTACAAAAAAATCCTCTCTGCCCTTACAGAATGGTAGTGATTCTCTGTGGATTACAATAAATTTTTTTGTAATAAATAAGACAGTGCTGCCCAAAGGACCCTCTTTTTCATCCTCATCATTGTAACAGGTATTACTGAGACAGTTCAAGCCAAATTGCACCTGCTTTGCAGAAGAGTCCCCAGGAAAGACAGGAGATGCAAAAGTGTCAGGTTGTTGTCATTTTGCACTAAGTAATAGGGATCACATCACTTGTCTGCTTTATGTTGATAAAACTTACATACTTACCTTCAAATCATTTTTCATTACTTAGTTACTCCATCCAACTACTAACAGTCCCCATCTGCCCTGTGCCCTGCAGAACTGTAAAGCAAGAAACAAGTGCTGCCCCAAATAGTAATAGCACAATGTTAAGGCTGGCAGCAAGTAGAAAAAAACAACAAAATGAAAATCAGATAGTCTTCATCCCCAGATTTCTCCTCAGACTATCAGATCAATCTCCACAGAGCAAAGTTATCGGATGCTTCTTATAAAATCAAATTGCATAGGCTCTAACAGGAATTGTTCCCCCAGTACTACAGTAAGATATAGCCAGAGAACTTTCTCAACTCTGGACTCTTGTCATGTTTCTCCTAAAATAAATAAATAAATAAGTATTTGTAGTTGCTTTCTGCAGAATAGGCTTTGGATTTTTTTATTATTATATGCATGCTTAAACTGGAAGCTGAAATGAAATAAATTTAAAGATCTATTTCCCAGAAACTGTTTTTTAGATTTCTGCTTGAATGCAGATACTTTAGGGGTTCTGGCACATTAGACATATAGTGTTCTTCTGTAGTGTCATTCCACCACGAGGTTAACAGAGTATCTTAAAAGAATTGCCAAGACCCAATGATTTACCTCCACCTGACATCAAAAAGGATGTGGAAGAGATACCTAGAATGAGCTCCAGGAAGGACAGAAAAGAGGAAAGCTCTGTGAAAAATCAAGCTCAAAGAACAGGGTTTTTTTTATTTAAAATCAATCAACCAAGCACATAATAAAAGCCCCCACAACCAAACAACCAAACAAACCAGAAAAAAACCTGACAAACTCATTAAAGTATTAGCACCAAATCCTGGCAAAGAAGTTATACAAATACTACAGCTAGTACTTCAGTGGAGGATAGACCAGAACACTGCTGCTTATGGCCATAATTACACAGTTTATTCTGCCTGCATTAAATCTCTGGAAAATCAGAGATGATGATGATGATGATGGTGGTGGTGATACTGGAGTGTCTGGAGAAGCCATCACTGATGGAGTCAGGACACATATCCCCACTAAGGTCCGTTCTCCATTTCTATTGTCCATTAATCTGGGTGTGAAAGCAAGTCTGTATTTCCCTCTCCTGCTTTACTATTACAAATCCTGCCTGCCTCATGAGAATCCTGTTATTTGTCCACCTGCTTGTGGCAGCAAAGCCCAAAATTAAATTTAACCTTGGCCTGCTGAGAAGCTAAGGTTTGGTATTGGGTTTAGTGTTCTCTGTTGTTTACAAGTAACATAGATTTTTCCAGTGTCATATCTAAAATATTTTTAATTAAGTTGTGAGTTGTTGATTTCAGGTGAGTGTTGATCACACTGACAGGAGTAAATAGGTCATTGGTAATCAGGGGCTCAGAACGTTGGAAGAAGTCTAAGAATGACTGCAATTATGTAAAATCATGCAGAACCAGTAATAATGAAAAATAAATTGTCCCCCCACTCTGAATGTACAGACATAAGTGGAAATAAAATGGAGAAACAGAACCATACATATTAATGAGACAACACCATCTAATCAAAACCCATTGTCTTCTGCCAGCTCAATCAACAAATTATTATAGAGGATAATGTTACACTTAGGAACTCTAAATGTTTATAAACAACCTCAATTACTATACTGCAATAACTTGTCTTCGAAAGCAATCAGGTTTAATATTTTATCAGAAGAATAGAAGGAGAAATTTGTATAAGATCAAACAACTACATTAAGAAAGACACTTAGTTATGTTGAATAAAAATGCTAAGTTTTAAAATATTGTATGTGATTATTTCTGAGTTTCTCGACAGCATAAATAAAGAAACACCAAGTTGCTAATGTAAGAAGAGTGTTCAGAATGCAACAGTGAAAAACCTGTAGAGTTTCTAGGAGTTTTGCAAACATTTCTGCAAACTACTCTAAAAGTCTCTGAAAGTCTTATATTCCTTTGCATTCAGTGAACCCTGTATATGTCTGTAAGACTTCTTTCAAATCACCAGATAAGTGCTACTGTCTTATCCAGCATTACCATTTGGAGTTTGTTGATTCAGCACTTTAAAATGTTCATTTTATGAGGCTGCCATGTTGCATGCCTTCCTTTTTTCCACTGCCTTTTATTCCAGATTGACACTAGATTTATCGATTCCTTAAGTTTTTTTGTCTTTATTGGCCTGTGTTGTTTTTTTTTTTTCTTAAAAGATTAGATTGTTAAGTTCTAAGGTTATAAGCTGACTTCAGGATTTTTGGTAGCTTATGTAGTAATATTTGAATTTTTCATCCAGTAGTGTACGTATGTGTATCTGTGTATGTTAGAGATTTTTTGGTGCATTTGCATTGTTGGTTACAGTTACAGTCAGCTCATCTGCAGAGGAAGTACCTTCAGTCCATTCCACGTATCCCTGACCATAGTGTATATATCAAATGAGAAATTCTTCTACATACACATATTCATGCAAAAAACCCCATAAATCGAAACATGAAAATTTCACATCTCAGCATATTTCATTTCCACATATTTCATAATAAAAGAAACCCTTGTTTCTTCTTCTTTGATACTAATTAGGCAGTGCTAGTTTGAGATTTTGTAAAGTTATTTTATTTTGGAAAAAACATATGTTATTATATTTTTATTTTAATGAAGCTGTTCCTGTAATCAGGACCGTTAGCTGTATGCAAAAGGAAAGACAACTAAATGTCAGCAAGTACTGCAAGCAATGGAACAGTTAAAAAATGACTTCTTAATTAGTTATTGCAATGAATATTAGAGGTGTTATGATAAGTAGCTAAACTGAATTCTTAACAAATACCAAACCCCCCAAAACACACTAAAATTGTAATTAGTGTATTATCAGCATTTCTGTAAACAATCAACATGTACCAGTCAGTTGTAGGACAAGATATTCAAAATCAATCCTTGTGTTCTACCTCTGCAACCAGTGATGAAGCTTCCACACATTTAACTGGAAAAAACAGTTGGGTTGACACTGACAGCTTTACCAAATTTATCTGAAGTGTGTTTAAAAGCTACATACATCTTCATTAGGCGCAACTCAGCTTTCAGGTAAAACATTTAAAGGGCATTAATATAGTTTCTCCAGTTTCTATGAAGCTATAACTAATTAAAAAAAATATGTATAATTGTGTAAGGCTGTAGTCACGCCCAGCAAGACTAATCCATGCCTCTGTATTCCCCTTGGCAGTGGCAGTAAAAGCAGCTTATCATTGAGTGATGGGACTGTGAAATCACCTTCGCTTTCTTCCTCTTTATTGTTCTCTTCTCTTCTTACCCTGGCCCCATGAGACAAATTATCCAGTGACAAGCAGAATTATTTGGGAATGGTAAAGTCCTATCATGTTATTTAAACAGTGAAGAAAGGCAGTGTGATCTAAGCCTAAGAATGACAGTTTTGACTGCTGGGATTTGTTGCCAGCTCTGGGATTTGTTTGCTCCATGGGCTTATCAACTTTTCCAACTTATCTGTAAAACGGAACTAATATTTTTTTTATATGCCATAGAGCTAAATACTTTGAAGATAAGAAAAGTTTTAATAGTGTTAAGTATCACATTTTAGCTGCATAGACCAAAGAAAAGAGTTAGGAATTTTTTTTATTTTTTTTTTCATTTTTTCCAGAGAAAATATATAATGCAAATTAAACCTGATTCTGGTCTGGCTGTGAATCTGAAATGAATGATAGACAGAATAAAACATGTTTTCAAGGGATATCCGTGTTTTAGCAGAGGAATATTAACCTATGATTTCTTTGGAACTTGCCTTAAGGAATATTAATATTTTTTAGTGTCTTTGTCTTTTTTCATTATTTTTGTCCTAGTTCCATGATTAAGTTTTCACTTTAACTCTTTATCTCCTCAAAGTTCAAGAAATTTTAAAAGGTGAGGATCATATGAAACGGGTCATATGAATTTTTTTCCCAGAAAGGGGAGGCCAAAATAGAACCAAAGTTATAAAAATACGAAGCATGACCCTGTGACATCAGAAAAGGATCACTAGAGATGATTAAGTCTATAAAACCATTTTTTAAGGTACCTCCACACAGAATTCCTTACGTTGACTTAAAGTAGAATCAAAATTGCAAAGAAAAGTAATTAAAATTCTCCAGGAATTATAAAAAACTATTTGTATGACAGGAGTAGAGACTAATCTTTCCAGTGCAATGGAATACAGCACAGAAAGACTTACACTAATAAAGAATGAGAGAGGTACAACTGCATCATGCTGCATCTAGCAGAAACACAAGTTTAGATTTGGAAAACAAAGTATGACATAGAAGACAGGGAATCTTGCATCAAATTATTTCCAGATCATGAAAATTTCCTTTCCAAAAAGATACTGCTATTCTGCATCCTGTTCTGGACCTTGTTACGCTTGCTCAGGTATTTTTATGCTCCACTGTATAGAGGAGAATGTCTCTGAAGTATCTTGCTTTGTGTAAACAGCAAAATGAAGAGAGGGAAAGTGTCTCAGTCTGCCACAGGCATATATATTTGCTTTAATGCAAGCAATAAACCAAAGGTCTGAAAAGCTGTATTAGGGAACACACAGCTAAGCGTATGTCGATGTTGGTGTAAATGAGCCTGAAAGGCCGGAGTACAGCTTATTTTGGAATAACTATTCCTATAATGGAGCAATTATAAAGACACAAGGTGGATAATCAAATAAGCTCACAGTATCAAATTTAGTGTTCTAAACACAATTACAAGTAATGGATATTAGCAGAAAACTTATTAAGACAGAGAGTGAAACTGTAGAACAATAATAGATGCGAGTGTAATCACTGTACATGCAACACCATAATAAACTACTAATATAGATTTATTTCACATTTCTGGGTGTAGTGAGGTATGTAACCAAATGCAGCACATAGAACCTTCATAAAGATAGTAATGCAAGAACTTGCATTCACCTGGTGGGTAACCTGTGACTAATGGTGAATAGAGAACAAACATTCGTCATTTCTCAGCACCTGACAGCTAGGGACATCAGGGAACATCATCATGTTTCAGGCAAATGAAACATCTTTTTCCTCATAGCACATAAATTCAGAAAAACATTGCCATGTTATTATATGGATGCTGCATATGGATTATAAAAATGAGATCAAGAAATAGAAAGAGAGGCCATCAGTATTAACTAACCATAATCTAAACGAAAAATCATTAACAGCATTCTGGAATTGAATATACAGTATGAGACAGGATTGAATTTCTTAGGCTATTGGGACCAAATGCTAAATTTCAGAGTGGGCATTCTGGGCAAAGGGTCTGCACCCACACAGTCAACTATTACGCCCAGCAGGACATTACTGGGTGATACTCAACAGTTCAATCGCTGTGTTCCTCTTCCTTATGGATTCTTTGACTGCCTTAGGAAACTTCACCAGAGCTACCTCCACCCAGCCTGTTTAAAATCATCCACTGAAAGGCAGGTTTTCAGTCTATCACTTTCTATTCTGAACTTTCTCTTAGCTTCTGCATCCTTCTGAGAAGACATCGAATTTATGTGACTTATTCTCAGTTCCAATCCATGACATATGACCAAAACACTTACGCATCCAAGACTGATTTTAACAAGGGCATGTTGCCTACTAGGAGTGAAGATTTAGGTGAAAGGTAAAGGAACTTATTCAAACTTAAAAAAACTCCAAACAGCAAAAGCCCCCTAAACTTGAGGATTTTGATTTGAGAATTAAGATAAGATTTGAGCTCAGATGATTAATTTTTCTTCTCCGAAATATTTTACTACTGAAAATAGGTGCTTAATAATTGAAATGCCAGCATACCTATAATTCTACAGATAAAATTGATAGTGCTATAATATATCACAGTTTTCCATTGAAAACAATTAAGATTATTTTGCTGTGTTGACAAATTGTAATTTACAGTACATGTGTAAATTCTCAGAGGGAGGTAAATAAGAACTTGCTTATATCACAGATAATTAGTAAAAGATAAATAATGAAAAGTCATGCCATGGTTTTCGTTTGTGGTTGTTTTTTTTTTCTTGAAAATATCTTGAAAATACTGACATTAATATACAGAGTATGACGTTTGTGTGTTTGGAGGCTATCAGTATTTTCATGCTATGTCTGTACTCTCCTTCACAGTTGTCAAAAAAGTTCTCTAACACTTCAAATTTTATGACACTAACTACTTTAAAATGCTTGTGTAACTAATATGTTAACTTGTGCACAGCTAAATTAACTTCTAGATAAACTGCATTGCTTCTTTGCTTGTAAATTATACAATTATATTTTGAGTTGTATTAGGTCTAAAAAAAATGCCCATGCTGCTCAATCCCTGAACCTACTTAATGAGTACACACAGTGTTAGAACTGATTCACAGTTCCTGCTGCTCGATGGCAAAGGAATTACAGGAGATGTTAGCCCATCAATCCACTTCAGCATTTAATGAGTGGGTAGCATATTTCTTATAGTCAGGAACGTCAACTTATATGTATTACAAACTGGTTTACAACTGCATTTGTAATTTTTTTTACGTGCATCTAAAATGAATGATTTGTATTCAAATTATACTTAGAAAGAACCAAAAGAACCCCCAAAATATTCTATTTCTTTCATTCAAAGTATGTTATTTTTCCAGAGAAGCAACATATATTCTCCTTTTATAGCAGATTAGCCTACATTACATACCTGGAAGACAAATATAAGCACATAAAACTTCTGTGTGGGGAAGGGAATATTCTCCTCTCTTTTTGCCCAGCTCATGGTGGCAATCCAGTCTTCAAAGTTCTCTACTCTTTGCTTCTCTGAGGCAAAAAAAAAAGAAGAATCTCAATACGCTGGCTCTAGGCTGTTTCTGGAATATTCAGCTTTTTGGGTACCTCTTGGGTTTGAGTTTTTTTGGTGTTTGTACTAAAGCCAGTACTGACCTGACCTTGTATCTCCAAGGCTCTCTCTTGGGATGTAGACACTTCATGTCTAAGTCCACCTCAAGATTAAAAACATCTTTTTAGCACAAACAAATATGCCTTTCACCTCAAACTCCTAAATAGCTTACCTGAGTGCCTTTCTCAGAACGTTGCTAATAGTTTCAGCTT
Source organism: Neomorphus geoffroyi (assembly GCA_033558235.1). Classification (NCBI taxonomy): domain Eukaryota; kingdom Metazoa; phylum Chordata; class Aves; order Cuculiformes; family Neomorphidae; genus Neomorphus; species Neomorphus geoffroyi. The sequence continues at coordinate 2,330,935 of JAUMJM010000005.1, forward strand.
TCTGATCTAGGGTTTTTCCTCAGACATTTCAAAGACATAGTAGTCTTATTCAACAATAACAAAAAAAAGACAAAAGAAATAGTGCACTACTTGAAGAAGAAACTGTCTTTTTAAAGTTTAGTGCCCTTTTCTCTTGCTTCTCTCCTGTGGAAGTTTTCCATGAAGGTGTATCTCTATTAAGGGAGGAAAAAAAGTCTCATTAAGCACCTATACACTTATGAAGCCTGAACTACTACAAATGGTTGAAAAGGCAGGTGAATTAGAGGCCCTCCTTTTATAATTTTAGAGCTTCTTCACCAAGTAACTCTGTGGTCAGTTCTAGTGGATAACCACTGATGTCTGTCACATAACTTACTTTTTGCAAAGACAATCTCTTTTCTTGAAAATATTTTTCTTGCTTGAAGCTTCTAATCAGCAAGGATTGTTTGCATTTGAAAACTGGAACACTTAGCTTTTTTTAAAATTATTCAATTTGCTCTACCTTCACTTTGGATTCATAATCTAACATGCAAGGCAAAAATTGAGATGAAAAATTCCAAAATGGAATTGACTACTCGAAAGTAATATGTAGAGTGTGTAATAAACACGTCAGTTTCCTGTGTTGTACAATCAAATTTTCCCTAATTGTCATAGAATAAAATACTGAAGTACTAGCAATTACCTGTCTATATTCAGTAACAATATTTTGGAATTTCCCACTCCAAGTATCAGTTCCCTGTGCGAGGAAAGCTATTCCATCTGCCTTGAGTACAGAATAAAAGAGAGGGAACAAGTTGACCCGCGGTAGCCCAACTTCTTAGACTGTTGTTCTGTTGGCAGAAGTGTGTTTTCAATAGAAAGGGAAAACAAATAATGATAACAGCACACACAGACACACACAAAACAAATCAAAAAGAACCCCCCAAAACTCCCAAACTATTGCCCTCTCTAAAACTCTAATTTCTGCAAGAATGAAAGAGGAGATATCATCTTACTTTCCATGGATAATAAGTAAAAAAACCCACATGTACTACAGCAAATATTCCTGTACATCTAGTGGGAGGTAGCTGAATTAAAAATAGTTACCTTGAGGTAACAATAGTTCCTCTACATGTATTTGCTGCCCTAAACAAAAAGCTTCTGACTATATGACACAATTTCAGGAACTACTTTTACCCCCTCAGGGTGTATTTTACAGCTGCACCTCCAAGTGCCAGAGTTTACCAGGAAGATACCAATAAGGAGACTTGTGAGAGTTATTTTCAAGGACTACAAATGAAAATTGTGGTGGATGTGATTTATAGGAAGACAGAGTTCAGGCTGTAGGACTAGGGGCATACTTGGGATCTTGAAGAGAAAAGGAAGGAGAGTGAGAGAAGGGTCCACATAGGAAGACAGTCTCAAAAGATGGCTTTTCCTCAGAAATAGGTAGGAAGGCACCCAGCCTACCTGAAAGATGCAGAAAGGAAACAGGTTAGTAGAATCATAGAAAGCTTTGGGTTTGAAGGGACTTTTACAGGTCATCTAGTCCAACACTCCTGTAGGAACAAGGACATTGTGAAAAATTTCTTCCTCATATCCAGTACAAATCTACTTTTCCTTAGTTTAAAAAATATTCCTCCTTGTCCTATTATTATACTCCTTTATAAAGGGCCCCTCCCTAGATTTCCTATAAGCCCCCTTTAAGTACTGAAAGGATGCTAGAACTTCTCCCTTCAGCCTTTTCTTCTCCAGACTGAACAATCCCAGGTCCCTCAGGCTGTCCTCGTAGGTGTGGTTCTCCAGCCCTCAGATCGTTTTCTTCTCTTGGACCCGCTCTGATAGCTCCATGTCCTTCTTGTGCTGATGGCCATGGAGCTGGACACAGTACTCCAAGTGAAGTCTCACGAAAGCCAAACAGTAGAATGTGTAGCAAATATAAAAAAGGAGGTGGGAAAGGGACAAAAGTGATTATGCCTAAAACATCATTCAAGAATCAAAATTATGAGAAAAAAACAGGTTATGTAGGAATATTGATTAAAGTGATATCATATGATACCATCCCTCATTCCTTTCCAGAAACTTACTGGCTTATATTTTCTACGTGTATTTTCTTAACACGTAGCACTAGCTGATCCTTACAGTTTGTGAGGAAACATATTTAAATTTGCAAGATCATAGAAATTTTCTCTGGCTAGGTTTATCCACAATGGACTTTTATTTGTCTACTTTCCACTGAAACCAAATCAGCTTTGTACTTAGCAAATTTTCCCGTATTTGTGTAAACACTACGTACAATTCGAGAAAAAAGAAGCAAATGAAAGGGTTAAGGTCTTGATGACAAAGTCAGAAATAAGATTCCCGTGACAGAAAACAAACAAATAAAAAACCCGCTTTGGATAAATCTCAACACTAAGCGTCATTTTAGTTGTTTCTGTACCTCATTGAATTTAGCATCTGACTTCTTTGTAACTTATGAGGGTTGAAACGTGTCTCTGCTCAATGTAAAGTGCACTTTTTCTTTTTCCATTTATTCTGCTTTTTTATTATTTTCCTGGTATTTTAGAAGCCTTTAGAAAGACAGTTTGAGTAATGGAAACATCTTTCATAAATGTGGCTGCAATAGCTAAAAGTTCTTCAATTTAAATACAAATAAAACCTTCAGTGTGGGTTCTTAGGACTCACTAATTGCAAACAAAATTATCTTTCTTTGGAGAGATATTTCCAGACCATCGGATTGCTACACTATGCAGATGGTATCTCTTAGAAAGTTTACATTATCCACACATTTCATTAAGATTAATCACAATCTCATTGTTATTTCTTCAAAGAGACCACACTGAACATAATGGATTAACTGTCAGATTTGTTTCTTCTACACTCTGTTACCTTTTGTCATTTCAAGACCTCCGGCATCATATGAGGGAACTGACTCCTGAAGTGACAAGCAGAGCACTTTATGGTGTTAGGGAGTAGAGCAGCCTTAAATATTGGATCCCTGGTCATTTGTATTGCTTAATTGTTTTCTAGCTCCCTGGCTATGTTTTACACCACTCCAACTGGTTTTCTAGAAGACAAATGTAATAAGGAAGGAGTTAATCCTAACGAGTGTGCATGCAACTCAGTCTTAATTGCTTGATTTCAGTGTCAAGAATTAGTCCCTGATAATCTGTGATTTATCCACATTGTTATAAACAAAAGATTGAATGAAAAGAAGAGCCTTTTAAAACATGTAAAGGTATGCGGGAGCACAAAAGGCAAATTAGAACCAAGTGTTAACTGTAGGTTTGTTATAACAGTACTTTGAAGCCATTGTGCTAGCTATGGTAAAAACACAGAACATAAAGAAAAACTTGACCTGCACAAGATTTGCAATCAAATTCTTAAGATGAGACTAAAATAAGATCTTCTCAGAGGGCAGGGGATGGAGAAAAAAAATTCTGAGTTGATACACCACAGTCGTACTGGAGAGGCAAATTATTGGAAAACAGTAGATAGTACCAGCACTTTTCCAAGACCTTAAAAGCAAAGGAAGTTCACAAAGTAAAAGCAGTGAAAAGTAAACAGTAAGAAACAAGAAAGAGGAGAAAATAAGAAAACAGGTGATGCTTATTGTCCTCAACTACATTGACAAAAATGGTTCTAAAATCAAGAAATAATTTCTTCCTCAACTTGGGACTTTCTGCCATATTCTTAATGTTATTTCATGTAAATTTTCCTATTAATACACTGATTATAAACTACCAAAGCTATCATTATGTTTCACTAAAATTTTTCTTATATTTCTATAGTTACTTAGTTAAAGAAGAATTAATCTCAAAGAATACAACAATTTTTTCAATATTTCCTAGAACACTTAGATGTCATAAAACTTATATGAAGTTAAAATTGTTATGCTGTTGTAAGAAATAATTGTTTCATATCAAGAGAAAGATGCTCATCAGTTGCTCCTGGTGAGATTCCAGAGTGTATCAACACATATTGAGTATGTAATCCCTGGAATACCATGGCAATTAAATGGATAATAATGACTTTATTTGCTATGATTTCTCTTTATATTAAACCTGCTTTTTGTTCTTTAAAGGAAGGTAATAATATTGCTCTGATTTTGATGATATTTTTGTGATACTGTTCTGATTTTTCAGATCTTCAGTGATTCTTTTCTCCCACCTGGAGGGTCATGAGTACACTAGAACATGCACCATATGACAGCAGAATGCATTAGCATTATTTCATAGAAGATGGAAGGTTTCAAGGAAAATGCAAGAATTCCTGTTTTAGCACTGTACTTTCACTATTCCAGTATCTTACTTCTAACTGTAGCCAATGCTGAAGCATCCGAAGCATAAACAAGAAAATTAAACGAACGTACTTCTACTTCTCACATACAAGCATTTCCAATTACCAAATGCACAGAAAGTCTCATGTCTGCACAGCCTGTGGGCGGAAGCTTAAAACCTCAAGGTTGGGCAATATTATTCACCCTACTAAACAAATTGTAAAAGTAAGAACCTGCTACAGAAATAGTTTTTAATCTCCTTTTAGAGAAATATCCAGAAGTTTGCATTACCCCCTGTCCTCAAACACTCAGTGAAGGAAGAGTCACATGGCTAAGTATAGGTAGCAATCCTATTTAAGATGCTCCACTGTATCTTCATCTTGATAGAAGAAAGAAATTTAAACTGAGAAAAACAGTATCCTGGAAGAACTCCTCCAGGGATGTAATGAGTCTGCATCTCTGGAGTTTTACAGGATGCAATTTGACAGGTTACTAGACAATCTCATCTAGGCTCCCCTTCCCATGACATTTTGGACCAGATAATCTTTCAAGGTCCCTTCTTACCTAGGCTCTTCTAAAAGATTCTAAAATTGTACCTATGCTGGATGGAACTTGACCAGATCCATGAAATCTATCCAGTCACTCCCCTCAAGAGCACAGATGAAGAAAACAAGGTAAAAATCTCATTAAGGGTCAAGACAAAGACAGATAGATAACCTACCCATTACCATTAGGGACAAAACAGGCTTGACTTGGGAAATATTAGTTTTATATAATGCCAATTCAAATAGATTTGAACAGTCAGAAACAAAGAAAATGAAAATAATACTGGACACCACTGAGAAAAGTCTGGCTCCATCTTCTTCTATCCATCATGAATTTCTCTAAATCATAAGATCTCCTCCAAGTCTTCTCTTTCCCAGACTGAGCACTCCTGGCTAGCTTAGCTTGTCCTTGTACATCAGAAACTCAGTCTCTTCATCATGTTTGTAATTCTTCGCTGAACTTTCTTCAGTCTATGTTTGTCTTGAAGTGGGGAATCCAGAACAGAACCCAGAACTCTAGGATGTGTCTCATCAGGACTGACTAGAAGGGAGGGATCATTTCCTCCAGTTCTTGTTTGTCCTTAGAAACAAGAGTAATTCTTAATTTCTTACAGGACTCAGGACTCTATTTCTATGACCTTACAAAGATGATCAAAAGTGGTTTTGCACTGACTTCAGCCAGCTTCCACCGTATTTGTGAGTGCACCCCATTAAGTCCTATGAACTTATATATATATTATTCATCTAGTTTATTTAAATGTTCCCTAATTTGATCCTCCCCCACAATGAGTGTAAGTCAACTTTGCTCTGGACTTTCACACTTATCTCAGGGACTTGGGATTTCTGAAGACTAGTGTTATTTGCAAAGACCAAATGGAAAAGACTTTAAGTACCACAACCTTTTCCATATGTTTTTTTCCTCAGACCTCTTACCCTATTCAGCAATGGGCCCATATTTCCCTTAGTTCTCCTCTTGCTGCTGATGTAACCGTAGAAGTCTTTTGTGTTGATCTTTATCTTCCTTACTAAATTCAGTGGGTCTTCTTGGCTTTCCAAACCTGATTTCCTCATGTTAAGACAGTGTGTGTCTATTCTTCACAGGCCACCTGTCTCTTCTTCTACCTCTTGTATGCTTCCTTTTTATGTCTGAGTTTAGGCAGTATTTCCTTGCTCATCCATGCAGGTCTGCTGCTGCCAGTCCTGCTTAACAGCATTAACCATTTTTGACCTTGGAGAAGGTGAATGCTAAATATCAAACAGTTCTTCAGGAGACCTCTCTGCTGTCCAAAGCTATATCAGGTTATCATTGATGCAATGCAGAAACCTCTTGGATTACTTGTTCCTTGCTGTATTGTTCTTCCAGCAGCCTATACCACATTAGGTTCCATGTTCAAGTTAGGTTCCAAACTTTTAAATATATATAAACTTAGACAAGACGCATCCATTTATTTATCTACTACAAGATAGCCTGGAATTCCAGAAGATCCATAGAGCTTTTGCTAGTCCTATATTCTTGTACAAGAAAACATAACAAATGCAGTCATTGTCCCTTCTCTTTTGCTGACTTCCAGTCATCTTTTGTGATCAGAAAGGAAAGAACTATCAGAATGCATCACGCTATTGCTTATTGCATTTTGAGTACACAGGTTCAAGAGTCACCAAGATTGTTTTTTCTTTCATTATCACGAGATGTGACTTCACGTCACAACTATCCTTAGTCCTGCGTGTATTTGCCAGACACTAGCCCATAACAGAAAGGGGATTTTTTTCCTTTCTATCTGAATTCCATAAAAAAAAAAATAAATTCTACATCAGACCTATTTATTTCCAGCAAGGTAATTCTGAACCATGCGATCCTCTGAAGAATTAAAATCATCACCCTGAACTTAGAAAGCAGTGAGATATTTATCTCCTGTATTGTATTGTAAAAGGGCTGAGGAGGAGACAATATTTTAACATTCTAATCTATTCACTCCAAAAGCTGAAGTATATGCACAGTGATTGTTATTAATTCTTACAACCTATTCAGTTCAAGACTTTATTATGAAGGGAAAATAAAGTACTGTCCAACTACAACAAATCCAATTCAAAATCTCAGTTTTACATTTAAAATATTAATCTCTTTCCCCTGATCTGTAATTGTATGAGTTGGGTAGCACTTTAATGAAAATAATCTGACTTTACCTCTCTCCCTCATTTGGCCAGCAACTTACTAGCAGCACAATCCATAAGGGTTTTCTAATTTGCACAAGCTATCTGCACCACACAAATCAGTTCCTCATAGTATTGCCCTCAGTGCGCAAGTATTGCCTATATCTACTAGTTCAGAAACTCAAGTTCGGGCCTTAAAAAAATTAGCTTTAGGGAAGAAAAGGAAGCACTGTTGAGTCATGGTTACTTCTCCTCTAAAATAAAGGGCAAAGGTACAGGGAAGCCTGAGGTTATCATTGGTCTATTCCAGCTTTATTCACTACTGTCTATCAATAACTAAATATAGTCAGGCTGGTATTCCTATGTGTTCCAACTATAATTCAGCAACTGAAAATCGCTGTATATAACAGGTCTCTCATCCCTACCAGTAAACACTGAGTTCTAATTCAAAGCAATTTCAGTGTTATCTAGCCCCGTACGCAATAGGAATTGATGATCTGCTCTTTCACCTGCTTCTGTTCTTTGTGACAAATTGATCTGATAAACCAGAAAATTAAACCATGTCTGGAGGAGCCAGACTAAACTCCATTTAAAAAAAAAAAAAAGAAAAAAATTAGAAGAAATAGGATAAATACTTATTTGGATCAGACAAGCATTTTGATGAAATCTTAACTATAAATCATATGGACTAATCATACACTACAGTGTTCAGAATGACATACAACACACTATTAAACACAGATGTGAAAAAGAGTCAGTACAAATTAAAAAGAAATAAAAGTAGGAGTTATAAACTTATAAAGAATGTGATTATCCTTTTCATTACGTAATCTACCCTGTAATCTTCCCATTAATTAATAAGGGCATGCTACTGTCTTCTCCAAATAATGAAGAAAAAAATAACAACACCACCAACACAGCAGAAACTAGAAACCATACCAGTGACTTAGGTGATAAATTTTACATCTGGAATAGAAAACAGCCAAAAGATCGAAGACTTTGAGAACATCATATATTTATTGCAAATTGTCTATTTATAAATAATGCTTAGATATACTAGCAAAAAATAGACAAAATGTGTTAGAAGTTGCCAAATCTCAATATGTGTCTGCTGATGTGTTGTTAAAGCATAGGGTTTTCCGCACTGAATTGAGCTACTATCCGACAAAAGATATAGTATTCCTGAAAAGAGTGAAAAAATGCAGTAACTAGCTGGTTATTGAGGAGGTAAACGTTTCTTTTTTTCACAAATGGACCATTTTATGTCTTGAAGAATCATACTGTATTACTCTTCTCTTGCATAAATTATTGGGACTAGTGAAATTAGTGGTTCCTTTTGAAACTATTTCATTCCACTGAAAGACAATCCCATCGTGTTCTTCACTTAGGAAATTCCATTGACCCCAGAAATATTTTTGGATATATAAAAATAATTGTAACTTTTATCCATTTTTTGACTTATAGGCCCTTCCCAATGCTTTCCCAAATAAAAATGTCATCCATCTTTTCTATCAATCAGCCTCAGAGTCTGAGCTTTGTCTACATTAATTTTTACTGTGTGCAAGAACTGTAATGGGTTTGCATTGAATTTGGATTTCACTGAATTTAGGGAAAAAGATTAGAAGTCTTCACTTCACTGAAGCCCGGAGTTATACGGCTGTAATTTCCTTTTTAAACCATGTGTAGCAATGTAACAATGGAAGGGTAGTTATGTTTTGGTTCTCTTTACTGCTCATATGTCTGTAACTCTCAGACAGATATTATCCTCTTGGTATCACAGACTTTGAAAACAAAACCAAAAGATGTGCCTTCAGAGGATTCTAAAGAAAAAGGAAATCATTATTATATTATGTTCCCTTAGGCCTTTATCCAAAGCCCACTGAAATCAACAGATAGTCTACCATATAATCCAGAAGTCTATAAGCCCTTATTTTCTATCTGTTCCCCGTGCTACACAAACAAAAAGGTTTTAAAATTGTAAGATAACGTGAGATATGGTAGGTAAAGAGTTCCTGTTCTTTCTAGAGAATCCAGGCAAACAGGAACTTCAGAACTACGTAATAGTAAATGTAGCTGGGGGGGGGAATAGAGGGAGAAGAGGGGGGCGGAGAAAGAAAAAACAAAGACACCCAGGAAAATCCTCTAAAAGAAACCACAAAATACAGTATCACAACTTTCATTGTCCTTCAGAGAAAACAAAGTGATGGGAGTGGCAGATGTAAAATGATTTTCACTCAAAACATCTAATCGTCCTCCGTGCTCTTCCAGTATGCGCATCAAGTTTGATTCAGCCAAAATGGGGATGTTACAAAGTTTTTAATCTTTCCTTCTAAGTAATCTGAAGAGAACAGGAAAAGGACTCACCTATGCACAGAAATCTTCCGAATTGGCATGTTGAAAAAGAATCAAGTTCATCATGTTGTTCCCCTTTATTACTGCCTGTATTTTCCAAAGAAGGTTTCTTTCACTATACTTCTCTTTAAGTCAAAACATGAGGAGGGAAAAAATAAACTGCTGTTTTGGCCATTGTTCACAGGAAGAGAAGTATTTCTCTCTAATCACTTACTGATTGTGATTCTGAGAGCTTGCTTGTTCACATAAAAAAAAAAAAAAGAAAAGAAATAAAATATGTAGCCAATAGAAATATTATAATTTACTAACATTATAATTGTATAAGCCTTAAGTCAATCAGTCACTCTGCTACTTCATATGAACATATGTATTGGGAAAGGCTTTGATCCACCCTGCCACCTGAAGTTGAGAGAAGTATCAAAGTCACTCTCCCACAGAGATGAAAGTGAATGTTCATCTATAACACAACAAATAGAAATAGATCAGCACAGAAAACAAGACATAAAGCTAAGTGCTTTCCCATATATGGTACAGATAAGCCAACTAACTGGTGACATTACATTCAACAGAAAAAAATGGAGTCTTTGCATTATAATAGCTCCTCACAGGTTCAGAAGTAAAATGACATCTGGAGGAGGCACAGTTCTATTTCTTATCCTGAGAGTGTAGAAAGGTGAAGGAGATGATACAGCATCTTATTAATTTCTCTTCTGAAAATGTTAGCATTGTTCTTAAGATAATATGTGAGATATGGTTCGTAGTAGTGTATGGCGATATGTTACATAGCCATTGGTTATTGCAGTTAGTATTGTAAAAGCCATTCCAATGGAGCATTTGTATCAGTTTCCCCATGGAGTGATCTTTGTTTCTGACAAGGTTAAGGAGAAACAATAACATTTATGTGACTAACGAACTACAAAGAAAGTAACAAAATTTTTAAAAAATGTAATTTCAGTTGGAGTAAATATCAGTTTTCCTATCAAATGGAAAAGATGGTTGGAGATATTACAATAACAATGTATCCTCAGACACTGTAGACAACGTATTTCAGTTCTACCTGGTGTCTCCTGTGTACAAGATTGGCTGTGTAAGTACACAGCCTGAAGCTCATGATGCTCCTGTGTCAGACTACAAAGTACATTCAAATCACATCTCTACATCACATCACATAATGCCAGACACTCTGAACACAATAATTTATGAAAACTCAAATCTTTTCTCAAGTCTTCAAGCAAGTATCTGCATGGCTTAATATAAAGATAACTGGCCAACAACTCAGGAAAAAAGGAATGACAGGACAATCTATGGAACCGTAAGTAATAATGTGTCAGCATGGAATAGAGAACGTGTTAAGCCCATGTAGATGACTATAAAGACAAGACTGACCCAAACGTTACACATCTTGCTGAAACTGCTAGGAAAAATGCCTATTCATCAGACAACCTGCAGATACTGCTTCCATTCAAAGTTCATTTTTAACAGAGTGTGCTTTACAGAGAAATAGTAACTGGGTCTATGATGTTCTTTATTTCCCCACTGCTCCCAATCAGGTTGCCATGCACATTGATAAGATCCCCCTGAGCCTTCTCCTTTTCAGCCAGAACAGTCCTAGCTCTCTCAGCCTCTCCTCACATATCAGAAGTTCCAGTCTTTTTAGCATCTTTCTGGCTCTTTCACAGTATGTCCCTGTCTCTGTTGCACTGAAAAGCCCAGAACTGGACCCAGCACTCTAGATTTGTCCCACCTGTACTGCACAGAGAGGAAGTATTCCCAGTATTGACGTGTTGTAACACTCCTCAATGCAGCCCGGGAAGCTGTTGACATTCATTGCTGCAAGGTCACATTGCCAGTTCATGGCCGACTTGGTGGCCACCAGGAACCCTAGATCTTTCTTGGAAGAACTGGTCCTCAGACATTCAGTGTCCAGCCTTGCTACACGAGAATGTTCGTCCCTGGTTTCAGAAGGCCTTGGCATTTCCCTTTGTTGAATTTTATGTTCTTGTTTGCGCATTTCTCCAATCTGTCAAGATCCTTCTGGATGGCAGCATAATTGTCTGTCATACCAACAAATAACCCTAGTTTTCCAATGAGAACTGCCTTTGCCTCATGCACATTCCTTATTCTTTTCTGGATAGAGGAAGTGCTTCTCTAGAATACCTGAAAAACATTGCTACTTAATCAAGAGAGACAGACATTTCTTTTCATTTGCCTGTGAAGTAAGAAAAACCTTTTTCTTCAGCTACAAAATATTTCTGTTGGAATAGATGAGATGTCTATCCACTGTCTCTGCTGGGAAGAAGGAAAATATGACTTGTACCCTAATCTTTGGATACTATGCAAACTCCTTTGGGTAAAAAACCCATCATAGCCTTCAGTAACTGAGAAGATTAACTGTCGCGTATGCCATAGAGTTCAAGCTACTCTTGTACGAGTTTTTTTTCCCCTGTAAGCATGCCGTTTCAGAGACAGGATTAGATATGTTATTTCAGCTCTCAATTTGTTGCATTGTATCACCAGACATTGGCTGGAGGAGTAATTTTTGTAAAGACCGTACCCACTAAATGCTCAGTTCTTAGACCAGGAAAAGTTTCTGCCAAAGAAATGTTATTGGAAAAATGTGCATTCTATTTGGTCAACTCAAAGCATTGTATATCATGCAGAGATCTATGCTTTTAAAAAACTGTAGACTATTGTCTCTACAGAGGATAGAATTCAGAGTAGCGTGCAGTTGAGACAGAATCTACCTAACAGCTATAGCAAAGTGTGTTTCTTTGAATAACATTCAGTTTTATTGCATTATGCTAGTGCAAGTAACCTGAAAGCACATTTGTATCTATACTTTTGATTAAAATTTCAACTCCACCCTGAATTATTTACAGCCTTCTCCTGTAGTTCATGGAGTTTCCCCCTTCAATAGCTCTCAGGGTTTCAGTTTTCCATTTAGTCTTTAAAAAATCTATTGCCAGTTTTACATTTCCAATCTTTTCCATATACATTTTCATTTCAGTCAATACAAGTAGATCATTAAACCTAGGTAACATATGAATCAATTGAATCTGAACCCATTAATCCATGACTTTTCACCAAGGGATAATGGACACGAGGAATGTCTTTCTCTTACTGCTAACAGCTGTCCATCATAAGGTGTACATGGCTGGGTTTAACCAAGGCATTTTGGCCTTGTCCTTTTAAATGTCGCTCTTGAAATCATATTCCTTTAAACTAATGCTGATCTAACTTTTAAAAGTTAGTTATCTATACTAATCTAGTAAAAATCAGTGCATTTTTGGATGGAACTTCCTGTGTTTGACTTCATACCTATTGCCTCTGGTCTTATTACTAGACACCATGGCAAAGAGCTCCCCTAGCCTCTCCTAATCCATCAGCTGCTCCAGTCTCTTCATCATCCTTGTAGCCTTTTGCTGGACTCTCTCCAGATGCTCCAGATCTATGGGGAATCCAGAACTAGACACAACACTCCAAGTGTGCCTCAACAGTGCTAAGTGGAGAGGAAGGACCATCTCCCTCAACCTGCTGGTAACACTCCTCCTAATGCAGCCCAGGATGCCATTAACCTTCTTTGAGGCAAGGACACATCGTTAACTTATGTTCAAACTGGTGTCCAGCAGGCCCTCCAGGACTTTTTCTGCCAAGCTTCTTTTAGGTGAGTGGCCCCAGCATATACTGGAGCCTGGGGATGTTCCTCCCCAGGTGCAAGATTTTGAACTTCATGAGGTTCCTGTCATTCCATTTCCAGTCATCAAGGTTTCTTGTATAGAAATTGGAGAGAATTTACTACCACCAGAGCAATCAGGAGTATGTATAAGGTGACATCTTCTTTAATAAGTATTGGTATCTTTCTGTCCACCAAAGTAGGGGATCTATTCCATAGCAGTAACTAAAACAGATTAGATGAAATATAGCCTGAAGTTGTCTATTCATACCCTCACTACGAGGACTATAAAGGGAACCTGTGATACAATTTCATATATAGGCATTTTCTTGTACTACCTTTCGCCAAATGAATACTACCACAGATGAATTCCTAGTTGAATGACCTCAGACTGCGTTTTGGACATCACTTGTGACATAATTGCCCAGCTAAGGAAACAGTAATGAGATCTATACTGTCACGGAGTCTAAAGAGTAGAGCTGCTCCATGAAGTGGAATGAGCCGTAAGTCCAGGGTGACCACGGGCAGTGCCCCCACTGACCGGGCTCATTGGGTCCCATTAGGTCTGAGAATGGTGAGTAGACCAAAGGTTGTAATAGAAGGGATCACTGGCAGCCCTTGACAAGTGATGTACCAGAAGCAGGGGGTCCATAAGAAGCAAAAGGAGACTGGGCCAAAGACAGGTCTGAGGACAAGGCTGCAGTGTACATCCGAAGGGACCATCCAGAAGGCAGAGTTTGAGCCTGATAGATCTACATCATACTTCATACAGTGATTGAATTTAAACTCTTGAACCGAAATCACACTCCTGGACATATGGACAAAGAACATCTGTTGCAGTCCCAGGTGAAGCTGTTCAGGGTCATTATAGCTTCACACAAAGTTAGAAAGACAGAAAAACTACCGCCATCAATTTTTTTTCTCTTTTCAAAGAAAAATATAGAATTAATGTGAGTTCATAATTAAAACAATTTAGGAACAAAAATACACTTGATGTATTACACACAACTGGAAAAAAACCTACTTAATTTTTTCCAATCTGAACACAAATATGAATTTATTTCCTTCTGCCCTCTGAAATCTATTTCCCTGAGTGAATTTTCCCTAAGTGGTAACAGAAAAAGATAGACTCCAACGTATCAGACAATTTTTCTTCTGACAGGTTTAATTAAGTTACACAAATATTGTAATTTATTAGCACTTTTAATAATGTGACCTTCAGCTGTTCTGCAGGGAAAAACAAACACTATAGACAAAGGCATGTGTTCTAAAATGACAGTCATTAGTGAAAAGTTGTTTTGTTTAGAATATACCTGCACTGTATTTCCAAAAGAAGCATATAATGTTTTTATTTGGAAAAGCTATATGCACAACATTTTATTCTTATGTTGTGACTAACCAAAAAAAATATTTGGCATTTATAATTCCGTTATGACATGAAGAAATAGGTAGTAAACTTGGCTTCAAACCCATACATGATATTAAACAACAGTACTTTGCACTTGGATGTTATTTTTCATTCTTAAGATATCAAAACTCGTTATACAAAAGCTCAAATTTATATTCTTATTTTGCAGGTGGCAATCCAAAGATATCCAAGGCAGAAAGACAGAATTACACAAGATCACACAGCTGCTTATGGAACACATAATTTCACCATATCAGCTCTTTGAGATCAACAAAAACAGTCCATGCAGAAACCCAGCTGAACCACTGCTGCCTTAAGTGAGAGCAAAATATTGTTCGTGTGCTAAATTCAACCATGTCCTACTTGGAATACAACCTCAGAGTATAAAAACAGCTATGTTTAGTTCCAGTAGCAGGTGTTTCATGTCCTCAGAGATGCAACTATTAACTACAGTACTACTATAGTATTGACTGTAGCATGGTATCCTAAATTTCATGATTGTTTTACTAAAGGAAAAGTTGGAACAATGAAGTTTTCACATTTCCTCTTTAGGGGTCAGTGAAAAACATTGAAGAGAATCAAGTTTGGTCCATGCAACTTTTAATCCTTCATTCTTGTTTCATAGTATTTATATTAAGGTAATCACACTTACAGCCTCTTCAGAAGAAAGTCAGGCGATGAGCAACAGATTTGTTCCTCAAGGACTTTTCTTCACAATACTACATATTCATTTAAAAGAAAGACCACAGGAAGATCAGGGGGAAGTCTTAGCTAAGAAATACAAAAACACCACCAGTAATCCTGCACCAGAAGTGGAGTTGCCAGTAAACCACTGTAACAAATTACACAGTGAAAAATAAAATATCTTCGAAGTATGGAGAAAATTAAGGACCACATGTCTAGCTATGCTAAGACCTTGGATATTCTCTCTCCATTTCATTTCTCCAGTCTTAGAAATGCATTTTGGAGAAGAGCTGTGACAGTAGCTCCAACATGGTTCCAGCTCCTCCTCCACAGTCATGGACCCTGGAATTTCGTTAGTTTCTACCCTAACAACATTGAATATTGTTGACAGATATCTTTGATTCTGAGAGTACCATGCTATCAGAAATGTTTCCTGCTCAACAGACAGCACCACTGAATATCTCATTGTACCAAATAATCCACTTATCTGTAACAATTTTTCTAAGGACGAACAGTGAAAGCAATTGGAGCTAATTTGAACAGTCAATTGAACCTGTGTTTAAAGTTGACACGATACATGCTTTGAGATGTTTACTCTTAAGACTAGACTCCCAAAAAGTCATAGTATGACTACATATAGAAAGAGATAAACAATTTACGAGCATTATATATGCATGGGTGTACTTCATCCAGAAAATTAGTCCCACCAAAGTCAGTAAGTCAAACATAGCAAGTCAGTAAAACAAGTGACACAGTGCTGAAATGTAGCACTCAAAAGAGAAGACAGATGACAAGGAGAGACACCAGTGAATTCATTCTTCTTCCCAATATTTTAATGCTTTGATTTTGCAGAAAAATTTAAAATCGAAATGTTGCCTTTGAATATTTTGGTTTAATATAGTGTAACAAGGAGAAGTCTTATTAGATTGTGAATGTGGTAATGTTTCTCTAGTGGATATAAACACTATGCCTAGATAAAAGTATTTCGATTATCATTTGCAAAGTTTATCAGAACTTTTATAGATTTAAATTGTTATATACAGGTTGTATCATTCATTGTACTTTCAATTGTTTTGAACTGCTTTTTCATTTGTATCAAGAAACAGTCAAGTTTTTCTCTGACCTATTTGTAGTGAGCAGAATTAAGGTCCTCATGTATTGTGTGCTATTCATAAAAACCTTATGCTACTGCTGATGAACAGAGTTCAAACTTACTGTGTTCTTTTCATTTTGGATAACCATACACACACCTGTCTGGGTTTACCCAGGCCTGTCTAGTTAGAAATCAATCCGAGAATCTGAAAAGAACGTATGTACTTATGTGACTTCCAGTACATCCTATTTTCAATCCATTTAATAAAAAAATAAACCAAAAAGTTTTTATGCTATGAGCTTACTTATCTTTCAGAGAAACTCATCTACTTAAATGAATTCGTGAAATGAAAATATTTTATTTCCATTTTGCAAAAAGGTTGAGCAATTTGCTTATGTACAAACAAGTATGTAACAGAGAAGTGAGAAGTGTATACAAACACGCAGCACTTGTCAGTTTTCATTAACAACTGGAAATGGGACTTGCAAAAGTGAATCTGTCTAAAATAAGTCTCACATTTTCCTTTCTCTTAGATTAATTTTTAAAGCCATTTTAATATTTGACAGGGATTTTTTAAAAAAGGAAGATGAGTAATTTTAGAAGTGAAAATATTGTGGTTATTGTAAATACTTCTTGGGCAATAGGTAGTGAAGGGAAATGCTGAATACCATAAACCTTTCTCTTAGAGTCTTCCAGATAGAATTCATATGCTCTTTTCTGCATATATCTATTAAACGTTATCTTTAACTATGTGATACATGTAGGTGTGCAATAGCTATGCTGAAGTCTTAAATTATCATTCTGATCTGCAGCTGTCAAAGAGATTTTGTCATTGTCTTCTGTATTGGAACTTATCTCTTTATTTTTTGAACTAATATGCTTTACCCTCATAGATCTGTGGCAGTTTAAGATGCCGATATTTTATAGCTACAGGCTCAGGATGTTGCAGCCAGTACCGCAGAGTCAACACAGGAAATGTGTGCTTCCACCTCAGTCAGTTCTCTATGAACTATAAATGGTGTTTTGATCTGAGATACCACACTTGCAGAAGCAGATGCCAATATTAAGGCAAAAGTTCCCTTTTGCTGAGTCTTTAGGAAGAATCCTGCATTGAAAGATTCATAACAGATGATCAGGGAAAATAATGACTGAAACCAAAAGAGTTTCATTATTGAAGCATTGAGGTCTAGAAAAAGCACTGTATCATTAAGTAAAATGAGTTGCAGAAGTTAGCATGGCTTTCTTCGATTTTCCATTTTAGTTCAGTCAGAGGTTTATATTATTTTTTTTTCCAGCATTTGTCCAAATCTCGACAGACCTTTTTTGAATTTCATGAAGAATGGAAAAAAAGTTAGGTAACATAGATTACTTCAAGAAAACTTTCCCTGAATTTATGAACTAAATTTTCTTCTCTTCTTTTTCTAAATTAAATTCAAATCTTCACAGACGTTCTTATATTTTTGCCTTGCAAATATGACAGCAACTATATTAACACTCATAAATTTTTGTACATTTTACATATTCCATGGACTTGACTATTAATATAATAAAAAGAATGATAAAAAATTCTAAGAATATTTCTTAAGATTTTACATCAGTTACTGGGAAATTTCCATATATGTATATATTTGCTGATTGTGCGGACCTTTTCTATAGATTTATCCTAGCCCTTACAATATATTGTATACATCACATCTCTAGGGAATTTAAGGCAAGGTTAATGTTTTAACAGATCTATCTAAACCAGGTCAAATTATAATAAGATCTGAACAAAATGATCCTTTGGCGCTATGTATAACTTCCTTTTGTGCTTTTGCTTGACTTTTGCTCACTAATGATCTTCCTTTTTCCCACTGATGATCTTCAATATAAAAAATAAAAATACCTGATTTGACACAGAAAAAATTTATAACAAACACGAAAAAAAACCCACCAACAACAAAAACCAAGCCACAAACTTTTAATTTCTTTGATTGAATAGAGGATTTCAGATTTCATTCTCTCTTAATTTCTTATCTTATTTTCCAGGTCTGGTATAGTGGGTCTAGTTGCGATAAATTATTTTCATAGCAGCCTGGATGGTGCTGTTTTGCATTTAAGGCTAAAACACTGTTGGTAAAACAGCAGTGGCTATTGCTGAGGAGTAGCTGCACACATGAAGCAGCATGAAGGATTTCTCTCTTTCCCAGTCTTTTCCTGCAGTGAGTAGGCTGATGGTGGGCAAGAATTTGGGATGGGACACAACCTGGATAGCTGACCCAAACTGACCAAAGGAAGATTTCATGCCTTATAGCGTCATGACGAGCAATAAAAACTGAGGAGAAGTGTTTTAGGGGGTACCAGTCATTGATAGAGACTGGATGGGCTTTGATGGACTTGTAAGAGGTGGTGGGTGGCTGCCTTGCGTGACTTTTTGTTGTTGTTGTTGCTCCTCACCTTCCTTCCTCTTTCCTTTGCTTATTAAACTGTCTATCTCAACCCTAAGTTTTCTCACATTTACTCTTCCTATTCTGTTTCTCATCCTGCTGGGGACAAGGAGTGAGTCGGCAGCTGTGCCGTGCCTGGATGCTGGCCAGGGTCAATCCACCACAATTGGCAATAGAGGATTTTTAATTTTCTTTACATCAAAGAAGACATTTCCTACTATCTTAGTTCCTCCATATCCTGTTCACTGGTCTGTGCTCAGTGACACTTTCCTTTCCAGCTTCCAACTTTACCATGAATTTTATCCTTAGTGCATACTGGAATGCTATACCAAATTCAACACATCCAGGAAATCTGACTTCTGCCAAAACTGTCAGGAAGCAGTGATTATGAGGAAGAATATAATCTTGTAATTCTATTGCCATAGTGCAGCACTATCTTGCAAACCTTGTTCATGTGTGATTTGCTGAGTGAAGTACCACTGCTGTAGAGTCAGTAACTTAATACAAGACACATCAACAATCAGGATGAAATACCTCAGAAAAGAATTCTGTACCCAATTTATATGATAACAAACATAAAGGACAGTTTAGACTTTCACTTGAACAAATTTTATCTTTCATTTAAAGAAGTACTACAGCGTGCTGGATTGTCTCAAAACCTCTTCTCGTACAAGGCACTGGATTTGAGAAGAGGGCAGGAAAACGCATAGGCACACAGAGATAGAGAATAATTGGGTGAAAGCTATAAGAGATTCAGCAGAATGATAGGATAACAAAGTTATAAATTCACTCTTTCCTAACAGCTATCTCTTCAGTAGCTGACTAAACAAAAAATATCTATATAACACTACAAGAAAGGTACAGATGGGTAAAATTTAGGCTGGCAAATCCAGATGTATGATCCTCCAGAACCTGTCAAAGCTATATGCACTTCCAGGTTGACTACTGTGCATCCAGGCGTTGTTGTCAACCTGACCTTCAGACTTGACTGAGTCTGGATGGATCCTTAGACTAAGTATTAATTTGTACAAGTCCTAGGGAAGACTTAAACTAGTAGACATACACAAATCTTGTATAACCTGCACCAGTCATGACCCATACAAAACACCACATATATAAATCCATTTTCAATCAGAACACAGGGAGAAAAATCACCAAAAAACAAGCAGGAAGATGCTAATTCCACATTTTCTCTTCACCTAGTAGGTCTTGTCCTGGAAGGTGATCAGGTTTTGCTTCTTCCATTACACTGAAATCATTCAATGGCTAAAATACAGAGCTAAGTGCTAACATCTTTTCCAAAAATGTTGATTTCCCACATTTGTTTCTTTTTTTTTTTCATTTCTTTCTTTCTTTTTCTTTCTTTTTTTTTTCTTTTTTTGCCCCCTATTAACAATTCTAGAGTCCTAGAAGCAGAACCCAGCATGTTCACTCACCTCCTTTTCAGGGAGACACACTGTGCACTTTGATAAACAGCGGACTATTTTCTAGAAAGCTACAAAGAGGTGTTTTTAATACCTTAACTTCACTAACCATTTTTGTCACTAGAGCATCCCTTTGGAAAATGGTATTTGTGAGTGCAAATGAAGGAAGGATGGCTGAGGAGTCTTCCTTTAAATCTGGACTTATCCAAATGTCTTAATTACCTGGTAAAAATACAGGACGTGCCATCACTGGAAGCCCCTAAGCTCAGGATGGAACATCCAGTCAAGGATGAGGTACCAAAAAGTAACGTTTAAAAATGCTAAGAAAAAACCCAGAGATATTTTTTCAGATACCTAGGTTTTTCTTCATCAAATTCACCTCTGGAAAGCATCATACACCCCTTCAATTTGGTACTTGCATCCAGGAATGAGTATATATAATAAATTAACATTTTTAAAAGTGTGTGGTAACAGGTAATGAAAAGGTACAAACAAATAATGAAAGGCAAATAAGTGGTGTGGAAATACTCATTACAGTTATAACTATTGATGATAGTAAATTGTTTGTCTTTTCTTTCCCTGTCTTGTAAGAAATTCTTTAAAAGACAATGTACTGCTCAGTACACATGAGAAAATGTAAATTGAGTGGGAGGGAAGAGAATGGAGACAGATTATGGCACAATACGTCAGCTTCTAGGGAGTGTGTCATGTACCAAGGCGAAGGACAGTCTCATCATGGTGAAGGTATTACAAAACTAATTCTATGTTTATAACAGAAATACCAAGATGGTGAAAAGGGGCCAAAGGCAAAATCGTGGAAGCACAGAATTGACCTTACAAGCAATATTCTTAAAGACATACCAGTGTAGGGTGTTTGTAAAAGTGACATCTATTGTCCTCCCAGAAAATGAGCCTAAGGATTGTTTGACGTGACCTTCTGATAAAGATATGTATTGAATAATGTGTGAGAAAGGACGTGCCATATGATTCTACCTAAGTGCTCCAGGGTCTGTAAAGATGTTTGTTCACTTCTAGACTGAGTTTAGGCTAGAACACTATCCTATCATTTTCTTTGAAATAGACTGCCTTCTGTAAACTATGAAGAAGAGATTTTTCATACAGAATCTAGTTTGGAACAGATGGAATGTGGTTTGACGAGAAAGTGTTTTGAAAATACTTCACTGCAAAGATTATGTGAATCAATTTTCAAAAGATAACCCAGAAGCTAAGGCTGCCTCTAAGATGCAGAAGTGCTTCTGAAGCTCCCAGGATAAGCTGAAAACAGCTACCTCCAAGTTGGAAAAAAATCTGAAACAAAGAAATGCAGTGCAGGTCTATGGGCTTGGTGGGAGTTATAACCCAGTTGTCGATTTGGACAGCTGATACATTCAGCCTCTGAAGGACACTAAAGCAGCTGTGTACATGACAGGTAAGATGCAGCCATTGAGAACAATGCAAAGTTGCAGGTTAATTAATTACTTTAGCTGTGTGGCCGCTGCATCCTATGTTAAAATATCAATTTCTTTCATATCAGGCTTCCTGACAGAAAATATGGTGCACTTTGGAAATATCCTGTTAATTTCCATAAGAAAGTAAGAAATTAATTTTTCTCAATAACTGAAGTCTGCAATTAAAGATTTAATAACTCAACTACAGCAAAATATTTTAGAAAAGAAAATTCATATTGTCATATCTTGTACATATTAAAGTATTTTTCTATCTATATATCTTTACTCTCTTCCAGCCAGAAATTCCTCCTTTTTTGAATGTTTTACCTCTAGAAGCTGAAGAAATCTTAAAACTCTATTGTTTTTTATTTTCCACAGTTTTTCTATTGTTTAGAATTAATAAAAAAAATCCAAAAGGAAAAAAAAATTCTTTTGAAAGGGAAGTTATAATATTGCAGCAGAATATTTTATTTAAAGAAAATGGTTTATGTAGGGTGACATTATGAGTTTATTTTCAAGCAGAAAAGCTATTTTATGCCTTGTGCTTGAGACACCCTAGTACAATCTCCACTAGTTTGTTCTAAATCAATCTCCCCTCTTTGAATTTAAAACTATGATTTTGTTGCCTCTGATCTGCATTCTAAACTCTTTTTATACATTCTTAATACTTTTCACACAAGGTGATGTAATGTCAAATATAATACCTATACAACAATGGAAAGTAGAAAAAAGTTCATTGCCAAGGCAGAACTATAGATTGTATTTACAATTTACAGTTATGGCAGAAACTATATGTTGCTTATCCACTCCAACCTTCCCTATAGTTTTAAAGAACCATACCTCTATTATACAACTGGAAATTGCCACTTTATAGTAAATTTCCGATAGATGAAATCTGATTATTTAAGGAATGTAATCTCCATATATGCTCGTATGCTTGAAAGGGCTAATAGAAAGCTTTTATTAAGATCTTAATGTCTTCTACATTATTACTTACACAGTGCTATAAAAATATGAGACACTTCAGATTGATAAAACAGAGCAGTTTACAATTGTTTGACCTTTTGTCTTGTCCTAGAAGCATAATCTCTGCATGTAGTCAAATGGCAAAGTTCCTTCTTGTCTCTGGGGAACATAAGCTTGTGCCGTTCAACTACAAGCAAAGACTCTTCCTCTGTTTTTGTGACTCAGCTCCACAGGCTGGCAACTTGTTGGATGGCATCAGCATGCACAGTCCATTTATTCCAATTGCAAAAGGAAAGGGAAAGGGAAAGAGAAAGAGTAACTTTCAATTCCTTGTGTTCATACAAAAAGATATATAACCTAATTTTTTTATAGTCCTTTATTTCCCCTCACCCCCATCTATCTAGAAAAAAACTATAATCTTGCTTTAATTGTTGATCATTCAGAACTTCTTAAATTCTTTAAAGAATTGAATATTATTTTCATCTTCTCAGTAAAAGGCCCAGGCACAAAAATATCTTTTCAATCTCAGCCAATGAATAATTCATGGTCCCCCAGGCAGTGTGCTCCATATCATGAAATAAATAACTGTATTTGATAACGTCATTATCAAAGAAAGCAGTTTTCTTGATGTGAACAGAGCATTAAAGATAGATTTATCAGTGCTCTTTTTACTCTGATCTCTGTCCACAGTACCAAGAGGAGACCCATATCTGCACCCTCATCTTGAGTAAGTGCTTCTTGTGGGCAGCTTTCAAGAGGAGATAAAAAGGAAGGAAGAAAGGAGGACCTATCATGACTCTTACTTCATCCACACAAGGTGCTACATCCATTTCTATCAGGACAAAAATGGATACTTTAAGAGTGTATAAAGTTTTCATGTCTTAATGTACAGGAAGGGTTCTTTTTGGTGCAAATATGACAGAACCGAGGCTGAATTTACACATGTGGGCACCATGTAGAGTGTACAGTTTGGAACATGAACATTAGACCCTCCAGGGCTTAGCACTTCAGGTATGTGGAGCACAAGCTTGGGCCTGGCAACTGGTTCATGCTTTGCTGACCACAGAGATGAGACGTGGATGTACTGTCCTAGAGACACAATGACGCTTGGCGCACTGCATCAGTCACTAACCAATTAACCAGAATTTCTGACAAAATATTAACATTGAGATGAAGGTTTGGCTCCTTTTAATTTTCTTTTAAAATATGCCAGAAGTGTTTTCCTCTCATGTAAGTTTGTGGTTTTTGTCTGAAGTACAGAGGTGAGAGTGGAGAGGAAAACTTCCTTGGTTTTTGCCTGTCAAAATGAGCCAGACTGGGTTAGAAAAACATGAAGTCATATCTGAAGAAGGGAGTATATTAATTATACTATTAACTCCATTTAACATTTCTCTTTAGCCATAAATAAATGTATACTTCAGTTTGACAGGTACTTAGACACTTCCCAAATACAAATATATTTACAGTTAAAAGCTAGAAAACTAGGTAGACAGAGTAACAACATAGCTGAGCAAATGCCAAAGGACTTCAAAGCTGTTTTGTAATAAAAATAAAAAGTGTGTTTGCTCGACTCTTCATCTACACTTGTTGTGTCTACGCTTCCTAATAGTTTCAGTCCAGGAACAGGAAACAGTAACAAAGAAATACAGAGTGACTATGTGTCATTTTTTTTGTTCTCTATTTCTAGAATCTCATGATCCTACAGGATTTCCTCCCTACATCCTTCTGAAAAAGAAAAAAACCACTCGTAATGAATTGAATGTTTAAATGTGTATTTAAACCTTTTGAGGTTTGTCTATGTACACTGCCTGCTGAAGGCACTGAATTTACATTCATGTTGTTTGTTCGCACTAACAGTGTTAGGCTCAGCAGGTTCATCCAGACTCAAAACTTCTGAGTAGAGCCAAGATGGCAACTAATGCAGATGTACAGCTGTATTGTCTGTGCAAATATGTACACCTTCCAGAAACAGGTGGTTGAGTATTACATTACATTTCATTGCAATCAATTTTATTCATTCTGAATACTTGTAGAGTACTTTGAATACCTTCAGCTGGGAATCAAACTGACCTACAACTCTTAGTATGAGAATCCAATTTTAGGAGTCCTGAAGTAAAAACTCATTTGAGATCAGCAATGTCTACCAATGTTGAAGACATCATATAGGCAAGAGTTAAATACTTCTTCTTACATAGATAATACTCTACTACAAAATCTTGTGTGATAAAGTGGAACTTAGAATTTAGATGTCTAAATGCAAGAACTAAAATCTCAAAAAACCCCCCTCTGCTCTTATGTGATTTGGAGGTACTGACTGTGCAGTTATTCCCCTGTTATTCTCTAGTGTTAATGCATTTATCTAAAGACCACTGAAGATGAAACGTATAAACAACTATTTGAATAGAGTCTTGAACAGAACACTTTTTCATTCAGATGAATGCCTGAACCACTAAGCTAGAGGGATGCTTCTCTTGTTTTCACTTTTTACACATTGTTCTTCAGCTTCGTGTTGTGCATTGTCACTGTTTCAATGAAAGAGGTTAAAAAGTGTCATTGCCTACCATAACTTGTTGATTTAGTTAAAGGATAGTGTGGAGCTAGTCATACCAAAGTGGAAAACGAATCCAGTTCTATTCTCTCTGCTTTAATAACTTGATTGTATAAAAGATGGGGAGCCGTTGTGCCTTGAATGCTTTTATGGATCTAATCAATATTATTAAGCTACTCTATTTTTTTATTTTTGACTCAGTAACAATAAATATCTAACAAACTCTATGACTACTTTTACTATCCTTAGCTATTAACCCCCTTTTTACAGACAAAACTCCTCAAAAAGACAGATGTCTTTTCAAAAATTATGTCTGGACAGTATAGGAAAAAAAAAAAAAAAGACATCATGGAAGGCACTTGTTGCTGACAAGAAAACAGGTTGTAATGCAGCAAGTGCTTTGGCAAACCATGAGTACCACATGGGGTGTGTCAAAATGTACCCAGCAGAAGAATTCTGTCTGCAAGCAGCCTGCATACAGGCAATTATATTACAAGCATTGGCACCAAGGGACAAAATCAGCCTCAGAGGAGAGAATCAAATAGAGCTCAAGACACATGTTGTGAAATTGCCCCAAGAAATGGGCAAGCAGCCAATAAAGCATAAGGCAGCATGGTCAGAAATGAGTTGTGTCATGGCCTAACATATGGGATGAAGAAAAATCAGAAGAAACTCCTTCCCTGTCTCAAAGTCTGGCACAAAGGCTAAAGGTTTGTCCTATCTGTCTCTTTCTCCAAGTGCCTGAGGATTTATAATATGGTTATCACAGAAAACTACTCACCTTTCGACTGAAGTCATTCTGAGAATAGAGAGCTCCATATAATCAGTTAATGTTTGTAACAAGAATCTAAATATGTTAAATACCTCTTCACAGAAAATGCAAGCAAAATCTGATTGAATGTTAAACATCCTCTATTTGTTTATAGTAGCTGTTTGAATTTAGCAGAGGTTTCTCACTGTTGTAGAACTACTGGTTTATTTTGCAACACATTCTGTAGTTTAAAATGAACACTACAAAAAGAAATGGTTAAACTTTACGTAGAAAATGTATAGAATTCTTCAGAAACTGTAAAAATACAAACATTTGTTCAGGTAAAACTCTGTAATAAAAAAAACAATAAATCAGTAATTTCTCATCTGTTTTACTCTTTTTCACATCTGTATTATGAATTTTTAGTCTTGATATATTAATATTTTTAATGTATATCAAATATAGATTCAAATTTACACTTCTGGGGTTTTGTCCCCAATTTCATTACCGATCAATGGATGAAATACCTAGGTCCAGCAGGAATAATGATGTGGCTATATCCTAATGTTTAACGAGAAGGAAAAGAGTTGGGAGGGAATAGCAGGAACAGCAAACTTATGCTTTCTATGTGTTTGTGTGCAGGGGGTGTTCTTAAACATAGCAGAAAAAAAAAAATGTTATCCACGCTGCAATAAAAAGAGGGAGATTTACTAATTTCACAAATGGGCCAAATGAGGCAGTGTGCAATCCAAAGCTCTTAGAAGCAACTTTAATGTTGCATGCTGCATACCCATCCAATTTTAAAATTGTTTGCATTGACTGAACCGTCATTTTTGATCAAGTAAAATTAAGAACAACATACCAGAAAACCTGTTTGCCTTTAAAATAACATTGTCTGGCAAGGAAGTGAGGAGAGAGAAAACAGCCCAAGGGAACCTTTCCTTCATTATGGGTAAGGTGAAAAATCCCTTAAAAATTTCAAGGTAACCGATGTCAAGAGCCAGAAAAGACAGACTATCCAAAAGCCAGGTTTGCATGCATTTGAGGCAGAAGCAGGAGTATTTACACCTTGTGATACTGTGTGTGCCCTAGAAATGGAACCGTTACTCACAACAGTGGCTGTGTTCTGCATGCAAGCCGCAGCACTCCTTTGTACAAGGTCAGTTCCTCTTTCCAGTTCTTATTATTCTCAAAACAGCAGTCCAGCTTATTGATACAGTGAAAGAGTAATGTCAGATGATTGGCAAGTGTCTCACCAGCAGGAAGTTAGCTGATAAGCTTCTTAAGGAGTGAGCTCTGGTAAGCAGGAAGCACTGGAGCCAGCTCAAGGAAGTTACCCTTAAAATTGCTTTGCTCAGACCTCAACCTCAGCAGCCTAATTAGAAGCTGTTGAAAGGAAAATTCTCTGGTGTGCATTTTTCTATAGACAAGACTCAGGAAACACGTTGCTTGGGCAGCAGTAAACAGACAGGGAGATAAATGTTTAAAAGCTACTATAAAAAATATCAGACAGTTCACGAGAGCAACAGTGGAAAAAAACAGACTAATATAAGTGGTCACTGAAAGGTTTTGAAGCTGCATGGAACAGGTCCCAGTGGAAAAGCAGCAGGCAAACAGGCAAGCTATGTAAATGAATATTGGCAATTTGAACATTTCCTATTTGTGGAATCCGATCAGGCCTACGGAAAGGAATGCTGCGTAATGAGGATTATCATATTTCTCCACATGATATGCTGGATAGAAAGAACACTAGCAGACCTTTTCTTTATAGTGATCTAATCATGAGACTGGCACTTTTATTCTTTATGGAAAATACAAAGCATATTAAATTAGGAGCATTAGATTGATCTAATGATAGGATTGCGCTGTGAACAAAGAAGGGCTCAGAGATGCAAATGCATGATCTGCTAAGGTTATTAAAACTATATTCTCCTGAGTCTTCTCTCTCTCTACCCTGAAGTAGTGACTAGGGCTGCATCCTTACACAATGAGATTTCTAAACTCATGAAGGCAGTTAAATTATTCTAAAAAGTCTCTCTATATAAGTATTTGTGTGTGTATATATATAGATTACAAACCCTGATTTATTAGTTTATTCTGAACATAATTTAAAACAGGTTTTGTTACTTTATTTTCTCCTTCCTCCCCACATGCTAATGCTGTGACATGCCCCTCCCGTCATTAAGAAATGTCATTTTTAGACCCAAGAACAATTCCTCAGAGATACAAGCATAAGCTAGCTGGAGCTGGTTTTAGACCTGACTTCTATCTATGGTTAACACAGCTTTGTTGCTAATACTGTCACTGATGAAAAATCATCACATGCCTAGTTAAACATCCAAAGCACACTTCATTAAACGTCTTGCTCCACTGTGCAGGCAGACAGGTTCTAGCACCCGCAGATGGCACCAGATAGTCTGAATTACGCATTTTTCTCTTAGAGCTAATTATCAGCATAGTCACCGATGTCCATCATAGATGTTAACGTCAGCAGGTCTATCTTAGACCCTACCACCAATTTCAGCTGCCCTTAGATTGTTAGAAGAAACATGCAGTTGCCACTCCTCAGCAGCTGCCATCTCCCTTTTTTACAAAGGCAAGGAGTCTTTGCAAGAGAGAACACAGGTACCACCTGTGTTAACTTTGGGTCACTGATATCCATGATCCTTGGCAAAGGAACGGCTATCACATGCTCTGGGATACTCCCCACAACTGCGGGCTAGGGAATAAGAAAGAGCTTATCAGATTTAGTGAGTGCTTGGTGGAAACACAGGAGGATTACTATGGCATGCAATGGATCACTGGGCATTTGTGACATATCAGTGGAGTTGGCAGCTTGCAGTTTAAGTATTAGTGCTCCCATATACACGTCCTTTTTTACTCCCCTGCTGATGACACAGACATATTCTACAGCCCTTCGAGGTTACTTAATTTCAATGCATAAGCACAGCAGGGAAACTAAAGACTGGAAGAAGGAATTATCTCTGAATTCACATTTTGTGTGACAGATGTAAGATTTAAAAGCTGTAGACATATACATGTATATATACATAGATATGCATATATATGTAGAATAAATGTAACAAAAATAAGGATCTTAAACGGAATTTTATGAGTGGTATACAGTAATTTGTGGAGTATATGTCACAGACACAATAGAAAGTTAAAGCTTAGAGGCATTATGGACTGTCATGTCAAATCATACTTAGAGAGCTTTAATATGTGGATTACAGATACATTAAACCATACTGTCTCCTGACTATTATGTCAATGGGACTTTGCATATTTGAATAATATAATGGTGTATAATCCTAGTAGTACACCATGCATGCACAATGGTTTGGATATACCTGAAATGAGTAGGAAAAGTACAGCTTCCTTATCAAAATATTAGTTACTTGTAGTGCTTAACTGCAGGGACAGATAACATTTTTTATAAACTCCCTTAGCAATCACAAACACACACTTACAATAAAAATCTGTTTGTGTTTCAAAAAACCAAACCAATATTTTTCCCTATCCATTCTCTTTTAATTTTCAGATCACTACTTCAGTGCATTGGAGCTGAACTGAAGATCTGAAAATAGCTGTACTATTTTAACTAAAACTTCTTTTCCTCTCTGCCCTCCAAATGAGTCCTTGATGTTCCCAATTACTGAACTGTCCTTTCATCTCCCCAAGGGAGACTCAGTCTTTCTACATCTCTGCCTACCAATGCTCCCTATCTCAATTATTTATCAAATCTCAACACCTTCCTTCTGTCAAAAATTCTAGCTCCCCACAGATTCAGAAAGAGCACCCACTTGTGCTTGACTTACTTCTGCTATATTTACAGATTTGCTTCTTCAAATATATTAAGAATAGGACATATAGTGCAAAATGTTATTCCCATAGAGTTGATTAAAGATGGTTATGTCTGCATTAATAGTTTCTATTAGGCAACAAGAGCATATCTATCAAGTGAAATAGCTACTGCTGAGAACTTGATGTCCATATTACATGCATTTTGCTGAAGATTTACTTCAGAATAACTCCAAACTTGCACCTTTTACTGACTGCCAAGTGGGAAATGTTTCCTTCCTTTCATCAATTTATTTAATCACATTTGCATGACATACTACATGCAATTTGATTACATATGAATTTGCAATAATAATTAGTCAATTTTAATACAGATAGATACAATTACAGCTAGTAAAGGTTTGCCTACTAACAAAAGAAACTTGTAAGAGTAAATGTAGTTAGTAATGTATCCCTTAATTAAAGGGAAAATATAAATAAAATACAGTAAAAGCAATCACAAAGTATGTAGAAAAGAGAATTTGACATAAACTAGTACACATCACTGGGGAAATGAGTTCTGATGCTTCAATTCATAACAGAGCATTTCCATCAAACTCTTCATACTTGCAGTTAAATTACAGTAAATCACCTTGCATGTTTTCACCATGATTAGGTATTTGCACCTCTCAGAGAAGCATCTGATCCTGCTCAGTGCTTGGTCAATATGAACTTATTTTTGCTGATTTCAATAGTACTTAAATCCACTAGAGAATGTATTAAACATTTATAGTTTCAAGAAAGTTAAGCAATTCCTATGTTTACTAAAAAACTTCTGATAATATATCTCATTACACCCTCGTAAGTGTAAAAACTTTGATGCTGCTAGAGAAAGAAAGTAAGCTCACTTTGCAGAACTCCTGATAGATAATTTTGAGGGCACCTTCCAACTTATAAAGTAAGATATATTCTGAAAGTCATTCCAGTTGGAAGATGGCAGTTGGAACAATTTTGATTAATTTCATCCAAAAGTAATTCATATTATATACTCTCAAATCACTCCACGTTACAAACCAAAGTGGTTACAGTTGGAAAATTTGCTACAAAGGTCTTCCTTATCTAGTTAAAGGCTAATGTAGATGTATACATATGAAAAATAGTACTTTATTACCATAATCACCACAGCTAACTTTGGGCACCAACGGAAGTATCAAGATTATGAGTGTAGTTGTCAGAATTCGTTCTCTTTTCACAGCTGAGGGAAACAGAGCTTTCCAGAGGAGAAATCAGTAGAAGGCCCAGTAGAGCATGCTACAACTTGATATTGTTTAATGTACAGAACTTTAAAAGTTTTGAAGATGAATCAAAGGTTTATAAGTACAACATGAATATCTGAAGCTTATGGTATGGAATAAAGCAAGATGTGCTTCAGTCCTGAAACAATCTTTATCTTTTAGAAAATGTATGGGACTTGGAAGGAGCAGTTTAAACAAGATTTGGCTACTACAGGATTCTTTCATTTCTGTATCAACAATAGATATCTGTTGGATGTTGGAGCTGGTTCTGGACTGCTGAGAGCATAAATCTGATCTCATAGTGAAATTCTAATCTGCATGTGTCATCTATTCCAGCTTTCATGAATAGAAAGTCATTCCCAGCCTGAATCTCAACTATGGCTCTGCAGCAAAATCTGCCTTCAGAAAAAACATTTTTTTCTTTTTCTTGTATTTATTTCCCTGGTTTTGCTCTGGTGTTTTGTCTTGGTGCATCCCTCTGGCTTTTATTTTCTTATTGTCTTCATAATCCTATGGGGTTTACACTATAACATTTTTTAAAGAATAAAAGACTCATCTATAGAGTGCTTGTTTATTTTGGAAGCTATCAGGCAGTGTTGATTTTTCTGTAGTTTTAGTGGTTTGCCTTTTCAGAGGGACACCTGTTTTTGCTAATTTTTAATAACGCTCAGCCTCTCTATCTAAAAAAGCTGCAAGCACACTGTTTACGATAGCAGTGCTCAAGCTCAGCCATTGGTTTGTAACAGCAAATGGCTGGGAGGTGTTGCCTCCACGCTGTCTTGGAGTGGATCACAAATTTGAACTTTTTTCTTCCTGTCACATTGACTATAGCCTTGTCTGTGTTTTCCTGCCCAGAGAATCAGTTTGCTTACTTCTGATAGAGAAAAATAAAAAACTATGTGAAGTAGACGACAACGGAGTTTAGTCTCAAGTCTTGAACATCACAGCGATATGGACACAGTCAAGAATAGTCAAAGAAGAGGCATCAGCTCACAAAAACAATCCTCAAAATAGTGAAGAATGGACTGACACCATCACCTCTTGTAGAACCTCTTAAGGGACTGCTACGTGGATTAAAGTAAGAAGATCACAATGGGGAAACAAAAATATTTTTTCGTGACTTATGCCTACTATGTTCCCACCACAGACTCCTTGCCACTATGGATTAATATGTATAAGTCATTAACTAATCCAAAAGGCTTTTGTGGCCAAGAACTGTTTTAAATGCAGTGACTATTTTATATGAGCAGGAAGATACACCAGTACCTGTTTAACTGGCCAACTAATAGGTACCTCAGGTGACTGGACACGTTTTGGCCTGTATCATTATGCTTCACAACATGTATTCCTGGTTCGATAACGTATAACCTCTTGCATCCTCTGGCTCTGTTTAATTAATTTTAAAGTTCTTTCTAATTAATAACCTGAATTCTTTATTATTTTGCCTTTTTAATGGATGATTTAACACAGCTTTCATGCCTAATACCACCCCTTCTGACTTATGTGGAAATAGAGTCTGAAAGAAAGCTGAAAGCTTGAGCCTTAATGTCTAACTGCCTGTTTTATTTTCTGATACTTTATTAGTTGTTCATTTATGTTAGGCACTTTGATCAGTATTTTCTCTGCATTCTCTAACTGGATGAATAAATTCAACAACGCTGTGTATGTGGAATTTTCTGTATATATGGGAAAATAAGTATCAAATAAATCAATTTTTAAGATAATTATCCTGTAGTTTTCTTACCCCACCTGCGGAGATAAAGACTGTGATAGTTTAGTTATAACGTTCTCTGCTCCTAACTTGTCCCCTGGCATGCTATTGGAAATCGCTGAACAGTATATACATATATATGCTAAAGCTGGGTGCTTTTTTTAAGTTTGGCTTTGGGTTTGACTATTTTCATAAGCAGTATAATTTATTCCACCAAATCTCCATAACCCTTTATATTACAGTACAGCAATGAAATGTTCAGACTTCAGGAGAAAATTGCTCCTGGGGATAAAATCAAACCTTCTGCCCTGTTATATGATACCAGAGTTTAATGAGTATGTAAAGTATCAAATTAAAAAATGTTAGCAGTTTATTATAGCTGAGCAATCACTGAATGAGAAACAAGTTTCCCTTTCATTGAGCATTAAGGACATGACCTGAGGCTGATAAGCACACTGCTGCCTCAGATTCAACATTTGATTTAGGGCCGGAGTAGTTGCCAGCCAAAAATCAACCTAGGTTTTGTTTGTTTGTTTAATCAATAATTTTCCAAGCTGTTTGTAGGAAAGAAGTATTGCAATGAATTAAGAAATTAACTAGGTTTAAGCTATGCATTTGAATTCATCATACTCAGTTTTTCTCCAAGCCACTGCAATACAAATCATTCTTTCAAGACAGCTGGACCCTACACAATAATTCTTTATTGGCTGTGTGTATTCCACCACAGTTCTGCACACTTTTGGTGCCCATTTGTCTTCTCTGACACCTGTTCCTCAGTGCCTGCAATATACGTTGTTCATGGAGAAATTACCACTGAATCACAGAGAATGCAGGCGATGTCCCTTAATTCCTGTGAGCTACGCAAGGCAGTCTTGCAGGTTTTTTGAAGAGGACACCTAGCTGTTCTCTCACTGTGATCACACCAGTTCAACATTTTGCAAACACATAGAGCCCATATCAGGACACATTCCCATGCGAAGACCTCTGCCTAAGTCCCGTGCCTGTCACAGGACCACAGCTCACATGAGCCACCATGAACGATCACTGCAGCTTCTATGCAGCCAAGTGTGCAAGTTCTCTTTTACACCAGCGAGGACGAGCAGGATGAATGCCATGTGCCCAAGTCCCTCTTAATAGGAAGTCGGGGTGTGTTGAGGGAGTACTGTTAGATACAAATTTCAGAAGCACTTACAGGTCACCTGACCGTGACAGGGCTTCTGCTGTTAAACCCTGCACTGCTGTTTTGTGGACTCTGAGGCAGCTTTCTCCCTGATCACTGTGCTACCCAGGAGCCTCTCCCCAGGACCATCAGGGATTGGCTGCTCTTGGCTGCCCCAAGCCCCAGCAGCCAAATCTCACGACAGCAGGCCCACAGGACCCACGGTGTCTCACAGGTAATACGTGTTCCTCTCCATCTTGCCTCCACAAGCTTTCCCTTCCATTCACGTGCTTTAGAGAAAGATTGCATTCCGTACACAAGTTTTATATGCAAAAAAAATTTTGAGGAAAAAAAGAATCACAAAGTATAAATAACCCTGTACCAAAATCAAACAAGCAAGGAAGCAGACTTTTCCTTTACATGCAGGTAATTTAAAGGTTTTGTGAAAATTCAATTGGAGCTTAGAATAACTGGGACATAACACTCCTAACACAATTTTCATTCAATTAATTCAATCTCAGTGCTAGGAATTGATGTTGTTTCCAATACAGTTGGATTTTTTTTACTTATATCTAATGGAAATTTACTACAGAATGAACTAGAAAAGAATTAATATGAGTGTATCATCTGGAAAGGTAAATTTCTGAGAAAGACATTAGCAAGCAGGAAATATGGATTCTGAATAAAACAATCATCTCAGTATTAATTACACTTATTGACATAATAGTAATATTCCTTCCATTTCTTAGGTGACCCTGACAGCTGCGGTCACGATGAGCTCACAGCACAGTCTGTTTGACCACACTTTATTGCATTTTCCAAGTAAGTAATCCCCACTCTGTTGCATTCTCCTTCCTAATGTACTTATTAGAGAGGCAGAAATGCTAATAGAGTAGTGCAGCAGGTGACTGGGGTTTCTTGACTTCCTTCTTGTGATTTCTGATTAGTTCAGCCTTGCTATTTTCCACAAATCCTGTTCATTTTTGAGTTTATTCAAAAACCTGCTCATTTTCTGTTTTAGCTTTAATGTTTCTCCTAATCAGTGTAAATGTAGACATTACCATTTATAAGGCAGCAGTATCCAGAAAGCCAAGTCAGAATATGTGTCATAGTGGCTGAAACTGCAGAAACGCATGAGAAAATGGTAATACACCAAAAAAACCCTCAACCTTTTTCTCATGGTCTTGATGAAACAATAACATTTCCCAGTGAGAAAAAAAAATGGTGCTTGGAAACTAAGACTTCTTGGTTGCTCTTCACTCTCCACTTATCACAAGGTTTTGGTGAAAGTTTAAGCCTAAAAAAATAGAATATTAATTTCTTTCAACTTATTTTCAATGAGAAATATGAATTTAGTGTTGTAGGGCTTTTGTTTAAATCAGAACTAAATGTGTTTTGGCAGAACACTAGCATTCTTCCTCCCTCTTCTCCATCCCCCCAAACTCCCTCCCAGACTCCAGTTTCACAGTCTGTTTGAACTGGAGATTTCATTATGCTGTTTGTGAGATGCTGCACTTCGCCTTCAGTGCAGACTTGGGATAGGAGTAATACTTTACATCTTTCAAGTCCGCACACTGCATCCTTAGACAATACCTTTCGTTATTGCATAAAAGGACTCTTTTGGTCCTTTTGTACAAAAACACACCACTAGTAGACTGCATCCGAGAAGCACTGCTTAGGGCTCTCTTTTTCTTCTTTCCCACCTGTGTCAGCCACTGACGAGCCCACTTGTGCTTCTCAGAAACTCCAGATAGTGTTTTATTACACTTGGGCCCCTTCCAGTACAGCATTTTTCTTTCTGTGATGCCAGTCAGTATCTTTCTCCTAATCAATGAATGTCATTCACATTGGCAGGTTATTTTCATTCATCTTTACCAAGAATTCATTAATCACCGGAAAACTTCTCCATAGAAAATCCTGATTAATAGCTTTCCTGCTTTCTGGTTGAGTAGAAAAAATCTGTTGTAGTTGGTAGATTTCTTAGTCATTTAAGCACAGAACCTTAGAAATAACAGAGTTGAAGGTATTACCTAGTCTTATCTGCATACCAGATAAAATCAAGCTATACTAATAGTAAAAGAATATGTCTTGCCTCTTTAAAAAAAAAAAAAAAGAGAGAAAAATAAAAAGAAAACAACGTATCTATGCATCTTATTGTATTGCTTTACTGATCTTTAATGAAAATCCAGCTGGTTTCTGTCTATCTTAGACCTTGTCATCACAGAGAACAATCATTCAATCATTCATTGTTTTTATTATCACTGCATTTACCTAATGGAGGAGAGTTTTGCTACCTCCTGTCTCTTTTTCTTCTATCTGCTAGAGTGAGTAAACACATTTCAACCTTTATTTTTTTTTCATAGGTCATTTTTTTCTAAACCTCTTATCATCCTTATTACTCTCTACAACTTATCACGATCTTCTCTAAACCATTTTGCTGGACTCTGTTCCAGCCAAGGATCCATTAAGCCAGAAAGAACTAGAAAAAAAAAAATTCCATCCAACAGTCATCTTAATTCATACCAGAATGAGATTTTCCTGTTTTGCAACAGGATCACACTAATGGCTTATATTCATTTTAAGATCTGTGAAAAGCCATTTAACTCTTCCATCCAACTACATAACCAGTTAGAACCTATTTTAAATATGTGTATCTTATTTATCCTTTTTAAATGTAATGCTTTCCACTAGTCTAAAATCAATCACATGAAATTCAAGAAAGATCTTTTCCCTAATCCTCATTTTGACCTCCAAAATGTGCTTGCCACCCTTCCTAGAGTGAATTCCGCTATAAAGGTTGTATGTATTATGGATTATACAAAGACTCTTATACAAGAATAATGCATTGACTTTAAGAATCTAATTTTAGCAAGTGTATATGATTTACTGTGTCTTCAACGATCTTTAGGAAAAAACTGCTGCTGATAGAGGAATTGTGTATTCACATAAGTTGCTTTCTCAATTGCCATTTCTACATACTCCTTGTCTGCAAAGCTGATCACAGTTTTCTTTCAGTTCATCAGATTGTATCCTGCGAGTAGATATCTCTTTCTTGTTATTCTGTGTTCCTAATGGCAGAGAAAGGGATATGCAATCCTTTCTATGAGGGATACATCTGTCATTGCTCCTTCACCTAGTTTCCAATTTTATTCCAGCATCTGTCTCCCACCAGACTCTCCGGGATTCCATGACGCTGTATTTACTGATGTCTCCTGCAACCATGTCCCCAAGGGCTTCGCACAGTTCAGTACATTAAACCATCTTCCTTACATTTCAGTAGGTATCTTGGTTACCTCACCAACATCTTGGCTGTTACTTCCTATAAGAAATCAAACTTTGCACACATTATCACTTTGCATCTGGCATTCAGACCCTCAGTCTGTCAAAGCTTGGAATTTATTCATTTCAATGCTAATTTCTATCATACTAAGCATTTCTAATTGAATTTTGGATGCTTTAGGCAGATTAGTTTTCCCCTCTCCCACTTCTATCTTCGTGTTTGGCATCGGCAGATCCAGCAGAAGGACTGACATCATATAAAGACCGTTACACACTCACATAGCCTATTTCAGCTTTTCACTCTGCCCAGGATACAAAAAGTTAAGTGTTATAATAGCCTGAATAAGTCATTCAAATATAAGTGCCAAAAAATAAGGAACCAAGGTAAGTGCATCAGGCCATGGCTCCAGTTTACTATTTGACTTCCAGAAAGGGAAGAACTACTTTAGTAAAGAGATTGCATTGAATGAGTGAGCAAATTAAAAATTGGAAAGATAAGGGAAAGATTCAGAAAGTCTGACAATGCTTTGAAATCCTCTTAGTGCTGCTGTCACTGCCATAAACAGCCTGCTGCTCTGCTACTTTATAAAAGCAGCCCTTCTAAATGCAGTACTTGTCAGTGACACTACTTCCACTTTTGTCCCAGTTCAATACTTAACAGAATTGGTCAGGATAACAGAAAAGGCAATTGTTGCAGTTTTCTTTTCAAACCTGTGTTCATACCAGATGAGGAGGTCCAAGGTTGTCCATGGTAAATCAATACATTGGTTAATTGTCAATAAAATTAGGCTAATGGTATAGTTCTTTATGAAGACACTATTTATAGTCTTTAATATCCTTAGGCTGTCATAGGTAATGGCCATGTAGCACAGCTAAAATGAAGGATCTCACCAGTATCTCTATATTAGCCTGCATTTGCTTTGAGCTTTAGCATTCATTTCAATATGTATTGGCAATGTATGCCCTCTTTCTTTTAGTAAAATAAACTAGCAACAGTGAAAAAACATTGATTGAGTGTTCCTTAAATCACACAAACAGATTTTTACATATTCCTGTCTCAAAGAACAACATAAGAGTAAGCCGTATTTTATTCCTCTTTTGCCTATATTGAGATTTCATGAGTTTATTAAGTAGAATCTGAATCTTAGTATTGAAGATCTTCATACCAGTAATGAACATTAATTTAAGAATTTCTGTCAAGGCATGATTATGAGCACATGCCTAAATCCTATTAAAGTTAATGTGACCTAAGTATATGCTTAAAATTTTGCTAAATAAGCAAGGACTGTCCTATATTTTTAAAAAACTAAATTGGTATCTAAGAGAAGGTATTACTGAGAAAATTATTTGTTAGTCAAATTTTGTCCTTAAAATATATCTGAAAACAAAGTAAAAATACATACAATAACTTCCTAAATAGTATCTCTTTCAGCTACTTAAGGATCTTGCTCTAGGGTAATGATTATTTACGATACTGAAATCTGTATATTTTGTAATTATTTGGAAAAAGTGATTACATCTGCTTGTGGAAATTTTCAACAAAATCTTTTAAATATTCTGGAAATAGTTACCTAGAAAACTGTATTTTCTATATGGGATTGTGCAACTGATTTGGAAAAGACAGAAGGCCATTCAAGACCTGATGCAATGTTTGAAAGTAATGCTGATCAGATGTATGTGAAAAAAGTACATTGTGAGCAGCCTTGTGGAGAATTATTTGAGGCTACTGATGGATGAAAAGCTGGACATGAGACAGCAATGTGTACTCATAGTTCAGAAAGATTACCATACTCTGGCTGCATAAAAAGAAGCGTGGCCAGTAGGTCAAGGGAGGAGATTCTGCCCCTCTGCTCTGATGACACCCCACCTGGAGTATTGCGTTCAGTTCTGGAGTCCTTAACAAAAGAAGGACATGGGCCTGTTGGAGCGGGTCCAGACGAAGGTCACAAAAATCATCAGAGGGGTGGAGCACCTCTTCTATGAAGAAAAGCTGAGAGAGATGGGGAGAAGAGAAGGCTGCTGGAAGACCTTACTGTGGTCTTCCACTACTTAAAGGAGGCTTATAAGAAAGATGAGGACAAACTTATTAGGGCCTGTTACGATAAGACAAGGGATAACAGTTTTAAACTAAAAGATGGTAGATTTAGACTAGATGTAAGGAAGAAATTTTTTACCTCTATAGTGGTAAAACACTGGAACAGGTTACTCAGAGAGATGTTAGATGGTCACCCCTGGAAACGTTCAAGATTGGTTCGAACAGGGCTCTGAGTAACCTGACCTAGCTGAAGATGTCCCTGGTGATTGCAAAGGAGTTGGACTAGATGACCTTTACGGATCCTTTCCAACCCAAACTATTCTATGATTCTATGATAGATAAATAGTAGAGAGTTTTGACTACCTTAGATCAGTAATAGTAGCTTCTGACACCCACAAAAGATCCCAAAGTGCTTTATAGGCTATGCATAGCAAGAGCAATCCACCCACTACTAGAATACAGTTATCTCTGAGGAAGAATTGTGGTATTCCATGGTAGCAAACTTGTGTTCTTCCAAGGTAGTCCTATGCAACTGTAACTTTGAGTTTTTACATCCAGAAAAGATAAGTATAGAAAAAATTCTCTACATAAATAATTATCTATATAAATATGTCTAGAAGGAGATAAAAGAGTGTTTTAAAAATATAACTTCTATATTTAATTTCTCTTTTTTATACTTTTTTCCATGGGAATGAGATAAAAAGATAAAAATAAAGTCCCTCTAGGTTTTGCATAAGCAAATGTCATCAAGACACTCATTCTCACTCCTCTGCTCCCCTTTGCATTACTTTACTTTTCCTGGCTGTTAAAAGGACGGGTCATTTACATGTTTTCTTCCTTTCTTTTCCTCCTTCCCCCATGATCAGACAACAAAATGATCAGTAGCTGATATATGGCCGTCCTGGGTTGTACAAAACAATAAATTTTCTTGCAGCATTAAGAGTGTTGATTAAGGTCCTACATATTTACCGATGATTTGGTAGTCACAAGGAGTATCTTGAGTAGATCTGATACAAAAAAATATTCTTCCTGTTTATTGCAATAGTCCTTGTCCCCAAAAGACTCTTGTGATGTCAAGCTATGTAGACATATGAGATGGAAGGGGAAGATGGAGAAAAAGTCTGAGATGTATGCTACTGAATTTGCATGTCATTCACACATACTTTTTCTTTTTTGATCAAAACTACAATTTGCAGGGGGGGGGAAATTATTTTATGTGAAAACAAAATTCTTTTCCAGATGAATACAAAAGAGTATCAGTTGTCCAAAATCCAAAGGAATCTGATTCATCACTCTGATTCAATGCTATAGTTCCATTGGGTTCAACCCCCTTGTGCCATTCAGTTGGAAAGGGCCCATTTATGGACACACTTATAACAAATACAATTTAAAAAGTCTCTCTCTCAAATTTTCCTTCTCTACAGTCCATTATTTATAAGAACATTAAGCACAGCCCGTGCATATATTGTACATATCTAAAAAAATGTTAAATGAACTTATTAGGTTGAGTGCTCAATTGCATAAAAATATCAGGTTTGAAGTTACTACTGCAAAGTTAATTTCATCCCTCATAGATATGCATTTTGTTATAATCTTTAATTACACCATTACACATCATCTTTTCCACAGGATCTCAGTTTCACTACAAGCCATGAATGTATGATGTTCACTTAGTGATCAATACGATGATCAATATTTTCTATTGCCCTCATTATTCAGTGTGTGACCGAAGGCCTTACTTACGTCATACAATTCAAACCATATTTCTGAGTAAGAACTATGATTAATTCCTCACAGACTGCTCGAAGAAGTTCAGGACAAGGGTATTCCAATGCTTTGTGAATGTGGACGTACTTACTTCTAGAATTACCCTAGTGGGGAGTACGGTGATAAGGCTCCTATTTTGAGGGTCAGAAACTGAGGTACAAAAGCCACACCTGTGTACTAACTGTTGATGAATTTTAGAGTACAAGGCATTAGTGTCCTTCAGCTTTTGAATTTCCAGTGAAATACGATCAGTGTCTAGTCCTTGTGCAGATGTGGTTTAAGTGCCTTTCCCAAAATTACATGGATGCTATCTAAAAACATGGTAAAGACAAGAATAGGTATCAGTCGCCACAACAATATTTAAGCTCATTGCTATAATACTGTTATGCTTTTCCACCTTGCAAGTCAACTTTTATAATTTTCCAGAAGGACATCAGTAGCACAGTCACTGGCTTGCTAAAGGAAAGGCTTTAATAAGAACTGGATCCAACCATAAGTAAACAGCATTTACACTACTGTAGATTCAGGACTGTTCTTTATATAATACTATACATTTCCCAGTCTGCTACACTAAGACACAGGATTTCTATGTATATATCAACTCAGGCTTGAAAGAAACTATCTGAAAAATTGCCAAATTAGTTGAGACTTTTTATGAATAGTAAGAAGAATCTCATTATAGCAGTGTGAAAGCTCTGCCCAACAGAGATTCTGCATGGTTACATAGATAATCCTTTGGAGAAAAGTTGTGTAGGTAGACTGCTATGGAACTACTTCTCAGACAAGGAGCAGTGTAAAAAATACCAGGCATGTAAATGTACTTAAATGAATTTATATATAAGTATGCTTACATAAAATACTTATAAAAATTAAATAAACATGCAACATTGTTTTATAAAATACGATCTTGTCAAGAGTACAGTTACATTAGTTAAAAATTTGGTTTTGTATTTTCTATTGAGAACTATTTGAAGGTCAGTTATTAATAGTTATTAAAAAATAAGGTTTTAATTAAATTTGTTGTGTTTAAGGAATCCGGTATTTCACTTATATTTATTTTCTTCAGTTACCTAAGCTGTAGTAAAGCAATGGTAGTAGTTACACAAGTTCTCTTAGTGTTAACTTTATGTTGGTGAGAAAACTGACATTGATTCAATATCAAAGTGAAGTTTTTAAAAAATCACAAAGTGTTATTTTAGTAACTTACTGTGTAGAGCACTCCATGTGGTGTTTGGCTCATTTGTCTGCGTATTGCGACTGCTTTCACAGTTTTCCCCAATGGCTAGATAATATAATAATAATAAAAAACCAACCTACAAAACACAGAAGAGTACTGCTATGTAAGAAAGTCATTGGTGCCAGCACATTGTGTAATGCAGAGGTATGTGATGTTACTGGCAACAGCATCCAGCTGCATCCAGCCCTATCATTAACCCTCCACACATGGATTTGCCTGAAAGAAGTATCAGCATTGCTGAACCTGTTTCCCAGAAGAGCGGCTCATAAAGTAATCATTTGGCACTCTTTGTATTTATTTTGCATAATTTCTTCTCCTTTCCACCTTCTAGTTCAGTCACTTAAACTTCATAGTCTCAGCATGCTACTGCAGCAGAACAGCTTGACTGACTTTCCAATATCTGTGCCTCACCGAAAAGTAATTTTAATCCATGTATTTGAATGGAACAAGGAGATGATCAGAATTCACATTGTAATGTGCTACCTGTCAATTTACAGATGAAGGAAAACTAAGTTTTAAAGATTATTATGGGTTTACAATAACCGAATATGTGCTGTCTAACATTTTAGATATTGCATTAGGCTTTTAGTGAGGTCACTGTGATGTTAATATCACTGTTTTGCTCCCAACAGCACTATTTGTCCTCTTAAATTTTTTTCATCAGAAACTTCAATCCAGTGATTGAGCCAAAAGAAGTTATCTAAGGCCTTAGCCAACCCTCATGTTTGAGGTAAAAGAATGTAATGTTCTTTTCCTTGGAGAAGGAGATAAACAAGTTTCACTAAGCAATTTACAGCTACCTGGGGATGCTGCTGAAAAAGGACTGAGGAAGATTGCCTGACTGAGGAAGATGGTTAAACTCCACTTGTGCTCTCATATTGTCTGAAAATGACTGAGTGATGGGCCTATGCTTAAAAATCTGAGAGAATCTAAGAAGGTAATAACATATATGTGAGCATGCTAACTACAGAAAAAAAAGTCTTTTTTGGTTTTAGGTTTAAATAAGTAAGGCTCAAAATTCTTATTCTTGCAGTCTTTCTCCAGTTTCAGTTTCCCATTCTTCAACAAAGGACAAATATGTTGAACAAATTTCTTAGCATAAGAAACTCAGAGCATAGAGAGCCATATGTAATACATTCATTTCAATGGAAGTGAGGCTTACATATACTTTTAGAATTCAGGTCTTCATCTCCTTATATTACAAAAAAGAATTGTAGCTCAGAATTGTCTGAACCATCTACAAGACAATGTTATGTAGAGATGATACATCCCTGCACGGCTGGATGGTGCCAGAAAGGGCTACCAGATTGTGTCTGAGGTTGCAACGGTAACTGTGGTTTTGTGGTGCCCAACACAAAAAAACCCAGCCATGCTGATACAGCTGTATCACTTTCCATCATTTTTGATAGTTCCAGGATCTCCACACTAGTTTTATTTTACAAGAGTGCTGAAAAGCACCGAAATCTTGTAGTTTATTAACAGGAATGGGTTCCGTGACAGAATCCTGGAGGATTTACCTTATTAGAAATAAAGTTAGCCATGTTTTCAGTGTAATTTTCCAGTCCTCATGGCTGGAAAGCATAGATAGCAATAAAAAACGTCTTGAAGTTCACGTGTATTCTGATGTTCATGCCAGTATCTGCTTGTAAAATTGTTATAGCTGGGAATACTTTGACAATGCTATAAAAGCTGATTTTCTGGCACTGCATTAACTTGTTCCTGGAAGAACTGTCTTCCATGGTACTGTACTTAATGCACCTCAGAACAAAGATTTTCAAAACACTGGTTCCATGGGCGTAGTTTAATCGCTTAAGCATTCAGCTATTTTAAACTACCGATATATTCTCAGAACGTGTATATAATTCAACAATATATATTTCTCTGCTAAAAAGGAACTTGCAAGGTTTTATTTTTTTTCTCAACTGATAACTGCCTATTCACAATAACAATTCTGAGATAATTCTCAAATGTATAGATAGTATCACCACCTAACCTCTTCCGGATGAAAAGTAAAGTACACTTTTTCTCTACTATAAACCCCTGTAGCAGAGTGCACATATTAAACATAAATAAACCAGCAAAAATCACTTCACTACACATACGATTCTTTCCTCTGGGAGAAGATGAGGGGAAGGATAGACCACATTTGAATTCTTCATCACATTTCTTATTGGAAAGGCTCAAGCTGAATGTGACATAAAAACCTGAATACATTACTACAGTAACTGTAGCTCTATTGTGGTGGGAGAGGAATATTTAATTGCAATCAGACACCAAGGAAGAGACAGATCCAGAGAAGTAATATTTGAATTAACCCAAAGTTTGGAGCTTACAGATCAGACAATGTCTAGTAAGTACACAGAGTTTTCAGATGTCTTTTTTTCCCACTTTTCCCATGACTTAGGAGCGCTTTCTATCAATACTCAGGATTACCAAATTAGACATATACTGTGTGAGATTTTGTCTGTAGTATCTCTGTCTAATGTATGTACCCAAGAATAGTTTTCTTTGGTAATATCTGTGCCATAGTTGATTTCAGCTCTGAAGGGAAGAGCAAGTTTTAATAAGAATTTTCTAGTTTTAATAAGAATGGCCGTAAAACTTTCAGCTATAAAATATTAAAGCCAACTTTGCATTCTTAAAATTTGTTTGCATGTGGGTGGGTGTAAAATAGAAAAAAATAGTTATAAATAAAGTCACTTAAATAGCAACAGACTTCTCTGTTTTAACCTATCACATTAGCCCAGTAGTCAGCCTTTTGTCTATTCTTTCAGCTGGAAGAGGGACACAGTTGTAACGGAGATACATATCACTCATGTGACCCTGCTTGTTTGTGAAAAATCATTTTAGAATCTTGTTTTCTAATCACAGGAGGGACCAATGAAACAGATTTTAATTTGCACTTACAGTCAGATTTCTATCAAACAGCACCAGTCCCAGATATGACCACTTGAAGGTT
Organism: Neomorphus geoffroyi; assembly: GCA_033558235.1. Lineage (NCBI taxonomy): Eukaryota > Metazoa > Chordata > Aves > Cuculiformes > Neomorphidae > Neomorphus > Neomorphus geoffroyi. The sequence continues at coordinate 2,375,863 of JAUMJM010000005.1, forward strand.
TGGAGATGTTTAAAGTTGTACATACTGTTACACCCATATTAATTCCTGATTATCTGCCCTGAATTCACATCCATTTCCATCTTCTATCCCCATCTCAGATTAATGGGTACTTTTCCTTAAAACAAGTGCTCAGCAAGGCCTTCCAAGAATATAGTTTTAAATCTTAGAAATTACATATATGTTTTTGACTGGGGCATTGTGATACACAGCTATTTTCTTTTGAGGCTCCTGTTGTTTCTTAAAATAATGAAATATGAATATAATGGCTCTAGTTTACGTAACATTTTCACAGAAGCTAACCACAGTGTACAAGACAAACTAAAAGAAATATGGGACTTACATTTACTTCAGTACCTTTGCTATAAGGGATAAGGGATGAGTACAGTCCCTTGAGGTTCACTGCCCTTGGAAGTAAAAGTATGGTAATTTGAACCAAAAAATAGTAATCAAAAGCCAGGCACACCACCTGTCGGTGGCATCAGTGTTGCTGAGTAGGACTAACTGGACTACCTTTCACAGGTGATTACTGTAGTGAGTTGTCAGCAGCTGGCCAGTTCATTGTTCTCTAATGCCTAATCCCAGCAGGCAGCTGTTTCACTTTCATTCATGTGAAGTGCTGCTCCAATACACCGTACAATTTGTATGGACTTTACTGTCACTACTGAAATGTTCTCTTATGCATTGTGGCTCCCTGATGTGTCTAATTGTGTTACATTGTCAGTTTTATGAAATCTACTGCAAAAAGCACTTTATTCTTCTGTCTTTTCTGTGATGGTGTGCTTTTCTTTCTTGTATTAAGTGTTTGCTAGTTTTCTATTAGATGTTTTCTACTTTAATTAGATGTTTGCAAGTCTTCTGGCTTTAAGCTATGTAGGCTATAATCAAGCTGCAATGCTTGATTCTGACATTTTTTTTCTGTCAAATATTTAGAATGTGCTTGACTAGTTTTGGGAGAGTGCGTGTAACTAAACTGTAGAAATACAATATGCTAATAGCTTCCAAATAGAAAGACATACTCAGATGGTCATGAATTTAAAATACTTTTTCCAGACTTTTCTCTTTTTTTGAAAACAATTATTCTTGAAGTAAATCTAAGATGGATTACATCAGTGAATACATAACAGTCTACTCTACATTTATTTGATAATGATGTCTATGAATATAGATTTCCAAACTTTAAACAGGTGTACATTTCTGCATTTTTTAATCTTTATACACACACTTAAAAGGCCTAGTTATGCCCAGTTAACAATTTTAGGCATTCTGTTTTCCTACCCCTTAAATGATTTAATCCTCTGATCACACTGAGAATTTTTTCCTAGACATCCCCAGGCAGGTATTCTTTATATACTTTGACGTATTTTCAGTGTAACTCACACAGCAAAATGTAAGAGAATTCATGCAAACCTTCAACTCTCTTCTAGGTTTTTTTTCTTTAATAACACCTTTCACGCCAACATGGAGAAAATGCCACTTTAAATCATAAAATACACATGGACCTAAAAATTACAAGAAGAGAAGGCACTGCATATTAAAATCAAAGTAGGAACTTTGCTACACTTGAAAAATGTCTTTTATTTTTACAGCAATGCTTTATAAGAAAAGAGAACCTCAGTTATTTTAAAGGTATGTGGAAGGCATATATAGAAGAAAATGTTGAGGGGAAAAAAGTCAATGGTGTTTAAAACATGAAATGTATTTTACTGCCAGCACCAAGATTAGCTGTGACAGGGACATCTAAATACATCATGAAGAGCTGCATGTAAAGAGCTGTTCGTAGGCAGTCATTAGAAATGCATAAGGACATCCTCTGTCTATCCAACAAAACCTATGAAGAATGCTTTTATATCTCTTCTTCTGTAATGTTACAGGATTGTTAACTCATGGATTTTTGTAACTCTCACAATATTCTATGGGTTTTTTAGAGCCTAAACTCATTTTGTCAGGTAATTGTTTCTAGAAGAATCAGAAGCATCTTACACTATCATCTTCATCTTTGCTAAGAAAAGACTGTAGGTGTATAGATTCTGATAGCTTAAAATAAAAATAGAAAAGAAAATATTTTTACTATATATTTTTTCTATTTAAAACTTATTTTAAAATAATAGATCTTTGGTGTTTGAGTCATATTTTGAATGTTCAGAGATGGTAACTTTTCATCTATTGGTATATAAATCTACTAATTTACACATCCAAACACACAATCGTTTGAAGAACACTCTCACAACACACTGTACTGATGAAAATCTGACTCAAATCAAAGAATAAACAATCTTTCCACCTTATGCAATGTAATTAGGGTTGCATTGAAACCATTTTAAAAGTCATGAGCCATGCTATGTTCACAGTTTCAACCTAAAAGAGCCAATTTAGATGCACAGTCAAATACAGAGGAAGAAAGGGAGTTACGTGTCATCTTTGACATGACTGCTCTTTCAGAATAAAAGTATTCATTTTAAAGGCTTTGAAAAAGCTTATCAGTGGGATATCCCTCAGGTTTTAAATGTTTTGAAATACCAAACATTCTGTAGAAGTTTGATTTCTTCTACTCCTCCCCTCAACTGTGTGCACCTATATATTCTGTAGGCTTGTTTTTAAATGGGTTGCTTTTCAGAATTCCTTAGAGAAGCAAGACTTGTTTCCTGGTATTTCCAAGAAGGATAAAAGAAGGCTTTGTGACTCCCCCAGAATGATCACAGAGGATCAGTTATACACACAGATTTAAATCATCTAGTAGAAAGGGCAGGGACAGGCACACAGAACCTTTGATCAGTTAACATAAGACATCCATCTGTTAGTTCTCATTCTGAGCAACGCAGTGGAAGCATGAAACCACTCTTTTGGCTCGTGGACAGTGAATGCAATGAAAAAGATACTGTGGGCATTATGCTTTCTTTCCTTCTAGAGGTCTCAGTTGCATGTAGGAAACCAGGAGAACACAGTCTAGCAATGCAGTTGCAGTAGGGTTATAATGTCAGGTAGCTCACAGAAGAGCCATAGGATATATGACAGCAATGAGAGATATCTTCTGTACATTCACAGTATTTGTCCCTCTTCTCTGTCTGAAATTACATAATTATTCAGGGTGGAAAAAAATCTTTAAAATCATCAAGCCCAATTGTAAAGTTAACACTGCCAAGTCTCACTAAATCATGTCTGTTAGTGCTATGACTACACCTTCTAAATCCCTCCAGGGAAGGTGACTCTACCACTTCCCTGGGCAGCATAGTCCAGTGCCTGACAACCCTTTCAGTGAAGAAATTTTTCCTAATACCCAATTTAAAACCTCTCTAGTGTGGTTTGAGGCAATTTTCTCTTGTCCTACTAATTGTTACTTTAGAAAACAGACAAACACCCACCTCATTATAACCTTTTTTCAGGTAGTTGTAGAGAGCAATGTGGTGTCTCATCAGTCTCCTCTTCTCCAGACTAAACAAGCCCAATTCCTTCTGCTGCTCCTCAAAAAACCTATTCTCCAGACCCTTCACCAGCTTCAGTGCTCTGCTTTGGACACTCTCCAGCACCTAAATGTCTTTCTTGTTTTGAGCAGCCCAAAACTGAACACAATTTTCAAGGTGCAACCTCACCAGCATGATTCCTTCTCTACCTCTGCTGGCCACGTTATCTCTGATATAAGCCAGGATGCTACTGGCCTTCTTGGCCACCTGGGCACACTGCTGGCTCACGTTCAGTCAGCTGCTGAACAACACTTTGAGGCCTCTTTTCACCAGGCACCTTCCCCACCACTCTTTCCCAAAGCCGTAGTATTGCAAGAGGTTGTTGTGGCACACTTGCAAGAGTAGAATGGCTGGACCTGTGAGTTTGACGCACTTGCTCTAGGAACTCGCTGGCCAGAGGATTTCCAGAGGTCTTTCAGGTGTGCTCCACATTATAGAGTTCAGCTTCCATATAAGTGCACAGTCATCCAAAGCCTATCATTTTCTCTCAAGTGCTATCTTAGAGAAAAAAAGTGTTGCAATCAATTTTTGTAATCTCATAAACTATTGCTTTTTTTCTGCCTGTGTGTCAGGACCATCTCACAGACTCTTCCTTTTTTAAGTCCTCTCGGGTTTTTGGGCAGATAGATGCAGTTTGACAAAGACGTATCAGATTCTCTTAAAAAAGCATTTGAAAAGAACTATACACATCAATGTTTTTCACAAAGTATCATTAAAGGTATCATTAAAGTGTTTGCGGAGATACTACAGAGACAATCTTATATTATGGAAAGGCTAATTCTATCTCTGACAAATTTATTTGAATCTAAATATTTTTTACTGCCTGCCATACTCATTGTGCCGATTCCTAAATACTTAGCCATATGTGATTTAAAATTATGCCCATCATTGATTTTCTCTTTTTTCCTTTTGAAAAAAAAATAAAAATCAACAAAAATTAATGACGTTTTTCAACCTTCATAAGGAAATGAGAGAGAGAGGGGGATCTGCAGATGTTACTGACAGTTACCATGGTTATAAAACGTGTTTTCTTTCATCAAGCTCATTGCACATTTTCTAGTGTAAGTCAACAAGAGATAATTTTACTCTATGTATAAAGTCCACACTTGATGAATAAAAGAAAGATAGTACATAATTAATAGTTTATTTTACATTCAGGACAGTAAATATCCTATATTCAAAAAATTTGTGTCAATCCAAATATTTAATATTCAGTGTGATCATCCCTGAAAAGATCTGTGTTGGAATAAAATAAAATATAGATAGTAGACAAAATTCTAAAGATTAAGCATGGGAAGAGAGGAAAAAAAAAAACAAAGCAAAAACAATGCAGCAAGAAATAATCATACAAAACATCTCCAGCCAATGAACTGTCAGCTTCTTTATCAAACTCAATCTGAGAAGCTGAGGAATTAGCTTCAGGAAGAGCTTTATATCATCATCATTTATCACGTGAATATCTACCTTTGTTTCAGAAAATCCACTGCAAAATAGACAAATGGTATTTAAGAAAAATCAGAATTAAAAAATGCCCATGTGAGCCATTATTATGAAACAGAAAACTCCATTTAAAAAAACCCCTACCAAACAAACCAACCAACCAAAAACATTAAAATATATATTTTTATTTCTCCCTGCAGGTTCCAGAAATAATGTAATCACCTTAAACAATTGATGGGAAAGCTCTGTGCTGATCTCTGTTGTCCTTTAGTATTATACTGTGAGGCTGGTATCAGAAGTGTTATATTTTGTGTGTCAAAAATACTTTTTTCAGGTCTCAGTGGTACACTAAATACTATGCCAAAGAAAGTCACAAGAAGTTTCTATACTACTGCCCCTACTCAATCTGATCTCTCCACATAGACTTCAGATTCCCACCAAAATCTCGTGTCTCCTTTCAACATTGTTTGTCAGAATCTTTGTTCTCCAGCAAAGTGTTTCCTTTCATTAAGTCACATTACAGACACATCATTCCCACCTTTTTCCGCTGAGCAGCTATCAGTATTCACGTTTCACTTTCACTCCAGTGCCTCTACTTGCCTTTCAACTTTCATTATCCTCATTAGAAACACATCCATATTTTTGCTTTCATCTTTTCCTTTAAGGAGCTGAAAGATGACAAAACAGTTTTCAAAGGGAGCTGGATCAGGAGCATAAGAGATTCCTGATGAGGTTTTTCTATCATGAAAAACAGAGCAAAACAGGCAACAAGAGGAAACAAACTAGATCTGTGTGAAACTAATATTTTTTTCTGTTCACAAATGTTTTCTGAGAAAATATAATTTTTTATGGAACCTGATGAGCAATTTGGGAAATGGTCTGAAGAAAAAAATCTACATTAAGTCCATAGTTCCAGTGATAATTCTAGAACGGAGACAGTATATTCCTGTATAACCTGTTCAGCCCATTGGATAGTTCTTTTGATTAGAAAGGTGTCTTGAGAAGGTCTTGATAAAACCAGTAACTTCCCGTATCTACAAATAAGGCCAATAATTTTGTTTTTATGTTAAAACTTAGTTGTAAATCTTGTCAATTTCTATCTCTGGCTCTAATGAAAAAAAAATTACAAAATAAATCCCATGAACACTGGGTACATGATGAGAAAGACATCCCTTTTCATGAGTTTTGTATAAAAATGTTTTGTCAACTGTTTCAGCAATTACAGCAGAAATGTAAATCTATCAGCATGTGCTAGCTACAAGAATCTCTTCAATTTACTCACAGCATCCAAGTGTGGAGCTACAGAGAATTCTTTTTTTCACATCACTCCTTATCGCAAGTAACATCTTTGCTACTCAAAAAGTTAAGGAAATAATCTGCCTTTTTCAAAGCAAAAAAAATCTGCTTTATAAACATTAAAAATAAAAAGTTGGAACTTACTGGGAATGGAAAATCGGCTAACTAAATGGAAAGCCAATGGAAAAATATACAGGTAGAAAAGCTTCTAAATACAGTTCTTCACATAGAGCTGAGTCGTGTTAATGTCTGTAAATAGGGTCTCACAAATCAAACTAGTCTATTGGAAGTCCTGTCCCAGAACATTTAAAGCATGTGTAGTGCTCAGCCAAAGACTGGGAAGCAGGTTTAGGGCCTTCAAATGTAAACTTCTGGATTTATATTCTATGTAGGTTGCATTTTACCTTCAATCTTCTTTTTTCTTGTTATCTACCCCAAAATAGGAAATAATTTAGCGCTCCACTAGCTGCGTTGCAGGTGCTTCTGGATCTTAAATGCCTATGGGTAATGTGAGATATAAACCTTTATTCAAAGTACCACAAGTATTATATGATAGCCACTTAAGAGACTCTCCAAAAAGATTGCATTCAGTATTAAATAAAATATGAGAAAAACCATAAATTCAATACAGCATGTAATAACACATATAGGTAGCATGTTTTACACGTGTAGGTAGTTCTCTTGAAGACAATTACTCTGATTCCTCAGGTCATTTAAGGAAAATGATATTTAAATTTATTTATAGTATGGGTATTTGGGGAATTTCCCCTAACTCTCCATATATGCCAGGATTGTGGGTTTGATTGTCTGTGAAAAATGTACTATACATCTACATCTTCAGTAATTTTTATGACAGCTGTTGTCAAATATACAAAAGCTATTAGAAAATGCACAGAAAAAATAAAAGAAATTATGTTGTCACCAGAATAGATTTTCAAGAGATAAAAGAGGGGAGAAAAAGTAACAGCAACTACATACAAACAGGTCCCATAAGAATGAAAGAGCAGACTTCCTGGGGTCATAACTATGGTCCTTCCAGTCTAATATCCTACCTCTGACTGTGGCCAGGAAAGATGTTTATAGGAAACCTATAAGAAAAAGAAGCAAGAATAAGGTGGTACTTCTGTCCTATAAATCCTCCCAAATGCCAGTAGCCTGAAGTTTACAGTGTTCCTAAATAAAAAAATTGCACCGGCATCACAGATTTTATGCAGACTTTGCCTGGAGAATTTTTAACTCACTTGTTTTTCTAGAAAACAAAACATCCTATGAAAATAAAATCTATGGTTTAATTTTATATTATATGAAATCCTTTTACTTAATTAGGTTTTTCCTGATTTGATGTGTTTGTATCATACCTCACTTCAATCAATCATTTTTTATTCTGAACATTTATAGAAAGATAGGATATTTTATGTTGGAAAAGACCTTTAAGATTATCAGGTCCAGCCCTTAACCTAGTACTGTTAAGCTACCAATAAATGACATCTACATGTCTTTTAAATACCTTCAGATATGGTGACTCCACCACTTCCCTAAGAAGTATGTTCTAATGCTTGACAACTCTTTCAGTGAAAAAATTTTTTCCTAATATCCAATTTCAATCTCCTCCAGTGTATTTCCTCTCGTCCCATCGCTTGTTATTTGGGAAAAGAAACTAACCCCTGCCTCGCTACAACCTCCTTTCAGGTAGTTAATAGAAAGCAATAAGGTGTCTCCTCAGTCTCCTTTCCTCCAGGCTAAACAACCCCAGTTCCTTCAGCCATTCCTCATAAGACTTGTGCTCTAAAGACTTCATCAGCTTCATTACCCTTCTTTGGACACTACAGCAACTAAATGTTCTTTGGACACACTACAGCAACTAAATGTCTTTCTCATTCTAAGCAACCCCAAACTGTACACAATACTCAAGGTGAGGCCTCACAAGTGTGAAGTACTGAGAGACAATCACTTTCTCTAGTCACACTGGACACATTGTTTTTGTTACAAGTCAGGATGCTATTGGACTTCTTGGCCACCTGGGCATACTGCTGACTCATGTTCAGCTGGCTGTCAACCATCACACCCAGGTCCTTTTCGCCTGGGCATCTTTCCTGCCATTCTTCCTCAGAGCTGAAGCATTGCATGAGGTTGTTGTGGTCCAAGTGCAGGACCCAACACTTAACCTTTTTGAACACTATACAAATGGCCTCGATTCATCGATCTAGCCTGTCCAGATCCCTCTGAAGAGCCTTCCTACCCTCAAGCAGATTGACAATCCCACCCAATTTGGTGTCAACTTCCAGATTACAGAGGGTGTACTTAATCTCCTCATCCAAATAACTGATAAAGATATTAAACAGAACCGGCCCAAGTACTGAGCCCTGAGGAACTCCACTTGTGACTGGTCACCAACTGGATTTAACTCCACTCACTACCAATTTTGGGCCCAGCCATCCAGCCAGTTTTTTACCCAGTGAAGGGTATGTCCATCCAAGCCAGGAGCCGCCAGTTTTTCCAGGAGAATGCTGTAGGAAATGATGGCAAAGCCTTTACTAATGTTTATGTAGGCAAAATCCACAGTCTTTCCTTCATCTACTCAGCAGGTCACATTGTCATAGATGGAGTTCAGCTTAGTCAAGCTGGACCTGCTTTTCATAAACTCACGTTGACTGGGCTTGAAACCTTGTTGCCCTGTATTCATTGTGTGATAACACTCAAGATGATTTGCTCTATAATCTTCCTTGGCACTGTGCTCAGGCTGACAGGCCTATAGTTCCCTGGATCCTCCTTTCACCTTTTCTTGTAAATGGGTATTTGTTAACCTCCAGCCAACTGACCCCCCTTATTAAGATCATCCTTTGTTGTTCTTTAGGACAATTTATTAGGACCATTTAAAACCATCTAAATTTTGGACCACTCTTTGTTGCCCTTTTTGATATTTTCGCTGAAAATAAAGAATCTGAAATGTAAGCAACAATCAAGAGTAAGTGAACTGTTTTCCATTTTACTGTTTAACCTCTTTTTTCAAATTTCAATTTTATTTCAAATTATATTTTTGATCTGCATTTGACCATCATATGTGTATAATGGTTTGTAAGAAAGCCTTTTCCTGGGTGTTTATACTTGATTTAACACCTATTATTTTTTGCATTTTCAGAGTTGATATTTCCCTTCCTGTGTATTATTTTGCTCTTATTTTTATTGAATTTAACCTTCTTATTGGCTGCTCCATACTGTGAAATCTTGCTGCAGATTCAATCAATTTCATTTTCCATCAAGCTGAAGAGCTATGTAACAACATCAAATTTAAGGATCTTGCTGTTCACCCCTATCCTAAATTATGTAACAGTATTTAAGCAAGATGGATTCAAGAACCAAGCCTTGTGGCTTAACTACCGTACTTTCACCATTTCATTAAGTCTTTATTTAAGTCTACTTTTTGACTTCTGCCCTTTAACTGACTATTGGTCATTAAATTCCATCTTGCACACTGACAACTTTATTTCTTTAAGAACTAATGGTAAAGGATCTAGTTGACAGCCTCTTGAAAATCCATATAGGACATTTGAAACAGAAAACCTGTATATGATCACTGAAATTTTTTTAAAATAACAGCACATGTACTGCATTTGTGGATGAAAGTCTTCCCTCTCCAGATATTCTGTTTAGACATAGTCTAATATTGTCATTTATAGTTCGTATATTAAAGTGTCTATGAACAATATTATGTAATATATTTCCTTTAACATTTGCCTGAAATAGCAGTCAGACATAAAAATCTTTAATTTCCCAGACGCTTTTGGTGTCCTTTAGAAAACAGTCATTACATTAATTCATTCCTCTGATAGTAAAGCCAATGTAAGCACTAAGCTGTCCACTACAAACAAGATCAGCAATCTTGTATTTGATTTCCTTTAAAACTCCTGGGCAGAAGTCATTTTGTCCTGACAATATGTAGCTATCAATTTGTTCTAAAACTCTTTCAGGACAGTTCCTTAGACTTGACACCCATAATGAAAAAAAGCCTTCAATAATGACTATCATTGTTAATACCAATGCAGAGAATTCATTACACTTTTATTCAGTGGCTTTATCTTCTGATATTTTTCCTTTCACACATCAATCTTATGTTGGCTACACAAATTCTTTGGCAGGGCTTCTTGCTTCTGATATGTATAAATATATAGAGAGATATTATTCATTTTTGTGCTGTTAGCAAATTGCTTCACAAGATCTTTTTTGGCCTGCCTTATGGTGACTTAAGTCTACCTTGCCAAAGTCTAAACTACTTTCTTTCACCTTTTGGACACAGCTTCTTCTTCTCTTTTTTAAAGATTTCTCCAATCCTTTTGTTGAAACAGAACCGCTGGCAACCAGGAATGCAAGAGTCATAGGACCAGAAACCAAATAGACAAGAAGGGCTTGAATATAGCTCAGCAGATATAGCAGAAACTGATCTTCTAATCTTTTCTTCTAGGACCTCTCTACTTTTCTTTTATGGTGATCTAAGGTAAAATTCATACTGGTAGAAACAGCATCTGGGATCCCAGGCCATCCTCATCCAGGTGAGGGTTGGCCTTTCTTCTAGCCTTCTATTTTTCCACATGGCCTTGTTTCTTAGCAAGTTGATGGGCATCTCTTAATTTCACAATTATGGCCCAGGGCTATTATCACTACTTTCTGGCAGAGAGGCTTAACCTGTTTCAAGAGAGAGAGACTTAATGTTTCTCAAGACTTAAAACTAAGATCTCATATTTCCAGGTGTAGTGGTTTGGGCTGGGGTAATATTTTTCATCATGGCTTGTGTGGTGCTGTGGTTTGGATTTGTGATTAAAAAAAAATGTTAATAACACACTAATATTTTAGCTGTCGCTGAGTTTTAACTGTCTTTATCTCAAACCACAACTTTTGGTACTTTTACCCTTCTAATTCTCTTCGCTATTCCACAGGAGGGGAATAAGCAAACAGCTGGTGGGCCTGAGTTGTCTGTTAGGGCTAAACCTCAGCGTGAGACAAAAGTTTTACCAGACTAGAAAGCACAGGACAGACCCTAATTTTAATACAGATATAAAGTTAGAGAAAAGGGTCATTGATACATGGGTAAACTTAGTTCAGTCTTCCTTTGAGTTTCTAGTAGGCATTTAAGGAATGGGATGTGTAGTGGTGGTGAAATAATTGTTCATAATCTCTAATTTGTCTAGGCACAATAGCTGTGTGTATGCCAACTAAAAATTATCTGAAGCTTAAACACACTGCACAGTAAATTTTTACCTAAGTTTTTACTAATTTTTTAGTTTTGCCTGTGTTATTTGTTACTATGAAGTCCAACACACACAGTGTGTAACTCTTTTTATCTAACAAATTAAGAAAATCGACTATGACCACCTTCAAAATAGTTCCCGTCTGAGTTGACACACAGCTGCACACAATGCTGCCAACGTTCAAAGGAATTCCATAGATCATTTTCTGAAAGCCTGTTAAGAATCTCCATTCTATCTGCTTTCACATTTTCTACTAACAATAAATGGGTTCCTTTGATCACTGGTTGATTTATGGGATCTCTTCACTATAAACCTCAGTCAATAACTGAAAAGTTTCCATTGTGGATTTTATCAATTGCACAAGAAACTTGATGTTAACTCACTGTTCACTCTTGCACACTGACATTTTCCAAACGAGGATAAGAAATTGTCTGCATTTGAACTCGTGTCCGCTTGTAGTGAGTGAAGGAATCGAGTTGAGCCTTGTCTTACTGTGATAGGTTTGAACAGATTTTATAACCATCTTTATGTCTCTCCACCCCCCACTCTTGGTTCTCAAGATAGAGAGTTAGTCTTGGGTTTTTTATGTTGGATCACATATATATGTTGCTTATTCTTTTTACAAATGTTGCTGTTACTTAGTCCTGTACTTTTAATTTTTACATTATGCAGTTTGCATGCTTTCTGTTTTTTAAGGTACAATCTCTCATTTTTCATTCCATATGCTAAGCATAATAGGATAGATAAAATCTTTGAATATTAGACCATCTTTGCATAAATTATTATTACTCATTTGTTACTAGTGAAGAAGTAACCAAGTCAAAGAACTCCACATCTCTGTAATGAAAGGAAAGACCCATACGAATGCATTCTGGCATGAGCATATCAGAGAGCCTCTGCTATTGTGGATTTAAGAAAAAAACTTAGTTGGAAGCAGTGACACAAAAGAAAAAGAATGAAAACCCAGTAAAGGTCTTAGCAACCACTTAAATTATTAAAATCTTTCCTATCTCTTTGGGCATAACTAAGGGGAACCCAGCTTCAAGTGCCCGTACCTAGAAATCAATGCTGTAAGATCAGAGTTATCAGACCCACAACAATGGGAAACATTTTAGTCCTATTCTGTGCTTCTGTGCAGATGACTGACAGGTTATTAGAATACATCTTCACTGTTACTGGTTGGAGAGGCTTGGTAAAACAGTCTGTGCGAGAACTGAGAATAACAGACAATGTAGTACGTGCATTTTTTGTTTTCTGTTTATAACTTGGCTTGATCTGCTTTACACTCTTACATTTTGATAGATCGCCACAGGTTTTATTCATCCCATATGTGTGGCTATGAGCATGATTTTGAAGTAAAGACGACTTATATTGGGCAAACTGTCTCCTTTGGGAGTTGTGAATACACTGTACAGTAGATTCATTTAAGGTGCCTGTCAACCCAGGAGAAGAAAAGTACTTCTCTCAAATCTGTAGTTTTCTTTCCCATGGCAAGCAGTGTCAGTGAGGTGAAATGGCCTCAGATCACCCTCTTTTCATCACTCTAATTCTTAGCTAATATTTTTGATGTGTATCGTATTTTCTACACTTTTTAAAAATAGGATAAACTATACAAAAGTCTTTCTTGGCATTTAAAGCTGACAGTCTCCAGAAAGCTAAATGTTGGCATTGTCATACAGTTAAGTCCTGCGGTAAACATGTCTGTATCAGTGGTTTGGTTTGTAACGAGAGCACTTTGTTAAACAAATCTCTCCATTGTACCCACTACCTACACCTTGCTTCGTGTCATGGAACAGTCTCAGCACACACAAATCGGAGGTCTTTCATAATGAAATTTACGTGAGGCTTTCAATAGACTCCAAATGTGAGTCAGCCTTCAAACATTCATGAGTAAAGCTAGTCTGGGTAAAAAACTTGTTTAATGTGTATTGAATAGGCATCAGAGCCTGACATCAACTGTTTTGCTCTCCTTATCCTCTCCTAGTTGTCCAGACTTCTTAGTCACGTAGATATTGCTGTTAAGGATATATTAACATGCTCTTTAGTAGCAAAAACCCTCTTCCTGACAAAACAAGTCCAAAATTCAACCATGTTCAGAAATGTTCAGAAACATTGAAAAGATTAAGTAAAGTTCTATTACATAATGAATCTATTAAAATTCATATACCTAATAAAGTTATTGTACTATAACATAGATGAAAATAATACCTATACCAACACACAGCATAATTAGGGGAACATTTTTGTTTATGACTGCAAATGGCTTGATGTTGTATAATCCTGCATCCCTCCTGGCATCCAAATATGAAAATAAAATACTTAAATTCAAAATAGCATGTTTGTGCATTGTCCTGATATATGTACTATTATGCCAAAAAAAATGTTCTGTTTGTTTCCATTTACATTTTAAAATATATAAAAAAACCAATTGAATGTAATATATAATAATCTGTTCCAGGCCTCGAAACATCAACCAAAAATATATCTCAGTATTTATATTCTACAAAAAGCATGAAACTAAGTTGATCTTTTTATTATGATTGCTAGCACTCTTTTAATATCTGTAATTCTTCGACTTTTTAATAAGCATAGTATTTATACTTGCTATTAAAATAGCTCAAATTTTCTAAGCTTTCCTTCTCAGACTAAACCCTTCGGTAATGTTTTAAGGAATTCTTGTTTTCCAATACAAACTACTTTCCTGAAATTATTTCAGAAAGTAAATAGTTTAAATATTTATCTTTCAAAACATGCAGTTTTCTAAACAGCTTTGCTGTTCTGCAGTTACTAGACACTGTCCGAACTCTGTGCTTTTTGTAACCACTATACAGGTACTCAGAACTCAGAAACTCACTAGATTCACTAATATCCTGCAAATATTTTACACAGTCTTTCAGTCAATCCAATTTACTTTAATAAAGTGTCCATCATAGAAAATCCTAAGCACAATGTGGGCAAACACAGTATTAACTCTACCTTACAGCTGGACAGTAATTTTCACACTTTTGTGTGCACCTAGACCACATGAATATCCAACAAGAAGGAATTTATCAGATTATAATTTAAAATTTTATAATTTTTGTTTTAGACCTGACCAGAAAGAAAATAATCCTAATTTAAACCTGAATGCTTTTAACAACAGACACAGTAAATACATAGTTACATCTGTATAATCAAGGCTTCTAATGAAAGCTCAATAAAGCCAAAGTCATAGCCATTATTTGAGAGTTAAAAGAGCTGCCACTTGCTTATACCTGCATGGGCTATACCTGAGATACCCATGCTGAAGAACCATTCAATAGCAAGTTAGTTTTATCTCATTTAAGTTCAAGACATTTTGGAGACACGCCTACTTGAATAGCAGAAACAATTACAGAAATCATCAAGCAGCTTTCCATGACTGCAAAGACTGGAACAAATGTTCCAATGTGCTATCGGTACACATATGACACATCAGGACATGACAATAAATAGAATTACTCTGTGGAAACAAGAAAGTGTAAACCAAAAGAGAGTCCCAAGGAGATGGTGAAAAGCAGAGGGGAGGAATAGGATCTCTGAAATTAAAAAAATAATAGAGACTAGTAGAAACATTGGTTCATTAAATCAACAAACTGAATTTGCCAGAAGGAAAATCTAAATCAGGCCAAGTTAATCAAATTAAAAAGAAAATCCTGGTCCGTGTTATGTTAAACAGAAGGAAAAAAAAAATATTAAAAAAAAAGTGCTTACCTCAAATTTACATGCACACTTTCACTGCATATCCTGATAATGCCAAGTCGATGACCTTCTTGAACAACACAATTAAAAAAGTTCAAACGATCAAAATATTGCAGATACTCTGCTGCACTAATCTTTATATTTTTTTTTTAACTATCATTCTTCATTTAAAGGTTTGAGCAATGAGAAATCAGTTTTTCTGGATATGTATTAAGAACTTTAATTATCAAATTCGAAAGCTTTCACGGTGGAGGTCAGAATAGTTGATAATGATCACCCCTATTGGCTTTGAGTCTTTTGAAGTAAAATTAAGATAGATGCTTTCAGTAAAAAAATGCAACTAATTCATAGGCAATGAAGTTATTTGCTTGATCAGAAAATTTTGATTATTGTAATGTATAGTTTTGTAAGCATCTGGCTTCCATCGTAACTGGCTGTCATATTTTACAATCCAATATTAGAAGTAATAAGCAGGGTTGTTAGGAAGTCCTAACAAGATATGGAGCTTGTTCAGACTCTCAAGCAGTGGAGGACATTTCCAGGCTTATTGAAAGTTACTTCCTTTCAGAAATGGGAGGAGAGTGGCAGCAATTAGCAGAGCTGCTCAGGTCTGGTGTCTATGAGAGTTGCATCTAAGGTACTGCTAACACAACTCAGCTGTGTGACATTTTGCCACAGCCTGAGAACCAGATAGGTTGCTGACTGCATCACCTTGTGTAGGACAGTAGCTACAGACATTGCCTTATCTTATATCCTTTCACATGATGGCATTCTTAGATCCACAGGAAGCTTATATTACATTTTGTGGTGGTATTCTCAGGGCTTATTCTTGCAATGATACGCCACATGTAAAGTGTGAAATCGTTAAAGAGAAATGGATGATATTTTGGCTGTGTCCAAAGAAGAGCAATGAAGCTGGTGAAGGGTCTAGACTACAAGATTTATGAGGAGTGTCTGAGGGAACTGAGGTTGTTTGGTGACTTAGTTTTGATAAAAACTAAGATATTAATCAGATATTAAAGATCTTTAATAAAAAAAAAATGTATGGAAAAGGTAATAGTTCTTTGCCACAAATATATGTATAAGCAGAACAGAATTAACAGTAATCACAACCAAAACCTTAAAACCTTTAAATAGATTGAGTCCTGTACCCCAAAGCTTGCGATGCAGGTCTCTTTTAGGGTGTGGAGGGGCTGTCGCCACTGCTGTGGTCCCAGGTGCGGCTCAGCCACCATGGGCTGGGAAGGGGACAAGGGAAAAATGGGAGACGTGAGTTCTGCAGAAGTTGTGGAAGATCAGATGACGAATGATCCTTCCTCCAGAGACTGCAAAAGCCCATGAGTCGTAATTGTGCTGCTGCTGCTGCTGATGCTGTGCCGCACCACGCTCCTCCCCCAGAAAAAGCACACAAAACCACTGAATTAAAAAAAAACGGCTCTCTGCCACAGAGGTGGGAAGGAAAAAACACCCCGATGTCCGGGCACCACCTCTATCCCAGTTTCCCCGGAAACCGCCTCTCCCCGCCTCCCTTGCGTTTCCTGTGTTTGCAATAGGAAGAAAAAATTCCTCAGAAAAATTCAAAACCACTACATTTGGCCTAGAGAAAAGAAGCCTGCTCTCTAGAATTGCCTGAAAGGAGCTTGTAGCCAGGTGAGTTTGGCCTCTTTTTCCCAGTAAACCATTTGCCAAGTAAAAAATTGGCTGGATGGCCAGTGCCATAGAATTGTGGTAAATGGAGTTAAATCCAGCTGGTGGCCAAACACAAGCAATGTTCCCCAGGACTCAGTATTGGGGCCGAGTCTGTTTTAATATCTTCATCGATGATCTGGATGAGCAGATCGAATGCACCCTCGGTAACTTTGCAGACAACACCAAGTTGTGCGGGAGTGTCAATCTGCTTGAGGGTAGAGAGGCACTACACAGAACAGGCTGCATCGATGGACTGAGACCAATTATAAGATGTTCAACAAAGCTAAGTTCTAGATCCTGCACTTGAATCACAACAAACCCATTCAAGGCTTAGGGAAGAGTGACTGGAAAGATGCCCAGGGGAAAAGGACATGGGAGTGTTGGTCGATAGCCAGATGAATAAGAGCTAGCAGTGTGCCCAGGTGGACACAAAGACCAATAGTATCCTGGATTCTATCAGAAACAGCACAGCACAGTCAGCAGGACTAGGGAAGTGATCAGACACCTACACTCAGAGCAGGTTGAGGCCACACCTGGAATATTATGTCCAGTTTTTGTCCCCTCACTAAAAGAAGGATAATGAGATGCTGGAATGTGTCCAAAGAAGGGCAACAAAGCTGATGAAGGGTCTGGAGCACAAGTCTTGTAAGGAGTGGTTGAGGGAATTAGGCTTGTTTAGCCTGGAGAAAAGGAGACTGAGGAGAAACATTATTGCTCTTTACAGCCACCTGAAATGAGACTGTAGTGAGGTGGGTGTTCGTTTCTTCTCCCAAGTAACAAGTGATAGGAGAAGAAGAAATGGCCTGAAGTTGCACCAGGGGAGGTTTAGATTAGGACATACTACTTTACTGAAAAGGTTGTCAAGCACAGATACAGGCTGCCCAGGCAAGTGGTGGAGTCACTATCCCTCGAGGTATTGAAAAGACATGTAGGTATGGTGCTTAGGGACATGGCTTAGCAGTGAACTTGGCAGCGTTAGGCTTACAGCTGCACTCTATGATCTCTAGGGTCCTTTACAATATAAATGATTCTATGATTCTATAAAGTTTTCTCTCTCCCTACAGCTATCTATATAAACAGAATAATCTAATTCAATTACTGTGAAGGGCTTTCTTTTCTTTTAAGTTAGTAAACACCTCACCTGTTTCCAGCAGAGTGTTAAGAAGATTTTCTTATTCTCAGGACCAGTCACAGATGTGCTTTCTAAAATTCAATCTACTCAAGAAACAAAATATACAAGCAGGAAGTGTTATGCCTTGCCCTTACTACAAGAAGAACATTGAGGTGCTGGAGCGTGTGCAGAGAAGGGCAACGAGGTTGGTGAGGGGGCTGGGGAATAAGCCCTATGAGGAGCAACTGAATGGACTGAGGTTGTTTAACTTAGAGAAGAGGAGGCTGAGGGGAGACCTCATCACTGCCTACAATTACCTGAAAGGAGGTGGTAGCGAGGTGGGTGCTGGTCTCTTCGCACAAATGACAAGCGATAGGATGAGAGGAAGTGGCCTTCCCTCAAGGGGAGGTTTAGACTAGATATTAGGAAGAATTTCTTCACTGGAAGGGTGGTCAGGGATTGGAACAGGCTGCCCAGGGAGGTGGTGGAGTCGCCATCCCTGGAGGTGTTTAAAAGACGGGTAGATGAGTTCCTTAAGGACATGGTTTAGTAGAGAGATAGGTACCGTTAGACTCGATGATCTCAGAGGTCTCTTAAAACCTTATGATTCTATGATTCTATGATTTTTCAGGATATGCAGCACAGTCTTAAGGCATTTAAGCATACAAAAGCTGCAAATGTTCTGAGACTTAAGATATCAAAATATTAAAGCACTGGTAATATTAGCTTCTTGGGCCCTCCCTTTAAAACAGTACAGAATTTTATGACTGATGCAGAAATATCAAAGCTGAATAATTCTTAGATAGTGCTGACAGTCAAATATGAAAAAAATATTTCTTTTAAGAACAGGGTTTTCTTCTCCTGTTTTCATTCTGATTAGAAATCTTCTCCCAGGTGATAGAACGAGAGGTAACAGCCACAAGTTGCACCAGGGGAGGTTCAGACTAGACATTAGTAAAAATGTCTTCACTTAAACGGTGGTCAGGCACTGGAACAGGCTGCCCAGGGTGGTGGTGAAGTCACCATCCCTGGAGGTGTTTAAAAGACAGGTAGATACAGTTTAGTAGTGGACAGGTATAGTTGGACTCCATCTCAAAGGTCTTCTCCAACCAGACAATTCTATGATTCTATAATTCTATGACTATGAAATCCAATGTCTTCATTAGTCACAGGTACTATATTCTATAGTATTAAGAAATTACAACATTAAAAATACATATTTTGGAGTCAATCCATTAGTGCTATGGAACAATAGCAGTGCAAAAAAAACCCCATGTACTAAACATAACCACTGATGGCTTTTTATTTTTTTAAAACAAATGAGACAGAAACAAGCAAAAAGAAATCCACTGCTCTGAATTTGGTGTGACTTTTCCTAATGATTTCTTTTGAGTTGAATAGTCATGTCTATATGCTCTGAAGAATTTAACACAATTCACCTCAATTAACATACTTTTATCCCATTACTTGATGATTCCCAAATTAAAAATTTAAACAGGCTAACACAGAAAATCCTTCCATGGTAAACAAGCACTATTGCTGCTGGCAAGCTGAGGTGCTTGAAGCATCCCCCTTGAAGCTGTGTATGCCTTGAAGGTGCCCATCTGGTTGTTCTTAAGAAAAGAATTCATGTCTTCTCCCAAGGCGAACCCTGTTCAGTTGTTAACAGCTTTAGAGTAATTTCCTCATTAAATAAGGATATAACCTGGTCAGGATCCTTTGCAAGGCAATGACTGTTTAGTTAAAATTAAGGAAGATGTTTAGTTAATAACTTGGTTAAATGGGGATTGAGTGGCTGAGGTGTTTGGTAAAAGAACACCGAATATTTCATTGAAAGGCCAAACAATTCAAGATGGTTGTGATCAAAATCTCAATAGCATCTAATAGACATTCAGTGACATTACTACATAATATTTGCCAGGTGTCCAAACTTGTAACATGATGCAGAATGGAGCAGTTACCAGTCCAGAGATTTATCTTATGATGAAATATTTAACACTTATCATGCACCACTACTACTAGTAGGACTCCAAGAGGATAACAAATGCAAATTGGGAGATTATACTGTGAAAAAAATAAAAGAAACAAAAACCCAAAACCCCCACAATTTAAATTCTAGAATAAGAATAGATTGGGGGGGAAGTATTAAATCTAAATTTGTTCTTCCCAAGGAAAACGTACATAAAAATTAATTTGTATTTCTCAAACTAGTCCCAGCAGGAGTAATACTCCCAGAACATGCTAATTTCATGCCACTTTTTGGTACAATTTTGACAAAAGCCAAGAATGGAAGGAACGCAGATACAGAACTGCAGCCTTGGCAAAAGGTCTCTTTGTACCAGCAGATAGACAGGACTACATGAGGGAAGCTTGTTGGCTATTTCTTATTCTCTACTTGTACTTAAATCTATAATTTAAAAAGAGAAGCTCTATCTGCAAGGCCATCCATCTGGTGTCGCATAGAAGCATTAAATTCAGAATGAAACATTAAAACAGAAGAGGAAGGCAAGCACTGAACCCCAAGGCAAAATAGAAGCTGCATAGTCCTTATGGATAAGTAGAGTACAACGCTTGTTTGCCTTCAAAATGAGCCAGAACAAACCTTTATTCCAAAGGCTAGTGCATGACTTGTGGGAGAAGACATAAGAAAATCTCTGAATGCTGCTAAATACAGGCAGTGAACCCCACTGATTTTCTGTTTCATGTGGATTGAATCCAGAAGTAACAAGCAGATGACTTTAAGCTCTCTTTTTGATCTTCTCTTGTAGCCTTTGTAACAAATGTCTGAGCATCTCATATTCTTTCTTTGTGCCTTTTCTAGACCTGAAATATTACTTATTTACCCTCTTTAGAGGTGTATAACAGCAGAATGACTTAAAACTTCTGCAGTATTTTATCTAAATGCGTAAGTAATGCTTTTCTTTGGTGCAGAATCTATGTCCTATTACCTTTATAATAATTTAAAAATACAATAAATTTTCATAGGCAAGGCAAAATTTGCCACTATACCCACAGCTAGAAATACAAAATAGAAGTACAAGTCACTGAACTGTCATGTTGGAACTCATAGGACTTCAATGTGGAAGGAAAAAGCAGGAGGAGTTGGAAGTCTTAACCCAGTCATAAAGATGAAACATTATTGGCAGTAGTGAAACCTGGTGGGATGATTCCTGTGACTGGTGTGCCATGATGGATAGTTCTTCACAAGCACTTCAGGAGGTATAGACAGGGCAGACAAAGCGGGGTGAGGGATTAGGGAGATGTCGCTGTACATAGCAGAAGGGCTGGAATGCATGGAGCTTGCAGTTGGCAGTGAATTGGTTGAGAGCCTCTGGATAGGGATTAAGGGACAGGCAATTAAAATGGATGTCACCATGGGAGTCTGCTGTAGGCCACCCAACCAAGATGATAACACTGATGAATTATTCTTTAAGGAACAAAGGGGTGCCTCTAAGTCATCTGCCCTTGTCCTCATGGGGGACTTCAATTTACCAGATGTCAACTGGGAGTACCATACAGCTGGCAGAAACAGGTCCAGATGATTCCTAAACTCTCAGGACAGTAAGTTCACTGCACAGGTGCTGAGGGAACTAACCAGGAAAGGTGCCTTCCTTGATCTGTTGCTAACTGACAGACAAGGTCTCATGGGTGAAGTGGCAGCCGGAACCTGTCTTGGTCACAGCAACCAAAAAGTACTCAAGTTTAAGATCGGTGGTAACAGGAGGAAAACTGTCAGTAAGACTTCAACTCTGGATAAGAGGAAATCAGACTTCAGGTCGCTCATGGAACTGCTTAGTAAGGTCCCCTGGAAAAAAGCTTTTCAAGGTGCTGAGGTCCATCAGTGCTGGTCACTTTTTAAACATCACCTCCTAAGTGCACAGGACCAGGCAACTCTGAAATGCTGGAAGTCAAGCAGGTGAGGCAGAAGGCAAATCTGGCTGAATAGGGATCTTCTACTCAAACTGAGGCATAAGAGGATGGTGTACGACCAGTGGAAACAAGGACAGGTGACATGGGAGGTCTACAGTGACCCTGTTCGCTGCTGCAGAGCAGAAATTCATGCAGACAAGGCTCAATTAGAGTTGAAGCTGGCCAGCACTGTGAAGGATAATAAAAAGAAGGTTTTCAAATATGTTAATAACAAAAGACAGGACAGAAATAACATTGGGCTGGTATTTGATAAGCATAGACACCTCATAAACAGGGATATAGACAAAGGAGACATTTAATGCTTTTTTTACCACTGTCTTCAATACTGATGATGGGCTTGCCCCCCCCAAAGCCCTGGGTTAGAGGACCAAGAACGTGGAAATGATAAACTCCCAATCAACCCCAAACTTATGTGGGGTTTGTGGGAGAGCAGCCCTGCAGAAAGGGATCTGGTTTTTCTAGTGGGCGGCAAGTTGAACACGAGCCAACAGTGTGCCTTGGCAGCCAAGAGGGCCAACTGTGTCCTGGGATGCATCAATGACGGCATTGCTAGCCAGTCGAGGGAGGTGATTGTCTCACTCTAATCTGCACAAGTGCTGTCTCATTTCAAGTATTGTGTGCAGTTTTGGGCACCATAGTGTAGAAAGAACATAAAACTACTGGAGAATGTCCAGAGGAGAACCACAAAGCTTGTGAAAGGTCTACAGGAGAAACTGAATGAGGAGCATCTGAAGGCACTTGGTCTGTTCGGCCTGGAGGAGACCTAGGGGGGACCTTAAAGTAAGCTGTTTACTGCTTACTCACAAGGGAAGGAGGAGAAGCAGGCGCTGGTCTCTTCTCTCTGGCGACAAACCGTAGGACTCGAGGGAATGTCAGGAGGATGTGCCAGGGGAAATTTTGGTTGGATATTGGGAAAATGTTCTTTACTCTGAGGGTGGTGGAGCGCTGGAACAGAGGAAGCAGTCATGACGCCAAGCCTGACAATATTCAAGAAACATTTGGACAATGCCCTCAAACACATGGTGTGCATGTCTGGGTTGTCCTGTGCAGGAACGGGAATTGGACTTGATGGTCCTTTTGGGTCCTTTCTAACTCAGATCATTCTGTGATTATGTGAATGTTTTGCTCCATAATGCATACACTAAAATTGTGCTACTTTGGGGTTTTTTTTGAAGTAGCTAAAGTATGAAACATGAGAAAATATACCAGGATATTTTTTCCTCCAATTTTTGTTTCCTGTGGATTATATGGTCTTACACAGTCAACAGCTATTTTTAAAATCAGAAAAGGTACTATAGAAAAGTAGTTTAAAAGAAACAAATTGCATATATATTTGATACAGTACAATGGGATGTGTTGTATTTAGGAAAAATAGTACAAATTTCTTGTAAAAAAAGTATGAGACTTAGAAACCATTGAAGTTCATAGGGAAAGTATTTATTCCCCAAACCTTGTTTACTTCAACAAAACTTAGTAATTGTATCAGTAGTTGTTTTATTTACTTCTACCATATTAAACCACATAAGAGAAGCATGCTTGGTTTCAAGCAGTACATCTAAAGAAGGACTGAAAATGCGTATTCCCACCCAAATATATGCGGATGAATACTGAAGGAAACAAACCATAGCTGCCAATCCAAAGCTGTCTTAAACTAAACTGAAAAAATGCAAACACCTAAAAATTATAAAACGATTAAAATAAAAGCAACCTCCAAAGAGCAGTAAGTCTGACATATTCTAAATGCCTACTTAAAAAAAATAAAAGGTGTTTTTTCTCTTTATTGATGATAACAAGAGTGTAGGATTAATAAAAGATTTAACCAAGAATTCTTTCCCTAAAAATCCACCCCACACAATCATATGTCTGCTTGATTCTTCCTTGGGTGATTTTTTCTTTTCATTCACAACCATAAAGTAGAAGTAAATATGCCCAGTGTATTGAGCAGTCACTAAGGATAAATTTATAGAGGACAATATAAGCTAGAAACCTTTTTCGTACATGACAAAAATAATTACTTGTGCAGTATAGAGACTATAATACCTTTTTTGTTGTGTTTTGGATAGTATAATCAAGTTAGATGCATTCAACAACATTTGTAGTACTCTCTCCTATTGGCCGTTGACATAAAGGAATGTCTAATTTTTGTATCCCATCATGTAAAGTTTTCTAGACCTACAAAGATCAAAATAATTAGTTCTTCATGTGGCAAGATCTCTAGGCATCCAAGGAATGCTAGAGGGTAAAGCACCTTCAGATACACAAACACCTCTTTTAGCACTAGGCAGAAAATAAATAAGGATTTTCTGTGAATGTTTAAATATCTGTATCTCCTAATAGATGTCAGTCATGTGAGGACTTCTAAAATGAGCTGGGAACCTAACTATAGGTTTTTTTAAAATCTGGCCTAAGTGTTCAAACCAAGTCTGAATTCAAACAGGGAAAAATCTTTCTCTTCCGTCTGAAGTTCTCGGTAAAAAATCATGTTACCAAACCCTCTTCTATCACACACTTCAATAATCTTCAATATGTCCCAAACACTTGAAAAATATCTTTTTTCAGTAACT
Source organism: Neomorphus geoffroyi (assembly GCA_033558235.1). Lineage (NCBI taxonomy): Eukaryota > Metazoa > Chordata > Aves > Cuculiformes > Neomorphidae > Neomorphus > Neomorphus geoffroyi. Next base: position 2,400,314 of record JAUMJM010000005.1, read on the forward strand.
TAGTTTTGGCAACATTGTTTTTTTAAAAAGAATAATCAAGACTTTCTTTCATCAACAGATGCAGTGCAAAACTCAGTCTGCTTGCTGTAGGACTCAGGAAATCAACTTTTTCACCTCTGAGAAGTGATTCTTCTTATCTTTAGTTAGATGATTTTATTTTGTCCTCATTTTGTACTGTAGTGAAAGTACAAAAGGAAAAACAATTTATGAGCTGCAATTATATAGATTGCAACAGCTATATTCTCTGTTGCCATCTGGCTTCTCTTATTCTTATAAGTTAGACAGTAGAAAGATAAGCAATAAAATTAAAATTAATAAATCTTTTGTTGATCTTCAAAAAAATAATGATTGTATCATTATGAAAATGGTACTTCTTTTCAAAATGTCACACATAATTGTGCATAGCCAGAGTTAAATGAACCAGTAAATGGATTGGCGTTAACAATTATATTGGATATGCGTGCAATTTCAAGTATTAACTAATAAAAATGATTGATATTTTTTAGATAATTACATTTAGGAATATGAAAGAAGTTTTAACAAAATGTGACTTGTAGCTTTTTAGAGAAGTTAATTAAATACTTGTTAAACATAATAATAATTTATTATATCACTGGTGTTTTATGAATGAAACAAAATAAAAAGAGAATAATCTACAAATTTTTTTAGTACTGGAGTTTCACAAACCTGTAAACATAAATCTCAAATCCGTATGATTGTGCTTACCTTCTGTACTATTAATTTGTTTCCTGAAATTCTTTATGGCTTCACAATCATTAATCTACAGTGGCAATTCTGCCTTTACCTCAAATTGCAGGCTTCCTGGTTAAAATGTAAAATAAAATAAAATAAGCAAAAATATAATAGTAAAATAAAAAAATACTAGAATTAGAAGTAGTTTCAAGACTCATGACCCTGAGGATTTACCTGAGATACTTTAAAAAGAAAATGATGATTTTATATTGCAATAAACAAAATCATTGGTTTTAATCTGATTTGTTCAGAGCTATTAAGTGTTCATCTTAGTAATGTCCATTGCTGAAGTAATTATTACATCAAGTAATGTCTCTGCTTCTCAGAGACTGTGACTTATTTCTAATAATGCTTCCTAAATAAGAGGGGAATGTTCTTTATAGTCACAAATTCACAATTCAGTTCATAAATATACACAGATGAACCATCAAAATCTTTTTACAAACGACTGTAGTCAGATGCTATATATCTACAAAAAAAAGAGGGGGCAAAAGAGTCTTTCCCACAAGAAATATGAAAAAAAAAAATCATTTACAAGATGTCTTTGGTAAAAAGGCAATTTAAAATACTAGAAAAGTGGTCAAGAGAAAGCAAGGCTTGGAAATTGTTCCCACCAGAATTTGGTACTAGGTAGTTGCAAATGAAAGCTTTCTGAACTTCTTAAGTTCAGTGAATTTGATTTACCTAAAATGTAGGGAAATTCTGACATACTGTACGTCCCTAACACATCGTGTATCTAAATGTCCCTAGAGAAGCAGTGTGACCCAGCTTCACATTTCCACTCCTTTTGTGTGTTTCAGCAATCAATAATCACAGGCTATCCCTGTATTTTTAATGTTACAAACTTAAAAATTTCTAAATGAAAATACTGTTTGAGTAGCAGAATGAGGCATTCAGAAGTTATGAAGTGCTGGAATCTTCATTCATCTCTCCTCACTCTATACTTTATGATCCAGTTCATAATTATGTAATGAGATAATATTTTTACACAAGTTCATTCATCATTCCAAATAGAAAATGGATAAAGTTCAGTAACTGAGCAACTGAGCAAAAAGCTTTCACTAAGCTGGATTTTGTTCCTTAGCTTTGGTGTTAAAGACTTTCAGAAGTCATAGGAGACCAAGACTTGGGGTCCACTTTTTTGAGGAGCATTTGAACATCGGACAGCAGCCGATCAGCATCATGACCTGCAAGCTACAGCATATTTGAAAATGTTGAAAGAAGTTTTCAGAGTGTCTTCTTTATATTTTTCTGTTTTGACAAGTAAAGCCATGGGAGAAGGAGCAGAAGTTTACGCAAACATCTCATCGACTTGCCTAAATAACGGTCCCCTCACTTTGTGAAAAAAAGAGCATTGAATTATTTTAAGCGAGGAACAACTCCAAATACTGAGGTGGAAATAGCCCTACTTCAAATATCCTATGGGACAAAAAGCAGGGCATTCAGCAAAGAATATTAAATATTTGAAAGTGGTTACATTCATTATATTCTCTATATTCCTTTTGTTTTTATTTAGGGAATAACAGGAAAAATTTAAAATCTTCTTTTTTTCAAGTATGGTAGATATGGTACTTGCAACCTGTTTGGTAAGATATTTGTTTGTGTAAGGAAGCATTTAGGTTTCAGTCTCTGCCTCTCTGAAGGTTTAGATTTTTTAAAATTAAAAACCAAAACACATCGAGCAATCAGATTTCTCCAGGAAAATATCAATGACAGAATTTACACTGATGTCTGGTGACAAATCAGTCTCTGATGAAGGCATTTGGCAGTGAAGCAATCTTCAAGAGGCAGTAAAGCAACCTGTATATCTGACTGTTTCAGGGACTGGTTTTCCCTTTTTTGAGAATAGAAGGGCAGAGGGGGACTGAGAGAACAGAATAGGGGAGACTGGCTATAGCTGACACGGAATTTTGTCTACCTGCTTTTCTAGAGTAAAAAAAACCCAACCTCCTCATAAGCAGTATTCTCACCCTTTGGATGAATGTCTTATGTCTCTAGTAAAAATCTGGCTCATACATCCATTCACATCAGTAGCACAGGTAGATTTTTTTTGGAAATATCGATCGTGTAATTACACTTAAAAATTAAAAAAAGAAAAAGATACACGTATCTGTACTTCTGTTTTTAGGAAGTTGAAATAATTCAATTGACAGTTTCTTCAGATTTAGCACTAAAAGAACAGTCATACATTTTTTGAGTATTTGATAATAATTATGCTCTTAATAGTAACAACACACATACAATGCTATTCAGAACCTTGAAGTAACCTTGCTGACCAGGACTTGTCACTACTCAAAGGCAGACAACAGATTTCCTCAACTTACAAAATGGAGAAAAAAATGAGAGCTCAAAGAAGCTTCCTATTCCTCAACCTGATGGATAAAATTTCATCCTTTTCCCAAGGACTTATTAGACAAATTGGTCTTACAATATTTCCAATTCAAATTATTTCAAAAATAAAGGTAGAGAAGAAACTCTAGATTCTCAAGAGACACAGACATTTCTTTCCCAGTAATCCATCTGTTCTCCATTGTCAAATAATTAAAATGGCCTGGCATCTTTTGGGGATGGAAGTGTGTTTTTTTAGTTCTAAGCAGTTCTTAGACTTCTAAAAACTGTAATCAGTATTTCAAACGACTATCACAGAGGCTGCTATAGATATCATGAGTTATCCAGAGGAATGAAACAAGAATGCAGCAACAATTCTTCACAGTAAAACAAAAGCATATTAAAACAAAAACAACGAAGAGGAAAAAAACGTTGCCTGAATTAGTACCCCAAAATGCAATACAGTCCCATTAAAAGGCAGTTGTAAGGATCAGCCTTATGATACTGTAGGTTTACAAAATAGCTTTTCTGAGCCTCAGGACATTTAAATTCTGGAAATACTAACAGAATAATATAAATGAAATATGAAAAAATCAACAGTAAAATTAATAAAGTCTCAGTGTCAGAACTTTTTTTTAATTTGTTAATGATTTAGTTCTTTAATCCTGTAATTTACAGTTTGTCAAGCACATGACTAATATTACTAGTCTTATTATCACATACATCTCTAATTTATAGTAACTATTTACAGATATATGTTGGTCAAGTTAAGGATATGTTAACAGAAAATTTTTATGTCATCATCCAACAACAAACGCCTACTATTGAGTGTAGAGGGAGCATTTAAAATGTGTAAATTCAGAGGAATCAAAGCACCTAAACAAGCCTGAGCACTGCCCTCTTATCTCTTACTGAATTTTATGAGTTATGAACACAAGGAAACACTTCTACAGCACTTAAAATAGACTTTCAAAAACTATATAAGTGCAAAAACTTAGTTAATCAGATCAGCTACTTTTTATAAATTCAAAAAGGTCAATGAGAATTACATCTGTCTGAAAATGCTACTTCTTTCCTTACCATTTATCTACACAATTTACATTTTGACTTTTGCTATTTGCAGTGCGAGATCACTGAGCCTTCATTTTATTATATGCTGTACAAAACATAAATAAAAATAATCAAATCATTATTTCATGATAGTTTATACCCCAAGCAAGCACAGTAGTCTCTAGCAGAAATAGCTGTACAGATTCTGTGAAGAGGTTATACCATATGGACTGAAAGGAAATTTGTTACTCTTGCAATAAACTCGGAACAATGACATGAAAACAGATTTATCATTTTGAAGTAAGATCAAGGACAGCTCTATGGAGATTTTTTTTTTTTCCCTTAGCAGTGCATAATGAAAAGTGTTTGCACTGTGTGAGTGCATAAAATATCTCTACAAATCAGCTTAAGTGCAGATCTTCAAACAAGTCACAAACAAAATGGAGGTTAAGAATATACTGTGAAAACTACTCTGTCTTTGACCCACAGAAGTTATCTGAACTTCTTATCTGCTAGCCCTTGGAAATGAATCATTATGAAATTCTGTAATTACTTTATCAGAATGATGTCATTCTGCAGAGTGTTGACACATGACTATTTAACTTTCAACAGACTTATCACTATGCAGTTTCACTTTTTTTTTCTCACTTACCTTGATAAAGTATGAGTAAAATGTTAACATGAGCCTTGAAAGTTCAATTTCCACCTTGTATAATGCATTTGGCTCAGAAATGACATATACTTGGCAGTATTCTGCTTCATCAGTGTTAATTATATTTTCTTTCAGCTTATCTTCAAAGATTTCATCTGTCTTATACATTCAGTACTTCTGGTTTCAAAGTCATTTTTTATTTTCTTATCTTTTTTTAAGTTCTTCATTGTTGGTTATTTAATTTTTTTAACAATGTTAAACAGGATTTTAGAAGACATCTCCCAAAAGAAATCTAATCCATATAATATAGAGTTCACCTTCAAAGCATATTAGATCACCCAGTACTTTTTGTTACGGAATATAAAAATGTAAGGGCAAAATGGCTAAATTGTATTTCAAACAGGATTCCTGTTACAAAGTCAAGAAAGTCCATCACCATTACCAGAAGTACAGTTAGCAAAGCAATGAGGAATTCAGAAAGGTAATTTTTAGAGGATATATTTTTTCAAGTGATTGTTTTACACCCAACTGGTTGTACAACCAGTAGAGTGCAAAACAATTTTGATCTCACCTGGGTCTCTGTTGGACATTAACTACCTATAATTTTATGATGTGATATATGATAGTCAGAAATAAATTACACAGGAATTCTTAAAAAACACTTCATAAACAAGAAACACAGCCAGGAAGTCTGATTTCTTTCTGGAAAAAATCCCCAGGCTTAAAAGACTGAAAAGGGAGAGCTGCCATCTTCTGTCTGAACTGCAACCACTTTGAAGAGGTATATTTATTTGTAAGAATTGAAATGCACCCAGGCAAAGATAAAGCTATGCTTGTACAAGTGTTTTCAACGGACCCAAAGAGACACTTGTTATTTCTGCCAATCTTGTAGGCTTTTTTTATACTTCTTCATTCACAAGTAGGTACCTAATAATAACCCATTAGCTAGATGGCAGTAGGTGTTCCCCTCTATGTCTGATGTACAAATGCCTTGTTCTTTCCTAGCTAGAAAACTTCACTCCTTTTGTGTACAGTATGTATAGAGCATGCTTACTCTGGACACCTCTTTAGTCAGTGAAGAAAGAGATGCCTCCAGACTCAGCCTAGCCAAAATATGAATTCTCCCAAATATTTTAAAGAGGTCACCAATCTCAACTGATTGCAGATTGCAAAAAGGGATGACCTGTTGCAACCAGAGCCTGGTACAGATCAAGCAAGCATTCTTCCTGAAGCAATGTCAAAGAGCGATCTGAGTCCTACAGTAAACATCAAAGACTGTAAATAACATAAAAGAGATTTGTGCATGACTTAGTTCTGATAAAAAACTAGAATATTATAGGAAGGAAAATTCCTCGGACAAATTCAAAACCACAACAGTGCAATAAGTAGTTTATGAAACATAACTGAAATTCTTTCTTAATTGTTTTGGAGAGAATGACAGGCCAGATACATCCATCCATTTGTACAACACTCGGTGCACTGGCCTTCAAAGCCCCTAACAGGCTTTCAGTACTGCTGACATACACATCTGATCTTGTTCAGCAGAAGGTATGAGGTGGCATGGCAAACTCCAGTGGTAAGATTCTTAAAAATATTGACAAAGCTTTTTAAAAACACCAAAAACATATTACAAGTAGGAAATTAAAGAGTCCGTTTCCTAAATAAACAAGGCTCTCTGCAGCAATTAATCTTTGCACTATCCTTCCATTTTTGGAAAGGAAGCCACTCACTCATGAACCACCACTTGGATGTGGTTGTATTATAACCTACTGCTTTGTCAACTCAGCCATAAAGAAAGGAAAATTATTAGAGTGGGCATGAGGAGTTATATTCAAAATTTATGACACCCAAATTTTTAAGGAACATAACATTTCAGGTCAGGTCAAAAATCCATCTTGCCCAGTATCTTGTTACTGAAAGAAGTCTATTACTTGTCCAGTGCCTGATGAATACCTAAGGACAGGGTTGACACATACATGGTACTGTCCCAGAACATACATTTATCCTTTTCCCAGTGAACTGGTCCTCTCACAGAACTATCTCTTTTTTCTTATCTGGACTCCCGAATAGTTTCCTTAGGAATTTTGTATGAGAAAAGAATTTCCTGGCATATATTATTTCATATATACTTGATATACTCAAATTAAAACCTGATTTCAGGGCTGCAGCTTTCTTCTGAAAAAAAAATAAAACAAACCAAACCAAAAAAACGCAACTAAACCAACAATTCCCAAACCCTCAAACAATACTAACATTGTTTGTGGCCATTTTAATATTGTCAGAAACATAAAATTATAGAACTAGTCCTAAAAGTAAGGCAATAATAACATCCAGAACATTTTCATTTGAATATTATTTCAGCATTTTCTTTTATTAACCAAAATTGGTACTGAAAAAACAGACCATACAGTCTTTTTTTACCTTGTCTACTTCTACTGCTAAGATGAATAGAAAAGGTAGATCAAGGACAACAATGACAGAACATGATTTAAGAAAGTGCTATGTTTTGCTCACTGTGATTTGTAGGATCTTAGTCATTTTTCAGACAAATGGTAGATATCTACAAAAAAATGTGTATAAATCCCCGAAGTTTCATCTGTTGCATAAAGAAATCATGTGTGGCCAACAGTGCTTTGTGTTTAATTTGTAAATCTTTGGCTAAAATCTTTTAGACAGGAGTCTGGCACTGCAAGTAATATTGTTTGACTTGCTTCAAAGTTCTTACTTTTTTTCTATTTTTCCATCTTTTACATTTAAAAATTTATCAAGGATTTAATTATATCTCACTGCCTTAGGCACATAAAGGCTGATGAAATCATGGTCATAGATGCTAATTTTGTGAAAGATTTGGAAGCATGGAGCAAAATAACAATTATCAGATATTTGGAATGTAGGACTAAATCTAAGGAAAGAAAACAGAATCCAGGAACACATTCAACACCTGTGCATAATCTAAATACAAAGGGAAAAATTTGCCCTACTGAATGTCAGAAGAAAACTCCACTGATACCTGAAATACATTAAAACGTAGCAAAGATGTTGAATCTTTCCACTATGTCATTCTGCAACACTAGTCACCTTGGCAAAAAGTTCCTGCCCTTAAATGGATAGGTTCACTTATTCATGAGGTATGAAGTCTGGTTACAATATCTTTCACAATACTTTCATAACCCAGTTTCGAAGAATGAACTCAGTTGAGGAGGGTGGTGTATTTAGGGGAAAATAATATTCTTTGTAATTATCTTACAAAGTGAGAAGTGCTCAGGTTTGTTCAGCATCATTATCAAAATTCTTATGGGTGATATTTTCAAGAATGTGTTAAAATTATAATATTCATAGGGAGACTAAAGAAAACAAGATATCCACTACACTTTTGTCATAATCATAATGCTGACCTCTACTATCTGACACAAAGAGACAGTTATGAATGTATTAACAACATTGGCAAAAAAAAAGAGAGCTGTTTTCCCAAATACACGTTTTACACTCACAACTTCTTTCTGGTATAGAATCTCAGGGATCAGAATTCTCATGCTGTCTGACTACCTGTTTACCATTTATATAGTACGCATATCTCTGTTGTCTGTAACACATGACTGAAGTATGGTTCTTTACCCATAGGTCTACAAATATGTTTGGGATCTGTTAATTGATACTGGTCTTAGGTGGGTAATCCAGAATATAAAACACAGCTTAATTCATATGCTGCTCTGTTCTATTCAGAAGAGTCATTATATCAGGTAATGCCTACTGAACATCTTGCAAAATAGACCCTGGCACTACACAGACAAATAGAAATGTCATGTCGAATATGGAGTTATTAATTTACATTAATAGCACCATTTATATAGCATACCAGGCTAAGTTTATTGTGTTACATTACTAATGCTCTGCTCCGATCTCACTTGGCAAAGAATACATACATTTTTAAATTTTGACATTTTTTTCTGTTATCAGCTCTGCATGCAGCAAAAAAGAAAACAGAGGAGTGCTTGAATGCAAGTGGCAAACCAAAAGAAATTTCCTTTACAGTATGTCCTTTTACAATTACATGTACTGTATATCTTTTTCACCTTTTTATCCTTTACAAGATATTTTAGACCAAGTTAATTTCAGGATTGATTGCGGTGATTTTTACTGAGTCACACCTGGGATGAATTTGGCCCTTTGTGTTCTCCTCCATACTCAATTGTCCCTTTTAAAACTCTGAGCTGTTTGTTGGCTTGAAAGAGTTCTTTTCCTGATCTCAAAGCTCTTCTAATCCTGTCTGTGACTCTGTTTCTCAGTTGTGTGAAACGTTACCACATTCTATTGACTGATATTCTCTGTGATGTGCTTTGCTCTGCAATAAGTCTATTAATCCTATGATAATTTTGCATATTACTGTAATTCTCTTGGCCACATAATGTGTACTTACTGCTTTCTTTGTAATGAATAAAAAAGTTAAATGGTACGTATGTGGATAACATTTAAAGAGGTCAGCTTTATGCCTCACTAATCCTTATTTGACAAAAAAAATCTCCATTTGCTTTGAACATAACCAAGAATTATGTCCCCAAAAGCCTAAAAGGACTACACTGACCAGGATTATAAAACAAGCTATTCTTTTGAATTAAAAACCTGAAACTTTTATCACATTGTTTCCATTTCAGCTACTCCCCTGAAAATGGGCAAGTTTTATTATAATTATGTGCTATTTACAAGTCCTTTCAAATCCAGCCATACAGGCTGAAAAACAGTTACAGCCTTGATCTAAGTCTATGAAGTAATGCCTCCTCAACCATATTTTTATTATGATGATTCTGATCCTTTCCCATCCATGTCTTTCCTGCTCTGTGAACTCCTTTTTGCACCTGTGTCTTAAAAACTGCCAATAGCAAAAGAAGAAAGCAGTGCATCAAGAGGAATTGAGGAAAATATAGCTAAACAGAGGACACACACAAAAGATAACAGGGAAAGAGGCAGTGATTAGTGATACAGTCTTTATGAATCCTTTTTCTACCTGACCACTTGTATCATCAAGAGAGTGTTTTGGGAAAGCCTCCACCGTGAGGTGTTCTCACTGAATGCTCAGGTCTTCATTGTATTTGTCTAAATACTGTTTTGCCACATGTAATATTTCTCAATTCTATTATATATGTTTTTAATAAGAAACAGTGTCAGCCAAAAGTACAAAAGTATATAAAAGAATTTATGCATTAAGGTAAAAAAAAAAAAAGAAAAAATAAAACATATACAAAAATCCTTTGAAGAATGAATGGCTATTTTAGAGGACGTGATTGGTGTCTCTCTTACAGGGCACTAAAGGACAAAAAGAAAGAATATCTAAAGTAGTGTCTAATTGGTTATATATAATGGCCTTAGACCCCAGTATTTTTATTATTTTGCAAAGAGTTATGGGAGATTTATGACCTCTTTTGCTGGAAGCCGTGAATGCTTTCTATATACTGCTTTTCTTTCAGGGAAAAGGTTGCCATGTAGCTCTGCAATATTTTAGGCCTTTGCAGGGTAAGGGAGTTCTCTAGTTTGACCTTTCCATGAATCAGTATGAATTCCACAGGAAATTATAATTATGAAAGAAACATTACAGTTTCAGGATCCACTTCTCTCCCAACAAGGCAAGATGGAACAAAAGATTTGGTCTACAATAACACATAATGTAATATCCTTCATCACATTTAGAGTAATACTATAACATGCTTCAGTTTCTGAAACTTTGGGAAAAAGATTTTTGTTACACCTATGCTGCTTCTTTAATTTGTTGCAGTCTTCAATATAATGAATATTTGTGTTTGGCAACAATTTAAATACATCAAAACTATTATTTAGCATTAAACGTGAGATATAAAACAGTGATGAAGAGTCACCAAATATTAGGTTGAGTTGTCAGAAGGTCAAGAGAAATAATTATTGCCTTCCATTTAGCACTTGTAGTGGACAACTGGATTTCTCTAGCATTAAGCCTTTGATTTAAAAGAATTATTGACCAAGTGAAGGTAGTATAACAACCAAGCACTGGGATGGCTAGTGGACTGGAGCAGATTATTTGTCAACAAACACTGAGAAACTAGAGTTTGCCTAGACTAGAAAAAATGTGAGTGAAGTGGTGAAAAATATCAATTTTAGGTGATAATTCATCACAACTACCTCAGATCTCTGCACTAAAATAAGAGAAATTGAATCGTCTTTTACATACAGGTAAAGCTAGATAGCTAGATTATCTAGTACAGAAGTAGGGTTTACAAATTTAATCTCATTTCAGAGTTAGTAGATTGTAAAGTTATTTACAAATCTACCAGTCCACTATTCTTAAAAGGTGGTTAGCTATTTCAGCCATGATCTGTCTCTTGGCTTTTACTTCTGGGACTCAAACATTATTTATCTTTACTGTTTCAGGTAGACTGTTCAGCCATTACATAAGTTGATCCCCCCAAAGACCACTTTCTCTCTGATAAAAGATCCCAAAGCACTCAACACATAGACTTCATTTAAAATCAGGTACAAGGCATGGATTTCTTATATGGTTAGTAGCAAACATAACTCTTTATGGTAGTGGCCAAGCCTCACACAAGATAATCTTTGCAGCAGCTTAAATCTAAATAGTAGTTTCCAATTACTTAAAGTCCATTTTTGTGCAGCTATCATTCATGTTTCACCTGGTTAATTATCTTATTTATGCACTCAACATTATTCCCATTACTTTTACTATATGAACAACACATATATGTTCATATTATTAAATGTTATATGTGATTATTTTCATGTCATCCTCCTATAGTAACAGACACAGTGTTAATTTTGTTAACATGATAGGAAACAGAAATCTTGCTTAGTCTACTGTTTGTTTTATTATTAAATAGCCATTATTTCAGTGACACAGCTATATTCCGTAGGTTTACTAATTTTTAAACCTACACAGTACTGCTTCAAGATAACAAAATCTCCTAAACAGATAAAATGTGAGAATATTAATACCTAACACTTGTATTTGTGGTTGCTGATAGAAAATATCTGATTGACTAATACCAGTAGCTTTAAAAATCTTCTGCATTCTTCTGATTTCTGGTATTTATGTTAATATTAATGTTCAGAACAATTTTAGGAATCTCTGTCCAAAAACTTGATTCAAAATCTTCTATAACAAAAATATGAAGCTCAGTAGTATTGTACAGGTCAATTGGTGGTCAAGTCTCTGTTAGTTATGTACCACTTCTAACGAAAATACATGCCAGAAACATCAAAAAAGAAAGGAAGGGTTTTTCTATTGTTCTAGATTCAGCACCACGTGTGAAGCCATTCTTTTATAAGATGACAAGACTAGCCCCTATGCACAGATGAGGTATTTTCCAATCTCTCTTACCTCCACAACCAAATTCAGTAAATATTGTCCAACACAGGCTTACGGAGAGATTTTCCTGAATAGCAATAACCACATAATAAAATCTTCTGTTACAATAGGAGAGTGGCAATAAGATGCATGTAAAATGCAAGCAACATATATTCAGTAGTTTATCACCCCCCAGAAGAAAAAAAATGGACATATTTGAGGTTTTGATTTATGAATGTTTTTTATCTTCCACCAGAAACAAATTCCTAATGAAAATAACAGTCTCTTTTCAAGTTTATTTTACATTGAATTCCCAATGAACGGCATAGTTGCGCCAGCAGAAGAGAATAGCATCTTAGGAACACTAACGTGAAGCTGGAGACGGAAAATTTTTAGCCTTTACCCTATTCCCTAGCCTAGGTATCTCAGACAGAATAGTAATAAACTAAACCTAAAAAAACTTTACTTAATACTTCCGAAACTTTCAAATTCCAAATTAAATCAAGCAGCAAAACTTTCGTAAGGTCATCTAAACCAAGATCAGTAATGACTACCTGACACTTAAAGCATATTTTGACAAGTACAAGCCATTACCAGAAGACTTGAAGCTGCTGAATGCTGGAGCAATGGATAAGTTTAATTGCTTAGGTAATGTGAAATAGAGAAGGAAAGAAAGAACTTCCTAACACATCGAACAAAAACTCAATTTTGAAAGAATCATGGAATCATAAAATGGTTCGAGTCAGAAGGGACCTCGAAGTTCATCTAAATCGACCGCTACCTTGCCATGCACAGGAACACTCCCTGCTAGAACAGGCTGCTCAAGGCCCCATCCAATCTGGCCTTGAACACTTCCAGGGAGGGGGCATCCACAGCTTCCCTGGGCAACCTGTGTCAGTGTCTCACCACACTCATTGTGAAGAATTTCTTCTTAATGTCTAATTTAACTCTTCCCCTTTGTAATTTAAAGCCATACCCCCTCACCCTATCCACTACATGCACTTGTAAAAACACCTTCCTCAGCTTTCTTGTAGGCCCCCTTCAGGTACCGGAAGGCCCACTGGAAGGTCTCCATGGAGCCTTCTCTTCTGCAGGCTGAACAACCCCAACTCTCTCAGCCTGTTCTCATAGCAGAGGTGCTCCAGCCCTCTAATCATCTTCGTGGTGCTTGTCCGGACTCATTCCAACAGTTCCATATTCCTCTTACGTTGGGGATTCCAGAACTGGACACAGTGTTCCACGTGGAGTACTCATGAGCGAGGAGTAGAGGGGGAGAATCACTTCCTTTGACCTGCTGGTCACACTTCTTTTGATGCAGCCCAGGACGTGGCTGGCCTTCTGGGCTGCAAGCACAAATTGCTGGCTCATGTTGAGCTTCTCATCAATCATCACCTCCAGGTCCTTCTTCTCAGGGCTGCTCTCAATCATGTTGTCCTCCAGCCTGTATTGAAGCCACGAATTGCCTCAACCCAGGTGTAGGATGACCTCTTCCCTCTGTAGTACACTGACAGCATGGATTGGTTTGGGAATGGAGTAAAATAAAACTTGGGTCTGATAATCTTATGCTTTATACTAGGCAAGATTCATGTCCACAGAAAGAAACAATTATTTAAAGGAGAATTACAAATTAGCAGATGACAGTTGTAAGAATCTATCATTATTTTAAGAGAGGAGGAACACAAATTATACATATATTTATTTCATAGGGAAGAAAAGAACAAAGCAAACCACTGGCAATTGTTAAAACAGTTCCTGAAAGGATGCAGCAAGTTGATCCTGGCCAAATTAGTCAGTCAAGAAAGCGTCTCTGGAGGAAAAAATCATATGGAAGGTAGAACCATAGAGTCATAGAATGACCTGAGTTGGAAAGGACCCATAAGGTCATCGAGTCCAACTCCTGTCCCTGCATAGGACAACCCCAACATTCACACAATGTGTCTGAGGGCATTGTCCAAATGTTTCTTGAATATTGTCAGGCCTGGCATTATGACTACTTCTGTGGGAAGCCTGTTCCAGTGCTCCACCAGCCCGTGACTGAAGAAACTTTTCCTAGTATTCTACTTAAACCTCCCCTGGCACATCCTCCTGCCATTCCCTCGAGTCCTATAATTGGTCACTAGAGAGAAGCGATCAGCATCTGCTCCTCCTCCTTCCCTTGTGAGAAAGCAATAAACTACTATAAAGTACCCCCTAAATCTCCTTTTCTGTGAGTGACTTCAGCCTCTCATCATTTGACCCTTCACCAGCTTTGTGGTCCTCATCTGGACACTCTCCAGGAGTTTGATGTCTTTTTTATTCTGTGACATCCAAAACCAAACACAAAACTCGAGGTGGGGCTGCACAAGTGCGGAGTAAAATCCATACAAAAAGCAGGAAAAAATACATAATGTGGAGAGTTGAAAGGACTATAGTAGCTGTAGTCTTGTTGTAGATATTGTACTATAAAGGGAGTGTAAATTTAATATAGTGCTTTTAATGTTCTAAGTCATGACATAACCAGAACCACTCGAAAGTGCTAATTGTTACGTTTCACAAAGGCTTACAGCAAGACCTTGGGTACTGACAATGCCCAAGACAGTGTCATAGCACCCTGCCTTGGCAGTGCATTGTGCTAGGAGTTATTGAAGCACCCTAGAACATCCACATCTTTCCCTATCTAATTTTCATTTAAAAAAAAAAGGAATTGCAGAACAAAAGGGAGATACACTGCAGTTTCACAAAGTTTCAGGCCTAGATTGTTTGGGAATCAGGACCCTGGACACTCTAGTAATAGGAAGATTGATTTACACATAGTGTAGAAACAAGAGATCTCTGTAAGACCACTTAGTCTGTCATGGAGCAGCTAAAGGTGGGTTTAAACTGACATTTATGGAAAGAGAGACAAACTGAAAAGGTTTAAAAGGTAATGATTAATTTTGTGTCTGCAAGCCATGGTTATCCTCGTAAAAGAAGGCAGAAGAAGCTTGTTGACAACAGCTGGTCTTGAAACTCTTAATGTTTATAAGTATTTTGCAGTTAATTCAGGTATATGATGCTCAGGCAGAAGAGGCTAACTGCAGAGATATAATACAGAGATTTGAGAAGTGTTGCTCATTACATAAAAATGAAACACATCAACAATGCGTTTCTAAGCAGAGAGCACAAAAAAATGAAAACATAGACGTGCTCATGTGTGAAGAGCTAATGTAGCAACCCAGGGACAAACTAAATCCTTGATAATATTATATGATGATTGGAATCTGGAACAAAACAGCCTAAAGGAGAAATTAATGTACAACTGAGATTTAACTCTTGACCAGCAATTAGAATTTGTCTAGCAAAGAGAGTTACACAGACTATATAAACCCATGGACTGCAGACAGTCCTCTAAGAATTGCAGACATGACAGAGAATCCAGAATAGTGCAATAAAGGACACCTGAGGCAGAAAGGCATCCAGAGGTCAAAGTAAGAATCTATTGAAACCAGAACATGATGCTCCACATGCTGTGGTAAACAGCTGGAGTCATCTGAAACTGACCCCAGGATACGACAATACCAGAACTAAAGGACTTACTGTCATCTTAAACAGTCGTCCTTATTTCTCACAGGAAACACTGTCCCCACTTCCAAGTTGTCCCAGGATTGCATGCAGGGCATCTCTAAGAAAAAAATTACACATTCTTATTTAGTTTTAATTAACATCAAGGTCACATATATTTTAAAGTTTGCAATATGGTACATTATGTGTCAGCTTCTGGACTACTGTCACTAAGTTTGGCTAGAAAAAAAAGAAAGAGGATAATGTCTTTAAGAATCTCTATTTAAAACTAAGCATTAATATGTCAATGTATAGAATGCTAAGCAGGTACAATTTAGTCACTGAAGGATCCCATATTTAACCCTTAGTAATGCTTAACCCACCTCCTGGCCTTGTTAAGTTAATTAATATAGATGCAGATTAACCAAAATAAACTAGCAATCACAGTCCAAAAAAAATCCCATGTTCAAGATGTTTGTTCAGACACCTTCCCTTGCTTTTCAGACCTAAACTTTGTGGTTAATGTCTGTGAAGAAAGGTGGAATAGGGGCAGACAGAGATAAGAAAGCCACAGACTGAGTATATCTTTCTCCCAGATACCAGCATCTGACAGGAAAGGGTACTTAGATAGCCAAAAGAGCTAGACAGACAACAGATAAGTTGTGAAAGACCAGACAAGTCAGACACTGAAAAAAATCCTTTAGATAGTCCAGGAGGACTGTGTCCATACCTCATTTCAAAAAATGAACACTTTTCTTAAGAAATAACGTAGTGAAGGGTATCTTTCATAGTAAAAAAAGCTATGTTTTCAGTGTTTACTTGGGATTTTTCCCAGCTCAGTTCTCTAGGTAGGCTCCAAAAGACAGGATCAAAAAATATCTTTGAAATTAAGTGAGTATCTAAGTGAAATTAAACTTAGAAGATTTAAAGGCCTTCCTTCAACTCTATATACTTTCTTGAAGCTTTAAATCTGCCAACTTTTGTACAGCGTGATGAGAAATATTATGTACAATAACGAAGCATTCTCAAATGAAATGTTAAAATGAATCCAGCTTAAAGCATCATACAAGACACAGTATTATAAATATTCTTAAGCTGTATAAACTCATATAGTCAATATGTTTGTCTCTCACCTTATTGACATAGTTTGATATACACTTACTGTAATTTACTGTGACACCCGATTCATTTTTCAAGTCTATTGTTTCAGTGTAACATTTTCAGATAGAAGCAGCACTTAAAATTATAACCACTCTACCTAGATGCTAATTCATTTCTACAAAAAAGAAAAAGCCATTATAAGAAGACAAGACTATATACGAAAAGTAAATACATCATCATGTTTATACATATCAAATATACAATGTATTTGGGAAACTACTCTATGCAAAAGAGACATTCTGCTCTATAATTTCAAACTGAGTATTTTATCTTTCATTTTGGATAGCTTATATCATATTCACATTTTTCTACTTTGCTTAAAAATAATGAATGACTTCAAAAGCTTATTTTTTTAGTTGAAAATACTTTTGACTAAATGTTTGGTTTTTTTTTCAGAAGAAGATGGAGAAAAGGGGAAAATATATGGCAAAGTTACCACACAGCTTCTCCTCCTGCATGCAGTGAGTGCTTGTTTTCTAGTATGGTGTAAATAGCACAAAGGTATAGAAGATCAGTTTTGGTCTTTGTGAAAACTCTATAGAAATATACTTAATACTACATAACAGAAAAAGAACCAGTAGCAGCTACCTTTGTCAGCTAGCACAAAGAAGCAAAATAGCACTTACTAGCTGTCTCATTAGAGGAGATTGTTTATGTCAAAAGCTAAGCACCAGCCTTCTCCATAAGCAACTTTCAGACAGTTCAATCCACAATGATAAAGCCAGTTTATAGTTGCTTTTAGTTTCGTTTTCATTATTGAAACAGATCAATTTTACGTTGCCTTGGTCTCTCATAAATTATTCCTACAAACATACGTGAGTAACTTTATGTGAGTGATTTCCTTAGTAAAGCTCTGTACATACATACATTCATAATTATTTGCAAGATCAGGCCACAGAACTGTGTGTAGAACACAGCAAATATTCTCCTCTCCTTACAGATAGAAACTGAACATACCACAGAGAGTTAGAAGAGCTTGTCATTTGTGAAGAATAATGCCTCAAATCCATATACATTACAATAAAAATCCTCTTAATATTACTAAGCACAGTATGCCTGCCTACATACTTCCATATATATTTGAAGTACTATGTATACAAAGCTCCTGAATGTCTTCTAGCTCCTAAGTAGCATAATCCTGATCACAAGACTGATTGTTTGCAGAACATTAGTGCTGGGAGTCAGCATGGCTTATGGGGAATCATTCATGGCCAATTCAAGATCTGAAATGACAGGGGTTAAATAGCTAAAAATCAGCAACTGTCTGAAATACTATTTGGAAGTGAACATGTGTATGTTATTCGCTCATTTTAAAGCACTTAGGACTAAGAAAAGAATACTTTTTCAAATAGTCGAGCTTTTGCCAGTGTACTTGTTTGCCCTGTTTCTCAAATATTTTGCTGATTTATGGCTTCTTTGAATACAAGGACTTTCCTTGTGTAGACATATATTAGAAAATTAAAAGCTCTACAGAACCCTTGAAAGAATTCAGTCTAAAAATAGCCTATTGTATAAAACAAATTTGTCATGTAGGTTGTTTCACATGAAAACAACCAGAAGCAAGATAGAAGAGAGACAAACATGAATGAAGGATATGAAGTCAATGAAGAAAATTGCGTTCCTTCACCAAGAATCCAAGCTATTATTACAATAAAGATGACACTGTAAGTCATAACAAGGATACCTAAATTGCATATAACTGCATATTTTCATACCACATCTCCCACTGGATTACTGAAACAACATTCTTGAGGTCAGAAGGATGCAATCAGGACATGATGTGGTCCACTGAGTTCAGGTAGAAAAATATTGCAGACCTGTTGCTGTAAATTGTAACTGGCAATAACAGCAGTAGACCTGTCCAGACTAGAGGAGAAATTACCTATAAAAGTCTACTAAAATGTCTGGAAATAAGAGAACCACATTTTTCAATATAAAGTAAGTATAATGAAATATGGGCAACATGTCCTGCAAGTGTCTTCAGGAATGTGTTTTAAACATCAAACCATCGCACTTTTTGGCAATTAATTATTTAATAAGCAGCAACTAACTATAAACGAGTGTGGAATGTGTGATACTGAAGTTGTTTAGGAATTGTAGCTCTCTGGTGGCGTCGTAGTACCAAAATGTTCCCAAATGTTCAGTGATGTTTCTAGACTGTGACTCTCTTTATATATAGTGTTTGAGTTAAAATTCTCCATTTCCAATAATGACCTGCACAAGCTTAAACAAACTCTGTGCTTAGAGCACTTCATTAGTGCATAGTGTGCAAGCAGAACCACTCTGTCTTGAATTTCACCCCTGAAGTACTGAATTAAAAGGAGATTATTTGCAGCATTTCCTTAAAATAAAACAAGTCTTAATTCATTAGCCTTGGACAAAAAGTAAGCTGTCGGATAATTCTATGCAACTTTTTTGATTTTTAATTTCTGTCTGCTATGCCGTTCAATTAACATTCGTGTGAAGGGAATAATGTGTTTTCATTTGAGAGACTTCATTTTTATACTTAAATTAACTTTTGTGACATGTGGAAAAATATATCCTTCAGATGGGATCCATCCGAGGTTTTTAAGGGAAGTGACAGAGGTTCTCACCAAACACCTTTCCCTCATCTACCAGCAGTCCTGGCTGTCTGGGGAAGCACCGCTTGACTGGAGACCGGTGCATGTTACACGCATTTACAAGAAGGGTCGAAGGGAAGATCCGGGGAACTACAGGCCTGTCAGTCTGACCTCGGTACCAGGGAAGGTCATGGAGCAGATCATCTTGAGTGTTATCATACAGCACGCGTGGGACAACCGGGTGATCAGGCCCAGTCAACATGGGTTCACCAAAGGCAGGTCCTGCCAGACCAATTTGATCTCCTTCTATGACAAGGTTACCCATTTAATGGATGAGGGAAAGGCTGTGGATGTGCTGTACCTGGACTTGGGTAAAGCCTTTGACACCATTTCTCACAGCATTCTGCTGGAGAAACTGGCTGCTATCGGAGTGGACAGGAACAGCCTCTGCTGGGTTAAAAACTGGCTGGCTGGCCGGGCCAAAGAGTGGTCATAAATGGAGTTAAATCCAGTTGGAGGCCAGTCACAAGTGGCGTTCTCCAGGATTCAGTGTTGGGTCCACTCCTATTTAGTATTTTTATCAACAATCTGGACAAAGGGATTGAGTGCATCCTTAACAAGTTTGTGGATGACACTAAACTGGGTGGTAGTGTGGATCTACTCTTGAAGGAAGGGAGGCTCTGCAGAGGGATCTGGACAGGCTGGATCGATGGGCTGAGACCAATGGGATGAGGTTCAACAAGGCCAAGTGTAGAGTACTCCATTTGGGTCACAACAACCCCATGCAGCGTTACAGGCTTGGGGAGGAGTGGCTGGAGAGCTGCCTGGCAGAGAAGCACCTGGGGGTGTTGGCTGACAGCCACCTGAACGTGAGCCAGCAGTGTGCCCAGGTGGCCAAGAGGGCCAATGGCATCTTGGCCTGTATCAGACACAGTGTGGCCAGCAGGAGCAGGGAGGTGATTGTGCCCCTGTGCTCAGCACTGGTGAGGCTGCACCTCGAGTGCTGTGTTCAGTTTTGGGTCCCTCCCTACAGGAAGGACATTGAGGGGCTGGAGCGTGTGCAGAGAAGGGCAACGAGGCTGGTGAGGGGGCTGGAGAACAAGTCCTGTGAAGACAGACTGAGGGAAATAGGGTTGTTTAGTTTGGAGAAGAGGAGGCTGAGAGGAGACCTCATCACTGTCCACAACTATCTGAAAGGAGGTTGTGACAGGGTGGGTGCTGGTCTCTTCTCACAAGTGACAAGCGATAGGACAAGAGGAAATGGCCTCAAGTTTTGCCAGGGGAGGTTTAGACTGGACATAAGGAAGAATTTCTTTACTGAAAGAGTGGTCAGGCATTTGAATAGGCTGCCCAGGGAGGTGGTGGAGTCACCATCTCTGGAGGTGTATAAAAAATGGGTGGATGAGTTTCTTAGGGACATGGTTTAGGAAGGAGACAGGCACTGTTGGAGTCAGTGATCTCAGAGGTATCTTCCAACCTAGTGATTCTATGATTCTAGTTTCTGTGTTCAGGGCAGCTTTTCGGTGGACAATCTGTTTGCTTTGGTAAAATAAACCCCCTATCACAGGCGTTTATCTTTTGTTTTCAGAAGAGGAACATCACAGACTAAAGCAATGAACATATAAAGAAAGAGACAAATTCAAGAAATAAAATCCAAGGCATCATCATACTGATAGGCAAGTAGTTTGTGATACTGAGAGTGGTTGCTGTCAAAGATTTCTGGTCAACAGCTCAATGTCCAAGTGGAAACTGGTGACAAATAGCATTCCGCAGGGGTTGGTATTGGGATGGGTGTTTTAACACTTTTGTCACAGATGTGGACAGTGTAGAAGCTCAAGCTTCAGTAGCCTTCAGCACTTAAAGGAGACTTACAGGAAAGCTGACGACAGGCTTTTTATCAAGAAGTGTAGTGATAGGATGAGGGGTAACAGTTTTAAGCTGAAAGAGGGGAGATTTGATAAAATATTAGGAAGAAATTTTTTACTGTGACAATGGTAAGGCACAGGAACAGCTTGTCCAGGAAGTCGTTGATGTCTCATCCCTGGAGGTGTTCAAAGCCAGGTTGGATGAGGCTTTAAGTGACCTGATCTAGTAGAAGGTGTCCCTGTCTATGACAGGGTGGGGTTGGATCTAGATGATTTTTAAGATCCCTTGCGAGCCAAACCATCCTATGATTCCATAATTTAAGGAAGTATTTTGTCTCTGCAACTAAAGATAGATGTTTCTTTTTATGGTAAAAGTATGCTTAATTCACACAGGGATGTATTTCCCTCAGTAAAATAGGGGTTAAAGCCTTTTGTGAGTTGCATCTTCATTTCACAGATTTTAGGATGTGATTCAACCTGATGTGCAGTGCATAAATCTATTACTCTGTCCTGAGATAACAAAAATTTTCTGCACAATGTAAAGCAGAATTACTGCAATGCTTTGTAACAGCATAGAGGTCTATCTTACTGTTTATTTGGCTCACGACCTTCTAGCTATTGCTGAAGTAAAAACTGTTGGAAGAGGTAGTGATTTTAAGTCCACAAATGTAGCTCTTCCAAATTGTCACTCATTTCACAAAATACTGAGACATATTAGAAGCTAAAAAAAGAAATCAGGCTCTTCTGCTTTTCTATCAAGGCATCATTAAAGTTCGTCATTCTGTAGTCATATAGTACAGAAGCCATTATAGTAGGTACTTATGTACTGTATTAGAATATGTCTTACATTTCTTGCATATGCATATATATATATGTTTGTTTTCTATTTCATAACTCAATAATGCTGTAGTAGTAGAGATCTGAATGACTTTTCTGCTACAGCCTTGATGGTTGCTGTAAATGTGAAATTTTATAGTTGTGTTTTATCTAAACATATGTGCATTTATATATCTGCTTTATTTAAGTTACTCCTGGGGTAAGTAAACAACTTTAAAAAGAGTGTTCAGATTGGAAGGGGGTTATCTGTCCTTGTTAGGAAAAATGCTGCAGGTAATTTTGTAATATTGATATAGGTTGGAGGCATTCTGCTGGTTTAGAAATAGAAGGAGTATCTCACTGTTTAACCAATGACCCAGCCAGCTCTGTTAGACATCCTGTAAAACTTTAAAAACTTCTGTTATAGTTTCTGGTTATCGTCTCTCTTGAAGCCAAAAGCACCTGTCAGTAAGGAAGATTTGTAGCTTTTACCGAATTTGAAATAAAGTTAAAATCTAGAAATGGGTGAGAGAAACAGTCACTGTTTTAGCTGTTGAAAGGTAATTTTGTTAGAATAATGAACATGTATTTCTGTTTGGTAATTACTGTACTTACCTGAAAAGACTATTGTACAAAGGTAATTGTACTGGACAGTTTTTCAAAGACGTGCTTTTATTTCCACAGCTACTGTCTTTTACAAAGTGCAATGCTGATGATATCAATTTAATTTATTACAAGAGGATGAAGGTATATTTTATGAAATATTACATACATTCCAAGATCTGGTCTATGAAGTGGTAGAATGGGATCTTTTAATGGAAAGGTGAAAAGAATGGGTATACATATGTTCACTGGAACCATACCATGTGGGTGTCACTAGCCTAGAAGTCCTGGTCTTGGCCTTAGGGACCCTACTGACCCTTGCTTGTGAGTCTGATGTATAAGCAGCCACACCTGCAGATGAGTAACAGTAGGTCCTGGAACTGCAGCCTCAAGATTTACAATCTCACATGAGTGACCAGAGCTGTAGAGGCTTCTCTTCCAGTACTTTCTACTGTAATGTCAAGTACGTAATGAAATTACCTATGTCAATCTATACAAATGAGGCTTTGAAATCTTGCATGGGAAGATCTGTGGTCTAGATTTAGGATGCTCAGGTTTTCACCTGTGAGTGAAATGGGACACGAACCATGCTTTTGCTTAGGCTCAGGCTGAGGTTGATCATGCAGAGCAGAGGGATTTGCAGTCTATATTAGGGGATCTGATATTCTCAGGTCTAGATGCTCACCTGAGCCACTCCCGGTGCCATGATGGCTTAAGACTCATGCATCAGATCCCGCATCTCAAATTCACTACCCTGCCCTGACATAATAAGAACTTCAGCTTCTAATTCCACAGGACATAAAAAATAAATTAGTGGAGAAATGGGATCTGTGGTCAGATCTAAACAGGTGCATCATGTAGAGACTAAGTATCCCATTGCCACATATCCAAATGCGTTCTGGTAACTAGGTTCAGATTAGCTGTAGTGTAGTTGCACTGTAGTAAACACTGTTGATTAGCCCCCCATTAAGGCTATGAGCAAGTTGTCCCTTCTAAAACAGTCATCAGTCTCTTTCGTATTAACAAAACCTGACAATTTAGAAGTCCCAGGAGCAGAGAGCAACTAAGCATCATTGAAATTCACCTTTGGATATCCTCCTGAGCTGTCTTAAATTCAGATTGCCTCAGTCTTTATGTACAAATTTGTGGACCATATTTTCACTCTGATATGTTGAGGAGAATATTTAAACTACAGCAAAACCAGAAACAATTTTGTTCTCCTGAGTATAGTTTTAACTGCCCTTTTAGTGGCTTATTTCCTTATAGGTAAGGACGCTTTTTCAGTTGCTGTTGGATAGAAATGTAAAACAAAAGGAAAAAAGACTCTGTGTTTTTTAACTTCTCAATAATTTATTACTGATGTTGCAGTTATTTAGGATTTTCAAAATTTGCCTCAGAATTGTAGCATCAAAGCCACCAAATACATCTTGCAATACCAAAAAAACCCATATATATTGGAATAGGGAGAGAGAGAAGTATAACTTTGCTTTTACTTGCAGTGCACATTATTCCTTGCTTCAGTACATGGTTTACAGCATGACAGCATAGAAAATATTTTTGTATATCACAATGATTTTGTGAATTTAAGCACACATGATTTTATACTGGATATTTTTAATAGTTTTTACTTTTTTTTTTAACGTAGTTCGAAAAGTGCATTTCAATCTCTCAACGAATAGACATAAATTTCAAGCAACCCTTCCCATGGAAAGCACGTGCTAATTACAGTTAGTAATCCTTAGAAATATAGGTATCTTGAATGACAGGACAGATTAAAAATTAGTAGCTCATTTAGTAAATATGATGAACTGGATTCTCCTATTACTTTAACCATGCTACAGTGTAGGTATCTACACATATTTCCTTTTATAGCAAATGAAAGAGAAATGATGGTTTAGGGTGTGATACAACAGACCTGTTTTAGACATCTATCTTAGGATAGCACTCTAACTGCTCCTTAGAAGCATACATTTCTCCTGGGTAATTCACTATACCTTGCACATTTCTGCATGTAATCGGCTGGATTTCACTCCCAGGTATTCCCTATGCAGTATCTCCAAAGCAAAGAAGCCATAAACTGTAGAGTAGACATCCCCAGGATAATCTTCCTTCTCCCAGGTAATACAGAAACATATAATTTTACCATAATTTTCTCAGCATCAGAGCAATTGTTAGGTGAAATAGATATAACCAGCCTTTTGTTCACGAGGGATGCATTTTTAGCCACTGTAAACTTAGTCTTTTTATAAATATTTGCATGATACAACTGGTAAGCTTTTTAGCCTGCCACACAAGAATTCCAAGCATGATGATCCACAGGACAGGATCACTCCACATACATTTCTATTTCTGCCTCCACAGAACTTGAAATCACTTTAATATTACAAGGAGGAGATCTTGTTAAACTCACTTTATGTAAAAGCCTGAAGGTAAGGAGAACAGATGTATGACTGGCTCCTTCAAGCTCAAAAAACCTCCCCTAAACCCTTCTGAACTTAGAGAATTTCCAATTTATAAATGTTTTAGAGAATCGTAACTAATTGGGCAATTGTGACACCCTAATTATTGCCACAGGGGAGAGTCTTGTTTCATTCTTTGAAAGAGGAGCTGTAAGTAAGCAACTTATCTTCTAGGCAGGGTACTGTGTCAGGGATCATAAGTGGCTGGAGGCATCTTCAGATAAACTTCCAATCAGCCAGCAAACTTCAGAGATGGTCAGGCTCTTAGATACAGACTTGCAGACAGTGATTCCCATGCTTGTATCAAAGTAGCTCCTTAGACAGCCCAGAGGTTTCCTGGGTTCTGTTCTGGGTTGCTTAGACCTGTCCTGGTCCTATGTGGAAGACATAAATTTAACTCTGAGGTCTGAATCCCATGTATGCCTGGGAATAGAAGTTTAAGTTGAAATTTATCAAATCCTTAATTTTGATCTATCTCATTCTTTCTGTTTCTGTGGCTCAATACAGTCTTAATTATTCCCTGCAACAGCTTCAACAGAAGACAATCATTGCCAGTGCTGAGTCATGTAAACATTTACTCCCATCATGTTAGAATATCTGGATGATTAGGAAACCCAGAGGATGCCTCTGTTCCTGGTTACTTAAGTCTTCTTAACATTGGGTAATGCAGCGGATGTCTTTGACAGAAGACCCCAAATGTTTGAATCATGAAAAATTAAGTAAATAAAAGATCTACTCAACCTTTCTGTTGCTCATTTTGGTGGCGGGGTGGGGTAGTGGTGTTTATTTGTTTGTTTCTTTTGGGATGTTTTTGTTGTTTTTTTTTTAGTTTTAGTTTGTTTGGGTTTCTTTCTTTCCTGAGGAAGGAGTGTTTTAGTCTCCTGAATGCAAAGGAAGGTAAAAAGGCTGCTTGTAGCCTGGAAATCCACATCTCACTTTCCTGCAGATAAAAAGACTAAATGTACTTACTCTCTACTTATTAAGCAATAATTTGTGCAGCATTCCAGTCTTTTATGGGGGATGCAGTAAGATGAGGATGTCATAAATACTAAACCTAGACTCAGTCATTGAAACAGGAGATCAGAACACAAACTGAAAACTTGTACTACTACCAAGTGACTTGTCTAGAGACATAGCATTAAATCCTGTGGATCACAGTGATGTCTTTTACGGTTGCACCCAAGATGAGGTAAGGGGAATAACATTGATGGATAAAAGAAACAAATGATGAAGCACAATTCTGCAGATAAACATTTTGTGAAAATAACAAATCATAACAAATTATGAATTTTTAGTTGTTGCTTTTGTTTCTTTGTTTATTTTTATATGAGAAAACCGAACAATAGATGTCTGTGGAACTGAGGCAAAATCAAATAATGGTCCACAGTGTTAAAAGGTCAACTAAAGTCTAGAAGGAAGGAGAAAAGAAAAAGAAGAATGATGTTAGCTAGATGAAGGAATGCAATTTCTGTACTATCACAAGAACTATGCTGGAATTAAAATCAGTTGAGATATTGTGAGTAACGATTAGAGAGATGAGAACAGCTACTGGTTGCCAATTGGAGAGCTGGCAAATGTGAGGCAAGAGTGATAACAGGAAATGCTTTGATTGAGAACTAGAGAAACGAGACACTCTTTTCTTTTTTAATAATTGTCAGATATTTCTTCTGAAGACTTTGTAAGAAGAGAGAGAAGTATATGTAGGATAGCTGGGCCAATTGAAAGCAGTTAGAAGCAGATCATCAGGGTAAACGTTTCTTTTAGATCTCTGGGTAAAAGATGAGAAAGGCTGCAGAAGTGAGAGAAAAAATAAATTGTAGATAAAATGGAGAATTACTACTCTTACTACTTCCACAGGTAGACAAGCCTTTATTGCTACTTCATAAAGAAGTATATTATATTAACAGAATAAAACTGCTTTGTTACCTGGAAAAAACTCTGGAAAGGGTAGTCAACTGAGTTGAGGTAACAGTTAAGGTTATAATGTCCATTTCAATTTCTGTTCCAAACTTCATCATGAATAAATAGAATCATAGAATAGTTTGGGTCAGACAGAACCTTGAAAGTTCATCTAGCCAATTTCCTCTACCAAAAGCAGGGACACAGTTCACTAGAACAGGTTGCTCAAAGCCTTGTTCAACCTGACCTTGAGCACTTCAAATGTTGTCCACAACATCTCTGAGCAACCTATGCCAGTGTCTCATCACCCTCATCCCAAAAAAATTCTTCCTTATGTCTAGTCTGAATCTACCCTCTTTCAGTTTAATACCAATATCTCTTGTCCTGTCACTACAGGCCCTATTTAAATGTCTCTATCATTCTTATAAGTCCCCTATACATATTCAATGGCTGCAATAAGATCTCCCCGGGGTTTCTCTTCTGTAGGCTCATCAATCCTGTCCTCATGTGGGAAGTGCTCCAGCCCTCTGATCATTTTCATGGCCCTCTTCTGGACCTGCTTTAACAAGTACATATCTTTCCTATGCTCAGGGCTTCAGAAATGGATGCAGTACTCAAGGTGGGGACTCAAAAGAGTGGAGTAGAGAGGGAGAATCACTTCCCTTGACCTGCTGGCCATGTTTCTTTTGTTGCAGCCCAGGATAAGATTGGCTTTCTGGGCTGTGAGCACACCCTGCCAACTCACAATCAATTTTTCACCCACCAGCATCTCAAAGTCTTTTCTTTCAGGGTCATTCTCTATCCTTTCATGTCCCTGCTTGTACTGGTACTGGTTATCACCTTGATCCAGGTGCAGGACCTTGAGCTTGGTCTTGTTGAACTTCATGATATTCACATGGGTCCACACCTCAAGCCAGTCAAGGTCCCTCTGGATGGCAGCCCTGAACCTACAGAGCTCACATTTTTATGCAAGGTTTTTATAGCTAATTTTTATCAAGAAAAAAATCTGCTTTAATTATATTTGAGAAGCCAAATAAAATACTTAACATTGTTACAGAAATAAAAGAAACCTATGTAAAAGTTCTTCACTCTTAAATCTGTGTCATCATATGGACTTAAAAGACAGAATATTTGCTTTATTAGTAGCATTGGCTATACTAAAAAGAAAAAAAAACCTGACTCATTTGATCTAGTAACTTTTGTCAAATATTTAAAAGGGTAGCAAGAATTCTTCATAATTAGAACAAATGAAAATCAAAGAAAACCTTTTAAAACTGACTTTTTTTTTGGCAGAACAGAGATTTAAGATGGAAAAAGTAGACAGATAAATGGAAAAGAAACAAAGCACGTAGTGCTTTGTATATTTCAGGTAGATGATTCTCATTGTCAGCTCAACCCAAATTAATAGTAAGTTTCATCTACCTATAAACATAATGTTACCTTGTGTTTCTTTCTCCTTTATTACCTTTATTACCTTGAAGGCTTTTTGGAAACAAATACTGTTCCTATGACTTACACTGAAACAAAATAATACTAATAAAACCTGAGAATAGATATATTTTCCTAGAAGAAAGAAAACCGAAAACAATTAGGAAGCCACAATTTTTTCTTTCCCTTTTTTTCCTTAAAGTAAAAATTATTCCTCTATATATGACTTATATATGATGTAGTTATGATATTTTGAGGAAAATTTCCATGGTTATAAGACAGTGACAGAATAACAGGTTAAGCATATGCATTCCACTTAGTTCAGTCTCCTAACTCACAACCTAAAAGGTCAACTAATGTAGGAACTTCATACTCTACCTAGACAGAATTTTTGGCCAAAACATAAAATTATCTCCGAATTTTTAATTTATCTACCATTTTGATTTGACATATTTGGATTATTTTAAATTTCATAAAAGTAAGAAAACTGCAGGCATTAGTAACCGTAATGCTTTGCAAAGGATATGAAATGGTACGATATATGCTGCTTTCACTATTTCCTACCCATACAAGCTGATTATGCAGTATGCTGACATATTCAGATGTTCCCTAATCCAAAAATAATAATTATAAGTATACTTGTGTAAGAATGGAAAAGAACCAATGTAAACAATTTTTATCCCCAGTCACACCATTTTTCTTAGTTGTTGTAATGTCACATTCAGATTGAGGCCAGACATCCTAGGGAATTACTGCAACATGATAACAGGTTAAATCAGCTAATTTCTATCTTAATTCATAAATCATCATATGGCTAATTTTATTAGGATAACGCAAAAGAGTCTGGTAACACGTTGGCTGATGAAACAGAAGAATCTGGAATTTCTCCTGTACAATATATTCCAAAGGTGTCCAGTGGTATTTATTCATATGGTATGTCAGACAATCTGTGAAGACAGAAAGAGAGAGAGAGTCCTCTGTCATCTTTGATAGGTTATGTGCTGCAAACTGAAAATCCAAGAGCATAGCCGATCAGTGAAAAAGGTATCTTTTCTTCTGCATTCGGAGCCTTAATTTCTTCCAGATAATAAGAGAAGCGCTCCTAACATCCTTCCATACAAATTCTACCTTTAAGTTAATAAATCTACACAGACTAAGCAGAGTGGATTTTGCTACAACAGGAAAAACATTAAATTCTTCAGCCTTGAAACATTACTTGTTTTTTCGCTTGAGTTTTTTTATGTTTGCCTGTCTTTCTTTCTTTCTTTCCGCTTGCCTGCAGAGAGAATAGTGTCACTTTGTGAAGACATGACAAAAGAAATAATTTCAGCATGCATCTCATAATCTACAAGTAGAAGGATTCACAAGTATTTTAGCTGCAGGACCACGGTCTTTTTTGAAAACCCTAACAGGTTAAAGACAAAAGTACCTCTCTATAAATTACCTACCAGAAGACTACATGTATCTCTTGAACATTAGCAGCAGATAATCTAAAAACTTTCCTGCTTTTAAAATAATTTCCCAGTTATTCATTTTAAAAGGAAAGTGGCATATATGGCAACACTTATTTTTACATTAGTGCAATTTTCCTTGAAAGTATTAGAAGTTATGCCCACCTACAGCAAAGCTGAATTTGACCCATATTCTTTAGTAACGTTGTTTCTTAAAATATTCTCTTCAGCAACCAGAGATCCTCAAATCATAATTCTTAGATTTCTACATCTGCTTTTCTAAAGCAACAGATGTAATATAATGGAAATCTATCATTTTAAGCAAAAGCATTTGCTTTTTTCTGTTTTTCAACATATTTCACATGTGCTTTCAAGCTACACTTTGTCAAAATTAAGCATCTTTTTCACCTGTAGAAGAGGTGTTAAACAGTGCAGGAGAAATATTTTATTTAGTAATGATGTCATATTCTGCCAGTCCTTATTAACCCTAGTCCATGGGCAAAGCTTGCAAGTGTTTGTTGAGGAATCACGGATTTCCTGGGTAAGCCCGTGATTTTTGTGGAGCTCTAGAATTGATGTATTTCTCCCAAATATGGATGAACACAGCCTCTGCTCTGACAATGTTTTTTTGTTGTCTCTTCCAGCTGTTATTCATGTGATGCTCAAGAGGCACAAACCCAGAAGTTTTACCAGCTTCTACTTCCTGATGCTACATGGGATCTATACTGTGTTTTCACTACGATGTCTGGAATCATGGCATTTGTGAGATTTAGAAAGGGAAAACATAAGCACTTGTTTTGGAAGATTCTCTCCGCCCAACTTGAAAAGTGAGAAATAGTGCAGTCCTTAGCTTTCTTCTGTGAAAGAAATGAACAGTTCCCTGCTCCAGCATTACTTATCATGACAGAAGAGTTGACAGTGTCATCCTGATTTTTATAATGACCAAGCTTCACAGCTTGAGTTCCTTCTAGTGAAAATGACCAGGAAAGCATTTTTGACACTTGCATCCTTTCAAAGCAGCTGTTCTGTTCACTGGGGTAAGAATTTGCAGGAGTATTCTACGTGCCTTGCGCTATTTGCAGTACTGGTCAGTGTCAGTAGTACAAACAGAAACAATGAAGACATAAAAAAAAAATGGATAATAAGGGTGAGAGAAATCCAGAAATTTTCACTTTTACAACAGGATCAAAGTGTATTTTTTTCCATTCTCAGAATGATTAAAACACGAGTGAGAGATAGTGAGTCTGGATCTCTCCCAAACTTTGGTGTTAAACCAGGAAAGGAGTTACATAATCTCCTCATAAAGGAGTTTGCAGACTGTTAGAGTCTCTACTTTTTGTTCCTTGTGCTGTAAGACACTGTTCTTCCCAGTCAAACTAGGATTTGGGCTAGGTCAAAGAAACGAACTCAGTGGAAAAATAACCCTTCATAAAAAAGCAAGGAAGACTGAAGTAAAAGCTAGGAACAATTCTGCAAGCATTGTTACTGAAGAACATTAATTTTCAACTTAGAACAGGGGAAGATCATCTTCCAATCAAGTTCACAAATAAAAGGTGTATATTTTGTATCTGCAAGACCTAAACAAGAAAAGCAAGGCTAAAGCAACCCTATTGATCTCCAGCTGCTGTCTACTGTCATTGGGAACACAGTTCATAGAGAATATTTACTCATACAGAAAAAAGTCCTAGTTTAACGTTAAAGTGAGATGGCATAATCTTTCTTCAGAAAACACAGATATGATATGAAAATACAGAAAGCATAGATGTAATTTCCCAGATTTCCTAAGATTCCTATGATGTATATTCTATTTATTATGTTTTTCTCTTAGCTAGAGTTGGCAGCATTTGGACGTTTCACTTGTCAGACCTTTGCCTCACTGTTAAAATAGAAGATCAAACCAAGAGACCTTTCATCAGTTTTAACTCCTTTCTTATGCAGGCACATATCAACTGATATTAGGGGATTTTGTCTTAAGCATGGAATGAAAGTAAACTTGTAATAACTTGGTTTAAGCCTAGGTGAAGGGACATTTTTCTATTTCCCTCATAGTTGTCTTATCTGTTTTATTTTCCTCCTTTCTCCTACAGCTGATAGTGTTAAAGCTTAGGATAGTATATTATTTTTTAGGATATTTAGACGACTCCTACACTTCTTAGGCGGATAATTAAAAATGTAATGCAATGTTTCAAAAAATGTTGAGGTTTTTTTCATGTTATGCACCTCATTGACATATTACTGGGGATCAACCTTTTTCTGCTTTGATACACGAGTAATCGCATCATCGCTTTGTTGTCAGGCAAAGGAGCAGCTAAGTGTTTAAAGTTTGGGATCAAGTAAAACCTATCTGTGGCTTTATGGGTAATTAGGTTAGGTTACAAGAGTCAAGTGAATATTCATTAGTTTCAGAATGAATACTCAGCATGTAGTAGAAATTTGCACTTCTACATTCTTCCAGACCTATTTCATGGCTAGTATTGACATAGCAATCATAGTACAGGCAATATTTTCTTTTAGGCAAAGGAACAATTGATTTGTAATAATCTTTAAAGAATTCCACCAAAACTTTCTAAAGGAGTGACTTTCTTAGAAATCTGATAGAACTAACCCTACTTTCTGCCTCTGTTTTTGCTGACTTTCCTCTACAGCTTTTTTAAAAGGACTTACATTAAATAGTGGAAGTTATAATAATTTACATAATTTTATTAAGTAACATCATGCCATTTTTTACAGTTCCAGATTGTAATATTCATGTCTGTAACATTTTTCTCTCAACAGTGACTCATAAGGCTTCTAAAAGTCTGGAAAAGATTGCCCAGAATATTACATAACTGGAGCTTAGGTACATAAGCTTTATAAAAAGTTTCATTGAATTTACTCATTATCAGACAATTCTCATCTCTTTCATTTATGATCATTTTTACCAAACACATACTAAGATTTCATTAGTACAAGCCCTGTGTTATTCAGCAAAATTTCACTTCTACACATTCTTCTTTATGTAAAGAATTAGGCAAGGAACCAATCAACAGCATGGAGACGGCTGCATAAAACTGATTTGAGATGACTGCATAGATAAGAAAAGTCTTCCTTTTTCAGCAGTTAAAAATAGATTCATCAACATCTGCAGTAGTTGCTGACTTCATCAGTCTCTTGGTTTTGAGTTCCAGTCATTTCTTTGGGGTCTCAAACTCTCCACATTTCCCAAGCTGAGGTAGCAGGGAAAGTCTTCTTAGTGCTGAATAGACAGGTAGAGACTCCTGTCCTTCCTACCAACCCATAAAATAGAATTTATACATCAATGAAGCCAGACATTTCTACGTTTCCGTGGAAAAAAATAGAACAGATGATTTTGGTTTTCATTCTTTTATTATGAGTTCAAATTTCAATGTTCTAAACTATTATAAGTCTACGCAAAAAAGTATTTCTGAATGCAAATGAACATATAATCAACATATATATGAGGGTTGAAATTTTTAACCCACTGAAATCAGTTGAGGGTTAGACATTGAATTCCATGAGATCAGAATTTAACTATATTTAATTACATTTGCCTTCAATATAAGATCAAAGGTCAAATGAAATTCCATGGAATATGGAGTTCAAGTTTCTTCAAAGATTTGATCAAAGTCTGCTTTTTAAAAAGCTATTGATTCCAGTAACACTATTACATCACATCTTAAGACACAGGTATTACATCACGATATATTCCTGTATGTATTTTATTTCAGGTCCCTTTTATTTGTGTTTTCAGATTTCTTTCACTACAGAAAACAGGTATTTGCAATATAACCCTCTGCACACACTGTGGCGGAAGATTTTAACTATAAATCCCACTGGAAATGGGCTAGTGTGGTTGCCAAGACACTCTCCATAGTATTTGAAAAGTCATGGCAGTCAGGGGAAGTCCCTGGTGACTGGAAGAAGGGCAATATTGTACCCATTTTCAAAAAGGATACAAAGGAGGACCCTGGAAACTACCAGCCTGTCAGCCTCACCGCTGTGCCTGAGAAGATCATGAAAGAGATCCTCCTAGAAGCTATGCTAAAGCACAGGGAAGACAGAGATGTGATTTGAGACAACCCCTTCTCCAAGGGTAAGTCCTGCCTGACCAACCTGGTGACTTTCTATGATGGAGTGGACATGGGAAAAGCAATGGATGTAATCTGTATGGACTGTTGTAAAGCCTTTGACACAGTCCTCAACGTCCTTCTCTTTAAATCGGGGGGATATGGATTTGATGGGTCGACTGTTTGGTGGATAAGGAATTGGTTGGATGGTTGCATTTAGAGAGTAGTGGTCAATAGCTCAATGTCCAGATGTAGATCTGTGACAAGCGGTGTCCCTCAGGGGTCTGTACTGGGACCAGTGCTGTTTAATATTTTCATTAATAATATTGACAGAGAGATAGAGTGCATCCTCAGCAAGTCTGCACATGACACCAAGTTATGTGGGGCAGTGGCCACACCAGAAGGATGCGATGTTATGCAGAGAGACCTGGACAAGCTGGAGAACTGGTCCTATGTGAATCTAATGAGATTCAAGAAGGTCAAGTGGAACGCCCTATACCTGGATCGAGCCAACCCCCAGTATCAATACAGGATGGGGGATAATGTGATTGAGAGCAGCCCTGCGAAGAAGGACTTGGGGGGTGCCAATTGATGAGAAGCTCAACATGAGTCAGCAATATATGCTTGCAGCCTAGAAGGCCAGCCGTATCCTGGGTTGCATCAAAAGAACCATGACAAGCAGCTCAAGGGAGGGGATTCTTCCCCTCTCTTCTGCTCTTGTGAGCCCCACCTGGAGTATGGTGTCCAGATCTGGAATCTCTAACTAAGAAAGATATAGAACTGACGTAACAATACAGAGAGAAAATTCACATAAACCTCATTCTGGGTCACAGAGACAAACTGCTGTAGGGTCGTAAAATTCCAAACCAACTTTCTTCTCATTATACAATTTTTAAATTTTTTTTTTCCAAAGAATCCACCTCCATACATATAAATGTGGGCAAAGCACAAAGCAACTTTTTTTTCCTCAACTGTATTGTCTTTCTGTTCCTCAAATGCAGCCCACATAAGGGCAAGAATAGTAGCCATTTTTTTGTATCTGCATTGAGCTTCCAGAGAGTCCTCATTAAGAGAGTGACTTCTAAAACATCCACTTCCCATGCAGGAGCCCAGCAAATCCAATGCAAAAACTATGTTGGAGAGGAAGCTTCTCAGCAGCTCCTCAGACTTCCTACTAGAGTTAATAACTCAAAACAGCATGTCCAGCTGCCATAAGAGAACTACACAGCTTGGAGACATAATGTGGCATGAGAAATCTGGTATTCTCAAAGCAGTTGAAAGGCCTAAAGCATGTTATTCCCCTTATGGCCAACTAGAACATTTACAGGGGAGACAATACGGATATTTTATTCATTTAAATTATTTATTTAAACCAATATGTGAATTCACACACCTTTTTTTTATACTCTGTCTGATTTTCAAAGCTTTTCCTGAAATCTTACTTTAATTTTACACTGGTGAAATACAGTGAAGTTTCTTTTGTTTTACATTGGTGTAACTGACATCGGCATCAGGTCCATTGTCTTCACTGTAAGCAAGTCATAAATGGCTATTCTTCATGGTCATATAAAATGATACATAGATATTGGTAGAAAAAGAGGCCTCTTGGCACAATCATTACTTTTTCCATTTTCTGTAGACAAACAAACCCATAAAACAGAACTGACAGATGTTATAACCCAAGAAAATGAAAGAGAAAACCCCACAGTACAGAACTAAAGAAATTCCAAATAAAATCAGACTGTGACAACCTCCTGGAATACACCTGATCATATTCCAAGATTTGGAAAAAATAAAAGCCACAGGCAAAAGTTACTGCAATTATTAGCCTTGCTAGACCAAGGTGCTGTCTGGTGTAGCCAAAAAATCCCAGTACACTTGTTTGGATTGTGCTATAAAGTTTCCTTATATTTGAAATACAATGACTTGTATAAATCTGTTCATATTAATGTGTCTTAAGCTGTGGGGTTTTTTAAAAAGAGACATCATACTGAATTTCTGATTGTTTTTCTATCACTTACCATCTGTTTTGATTACACTCACCATTCTTAACATCCAAAATAAAAACGTACACTTTTCCACACACTGTACTGGAACATGTTGCAATTTAAAATTAACTTTAAAATAACAAAAAGTATCAGGAACTGAAAGTTTTATTCTTTGCTGAAACTATGACCTCAAATTCAGCCTAAGCCACATCTGACTATAGCTGGAAACCTCTGAAGTAACAGCACTGCGGCTAAAACTACCCTCAAACCAGAGGAAAAAAACCGAGGTTCTTTGAAAACAAGCTTTTTCACAGACATATGCACAGGCTAGAGAGATTTACCAGATTCTCTGATTTGAGAGTGGTTTCAAATGTAGAGATTTCAAAGGCCTCACTTAATAGATAGTATGGCTCAGGCTGGAGTTGAAAGTGCTGGTTTCAACATTGCTGGAGGTTTTAGGAATGTAAGAATTAATAATGGATTGCACTGAATAAAACACAAACAGCACACAAAAATCCTCACACTGACAAAGAGTTTCTTCCTACTTTTCCCCTATCCTGGAGCATGTGTAGCTAAGGGAGAGAAATGTAACTTATTCCTGCCAATTAACTAGTGTCTCGTAACATAACAACATCAAACCTCGTTAGAGAAGCTGAGAGCTGGTTTCAATAGTTTAGCTGAAAGTACTGCAATTCTATAATTTTCTGACTTTGGACATCTTCATATTTCACCACTGAATCTGATAAAATTCGAAAGAGAAATACATGTATATATGTTCATCCATCTATATTTGCCTATGTTTGCGCATATCTCACCTCTCCAGTCCTTCTGTCTACCTGGTTATTTATTTGAGCAGCAATAGAAACTAATAATATAGAAATATAATTGCAAAGACAGAACTAACCAAGCAGGCTGTCTCTTCTGTGTGCAACTGCTCATTGAAGCATAAAGCAGACGTAGAGTGCTCCCAAGTGAAATGCATGCAGAGCCATAGTAAGGCTCAATTAATGTTTTTTAACTGGAGTAGGATGCTGAATAAACTGAAGATAAGCACGGGAGAAATGGTGCATACATGTTTATATGTGTTTAAAATCTGTCTCTACAGTTTTTAGACTAGATATGTTCTGGATGCTTTGCAATACTTGAGCAACACAAAGGAGCCATAAACCTGATTTAACAAACCAGATAAACTACATTAACGGGTACTTTGCATCCTTGTAGTGGATGCCTTGGGTCATCGGATTAATTCAAAGCAGTCGGAGTCCAGGATGGAAGGCAACCTATGAAGTAGGTGAGAACCCTTAGAGCCTGATCCACAGTCAGTAGTAACATTCCCATTTGTCTTAAACTGCTGATCATAATTAGTCTATTTTAATGGATTGCATCAGCCATTTCCCTTTGCTCTTTAGTCTACAGAGCTGACTTCAAAAACTATTTATTAGCGCTTTTTCTATTTAACATTCAGGAACGCTTGTGTGACAGTTCCACGGCACAAGTTCTTTTGAATGTGTCTATTTTTGCCTGAAATCAATAAAAAAGGCAGCATTAGCTACTGTGATTTTTAAAGGTAAACATAAAACTATACTTGGGCTGTTGAAGGCATTTCTGCAACAAAATTCTGAGCTGTATTGTAGGTTGCTTTCAATGACTGATATTGCCTGAGTAATTCTCTGTTGTTGATGATACATCTTGACTGATTTGGGTTTCGTGGCAGTTTCAATGATGAATACCTAATGTCTTCACTCTAGCTTATGTACTTTCTTATTCTCTCTATGTCTCATGGCTGCGACAACGTCCTTTGCACAGGCCTACCAAAAGCTTAGTGGAGCTGACACTGCTCTCCCCTCCTCTTCCTCTTACTAATCAGCAGAATCTGGAAAGCTCCTTCAGAAGAGCATAAATATTGTAAGAGATAAGCAAGCAGAAATGAAGAGACTCTTATCCTGCTCAAGCTTCTATAAATTTAAAAAAACACGATGGTATTTTTTGCTGGGGACCTCATGTCTAATATGTTTTTCTTACACACATCCCCTTATTTTCCCTCAGCCTTTTTGCTTTCTTCCTGCTGTTTTGATATCCCATATGTCTGTACTGAAATTGAAGCTGCCAAACATGGTTTTCTATAGCATTTGTTAACATAGCTACACCAGCTTTTATCTTTAAAATTTCATTAAGAAGTTAAATCCACTCTTTGTAATGTTATCAACTTGAAGATTTTTTAATGTAGAAAATTAAAGGTACAAGGTGCTGTAGATGTAGGTAAACACTACAGAAAAGCCAGATTAATGGCTTTAAGTGTAAGCTTTTAAAAACAGTAGGGTTTTGGTTTAGTTCTGGGCAGTTGCTGAGCCGTCAGTCAAAAATCTTGTTATACATGAATCTGATGTCAGATCAATATTTGACAAGATTTTTGACTGGCAGGACAAATTGTTAGACATGGATGTAATGCCACATCCATGTGTAACAAGGCTCATGTAGAACAGCTGCCAGCGATAGAATCCTGTCATTCATATATTATCATAACAGTTAGAGCAGCTCCCTGAGACCTCATGCGTTAAGTAACTACAACAGAGTCTGATTTCCATCTATAACCCCAACCAAACCTCATTAAAATTACAGGGTTCAATTGAAGAAGTCAAGAATCCTGAAGAGCTTGTGCTTTTTGGTTCTCCATCACTAAAATTGTTGAGGTTTTTTTTCTTCTCTAGTATCTCTCCATTATAACAATACTCACATTCTACTTTCCTGCTTTTAAAGACATGGAAATGTGTGGGATTTATGCTAAAGTGCTTAAACAATGAAACAGCCTATGAGTTACATTGATATCTAATGAAGCAGGAGGGGTCGCAATAAGAATTAAAAGGAAGAGGAAAGGAACGCGTACATGTTACATACTTTTAAATCCCAAGTGAGATCCTCATGAAGATATGCATAAAGGATATTTAAAATTCATCAACTGTACAAGCATTCAGTTACACCATGTCTACTTGGAGTTCTAGCTTGTTCTCTACATTCATCTCTGAAGGCACCAGTTTGGTGGACTGATTTCTGAATAGATGCTGAAGATAGAGCTTTGAGGCTTTGCCTGGTAGTAATGTCCACAGTTATGTAGCATACTATGATGGGTACAAAGCGTTTCAGAACCTTGATCTGCACAGAGCTGCAAGTCTTTCTACTGAAAAGCAATGTGAGATGTTGGAAGAGGCACATTTCATAAAAGCATTCACTGCGAAGAAAGAAGATGAGCTATAAAGAAACAGACATACCCAGATCTATAAAATAGAAATAGAAGTGATGGAGTCTAATAGAGTGATTAATTTGCTTAAATATAGGTTATTACATGTTATCGAGATACTCTAATGCACCTGAGGTACAAATGTGGAGGTGAGAGTCAGAACACATGGGAAATCTGTGCTTTTCTTACACAACAGCTGGAAATTAGGAGGAGTACTTTATGAATCTAGGATAATTCTAGATTATTATAGTGAGTCAATTGAATTCCACCCTGACTCTGCTTGCATTTGTCTACCTGAGGCTTTTTCACACTATCTATTACCATGGCAACTTATCCAGAACCGTTTCATTTCTCTGAACACAGACCATAAAGTGCCAATATCAAGCCTAGACTTAATCAATGCTGCAGACATTTACATCATACAATTAATGCCTAAAAATTACGGTGACGCTGTATTCAAGAAGGATGCTTTCCCAGTATGTTTGTATCACACATTTACAACATTTTTCTATTCTTAATACTTTATTAGGTACCGTAATCTTAAATCTGTAAGGCTTAGATTAGGTATTCTTAAATTTATCATTGAGAAGGACTAATAATTTCATGTTGCAGATATTTTTGAAAATCCCACAAAGACGCAATTTTATCTACTGGTGAAGTGCAGTGACTTTTAGACTGATAAAATAAAAAAGGAAATACTTACCAGCTCACAACAATGCTACAAACTCAGATTTTGATGAGAGTTGAAGTATACTTTATCTAAACAGTATTGTGAAGCATCTTTAAGCGGATAAATATTACTTTTGGAGCTAGAAATAAGATAATTCAGAAAAGGTACTACCTTTTCTCTTAATAAAAGGTGTCATTGTGAAAGACTTGAAGTTAACTTGTATCTGTCCATATAGTATGTCTTTGTATTAGGTTCAGCATTAGATCTCATCTGTGCTTCATTACATTTAGAAGAAAACTGACTATACTGTGCTTCCTGGCATCAGGAGTTTCGATCAAAACTAAATTGGAGTATAGTCCTTTTTTAGACAACAGCATCGGGATATTCCCTGAAGGACCCTTAAATAGCCACTGATCAGTCAAACTTATTAAGTCCCTCACAGTACAAACAGGCATAGCTATGGAAGACCAAAACGAAAACAAACTAGTTCTGAAAGGATGATTTGATCCAGGGTCATCTGATGACTGAACACCATGACATGACTGAAGGAGCATTAGACAATGAAAATGCTGAGATTCCATAAAGACAAAACACAAAAACATGTGAGGCCCTTCCTTTGTGTCTTTCAATGTCAAGTCCAGGTGCATTTTAAAGACAGATCTCTCTGTCTTTAAAAAAAAGGTCAGGAAATTGACCTGGTAAACATAATTTTACTTAAAAGAGGTCCACAGTTCTTTGCAAGATTAATTTACGGTAGTAGCATACTACCAATTTCGTTTTACCCATATTTCTGAATACTATACAGTTTAACACATTCATTCTATTACCCTACTGAATTGTGGAAGATACATTGACAAACCTGTTTTCAGATACTATACCTTGTACTTCTGTTTGCTGACAGTATATTCTATTTTAGTAGTTGGTTATGAATTGCCTTAAGTCATCTGAGCTGCATGATCCAAAGATGTTCATATTTCTTTCCTTCCCTGATGGCAAAGAAATACTTTCCTTTCACGGTCTCTCTTTAAAAATTATAATTAGTCTAGAGCCTTGCCTTTATGCTCATTCATCATTCTCTCCCAATAGCCTTATGATTCCATAGGGCTTGAGAGAATTGGCTAGTAACATCACCAGTAACTCGAGTTTGAAATGAGGCTATCAGAACAGATAGGCTTTCACGCCAATTCTTTGGACAAAGTGTGATTGTAAAGAATGGGACAAACAGGTAACGAGAGGAAAAGTTTAAACCTCTGGGAATCCTGTTGAGGTTCTCTCCCTTTTCTATACTTTTACAGTCAACTTGCTGTTGTCCAAAAAGTACAAAGACAAAACCAATTATGAGAAATTTCAGTTTATCATTTAGTTTATGTTAAATTTTCCTATGTTGTTTATTATACTATTTATATTATTAATATATTATGTTATTATATTGTATTATTCATTACAATATTTTGAAGTAAGCATTGTGTTTACAGTTCTAAGCTCTGATATAGGAAACTTATTTTGGAATGACTTTAAAGATCCTCCTCTAAAAATAAATTTTATCTGTTCAATTTCTTTTCCATAAAAGGTATTCTGTTGTGATCTACAGCTTTTAATACCACAAAAGAGCAAAGCAATAGGAATAGGGAGATTAGAAAGTTTTTCTCTCTGATGTAGTAGTAAAGAAATGCAATGAACATGATGAAAATCATAAATTTACAGGTGTTTTTAAACAAACAAGTTATTAGGAAGCTAATGTAAGGTACTACATGGTCTTACGAAATCAACTTTCAGATAGCAAAACAACTTTAGATCTTCTGAAATTCAAGCAACTTAATCTAACAGGAATTTTCACTTGTAAGTTGAGAAATTATGAGTAATTAAAGAATCCATACCTTTTTGGAAGGCTGAAGGAATACCCATAGTTGCAGAAAATGAATGTGTCAGCTTATCCAGCATGTTCCTAGCCTATAGCAAATAGCCACAGAAAGCTCAAGAAATGGATTTTCTTGTTTACATTTTAAGATCACATTTTTAGGTGTCTGTAGTCATATTCAGAGAAAGGGAATCACACCATTTAAAGTATGTAAAATTTAAATGGTCAAATCTAAGCTAGGCTACCCTTAGAAGTAATAAATAGAACAGTCCCTCCAGAGGTGTGACTCTTCTGAGTAAATGCAAAAAAACTAAGATAAATGTACCTTAAAAGTAATTATTTCTCTCTGTTGACTCTACAGAGGTTCTAAGCTGCCTGGCCAAAATGACCAAAGGAATTCTTCCCAGAATCAAAGCACCATGATGCACTGAAAACTAAAAGCTTCATCCTCACAGGATCACATAAAACGTTAGAATTAAGTACTTAGGCTTGTTGTAGTCAATACTAAGAGAAAAGCATATTTTATGGTTATGGTGATCAAGACAATTCTCAGAAACAATCATTTTGTAAACAAGACATGTTTTGAACAATTACCCTTTGGAACAACTCACCCTGTAAGATAGCGCCGTCTCATTCAGCGTTCCTCATTGTATGTTATACACTTTACTACAAACTTTGGGAAGCATTCACAATAGCTCTTTCTCAGTAGACTGATTCAGAGGTTTCACATACACATGCTTGGAAATATTTAGTGATGTAGGAATATGAGGTCTGGAACTCATGTTTCTTGCTTGGTAGTGACTGCTCCAGCTACTGGACTACTATGCGTAAATTAGAAAGAAGTAAGCAGCTGCTGCATTGCCAGCTGTGTCTTGAAAAATTCAACTTCTGGAGTGTCTTTGTATGCCAGACCTGCTCTTTGTCCCTCGGACTTACTCCAGGATCTTAGGCAAGTTTAGACATCTTTTTAATTAGAAAATTAATAACAGTAGACCTCAGAAGAATCTAGTTCCACCTAGAAGATGCATGCGTTTGTATATAGGGAAATCACAAGTTCATCCACATGACTCATATTACCCAACTAAATGAGCTCAGGAGTGTTATCCAAAATTCAGTTCAATAAGCACAGGAAATAAAAATAAAAATAATAAAATATTCAGTCCCCTGAAAAAGGATGTTTGAGTCAAGACTGTCTATTGGGTATGGTCTCCAGCTTCTCTTAACTCCTAAACAAGTCTAAGAATTGTATGGAAGTGTGATAATTTAATACCTTTCAGGTATCAATCTATTAGGGAAAATTAATTAATAAAAATACATTTTATTAATTAATTTCTATATTATTAATTATTAATAATTAATAAGAAGAAAATTAAACAAACATTTCATCTAGATACTAATATCAACACAATCTTAAGGAAATTTTTGTTGTAAAATGAAGAAATCCTTGAACTTGCCTAATTTGGTTCTTGCTAGAAGTGAATTTATGAGCTGTTCTCTTGCAGTTAAGAACAGCCTGTTTGAATCAATTACCTGGATAGCAAACCATCTCTTTCATAATTTGAAAAAAGTCTTCAGACTTCACCAGTACACTCCGATTCTGAATTCAATTGATTCAGCCCCAAAGGAGGTATTAAAACATACTTCTCAGATGATAGCATGAGACTGAAGAATAGACAAGGACCTGTTAAAAGACATTTATGAGCTTAAGGCCTACTGAAAGTCAATTTTTCTTTGACTGCTAAGTTGTTCCATTCACGGACAGCACAGATAAAATTGGGTTTTATCCTTGCTCCTCTAAGGAACAGAATGCAGAAAAAGAAAGGAGGCATTAATGGGTGTAGGGGAAGACAAATGAAATGTTAAGATCAGAAGAATCAGTATTATGTTAGTCTATGAAATACAGAGAGCTTTAATTAGCAACAGTCATCCTCAGCAACCCATAAGGTACAGTTTTTGGCATATAAAATTATTTTGCTACTGTCTGTTATTTCCTGTTAGGTGTGTGTCTTATTTACTTAGATGGCAAGCTCTTTGGAACTGACATTGTCTTTAGGCACTACCATGATGAACATGAATAACAATGTTTTCACACATGAGCTTTCTAGGACAATAAAGTATGCACTGATATGATTAGATATTAAAGACAGAGGACACTGTTTAAAGTGTTGGACTCGATGATCTCAAAGGTCTTTTCCAACCTTATGATACTGTGATATGATACTGTGAAAGTAATATGAATACATGTATTTGTTTTGAAGATCTCACCCATTACTATCACAGAAGGTTTCAGACACATGAAAAATCTTTTTTTTAGTTTCCAGTTACATTTTCAGTCAAACTTATTTTACTGAGAGGGTGATTGGCCTTTGGAATGAGCTGCCCGGGGAGGTGGTGGAGTAACCGTCCCTGGAGGTGTTTAAGGAGAGATTGGATGAGGCTCTTAGTGCCATGGTGTAGTTGACAAGTAGGAGTAGGTGGAGGTGTTGGGTCGTAGGTTGGACTCGATGATCTCAAAGGTCTTTTCCAACCTTATGATACTGTGATACTGTGATTATCGTCATTGACAGTCAAAAATTTCACTATTGATAGTGTTACTCCAGTCTCTCTCTTTATGCCAAAACAGAGACCGAGAATATTTTATACCACTCAGAATGCTCAATACACAGCTGGGAAGGATTTCTGAATTACAAAGTCTGAGAT
This sequence comes from Neomorphus geoffroyi, assembly GCA_033558235.1. Lineage (NCBI taxonomy): Eukaryota > Metazoa > Chordata > Aves > Cuculiformes > Neomorphidae > Neomorphus > Neomorphus geoffroyi. The sequence goes on from JAUMJM010000005.1 coordinate 2,444,704, forward strand.
GGCGTCCCTCAAAATCTAGAGAATTTGTGACAAGCCAGGTTGTTCAAAAGTATATGAAAGATATTGGGGGTCTTTTCAGCCCTGCGTAACCTGATATACCTTTGTTTCTTCTTACAGCCTCAGGCTGAGTACTTTAAGGAACTTCTTACAGACACTGCACTTGATTTAATCTGAGAATTATGAGAAGATAAAGATAGGGGGATTTTTATTTTTTATGAATACAAAATACAGTCCATAAAGAAAATCCTTATCGGAGTTATATAAAATCTTGAAGAAAGTATGACAATACCATTCTTATTCCCTTATCTTCAGTGTTGTAAACATTTTTCAGAAATAGTATTCCACATCTGACACTGGGAAAAGTAACTTGTCCAAGTGGAACTCATCCAAATCTACTCCACTAGGCTCTCACAGGAGCTTTAATGACCTCCACTTATACAAATGGACTGCTTAATGCTGAAGAAATTATTGTTGGCATGAATGAAAAGAAGCCTTTGACAGGCACAGCCATTCACAGATTCATCAGATGACTAATAAAAATCACCTTTTTATCTGCTTTCTTCTATGAATTACTGATGTTGCTGGAGACAGACCAAATTAGCAGAAAATCAAACTCTAATAAATAAATTAGCCTAACCCTATTATCATGTGGGGCTCTTGTCTTTCTCTTGCCTGTTTTTGTTGTGTAGCAAAGAAATTTTGGTATAGAGACTCAGTATGAAATGTTTTGTTAAAGATTTTCTCCTTGCCTTTCTTATCTTTAAATAGCATTTATCAATAAAGTCCAAGCCAGGAGTCAGATAAATCCACTGGAGAAAGAAGAAAAAAATAAAAGACAGCAAGTCTTATTAAAATATACTATTTTATTTCTAACAGTCTCTGGACATTAACTAGGAAGAGGGATGGGCTGCAAATGAAGGAGGAAAGACATTAAAAATGAGAGAGGGAGAAGAATCAGGAGAGGGAAGAGAGAGGTACCAAGTCAAACAGAGTGAGAAACGAGAATGGGGGAGAATGGTGGAAGGGAGGGAAAAAGGGAAGGGAAGGGAAGGGAAGGGAAGGGAAGGGAAGGGAAGGGAAGGGAAGGGAAGGGAAGGGAAGGGAAGGGAAGGGAAGGGAAGGGAAGGGAAGGGAAGGGAAGGGAAGGGAAGGGAAGGGAAGGGAAGGGAAGGGAAGGGAAGGGAAGGGAAGGGAAGGGAAGGGAAGGGAAGGGAAGGGAAGGGAAGGGAAGGGAAGGGAGACTTTTTATCAAGTTAAAAAAATTGCAGTTAAATGTGGAAAATTCAAATTAAATATTTAATGAGAAGAATATTATTTTGCTGACTGAAAAAAATGAGACAGCACAGCTAAAAATCAAAGTCCTGCTGCCTACTTATGCTTTGTCATTGCCTTAAGACTACCCACAGAGAGTAGTGCTGAACGTAGGTTCTGCAGATTTTATCTTTAAATGTAAATTTCCATCATTTGGTAGTTGAAGGCCAACCAATAGATTTTTGTGTGTTTGTTGCTTTCTAGACAAATCCTTCTAAGGCCAAAGTTGTTTTTAAACAATACTATTTCTGCACTAGAAAATATACATTGGAGATAGCAGAGTACCTTCTTAAGCATGACCAAAACACATGGAAAGCAGCCAACCCAATGATGCACATATGCCTGTTAAAGCTGCTGAAGCAGAACAGAAGATAAGCAGGGGAGCACAGCAGAGTATGGAAAATCAGCAGGCTACCAACAAGGGTGAAAAACACAGGCATTCTTTCTTCCTCTTTTTTTTTTCTTCTCTGTCAAGTACTAACAGTATCTTCAGGGAGAAAAATAATAAACTGAATCTAAAGATTTATTAGATTCCACTCAGCTGGATATTTTACCTGAGGCAATGCGTTGTTCGTGTGTTTTGAACGAGGCTATGATTTGACATAAGAGTTGGAGTTGTCCCATAACATCCCCTTTCTGATATATACATTTTTTTTAAGAACAACTGTCTTGATGTATGAAACTAGCAGCTCTTATTCCAGGCAGCATCAGTTCCTGCCATATCCTATACCAGTGGGACTAAAGACACTATTCCGTGTTCAGAGAACATCTAGCACAGCTATGCCTTGAGTCTCATCAGTCTGGAAATTTTGCTGTTCAAACAGTAAACACAGATCCAAGAAGTTGGTGTACAGAAAGAGTAAATTAACTCCTTAAGTATTGGTTACACACAAATCTGTTGGAAATAATCACAAGCAAAGTAGCTTTTTTTCTTTTAATAGAAGACATGTAAATATATCCAGAAACTTTCACAAAGAAACTATCTTTCTTTGTGAGGAACTATGTTTGAGAAACCTTGCTCTCCCGTCTTTCTCTTTTCTTTTTTTTTTTTAAATTAACCTAAATATTAAGGGTTGTTAAAACATAATCTTGCATCTCTTTTCTGTCTCCTGTTCCTGGCTTTTGAAGAGATTATGGGTAATAATATGACTATTATTGCATTTCTGTATCATTTTATAATTTTTACCCCAAAAAATAAGTAAGTATAGGCACTCTACTTAACATCCCAGCATTACTTATTATTTTTCATGAGGAAAATTAAAAGGAAACGTATTTAAAAAGAAAATTGAACTTTTTTAAAATTTTGAAATTATTATGAAAAATAAATGTCCAAGAACTGCAAGTTTAAAGCAATCAGAAGAAGAGGCAAGTATAAGAGGCAAGTATTGTCATCTTATTGTTTTGAATGAATATATTAACTTTATTAAAATTATATTTCTTAAATATTCATTCCTTTAAAGCAAAGTGATTTTGCACTTACTAGAAATGCTGAATAAGCAGCTGCAGAATACATGGGCTTTTAGGTTGCATCAGTCCTAGTAAGATAAACTGGGTCAGTGCACTAGTTCAAACAATGGCCTTCAGTCATTCTTTAACTACAATCACCCTTCCGGCTATGCTGACTTTTCCAGTTAATGTTCAAGCACAGGAAAGGGAACAGCACATGCCAGTAACAGTTTTCATGGTGGATCTAGATAAGATCTCTGGTTTGCCTTCTTTGGTTATAAGTAACATGGTCAGTACCATGCTATTCAGACTCTGCGTTTTTTACTAAGAGGCAATAAACGTTCCTGCACTGCCCAAACCAGATATGGTACCCTACACTCCTACCATCCTTACTCCATAAATGTTTATTCATCCAGTCACTACCTGCTAAATCAGCTAGTTACCTTTAGAACAAGATTTGAAGTGGATTCTGAGAGACTGGTTTGCTCTAGGAACAGCTTCCAGTGCAGTGGGACAAGCTTTGAATTGCTCCTCGATAAAAAGTTCTCTGGCATTGTGCCCCAAGGTTTATACTCTTAAATAATCTCATATTTCATGTGCCATATCCTAAAGTACGCATAAGTTGCATCAGTTTAATGACATAAAAAAACAAATTATGCAAGCTGAATCATAGCCTCTATGTCTCCTACTCACCTGTACGTGCACACATACACACATACACTTGGAAACTTTATCTTGGATTCAAAGAAGTCAAGGACTAAGTGTTTCGTAGGAAGGACATGCTACTCTGCTCAAGAAATCATGGGATGTGAACAGAGTGGGTACATCACTGAGCATCATTTGACATAGAAGTCAGAAATCGCTCTTTGAGACTAATGTTTTTAATATTGTAGTTGTAGCCTGCATTCCCTCTTGGACCTCCTGCTGTCACAACTGGTAAGTATCCCATGGCAGTGGGTGGATTTATGCTCCCTTTTTTGTGAAAAGAAATCTTAGTCTATCTAAGCAAGCAAAAAATTTTGTGTCAGATGGAGATGAGTTCCCTTCACTACTAGTCAAAATTCAAACTACGGTCTTAGTATGAATTGATAGGTGATAAGCAATGAGAATGAACAAGTTCATTAAAGTGTTATTATTATTTTTTTCAGTAAGCAGAGAGTTAGATAATCATTGGATATTTTTAAAATACTGTCAGAAAGTTTCTGACCCATTATCAGTCTTCTGAGAATTGAACTCGCAGCTTTCCTAATATAGAGGAGAACATGGTAATGCAATCTAACCCATCACCAGCTGCCTCATTGAGAACAGAATAACTAATGAAGCCTGGTGATTAATGAATTTGTGTCTCTATTTTCTTTGAATTTTTAACCTCTACTACAGCTATAGGGCCTAAACTTGATCTTTGCTAGACTTACTATTCTTCTTCAGGAAAGAAACTTTGATCAAAGAGTGGAATTTCTGATGCTTATGAATGCACAATCTTTGATTAACCATTTTCCCATAGATCAGGACATTTACAGTGCCTCTTTCCTTTATGATAAATATGTATTAAAAGAAGTTGCAACCTTGTATAGTTTCTCTCAGGGATAGCCTAAGTAGAGACTCTTCCCTCAACCCAGCCGTTTGCAAAAAATCCTCTTTTTTTCTGTAAAATCTGCTTAAAACATGCCAAGAGGCTCATAAATTACTAGGACAGAACAGATATTATCCCCTTGTCCTATATTTAAATTCCTCCCCCATCATTCATGCAAAAAGTTAGATCCCACAAGATTCAGCTAGGAAATATGGAAAAAAAAACCCAAATATTCTTCTCATTCTTCTCTTCTCTATCTCATGAATCCAAGGAAATAGTCTAAAGACTTCATTTAAGGAAAAAATAATGAAGCATGGATAATGTTTATGGAATGCTTGTGTTAGATAACACCATGAGAAAATATTAAATGCCTTAACCATGCTATCCAAGGTTATATAAAAGAATTAATCCAGCTCTTTATAAGTGTTATAGTTTTGGGCTGGTCCAAAGATAGTGGGGTATCTCAATTGATTGTTCACAGTCAGTTACAGATTGAACTCCTCGTTCTCTCTTTCCCCCCTTCCCATTAAGTATTGATCAGCCATGTAGCCTTTGCTAGATGCTGATCCCAACCTGTAACTGACTGTGAACAATCAATTGAGATACCCCACTACCTTCGGACCAGCCCAAAACCAGCCCAAAACCAGCCCATGAAATGTTTGTACAGACATACACACAAAAAAATTAATTATCTTAGAGGACATCATAAACGTGATTGGATGCTCAGATGTGAACATGAGAACCCATTTCCCCAGTTCACAGAAGAACTAGAAGGTGAAAACATAACCCTGGGAAAGGAGATTGGATATCTCAGTGGAAGGAAGAGTAAGAAGGATTAAATCAACCTCACTAAAGTGCTTCAGCTGAGATACTAAAATGGATTACCAGAAAACTTCAACCAACAGATGTTCTACCTAAACTGCTTCACTGTGTTCTACCTAAACTGCTTTAGTCGCTGTTCTTTATATGCATGCTTTGTCTTCTAAGAACTGTCCGTGTACTGAAGTTAAAATAGTGAATAAAAGCACTCTTTTAATTATACTTAATCTAGGAAAAAAAAAGTATGAAGTTAATCAACTCATTTGTCTCTCTGCAACAACCATTCTCACCTGTGGTTCTGAAATCCCATGCGCTGTTATGACTCTCAAGACTTATTATTCTTATTGTGTCCATCGTTCCAGCTCATTGCAGACAACAGTGCTTTGCACTCCTTTATTAACATAATTAGTTCCATGTGTGCATCACCTATGACGCTTCTACCTTTCAGAGATTTCACAAATCTGCAGATGTACATTTTCTTTCATACCGAGAGTGGTTGCTGAACTTCAATTTTTTGCTTTTCTTTTCACATGAAATTTAACAAGGTAAAGTGACAGATTTTGCACAGTCCTTTCAGGCTCCATAAACAGAAATGGGTAATCTTACCCAGAAGTATGTGTGGTTGCCCAAATTTGGAAAAGTGAGATTAAAAAAGCTGAGACCACCGTGAAAAGCAAAAGGAGAAGGAGAAACAGGTAATAAATCTCATAATTTGATAAATGTCTTGCAAAGTGAAAGTCAAATAATGAGATCATATTTAGGGATATTGACACAATAATAAAGAGTATATGTGGAAGAAATGATAAAAATTATAAAGACAGAACAAAATACAGGTGTTTCATCTAGAATCTTTGACAATCAAAATTTATATTAAAAAACATGGCACCTGTCTGTATGATTTGTCCTTTATCTCCTCAGGACGACTCTACTAAGCACTAAAGGCATTACAAAACTAGTTCAACACAATATTCTGCGAGGGGCAGAGAAGTACAATTCCAGACACAGAGAAGGAGAGAGGTAAGAAACAGTACTGAATGCAATCCTCCTGATGCTTCAAGTTGATGAAACATAAACATTTTTTCTTTTCTTCTTGAATGATCCTAATCAACATCACCATATTACTTTATTTGTTTAAGATTGAGGACCAGATTGAGGGCAGTTAAGGTAACATAAACCTGGAAAAAAAAAATGACAGAGTTAGGCAGTTGTATTAAAGTGGTGTGTGTTAAGACTGAGAACTGAAAATACTATGATAAGTATTCATATTCTGAAGAGAAAATGTCAACAATTTAAGCACATATGTGGCTATGCATTATATAGATGTATCTAATCTGGGTTTACACTTGCTACCTGCAGTATTAGTGTCCAGCTGCGCCTATACAGTTGAAGGGATAATCAACTACTTGTTCCATGTACCCAGTCAGAATGTTATGATAACATAGGACTAACTGAAACATGATGGGACAACTTACGCGACTGGAGGATTGATATGCATGGTTGTAGGCTGTTTTGTAAAGACAAGCGGGGAAGAAGAGGAGGGGGAGTCATGTTCTATTTTAAGGAGAACCTTGAATGTACAGAATTCAACTACAGTGACTGTGGAAACCCTAACAAATGTCTCTGTGCTAAGATGAGAGGAGTAATCTCCAAGGGGTATCTTACAGTAAGCATCTGCTACCGACCTCCAAACTAACACAATAAGGTCAAGAAAGCAATATTTGGGTCACTTAAGCAAATTTCAGTTCAACAGAAGCTGGTTCTTATGGGTGACTTGTGCTACACAGACATTTGTTGGAAGGACAATACAGCAGCTTCGAGTTCCTGGAAAAAGTAGAGGACTGCTTCCTCATACAAATGTTAGATGTGTCAAGCAGGAATGAAGCACTGCTGGGCTTGCTACTTATAAACCAAGAAAACATACTTTGTAATAACTCAGTGATAGCCTTGGCTGCAGTGCTCACAATATTGTGAAGTTTCAGCCCTTGCAGAGGATGCTGAAGTACTTAGTACTGAGACAAAGGTTTTGAAATTGGTCAGAGATGTCAAAAACTACAAGAAAGTGTTTGTCAGGTACATAAACAACAAGTAGAAAGAGAAGGATAATATTGGCCTGCTGTTAAACAGGAGGGGTGAACTAGTCACCAACAATATTGAAAAGTCAGAGGTTCTCAACACTTTCTCCACCTCTGTTTCCACGAGTGCTGTTGGGTCCCAAGATCTGGGAACAAAAAACAAGGCTGATGCAAACACAGATCCACTGTCCGTGAAGGAAGAGTTGGTTTGTGAACTATGACAGGAACCTGACCATTACAGATCAATGGACCCTGAAAATATCCACCTGAGGGTGAGAGCTGGCTGATGTTGCAAAGCTGCTCTCCATAATCTTTGAGAAGTCACGGTCATCAGGGGATATCTCAGAAGATTAGAAGGGTAATGTCTCCCCAATCTACAAGAAGGGCTTAAAGGAGGATCCTGGAAACAATAGGCCCATCAATTTTATTTCAGTCACTAGGAACGTCATGGAATGAATCCTCCTAGGTGTTATCACAAGTCATATGAAACATATGATTGGGAAAAGCCAGCACAGATTCATCAAGGGCAAACCATGATGGACAATCCTGATCATCTTCTGTAACAGAGAAATCTGCTCAGTTGATGTGGGGAAAGTGGTGAACATTGTCTATCTAGATTTCTCTAAGGCTTTTGACATGGTTTCCCACAGCCTTCTCCTAGAGAAACTGATGTGCTACGATCTGAACAAGTGGTCTGTGCAGCGGGTGGGAAATGTCTGACAAACTGCACTCCGAAGTTGGTGGTAAATAGATCTACCCAGCTGAGGAGCAGCTCTGTGGAAAGGGACATGGGGAATCCTGGTGGACAAAAAGCTCAATGTGAGTGAACAGTGTGCTGCTGCAGCAAAGACAGCAAACAAGATGCTGGGTTGCATCAACAAGGGCATCACCAGCAGAGATAAAGTCATTATCCCACTCTAATCAGTGCTTTTCAGGCTACGCCTGGAATACTGTGTTCATTTTTGGTCCTTGATATACAAAAAGAGATGTGGATAGGCTGGAGAGGGTCCAGAGAAGGTTCACAAGGATAATCAAAGGACTGGGAAACCTGCCATACGAGGAAAGGCGCAGACAACAGGGTTTGCTCAGCCTTCAGAAAAGAAAGCTTAGGAGAGACCTTATCACCGTGTTTCAGTATTTAAAGAGTGGCTACAGAGAAGATGGAGACTTACTTTTTACAAGGAGTCATGTGGAAAAGACGAGGGGTAATGGATACAAGTTGCTCCTAGGGAGATTCTGATAGGACACAAAATAAAAATTTTTCACAATGAGAACTATCAGCCATTGTAAAAATATCCCCAGAAAAAGGACTGGGTTTCCCAACCTTGGACACTTTTAAGATTCAGCTGGACAAAGTGCTGCACCAACTTGCCTAGACCGTGCTTTTGCCAAGAAAGGGTGGATCAGATGAACCTTAGGGTCCCTTTCAACCTGGTATTCTATGAGTCTATGATTCTATGATTTCTACTTTGCATCACTTTGCTGAGCTGTGCACCCTTACAGTTATCCCATGGGCAGCATGGGTGAGAGGTAGGCTGCAGAAAGACTGATCTTGTCTGTATGAGTTGCTTTCACACTAGTGATCACACCCTGTAATCTTATTGTCTTTGCATCTCAGCAGGGACTTTAAGCTGAGCCAAACTCAGAACTGTTACACTGGTTCCATGCTAAGTACAAGATCCTCCTTCCCTACAAAAATATCAGGAACAAGGAATTTTGGCTCACAACGTTCACTTTTTGTTAAGAGAAAAACAAAATATGCTGATTAATGTAACAAAGCTCATCTCTTAGATTTTTAGTCAATGAAAAATAAACTTAATAAGAAATTGAATTAAGAAAATAAAAATTGGTCACAAAGTCTTTTAGTGTTAAAATAAAAAGTATGGAGTCATACTCAAATATCAGTACTTTAAGTCTACTAACTCCTGTATTTATCACAGAAAAATTATTCATAACAATGTGATGCCATCCCAAAGATGCAAACAACAAGGAAATTAACATCATCACACCTTTCTTTCTTATAAATTGCAAGGGGAAAAATTTAGCAACACAGACTGGGATACCCAAAACCTTCACATGACCTGTAACGCAGAGATAGAAAAACAACTGGTTTTAATTGACATAAGAAGTGCATATTTAAATCCAATCCATTCCCTGGAGTCTCAGTGTCCAAGAGAGAATCAGGAGAAGATCCCTGTCTGCTCTTAATTTGCATTTTGGAATACTTGCTTTGATTATTCTGTTTAAAACCAAGTAGGGAGAGTGAAGCATAATGCAAAAAAAAAAAAAAAAGGTAGGTAGAAGACATAGTCACGGTAACTCCTCCATTTAAATAAAACAAATTAAAAGATGTGAGACTGGTTATGTACCCTCCTTGGCTTGGCAGAGTACTCACTGATATCTTTTGCCTTTCCACAAGTTCACAAACCACTTGCAGTGAGGAAATTATTTTATGCTCTGATTATTGAAACTCTTAATCATAAAACAAAATTAAAACATGATTCTTTGAACTATAAAGTTGACTGACATGACTCAGCCTATTATGAGTGGACTAAGCTTGGAGGAGTCATGGGTTCAGATCCTTACTTCGTGGGCTGGGTCTGTATTTAAACTATGTACTTTTAATGTAGAAGGCACAACAACAGCCAGTGCTGGGATTTGTGGTATTCATTCTGGAAGTAAGAAATATTTAAAAAAACCTTTCCTTATTATAATGAGGCTTCTGATCCTTAAAATGACAGGGGAATTCACGAGGATTAAGTTCTGTTGTCCTTATTTGTGCCATTTAGTTGGATGAAGACAAACAAGAAGAAAGTAAAGAAACTACAGGAATCTAAATTCGCAGTACTAGATTCTCAAGCAGAATAAAAAACAATTTTTTTCAGACAGATAACTGGTTCTTGATTTTCAGTACTGGATATCAAATTCTTCACCCGTCTCCTTTGGGGTTTTGTCCTGGCAGATATGTCATTGCCTATAATTAGCTACTAGAAAGAGCTGTCTACCACTCCCAGGTCAGATTCTGAAACCTTACTTCACTTGTCAGACCAATATATTTATTTTTAAGAAATGGATCGGAAAATTTCTGCTCCTAGTTCTGTGGGTCCTGTTCTCTCTCTCTCTCTCAGAATTTGAATTTGTCTGAAAACGGTTGACACAATCATGAATAATTCCCACTGGGAGAAATACTGACACTCATTATGGTTTTCTATTCTGAGACTATTTCTTTTTCTTTTTATTGTTAAAAAAAATGGACTTTTTTTGTCCTGGGAAATGCTAATTTGATTGGTGTATTCAAGAAAGGGTCACTGATAATTGCTCATAGAAAATCCATCTCTCACAAAGGAATGTTACCTGAGAGATTTTTATGTAAGATAAATATGCAGTGTAACACTGAATCTTATTTATTATTGAATATTCCCAAATTTATGAAATGTCTTTAAAATATTTTGTTGAAATAATGTCCCACAGGCTATGGGTTTGTAGGTACAGTGGTAGTGATTTTTGCCAAATTTGTGGTTGGAAAGGATTGTATTTCCCTTTTTGATGAAGGGACACTTTAAGAGTTAAGCATGAGGGGCTCAGAAATCAACCTGTGGAAAAGAATGTTGGGGAGTAGCAGAAAGAATAGCTCATGCTATAACACATGAGAAACTCTGTGTGGCCAGAGCAACTGGACTTCTTTCTATTCATACAGCTTTCTTATCAGTGAACCCTACTTTCATTACAAATCACTGTTCACTTAGAGACGCATTTGTTGTTTTTCTCCATGCACACAGGAAAATGGCTGCTGGTGGTTTGGGTAACAGCCAAAGGACACCCAAAGGAGAAGAATAATCAAATATGCAATCATTCTAATGACACTAAATACAGGATAATTCTACAGTACAGAAGAGTTGAAGGTAACTTTCTGGAAAACTTAAGAAAAGGTAGTGAATTTAACTTTATAAGGAACTAATACATGCGTCCACTCTTGTTACATCTATACTAGTATATTAAACATGATCAGGAGTATTCTCTGGCATTGAGGGCAACCGGCACAAAATGGTCCATAACCACATCATTAAATTTGTCTATTTCCTAAAGCAATGTGTCCATATCCAAAGGATGTACTGAAATTTGGGTCCCTAGCTTGTAACTCCTGTCAACACAGGCCAAAACGGTACCAAGACCTCTTCAATAATTCAACAGTACAGTACTTAGGAATATTTTCCTTGAATCACTTAATTTACTGCTAAAGATGTACCCCAACTGGACAAAGCCCTGAACTGGTCTTTACGGTGGAAACAAGGGGCAGATATTTCTTATTTCTACCACTGTTTAGATAATTTCTGAACAATGCTCAATATTTAGTGCAGCTTCCACATCTCCTTCATGTTGATACCACCTAAGAAGTCCTTTCCTGGGCTAACAGTTCCTAGCAATAGTCTCCTGTGAGCCACTCATGGAGCCTAGAATGGTTTAAATAATGACTCCCTGAAGCAAATTCATCAGTCCAAAAGTAAATTTTTACAATGCAAAAGTCTTTGGTAGAGCTCCTAAACACACATAGTCTATGGATAGAAATAATCACTTTGAGTATCTATTAATCCTGCTGAAAAGAAGATATCTAAAGTAAGTCAAATGGTAGTGTGTCCTAGAAGTAGTGTTAGGCTCAAAGATAGATATCTGTGATGTAGCTATCTAAAATTCAGTGAGATAAGTCCTACTCACATTATTTGTATAACAGAGGCATTGTTGAGAAGAATGAGTGACAATTTCTGATATTCATCCACCTGTCACCACAGCTGGCATGCAGAAACTCTAACCAAACCTGGAATTATGGAAAGCAGAAAACATTACCAGTAACAGAGTACTCAAAAGACAGGGAATAAAGAAAAGGATGTCGCTTTGCAATCCACTGGACATAAAGAATGGTATCATTTCTTACCCATCATTGCTGATCTGTCCATAGGCACCTTAGAGTGTTATGTATGTCATTGCAAACTTCTGTTAGTTGTTGAGTCACACACTGCTAACATCTATAAAAACAATAAATCCAGCTAATATATTTAAGGGTTTGTGTATCTTATATTTTTTTTCCAAGGCTTTTCTGATGTCTCTTGGTTTATTTTGCATGTTTGTTCTTCAGGCAGAACAATGGATCAACAATCCTCCATTTTCTCTGAAAATCTATTGATTTAATAACTGGATATAGAAAGTATAACACCATTTAAGGGATTTATTTCTTGGTCAAAACCAGTAACTTCTCTATAAATAACACAATAACAAAAAATCTTCAGGATGTTGTATTGGCGTCATTATAGTAGCTATGATACGATATCCTGCTTTCAATGTGTAATTACTCAGAGAAAAGAGGATAGAGTAATATTCTGTTGATGTATGGTAGCAAAAAAAGCAAACAAAGAAATGTGTGATGATATCATAAACAACAAGGATAAAACAGTTCACCAGTTCTTTCCTGATTGCAGGTGGGACAGCCCAAAGCACTACCATCATGCCATTCAAACCTTAATTATTCACATTTTAACTCCAAAAAATATCACCTGTTTAACTTCTTGTAGGAAACAATCATTTTTCACTATACAATAAAGAGTAAATGTTATTCACTGTATACCATCAATAATTTGAAACATCTTTATAAGCTTAATAGAAATAATAAGAATAGAGCAATTACATTTTACAGTAGTGCAAAACAATTATTTCAGCATACCTGGAACTGAGGAACTGCCAAGCTTATACCTTAAAATAACTAATGATGGTTTTTAAATGAAATCAATCAGACATGAAAATCTTAAGTCATCCACCAATGACTGCATCATTCATTAGGTGTCAGTAGAAGGGAAGAGTGATCTTATGTTACAGAAGCACTGCAAATATCCCTCTCTTCCACTGTTATGAGACAGTCCTGATGTCTTCCATCTTCCTTTCCTCCTTGCTTAGTGATCTTGCAAGGAACTACATTAGGAGGATGGTATCACTGCGGCCATCTCAAACAACTAATTTTCCACTGTTGGTTACCAAGGCCGTAAGACTGTCATGAAATTTGACACAAAGACACTAACTACGCCTTTCTTCTAAAAGAAAGTGGCAGCCCCCGCTGAATTTATGCAATGGCCAGTCTTTTCAGTCTGTTATGAAAGCTCTGAAAATGGACGCTATGTTTAATCTCAGGGAGCTAGAAGGAAGAAGGCGAAGAGGCAGAATTCATCTCAGCTATCTTCTGAAATCCTCTCAGGTATCTGTTTAGACTACCTGTAGAGTTAATGGAGAGAGAGGGGTACTCCTGTGGTATGATTCATCTGAAATATTTTGGTCGTTTAGTTTAGAATGAGATTAATGGCACCCTAGAACTGCCTACATTATTCTACTGATCATGTAGAGAATCCATCATGATTAGTTCAGAAGTTGACTCTGCACTATATGTGGCTCAAGCTAATTGAAACTAAACTTTGTTATGTTTTCTGAATCCCATTTAGGTGGTACTGTGCTGATCAGCCAGGTCAAGGTGCTCTTAGGCACACACAGAGGCATGGACTCTGTGCTCAGTGTCAAAGATAATAAAACATCGTTTATGTAAAGTCTACATGTCACAAGTCTCAGACAACAGCTGACCATAAGTCTCCAGTCCCTGGTTTCTGGTATTTACTTTCTGTTTAAGTCCCTTTTAATGAGTCAGATGCTGACTTTTCTTCCAGATGTTGAATGCCACAACTGTCCTGTCATACTCAAAATCCTAAGAGCAAGTCTTCAAAAGGCAGATGGAAATGTTCTAATCTTCTCTGTGGACTACAAATGATAAAGTAACTGCAAATCAATCAAGAGACAACTGAAAGTAATACAGTGCTGAATAAATGAGGGAAACAGTACAGCACCTTATTGCTGAGCCTTCAGCTAACAAGAATAGCAGGAGAATATGGTTTATCCCTGTCACAAACCTCTGTAAAAGAGAAAAGGATCTGACACATACTTATTAGTTTTTTTCAGCAAACCAGAGGAGAACTGAAAGTAAGGGCCCTAATCCATGTGCCAAATGCAATCCTACATTGCACTGCAACTAAAATCCCCATTCTATATATTGTAGAAGAGAGTCTACTGGAAAACCAGCTTGTGTAGCAGAAAAAAATGGTAGTGACAGGCTCAAGGCAATGTTACTTAACATAATCTCACTGTTTCTCTAAAATTACTTGATGTCCAAAACGAAATAATTTTGAACCTAACCTGTCTGCTTCTGTTAATTTAATTTTAAGAACAATAGCTCAGGATCCTTTTAATGAGTTTAGAAAAACATACTCAGAGTGCCACTTATAAAGAAAATGGAGTGAGAAGCACATATCCTTGAACCTCTATTCTTCTCTTAAGAATTGGTTTTACTGGCAAAGAGGTAGTTCTTCTCAGAAAGCTGGGTAATTTTCAGACCTCGTATTTCAACAAACACTTTTTTCCATCATGCTGGACATGTTTGCTTGACCATGCTCAATATTCTTTGTTGTTACTGTGTATTTTTCATGTTTTATTAATTTCTTCCTTTTTTCTCATATGACACTGGGCAGCTAGTTAGAAAATGTCTTACATCTGCTGTTGTCTGCTGATTTAGAGGAGAATAAAAGATGAATAGATACTTACAATCAGGTAAGACCCGCTCGAAGTACTTTTTGTTTCAACAGGTTGTACTTTCTTGAGTTAACAGAAGAAAGAAGGGTTACTTTTTAAAATTTATTTTATTATAAATGGCAAAGTGCAATCCACAAATGAACCACAGTTAAGCTAGCTGGAGTTCTAGAGATGAGATATAATTCTTACTTTTGATGAGTCACAGATTTCAAGGGAATAGTAGCTGGAATGGACTAGTTCTTGAACTTATCATATAGGCCTTTTAATTGGTGGCTTACATACTTTTCACACCTGGAAAAAATGATCTGACCTCTAAAAAGCACATTTTCAGTACATCTCATAAAACAGCAGGAAATAACGCAGATGGAAAATGCAGTTCCAGCAACTTGCTCTTTAAAAAGCTTTTAAAGCTGGTCTTATTCATTCATCTTTTAGCAAAGATGAATGCACATGACAGGTTTTATCCTAGTCTGCCCGGTAAGGCAAGAATAATGTTAAATCAATGCCAAACCGATCAGGGATGAGATCAGGATCAGAGTTCTGATCAGCCCACAATGGATTATTCCGTCTTAAATATTGAAGAGAAAATATTTTAGAAAAAAAAATCTCTGGAAAAATAGGAATATGTCTCTGAATAATATATCTCACTGCTAACATCAGCCAGCTTTTACTCACTGATGAAATGACACTAGAGACGAGAAAAGCTAAACAGAAGCTTACCGGAGGATATGACCACTGTGGAAATAAAAGAGAATTAAAGTTCTTGAATACAAAATAGTACCTCAAGAGTTCGGATATCCACGAGAAAGACAATAGAGGGGGGAATAAATATTCTAAGTATATATATAGCTGCCAAGTTCCAACCCTTAAATTGATGAATGTCTTACACCTCTTATGAAAAAGTAGTGGAAATAGAATGCAGCACACAGATCTTCAGCAAGTTTATAGATTTTAAATCTCCCATTGATTTCAGTTGTGTTTCAAGATCTTACAGTAGTTGAACAGCTGTTCCTAATGGCTCTTGGATGTCTAGTTGAGAAAGTAGCAAAGTAATATTTTCAGAGAAAATCTGTCTTCTATTAACTCTTACACTCATTTCATTCACAAGGACTAAGTCCTTCTTCTCCCTTCCTATTTGAGGAAGTAAATACACATAGCTCAACTGGCTTGTAGTGTAATATCTAAATTCATTTGTACCCATAGAGCTTCTGTGAGCATGAAAATGTGTCCACATTTTTTGAATATTCCACATAGTTTTGAGTAACCTCTCATCAGCAGTGGAAGAGTTAGTTGCCAGCAGAGAAGAGTTAGTCTTCAGATCCTGCAATCTGAAGCAAATAAAGCTACTGAAATGCGTGAAGACAAGGAAGTTTCCTAGCCAAGGGTCTCTCCTTACTTCAATAGAACTCTCTTCTGCTCCTATGCAAAAACAACATGTTAGCACGTACAAATTGTTGTGTAGTTCTGGATAAATATTCTCTGACTGACTTTTCTATTCTTTGTGTCACTTTATTCTCTCCTCCTGAGTTCCTGAGTCTCATAAATCATACATCATGTCATTTTCTTTTCAGAAAACCTTGTATGTATTCTTCTGTCACTAGTAATCCTAGAAGCCCCCCCGCAGCCACCAATCTTCCCAAGCCTTTTTGGCATAGAAAGGTCACAGTTTTCTCTAATAGACAGTGCAGTAGAACACCTCCTGATACTCTGATACTGGGAGATTACCATCTATACCATCAACTTCTCTTATAAGACCCCAACATAGTTCTAGACCAGGGTCCTGATAGTACTCTCCTAAACCATCCACGAATCATGGATTGAGGGTTAATATATTCCAGGACTGTTCCCATTTAGGCAGGCTGCAAGCCCTCTCTGTTCTGGAGGCTAAAACTGGCGTTGGCAGGTGGTATTTCTTACCAGCTCATCTCAGCACCCAGGACAGTTCCCAGGCATGTTTAACTTGTATAGGGACTCAGTACATCATGCAGTTAATGCACGTGCAGTTTGTTGCTACTTTAATTTACATTAATTTTAACTGGTGAGACCATTAAATGACTACCCCAAAATTACTCGCAATACAAGCAAAATATTGAAATGCTTCCAAAACTCTTAGAATTATATGGAATATAAATGATGTCATCTATTAACTGTGTTAATCATTAGCAGAGTCAAAAATAAAACTTAGATTCATATAGTTGTCTTTATATCCTGTATCAATGTGAGAACAATGAAATATCACATTCCTTGCACCATTTACCTGAATAACCTGAGTTATATCCCTGTAATATCACTGAAGGTCATCGTCAAGTATCAGAGATTCTCACATATTTTAGATTTGTCAGTAGAGATATCTAAGGAATATTAAACATCCATACCCTTTAACAACAATTATCCTTATTAAATGAAATCATTATCAGCTGTATGCTTAGTACAAAAGAAATTACAAGCAGCGAGACACATCTGTAACATAAATCCATAGCAGTAGCTAATTTCTGCAATAGAATAATAATCAAGTAAGGTTTTAATTTTATCAACTGCAATAATGAAAATATATTTTCCAACACTTACTAAACAAAATTCAGTGGGGTGAAGGAGAACAAATCTTAAGCCTTCAGGTTTTAGTTGATGTATTATGAAGGACTATGAAGATGATTTGAGGGCTGGAGCACTTCTGCTATGAGAACAGGCTGAGAGAGTTGGGGTTTTTCAGCCCACAGAAGAGAAGGCTCCAGGGAGACCTTCTAGGGGCCTTCCAGTACCTGAAGGGGACCTACAAGAAAGCTGGGGAGGGACAATTTACAAGGGCATGTAGTGATAGGATGAGGGGAAATGGCTTTAAACTGGAAGGGAGAAGATTTAGATTAGACTTTAAGAAGAAATTCTTCACAATGAGGGTGGTGAGACAGTGGCACAGGTTGCCCAGGGAAGCTGTGGATGCCCCCCCCCCGGAAGTGTTCAAGGCCAGGTTGGATGGGGCCTTGAGCAGACTGGTCTGGTGGGAAGTGTCCCTGTCTGTTGCAGGAGGGGT
This sequence comes from Neomorphus geoffroyi, assembly GCA_033558235.1. Taxonomy (NCBI): domain Eukaryota; kingdom Metazoa; phylum Chordata; class Aves; order Cuculiformes; family Neomorphidae; genus Neomorphus; species Neomorphus geoffroyi. The sequence continues at coordinate 2,462,567 of JAUMJM010000005.1, forward strand.
GAAACTAGATGATCTTTAAGGTCCCTTCCAACCCAAACCATTCTATGATTCTGTGATTTCAAATCAAGGAACATACATTGTATAAGGGGTTTACACAAGAAAGGTAATATCTACCTGACTTTTCCATGTGGACATTGCTTTTCTGAAAAGAGAAATTGATATACTTACGAGACAAGTTCACTTTTAGGTAATTATGGTGTTATCGGTATTTATTAAATCAAGGCATTATTACAGTGACAATGTGAGCACTTTTTGTAAAGTGGTGACCAATATTTAATTGGAATTATATAGAGTGCAGTATAATGGTTCAATTATTATAAAAGCAGAAACAAAAGGGAAAAATGCATGCATATATGGGAACAGGTTTTGGGCCCTACAGCTGAAAATTTGAGCTGATTTACATTTTATATTATTTCTTCCAGACTACAGATATTCAAATTTGCAACAATTATTTTGTGAATTTGGGTCTCATAGAAGTTTTAAGAGCTCATATATAGTAATGCGCATTTTTTTAAAACAATAATCTTTCCAAAATAAAAAATAAGATTTCCAACTCAGACTACAGACTCGAAAACATTATGCCAGACTGGTAACTACTTATTATTAGTGCAGATTTTGTATGTATGACACATATGAAATATGGCTAAAGGCAAGTTATACAATGCCTTTTTCTGTGCCACCAAATACACAACAAAATACCTTGACACTACTAGATGATGATGCAGCAAAATTGATATTCAACACCACATCTAGAGAAGCATAACAGTTTAAACAAGTCTCACTAGTATCGATAGCCTTTTCCTTCGTGGTCTCATGTAGATCTGTCCCATGTTTTGACCACGATTTTTCTTCTTTAACATAGTTTTTCATTTGATACTTTAAAATAATCAACAAAAAATTTCATATGTCTGCACTGAATATACTATTTTCAGAAACATTTATCTGATAAAGATACAAATAGGACCACACAAGCAAGTCAAACAATAAAATAGCTCAGAAATTTGAGTTTCCACCGAGCATATATTATTATTTAGTAGTAATAAAAAGATTTCCATTTGCTTTTCCTAAGATATTCTGAAACTTCCCAAAGTAAGTATAGCTCTTGCTCAGCAAGAATAGGAAAACTCCTTTTGTAACACACTTCTACTCAAAAAATATTGTCTGTAGCTTTAACATTGACATGCTGTGCAAAGGAGTCTGGAGCTCTGGTTAATCTTCTCTAATGCCACTGGTTCCACAGCCAACATAGTAAGTGACCTTCAAAATTTCAGTCACAAATGATGTTGATATTTTTCCCATTACCACAAGACAGTCAAAGATAAAATTTGGCCACAATTCTTTATGTAATAAGCAATATCTTGTCTATCCAGAAAAGGAACAGGTAGCTGCAAAATCAGTGTGTCAGAGAAAAAATGGAAACGAGAAGTGTCAGTGAGCTGCAATTCCAAAACAAGATGCATTGCTAAAGGTTCTGGCTTCAATTATCTTCCAAGATTTGGACATGGGTAGTTTATGGGCCTCAGGCACCAGATCCAAAACAACCAACAGCAGAGCATGAGTACTTGTGAATCAACACAGGATTCCTATACCAAAGAGGAGAAGGTAAGGAAAATCATAGAGTAGTAGAACTGTAGAATTATAGAATGGTATGGGATGAAATCTAGATCATCTAGTTCCAATCCCCTGGCCACAGACAAGGACCCCTTCCACTAAATCAGGTTGCTCGAAGCTTCATTCAGCTTGGCCTTGAACACCTCCAGGGATGGGGTATCCACAACTTCTCTGGCAACCTTTTCCAGGGCCTCACAACCTTCACAGTAAAACATTTCTTTCTAATATCTAATCTAAATCTACTCTTTCAGTTTAAAGACATCACTCCTCATCACTACACTCCTTTATAAAAAGATCCTCCCTATCTTTCCTATAAGCTTCCTTTAAGTACTGGAAGGCTGTTATAAGGTCTCCCCAGAGCCTTCTCTTCTCTAGGCTAACCAAGCCAAACTCTCTCAGCCTCTTCTCGCTTGGGAGGTACTCCAGCCCTCTGATCAGTTTCATGACTCTCCTCTGGTCTCGCTCTAACAGATCCATGTCCTTCCCTTGCTGAGGACTCCAGAACTGAACACAGTACTGCAGGTGAGGTTTCACAAGAGCAGAGAGACAGAATCACATCCTTCAATCTGCTGGTCACAGTTCTGATGCAGACAAGGATATGGTTGGCTTTCTGAAATGCATGTGCACATTGCTGGCTCATGTTGAGCTTCTCATCCACCAGCAACCCCAAGTCCTTCTCTTTAGGGTTACTCTAATCCATTCTCTGTTCAGCCTGTATTGGTGCTTGGTATTGCCCCGACTTAGGTGTAGGATCTTACATTTGGTCGTGTGGAATTTCATGAGCTTTGCACACCTCCACCTCTCAAGCTTATCAAGGTCCCTCTAGACGGCACCTCTCCCCTCCAGTGTGCCAATCAGGCTACACAGCTTCATGTTTCACCAGACTTTCTGAGGGTGCCCTCAATCCCACTGTCTATGTCTCTGACACAGATGTTAACACCTGTCCCTGAGGAACACTACTCATCATCAGTCTCCACTTGGATATTGAGAGACTGACAACAACTCTTTTGTGAGAACATCTAGTCAAATCTTTATCCACCACGTGGCCCATCTGTCAAATCCACGTCTCTCCAATTTAGAGATAAGAATGTTGTATTTTGCATAAGTCCAGGTAGATAATGCTTGATACTCTTCTATTATGCACCAACACTGTAGCTCCATTGTAGAAAGCCACCAAATTAATCAGGCACCAATAAAAAAATTAAAAAATTAATAAATCCAGTAAGAGATTCTACTCACTTAGGAAAGGTTCTTGTTGAGTGATACAAGTACAGTTGACTCAGTATGCTGAATACAGCTAGGCTTTCAGAATTTCTTGTCATGGCAAAGAACGATGTAGAAAATGCTTACATTGTCTTCAGAACAAGTGGGTGAAAAAGTCATGGTGAAATGTGTCCATGGTATATTTGGAATACAATTCTTAATTTAATCAACTGGAACGTTTTGACACCTTGATGACATTCTTTTAAAATTAGCTGGGAGGAAGTGTTGATCTGCTGGAGGGTAGGAGGGCCCTACAGAGGGACCTTGACAGGCTGGAGAGATGGGCTGACTCCAATAGCATGAGGTATAACAAGTCCAAGTGCCGGATTCTACACTTTGGACACAACAGCCCCATGCAGAGCTACAGGCTGGGGACAGAGTGGCTGGAGAGCAGTCAGGCGGAAAGGGACTTGGCAGTGCTGGTGGACAGGAAACTCAACATGAGCCAGCAGTGTGCCTAAGTGGCCAAGAAGGTCAACGGCTTCCTGGCCTGCATCAGGAATAGTGTGACCAGTAGGACTAGAGAGGTCATCATTCCCTTATACTCGGCACTGGTCAGGCCGCACCTCGAGTGCTGTGTCCAGTTCTGGGCCCCTCAGTTTAAGAAAGATGTTGAGATGCTGGGGTGTGTCCAGAGGAGAGCAACGAGGATGGTGAAGGGGCTGGAGCACAAGCCCTATGAGGAGCAACTGAGGGAGCTGGGGTTGTTTAGCCTGGAGAAGAGGAGGCTCAGGGGAGACCTTATAGCTCTCTACAACTACCTAAAGGGAGGCTGTAGTCAGGCAGGGGTTGGTCTCTTCTGTCAGGTGACCGGTGACAGAACGAGAGGACATGATCTCAAGCTTCACCAGGGGAAGTTTAGGCTCGATATTAGGAAAAAATTCTTCACTGAAAGGGTGACCGGCCATTGGAATGCGCTGCCCAGGGAGGTGGTGGAGTCACCGTCCCTGGAGGTGTTTAAAGGGAGATTGGATGAGGCACTTAGTGCCATGGTTTAGATGACGAGTAGATGTTGGTGTTGAGTCACAGGCTGGACTCGATGGTCTTTTCCAGCCTTGTGATATTGTGATACTGTGATAATAATGTGTTCCCTGTACTTGTTGAATTTTCCATCAAGGAACTCTAAAATAAATACTGAATCAACAGTTCTAAGTGTTGTATTCTTCCTTGAAAAAAAGGCAAATGCAGGCAGTTACCAGTAATGAAAATTCAAAATATTTGCAATGGATGAATCTGAAAAAATCAGAGGAGGATTTCCTGATTTCACTTTGGTAGTGAGATGAAGTGGAACAACTGGCTACTCCCTTTCCCTAGAGTAACACCAAAACTGTTCCTGATGTTTAGACACTGGACCAAAGAGTCCATAAAAATTAAGAAAGTCCCCTATCAAAGGATCCTATATATAAAAGCACAAAGAGATATTTGTCATGCTGTAGCTCACCAGGTTCTCCACCTTCCACACTGCAGGGTACACAGCACAGCAACACTGCCCTGCAGCCAGAGATCATTGACAGTCTGAGGTCTCCAGCAGTCCCAAAGTTAGATTCCAGAGAAAATACAACTACTTTTGGTGACATTAATTTTTATAAAAATAAGAGTTTTAGTAAATATTCCAACTGTGGTGGACTGCCCACTTCAAACAAAAAATTCACGTAAAGGAAAGACTGCTGGCTAATTTACTAAACACTGGCAATTAACACCCAGAAAGTCAGAATCAGGCATGACTTGGCTCATTTGGAGCTAGATGAAAATGAGAAAGCAGCACAAGTGAAAGTTTTTGTCAGACCTAGTGTACTAGCCATTGATTAAGAATTTAATTTCCATCCGGCTCTCTGTCTCCTAGGAACTGATGAGCTTTTGACGCTATTGTTTTACCAAAATGGCAGAACTCCCAGCCCTTGCAGAAGCAGGAGTCAAGAACTCCTTTAAGTTCTAACTTAATTGAATGTTTTCTTTGCCATAACGTATTTTTCAGCAGAAAGAGATAAAGTTACTGTCATCTAATGATATTAAGTCAGTTACATGATTAAAAAAGTAATTTCGAACAAGTATTGTTGGGTTTGATGAAAATACCCTGTATCACTTGTCATGTAAAATACACTATAACCTTGATACATATGGAGTTTTGAAAGGTGAACTAAAAATGAAGTCATTTGTGTAATTAAATGCAGACAGGAACACAAAAACAATGTGGAGGCGGCTATGGCTTGTGATAGGCACTTTATATGGGAGTAGACAGAACAAATTTAAATCACATTTAATTAGCAATTTTTTGAAGTTCTCAGTTGCTTTTCATAGAAGTTATTATCACCTCATATCCTACTAAATAGTATTTATTAATTCATTGTAAAAATAATCCTGTATCAACTATAATTTAAAGATTGTTTCTAAAACTTTGCTAATCAGTGACAGCATGCTGGGCTTTAGGAAAAGAAATAAAGAAAAAGAGAAAGAGAAAGAAAGAGAGAAAGAGAGAAAGAGAGAAAGAAAGAGAAGAAAGGAAAGGGAAAGGGAAAGGGAAAGGGAAAGGGAAAGGGAAAGGGAAAGGGAAAGGGAAAGGGAAAGGGAAAGGAGAAGAACACAGAGGGAAAGCAAGGCCAAGAAAAGAAATTGGAAAATCACCAACTTGGGAGTGAGTGTAGATGTATCAAAATCTCTATGAAAGGGAGTTCTCAAAAAAGCAGGTATTCAAAATTCTGCCTTGGAGGTTATGATGTATCTCAGTGCTCTTTTGGCTTTCAGAGCTCTCCAGCTTTGCATCAGGAAGCTCACAATAGGGAGTTTGCTACCTGGCAAGCATGACCCTTTGCAATTCTGGAATCATAGTCACCAGGTCTCAGGTCCACCACAAGGGCAGGTGTCTGGAGTCTGCCAAATTTGAAGCCAGGATGTGGATGAATTGTAGGCGTCTGTCAAATAAAACAGTTTCCTGATACTATCTGATATGATTGCGGAATATCTCTACGCTGCAGTCTGACCACTGCTCTAGCAGAGTTCATTTTAAAAAATACATCCCACAGAAAACACTGCAGGATATATAACTGCAGCAAGGACAGTGTTTTCCCTGAAATAGGAAGTGCAAGGAATCATACTGATAATATACATCAGTTTCATTAGCTTTTCCTTTTTTGCTGAGTCCTGCAGACAGTATTACCGATGGTACCAGCCTCTCCTTTCTTGTTAGCCCAGCTTAGTCAAGGAAACCAACAGATAAAAGTGGTTTCATTCTAGAGTTAATGTCTACTGCACAAAAAAAACTTGGGGTCTCCAGGCTCACACCAACTGTTAGCAGTTTTAATATTTAAATAAAGACTTATTCATTTGTATGAAATCTATTACGTTATATTTGAGAGATAAGCATTACACTTACTTAAGTAATGTTTTATTAATTTTTAAAAATTACTTGAAAGAGTAAAATATTCCACTTGCAATTTAAATAACTTAATTTCTTAACTAAGTAATTGTTTTACTTTACATTTCAAAAAGTATAAGAACCTCACTATTATGTCATGCTGGGAAACAGTTTTTACCTTTTAAAAAAGATACTTGTGGTTAATAAATGTTTATGTTAAATGTTAAATTCAATCTACTATGATGATGTCCTCAAAATAGGGGGTAATGTCTATAAAATACATGTTTTACTGTAAACTCAAAATTTAATCATTATTCAAATATCAAATTCTATTTAATTTATATGCTATCCTAATAATTCAGCTATAGTTTATTTTATTGCTGATAGTGAAAACTATAACATAGGAAATCGAAGAATCACAGAATTGTTTAGGTTTGAAATTATCTTTAAGATCATTGAGTCCAACTGTAAACCCAACACTCTTAAGTCCATCACTAAACCATGTTCCTAAGCACCAGACCTTTTAAATATCTCCAGGGATGGTAACTCAACCGCTTCCCTGGGCGGCCTGTTTCAATGCCTGACAACCTCTTCAGTAAAAAATGTTTTCCTAATATCCAGACTAAACCTCTCCTGATGCACTTTGAAACCATTTCCTTACTTGTTAGTTGGAAGAAGAGACCAACACCCATCTTGTTATAACCTTCTTTCTAGTAGTTGTAAAGAGGGATATGATCCTCCTCACTAGGCTCTTCTCCAGACTAAACAGCTCCAGCTCCTTCAGTCTCTCCTCATAAGGCTTGTGCTCCAGACTCTTCACCAGCCTCGTTGCCCTTCTCTGCACACGCTCCAGCACCTCAATGTCCTTCTTGTACTGAGAGGCCCAAAACTGAACACGGCATTCAAGATGTGGCCTCACCAGTGCCAAGTAGAGGGGGATGGTCACTTCTCTAGTCCTGCTGGCCACACCATTTCTAATAAAAGTCAGGTTGCTGTTGGCCTTCTTGTCCATCTGGGCACACTCCATGTGACACTATTTGTATCAGAAAGTAGCTGGACAAATTCCTAGCAGGAAAACTATGGATTAAATACAACTGTTTCTTACTGTACCAGGTGCAGCTGCCCGGGTGCTGGCAGTGGGGGGGCCTCTGTGAAGAGAGGCCAGCATTTCCCCATGCTGGATACAGCTGGTTTCAGTCAGCTCCGTTGGACCCATCACAGGGCACGGATGAGTTCCTCAACCACGATCACAGATCCTCGGGGAATACTAATTTTAAAAAAGGTAGAAAATGCTATATAGCAGCTGTGAGAGATAAGAGTGAGAGAATGTGAGAGAAACAGCCCTACAGACAACCAGGCGAGAGAATAAGAAGAGGTCTTCCAGCTGCCAGAACAGACATTTCCCTGCAGCCCATGGTGAAGACCATGGTGAAGTAAGTTCCCCCTTGCAGCCTACGGAGAATCACAGTAGAGCAGATATCCACCCTGCAGTCCATGGAGGACCCCACGCCAGATCTACAAGTTTATTCATCTCATATTCTCCTCTCTTCTGTTGAAGGAAAGAGAGGGAGAGAGCAGTTGAGTGGGATGTCTGTTTTCTGGCCAAAGTCGAGCCACCAAACTGACTCAGGAATTCCCTGAATCATTGAACTCTGTCATAGAATTACAATTATTTTAATCTGCTGATGATACCTCCAGTGGCTTACTGATCAGACCATTGGTCTGATCCACACAGCCATCCCTCTGGAATAGGGAAAGAATTCCACATCCTGTCAGTGGTGCTCTTAATGGTGATATGGCAAGTAGACCTAATATTCACTTTTAGTAAATTGAAGAAAAGGTGGTTAGATTTACCTCAGAAAAGGAGAAGCAAGACCTCCCAAGTGGTTTATCTTTACAGTGCTTTACATTAGCACACACCCAAAGTCAATTTTTAGAGGAAAGTAGTATAAAAAGAAAGTACTGGACCAAAGCCAGTTTTATTTGGCAAAATCATCTATATCTCTCAAAAACCTCTTTTTGAGTTTAACTTTGCTTTCAGCCCAAGTCAGTAAGTATGGCTGGAGATATAAACAAGACACCCCATGCTGGTTTTACTCAGAAGGGTAGCTTCAATACTTATAGTAAAATTACAGACTAGATTTCTCAAGTCCTGCAATTTTACCAATACCTTCAAGCAATTCCTTCTGTTTTTTCAGAAGGTCCACATAACTTCTCATTATACAGTGCAGCAAGATCAACAAAGATTCATATATTTTGGTGATATATCACCAAAAGACATAATGATACAGATGATGTGAAGAGAGAGGAATTGCAAATAATAACACAAGGATGCCAAAGTGCTTTGTGCATCTTTGCTAGCCAGATTAGACTAATGTGGAAATTGTTACAGGCAAGTCAAATACTGGGACTCAATATAATGTAAGAATTATAGCTACAGTTTTAAATAATGCAGCAAAAGCTTTAGCCTATTGACTAGATGTAATTTTCTGCCAAATCTTGAAAGCCAAAAAGCCAATGGCTATCAGGTCTGATCCTGAAGATTTTGACATATTCAAACAGGGAGAGCTCATTTGCTTAAGAAGCAGAATGTGCACTGACCTAAGAAAAATGGCACTGAAAAGCAGCTTAAATAAAGCCAAATGACATTAGGTTTGCATTGTAAAGGTAGCTCAAGATGGCAATGTCATGCATAGTTTCCAATCCATTCTTTGAACTTGCAGGCCATCTCACACTGAATGTAATATAGTGTGCAAGTAAGAATTTTAGTAAAGGCTAGCTCAAAAGAAGAGGAAAAACCTATCATTTTAGGAGCTGTTCTAGAGGTAAAGTCTGTTACTTGATTTCTGGAAAAAATCATGCTCTTATAATATAAAATACAGAAACTAGGTGGAATTTTACCTTCCACATGTTACAGCACCCAGGCAAAAGCAAACCACTCCATTCTGCAATGTAACCGGAAGTCAAAGGATTAATGTTAATATCATAACTACAGATACTCATGAAAAATGTGTGTGTTATCACTCTGCCTATTCCCCTCAATAAACTCCTAAAACAGCAGTCAGGCAAACATCAGCTTGAAAAGAGAGGATGGCATATGTGCTGTGTTTCTGGCTAACAGCTAGTGTCCAGGTAGTGAGACAATGACAAATTCCATCACATGCTGCTTAGAAAGAAGTACACACATTGAATTTCAGCATTTCTAGCAAACTGCAGATCATGTATCAATCAATATTAATTGTTGATGCCTTTTGCCAGGAGTTCAAAACCAAATGATATGAAAAAATTATGTGGTATCGTTTAGCCCTCATCCCTTCAGTAAGTATGGCACACCATGATTCTAAAATCAAACAAACAACTAACATGTTGAATTTTAATTCAATTATATCTAACTAATCTCCAATTACCTATCTACTTTTTTCTAGTTTGGTTCAGTGAAGTATATAAAATTTAAAGAGCTTTAGAACAAAAAAAAAGGAACACTAAGGAGAAATGTGTTTTTATAGCAAAGCCATTCCTGTAAACACCTGTCAACTGTTGAGTTTAATTAGGCTGCATCTGCTCCTGATTTTGTGAGTTCTGACTGATTATCTGTCCTTTTACTGTACTGGGTTGTCTTTCTGATTCCTTTCTGTATGTCTTTTTAGGGTACAGTTTATGCAGCGTGACACACCTGAGAAATGAGCACTGTAAAAATCTACAAGCCATGTAAAAGGTGGTGGTTCTCAAAGACGGACATTCAAATGGCAAACAAATTCATAGACGTAGTCGTTATAGTTTCATTAAGAATAACTCTGGCAAGGATGTGGCCTTCCCAGAGACCAATAGTCATGGTGACTCAACAACAAAAACAAAGAGAAACGGCATTTTCCAGTTGAAACATTTCTGCCCCACAATGTGAAAACACGGCTCTAATTGCCTTCTTCAGAGGAAATCCGCGCACCACCACAGGAGACAGTACAGGGTGGTATCATGTCCTGAAATGCACTTTACGTCTGCTCATTTTATGCAATGTGAGTTATACTGATTCATAGTGGCAAAAATCCTACTGATTTCCTGGATTAGACTCTTAGTGCATCTCTATGAGCCAGAGCAGCAGTAAATCAGTATTATCTCAATGGATTTGGAAGCAGAGAAAAAGGAGGAGAGAGACTATCGCAAAGCTGAACAAAAACAATACTTCAGTAAAGATTAAGATTTCAATCCAAAACTCCTATTCTGCTACTGATCATCCTATTAAATATTCTTCTGTTCGAATGAAAATCTATCTGAGCTCTCAGGTTTTTTTCTGCACATATCAGAACCGTCCTGTTCTGGGATTTCCTGCTTAAGTCCCATTACAAATACTTCATTTCTATTAGAGACCCAACTCAATCTGTATTCCCAGAAGACATAAACATTTAGAAAAGCAGATAGCTCATGAACTGTTTCCAATTTTATTTAAAGAAGATCAATTTGTGTCTGCAGAGGCTGTTATAGCCCAGTAGCTTGAACACCACAGTAGGTGGGAAATTCAGGTTCATAATCCTACTCTAGCATTAGGCAGTTCAAACTGATGTTCCCTGCATCTCTATGACGTACCCTGATCAATGGGATGAGAGCTTCTATATCAGTATGACACTACAAATCTATACACTGGTATCCCCAAAGGAAGAACAGAAGAACCTACGAATTCTAGAAAAAAGAAATAATATATAATAAGAAATCAAAAGTGGAGGTTCATATAAGTAATAAGAACGAGAATTTCTAAAACAATCAGAATTTGTTTGAATATCTGACCATTGAAACTGAGGAGACTTTCACCACTGTTATTTAATGCAACACTGAATGTTTTTAAAAAGCTCTTTTTACCTACCGTATCTATTTGTTTGAGGAAAATTGATAACGACGTCAGGCAGATAGTAAAAGTCAGATATTACTTTATGTATTATTTAAAAAAGCATGTAGGAAAGAAGTGGAAAAAAAAAAAATATTGTTGCTCTTTCCAAATGACAGCAGATCTGCAGCCTGGAGAGAGTTCAATTTTCCCCTGAGAGGAGTTCAAGGGTAGAGTAGAAATTAGTGCTTAAATGAAAAAATATTTTATTAGCCATTTGTTTGCTGACCATAGATGAGTTAAGTTTATCTCAAATACAGAAAACCTCAGCTAAAATACTGTTGTCCTCCAGAAAGTTTCTGCCCTATCAGCAAGAACTATCCATCTCTTTAAATAAACTCTTCATTTTTCTTAAGTGCCTCTTATTTATTTTTGAGACACCTTTAATCTAAAGTGATCTTCAAAGACTATATTGCTTTAGTATGTGAACTGTAGCTGTTAAGATGAGCAACACAGTTTTGAGAACAAATTTAAAGAGCAGGAAAGATATAGGAAAAAAAGAGGCTGAACACAAGAAACCTGCAATTCACCCAAGACAGAAAAAGTTGCTTTCACTTCAAAATAACATTTAATTTTGATTTTTTTTTTTTTTAATAAAATTCTATTAGAAGCACTCCACAGGTTTTTTTCTTCTAAATTCATTAATAATAAAATCTGGGAAAACACCCCTCGTGCTATGGTCAAGAAGATAGTGGACAGAAATGATTTTAAAAAGAAATTTAACAAAAGTGAAAACTTTCACATTCAGATCCATTACATCTTCTCAGATTCCATTCTGCTTTTATATTCTCTTTGTCAAATTAAATCAAGGTTGATTTTTTTGTACTTTTCTTTAACTTTTTTCTTATTGCCTCAAACCTCAAAAGGTAGATAGCCTGCTGGAAAGCAGAACATTTACAGAAAAAGCTACATGTTTAAAATCGTATGGACCTTGTAACGACTGGGTATAGGCAATGGTATGTCTTCCTCTGTTTCCATTTATGGACGATGCCATACACAACATTTATAACTCATTGTTTCATTATAGTCATGAGATTAATATAATTAGTCTTAACGATGGATTTCTCACATTAGAGAGAAAAGATATCAGAAGTTCCCATAGGTGGATTTTTTTCAAGTTAAATGTGATCTCAAATTTTAAATAACAATTTACATTTTAAAAAAAAAATATATATTAAGAGATCTAATGCAATAAAATATTTGTCTTTTAGGAGGATAAATACTAAAAAAAACAAAGAAAAATACCTTTTACTTGACTTGTCCACTGGGAAGATGTTGGAAGCACTAATTAGTTATTAATGCAGCTCAATTTGTAGTCTTAATGCCTCAGAGACAAAAGGCTGTTAAAGCATTGTTATTATTTGTCTAACAGTAGAACTACACGTCCCCATTTCAGGCTCCCCCTTTGCTAGGACTTGCAGAAATGCATAATAATTAAAAAAAAATACCCTACCCCAAATAATCTGATAACATAAAATTAGACTGCAATAAACAATATTAGTAAAGCAATGAAAGGGATTCTAGTCAGAGTGAAACTGTTTTACAGTACTTTTTCCTGAAACCAATTGCTCACATAAGCGCTGAATCCACTAATAGCTCCAGACAGATCAGTGGGTCAGGTCAGTCAAAGGTCCTATATTTTCCTTTCATTCAAATATTTATTGTATTTCAGCAATTAGAAGAACCTTAGAGTAATATAAGCAGGATACTAACTAATACATAATAAATACCTGGATCCACTCAAATTCAGCAACTCATGTAAAGGAAGAACTCACAGTTGATTTGTGCATCTGAAAGAAATGTCAGTTTTATTTTGTTTTCTGTTATTCATTTGTATCTCTTCTTGCAACCTATGTTATCATCATACAAGTGATATCTTCTGGGGATATATTTTTAGAACTGCAAGTAGAAAAATAACTCTTATGCTTGAAAAGTTTCAAACAAATAAGGAACCCTGACAAATATGACAATCTGCATGAGACCAAGCTGTATGGTGGAAAACAATACCAAACTGAAAGGAAAATAAAAATAGAATAGCTAATGTGAAGAAAGGGATTGTACAAGTTTCCTACAGCTCTACACAGTAAAGCTTTTGATAAAATAAGAACTTCTTTATTCTTTAGAGCAAAAAAACCCAATAATTCTGTGGTATTATGAAGCTAAACAAATGGCTTTTAGCTAGTCAATAGACTGTGAAATAAAAAGAATTAAGAGAAGATGTTGCTCATGAGATTGGGATTTGCCTTTGTGTTTGACTGATCCAGTATTACATATGGTATCTTCCAAAATTATTTTAATTAAGTTGAGAATATACAGTCCGCTAAAGCTGTTTGGGGGTTTTCTGTCAAAGTACAGTATTATCAACTATAAAGTTTAAAAAAGTAGAGTGAAATCTGCTTTCCCTTCTCAGTAAGTAATTATTGCTTACGTCTATATTGTATATTTTTCCCTGACTAGCTTTTTCAGAATACCCCTGGGCTACCTTCAGAACATGTGGAAGCCGCAGTGGTGCTTACTCTCCCCAATTTTGTATGTTAAGGAAAGTTAAACATTCACTGAACAAGCTTTGATTCATTGCATTATATTTTATAGCATCATCCAGGCCATTCAATGGAGAGGAACTAGGAGACTGTATCTTCCTCTGTCTCCCCACACTATTTCTGCACGACCAATGTCCATGCAAATCCTTGTCTCTTTCCCACCTGAGCAGTGAAACATATAGCTCGTATTTCTATCTGTTTGTTGTTTTAACTTCTCCTCTGGAAGATATTCACCCATCTCTTCCAAACTGGTATTTCAGAGAAAGAGGAGAGAGAGAACAGATTATCTCCACCAGGTTCTCTCTGTTCCCTCTTTCTCTTTTGTGAGAATAGCAGTGGACAATTTCCCTATCCCTTTCATTTGCCAAAGTTACCTCCCAAAAACTGAAGGAAGAAAGAAAAATCTTGACTGTTCTTCCAGCAAAGTGTAGAAGAAATCAAGTAGTATTGTGCTTGCCTTAAAATAATGAGTCCTGGCCATAAAGTATCAACAAATTCATGAGTTTTAGGTGTTTAGATGTTTGCGGGTACAGTTCTCAACTCAGCACATCCCCTCACACTTGTTTTTCATGTCTCTCTTTTTGTCAAGATTACTTCCAGCACATCCCCATAACTCTTTCCAACCTTACAGTCACTTCTGTGTAGAACATTTCCTCTAACATTAAAAAATATATCCTTCAAAATATCACCACAAAATCCATTTGTCCCATGAGTCATCGGTTTTAAGAAGTCCCAGGTGCAACGTTGCACAGATGTTACAGCTAATCTTTCATTAACTGTACCTACATTTGGTTAACTCCACTAAACTCTTAGCCCTTTCCCTGGAGACTTTTGCAGCAGGACTTCCTCAGACACTTTCCACAATGATCATCTCCCCACAACAGACTTGGTTGTTGCCAGTACCTTCTTAGTTCCTTCTCACCTGAACAATTTTCCCTTTGGTCTCTCTAGTCCTCGCTCTTCAGCACTGACTAATCGGCACATAAGGCAGTGGTCTTGGCTTTCACTCCCCCTTTTCTTACAAATTCAGCCCTGAAAATGGTTTCTGCTGCTCTTCTAATCCTTTTCCTGCCACACATCAGAGGAAGTGTCCTGTTTCTCCAGATTCATCTTCATCTCTGAATTGTCTGTAAGCAAACGTCTCTGATCTCTTTTTCAGTTCTTCCCAGAAATCTTGCTGTATCCTGTTTCTTACCATGGAATATGCCTCACTGGGTTCCTTGGGTAAACAGTTTATTCTGTGCATTGAATTTGTTTCAGATGGCAAACTGACAGACCTGGTGGTGAGAAAAGAAATTGTAACTGCAATAAAATGACCTGGATTTCAGTGTGGACCTGTGATTTGGCTTTAGAAAAGAAAGGAAATTGATTATCATATCTTAAATGAAAGGCTAATTAGTCTAAAAATTAGGTAGTCTGATCAAAAGAATATATTAGACCAGAAGATAATGGTCATCATAAAAGGAAGCGGTTGAAGAACAATTATTGTTATTAAGAACTAAAAAAGTTACCTGGAAAAATCTTGCATTAATTTAATTCTGTTTGGTAACATTTTCAACTGACTAATAAATGATCAGAATATTCATGAAAAACTATCAGTTTGACACAAACATTAAAACATTACTTCATGTCATCAATTATCATTTATGAGCATAGCCTATGCCATTGTAGCATTTTAGTACATCACAAAAGTTGATATATTTATCCTCAGAAATTATTTTAGGAATATAGAATATAGACTTGATGGTCCAAATAAAAGCATAGATTGGCAATTCTTGGGTGAGCCCATCAAGGATGGAATTTACGGCAGACACAAAATTATTTGCAGTTTTTCCCAATTTTTTCTAATAATTTATATAAAACTAAAGTGACAAAAGAAGACCTGACATACCTTACAAGTTCTTTTTGTCATTCTCCTGTAGGAGGATTGTGCTGAATCACTTCCAAACTGAAAGTATTTGAACCTGACAGTTCCCTTATGTTGGATGAGTCCGTTCTTTTCTGTGCCACCAGATGAAAGGCGTATTCAGTAGGGAGAAGAACAGAAACTCACATTGTTCCTTCTACTTTCTGAATCTGGACGATTTTGTCTTAGCCTCTACAAAAAGTACCTGAAATAAATCTATCAGTTCAGAAGACGCATTTTGCACAGCTCAAAATAATCTGTTGGACATAAGCCCTGATATTCCTCTTACCATGTACTTGAATGACAAGAAAATTCTTCTTCTCTAATTCTACTGAAATATTTTATCCTTCTTTTTGGTTCATAACACAATAAAGATTGACTCTTTTGACTCGAACTCATCAGGATGGGAATTAAATCTTCTTGTATACTAATGAATCCACTGCAAAAAGGACTTTTATTCTTCATGGTGTTCCTGGGGAACTACTGTTGTAAAAAACATTATTAGTGAAATTTCACAGTTCTTTCAAGGCATGAAAACATATCATCCTGTCTTTTCTTGCTTGATTCCCATTCTGGAAGGTGGCTAAGACCACTATCTTAAAACTGCAACAGCAGCAGTATTAATAATGAGATAATGTCAAACTTTTGTTTATCATAAGCACAAAAGAAATATTCATATACAAAATATGGGTATAGAACACAGCAGATATTTTGGGGCAGAAAAAATAAGAGTACTGGAGCTTAGTTGTGACATTTTTTTACTGCTTATGAGAAGATGATTTTGCATGGTTTAAGAGGTGTCTCAAATAGAATTGAAAAATACAATTGAAAACAATGTTCGGAACAGGTGACTATTTTTATTAAAGGCAAATATATATAAACACATTACTTCCATCTAGCACACTACCTAATAACGACTAGAAATAATTATAGGCTGAGATGCTTGTGGATAAACAGTGACCTCATTGATGACTGTGATAGAGATATTGGTAGCTCCCTGCAGTGAGTCATTATGGAAATGCATCAAATAACAAACAATGACAGCTAGCTTGTAGTGAGTGAAGTCTGACAGATGGTCAATAAATTCAGAACTGACATATTTCTGCAACTAAAAGGTAGGTTAGAAATCTTTTGGAATTCTAACAGTGATTCTCCTGATTATCAAATCATGGTCATAAAAGTTAGCATCCAGTTCAAGGCCTTTAAGTGTAAAGGAAAGAATTAAAAAATAAACCCTTAAGAGAGGAATCAAACTGCAGTATGCACAAGTTTCTAAATATCAGTGACACTTACTAGCTCACCAATGTTAGGAATGTTGCATCATTTCTAGTCTGCCACGACACCATGCTGTGCACCACCACAATGCATTTTATGCTAATGTGATGAGACATCACAGAGCTTGATATGATGTGGAACAATACAGTGGTGAAAACTTATGGACCAACATAATTACTTTCAGATAAGAATTATTAACTCAGCTGGCAGAATTCTGATCCAAATGTGCATGATCTGAGGATAAATAAATAGATTAGATAGATTTACTGAGAAAGATGTTCAAGAATGAATATTCCTTTGTGTCTGACTCTGCACACAGCCCTATTTAAAGTGCTTCTCCCCGTACAATAGTACTTACATGTATTAATCTCCTCCTTGCCCTTTTAAAAACTGCCTTCTTTTATTAATATTTGCTTGTTTTCCTGGTTTTACCCTTTATAATTAATTAAAACAAACATTTTTGGGTGTGTTGGTTTTTTTAAGTAGCTGAATTGGCTAACGCATTAATGAAATAACTGTTTGGAAGGAGAGTTATTGAAGGAGTAATCACAGAACTGGTAATTAAAAATAGATGCCTATGTCCTCAGCAGGAATAAAGCAGTTTTAACTCTGGAACAGAGCCAGTTTCCTTTTCTGCAGAATAATCCCTGGAGTTCTCATGACCCGTTTATTGAGGGAGTTATACTGGACCAGGGTAATGCAGTAAAAGAAGAATTGCAAAACATGCCTGCAAACAACACTTACAAGCTAATTTGGCTTATAGTTGCTGGGGTTGTTCTTGCAAGCATTGAAGAGAGTAGGATACTATTCAAAATCCCCCCAAAAATGTGGAGAAGATTTATGTAGACACAAATGTGCAAGACAGCATATGAAAAAAGCGAGTAAAGGAAAAAAGAAGGAGGAGGGCTACTATCTAAGCAAAGGATGTTGAAGTAAACAATAAGCAGAAACAGTGGAAGACAAAAGTCATAGAGTGAAGGGATGCCACCACAAGATTTCAATGGGGCCCTGTAGCCTGGAAGACACTGAGGACCGAGGATGCATCTGGTAATTGTGTTGATCGCCTGAACACAACTAAGCACTGACAGAATAGATGACCTTTCAGTTCTATTTAGTTTGGAATACCTAACGGAGCAGTAAGATGTTGTTCTCTAAAAGCCAAAAGAAGAGACCTGGCACTAACACATTCAGTATAAGACAAAGATCACTGTGCACATTTATGCTGTTAAGAATAGAGAGTAGCTGGGTGACAGCATGACACTAAGTAAAGAGCAGAGTATTCAATCCATGCCCTTCTTCGGTGGATATATAAAAGTGATCTACTGTTTACAAGAAAGAGAAATGGCACAACGGCTTCCCAAACACTCTGGAGTTTCATTGCAGCTACAGAAAAAAAACAGATGAAGAAAACACACATCTACCTTCAGCTTTCCTACTAGAAATATGCTTGTGCAAATTGGTGGGTTTTAACATGACAAAAGAAAACGGAATGAATTATTACAATGCAGTTGTTAAGTCTGCTTATGAGTTTCATAGAAGTATAGAATTATAGAGTGGTTTGGGTTGGAAGGGACCTTAAAGTTCCAACACCCCTACCATGGGCAGGGACACCTCCCACCAGACCAGGCTGCTCAAAGCCCCATCCAACCTGGCCTTGAACACTTCCAGGGAGAGGGCATCCATGGCTTTCCTGGGCAACCAGCGCCAGATTTTCACCATCTTTATTTTGAAGAATTTCTTCCTAATGTCTAATCTAAATCTTCCCCCTTCCAGTTTAAAGCCATTTGCCCTCATTCCATCGCTATATGCTCTTGTAAATTGTCCCTCCCCAGCTTTCTTGTAGGCCCCTTTCAGGTACTGCGAGGCTGCTATGAGGTCCTCTTGGAGACTTTGCTTCTCCAGGATGAACAACCTCAACTCTCTCAGCCTGTCCTCATAGCAGAGGTGCTCCAGCACTCAGATCATCTTCGTAGCCCTCCTCTGGATTCACTCCAACAATTCCATATCCTTCTGTTGGGGATTCCAGAACTGGGCACAATACTCCAGATGGGGTCTCGTGAGCAAGGAGTAGAGGGGGAGAATCACTTTCCTTGACCTGCTGGCAATGCTTCTTTTCATGCAGCCCATTATATGGCTGGCCTTCTGGGCTGTGAGTGCACATTGCCGAGCTTCTCATCAATCAGAACCCACAAGTCCTTCTCCACGGAGCTGCTCTCAATCACATCATCTCCCAGCCGCAGGCTGCCACAACCCAGGTGTAGGACCTTGCACTTGGCATTTTTGAACCTCATGAGGGTGACACAGGCCCACTTTTCCATGTTGTCCAGGTATCTCTGCATGGTCTCTATCTGGACATCGAGCTATTGACCACCACTCTCTACATGCAACCATCCAACCAATTCCTTACCCACCAAACAGTCCGCTCATTAAATCTGTTTCCCCACAATTTAGAGAGAAGGTGGTTTTGGGGGACTGAGTCAAAGGTTTTATGGAAGTCCAGATAGATTACACCCATTGCTTCTCCCATGTCCACTGAAGTGGTTACTCCATCATAGAAAACCACCAGGTTGGTCAGGCAGGACTTGCCCTTGGTGAAGCCGTGTTGGCTCTCTTGAGTTGCCTCCCTGTCCGTCATGTGCTTTAGAATTGCTTCTAGGACAATATGACCCAGGCACAGAGGTGAGGCTGGCAGGTCTGCTGACCTAGTGGTTCTACTGACCTAGTTCCCAAGGTCCTCCTTTCTAACCTTTTCAAAGATAGGAACAATGTTGCTCTTCTTCCAGTCACCAGTAGGACAAGAGCTTGCAAGAATGAGGCCTCCTGCAGCTGGAAGAAGAAGGCTTCATCAGTAAGCTCCCCTTAATCAGGTGGTCTGTAGTAGACAGTAATTACAAGGTTCCCTTTGTTGCCTTATTCTCATCCATAAGCTTTCGACCTGTTCATGGCTGTTCTTCAGGGACAGCTTTTCACACTCTATCAGTTTCCTTATATAGAAGGTGATGCCTCTGCCCCTCCTTTCTGGCCTATCCCTTCCAAACCGCCTGTGGCCATTCATAGCCACACTCCAGTTACAAGATTTGTCCCATCAAGTTTCAATAACAGCAATCAGGTCATAGCTTTCTAACAACACTTACGGTACCTCCTGTTTGTTGCCCAGGCTGCATGCGTTTGTGTAGAGGCACTTCATCTGAGCTGTTTGCTGTATCACCTTCTTAGTGGAACACCCCTTATTTCCCCTAAGATGTTTCATGGAAATTTCCTTGTTGGCTCCTACAACCTTAGGAGCCCCCAGCTCATCTTTGCAAGACTTCAACTGTGTTGCAACGTCCCCAGAATGCCAGGGGCAACAGATGGAGGGCCCATACTAGCACCCCATCTGTCTAACTGTAGCGTGTCCTCCTGAAGCTTGTCATAGGCAAGCCTGATACTATGTCCCTCCCCCTTCACATCTAGTTTAAAAGCCCTATCAGTGAGCCCTGCAAGCTCCTGAGCAAAGAATCTCATTCACCTTTAAGAAAGGTGGTTCCCATTTGATGCCTGTAAGCCCGGTGCTGGATAGGTCATTCTATTGTCAAAAAAACCAAATCTGTTATGGTGACACCAGCCACAGAGCCATGTATGAATAGTCTGGGTATGTCTGTTCCTTCCAAAGTCACTGCCTGCAACTAGATGGAGAGAGGAGAGAGAAGGTAGGGAGGAGAGGGTTTCATCAGACATTTTCTGCATCTGGAATCCATAGAAGAGGCTGTCTTTGGTTGGGCTGAGGGAAGTCACCAAATTGTTTCAAACACCTAGCAATATCTTGTGCCTGTATATTACCCCTATCTGTCACACGCTATGCTCTGAGAAAAATCTACTGACGATAGACAATATGACAATAAACCAAACTGCAGGATTTTTTGTTCAGACACAGTATTTCAGAAAGCTAATTTCATTCCATCAAGGACCAAAAGCATTGCCATGTGACATAGGTAACCATTCATACAACACAGAGAGAAAATTACAAATAACTGTTAGTGACCGGTTCATGAACAATTGATACACAATAATTCGTCCAATCAAACATTTCATTCACCAATTACTAATAATAACAAATCAAGGAAACTTATGACTTGAACTAGGATAATCCAAAATCAGAAGAAAGAACAAAGCCAATGAAACCGTAATTGTAAGTAGCAAAGCAAAATCAGAACCAAGTCTTCTGACAACCACTTATCACTCATTGTCACTAGCCCTTGCTGACTTCTACAAAAACGGAGCACTTCAAATGTATCTGCTTTTGAAAAACACCTCCTTGCTTTGCATTTTATCTTTTTTATTTTCATTTTCCATTTATTTCATTTGTGAAAGGTTTCAATAAGAAAGGAGGCTTTTAAAGTCAGCACTATTTCAAAGCTAGAATAGACTAATGGACAGAGAAAAAACCTAAGTTGCTTATCCTTTTTCCACTCATTAACGGTTGATTTTCTTCTTAAAATAACTATTAAAAAAAAAGAAAAGAAAAGAAAAAACTTGCCATCTTTCCCATTCATATTGCTTACTTTAAGCCTAGTAATATTTTCATAGGCTGTATAGCGAAATAACTGTAAATGATAGAGTGGTTAAGGATGTCTTCAAGCAGATTATTATGAAAATTAGTTGACCCCATCACCTTTTGTCAATAAAATAGGATATTACCAAAAGTCAGATTTTGCAATCACATCTGAATTGGTTTTCAGCCTTCACAGAAAGGTCAATTCAAGCAGTGACAAACACCACCTTGGTAGACACCACTGCCTACCTCCAATTTGATAAAGCTTTTATTAGCTTACATTCATGCTGAGGGTCAGCTTTTCAGTGTTCTTTTCTTAGATACTGAGGCATGAAAGCTCTTGAAATCTCCACTTACTTAATGAAAATAATATTATCGAATGAATGATAATCAAGTGATGTTTTCATTATGCCAAGTAATTTTCTGCCAGCGTTTCAATTCTCCTTGGCAACACGTATCTGCAGGGGTTGTAACCTACAGGCTCTTTACAGTAACTCTCTCAATCCTGCAAAGGGTGTCTTAATCAGTATGGGAGGGTTAGTCATTGAGGTAGCTTTCTAAAGCTCTCTCTGCTCCTAAATAGAAATTTATTTGTAATTTTTTTTTTGGCTACTTTTTTCAGGAAGTACTGCTTCTTTTGATACAGCCACATTAAGGGAATAGAATAGCAGTACAGCAGGCAGGTCTTATTTAGTGAACCCCACTGTAAGGGAGAGACTGAAGTGGTCTGCTCTGTCAGGTCAGGAGGGCAGGGAGCCATGGGCAGCAGCAAGTCAATAGGGCAGTGACCTGGCCAACAAAGGATATGCACCTTCTACAAGGCAAGCACAGCGAGCCCCGTGACAGTAACCCAGTCAGACAACAGTCTAGCAGCTAGGCAAGTCTATGGTGATGAGACAGATTGAGGGTCAGTGCAGGAATTCGAGTCACCAGGTCAATAAGGATCAGTGAGATGCATGGCCTGGTACCACAGCTCAGGCAAGGACGAGGGTTGTGTGCCTCAGCTTAAATACAGCTTTTTCCCAGCATTCCGCCCCAAGGTCACAGCTGCACCATACCAGAGCTGGCTAGGAGTCTTCTTTTTCGATATCTTTTAGAAAGATGATACACATTATCTCTAACACTCACATGTAATGAATTAGGCCCAAAGGAAGGTTGTAGAGGATCCTAGGGATGGAAACGGGTGCTTCTGTCAGAGATAGTCAAAAGGATGCATAGACTTAGAGGATATATAAACAAAGCAGGGGATTTGGAGAGTAATGTTCATGACAGTACATCATTGAAAAAAAAAAACTTGCCAACAAAACAGGACTTTTCACAGTTTTTCATTGATTTAACTGAAAAGAAGTATTTAATCTAATGAAAGCCTTTCTGAAGCCTAGGGCTTCATTTCGAGCATGGGACTTAAAAAATAAGAAGATTTAGTCATGATCGTAAGTATTTTATAACACCATATATTTGTGGGAAGTATTTTGTGTGAAAATAAATATTCTTGGCAGAACTTAGAAAACTTTTATGAATTTAAATAGTGTTTGGCTAATAGTTTTACCCTCAAAAATATAAGGAAGCATTTTTACAAAGAAAAAATCTTTAATTTCACAATATTTGGTTCTATTTTTCTTTTGATATATTCACCTAGAAATGTTGCTAAATATAATTTTAAAAATAAATAGATGATGCCAAGAAAAACTAAAATTTATTGAAGCCGGCATAAATCTTTTATGCAGAGTGTTGTAATTTTTTTGGATTTCCAGAACTGCAAGGAGTATAGAGGATTGTCTCGTGCTTTTCTATGAACTTTTAAGTTCAGCTAAAAAATCACTTATTCCCACAGCTCTAGATAAGACGTAATAGTACATCATGAACAATATTAATATGTTTCAACATCTATAAAATCTCAACATCTTTCTATTTCACAGAATGTTTTACAGTTTTAGTCTTAAGAAACAAAAGCTCATGGAGTGCTATGTATAATAGCAGACTAAGATTCCCTCATGAATTCAAGAACTAGTATAAGCCTTCTGACTTTTCCAATGTATTTCACTCTGGAAACATTCTGTGAATTATATTAGTGCTAATCCACTGTGAGACAACAGGATATAATAGAGTATGAAGCGATGTAATTATGGTTTTCTGTATACAATTCAATAATTCCAAAATACAACTTCTTCTTTTTGCAGATTTAGATACGT
Organism: Neomorphus geoffroyi; assembly: GCA_033558235.1. Classification (NCBI taxonomy): domain Eukaryota; kingdom Metazoa; phylum Chordata; class Aves; order Cuculiformes; family Neomorphidae; genus Neomorphus; species Neomorphus geoffroyi. The sequence goes on from JAUMJM010000005.1 coordinate 2,486,113, forward strand.
CTTACTCCCACAGCTTTAGGGTTTATTGTGAGCACAGATATGTGCCATAATATAGGTTATATCAACATCACTTGATGGCTCTGTAATATTACTGCCTACATATTAAAGAATTAATGTGAACTCATTCATTTTTTCCAAGAAGTCATGTTAGCCTATGAGACAACCTTCAACTCCACAAGAAAGCTACTTTTAGTATATGAGATAATTTATTTAGACTTCGCTTAGATGCCTTTACATAACACTAAAATCTGCAATGTGAACATATCAACACACCAGGACTGTTTGACTGGGCTGATCAAAATTATTAGATCAGCTTAGGATTGCACTAGTTTTTTTTAAATAAAGATGAAGCAAATAGTAGCAGACGTCACAAAAGACTCAGTAAAGTCTATGAAATGGTCAGAAAAAATGAGGTGAGGCACATCATATATTTTAGATCAGCTTGTTAAGAAGCATAATAAATACAGACATCATTTGGAGTGCTGGTCCAAGTCTAGCAGGTTTTTCAGGCTCATTCCACTCAATCTTATAAGGCTCAGGTTCAAAAAATTATGTATGCTACTTCTTCCAGAAATACTAGCAACAAACCCAGAAGTCAAAGGGTTAAAGTAACTAATATGACTGACACTCTTAATAGGACACCCTGAATGAACTTTGTGAAGTATTTTGATTAATTAGTTAATGGATTAATTAGTTAATGTTATACCCCAGGGAAGGTATTATTAGTGGAAACATGGGTGATGTGTCTTGGGGAAACGTAATAATTAACAATAAAGGCAAACAAGAAATGTCCTTTTATAACTGCAGAAAATAATAGCTGACAGTGAAGGTAGCTTGATGAAAATGCTGTATTAACAGCTGTATTGTAAACATTAGCATGGACCAGCCCTGTCAGCAAATGCTTGATACTGGGAGCCAGCCAGATCATTTTGGCCAGTCTCTACACATTATAGTGCAATGTAATTTGGGAACTACCATATGGCAATAAACATGGCTACACAGATACAGTACAGCCCCTTTATCACAGTGTTATTAGGCGCTAAGAATATTATGTGACAAAAAGAGAGCAGACTGTCTAGGGTTGCCTTGCTGCTGCCTACATATATGAAATATGCTAGCATAATATTTTGCTTTGCAGCCTTAGAGAGATAAGTATCCTTTCTGAAATTGAATAAACAAATATTTCATTACTGTAGTCAGTTTTAATACAGAAATTTTTAATACAAAAAGTGGTTAAAAAGAACTGATACGAGTCTGAGGGATAAAGCTGAAATGCTCACTGCCTACACAAAAGCTCACGGACAGTTTCTTACATAGTTAGATTGGTCACATTTTCTTCCACAGAAGTGATTGCTTATGCCATTCTCATGTATTTGGGAAAACTGAAGGACTTAGGTTGACGTCTTTAAAGTAGAAACATTTAAAGCTTGACAGAATCTGATGTATGTGCTTGTCTTTTTTCTTTTTGTTTGTTTTTTTTCCTGCCGTGCACAGCTGTTGGGAAGCTGCAGTGTGCCTCTAATAACATAAACTGGCCTCTGTTTTCTCTTGGCTTTCAGTATTAGGCTTAGTGCAGATACCTGCTGAGACAGTAAACATGACTTCCTATGACGTTTTAGTAAATGAAGCTCACTTCAGAGGCCCAAAGGTATAGTCAATCTAAAATATAGATATGAGGGCTGGAATTAGAAATATCTTGATCAGCCAAGTGTACTTATAGCAGCTACATTTTGAAGGGGCATCCTTTCATCTATTAATTATATTCTGCTTCCCCCCTCACCAATACTAACGACTCATCATTTTACATATTTAATGGAACAAGACTAAAAATACATCAGAAAATTAATTGGTATTCATATTGTACCAAGGAATTTCCAGAGTTACCTTTTATTTCTTTCAGACAGGCTGCTAAGTCTTGAAAATCTAGAAACAAAAGGAAAGAACTTACAAAAAAAATTATTATGACAAGATAGCTGCAGGATATAACAGAAAATCAGTGTTCACTGCATAGCACAGTTCAATATAGAAAGTAATTTCCCAGCCTTTTTCTGTGTCTTTGGCTGCCTACTTCCTTATGTGTCATATATCACAATGCAGATTTTGCAAGGTAGATTGCACAGTGACACTGCCAACCTCCCCAGGCCTCATCTTTAAAGTTAAAAAGATATAGAAATGGAGAGGGAGAAGTATGCTGATTTATTTTAGTGATACTTTAATTTTGTTGATCCCTCAAGATAAAGAATGCAAAAATCTAGACTCAATGGAACAGAGTATACTACAAGGAAAACTTATTATTCTACCCCAGTTTTTATGTGAGTGCATCAGAACTTAAGCATTTATTTCAAAAGATATGTCCTCCCCCTGCATCTGTGAAAGGACACACTTGTAAAGTTTTAAATTTTAAAATGTGATTGCTAATTTTGACGACAAGAAAAATCTAGAGGTTGTGGGGTTTTTTGTAAATAGTATTTGGAATTTAATCATGGAGAGTTTTTGATCCTAAAAGTGTCACTCAGTGTAATCTCCTTTATCAGGACAGATATGTGGACTTTTGCTGAAAAGGCTACTAGCAAGCATACATCCAAACCGGAGAACAGTAGAAAATATTAATGATTGCACATGGAATATATTTTCAGAATTAACTACAAGTGAAGGAATATTTTGCTCTTCTCTGAAAAGAAATGTATGGAATGGTGTATGGTAAGAATGAAGAGAAGCTGCTTGAAAAGTATACTGAATTTGCATATTCCATCTGATAGGTAGAAGGAAATAGACCATGAGTCTTTGGTTTCACAGATGTGAGAGAATAAAAAGTATATAATGTGGTTTTATAACCAATGAAAATTAAATAAAGTGTACAGAGAATGAGGAATTCTCTGGTTTACTAAAAGTATATGATCTCAAGATTTTCAGTTATCCTGGAAGGTATCGTCCCAATCCAATGAAAACTGATGACTGGAAAGAAAATTTATACACTGAAATGTAGGTTAGACTTGTTCATTTTCTGTGATATAAATAAAGGCACCCTTATAGAAACCTTAACTTAATAAGCTTGTGCCTTTAATTTACCTGCCATGTAATGTTGAAGAGTTAAATCATACCCTGAATGTTGGGGTTTTTTAAATCTAGAGCTATAGATATAACACAAAGACTAAAGCTTTCAGAAGTGGATAATTTATTAGTAAACCTAAAGATCAGAAAAGATCAGAAATTTGGACAAGAAACCAGAGCTTCACTTTTCTAAGCACACTGATCTTACCATGTTGCACCATACAGTTGCTCCCTCTTGCTTGCTCTAGTCCTATGACTCCTTAATTTCAATTAAAGTGGAACAACTCGAAAAGCAGGAAGTTAGAAGAAATTTGCCCCCAAAACCTCACAAGGGTTAGAAGAAACTTGCCCCAAAAACCTAGTCAGAGAAGAGCCATATTTTGAGTCAGCTGCGTTCAGGTGAGTGTCCTGGATACCTGGGGGGCTGTTCGATAGAGGGAGAAGCCCTCGCTCCGTGTATAGAACTATTTTGTGAGAAAGTGCAGATGCATACTTTCAGAAGAAAGCCAATCGGGTCGAAGAAAAAAGAGACATGAGACATTTGTAATTTTAGACACAGCGTTTTGTGATAAATGTTTTTATGAAGAAAGTCCTCAAGAATAATTTCAGATATATGGGATTCATTTTCAAAAACACAAGAATTTTCACAAACGATGCTGCTTCTATACTATACCCTGAGGTATTTTACCTACAGCAAAACACATACAAAACCAAGTAAAATAGTGGGTTGAGATGAGAAAATGAAAGAGCAGGTGATGAGTCTTTCAAAGTTTTTAACTTGTTTGGAAAAGACTGCTACGATCGGTTAGATCAGTTACAGAAGACAAGTCATATTGGTAAACTTCAGATCAGGTACAAACCCGATAGGGTATTTCAAGGATACCCAGAAAAGACACATAGAAGTATCTGCTTCTGGGACCCAAGAGTGGCTTAACTCACTAAATAATGAAGCTTTATCTTTGTATTCTAAGACAGTGCTCAGTGGAAACCAGGATACAAATAACACTTTAGAGTATGCTAATTCATACCCTTTTCAGTTATTAGCATGTAAAATATTTGATAAAAACATTATAATCCCATAATTTTTATTGCCATTATTATTATTGTTACAAGCTGAAATGGTGTAGGTTTTTAATGTTTATGATGTAAATTGCCACCAAAAAGAGTTTTTTCTTTGTGGGAAACCTAGTGCATTATTTCATTTATTGCTAAAATTTATTACAATAATATACCACAAGCTTACATTTTAACAGGGATAATTAAACAAAATGTCAATCTAGTTATCCATTCCAAAATTGTTTGGAGGATAATCACTAGGAGAGTTACATGTCTAAAGTAGGTTGCACAGGAGGATTTTGTATTGAAAATAAAACGGTATATTACAGAACACAATTGTTCAGTTTGTCCACTTAAGCATGTAGCACAAACCCTGCACTATTATCACAGAACTGTTGAATGTATAAAAGCATTTCCTCTGTCCTAGCCGGTAAGGATCATAGCTCAATTTTCAATTCTTTTTTTCTTTAGTTACATTTTGGTGCCCTCTTTCCAATTTCTCTCTTTACCATTCAACAATGTTATGCCTTTTCCCTTATCCCTCAGATCCCTGCATTTGTCTGAAAATGTACTGCAAATGACACTGGAAACTAGAAACAATAAATCTGAAGCAGTGTTTCCATCTGGCAAAACATTTATATTTTCAAAAATTTTGAGCTACTGCATGAGATTAATTCACCAGTAAATTTTATTAATTGGAAAAGATATGAGAGTTGTGAAATTTTTCATATGGGAGTGCAGTGATAGGATGAGGGGTAATGGTTTTAAAATAAGGGAGGGTAGATTTAGACTGAATATAAGATAGATATATTTTATAATGAGGGTGGTGAAACGCTGGAACATGTTGCCCAGGGAGGTAGTGGAAACCCCATCTGTGGAAACAGTCAAGGTCAGGTTGGATGGGGCCCTGAGTAACCTGAACTAGCTAAAGATGTTAAAGGGGGGTTTGACTAGATGACCTGTAAGGTTCCCTCCTAACCAAAAACATTCTATGATTCTATGATTCTAAATGTCAGAGATTTATATCCACTAGATTTTTTAAAAAAGTTGTTTTTACTTTTACACATAAAATCTATGAGGATTTATGGACAGATTTTTTTGTTTTAGATTAACCCAAAACGTCAATGTAAAATCCTGACAAAACTCTATGGCTCCTCTAGGTTGATAAATAAGATATATTATTGATTATTTTTATTGGTTTTTTAGAAAGTTTTCACTAGGCTTTATTTTGAAGATTGCTTAAATAATCACTGTATTGTTCTCTGTGTATCTTGAGAGAAAGAGCAAATACATAACTACTTGTCATTTCTGTACACTTTACAAACTCTTTAATGTAAAGACCTTATCACTTAAACAGATGAGACAGAGGTTAAGACTGAGGTGTTTCAGTGTTACATGTGAAGTTTCAACAGTGCAAATCCTTGGCACTTTAACTGTGACCTAGTTGCCTGAATATTGACATTTACCAAATAATTTTACATGAACACATTAATGCTGTGAATTTCTATGTGAAAATATTACAAGAAAAGAGAGAGAGAGAAAAAAGCCAAAAGAGTGATAGAATAAAAGAGAAGAATCAGAAAGAATGTGATAAATAAAGCACTAACTGGATATCCAATTACTGGCCAGAGACCAACAAGCCCTGACAGAAGCAAACAAAGATTTTTTATTTTTTTTTAATTATGAATATACAAACTGGCATCATGTAGAACTAGAATCCAAGCTGTCCAAGGTAATCCATTCTTTAAGAAGTCTGGATCTCACAAGTCTTAAAAAACTATAGAACCTAGGCTTTAAGCAAGAGTCCAAATGAATCTAACATGAAGTGAATGTTTTGAGAGGAAATTTGAACAATTGGAGTTATATGTATGGGTTATATAGATAAGATAAAAAAGGAAAATAATATATTTGGATGTTTTTCAAACAAATACAAGAAACATGGCAGTTTGGATTGTAGACTATGAAATGCAATGTTGATGTTTTAAGTAAACACAGTGAAAATCGTGTCTCAGAGCTTAAAGACCAACTCCATGGCACTGTGTTTTTGCCATTAAGGGATCCTGCCTGAAGGCAGCATTTGAAATACTGTACTTGAAATACTATATTTGAAATACCAAATATATCAGTAGTCACAGCTGAGCATTTAATGCCATAATTTAGCATCAATTGTTTACATAAAAATAGGAATAGTATGGCGTGTGTTACCTTTGGCTAATACACTCAAGGGCTTCTGCTATGGCTAGAAGTCATGACCTGTGCCATTTCATGGACATTTGGCACAGCTATGTGTGTATGAATAGAGTTGCTGTTCACATACTGCCATCCAACTGAGGCATACTTCTGTATGCAAAGGCAAGTTTCTTAACTATAGCGTTATTATTTCTATTTCTTATAAAAATTCATTCTGCAAATTGCTTTTAAAAACATTTAAATACCCATTAACTTTCAATGCAATACATGAATTAGAAAACTACAGAAAATACTCAATCCAATAGAGGGTTCTCTATGGTTTTGGAAAGCGCCTGTTTCTAGTTAATTATCCAACGATATTCCATTACCTACCTTGTGTGACTAGTGGGTCATTAATAAAGAAAATAAATGGAGCCATAAAGGGACCTCTTTGACACACCCACGTTAATTATCCTCCCATGTGAGTACTTATTTGTATAGATACTTTGAAATTTTTATATGACTTGCAAGTACTGTTACAGTATTTGATCATGTCTTTGAAGCTTTTCATTAAAGATATTATCATTCTTAATAATTTTCCCAGTCTCAGAATAGAAATTCCTTGCAACTTGACCTTGCTTATACTGAAAATAAAGACCTAAAAATTCACTTTTATGATTCTCTGTTGACAAAAGTAACAATTTTTGCAAATAATCCTAAAGAAAAATGAGAATCAAGTTGGCTTTAATTGTCAGGGATTGCTTGAGATCATTTCTTTGAAGACTGGTTGTATTAAAACAATTTGGAAGATGGAGTTTTACATGAGGAAATGAAAAAAGCATAACAAATAGCAGACACTGTCAGCAGAATGGCGTAGATTTTACACGCTAAAAATATACAAGTTTCATGGACTGGAAAGCAGGTCACAATGCTGCCAGCGCCATCTGCAAAATGAAGAAAAACCCTGGATATTGTAATCTTCAGTTTTTAGAAATTGTCCCTCTAATTTTCAGGATTAAATCCTTTACCAGCAACAGACTAGAGTATACCTCAGCCGCTAGAGAAGAACCACTCTGTAAGAAGTATGTGTTTTGCTGTCGTAAGGGGACCCATGGAAATTACCCACGCAACCAGCTTCCATATAAGAACAGCCAGCCACGCCCTTTGTTCCTATTTTGAGCTGCAGATACTTGCATTTCTTGCTTTCAATGCCAACCTACTACATATTGATGGAAGCAGAGGGGTGAGTAAATGAACGTGTACTTCAGTGACCAAAACTAAAATATGTTTCTCTAGGAGCAGAAGAAATGCAAGATTTGCCTCCCTAAAGCCCTCACGTTTTTGCCAAGATTGTAGGCTGAATTAGTGGATAAAAGAGAATACACTAGATAATAAAAGACATCCTCCCTACAATTTTCTTCTGCCTGGAGGATGAATTGCTCCAGTGAATGGCCTCCCTGCCGTTCATGATGAGGTCAAGAAACTTGCTATCACTTCCACTGCTATGATTAATGATCCAACTGGTAGTGACAGTAATCAAACCACAGTCTCTGGAGTACAGATTGTCTGTCTAGTCTCCCAGTGGCCTGAGTCACTACACTGGCAAGGGGATCTATCTGCTTCTGCTACAGGCATGTCCTTGTGTCCTTCTTGAATCAACTTCTTATGAAAGCACAAGCAAAACCAGAATGAGTCATGACTGTGAAGAAGAATAAAACATTAAATTAATTTTTTAAAAACCAAATGACAAAAACCTTTGTAACAATTGAAAAAATACGGCATAATGAATAATTAAACTATTAATAATATAATCCTCTTAAAGCATAAAACTGCTAGTTGAGAAGATTAAGTGTATAACAGCTTTGAGTATAATAAAAGTGGTTTAAGGGAAGAAGCTGAATTTCTTTCTGCCTTTCCTCCGTCTTTTTGGAAACAGATTTTCAGCACATTCACTTTAATTATATGTTAATAAATTTCATTAGTTGAGCACACAAGAAATCTGGATATAAGGATTTTTAGGTAAAATACTTAGCCTAAAAAATCACATTGCTAAACAACAGCAAAAAGTAAATGGTTAACTTTTGAAAATGTGATGATTACGAAGTAAGTCCACCAAAAAACCAGAAAGTGAAGACAGAATACAGAAGAGGAGATGACAGTTGAAAAGAAAGAGACTGATAATAAGGTTATACAAAAATTACAATGGAAAAATCTATTAAACCTGCTATGTTCCCAGAACATATTTTCAACTTCCATCTGGTTAAATACTGTCTAAATTAATTCTTTGAATCACACAGAAGATACAATACTAGAAATCGAAAGTACTTACAATATTTTTGTATGAGGTTAGCAGGTCAGCTTCTACTTTCTGTTTCTCAGTATTTGAAGTTGTCTCTCCAAGCCTACTCTGTAGCAGGAGTTTTAACATGTCATGTTGCCATGAAGGACACTAGGCTTGAAGGAACTAATGAACATTGGTATTGGGAAGCTGAAAGGCTCACATTCAGAAAATTATACTGTATTTGTGGAAAGAGCAAGTGAAAGATCACTGGAGGCAGCATAAAGGACTGCAGGCTTCCCAGGATGCCCAGGAATAATTTTCAGTTTTGTTTTGCATGGCACAGCTTCATTCTTTAATACATATAGTCAGTCACAGATGAAACTCTTGGCAGGTGAACTTCTCAGCTGTATCAGGAGCAACCTGGCTGATTTGTAGGGAAGACCCGAGTGAGCTGGATTAAGCAGAACAATGGGTTTTAATTGTGAGAAGATGAGGTCTTTATGTGAAAAAGTGCTCAATGTAGAGAAGTCCATAAGCTGCGTAACTCCTGGTTCAGGGAGCTGTCACTCTGATCCCTGACCTTGACAGAACCAATTTTTTTCATATGCTTTATTAATCTACTTATGATGAAAAATAAAAATAATAAACCCCTGTTCTTACCAGGGCTTGAGAAAAAAAAGGAACAAAAAGTATGATACCCAGATCTCTAGGTGTAACATTCTCTTCCAAAGGCAATCAAGGTCCGATAAGCAGTTTAGCACAAAAATGACTACAAACAACAAAGGCTTTGATAGTTTTACTGCCATCAGGAAAAAAAAAGAGTGAGATAGATTTCACTCTAATTTTAATCACAATTGCAGTTCAGAAAATTATTTTATTCCCTCTCATAGTATTTTACTTGAGCAATCATCCACCAGACAGACATTGACTACCTTGTCATAGAAGGGAAGAACACATGTTTCAATTTAAATTTATCTTGTCAGTAAAACATTCATGGAAAAAAAGATGAACCACATTTATTTGCTGCTAAGCACTAGTTCACAGATCTACATTTTAATCTCATTATAATTTGACCTTCCAAAGTTTATTGTTCTGTTGCTTAGCTGTTTTTGAGATGGAGGAGATAGTGGTTGCTTTGTTTTGTTCTTAACTTTAACTGTATTTAAGGTATGCAGAAGAAGACATGCCGAGTCATGTATTTAGTTTGCCTAGATAAAATGGAGATGGGCATGGGGAGGGGAGAGAAGCCGAGAGCAATAATAAGTTTTAATATGCATATGAAAATAGCCTTCATAAAACAAGTATAAACAACATTGCAGTCTAATTTACCCCCACATAAAATGCAAAATAGAACTCTGTATGTAATAAAACATTAGTATCTTTATTGCCAACATAATCTTAACTAATCTTTTCTTACATTATTTCTACAGTTACGGTTATTCATTTGCATGAAATTTGACTGAATAAGGTTAGCTTTGCAATTGAAACCACACCAATTTTTCTATCCCTTCTATTCACAAAATTCTTCATTAGCATTTGCATATGTTCCTAAGTCAGTCCCAGGCAGCATCATCCTCTAGCCTCCTCAGAATGTCAGCAGCCCAAAACAGTTCTCTTCTGAACATCCCCTTCATTTGTAATACATAAATACAATCTTCTGGGGCTCTGTAATTATCCAAAATGAGCTTTACTATTGCAAATTACTTCAGCACCCCTATGATTTATCTGTCATAAACACTCTTTATAATATTTATATCCCTATTAGAACCTCCACTAATAATGAACTGACAGTACATAAATATTTACATGGTAGTACATGGACAAATACTCGATGCCCTTATACTAGTTACGTTTCTTGTTCTCTCTATCATATTTGGAAAAAATCTAAAACTTGGCAATTTGCCGTGTTCACAAAAATATCTTTGAAAATTACTCAGAACATTAACAGAGCTTCACAGTTGCCACACTTTTCTTTAAAAGAATGGCATTCCTTCATACTTATGCAGTCTGGGTTATTGCTTCTTCACATTATGCATCATTACTCTGAGTAGGTGTCTTATCAGCAGCTCCAGTTGTTGTGGAGACGATTGGAATTAAGCACTGGAAGCTTTTTATTTATCTTACATGCTTTATTCCTACAAGATTTTCAGCATATAAGCTTCTTTGTTAAGCTCAGAATTGGATACATTGCCAGGCATTGTAAAATTCACATCTTTCTTTTTTTGTATTTGTTTCTAAATTGGATTGAAAACAAAGTATAGCTTTAATTAAAGCTCTGCTTAACAATAGGCATTTTTTCCATGCAGAGGAATTTCTGATCAGTTGTGAGGATTTTGCAGAGGCCTAATAGATGACATTCACCACTAAGCTGCAAGTAGAACTGCAATATACTTACCTGTGCTAAGTGTCTGACTTGACAATATTCACACAAAGAAAAGTGTAATAATGCTGTTGAAATACTGACTTAGCCAACAAAAGCCATGGAATTTAAACTGAAGGTTACTTTAAACTGTGTGTTATATGTAATAACTTACAAGTTTAAAGGATAAAAGTTGAGGTTTAGAGAAGAAAAAGGAAAGAAAGTAAAGACTGTGACAGAAGGAAAGAAGGAATGAAGGAACAAAGGTAGAGACGGAAGAAGAGAGGGAGGGTTACTAAGGACACTCACAAAGTCTGGGAGCACAGAACTGAAAATAAATGTCAACTTTTCTTTCAAGGTTTATTCTATGGTACTTATACTGTAGACGACAAAATATTGAAAAACAAAAATCCAATCAAACTTACTGGTCAGATGCATGCATTGCTTGGAAAAAAATTAAAATGTCATTAAAAACTGTTCAATAAATGTCCCCATTTCAAAAAATTATAAAGCTTTCCTTCTCTTCCTCCATAAATATCAGAAGGTGTCTATTTCAAACAGAAATTTGTCTTTGCTTGATGAAACTGAAGGTACTTGTTGGTTGAAGTAGTTCACAACAATATTGTACTTATTCTAGAGTTGATAGCACATGAGAAAAGAACAGACGCTTCCCAGTCATGATTGAACAAAGAACCAATGATTATATCTTTCAGGCGGGCTGTCAGGAACATCTAAAGCACTTGTGCAACACACTTCGTTTATAACTTGTTTACATGCCGGTAACCTAATGGATCTGTTTTGAAGAGCTCAGAAACAGGCACTCCTATTTGGGAGAAGACTGAGAGTAGAAAAAGTTTAGCCAGGATTCCCTCCTGGAGTCAGGGAGGGAGGACATAAGAGAAGTTACCCAACCAAGTATGACTACAAATTGGCTAATTTCTAAGTACGCTGAATTATACTGCTGTACCTGTCACAGGAAATGTGCCTGCAGATGACTCAGCTTCCTACAAAAGTCGTTCCTATTGCTGAGTTATTCACTTGTTAAAATGGAAAATAATGGAAAAGGAAAGAAAGATACTGAAATAAAATTTTCTTCAAAAGGGAATGACTTGATACAGTAGCCCATGATAATAAAGTATATACTATTGCATGGGAAAAGTGTAAGATAATTTTTTAAGTATTGAGCATTTTCTAGTCTATAACAACTGCCTGATACTATCTTTTTAGCTGGTGTATATCCAGAGTTGATATAGATGCTACAGTAAAAAGGAATATTTTCATGCCGCTGTATCAAATGAACAAACTGCTCATCGGAGACATAGTCCCACTTAAAAGCAGGTCAGTGTCCAGAACACTGGGCTGCACAGACAACACTACAAGAATGAAGGGCAGGACCTCTTTTCTCTTTCACTGTTTCCGTGTAAGTACTTTACTCTTTTATCTGTGCTTTAAAAAAAATTAACAAGTGTCAATTTGTGCAAGTAAAATGAAATTATATGTGTGAAATAAGGAGTAAACATATCTTTACTACATCTTTTCAGTCCATAGAAGTCCTAGAAGTATTTTATTATACAACAAAGCTGTATAAATAAAAAATTAATTTCCACTTAGTCACAACGCAAATAAAACCAAATGTACCTCAAATAATCAGAAATAACTTCTAAGTAACTTCTAAAGAAGTACAAAATGTGTAATCTTATTTGCAGTATTTTAGATCATTAAAAGATATATATACTGCTTCTGTAACCACTTCATTTTTACAGTACTATCTTAATTTTTCTAAAACATTCAGGGTGATTGTCTCTTCCTTAAAACTTCTTTCATCCATCCGTTCTGCTGTATTTAGTACAATTCCAAATACCAAAAAGAAATTTACAGAAGACTAACAGGTGTCATGTTGTTTAAGTTTCATATTCTGTTCAGATGAAAGACCTTGTCTTTCTAGCAAGTGTCTTTAAGGCAGGTATTGTAGAACTACCTAAATGATCAAGGTCTAAGAAACAGATAAAAATAAGTACTGCAATATTAAATTAGACTTGCAGTTCATTTAGTCTTATATCTTTTTTCCTGCAATGGCTTACACCAAGGTAAAAAAGTCACATAATAGACAGTTGTCATATAATCTACTCCACCTATATCTCCCCGAATTTCAAATAGCTATAGATAGCTTTAAACCTTGGAAAATATGAATAGAGTGACTACCAATTTCATATGGATGCACAGAAACAAACCAAAAAACACCCCATTTTTTTTGTATGATGAGGTTTTTCATTGGTCAAATGCAGTGAGAAAAGATATTGAATTACATTATAGATAAATCAGATTCCAAACATAATTTCTGAAATTGAGAATATTTTTAGATTTTATGACAGAAAAAAATGGCTCTAAAATGGGTAATCTTCTATTTCACTAAATGTGCTCCCTGACTGAGACCTTGTACGCCAAGCTTCAGCCTGAAGCAAATTGTTATAGCTGAGCTATTAACTTCTAAAAATAGGGGGCTGTAATGGAAACATTAAGAAATCCGCTATTGGGCACAACTACAATCCAGGGGAGGATGAAACAACAGTTCTTTTCTTTTTCTTTCTTTACCTCATCACATTACTGCAGTTTGTGGCACTGAACTGTGTCTATGCCAAATGTGTTTTGTTTAGCTAGTTTCCTTCTAAACAGCAGCTTATGATGCTGATATTTAATCTCTCTCTCCCTCTCTCTCTTGTTTTTAAAGAAACTTAATAGCAGCCAAACACTTCAGGTCAGGCTCTTGCCATTTGTGACTCGGTACTTACAAAAGATGCTACTTCCTGTGGGAGAAAACAGTCAGACTGGGAGATTGCAAGAATGATCTGAAGATAAAATGCTTTATAAAAGGAGGATTTCGCATTTTCACTTGAACTCTTTTGAGAAACAGAATAGTAGAGTGAACATTTTGTAACCGAATGCGTAGCAGTGATTTACTTTTCTGTCATGAACTGTGCATTCTCTGTGTTTTATTGCAGTGTACAGCATTTCTCATCATCTGCTATTTATTTTACATTCAGCGCTGTAAGACCAAAGAATCACTGACTCACGAGTCAGCAGGTGGGTGCCCCTCTTCAGAGGCATTCCGTGCTATTTTGCCAAACCATTTAGCACATCTGTAGCCTTCACTAAATCATTTTAAAAAGTAATATCGGTAATAAGAGTCAGAGAGCCTTGAAAGGTGCGTGCGGTATGTGTTCTGCAAACAGGTTCTCAACAAAAATCCCCAGAGCTAGGAACAACAGTAAAAATCATCTCAAAGGAGCAGTAGAGAGTGGAGAAAATGGATCTTGGTATAGAGGACATGCCATTTATGGAGGTCAATCTGCATCAGTGACGTAACATTACAGGGCTATTCAGCTATAAAAACATTCTCATGGGTTGTGTGGGGTTTCAAGGAAAAGATCAAAAGATGGGCATACAAAACAAGTGTGTATGAGTGCTTCTATCAGAAACCCTAACAGACTGCTTTTCTACTCTGCCGACAGTAAGGTACATTGCAAAGGGGGCAAAGGCAAACAGGAAAACAGGCTTTAGCACTTCAGAAGAACTATTGAATCAGTGCACTGGAGTCCCATAAAATGCATTTGCAGTGCAGGAAATTTTAGAACTGTCAAGGAGACTTAGAAGTTCACCAGGACAGTCAAAAAGTCACTCCAAGTTCTCCTGCTGGGAAGAATCATAATTCTGCAAGCATTTCGTTACAGGTAAATACCTGTTTGGATGCAGACAACCTGTTAAAGTCTGTTGGAGTGTGTATGGCGTCGGGAGTTTGTCCTTATGCACAAGCCTGCAGAACTGTGCAATTTAGAATTGTTAAAATCAATAGATGACTTCCTAGACTATTTTGCTTGCTTGTGGGGACAAGAGATTAGATTTTCAGAGCTTAAATGCCTAACCCTATTTGAATCCTACTTCTAAATATATCTCAATCCCTTTGGTAACACTTTGGTTATTTGACAAGCAGGGTGATCACTTGCCATGCCAGACTGTCCCCCGTGTTTTTCAGAAATAGTACTGACTTCTGAAATGGCATTTTCTGGACGCTTTCTAGCTTCTGAGGATGCTATTCTCCAATTGCTGCCATACTACTCCAGTCATCTAGTCATCTCAGCAAGACTGCCTCATTCACTTGCCCAGGAGCAGAATGTCACATAGATACAGACCAGAAACAGCATATAAGAGGTATAAAACACCTGATTTCTGCTGATATAGTTTAGATAGTACATGGAATAGTCCCCCAGATGAGTTACCTTTTCTGTTCAGTCTCAAGAGTAAGAATGTTGATCCAGACAGTTTCTGGTTTTAGTCCTGTTGACAGCAGGGAAGTTCTAGGGAATCTGACAGTGGAAAATCATTTCTGGTATGTGACATGGAATTTGCAAAGTTTATCAACGTATTTGTTATATCTTATTTGAGAGAATACTATTCAGAGCTTGAAATACTGCAACTATTGGCCTGGTACTGAATTTCAGTAAATATGCAGCCCTCCATATTTCAAAAACATTCTACAGAAAAAACCAATCTACAGTTTCAAATATTGAAAGTACTTTGATTTCTTCAGCATTTTATAGGTACTTCATGTAGGACTGCCTCTTACCTGCTACTGTTTTGAGGTCTAAAAAGCAAAGTAGATGCAGCAAAGTAACTAAGTATTTTGATGTGTTGAACACTGAAACGCCAGATCTACATCATGAGTTGGCACATGATGAATATGATGTGAGAGACAAGGAATCCACAAAATAGTGCTGAAGACAAAAAGGTTGAAAAAAAAGAGACTAAGCATGACAAAAGAAATCCAGAAATGCTGGCTGGACAGCAAAAAGTAATGAGAAAGGAAAATGGAGAAACTAGATAATCCAAGGAATTTTAATGTAGAGGAAAACTTCAATTTATTATTAAATAACATTTAACTGGGAAAATTTCATGCAAATTAAGCAACTTGTACCAAATTCACCAGTGACATGACTCCACAATGCCAATTATAACAAATAGGTGTAAATTATTTCAGTTTAGATGGAAGCAATGGATAAAACGGAGCTAATTTAATAAGCCAAAATATAAGTAGAAAATGTATTTTGGTAATAACAGATAGTAATTGATAGACATTTCCTTAGGAGGGATGGGTAGGTAAAAGGAAAAGAAAAAGAGAAAACAATACAATGAACCACTTTGCAGATACATTTTCAGCCAAACCAGAACTACCTACTCCATATGCACAGAGAATATTGCAGCTTTATGGGACACAAGACACCATGTGAGACAACAGGACATTAAATCTAGTTAGTGTAGATAGAATTTATGTCATGTCCTTTTTTTTTCTTGCTGTTACCCATCCAGCAATGGCCAAGTAGATACAGGAGAGCTCCATTTCTGTGCTGTTGTTGCTCGTGATCATGACAATAAAACAGTTCACTTCCCGGCAACTGATTCTGCTCTGCAAGCACAACAGTAAAAATTTGTTTAAGGGAAGAAAGAAATACTCTGCAGAGGATCCTGGAGTAATACAATGATGAGAGAAATAAAAGATTTTGAGACAAGAATTTCTGTCTGTTGCTTTGAAGAGGAAACTATTATTGTAAATATTTCATTTGAAACACAGAAGAGATGATAAACTCATAAAATTTCAGTCTTACCTGCAGCTGATCACCAGTATTAGCAGTGATTTCACTGTTCAGTACCATAATGACTGTTTTAGCTGTTATCGGACATTTTTTAAGGTACTCAGGATATCCCGCTAAGGAGCTCCCACTCCTCAGTACATCCTGCGTCCTTAGCACTGGCTTTGGTTTTCATAATCTGTGCCTCTTCAAAACCTTATAGCTTGCACCATCATTTATATCTTCACAAACTGAGTGCTGCTTATGCAAAAAATATACCCAGACTGTCCTGAATTGGTTTTTTTTTTGCTGTCATTATCTATATGGAAAAGATACCAGGCAAGTAGAATCCTCTCTATGTCACTGAGCATGATAGCTACCTTTGGTGATTCCTGAAGAGGAATGGATACCTTTAGTCTATTTGTAAACAGAATATGGTGCAGAAAGCAATAGTGCAAGTACAAAATAAGTGTGCTTCCCATTTGGACGGTATACAAGCACTTTAGGAGCAATAGGGGCTCCCTTTCCCTTTCCAGACAGTTGGCTGATTTAATCTGAAGTTTTCAAAAAGCGACTTCAGAGTACAAGTGCCATTGAAAGTCAATTAAACCTGTATTTCTATTCTGCTTACACATTTTTGAAAATCCTAACCCTCTGAGATAAGTTCATAATTATTGACTTTGCTTTGAAGTTGCTTTTTGAACCATAAGTTCATTTTTATGTCAGAGAAATTTAAGTGTTCAATTATGACTTAATATGTCTAAAAAGAGTGCCTAGAAGTTGCTGAGCCACATATCCCACACTCAGATACTACCTGGTGTTTTAAGTCTCGTATCCCTATGGTACCTACTTTTCAGGTACACAGTCACACATACATCTATGTAGGTACCTGTAATTTGTCATATGTATTTGACCAAAAACTGATCTTGCTGAATGGCTTAGAGTCCTGAATCTCCCCTTACTCTCAGGAAGACTTATAGAATCATAGCATCATAAGGCTGGAAGAGACTTCTGAGATCACTGAGTCCAACTGTACCTGTCTCCCTACTGAACTATGTCCCTAAGAAACTCATTCACCCATCTTTTAAACACCTCCAGGGACGGCAACTCCACCACCTCCTTGGGCAGCCTGTTCCAATCCATGACCACCCTTTCAGTGAAGAAATTCTTCCTAATGTCTAGACTAAACATCATGTCTTAGTTTGGATGAAAAAAACCCAACCAAACAAACCAAAGTATGCTCAGTGATTTTAATCAGAGATTGTGAGATTGTGCAGAACAGATAACAGTTCTTTGCTCTAAGTGTATGTGTGCACAGAACAGAACAAAGTCAACAAAAAGTGCGATTAAGTTGTTAATATGGATCGAGTCCCGTACCCGAGCTCTGGTGGTGCCGTCACTTTAAGCTGCAGCTCCGCTCCGGGCAGCCCTGGCGTGGGGCGCACAGCTTCTCCCAGGCCGCAGCTCCGCTCCGGGCAGCCCTGGCGCGGGGCGCGCAGCTTCTCCTAGGCCGCAGCTCCGCTCCGGGCAGCCCTGGCGTGGGGCGCGCAGCTTCTCCCAGGCCGCAGCTCCGCTCCGGGCAGCCTCCTCCTCAGCGCCGATCCAGATGGTTATCGGTCACACTCGCACTCACACACACACAGAGGGAAAGGAAATAAAGATAGAGAGATAGAGAATACAGCAACGCAAGCAGAGGTAGCAAAGCGCGACTATTCTCTAGGCAGCAAGATGGAGAAAGAGGCGGAGACCGGGAAGTAGCCGGTGAAAGGAATGTCCGGGCAAACGGGACACAACCTCTGCCCCGGTCTCCCCGGAGATGGCCCCTGCCCCCCCCAACTGCCAGCAAAGGAAGAAAAATTCTCTGAAAGAGGAGGGAAAAAAAAAAAAACAAACCAAGCTGAAACTATAACATATCACCTGACACAACTTGAGGCCATTTCCTCTCATCCTTTCACTTGTCACTTGTGAGAAGAGACCAGAACCCACCTCGTCACAACTTCCTTTCAGGTAATTGTAGACAAAGCTAAACAACCCTCAGCCGCTCCTCATAGGGCTTATTCTCCAACCCCCTGAGCAGCCTCGTTGCCCTTTTCTGCACATGCTCCAGCACCTCAATGTCCTTCCTGTAGTGAGGGGCCCAAAATTGAACCCAGCACTCGAGGTGCGGCCTCACCAGTGCTGAGCACAGGGGCACAATCACCTCCCTGCTCCTGCTGGCCATGCTATGTCTGATACAGGCCAAGATGCCATTGGCCCTCTTGGCCACCTGGGCACTCTGCTGGCTCATGTTCAGCCGACTGTCAGCCAACACCCTCAGGTCCTTCTCTGCCAGGCAGCTCTCCAGCCACTCCTCCCCAAATCTGTGTCTTTGCATGGGGTTGTTTTGTCCCAAATGGAGGACTCTGTACTTGGCCTTGTTGAACCTCATCCCTCTGGTTTCAGCCCATCGATCCAGCCTGCCCAGATCCCTCTGCAGAGCCTCCCTTCCTTCAAGTATATCCACACTTGCACCCAGCTTGGTGTCATCTGCAAACTTGCTGAGGGTGCACTCGATCTCTTCATCGAGATCATTGATAAAGATGTGGAACAGACTCTTAGGGGATCTGTTTAATTGTCTATTGAACATAATGAATCAATGAGGCAAAAATAAGAGAAAATAAATTATAGATTTTTTGGCTTGGTGCTTCAAACTCTCACTCGGAGTTTAGGAAATGAGATTCTTTGGTAGGCTGTGGGTTTGGGGTTTGGTGGTTTTGAGTCAGTTTTGGGTGGGTTTTCTTTGCAAATGTAATTATTTTTTAAAAAAATATAATAACTTGGAGAGGGAAAAATGAAATTATTCATTCCCCCTAGACTGTTGTTATGTTTGGGTTTTGATTTGGGTTGGTTTTTTTTTTTTTCCTTGGTTGTAGGAAACCTGGATTTATGTTTCTACTCTAAACTGTGCCACTGGGACTTGAAAATAGAGCGCAGCCTTGTCCCAGTAACTGCCGTATTGGATATCCATAGGTGTCAGTGAAGTCTTTGCTTGCCTCCCAGGAGAAAGAGCTAGCCATAAGTACTTAATTCTAGAAAGTTCATAGCTGACAATCTGATACGAGAGGGATTTCCACTGGGAAATCACTGCTTTCCTGTGTTCTGGAATATGATGTCTGGGTTTAGGTCCCGTCTATTTTCAGCTTCTCAAAGCAACTACCCTGTTCAAGCAGTTAAGTCCTGCTTATTTATTTTTAAGATTGTCTCTTGTCTTGCTATTTTAGGTAGAAAATGCTTGTGGATTTGCAGGAACAGGAAGGGCACAGTTTATAATTTGAAAGAATCTATTGAAATCATGGGCCTGTGGCTCATATCTATCGTATATATCTGTCTGATTTTTATGAAATAAATATAGAGAATTTCTAAAGAACTCCCATTGTGTACTTCTGATCCACTATTTTACCCTCAAAGCACAAGGCACAGGGCTTGTGAATTATACTTTAACACTTTGCAGACCTCAATAATCTGTTGCAGAAGAGAGTCCTAACCTCTACAAAGAGCATGTTGGGGCAAGCATGGCCAACTCCCTCACTTCAACTTTAAAGAACAAGTAGGTAGAACCACCATAGTACTTCTACTCTAAGGATAAACATCAGTTAGATGTACATGCAGATGTTCAATCTTGATGTGATAGAGACAGAGACAACGTTTCAAGATTGACATTGCCTGGCCAAAAGGTGCATTTCTCTGGGTAGCAAGCCCCTACCATGTGAACCATGCAAACCAATCTCAACAGGAAATGGCATTATGATCACCAGTCAGTAGTTTTCTTGCTAGTACACTAAGATTAAAACTTGAATCATATGTTGTCTTTGATCAAAATGCCAAAAAAAATAAAAATCACAGTTGCTACTGTATTTCCTTTAGGGTTAATAGTATTATTCTGTACATTATTATTCTAATTTGCAGAGGATCATGTTAACAAGCATCTAATTTAGTAATAAAATTTATCTCATTAGAATGGCATTTAAAGATTTAGTGGAGCTATTAGTGATTATTTTTCTGGCACCCATAAAAATATTTTTTTTCCGTAAAACAAATCAACCGAAGTTATACTGTTTTCATTATCTTCTCTTTCAGTATAAAAGCACCAAAGGGTGGAAACGTAACGCTAAATGTAATAGAAAAGCAACAGTATTTGGATAATATTGTAGAAGAAATCAAATATTGCGAAGCATGGAATTACACACCAGAAATCTCATATAAATTTAAATGAAATGTTCTAATGGGAAGCCTTTTAATCTAATTAAAATATATGAATTTGTAAAGGACAATGTCTCTCATTTAAGTTATAAAATTTGACAAAATAGTGTCAGAAAATTTTAGGTCTAATGTATTTTCCAAAAAATAACAGATGACAGAGAAACGTAATAATCTTATTGAAGAGAACCAACAGAAAAAATAATTAAACCGGGATGATATAGAAGAGAAAATGAGGCTGATATGCATCTTGTTTACTAGAGTAGAAACACATTCAGCAAAGTAGATGCTGAAACATCAAACTTGTTTTATCAGTGTAGTTTCATCAGCATAACAAATATTCAAATGAGTAGTTCTTGAAATATCCTTTCTTCAGGACTCATGAAGTTTAACTATCTCCAAATAATCCAACTCATAAGTATAAGCCAATGTAACACTAAACAATGACTTCCGTCTGATACACATCTTTCAGTGACAAATATTCTTGCTAGGTAATGAATTAATTAGACACTTTTTGGTAAATGATCTGACATTATTTCTCCGGTTAATAGCAATGATAAATGAAACACTTTATGCTTCCATAGTTCTATATGTTTGGACCCAATCTTATTCCTTTAGGTTTCTGGCAAGAAACAAAACATGTTTCTAATTTATTAATCTTTTCTAAGCATGTCCTAATAAATGAATGCAATAAGCAATAACTCCTGATGATACTATAAAGCTATTTATCATGTTTCTTAAATAAGTTTGTATTGTTTGCTGAACAAAAACAATTTGGAGATGTGAACAGTTCTGTATGGATTTTCTACAGATTATATGAATGTCTCCCTTTACTTTCAATATATGAAATTATAATTTTCCTTAAACAAAAGGAAAACAATGCTCCCTTTAGCATTATGATGTTCTAGTTGAGTTGAGACTTCAGCACAGTATTATACTAACTATACTATTTCCAATTAGCTATATGAGTTTTAAATATCAAAGAACATTCCAGACTTATTCTGTTTGAATTATACACCAGGTCTAGAAGAAAGTTTTAAAGGACTTAGCTCATTGGAAGTCATTATGCTTTTCATGGGCAGTCAGAAAAAATGTTATTAAAATGAATATCTCACTGAGATTCAATTATTTATCACAGGTTTTGCTTATAATGATACCACTTTCCTTTTTTACATCCTGACAAAAATTCATATGAAATAATAGTTATTCATAAGTGAGTATTATTTGACTTCAGCAAAGAAAAAGATTTTCCTTTGCCTTACAGATATTTTTCTTCTTTTGCTGTGCTTTCTAAAGAAGGATTCAGTTTTTGTGTTGAAATAGGTTTTACAGAATTAGGTTTCCAGAAGGGGATAGTAGAAGTAAGTAATTTAAAATTAACTCTTTCTTCCTAATGCCTATAGCTTGACACACTGAGCTCAAGTCTACAAAATTAACAATAACTTCAGGAAAAGCATAGGCCAAAAGGTCTGAGTAAAGTTTTATGAAAAAATATATATACGTAGCTTCCCAATTATATATTCCCCAGATTTCAAATAATTGAAAATACTCTTAAATTCTCTCTACAATTTGCTTACTATAAACAATTAAGCAAAATAATTGTATTTTTATAACAAATGTTCTTATAGGAATTTAGCTATTTTTAAAAGCAAGATATATTTTATGATGTTCATTTTCAAGTATGAAAAACAATGCTTAAATATATACTATAAGCTTCCTTTGCATTCAGTTACTCTTTCCAGTATTTTAATAAATGTCAAAATTTCCTAGGTATTCCCATTCATCAGATCAAAAAACAAGCCTATTCTTCTTAGCAGACCACAGCATTCTGGCTCAAAAGTTGAAATCTGCTGCTCAGAGTGCTTTATAACAATCCCAGAAAACCATTCAGGGGTTGTTTAGCCTGAAGAAGAGGAAACTCAGTGGAGACCTTATAGCTCTCTACAACTACCTAAAGGGACGTTGTAGTCAGGCAGGGGTTGGTCTCTTCTCTCAGGTGACCAGTGACAGAACGAGAGGACACGGTCTCAAGCTTTGCCAGGGGAGGTTTAGGCTCGGCATTAGGAAGAAGTTCTTTACTGAGAGGGTGATTTGCCATTGGAATGCGCTGCCCGTGGAGGTGGTGGAGTCACCATCCCTGGAGATGTTTAAGGAAAGATTGGATGAGGCTCTTAGTGCCATGGTGTAATTGACAAGTGGGAGTAGGTGTAGGTGTTGGGTCATAGGTTGGACTCGATGATCTCAAAGGTCTTTTCCAACCTTATGATACTGTGATACTGTGATACATACGCAACGATGTGAACAAAAATTTGTGTAAACCTTATATCTAAAGATTGTATTCATAGAAGACAATTCAGGTCTAGGAAAAGCTGCGCATTTTTACAGTCAGCCTATCATTTTCCATTCTTCTGGTATCTTTTTCAGATGCAGATCTCCACTCCTTGCTGCTGTTATCCCTTAATTTAATCAAAACTGAGATTCATAAGTTATTGGCACATCAGCTAATTGCCTCACACATGCCCAGATCCTTCAGTGAGGTTACAGGCTGTCTCTCTAGTTCTGATGATGATTCTGACTGTCCTTGCTCAGTCCAGACTGGCTCTCTGTGAGGAACAACATTCTTTTCCATCCCATAGGGCAATACTCAGGCAAATTTTGAAGCTTTTGTATACAGAGACTTTTACTTATTCTTGGATTACATTTAGTATAACGGCTGAAAATGCCTGCTCATCATTTGCTGTATTTACTGTTGTTCAAGAGCAATGTGACTGAACAATCAAGATGAAAACTGCCATCCTATCTTTTCTTGATTTTCATATTCTGCATTCACATGAACAGTCTGAGAGGGGGAAGTGCCCTTTCCCAGACAAGATGGAGGGACAGCAGGAAGCACAGGGATTTTGTGAGCCACCAGCAGGAGTAAGGACCAGAACGCTGTTAAGAATGGAGTGGACGTGCAGCCAAACTTAGGGGTTAGAGAAACAAAGTAATACTAGGCCTTCTTTGTTGCAATCTAGAAACTGGATTAAAAAAATAATCCTTAAGGAAATAGTCTATCTTGAAAGGACAATGTTGGGGAGGAGATTTCTTTGTCAATTACATTTCAATTTTCAGGTCTGACAGATCTGACTTTTGCTATTAGAGACTTTATACTAGTTTGAGTCATAATAAAACGTAGATTTACAGAAAGCGTTTTGTCATTATCATTAATGCCGCAGAAGTAGGCCTGAGGCAAAAAGACAGGATGTCATCCAGAGGGACCTGGATAAACTGCAGAAGTAAGTCTGTGAACACATTATGAGGTTCAACAATGGCAAGTGCAAGGTCCTACACCTGGGTTGGGACAACCCCCGGTATGAATACAGAATGGGGGATGATGTGATTGAGAGCAGCCCTGCAGAGAAGGACCTAGGGTACTGATTAATGAGAAGTGTGGTGTGAGCTGGCAATGATCACTCACAGCCCAGAAGGCAAACTGTGTCCTGGGATGCATCAAAAGAAGCACTGACAGCAGGTCAAGGGATGTGATTCTCCCCCTCTACTCCGCTCTTGTGACACCCCACCTGGAGTATTGTGTCCAGTTCTGACATCCCCAATAGAAGAAGGATACAGAACTGTTGGAATGAGTCCAGAGGAGGGCTACAAAGATGATCAGAGGGCTGGAGCACCTCTGCTATGAGGACAGGCTGAGAGAGTTGGCGTTGTTCAGCCTGGAGAATGGAAAGCTCCAGGGAGACCTTCCAGCAGCCTTTCAGTACCTGACGGGGGCCTAAAAGAAAGGTGGGGAAGGACAATTTACAAGGGCATGTACTGATAGGATGAGGTAGAATGGCTTTAAACTGGAAGGGGGAAGATTTAGACTAGACATTAGGAAGAAATTCTTAATAATGAGGGGAATGAGGCACTGGCACAGGTTACACAGGGAAGCTGCGGATTCCCTCTCCTGGAAGTGTTCAGTTTGGATGCAGCCTAGAGCTGCCTGGTCTAGTTGGAGGTATCCGTGCCCATGGCAAGGGTGTTGGAACTGGATGATCTTTAAGGTCCTTTCCAACCCAAACCATTCTATGATTTTATGATTCTATGACTCTATGAGGCCATGGCACATCATGGCACATTAGCCAGCTTAGGCTCCCTAAACCAGCCACGATTTCCCCTGTCCTCTGCCATGCGTTATCTCCAGAGTTTTTTTATGAACAAACATTCTTCCAGAATCTTTGCCCCTATAACTCTTCTCTGGTCAAAGTGAGCAATGGAAGGCACAGTAAAAGCTAAGCATGCCGTATATATCCTAAATATCATGCAATTAAATAAAGATTGTATAGAGGAAATACAGACTAAGAGAAGAGACTGACAGCCAGGTACTATGTAGGATGTCTTTATACTCTAGCAGCATTATTCAAATCAGCATGGATGTGGGCCTATTTGCATTTAGCCCAGAAGTAAATTTAAATCCATGACAACAATATACTTCCAAGTATAGACATAGTCATTAAATCTTAGCCAGGTATGTTTTGGAGGATCTTATGGAAGATTTTTTTATTTTTTTTTAAAATCCATTTTCAATATTTCATTCTCAAAAAATCAATCAAATATTTGACATTTCCTGTGAAATAGAAATTTATAAATATATTTTTAAGTTTCAGTTAAGTTAAAAAATACATTGTATTTAAAAAATAAACTTCACCTTATTTCTGCTGACTTCTAGTTACTTTCTCTTCTGAAAATTATTCAGTTATCTGTCAAGAGGTGTATAATGCAATTCTGTGCACTGTAGCTTATTACGTCTTTTGTAGTCTGATTTCAGTTTTAAAATATTAGGATAAATGTGACTTAGAAAGAATGACAACATCCCAGTTTCTAGATAAGTGCCTTCTTTTCATGATGTGAAATATTTGGATTGAAAGGCTATGGAAATGAACAGAGGTTTTGCAGTTCATGTTGAGATGCCTGAACAAACCAGAGAAGAACAGTTCTTCACAAACCCAATCTTAGCTCAGGGAGGCTAATCTCCCAAGATTCCCATCACAGATGATGGAGAGACAGAATTATCTCTGTAGGGAATTCAGGAGAGGATTCCACAATCTTCAGAAGAGGAATTCTGAATCTAATTTTAGATTCTCCTTTCCCCTTAGGAGGAACCTCCCTTTTCTCGTTGATTATGTTGAACCTAGGAAGATGAGCCACCAGAGAAAATGGGTAGTCTTTATGTTAACACTCTAAAGTTCAAATTCCCCTGTAACTCACATGCAAGCTGACCCAAAGTGTAATCTCAAATGCTGGCATGCGCAGCAGTTGTCTTAACTTATTTTGGCTTATAAGATTTTATAACTTGTAATATTAAATAGAATTATTTCTTGGAGCCCAGCCAGCAATGATAATAAATAAAATAACATTAATATATTAAAATATATTGTCATAGTAACACTGTATCTGTACACACGTATGTAGACTTTGAATCTGGGAAGAAAACAGACGTTTTAACAAGTTGTTCTTGTGTTTCAAATAATCTTTTTGTGAGTTTCATTTTTCATTAATCAAATTGGTTTAAAGAGAAATTCTGGCTTCATGATTGCAGGACTTACTGAGTAGATTCAATTAAAAAGAAAAAAAAAATCCAAGTAGTTCTGCCTTTAGATAATTTCCACTTCTGTTTATTTCATTCTTTACTTGAGACTGGAACTTTTAATGAACATCGACAGCACTGCAGCAGTAACAACTACACCTCAGCAGCCTCCACAAAAGAAATCCTAGTGTTGGAAATTAATTTCTTACAAGGCGACAACTCCATTTTCTTTTCACTTCAGCAGATGAAAACCTTACTGCTTAGTTTGGGGTGCATGGAACAGATAGTACCATGAATATTCTGCCACAATGGCATTCCTAATGCTCTGTGCCAATAACAAAAGAAATGGCAGCCAGTATGGCAGTCCTTATGAATTATTAAAGTTAAATGTGAAAAAAGATCAAATAATTCTCTAACCAGTCTTCCTATCAATTGATCCAGCCTTGTTCTGCAGAGTGAATTTTCTAGAGCTAATATCTCAAGCAGCGTAGCTATCACAATAACTCCTTGAGGTTATGAACAGCTAGATATGAAGCATTCGTTAATGTTTAACCTGTATTTTCTTTCAAGTTAACTGCTGTGGTGGGTTGACCTTGGTGAGACTGGCTGACCAGCTGCCAGACACCTATCCAGCCACTGTCTCCTCACTCTTTCTAAACAAAATAGGGGAGAAAATAAGATAAAAAAATCTCATGAGTCTAGATAAAGACAGGGAGATCATTCATCTATTACTGTCACAAGCAAAACAGAATTCACTGGTTGAAGATTGATTCATTGCTCACAGACTAAGATGGTGAAAAACAAAGACAAAGACTAAAGCTAAACATCCTCCCTCCATTCTCTTTCTCCCAGGCTCTGTGTCTCTCCTTCAGTCTCTGCTCCTCCAGCTCTTAAATATCACAGGGGGGTGGGGAACAGCCTATAAAGGCTCATCTCTACCCCTTTCTCCTCCTCACACTTTTCCCTCCATCTGCTTGAGCTCTCTAAGGGCTGCATTGCCTTCAGGGCACAACCTCCTGCTCCAGCAAGGGGTCCTCTGCAGGCTACAGGTGGATATTTGCTCCGCTGTTAACCTTCATGGGCTGCAGAGAGACAACCTGCCTCACTTCAGCCTCCTCCACGGGCTGCCAGGGAATCTCTGCATGGACACCTCCTCCTTCTACTTCTCTCACCTTAGGAAGAGTCAACAGGTCTGTTCTCACTCCCCACTGCCTCTATAGCATTTTGTCACCACCTTGGCTTGAGAGGCTTAGCTTGTGCCCTATAGTGGGTCCATTTGAACTGGCTGAAACCAGCTCGGTTCAGCGTGAGCCAGACCCAGCCTCTCCTAAAAGAAGCCACCTCTGCAGCCCCTCTGCTGCCAGCACCTGGACACCTGCACCAGGTATAACTGCACACTTTATCACAGTATCACAATATCACAAGGCTGGAAAAGACCTCTGAGATCATCGAGTCCAGCCTATGACCCAACACCTACACCTACTCCTCATTTAAACCATGGCACTAAGTGCCTCATCCAATCTCTCTTTAAATACCTCCAGGGACGGTGACTCCACCACCTCCCCGGGCAGCGCATTCCAATGACCAATCACCCTTTCAGTGAAGAATTTTTTCCTAATATTGAGCCTAAACCTCCCCTGACAAAGCTTGAGACCGTGTCCTCTTGTTCTGTCACCGGTCGCCTGAGAGAAGAGACCAAACCCTGCCTGACTACAGCCTCCCTTTAGGTAGTTGTAGAGAGCTATAAGGTCTCCCCTGAGCCTCCTCTTCTCCAGGCTAAACAATCCCAGCTCCCTCAGTTGCTCCTCACAGGGCTTGTGCTCCAGCCCCTTCACCATCCTTGCCGCTCTCCCCTGGACACACTCCAGCATCTCAACATCTTTCTTGAACCGAGGGGCCCAGAACTGGACACAGCACTCAAGGTGTGGCCTGATCAGTGCCGAGTATAAGGGAATGATGACCTCCCTAGTCCTGCTGGCCACACTGTTCCTGATGCAGGCCAAGATACCATTGGCCTTCTTTGCCATTTGGGCACACTGCTGGCTCATGTTGATTTTCCTGTCCACCAGCACTCCCAAGTCCCCTTCCGCCTGACTGCTCTCCAGCCACTCTGTCCCCAGCCTGTAGCTCTGCATGGGGTTGTTGTGTCCAAAGTGTAGAACCCGGCATTTGGACTTGTTCAGCCTCATGCTCTTGGAGTCAGCCCATCTCTCCAGCCTGTCAAGGTCCCTCTGTAGGGCCCTCCTACCCTCCAGCAGATCAACACTTCCTCCCAGCTTGGTGTCATCTGTGAACTTGCTGATGAAGGACTCGATCCCCTCATCCAGATCATCAATAAAGATATTAAACAGGACCGGGCCCAGCACCGATCCTTGGGGAACATCACTAGTGACCGGCCGCCAACTGGATGTGAAACTGTTCACTGTCACTCTCTGTGCTCGGCCATCCAACCAGTTCCTAATCCAGCACAGAGTTTCCCATCCAAGCCACGGGCTGCCAGCTTCTCCAGGAGTCTGCTGTGGGAGACAGTGTCAAAGGCCTTGATGAAGTTCAGGTACACCACATCCACAGCCTTCCTCTCATCCACCAGGCGAGTCACACGGTCGTAAAAGGAGATCAGGTTGGTCAGAGAGGACCTGCCTCTCTTAAATCCATGCTGGCTGGGCCTGATCTCTCGCTCATTCTGCAGATGCCGCATGATTGCACCCAGGATTATGCGCTCCATAATTTTTCCTGGAACTGAGGTCAGGCTGAGAGGTTTGTAATTACCTGGACCATCCCTACGGCCCTTCTTGTGGATGGGCGTCACATTGGCCAACTTCCAGTCATCCAGAACCTTTCCAGTGATCCAGGACTGTTGATAAATGCTGGAAAGGGACTTAGCAAGCTCATCCGCCAGCTCTCTCATCACCCTAGGATGGATCCCATCTGGCCTCGTAGACTTATGAGGATCCAAGTGGCTCAGCAGGTCTCTAACTTCTTCCTCCTGGATGACAGGGGGGCTATATTGCACCCGGACCCCATCTATCACTTCACAAGACCAGTTGTCCAGTGAACAATCAGCCTTAGTATTGAAAACGGAGGTAAAGAAGGCATTAAGCACCTCAGCCTTTTCCTCATCTTCAGTTACTATATTTCCCTCACTATCCAATAAGGAGTGGAGGTTGTTGCTGTCCTTCTTTCTGCCATTAATATATTTGTAAAAACACTTCGTATTATCCCTAACAAAAGTGACCAATTTGAGCTCCAGCTGGGCTTTTGCCTCCCTAATTTTCTTCCTACACGACTTACCGATATCTTTGAACATAACCTGACTTACCTGCCCTTCTTTCCAAAGGCGATACACCCTCCTTTGCTCACTTAGCTCCTTCAGAAGCTCCTTACTTATCCAGACTGACTGTCTGCCCCTACAGCTCATCTTACGGCACATTGGGAAAGCCTGCTCCTGCGCCTTCAAGATTTCATTCTTGAACTACATCCAGCCATCCTGGAGCCCCTTGGTTTTAAGAACTATTTCCCAGGGTACTCGCCTGACTTGTTCCTTAAATAATCTGAAATCAGTCCTCTGAAAATCCAGTGTGGATGTCTTGTTTATGTCCTGTTTATACCCTTCCTTGTTCCACTGTTTATGGAGAATTCAATTAACTCATGGTTGCTGCACCCCAGACAGCCTCTGACAACAACATCACCCACCAGCCCTTCTCTATTTGTAAACAGCAGGTCAAGGAGACCCTCACCCCTGGTAGGCTCACTCACCAGCTGTGACAAAAACCAATCCTCAATACATTCTAAGAACCTTCTGGACTGCCTGCTCTCGGCTGTGTTAAGTTTCCAGCAGACGTCTGGGAGATTAAAGTCTCCTAAAAGAGCAAGGGCAGCCAATCTTGAGGCAACTTGCAGCTCCTTAAACAACAGTAGATCCACCTCTTCCTCCTGATCGGGCGGTCTATAACACACTCCAACCAGGATGTCAGTCTTGCTTGCCCCTCTCACTTTTACCCATAAGCACTCAATCTGGTCATCTCCAATCTCAACTTCTACAGTATCAAGAGTTTCCTTAGTATACTGGGCCACCCCTCCACCCCTTCTCTCATGCCTGTCTCTCCTGAAGAGTTTGTAGGCTTCCATGGCAGCACTCCAGTTGTGAGAGTCATTCCACCACGTTTCCATGATAGCAACTATATCATAGTTCTCCTGCTGGGCTCCTCTTGTTTGTTACCCGTACTGCATGTGTTAGTGTACATGCACTTCAGCTGGGCTACTGGCTTCACCCTTGATAATGACTCACTTTCTGCAGTCACATCACTGGTGAGACCGGTTATATCTCCCTCCCCCTTCAGGCCTAGTTTAAAGCCCTCTCAATGAGCCCTGGCAACTCCTGGTCTAGAATACTTTTGCCCTTTTTACTTAGGTGGAACCCATCTGGGCCCAGCAGGCCAGGTGCAGTAAAAGTTTCCCCATGACCATAGAAACCGAAATTCCTGTGCCGGCACCAGCCCTTGAGCCACTTGTTAACAGCATGGATTCTCTTGTTCGTTGTAGTATACCTCTCTGACACTGGAGGAACTGAGCAGAACACCACCTGCGCTCCTGCCCCATCCATTAATCGACCCAGTTTCCTAAATTCCTTTTTCATTACTCTGGAGCCCCTCTTATCAAGTTCATCACTGCCGGCCTGAACAACCAACAGGGGATAATAATCTGAGGGGTGAATTAGATCTGGGAGTGTCTCAGTGATATCCTGGACCTGGGCTTGAGGAAGGCAGCTGACTTCCCTGTGGGATGGGTCCAGCCTACATACAGGACCCTCTGTTCCTTTCAGAAGGGAGTCGCCTATTACAGCTACCCTTTTCTTTTTAGTACTTGACGTTTTGATCCACCTGACAGACGGGGCAAAATTGAGAGGTTCCCCGGACGAATAGTCTTCATCGCTATCGTCAACCTGAGCCTCAAATTCCAGAACCCCAAACTTGTTTTGTAAGGGCAACTGGAATGGTGGCATCTTGAAGGGAGTCGGAGGAAGGGAGGGAAATCTCTTGTCCCCATGAGAGTAGACCTGCTCCCATTCCTCCTCAACAGCTAGATCCCTCATCCTGTTGGTGAGGAATACATGGTTCCTCTGTCTCCTGGGGAGTATTACTGGGGGGAGAAAGGGTGCGACTCCACCAGTCTATCTCCCTTTCGCTATCACGAATACTCCTCAGCCTCTCCACCTGATCCTTAAGATCTGCAACCATAAGAAGCAGATCGCTAACCTGTTCACACCTCATGCAGGTGTTTTTTGGATTGTCCTCAGGTACTACTTGCAGGCTAAGGCATTCCCTACAGTCCACAGTCTGGACACTCACATCCCTCAACGGAGACACTGTTTGGATCGGCACACTCCTGGTGGCAATGGTTTTCACTCGCCTGGTCACCATTGCTGGTCAGGGGAGCAGGAAAAACCAAAAGCAAAAACCACCGAACAACCACACCTACCCGAAGAGTGACTGCTGACCCTGCCTGCACGAACTGCCGCGTAAACTGCCTCTCTGAGACCCTGTTTGCCGCGTTCAGGTTCGCTGCCTTAATAAACTGCTGAGCAACGCTCTTCTGATAAGCCATGTTCTGGTCGCTGGCACTTCCAAGGAGACGTTTAAATCTCCCTCAGCTGCTGTCAGGCCCGCCCCCCTGTGCCATCAGCCATCCACGTGACCGCTGCCGCTTCGAGGGTTGCAGTTTATAAGACTATCAAAAAATCTTCATCTCCGTGGTGTCAGAGCTTGATCTCACTCATATCCATTACAAACCTTTGGTACTGTTTTTACCTGTAGCACTTGGTTTTGCTTGGTCAAGACAAACTTATTTAGAGCTTATAAAATTCCCTAATAAAGACAAAACTTATTAATTTCTTTCTTTATAAACTTCCCTTCCCTATTCTTCCAACACCCTCATTATTTATTGCACTTGGAAATGTGACTGAAAGAATGGAAATCCTTAAACTATCAACTGGATTTTTATCTTTACTGTCTTTTGCTTGTAATTTCTTGAGTCTCAGCCTACAACAAATCATTTCTATTTATCTAAATTTCTTAAGTAAGATTTCATGAAACTTTTATTCTAATGCTTTTTTAAAATCCTTTTATATCACAGCTAAACTTTCATCTTCAAATTTTGAGCAATTTTGCCCAAAATCTTTCATCTTCTAGCAAAGTACATCCTTTGTATTTCAGGGATGCTCATTACTCTGGACTTCAGTTAGCTTTTTTGGTTTTGACGTTCTGTAGTTTTAGCATAAGTTTCATTTTAAGAAACAGTAATTCAAAGTAACTGGGTAATTTTATGGCAGTAGTACTGAAAACCTTGGAAACCAAAGTAACATTGGAGGAAAGGGTTGGTGAGCACAGACAAGAGAGAAAGCATAGATGTAAAAAAAATCATCAAGATAGAAAAGAAGATTATTAATGATTGAGCTAAAGAATAGACCTTCAATGGCTTTAGTCAATGGAATTATGGATTAAATTCATTTGGAAAGGATGAAAAAAGTTGAAGGAAAAGGCCAGATTATTCACGTTCTGCCCACAACTAATTTCCCAGAGTAATGTAATTCCATCTGTAGGTATATAAATAGTATCAGATAAAAAAAAGAATAAGTTTTTACATTATGCTTGAAGTCTGTTGAAGAAAAGGAGATGATAGAAATCCAAGAGACTCTATTTGACAATCTTTAAAAACCTGTATCAGGACTGGTAGTTTTATTGTCTTTTGCTTAAATAACTCTTCAGTTAATGTTCCTGTGTGAGTTGAAAGAGATGAACAATAGTGACCACTGATAGAAAAATTGATTGAGAATGGTTCAGCTACTAGTCATTCTTTTTTTAGACCTCTCAGAGGACCTAATCTTGGAAAATGTATCATGGGTACTGAAGTACGGATTTCAGAGACAGATTTAAGGACTACAATACACAGGAGACACTTTACCTCTAATAAACACACCTAGCATTAACAAGCTGTCATTTAACAGATGTAGAGCACATGACAAACACTTAGAGACACTATTCCAAGGAGAACAAGTCGCCATATATTTTGTCCTTTTGATATACAGCTGTAATTAGAAACTCTACATTCATTTTATGTGACGAATGCTGCACTATGATTATATCTGGTCTAGGAGCAGTGGTCAAACCCTTGTAGGCATCAATCTGTGTCTTTCAGTGGTTTACATGTAAAATTTAGGAAAGAGGTCCATTTTCTTACAAGTGAAACAAAAATGTGAGCCAAAGGTGACCTGCAGTTTATTTTTAATCAACTAAATATGGTTTTTGTGGGCTGAGTGTCTCAAATACCAAAGATAATGGGAATAATCCTCACGTAAATAATTTAACTTTCTTTGCATCTATACAGAATAGGTCTCTTGAAATCTAGAGTAATGTACATATTACCTGATGTACCAGCTTTCCTGTACTCTTCAGTCTTATGGCACACCTACAAAGCAACGTTATTTAACCACAGTGAAAACATTTTGGTAACTAAAGGAATTTTATACTGACCAAATTTCAGAGAAACACGTGCACTTTGAGGTCCAGAATGCATGTTTTGTTGATAAAAAAAATAAGTTATATGTTCAAGATTTTATATATTTATGCAATGTACCAAGTTTAAAAATACTAGAATTCAATCCGATAAAGTTCAGAAAGTTTCCTGCCTCTCTCATATATTCAGATGTTAAGTCACATTTCCTTGTGGCTGTGACTAGGTTATCAGATCATCCAGACAGAACCTTCGTATCTAGTTGCTAATAATTCATTGTAAGAGTTCATATTATTTCTAATACATATGAACAGATTTCAGGAGTTCTAATTACTTTTATTGCACTGCCATTACCATTTCATTTACCCAGTGGTCTTTCACAGTCAGGGAACAAGAAGAAAAAGAAATTTAAAAATCATGAGGATCATGACATCATCTTGACAGTTGTCTTTTTAAAGAACAGATTGCAGAAAAATTTGTGACAACACTGTTATAATTTACAAGTGTGTGTGTGTGTGTGTGTGTGTGTGTGTGTGTGTGTCTGTGTGTTAAAGGAAGCCCAGGCATGCTTACTCACCCTGAATAGAGCCTCTAGCATTTAAATTCTACAGTTTAAGACCACCATTGGTTTAAATTCATTAAAACCTTTGAGCAGTAACAGTTTAAAGGCTCTTTACACAAAATACAGCAATTTGATTTTCATATAGTCTGGCACTTTGTCTCATTATGATTCCATCACTATGAAATTTACAGCAGCTGACAAAGAAGTTTCCTGATATACAAAAAGCAAGAAAACCATATAACATACATTATGCTATTCATGAAAAGTGTTGTAATAAGCTAATATTCAAGCAGTTAGATGAGGATTCTACTGTCTTCCTTACTAAATTACAGTACAGCCATTTCCTTTGTACCAGACCTAAAATTATACAGAGACAGTAGACATCATACAGTTAGTACTCAACAGCATTTTCTGTGATTTGCTTTGCTAAGAGAAATGGTTCTGGCAAAGATGGACAGAACCTACAAATAAGAGAGAGAGCAATGACTGGTATTGTCATGCCAGAGTAATAAACCAACCTAAAACTGCATAGAAATTTCCAAGCTGCTCCACTTCTGGGATCACAATCTTTCTTCTATGGGCAAAATCTATTTTCACAATTACTTAGCTGGAAGCAGAGGGATCTGTTTTCTGTTTTCCAGGAATTACTTACAGACACTACAGGTAAAATATATTTTAGGCACCCAAAGGAAAAGTTGAATACTGGAACATAAACTCTCCCTTATATACTGAGACACTATCTTTTAATGCCTGTTTTTTTATAAGCCATAATATATTCATTCTTAATCTTCCATTTGGTAAGACAAATAATCTTAATATCAGGAGTTTTTCACTTTGCAATGGCCTTCAACTGTGTTTAGTCAGTCTGTGTTACTTCTCTGAATCCCTTCCAATTTATCATCATGACATTTTTTGAGAGAACATTTGAGAATTGTCTTACATAATAAGAAGAAATTCCAGTAGTGTTTTAAATGTGATAGCCTGAGGCTTCTACTTTATGCCATTAAGAATGAAGTTCCCTAGATTACAGAAGACCACTTCAAGTTTTTAAATTCTTCCTGAATTTTATAGATGTTTAAGGAGCCAGTCATCCAGTTCACAGCATGATTTGACGATCTGGTATTGGTAAATTTGTCCTATTTGCATATCTGCTGAGCAGCATGTATTTGTAGATGGCTATTCTTTCCGAAGTTTATTCAAATAAAGCTTGATTATCACGTCTATTTTTTTCCCTGATTCTCCCTAATTCAAGAAAAGATAGAATTGGGTTTTTTTAAGAAAAAACGCCACTCCCCTTACTATTTTGCTTAAATGATCCTTCCTAAAAAAAGCATAAATGTTGATTTTAACATTCCAGTCATGTGAATCATCTCCTCAGATTTCTTTTATACCAACCAGGTTGTGTTTATGCTCATAAATAAGCAATCCCTGTTCTGCTTGTTTATTACCCAAGTTCCTATCGTTGGTGTATAGGCAATTAAAGATTAAAGAATTTCTTCTCTCTTCATCCTTTGTTGTCTTGATTAATATTGTTCCCAGCATCACAAATCTGTGCTGAAAGTTCATGTTTCCTCTTTTCATCCTTCTCTTTTATTTGATGTCATCCTAACTACTGCAGTATACTTCTTTGTTACTTCTCTCAGTGATGTTTTCTAAGGAACATTAGAAGGTTCTAAGGACTTCCTAATGCTTATGTCAAAATTAATTCTCAGAATTGATTGCCATTTCGTGAACACATTAACAGAAATCCATGATTGGTTGGCAAAATAGCATGCCATTTACCTTTTAAAGAAAGCAAATCATCTACCTGAGGGTTGTTGATGTTGTACCATATTTCCTATTTTTTTAATCAGAAAAACATTCTGATACTACAAAACAATATATAGTGTCTAGGAATCTACTTGAAGTTGTATTATATACTAAATTTTAACTAACTGGACCATGCTAAGATGCACTGAAGAAGATGTCAATTCATATCAATAAACATCATGCTTAAATTCCTCTTATGGCAAAGTAAAATAAATTGTGATGTGGTGGTTATGATTACCTTTCACCAAGCTGTGAGGCCTTAAAAGTTACACTATTCACAGAAAAAAATATGCTCATAGATAGTCATTATCAAGTGTGTCATTTCTTAAGAAAGTTTTATAAATAATTCAAGTTCTGAGTTTAATTGGTGTCTAAATGATCAAAAAGATATTTCTGTTTAAGCAATGATGTGTTTTTATTAGCAATTTGTTTAGGATCGTGAAAATCACAGAATTAGAAAACTTCCGCAGACATCTAAACAAACTTGAACAAATACAGACTGGTCCCTGTATTCTTCTATAGGTAAAGTTAATTGTTTTATTCATGCAAACAAGGTTTACAGCAAATCTCTTGGGAATATACAAAGATCTTAATAAACCCCAGTTATGTATTTCGCGGTTAGCAGATATTCTTAGGACTGACCCATGATTCAACTTTTGTGAAAGTTGATAAAATATCTTCTGTTGCTGATGTTTGGAGGAGGAAAAGTCCCTGTAAACGAGACTCTTTGGGACCTCTGACAGGATATTGTGAATAACATTTTGCAATACTCATAATCATAATGTATAATTCCTGCTGCATGGAAATGAGTCAGACTTTTTGATCCTACTTCACACATGGTCTCTGTCTTAAAAGGTGTGTTTTGGTTTCCCAGCTAGAGATAAAAAATATTACTTTGGACATGCTTTCATATTGCATCTCTCACTCCAGAAGTAGGGCACTGAACCTCAGTAGGTCATGTGCCATATCTGTCAGTCTTACGTAAATTAATGAGAAGCTGAATAGCTGAAATAGCACTAGATGCCTGTGTTTAGGCCACTAAATTGTACCCAAAGCATTTATTTACTTGGAACTGATACATGTAAATGGGGGGGAGATGAAAAACAATTTCATTTTTATATACATATTTGTATTTTTAATATAATTTGAGCATGAACTTGTCATTCAATCAAGTCTTCTTGTAACAGCAAATCCTTAGGAAAAAAAGAGTGAGTTGAATTGAAGGAGAACATCCTAGAAGGTCTAAACTTTCTTTTATTTTCCATGAGAGTTAATGAATACTCTTTCTTCTAACTTCGATTACCCAATAAAATATTTTAATTTGTATGTATTTGCCTCTACATCACCTTGCTCTACTTTCCTGCCTTCTCTTAAACCTCATATTCTCTGCTTTCTCATTATAAGGAACTGGTCTTCAAGTTTGTGCTCTGTTAATCTGTTCTTTTGTATATATCATAAGGCAACTCAGAGTTAATTTCAGTCTCCGTAATTACAGTCACAAGTACAGATGCCTTTGGCTATAGATGCAGAGTCAACTGTTTTAAAATCTTCCGTTAAAGTGCACCGATTTTATGCCGTCATGACACAGAACTACCACTCAAACTACCTCCAGGTGAGCTAAGTGTATATACGAAGAATCACAAGGTGTCATGCAGACATGACTATTAAAGACCTAGGAACTATATAGACACATAAACATAATGCTGGGACTCCTGTTTTTACTGTTGTCACATAGCTTTTTCAATTATTATATATTTTTCCAGTGTAATTCTGACACATCTGAGACCCTTTACTTTCAGACAACTATGTTCTTCCAATAGCATTTGGTAAAACATAACCCAATTTTAGCAGGAGTATGGGTTCCCACTATCACTCAATACTATTTCACTCTCTCTAAAGGACCAAAGGGGCAGGAAAAAAAAGGCCACTAAAAATTACATCTAATACTTTTCTGATATTCTTATTTTGGTGGTTTGGGTTTTTTTAAAAAAAGGTAGAAATTCATAATTATCAGATAGCACATTCCACTGATAACTAGTTTCCTTCAAAAAAAAAAAAAGGCTGAAAATCAACTTCAGATGCTAGAAAACAGAATTTGAGTATATAAATATGTCTCCATATGAACTAAATGTCTAAGTTCCTAGCATAGTTCACAGAGACCTGCTCAACACATCAGGTGGAGTCGAAGGAACCAGTCAATTCACCAAATGTAGGTAACTACTTTAGCATGCAAAGACTTGCTCTCCACTGACTGTACTCATCAGTTTCCATAATGGGAGATGAACACCCACCTATCATGCAGGCAGAGCATCCCTAAGTATAGTCTGAAATGGAGTCTTTGATTCAGCTGCCAAAACATAGGTATTTAGTAGACTGAGATAACCGGAGTATCTGAAGCATTCATGCAAAGGCAGCAAACATAACATACAAAGTTTGCACCTGCTGAAGGGCAAGTGAGGCGCTGTAAAGTATGTTATGTGGCATCAGACAGCTGTGTTTAGGCAACTGAATTGAACTTATAGCATCTTGCTGCAAAGCTTTGACTAAAAATGTTTCCAGATCTTTACAGGCAGAACGGAATGCAAGCTAGTCCAGATTTAGTTCCTTGATTGTTATTGTTGATGCTAAAGAAAACTACCCATATTATGTCAATCTAATTGGTCTCCAATACAGTATAAAAGCATACTATTGACAAACAATATTCACAGGAGTTTACAAAGCAATTCTTAAGACAGTGAAATGGCTGCTGATGGCTTTAATGAGGATTTTGTACACAGGGAAGCAAACTTCCAAAATATAATAAAATGTTTTCTTTCACCAGTTAAAATACATTCTTGTAAATTGTAAAGGTTCTTGTAAAGATTCACTTTCAGCAACTGTAGGTTATCAATAAGAGTCCAGTAATCTCATTAAATGAGCACACTTACAAGCATCTTAGAGTGTATTATTCCCTTGATCCAAAAATTCTTGGACTAAAAGAGGTTAAAAAGAGGCAGAGTAAGGAATTAAAAAGAAATAAGCAACTGCTTATGTTTCAGATAAATCCAACTTGTTCATCACAGTGTCTTGCAATATTACAGAAATGGTGGTGATCTGAAGATATATGCAATGCAGGGCTTTGGGGAGTTGGTCTTCTTAGTCCAATTGATAATGTTGGAAAACAGTTTTCTACATTACAGAAAGAACTAATACTCATTTTTCATGGGGACCCTCAGTTCCTAGAAAATATCCTAATATTTTGAAAGATACTTTTGAAGGACAAGAAAGAAAGAGATGTATAGAAAAAAATAGGAATTATCTATTCTTTGTCTCATGTTGTTTTTTCATGAGTCTTATAGGCAAAGAAGAAAGTCACTTTGCAGTCCTCCTGGGATAGAGTACTCATGTATGAATCCATAATGTGTTCTCATTCATGTACTACTAGGGAATGAAAAACAAAGTAAGCTTTCTCTTCCAGCCCTGTAGTGTGCCTACTTTCTATTTCTGCCAATTACATGTTCTATTTACTTGTGAAATAATATTAAAAACACATAATAAAAACTTTAACTATTTGATTTAAACCATGTTGCTTGTCTTAATGTACACAGAAATGGTCATCCACCCCCTTAAAAAAACCTCCCAGGAAACAAATTCAGTAATAGCTACCACGAACTAGAAGAGTGTTTTACATTTCCTTCAGCATAAAACAGTGAAAAATAAATCCCATCACTAAGTAAATGAAGTGGATCTCAGCGTAACCAATCTATGACTTGAAAATTAGTTTAATTCTCATGGTAGGAAGGTTAAGAGATTCATAGATTAAAGGACCAGAAGGGACTGTTGTGATAAAATTTATAAACTTCTGCAGAGATTTTCAAAGGCACAGAAGACATTTGGGTATGTAATTGCCACTGACTTACAAAAGATGTTGGATTTTGATTGTAACTTCATTCAGAAACTCCCTTTTCAAAGAACAGTAATTTGACCAATACTCCGAATCCTAAATAATGAGGCATAATAATCAACATTGCTTATAGTTCAATTGTGTCTCCACGTAGTTAAAGTGCAAACATGCTGTAACACCCTCAGTGCCCAGTATTTTCCCTCTAATACCACCTGCAGAGGAGTCAAAAGAAATTTGATCAGTAGACCTCTTCACAGACCTGGCCAGGTGATGAAAGTACCTTTAGATTAAAACAGGAAACACAAGTAAGTAGAAGTACATCCAAAATCTTACACCTGAGGGAAAATACATTTCTTATTGAATTTATTTGAATTTAATTGAATTTTTATATTTTCATTGATGATATAGGCAATGAGATCGAGTGCACCCCCAGCAAGCTTGCAGATGACGTCAAGCTGAGTATGGCAGTTGTCACACCAGAAGGATGGGATGTCATCCAGAGGGGTCTGGACAAGCTGGTGAAGTGGGCCTGTGTCAGCCTCATGAAGTTCAAGGCCAAGTGCAAGGTCCTACACCTGGGTCAGGTCAATCCATGGTATCAATACAGAATGGGGGACAATGTGATTGAGAGCAGCTCTGCAGAGAAGGACTTGGGGGTACTGATTCATGAGAAGCTCGGTGTGAGCCTGCAATGGTCACTCACAGCCCAGAAGGCCAGACATATCATGGGCTGCATCAAAAGAAGCATTGTCAGCAGGTCGACGGAGGTGATTCTCCCCGTCTATTCCTCGCTTGTGAGATCCCACCTGGAGTATTGTGTCCAGTTCTGGAATCCCCAACAGAAGAAGGGTATAGAACAGTTGGGACAGGTCCAGAGGAGGGCTACGAAGATGATCAGAAGGCTGGAGCACCTCTGCTATGAGGACAGGCTGAGAGAGTTGGACTTGTTCAGCCTGGAGAAGAGAAGGCTCCAGGGAGACCTTCAAGCAGACTTTCAGTACCTGAAGGAGACCTAAAAGAAAGGTGGGGAAGGGACATTTTAGAAGGGCCTGTAGTGATAGGAGGAGGGAGAATGGCTTTAGTCTGGAAGGGGGAAGGTTTAGGTTAGGCATTAGGAAGAAATTCTCAGCAATGAGCGTGGTAAAACACTGGCACGGGTTGCCCATGGAAGCTGTGGATGCCCCCCCCGCCGCCCCCAGAAGTGTTCAGGGCCAGGCTGGGTGGGGCCTTGAGCAGCCTGGCCTGGTGGGAGGTGTCCCTGCCCATAGCAGCAAGGTGGAACTAGATGATCTTTAAGGTCCCTTCCAACCTAAACCATTCTATGATTTTATGATTCTATGATTCTATTTGATAGAACTATTTTTTCTGTATTCAAGATGACATGACAACTTGATCATATAATTACAAATTACTAGAGCACAGTCAAAATCTACTGCATTCAGCTTGGAAGGGGTTAAATGCATTCCAGTAACTTGAAAGGGATATCCTTGAGCAGGAAACAGCACATTGGTAAAAAACTTGAGGAAATTTGTTCATCTCTTAGAATAAACTGCTTCTCTATGGTCTACTTCCTATATTTAAATCCAGCTTATCTTAGTTTTAAAATAGCATGCTAAAGTAACAATAGGGAATAAAGGAACAGAGGAAGTGTTGTGCTAGATAAGACAGTGATCCATCTATTCCTAGTTTCCGGTCTCCAACAGTGGCTCTTAACAGGAACTCTTCTTTTGTTAGATATATCTGTTGTCTCTTACCAAAGGTTTTAAACCTCTAGTTGTATTTCTCTTCCATTAAGTTTTGATATTTTTTTTACTTACTTTGCCGTTACTAGCTATGCTTTCTGAAGTGTTGCCAGAAACACAAATGCTTACTTTTTTTATTCCAACTTTCCCAGCTCTGAAGAGCCAGCAGTTGACGCTTTTCCTGTTGGTCTGAAGGATATTTCCTAGTTTCAGAGACAGAAAGAAAATTTATTTAAGACTGAAAATACTTGTAGAACTGAAATTTTCTTAACATGGAAGAATTCTTTTTTAGTGGAGCTGCTGCTGCTGCTTCCTTCATAAGGTGACTGATATACAAGCTCTGGCTGGTAATATGCTGAGCTCCCAAAGAACAAAAGAAAATAAATCCTACCAATGTGTTTGCTATCTAAATATCTGCAATATTACTACAATCTCAGAAGCTGAATTGAAGGAATTTTTAATGTATCCGTTCTTTCCGTTTTCTTTACTTTTATGTGCATTACTAGAGTCAAGCTCTGAAGTTGTACTTTTGAGTACTTCTGGCCAGCAACTACTTTCTCTACCAAATGGAAATAAATAGAAATTGATCTGACCGATGTGACATAATGGGGGAAAACATTGTGTCATCTTTTCTGAGAGGCAGGTTTTCTACTTGAGTATCCTATCAAAGAAAAGTAGACTTTACTGGCTCCAACAAACCATACTGATACCTATTCTGAAAGTTCAGACATATGCAAACTAACAGTTTTGAAATAGTAATTAAATTCTTGGAAAGAGGTTGTGTGCTTTTTCTCTATCTTTTCCACAACCAACACCACTTTGTCTTTCTCTGCAACTGCTATCTGTAAGAAAGGTGAAGAAAGCAAAACAGAAAAAAATTGTTCACAGACTTAGTTCTATATTCTTCTGTAAAATGTAGAAAGTTTTTCACCCAACCTCTCTTTAAATATTCATGCTCAGGATTGGACAAACCATTATTTTTGAAGCTTAGAGAGAGGAATAATTTCTTATGTTCATTTTAGCTAAAAATTTCCTTTCATTTTATAGGGATATTTCACATCACTAATATC
The DNA here is from genome assembly GCA_033558235.1 of Neomorphus geoffroyi. Taxonomy (NCBI): domain Eukaryota; kingdom Metazoa; phylum Chordata; class Aves; order Cuculiformes; family Neomorphidae; genus Neomorphus; species Neomorphus geoffroyi. The sequence continues at coordinate 2,529,024 of JAUMJM010000005.1, forward strand.
TTCTGAGATCATTTCATTTGAATCTCCCACCATCGATTATTAATACATGTATTCTGTTATACAGCTCAGATAAGAGCCCCCAAGCTGGATTTTCACCAGTCTGCTGCTGCCTTTGGTTTCTGTTGTATTCAATTCAAATCCTTTTAGGCTTTCTTTGTTCTTTTTTTCTGCTTTCTCACACCCTTCCTCAACACAGTTCTCTGACCATTCTGCTTCAGAGAAATGAGATGCAATAGGCAAATTGCCATCCCTTTCCCTTTATCCCATCTTTCTTCACCCCCCGCCAGCGCTGACTTTGTGTGGATGTTCATACAGCTTTAGCATCCATTTTTTATGAGAATGACAGAATCGTTTAGGTTGGAAAACACCTTTAAGATCATGGAGTCCAACCATAAACCCAGCACTGCCAACTCCACCATAACCATGACCTGAACACCATATTCACAGGTGTTTTAAATCTCCCCAGGGACAGTGACTCTACCACTTCCATAGACAGCCTCTTCCAATGCCTGACAACCCTTTTGGTGAAGAAATTTTTCTTAATGTCCAGTGTAAACCTCCCCTGGTGCAGCCTGAGACCATTTTCTCAGAGATCATCATTCCTGTGGTAGTAAAGCCATACAGATTTTTTCAGTGTGCACTTTAGCTAGTGCAAAGAAGACACAACTCTAAAGAAAATTAAAATTATTTTACCTGACTCCATTTCCTCATTGCTCTTGGTCCTTCAGTTGTCCTGTTACTCAAAGTCTTCCAGTTTGCCCTTGTTGAATCAAATTCAGGCTAGTTCTATTCTCTGTTGTCTTAAAAATGTTTGCAAATACTGAGATTTTTCCACCAGGATTTTACTCTGAGAAGTCACACTAGCAATACTATTTGCATGATTAAACCAGTACCAGCAAGTATCAGACATTGCATGGCTGATCTGAAAGGAGCCAGCAAGGTTCAGGAGAACTTGCTAACAGCAGGAATCACTTTCATCTCTCTCTTCCCTATTACTTTCTCTCCTTATCTACTTTTTCTCTTCTCTGGATCTAAAAGCGCTGGGGGTTTTGTCGGGATGAAATATATGCTTCCAGGCACACCTTGAGAGAAATGCTACTGTGACATCAGTGTGTCGGTTTCATTACTTTACGCAGGTGCTGAAGCTTGATTTGTTAGGCCTTATTTAAGCTCACCATGCAAGTAGTTTACTTTTGATCATCTGACCGGTTTTCTCGAGAATCCTAATTTTTCTCACTTGCTTCTTGTGGACGTAGAAGCTGAGCTACTTCAAGGGCAACTGCTGTGCTTACTCAGTAAAATACTATTGTCTCTGGAATTAATTTCTAGAAGAATCAAGAATAATCACAGGAACTACAGATGTGAGATTCAAGGTAAATCTCTTTTTTCACTTTGGTTTTAAGAACAGAAATTCAGCGTTACTGGAAAACAGACACATAATGAGTAATATTTAGCATATTTTTTCCTTTGGGAGCTGGGAGATGAAACTGTATCGATAACTAATGCCACAGTTTACTTTTCTTAATCATGAAAGGTAATCAAACATCACAGTAACAACAATAAGCTAAAAACCTCTATAAGAAAAGAAGAAATTAGAAACATGTAATGTACCTTAAAATACATTAAATTTCTTTTATCATTTTGTGTGAGTACAGAATGCACAGGCTGCAGTGGGGAAACAGCCGCATTTCATTACAAATATGAAACATCAGGAATAACAGCCTATTGTTAATCTTTTTAGAAAGAATATCCTATATAGTCAGTACATATGAAAAATACAATACTTGAGATTAGTTCACCATAATGGAATCATTCTCTCACATACTTCCACTTTTCCTCTGTCCACCTACAATCCTCCTTTCTAGGTGTCCACAGAGAAGAGAAGTATTTACACACAAACTAGACAGATTTTAGATACTTAATGTTCATTTAGGAGTACACTACTTTTACAGTGCAATTATATTATGATAAATCTTTGCAGTTTGCAAATTTTGAGGCATTAAAAGATATTTGTTTAAATGAAAGAAGGATTTTAGGCATTTGAGTAATTTTTTAAAAATATACATATTTTTGGAAAGTAGTAAGTGAATCTCTAAGCTGTTTTTTGTATCAGTCTGTTCCTCAAAAAAAAAAAAAAAAAAAAAATTAAGTTTTTCATCTTATATTTCCCAGTAAATATATCTTCAGCTTCTTACCAGGGAAGAGGGAGAAAAAATACCAGTTTCACATATTCAGTGAATGGTATTCGAGTATTTTGGATGCTTCAATAAACTACATGTTCATCTCTTACTAGTCAGAAATGATAAAATCAGTAGGCTCAGTCTTCTAGTTCCACACATTTCTTTTATTCCCCAACAGTTCATTTGAAAACTGCAATTCTGTCAATGCTTTATCACATTGGTCACAACCATACTACTGTGTATGAAAGAATTGATTCCAATAAGCACAACCTGTAGAAATGCCTTTTAACTTCATAGGAACAGTGTTGAAGATTTTACAGAGCAGGCTTAGTGTCATATTAAGGAGAATTAGCCTACATCTTGAATTAGCACGTTTGGTACTGCTTTAGTCACAGGTGAGTAATGATTATGGTAGTTTTCAAATTCTGTTCTACAGTGTATTGGTAGCATGCTTATTAGTCATATAAGCGAAAAAGGTGAAAAAGGTAAATTATAAGAAAGGGAAAATTGGGGAAAATAATGCCTGATTTCTTTGTAGAGGTATGGAAAAAAGCTGTAGCTTTCCCAATTAAGATGAAGTGGTTTGGGGGATCTTTTTAACTTTGAGATAGAGCTGTCTTCATTTTATTTAGGATTTCTTAGGTAAGTAGACCAAGAACCACTTTTCCCTTTTATTAAAGCGTAAAGATATTTTTATTTCATAGAGAAAGATTTCTTTTTCCTTCCCAGATGATTTATTAAGAGTTTCTACAAAGATATCAGTCTCCTGTGAATCCTCCTAATTTGTTCATCTTTAAGCATACACAAGAATGTGATAATCCAATTTTTTAATGCAAAAATATGCAGAAAATGCACTTAAAAATACCACAGAGGCTCTTAATACAGCGAAAAAGAAATTGGAAAAGCACATCTGCATTTTGTTTTCCTCTTACTTAAGCCATCCTTAGAAATGGTGGCTTGGATATTACCCATGTGACATTTTGTATACCTTATACCTTGTTAGTGAAAATTGCCTCAGACATTTTACTCTACATGCAAACTGCCAGTACACAGGCCATCTTGAAAGCATCCTTTAAATAATATCTTTCATACATTGCTCTACTTTTTATTATTAATGTCTTTCAGAGGATGGGTTTTGAGCATAGCTCTCTACTTTTCATGGGCAGAACTACTATTCCTGGAGTTGTCGGCTCCAGCTGTGTCACAGAAGTCTAAAAATAAATGGATATACTGCAACCTGGTGAGCCTGTTATACTCCTGTGGTGCTGATTCTTGCTCCTCAGTGAGTTATGCTAGTTCATCAGGTCTAGTCCAAGGGAAGTTTCGCTCTGCTCTCGTGCATTTGTAGAGAAAGGTTCTGAAGTAGTAGCCTCTTTCTTGGGAATGGAGAGGAAACTTGCCTGTTCTTGTTAAGTATATAATAAAACACGTTGAAGATCCTTTGAAGTCTCCAGCAGTTCTGACATTACATGGTGCCAGCACAGTCTTTTCCTGCAAAGACCTAGATTGTGAAGAAATATATAACCAATCCATTTCTGCAAATAAGCAGAATAAGAATTATTCCGTGAAAATCACTGGTTTTCCCCTAAAACACACTCTTCTTTTTTTCTTTTCATACCATTTAGTCTGAATATTGTATGCATGAGATTTAGCCAGCCTCTGAATGCAACCACTGATGTGTCGTTTGCATAGATTTCCTTCTTCTGAGTAGCATTCTGTAGGTATTTTTGCTGTTTTCTCTAAACAGTGTGACATGTTAGTGTGGGTTTTCCCTATCAGAGGAAGGCAAAACCACTCTGAAATAAAATCAAAGTCATAGCCTCAGAATAAAAAAAGTTAGCTTCAGAAATGTAAAGACAGTTGTGTCCTCCCGGTAGATTAAAAGACGAACAGGAGAGAGGGTCTTAAATAATTTCAACAAGACCGGCACAATTAGAAGTAATCACTAAATCCATTCTCTGGAAATCTTGGAAAATCAGACAGTACCAATTGCCTTTATTAAAAAAAATGTGTTAATTCACTTGTAATAACCATCAGTGTATATAGTTTAAAAAAAATAAAAGAAACAAAACCCCACCAAGTTCCAACAAAATCTAAAAACATTGTTAAAATTCAAAAAAGTTGCTTCAGGGGTTTAAAATTTGGTAATAGAAGGTAAGGCATTATAGATACTGTCAGCTCAGCGATTCGGCTTCAGTTTTATCTACTGCAAAGAAAGAGGTCAGGGTTAAAGAATAACCAGAAGACTTCTGCCTCTGGAGACAGCAGGGATGAGAAGGCCTTCTGGACTCGGAAGGCTGGAGGTGCAGCTCACTTCTCTTGGGAGCACTAGATGTCTAGCTACAGCAATGAAAACAGTAATTACAATCCCAAAGATAGCCGAATAGTTGAAACAGCATGGGACAGTATTTAAAAAAGGAAGAATCCTCTGAAGTTACTGAGGACTCTCTGAAAGGATGAGCATGCGTGCAGGACTTGGGACTGCTTGCTTTAGAACTTTCTCTTAACAGTGAATAGAGGGATTTAAAATAGTAAGTATAAAAACATACGTTGTTGGAATCCAAGACACAACAAATGTGAAACACCACTAGTCATTATAAGGGAATAAAGGAAAATGTTCTGAATACAGATGAGGTCCTTGACAGAGGGAATGACAGCTACTGAAAAGAAAACAGAGCTCTCAAGCCTCCCTTATAATGACGGCACTACAATTGGATTTTACATGAAGAGTAGTCTGCTTGCTCCTTAGTTGTCATTTTTGAATCAGCTAGGGTCTGGCACATTGCTGCTCCAACAAATAATTTATCATTGAACTTACAAAAGGTTAAAGTTCTCTTTATTTATAGATCGCAAGAGCAGAGCAGCAATGAGAGACAGTACTCACTATTCACATTTGTTTCTTGAAATTGTATCCCTAAAAGCTGAACTCCAAAACAGTTAAGCCAAGGATGTTGTTGGTACTCAGCCACTGTGGAGAATGTGTAGAGTTGTGCTGAACACAATCACAGCTGCACTGCTCGACGGAGAGCATAGAGAGATGATGTTCCCTCCAGCTTAGGAGCAACCTTACATCTCTGCAAGAAATATAACGACAAGAAGAAACAGACTTGCCTACAGGAAGTAAAGCTGAAACAGATGGAACAACACCAAAACAAACCAAAAATAAACAAATAAACAAACCCAACAAAAACATTTCTTTATTCAGAGTAAGGAAAGTATAGATCGAACATATTCTTGAAGGTGACTTTTAAAGAGTTGGAGCAGGTTATCAGAAAACATTTTCATATTGCCGCTTGCTGGAGTGTGCACTGTCCTCAGTAAATTAGACTATAGGAAATTAGATCCAGAATCTCACCTATTTTCTAGTGTAGTCATCACAAATCTTTTCCGATTGATCTCATTGCTCCTTACTTGATCTTGTTTTTCATCTTCTTCCCTCACTAATTTCTTGTCTTCCCCAACATGTGTCTTCACAGAGGGATGAAGGATGACTTCCTGTCTTCCTCTGGGATCCAGCTCAGCTTCTGCCCCTCTCAAATCTCTCCAGGACTCACAGTGCTGTCCATGTTTTTTCACAAGCAAACAAAAAGAACAAACAATAATGAAGTTTTTAATACTCCCAAGACAGTGACAAACACTTAGGTCTCTTGTCAAGAGACTTCAGTGTGAAGACTGCACAGAAACAGTGTAGCTAATAATCTCATTTAATTAGATCACAGCGTTAGATCAGAAGGATTCATTACATTGTTTTGCCTGACCTCATGTGTATCACAAACCATTATAACTTAGACCATTGCACTTCATCCTATTTATGCCTTTAGAAAGCCCAGTAAGTTGCATTTGACTAAAACAAATTCTCTCAAAAGTTATCTGGAAGAAATAAAGAAATGTAGACTTTTTCATTTCTTTTGGTAGATTTTTACACCAGCTAATTATCCATTAAAATCATTGTTAATCACAAAGATTTCTTTCCAGTTTGATTTTTTCTTACTCCAGCATGTTGCTATTGGAGTTTTTTTTCATTATTTTTTTTCCCACAAGATTAAAAAGGCCCTAAGTACATGGGGCGTTCCCACAAAATGATATTTAAATACTGTAATCAAACTGCCTGTAAACCTTCCTTTTGACAGATAAAATTGTCAGAATATCTCACTGGAGTGCATTTCTCCACACTGCTTAAATCATTCTTGTGGCACTTTTCTGTCCCACTTCCAATTTTTTAACATCTCTTTCAACAAACATAAAACCAAACTAAATCCTGCTCCAGGATCGGACTCGCGACTAAGACTTGCCACCCAGGAACGATATAAAGACCTTAGGAAAAAAACCCAGAGATTGAGGAATTACAGACAATGACCTCTAAATGTGTAATGAAAGAGTCAATATTATTTTATTGTTGAAATGCGGGATAGGAATTCAAATGTCTGTCATTTATTTCTCATCTTATTGAAGACTGCTACAAACTTGGGTAACAATTTTTCAAAATTTTCTGATTTTCTTACACCAGTTGTACTGAACTGCAACCAGGACCTTCTCAAGGGTGTTGCAACATTTTGTTCTTTATAGTCTCCAAGTGCTTTGGGATCCCCATCTGGAAATCATTATTATAATTAACGTCCATATACGTTACCTCAGTTTTGTTAATGTGACATCAATCAAGGTATTCAATCTAGAATACCTGGAAATCATTACTAAAATCTCTGTAAAGAGATTGTAATCCAAAATACTGTTCAATAAATTTGAAGAGGGATAGGAGTGTTTTTTCTGATTTCATGTCTGAAAATTAAAGATTTGAAAGACAGAAACAATTCCTATGAGGAGAATTCATCTTCCACTTTAAAAATATAGTCCAATGCATCACTACACATTCAGTATAATTCTTCTATATATCCAAACAGAAATACATATTTAAGTCTAAAATTAAATTCTAAGGTCAGGAGGCATAATGGAGCCTAATTTTATTATACTAGATATTTTTCCTAGAGGTGCATATTGATTTCACACTGTCACACAAACTGCAAAATACATTATAACAAAACAATTAAAACTGCTGATAATTATTACAATTAACTCGCTGCTTCGTACTAATGGAATGTTCAAGCATCCGAGAATTCCTGATTATCGGAAACTAATGGATGTTCTGAAGAGGATGTCATTTTCTGTAGCAATTTGTTCTTGGCCGATTTAATGTTCCCTCAAAACAATTTCCCGTCCCAAATGTCTCATTTGAGAATTTGCAAAGGAAAGGATTGTGACAGTATTGTTTCATTGCTTATTTCTTTCTTCAGAAGGCTCAAGTCTGTTCACTTTGCTGTTATGCTGAGAGTATATAATCCAAAATAAAAGGAGATTTGAATCTTTTTATACATTAATTTGTTAAACTGAACAGGAAGATTCTCATTTACAGAGTGCCAAATACGAACTGATTCTACTGAAGTGTGTAGAGTTTTGGCTGAAAGGATACTGATGCCTGGTCCATTTTATCTAGCTGTATTTCTATGTCACTCTGGCTGCACGAAACCTCTTTATTATGAAACCTCTTGATCCCTGTTGTACTGCTGTAACACTTGTGATGTTGTTCTAGTGCCTGACCATGACGCTGCTCTATCTAGGTTGCAAGAATGAGCATCCTAATGGAGTTTAGATATTCAAATCCAAGCAGTGGCCCTTTGATAGAAAGAACAAGTTGGGAATAGCAAGGGACAATCCCTCCAAACTTACTTCTGTCCACATGCACTTCTTGCACTTGCAATGTCAGCTGCACATCAATTAAACGTTGCCCTGAAGTGGAATCTTTTCTGCAGGGAGTTACAGCTGATTTGGTAACTCCTTTATTTTGCCACGGTTAAAACTCATAATACAACAAATTAGTCTTTAATTTGCTATATGAAATACTGTTATGTACTTTTCAAAAGTACTGTGATCAAGGGTGGCATCAATTCTACAGGACACCAGTTTTACAGAACAAAACTTCCCCACTAACTAACATCTTGGGAAAACACATTTCTCAAAAGCTACAAAATCTGTACAAGCATGAGACAATTAAAATTCCTTTTTGAGATTGTACTTCCAGTGTCTTCATCTTGTTCTTCAGAGAAATAATATAAATAATAGGGATAATTACTCAACATCACTCATGTGTTTTAGCGTATTGAACTTACAGGAGAACACAGCTTGTGATGCATAGGTCTCACCGTCTTTTAAAAATAAATCATGTAATTCAAATAAATAAGCCATGATGCGCTTACGTATCTTCCTGTACAGAACAAAAGAAACTATGTGAGAAGCACAATTATATATTTTTTCATTAAATGTGTTTAAGATATGATACAGTCTGAAGAGTAACAGACTGTCTTTGAATTTTTAAATAAATTTCTCAATAAACTGGGGCAGAATTTCCAAGGATTAGTTTAAGACCTTTAATCTTTTTTTAAAGCAGGAAATACATTAGTGCTTTGCTGATTTTTAAAGCAGGAAATACATTGGAGCTTTGCTGAATCAGGGCCTAAAAGAGCAATCCATTCACACTCTGGGACAAAAATATCACAGTGTGTAAAATACCCATAATGTGATTAAGAAGAAAAAGGTCATTTTGAAGCTTAAAAAAAATTTAAGAATTAAAGCTTTAAAATCTTTCCACACCTAGACTAAGCAATATATATCTTCACTAGTATGTTCACCTAATCGTAGAATCATAAAATCATAAAGGTTGGAAAAGACCTCTAAGATCGTCAAGTCCAACTGTCAGCCCAGCACCACTGTGCCTACTAAACTGTGTCCCAAAGTGCCATGTCTACTCGTTTTTATAACACTTCCAAGGTGATGCAACCACCTGCATGGGCAGCCTGTTTTGTTTCACCACTTTTTCAGTAAAGAAATTTTTTCCTAATATCCAATCTAAACCTCTCCTGGTGCCACTTGAGGCCATTTCTTCTCATCCTATTACTTGTTACTTGGGAGAAGAGACCAGCACCCATCTCACTACAACCTCCTTCCAGGTAACTGTACAGAGCTATAACGTTTCCCTCCTCTTCAACGGTCTAAACAGCCCCACTTCCCTCAGATGATCCTCATGACTTGTGCTCCAGACCCTTCACCAGTTTTTTGCCCTTCTCTGGACATATTCCAGCAGCTAAATGTCTTTCTTGCACTGAGAGGCCCAAAACTGAGGTGCCGCCTCACCAGCGGCGAGTACAGGGGGATATATGATCACTTCCCTACTCTTGCCAGCCACACTGTTTCTGATACAGGCCAGGGTGTTGTTAGCCTTCTTGGCCACCTGAGCACACTGCTGGTTTCTGTTCATCCAGCTGTCAATAAGAACCCCCACGTCCTTTTCCACCAGGTAGCTTTCTGGCCACTCTTCCCCAGGCCTGTAGCGTTTCATGGGATTGTTGGGTCAGAAGTGCAGGGCCTGGCATTTGTCCTTGTTAAACCTTGATTGACCTCAGCTCATCGATCCAGCCAGTCCAGATTCCTCTGCAGAGCCTTCCTATCCTTGAGCAGATCAACATTCACAACCAACTTAGCGTCAACTGCAAACTTACTGAGAGTGCACTCAATCTCCTTGTCCAGATTATGAGGACCGGCCCCAAACCGCACCACTTGTTACTAACCGCCAACACAGCTTAGCTAATTACACAACTTAAACAGACTTTTGTGACTGGGGTAGAGGTAAGGAGCAGGTAAGTACATTCTGGATTTAAATGACAGAGCTATAGTTTATGCAAAACATCACAGCTAACAGAAGCCAAAACCAGAAGTCCTCCTCCTGACACACTTCTGTTACATATACTTGGAGAAAGAACCAAGTAGGTATCTCAGCAATTCTGCAGTAAAAGTTAAGTTTTGGGAGACAGCATTGAACAGGGAAAGATCTGGAAGTAACTAAGAGAAGAAATTGCGTGGGTTTGGAGCCTGCCCTATTTATTGGTAAATAAGCAGGATGGAAAGAAAAAAATAATTGTCTCTATCAGGAACTTTTCTTCTTAATGAGAAGATCCCACAACATCCAAAACACGTTAGTGCCAAGAGGCATGAACACTTACTTAATTAGTGTGACCACTATGAGTCCTTATATCTGCTATATTCACTTAAGAGTCCAGTATACCGAATGAGATCTCCTCTTTTTTATGACACACAGTATGTCTGGTTGTATGTTTGCTCTGCATCTAGGCAATAAAGCCATGATCTTGACTACAGACTTTCAACATGGTCACAGTGCAAAACTTGGGTTTTTTCCCTATTTCATCTTAATTTTAAAATGGCAAAGCAAAGTGAAATGCCAGTGAAAAAATAGAAAAGACTATAAAGCTTTTGAAGGACTCTGTGCTAGAATAAAAAAGCCCTATTAGCTTCTTTTTCTCAAAACATAAATGTGGGCTCACATCTTTAGCAAATATCTGGGAATAGTTAACTGTACTACAATTTATAGCAAAGTGTTCTTCAGTGATTCTTTTACTACATTTTCTTCCCTCCCACCTCTTTTTCAGACTCCATAGACTGGCTCTTCATATTGCTTAGAATGATTCACATTTTAACAGTACTATGGATCTGTAAAACATGAATTAGTCTTACAGAAAGAATTAGAATCTGAATGTAAAGTAGTAAAAATAATTTTGCAAGGAGCTGTGAGGTTTGCTGTAGCTTCGGTACAAAATTCAGCTCTTGGGCTTACCATTTCATGGAAAATGCACAAGCTACCGCATAGGGGAGAGAGATCCTACAGTGTCTGCTGAGTTCAACATATCCTAGGCTCACAAGCTTGGCATTATCAGACAACATGTTTATGTTTGTAAAACAATATTCTTTTGTTCTTTCTTTTTTTCCCATCTGAAGAAGCTTTCCCAAATATACCCATGAATCAAAGACTGCGCGTGTAAGGTACCATATCTAAATTCTGGTATCTCAGTATCCTTTTTTAGATCTGAAGGTCATTATCACATTCAAAGGTCTGAATGCACATAAAACACATTTTAATTCTAGCAACATGACAGAGTAAACACGGAAAGAATGGCTGAAGATATGTAATCACAGGTGCCTGGAAGAATAGCAGGTGCCATTGAAGGTAAACACAGTAACAACATGTCCCGGCCTTAGCTCAGCTTCAGCTGGAAAAGGAGAAAAAAAAGCATAAGGTTTGATTGAAGTCCCAGCTGAGCCATCTGACACTATTAAGTACAGAGAAAAGCTCTCTTTCTTTCCTAATATGAAGACAATTGAAATCGGCTTTATTAACTGAGTTTTTAATTCTTCATTGTTCACAGCCGAATACCCCTTCCTGAAAAACTCAAAACTCTTGCCAGGAAAAGTTGAAAAAGATTAATAAGTGGGAAAAAATCTTTAATTTGGGCATTTTATGAAGGACAGGAAAAAATGCAGAAAGACAGCTCAATGACTTTTTGCCTCCTGTATTTTTTTAAATTTTAAATACTCAGAGAAATATTAGTCTGTCATCACCTCAAGCACTTTATGGTCAGCCCTGAAGACGGGCTGAAGCAGCACGCCATAGGAGTGTGGGGCCAAGATAGGGATCCAGACTCAAGTTTTTGGCTTCTCCACTGAAGTGAGGTTCAGACAGGTCACAGAGGTGAATCACGCAGAACTTTTGTTATAGTGTTTGAAACAGGGAAGTATTTTCCATTGACACTTCACTTCTGGAAGCATACAGAAAGTATGATTCTTCCCCTCCACTCTGCTCTTGCGAGACTCCACATGAAGTACTGCATTCAGCTATGGATCCCTTGACATAAGAAATCCATGGACGTGTTGGAGAGGGTCCAGAGGAGGGTCATAAGATGATCAGAGGGCTGGACAATCTGTCTTAAGAAGGTGGGCTGAGAGTTGGGGTTGTACAGCCAGGAGAAGGCTACGGCAAGATCTTATAGTCACCATCCAGTATCCGAAGGGGGCCTACAAGATAGGTAAAGAGGGATTTTTTACAAGAATGTGCAGTGACAGGACAAGCGGTAGTGGCTTTAAATTGAGAGAAGGTAGTTTAAGATTAGATTTAAGGAAGGAATTCTTCTTCACATTGAAGGTGCTGAGGAACTTGAACAGATTGTCCAGAGAAGTCATGGATACCCTATCCCTGGAAGTATTCAAGGCCAGGTTGAATGGGACTTTGAGCAACTTGATTTAGTAGAAGGTGTCCCTGCCATAGGCAGGGCTGGAACTAGATGAACTTTAAGGTCCCTTCCAGCCCAAACTATTCTATGATTCTATGAAAAAGTTTGCCTTTTTACCATAGGATCTTCATCTGCCATTTTTTTTGGCTGACCAAAATGTTGACATTAAATCACTGCAGAACAAATGTGATGGATACAAGAGTAATCAATGAGTGACTCTGATGAGAGTATTTCACATCTGAGACTTGTTTCCCTTTCTTCATATAAGGCTGAAGTAACTGTGAATTATTTTAATTAATCTGCCATAGAATGTCATAGGCTAAATGAGTTCAAAAGATTTCGATACAATCCATAGCACATCACAAATATCACCTTCAGCTACAGCCATTTCTGAAGTCTTAAATCTGAGAGACATGCAGATAAGCTGACAGGTGTAACAAAAATAATAAAATATAAAAGAAATCAATTACAGTCAAGTCATTTTTCTTCCTTAAGCAACAAATTTTTATAAAAGAGAAATTACTACAACAAAAGTGACTGCAGTTTCCTTAATGAATGAAAGATCTACGTATTTTCTCTAAAAACTAATTTTCACTCTTTCAGTGTAAATTATAGATAAAATTTCTAGTTTTCCATGATTGCTATAGTTCATCATATTGGAAACTGTGCCACCTGCACAGTAACTCATGTCCTAAACAATCAAATGTAATTAACATGATAGTTACAATTAATATGATGTTTTCATATCTAAGATGAAACAGGCAGATGGGAACAAGAATCTCACATGCATCTGGCACCAAATAATGGGAGTCTGGCAAGAGATTTTTGCTTGACTTGCTATTTACATATTTGATTAAATACTAAAGGATTTTACATGTGAGTAAGCTAGAGACCAAGATATCCCATAAAAATTCCAGCCCACCATCATTCCATAGCCTACCATCCTACCATCTTGAGAAGAGCATCAAAATTTTCAAACCATGCAAAAAATACTATTCTTAGCAATGTAATAGATTATATATTTAGTAATAAGATAATAATAGTACTAGAATTAAGAAATGAAACACAGAAAATAAATATATTTCTGACATTATTGTTGTAGAGACTGACTCTACTTGTATTGTTGTCTTTAATAACTTCTTGAGTGCTGTGGCTCCTGCTGGACTGACTGTGCTGCTGCAGAGGAGGGGGAGGAGGTGCAGCAGCAGGTGCTGCCCTCCCCCTACCTGGCTGCGCATGCGGGTTCAGGCAGAAATTTTTCTGGCAAGTGTCTGTTGAACTGCCAGTGACCCTGGAGCCCCTGACCCAATTCCAGAACCTTCACATATAAGTAGTCAGGCTTCAGAAAAAGGAAAAATGGTTCCATCGGTAGTGAGAGTTATGTATTACATGTCTGTATGTCTAGAGAAGTGAGAATTGCAAAAGATAAGATAAATTAGATCTTGCAAAGGATATTGAAATAAATACTGAATAGTTCCTTATCCACATAATTAAAAATAGATCAAGGAAAGAGATTAAAAATAATCTAGATATAGCCCCAAAACCTGAATTAATATTTTGCCTCAGTTTTCAGTAAAGTTGAGGGTAATAAGCATACTAGAAGAAGCAAACTAGCTTGCTAGCTTGAGTCTACAATTATACATGGCTGTAAGTACCATGCAAAAAATCTCACTAGATACTCAAGTCACTCAGGTTGAGGAACATGATAATCCCCGTCAGAGAGGTTGTATAATCTTAGGTAATACTAAAGTCTTTTGGCTGAGTGTCACTGCTGTTTTCAGTCCATGTAACACCACTGCAGCTGTAAAAACAAAAATATGATTTGGGTACTTACCATTATGATTTAGAACTAATTTGAAGGAAAGGAGTTAAGACTTAAAAGTAAACAGTTAATAAGGTTTAAAAACACTCCTTGATCTCATAGAAATTGTGATAGCCAGGCTAATAGACTACCTAGATATTCTTGGTAAATTATTTTAAATGAGTAGTAAATAAATGAAATTAAGGAGAAATGACTGATATAGACCTCAATAAAGAATTTGATGCCTAAATCATATTACTGAAAATTAGTAGTATGGAGCACAAGGTTCTGATTTTGGGATTAATAACGATACTTTTGGTTGTCAACTAGTTTTTCATCAGTTTGAAGGGATAAAAGGGAAAGAGCTGCATGCAGTAGACCATAGGATAACTACAGACCATGGAGATAAAATGGCTGTAAAACAGTCAAGGTAATCATAGAACACAGTAGATCAAATATTTCCAGGAAAGAGAAGATATCATTAATGCCATTGTACAGTTCACTAGTAAAGACCTATATGTGCTGTTGTGCACAATTCTTGCCACTCCTGTTAAAATAAATATTCATTCATAGTAAAACAATTGCAGAGAAGGATTAGTAGGGTCATCAGAGGTACAGAGAGCATCTCCTGAGAGAAACTTCCAGAGTGTATAATAACAAAATGAAGGCCAGAAGAGGTTATGACTGTTCTGTTTAAATACATTGGTGGTAAACACCAGGGAGAGATAAGAACTACTTAAACTAAAGGATGATCTTGGCTCAGGAACAAATGAAAGTAATCAGCCTATCAATACATTTAGTTTGGAAACTGAGAAAAGATTTCTAACACAGAGGACCCAATCTGTGGAATAGCTTTTAAACAGCAAAATGTAGGGGAGTTAGAGCTAACTATTTTTTTAACCTAACTATTTTTTTAACATATAAATATATGAAAGCTATTGTTAAGACAAAGCTGTCTCTTTCATTTGAAAGGCTTACCTTTGGATTTTACATCATGTGCTCGTAACATCTATTAGTTTAAATGAAATACCCTGTATAAAGTAATATACGTATTTTGTTGGAAATAAGAATACCATTCCAGATTATTCAGATAGACATTCACTCCTCAGAAATAGAACTACTGGAACACATTTATCCTAGTAATGACATATAAAGAGAGCAAAATGACACAAATGCATGCATCAAAAATAAAAAGAATACTTCGGCAATTGTTGAACGTATATGGGTCTGAGATTGATGATAATTTTTCTTCTGACTATATCTTATGCACTGTTTCCCATAGATTAACGTTTCTCTAGAGTATGAAGCATCCTTATAAATAAGAATTGGATTAAACTCATAATTTTATCTTAGATTTCTGGAAAATAAAAATAGCATAAAGACACAACCTCTCCTGCAAAGTTTTCAACTGAAGCTTCAGTTAAAAACTTTGCTAAAGAGTCTTGTGCAGAGACATGGTGTCAAGGCTCAACAGACAAAGAAAGTACATTGACTACTGTCAAATTTGTTAGCCTTATGTGTTTTTCCTACAACGAAACATGCCATCAATATCTTATATATTTCTACTTTCACATTCCACAGCTAACTGCACATTTGAAGAGAATTAAAGAATTTTTATAGCATAAAGAACTCAAAATAGGGTTTAACAGTGCATGACTGTCCAAAAGGGAGATACAGTCTACCAAAGTCCAAATAAAACCCATGAAACAGAGGGGGATGCAATATAAATATTTGCTTAGAAATAATTCATATGTTAACATTTTTCACTGACAATCTGTCCCAGGTGTAACTCAGTAAAGAGCTTTCTTTTAAAACATACACCCAAGGGCTCTTTCAATTCCTGGAATATAAAACTGAAAAAAAGTGAAAAATCTCACAATGAAAAATTAGGCCTGCTTCATGTTTAGCCACTATACCTTCCAATTCTTTAGTAAATATAATCTAGTATAATTCATTTGTCAGATGAACTATTGTTTTCCAACCAGTATGGCACTGTTGCACATCACAGTTGCAAGCATCTAATTCAAAAACATATTGAGATTCTTGAATATTTTAGGAATAGATATGAACATCATGAACTAAATGTCAGTTTGGTCTAAAACTTTACAGTTTTTCAATGAAAAAATGACTGGTATGTTTTCTATTGTACTGAACCTTTCTTTATTCAAACCAGTTTGTTTATATATTTGGACAAAATAAATAATTTATATCTCTCCAGGAGAGTTCCTACAGCTTTTACAGGCTTCCATGGATTGATCATATACCAGGGGTTTTTTTGTAGCAAGGTTTTACTGAAAATTAAATTGATCTAAAGGGTCTCTCACAATAGCAATTTGCCAAGCAAGGATATCATCAGTATCCATATAAATGAATGAAAGCACAATTTCAATGTTGTTTAGAGACAACATACTATCTCTAACTCTAAATTAAACAATGAGATTATATGCCTTAATGACATGATAAACAAGCATACTTTTGAATTCTTATTTTAAAAATGATACCACTAAATTAAATAATTCTACTGTGGTATCACCACCTATATATATTTTTTTAATGAACCTTGCTGCTAAATAGTTATTTCTGTGCTTCAGATATCTGCAATAATTCACTAGCCTGACATGATGAGCCATTCACAGTGACTTCATGCCTCCTGTTACAAAATCCAAACACAATGCTTAAAAAATGACAAGGCTTTCTCTTGTTTGGCAGAAGTGATCTCCTTAAGAGGAGTATTCTTTCTGAGACTCTATATTCTCTGCAAGTTCCCTCACACTATTGCCGGAATGCTCTAAATAAAAAATCAATGCAAGTTATAGCAATTTTGAAAGAAAAGACAAAAAAAATTCCTAAAAATTAAAAATCAAGGGCTTTTCTATCACCAAAATTTTGTAACTGGTTATCTCTTCTTTTCTATACCTGAGATTGCCTATGGATTACTGAAACTACAGATTATGTAAAGCTAAACCATTAACTCTTAACTGCCTTTCAATGAGAAACATTGGAGTTTCTTTTTCTCATTCAAGACAGTCTACAAAGATTCATATCTACAGCAAATCAAATAAGATCTGATTGTAAGGTAAAAACCTGTAATCATGGCCCCAAGAGAATCAGGGGGAATTTTGTCTTTGATTTCAGTGGGGTCAAGGTCTCATCAGTAATGACGCTGCTTGGGGAGGCCGTAAGAAATGTTATCAGGTGACTTACTACCACTTTGCAGCATATTTGCTGTAGAGGATCCTGTCCCAGGGAAGAAAACTCTAATTTTACAGGGTGACATGAACACATTTTTAGAGACTACTCGTGTTCTTTTCACATATATAATACTGCTGACTTTTTCTTAATCAGAGTAAAGGTCTGATTATCCTCAGAGGCAGCTCGATATATTCCTTTAGACCAGACTTTAATTCCTCTGCTGATCCATCATATCTTGACAAGGCCTTGACCAAAGCCTTACTCCAGAATCTTCCAATCAAGATCATGTAATTGATTGTTCACAAACAGTTCAAAGATTTGTGCTCTCACCAACGGACTATAGGTCATGGATCTTGGCATCGTATTGGAACTTGTCTGCAGCCAAAATCTCACAGAAGCAGACACATTACTTACACTGCGTACACATAATTAACATCTGTTAAATAGTTATCCCTAATTATATTTTGGTGAAAGGACACACTTGTCATCTTGTGTATACTGCACCTTCAACCTGTATTTCTTGATAAAAATAAAAATAAATTATTTTTAAAAAGCCAGTGCATTACTCTCATGCTATCACTGGAAATTCATCCAAAGATTATACTTTTTTAAAGGTTCTGATGACTTAGAGTCGATGCAACTACATTATATCAGTATAAAGTTGAATTAAGTTTAATATTTAAGGCTTACTTTTGATGACGTACAACTGCTACAAGGAGAAAGGTTTACAAATTATTTCCCTGTTACCAAGTAATGAAGTAGTTCACTTCCTAAAAGAAAAATAACAGGGAAAGAAAAAAATCAACAGGTTCAGATGTTAAGGTCAAATGATGCTGATTTGATGTCTTTTCTCATGTCATTTACACTGATTTTAGGTTTCTACATGAATGAATCTACTTTGATTTTCATTCTTCGTGTATCAGAATTCTCTGGTTTAATATCACTATATCACTGCTGGGTTTTTTTCCCTCCCCTTTATTGTTCTCGCTTGCTAATGTCAGCTTCCTCCTTTTGTCACATTCGGAGGAAGATGCCAAAGGAAAGCATCATCAACAAATGCAGAATTCTTCAATGACTGATCTCCCATCGCTGGGAAAACCAAGGCACTGAGATTTAAATACAAATTTCTTCATTTGACAAAGTCAATCTGGTAGCTCTTTACCTGCCAGGATTGACTGGACTCTCATTTTACACAACAATGAGGCTTTTGTATTGCTGGGGGTTAAACTAAGCTGCCAGGAAAGCCAGGGGGGAGGATCTTACTCCCAGATGCCTCTGCTAGAGAAATTAATCCTGGAGTTTAGCATCTGGATCCTTCAACTGCCAAGCTTGCCCCAGTCATCTGTTTCATCACTGGGCCAGATTAAAAGAATGACAAGCAGGAGCAGGTTCTGCACCATTAATAACAAAAAAAGGAGGGAGGAAGGGGAAGCCAAACAAACAAACAAACAAAACAAAAACCAGAAACAAAATAACTTTAAATGAAGCGTGTCTTGCCATTGCATGTGTATACTAATGCACTCGGAAACAATTCCCTGCATTAAAGCTATGTCAAGAAAAGTCAGTTAGGTCTGTTGGTTTGTTTTTGGAAACTGTGGATGTCGGAGACGGCAGATTTGTGCAGGTTCAAACTCCCACCAGGGTGCCACTTGTCAAGTTTTACTTTGAGTACATAGGTTTATAAAATTGTTTCAGGGTGATAGCAACCCTCATCAAGCATTCCACTCTCATATGCACCCTGCACACTCATGTAATGTGATTTCAAAATGCAGATGGGCTCCACCTGCTAAACTCAAATCCAGATCTCGTCGTAATTCCCCTTACAAAGTTCAGACATTATATTCTGGGGATTTGAGCTAGTCCTATCATAGTTTGGAGTCCATCTGCGAAGCTGGATGTGTATTCAGATTAGAAAATCCCAACTTCATAATTCATGTCAAGATTCTTGTATTTTTATTTGCATAAATGTAGGAGACCAAGAGCAAATATTGACATTTTTCTCATGCATACTTCAAGAAAAAAAAATATTCTTAACTCCACCATTTTGAAATCTAGTATTTTCCAAAACTCAGTAAAATTGCCCTTTGCTCTTTCCCCTCTTGACAGCTTCGATCATATCATCAGGACACAAAAAACCAGGATAAATTTTCGCTGATCCTCACACCATATTGATGGCAGAAACTGAGTGAGTCAGCAAGGTGATATCAAAATGTTTCTTCTTGAATAGCTACAATCTGCTATAGGGAAGAATAATTTCTTTAACTGCATTATAGAGAGGCCAGGACACATTAAAGCTAGTGATAAGAAGAAAGAAGCGCTCAGAGAAATAGCAGAGTAAGAACTCTGTAAATGCTATTCAGCTGTTTTTGCTGATGCTGGAGGAGTATATAAGTAAGTATACATCAAAAATTGTGGTAAAATGCTCAATTAGCAGATAGCCTGCTTTCACCAGAAACATCACACAGCAGAACATATTACTCAGTCTTTTCCAATACAAGTCCATGCACAATCATCTTCTTCAATATAGGTAGTCATGATTCCTAGGTTAACAGAGAATCATAGAATAGCCTAGTTAGGAAAGACCTTTGAGATCATGGAGTTGTATCATACCTGTCCACTACTAAACCAGATACCTAAGAAACTCACCTATCCATCTTTTAAACACCTCCAGGGATGGTGACTCCACCACCTCCCTGGGCAGCCTGTTCCAATCCATGACCACCCTTTCAGTGAAGAAATTTTTCCTAACGTCTAGTCTGAACCTCCCCTGGTGCAATTTGTGGCCATTACCTGTCATCCAATCACCTGTCACTTGCAAGAAGAGACCAGTACCCACCTCGCTAAAACCTCCTTTCAAGTAGTTGTAGACCGTGATGAGGTCTCCCCTCAGTCTCCTCTAAGCTAAACAACCGTAGTTCCTTCAGCTGTTCCTAACAGGACTTGTTCTCCAGCCCCCTCACCAGCTTCATTGCCCTTCCCTGCACACACTCCAGCCCCTCAATGTCCTTCTTGCAGTGAGAGGCCCAGAACTGAACCCAGCACTCGAGTTGCAGCCTCACCAATGTCAAGCACAGAGGCACATTTTTTTTCCCTGCTCCTGCTGCCCACGCTGTGTCTGATACAGGCCAAGATGCCATTGGTCTTAGCCACCTGGGCACACTGCTGGCTCATCCTCAGCTGGCTGTGACCCAGTATCCCCAGGTCCCTCTCTGCCAGAGAGAAGCTTTCCAGCCCCTCTTCCCTAAGTCTGTAATACTGCATGGGGTTGTGCCCCAAGTGCAGGACCTGGCACTTGGCTTTGTTGAACCTCAAACACGGCTAGGTTTATGTGGCCAAGCTATATCCAGAATACTCTCTCAAAGTTTGACTTATCTTGCATAATACATGATTGTAAACACAAGCAGAAGCAAAAAGACAAAAAATTCTTCAACCACTTCAGAAAAAAAGATTTTTTTTTACTTTATCTTATACACCATTAATAATGGTTTGATCAACATGGCTAAGACTTTCAAAAGCTTTTATTGCTGCTAAGCGACACAGTTCTTAAGATGATGTAATTTAAAGAAATACCATTTTAGAGAACAGTGGAGTCAAGTTGTTTTAAAAATTCTGGTTTCGTTTTCTTAAAAAAAAAAAAGCAGAAGGTCTGTTTTCCAAATAACTATTCATTTTGAAAACACCAGTCCACACTACTGAATATTGTTACTTGCATATAGAATAGCTCAAACATACATTTTCTATTGCTGTAATGGAGATTAATATAATTACAAATATTAGGAAGGAAAAAATGAAATCTTCCCACCTACAGAAAATATGACTAATACAGAAAAAAGCCAAGCAAACTTTTGAGAGTAGAATTTTTTCCACCTATAGAAATTTCTTTTGCAGACTTTCTTTGTTTTTCAGAGTTTCCTTCTTTTCATACTGTTAGGAAAAAATAAATGTCCTTCTCAGTCCTCTTTCACAAATGAAAAAGTAAGACCATTTCTCCATTATTTTCTGGCAAAAAAAATTATTGTGTATGTAGTAGGACAAATCTAGTCTCTAAGATCATTTATTCTCCACAGATGACCAGAAGTAATGTAAATTCACTAGATTTTTAGATAAGTATGTGAGCTGCTGTTACAAAAGGAATATTTAGGTTATTTGTTAGAACTTACTATGTGAACATTATGACATTTGTTAAAAATTGAAGTAGCTGGGGCTAAGGGAAGATTTCCTTTGTGCCTTGTTATGCTTGTTTTACTCTAGACCAGATTGTCATCTGTCCCAGAAGGCTTGGCTTTTTCTCAAGAGTGACTGAGCAAGCTCCACTAGAAGAAATATCTGAAATAGAGTGAAACAGGCACAGAAAAACACAGAAAAAGAGGAATTAAAAATATAAATGGAGCCAAGAGACTTATAAGAAAATCAAGGAAATTTTTCATAGCGGGAGTGAACGAGGGGGATACAAACTGTACAGAAATTTCTCAGTTTAAGAGTTCCTACCTGAAAAGCAAGACCTTTTTTCCTAGTTAGAGTTTATTTGGGGTTTGTTTCTTTATTTTATTTCTGGCAATGCACGGTTTTAAGGATTGAAAGATACAAAGATTGATTTTTGTATCTTTTAGTATGTTCTCTTTAAAGAAAGATTGGAGCAGTTTCACCTCATGGACTGAGCTGCCTGCAGTCCTATTCCAAAACCTTTGTAATCTCTTTGTCCAGCCCCTTAAAATAAGCAGAAGAGAAACTCTGGCATAATTTAGTGTGCTGACTGTAGACTGGAAAAAAATACTGAAAGAAATACAGAAAAAAATACAGCAAAACAAGAAAATCTGTATTGTTTCATGATGATGTAAAAATTAAGTTGATAATATGGGACACAAAATAAAAGGAAAAACTACAGCTGGTACTAATTCTAGAATTTTGATTGGAAAATCATAGATGTGGATAAGTATTGTTGAATCATACAATTTAAATCAAGCAATGAAATTCATTAGCTGATGAGAATTGTTGAAGGGGTGGACGAAAAGCTCTCAGAATAGAACTTTTCTCCTAATCAGATCAGAAACACATATTCTATCAAGCAGATGAATCAAACTCTAATTCAAAAACTTTATATACATGAACTATAAATTATGAATCATACTTGCGAAACAGGAGGGCATTGTCTACCTTCACAAAATATTGTGTGGATAATCTTTTCCATACCACTTCCTTTGTGCCATAAGCCATGGACTTAGATGCAATAAAAGACTTAACTGACTATCTAACTTAGATATAGTGTAACATTTAATTTTTAAGCCTGGTTCCCAGAATGAAATTCAAATCTCAGAGCTAAGCACGCATAACTTGTGTACAAGGCATGACGAGCATCTCAGCAAGGTAATGGAAAAACTCGTATAATGAACACAAAGCCAAAAACAAGACAAGAGGAAATGCTGATCCCTAAACTTGTCTGAAATCCAGTGCTGTGCCTGGAACTTGAGACCCAAAAGCCTAGGCACCTTTCTTTATTTTGGATTCAGGTCTGAAATTCTCTTCTCCATCTATATTAGAATTATTGGTCTTTAAAAGAATGAGATACCCTAAATAGAGCTTAAGATTCATTTACATTTTGGAATGTGGAACAGTGCTTGCCATGAGAAAAACATGGGGTTAATCCCTCCTGAACCCTAAGGAAATTTTATTTCTTTGTGCAGAATTGTTTGTTGGGTTTGCCTAAGGACTGTTCCATATAAAATAAAGCCGGCAGATAAGAATTTATGATGATCCCTTAGTAAGGGACTGTTTCAACACGTACACTACGGAGTAATTCTTCCTCCAGACACTCTTCTCCATCCTGACCATTTCCAGTAGATCCGCAGTGGTACAGTTGTACAGCAGTACAGTGCTACAGCATCAACAGGAACATGGATGCATACCTCCACTTGACTCATCCTTTGCTGTATATGCTGTAAACTGGGTTTTTAGATGGCACTCCTGGCACATCACTATGCTGGCTTTCACCTCCTTTGTGCTAGAAAATCAGAAGGGCTAAGATCTATTTCTCCTCTGATTGCCCTATATATCAGGAGAGAAAAAAGTGAGGAGGGAAAGCAAAAAATTTATTCCAGTCAGATTTTTAAAAGAAAGCAGATTTAACAGCATTTTATTATAGGTTTAATTTATCTTGTTTGAGCTTCTGCTTTCTAGACTCCAGTAAGGAATAGGTGGGTGCTCTTAGGTTGAGCAGTTCTGGATATAAATAAAAAGAAGAAACAAGGACATAAAGGACATTTCAGGTTGCACATGAACATTGAATTTTTAGCATTTTTACATATAGTCAGATACTAAGCAAATATTTCCTCTACTGACAGTAGTGTACATTTGCACTGCTCAGTGGAAAGCAGGTCCACAAGAAGAATAATACATATTCCTTGACAAGAACTCCATATAGTTTAAATCCATTACACTCCATAGAACTTAAAAGGGGTCTTATTGATCAGTTTCATATGTATTCAAAATGACTTGTAACGTGGCATTCAGTTCTACAAAATAACCTAAACCAACTTATCTGCTCCATATTCACCATATGGCATCAACCCAAGGACATCTGGGAATTTACGTATAAATTGGACTTGAAATTGATGAATTCAGGGCTGTGCCATGACCTGGCCCATCAATGCTGCAAGAAGAGGAATGAAATGGCAAGCATGTTTCTACTGTGTTCCAGAAATTATTCAAAAATGGCACTTTGCAAGTTTGGATAAGGGTTTGGACACACACTTAAGTCATGTATTTTTTGAGACTCCCAGAGTCTTGGTTTAAGTGTTTGATATGACTTGAAACTGAACTTTGAGGACTAATTTTGAAAAGTTCTAATATGAAAAAAAAAAAAAAATCTGTAGCTAAACAACCATTTATGCATATAGGCAACAATAGGTCCTTACTTTCACGAGTGGCATAAAAATCTTGCTTGAAAATTCCAAATAAAATGAAAAAAATGATTTTTTTTCTAAGTGAAATCAGCAAAATTAGTCTACTGTTAACTAGACAAAACTGAGTTAATTGTGAAATTGCATATTCTTCAACATGCAGTCATTTTACACCAAATAACAGGAAGGATGAAGAAATTTAAAAATATTATTCTAGTAAAACAAATGCAGTATATGTAGATCCACGTTCTGAAGAATGAGAGGTATGAATTATTCAGAAAAAGTAACTTTACTATAACTAAAACAAGTAAAAATAAGTTATGTTGAAAAAGTAAAGGATATGTGGAGATTGTTTAGTTACATTCTGAAGTTCTTGTTATAAATAAAATACATTTTAAAGTATTTGTACAAAATAATCACATAACTGATGAAAGTGCTCTTAGTAAAACACTTAATGGTCTTCTAAAATCTGCCTGTGGACATGAAATCCGTTAATGTAGGACACCTGTACCTGCTTAATCTCACCATGTACAGTCACTTGAATCCCTCAAAAATAATGTATTCTGATGGTAATTTATTGGTTTTCTCTGTGTTTTTAATTGACTATCATTTGTTTCAAACAATAGCTAATTGGGTCTTGTACCTTCTTCAGCTACAGGCCACAACCCTTTTTCATTGTGATGAATATATTAGTGAGATTCATAAGCTGTGTAGTGTAGAAATAAATCTTATGACTGTATCAGTACAACAATGGTAAGGTTTTGATGACAACGACTAAGATCTCATTTTGACTAAGAGAAAAACAATAGATTTAAAAGCTTTGATGATAAGAGAGAAGGTTGATCCATTCTGGGATCCTTAGAAACAAATGAAAAATAATTCTGTTTCACTGATGAATCATCCACCTCTATATGATTACTAAGTTAAAAAAAAAAGGAAAGAGTTGAAAAAGTGTTTTGGACAGAGAAATATCAATGCAAACCAAAAGCAACAGGTCACTGAGCCTTAAGACATGTTTTTGAAGAACATGTTCAAAATAGTATTGACCTAGAATCAAAGATGGCATCATCTGAAGAAATTAGGAAATAAGCTTTGAGTTATCAATGTGCATGTTACATTGATATGCATGTCTGTATAAAGTCAAGATCATAAATAAAACTGCAGATATCACTACCTTATTCCTTAGTCAATTAAAAAAAAATCAAAATAGGTGACTAAGTACAACTGCGTTACATAAGCTTTTACCTATCTCATTTGTCAGGAGTCAAACTGAAACGGTCTTCAATAGCAGTGGCAGCAGCCAAACTGTGCTTCAACACTGAAGCAAACAGAGGAGCCTCCCACTGGATTAACCCTGGGAGTCTCAAATGTCACAAGAAATGTTCCAGGTGGATTCATGCCCTATTGCATTATAAAACAACAAAGGTACAAATGGAATAGAAATGACAGTTCTTACCTGTATATGGATCAACAGTCATGTTAGGAACCATTCAGAGCTGCATTGTTAGGTCTCTTCTGTGCTTTAAACTGGGATAGGTCTGTTAATTCAATTCATTGATTTAATCTACATTACACAGGATCAAAATTAAGAAAACCAGTAACAAGACAGGCAAGCATTTCCAAAATTCTTCAGGAATCTTACATATCTATTTACTCCTCTTCCTGTTCCCTCTTCTGAACAATCACTGTCATTATCTTTGTCTTTACTCTTCTCCATCAAGGCTTTCAGGGCCTTTGTCAAACTCTTTGTTAACCTCCAGAGTAATACTGTTTCATTGAGGTCAATGCAATAGCTTCCACTCATTTTAATGGTCCAGTCTCAAGACCTAACTTACTAATCTTTTATCTTTGTCTGAATTTCACTATCTCTGGTTTTTATTTTTTTAAACTTCTGTAAATTATCTTATGATTGCATAATCTGCCTCCATTAGAAAATCTCTCTACTGCTGCTGTATTTCACTTACACTGTATAGCATTTATATTATTTAATTATGTGACGAGTTCTGGGAAATAGTATAATGAAAGGTATTATGCAAAGCAAATGTACATTGTATTGTAATTTGGTTTGGTTACTTCACTGTGTTTATATATTTCAAGATTTTCTTCCCTAATAGTTAAATTCATTTGTGTCACAGATGTTTGGTTATTGGTCTCCTGCCTCTTCTTAGAGGTACTGTAATTGAGCACCTGCGTATGGGGACAGAGGGAATTGGGGGTTCTTGATTAATTTTCTCAGTTATAAATTATTTATTGTCTTGTACCATTCTCCTGTCATCCTCTTTGGGACTCTTTTAAACTGTCAGAGATACCTATTTACTTTTAATTGATTGCTACTATGTACTTATTGAGTTTTCCTACATGACAAACCCAGAAGAAATATTAAAACTAGCCGTATCTCACTACAATAGGAAGAGGCTGGCATAGCACAAGAGTTTGCAGTGATTCTAATCTTTTGAAGCACCACATTCCAGGTAGGAAAAACACATTAGCCTCAAAAACTAACAAGTGAGTTTAAATTTCCTGGGCAACCTGCTGTAGCTGACTCTGTCTGAGCACAGGGATGGACTATCTGAACTACGGAGATCCCTTCCCATCTCAGCATTTCTCTGATTCTGTGACAGAGCTAACTAAAGTTCACATTATCTTTTTCATAGAAAATTAAGAAAGTGAATTTGGCTCCTTAAAATCCCAGACAAAAATTTG
This sequence comes from Neomorphus geoffroyi, assembly GCA_033558235.1. Lineage (NCBI taxonomy): Eukaryota > Metazoa > Chordata > Aves > Cuculiformes > Neomorphidae > Neomorphus > Neomorphus geoffroyi. The sequence continues at coordinate 2,555,923 of JAUMJM010000005.1, forward strand.
GGCAAGTTCCATTGCTTCTTTGTATGTGAAATAAAGCTAATGGTACTTGCCTTCTTCAGTGTGACACTTGCTTGTATGTTTCAAAAAATAATAATTACATTTTGCTACATTTTATATTAATATTATAACTGTCCCTGTTTTAACATACTTTGTCTTCAGAATCTGCCAAGTGTTCATCTCACAAAGATTAATGGGGTATTTAAAAAAGCGAAACAATGAACATACTGGCTCTTCAGAGATTAGTTTTGTCATTCTGGCTCACAAAAAGCCATTGTATAAGAGGAAAAAAAATAAAAATGTTATCTTGTCACAGAAGAATATTGTCCACACTGTCATGTGGAAGAACACTCTACTTCACAATATCTGGAGAATAGCAGTAGCTAGTACCTCATGGTAGCAGAATCATTATAATATACCAAATAAATACAAGGTCAAAGGTATGGCACCAGAGAAGTCAGAAAAATAGTAACAACATTTGTAAGAGTCAGTGGAACTGTTAGAAACATAACATTCAGGTTCAATATCTGGCTGATTCAATACACATAAATGGATGACTATGAGCCAACATCATCTGTGGAAAACATCAAGATACAGACAATTCACATTGTAACTGACTACTTAAGTGACTTTAAAAAATATTATAGGGACGCATGACAGAATCTATAACAATCTTCCACAGTATTTTAGTTTATTCGAGTGGGATTTTTTAAAGCATTCGAATGAACTGGGAAGACAAATCAACAGAGTCACAATTTACTGTACTGAAATTACCAGAGGTAATTCATCATATTATCTGTCTGAAACTCTGAACCCTATTTCCCGCAAAAAATGTGCTTGTTGGGAAAGGGAAGGTTTTAAAAGTTTATGAGTGAGGACACTCATATCTGCCTTCAAAATATTTATATAGCCCAGAAGGACAACATTCTCAAAATACACATTGCCGTACAGAATGTGTACAAGGCCTTATCAGCAGGGATACAAAGCTATACCATCCCATTAGGTTTTAGTTGGAAGAAATAATGATGATGCATAACACACTGATATATCTAAAGCTCCTGTCGCAGTGCTGCCAGGGTGTTGTTGCTCAGCTTTGATCAAATTGCTTTACACCCATATTTTATACATATGATGAGAGATCCACAAAAAGGTAATTGAACTCCTCTTTCCCGGACAGTGGAATAAATCCTTGTATTCCCTCTGCACTTACTACCTACATACACTTCAAATGGTCTATTGCAGTCAAATGCAGTCATTGGAAATTAAACTACGTAGTTTCTTCTTTATATTTGTGTCACATGTTATTAGTAACTCTTGCTGAAACATTTAGGAAAAGAATAAGTAACGGAACACAAAATCTGCGACAAGGATCTTAAAAGACTTGCCCTGATTATTTATTAAATAATCATCCATTTAGCTTTGAGTATTATTGACTCTCTTCAGAAAGCAAGAAGATATTTAGTGGAATATACTTTGCATGTTTTGTATGAGCATGGGCATTTATATTTACACTTGAAGTTTAAAAGATATTTGCAAAGGTATTTGTTCGTCTCAATGTATATTCAAACTCCTTTTAGAACAGGACTCTTTCAGAGATAGTTAACTTTTAATCCCAGCAATATTTCTATATACAAACACAATTACAACAAAAATAAAACCATCATAACAGATTACCCATGTATACGTTGACATTCTTTAAAGGAAGGATAGAAAGACTCACTCATTTAAATACCATACATGAAAGAATGAGGTTTTCATTTCCTAACTAAGTACATTGATAGTATTTTAACTAAGCCATCATCTTTATTGCACTTCTACAAAGACCTTATCATAAACCAGCTATGCTCTAGGCATACTAAAATTGTAAGGATTTTCTTTCTCAAAGAATTAACACAATGCCCCTCTGGCACCGTTTAGAAATTTTTCATTTCCTCCATAAACATTAAAATGCTGGCAAAGCATAAGTATAAGAGAGAACACCAAATTAGCATTATTTAACAGCATTCAAAATCAGCCTAATTTTTATAAATGAATTATTGAAGGTTACTATCATGTAAGGCAACTAGTAATAGAAAATAAAAGTACAGGAAGTTTTCAAAATTAAAACCAAAGTTACAAATGTTGTCGATATTAGTACTTTAGCACCATGACCCAACTACTTTTGATTGGCAATGTAAAGCAATGTTACCAACCCTCATAAAGCAGTGACAATTGCTAGTGATCAATCCTGTCTTTTCTTCTCTTTCATTTTTCCATTAGTCTGTTGTAGGTGGATATCATGAGTATTTTTACACCACGTATTGCATTGTAGTATATTTTGAATCAGTAGTATCAGTAGTATCACTTTTCTTCTTAGTCAGGATAATGTTAATAATTTAAGACCGATCCTTAGAAGGCACCTTTCAGCTTCTCCAGAAACTTGATTAAACGTTGATGACCTCTTGTTCCAGCTGATTCCTGACTAGGGAGAGTCACGCACTATTTTAACAGGTACTAGGGAGGTCTCAACATAAGTACTGGACCTAGAGCAGACCTCAAAGGGACAGTGTTTTGTGCAGAGGGGAACAAGAGGCTCTGCTGAGTGTGCACGCATGCTCAGCAGCAGCAGACACACAACAGAGCTGAGTGCCCAGTGATCACTAGAGTAACTAGTCGAGCTCAAGAAACACCTCAATTCAGTTGGAGCTCCTGAGGACAGATGCAGCTCTGCAGGCCTGGAATACAGAAACACCCGGGGCCCTTCGTTAACCCTAGGGTCAAGGATGATGGGCTGCTCGCCTGCAGGATTTGAACGTAGGGGAAGCTCTCTGTCACCAAGTAAAGGAGCTGTGGGAGGAGGACAACAGTCTGTGCAGCATCAACGATAACAAGAAAGAGACTGAACAGAACCTCTCTGGGACCCTTCAGGGTCTCCGACTTCAGTGAAAGAGAGGCAGGAAGCATCTGTGCTTATTGGATTGGGATACGGAGACACTCAGGATGGCGAAGGCTGGAAGTTTGTAATTTCTGGCAGGAAATTTTCAGTAAGACGGCTCCTGCTCTACTACAGAAGAGATTTAGTGCCTTGGTAGAAGACAGGGGGTGAGGACTTTTGTCCAGCAAAGCGTCTTTGGTGATCACAGACTGTTAGGAAGAAAAGGGATCCACCTGACCATCTAGGGAAGAAGTAACTCAACCAAAAGGCCAGCCAACCATATGAGGAGAGCTTTAACTAGGAATGGGAGGGAGGGAGGTGATGACCCACAATCATGTGAAGGTGGATTGGGATGGCAATCGAAGGGTACAAGATCATGTTGAAAAGAGAGAACTTATAATCAACAATGCCAGGCTGAAAGAAGCCATTGATGTTAAGTGTATGCACTTAAATAAGGAAGTGCTTACAGGACTGCAGAATAGAGGAAAATCTTGTATGTTTTCTAGGAAATCTGTACTCTATGTTCATTTGAATTATTTCTATACTAAGACAGAAAGAATGGTGAACAAAATAGAGGAATTAGAGGTAAGTATGCAGTTGCGGGGCTACGATCTTATAAAGTCTCCAAGACCAATGCAAAGGTTCACAGTAAAGAATACTTATCCTTAGTGGAGAAGGATCAAGCTAGGGAACATATACAAGTCCATGGGGTCTAACAGAATCACAGAATGATTAGGGTTGGGACATTTAAAGATCAATTAGTTCAACGCCCCCTACAACAGACAAGAATATCTTTCAGTCATTAAGGTTGCTCAAAGTCTCATCCCATCTGACCTTGAATGATGGTGCATCCACAACATCGCTGAGCAACCTGTTCCAGTGCCTCATCATGCTTGGTTTTATAAAAAAAATTATTCTTTTTGTCTAATCTAAATCTACCCTTTTACAGTTTAAAATCATTGCCCCTTGTCCTGTCACTATAAGCCCCGGTAAAAAGTCTCTCTCTCTTTCTTGTAAGACCCCTTTATATATTGAAGGGTCTCCCCAGAGCCTTCTCTTTTCCAGGCCAAATAGTTCCAACTATCTCAACTTTTCTTCACAGGAGAGCACTCAGATCATTTTTGTGGCCCTCCTCTGCACCCACTCCAACAGGCCCATGTCTCTCTTGTTCTGGGAACCCTGGAGCTGGACACAGTACTCCTAGTGGGTTTTCACAACAGTAAGAGAGAGATAATGACCACTCTTGACCTGCTGGCCATGCTCCTTTTGATGCAGTCCAGGCAATGAATGGCTTTCTGGGCTGAAAGAATACATGGCCATCCCAGAGACAACCTATTCATCCAGCATTCTGTATTGATACTGGGGATTTCCCTGATTCACGTGCAAGACCTTGTACTTGGACTTGTTGAACTTCATGAGGTTCACACGGACCCACTCCTCAACACTGTAAAGGTCCCTCTGGATGGCTTTTATTCCCTCTAGCAAATTAAATGCATGTCTTGGCTTGGTATTATCTGCAAAGATGCTGAGAGTGCACTCAATTCCACTGTATACATCATCGATGAAGATATAAATGCTATTGATCCCACTCCATACCACTGTGGAACATCACTCATTGCTGGTTTCCACTTGGACACTGAGCAGTTGACTGCAACTCTTTGCATGCAGCCACCCAGCCAATTCCTTATCCACCGAACAGTTCATCCATCAAACTCGTATCTTCAATTTAGTGACAAGAATGTTGTGGGAGAACATATCAAAAACCATACAGAAGTCTAGGTAGGTAACATTAATAGCCCTTATTTTGCCCACTGATGCCATTGCTCCATCCTGGAAGGCAAATGTGTTGGCTGGGCGCAATTTGCCGCTAGTGAAGCCATAGTGGCCGTCTCTGATCATTCCCTATCTTCCATATGCTTTAACAACTTCCAGGACATTCTGTTCCATGATCTGACAGGGTATTGAGGTGAGGCTGGCTGGTCGGTAATTCCCAGTGTCCGCCTTTTTATCTTTTTAAAAAATGGGTGTGTTGTTTCCTTTTCTTCAATCACTGGGGATTTCACCTTTGTAGGGTGCACCTACAAGTGTTGAGGGAACTGTCTGATCATAGAATCATAGAATACCATGTTGGAAGAGACCTCAAGGATCATCTAGTCCAACACTTCTTCGCAAAAGCATGGGCTGAGCGAGATGGCCAAGCAATCTATCCAGCTGAATCTTAAGTGTCTAATGTTGGGGAATCCACCCCTTACAAGGGGAGAGTATTCCAATGGCTGGTTGTGCTTAACGTAAGAATTTTTCCTTTTGTGTCCAATCAGGAGTAACTTGTACCCATTAACCCTCATCATTTCCATGTGACTGCTTGTAAAAAGAGAGTCTTCATCTTCTTTGTAGCCACTCTTTAAATCTTGGAACATAATGACAAGGTCTCCCCTAAGCCTTCTTTTCTCAAGGCTGAACAAACCCACTTCTCTTATTCTTTCCTCATATGACAGGCTTCCTAGTCCTTAAGTCAATCTTTGTGACCCTTCTCTGAACCCTCTCTAGCCTGTCCACACCTTTTTTGTATAGCAAAGGCAAAAACTGAACACAGTATTCCAGATGTGACCTCACAAGCGCTGATGTCATTGTGAAGCTGATCTCTATTACTTTTGAAAAGTTATGATGATCAAGGAAGATTACTGAGAGACTGGAAGAAAACAAATGACACCCATAACTTCAAGAAAGGCAAGACGTAAGACCCAGAGAACTACAGTTCAGTCAGCTGCACCTCAGCATTCGAAAAGGTGATGGAGCCAACAGCCTTCACCAAATACACAAAAGGAAAGAAACGGTTTGGAGTAGTCATCATGGATTTACAAAGGAGAAATCATGGCTGATCAACTTTGTAGCCTTGCACAACAAAATGACCAGTTCAGTGGATGAGGGGAGAGAAGTAGCTGCTACTTGTTTCAACTTTAATAAAGACTTTCCCCTATAGAGCCCTCATAGACAAACAGAAGAAGTATGCATGAGATAACTAGAAAGTAGTGTGGACTGAAATCTGGCTGAGTTGCTGGGATCAGAGGGCTGTGATCGGTGACATAAGTCCAACTGCAAGCATTCTGCAGCACGTCCTTATCTCACTGAAATGTATATGCCTGAGACACCAGCATGCTTATGATAATACAATTTCTAATCACAGGTGTTTCAAACACCAGAGTCTGAGATCCCTACAGAAAGAAAAGCACTAGTTCCAAACAACCATCCATTCAACCAATGTAACTATTTATATACGGTATTTCTCAGATATTCCTTCAAGACCTTGTTTTTTCAGTTAAATCTATCTGCACAACAGTATGTAAAAATGAAACTCACCCAGAGAGACAGACATCAGCCTCACTCTTAAGATACATTGTGAATTAGTTTGAAAATGAATGCCATTAGAGATTTCATATATTTAGAAGTGAGCTTTAACCTTATCTTTTTTATTTGGTTTATCACAAATGGCATAATCCTGAATGAGATCTATCCATTATGCTACCACCAACAGTGTAAATATACAGTTAGTTGGAGCAGTTTAAACCTACTTATAGCTTTCATACATCCTTAAGATGTTAAAGTAAAATAAATTTTATTAGAAAGGCAAAGAAAACAAACAAAAGGCAAGTATCCTAGGAACTTCCAAGAGAAACAAGGAAGAGTGCATGCTTACTCAAGACAATGGTGTAACGTAGTTCATCTAAACGTTTTAAGATTTTAAATTATGAGTCCAAAAAATGAGCCAAATGCAATCATAAGTAAATGTAATAGAAAGGACAAGATGGGTAATACAGCTGAAATGCTAAGCTAATCAGATCGTAAAGACAGGTGGAAAGAAAGAGAAAAATAAAATAAAAGGGAAGATGCTCTGCTGATCTGCTTGGGGATTCTGTGAACTACTGGATTAGAACAGCAAACCTAGCAGCTCTGGGCCACCATCTCTGAGCTTGGTTCTTTGTCACTACTCTTTAAGGGATTCTGAGATCCAAGATTCTGCCACAAGTAATTGCTATGTATTTCCAACATTGTACCAGCCAATGCTAATTCTCTCTGTGGTGAAGGTAACTATTGCCCTTGAGCATGGAATGCTCTGGGAAATGAGTTATCCTCCTAATGCTCAGAAGAGGGGATATGACACTAGTAAAGGAACAGACACTGGCATGTGCAGTAGTCATGGGTAATGCTTCATTTACTTCAATAGCTCCTTCCAAACTCCTTCCCAGTTAGTCATTATTGCTGTACTGAGGTGAATTAGTAGTGCTTTAAAAAGAAGGAGGAAATGGCATAATAAAAGAAGATCTAGAATGTAAAATATGTAAGAAACATACTAAACTGAAAAATAAAATTGCTAAGTCAATAAATGAAAAGAATGAATCTATAGTATTAACACACTCGTCAGCAACATCCATGACTTAACGATACCAGTATCACATAGCAGTCTTTTTTCAAAAAAAATAATAACTTTGTTAATTGCTAATAAGAAAGAGTGTGTTTAAACCCTATATGCATACATACAGACAGATAAAGATAGGGAAATACAAAAAGAAATATTTACCATAATTCCAATTAAAGTTTGCATTTGTATAATACTACATGTAAACATTTATATAACACCTGCTTTTTCCAGTTAGAAAAGGCACATGAGGGAAAACTGAATGTGTAATGTAATATTTAGCCCTAGTGATCAATTTCTTCAAATGCAGCTTGACTGTGTTTTTTCAAGAAAATTTCTGAACAAATTTATTGAAGTTGGAGTTACAATTAGACACCCTTGTGATAGATGAAGAATCTGCTTTATTGTTATTGACAGTAGGTTTATGAATGCTTATGCATTTATTAAACATTAAACAATTATTATATTTAGTGCTTTCTACTAGAACAAATAGCCGGCTGAACATAAGCCAGCAGTGGCCCATGTGGCCAAGAAGGCCAATGGCATCTGGGCCTGTATCAGACACAGCGTGGCCAGCAGGAGCAGGGAGGTGATTGTGCCCCTGTGCTCAGCACTGGTGAGGCCGCACCTCAAGTGCTGGGTTCAGTTTTAGGCCCCTCACTACAGGAAGGACATTGAGGGGCTGGAGCGTGTGCAGAGAAGGGCAATGAAGCTGGTGAGGGGGCTGGAGAATAAGCCCTATGAGGAGAGACTGAGGGAATTAGGGTTGTTTAACTTGGGGAAGAGAAGGCTGAGGGGAGACCTCATCACTGTCTACAACTACCCGAAAGGAGGTTGTGACGGGGTGGGTACTGGTCTCTTCTCGCAGGTGACAAGCGATAGGATAAGAGGAAATGGCCACAAGTTTTGCCAGGGGAGGTTTAGACTGGACATTAGGAAGGATTTCTTTTCTGAGAGGGTGGTCAGGGATTGGAATAGGCTGCCCAGGGAGGTGGTGGAGTTGCCATCCCTGGAGGTGTTTAAAAGAAGGTTGGATGAGTTTCTTAGGGATATGGTTTAGTAGGGAGACAGGCACAGTGGGACTCGATGATCTCAGAGGTCTCTTCCAACTAAGGTTGATTCTATGAAACCATGTGATTCAGCTCAGAGTATTTTCGGTCATTGCAAAATTGATTCTTTTAACGGGAGTCTAAACACAAAGTGTGATTTCACATATTCATCCGGTGTGCCCCCACGTCACTATAGACAAAAAATGCGAACCGATGACTTTGTACTGCTCTGAACGTATACGTAGAAGGTAAGGTAAGTTTAGGAAATCTTGCTAAACCCAGTGCAAAGCCAAAACTTCTGACTTTATGATGTACTGCAAATGTAAATGCCAGCATGGCCTGCTTCGATCTGCTGATCCTTATGTGTTGGACTGAAATACTTATTAATGTAAATGTAACCAATAACTTCTAGTACTTTAACCTCAAACTCCTACCCTCAGTGGGTCTTACATAACCCTAACAGGGTTTTCTCCATACTAAAATTCTTTCTGTCCAGAAACTACCACTCCCTCCTCACTACAAATCAATGGTTTAACATCTCAGATTCATTTTAGCATTTACCTCTACAGGAATACATCTGCTGATTTTATGTGGCAGCAAGTGTTCAGCTACTTGCAGTCTTCCAAGTACCACAATGTCCACCGCATTGTATCTTCATTGATTCAAGCTGGTTTTGACCAGCCTCACCTCTCAGTTTGTATAAGGAGATAGAGATGTCCATTCTTCATACTAAGTTGTCGTGCAGTGAGTGTGTTACATTATTTAATAAAATATATTATTGTTGTATTAAAATAAAGGAATGTACACTCTATCAGTGTTGAGGAATCGGGGAACTTGTGCAGCAGGAACCAGTGTAGTACACTGAAGAGGAGTATTGTCCCTGGTTTAGGCAGCTTAGGAAAACTAAACTCTGATTTCCTTGCTCTATTAAATCCCCTGTACCTATCAGGCTGAATTTGCAGTGGCTGTATACTTCTTCCTAATCTTCTTTGACACAATTTTCTTTCTCTTCATATTTATCTGCTGCTGTTCTCCCATCCTTGCTCATATTGTCATCAACAGGTGCACAAATCAAGTAAACCTAAGAAACATGTTCACTGTAGCAGAAAACAAAAGCATCCACATCAAAAAAGAAAAGCAGAAAATAAGAAAGTATACATTGATTCACAGTTTCATTAATGTACTCAGCCTTAAGTTAAAATTTCATGAGGTAAATGGCCCAAATTAAGCTACAAAGACATTTGAAAATGCATATGTGTCTTAAGGCTCTATATGGCATTTGGCTTTAAAGCAATTATTGAAGAATTCAATTAATTTTGAAGGGTATTTTCTGCTGATCTGTAGATGTCATAGAAGAGAACTTCAGGCGAAAATAGTGCTGTCTTTTGGCATGAACACTGCAAAGCAAAGCAACTCTCCTGGGACCATCTATACAGCCAACATTTCCTGTAGCAGCTTGGGGGACTGGAGCAGAGGCATAGAAGGGAGGAAGGGTGCTGTCAGCACCAAACACCTTTCAGCTTTACAGTTACCTTTGAGTAATGACTCTTGAATGGCCATTTCAGGGTGGCATCCTTCAACATGAAGGCAGCTCTGTTCATGGTCAGTCTGAAGAAACGGAGAACTGTATGGGCGAAGTGTGGAATAAGTTGAAACCAACTAAATTGTCATGAATCTTTTTCAATTCAGTACTGTAGTTTGCTGCGTTAAACAAAGTAAATTAACATTATATAAAATTTCTTCCTGTATGATCTTAGACAAACATCTGCACAACACACTGCTATACAAATAATCTGGAGGGAGAGATAACCTAAACAAACAAGGCTGATGCTTCTAAATTACTCTAATTTATTCCTTTTTCAATTAACTCAATGAAGGGACTGGGCATCTGAGATCTCAGGTCAGAGATATACTTAAAACTCATTTGTACTCACTGAGTAGAATATAGAGAAGTCCAAAAGCTGCAGTAAATCTGCCCAGTGAATAATAGCCTTAACAAGTTCATTGTGTAGCTGGATGAAGTCACCTCATAGCAAACCACCATAAACCAAGAACATCCTTCTCTAAATTAAATTAACCATTTCCTATTCATAAAAAAAAAACAACTACAAGTTCCAAGGAGCAAAAAACTCTGACTCAATGTGTTGCCTCTGTCCATGAGCCATCATAGTTTCAACATGAGGAGGAGACAGGAATATTTTGCTGTACAGATTTATCAAAATCTCTGATACATGCCTTCAACCACTTAAAGAGACCATTTAGCATTTTGAGAAGGATTCAGTTGCCTGAACATGAGTGTCTAATGACTTTTGAGATATTCTAAGGAAGGAAAGATGTGTGCACAGGGTTGACAGACACCCCACATGACTTAAAGGGACTTGCACCCTTCAGTAGCAGCAGCCGGGAGCCGGGCAGAATAGCCTATAGCATCTCCTGAGCAAGAGGTTGTTTATACATGACTCAAGTACATAAAGTTATCCATGTATTTATAGATAGCCTCATTCTGACAGAGATGCAGAGTATAATGACAAATCTGATGAGTAGGTCTGAAAGACAGTAAGCATGAAATTAGCCCAAGGAAGGAGTTTCCTTCCCATCTTTCCTTCTCTTTCAATGCTGGACTGTTGGCACTGTTAAATTCTGTTGATATTTAATAAAAGCTAGCATCTGTGCCTTGCTTGCCTCCAACTACAGAGCATCATCCTAGGGCCACTTTGGGGTTTCTTACAAGCGCTGATGCTTGAAGCACAACTATAACAAAAGAATGGACTGACAGCTTTTTCTGCTTTTAGCTACCTCTGTGTTCTTTTTTTATTTTATTTGCCTCAATTTTGGTTTTGGTTGGCCACCCTAAAAGACCAGCCTGCAGCAATGGCAATGCTGTAGGAGACCATTTGATCAATCCTCTCTCTATGCAAGGCCTCCTAGGAACAGAAAACTTCAGTGAAGGATTCTTCCATGCCCCAATTACACGAAAACACACATCACCGCCACTACAGCACTGTCAGGGCTGGATAGAGAGAATAACAGGGATTCTTCATGATAAACCGTGATGGATAATGTGAAAGTATAGTTTGTAATTGTTAACAATGAACTCAATATATGAAGGTTACTTCAGAATTGCTCTATAAAGCTACTTTAGGGATAAAATTCACTTCAGATCATGGTCAACATCTGTCACAGAGAAGGAAAAGCTAGAGAAAAAGAAATCTATCCAATTTAATCTATACTTATCTCTCTAAGAGTCTTCTCTCGTAGCTAGATGACTAAGAATAACTGGTTTAGAACCTCACATTTAGAAAGTAGACAATATGAAATAAGAAAATAGAGAAAGGAAGAGAAAATGTAAAAGAAAAATAAAACGGTTCAACTGACAACTGAGTTATATTGAACCAGGCATGCCTTCGCTATCTAGCAAGCACTTGCAGGTTACATGAATTCAATTTTTTTTTGAGTTTTCAGTCTCTAAATATTCAATTTTTTTGGCAATGAATCTGTTTGTCTTTCTGAGTCATCACTGTTACCGCTAATCATTTTTATAGATTATTATTATTAAGTCATGTATGATGCAAAAAAAACAGATTTAGACCATTAAGTCATTAAAAGTCCTTTTCTCCTACGTAATCAATTGTAGCTGTGATGTATAGAATTTCTTAGAACTGTTGTATGTTAAAGGAATCAATATATGTATCTAGATCTATACCTTTAATGTCTATTTTTTTAACGTGTATGCACTTACATATGAGTATGTAATAAATACTAAAGCTGATGTAAATCAAAATGCAGTTTGGTAGATAAATTTCTGAAGTTATTTTGGACTGCATATTTTAACATAAACTATAGAATTTTGTCTTCTTATTTCTTTTCATACCATCCACGATACCATTTTCATAATGTTGTGAAAAGTCACATTTTAAAAATGAGGCATTTCCAAGGTACAAAGGCAGAAAAAAGCGGGGATGTTTGGAAACTCCAAATTTCTTGGATATAATGTTAAAGAAAACAAGTTCACTTTGTAAACTGCCATGTGCAATATCCAGGAGCACTACTGATCCAGCTCAGAAAGGTATATATAATTTCCAGAGCAAACATACAGACAACTGCATACTATTTTTGCTGTATTGCAAAATGTTACTCTGGGGAGATGTCTGATAATCCCATCACAGTAGTCAAAGCCAGGCTCAACACAAGCTATAGTAAACAAGAGAAATATGCTACTTGCATGCCAAGAATTTAGGTTAGATCCAACAGTGTCTGAGACACAGTAGATTTTTCCCCTTTTCCCCTAAGGATCTGCATGTTATTCAGCAAATGGAGCTGAACCACTCTACCATTCTTCTGTCACTGTGCAATAGACCCTAAATGGAAAAGTAGTCTGACCATGATATACAACTTCAGACACTGATTTGTCATCCAGCTCAATGAAATGCTTTACTGAGGAGAACTGAGACAGTAAATTTCTTTTCATATCCTTATCTATAATTAATTACCGATTCAGTCCTGCCATCAAAAATGTCCAAAACAGCCAATCACCACTGATGAGCACAGGGTGAAAGAAAAGCTAAGCACACACTAAATGTGTATTTTTCCCTTTAACTGAACTTCCTCCTTAATTGCTGCAAATCAAATCTCCTTTCTCTGCTCATAAAATACTTATATATCTACATCTTCGAACTAGTTTCACACAGGACTACATAAGTATGTACACTTCTCGTAAATATGTAGCTGTTTATAAGATAATTTGTATAGCATTGTAATTAATTAACATGGCTTTTATAACCTAGGCTCCTTCCTATAAAAATCAGAACTACGGAAAGCCTAACATGGAGACATTGGTTGGTTTTTTTTCAAATAGTAAATTTTCCTCAGAAAAAATGGCTTCCTAATATACAGAATGAATATACAAAACCTTTTTTTATATCTAAAATGTCAGAAGGTAAGTCCATTTCTTTGAAGACTTGTGAGGCTAGAAATTAGAGTTTTATGCTACTGGAAAGGATCAGTTTCCCAGATTCTAACTTTGGAGTATCCCAAGATACTGAATGTTAATGTCATGACATTTTAGATATAGAGAAACTCTTTTAAGCTATTTTTAGAGGTTTCAAAGGCTCCCTCTGAAACTTGCACACAATTGGACCTACAGCAACCAAGGGATCTGACTTTATATTAATAGTGCAAGAGATAATCCATAAACATACTTTAATGCTTTGAAATGCACCTAAAATAGTTTATTTCTAACACATGTGGCATGTACAGAAAGTGTGATGATATGATTATGCATTAAAGGTTTTTCCACCATAGATGTAGGTCACCCAGAACAAATACAACTGATAACAGACTTTCATAAAAGACATAAAGTGAAAATTTTAGTCCAGGCTTAGAGTATTGAAGAAGTCAGTCTTTTACTTATTTATCTATTAACTTAGCCCACAAAATGAATGTTTGTCTCTAAAGATATACCTGGTTTTCCTTGCAAAAGCAGACCTCCCGGGAAGTCAGCAATTTAGAGATTTTCTTACCAAGCTCTGCAAAAGTAGATGTTAGATCCAGTTCTCCCATAAATGAGGTTAATTTGTGTGAGCAGACTGTCAAAGAACCCGTCATATTCTATTGTCTTTCCAAGTATAAAAATATTAAAGAGATTACAAGACTGAAATAATACCCTGAAGAAATTACATATGATGGCGAAAATCAGCTGGTTCATAGCTTCTTAGTTTGAAATTACACTTACATCTGATTCTAAGGAGTATTTGTTTGTCTAATCGTGCATATTGAAGAATGCTATCCTGCATTTTTATTTTCATAATGTTTTCTTTAAAATTGCTATAACAATAACAATAGTTCCAGGCACTACATGTGCAAGGACAAATTAGTAAATTGATCCTTTTCATTCTCTACATTTTTAATGAAACAAAAGATAAAACTTCAGATATTCGTGAAAAATAAATACAGAGAACAATTAGTAAGAAATGTTAGTCTTTCAAGAAACAGAAAGTATACTAACATGTACTGGAAGTGTTCAAGAAAGATTCTATATGTGTTTTACAGCTGCCACAGGCCTAATGCAATTATTTGTAATAGATGTGTGATTTTAGAATTTTTAAGTATAGACTGTATTGCTAGGAAATTTTTGAAGTTGTATCCATAAAGACACATTTGAATTAATTCTGTAGGAATAGGACCCAAGAATAACCTGGCACATTAACACAGGAGAAAAGTTTGAAAATTGCTTAAAGACCAAATTCACAATTTACCAGGAAATATCATACTTAGCTTCATAACATGGAATTCAGTGTATCTTAATAAGAAGCAAATTCTAGTCTCACAATTCTTTTACATTGTTTTCAGAAAAATTGCTTTGATTTCCTAGGACTTGAGTTAGCACAGAAACATACAGCAGATACTGAAACATATACCTTTTCTCTTAATGTTTAATAAAACCATCCAATAAATATATTATATTTTATAACTATGCTACTTTCCACCAGATATATTTACTGCCAGAAAATAAAAAATTAACCTCTTAACCTCTGGATTTTTCTTCTCTTTTTTTTTTTTTTTAGAAAAAAATGTCTTTGATAACATATTCAATGTTAATAGAGCATACTGAATAAATAAGTGAATATTTTTCCTCTAAAATACTTCAAAACTGCTTCTTTGTAGGTAACTTCTGAACACAACAAATGCATGCTGAAATGCCATTGTATTTGCTTTTGTATCGCTGAAAACAAACAGCTTTCTTTACTGTGTAAAGTTTATGAGTCCAATTAATGAGTTTCCAATACATGGGAAGAGATCTAGGGGAAAGTAGCATTGAATTCAGCTGTGTTACCTTAGGGAAGGATTTATCTTATTGTGGCTTTCAAGTATGTTTCTCTTCAATAACTATATTAAGCAATATTTTAATTAGTTCTAATATTCAAAACTGACTTTTCAATAGTTTAATAAAAAGTGCACTGTCATTTCAAAACTGAGTCTTCTCATGCATCATGCACTAGGGAAGTCTTAAAAAAATCACCGTGTCCACTGGTTAGCATTCTTAGAGTGACATTTATAATTTCAGATGCTCGGGGATGTTTCTTATCATTCCCTATGAGGGGTAAATACCTTGAACTCTTATTGATTACAGGCCATTCAGCATTTTTCAAGATTCAGACAGAGACATGAACACGCAACAACACAAACCATTTATCTAGACAATAAAATTAAAACAGTACAAACTGTGAATTTAAAATGCTATTGTCGTACCTGCATAACTCTTCCATGTAGAACTGCTTTTCTAAATAGTGTATGTATATATAAATATACATACATACAAACATACATATACACACTTACATATATACACAGATACACAAACATGCATACATATAAATAAAAATCTCCAGATAGTTTGGAAGTGGATTAATCAAACCCAAAGTACCATAGTCTGTATTAGGAGGCTCCACACATATCTTTATAAGGGTCTGTTTCAGCCACTGCAGCTATATCAATATAATCTAAAAACTTCCTTCAGTGGAAACAGATGTTTATGATATAGTTTTAACTGCAATATTTCTAAAAGATAGAGATATCATTCACATAAAAAAAATGCAATGTAATAATCCTTCAGTGTGATTTCCTACTGAAAATTGTAGCTTCTGAAGTAAAGTGCTAAGATTTTGATTAGCAGATACAACATATTTAAAGGATGATGAAATTCAAATGTGTCTGTTATTCACGGTATAATGCGACATATTTGATTTTTATGTCCTGGATCATTTCACCTGTTTACTAACAAAAAGCTGAACTGCATACATTGCTTCCTTTGTACATAAATAGATACTATCCGTAACCTCAAACACAGACTTATTCCCTAGAAAATATTTTCTCTAAATTGTTTTTATTTTCACTCCTTGCATTAAGCCTAAAAGCAAAAATATTTGAAATCCTGTTTTTTTGTTTTCCTTCATTATTGTTTCACAAACTGCTAATTAGGAATGAGATTTCAAACAAATGATTATCTCTTCTGTGTGCTTTAACACTTGAAAGGTTACAGCAATAGGAAAAGGAAGAGCTTTAATTAAAGAATGAATTATTGAATACTCAATTTTAATTGATGTAGCCTTCTGCTATTATTTTGTGTGTTTATAGATATTTTATGTGATTCTGTAATCACAATGACACACACATCCCCAAAAAGCAAGACTTAAACTACTGAGGCTAAAGAAGAAAGGGCTGCTGTATGATCACATTCAGCCATTTAAGTTCAAGAATCATGTGAAGTGTGGTTTCTATGACAACAAGTCACTAATTGCTAACATAAAATAAAGTAAAAATCAACCTTGACGGAATTTGGCAGTGACATGGAAGTTTAAAATCTTCAAAATAATTATACGACAATTTTCCTGTATGATGAAGAAATACAAGCAGCCCCACCTTCTGAGACAGGATGAAAGCACTTGGAGTTCCAGGGTTATTTCAGATTTGGCAAAGCTGGCTGCAGACAGTAGTCACTGTGTATTACACTTGATAGTCAACACCTACCTTCAGTGACAGATAAGGAAAGATGTTTTTGATGAGGTGGTGAAGGATTTTTGCATCCTTGGGCTACAGATCAGCAAAGGAAAATGCTGTGGAGAATGCATGAAGTAAACTAAAGGCACAAATAACAGCATTTTAGCATAAATTCACAGGCTAAGAGGAAAAACAAATTAAAGGAGAGCAAAGGAGAAGAAAGAAGCTAAACTCATACATGCCTCCCATGCTAACTTATTAGTAAGGGTTTCAGACACCTCTAGCTTGCAGACAAAAAGAGTCTTTTGAGACTAGAGGAAACTATTCAGGAAGCACAATGCTACCATTCAAAATTTACCAATTTATGAACTGCTGCATATCATTTGTAAAAATTGCTTCAGCCTGAGTTACCTTTCACCAGCTCTGTAAGTCGACTCACTGGGTCACTAGGAGTGAACAAGAACATTTTGATAAATTCAGTTTCCATGACAATGAATTAGCCATGGAAAAGGGGGAGGTGTTGAAAGATCTGTGTTCTGTAGAATACTCTTCAAATGTTTGCCTGTTTTCATTTTTAGCCATTTAGTTCTCATGGCTCTGTTCCAGGACTCTTTAATTCGCCAGTAGCTGTTTTTTCTTCACAGATTAGAGGAGTAATTCATCAGTGAATGTTTCACTCAGTGGCCAAATCTAATGCAAGAGAAAATAATTTTTTTGTTTGTTTAGAAAAAATGAAGCAGTCTCTTTTTTGATGTTATTCCACTACAAACTGGCTACAAAATGTTTAATCTTTCTTATTTATTGCCCACTACTGTACTTATGATTACAACTGTAACATATAAGACATTGGGAGTTCGTTTTAAACACCTATGAGCCCGCAGAACAAAACAAAGCAATGAATTGGAGTTTGCTTCAAAGGGAACAACCCAATAAAAGAATGTCATATTCCAAAGCCTGCTGCAGCCCACATCAGTGGGAACTGCTGAGAAAAAAGATCTCAAAAAACAACTGGTATTTATTTTGGGTAGAAGTGTTTAACATTATTCTCCATTTGTCTGACTTATGAAAAGCTAAGCCTGTGGGACATTTTTAGTGTCAGAACTAAAGTCTATTCAAATTCGTGAATGTTTCTATGTCGTTTTCAGTGGGTGGTAGGTGATGTCCTTATACTAATCAGATGAAGAGTGAAGGTATTTAACCATTCACAAAAATATACTTAAAAATTCAGAATAGAAGGAAAAGGGAGATCAGGAGTGCTGTTGCCTCTGACTATTGGGACCAACAGTTTTCCACCCAGAATCAATAAAGACAAATTTGGCTCCTTCAGGAAGTCAACCTGTTCTTAGTACCTCCAGCAATATGCTCCCCATTGCCATAAATAAAAATTGAAAGAGCTGAACACCTTGTTTCCACTCCCTGTTTGCTGAACAGTATCTTTTCATGTGCTGTGCAAGAATTGAAGGTTTTTTCGTGAAGTTGTTAGTGGCTGTGCCAGCCCAGCATGGGCTGAAGTGTCTGAATGATTTGCAAAAGAAAGGAGATATTATTAGCAGAAAAAAAAAGGAAAGAAAGCCACTACACAGGAAAAAAATATAAAAAGAAGGAGAGTATGAAAAGGAAAGAGAAGGGGAGGTGAGAGGAATGTGGGAGAGGAGAGGGAGACTGAGAGTCAGAGGGGAAGGAGAGGGAAGGAGAGGGAAGGAGCGGGAAAATTGAAAGTAGCCGGGAGGGGGAAGAGAGAGGAAGATGTGGGTGACAAGAACTGGAAGAGGGTGGTGAAGGGGAAGAGGAAAGAGGGAGAGATACAGAAAGGGAAAGGAAGTATCACTTTTATGTGTATATCTGCAAAACTGATTTATGTGCATTTCAGTAAGAGATCAATTTCTATTCACTAATATATACATATAGGTATTTGATATGTAATATTTGTATAGGAATTTTGGTTTCTATCTATCTCCAGAGGTAATTCACACACTCATGAATATTCACAAATAAATGGATATTTTTGCTTATAGCCATTCACTTATAAACACAAAGAAGGAAAATAAAGCTTATTTAAAACTGCATTGCATCAGTGAGGCACTTAAACTAAAAAACTTTTAATTGAACAACTATGCCAATTTCCCAAAATGCAAATGCCATTAATACTAGCCTGTTGTGAAAATACTGCAGAGTTGAAAATCAAAGTAACTGTTTTAGTCAACGATATTTAGTCATTCTGAAGCAGCCCATCACAAACGAAAAATAAAAGGAAGAAAAGATGAATCTGGGTTGATTGAAATTCAGTAAATCAGTAGCCTTGAGTCTCTCAGTCTTGATTTAAAATAGCAGGGGCAGTTGCTGTCAGGCAGTTGAGTGCATGTGGACAAGAATAAGCCTAATGACTTCTTTTGTTCATCTGCCATGTGGAACTATTTCAACATTCTTATCTAGGATGTGAACGAGGTGTGCTAATA
Organism: Neomorphus geoffroyi; assembly: GCA_033558235.1. Classification (NCBI taxonomy): domain Eukaryota; kingdom Metazoa; phylum Chordata; class Aves; order Cuculiformes; family Neomorphidae; genus Neomorphus; species Neomorphus geoffroyi. Next base: position 2,575,249 of record JAUMJM010000005.1, read on the forward strand.
GCTCCATGCTTCCACTCCTGGAACGAGGAATGAATGCAGGTAGCATTCACTCAAGTCCCATTGATATTAAGGATGTGAAATCACTCAGTCTGCTGCTTTCAGTGAAACACGATGTGATGCCCACCGCAAGACACAGATGTCTGAAGCTTCGTCTCACTATCCATGACCTTCAGCTGGCACCAGAGACTGCTGCACATCTTGTCTTGTTAACACTTTCACAGGTGAGAGATGGATAAACAGTGGTTTTCTCAGATCTGCAGAATGCTGATAAGTGTCACAAAATACACATCAGACCTCAGGTACAGATCATTAAAAAAGAAGCAAGAATAGAAGGAATAATGACATATCAATCCACCTCAAGTCAGTCTTGACACCCCCATGATACTAGTCAGCACCATGCACAGGGATTTTTGCCTTCTGTTCTATGGAACTTGAATCAGGAGGACAGCAGTGGAACTTATTCCCAGTTGTTTTTGAGCCCCTGCTCAAATTATGAAAGAAAAGAAGAACATTAAAACACTTAAAATGTCTTTTTTTTCTTTCAGAATTATCTAAATGATTTAGTCAATTGCTGTGAACTTTAACTAATAGTTTCATGCCTCAGTAATGACACCTATTATTTTAATTCATTTTCCATACTGACAGCCCGACTCAGGCATGCTCCAGACTATGACATTTTAAGTAACTGGTCATTTTAAGTTGTGTTTTCTACAATACACATATACCAAATACAGAATGGCATATATATATGCACCTCTGTTTGTGTACGGCTGTGTAGGCGAGAGCTTATGCTACCTGTACTTTTGCTGTTAAATGGAGATACACACAAAAAAACCCCCCTGCACTATCCTCAGATTACACATGTTTTCTCACACCAAATCTGAACAAAATGGGAAATTCTAAAGACTTACTTCTTTACTTGTGTTTGTTGTGTCTTAAACTTTGTTTGAGTGTAGGACTGTGTGCACCTGAGGGGTTTCTCTGTGGCTCCTGGTTAACAATGAGAGGGGGAGGTGTAGGAGTAGGCACCACTCTCCCCCACCCTTACCTGTGGATGGGCTCACTGTCCTGCAGAGGAGGGGAAAGAAGCGCAGCAGCAGATGTCCACCACTCCATGGAACTGGACTGAAGAAGGAATGCCTAACTGTCCTGAAGAACTACCAGACCACGAGTCCTGAAGAATTGCTGCTGGAGGAATTGCTGCTGAATGGGTAACATTTTCCTGAGGAACTACCGTGCCCCACGGGAGTGGTGACTGTTTTTCTTTTCCCCCTGCTACTTCTTTCTCTCTTTCTTACTTATGTTATTATACCTTCTTTTTTCTTGGCACTATGGTGTATCGGATCAAATTCAAGTTGTGTTGTAGTTTGTTTAGCAGCCTTGGCTGTGTTCAGGGTATCAGATTGTGATGTGAACAGATTGTGATCTGATTTTGTAACTTTGAGAAGCTGCGACTTGGAGTGCACCTGATTATCTGTTTCGTGATTTTGACTGTGTCCAAAAGAAATACTGCATTTTAATTTACCCTGGGAGATTTGTTGGTCTCTGATTCGCTGCACAGATACTAAAAGACCCTCCCTCTTCTACTGTGCAAGTTGGAATGGGTCCTAACACTACTGGTGTCAGGAGCGGAACCTAACAGAAATATTTGAGTTATACAACAAAATTTGAGAAGTTTTCATTGTTTCAGTCAAACCCATGCTATTTCAGCCTTTATCCTTGTTACTACATTCTATTTTCTAGTATCAAGCACAGAAAATTAATAGAAATAGAAGTCCAGTATTAAGCATCAAACTAATCAAACCCTTCTTTTTTAAGGGTCATTCATCTCTCACAGGACTTCTCATAGCTAATACACCTTAAGTCATGCCATTTATATATGGTATTTCTTATACAAATTAAAACAAGTCATTGGCTTCCCCCTCCAATGGAGGAGACATACAACAATAGTTTGGAAAGCCGTACTTCTGAAGGGGGAGCGACTTCCCCTTTGTCGCTTCTTAAGCAGAGATATTTGAGGTGCATAAAATTGGAAGCTGATCACAGACAACCCACAGAAAAATATGGCAGGAAGGTACTTCCTGCTTATTCTCTCCTTTCAACTCTCAAATACGTAGTTTGAATTTTCATTTCACAAATTTCTTTTCAGACTAGGGCAACTGTAGGAAAAGAAGTCTGAAATTTGTCTGGTCTTCCCCACACGGCTTGGGAATCCAGCCCTGTACAAACCAAAACTTGGCTTCAGCACGTGTTAATATGATGCTTCATCCTGTCTTGGCAAGCCCACTTCTCCATGATGTGTTGACTTTGGTTTAATTTCAATTAAGGAATAAATCCTGCAACTCAAAGGTTGGCAGCTTGTTCCTCCCAAAGTTAACATATGGATTCATGTTAACACTTGAGTATTATTATTGACTTGAGGCTGATCTAGAAAACAAATCATAGACGTAAGTTTGTAACAACAGGACAGAGACAAGGTAGCTCCTTGAAATGACCAATCTGTATAATCAGTAATCAATCTCTTTTCTTTTTAATCAGTTTTGCAAAATAATGAAATCCAGATTTTTTTTAAAATAGAATATTTTCTTTAAAAATATGCATTTCCTGCACAGTGATCTTAAGAATATCTCTGTGCATCTGAAGGTAAATTACCATTATTCATCTATACTTTTCCAAGTCATGTTATGGAAATAAATTGAAAAATATGAATATATGATCCTCTTCTCTGCCATGACTGTTAAGAACTCCTATATATGCTCTTTGCACAGATATGAGGTGAGGTTTTGGGGATTTTGTTTTCTTTTTTTGTTGTTGTTGTTGTGGTTTGTTGGTTTGAGGGATATTTTTATTAGAATTAGATGAAGTTCCTGAAAAATAGAAATGAAATTGTTACTATATCCATTCTCACAGAATTCTTGCCAGCATTAAAAATCAGCAAAACCTGACTTCAATAAACGGTATTAGGTTCTCAATAACGCCAAAGTCAATAGCTGTTCTTGTAATAGTGTTACAGTTTAAGCAGTGCTGCAGGCCTCTGCTAGTCGAGCATGGGATCAAAGAGATAAAAGCAGAGTGACAGCATCTCTTTCACTTTATATTCTGCCACTCTAAGAATCTCTACATGAGTTCAATTCTCAGTGACATTTTGTCATTGATCTTTTTTAACATATCTTTTGCATCAATGTTTTTTTCAGGAACCTCCTCCAAGGAAAATGACGTCTGAACAAGTTAAGAGCATGTGTCTTCACTGTATGAAAGAGTGCAGGACATTTACTCACCACCTCTACTAAAGATTGAGTAAGTAATGTACTAGAAGAAAGATATCTGTGTCCCATTATCTGAATATTTCTTTGCCATCAAGCATTAATGATAATTCTTTTGATTCAAATATTACAAAAGATGATAGGTACAATTTTCATTCCAGTGAATTCAGTGGCAAAATTAACATATCAAAACAAGCACTGATCTAACTAGTACAGGTTTCATTCCGTCTTATTAACTCTCTACTGTAATATATTACGAGCCATATTTTGAAGTGAGTGGGTGACTCTCATTGTAACTTTATGTCCAAAGCTGTATTATGTACAGGTTTTTCCCTAAAGCTCAGCACAGTCACTGCTGAAATCTTCTGAAATCTGGCCACTTTTCTGGTGAAATAAATAAAAGATGAGCTCTCTTTAAAAAGCTTTTCTTGCCTATCGTAATAAAAAAAAATCAGAAATTGTGCTTTTCATTGCTTCTAATTTTGCATAGATGGCTAGGAAACTAAATAACAGTGCAAAGCTCAACATAAACATTATAGAATTCTAAAAAATAATGTTTTACGAAAAAAATGCTGATGTTCAACTAGTTACTTTTTGCTGTGTTTTAGAAAGGAACTGGGATGCAAAAAAAGTCACAGAACAGACAATCTTCCAATGCCAAGTTGTACACGTACCAGACATATCCAGCTTTTATATATGTAAGAACAAATCCATTCTGTCTATCTATTCAGTAATGAGTAAATGATCTCCAGAAAGAAATTTGGACTTTAAGAAAACTGAATATTCTGTTGGAGATTTTTATGTCACATCAGAAACATTATGAGTGAAGGGACCATTAAATAAAAAATTGGTAGTGTAGAAATTTTGGTTAAGTGTCTAAAACCAAAAAGAATGAAATATTGACGAGTCTGGTTCCCTGAATATTTTGTTGTTCACTCAAGCAATCTTTACAAGAAAAACTGAGAAGCTAAGTCTAGCAACAGAGCTAAATCAGAGGTCTGCAAGCTGACACTTCTACAGCTCAAGCAAAATCCACAGGCTCTGAACTATACACCAATCACGATATTCTCTCTTCCTGGACATAAATTTCATCCATCTACAGTATCTAAATTGAAAAAGTAAAAGGGAAAGTAATTTCAAATTACATACTTCCACACAAGTTTTTTATTTACAATTAATCAAGAAATTTTGACGTGCTGAATTTACTTTTGATTGAAGTCACATTTGATGAAAAAAAAAATAACACTTCCTTTCCTGATTAGATATGCAGTTAGTCTAGATAATTGGACTTTGCTTTACAAGCTGTAGCCAGCAGTTCTGCAATTGGAGAAAGGGTATAAAGTTTACAATCTCTTGGAGGATAAAAGTCAGTTAAATATCAGAACTCAGTCCTTTAGGTGTCCAAAGACAAATCATGTGGAACACATTCAGCCTGAAATGTAAAAAAATCCTTTAATTACAATTAAAGAAAAAACCTCTTTTCATTTCAGTAAAATTGTGATTCATCAAAAAATAACAGTTGAGAGCAAAATAAGAAATATAGTTGGGAACTATCATTAGTAGTATGAAAACTCTATTTGGCACAGTCTGAACTGGAAAAGTTATATTCACTAGAGATGTCTAAGAATTTTTATTTTAACAAGATGGTGAAAGAATTCAAATTAGTGAAATTATTTGTCAGATAAGTCTACATATCTTAAACCTAAGCATTAATGTACAGGAAAGTCATTATGTAAAGACAAATGCAACATTTTCTTCCATTTACGTTCTTCTATTTATCACATCTAAGCCAATGCTTTGTACCTCAATTGTTGTGTATACTGCATGTGTTTCTATTACAAATTTGTCTGCACGGAATTCTCATTCAGCTCTGAAAACAAAGTTTTCTCACCTTTTTTTTTTTTAAAAACTCAATTGTAAATGTATTTGTTATAGTCAATTCAAGGAAAGTCCTATTTCTTACAGAGAGTTAGAATACCCTTTTTTTAACAGAAAAATACCAGCTGCCTTTACCTAAAAAGCTATTTTTTATTTATTAATTTGAATTTGTGCTTGCGCTACCATTTGTATAGATATCTCACAATTTTCTACCTCAGTAGGTAGGTTCCTTTGGCACCACAATTCATTTTTTTCTTTCAGAAGACCAGTAGCAACATGGAGTAATATAATCATATACTTTCTCAATAGGCAAAACATTGACAATGTAACCAAGCTGTTGTATATGAAACCTGCAGTGTAAGCAAACAGCAGAAATAGCTTCCCAAGAGCCCATAAAACCCTTTAAGGTGAGTTATTTATAAGAAAATTCTAGGCAACAACTTTACAGCTGTGGTGATTTCAGCATATAAGTGACACAAGGATTGGGATTCATATCATCACAACATACAGAATGTAAACATTTAAGTCTTAGCCATCTTTCTTTACAGTTGGAGGTGATAAATGGCCTCCAGACTTAATTCACCTAACCTGCCCTAAATGTTTCCTTTAGGACAAAGTGAATTCCTCTCTGAAGGTGTTTAATTTTGCAAAGGCACTTTACAAAGGTTAACTCAGACATTGTAATCAAACAGTAAAATTCTTACGTGAGAAGAGAGACATCTCAATCAAGGCTACTAGGGAAAAGCCATGTGTCTTGTATCTTCCAATGAAGTTGGAAAAAGCATATGTCTAACCTGTTGAGTGGACTTTGTGTCTGGAATTTTACCCACCTTTTTTTGACTCTGTAATCAAGTCTTATAAATTTTGTTCCTTTACAGACTCTTACATTACCTAACAGTATTTCAACGTCAGGCACTTTTGGTTTCCACTGGATCCCTAGGTACCTCACTGTGTTGGGCTTTAAACCCTGCACACTACACAGGTTATGGTTACTGTGGGAGTTTTACTAAGCTTAAAACTTGCTTTCTTTGCATTATTTTACTTCCTTTGTAGCACTTTGTTTCCTTGCAGATATGTTGTTTTGCAATGAATAGGATTTTATGCAATCACATCTTATATTCACACATCTTTCTTATCCAAGGAGACAATTCCAGTGTAGCTTGGGCATATTTTACTGAAGGATCTAATAGCATTTATATTGTTTCAGTCCAAATTTAATATTCTTCAGCAACTTTCTCGTTTTTCTGACTCAACAGAACCAACAGCATCACGATATGTTTACATTAAATGCAAGTGGAGGGTTGTGGAGATTGAAAATAATTTCCAGGTCCCTTGGGGAAGTGTGGTTATTACCGCTCTGTAGCAGCCCCTGCTGGAAAAGAACACATGTAAAACCCATAGGTCTCACCACAGCTATGCCTGTCAAACCTTCTGCTTAATCACTGGCTCGTTGTGTTCCAGCACAGTCATCAATGACCTCTAGGTTCATGGAAACCTGGAACTGATTCTCTTGCCATCTGCAGAGCGGCAACTGCTCATTCTTACCACAATGAGCAATGAATGCCAAAAGAATAAATTACACTTATGACCCTTTTGTGATATATTTGTAGCCTTGAACAATGAAGAAACTAGAAAATATTAGTTTAAGAAAGGTAAAGCCATACAGTGTAAGGTAAAGCACACCAGAAAAGCTGTACTTAAAGTACATGTCATAACATAGTGTCCAAAGAACATTTTTCATTGAGTGAAAGCACATTAAATTATGCTAGTACTGTCTTCTCTTCCATGTGGTTGTTGACAGATGTTTGGAAAAGAAAATCTTCCTTTCTGCTTGACCTTAAAAGCTGTCCCACACTGATCCTGTATATTTATAGTGCTAAAAAGTAAAACAGCAAAATAAAAAGAGGAGTTCCGTGATAGAAACAAAATATTTTTGCTTTGTTACTCAAATTACATAAAAAATACTAAAAGTTGTTTCTCCTAATTATGTTAATAAAAATAACAATAGTGACAATGATAATATCATTTCTTATTTGAAATACATAACTAGAGTAGAAAAATTGTCAATGACTGCAATTTGTTTTGCCATACATCCATAAAAATTCCTTACAATGGAAAGAAAATACTGTAGGCAAGTTGTGGTAAAAACACATCTATTTTCTTCTATTTATCACCACATTTAAGCCACTCTTCCCAAAGAGCTTTGGAAAATGTGTACATTTCTAATAGGAGTAATATCCCCTCAGGGCTAGACTGAGTGAAAAACAGCAGGAATAATTTTCATGAAAGTGATTCATGTAATGGGGAAAGCTGGAGGAGGTGGGTGTGGGAAGGAGAAGGGATGAAACAATGGAAGACAGGAAACAGGACAGGGGAGACAAAATTATTTAAAGATTTGGAATGACTAGCTATTTTTGCAATAGGAAAACTGTCTTAAAGAGGAAGAGTGATTAAGTTTTAAACAATGACAGACGAAAATACTAGCAGCCTCAACAGGAACAGTACCCTGCAGTAAAAGACAAGTGCCTCTGGATTACCTCCATGAGGAGTTTCTTGTCTTGGAGTTGTTGGAGAAGCAAATGGTATTTTTCTATACTTTCTCAAGTTGAAGTGGACAATCAGACTTCTCTACATTTTAAAATAAGAATAGTGGGACATGTCTTTTTTCACGTTTCTCTGGTATGTGATGCACAGGCAACACAGGCTAGAGTAATAACTACACTGAGCAACACCAACATAAAAACCAGCAGTGAATTCAGGAAAAGTAAGCCTACAGAGCATGTGGGGTTTGTCAAAATGCAAATAATTTCCACTGAGAAATAATTTCTCTTTCATTTTTTTAAATCTATACTTCAAAGAATAAATAGTTTCATTATTTTGCCAATATTCACATCTTTTATTTGGACAGAATTACTGCCCCGTCTGACGTAATCCAAGGAGGACCACTACCATTTTATTAGACCAAAATGCCCTTAAATAATCTAATACCAAACCATGTAGAATAATTACATCAAAGTATTTTTACTCCATTTATCTCATAACAAATATACAATATGGAGTTTAGCCAGTATTACAGTAAGAAGTTGTACTGTTAATAGGGGTCCATTCCTCAATGTAAGTACTGAATAGTAAATTTTGAGAACTTTTATACTAAATGTTAGGAAATACTTGAGAGGAAGAAACATAAATGGAGGCAAAATGAGAAGGCAAATACCTCTGAAGCTGGGCACTGAGTCTATAAATATGACTTGTTAAATTTACATCTAATGAAATTTGGTGGCATATCCATAGGATAAACTATATAAAGATTTTTCCTACCTGTTTAAAATATTGCTTCTTAAAAACATTTCTGTTATTATTTTTGCAAAGTCAAAATTTCAGTAAGAAATTAAAATTTTCGTCCTTCTTCAAAACAGCAGTATTCAATACAAAAGTACAGTTAACTAGTCTATATAAGCAAAATCTGACAACTTTTTAAGTCACCTTGGGTGTTTGATGTGTATTAATCTCTTTAATGAAAGGATATATAATTTATTACAATACTTTGAATAGAAATCAATATACTAAACAAAGATTTTCTGCTTAAAAATATAATGGGAACTTAGGATTGAAAAGGCATGTTGGGGTGAAACAGGGAACTCTGGCTTCATGCAACTCTGATTTAAAAAGAATTAGGGAACAAGTGAGATGATACTGTAAGTCCTCCATCCCTGTGCCTGCCCTCCAGCTGCCAGCAGCTCACCACACTGCTACCCAAGAAATATCACTGCAATGCTGGAAAAGTCACTAACGTATTACCATGGCAGCCAGCAGAGCTCTTTTGAATTTATTCATTGTTAATGAATTAGCAATACTTCAAGACTGTTTATATGCTTTTTCACACAAAAAAACCCCCTAACTTAATTTCATTATACCAATGAGTGTTTGTACCTTTGACAACCATCTTCTTGGTAACTATTATAAAAGCTACGCGTTTGAAAAAAACATCATGAGGGGGCAGCTTATTAAATTTTGTAAATCATGAGACCTGTCTGCAAATGCAGAGCACTGTGGCTGATTTAGTTGTTGGCCTAGAAACTCTGCTGTTGGGACCATTAAACAGGTCCAGAGTTTAAGTTGCACAGTAAATTACGCACAGAAGAAACAGTCACAGCAACTTGTCTTGGTTTTCCTCCCTTAAAGCCCTGGACTGGCTGCATTGCAGCATCTAGAAACTCTGTTCTCAGGCTCCAGTTTAAACAGCGATGCACTACTTTCTGCAGCTTTGATCAGTCTAGGTAACTGAAGGTTACCCACTCTTTACTGAAGCCAATGAGAAGGACAAAAAGAAATAAACCGGTCTGAGAGCAAAGCTGGTACAATGCCAGCGAGGGGCCCAAGTCAACATCCTGTTTATGGACCTTCCTTTCTTACATCATAAATTACTTAAAACAGTATTTAAATCAGCCTTGTGTTGTCACTGCCATGTCGATCTCTGCAAATGCTCTCGCTGCTACTCCCTAACACTGGATCCAGCTTTACAAAAAAACCACACTGCCTGCACAGTTTGCAAAATACTAAAACACAAGGTAATTACTGGAGACAACATAAGATGATGACAATGCAAACTTTAACTCAAGACAAAGGAAACATTACTTCTCTATTTCCTCTCAGATGTTAAAGGTGAATATGCAATTACCAGAATATAATTAACAAAGTTACATACTCTCTTTTGATGAATGTCCAGCTAGATACATGTCAGGTAGCAGCCTCAAACAAAGGAATGCTAATTCAACTGAAGTACGATATGAATTGATTTGATTTATAGTTTTTAATGAACTGCGTTCTCCCTTTAGTCTGACTTATGGCACATTGTGTTGAAATGCAGTGTGATTAGACACTGTCTGAGACTGTGGCCTTTCATGAACAATAGAAGCAAATACGTCACTCAAACGGGTTTGGTTTATATCTATTCTGCAGCTCTCTTGAAGCTTAGTTTTCTATTAACTAGCAAGGATATTTTTATAGTAGCTAAACACAAGACTCAAGATTTTTACATTTAACACTGAGCAGGATGTCCTTTCATATTTAGGCTAATAAATGAAATGTTATATGTTCCATATTTTGAGTAAATAAAGTAGCATTCTTAAATAATGAAAAACCAGATATATGCTGAAAAATGTAAAACTCTGTATACCAGTTGTCACCAGGGGGAACTATTAATTCATGCAGCAACTTTCAAGGCTGGAGTACTGTAGACTGGCATGTCGTACAAGCACACAAATGTTTAGAAAACTGAAGACTGGCAGCCCTATATTGACTAACTAAAAGGTAATAGCACAAAGACATGAACTAACATAAAAATTAAAAACAACAAAGAGTATGTATTCCAGAATATTTTATGGATATTGAAGGCCACATTTAAAATGAAACCTGACACTGACATATTAAAAAAATATTTTTGCTGAAATGTGATTTCATAAAGACAAGTCCATAGTGGCTGTTGTAGGACGGTATAATCAAATTTACTCATCATTTAACCATGATAGCTTCCCACCGAAAATTCCCCAGTCTAAAACAACAGTGGTTCGATGTTTCTTTGGCATTATTCATAACCTCTTTTGGCAGCGGCGCTGTTCCTGGCCACACAGAAAAAGGCCAGAGATACGTTTGTTAAAGCTTCTCAGAGCCATGGGATTTGTTTATAAAGAAGTCAAGGAATTATTAGCTCTGAATAAGGTGTATTTGAAAGAAACGTGACAATTGGCTTTAAAGCAGAGATCAGAACTCAGTAATATGCTAGTAAGCAGTAGTGGTTTGACAAATTCCCGCGAACTTCTCACCATCCACTCTCATCTGCCCTTCAGTCTGCCAGAATCTCAATGGACCCTACCAACCTGTAGGTGACCAGGTCTCTTCCAATTCAGATAATGAGAGACAGTAAACAATAACAGCAATGGAAAAAAAAATAAGGGCAGTATATTTACAGGCTCAGTGGTTACTGAAAGTGATAGTATGTTAGCAAGAACAATGCTACATGAAAAAAAAAGCTTTGCTGTAAATGAAAAACTAAATATGATTTCACAATAGCACACTTGTCACAAAGACAAATATTATATAGAACAGTGTAAAAAGATACTTCACAGTAAAGCAAGTAACATAATTATTTTGTTTTCCTTGACACTGATTAGGGCCCTGTTGGTTTACTGTGTTTAGTTTTGGACACGGTTTTTAAAAGGGAGACAAATTGGAAAGAGTACAGAGGAGAGCAACAAAAATGATAAAAGATTTGGAAAACAAGATCTATGGGAAAATTTTAAGTTAACTGGGCATGATCAGACTAAAGAAAAGAAGACTGAAGAAAGGCATGATCTCTACAAATACACAGAGTTGCTATAAAGAGTATACAGACAAATTATTCTCATTAGTCAATGAGGACAGAACAAGAACTAATGGGCTTATACTGTAACAGAAAACACCTAGGTTAAGTGTAAAGGAAAAACTTTAAGTAATAGAACAGTTAGAAATACAGCTTGCTGCCAAAGGAGCCTGAAAAACTCCACTTTGAGGTTCAGGTTTTAGTTTATTCTTGCTTTATATCTGGTAGAGGGAGGATCGCACAGCGGTTAGGACTCTAGCCAGTTTCTTTCTGCACTGCAGATTTCTTACGTGACCTTGGGCAAGCTGGTTAACACTGCGTCCCAGCTCCCTAGCAGTAAAACAGTGACAAAAGCAATTCCCTAGCTCTCAGGGATGCTGTAAGGAGAAATAGTTAAGAATTCTCAGACACTTTATAAGCCATCTAAGTGATTATATGAATTAAACCTTCAAACCTGGCACAACGCAGAGGTACCAACTACTTGGCACACCTGGAGGTCCCTTCCAAGCCAAATAACATCTGTGAATGCCTCAATGTCTTTTAGCTAAATACATCCAGTCTAGGATGTATTAGAATGAGCCAGTCTCAGATGTAGTAAAAAATCAATATCTGTGTGGTTGATGTACAGCTCACCAGCAGCTTGACCCAACTATCTGCTGAAAACTGGGGACTCTACTGTCTCAGTACCAGACGGATCAAAACCGAGTATCAATTACTGAGCATGAATAACCGCCAGTCGTCAAGGTTCTTCCCTAGCTGTCTACCAATGTTCCACCACTGCAATGTCCAGACCTGGAAAGCAGATTAAAATTGAGTTCGAAAGATAGAGAACACTAAAAATAAACAATGAAGATAAAAAACTACTTTTTGCTATCTAAAAGTAATTATCAATAACCAATTATGTGAAAAGCTCAAAAATAAAGGAGCAACAGCAACACCCCTTTAAAAGAATTGGGTTTCTGTTGTATTAAAAGTAGTTGAGACTGTGCAAGCTAAAATACTGTAAATAAATGTAGCCAGTTTAATTTTTTCATTTACTTTCTCTATTTTATTCAGCACAGACTCTGCAAAGAGCTTAATCATATTCTTCTTTTAAAAAAAATTTCCCATGTAACACTGAATCATTTCCATGTTATATATTTAGCTTTCCAGATAGATAGAATACGCACCTCACTGACTTTCAGTACAATAACACAACGCTGTATTTCCCAAGCTATTTTGTCCTGTATTTTCTTCAACTGTAGCCCAACTATTCTTACCCCCATTTAGCTCTGTTAAAGCAGGAGATTGTTATCTATAGTATATGCAGTTGTAAGAACTACTTTTCCAAACACATCTCGCAAATTCAGACTTTACCACAGTAATAGAAATACAGTTTGAAGAATTCTTACTTAAAATACGCAGTGTAAAAGAAGTTTAGCATCCTCTAAGTTCTTTATTGCAATAGAAAATCCTGAATAAACATAAAAATAAAAGAAAGTTATAGAAAAGAACTCATTTGCTGTTAGCATGTAGAATGCAAAAGGCAACAAAATAAATAACAAATCATTGCAATCTAAAACACTTAAAAATAATCTGAAAACATGTCTGATTACAAGTGCTGAAGCATAAAATAGGACACATTTCAAGAAAGGAGTAAATGTGTCTCCATATGGACATAAATAGTTTCACTGGCTAGCAGTTATGCAGAAAAAAGTGATGTAAATGACAGGATAACTGGAAAGTAAGTCATGAACCCAGGTGAAGCAAATGAAAAGCATAACACAAGATCTCAGAAGATCTTGAAAGCATGCAGGAACAACAAGCTACCTACCATTGATCCAAATGCTATGGGCATTTCATCTAGCAAGTTAAATATTTACTGCACGGAATTATGTGCTATATACTTATTCATACACATCTCTACACTCACCACAAAAGCCTTTCAAGTAGAATTGTATGAACCATGGATGGTTTTTTATTCAGTTGAGACATCGACAACAAAAACTTAGCTTAATATTTGGCTTTGTTTTCATGTTATTTTAGCTATCTTCCAATCCTCTGGTGGAAAAATTTACAGTAGAATTTAAAATGAAAAAGTTTGTTTGAAATAAAGAGCCATAACATTTTGTTTCAAAAAATAAAAAGTAGAAACAAGAAAAAGACTAGTAGGGAAGAAAAAATCTCCAAAGGGAAAACAGAGATGCAAGTCTAACTTTGAACTTAGATACTTCCCACATTGTAATCAAGTGACTTGCCAGCCAACCACACATGTATACCAGAGAAACAAGTGAGAATGAGACTGTGGGGTGTGTGATAACAGTTCTGCACTCAGATTACTTTCATCTTGTAGTATATGTTTTTGTGCAGTTGATACATTTACCACTTGCATTTTTTTCATGTTGCAAATGACATTTTGCCCAATAGCTTGTAGACAGCGCATTACTAACAACAAAAAAGTAATTAGTGTTTAATAACATACAAAGAGCTCTTGTACACACATTACACAGAAGATGGTCTGTGAGGTTTTCACATGTGTATTCCTTAGTGATTCACTTATAGACAAAATACTTTCAGGTTTCAGATCAAAAAGGGAAATAAATTCATTCCCCCTCTTTGAAATTTTCTTAAAGTTATTTCTCTTAGCTCCTATGGAAAAATTACAAATACTCTTTTCAGATGTCAAGGAACATTGGATGTCATGGAAAAAGTAGCATACTGGAAAGTATTTTCTGGTATTATTTGGTACTGAATCATATTGCAATATCTGTTAGGCTAAAGCTATAGTTAAAAATTTCAATGTTTCATATATTTATTTGCATTTGCTTTCCTTCAAGCTTTATGACTTGAATGATGCCAGTAATGGAGGGGAAGCATGTTTGCCTTTCTTAACTGTCACAGATGACACAGATAAGTAAAATGGATGTGTGTGTTTCTGGTTTGTTTTTCAGTAATGAGGTTTTTCAAGTATTTCAATAATGAAGTCTGACATTTGAAGCATTTGCATGTATTGCCCTCAGCAGGGTATGCCATAAAGAAAAAGTCCAAAGTTTTGTAGTGGTAAGTAATACAGGGGTAATCTAGCAAAGACAGCAACAGCTAGCGATAAAATATGAACAAACAAGTCTGATGCAGCAAAAAAATTTGTGGAAGGTCACTTTGACCTGAAAAATGCCATTGGTCCACCTAGGGAGTGGATGGGCAGTGGGATGACATCAGGCCCACATGCCTCTTAAGAGCTAAAATGAGAGAAGAAAGGGGCAAATGAGCAGTATTTAGCTGGAAACAACTGTTTTCAACTGTACATTTGGGCAAATGACAACTATCCTACTCCCCTGTGTACTATTAGATTGTTCGACTTGATCAATTAACCTAATTTTATATTGCTTGAGGGAAGGGAAAATCAGTTAGAGGAACATATTGATGATGGCATCAGATATGTTTGATTCAATCTTGTCTATCTACAGCAAAATGTTTATAGCACAGTTTACTTGAACGTGTCAGAATCAGACAAGGCAGTTTCCTTGCTGAATGCTTCAAGCTCTTGTTCAGTAATGCTCAGCTTCAAAAATAACCCTTTCAGCCTTTCCTCTATTTGGTACGGAAACCACATCTGTTCCTTCCTTGCTACCCTCTTTCTTTCCTTCTTTCTGTGAGCTTTTGCCTCTTTGTCACAAGCTCTCAGACTCCTAACAACAGAATTCTCAAGAAAACACCTCCACGCTGGTTACGTACTTCAAATATCCTGCTGGTGACTGCTATTGTTTCAGTTGTCTGGTTCCACTGGGAAGTTTCACACTTTCTCACCTTTATCCCAAACTGAAGCAATGCTGTTTACACTCATTAATGAATCCAGAAGGCATAACCAAGTTCCAACCCTACAATTTCACAAACAATTGCTGTGCGTTAGGAATCCTGATGGAAATAATCTGTCCCCAAAACTAAGCCACAAGAAGAAGGCTGTTTAGAAACATAAGTTTAAATAATAGATGAGAAGATCGCTTTTGCTAGGCCTGGGAAAGAGATCTGGTGTATGGAGGCAGAGAAAGATACTTTCAGAAACAACATTGTTTAGGCCTGTAGCATCAGAAAAAGCAGGTACAAAAAACTCTTTAAAATGTTGCCTTATAATCCTTTTTCTCTGAAAAAGAAAAAGGAGTTCAAGGAAAACTATTTAAAAATGAAAAGAAATCCTATCTCTCCTTTACTTTTCCTCTGATCTCATGGATTTTGGTACAAAAATTGTTAAATGTAAAATTTATTTCTTTCAAAAAGAACAGTCAAAGCCAGAAAAGAAAAATTCTCATCAAAAGTTTGGTTTAATCAAAAGTTGTTTCTTTGTCTATCAAAAAATGGATAAAAACTATGCAAAGAACTGTATTTGTCTTCTTTCTTCATCACTAGATGTTAATGAGTTCCCATCCTGCATCTCAATAAAATGGAGATGCAACAGTTCCCTCAAAAGATCAGGCCACTTGAAAGCACAGACTTGGCAGGAGGCGCCTTCTGTGGCAGAAGTTGAGCTTGCATCAGTGACACTCATGAGGGTTAATATTAAATATGTGAGTAGATAACAAAACAGTATTCATGTCACTTACTTTGAGAAGCCTATACTACTTTTAAGCTACTACTATTAGACATCTACCTTTCTTATTATTCACCCTAGTTCCTTTTTAGAGTCAATAAAGAGAAACAGGCATTTTTGAGGTGTTTCATCCAACAAATGTTAACACTATGATGAGATAAACCGTACTCTATCAGTGTCTTACCTACTCTAGGGAGAGTCATAGGAGTTCAGGTATGGACATCTACCTGGTACACCTTCACTGTAAAGATCTGCATTTGGTTATATAAATCCTAGTCAAAAAGGGAACAAGGCAAAAGTATAAAAAGGAGAAAGACATAGGAGACATCACAGCACCACAGTCCCTAGTACATAATGCACCTAAAATCTGAAAGCTAAGCAGTCGTAAATCAAGAAAGATAAAAGTAAAACAGCATCTCAAAAACTATGCAAATATCTCGTTCATCTTCATTAGATGGGTCAGAAGCAGCATGTAGTCCTTTCTCCTTAATTTGAGATTGAAAGGTCATCTAGCTCACCGCCCTGGCCCTGCAAGTTAGTTTTGCATGCTATATCTGTTAATGTCCTCACAGGTTTCAAAATATATGAACTCAAGAAATGTTACTGTTTCTTTAAAGAACAAATGAGACAGTTTCTAAAAAGTCCTCAGAGGACTTTGTTTTTTGTGAAATTAATTGTGAATATTCTTTTTCGTGTTTTCGTTCCATTTCCTTCTGATACCTTCTAAATAATTCTCTTTATTTTCACACGTTACGCTACTTAAAAGCACTAATCGTGGAGAAAAGAAAAGAGGTTTAGCTCTATTATAGTACTGTTATAGCTGGACTTAAAGCCATCAATTCAGCATGGGAATCAAAGTAACAGATTTATGGAGTAAATTATCTCATAATACTAGATTGCAATTACTGCAGGGGATTTTTTAATTTTCAATTTACCATACAATTTGAACAATTTCAAAACATTTCTTTTTTTCAGAATGAGAAGGAATTTAAACCACAAGAAACAATGCTAAAAATTTTCACTCTATCAGTGGCGGAGACTACTTTTTTCTTGTAATTATGGGAAGAGGCACACATAAGAACCAGTCTTTTACAGATCTATTTGTGTTATGCTTTTTCACTTTACAAACAAATAGAAATACGGAGCATTCAGTAAAAGACTACAGCTTAAAAGACCACAGGTTTTCAGCACTGTTTTTTACGTTTACAAAGCTTCGTAACAGCAGAGAAGGTTGATAGTAAGAGTATTAATGCGAAAAATTATTGAGTATGACAGTGAAGGTTTTAGACAATTTTGTCTCTTAGAGTATATTTCAGTATTTCATCCATTCCTAAATACTTTCTTTCTCTACCATAGTTTTAAGATGCCTTTATACAAAATTGCAGGTAACCTTATTTGTGAATGAATACGTAGGATCGATCTTCATACATAGTTTAATTTGTTAGTCACAATCCTGAAAAGTCATAAACTCACTTTGTATCTTTATGTACTCATATATTAAAAAGGTATAATTTATAATAAACATCTGCTTTGTAATACCAGTGTGACAGAAGGCATTAGGCAAGGAAAATTGACTGTGGGTGTGAGAGACACCAAACCCAAATATGCACATATATAATTAAACCTTTAAAATATAGCTGAGTGATTTTCTTATGCCAGTCCAAGGATTATTAATACACATGTCAATGTCAAATTTAATAAAGCTATTGCATTAATTGTAACTATGGTGCCTTGTACTAACACCTGTCAAGGTATTTCTGGTGCAGAAAATCTTTGTCATGAGTGAGCTAGATAACATAAATTATAAGTGAACTAGCCTTTTACCTCAGGAGATCCAAATTCAAATACTGCTTTTAGTCTCAAATGAGTTGTTTGTCACAGCCCACTGAACCTCTAAATATGGCACAGTTCCGCATGGCTGGAAATGCGGACTCAGGAGATGTGAAGGATTGGAATATCAGGCTGTATCACTAATCAAGATTATGGGCTATTGACAGGCAGAAGTAGTAAAGTGTTTGTGTTTGTGTGTGTGTGTGTGTGTGTGTGTGTGTGTGTGTGTGTAGCAATTGCCAGCTCCTTCCCTCACAAACCAGCACTGTTCATGTCTTAAATTCCGTAAGCAGGAAGATGGTTAAATTTTGGACATAAAAATAAGCTGCTGTTAGGAATGTCAGTTTTTGCAGATCAGCCTCATACAACTCTCCATATGTTCTCATCAGAAGTAGTGGTAATCATGAGAACGCCAGTCAGTGCTACTTGATCCCTGAAATGCTGAGCACCACCTTTTGAAGCCTGAATCTATGAAGACTGCAATCCTATAAGTTTCAGTCTCCTACAGAACCTCTCTCATAGAAAATAAAATTTTAAAGAAGTGTCTCATTGAAGAAAAAAAAGGAAAAAATTCTCAATGGAAAGTCAATAAAATTATTTTTAAGCCAGTAACATCATTTATTAATATCTCTTTGCAGAAATAGCATCCATTAAAATTAATCCACTAAATTTTCATTGGAGGTAAGCCACCATACCAAAAGACTGTCACAGTGCTAGGTCTATGTAGAATTATAATTCATGTTCATTTATACAAGCGTATAGAGCCACTTAAAGACAGCTCTTGACACATTCATGAATAGAACATACAGCAACCATGGGAAGATGGCACCATCTTTCATCAGTAAGCAGAAGAGAAAATAGCAGCATGCTGGCAGCATACTAGAACCACAAAAATATTAGCAGAGGCTGAGGTGAAGCCACATTTCAACTTGAACAACATTTCAACTTCATCTTATCATGTCTCTTTTTTATATACCTAACGCCCAGATGTGCTTTGAAGAGTTTTGTGCCACAATGTGGGTCTCAAGTTTGTATAGGCTTAAGCAATACATCATTAAAAATCTCTAGGCTGAATGTGGAGATACAAAGACCCAACTTAAAATTTATATGTTATATTATGTTTATATTTATATTTATATAAACATAATTATGTTATGACTTACCATAATATCTTATAACATTATTGTGTTTATATTTTTAGAATACACCAAGGAAACCCCTTATTAGCATAGGTCCAAGTTATTTGTATGCAAAGTACTAGGTTAACTTCCAACAGCCCAAAGCCAGACCTTCTGTACTACCTCAAAGAAAGCAAAAAGGAAACAATATACACTCAGTTTTCATAGGGCAAGTTGTAGAGGTTTTAATACAAAACAGAGAGTGAGCATTACAACATAGCATAATAAGGCTTGAGTCTTTCATTAGCAGACATTTAATACATATATTCCCAGTCTTATTAGCGAAGTCCTTGGAAGACCACAAAGAGGAGGGAAGAACCCGTTTCACAGTTCCTGTCTTCATAAGTGAAGGATTCTAGTTGAACAGAGTGAGGTTTTAATACACAAAACCAAACTCACATCCCCATGTAAAAATGACAGGGGATAAATATGAGTTTTGAAATGCATGGAAGCCAACAAAGAAACCAACATGGAAAATATTTTATGCATTCATTAATATAGTTTTTCACTTTGACCTTAAACAGGAATTTCATTACATTAATGGACTTTGTCTTCGTACAGAAACTCTCAAATAGCAGTGAAAAATATCACTGAAATAAAAAAAAATCTTTTTTAGAAACACGTCAGTTAAGAGCTATGTTATGATCTATCAGTCCTATAAGTAATATATATTTTATTAAAGGCCTAATGTATATTTACATAAATAGACAATTATTGCTTCAGATGGTACATGTGTGTTCAATTATTTATTAAAACATCAATTTATTTCAATCTCTTTTAAAAAACTTAAAAATAGTATTAAAATTTATACAGGGATATGAATATGAAATCAAAAATCTGAAACTCCTCAATAATAAACTTATAAACAAAATTCAAAATTAACCACAAATGCTATACTTAGTTATGTTTATTATGGAAAGGGATTGTATAGGAAAAAATAAGTTGCTTTGATTCACGTCCATGTGTATGTGTTGTAGCTGGTGAACTCCTCTTGAACAGTACAGAACAAGTGATTTTTGTAATGAGGTAAGAAACAGTGAATAAGTAATGTTTAATCTGTAAAAAAGAAGCACAGAGACGCAGATCACAGACATAGAACAAAGATCACACCAGACTAAGTTTTCTGGTGTTTATCTTCAGATAAAATAGGTATCAGAAGACCATCCATACAGACGTGTACACATATATTTATGTCTGTCTGTCTTCTAACTAAACAAAGGGATGTAAGTATTGTTTCTCTCTCAAAGAGAAACTGGTAATAGAGTCAGATGGTTCTTTGATATAATTCTGTTTGTTTATGAAACTGTTCAGAATCCTGGTTTTCATTACAAAGTAGGAAATAAACAAAGGAATTAAAAATGCATTGAACATTGCCTTTGGCCACAGTTGCCAGTGTTCTTCTCAATCAAAACTTTTCTCAAAAGCTTTTGCCTTTTATTCCAGCTGCATTCTCTAGATTTTGTTTAAAAATATATCTGATCCTTACTTATAGTCTTGCCTATCTGCTTCTTTGGACTTGCATTTCTCTGTTACAGATGCACACATCTTCAAAAACAATAGCTAGCAAAACTCTTTTACCCATATGCGCATGTGCTTATCTTGTTTTGGAGAGTGACAGATGGCTAAATTTGGGATGCAGAATGCTATTGTTTAAACTATCTGGTTCCATGAAGGGTCATAACTATCAATTATAATTACCTTAAATGATCTCAAATAGGATATTTTCCAGTGGGAAAAAAGATACATATTTAAAGGCACACAGATTTAAAAGTATATTTGAAAACAAATCATACAGAACCCAAACATCACTGCAGTATTGCATTTATTAGAGGTACAAGAGACCAAAACAATTTTAGAAGTTTGAGATTCTTTTTCGACAAACAATGAATATTTCAAGAATCAAGATTAAATTAAAATCATTGCTCTAGGATCGTAGAGTGACTAGAACAACCATCAAGTGAATATATTCATTGGTCATTGAAAGCAAGAAAGATCAGCTTTTGCTAAAATACAGACGAAAAGAAATGAGTATATAAAAAAAAAATCAAAAGGAAACCAGGAGAAAAATTCTCAAGAACCTAAGCAATCCAAATACTACTTTATGCTATAGATATCAAAAGACTTCTGGCAGACTAAAAATCCTATCCTGGTCATTTAATATATGTTCTGATTATGTTGACACAGAAAGTCCAGAGAGAGAAAGCTTACATTTTCATCTGGAGAAAATAGACAGAAGAATATCACTCGTATGTCTGAAAACCTTTGGAAAAAAACAGGGTAACAGATTTCAAATGAAACAATCAAGTATGCATATTCCTGGGACTAATGAACCTGGGAAACATGAGAAGTCAGAAAGGGCTATGAGTTTGCTGTTGATGTGATTAAGACTGTAATAATCATGCCAGCCCAAAATAACAGGCAAAAGACACAAAGTGTCCTTGGAAGGGTAAGGCACAAAAGAAGATTTATAATGATAACAGTAGAGTTACCTTGATAAAAAAGCCAACGGCAGTTATTTGCAAACCTTCACAAACACTTTCAAAGTCCTGAAGAAAAGAGTCCAAAGGTGCTTTGACCTTAAAAATGAAATTAAGTTGTCTCCAGATTAATATCCAATTCAGTAAAAGCAGTCTGGTCCAAATTGGCTAATGAGTTGTATTAACAGAACCTGCACGTCAATTTATGAAAGAGACTTTAGCCTTAGTATCCAAATTAAAGTATGGTTTATCTTTTTAATTGCAGAAAGCCAACATTAGTTGAAAACAAACTGTTTGTTTTGACATGTATTGTTAAAACTTAGGCATGTGAAACTTCAGCAGACAGAATCTCCCTCTGGAGATGTTCACAGGCATCCACTGCTTCTTATTGACTACAGGGAAGTGAAGCATGCGTATTTAGCAACGTGGTTCACTAGCTGCTAAAATGGTGTTGCCAGCTTGGTGGCTAAACTGGAATAAGCACTTCCCTTTCCCCAAATAGAAAAGGTATTTATTTTATTAGAAATATCAGATCTGCAAGTCAAAAACGAGTCCTAAGAAAGATTAGAGGCCTGTGGACTCTCTTTCTGGAACATTTGGAAGAAGTAAGGTAGAACAGATTCAAGTGCGAGATTTCGATACATCAATCTGATTTTTTAAATGATATCCTAGAAAACTATGGGCATCATAATTCTCATAACAATTGCTTTGGAGAGGGAGCTGCAGAAAGTAGCCCCAACTTGTAAGATAGAAGTGGTTTCCACCTCTCAGTAGATTTATCTGAAGTCATAGTTCTCAGGTTTATGTGAAACTCTCTTTAAAGATATCAAACATGGTGATCTCAGAGGCAATATATGAAAAATGCAGGAAGATCATCTAGGCATACCAAAATAGATTCCAATGTTTGGAAATAATATCTGTAAGGTAAATATCAGTGTTTACTTCATACAGCAAAAATGAAAGCCAAAAAAAATAACTCATGTTTGTAACAGGAGAAAATGCACACAGAGCACAAATAAGGCACAGATTTGTTTATGTTAACTGAAGAAATTTTTTGCTCCTATGCTCATATTCTGGTTTCCCTGAGACAGCTTTGCAAATGGATATTGCAACTAGCTACATGGTTTTGTATGTTGTACCTATTCCCCCACAACTTACTATACTTACTATAGTAACGTATAAATACGGTATAGAGATTTTGGTTACAAATAATAAAAAAAAATTCAGAGGAGTTTGATGTAACCATACCCATGAAGACATGTGATTTACAGTCTCTAGATCTAGAGGTGTTACTTTTCATTCTTTTGCTGTCTTCACTTTTAAAATGTTAGAGAAGGCTTTTTTCATTTCTAGTTGGAAAATAATGTCTGAAAATATAACGCATTTTAAAAATGCTTTTGAAATCAGTCTGTGATCGTCTTACAATATAATTAAATTGGAGGGTAACGTCAATGAAGCATGAGACCATTATATCTTGACAATTTATTTTTTATGAGAATTAATTATACAAAATGAAAACAAAGCTGTCTTTCATGTTAGAAATTCATAATAAAGAAAAAATTTGCATATGTATGTAAAAGCAAGTTCAAATAAACAAGGGTTAAGAATGGTAAGTGGCCAACAATTAATGTAAAAGTTAAATGAATCTTGCACATATCATCTCTTGTACCTAAATATTTTTCCAATAAATTGCTGTCCATCAGCTAGGACAACAGAAAAGGTTAAATTTTTTTCAGTTTTCCTGAAAACTGAAGGAGACTCTGCCTCCCTTGCTGGGTGTAGAAGGGGCAATAGTGATGAGGGACGAGGACAAAGCAGAGGTGCTCAACGCCTTCTTTGCCTCGGTCTTTAACTCCAAGGACAAATGCCCTAGGGATACTCAGCCCCTCAGCCAGGGGTTAGTGGGAATGAAGCTTCAGCTGTTCGGGAGTACTTGGTTAGTGACCTGCTCAGCCAGCTAGACACACATAAATCCATGGGGCCAGATGGGATCCATCCGAGGGTATCAAGGGAACTGGCAGAGGTTCTCACCAAACCCCTTTCCCTCATCTACTAGCAGTCCTGGCTGACTGGGGAAGTGCTGCTTGACTGGAGACCGGTGAATGTTACACCCATTTACAAGAAGGATCGAAGGGAAGATCCGGGGAACTACAGGCCTGTGAGTCTGACCTCGGCACCAGGGATGGTCATGGAGCAGATCATCTTGAGTACTATCATACAGCACGCGCGGGACAACCGGGTGATCAGACTCAGCCAACATGGGTTCACCAAAGGCAGGTCTTGCCAGACCAATCTGATCTTCTTCTATGACAAGGTCCCTCATTTAATGGATGAGGGAAAGGCTGTGGATGTGGTGTACCTGGACTTCAGGAAAGCCTTTGACACTGTTTCTCACAGTATCCTGCTGGAGAAACTGGCTGATATCGGCATGGACAGGCACCCCCTCTGCTGGGTTAAAAACTGGCTGGATGGCCAGGCCAAAAGGGTTGTGGTAAATGGAGTTAAATCCAGTTGGAAACCAGTCACGAGCAGTGTTCCCCAGGGTTCAGTGCTGGGTCCAGTCTTGTTTAACATCTTTATCAATGATCTCAACGAAGGCATCGAGTGCACCCTCAGCAAGTTTGCAGATGACACCAAGCTGGGTGCAAGTGTGGATCTGCTTGAAGGAAGGGAGGCTCTGCAGAGGGATCTGGACAGGCTGGATCGATGAGCCGAGACCAACAGCATGAGGTTCAACAAGGTCAAGTACAGAGTACTCCGTTTAGGTCACAACAACCCCATGCAGCATTACAGTCTTGG
Source organism: Neomorphus geoffroyi (assembly GCA_033558235.1). Taxonomy (NCBI): domain Eukaryota; kingdom Metazoa; phylum Chordata; class Aves; order Cuculiformes; family Neomorphidae; genus Neomorphus; species Neomorphus geoffroyi. The sequence goes on from JAUMJM010000005.1 coordinate 2,599,596, forward strand.
GGAAGAGTGGCTGGAGAACTGCCTGCCAGAGAAGGACCTGGGGCTGTTGGTTGACAGCCGGCTGAACATGAGCCAGCAGTGTGCCCAAGTGGCCAAGAGGGCCAATGGCATCTTGGTCTGTATCAGACCCAGCGTGGCCAGCAGGAGCAGGGAGGTAATTGTGCCCCTGTACTCAGCACTGGTGAGGCCACACCTCGAGTGCTGGGTTCAATTTTGGGCCCCTCACTACAGGAAGGACATTGAGGGGCTGGAGCGTGTGCAGAGAAGGGCAACAAGGCTGGTGAGGGGGCTGGAGAATAAGCCTTATGAGGACAGACTGAGGGAATTGGGGTTGTTTAGCCTGGGGAAGAGGAGGCTGAGGGGAGACCTCATCACCGTCTACAACTACCTGAAAGGAGATTGTGACAGGGTGGGTGCTGGGCTCTTCTCACAAGTCCCAGCAGGACTAGGGAGGTCATCATCCCCTTATACTCAGCACTGGTCAGGCCGCACCTTGAGTGCTGTGTTCAGTTCTGGGCCCCTCAGTTTAAGAAGGATGTTGAGATGCTGGAGTGTGTCCAGAGGAGAGCAAGGATGGTGTAGGGGCTGGAGCACAGGCCCTATGAGGAGCGACTGAGGGAGCTGGGATTGTTTAGCCTGGAGAAGAGGAGGCTCAGGGGAGACCTTATTGCTCTCTACAGCTACCTAAAAGGAGGTTGTGGTGAGGCAGGAGTTGGACTCTTCTCTCAGGTTACCAGTGACAGAACGAGAGGACATGGTCTCAAGCTTCACCAGGGGAGGTTTAGGATTGACATTAGGAAGAAATTCTTCACTGAGAGGGTAATTGTTCATTGGAATGCGCTGCCTAGGGAGGTGGTTGAGTCACCATCCCTGGAGGTGTTCAAAGAGAAATTGGCTGAGGCACTTAGTGCCGTGGTGTAGTTGACAAGTAGGAGTAGGTGTAGGTGTTGGGTCATAGGTTGGACTCGGTGATCTCAAAGGTCTTTTCCAACCTTACAATACTGTGATACTGTGTGATACTGTGACAAGCGATAGGATGAGAGGAAAAGTCTGCAAGTTGCACCAGGGGAGGTTTAGACTGGACATTAGGAAGAATTTCTTTATGGAAAGAGTGGTCAGGGACTGGAACAGGCTGCCCAGGGAGGTGGTGGAGTCACCACCTCTGAAGATGTTTAAAAAATGGGTGGATGAGTTTCTTAGGGACATGGTTTAGTAGGGAGACAGGTATGGTTGGACTAGGTGATCTCAGAGGTCTCTTCCTACCTAGTGATTCTATGACTCTGTGATTCTATGAAAAGAAGGAAATCATGAATGCTAAGTCTGCATTTTGCCCCAGATGTTTTTAGCAAGGGAATGATTTCGTCAGGGTGAGGCAAATTAGAGATTTCTCTATCTAAATGAGGAAACTGACCAGCTTTTAGCAACAGCTCTTTCCTATATTCAGAGAAACTTGCAAGTACAAATGATGACTGAGCAGCCCTTCTGAAGCAGAAGATATTAAGGTGAAAAACTAAGTAATGAGCAACTTAAACTAGACATAAGAATGTTAGGTGCAAGAATATGTTGAATTCAGAAAAATGAAGATACTTGCATGCATTTTTGTTTTGAAATGAAAATTGTATTGAAAAAAGTTGAAATTATTTTATAAAACAGATATTTGGAAAAGGAATAGAACCCTAATTTTCAGAAAATAAATTATTTTTTTATCATGAAAAAGATTTTGTAGAGGTTTTTATTTCACTCAGACAAAAACTAAAACATTTTTATTAGGAAAAACCCTAAAGTAATTTTTCCAATGTGGAAATTTAGCCACACAACCAAAAGAAAAAAAACAATCTTCTTTTCTTTATGTAGGAAAGGGGAATAAGTAGACATTATACTCTTCAGATGCTCACATAATGCAATGAGAGGGTTCAAGCTGAAGTACTACAACTATAATTTTAACTGCAACATATAGGAGTGATTGATAGACTAGTACAGTACTTGCAAGTGTGAACAGCAATATGTATTTGATAATTAAGTAAAAATGTGGGTACTAACTGCAGGATCACTGATGGGACCAGCCTACATCCAGTCATTGCCAGCCTACATCTTGAGTTTTTAGAAAAATTACCACTTAAAGTTCTTTTAATAATATGTATCCTTCTTCACAGAATTTTTCATCATATAAGTATGTAACAGATTTTTCACAACAGCCTATAGAACATAGCCTGACTCTACGTGGAGCTGAGCATGAAGGTATAAATCAATAGATCCCTGCTAGTCCGATCAAGAGTCTATCTTTCAAAAATACCAGGAAAGTCAAGGTCCCTTTACACAGAAACATTATTTGCAGCTTTCCTTCAGTGCTACAGACACTGCTCCCCAAGGCTCCATCAGGTTTTAAACAAAAGGAAAGGCAGGTCAATAACACAACGATCAGAAAATTGAAAAGGTTCCTCTCCATAAAATAAAAACCCAGCACATTACTGTTATTGTTGCTGTTCTTGTTGTTATTACAGCTATGATTACAGATTGTGTGTTTATGCTTTTATAATGTATTCTGTAGGGTTAACACAAAAAGACCTTATTTATTCCATTATCTTCCACTAGGTATAGCTGAAGCCTTATTGAAAGCCTGCTTTCTTTTACCCAACAAATTGACTATACAAGCATTTAACATTGGGGGGGAGGTGTGGGTTGTGTGTAATATCACTGTAATGAGCATGTGTCACTTTCATGACTGTAAACCTACATGTTACACAGTCAATGCATGTGGTCATGTATTTATGACAGAAGCGTACACTTCTGTCTAGACAGATACTATGTGTATATATGCTTGTGATACTCTCAATTAGTCAAAAATTAGAACAACAAAAAAACCCCACACGTGTATATTTCCCAGAAGTATTGAACAGCTCACAATAAAATTAGTATGAAACTACAGACTAGTCTAATGAAGCAGTCAACAGCGAATAAGGACATTTCAGGCACATCTTCAGCAAGCAAATAGAGTGTGGTACAAAACGCCTGGAATAGCATCATCACTTTTATCTCTTGAACTAGAAGGGATATAGACATCTCAGCAGAGCATATTTTAAAGCTAACTAGCTCTGCTATGGAAGCTGGGTTCACTAGTTCCATCACAAATGTCGCTTACAACACTGGGTTTGGTATCTGAGCTTGTTTCTCAGCGCAGCTTTGCTGTGCAGCATGTGACACACCAACAAGATGAGCTCTGGCCAAGTGATGTCTCCAAAGCCAAAATGTGGAAACATTCTCTGCTTTTATACCTGAATCTATGAGCAATCTTGACTGTGCTCTCTGGTCACTGTCACATGCCACACCATGCTGCAGTTTCCTTGTGGTTTTTTTTCCTTGAGACCACCACAGACATGAGCCCTAACCTAGCCTTTCTATACAAAGTACAATTTCCAATTTCTCCAAAAGGTACAATATATAAAGAACAAAGGTAAAAATATGCACTTAGATTTTCTATCACATGCTTCATAAATTCTCAACACAAAATTAACTTCATATTGGAAAAATACACTATCTGCATGTCTGGACTTTAGAAATTGGAGGGCATTCAGAAACATCCCTGTCTTCCAGGTTTCTTAATGAATTGCTTCTAAACAGAATCTACATACCATGGTACTTACTGTGAATACATTCTTCAGGTGTTTTTCTCTCCTCACACACTGCACAAAGTGCTGGTGCCTCAGAGAATCCTGGATTGCGAATCCAGGGTCTGAAGCATAAGAGTTAGGCATTGTAAAGCTCAACATAATGTCTTCTTTTTTATTACTGAGCTTTCCAGCCCCAGGCATGCTCAGTCTGCATCGACATCTAACTTGTAAGCCATTGCAGCATCTCAAGCAAGAGCCTTACAGCATTTCTCCTCCATCACTTTTATTTCTTGCCTACAGCATCCCTATTCTGTAACCCCATCACATAACCCCACACAGAGTACTGCCTGACCTCAAACAGCAAGAATTCAACAGGACTTTTGCACTTCACTCTACAACACCCTATTGACTTGCTTCTTATGCTATTGAAAGAGAAAAGATCACAGATTAATAGCAATGAAACCGCAAAAATTAAAATTCAGTAGGCATATTTTTCCCCTCTCTAAACCTTTCAGTAGCAACAGGACAGATTTTCACCTTTCACTTCTGTACTTACTGTTACTTGCACAAAAAAATCATATGTAGGTATGTTATTACGAAACCTCTTCCTCAGTGTTGATTTCCAGGACTGTGAAATCAATACACACTTTCTGAGGCAAAAGTACTGAAACGTAAATTGTGGATTTCTTTGTTTGTAGTTTTTCCCAGGTTTCACATTTTCTTTTGCCTGTGTTTCTGTGTTCTGAATGCTATTAAAAGGAAACACACAAACGAATCTTCAGATTCTTGATAGAAATAGACCAGAAGAATTCTTATGTGTTATTATTAAGGAGAAGCTATGGGAATTTTAATCTACTATGTATCAATACCCTACATCAAACTGCCTTCTTCAAAGCAGTTGCAGTCTATCATCACAAAAAAATCCACAATCAGTATCATACCATGCAAAGGCAAGAAAAGTGCATATTAAAAATTTTATTAATGCAATCACATCGTATGTAAGGCAGCTGCTTGGCTAGGTCTCAGTATCCAATGCATTTATTTTTTCAATAAAAGCATTCAAACTTGAATGGTATGGTTTTAATATGAAGAATGCTTTGTCTTACCAAAATATGAGCTATAAAATTACATGAAAACATGCTCAAATTCTGAACAGCTTCTGTACACTTTTCAGACAGGATATTGATATTATTTATAAGCGCTAATGAAAATTTTCAACATCTCTGTAAGACAGTAAGATAAATAATTTTTAATGAATAGACAGGGATTGTAAGCTGCAAGACTAGGAAGTCATATCAGATCTTGAATTATTATTTTCAAAACCAGATCCAGATTACTGTGTTATCCAGATCCACATTATTATCCAGTTATTCTTGAATCCTGGTCCAGAGTGGTCCAGATCATTGAATTACTATTACTCTTGAACCTCGGTCTTGGATTCGTATTTCTTTTCGCTAAAATAATAGTTTCCAAACATAGTGACCCTATACTGTGATCAGTAGGACTTCACAGAACTATTGTTCCAGGAGGTTATTAATAGGAAACCTTAGCTTAAGTAAAGGAAGAAATAAGATGTGGAGGCACCACTGGCTCTGCTCTCCTCTCCTCTGCTCCCTGCCCCTTCCTTGCTCCTCCTTGATAACTTTGCACCAGGAATTAATTCCAACAGAAATGTAATCAGATGCAAAAAGAACAAGAAAAAAGAGAGAAACTAGGAGGACGAAAAGGTCACAATTCAGCTGCATAAGAAGATGAACATAAAGAGAACTTTCCTGACTAAGTAAGAAATCTTTACCTCACACAGAAAAATCTGCAAAGTAATCTATTTAAAAATGATGAAAGCTAAAACTGTCTTTAAATTGAAGGCAAAGTCTATGCCTCCTTGTCCTTCTCTTGGTTGCTAAAGCTAGAAGATAAAAATAAAGCACATCATTCACCTCCTGCAATTTCAGATTTCTTCCATGCAGGAGCAAGGGAACGGTGAAGGGGAGGAGACAAACCGGAACGCCAGTGCAGCAGATTCATCAAGGTGCTGACCTGAGAAGCACTGTTACACTCCTCAGTGTACACAAGCCCAAGGAGATATTCTATAAAATGCAATGCATGCTCCAGGCTCTAGTGGAATATTTCAGTGAAAATCCTAAACAATCAAACAAATCCTCTCAAAAGTTTTATATGGACACAAAGATGTTATAAACATTTTCTCTATAAATTAAAAAGAAGACAGATCAAAAAAAAAATTATATTCCTGAATTTCACAGGATGGCTGGTGTCTGATTCAATAATTTTAGGAATGTCCTGGATCTGGTTGGGATGGAGTTAATTTTCTTCATATCAGCCTGTGCAGTGCTGTATTTTAGGGTTGTGACTAAAACAGTGTTTCATCTATTACAAAGTAGTGCTTGAACACTGTCAGTCTTCTCTTTTTCTCACTCCGATGCCCCCCAGCGAGTAAGCTAGAGTGTGGACAAGAAATTGGGAGAGCATATAGCTGACTCAAACTGATCAAGGAGATATTGCATATTATATGATGTCATACTCAGCAATAAAAGTGAGGAGGGAAGGAGTTTTTACAATGTAGTCATTGCTCAGAGACTCACTGGCCATCAAACTGCTGATGGGAGGTGGTTAGTGATTGCTTTTGCATCACCTGTTATTTTTCTGGGAATTTTCCCTTCACTAATCCAACTGTCTTTATCTTGACCCACAAGCTTTTCCTACTTTTGCCTTCTGTTTATCTCTCCCATCTGTTCATCATGCCTTGGAGATGGGGATGAGTGAATTACTAACCTGCTAGCTGGGGTCATCTCAACATAAGGAGACAAATTAACCTGTGATAAATTTGTAATAGAGATGAAAGATACAGTAGCTGAAATGGAAATGCTCAGAAATCCCAAAGAAGCTCTGCAGAAAGCAACAGGTACTTGCAATCAGAAAGACTAGGCACACAAAATGCAGAGCTTTAGTGGAGCAAGCAGGTAAGTAATTTAATGATCAGCGTTGAGAGAGCATGGAAATAGGAAAGAAACACCAAAATTTTCTCAAAATAATCAAATATATAACTCAAAGAAATATTAAGGCTGCAAGGAAGACTTGAAAGCTTAATGGTGGAAATACTTTGCATATAAGGTCAAATGCAACTGTTGAAGTAAAGAGAAATTAGTCTGCTAAAAAAATTAAGTATTATTTCAAGGGATAATTTTTTGCACATATATCACATTAAAGCTGTGGAAATTAACAAGAAAAAATCATTTACATACTATAGACATTCATCAACTGCAAAGACAAAAGAGTACAAAATAGAGAAAATATAAAAAATACCGAAAATTCACTACATGAAGATTTCTTTAGCATTACATAAACTAAAAACCTACAATCAAGCTAACCTATTTTAAAACCATATGATGATATTTGCAATACCAACTGCAAACATAAAACCAAAGAAAATTACAAATGCTGGAATTTCAAGCTTTTTTTTTAATACAGGAAAAATACTTTCAGACAAAAGAAGTTAATTTGTAAATTAATTAAATACTTAGTGAAGGCAAACCCACCGTGGTACCTGTCTGCTAAAGGTTCCTATGATGTTTCCGAAAATCTGAAATGGCTTCTGTTTTATACGTAAAGATAGTTACAGCAATGTTCCTGGAACAGTACCTGCCTTTCAAAGTGTCCAGTGTGTTAGAAGTAAAAATATATAAAGAAGAGGAGCAAACAAGCACACAGCAAATAAAGACATCTTTGTGAAAGTCACAGAGCATACCTGTTGGCTAAGTAATGTGGTAGTTATTGAAATGTCAAGCAAGAAGTGCATTTATATAGAATCAGATTATTTAAATAAAACAGAAAAAGTGCTCGCTGCCAAATGACTGCAGTCATGAAATACTACCTGATTTGGCAATAGTAAAAATTGAAAATGATACGAAAAAGACCTGGTTCCAAATACCAGAATGCAAAAGGTTGGCAAGAATTCCTGAGTAGCAAAAGTGACTACCTCACCACATTCTGCACAACAGAAATGTATCCATATTGTCTGAGGATTTTCTCTGGAGTGAAAATTAGTCCAACTATATCATAGCTGATGTTGGACAGGCACACTGTGGTAGAGGGCACAGTAGACCTTGGTCATAACATCCTTTGCATGACATAAGGATCAAGGAAATCAATCACAAACTGTGTAAGTACAAATGACTTCATAACGAGCAATACATACTTCTGTACAGGTCACTTATAACAGTCCTCTTTCTTCCCAGCTTCTTAAATCTAAGTAAGTAAACACAAAGTGAGAAATGTCCATTACTGAGATACTAATTACTCAGAGGCTACTAGTAATTACAAAATAAATTTTTAGGGAGGGAATAATCAATTTGTGTGTGTAAATCTTTAAAGATATTGCTGAATGAAGATGTCATATGATAATTGGTTCAATAGAACATAGCCATTAGATGTATCAATATGGGGATGTGAACAAAGCAGCTGCTGTCAGCATAAAGCTAAGTGAGATGAGACACAGAGCAGTATTCTTAAAGAAAAGACAGACTGAAGTTGTCTGTCTAGGATTACTAGTGTCTCTCAAATCCAAATAAGTCAAAATTGAAAAGCAGTTTCTTTTAACAGTGTTTTGCATGCAAAAAGTTTGAACAATGTGATCAAAGATAGGAAAGCTATCCCACTAGGAAGTACCCATAAATCACTTGGGAGTACTTTTTTAAAAACATTGTCAGTCACAGAAAGCCTTTAGTGTGTGCTACTGAAACTGCAAAGTGTAAGCATGAAAGAGACTGACAAATACATTGCAGATTTCTTATCCAGAGTAGCCTTGCAGTGCACGACTACAGCAGCTTAACAAGAATGTGAAATCTCTAGCCTGATATTAATGCAGAAAATGCAGAGAGACAGAAGCATCAGCCAAGTCTGTTATGTACCAGTTTCAAGGTAGGGGCCAGAACATAGCTAAGAACAAATGATACAAGACATAGATTTACAAGTGCTTGCATCTATCATTCTGTCACACTCTGTCAGGACAGCCAGATGCTCTGAGAGAAGCCTTGTCTGCTTCCCAAGCATACTGGAACTGCCCAGATGAGCTGAGAATCCTAGATAGTATCATATATAAAGTTAATTGAATCATAAACTGAAGGTCAGTAAAAAAAAAATTCCTTCAGGTATACACTGAAACCACGCAGGAACAGTGTCCAGAATGCAGTGACATTGCATACTCTGAGGCAGTGCCGCACTAAGCCAAGATATTTCAGACCTCAGGAGTTTATTTGTGATGCTTACAATGAATCAGAAGCTAGGCTATAGGATAGCATGCCTGCTAAAGGCTTTTATTCTAATGACAGCAGTTGACAAAAGGCAAGGAAATTGCACAAAATCCCAATAGGCTTTGGAACAGCCCACAGTCGTAATTATAACTGGGCGTTTTGTTTGCACACCAACACAGATTATTTCTTCATTGCAGTGTGCTTACTTGGGCACATCCACATTCTCTAAATTCTGTTATCTGCAAACGGAAGCATCAACATGTGAGTTAGAAGCATAAGATCCTATTAAACTCACTGGAAATACAGTTGACACAGCCAATGAAGTCCTTCGGATTGTTCAGTTGACCCAATATACGTGACTACTTTACAACCAACTGTGATGGAAGTTTAGATACCTGGTGCATGTATATATACAGATATATTGCACACAACTATATTTAATTATTTTAACACTAAGCCTAATCCCACACTAGTCACTTCATTCACCTCACTTTAATTTTAGTCATCTGCAATTTAACATTCAGCCAAAGCATGTTGCCAGATTCTTTCTGTAGTCAGCAGAAGCTTGAGAGCTGAACTTTTCCAGAAGATGACTCATCATACTTACTAAGGCACCTCTTTTAAGATGTCATATGCCTATTAGGAGATGCCTGTTTCTCTCCACCGACTACAGAGACAGTCTACTGATGGACTCTAGGGAGCACTAACGTAAAGTGAGACAAATCCCAACCCAAGACAGTATCATAATTAATATCAATACTGTAATGAAGTATTTTAACAAGCATTGCATTCTATGCTGTCTCTAAACAGATCAGAGCAGGAACAGTGCAATTTTTTTGCTTGCCATCCTCTACACTCACAAGCCCTTAGACATGCTCTCAGGTGGGAAATGAGGGCTTTCCCTCATGCATTACGGTTTTCTAAGCAGCAGAATGAAAAAAAAAAAAAAAGACCCATAAAAGGTTCCTAGGAAAGAAACAAATGAAGGTAGAAGGAGAGGAGAGTGTGATGGCATGAATTGTCAAGCTCACTCTTGAGAAAGGTGTAGAGCAAAATGTTCAGGGAAACCACATCAAAGAGAATATAACATTCCACTCTGGGAATCAGGCACTTAGAGTTTACTAATTGCAACATTCTTTCATTCATTAAAAATGGATAAAGAGCTTGCAAAGTTTTATTAACTAAAATGGTTAGTCATTTTTTAAAGAATCTAACAGAATGGTAGAGAGCTTGTATCTATCAATAATACCTTCTAATGAACAGATTATAGCCATCTACAAAGTATTTATTAATAGTTTACCAGTATATTACGGACATTAATACCATCTGTCACAGACATTTATAATCACATTGGTAGGTATTTGAACTGATTATAAGACACATATGACTAAGTTAGACTTTATTATGAATGATTAACTATTTTAAAGAATCATTTTGTAAACTCAGTATAAACTATTCAGAAATTTATCTTCATTTAAAGCAATACAAGCTTTGTTTCTTTTCTGAGACCAGATGATATACATCTAAATGCATGGTTTCTGGTAAAGAAAGGCTGCCAGGCTAAACGATAACCATTTAAAATACGCATTAGGGTAACACATTGAATAACAATTGCCCCAAATACTCATAAAAAGACTGAATTATGGAGTAGCCTTTCATGATATTTGCAATCTGATATGCCGCTCATTTAAGTGATTGCCATGACTAATTTATGTTCACATTTAGCTTTTGTTGGCATTCTGGAAAATGTGCTATTACAAAATTACACAAACCAAGGGCATACAAGAACATCTAGGCTGAGACTATTTATGCCAAGCTTTGTTCTGGGTTGAAAAAAACCCTGAAATTAGAATCTTCGGTTCTATTATATTACAAAAGCAGTAAGAAAATCAGGTTTTATGATAAATACCCTGGCAACAATGGCAGTATAAGTGAGCACCACTAAAATATCCCCATCTGTGAAAGAAAATGTTCAGTTCTTATACATGCTTGTACTACAGATGGACACAGCTTAGCAGAGACATTCTTGGTGCTTTGGCTGTTTACTTAGGCAGCAACAGAGTTCTAAGAAATAGTTGCTATGCCAACCCATCACAGGACTATATATATACATTCATGACCAGGGCTTATTTTGAGAGCTCTGTTACCCTTTCTTTCAAAAGTTTAAATACACTACTGGCATATTATTTCCATTAAGGCAAAACTCTATAGTCTGAGGACAATTCACAGACCTGATCTTTTTAAGGTAGGGTGTGGAGTATATGGAAATGAGATTTCAAATAAGGAGCAGAACAGCCTTTTGACGTCACATTTCTACAATCACTGAACAGACTGTTCTATTTGCAAGCCTCTAAAGATTTGGTGTTTAGATGATAAAGGGCACTGCTTTTTATAATCTATTATTAACTGTCGTGTGGGTATTACTGCAGGAGTTCTCCAAAGAGAAAGTAAAGCATGCTTTGGTGGTGTGATGATGAAGTGCTTTTTTTGTACTATTTACAAGAACAATTTGCCATATTAACAACCTCCAATCAGTCTTCTTTTTTTATAATAAAGGAACAAAGCGTAGTATTCTACCTCTGAAGCTCAGAAGTGGGGTATTCAGATAAATATGCAATAAAAAGAATCATAGAGGGAGCACTTTAATTACCTTTTCCTCTTTATATTACTTTAGGGGTTATTTTTTTCAAAAGCATTTGAGTTTTCAGTCTAATTTTATCATAGTTATTGGATGTCTACATGCAGCACTACCATTTCAATTAGATTTTGATGGCTGATAAGACCATTGTTGACAGCAAATTCACAAACAAGTGAAGGGAAACCATATTAGCAATATTTGCATTGTTGCACTTAAAAAACCTAAATGTTCTGGCAGCAATAAGAAGAAAAACAGCAAATGGGATGGGATGGAAGAGATCAGGTCAGAGATAATCATCTTTCCTTAGACATAGGGCTTTCTAAAGAACAGCTATTCCCTTTTGAGACATAAAGTTGATTCCTGGAGAGTGTAACCACTTGCTTTTCATATAGGTTAGAAACACAAAACCAGTTATATTATGTCTACTAACAAAATTTTTCCAACTAGACTCACCTCCTGTAATGTGAGAAGCAAGAAGACAGGGAAGCTTTAAATGCAGATATAGAGAGCTCAACCCACTAGAAATGATAAGGCAAGAAAAGCCATTATGATGAATTTCAAAGGTTAAGACTTTTTGTCTATTGTAAAGATCCATATGAAAAGAGGGGAGAGGATGAGTGAGATATCATCTTCATATCCATTTAAGAATGACAATATTCACACCAGATGAGTACCTGCATCGGAGAGTTGTTCTTCTTAAGAATAAAACAGAGCATCACTGAAGCGACTGTCTCTCAGATTGAAATGAGTGACAGATTTTATATTCATTCAAACATTTACAGAGAAGATACATGAAACTCAGGACAAGTAAAAACCATAACATATTAAGTGCTCTGAATTAGATTTGATCTAATGGGGCTACCACAGTTTGAATGCAGATCCCTGCTCAGTCTCAGAGCCTGATTCAACTCAGTGGGTTTTAGTTGCTACAGAACATTTTAGAATATTTTTCTAGGAAGCCCGATTTTCAGTGAACGAACGTAATTTTAAAGATTAGTATATTTTAATTATTAAAAAAATCTTGTATTTCTTGTTGAAAGTCTATACAAGCATCTAAAATTTCTTAGAATCAATTTACTTTGTTTACATTTCATAGAATTTCATTAATTTATTGACTTTGGGATTTTTTTCTTCACAGATTATCTACGCAAAATTGTTCTTTTTTTTCCATCCTTCCATGAGACCATATAACCTCTTTGCAATATGCCTCCAAAAGGGACCTTATTCTGTGTCTAAGCTAATAGTATGTTTCACATCTAAATCCACTTTACAGTCACGACTGTTGTGACTCCTCACTTAGAAATGGATGTAATACAGCTTTGAGGATTATTAAAGAGAAAATATGTAGAACCATAGAATCACCTGGTTGGAAAGACCTTTGAGGTCATCAAGTCCTACTCTACCTGTCCATTACTAAACCACATCCTTGAGAACCTCATCTACCCATCTTTTAAACAGCTCCAGGGATGGAGACTCAAACATCTCTCTGGGTAACCTGTTCCAGTGCCTGACAAAACTTTCAGTGAAAATATTTTTCTTAATGTTTGATCTGAAGCTCCCTTATGGCAATTACAGCCATTTCCTCTAGAATTATGCAACTCACTCGTATGAAACGTGAGTTTACTTGAGTGGTAAAAAGGCAAGAACTCTTGAAGTTTATTGAAATTTGACTGGAGCACTGCCACAAAATCCATATTCTTCACTGGAGAATCATGGATGTAGTCTGTCAGAGGGCAATATAGGTACCCTACTCTTGCTGGCCACTTCATTTGTCATAGAAGCTGGGATGCTATTGACCTTCTTGTCCACCTGGGCACACTGCTGGCTCATGTTCAGCCAGCTGTCAACCAGCATCTCCAGGTCCTTTTCTGCTGGGGAGCTTTCCAGCTACTCTTCCCTGAGCCTGTAGCATTGCACCAGTTTGTTGTGATGGAAGTGCACCTGACCTCGTTAAAACTCATACAGCTGACTTCTGTCCATCAATCCTGCCTTTCCAGATCCCTTTGTAAAGCCTCTCTACCCTCAAGCAGATGAACACTCCCACACAACTTAATGTCATCTGCAAATTTATTCAGATTGCACTCAATCCCCTCATCCAGATCATTGATACAGATAGAAAATAAGACTGGCCCCAACACTGATCCCTGGGGAACACAATTTGTGACTGGCCACCAACTGGATTTAGCTCCATTCACCACAACTGTCTGGGCTCAGATATCCAGCCAGTTTTTTACCCAGTTAAGAGTATTTATTAATATTAATTATTTTAATTAATTATATAAGTATAATTTAGTATAAAGGTATAATTATGTAAGTATAAAATAAGTATAAATAAAATATATAATAATAAGTATATTAAGCCATAAGCCACCACCCTCTCTAGAAGAAAGTTGTGGGAGACAGTGCGAGTCTTTACTACAGTTCAGGTGGATAACATCCACAGTCTTTCCCTCATTGTTACAGTTTCAGATTTGTCTTTTTGCCAACAAAGGGGATCCGAGTGGGACACAAGGGGATGGGGGGAGGATGTTTCCGGGGAAGCTGGGGCAGAGGTCGTGTCCCGTTTGCCCGGACATTCCTTTCTCTCTCACTTCCGCTCACTATCTTGCTTTCATAGAGTTCAACTGGTGTGTTTATGCTCTGCTTGCATTGCTCTATTTTCTCTCCCTCTCTTTCTCTCTCTCTCTCTCTCAGGTGGCTGGGTGGGTGGGTGTGCGGTCTCTGAGAAGGGGATTGCTGGTCATCTGGATCTGCCACAAACTCCTGCAGAACCCACACTGAGGAGAAGTTGCACACCCTGCCCCCCAGAGCCACGCAGAGCAGACCTCAGCTGCCTGGAAGGCTGAAAGTGCAGCGTTCTCTGCTCTTAAAGAGACCTGCACCACAAGATTTTGGGTACAGAACTTGATTCATATGAAGATCTCAATCACAATTGTTGTTAATTCTGTTCTGTACACACATACATTTGTAGCTAAGAACTCTTACCTTTTCTGTACAATCTGGTGGGGTTTTTTTCCCCTTATCTGATTAAAAATCACTTAATTTCTGATAACATATCTTGGTTTTCATCTAAACTAAGACACCCATCCACCAGACAGATCATCTGTTCATAGAAAGAGATCAGGTTGGTTAAGCAGGACCTGCCCTTCATGAACCCAGGATGGCTGGGCCTCAATCCCTGATTTTCCTGCACACGTCTGGCAAGCACACCCAAGATGAACTACTCCATAATCTTCCCTAGTACTGAGGTCAGGCTGATAATCCTGCAGTTCCCCAGATCTTACTTCTGGCCCTTCTTGTAGATGGACATCACATTGGCAAGCCTTCAGTCGGCTGGGACCTCCCCAGTTTTCCAGGACTGCTTGATACATGATGGAGAGTGGTTTGGCATGCTCGTTCGCCAGCTCCCTCAGTACTCTCAGATGGATCTCATCTGGCTCCATAGACTTGTGAGTGTCCAAGAGGCACAGCAAGTCACTGATTGCTAAACGTAAAATATAGTGAAAATTTTCTGTTCCTTTTTTTTTTAAATGCAAGTGAAAAAAAATTCCTCCCTATGGTATATTTCATTAAATGATCAAATTCAAAATATTCTGTGGGACCTCATCCTAAAGTCAGAATGAAGTAAATCAACAATGGAGCAGAATTACAGCAACAAAGGAAGTGGAGATTTTTTTTCACCTTTTTAAATTTAATATAACTGACTTTCCTAAATGATTTATGGGGCTGGGAATCCTGCCTCTCTTATCCTTTCAAGAATAATCACAGTAGGCTGGAATGGTTTGAAAGGCTGAGCTAAGGGAGAATCTTCATCCTTTCCCCTATAACACTCTGGTGCTCACTGATCTGTTTTCTTAGGCTTCTATTCGCGACAAAACTGCTGATCTCAAACAACCTGCATTATTTCTGTTCTAGTGTTCAATCTGTAAAGAGGCAAAACCATGAGAGATTAATGAGATCTTTTTCTCCTCATGTTTTTCTGTTTATCTCACAAAAATCTGTTTCTTGAGTCTTTCTTTCAAGATCTGCCTAATATCTCTTTGTATCCTCCAGCACACCTCTCCAATTTCTCATTTTCATTTCCAGTGCTTCCTCAGCAGCTTCTCAAATTACAATGTTAGAAGAGAAAATATAATAATTAATCTCACATTACTTGATGGATTCTGGAGTCACAAATATTTAACTATGGACAAAGGATGAAGTAAAAACAAATTCCTCTAGCCACATACATCAAAAAAATTCTTAGAATTAACCGTTCTGTGACAGAAATTCAGGGCTTTTAGTTGCTCATAAAAGCAGTGGAAGGTAATATGGTTGAATATGAAAGTCTCCTCAAAAACTCTTAAATATGTAAGGGACTTCTTAACATGAACATAAAAACAAGAAATATAATATACAGTCATTCTGTTCCCCTTTTTTATTATTCTGTTACACTGAGAAATTGCTAGCTTTGCTGAATTCTGCTAACCACTGTGATTACCCGTAGTTCATATATTCTTATGAAGTAAACACCAGTGAAACTTACTGCATTATTGCACAGCAAAATTCATATGCTACTGTAAATAAGGTAACAGTACTTAAAACCAATACGCGTACACACACACACACACACAAAACAAACAAACATAAACCCCCAAACAAACCTACAAGCAAACAAAACAGCAGTTCTACTCTCAAAGACAATATGTTTTGAGTAAAGCTGTCTATGGTCCCCTCTCAAAGCGTAGAGGAAATTTCCAGAGACTATTCTCATTACATGAATTTCAGCAGCTGCCATTTCAAAACCATAAACAGTTTTCTTGATCTTACTTTCAGTCCCAAACATCCATAGTATCTCAGGCAGGAATTGTATGAGTATACGCATCTTCCTACATCAAAAAGCTTCAGATAATATTCCACTTGAAGGAAGTGAGTGACAATAAGATATGACAAATGGTAGTCATATCAATTAATGATCTTCTGAGATATACTCACAAATTACACTGGTGAGGGTTGTATGAGAACCTAAATAGAAGACAGCAGAAAATTCCAATGTAAGCAATTGCATTTGACCAAGATTCTCCATTACCATTCTTCAATTAGATACAATCTTCTCTCCTCCCCACTATTACATTTTTGCAGTGATGCTGTGTGTTTTTAATCATTCACTGAATATGCAATACAAATGTGAGACTATGTGTATGTAGTTTGTCAAGCTATTTTACATGTTCATTTTATTGAATGCATTTGTAATCCTTCTGGATGAAATGTGTGTTTATACGTGTAAATAATTATCATTCCATCTATCTTTAGACTGCCTAAAAGTAAAAAATTATGTGCAATATGTTATCTGTATAGATTTTCTTGCAAATCTGAGAAACTGCATAAATTATTCAATAGAATTGTCATGAACTGCATCCTATCTTCTATCCCAACAGAGTTTTGGGGCCATTTTGGCAAATTAAAACTGCCTTCAAACAGTATAGATGGTTCAATACAAAAAATCCAAGCAATATTTCAATTTTAATAGCAGTGCAGTAAATAAAAAATGAGAATGTTCTCTTTTTGTATAGTAATTATAGATTTTAAGCAAGATAATCTTGGTAAGATTAGAAACTTCCTCTATGCTTTTCCACCCAAATATGTGTCAGTGTTGTTTTATTTCAACAGTCAAATGAAATTACTCTCATGTTTCAGCTGTGTGTCTTCCAAAATTGCTGCTGTGAAGTCTTGCCTCAAAAGAAAATTAAGGGGAGTTTGAGGTGTGGGGAAACCTCAGTTGCCACTATTCGAGTTTCATATGAATTAGTGTATTTCACTTATTTGATTCACTGAAACAAAATGGATTTGTTTTCTTTGGTGTCACTCAGAAGCCTAGAATTAAATTTTAAAGAAATACTGAGTTAGAAACTGTATTAGCCAGCTCTAAAATACTTACTAAAGGTACTTCTTTGGTAAACTGTGCTCACATCAACAAAAAAAGATGCACTAGAGATCACATACACAGCAACAGGGACAGAAGAAGGATGGAAACCTGTAGTTCAACTGTCCCTGTAGGTACGTAAAATTTTATTACAGATATCTTGCACAGCATATGTACAGCTCGTGCCAGTTGGCACCTGCAAAATCTTGGCTTGTAAGGCATATAATTCCTGTTTTCTTTGGAAGTTATATGCAGCTTTAGCAGCCTAGGAAGTCTTTGAATTTCAACAGAAAAGCTTCTGGGAGTTGCTTCTGATAGCTGATTAGGAGAAAAGTAAAATGAAAATCCTTGTTTTATTACTAAGTGTGATATTTAAAAATATATGAACTCAGGGGAGATATTTTTAGGTACGTATATTTTCTGTTTTTTTCTACTTCTCTCTTCTGATTTGAGCATGCAATCTTACTAGTTGCTTGTTTTCTATATATAGAAAATATTATCTAGGGGAAAATATGTCATGGTTTCCATGCCAAAGGTGGAAAAGATAGTATAATATTTTCATATATCTATCCCACATAAATAAAAAACAATCAGAACTGTTTAGGTCTGGGGACTATTCCTTCTTTGCTCATCCAGGAGTTCCCGTGTTCCTATAGGGAGAGATATGAAGAAGAAAGGGATACAGATAACTCCCGCAAAAAAAATGAATTCTTTACCTATCTGAGTGAAGACAATGGTCACTTTCAAGGACTCTGCAGTTCCAATCACATATTCTATGCACACGCTGAAATTTTTGAAGAATTTTACACTCTCCTAAGTTAGTGTAGGTCAGTGTTTTCTCAGAGACAGTTAAAACGGAGTCACAGTGACATTAGCAGAGACTACACAGAGGTAATGGAGAGTGGAAGGAAATAATTTCATCATGCTCCCGAAAAGAATTCATTTGGCTCTACACAACAATTAGCCCTAATTTGCTACATTGCCAAAAAAAAAGCCCTGACTCAAATTTTGAAGCTTAGGCATATTTCGCGTGTGTCTTTTTTATCATGCTATGTTCTTGATAACAGAAAAATGTAAATAATATTATAAAGACAAATTTAAATAATGTTAAAATATGTATTGTGACCCTGTTCCCTTATGCTCAGACAGGACATCTATTGAAAGAGTGAATGAGTGAGCCCTTAGCATCAGCACACCAAGAGTACTAGACAAGCCGAAGATGGTCGCTCATTAGAAAGACAGAAGGTCTTATAGTAAGCATTCTATCTCACTCAATTTGATTTCAAGATTATTACAGAAAGTAAAATTCAGCTTACTTTCTTGTTCTGATAACTTTTTACAGTACTTTCAATGGTACCTTAGAATCTCTTGAATGCAATTTATTAAAAATTCTAAAGGGAATGAAGTTCACCATTTCCACTGAAAAGTAATAGGACTCTATGGTGCTGTGAGGTGCTCCTTAGCATTCTACCTATGGATGACAAATTTGAGGAAGTTTTTCCTGTGCCAGCTGTAAGACTGGGAGAAAAGCTCCTAATCGTGAGATTGCGAGGAATCTTAGCCTCAGTAATATTCTTACTTTATGGTCAATATGTACTCAAAGAGGAGCCAAATTCTTCCTGAGGAACAGGATTTCTCACTTTGTTGTAACTGTGTAGTAATTATACATCTAACTGAAGTTTGTTTTCGGAGTCAAAGAATAGAAATAACCAAAAAGTGATATTCACCATTAAAACCAACATTCAGAACAACTAGCCTAAATCTGTTAGGATGGAAGAAGACGCTCTGGACATAAAGTGCGTTGGCTGCAGAGGGTGGCATCTAACTCAGACCAGATATTTAATTTTTCTTGTTTGAAGTACATCAAATGAGAAACAGTTGCTTACAAGAGTTCTGATATTTGGTTTTGTGTCTGAAGAACCATGATGCAGAAGTCCTAAGGAGCTTGAAGCGAATTCTACTGTAATTAAGATCACAGAAAAATCTGAAGACATAATGATTTGCAGTTTTGAAGTATATGAAGCTTGTGCCTAATTTTACTCTCATAGGAGTCAATAAAATCAATAATTTTTTTTTGTTTTTAAAAAATAAGCAAGATCATGACAACAACATACATTTTGGAAAACTGCATGATAGAAGGAAAGTGCACATTTACATGGTTGTATTATGACTGTATTGATCTGCTGGATTTTTTTGAGTGAGAAGTTTGGTAGCTATTTCAATAAAGCATTTCTAAAAGGAACCATTTGGTAGCTTTTTTCACCCTGTTACCTTTTAGGGAACTTTAGTCAGAATCGCCACCTCAAGATAACAATGTTATTGTCTGCCTTTTTCCCCCCCTTCCCTGACCACTAGAAATGCTCTGCTTGGAATAACCTAAAATGAGGAACCAAATAATAGAAATTCTTTCAATCTGTCCTCTGAAAAGAAATGGAAACCCAGCCCTTTTTCTAGTACTCCCTGCCTTTCTGTTATTGCTCTATCAATCCTCTGTGTTCCAATTTTGCCACTTACCCTTCTACCTTCTTAGCACTTTCATTTCATGCTAAAATCAATGCTGAACCTACAGAAAAAGAATTATCTGCAACAGATTAGCAAAAAACAAACAAATAAAAAAGTAAACATTTGGAAATGCTTAGGAAGCCTGGCATGGTAGCAGTGGTCATGTCACATATCCTTGTGGTCTCTTGCAAAATTAACTGACATCCAACTCCAGAACCTACTTTCTTCTTGTCTCTTTTATTTTCTTCTCTCTCCATCTGTGTATAAATATCATTTGCTCCTAACAGAAAATGTCAGATTTCAAAGCAAAAAAACATAGGAACAATAATTTAAATTAACTCTATTATTTTCTTCAATGGGGGTCAAAAAAGACCATTTTCCCTAAGCATGAATTAGACAGGGATTATATGTACTAAAACCAAGTAGTATATTGAAAATTTCTTCATTTATATCTTCAACTTAGTATTAATAATATTTTTATACATTTAGTAAATGTTTTTCTTGATAACATGTGAGACAATGCGAGTGCTTGATATAAACTACAAACAATCCACAAACAAAAGAAACTTTAGAACAGGGGTATCAAACTCAGGGCTCCCACTGTTCTCCTGCTCCTGCAGCGTAACGTGCGTCACGCATGCTGCACATGTGCACAGGGGCAAGGAGCTCAGCGCTGCAGCTGGTTAGAAACAAGGTGCCAGGTTGGATAAAACAAGGCAGAGGTCCAGATTTGGCCCACGCACTGTGAGTCTGACACCCTTGTTTTAGAGGCGAAGACATGGAATAACCTCTGTAATACTAGAAACTGTTTCATACAGAGGTTTATCAACAGATAGAGTATGACATTTTCATTATTTGAATGATTGCTTGGTCTGTCCAAATCTGCTGAGGTTTATGGAAATAGCTGAATTACAAGAAGCTGGCTTAGAGCTTAATGCAAGTCACAGCACAATAGCTCTTACATTATCATTACATCACTTCATTTACACAGTCAGTCTAATTGACTTTAATAGGTTTTGGATCAGAGCAAACACATAGATAAAAAGATTGATTATACAAACCCAGAATGTTTTTATTAAACTTGCTTCAAGAATACATAATCTCACAAAAATCTTGCGATCAGCAGCTGGGGGCTTTAGGAATTCGTGGCAGCCAGTGCAGAAACATTTTGTCAGCTCCAATTTAATTTTTAAAAGATAAGACTTCCAGAAATTTCTTTGTGGCATGTGTTTAAACACAGAATCTGTCTCATGGACCATCCGTTGCTCACATTGACCACTAAAAAATAAATAATTATTACACACTGTAGAACTCATTTGCCTGAAAGCAAAATGTTAGGAAATTTTCTTACTGATTATTTCTCTTTTTTTTTTAAATACAACTTATAAGGAGATAAACTAAATAAGAAAGCTGGACTATGTGATCAACAATGACTTACACACACAAAGCAAGGGGGTAGGGGGGGTGCAAACCGTAGGCAGTGCACAAGTTACAGTTTTGGAAACTGTTCAAGATGATCCTATGCTACGAACTATCATTGCATTGCTCCATTAAAGGAAGCAGACATAAATCATAGGAAAAGCAATGCAGTCTGTTTTGTTAAAAAAAAAGTTGCAGCTCATGCTGTGAATCAAATATCACTAGTGTGTGTATTTTTGCCCAAAATAATAAATAAGAGTGTGCTGGGAAATTTATAGCCCAATTTTTAATTGGTCTCTGCTTGTATCTAAAAGACTTTGCATGTACAAACACCTGCATGAATGCTTTTTCAGTATCAGTTCAGCAGAGATCCAAGGAATAAATTTGCATGCATATTCTCATGCATGTGGATATGTTTTACATGTGGAAATTCTAACTCCAGCCACTATCAGTGTTCACTTTTATCCATCATGCAAAACTATTCATTGTGGAAATATGAGAGTACAAAATTCTAGGTGCATGAGTGAGTGCTACATTGAAATATGTTTTCAATCATAGTTTTAATTTGTATATACTGTATTTCTAACCATGAAAGCATATTGTTCCTGTTCTGTTAAAATAAGACTGAAAAAGAAAAAGTTACTTGAAGAATTAACTAGTTTGTAGAATAAATTGATTCTACTTCATTGTACTTGTACATGAAACTGCAGCTGACCTTGAAACAATCATTCCTGTTTTGGTTTTGGCATTAATACTGTGAAGCATATTCTGCTTGTGCAAACTCACCTAA
This sequence comes from Neomorphus geoffroyi, assembly GCA_033558235.1. Classification (NCBI taxonomy): domain Eukaryota; kingdom Metazoa; phylum Chordata; class Aves; order Cuculiformes; family Neomorphidae; genus Neomorphus; species Neomorphus geoffroyi. The sequence continues at coordinate 2,621,722 of JAUMJM010000005.1, forward strand.
CATATTGGTAGTCTCAGAACACAGTCTCTCACTCTCTGCTCTACCTTTTCCCTCCTTTTCCCACAAGAATTTCCTCTCTGTCACGGATTCTCTTCTCCAATTTCATAAACTGATTTTTTTGTTGGTGTTGGTTTTGGGCTCTTCAACTTCCTTGATTTTTAACAAGAGAAATTAAATGAAATATATAATCAAGATGGTTTTCACTTTACTTGTTTCTCCAAGAGACATTTAAAAAGAGATTTTGATGAAGGGGAAAAGCAGTTCTACTATGTAATGATCTTTTCTATGGTAATCCACCCACAGGGGCATTTTAATATGTAAATCATGTCATTGTCTCACACGTGACAATTTGATGGATTTTAAATTCCTCATTTGTTAATGAACGGCACTTTTGCTATTTTTATTAATGCAACAGCACTTTTTTCACACATGAAGGTATAGTTGTGCCGAGCTACATAAGGTGATACTATTAATGATTTTTTTGAGAGCCAGCAAATATAAATAAAGAGCTCATTTCCATACAAATATGCTCTAACTCCATGCTGGCAGCAAAGAGGTACAGAGACATTTTCATGTCAGCAAGCAGATGTCCTCTGGCCTTCCCAGGCAAAATAATCCTCTAACTAAAATGTACACAAATAAGTAAATATTCAGAAATTCATATATTCTCATTGTACAATAATTTCTAGAAGCTCGATAGGTAGAACCAGGGAAAGCTCTATGGACTGTTGAATAGGTATTGAAACTATGACAACAGAAAAATATTGCTCTTCTTACCCACTGCTCTCCCTTAACATGTCCCAGGTATACCTAAGTAAACACAAAGAGAATTAATCTAAGGAGGAGATAAAAATGACTGGAGCATCTCTTAGAAAGATGCTGCAAATATACTTTGGCATGCATTTATTTGGATGGCATTTTCTTTGCCCTCTCTGTGTCTTTTGGAGAGTATAAAGCATATTCTTTTTCAAAGATGTAAACATGAAAAACACAGGCTCAAAAACTGTGTGCATGTTATATTGTGATCTTAAAAACCCAACTCTATTTTCTATAAAGGGCAGAAGTCTCCATACTGCTAATATCAGCAGAAATGAAGGGATGCAGTGTCAGAACAAGTCCCTTATTGACCTTATGTCATCTAAACCTTCAAACACTAGAAAACAAAACAAAACAAAACCCTGCCAGCAGATCACTGAAACAGTGAGACTTATTTTAGAAATATCAAGAACATTTAAAGATCATGAATAAAGGTCACTTCTTTGTACTGTCACCACGTTTTCATACACTACAATTGACCTACAAACGATCCTTTAAATGGTTTCAAAAGCCATAGCTTTTCTTTCAGGTTCCTTTTCAGGCAACCAGGATTTTCCTAGAAGTTGAAGGAATGATGATTTGATGATTTAGCATTGGTTTTGTATTTTTCAGTTTCTTTTTTGAGATTCAGGTGCCTGAATATTTCTGCAAGAAAACTGAAAACGTGCACAGAAACTTCTTCAGATTAGTTAAAAAAAACCATAATGGATTTAACAGGAAACAGGTAACCTAATAAAGTCGAACTCTGAAGAACACTAACGGAAAGCAAAAAGTATCATTTTCAGGTGGATTGTCAAATCTTTTGCAGCTTCGTCTTACAGCAGAAGGGAAACCACTAAACAACTGGAATAACAGTGGTTTGCTAACGTTATGACTGTGCCATAAGTATCAAGGGAAAGGACATCAAATATCATTTTATTGTTCTCTTAAGTAGCATCTAGCAAAACAGAATCGGTCATCACAGGAGTAATAACATACAAAAGTTAAATGAAGAAATTAACGTACATCACAAGAGTTGGATGGCACATTAAATAGTACTACGTATTTAAGATTATTATCTGCAGCTAGTGTTTCTCAAACATTTCAAACTACACTACTGCATCACCATAAAAGCTTAAATTTCCATTGGAAGCCACACATCCTCAAGCTCTTTGTTTAAAAATGCTATGCATTTTATTGTTTAATTGCAGTTATATATAAACTGGCATGTTAAAGAGAGGGGAAAATGTCATGCCAGGAGCAGCCAAAATTTGGTAACTCTGGGGTTTTTTTACCCTACTACTCATTTTTCCAGGTTATTTCCTAATCACATACTGCACATACGACAGCCATTCCATAGCACTAAATGTCTTCTGGTTTACTGCAGTCTTGCATTTCTTTCTATTTTTCCCCATGCTTGAAATTATTGAGGTGAAGAAAGGTCTGTTTCTTAATAGATGTCATATTTTCAGATATGAGTCCATCTAGAAGTAAGTAGTGTCAATTGTGCTGTACAAATTAAGGATATCAGAAAAAAAATATTCTCTATAGACTGGACTGAGTGGATTTTTTGTGTGTGTGAGTTCTGGGAAGCTAAATAATTTTGTTATCGCCCTGTTCTCCAAGATACTAGAAATACAAGGAAAGCCTTAGGTGAAACTTGTTTTACTAAATGTATATATGTAGAATGTAAACGTTTATGGGTATGTCAAGGTAAGAAACCATGGCCTCGTCTCAAGAGTAATTGACACTGCCTAGCTCCTAGTCTGGCAAGAAAGAGCTAGCTGGAAGAATCCAAAACAGAGTCAAGAACTTAAATAATAACTACTTGGTCCTCAAAGGGTTGCTTCTTGGATCACTTCTAACGAGCAATCAAGGGTTCCCTTATGACTGTAACTGGTACACTAAGTCTCTTCCCAATGAATAAGAGTAGGTACTTCTCAGGAGTGATTAATCTAATAGGAATTTAATATTTAATGTTGATCATGCCTTAAAAGACCTATTTCTAACCATTAATTGGTAAGGAAGTGTTATAGTTTCAGCTTGGTTTGGTTTGGGTTTTTTTTCCCCTTCTCTTTCAGAGAATTTTTTCTTCCTTTGCTGGCAGTGGGGGGGGCAGGGGCCATTTCCGGGGAGACCGGGGCAGAGGTTGTGTCCCGTTTGCCCGGACATTCCTTTCACCGGCTACTTCCCGGTCTCCGCCTCTTTCTCCATCTTGCTGCCTAGAGAATAGTCGCGCTTTGCTACCTCTGCTTGCGTTACGGTATTCTTTATCTCTCCATCTTTATTTCCTTTCCCTCTGTGTGTGTGCGAGTGCGGGTGTGACCGATAACCATCTGGATCGGCGCTGAGGAGGAGGCTGCCCGGAGCGGAGCTGCGGCCTGGGAGAAGCTGTGCGCCCCACGCCAGGGCTGCCCGGAGCGGAGCTGCAGCTTAAAGTGACGGCACCACCAGAGCTCGGGTACGGGACTCGATCCATATTAACAACTTAATCGCACTTGTTGTTGACTTTGTTCTGTTCTGTGCACACATACACTTAGAGCAAAGAACTGTTATCTGTTCTGCACAATCTCACGATCTCTGATTAAAATCACTGAGCATACTTTGGTTGGTTTGGTTGGCTTTTTTTTTTCATCCAAACTAAGACAGGAAGGCTATAGCAACTAGTTGAGTTACACAAAATTGAAGTGGTTACACCTAAAGTTAGGTGAGATGTCTCACCTCTGTGGCCACTGGACCACAGAATAAAAGGTTCTCTGAAGATTCTGTTTGCTACCATCCATCTAGGTAAAATCTGGGGAAAATTAGCAAAAGGTAAATTTCATACATCCTTCTAAAAGTTAAAAAAACCCCAAACAATATCGTGTCAAATGTGTGCCCAAGTTCAGTCACTTGTAGAAAGAGTATATGTACATGCAGGTTCCTCACTTGGTCTTCACCTAAATGAGGGAAAAAGTATCTGTACCACAGCAGCCTTTAGAGAATGATTAATATAATAATTCATCCAACTTAATAATTTAAAATTTTATTCTTTTAAATGGTTATTTTAAAATACTTTATACTTTTAGCCTAACAGAAAGAGGTTGTATATATTTGTATGACAAGTGTGAGATGATAATCCAACTTCAGGTTCATAAATGTGTTTTTCAAATGAGTAATTTCATTAAAGTAATTTAAAACAATATACTTTTCACCTCATTTTTTTAGACATCTATGGTGCAGACAGCTGCAGCTGAATCACTCACCTGAAATTGCATTTTCAGTCAAAGGAGAAAAATGGACAGTTGAAGGCAAAAGTCTTTTGACCTATTTTAGAAAGATATGATTCATGCTCATGCTTATTTCCTTTCATAAAGGGAGATTAACATGACTACCTTGGATATAGTCCTTCACATTCTATACTTATGGGGCTGGCTCATAAAAATTTGGGTTGTTTTCTTCACCTGGAGAGTTAGAGATCTGAAAATTGAGTACTGATGTTTTGGTTACATATCACTAACAGATGACAGGGACTGTTTCCATATTAGGTGTGGGGGACAAAGGGGAAATGATGCATGTAAGTACATATATAATTCCAAAGATCATTTTAGTTTGACTCGGAGTTAATTTCCTTCAAAGATGGGTTGAGCATTTTGAGTCTCAGAAACAGGTATATATTTTTAATTCTTCTGGCCTGCCAAGCATGTCAGATCAAATTCTTTTAACTTGTAAAGTGTTTTCTGATCTCCTAAATACTACCGCAACACATTTCGTTCTTCAGAAAAAAAAAAAAGAAGACTTCAGAATAGACATGTTTCTGTCTTTGATAGGAATTTTTTAAATAAGGACTCTTCCAGTTTAAGTGCTGAAAGAAGTTATCTTACAATTTTACACTGTAAAATGTACCTAGATAGCTATATTGTACTGTAATCATTAAAACTATAGGCCAAATTGTTCTTTACAGCCAACTAAAAGCTTCTTGGCCTGTCATATTTCTCAAAAACCAACTTCTTTGACTGTCATTCTTTAGCATAAACAGACACTGCACACAGGCTAAAGTACAAATTTAGGTGGAAATGAATGTGATGAACATTTTATTAAAAGGACCATACAATCATTGCACTACACTGCACATAAATGATAGGGCTACAAATTGTGTGGAATTCTACCATTTTATCATTTGCTTCTTTAGGTTAAATTTGTTTTCTGCTTAAATCAAATCAAAACAAACCAAACTCTGTATTTTCATGGTAAAGAGGATGATCTATCCTTTCCAGAACGTTACAGTCATATTGATACAACCACACACACAGCATCAGTTGCCTGTGACCTTTCTCTGAAGAGTACAGTTCTCAAAACTTTATTATCTTTTGACATCAGTCTGAATATCAATTGGCTTTTGCCTTGCAAACCCCTACCTTCTTCTCCAGACTCCTTGAATTTTCAAGAGAATTTTTGATGATACGATTTTGATAATTCCTTGTACACGCCAGGATGCTTATTACTCAAAATCAGCAATTTCTTTGTGTTCAAATTTCACAAACCACAACAAGTATTCCTTTATCTAATTTTCTACTATTTAGCTTGTCCAACTCTTTCTATATGCCTGAGTTTGTACATATCGTATTTTCATTTAGTGAATCTGTTCTCTTCCAACTTGACATTTCTTATATTTTTTTCTTTAATAATGTGAAATGTCTTGGATTCATCTAAAGATACGCAGTAATGTTTTGTCACAGGAGTTAGCGTTCACTCCACAATGAGAGAACAGTATCATATTCTCGCTCAAGTTCCTAGACTACTAGATGTTTTATCAGGATTACTACTTTTGCTACGTAAAAGAGGAAACTAAATATATTAATCACAGATTTTTGATCCTTCTCTCTTGTAGTCCTAAAACTATAAATGCTGTGTTAGGCTTGATACAGGACTACTACTAAGTACTGGTAATGCACCTAGTGTAGTAGTTTACGTTAAATAACTACCATTTATTACTTTCTCACAGGTGAAGCAGATTGTGATTTACATGTTAAAATGCCCCTATGATTTGATTTGCATAAGAAAGACTTCTGGGGCTCTGAAACAAAGATTAGTGAGCATGACAAGAGTGTTATTAGCATAGAGAACATAGATTCTCCTACAACACATCCTTAAAACAATGTAAATATATTCATCATGAATAAATAGATCTTGGTGGGTTTCCTGTCCAGGAATGAAACAAAGGTCTTGTCTTGAGAGCAACAAGTCTAGAGGTGTAAACACTGAGTGAGTCTCTGTAGAGTCAGAGACAGGGAGGTGCAGACAGGCCTTGTTTACATGAAACTCAGTTGGACTTCTGGCTTTGCTTCAAGTGGTAAAATGTAAACATTTACATCTGATCTAATCTGCTAGATTTCCTTTTATTGACAACATATAGAAATGGAAACTTAGTGATGTGTTTCATCTTATCCTAAGGCAGACCTTTAAAGTAATCAGAATGATTTCTTCTTACTATAATTGCATAATTCTCTTTACTTTTTTTGTTTGTTTATTTTTTGTAATAGAAAAAAAAATATATACAGAGAGAGTTATCTAAGTTTCTATTATTAAAAAAATGCAGAACTCATTAACACAGTCATGGGAACCTTTTAGGCTATTCAATCTGAGACAGCTACCTGCAGATCAAATCTGAACCCCTGTGCTGTTGATACCTCAAATAAAACTCTTCAGTCTAAAGAAAATCTGGTGAAATGTGGCTTTGTGGAGAATCCCTTCCTCCCTTTCAGCAAACTCCAGCAGGGTCCTGCTTTCCTGCATGTCATATCTGTCTATCTTGGTTACCTGGGAATTTCAAATGGCACTAGGTGCCAGGGTTTTCTTACCTGACTCAAAAGTTAGAATCACACTTTGTGTGAAATGATAGTGAGAAAATATTTAAACTATTTAAACTGTTCTAGACCACCTAAGGAATGGGGTGTAGCATTGTAAGAGACTGTAAAGGACTCTGTTAGGAGACTGTCTCAACCTTGCTGAAACATGAAACCATAAACCAGGCTGAAGGTTTATGGTCATGCTGGTGTCTGGTACAGAGCTCCCAAAGAGGCTGGAGATGCCATCTTCTGTTTTTGCAAGAGATAACGTAACCCTCCTGGGCCGCTCCAAGGCCCCAGGAATCCAGACAGAGAGGCCTGGAAACCTCCTAAGACCTCCCTAATGACGGTATTGGGCATGTGTGTCATCACTGATGGAAGGGATGGTTAAGCAAACGGTGGAGCTACCCAATAGAACAGTAGAAACGACAACATCAGGCTGGAAGAGCTCCCCCACTGAACAACAAAGCAGGACCTGCGGGACGCTGCTGGGTCTGTGGTGGTAGCTATACTCTCTCTTTCTCTCTTTATTTCTCTGTTTTTTTTCCCTCTTTCTCTCATTTCCTTTTCCTCTCTTCTCATATGTTACAATAAACTATAATGTTTGAGTGTGACATTTGACCTGGTTTTTGTCTTAATTTTGCCCTTGAAAAAATTTTGAAGCCTCTCGGATCTGTAACGGATTGAGACAAGTATGTAGTGCGTAGTGACACTTCCTTGTTTTTTGTACAGTTCAGTGAAGTCTGTGAAGGAAATCTAGAGGAAAAAATACCCAAACTCTAAAGTATATAACAATTTCAAAGGTGTGAATATTTTCCTACAGTTCTGCATAGCTGCTAAATTCAACAGATGGTTACTCGATACGTGAAATAATCCAAGAAAATTATAGATGATTTCTTCTAGGCAACAGAACTGCTGATCAGGAGCATTTCTCTTTCCCTGTTTTGCCTTTATACATTTGAATTAAAATGCTACTAATACAAGACTACTCACTTAAGTCTCATTTTAATGCAACTTTAGTGATATCGACTATCTTTTAAACTGATTTAATATTTTACTTTTATGTGATGAGATTATTCTCATATAATGTTCTACCAAAGTGGACTTTCTATGTTTTCCACAGAGAAGTTATGGTGCCCAGTGTAATGGCTGTAAGCTTTTACATATGTCGTTCTAGTCTTGCTCATTCCACAATTCTTCTTCATGCAAATATGTTCTCCTTATTTTTATTTCAAATTTATTAAACATCTGGCCTGAAAAGCCTTTATAGATCAATTATTTCAAATTGCAAATTATTTTCAAGACCTTCAACAGCACAAGGAGCAGTTCCTTTCAATAGATAATACACCAGCACAGAGCAAATAAAACTCAGATCTGCTGCCAAGACATCAAAATAATGAGTCTTAGAGAGGAGACTGTGTAGAGTATTCCCCAAGTCTATCTTTAGTGTTATCAAGAGTAGTTTTTGTAGACTGTGTCTACAGTCAGAAAAAGTAGTTGATTCAGAGCAAGAACCTAATTTTAGATGCTCCTAACCAGCCCCATCCAAGCTGCCCCACTCCACTCTTTATAAGGCCAAACTTGATAAGAAAATCTCACTCTGCTAAATCTAACCTTTGCAAACATTTCAATTTATCCTGCCTCAGATGATTTTGAGCATTATATGTAAGTTACAATGAACACCTGCGCTTGCAATCCAGTGGCATTAGACCAGATTCCAGTTCTGGAATTTCTCCTTCAAGCTCTAGTACTACATTTCACCGCTGTGGTCCCTGTATATGTGTATGGTGAGCAATCGTTTAAACTGCAGGGCAAGAACTATTGCTAAGATAAAGGAATCTCAGTTGTGGTCCCTCCTGATTTACTTAGCCCAGTGATCTCTGCTGGATCACTGACATTTACAAGAGAGGTGACTTCCAGCTACTTTATTACTTCTCCTAGTCAGAGTGGCACCGGTGGTAAATATGGAACTACACAGGAGCAGCGTAACACTGGACTGTCACACGTCTCTTTTGAGGAAAAGGTGGCCAAAGAAAAGTAACCATAAGGCCGTAGTCTATCATTTGTGGGGAAGCAGAAATTTATTCAGAGTCCATGCATTTTCATGTTATGTTGATTGAAAGTTTATTCTGGACTTTACCTAACCCAGCTTCTGCACTCTCCTCTATAGGAGGTTTGAGTATTAAATGGCATTGATTCTTCTTTTGGAGATAAAAGACTGCAAATAAATTAACATTAAAAGGGATATGCCCTTGAGAAAGCCATTGTCAAAACACTGAGCTAAAGAACATCAGCTTTAAAAGATTTGGCTGAGGTTAGCGTTCTTGATGTCTTATTATTGTGCCGCTGACTGTAAAAGTGAATTTTTTCATCTTCTGCAACGTATTGCCCAAGGCACTAGCACTACCAGGATTTAGAACAGAAGTATCTTTATACACAGGCACAGTCCCACTAAAGTCAGGTTATTTCAGGGTTAGGTCCCCATTTTCTCCTTTCTGAAATAATGCTGCTTGTCCTTACATACTGCTGTTGTTCTCTCAAAAAAGGCCCCAAATGTGGTTACCTAATGGACATTTTCAGATGCTTCACGGAAAAACTTTTGACTCTTAAAGATTCTACTACTGAATGTGCAAGAGAGCTTGAGGAAAAACTCTGTATTCATTATTATATGAATTTCTTATTGTATATGGAAGACTTTTAGCATATTTATTTTTATTTTAAAACAATAAAAAGATGTTCTGTGTTGCTTTTCCTCTATTTAGAACTCAAATTAATTGAGGTCATGTTCCTGTTAGAGGAACACAGTCATATTTCTAGCAAAAACACCATGAAAATTTAATCTGCGTCTGAGAGACTTTTGACCTTTCAAACTTGCAGGGAATTTATTATTACTATTTTATTTTATGTAGGGATTCCTCATATTCATCTGCTCTCTTTAAATATTTACATTGTAACTACTCTGAATAAAGTACCAGGTGCTTAGCTTATACATAATGCTCATTATGTGTGCTGCTGTCCTTTTCGACAATTTTCTATTTTGCCAAAGATCTTCCCAAATTACAAATGAGAAAAAAAGTTCATCTTGACCACTTTTTATTAATTATAAACTATAAATTATCTTTAATAATTACTTCAATGAAAGATTAAAAAATACATATTGAATGGAATTGCAACTTTCCATTTTTTATATATTAGTCTCACCTTCCCAATTTTCTCTCTATGATCATTCACTTTCCTCTTTCTCAGGAAATAAATCTAAGACTTCCAACCTCATTCATACTTTATATTTAATATTTTATTTATAATCTTTGTTTCAATTGCCTTTACTGGTAATTTATTGAAGTTGTTCATTTGTCTTTTTATGAAATACATAAGTTCTGTCCAAAATCCCTATTTTTCCTGGTTTGTTTATTATGTCTTGTTGCGTATCTTTTAGATTTTAACCCCTTCTTAGCCTAAAGGCATGTGTCCATTTTCTGAATTTTTACTTTCCTACTTACAGTTTTGTATTTCCCTTTCACTATTTTCTATTTTATATCAAAGTATTTTCCCATGCTTCTTAGCTCACACTGAACAATGGTGCTATAGTGTTATAAAAAAGACTAGTTAGGATTATTATGGAGGATGATTTGAGCAGATTTCTTACCAATGGCTTTTTAAAGACCTAAAGTTCTAGAACAGAATATTGTTCAAGGTCTGATTGATTAGTAGGCATACTCTTTAAAGCACTGAAATCATATTTGGAGTACAGTTACTAACATGAACCATTTTATTCCAGATGGGTTTTTGAGATGTTGTTCTCATTCAGTATATAAAACTACTGTATAAGAAGTGTCTTTCATTTGTTTTCTTTTCTGAGTATTCTTTGATTCTTTTCTAGGTTTCCTAGCTGGTCCAAGACAGAGTATACAGGAATAGGTTTTCCCATCAGTTTATCTATACGATTCTTATTCTTCTTTTGGAGATTTCCTATACAGATCTTCTGTGAGAAGGAAGTATAAGGTAATGCCCGAATAAAACATTTTAAAAAGTAAATATCTGCAGGAATTATATTCAGATCCTCTGGATTCAGCCCTCTAAAATATAGGCAAGTGGTCCTAAATCGTCATATACACTCTTTCATTAATGGGTGGAAATTAAGAGGAATTTCTACACAGAGAGTATTCTTGTCTGAAGACAATGCCTAAGTTGGCAATAGGAATATGCTAATAAAGTAAGCGATAAATAGGATCCTTTCTGGAACTGGAACCAGACCATTCGTGTTGCTAAGCTACTCAGACTTTGTCTGGCATGATTTTGGACAATGTCACTTACCTCTTTCCCAAATAGTTTCTGGGCACAGTTCAGGAACTAGACTGCACTAGGGACTAATCGCAACAGGTAGGTCACCCATGGCACATTGGTTTGGGGATCACAATAGTTTACTAGCAAAAATGTGGAACATTATGCACAAGCCTGCCCTGCTGCCTTCATTCTGATTAATGTTCTGATGAGAATCTTAGGTGTCTGATCTTCAAATTACTTGAGAAAAAATTATCTCATGGGCACTTCTTTAACATCTGCTTTTTCTTTAAAGAAATTTAATTAATTATACCAAAAGTATGAGCAGTCAAACTCAGATTCACCATGTCTGTTTTCAGTTACTAACTGAGCCATCCAGGACAGAAGATGAGTCTCTACAGCTAACAGAAAGAGGTATGTGGAATTATTTTTCGTGACTGCACTCTGCAGTCAGCTTCAACCCATAGACCACTGTTTTAAAATATATCTACTGCAGTAGTGTTCTATTTGTAACAACTGAAAAAAAGGAAAAAAATGCACCAAACACAGTCTTCTTCAGAGAGCTAGCTGTAATGTCCATTCATTATTTCAGAATTGGTAATGATATTCAAACGGCAAGAAATCTTCTTTAACTTTCTTATTTTGTTATACTTGAGAAAATGTCATCAGCTGTGGAAAGTGGATGGATCAAAATTCTTTATTAGCTTTGTTCTTTGTGTTATACTATGGAAAATGATAACTCATAGCGAAAGCTGAAATGTATAGAAAGTATTATTGAATTTAAATAATGGCAATTCTACCCTGTCTGTGTAACTTTTCAGGCTCCTTTTGCTATGCCTTACTAGTGCTTCAAAGTCTTTTTTTTTACCACTGTGCCGATGCAAGTATCACAATAACACATTTTCAAGGTGAGAGGATGAAGAAAAAACATACTTTTAAGGCAAAACTAAATTTCACTTTTCATAATACACAAAGAAGTAAAAGCTATAAAAAAATCAGACGAAGCACCAGGCTTTCAAAATGTTCAAGACACAGCAGGCCTACCTGAGAATAAACTTTAAAAAAATTCACTTATTTAGAGTGTTGTAGAAGATGTCACGTTTGAAGTATTTAGAGATTCCAGACATTATTTATGCTTACTACAAGAACATGAGAAATGCCCTAACTCACCAAAGATTCACCTTATCCATGACTGTCTCTGTGTCCAACAGACTTTCTTAGGGGCTACCATAAGAAACAGGGTATATAGGACAAGTGATCTTATCTGTGTTAGGTCTTCCTAAATGTCAGTGATTTAGAGCACTCCTGATACGGGTGCTATTTCATAGATCCTGTAGCATCAACCAAAGCTCACTTATACAATCAGACACATACAATGTAATTGTTTATGAAGCAGATGCAGTGTATCCTGAAGTATTAAGAAGCTCTCTGGAAATGGAGGGTTCTGAGGAGAAATACAGTGTTAAGTGCAAGAGCACAAATACGTACGTTAGCTGCACTCTTACACAGGTCTGCATGCTAATCCTTTTTTTTCCTTTGTTCTACAGAATTATTTATGTAACAAATTCTGGGGTGGGTTTTGTGGATTTTTTTTTAGACGAATTCCAAATTAATTAACGCAATAAAGAACAGATCCTTCTGCACAATGAGAGAGCAATTATTACCAAAATTTTTTTGTCAAGGATTAGATTTATAGAGGAGATTTGAGGGTGTATCCATGTAAATACGGACAAGATGACAATATTCTTCTTTTAAAAAAAAAAGGAAATGCAAATTCATGCACTCTAAACACAGCTCCCTTAATAACTTAACAAGGGACTGACTTTTCCTTTTAAAGTTTTCCTTTTACTAGCTCCTCTGGGGTACTTTATGGACCGGTTCTCTCATCTCAAGTGTCTGATCCCAAGACATAAATTAATTTTCGATGCACCTTTTTTTCTTTGTGGCTGCTAAGGCAATATTCACTGTTTGTTTTGGTTGCCATGGAGATAATTGACTTCCTGTGGTGGCAAGAGCCTTGTTAGGAGTATTAAAGGGGCTTGGGTCCAGGGATTTTTTAATTTTCATGCAGTGAAGAAAGTAATTTCACCAACAAAACCTTTGTATGATTTCTTTCGTTCATAATTTGAGTCATTCCTCTTATAAACTAGTGAATATTTGGGGTTTCTTTCCTTCCACATGCCTTTTATAGCTCAGCCTGCACACTTCACAATGCTGACTCAAACCACAGGGAAGGGCAGGTAGTCTATTTATTAGTGTTGTACATCGGTCAGGCACAAGCTCCCAACAGCATATTATCTGATAGAGCATCAACAGAAACAAAGATAATAAAACATTGGATTATAACATAGCCTTCAAAATGAACTGGTTAGGATTCAGAGACAGAAGTTTCAGACAAAGAATCCTATACTGAAGCTGTCAATAAAGAATAAAAAGCAAAGGCCATTCAGTTTATATTAGCTGTCCTTTCTTACAAAGCACTAAAATTTGGGTACCTTGTTATCAGACCTTCAAACTAGAGACCTCAGCATTTGCATACTCAGCAAGGAGAGTAAGGCATGTTACAAAAATACACTCTGGTGACCAAAAAGTACTCAGAAATACAAAGGTAGAGGTGTTTAAGACCTTGAACCAAGTGCTTCTAGCCAGAAATTATAGCAAAGGACTTGTGCATCAATCAGCTGAGTTGGAAAGAGTTGGGGGTGGATAGGGAGGTGGACGGGAGGTGTTTAGGATGTGAAAATAAGACACTTCATCAATATGGCGCTGGCCAAGAAGGTACAAAGTTGGAATGTTTGACTTAGGTGAAATCATTGTATGGACTATTGATCCCGCTCCTCGCATCGTTCACAACAGCTGTAATCCTCTCTTCAGAGTTCAGGCATTACAGTGTTAACTATGAACAAAACCTTAAATGAGCAAAAAAGAAGCTAGGGCTAATGTTATGCCTCCTGTTCAAATAGTACTGGCCCTATGTATGCCTGCTCAGAATTTATATACTCTTCATAGTAACTTGGTGCAGCTCAGGATAACTCCAGTCAGGAGCTGGGAGGGGTGACAGCATGGGACCGGTGGGACGCACTGCTCTCCACATCCATGTATTCATGTGCGCCACCACACATATATTGAGCTTGAGATGGTACTGCACGTCCCTGAGGAGCAATATCTCAAAGACCTCCAGCTGCAATGGCAAGCTTACATTTACCAAGTACAAGGCTTCCACTAACGGTAAAATAAAGCCTTTGGACAAATCTTCATTAATAATGAGAATTAAGAGGGGATTTGTCCTGTTTCCACACTAACAGTGGATAAAAGCATACAAACACAAGAGAGATTATAAATGAAATCTACATTAATCCCACGATTAGCTGTCTGCTCTCCATCCCCCACTTCCTGTATTGAGGGTTATGCCCTTTAAAGCAGCTGATCTGTTACAGTTAACAAAAAAAACAGCCACACAACAGTCATTGCAGTTCTTTTTTAATCCATTGAGGGGTTTGGTCTGGTTTGCTTAAAACTTGGTATACAACAACAAAACGCTTACAGGTATTACAGTCAAGAGTATACTTTTGCTACATGGAAATAATGTCATTTGTTCGTAAAGCATCTCAGAGCAAAAGAAAAAAAATAAAATCAATAATAAAAATTGAAATCTTTCAGAACAAGTAATAGTAAAACAAAACTTTAGAAACCTCCTTTTGAGTGTACAGCACAAAATCAATTTGCTATGACCCTGAGAGTCAGGTATTCTTGCCCTTGTGACAGCAGAAGAAAAAAGAAAAGAAACAAATTAAAGCAGTACATAAAAGTCTTTTGCTTCCCAAAGACTTTGGAGTGGTTTTGAGCTAAGAGAACATTCAAAGCAAGCTCTTGAATTTTTATCAATAACGTCATAGATTTTTTTTTTAGTGTCTGACGCAGCATTAGCCTTCTCAGTCACTTTTCTCAGCTTTTCTTTGCATGAAGTTTGTTCTTTAGGTAAGCTGTAGTCGTAGAACCACTGTTGCTCCTGCAGTTATTCTGCTTCCTGTGTTTCTAGTCTGTTCAGTTAATCCATTACTGTTTGTTTATTAAGGTTACTTTTTTATATTTATCAAAATCTACACCTGAATATTAACTTAAGACCTATATTTGAAAATATCCAAACAAGATTAAAATACTCATATTGAATGAGAGGATTGATCATGCTAGAGCAACACATTGAATTTTTTAAAAAAATATAAAATAACAATATAGTCTTCAGCAGGCATGAAAAAGCCATTTTTAAGCAAAGCAACTTTCTCAAGGTTTCTGGGCTGCTGTTGTGTTCAACTAAATTTTTTTATTAATCTCTTTCCTTAAATTAACTGAGCTGAACCATTTAGGGATTCTTTAACAAAATGTTGATTCCTCTGCAATATTTCCAAAAGGAGAGCTCAGTACAATACACACATGAGATACAAAGAGGAGACAATAATAAAAATGCTTGATTTTTAATTCCTAAAAAGAAAAACATAAATAGGGCTTCCTTACCAGCAGTGCAAATCTAGTTACTGTAAAAGGTGTTTAAAACACTATAATGTCTCCCTCCCCACATCTGTGCTGATGCTGCATTTAGAAATCCTGAATAGAAAAATCCTATTTTCCTGTTATGAGGTCAAGTTATGTCAAGTTCTTGCCAGTAAGAAAAGATTTTTAGTATCCTATTGGAGTGTTAATACATCTAAAACCTCTGAGACTCAATATGTGATCTTTCATGATGATTTACTGCAGATAAAACTCGTATGCAGCTACAGCAGGACTTTAAAACACGACATTTTACTAAGTAGAAAGAGATTTTCGAGCTAAAGTAACCACATGAATAGATTCAATCTAATGTCATTGAGTCTGGAAACCTATGTTCTAAATATCCAACAAGCAGAGACCATTCAAATATAATATGACATACTGTAAATGTGAACTCCTTACATCTTAATACAGTTCAAGAGCAGAGTACAAATTTTATAGTTGTAAATAAGGTACCCAATAAAAGAAATTACTGAAGTCTCTAATCAGTTTTTCCATTCTACCCATTTCATATTTGTTTATCATCTACTCTGAACAGTGAACACAAATATCAGGTTTACAAAGTGCAGGCAGAATACCAATAAAGGCATGGTATTCCCATTTTTTTTACCAAATAAAATATGTAAATAATTTCTGCAGTAAAAAATTAATTTCCCCTTCCAAAAATGTAAAGTTTTTGCCTAGTAAAGAACTAAACTAGAAGCAGTAGCAGGTGTTTTTAATCCTGAATTCATTAATGCTGAGGTTTAATAACCAGGGGTGGTAAATACGCTTAAAAAAAACAACAAAAAACCCCAAACATTCAAAATTGATCATTTCCAGTTCTTTTTTTGAAATGTTTTTGAGAAATTTATAATTACACAGAAATAAATGTTTCAGATGTAATAGATATACAATTTTAGGTTTATAATGCAAAAACAGGGAACCTGACACTTTTCCAATGAACAGTGATGTTATAGCTTTGTGGATTTTGGAAAACAAGTGCTTGGATTTTCTAAAATAAACCTCATTTGTGAGTAATCTTAAGCATGCACCACTCTGCAAAACTGTTTAGTTAAAGTCTGCTACTTCCCTTACTCTGTCTCATTAAAAGCTTTATTAACTCAATGGATGCTGGAATAAATTCTTAAGGATTGTTTTTAAATGACTTCTGCTGCAGCTGGTACTGTATTCCACAAAGAGTGATGGTAATGAATCAACATAGGGGAGCGAAATCTTGGTAGTCAGCAATATGTTGGGGCTTTTAGTGTCAACATTTTATATGTAGTTTTAAATGTATTTCTGAAGTGTATTTTTTCAAACACACAGTATCAAAATCATGTTTCCCCTGTTTCCTTTCCTATGTATTCAGATAACACTGAGGCCCAGAACAGGCAATTCCCTCTACCCTGTAAGTAACAAGTTTAAGGGACAATATCTTACAAGCACATAAGACTATAAATGTGAACTTTACACCATTGAAAAGGAGCCTCAGCTTCTTATAATGGAAGGTCAGGCAACATCAGGCCATAAAGCAGTGACATTATTGTGTATAGAAAAGCTATTTTACAGAAGGTAATTTTTAGAGGCTTCAAAAAATTATTAGCTATCATTTTCCTCTCCCGCTGTACCCTGTGCTCTGGAGGGCACGATAAAAAAGCCAACCTGACTCAAAGTAGAAGGGCATGAAAAATAGAAAGAATATCAAAAAAAATAAAAAGATAAATAAAATATTTCTAAAACTTTCTTCCCCCTACAAACACTCATCATAATCAGCATGTATAGCGTGATATGCAGGTTTTATTGCATATGATAATGAAGTAATAAGAGAGTAATAAGAGCAACTAAATTCTCGGTTGGTGAAAGTAGTTGTAGTCATTACAACCAAGCTGTACAAACCAGCTCAGGATCTATTCCTCTTTTCTACTCCCCTCAGATATTCAAGCTATCAAAACTCTCAAGAAATACTAGCCCTACTCTGATATACATAGATTATTCTGATATACATTAGTTATTTATGTGTTTATGCACACTGATTCTATTATTTTTATTTGCACACTGATTGTGTGATCATTCTCAAGATGGAGAACAAGGGAACTCAGGAGGATGACAATCTAGTAACATGTGGTCCTTTCCATTGTCTATAAAGTGAATTTAGTCATTCAGAGCAAACTAGAATTCCTTTCCAAGTACTCTGAATAGGCAATGAATGCAAGCATTTATTGCATTGTTTTCCATTTAAGGTCACCTGTGGTACAATTTTGTCCAATGTAACTTCTGATTACATTAACCACAAGAAAAAAAACCCTTATGCTTCTCAATTCCCTGCCAAATTCAGTACAAACACACAGTCGTTGTAGTAAACAAAGTAAAAGTCTTACAAGCAAAAGCTGGTGAAATTTATCCATCTGATTCTTTCAGGCAGTCTCGACAGTATTTGGCTTGTAACGAATGAAGCAAGGGAACCATTTGAAAAATAAAATGTGATCTTACATCAAAAGGGTACACCGAAAGAGACAGATTTAAGATTGCTTAGCACCTTAAAAAATGCATTTAAAAATTTAAGTGCTTGACTTCACAGCTCTGATAGTTTAATGACATAAAAAGTGTAAAACCAAAACTGTAAGATCAGGATTTTCAAATCCAGAATTGCAATTTTCTGGCAGAATCAAGTTGAAAATAAGGTCTGATTTTCACAACAGAGAACTACACAGACCACTCACCGGAGTCATCAGGAGAGGTGGAATCTGTAGCTCTGCAGTGCAGGTCTCTGTCTGTAGAGATAATGCAATAACCACAGGTGCTGCCACATCCACAACCATCCTTCATTTGGGACACAGATCCAAAGGGGAGAAAGCACACATTTTGTGTACCTGCATACAACCCCAGTGGATTTTCACAGAGATTGGCTGACAGTACAATACCGCAGTTCCATAGTCCTGCTTCCTGTTCTCAGTAACATTCACTGCAAGTAAAGGTAGCAGAAAAGTGACAAGGTTCAAATGAAATATACAGAGAGAAAAGTTTCTTTTAAAGCTTATAAATTGTTCACACTAATAAAGACCAGACATATGCTCTTCAATTAGACAAAACTGAAGTCAATAGGATTGAATCTGACAGAAAAATTCATGATAAAGCCTTAGTAGCACACTGTAGAGAAACAAGTGAAGAGACCTGCTTGTAGGATGTGCAAGATTGATGCATAGACAACATTACTCACTGGTCTTTCTCAATAACCCTTTATTACCAGCTTGCCCATCATTACTATTAAAAATATTTGTATTTATAGAGGTTATTCACCCTGAATACAACTTAAGGTTAATGTACTCTGTCCAGATCAAGCTTTTTGTGAGATTAGAGTTTTTAGGTATATTGCATATTTCCTTACTGGACAACATGTTCATATTTCTGAGAAAGAAAGATAATCTTTCCAAACATTACTGGCATGTTTTATTAAATTTGATTTTTTACACATTTTAAACAAATGTTACTTTTATCTTATGTCCCAAATATTTAGAAGCATGTGTGTGGTTTGGTTCCATCATCATTTTGTGTAAAAAATTCTTACTGAACAATCTAAATAGAACATCATTAAAATTTTTTCACTTTTTGAGACACCATATGATTGCTAAATGTAATATTTTGTTGCAATGTACTCAAAGAAAAAAAAATTCACATATGTCTTCTATATAATTCCATGAAGAGTGACCATCTGTTTTCTGTCATTATTCTTAATCATGTCTATATAATGCTTGGTGCTGAAATAAAATCTATCACCAGGCCTCAAACCAGCTGGCTTAACACTTTATTTAGAAATTCTCCTGCTTACATTGTCTGTCTTCCTCAGGCTTCCTGAAGAAACATGGCCAGAGCGCTTTTGGACTGACTGGGCACCCCACTACTACAACAGCTCCTCAGGGATTTCTGAAGTTGTTTTGCAGGACTGGCCTGACGTCTCACATTTACAAATATGTGCACATGCAGAAAGTTGAGATAGGACCAGTACAGGATTTTTGACATGACAAACTGACACTTCAAAAGGCATGCAATGATCAGATAAGAAAAATATTGGGAAAGACATCTGAACATGACTGATTTAGTTTGTTGGAAAGTGTAAAATTTAGCCATGTACACACTTGCCAAAAGATTCATAGCAGAGGCTGGACTATATTCCCAACTTCAAAACCACAGATGCTTAAACTAATAATAAACAATTTCTTTAGTTAGAAACACAGGACTGAAGAGCACCCCTTGACCTTCTGAATTTATTCTCAGGTAAGCGATGATTACTCCAGTAGGCTTTACTGAAGATATCTTTTAGATATTCTTTTACCATATTCTATAAAATGTTTCCACACATCTAGACATTAATCTAAACCTGAAATAGACTCCATAATATAGTTTCAACACAGCTGTGTATCATCGGCAGTATCATAAATAGAGACCTTGGAGTTCTCTAATTTCTACATGTTGGCCCAGAAAAATGTCGGTCTTCTGTTCCTTCTGGTCCGAATCTCCCAGCCTCAAATATCTCCCAGTTATTCTAAGAAATTTTGAATGGCACTCAACAATTATGCTTATGCAACTAAACAGAATTTAATGAGACAAAGTAGATGGGATTTAGCTTACACATTGAGAAGACCAAAGGTTAAGTGTCTATCAGTAGACATGTAAATGTGAACTAGCTGTCTAATTTTCCATTATACTCAGTGGTAATTTATTACTTGATTCAACAATGTCATTTAAACTTCTTTTTTATTTCCTTACTGGCCTTTCAGAAGGACACAGGTTTACCGTAGGTATTACATCGTATCTATCAGCCCCATTTGGATGTCTTGAATACCCTAAAGCACCTCAGAAATTGAGATATTTAGCCTGCTTCTGTTCAATACAGTCAAAAGAGTCTGGAGAACTATCCAGATGACAAAATATACATGACTAGTGTAAGATGAAGTTGTGTGTCACAAGATATCTTCAAACTGAAGTCTTTCAACTTCATTCTCCATTAATGGCAAGCATGATTCCGAGTGAGGTGTCCTGGGTGGACAGAAGAAATGCAGAAATGGGCCTTGGTTCCCCTGTGCTCTTTTGTCCCTCTGCAGAAGATCTCGGCATC
Organism: Neomorphus geoffroyi; assembly: GCA_033558235.1. Taxonomy (NCBI): domain Eukaryota; kingdom Metazoa; phylum Chordata; class Aves; order Cuculiformes; family Neomorphidae; genus Neomorphus; species Neomorphus geoffroyi. The sequence goes on from JAUMJM010000005.1 coordinate 2,642,266, forward strand.
CTTGACATCTATTCCTTTCACCCATTGACCGTGAGAAGAGAGTTTATCTTGGTGAGAGGAAGCATAAATGTTCCTTTTCAGAAAGGATGATCTCTGTTCACTATTTTTTTAAATCAGGAAATGCAGTATGCGGTATACCTAGTGAAGTGGTGCGTCAGTTTAGCCCCTTGTGGTTGACAGCTAAACAATAGACAGTTTCTCTATCATGCAGTTTCACACACACACAGGAGGAGGGGAATGGTAAAAGGAAAGGAAGACCCAAAGGCCGAAACAGAAAATGTTTTCAATAAAAACAGCAGAAATCAATATTAAATACTACTGATAATATATACAAAATACAAAACCAATACTCAGCCAGTCATGGAACATGCACTACAAGATATAGTCATCAAGTGGCACATGCCCTCGCAGAGAAATGACAAAAACCAAGATGAACTCGGAGCAGCAGCTGGACTTTAAGCGGCATGACAATGAATTCCTTGAGGGACTGCTGCCATTGAAAAGAAAGACCATACTGAGAAAGTTTCACACTTACATATGGGGCATAACATTTATGGAATGTATTCTTTTGTCAGTTTGGGTCAGCTATCCAAGATCCACTCCCCCCAGCACTATTCACCTGGGTACTTTGAAATGCAAAAGTCCTTGAATTCCGTGGAAAAGGCATTCCATGGCTGACCACAAAACTACAACAGAACATCTTATCACCTTTATTCCCACACTAAATTTAATGCTGTAGCTTCTCAAAAATGTGGTTACTTAGAAATGTAACTTTTCTAAGAAGAAAATTTATCCTATCCCAGTTGAAACCAGGGCAAGTGGAAAATCCATCTCTAAGCATTCTGTAGAATGAAATTAACTTACAAAAATATTCCTCTGCAAAGTTAAGAATTTTAACAAGAAATTAGGTTATTTCGGTTCAAGGTTTAATCCAGTCTATAAAATTTAATAGAGAATTACATCCTTGCTATAGAGAGGTTTACAGTTGCTGTAGAAAGGTGATTACTCTCTATTTAATTTTCCAGATCTTCTTCTACAAGGGTAATTTCAGATTCATTCAAATGTTACGCTTCTTCTGCCACCTTGAAAATTCTCCCACATTCATGAATTTGGCATGGATCCATCAATAGAACCAGAAACACAAAATTTCCTTTCCTAATATATAAATGCAGTGCTATACTCTTTCATAACTTTCCACTTGATAATTCCTACGTAGCAGTACCATCATCTTCTGCTGGATTTAGATTGTAATTCAGGCAGCAAATGTGACACTCATCTAAAAAGAAGTGCTGGAAAGAGGATTTGGGAAACTAAAGGCCTGTCAGTCTGACCTCAGTGCCAGGGCAGCTTATGGGATAGACAGATCACATTGAGTGCCATCACAAGGCCCTGACAGGATAACAAAATGATCAGGTCCAATCAGTATGAGTTTAGGGAAGGCAAGTCCTGTTTGACTAATCTGATCTTCTGTGACCAGGTGATCCGTCTAGTTGATGAGGGAAAACCTGTGGATATTGTGTACCTAAACTTTAGTAAAGTCTTTGGCAACATTTTCCACAGCATTTTCCTGGAAAAACTGTCTGCTCATGGCTTGGGTGGATGTACTCTTCACTGAATAAACAACTGGCTGGATAGTTGAGCCCAAAAAGTTGTAGTCAACAGACGTTCACAACTGGTGTTCCCCAGGGCTCAGTTTTGGGTCCAGTTCCTTTCAATATCTGTATCAATGATCTGGATAAGTAAATTGAGTAGAACATCAGTAAGTTTGCAGATGACACCAAGTTGGTGGAAATGTTGATGTCCTTTAGGGAAGGAAGGCTCTACAGAGAGATTTGAACAGACTGGATCAGTGGCCTGATGCCAGCTGTATGGGGTTCAACAAGGCCAAGTTCTAGTTCCTGTGCTTGGGTCACAAGAACTCCATGCAATGCTATAGGCTTGGGGAAGTGTGTTTGGAAAGTTGCCCGGAGGAGAAGGACCTGGGCGTGCTGGCTGGCAGCCAGCTGAACATGAGCCAGCAGTGTGCCCAGGTAGCCAAGAAAGCCAACAGTATCCTGGCTTGTATCAGAAATCCAGCAGGATTAGGGAAAGTCATCATGCCCCTATTCTCAGCACTGGTGAGGCCGCACATTAAATGCTGTGTTAAGTTTCGGGCCCCTTCCTACAGGAAAGACGTTTAAGTGCTGGAGCACCTACAAAGGGAAACAAAGCTGGTGAAGAATCCGGAGCACAAGTCTTGTGAGGAACAGGTGGGACAATTGGAGCTGTTCAGCCCAAGGAAAAGGAGGCTGATGGGAGACCTCAGTGCTCTTTGCAATTACCAGAAGGGAGGCTGTAGCAAGGTGTAGCTAAATCTCTTCTTCCAAGTAACTAGTGATAGGACAAGAGGAAATGGCCTCAAGTTGTGCCAGGGGAGATTTGGACTGAATATTAGGAAATATTAGTTGTTAAGCACTGAACAGGATGACCAGGGAAGTGGTTTAGTTTCCATCCCTGGAGGTATTTAAAAGACGTGTAGATGTGGGCACTTCGGGACATGGTTTAGTGGTGGATTTGGCAGTGTGGGGTTAGCAACAGTTGGACCCTGTAATCTTAAAGGTCTTTTCCAACATGAACAATTTTATGATTCTGCAATTTTTAAGCTTTTTTCCAGAGAAAGGGCTAAAATTATTTGGAGAAAAATCAGGCTAGAACTCTGATAATTCAGATTGTGGTACTGCTATGCTGGTATCTTACTTTATTAAGCCAAGATGCAGTGCATTTTAGCCTTCCAGAATGCAAGGCGTGCCATTTCTTACATAGCAAATGAAATATTAGAATTATTTTTGTGTTACTGGTAAAAATCTTATTTAATCTGTAACTTATATGGAATACAAGGTCATTAGGACAGAACCCTTTCCACCTTATATTTCATTAAAATGCTGGTTTGGATTTTTATGGCAAAGTTTTAGTAGCGGGAATGACTACAGGGCTACCTCCTGTGAGAAGCTGCTAGAAGCTTCCCATATGTCTGATAGAGCTGATGCCAGCAGGCTCCAAGACGGACCTGCCATTGGCCAAGCTGAACCAATCAGCAGCAGTGGTAGCACCTCTGGTGTAGCATATTTAAGAAGGAGAAAAAGTTTGTGCACGATAGCAAGTGCAAACAGAGAGAGGAGTGAGAAGATATGAGAGAAGACACCAAGGTCAGTGAAGAAGAAGTGGGAGGAGGTGCTCCAGGTGCTGGAAAACAGATTTCCCTGCAGCCTGTGGTGAAGACCACAGTGAAGCAGGCTGTCACCCTGCAGCCCATGAAGGTTAATGGTGGAGTAGATAACCACCTGCAGCTCAGAGAGGACCCCATGCCAGAGCAGCTGGATGTGCCCAAAGGAGGGTTGTAACCTCATGGGAAGCCTGCTTAGCTGGACCTATGGACCTGTGCAGGGAGAAACCCACACTGGAGCAGGTGTACTGGCAGGATTTATGACCCTGTGGGGCCCCATGCTGGAGCAGTCTGCTCCTGAAGGACTGTACCCCATAGAAAGGACTTAAGCTGGAGGAGTACATGAAGAACTGTAGCCTATGGGAAGAACTGACTTCTCTGCTGAGAAGTTCATGTAGGACTGTCTCCTGTGGCAGGGACTCCACACTAGAGAAAAGGAAAAATGTGAAAAGTCGCATCCTGAGGAGAGAGGAGCAGCCAAAACTACATGTGATGAACTGACCACAGCCCCCATTCCCTGTCCCCCTGCACTGCTGCAAGTAGAATTCAAGAGTAAAGGTGAGCCCAGGAAGAAGAAAGATATGGGTGGAAGATGTTTTTAAGAGTTGGTTTTATTTCTCATTATCCTACTCTGATTTGATTGGTAATAAATTAAATTTATTTCCCCAAATTCAGTCTGTTTGGCCAAGAAGGCAATTGGTGAGTGGTGTCTCTCTTTCCTTATCTCAGCCCACGAGCCTTTCATCATATTTCCTCTCCCTTATCCAGTTCAGGAAGGGAGTCATGGAGCAGCTTTGGTAGACACCTGGCACCCAGCCAGGGTGAATACATCCCAAATGTCATGCACATAGAAATATACAAATAATAAGTAACAATTCCTTGTGAATCTTTTTCCATACACAATGGCTTTTACGAAGACCACTGTGTTTCAGCCAGTGAAATGCAGTATGAAGTTGGGTGGAGGATTACATTTGGACAATCATTAAAAATTTGTCTCTAGCATCATGAAAGTCATGTTCATATCAAAAGCTTTCACAAGAATGTTATTTGATTTAAAATTGGGTAATCCCAGTATAAGTCACTAAATACGTTCTATGTTCTATAGCCTTGTAAGTAGGAAAATGTTGAAAATAGATAAGTCAGAGGCCACTGCATTAGTACGCAGTTTTAACCGAATAAATTGTAACTGTAATACAAGGGTGCACGTTTCATTCAAACAGGACAAAAGTTATATAAACAAAGGCAATTGAACAGCAAAGTGTGATTATATCATGTAACACAAAGTGTTTCTGTCTGAGGGATTCACCTCTGAGTTAATGACAGGTTTTTTATTCAGGAGAGACAAGTAGACATGTTAAGGTTTACATCAGGGTAGTCTGACATAACTAAAATGAGCATGGATGCCCTGTGTGCACTGTGTCTCTCTCCTGATTATAAAGAGAGTCTGTGGCAACCAGTTCACTGATACTGTTAGGTCAGCCTCCAGAAAGATGAATAACACCCTCTGTGTCTGATTTGGCATCTCCAAATATCCTTTTTTTAAAAACTTATATTTCTAAAAGTATTTTGTGAGGAATTCAGAAGAGCTGATCATTTGCATCGCAAAGCACTGCTTTATATTAATGTAAAGGAGGTGTTTTAAAGCTGGTGCTTACTAGCTCCAGTGAACTGTATGCTGTTAACCACAATTTTTCTGTCAGTGTTCTGCCAAGGTTTGGAAGACTGCACTCCTAATGAATTAATAGATGGACATGCTCTCTAGTTCCTTGAGCAAATATTTCAGACTCTGCCATATCAAATTCAATTTGGATAGCAATTAATAACAGCTTTCTTTAAAGTTAGCTCTGATTCTCATAATACTCACTTGATTCTCTAAAGATGGATGATTTCTTCACAAATTGGTCTCCAATATTTTCAACATATTTGTTGTTAAACCTGTAAGTAAAAGTTTCTGTGAATTTGCAATACATTTATTTCTAGATTCCCCTCCTTTCTCAGGGCATATGTGAAACAAATAGCCTTCCAGTACAGTGTTTCTTTTCTATCTGTAGGTTTCAAATTGTTCATTTAAGGTAGATCCGAGGTAACTATACAGCTGCCCTGAGGGAAAGCATTATGTAAATAGTTATAAACAAAAAACTCACTTCAAATTTTATTAAGACTATTATGGACTTACTGAGTGTCATAACTTACCTGTCTTCACCTAAGCTTGTGCTGAGTTCAATTTTTAAGGTGTTATTTAAAATTTAAAATCTAAGCACATTATGGTTTTAAAAAAATAGGTTTAAAAGTTGTTAAAATGCATCATTTCAACCTGCATTTTTAAGATTTACTATACTTAAAATTTATACACTGAAAGAAATTAATTGAGCAAAACAGAGTACTGCTAACACCAATATCACACAGAACTGATTGACATAGATGTTAGGGAATTAAAATAAAGGAAAAAATAGAGAAACTATTAAAAATAACAATAAAGCTAAAATTTAAAAGACAAACAGTAGAGAATTCCTCAAAATTAGATAAGAAAAACAAGCAAAACAAGGTAAAGAAACTACAAAAAACCAAAACAAAGCAAAGGCAAACAAATAAACAACAACAAAAAAAACAGAAAGGGAAAACCTGGTTTCACCTTCTCCTTAACATAGATGACAGCAGAACACTGGAAAAATTCAGTACTTTTTGATTTATGTGACAGAAAAATCAATATTGCCAGAAGAAAGAAATTAAAGAAATACAAGGGAGAAAAAAATCACCTGGATTTGCCAACTGCAGTCCAAGATTATTTTAAGAAATATTGGGTGTAAGAGACTAATAAGCATGACTGTTACCTAACCGATCTATATGTGACATTTTTCTTCAAGAAAAAAGCTTCTGTAATAGTGTGTGCATGTATCTGTTTGTGTTCAGTTCTGGTTTTTTTAAAAAAAAAAGGAAAGAAAAATGAAAAAGTCTTCCTGTAAGAAGAAAAGCAGTATTTTTTTTGTTCCTGAAAGATGAAACATGAAAAGAAAAGCGTATACTAGTTTTACTGCTAACTAAGTACTAGAGTTTCATTTTTCTGAAACAGGTATGAAGAGAATAATGTTAGTGCTCATACATTCCCCATTTAAAATATTTACTTCAGAGAAATTCATATTAGTATAAATTGTAAACAAGTCCTGGGAAACCAGAGCCATCATAAAGGCTGGATTTTACCTTTAGATTCATATATGGGTAAAACAAAATCTGGTATAAATGAAAGATATTTCATTATGTTTCTTAAACAGATCTGAGGAATTGTTTGAAGAACAGCTTTAAAACAATTTTTGTCAGCATTTTAATAGAGGTTTGGGGTTTTTTTTCCTGGACTTTGAATATGTCCCAATATTTGCACAACTCCTCACTGAGATGGTAAAATCTCAATGTGAACTTTTATCATGAACAGATTTTCCTATTTCAAAACAGACTATATATTTTCTACGTTATCAGTCATAGCTTATAAATTAATCAAGTCAATACCAAAATGAAAAACATTTTAGCATTTTTTTTTGCACAGCCTCTGGGTGAAATTTTTTTTTATATATTCTGTACATTAATACTGTACTCTATGGTTTTTCAAAGAGCGTTCTTCTTTAGTAATGAAACACCCTGGCTTCTGGTGTAGTTCTTCATGTCTACAAGTAGTCTCAAAAAATCTCCCAAAATGGAGAGATTCCAAGCCTGCAAATAATTGAAAACAAAACAAAACAAAAAAAAAACAAAACAAAAAACCAAACAGATTCATAGTCTGCAGGTTAGGGTATTAATTTAAGGCTGAAAAAAAAAAGTGTAACAAGTATTGCCTGCCACAGATATAAACTCAAAGGAAACTGAAAAAAACAGTCCTGCCGAGTCACTAGATAATCACTGCATATCCTCTGAGTTTTACACAATTGCCCATTGAGTGGGAGAAAAAGGGAAAAAAGCCCAACAGTTAGAATTCCCTCACACTACTTATTTGCTGAAACCTATGAGAAATTAATAAGTTTTAAACTGCTTTCTAAATTAAAAAAAATATAAATCAATTCACATATTTATGCATCTTTCCCTTATCTTATTTAGCAATTCCAAATATGTTTGGTTTTCATTTCTTGTAATGTGCTGTTATTGTCTTATTTTTTTGTTGTCTTAGTTGGTTTATGCTTTGTATCCGGAATAAGAAGTATATGTGGATATATGTTGTATTTAATGAATAAATTAAATCTGAGTTGATTTATCAGCTCTACTTTTGTTTTCAAATTACTATTCTGCAGAGTAAGTGGATAGGGTGTGTTCTGCTTGTTTGCAGTAAGTATTTGAGAAGCAAGCCTTGTTTTAGAATAGCTTCATTTGCATTAAAATCTAACTAAACTTATTGCTATAAAAAATTGAAATGAACCAAGAGTGAGCCTTTAGCAACTGAAAATGGTAAATCCCCATGAATAATTTACATAGATTTTGTTTATGCTAATGAAACACCTTATTTATCTCTATTTTGTGCAATTATCACACTATTGCAAAGATTCAAAGACAATAAAAACCAAAGAAGAGGATCTGGAAAAATGTTGCTGAGTACTGTTTGGTAGGTCAGCAGAGTTCAAGGTTATCTCTCTAGCAAATGTTACAACTCAGCTGTGGATTATATTTGGGTACCTGTCACAAATGGGAAGACTGCATTATGACCCCGAGAAACACTGTCAGATAGAGAGTGATAGGGCAGAACATCTCTGTGTATTCTGGGATTCAAAAGATGGGAGTGTTGAGAAGAAATAGGACAAAGAATTACATATATACATAGTTTTGTTTTAAAATTGGCTGACATACTTTAGGCTATCCTGTAGCATACATATTGCATTTTTAATAAGATTTCTTTGTTTTAAAAGCTAAACACTGAGGCAAATCAAAATGTATGCATGATTTCTTTTGGGATTAAATTTAGGAAAATAAATGGTAAATGGAGCAGCAAGGTTTTGCTGCTTCTCCTGTTTTTGCAAAAATGCTGTGAGAAGAATGGAGAAAACGTGAATCAACAAGCTAATTTGTAGGTATGTACTCTTGCTGCAAAATTCAGATCCAGACTTGATTTTATCAAGTTTCATGTACACTATATATTAGTAATAGTTTTTCAATAGGAAAAATATTTTCTGTCCCTTGTGGCTATGGAACACCCCTAAAAAAAAAGAAGTAATGTGATGACTCAAAAATCAATATATCATATCAATAAAATCTAAATGTATTCCATTTTTAAAACCATATCTTTAAAATTCACATTTCATTATTTTTTAAGGTATTAATGTAACTTTTGTAAATTTGAGTGATAGATAAGCCTGGACAACCAGATTTGATTTTCAGTAAGAATAAGGCCTAAAATAAATCTATTTTAATAGTTACATGTTTAGACAGCAGGGATTTGACACAGCTGCTTTTGAATGTCAAAAAAACAGTTTCTGGGGCATCTCCATTCCTCCTTTTATTTTCTGCCACAAAGATCAGAATAAAAAATTATCAGGAGGACCCAGTGCCATGTAGGTCTCAACAGAAATGAAGCAAGTGAAGTCTAAAACAATTCTTCCAATTTCAGTTTTCCCTCTGGCTTTATTCTTACTACTCCAGGAATATTAAAATGAAATAGGGTGTTTTTAATGGATTGTCGGCAGCATTGTTTTCATTAACAAAAGGGAACTCAATCAACTGCTCTGCCAAGCTTCTCTGTCTGTTCTTTGATAGGCATGATAAATGATGCCAAGCATTGTCAGATCCTGCCAGATTAAATTAAAATGATAGGTGTTCACAATCTTTTAGGACTAAGCCTAATGTAATTTTGATCGTATTTCTTCCTCAAAGAAAAAGAACAGTAAAAAAGTAAGCAAGAAAGACAATAAAAGTTTAGAGATGAAGCAGATTAACAGAAACTTCCTATCATTAAAGTTTCTGTACAAGGCAGTGATAGAGATTGACTGAATCCAAAATATGTCTATTTACACATGACTGCCAGCAATAGTAAGGACAAGATGAAAAATGGTAACTCACAATAGCATCACTGAAACAAATTTTAAAGTGACATAAATCTAAAACGTGTTTAGTGAGTGTTTTAAAACATCCTAAAGTTTATCAGGCCATGTTTAAACAGTAAGCTTCTACCTGAGATTGTTATCAGTTCTAGCAAATAAGGAGAAGATGGGAGAATAAGGGAGGACAAAACGTTAGTATTTTCAGATACATGGTTAAACAGCAATGATAGTTCTATTTGTACTACTATGAAATATTCAACGAGTTTTAAAACGTAGTGTGCTTTAAAAGGCAAATTCCATTGAATCTTTCAAACTAGTAAATTTGCTCTTTACATCCAGGTTCAACATATTTACTCCCCAGCACTCTAAATTTAGAAGCCTGCTCTGCTGTCTGACTTTATTTTATGAAGAGTAGGTATACTTAGAAGTTTCAGTGTGTCATATTATCTGAATTTGCAGGTAGTATAATCCAGATGGTAAAAACAACCAAACCACTGTTACCACAATGGAGATGTTTTCCAATACAAATTTCGATGACAGAAAAACTAGTTTCAGATAATGACTTTGCGTAGCTGTTGTTCTTCTCACTAAGGGAAAAGCTCTGGCCAAGTGACGCACCCTTAATGTGGCTCTTACACCGAACAAAACATTAACACAATGAGCAGGATTTTATTTGACAGCAACTTTATAATAAGTCTTCAGGAAATGTTGTATGATTTATCACAACTATATTTATTGTTGGTGGTCTTGTGGGCTAGCGCTGGATAATACTGAAGACATTTATGAAATATTCTTTACCTTTGTAACTCTATTTTATGTCAGTAGTTCAGACAATTTACAACCGCTATTATGTGTACCACTGTACAGTGAAAGGGAGCTCATTGCAGGAGCTACAGGGCTCGTGTCTCCTCCTATATGGTATGTGTCATTTTAATTTGCAACTCTACTGACACAGTATTCTTGATTAGGGACTAGTGTTGAAGATAACTCTGTAGGATAAAATGCTTGCTCTCTTGGCTGTGCTGTTATATAAATTCTGTAGTGTGTACCTGCTGAGGGAGAACTTGAGAGACGTAAAATGTAGCTTGGTGCAAGTAGGAATACCTCAATTACTTTTAGTGGAGTTGCACAAATAAACCCCTCTCAAGACTTTGACCCATGGCAATCATGAAATTAATATGGCAGGATGATAGACGGTGTTATACATCCTCCATTACTGATTACATGACAAATCACTGTTTTGTTTTCTGCTAGATCTGAGGCCTCTGCAGGTAAAGGGAGCAGTCCCATAGGTGGACTGAAATGCAAGATTTCCAGCGTCTGCTCTAGTGAAGTAAATAAAGACATTTTGAGAACTGGAGGGGGTGGTGTGAGGACTAAAAGAGGCATATATATATTGTAACACAGATGGAATATAGATTATCCTACAGCATGCTCCTTAGGAACAGAAGAGATCAATTATGGCTAAATTGAGATGTGATAGAAGGAAATTTAGTGATATGAGGAAGCTTAAATTAATCCTTCCTAAGGTAATATCGACAGTGTTACTTGTTGGTGTTGTCAGTCTAGTGCTTTCAGCAGTCTGTGACAAAGGCAAGAGTACTGCATCATGTGAAAGGAAGGAAACAGTACATCGGTAGTGAAAGTCAGTTCACTGGATTCTCAAAATTTAGAAAGAAACTCACTTATAATAAAACCCTAAATGATGATTGGCCTCCAGGACTGCATTTTTGCAGTCTGATTGCCCTTGATTTCAACACCTTGCTGTTGTTCAAGGCCACAGGAGAGTGGCCTACTTGTAGCACAAGCCCCTCTCAGTGAGATTCTCCTTGGAGAACCAACACATTGTGGAGCAGTTGAAGCTTGAGCCTAGCTAGACCCACAACCATACCTAGAGTGCTGCCTAGACAGTTTTTATTTTTCCACAGGGAAACCAGCTATGGAGGCTGTGCATCCTACTCTATGTGACGGCCCATTCTGCTTCTCACATGTACCATGATTAAACACTAGTTCTGATGCCACTGCAGTTCAGTTCCTTATGTAATCTTCAAAGGCAAAACCTAAACTTCCTTCAGCCGTCTAAATTCAATGGAACACTCTGTCCTTTGATGGTACTCCACATAAAACACTTTGAATATGTAGGACTGTAACTTGATCTGATCCTAAAAGCCATCGTACTAGAGTAGACCAAACATCCATGTAGCCCTCTGCAGCAGCCAAACGCTTCATTGCTCTCAGTTGATTTCTCTTCCACTTGAAGTCTCCCCTTGAACCCACTCACTGTCTGAATAAAGATGACCCAGAAATCTGCCTGTCAGCAGAATAGACAGAACCTTAATGAGCCAGGATACCTTTTGAGAGAGGAAACAGAGGGAGAACGCAGAAATGATAGGTTGTGAAACACCAGATATTGCCTGCAAAACACCTGAAACTGCATTAATAAAATTTGCTATTACAGCTTTGGTGTGGATTGAGGGAAAGGAGGAGAGAAAGGAGCTGCTAATCATAAACTTCAGAGAGGGATCTAAAATTAGAAAAATCCTGTTTAAACAGTAGCTTTGAAAATCATAAATTAAGCTACCTTTTGAGGCAGTTAAATATTAATCTCAGGGGACTGTAGGCAGAACCTGACAGACTTCGAATGACTAAAGCAGCATTTTCCCGAAAGAAGCAATAAAGCTCATATGCTGATTACTTACAGTCTCAGACAGGGAATGGGGGGAAAAAAGAATCTATTTTAGCAATTAGGTACTGTATTGGAGCTATGAAATATAAAACAAAAGAAATTTGTGAACTCCTTGAATATTTCTATTAATACGTCCATACTTGCAAGAAACAGATCTCTGGAGATAAAAGGTCGGATTGTGAAGGTTAATATGTATCGTTACTCAGCAGAATAAAAGACCAGGTTGGACTCTCCTTTCGAAGCCAAGCAAGTTCAAAACTGATTTAAAAAATATGCCAGCAGGAAAAGCTTTAGGGCTTTTCCAATTCCCTTGTGATTTTTCATTTATATTTTCAGAATATATTGAAACAAACATAGCTTGGAGGACGAATTTTCCTTTCCGTTAGGATGGAGGCAAATTTTATATATTCCTATAATTCATGAGCACATTTTAAAAATGTAGATATTACAGATCCACTTTTTGTTTAGTTGAGTATTTCCCATTACTACAGCTACAAGTAGGTACCTGCATCCAACTCCCATCTGTCACTGAGTCCAGTGCAGGACTTTCCCTGCACCTGTCCTGAAGTACCAGTGGTGATTCATAGTTGTTGCAGAAGTTCTATTTAGTTTTATGTATATATTATATATAATATATATATAATTAATAGTAGTAGTAGTAGTAGTAGTAGTAGTAGTAGTAGTAGTAGTAGTATCATCTTTATTATTATCATTATTATTATTTCATTAAAGCTGGTTTAGTTTTGGTTTCCCATGCACGTCTCTCTAATTTCCCTTTGCCTGGGAGGTGGGGAGTGAACATTGGGATACAACTGCCCAGTTCAGCTGCTGACCAGGCCACAGTAGGGCTAGATCAGGATATGGGCTTATATTACATTGTTCTTGAACTCAAAAGAAGCACTAAGACTGTTCCAACTACTGGCTTCCACAATGGAATTTTTCCTTAGCAGTGAAAATGTAGTAGTCTTCAGACTCATAGGCTTGTGAGCTTGCATAGTGGACACTCACTTATCAGCTATTTGATGTTGTCTGATAAAGCCATTCGGTAAAAGCTGTACTTCCTCATCTTGCTCTTTGTTCCCACCTCCTGAATTCTGTACTAAGACCTTGCTCCCAATCTTCAGCAAACTTTTGACTAAAATGTGATCTTGCCCGGTGATTCTGGATTTTCCAGATTCTGCTCTCAGTTTACCCTGGTAAAGGTACATGGATCTAGCTCCAAGCCCAGAGTCTCATTAAGCCATGGCAGTTACATTTGACTGTTCACATCCAAATACACATACAAGCTCAAATCTTGCATACACCTTTGTTAACACCCTTGCATTTCGCATAAACAGCAGAACTATTTTACTGGGGCTGGAAATTTATTGGTATAAGGTATAAAGACTTCCACAATACATTAACTATAAGATCAATTCTAACTTTGCTTATAGGACAGGGTCTTTATAATGATGTCAGAATGAACCACAGAATTGTTGAGACTGGAAGAGACTTCTGGAGGTTGTCTTGTCCAGCCCTTTTACACCTAGAGCAGGGTACCCAGGACTGTGTCCAGGTGGTTTTTGAGTATCTCCAAGGATGGAGACTCCAGAACCTCTGTGGGTAACCAATTCTAGTGCTCAATAACCTTCACAATTAACAAAAAGTGTGTCCTGATATTCAGATTCAGCTTCCTGTGTTTTAATTTGGGCCTGTTGCCTCTGGTCCTGTCATTGGACACCACTGCAAAGAGCCTGTCTCCATCTTGTTTACAGTGCTACAGAGTATGTGTATACACTGATATAACTCTGAGCTTTCTCTTCCACAGGCTGCAGAGTTCCATCTCTCTCAGCCTTTCCTCATAGGAGAGATACTCCAGTCCCTTAATCATCCTTGTGGCCCTTAGCTGGACTTTCTTCAGTATGTCCATCTCTCTTTTGTACTGAGGAGCTTAGAATGGGACACTGTACTCCTTCACTGTACTTCCTTTTTCTCGCACTAGTACACAAGTTGACATTATTTTTTGACACATTAGTGATGGAAAAATTATTTGGAATTCATGGATTCATAAAATAATTCAGACTGGAAGAAGATTCAGGTCATCTAGTCCATATTTCTGTTCAAATCATGGTTAGCTTCTATGTACGGTCAGGTTGCCTGGGGCTTTGTCTAGCTCAGTTTAGGAAGTCTTCCAGGAGAGAGTTTTGAATAGCTTTTCTGGGCACCTTTTCCAGAGCTCAACAGATCTCACTGTAGAGAATTTTATCCAGCTTATCCAGCCAGAATTTCCCTTGCTGCAGCCGGTGATTATTGCCTCTTGTCTTTGACTATGTACTTCTGAGAAGAGTCTGTCTCTTCTACATAAGTGCCCTTTCAGAAGTAGAAAGTAGGAAATGGATTCATACTTAGCCTTCACTCTTCCAGGTTACACAAATATAGCTTCCTGTGGCTCTTTCTGCATATGAAGTGCCCTATACACCTAGTCACTAGGTAACCTAGACGTTTATCTTAGTAACTGTGGACTGGATCCTGTCCAGTTTGTCAATACTTCTTTTGTACCCAGCAGCTGAAAGCTGGACATAGTGCTCCAAACTTAAGAAAGGCAGAGTAGAAGGAAATAATCTCTTCTCTTCCCTTGAACTGCTAGCTATCCTTTTGCTAACTCACTCATCCTAGTGTGTGTTTAACCTCCATCTCCAGGAGGCCTTGCTGCTGGTATGTGTTCCAATTGTTCACAAGGACTGCACCTCCTTGACCAGTGCTATTCTGCGTGGCAGCTGACTGTCTACTCAGGCCCAGACTATACTACATGGGTTTATTTCAACCCAGGTGTAAGATTTTTAATTTGCCTTTGCTGAGTTTCCTGATGTTCCTGTTTGCTCATTCCTTCAGGCTGTGGAGGTTATCACTGAATGGCAGCCCTGTCTTCTAATGTATCAACCACTTCACCTTGCCCAGTGTCATCTGAGACCCTGACAAAGACGGCTCTGTCCCGTTGCCTGAATCATTGATGAAGACTTTAAATACTATTGAGAAGGTCAATAGTGGCTCAGCTGTATAAAAACTTGCAGAGGTAGAGTGGAGGATGGTTAACTGCTCATTTCTGAAGCATTCAGATATAATAATAGATGCCATAGGGAATACCCATGCAAAAAGTAATAATTTGATCATCAGAATGATATTTGAATAGTGTACAGCAAATAGGGCGTAAGGGCACATATCAAATACTAAGGATAAATGAAGAAAAACTGGCACCTGCTCACTCTTTGAGCGTCATCTGTCTTTTGTGTTGAAAGAGCCAGGAGTTCAGTGAAAAACAATCAGCAACCTTGTCACCACAAGAAATAGTCAGTGGTCATTTACTGTGTGTGCAAGGAGACTGAATCCAGTATTCCCTATTTTATCCATGCTTATCATTGGAATCTGAAAAATAATAGCTTGACAAAGCATGTGTGCACTCGGGATGGAAGGAAAGGCCGTATCTTGGAAGAGAGGGCTCAGGTGAAGGGACATGTGTTCCTGAAGCTTCGACAGGTCAAGATGCCACTGGAATCTTACATGAAACTACTGCTCTGAACAATCCTGATTTTAGTCAACTGCTTCTAAAATATAATAAAAGGAGAGGAAGAGAAGATCTGGTTAAGCTAACAAATAAGAAAAAGAGGAACAATATGGCAGAAGAGAACTAAATATGCTGATTTTCACAATTTGGGGAGAAAGGGAGCTATACTTCACTAAGCTAGTGCATGATTTTTTACAGTCATCTTCTTTTGCAAGATGTGCTTACTGCTGCTACCATCAGTAGTTCTTCATTTTGCACATTAGCTATCTAGGCATTTAGACCAAATTTCAAAACCACATCTATCTTTAATCATGGCCCTTACTGAAACCAATAGCAAACGTACCATTGATTATTGTATAAATATTTAGATGTTGAAATGGGCTGCTGATATCACACATGAACAAATCAAATATTTATTTGCACCGTCTGTCAAGGGGAATGGTGTGAAGAAAGTCATGTTTACCGTACTTTACAGAATTCTCTTTCAAACGATGCTAGTGTGTTAGTGTTCTGCACATGTAAATGTGTAGTATGTGCAAGCACTGTGTTGAAATTGGAAGGCAAATAAACTACTGCTACTTGTATTTTATTACATGTAATATTGTTTTATTTGTCAACTATTTTCAAATCTCAACTGAAAAAGAATAGCAAATCATATTGTATAGGTGAAAAACTATATCCCTGTAATGATATGACTCTAATACACGCTACATAGCATACGACTTTCCTCTAGCTGGCAGATACTTAACGGTTATTAAAGAACTGCACAAGATAAGAGAAGTCTAGAAATCTGGAATGTGTTCAGATGCTGAAAAATACATGTCTGCTCCTAGTTGTAAAAACATGGTTTGTACTGCTTGTGATTTCTTCTAAAACAGGCAATCCACTAACTTGCTTGAAAAAAATAGAACCTGCAAAGTTTCTGCATTTTTGCTTTTCAAGCAGATCAGTAGCTTTTCTCTTTACATGAGAATATGAAGGGCACAATAAAGAATGTCAAAAGGAAATTTGTTCAATTTGAAAGGTGCTGAAACAATTAATTGGAATGTCACTGTTATAATGAGACAATCATGTATTAACAACTATTACTTTTATTAATGATCTGCAGAAGGCTTGTATTTGCAGCTAGCTCAGGTGGACTTTTTACTCCTGAAACTTTGCATATGTCTCTGTCTCTTTTTAAATAATGCTGCAACTTGTTCAGAAATTTAATTTTCACCTGAGCAGTAGAAAAAGCATTATGCTAATGACAAATATATTAATAAAATCTTTGAAGAATCATGATGTTCCTTGAACAGCTACACTAATTTCTTTTACTGTGCAGTGTGCAAACTGAAGGGTTTTAATTCTCTCTCACATGAAACCATGTGCATTTTCCAGCTATCATATATATAGAGACCTATCAGATTTTTTTACTACTACATCACACTTCCAAAAGAGTGTTAGGGTTAAATAATGCGTTTTAAACAACTGGAAACCATAAAATCTAATAATAGGATTTTTAATCTCCTTCAGAAGACAAATCTTTTCCTGCTGAATTAAAGATAATTGTGGAGAGAAGTTCAGTGTTGACACTGAATGACGTTTTTAGCTATGTAAAATTAAATGTCATATTTAGAGTTATATCCTAAATGAGTGGGGGATTTTTTTTTTTGTAATTAAAAAAATGAAACGTCCATAGTCTTTTTTCCTTTGTTGTCATGTAATCAGCTTCAAGGCTTCACAAATCCTCTTTCCCAGCTCCTTAGGAATGGACTTGTGTGCCTCTGCTTTGTCAAGTAGTAATGTAGTGTGCCACTTCTCGACTTACTGACCAGCGCCAGTGATTGGCACAGGCTCTTGACACCAGTAAGTAAATTTGGTCTGTTCCAAGGAAGCTCCTCAGAAAATGGAAATGAATTCTAAAGTTTTATTTTTACAGTTGACTTTCAAAGTCTTCTATATAGAGCATCTCAGAAAGGTTTGCTTTTACTCCTGTTACATTGCTGTACAGCACTGATATGAATTGGGACTGTGGAAGCTTGACTTAAAAGATACAGAAATCCTTGGCTAGCTTCTTCAAATCCAGAAATGTACAATGACAAAGTTCAAGCAAGCTAAGGATTAAAGGCTTCCTGTGTAATGAACAAGTAAAATGTGTAGGATATAAGAAAACTTTTTCTAAAATTACTGTGAAAGGGGTTTGTATTTTTCTTTTCAATTTTCAACTAAGCATATTATTTATCATGTGTGTGGTTTCATGTCAAATAGGCAGAGGAATTATGTGAGCTCTAGTGATTAAACACAGAGATGTTAAACCTTGTCATAGCCTTGTGTTTGTCTCTGGGGCTGTCACTATGGGAGGTACAAGCTACTGAGGCCTGTCAAAACCCATTAAATGTGATCTGCTGTTTAATGCTCTGCATATAAAGACAGGACAGGGAATCTGACAATACAAGAGGAGCAGGTAAACAAAACAGCGCTTATAAGTCAATCCGTAAAGTGTGGAGAAATTTTCACCACCAGTTTCCGAAGATCTTTTTTGAATAAAAAACAGTGCTAAATTTTAGAAAAGGAGTGGTTAATAATGGAGAGGACATGCTGGTGAGATAATTCTTTTTCTCCAAGGAAAAAATAGAAGATACATGTCTCATTCAAGCTAAGCAAGCATCGGTCTTATGGTGATTAGGAGAATCTAAACATTTTATCTAACTGGGAGGGTCCTAGCTGTCCAGAGCATGATGGTTTTAGATAAAAATACACTTCTCAGTGAGGGCACAAAGACAGAACTAGAAGCTGGGACACAACAAGGGACAAAACTGCACTAGACTGGCATTCACTGCTGCTATATGTAAACAAAAGAGGAAGATACCTTTTTCCAGTGATTTCTCAATACTGATTACTCATACCAGTGCACAAAAGAATTTGAAACATAGCTTTCTGGTTTTCTGTTTATTCACTTGCATTCAGATATGTGCAGGCA
Source organism: Neomorphus geoffroyi (assembly GCA_033558235.1). NCBI lineage: Eukaryota > Metazoa > Chordata > Aves > Cuculiformes > Neomorphidae > Neomorphus > Neomorphus geoffroyi. The sequence goes on from JAUMJM010000005.1 coordinate 2,660,668, forward strand.
GAAAAGGTATTGGGAAATACATAACAGGTCCCTGGGGGCCTGCTTGTCACTACCTACCCCATGGGTCTCTCCTCCCCTCACCCAGGGACCAGGACCCCATTTCAGACTCCCAGGGGTGTCATCCCCTGCCTTAGCAATGCCATAGCAAGGCTGGTCTGCAGTTCCCCACTGCCCTGCCAAGCCCTGCCCAGCTATGGGCATGCGCAAGCTGGACACACCCATGGATGGGCTGATGTCCTGGTGCACCCTCTGCCTGTTGCCATCCCCAGGGAAGTGCCTGATGCCCAGGGCTGCGGCTGCCCCAGTCTTCCCCGGCTGCTCTGCTGGGGTGGTAAGATCAGCCCATGGGGAGTCCCTATAACTTCTTCAGCAAGCCACAGACCCTCGCTGCACCCCTGATTTTGAGAACCTGAAGCATAAGGAGGTGAATTGTTGAATTTGCTATGAGTTGATCAGTCTCCGACTTTAAGTAATCTAGTGCCTTTTTCCATGCTGTCTATGGGGAGATTTTTCTGTACTGTGATGGGTTTTCACTTGTAAGATCACTGAAATGAAGCCTTCCTGGTTTGCAGAGGTTTGTGGTTTGACTGAGAAAAGCTTTACATCGAAGTTTCACTCGGTCAAAACCAAGCAACATGTTCAAAATTCATTACATACACTCAAGTATGTTAAGAGGGGACATGTAGTAGATTAGAACTGGAGTGGCACCTTTACTATACTGAGTGTTTGCTTGGTGGACAAAGCATAAAATATTTCCCAGTGCTCATAAAACAATGGCGTGTCCTGTGTCTTTCTTGGTTTCTTTTATTACCTTGCTATAAATATACTAGTTTTAGAACTGCTATACCTTTTCTGATATTTACTGGACTATTAAATCTTTCCCAATTCCTGAATTCATAGTTATACATGCAAATATACAAGAATAATAATAACCCAAGCAATCTGTCCCTCGGGGGTGTATTTTTACAACCATGAGATGCTAGTATTTTACATAGGTCTGAAAAGAATTTCCTAGGTCATAAATCAAGAGTTGTCCTTTTGCAAGCAACCACATGCATGATTTCAAATTTGTCAAGTGCCATATTAGAGACTGGGATTTTAATCTCATTACTACTACTGGATGGCTGTTCAAAACCTCATTTCTGTAAAGGTTAGAAACGCTTGCCTAATTCACAGCTTAATTATGTTTACACAGTTAGTTTTCATGCCAACCTCATCCTTTAATTTAAGTAGATTTTTCTTTTAGAAACAGGTGATGTTACCTCACAGGTTTTATCTTGCAGGACTAAAGAAAGTCAGCCTTCATTGTAAAGGTTTGCGTTTCCAGTCCTTATCCTAAAACTTCATGTCTAGGTGCAAATGTGGTCCTGTTCATGAACCTAGTTTGGGTTCTGATTTCAGTGAAGTCAGTATTTCAGCTATACTTTTCGGCAGATTTAGGAGTCACAGACACATATTGACATTTTGTGAGTAAAATAAATCCCTTTGATTATAACAAAATGTTAAAGCTCCACAAGTGTTCTGTGGATATTACACAACTGGGAAATGAGGCAACAGTCAGAAAAAAATACCAAATATTTAAACTTAAGAAGAGATGGGCTGGGGAATAATATTACTGTCTTGATAAAAGGGATAGTGGAGTTGTATTTACTGTACTTTATTTCCTCTACCTCCAGCGACTGGGGGAGCTACCTAGTTTTAATGACAGCTGTTTCTTTGGTCAGTGCATGCATCCTTTAAACATGCAGTTTGGACTAAGAAAGGCTGTGGATGACTGGATATGTAGCTCAGGTGACAGTGGCTTAATGCTCATCTAGATGGAATCTAAGGTGAGTTATTTGTGATATAGCAAGTTCAAGTTCATTTTTGCATCCATTCCAGTGTTTTCAGTTGTTGCATTCTAAGTACCAGTCTGTAGCATCTCGACAGAACTGTTGTACTTCCAGCATAGTGGTAACATTTCTCTTACTTGTTTTACTAACAGGCTGCTGGCATGAGCAATAAAGAACAGTTCTGAGACACAGACTCCAGGATCTGATAAAAATTAGCATTATATCCTGATGGCATCCTGGTTTATATCTTTTGTTCAGTAAACTCAATATCAAATTTAATTATGTAGGTTGAGCTTTTTAGACTTGTCTCAGGATATAAAATTAATGCCCATAAATCTCATGCTTTCCTTATTCTGCTCTGTGCAGAGGTTAGTGAACCACTGCCCCCCTTCCTTGATGTTCAAGCGGGCTTTCAAAAGAGCTGTGGACTTAAGCATAAATATTGAAAGACTGACAGACTTCTGCAAAACTAATTTTGCCATCCTTTTATCAGGGATTTGTAGACAAGCAGGCACCTAGGAACTGCTATTTAAAAGCTGGACAGAGCAGGCTAATGCTTCTAAATGGAATTGGCTGCCTTAGGTATATTTATTTGTAATTTTGCCTGTTCCTATCCAGATTCATTCTCCCTCCTCTCTTCCCCTGGAGTCTTAATGAATAGTTATTCACTTTCAATTGGTTGAAAAATAAACCAACAGAGAAGATGAAAGCTCACCTCAGATGCATTCGGAGGGATTTCATTGCTCATTTTTTCTGTAGACTACCAGACCAGTCCTTCACTCTTCTTGGAGACTTGTTCTTCAAAAAGGCATCAGGAGATGAATAGTGCCTTGCAAGTGTTAGCCTGAGAGTTAATTGTCCTCGAGGCGGACTGGGATTATGCCTTTCAGAGAACTGTTATCACAATTCTATATATTTTACAGCATTTGCAGGGCCTTCAGGCACTCAGATTTCTAAAAGACTAGAGCAATTGCGTTATACCACAAGAATATACTCAATGGCATTTTCAAGTGTTATCTATAGGAACATAAAGAAATTCAAAAGGCATTTGTGGAATCATATGAGAGTAGAATGCATGTCCAATAGCTTCAACAGTGCATTTTAGTAGCATCTTGTAAACAATGGACTTAACTCTGCACTTATGTGCAGCATATATATAATTTATCAGCACAGTGATAATCTGTTTAAAATATAAAGCAGCAAGGTTATAGTTGTTTTAATAGAACCAATTTTCCAGGGGTAAATTTTATTTAATAGAAAAAGTTGTTTGCAGGTAATAACTTTAAAAATGCAGGAATACATAGGTTAGTTTCAACAATAGTGGAGTTCATAACCAAAATAGGAAAGATATTTACCCTGCAGAAGAGCTGGTAGCTCTGAACTCTTGAGGATAAGATAGGAGAACAGTATGAAGATGCTCTTCTGTGTAATTCAGAAGAAGGGTTTAATCTGCAGACTTCCCATGAGTGGCCTGATCGTCAAACTTTTCAACTACTCTGGATGTATCTTTCCTTTTGGAGATATTCTACTTTGTATTAATAATGCATTGAGGAAGAATGAAAGAGACTAGTTTCTGCATTGGTTTTGGGTATGGGAGATGAAAGATCAGATACCTGCTCTGAAGGGTATTTATTTATACAGCAAGTAGCAGTTCCAACAAGAGATACTAGAAAACCCTACAATTTCCTCAGCTCCTTAGTAGCTTAGTGGGTTAGACATTCCTGTGGGATATCAGAAACTGAAGTTCCAATTGCAGGACTGAATCAACTAGAATAATCACTTGAATTTTAGTCTTTCTTATCTTGGGTAAACTCACAGATATGAGTGTGTGAGGGTCTCTATATGTTTTGGTCTTACTCTCATCTTCATATTTACTGGGAAATTTTGTAAAGTATAAGGAATCCACAGCACTCTTCACTGTGGCATTTGAACCCATAGTACATATCAACAGCAAGTTAGAAGGGGTTTCTGTCTCAGTGGTGCCATCATTTGGTTGCATCAAGTGATGTTCAACCTATTCCCTTTCTCTAACCATACATCAATTGTAACTGACAGCTCCCAGAACATATTTTGTAGTGATAAAGAGAGAGCTGTAGTAGCCTTGTGAGAGTTCACCTCTTGTTCAATCCTTCAGACATACATACGCTCTCTAATACCCATCAGTTCTCCAATATTGTCAAATAAATTACCCATCTACAGCATGAACTACTAGATATAACTTCCACAAACAGCTTTAGGAAAGCAGGAGATAAAAAGAAGTGACACAAAAGCGATTTTCATTCCTTTCCATATTAGGAGGGGTCTATGCTGTTAGTAACAAGAAAAGCACAGTTTCATCGGTTAGGTTGTCCAAGGACTGGTACCTTTTATTTTTCTTTATAATAGTTTCAAAGAGCTGAAAGATTTACATTTCTAACAGAAAGGAAAAATTTGCACACACCTAAAGCCATTTAATCTGAATCATCTCTATTTTCTTCTCCTTTCTGCTTTCATCCTACTACATTTATTGTTGTTTTTCTTGGCAGTGGATAGACATAAATGCTGTTGCAAGAACAATTGGAAAACAGGAACATATATTTATGTAAACTGGTATTGATTCAACTTTAAAAAAAAAAAAATGAAAAAGAAACTAAGGCTTTCAGTGCCGTGCTGCAAATCATTACGAACAGGGCTGCCTATGTGCAAAGAATACGTGAATGAGTTCTGCTGATATTGCTTTGGCCTACAATGAACTTATAGAGTTAAAAAATAAAATTGTTACATGTAGTTAAAAATCTCTACACAATATTCATCACCAGATGTAGTCCTTGTGTTGGGTTTTTTTTGGTCTAACAACAATAATGGTTGTTTTATTTGTTTATGCAGCTCTGTGCTCTATAGTTGACAGTTCCACATTTGGGAACATCTGAAAAAGAGGTCACATGACCTTTCAAAGCATAGGAAAACTCTGTTCTTCTCAAGATGACCTGAAATGTTCTAATTATTGGTTATTCCCTCTAGTTGGTGATGCAGCCAACAAGCACGTAAAGTTCAGTGAACCCACAAGTGTACAGCTGTTATCTTTGACTTGTGGCCAAAGTAAAAATTGGAACAAAATTTACCCAGACAAGTATAAAGCCTCCTGTTTAAAGCAGTTATTTTCTAAGCCAAATAATCATATTGAAACTAAGAAGTGAATCTTTTTTCTAAGAACTTTGATTCAAACCAGGGTCGACATTTCAGAGATGAGATGTTAACACGTATTACTGACTTGACTGCACAAGTCTCCCAAAGAACGTCCAAGTCTCAAGTCTATTGATATGTGTGCAGTTTTACCTTGTAATCCAATTGTTCCAATTTTGTCATGTATGTCATCTTTTCTTACAGACCTGAAAAGATGTTGATTGTATTTGTCTCCTGCATAATCAAGGCGAAGGCTGAAAGATGCCACAGCTAGGTAGGCTGGTATAACCTTTAACACACACCAGTGGTATCTGCTCTGAGGTACCAGTTTAGGGTAGCCAGAAGTGAGAAAGCAAGTTACCTACCAGTTTTGGCATTACAGTTTCCTAGGCAATTTCTGTGATTAACTAATCCAAGTCTTCTTATTTGAGGGGAAAAAGGTGTGACAGAGACCAGAAACATAATAGAAACTGTACACACCTCTTCTTCCTCCTGCTTATCCAGACACTGCTGTCTGATCTGTTCTTCAGATCAATTTTGTATTACCCAAGACTATAGGGAAGGGAGGCAGTGTAATCAGAAATAAAGTTTCACAGTGCTTTTCATAGCTCTGCTTGCCTGTGTTGTACAGCAAGCAGATACGGAAAAGCTGATTCCTGAGTGTATGTAAGTCACATCCATAGTAAGCCAGAGGAGAGAGGTCTTTCCACTACAGTGAATGTGCATATCCACTCATCCGAATGGATATTTGATTTCTGTTGAACTGTATCATAAGTTGCAAATCAGCTTTTACTTTCCTGATAGTATAGCCTGCTTGGCTGATAACAAGGCTTAATTAATGTGCACCCGAAAAGCTCCTTCCATTCTCTTTATTTTGAGATGAGGCACACTTGTACAGGTCTTACTAGCAGATGTAATCCTATCTAAAATTCTCCCTGCACTATCTGTTTGCAACAATGACAGAAATGCAGCAGTTCGCTGAGATAAGACCTTTTTTTTTTAATAGAATGCACCTTGTTACACTGGATGGCAAAACCAATTGTAGCTAAAACTTCTTACAGTAAATTCTAAAATAGTTCACATTTTATGCAGTCAGCTCTGTGATCAAGGACAGTTTTCAAAAGTCTGTTGAACAAATGGATGGATTTTCTCAAGCTTATATGCATTGCACACCTAAAAAAAATATTATTAGCTGGCTGTTCAAGGACAGGTTCAAACCTGTCCTTGGAAAAGAACAGGTTTAAATGTGAAGTGGTTTTAAAAGAAGCACTGCTTTTTATTGGTTGGAAATTGGATTTTTCATCAAACAAAAAGGAGATATTTCAAGGTAGATAGACAGAAAAAGTAAGTGGCAACAAATTTATGGTTGGGCTAATCTGTCTACAATGCAATGTTGCAGTCAAAAATTTCTACAAATGTTGGAGACCATCAGAACATTTCATTGCAACTATTGTGCATTTTGGGGAGAAAAGTGCTAGCAAAATTCTTCCTCTCCTAAACTGGTTGTTTCCTGCCTCTAAGGGACCAATAACTTCTTAGCCAGGAAATAAATTTTCTGTTATTTTTTATATTTGAATATACATTTATTTGATTGTATTAAACAATCATTCTACCTCACTAACTTTTTACCAAGATGATTCCCCACTCCACGACCCAGCCATTCGATGAATATATTACTGGATAGAGTAATAGATAAGCAATCACATCCAAACTGTAGGTAGTGAAATGGACTTGGCTCTTCTCAGTATTCCAGGTATTAAATGCTTTCTTTCCTGCCTGGCTGTCCAACTGTTTGTCTCTTTTCCCCTCCCCTCCAATGGATGCTCTTTGTTATCTTGTCTATCTGATGTTTTACTTGTGTTATATAAAGTAGATTTTTCCTAGGAGACAAAAGGATAGGAAAGCTATTGCCAGGAGGCAAGCAAGATGGATTAATTTATATGTGATAAAGTAATCAGATTTCAAGATAAAAACAGAATAACTACCACGGAATGTTATGAGAGACACACACATTACCTGGAGGGAGGAAAGAGTATCACACCAGATAATATATTTTTAAATAAATTTCCTGCACAAGTCATTTGTCCTTTTTAAGGTAAACTTTCTATGTAAAGACTATACCAATAGATTAAAATCAATTAAAAAAAAAAAAGTCTCATGTCATTAACTGATTTTTTACCATCAGAATTGACATATTTATTTCTCTTCAGATCCTTCTCTGACTTCCTGGTTCAGTTTCTTTCTTCAGCAGGAGGATTGAGGCATAGTCAAGTGCTTGAAGGAATTTCTTGCAGCTTCATCAGAAGTTAACACTAGTGGGAGGGATATCCAGATGGGGAAGCTTGGTCTGTTGCCCAGAAGCCCTGTTTGTGCATGACATGAGTGAAAGTTTGACAGCCAGAGAGAATACCAGGTTGCACTTCAGGTGGGTGTGTGACATGGTCCCACCTGATGAGCCATTCAAGCAACACTGCCGGATACTTTGAATCTTCCTAGATCCTATGGAGCTAATAAGACTTATTAAGTTCTGAGAGCAGAGAAGGAAGGAGATGCCCATCAGGCAGATTAACAAGGAGATTACACATTAGGTGGAAGGAATACTGGAGCAGAAATATTAATGAAAGGAGACAAAGACAGCATGGTCTCAAGAATTTGAAGTGACATGATGAGACCCATAGAGGGAAAGTAGATATAGGAAATGCGTGGAGAGCCGTCAGTGAGAGGCTGACAGAGGAGAATCTTTGAGTATATACAAAAGGCTAATATGCTGAGGGGAGAGTTGTGTGAGGGCAATACCAATTATTTATGGTAAAGGCAAAAGCGATGGGCGTGCTGTGAATAATCAAAAAGGTAATTCATTCAGTGAGCAGGAAGAAGTAAGGCTTTTAGATTGGCTGCAGAAATATAGATGCAGTGATGTTGGATAAGAGGAGGAAAAGGGAGAGGTAGGAAGCAGACACAAATATTAGTAGAAGATAATGAAATTATGATTTTGGGAGTCAGAAATTACGAAAGACACAGTTACAAGTCAGGAAAATAGGATAAGGTGATAGCTGGCACAGAATTTAGTAAAACGTTTATAGAATAAGCTAGTTCAGGTAACTGGCGAGACAAAGTGATGGTACTGAGTGGGGTGCATGTAGTATGTGTGCTCTACTGAGGTAGGTGCTGCTGTTGTGTCTTATGGTCACTGAAACTCACATACAGCACACTTAGCTCTATGAATGTTACAGAAGGAGATGAACTAATAAGAACCAAACAAGGAGGTCCTGTCTGCTGCTCTTTTCTTTATCTTGCCATACCAGCCTTAGCTAAACAAGTTTAAAGAGCATTTGCTGCAGTCTGAGCAGTAAAGTGATTTTAAACATTTAGTGTCCTAGATTTGCAGTTACCCTCTGCAACAGTACGGAACATGATTAAAGTTTGTGATACCACCCTGTAAAATACAGAATTGCGTATACAAGAGTTTGTAAAGTTGTGATTTTAAAAAAAAGAAAGAGAGCAGAAAAAAAAAGTGGATTGGAGTACTCTTCTGCTTTAAACTATGGTAAAAATAGGATTGTTGGTTATATGGTAACGTTGTTCTGTTAATCAGTGAAACTGTAGACATCTTTATACTGCCTACAGGTAAATTGTTCTGTATTTTGAAGAAAAAATATCCATAAATGCATTAAGGAGGATATCTATCACCCTTTATCATCTGAACAGGGGGACAAGGTCTACTGTACTTGTGACATGAGCACAAAAAGATCATGTTAGACTTATAAAAGTGTGCTAGAAAATGGAACTCTTCTATCTCCTGTCCTGCAGAGCCCCCTATCTATGGGCTTATTCTGTGCAACATGATCAAGTAGGGATGTCTTGTAAACTCTTGATTTCCCCACATATACTGAGATTTTCTTGTCAGAAAACAATATTTTGTCTTCCATATAAAGTAGACTGATAAGTTTTCATACAGAAATGTAATACAATAGGTCCTTTTGAATAGTTAGCCAGTGGCATAAACTCAAGTCAGTTAGCTTTCACTGCTACAATTCTATAAGGTGAGAAAGATTTTTAATGAAGCAGTGAATCGATGTCTGTTAGTTGGGAGTGAGTCTGGTTCTTCTAAATGTGACTGCTCATAGTTGTCGGCGTAGCAGCTACCAGCAAATGTGACACAAACTTGTGCCAGGAAAAGCACCAACAAAAAACTGTCTGAAATGATCAAATTATATTTTCTTGTTCTTGTCCACATTTAAAAACGTGTGCAGGACAAGAGACTTGTACATGATAAACTGCATACGTAGTGAGTGATCTTTGAGGGTTTTACCTCCTTTTGTGCTTCTGTTTGTATGACAAGTCTACACAGAGCCAAAAATGCAGTGCAACTCCTGTAGGCTGCCAGCTCTACTATGACAAAATGTAGCAAAACCAGCGCATAGCTTAGAGCTTGCAGAAGAAACTTGGGCAGACCTCAGGTATATAAATATGAGATACAACCATGCTGAGCTTGCATCTGCCCTCACACTGCTAGCAGGACCCAGCTTAGCTAGTGTTAAAGCAGTCTCTGATACGTCAATATGAGCCACTCTCATAATTTTGTAGTTGAGAGTATAGTGACTAGGGCAAAGTCATTCTTGGTCTGACAGCGCTTCAGCGGAGGTGATGTAATAATCCAGTGCCAGTATATGCATCTCTGCTGCTATAAAGTGCCAAGGAGCATGCTTGGGCACTGGACCTTTATCATCATTGTGCCATCATTAGTTTTTCCTTTTCTGTACTCTGGACTGTTGCCAGTAGGTCTCTCTAAGACAGGCTTTATGATCCTTTGTAGACAGATGCAATTTATGAATCACTTGTAGTCTGAGTCAGAAAAGTGTGGGCCGGTGTCAGTCCAAAAATCATGTTGTACCTCTTTAACTCAGTTCTGTGCTGGTACCACTCATCATCACCGGCGTCAGTAGGTTTTGTTTTTAATTAACTCAGTTGTGTCAGCATCTGTTAGACTTCTTTCTGTTTGGGTATCTGAGCATATATGAAACCTAACCATCTCTGCCTGGTGCTTTGAGACTTCGGCAAAGGTACCTGTCTCCCAAGGCAGAGTACCTCTGAGCTGTATCTGGCTTTCAGGTGCCAAAAGAATGCATAGAAGGACCAGTATTCTCTTTTTGACAGTGACAAAAGAGCATGCTTTCTAGGGAGAGTATATGGGCCTGGCTTCTTTCTCTGATCCTTCCCCTTATACTCCCTTGCCATCTACAACTTTTGTATTAGAGCTGTTAAAGAGCGCATTCCTGTCTGGTCCTTTTAGTATCCCTTAACAGATGTGCTGTCTATGAATTTATCTAGCCTCTTTTAAATCTTGCTGATACTGTCTGCTTCCACAGTGTCTCTGGTCAGAACACTGTCTTCTATGTGAAAAAAATACCTTCTTTTATCCAGTTTAAATTTAACTCTTACAGTTCAACCCACATTTAATATGTGAAAGTTATTAAACAAGAGTTCTGCATTCATCTAACATGTTTATATTGCCTTCGTTATTTTGAAAACTTTGGTCTTATCCCCTCTCTCTTTCTTACCCTCTCCAAACAGAAGAGTCTTACACCTAATCACACAGCTGCTCCTTACCTTAGGCAATTTTAGTTATCCTTTTCTTTACTATCTCAAACTCCACCATGCCATTCTTTGAGAAGCAGGGAACAGAATGACACACGAGACTCAGTGGGCACAGCAGAGCCTTTGTATAGCAGCAAAGTGACATCCTTTCTGTCTTGTCCACGTCCTGGTGACGACCAAGATTTTGCAGGCTTTTTTTGCCTGTCACTGCATACTGAGCCTATGATTCAGAGAACTGTCAACTCTGATACTTTAAAATCTTTTTCTTTTAATATAAGGTTTTAATCTTTTTAATATCAGTTCAGAGGTCAGCACCATGTAGACAGCATGTGTTACTTCATGTCTGCCTACACTGAAGCTCACCTACTGATCTTTTTGCCTTAGGGGGGCTTGCTTTCTGCTGACCGCGAAATGTTACTGTTTATTCCCTTCTCCAGGACACCACCTAAGATATTGGTAAAAAAACTTCCCATGCTGATCTCTGGGATCCACTGATGATTCTTCTTGATTTAGAAAAGTGACTATTACCCCTCTACATAGCACCTATTCTTTAACAAGATCTCAGGCCATAAAATACTCTTTCCACCATTTCCAATGGCAACTTAGTTTCTTTCACGATCTTTGATGTAGAATCTTACCAAGAATTTTGAAAAATCAAATATATAATGTAGACAGACTCCTTTTGTCCAGGTAACTTCTGACACTTTGTTCAAGTAGCAGCACATTAGTGAGAAAATACTCTGCTTTACAGAAGCTGTGCTTCCTCTTTTTAAGGCAGCCTGTGTTTATCTGGGCTCTCGATGTTCTTATTCTCTATTAAAACTGCTACCATATATAAAAACAGCGGAAGCCAGAATTGCCAGTCTGTAGCTCTTAGTATTTCCTCCAGTGTCATTTCTGCAGGTGGGGGGATTACATTGTTCATCCACCTATATTTTGACACAATGACTGTAAAAACAGACTTCTCGACTTGGGCAGCATCTCCACAATTTCACATTTGAATAAATACAACCTGTATTGGTGTAGGGCTGATTAAGTATTTTCGTACCTGGCGAGACATCCAGCTTTGCATATACAGTGTGTTTCTCCAGTAACACACCTAGCACACATCCTGCATGCCTTAGAGTCTCTGTGTAAAGCTGATACTGCCTTTGGCAACTACAGGATGTCTCTCACTCTCAGCTTCCAGGAGAATGGAAGATGGTAATACCCTCATGCTGTTCTTCACCTTGTACTTGCTGTTTCACTCAGTATGTCAGTACTTGAAAAGTGTCAGGCATATGTTGGTTGCTGCATGTCACTCTTGCTGTCTTGGAGTCTTGAGACACATACATTAGATATGTGGCATATGCTAAGAGTGAACTGTTAATGTTTGAAAAGGATTTCCGTTGCTTAACATCAACTTTGTGAGTGTTAGCCCTCCAGCTTGTCATACCTAATGCTGTTTGTGTCCCTTGACTAGTTAACTCTGTACTCTTATGAGCCCGCGCAGTACATGGAATTCACAAGATAACTATTCAATGAATTTAATCAGTTGCTGATCAACCCTTTCTCTGACTTTTGCTTTGTGAAGATGAATTAGCAAATCGAAAATATTTCAATACCCTGCCCTACTGTGCATTCTTTCATCTTTCATCTGCTTATTTTCCTCTTGCTCTTTAATTCTTTTTTAAAATTCTTCTTTAGTTCTTTTGTCCTTATTTCCCCTTTTATCTGTATTTTAATAATACGGTTTAATATATTTACTGACTCCTTCCTTCTGTCTTTCACTCTGTATATACCCGGTATGCCTTGGGACAAAATGTCTCAAAGCAGGTGATTCTGCACCCCACTCCCTCGCCCAGAGTGGACAGCGGGCAGTGTTACAGAAGAACGGCATCTCTCAGCCTGTTACCTGATCTGGCACCTGACCCAGATGAGAGGCAGGGACTGAGACTTTTAAAAAACAAGCATACACCTGTAGCCTTGTGGGTACCCACCATCTTCTTGGACCCACAGGACAAGGAAAAATGTGCTACAACATGTGATGCCTTGAAGGCCTCTTCATCTCTTTAATCTCTTCTGTTTCTCTTATAAACTGTCTCTCTCTTTTCTCTCTCTCTTCTCATTCTCTTTCCCCTTTTTTCCTTGTAACAAGTGTGGCTGCAGCAGGCTGTAGCAGGCATTTTTTAGTGTTTATTTTTGATTCCAGAAACATCAGGCCTTTTAATGTTTTTTGACTCCGCTAAGCAGATGACTGTACAGTGTTACCAGTGTTTCTAAGTTGTGGATTGTTATGGTAACATTGGCCTTTGCGGTTTCTTGTCGGTGCTCTACCATGTACAGGTAGTTGAGTGTTTGTAACCAGTGTTTCAGGGCATGCACCTTTCTTAGTAAAATATTGTTTACACTCTCCTCCTGAGTGATTTGTATCACTCCAATGCCGTGCCAGTGACTCCAAAGAGCTCGCTTTAAGTGGGACGTGGCACACTCTTGGCTTTCTCCAACTCATTTATTCTTTCCCTCACTCTTTAGAGTTTGGTAAACTGATAATTCCAGAATCAAGTGAATTAATGACTTGGGTCAGAAGGAATTTAGTCTTATATAATCAGGGAGAGATGGGTTAGAATTATCTGGCACATGAGGATATACTACACTTTATTGTTAATGTGTCCAAATCCTGGATAACATCTCTTCACGTTCTAAACTAAGCTTCATTTGGACTGGATTGTTCAATGGTATTTATACCAGGCAACAATTTGGCCCTTGATTAGTCTTTAGCGAATGCAAATTGTGCTATGTGCTCTGGTTTTTATCCTCTCAAGCAGGTAAGAAATTTAAATAATTATGTAGTGGCTGTATTATAACAAAAATAACTTTCTACAGGTACTGTAGATACCAGTTCAGACGTAAGTATAATCTTAATCAAGCCTCAATAAAGATCATTTGCTAGCACGAACATAGTTGAACTCTTTGCTAGCATGAACATAGTTGAACATAGAGTCATTTAACTTAATTTAAAGTGTTGAAACCGGGCTTTTTACTTCATCAAATAGAACTTCAAAACAAATTAAGATGTAGTAGGAAGGACATACCAGCTGCCTTCTATCTTTTGTCCAGGAGGAGCAAAAGTGCCTGGCTTGCATTTATAAATAACATTGTGATGATTTGAGGGTTATAAATGAAGTAAGTGTTGCAGGGAGGTGTGGCAAGTTTGATTAAACTTGCTAATGTATCTTGAGGAAAAAAAAAAAAAAGACAAGCTTGATGAGTGTTTTAGGGGGATTTAGAAAAATTTGCATAGAGGCTGAGTATGATCCAAATTTACTTTCTTTCAGTCACTTAAGAATATATTTGTTTCTGGTCCTAGAATATTTTGGGGGAAGATAAATAGATAAAGTGATGAAGGTGGTTTTGGCAGACTCTCTTTTGCATACAATGTCATTGTAATCATCTGATAATCAGTTATGCATGATATACTTTCGGAGGATGATGTCATATTTCATAAACCTCCAACAGAGATGATACAATCGTTTCACAGGGGGAGTTATATGATGTAATTGTCAGAAACACTACACGGATCAGTGGCCCAGCAGGTTACATCCAATTCACATTTCATATGGTACTAATATGTCTTATTTAGGTGTTTTCTCATCCGAAGAGTCACAATGAATTTTTTTTTATGTTCAGACGTTTTATTTCAAATCTGATTTTTTTTTAATTTTTTAAGTAGAGTAATTTAAAATATCATAATAATTTTTAACTTTGGGGTTTTCTACCCGCTATATGCACTTTATAACCTGATACTACTTGAGTTTGTGTGGCAAGGTTTTGGTAGTCAGGTGGCTACAGGGGGACTTTTGTGAGAAGACACTGCAAGCTTCCCCAATATCTGCCAGCTCCAAGACAGATCTGCCACTGGCCAAGGCCAAGCCAGTCAATGACGGCGGCAGCACCTCTAGGATAATATTTTAAAGAAGGCAGGGGGGGCAATTGTGCAGCTGCAGCCAAAGAGAAGAGTGAGAAGATGTGAAAGAAACAACTATGCAGACACCAAGGTCTATGAATAAAGAATGGAGGTGCTCCAGGCACTGGAGAAGAGATTTCCCTGCAGCCCGTGGAGGTTAAGAGTCAAGTATATATACACCTTCAGCCCATAGAGGACCCCACGCTGAAGCATGTGGATGCCCACAGGAAACTGTGACCCTGTGAGAAGCCCATGCTGGAGCAGGGTTCTTACAGGACTTGTGACACCGCTGTGGATCCATGCTGAAATAGTCGATTCCCGAAGGACTGCATCTTGTGGAAAGGACACGAGTTAGAACAATTCATGAAGAATTGTAGCCTGTAGACTTTTTTTTGTCTGCTTTTTCTTAGAAGATTTCTGAAACAGAGAGAAAATGTGTAACAGTACTCCTAAGATTCTCATTTGGGTGTGACATTATTTTCCTGGGTTTGTATTGAGGTTTTTTTTCTACTGATAACAGATTGAGCTTTTTTAGATGATAGGCATTGATAAAACGATATGACTTTTTGTCCACAGATCTTAATATTTAATTTTATTTCTTAGCTGTGAAAATTTTGCTTTAAAAAAGGGTAGTGGATGCTTGATGTCTTATCTGTGGAGCTAAGTATATATATATAGAAAAATCATTCAGTATCGCTTTCAGTTGGAAGAAGAAATGAGAGGACATGTCAATTATTTCTTTGCTATCTTTGTAAATGCTGTCAGTCCATTAATTTTTCACGGGTAAAAGGGAATCCATTGTGGGACTCTACCTGAGCTTACTGAAATAATTATTAATTGTGGTCTCAACAGTTCAGCATTCATCTGGAGAGAAAACATTCTCATCCTTAGTCTGCTTGATCTGAAGTATCAGACAGTGTCCTGTCGTGTCAGTTTTGTGAGTGCATTGCTCAGCAAAGCTGTCTTTCCATTGTATTAAACATTTTCTTGCTTAATTATACCAGAAGCTCTCACTTATTGTTCTTTTCCTTTCCCCTCTAACTTCTGCGTTAATTCAGTGCTCACAAATGTGAAAAGCTGCTGATACTTCTGTGTGCAGATATTGGGAAAATAGATGCCATGAACTATGTCTCTGAATGCACAGCCATTCTGCTCCATTGCCTTTCTTCTGTCAATTAGACACTACTAACTAATAACTAGTAGTAGGATGTAAACGAACACAAGACCACATCATTATTCCTTCACTCAGTTTTTACTGAGGCTAATTGCTCTTAGAACTCATTAATGTTTTTTTTTCCTAGATTAAGATTGGGTTAAGTAAGATTCATTCCTCTGGAACTAAGAATAATGGAAGTAAAATTGCTTCCACATGCAAACAAAGTAGAGATTGAGTTCAGACTTTTACAAAATCATGTTTGAACTTTTATTTTCTGGTCCTTCTTTCCAGTCACTCCTCATGAAATATTGTTGAAAAAATTCAGTTCTGCCCTTCTGATTGATCACTCATTACAGATTTTCTCTTATTACTAGCACTCCTCTTCACATGAATGTTAACAGGACACAAACACATCTTCTCTGTACATGTTCAGACTGACGTTTTCTTTTTCCCTTCTCATCTTTCTATTTGCCCTCCTCTCCCTCATCTCATTTATTTTCATATTTCCAAGCTGCCCTGTGTCTGCGATTATGCAAAAAAAATCTGAATCATTCAGACTCTTTCTCTGAGATGACTGATGTTGTGATCTCTCTATATTCTTATTTAGGTTCCAAATGATAGAGACCTAGAAAACAAAAATTTTATCTCACATTCAGTATATGATCATAAAAAAGGGCACCTATGCTGTGTGGGCTTTAGAAGTAGGTGGATGCCCATTTTGACTTCTCATTACATTAAAAAAAAAGTCAACAGAGTGTCTTAGAGGCATCTTTCAGTGTTGTACATTCTTTTTAAGTGTCTCAGATTAAGAGGTTTTGCAAGTGTGGAGTATTTTCAAATTGTTCGGTCCCCTATGTCCACAACATTTCACACCTCCCTGTTAGACCATATGAGCACCAGGAGAGAGTTTGCAGGTTCTAGAACGTTCATTCAAGCTTCAACTTCAATGGCTTATGTCGATGCCCATTTGCCTAGCAAGCCAATTTACCATAAACTTGCCAATAACTCTGTTCTTGTTGCATTCTTGCTCTCCAGCAATACACAGTCTGAGTACACAATCTGTTTCTGGTTTGGTGGACTGGTGCGTGCAGCTTTGTGTAAAGTCTCCGTTGATAACACATTTGCGCTTTGAGCCCTGAGATTAGTGTCCAGTAAATACTGCTCATGCATTTTGAGTATGGGAATAGGATATTTGTTTGGAAGGAATTCACACTCTGAAGTACAAACAACAGTGCAAGTTTTGATGAAGTGGCCATTGCTTCACTGCTCGATGTAGAGTGCTCTAGGAAGAGCTGATTTTGAACCACAAATATTAATCCATATATCCTGCTGTTCACGGTACAGTCCTTTTATTCAAACTGTACTTTCTGTTTGATAAACTCAGTTATATTCAGATGCGAACTAGATTTGACATGTAGGTTTCAAAATTGCCCCTCCAATTTCTTATATTTATTTTATTTGTTTAAAATTACACTGGGACTAGTTTGACACTTTTCGCTTGGGACCATATTTTCTCAGAAGTAAATTCATTTTCTCTTTTGTTATTCATTTCTGATTGAACACATTTAGGTAGTCACGGTCCTTTATGAAGTAGCTGGTTTTCCTGGATAATATATGTAAAAATATTGGAAAAAGATGACATTCAGATCTGTCTTCATCAATGTTTCTTTATGATATTTCTGGATATAAATGTGTTTCTTTGCTACTTTTACCCAAGAGGCTTTCAGGCAGTGACTGTCGTTACTTTGGGCAGAACTGTTTACTAACCACAGTTGCTTTAGAAAACCATTGTTAATCAAATGTTTAAAAATGCAATTAATTTGTTTCCACATTGAATAATGAATCATCCTGTCCATTTCTTTCTCATTTTGACCTTGTGAAAACTTTGGTGTCCATTTAGATAGCTGTCTTTTCTTGCCCATAATCTGCCCACTCAGTTCTACTGAATTTCCTCATTAATGATAAGAAATAAAAAAGGCTTACTCAAAAGCAAAGGGTAAGAACTGAAATTAGAGGAAAGCTAGGATGTTGTATCCCATTTGATTTTTATGATTGAGTCTCTGATTTCTTTGAGGGTGATTGCTCAATTTATGCTTGTACAAGAACTGAAATCAAGTGATTGCTTTGAAAACGTCTCGACAGATAAGGCTGTGCAAAACGCAGTCACCATCTTTTCTTCACACCTATTATCCGTAGTTTGTTCTGTTCAGAAGGAAAAAGGCTATTTTCTGTTTAGATAATGATGTTTTTTACCTCTGATCTTTTTTTCAAGCACAGACCACCAAAACCAGAAAATGGATCCACCTGTAACCACAGACCAGCACCTCATGAAGCTCAATAATACAGAGTAGTGTGTATGGTATGAAATTTTCTTGTCACTGCTGAACATAAATACTAATACAAGCCATCTAACAACTTATGAGGCATTTTTGAAGTTTTTAAAAATAGTTTTATTCTTTGATTACAATTAGCAATTTTAATAGTACGGATCTCTTTTACTGCAATATATTTTCCTTTAAAGCCTTATTACTGCCATAGAGTTGATGCATTCTGGTCATGGCACTAATTATGATAGAGGTATTCTTCCTTCATTCAATAACTTGCAAGAAAAGTGATTTAAAGAGAGACACTTACTATGGGAGAACTCATAAACTTCCATGTAAATAAGCAGTTATAGAACAGCAGATGGTTTTAGATTGCATTGGTAAATGGTGTAGTGTTATAGACCAATCAATACAGTTAATGTTAACTGTAATGCACTTTTGTCAAAATGATGCGTTTTCTTAAAATTATTTTCTGATTTATTTAATTTTCCATAGAGTAATTCTGCAAACCTCGTGTCTTTTGCATTTCATGCCTGCTAATGGAAAACTGGATTCATTTTGGTATTAATCTGGCTCAAGTATATTAAAGTGTATTAAAACAGACTTCAAAATGCTCGATGAAAAAGCATACATATCAGATATTTACAGAAGACTTGGTTTTTTGCTTTTTCATGGTACTGTGTTAAGTTATTTGACTTGGTATAAACCAAACAATGTGCGAGAACATTCAAAGCCTAAAGTTCTTGCAAATCTAATCTCATGCACTTGTACAGCAACGTAAGGCTGTTGGCTTTGGAAGCTGGACTATTGATTTAGGAAGCAAATTGGATTTTTTGCTATAGAAAATATGGTGATTTTTTTTTGTCATTTGATGTCTGAAATGCTTTAATTTAAAATACGTTTTTCCAACTTGTTTAAGCTCTCTCATAAGATCTTTGGGACAGAAGCATTGTGCACTGTACCTGGGAGAGTGTAGCATTTTTCAATATGAGAGTGCTGCCACAGTATCAACTGTAGCTGTTCTCTGAAGTAAAATGGTTGCATTTTAAATAGGTCACTTTAGCCTACTCTGCTCTTTTGGTGTCTCAAATGCCATGTTGTAGGCCATTTTTTTTGTTCATAATACAATACAGTACAAAATGTAGTAATGTAATAGAGGCGTACATGAAAGACAAAATAAAAGGCAAAAAAGATCCTTGAGACAACTGTGACAATGAAAGTAAAATGTAATTAACTTACTGAAAATATTAAAGAGCTGTTATGCCTATGGAGTATCAATGTTTTCCTCAATCAGCAACACTCAGTGCATATGTATGTTGCACACCCAGAAAGCAAGTTTTTCATCCCAGGTGCACAAATATAAAACAAATCCAAATGCAGTCAGTCTGGACTTACATCAGTCTAATGCTTGGCCCATTGATTTGACACACCTGTATTTTATACACACACTATTATTTACATCTGCTCAGGCAGCTCTCTCACTATTAAAGTCTAACCTTTCACAACCTGTATAAGAGCACATTTATTTTTTCTGATAAATACTCGTTCAAAACACTTCATTTTCTGTCCTTTTTTCTTGGAAGAAAATAGTATTATGCAAGTGCCTACATCCATACAGCAGTGACAGAAACACAGAATATTGCTCTGACTTCCACGCAATCCCAGAAAGATGAATGGAAAGTATTCTCTTTGTGAGACTGCCAGTCTGAACTTTCACTGTTGCTTGTACAAACACTGGATCTGACCAAGAAAGGCTCATACCTCCATCATCAGTCTGAAATCATCTCATTAGCCTAATGAGCGCAAAGATGGACAAGAGTTAACAGAGCTGATTTGATCAGCAGCTATTAGACCTGTCCTTGCCTGGACAGTGGTGGTCAAATACAGACTGTGTGCTGACAGGCAGGTCATATCCAGATCTCAAGATGAAGCAAAAGAAAGGCTCAGTTCAGATTTTCACCTGACTTTTTAACACTGCAGCTCTCTCTATTCCCCTCTGACATCTTACTTAATACATTCTGATACTGTTTAGATTAAAAATGTCATTCACATTTGGATACAGCTAAACCTCCAGTGTCCCTTTCTGCCAGTGTTCAGTTATCACAAACACTGCTCTCGTGACTAGGATGAAACAGGGCTTCCTTATATTACTAGGATTATTGGTAAAATGACCCTCTGCTATTACTGGAATTGCTTCCCTTTGAAGTACTGAGTGATACAGTACAAAAGTTTCTAAATAGTTGAAATCTGCAACACATTGATGAGTATTTTTTGTCTATATTTGGTCTATACCGGACATTTTAAGCCAGGGAGGAGATATTTTGTCCCATACCAGGACTTTTGGGCAGGCAAAGATGTAGGGAACGATAGATGTCGAGTGAGGTGCAGTAATCCTGAGACAGCGTGTACTTGGAAAACTTCCAGATTATTCTTACATTTTTAAAGTCTGAGATCATCAAACTTGAGATCAGGGCTAAACAGACCTCCCTTCTCTCTCAGCCAGTAAATATGAGTTGCTGTTCTTTTCTGCCAAGATAGTGACTAAGACTCAGACTGCCCTTCAGGCTCCCACAGCTGGGGAACATGGCATGAAATGGTTATGTCTCCCTGACTTGGCCTCTGAGGTAGCAGAGGAGGGAGTGCCCTGGCTCTCTCCACCTTCCTGCAAGGAGAGACGATGGTGTGGGAAGGAGAGATGGGGAAGGAATTGGGTATGAAAACTTTCTCCAAATGCTCTATATTTGAAAGGCTTTGCCTTAAAATCTGTGTGGGTCTGGGAGGAAGGGGATTAAGGGCCAGGCTTGAAAAGCTGGATCAGAACCGCAACTACAAATCTCACTTTCTGTGTTACTTCAGGCCTGATTTTACTGTAGGTGGGAAGGCAAACGGGGATTGTAAGGCTTTTGGTCACCGAGCATATTACTGGTTTTACAGCTGTACATAAACCCATTCACATTCTACCAGCCTCATATCTTCTCCTTACCTATCCCTGTGTGTGTCAAAACTAGCGACTCAAACGCACAGGTCAAAACCCTTTCCAGTCTCAATTTTCACATAAAGTTAGATATTCACAGGCCACTCTATGCCGGGATATTCCTATGTGAAGTGTATATTTGCCATGATCTCTTCTGGAAAGGAGACAGAATCTGAGCACATCTTCTTGAAGTCGGAGAGACAATGTAGCATCAAGATTTTATCATTTCCAAATAACAAAGTTGGCTTCTGTGCTTTTCCTCAAGAAGATACTTTCTGAAATATTTCTGGATTCAACAGAAATGTATTTGTTCTAAATATTATAGAATTTAATAGAGGATTGCCCTATCTCATTGGTGCAACTTCACAGCATTCACTTATTTTCAGACTCTAGGATTTTTCAGAATGCCTGAAATGTCTGCATTTTTTAAATAGTTTTCTGAAAAGAGTAAAGAAATCACACAGGACATCAGTGACCATAAATCTTCATATGGATCTTTGTCTACTGTCTGATCACAGCAGTATGGCGACCAACTGCTTCATTTTTGCCCAAGTAATTAAATATTATTCTGGCATTTTTGAGCTCAAATAGAGGATCGTATCCAGGAAGAGAGACTGTGTGGGAGCTTGTCAGAGATGCTTTGCTGACATCAAGAATATACAAGTGCTCAGTTCACAGAAACATGCTATCTAACCCCTTTTTCCCAGCAGCAGCTTGTTACAGAGCTTTGCCTGCAGTACAGAAGCACTCATACGGTGCTCCTATCAACTAGCATTCTTATTCTGGCCGAACTGGTCGAGGACTTCAAAATCCTCCTGAAGATATTTTCTATGAAGGTTCCCTGAGGAAAGTGGGCAGGGAGACTTTTGACAGTCAGCCTCCTCTATTGTTCGTTCACAGATATATATATGTCTCTCACAGCTGGAATTTTGGAGTTCAAAAATAAAGCAATAATAGAAGAAACTGATGTTAATCTCCATAGGCCCCATTAGCTCAACAACTAGCTTAGTCTCTAATGTGCAATAGCAGGGTGCAAGAGAGGTTGCTATAGTGTTATCTTGGCTTCCTGTGTATCTTTTAGTCTTAGCAGCTATGCAGAAACGCCAACGTAACTCAAAAGTGATTGTTGTGCTGTGATAATCAGAATTGCTGCACTTTGTCAGCTCATTAGGAGAGCAAAAATATCTCATTTACAAAGGCACTTTCTGGCTGATGATTAAAGTACAGGACTGAAAGTCAGTTACCTAAGATCATGTTTCCATCTCTGTAATGTTTGGGTTTTTTCTGTCTTCTTTTTTACTAGTTCTGTGGAAACTTTGATTAATAGTTCTGTGCCTCAGTTTCCTTTCAGGTACCAGGAAGATAACATGTTGGAAGCTTTTGATTGACAAATTTAATGTTTGTCAGCTGCTTTGAGGTGTTTAGATAAAAGTGTCTCTTGAAGTGCAAATTACAGAGGTAAGTATGGCTGAGGTGGTAGTGCCCTATTCCTATTTCAGTGTCGGCAGCTGCCAGACTTTTAACCGATTTTTAAGAAAGCCTCTTTGGCAGCACTGGCTAATGTTCTCTGTCATTTCATTTCATTGTTTTGGTAGGAAGCCATTGATTTGTTTCCTTTTCCCAATAGAAACCTTACTTTTATGGAGTGTTTGAAGAACTCCATAGGTGGGACCCATAATACCTATTGTATTTGAGTAGTCTGGGTAAAGCATTGATATTTATTAAGATAAACTTGCTGCACAGAATGACATTTCAGCTGATTAGGGTCAACAATTTAATGTTTAAGTTCAAGCGCTTAAAGCTCTAGGTATGCTAAGACTATACCTGACTATACTTTAGTCAAAAGTCATTGTTTATAAAGATGACCTCAAGATCTACAGTTCAGATGTCTTTGTCCCTCTTAAGCCATCCCTTTGCTCAGGTCATCAGCTATCACCCTTTTTGGGGTGCTATCGTCTTTCTCCTTTCACAAGAGACGTTTAGGGAGGAAGTTGTTCAGTAAGTCTAACTTGCTGTTTTCAGCTCTGCACACACATTAGAGGAATAACAGAAGTGTGCCAGAGCATTTGGTAGTTAGGGACTTAACATTATCATTTACCCTCATACTAGCTTCTGTTTCATGGGTAGACTCCTTTGACATTACTGCAACACAAATTAAAATTAATATACCTACAGTAATTCTTGGAAAACTGAAAAAGGCAGCTATTTTAAGGGGAAGGTCTTCATTAGGCTTCACAAATGAACTCTACATTTTTAGTTTACACAGCATTAGAGGGGAAAAAAGACTCAACCAAAAGGGATTTCACATCAGGGTAGAGGATATGTAAATTAGTCTTAGCCTGTTTCATCAGAGGCTTTTTCATCATATCTGCGTGATGTTGGGAGAGGTTGGCAACTGGTGGAAGTTATTAATTTTGCATTGTTTTCACTATGCCAGGCCTGTTTTTGAAAAATTACCTTTAGTTTATTAGTGTATTACTTTGAAGAAATAGTTATAATTTATTAACCAAAACCTTTTCCAACAATTCACAGTGATGAGCATATAAATGTGCATCAATACAGTCTTCCAGCTATAAACCAAACAGGCTTATAATTTTCTTATAATAGTTCAACTACGTGGACTTCATGTATATTCCAGCTGAAGATCAACACCTTGTATGAATAAGTCAGTAGACGATTCCCCAACTTCATAGGTCGTATTGACTTTTCACTGTCATATTTGAAAGATGATAAGTCATATTCACAGTATTAACTTTAAACTGTCCATTCAACGTCACTGTCTATAATGATTACTGTCAGTTAACAATGTTTCATGGAATGCAACTAGTGATCTCCTATTAATTGTCATAAAACTTTGCATTCGTCTACTTTTGTGCCCCTAGAATTTATCAGGGAGGTGCTCAATTCTCACAAATTTTCCTCAACCTCTAAAAATGAGGCAGACTTGGTGTCCAAAAAAAACTTGAAGACCACTATATTTCAAAGCAAGCAAGAAAAAAACATAGAAAAGATAAAGAAGCCTGGTATCCAAAGGAATTTGGTCTTCTCATTGAATTGCTTGATCTAATCCAGCTGAAGATTTTTGCTAGTTGCAATATTCCTAACAGGATTTTTTTTCCCCCTGCAGAAGTTTATTGTTGAGTGATATCTGCAGTTTCCCCTTGGATGAGAGGGAAGTACAGGAGATCCTTCTTTACTCAGTCACTTAATTTTGTAAGTAAGATTTTGCTGAAATACATCTCTATATTAAAAAATTTTAAGGAGAAGGACAGAAAGATGTGCATGCATACTTAAAATTACACACATTTTCATCCAAAACACCCCATAATCTGGGGAATCCAGCCTAAGAATTAAACCTGCAGCATTAACAAGAAGTGTTATAAAATAATAAGGTCATTTTGATGGGAATATGTCTAGCACGTTTCTTGTAATCTCTGCTGAAAAGCTTTAAATCAGTGTGAAGATAGCAGGTGCTTGCACCTTCCATTGTCCTTCCTTAACTTGAGATCCCACAAGACCACAGAACGGAAGATTCAGTCAAGTATTCCCATTTTACCAGACCTTGTTCTGAGGAAAAAAGTGTAAGAGTCTGTTGCTATTCTATTTTGCTTTTGCAAACTCTAATAGAAAAAGTCAGAACTGTTATGAAATCCGTTATAATCACAAGTGTCAGTGTCTGGAGTAGCTGTCAAAACTGTGGAGTCCTCTAGGGGATGTTTATTTCAGTTGTTTCATTTGTTCTAGCTGTTTAGATTGTCCCTTTTCTGGATTTCTTTTTCTATTTGCTGCACCTTCAAAGCAAATACATATCTCAGTCTAAACAGCTGACAGATCTCTTGGGTTTAACAGAAGAAGGATATTTTTCTCTCCTACCCCCACACCCCTTGAGTAACTCCAAAACAGTGATACGTTGTCTTGGGCTTTCGTGTTTCCAACTATATATAAATAAACCAAATGTAAGTTCTTCACAGCAAGGTTCCAGTCATTTTGCGTTTGTCTATAAAGTATCTTAGTATTTATCTTTGGAATGAAATAAACAATTCAGTCTTATATTTGATAAAGCACATCAAATAATGATTAACCAAAAAAATAATAATTTTCAATCTAGTTTTAAAAAATATCTCCAGCTACCTCAGGATTACTAAAACTTGTTTCTTCTTTCCATATAAATGAGTTGTTCACAGATACTAATTGTAAATCACCTATGATATTCACAAAATTAATGGTATGTTTTTAATGCCATGCTTTAGAATTATCCCAGCTACTCTTGTAACTAGAGTGAGAAGGTGGATTTTTTAATTTTGGTCAGTGAGATATTTATTTCAGTGCTATATTTGCATGTCTTTCAGTGAATTGCAGAATTTTATTTAGTTCTACTATTCAGATACAAAGATTTCTTTGAGGGCTTCTATCTTCAGACAGTAAACACTGTCTTCAGTGTTTCCTTACCAGCCCCTGAAAGTGCTAAGAAAGAACACTACCTGGTTTTTATTTTACTCATATTTCTCCCCACTATATTGGCAGAAGGTTACAAGGATTGCAAGATGCAGAAATTCATACATCAAAAGAGGGAATTTGGCTCAGTTTGTAAGGCACAACTTTATTTTGCTCTTATATTCTCTAGTAAAAATTCATGCTCTTCTGAATGTGAAAGTGGTGTAACCAGAGACACAATATGCAGTTACAAAGCCTTAGTTAAGTATCATTTCCACCTTTCTCCTGATAGATCCTTATCATATATGTATGTTCATACAGGTGAATACACTAATGCTATTCAAAATCCAGTATGTGCCTGGGATCAGTTGAGAACAAGGCTACTTTTGCCAGCCCAAAACCTGAGTGCAGAACAAAATCTCTCAGTGACTGGTACCAAGCAACATCGTCTATCCTCAAAGTCACCCCAAGCATCCTAACTGAAAAGGGTAAGCTTCAATTTTTTTAAAAAAATCAAATTTCAGATTTCAAAATCAGCCTTGTAATATATAGAATGCTTGAGATATTGTATCTTTTGTTAGGTATTTCTTCCAGACAGATCCAAGTACTGTTTGAAGACACACTAAAATGCAGTCTTTCTGTAAGTAAAATCAAGGAAGGTTCTGCTGTTGGTTAAACATGCAAGTCCAGTCCTTAGGAAGAAAGGCAGTGGTGGTCGTAACTTTGTGTTCATTGACAAATGCTGAACAACGTAACTTACAGTATATTCTCATCAATATGAAAATCCATCAACTTACTTATTTTGAACATTTTCTTAGCAAATTCCACTTAGAAGCAAAAGTTTTAATTTACTTTATTACCCAGATCATTTGTTTTAGTTCGTTGTTGTTTGCATTTTTTTATATTGTACGCTATTTCATCCTGGTATCTGCCTTGACAGGTAACAGTGAGTGCTGTGAAACGGCCAGTTTGCCTGCTTTAGGGAAAGGAGCAGGTAAATATATCCAAATTTACCTATAAACTTTCATTTTTCAAGTATTAATATCCCCACATTTAGATGACTCTAAGGTGAAAAATTATCTAGAAATAAAAATGGAGATTGATATCAAAGGACTTGTATTGGCTGTTATTAGGGGAAGTTTGTCAGATTCCATCATATTTTACCTGTATAGAGCATTGCTTGACTGACTGCAGCAACCTTGAATAAATCTGGACAGATAAATTAAAAGGAGATTGTTACATTTTTTGCTGTCAGTGGTTGACAAAGCTGGTTGCATTCCAGCATGCGAGGAGATTTCAATGTGCATTATCAAGCATAGGGATTTAGGTATTTTTCAAGTAACAATATTTAATTTTCTGCTTGAGGACAGAGCTTGAATTTTCAAGTTGTCATTCACTGGTTTAGCATCACATGCTGCCTAAACCTGTGAGCTCTGCACCTGCTGTCCGAGTCTGCATTGCTTGTAGAATTATTAGGCCAGGCTACAGCTATGTAGGTGGTTGTCTAGTCTGGCAGCCCAGGGAGATCACATGGACTACCTGATGGGCCTGGGAGTCACCACATTCCTCTCACCAACCTGATCTTCTTATGATGAGACTACATGACCTTTCTTGTACCAAGCCCAATCCTGTACCCACCTCCCGCACTGCCTCCTGCCAGTCCCGAGGTGAGAGGTGCAACTAAGACAGTGTGTCAAAACAAGCTGAGAAGTACAAAGACTGGCTCGCACTCCCTTTCTCTCTCTCTCTCGGTATCTAAGGACCTAGGGCTGACCTCGCTGAAGAAGTGTAGGGCAGAAGCATGGCACGAATCAAGACTGGAATGATGAGGCACCCGCTGCTGTGCCTTGATCCTTGGACATCTTTTTATTTCTCTATTTTTATTTGAATCTGTTAGCTTTTGTGCGTGCTCCTTGGAAGAAGAAAAGGAAGGTACAGACTGTAGCATTTTAAGTAGTGAAGAAATATTTTCCTGGAAACACTTTTTTAACTATTTTTTGAGATCCATAAGGTCACAGAATTCAGCTTTGCATACAAAGATGAGAAGTCTTGAACCAAGCATGTCTACTTCTAAAATCCATAGTTTCATGCAAGTAGGCAGAATAGATCGGTTGGTATTTACATTTCTTTTCAGGCTTCTCAGGTTGCTCCTGACGGTCATAGCAAAAAAAAAAATCCTTATAACCATCTCATTGATTTTTAGTTATAAATCCTGTTCTCAGAAGTAATTTAAGAGAAAAACAACATTAACTTTCAAGAAGACTTCTGATTCAAAATGTCTGCCCCTTTAGAAAATGGGCTTTAGCTTCTAAACCTGTCATTTTTTGGAAATCTAAGCCAGCCAGAACAGACTACACAACATTTTCAGAGAAAGACCAGGTGTTAGACTACAAGATAAATGTATTGATAAATACAGAGATAAGTTGGGAAATATCAAAAAATACTTTAATTTTTCTTACAGATATCTGTGGAAATGCTTCCACTTTTTTTGAAAAAGAGCATAAAGAAAGCAGTCACCAAATAAATAATATCCAGTGCTTAGGACTATTAAACGTTGGAAGGGAAAAAATCATCTGTTATTGAAAATATTCGTCAGCAATTAGTTCTGAGCCATTTTTCTGCTGTATATATCTTTGTTACAGTTCTCAAAATGTTGCCACACCCAGGACCTATGAAAATAACAACTTAACACCTGTTGCAGAAAGGACTTTTTAAAAGGAAAAATAGGCTTCTTTTCACCCTTTTCCTTTAACTCGAAGATTAGGGGTAAATAAGGGAAAGAGATTTGTCTTTTCATCTTCTCTGTGTATTTCTCAACAGTTTCCCCAATTTTTTGAAACTTTTCACTGAAAAACAGCGTTACCAACCAAAGTCTCCATTTTTCATTACAAATTCAGCAACAGACTTGTAAAGCAAAATCTTTCTTTGTCTTGCATAACCTATAGTGTGTGCACTAACATGTCTGTTATCAGTGCAGTGCACTATGCGACTGCAAACAGTAATACAATCAGGTTTTCATTTATATTAATGTGACTAAGCTCTGTGTTTGATAATGTTAAAAGATAGGCACTTTCTAAATGTAATTCCCATATATTAATATATTACTGACAAAAGGCCATTGTTTATGTAGTGTGACTCACATAAGAATTCTGAATGAAAATTTTTCAGTGAGACTGGTAAATATTCTAATTTAGGTTTAGATTAGAAGATTTTTTTTAAAAAATAGAATTCACATGAAATCTGTAAATTACCATCAGCAGCACATTTACTATCAGCACTGCAAGACAAAAGATGTCATTACGTATAAAGCCAAATTCTACAGTCCCATTCAGGAATACGTCCATTATTTTTGAGTTAAAACTGAACTTTGCATTCCTGCTACAGAGAAATCACCTTCCTAATGCACAAGGAACTTTGGCAAAATAAAATCTAAATCTCAGTGCTGTGGCCTATTACAATAGAGCTGTGTGGTAATTGATTTTCCAGTAGCCGATATTCATAAAGCTGAAAGTTAATAATAGCTTATTCCTCAGTAAAACAGTAAAGCAAAGGTTAGAGAATATTCTCAAAATGCAAAAAAATATGGCTCGTTTTCTTTCCTTTCCTTGAAGGTACATAAACTTGCATTTCCCAAAGCAGTCCATTGTGCATTTGTTGTTAATTGAACAGGAACTGGAAGAAAGGCATTCCTGTGCTGAGACGCCCTATTCTCTGTTACCCATAATCTTGTGCTTATCTTCACCAAACAATTTTTTGTAAGGTACCAGCACTGGTTTGAAACCACTTCGAAGAAAAGAAGAAACTTAACCGGAGCCTAATCATGCCTTAAATAAGTGCAATCCTGAAGCATAAAGTAAAAGGGAATTACACTCACATACTTGTTGTCATCTTGCTCTCCTGTGAACATAGGAAATTGCATTCTTCTGGACACTTCCTTATGATTTCTTTTCACACAGCACAGATGCTAAATTAGTAGTAACTGGAGCCCTGTTAGTAAACCAGAGTTCTGTTCCCTTTTACTTCAAAAATGTACCTGAACAGCATTTTATATTAATGTCACATGGCAGAGAATGAAAAGATACTAATCTGATTGCTTATCAGTAACCTGTACACCTCCATTTACCAGCAGAAATTATCCTGCCTGCCTAGACAGAGTTAAAGGTTGTAAGAGGTAAAACTAGGAGAACAGGAAAAGTTATAGGAGGTGGAAAAGATACAGCATTACACTACGGGGTTTCTCTCTGGAGAAAGTTGTTGAGGAGCAGTTTAGCTAGGCTGGGAAATTTCAGTCTGCCGGGCTAGACCGAGGAGGAGATAATGAAATCTTAAAGAAGATGGGAAAGAAGATGAATGTTAAATTGTTACCAGCAGCTGGATAAGAGTGTGAGAGAGAAGGGGAAACTGAAGGAAGCAGATTGCATGTACTGGGCTGACTGGACTATATCAAAGCTTCAAGGAAAATTTACTTTGAGGGAGGAAGGGAATATCCAAAGAAAGTTATTTTATTTTTAACTGCATGTGTGCACCTTTGAAAAAAAAATGAGTGCTTTGTTCTGAAAAGCCACTCTGAAAAACTTCAGTCGGCTCAGTAGTCACAGACCCGTGGAGGAAGAAGGGTTCACAGATGCCAGGTGCACTTGTCATGCTACCAGAGTGGAGAAATGGGAATGTCTGGCTAGTGATCCATTTCTAGTTTCATCTTTTGAGATGGTGGCCTGGTCACTGACTACATGGAAGAAAGAGGGAAACAGTGTAAAGGGAAATCTCCCAAATACAGTGATGCTCTGTATTGTTTGGTGACCATTTTTAGCTGGTTACAAAGAGAGCTGAAGATCTCTGTCCCCAGGCACTTGTTCTACAGCTTAGTAGCCCGTCAGTTTTGCAAGCATTTCTTTTACAAAGGCTGCACTGTAACCTGGAGCACCAAAACCATCAGGCTGAAAAGAAACCGACCAAATCAGACTGGGAATTTCTGTAAATTCTTAAACCGGCTGATGGTTTCCGAAGCAACAGTATGGCCTCTCAGATACACTGTGGCACTACAAAGAGGGAGAGGGAGACAGGGTGCAGTGTTAAGCTCTGAGGGAACAGCTACAGATGGGGAATGAGTTAGGCACACTTTCAGCCCCTTCTGCCAGTGCAGTTCACACCCCCCTGTGATGCTGACACTGCTCAGAGCGTGCACTAGGGCTGACCATGTATTGCAAATTGCTGCGTGTGTTTCTAAGTGAGTGTACATATATATTTATAAGTTGATAGTCTGCTGTACATTTTGGAAGATGTAATTAAATGAACACGAGATTAATGTTGGCTTAGACTTGGCAAGAAAGTGAAGAGGTTTTCTTTTTCTGAAAGGATACAATGGCACTGAATTCTTGCTTGCATCCCAAAAAATCTCATTCATTCATGGAAAATCTCAGACTTGAGCTCTTATCTTAGAGGTAATTAAAATCCTATTCTTATCCATGGGTAGGGGAATGACCTGGGATGTACCTTTTACATTATATGAAGTACAACATAAACCCACTGAAGCAATATCAGATGGCTCTTTGACAACATATTATGTGGTGCCACCACATTACTGAAAAACTACTGTAATTTTTTAAAGGGAATGTTGTTGTACAGTTTTCCATGAGATACTGATTAATATGCTATTGAGTCTATAAATAAGGCGCCAACCAACGACAGCTGTGACAGCATTTTTGCACTTTGCTAGGATGGGACCAAGATCAGTAACTCAGTTCACATAGGCCAGTTATCTACTATCTAACAGTAATGAATGGTGAAAGGCAGGATATGAGTTGCTATTTAGAGAGAAAGTGTTCAGAAAAAAAGGACAAGATGAGAATTTCCTCACACAACTTTAGCGACGTTACAAACACACTCAGACAGAAAAATGAGAGAAGCGTCTAAGTGCAAAACAAGTAATAAATCTAAAGATAATAAAAAGCAGTGACTGACAGTCCAAGGCCACACACTGCATTTCACCATGTGTACAAACAAAAATAGGAAAAAAATTCCCAAACAACCCTCTGATCTTTGGTTTACAGATAAGGAAATCAAACCTGTAGTCCTATGTCTTTTCTTATTCATGTTCCTTTTTGATACAGCCCAAATTGATTTACAATTGAGCAAATAAATAACAATATAAACCTTTTTCCTGTGTTCTGGATCAGATTCTAATTTTGAAATATATCATGGATCTCTCAGAGCTTCATATTGTGGAAATTTGTTGAAGCTCCAGAAGAAAAATCGTTTGAATGAGGTCTCTGGGGTGCTCTGCTTTGGGAATAAGTCAAACACAGGGGGTTAAATAGGTGCTTCTCTACATGTAGTTTGTAATTTCTAAACTGTTTTTCCTAGCAGATTAATGAAAATCAATGCAGTCTTTTTGTCTTCATTAGAAGTAGTGAAATGGGGTTGTTTCCTTAAAATTACAGTATACAGTAGGAAATCTAAAGTCAATGGAAACTATAAGCAAAGCATATCTCCCAGAAATCATTGATATAGGCTACTGAAATAATACTACCTCCAGTATCCCAGACAGTGTTTTCTATCTACTGGTACGTGTTAAGTTTTTATGGCAGTTGTGTATCTGAACCAACACTACTTTATAAAAAGGCTTAGTCATAGTTCAACAGTCTATAGCAATAATTTGTGTGAGATTTATTCTGCCCAGAGTTTTGCCCTGAGTGTTCTGTTCACTGATAATCCTCAGCTATTTCACTCTCTCTTCATATGACAGATGTTCCAGTCCCTTAATTACCTCCATGGCCCTTCACTGGACTTGCTCCAGCATGTCAATGTCAGTCTTGTACTGGGAAACTCAACACCAGATCCAGCATTCCAGATATGTCTCACAAGGGCTGGACAGAGGGGTAGGATCACCTCCCTCCATCTGCTTCCAACACTTTTTTTGCCACAAGTCTCTTCTTCAGTTTTCTTGCTACTTAAAAAAACCCCCACCCTTTCTGCTGACGGGTCTTTAAGAAAAAATACATTTTATGCAACTATCAGGAACAATAACTTACAAACTGTAATGGAAAGTAGGCTCAGCATACTAATTCAGGAATTGTCACACTGAGGGTATTGACAATGATTAATTTGGGGTACCTGTGCGTCTGTATTTGGAGGTTAGTGTGCATTACATAGCAGTTAGTATTAACAGCTCAAAGGATACCAAATGCTGGTAGGATATCATATGATTCCCAGTATGTTTTCTCCTTGCAGGTCAGCCCTGAAACTTTAAATTCTACTTTTTTTTATCTTTGTTTGGTTTTGTTGTTTGACATTATAGCTGGGCCTTTTTATAAATAGGATTATGTGGACTTCCCTTAATTTTGCTAGTTTATTAATCTCAAGAGTGTCCTATGACAGTGCATTTCACAAGCTGGTAATACTTTTTTGTTTTGCCTACTCAATTGAACTCTTCTTCTTTATTCAAATTTGGATTTGCCGTATTTCAGTGTATCCGAATGTCATTTTAGTCTTATCATGAGAAAAGAAGAAAGAAGAGAGCAATTACCTTTCTTTACACTATTCATTATTTACACTCTGTTATTTCTTGCATCTCTTGTGATTTAAAAGCTTTTACATGGAAAATGCTATTCCATTTTGAGAGTTTTTCTCCTGTACAAATCATTCTTGATACCATAAGGCCTTTGTTTTTGCAAATTATGTCATCAGAATCATTTTATGGCATTTTAGCTTTATGCTTAGTAGTTGTATATCAAAGTACATAATCACTACTTATGACTGATGATTGACTGATTATTTTTCTGCTGTAAACATGCACACAGGTATCTCTCTTTGTATTTCATCTTTCCAGTGAAATTGGGGGTGATTTTTCTTTGTTTAAAGAAATAAAAAAAACTGTCTTCCTTCTTTTTTATTTCTTAACTTTCCTAAGCAAAAATCCCATTCTGCTTTTCGCAGTTTCCTTGCTGTTTACCAGAGGGATAACAATTAAAAAGATCAGGCATTATGAAAAGTCATTATTGCTTAAAGACTTTAAAATTTGTGCTTTTGTGACTCCCTTGTTACCTATTTTCATATAATCTCTTCCAAATTTGCTAAGCTGATACGAATTGAGATAAATTAGACCATTTGTAGCCTAGTATTTACTGCCAAATTCAGATCAGTAGTCTGTGTGCTTCACTGTACAGAACACAGCATTGGATGCTGATTTCTCTTGGAGAATGAAATCTCAGATTTGCTCTCAGTCCAGACAGTTATTTTGTTTCCCCAGTGTAGGTTGTAGTCATTGATTTCCTCAGTTGCCAACACTTAGCTCCTGTGTGCTGGTTCTGCGCAATGCTTTCTGTGCCTCACAGAAAACCAGCAGGTTTGATTACAGTGTCCCATACATCTTTGCATAATTTAAAAAAGAAATAGTTGAGAATATCCCTGCAGATGCTCCGAGATAGCATTCCATTTCATAACGATGACAAGTTCCTTCATTTTGCTCACAGTTTTGTTTACAGGGAAGGGAGGAATTCATTCACCTTGAATGACAATATTGCTGAAGTCTTGTTGAAATCTTACCTTGACTTTTTTTTGTGCTAAATAATAATTTCCAATTTAAGCATCTTATTAGAGTCACATAGGGAAGAACATTTGTACTTGTGTGAACTGTGGCTGACTCAGTATTGAAATAAATGCTTGATTCTGCAGTCTCTAGACCTTAGTTTTGGACTTACTCTACGTCTTTTCTTCTAAGAAATATGTATACTGTAGAGTTCAGTTCTGCCAGTAGCACTCTTTGAAGGAGTTGCACTTCTGCAATGGAAAGTGGAGTTTCAGTAGAGCAAAATTTATTTGAATTTTTATCTGAACTTTCCAAACTGCAGTGGTTTTGAATAGAATCTGCCTTCAAAAATGCCCCCAAGTTCAGCTTTGTACCAGTTGACAAGATTTTGGATGGGAGAAAAAAAAAAAACAGTTGTACATAAAATTGTCCCTCTGAAACCTGGCAAATGTAGATTTGGAGAGCAAGGCTAGGGTTACATTAAAAGCCCTGGCAAGCTACTGGATATGCTTATTACTTTGCAAAATCTGGTAACTTCCATCTCAGTTCAGAATTCAAGACAACAACAAAGCTGCAAATGTTTACAGAGACCTGGTCCTAGGCTTTGTTTGCCCAAGACTTCATTGACCTGCTTAAAATAGTATGTCTGTCTGTACTTACAAGACTCCTGCTTGCTTTGATACACCACAGGTGCTCCAAGGAGATGATGTGAATGCATCATCTGCGTTTTGAAAGTATGGTAAAGCTTAATGGATAGAGCAGCTGTTTTAAGGTTGGTGGGTAATGACTACCGAGGCCACAGTTTAGAGGTGGGTCACACCTGAGGGAGTAAAATGTTGCTACTAATAGTCTTCTGCATTAAGGATTGGTCCTCATACAAAAAAAATTAAGTATTTAAGAACAGAATTAGGAATCACAAAATGACAAATGATCATGGAAACCAGCTGTTTCACCACAAGCCAGCTGTAGTTCACTGGTCACATAAGCAGAGGAAGAGGGGGAGGTGGTATTCATATTTCGCTGGAGCCAATCTGGTTTGTAAGTGCTAGTGCAGTTACAGTACTGATTAAGTACTGTGGCTGTGTTCATGTAAATAATACACAAAATTTTATTTTAAAATTATTTTAAATTAAAATACTGGTTGTGTTTCTGTGTATTTCTATTTTTTCAGCCTTTGGAGTGTGTTTGGGATACGATTCAAGCCTACCCTAGCACACACACACTGCGAACCTCCTGAAGCACTGAAAAATCACCAACACTGACTCAGGACTGTGTAGCCCTGAAGAGACCAGAGTCATAAAAGGCCACCCTATTTGATGTAAATACTCAGAATTACGTTTTCTGAGAAAAGGTGTATGCAGCTATCATTTGCTTATTGTCTTTAATTCAGCAGAAGAATGATAATTGTCTCAGTCAAGTCACCTGAAAAAGCCTATTTCGGCATGTTTGATATTACAGGTAACATCATCTGAGGAAGCAGTGCTCTATTTATGCCATCGGAAGTAATTCAACGAGTAGAAAAAGGAAACAGATAATTCTCTTTCTAACCTTCATTTAGCCTAAAATATCTTGAATACCTGTCTCTGATAAGCTACGAGAATGCTCTCACTTCAAGACCATGGAAGAATATTAAATTTATTCCTTTGAATGGGGGCAGCTGTATAGCCAAGCATGCAAAAGTCCTGTAGATAGTCAGCAAAAACCAAAACCCAACCAACCAAAAAAAATAATACCCCAACCACCAAAAAATAAATAAAACAAAAAAACAAACCAAAACAAAAAAAATCCACTAGATAGCCCTTATTTAGCCTTGTGCCTAGGATATCTAGCTGAAATGCTAAAAATCAGCTCAGGGTTTTTGTTTTGCACTCATGGCTAGATCATGCTAGATAAAATGAAACAAGAAGCAGATCCCAACATCTCCTTATCTAATGAAATGCCCAGAGTTAACACTGGCTCACTTTTTCCTGTCTACTGGCAGATTCAGTGCCTTTTTGCAGTTCTGGCCGCACAGAAGTCTAGCTACGCAAGCTGCTGCAAACAGCATGCTAGTCACTAAATCTCTGGGGGAAACTATTTTTTGTTGTTGTTGTTGAGTTGAGTTTAAAGTTCGAAAGCCTCACTGTTGCCTTGGAAGTGAGATCCTTGTGCAGAAGGATCCCGCCTGCAGAGAGGGCTCATGACACTGAATCCTGACCAAGGAAGTGGTAGGAATTTGGTCTGCAATGGATAGACAGACACAGTTTTTCGCCTCCATCTCCTGTTCTCTCTCCCATTCCTTCACTCTACTTTTTCTTGTAGTTGCTGTGAGCAGCTGGTGACAGCACTCTGTCTCTCTCTTTTTCTGTTTCCTATACATGTTTTATGTATTTTACATTCTGTGGCTTTGACCCCACAGCAGTCAACAGAGCTGATGGGCTGGAGGATGCTGTGAGGACTAACGGGAAGAAGAGGTGGGGCTCTGCTACCAGATGCAGCAGAGGAACAACCAGTGAGACTCAGAAAATACAGAAAAGGTGATAGTCTAGATTGTGATAGCTTCTGCATTATGCTGGCTGCAGCATTCAGAGAATTTCAGTGAGATCGTTTCTTCTGTGAAATTAAATGTGGGATCCTCCTCCAGCGTGTAAGCTATCACTACAGATGCACCAGCTCCACATTGAGGTATATTATGCTGTGCTGAGCAGACCTCATCAGTTACATGGTGGTCAACAGGGAAAAGCAGAATAAAAATCATTGGCATAAAGGAAATATTGTAAAATAGATTCATCTGTGCTATTCAGAAATAAGAGTATTCCTGCACAGTAGCTGCTAGAGGGGAATGCGATCTGTTCAGTTCTGCTTTGGTAGCAACACTGGAACGGAGACAGCATTAGAAGTCTTAAGCTTCACAATATCTGTTCACAGCATGTCAGACTGGTGCAAATAGGCAAAATAGGAAGATTGGCTGACAAGAATTCATGCTTTGGAGATCATTTACCACAGACTTTGAAACCAAAATTAATGGCCAAAATACCTAAAAAAACAGATGGGGGGGCGCAGGGGAGGGGAGAAAGGCAAAGCAAATGTATCTTTTACACACTCTCTGGAGACAGGTTAGAAGAAGAATAAGTGAGGCTTTGAGGAATATGAAATGCATGTGTTGTGTTGCTCAGAGAAGTGAGGAATTACCATGTACCAGTGGACCTGAATGATCTCCCTAGCAGATGTGAGCTGCTACGATCTGTGAAGATGCACTGTAAGAGTGCAAGGCAGGGCTCAATAGTCTAGCAAATAGGCACACTCCACTCTTCCTTAGATGCTAGAAGACCTGGTGATACATATGAAGTTCTGTGTTTTCCCCTGTGAAATAAAAATAGGCAAAAGAAAAACATATCTATCTTGTTATTACAAGGGGAAAGGCAGAGATTGTTTGGAAGGGTAAGAATTGAACTGGGATCCTGTTTGCACCCACAATCTGGGAAGAGTCAATGCCAGCTCATCCATTTGTTCAAGCAGAGTTATGGATCTCGCAGGGTGTAAAATATAGGAGGAGATCTAGCCACAAGACTAATTATTTTTGTCCTCAAGGTAAAACATCCTGAAGACAAGTTTTGACCAGCTGGAAAACAGGGTATTGCTTCCCTAGTGTGGCTGAGTAGATTGCATGTTGATATAAAAGTGTGTATATTGCTAATTGGCTATGAGTTATTTCATTTAACAACAGCCCTCTCAGAGTATAAAATGTAATAAGTTGGACAAGCAAGACCACAGAGGAAGCTGCAGGAAATATTGCTGGTAAGATTGGACCTGTACAAACTACTGGAGGTGTTTTTATCAATGCTGCAGAATGCATACGGTAAATTAGTGAGAGAAATGTAAGTCAGGAAGTGCATTAATTCTCCTACTCTAAGGAAGGGTCAAACATACCTAGGTTATCTTGCACTGATGTTTGACTAAACTTTTTCTTGAAAATTCTTAGTGGTGGGTGTCATCCCTGGGAGTGAAGGTGTAGCTGTTACCCACCCATTGTCAGTTATCTTTTATCTCAAAGGATGATAACTTGCAGCACAAACATCCTGTGCTGAATCTTTCTAGTATGTATTCACCTGCTCCAGAATCTACTCGGGTCTCTGCAGACTGCCTTAGTCTGATCTGTCATTTCCACAGAGGCAGTGCATCCTTTTATAAGTTACACCCTAGTTAGTCCCATGACACTTGGCTCCTTCCCTGAAACTAGGCTGTCTTGTTAATGAAACAAATTGCAATGTAATTATCTGGACCTTGTGTGTCAAAGGAATAGATATAAAGGCTGAAAGAAAAAAAAAGATTACAAGTGAAGTAAAACACGGTTTAACAATGGGATATATCCCTTGCACTACTGGCCTGGGATGCAGACTGTCTCCTGTTTACCATCTTTTTAGCAGAAGAACGCTGTGTTTCATGATTAGCTGCTTCTCTACTCAGGACAGTTGCATCTGTCTGTAAAATCTCTTAGATTTACAGCACTCCGTGCATGGTGCATTGACAAAGTATTTGGTTTACGTATGTTCAGTTGTGTCAGTGCCCTGCAGCATATTCACAGGTTTTTATTATTAAAAAGCTACCACGGCAGAAGGAAAGATATTCTCTCTTGACTTGTACCTAAAGTCAGGCTGTCCCCTCACCTTCTCTGCTGTGGAGGCACAGTGGGAACTCCACCACTTCTGTCCTAGCCTAAATATTTAATGATATTCAAATCCACTTTTTCTGTGTTGTGAACTGAGTGGATTGAACTCTGGTTTTTTTTGTTTTGGTGAATTTGGACAATGATTCTCCAGTGCATCTGTGTATGTGAGAGAGCATAAAACATATACATACAAACAAGTATATGTGTGTGTGTACATCTAAATATATATATAAGTATGTTATTTACCCTAAATCTCGTCTCTTGGACAGAGAGTCCTTTAACAATTCCTCACAGATCTTATCTTTCCAGAAGTGTTGTCTCTGTTGTTACAACTGTCTGTTTTCCACTGACTATTCTGCATTCTTTCCAACTTCCTACTGAAGTGTTCTGCATGAGGCCAGGCACAGCCATCTATGTAGAGTATCGCCACACAGGGTAAAATAGTTTGTGTGTGGTTACATAAAAGTTGCTGTGAATTCCTCCCAAAAGGCAAAAATGGACAAATCACAACAGTAATTTGTTGTCTTGGATTAAGATTGCTTGACAGTACACTGTTGGATTCGTCAAGCTCTCCACATTTTTATTGCTGTATTAATCCTTTTAAGTATTACCCTTTGTTGTTTATTGAATAGCATCATGCTTATTTCATACCATGTCTCCAATTTATAGAGTAATTTAAGACTTTAATCCTATTATCCCAAATGTTTGCAAGGCATCATGGCCAGATACTATCTGCATATTTTCCAAATATAATCTCTTCTGTAATCCAACCAGTTTAAAGTAAACCTGGCATAAAACTGGATCCACGATCGAGTTATTAAGATCTGGTGCAAAATATCTTCCCCATCTTATTAGTGAATTACTTAGTCAGGCCTTTTTTGAACAGCTATGTAGCTACCACATGGAAGTTTCATTCAGATAAAATTACATGTGGTTTGGTTAAAAAAAATGAAAAAAACCCCAAACAAGTAATCTGGATTAATGTCAGAAGCCCCAGTAAAGCCAGAGTGTCTTTAGATCCACCGGGTCCCACCAGAGAAATGAAATAGGTCTGTCACATCTTATTCTTCACAGCTCTATGTTAGCTATCCATCCATCTCAACCCTTAAGCTAGTGTTTGTCAAACTGTTCGTGGTCCAGGAGGCTGTTGTAAGTGGCCTGGAGCTGGTCCAGAGTTGGCATCTGCTCCTGAAGAGGCCACATTAGTTTGTTGTTCTCTTCCTTACCATCCAGCTTGCCTCTGACCTGCCTGCTGCATGAATATGTCTAACAAGGTAACAAGGGGCAGTAATGTTACTTTCAGCACTTTAAGTTTCTATGTTGTAATTTGGTTTTTTGTGCCAACTTGTATAAAAATTAAACTAATTAATGTTGGTTCCCGAGACTCTCTTCGTTTAATCAGACAGGTGGTATATTTACTTCCCTCTTGATCACTTGAACCTTCCCTGTATCCACAAGTTTTTGAAGACCATGAAGACTCCAGAGCTTATCATTCAGAGTCTGCTTTGACTGACTTTCTCGGTATCTTAGTAGGCATTTCTTTGAGGCATGCTGACAAGAATTGATCTAAACTATTTCAGCATTATTTCTTTATTCTATCCCTCTCCTAGCCTATGTTTCTCTCTCCTTGTAAAACCATTACTCTAAGTAGCTGATCACACATAATCATTTTTATGAAGAGTGATGCAAAAAAGAGATTAAATTTTTCAGACCTCTCTGTACCGTTAGTTATTGCTCTCCTCTGATTTGCATAATCAGCCTATATTTTTCTTTGTCTTTTTCACACTTCTATTTAATTTGTGAAACTTTTCCTAGCTTCTTTTTATGTCCTTTGCTACTTGTAAAGCATTTTGGAAACGACCTTTTCTGATTTTATCCCTGCGTTCCTTGCTGCTTCCCTAATACCAGTATGATCAAATAAAAAGACAGGCTCTTGCCTGTAGTACTAGAACTAGGACATTACTTCTTGTTACTGTAGGCAAACGTGGGAGTCTAGATCTAAAATTCCATCTCTGCAAGATGTTGAGGTGGAAATCTTCAGCCCCAGCCTTTTCTAAGGAAGCACCAAAAGTCACGATGCATGTGATCTTTCATCCCTAAAGAAACTTGTTTTGGATCACCTGGATTTTTTGATTTCCTACAGATATGATGTGGACTTACCATATTGTAGTAAAAAACCCAACCCAACCCAACCCAACCCAAACCAAACCAAACCAAACCAAACCTAACAAACTTCCTGAATGACTTTGAAAAGTCAGCTATTAAATATAAAATGGAATCACCTTTAAATTCTGTGAATTTGTGTGAGTTTATGCATTAACTTTCTGAAGTATACAAGTATAGCACAACTGAAATGCAGCCAACTCTGCAGTGAAGGGAAACAGCCAGGCAGGCTGTTGACGAGGCAGAGAAAATGTTGGTGAAGGACAGTGGGGCAATCCTTCTTTTCATGAGAAAAGTGTCACTCATTCTTTAATGTCCTTGCAGAGCAGACAAGGCCTCATTTTTTACAGTACCATATTATCATAATGGCTCTCCGTCATACACTGAGTAGCCGCTAACAAGGCTACCCCCTGCCCTTTCATTTTAATTACTTCCAGGTTAATGCATCATGTTTCATTCAGGGCCATTTGCCCAGGCCACATTTTTCCCTTCTGGATGCCCATTTTGGCCTCTCACTGCCTCAAACACTAACAATACGAATATCAGTCTCAAAGCAAAAAATATCTCTGCCTATCAGACAACT
Organism: Neomorphus geoffroyi; assembly: GCA_033558235.1. Classification (NCBI taxonomy): domain Eukaryota; kingdom Metazoa; phylum Chordata; class Aves; order Cuculiformes; family Neomorphidae; genus Neomorphus; species Neomorphus geoffroyi. The sequence continues at coordinate 2,702,015 of JAUMJM010000005.1, forward strand.
CTGTAATTTACATTTAGATTTATTTCATTTCTCAGACTCTGCAAGTTACAGAACTGGGAACGTTTTGGCCTGCAAAACCTTTTCAAATAGCTGAAGCTGCATTCTCATCCTCTTTTCAAACCGTCAGACACCAGGTGCTGACCCAGTCCCATTAACCAATTACTCATACGTCACACAATTAATCTTTCATTGCGATTCCATCAAGTTCATTCCCGTGTCCATATTATTCTTTACAATCCCACTGTGTAAAACCTGCACATTTTTGTCACTGTTCATTTTGCCCTGGTCTGTGCTGCTTCAGGCTGGGAAATGAAGTGACTGTAAATGTAATTTATAGAATCATTGGCTGTATGGAATGTCTTTTCAGGCTGACCTGATACGACAAGTTGTAATAGTTTCTTTGGAACCACTCTGGTTTGTCAAGTAGACAGGCTTTTTTCTTTAAATATCCAAAATAACAGATTTGTTTGAGCAGATTTAGGTGGTGTTCAGAGCTCTATTACTGTCTTATCCTTTGTCCCTTTTGTTTTACATAAACCCTTTTTCTTGCAGGTTTCTGCTCATACTGAGCTTTGGAAAGAAAAGGAAGGGAATTCTAGCAGGCAAAATTAGGCACAGAAATTGAAATCTCCACCCTCACCTCCATGTATTTGAACTGAATTCAGTAAAACCCTTTGCCATAGCTGGGGTGCAGGAGCATGTGCTGTCCCTACTGACAGAAATAGACCTCGCTGTTCCCTCCCAGAACCTACATAGCACAGACAGGGCTCTGCATTAGCATTACATCTGATCCACACTGGGTGATCAAACATTGGTTCCAGAGAAAGAATGGCAAGAGGGCCCCACATCTCAGCGTTAGCACTGGTAGATTGGCTTCGGTGTCAGAGGATTTCTCTGACTACTGTACAAGAAGGACGAAGATGAAAGTCCTGTTTTCTCAGATGGACAAAAAATTAGAGCACAAGAGGGATCGTAAAATGTTGCTTACTTAATCCATCACCCTGCCATAAGGCATGTTCAACTCTAATTATGGAATTCCTGACAGATACTTGACTAAGCAGTTGAAAGACATGCAACGTGGGGACCACACAACCTCCGCCAACGAGCAGTGTATGCAGTGGAAGCAGGATGTACAGGGTAATCAGTGCTCTTATATGGCTCGAAAGTTTTATTTTCTGTCTGAATCACTATCAGTTGTGTTATTCTGTGACTTTCATCCTGACCATCAAAGGCACCACGAACAGAGTATTCCCCTTGTCTTTGTGACCCTTTTCTCTGCTTTATTTTGGAACCCTCCCCACTTTTGTTTGGGTAAACCACTCCACATCGTTCAGTATTTCCTTCTAGGTCACATTTTCAAGATCTGTGATTATTCTTCTTGCTCTTCTCAAGTTTTGTGCTTGGATTTAATATTGAAATGCAGTGCTGGAAAACTAGACATAGTTTTCCAGGGATGTTGTAGCAGGACTGAATAAAAAGACTCAACTACTTTCAACGTGTGTCGTGCTGAACGAGTATCTCTAACCCTGAGTATGATGATTACTTTTTTTGAGACGATGTGGTGTTGTTCACTTGTGCTTACTTCATTTCTACAAAAATCCTCACTGCTTCTTTCGATGTAGCTACCTACTATTGTTTTTTTGTTATTATTGTTGGAATAAAACTCCTGAGATTCAACTGATGTGATTTTTTTTAACTTCTTTATGCCTTTAAATCTCCCTAGCCTATGTTTCCTTATTCAAAAATGAGGCCTTGTGCTTTACCCACATCTATGAACTGTAATAGCCATTTGATCACAGTTTTTCTTTTTAGTGTAGGCATGCAAGAAAGTTATTAAAGAGCTTTTCCTGAAGCTGTCTCTTGATAGCTTTCCTCGTCTGCTGAATATCAGACTAACATTTTTCTTAATCTTACATTAACACCAGTATTCATATAGACCAGTTTTTTCCTATCTTCCACATTCCTTGCTATTGTAGTAGAATTTCAGGTCACATTGCTTCTTTTTTTCTGCCTTCAGTGTTTTTGGTTTTATCCTTAGAAACCTAACTTAGATTTGTCTCACTGTGAAATGTTCCTGGCTCTCGTATCTGACTGACTCATATTTGTATCTGACAACATTTTCCTCTACAGATTATAACGATCCCCATGGTTTGGTTGGTTGCTTTTATTTCAGTGACATACCTTTTTTTTTTTTGGAAATGCTATCTCAAACTCTTATTTACCTTGGATCAGATCCACAGATTATTTTACCATGCAAATCTCTGTATTCATTGAAGTCTCGTTTCCAGAACTCTAATATTTTTTTTTCGTTATTATCCTTCCGCTGGTAAGCATTATCCATCTAATTTTGTTACGCCAATTCCATTACAAACTTAATTGTGTCTAGCTTTCCATTGTTTCCTGTTTACTTACAGTAGGATATAGCAACTGAATTGTTCTGAGGACTAACTTAGCATCCTCCTCTATGGACCCTGTGGGAGTGTCCTGATCTCTCCCAATTTTTAGGACAGTGTGTTGATAGAAACATAGAACCATAGACTCATAGAATGGTTTGAGGGATCTTCAAAGGTCACCTAGTCCAACTGCCCTGCAGTGAGCAGAGACATCTTCAACTAGATGAGGTGGCTCACCGCCCTGTCCAGATTGACTTTGAATGTTCCTGTGGATGGGGCATCTACTGCCTCTCTGGGCAACCTGTTCCAGTGTTTCACCACTCTCATTGTAAAAAATGTCCTCATTGTATCTAGTCTGAATCTACCGTCTTTCAGTGTAAAACCGCCACCCCTTATCCTATTCATAGAGGCCCTACTAAAAATCCTGTCCCCACCTTATAAGTCCCCTTTAGGTACTGAAAGACCACAATAAGGTCTCCTCAGAGCCTTCTCTTCTCCAGGCAGAATAACCTCAACTCTCTCAGCCTTTCTTCATATGAGAGGTGCTGCAGTCCACTGATTGTGTTCATGGTTCTCCTCTGGACGCACTTCAACAGTTCACTGTACTGAGGACTCCACAGCTGGATGCAGTACTCCGTGTGGGTTTATCTCCTTTCACTGCCCTTTATTAAATGCAATACACTCTGAAAGCTAACTTAATCCTTTCCCAACCTCTCACTGAACACCAAGTGACAGAAGGGAAAGCCAGAACTCCAGTGTTACCTCCAAAAGCCTACTCCGTTTTTACTAGAAATGCAATTCTTGTTAGAGACAATTGGCACATGCAAGTTTTTCCACTTGCACTCTAGTTCCTTCTAGTCGCTTTTGGTCTCTTGTGATCATTCCTGTCGGTATTATTAATACCATATGGATGAGAAGCATGGGGTAGCAGTTGGTGCTAACTTCCACTGGTTGTCAAATCTGGTTTACAGATAGACTCTTCTGTTGTCCGTAGGAAAGAGGCAGCAATGACCACCACTTCTCCTTTGCTTTTTTTCTGGAAATGATGATGAATTGCTGAGCCTTTAGATTGTGCAGCTCTTCCTAAACTGCCAGTGAGGTTGGCACTATACCCGTAACATGAGAATTGGGTCAGCATATTGGTAAAAGCCAGGTTCAAAATAAACAAAAGAAGATTCAGTGCGAGAGTAAAAGGGCTGAGTTCCTTGCCAAAGGACACTGTAATACAAGAGATATTTACATGACTGATCAGACAGCAGAAAGAGAGATCAGCTGTGCACTAGGCATGTTTACACAGCTGAATCATTTCCATAGAATGTCACTCTTCCTGCAGTGGAGTATGTAGCCTGTTAGAAACAGTTAAGTCCCTGCATTCCCCTTCAGGGATCAAGGATGGATTGTTGTTGTTGTTATAGTCCCTTACCAGTATTCCAGTTGTCTCCGGAAAATCTCTTTTTCTTTTTTGGGAACTGCTGGAATAAAGGTTTTCTGCTTTCAGTAATAAAAAGACCTTTGTTTTTTTGGTCTTAAAGTCATGTGTCTGCAGCAATCCTGGAGGATTTTGCATTTTACATTTCCCATTATTAGGGTGGGGAGGAAAAAGCATATCTGCACTAGATATTTTGCTGCCTGATAGCACAGAAGTGACACTCTTCAGCTTCTTGAAACATAACACCAGACAATCCCTCTTTGCTTTCCCTGAGACACTACAAATCTTCTAGAAAGCTAGAAGCTTTTGGTGTGTGACTGTACCTATGGTCTACAAAGCATCTTGGAATACTGTGGCAGGGAATTATGCAGTTCTGCATGTTGATATAATTGGGTGAGATAAAGGTGAAACTGGGAGGTCAGCATTCTGAGATGTCCTTGTTTTTGCAAGCTTAAGTAATTTATCCGGATATGTTCACAGGGTTTTCTGAGACAACATCTCTAAAAAATCCACAGATAGCAAGTCCTTTGCTATGTAACACTTAAACTGTATCTTTTTATTCTTACAAAGAAGTTAGAGTCCTATTATAAACCTGCAAGATGTTCAATGAGTTGTTCTTGTCATCAAAAGCATGAAGTGAAAATACTGCCTTGCATTGTACATTTTATATATGTTATTTTTAAGAGAAAAATTTAAAGCTGTGGAATATGTGATAGCAAACAGGTTTTATAGGTGACTGCATGCAGGTGCAAAGCCAAGACATTTGCAGAAATTACTTATCATGAATATAATCCAGACTGTGAATAGCTGCTGTACCAGACAAAGGCTGATTCCAGCCACAGACACATAAAGGAGGAAGAGCAAAAGAAGACACTTCTTTGCTCTGTGATTGCTTCAAATTTATGCTGCTGTTTTCTATAACCTGCAGTGCCTGCTGCTTTGTTGATTTATTGGTTTTAAGTGAATCGTTATTTTGCCACAGGCTTAACGAGTGAATGTTGGTGGACGGGTCGAAGGTGGGCGTTTAATTTCAAGGACCAAACTGAGCAGGAAATCCATGAAACAACAGACAATGCTGTAACACTAAAGTCTAGATTAAAATATACTCTCTATTGGATCATGGGTAAGGCTTCAGCCTTCAGGTTGTATATCCAGCATATCAACAACTGCTAGGCAGACAGAAGGGCCCTGGGGAAGATAATTGCCCAGGTATTTTCTTTTTTAGGTTCTGGAAAGAAAAAATTGTGCTAATACCGTTCAAGGAGAGAATTTTCTGACAAGAGGACTCAGTTCATCTCCTCCTTTTGAGAATGGAAGAGGCAGCTGCTGCTTCAAGTCTGGCAAGAAAGAACAATGCATGTAAAGTTCGTGATGGGGTGCTAAGCAGAGGCTCCATCTTCCCTTTATCGTAGATTAAGGTAGAACAATGCTTTCTCTAATAATTTGCAAGTGTTCAGATTCATCTGCCCACATCTGAGCTGGTCCTCTCAGGCTCTCTTTCTGGTCAAAGGTGAGAATGGGCATGGACATAGTCTGGTTTCTCTCTTCCCAATGAATGTTATCAAAAGAGTTCAAATTGGCCTGCTCTGTATAGGAAGAAAGCCAGGATGAGTGATAAAGAAAAGCTGAGATGAATGATAATCTCCGTTGGGGATTTTTACGTCAGCAACAGCTGAAGTTAGATGAGATGAAGCCTGCACAAAGATTGTGTATTGTTCCAGGAAAAAAAAGAAGAGCTTTCCTTTCATTTTTGAAGTTAGCAAAGGCAATTTGTATAAAATGCATTTTGATCTCCATTATAGCTTGATTGTGTTCAGGGACCCTAGATTTCAGTGGCAGTGCCCTCCTGCAGCCCTCGGTGATGTTGTTAACAATAAGCACCTTCTTCCATGTATGACATCTCCCAGGGAAGCAGAGAAGTGTCATATCACAGACTTCTGGACAACATTTTTACATAAATAACTGGTTTGCCACCTGAAATGTTGTAATTAAGCTTTCATGTGTAAAGCAGGAGCATATGCCACTGTCAAACAAATGTGAAAGAGAAAAGTCAGCATTTCATGTGAATTTAACTTTACTGTGATTAACTTTCTTCCACTTGTTAGTGATGACCGTACACACAAACTACTGCTGGTGACTATTGCTTGCAAACAAACTTGACAGGTTTCTCAGTAAGGTTATGAACTGCAGTGTGCACTGACAACTTGACATACACTAAAGGTAAGAGTTATTTCTGTCCAGCATGACTAATCTCAGTGATGTAGAGAAAATTTCTCTCAGAAATTTCTTCCTCCTAGTCAGTAATGTGTGCCTGTGCTAGCGGCGGGTAGACAGAAGGTATATGCTAATGCACTTTGTTTTTATAAGACTGCCTGAGTGTAAATTTCAAGTTTACAAAGTATCTGACCACAGCAGTACACTACAAGAGGTCACGGCACGGGCTGAGCCATTGGCCCACGATCATGCATTATAATATATATATATATATATATATATAAAACTGTTAAACTGTCCCTGAAACAAGTTTGACTCATGCCAACATATCCAAGCGCAGTTTGTGTAGTGACACAGCAGGCAACAAAGAGATCACATGTTCTGGGACATGGCTTTCAAAACTGATTGCCCATTGCTTTGTCCCTCAGTTGGTTCAGCCACTAATTGGAACACTACCTTTTAAATCATGTGTCTTCTGTTGAGTGGACCTAATGGCTGTGGGTCATTTAAAGAAAATAAGAGCAGTACATAAGACCCATCCTGACTCTTGGTTTCCATCCTTTGTTTTCTTTCCTTTCCTGGAGAAACCAGTGTTTCACATAACTGTTGTGCGAAATCTGATTGTAGGATCATTTTTGCTGGTTAAAATTTCAGGCAGGAACTCAACTCGCCTATTCAGCATTGTATTTATTGGGCTGGCAACTAGAAAATAATAATTATACTTACAGACTGCACAGATTGGAGCTGGAAGCAATGAGACAATAAAGCCCCACAATACCAGCTGTATAGCTGCCTCCAGGCTACAGCTACACTTTGAGTCATCTCATTTAGGAGCTATCTCCAGCAGTCACTGAAGTCAACAGGAGCCTTTGATTTCTTCTCAGTAGGTGCTGGATCAGATTGCTATAGTCTCCTTTTAAAGTCTAAGAACAAGGTGCAAAAGGCAAGTTTTACTGAGCTACATTGTATGGATAAAATAATATCACTTTAGGAAGAACCATTGCCTTTGGAGGTACATTAAATCTGTAGAGGGATAAGAGTTCAGGGCACTGCAATTACTACAGAATAGTAAAATTTCATCAGCCAGCAAGGACAAAGTTGAATTTCTGGGGTAATGCCTGATGTGCAGCGTGAGGGAGATTTGTGAAAAATAGAGTTCATGGTTGGAAAATGGTCAGCATTTAGAAATAAAAACATGACAACAGTGCAGTTCGCATGCAAGGTGCTTGAATTTAAAAGGGTTTTCTTCTGTACATATGTGCTATTTTTATTTTGTACTGGTGACCCGTGCAACACACCAATCACTTGGCAAAAAAATTGCCCCAAAGTTCAGTTGGATGAATTGGCTAGAGCATTACCCATTCCTTTCTCAAGGCCAGTCACATTGGGGTCAGGTTCCTCTGCCAGGAAAACATCCTAAGAGGAATATTTTATTTTACCTTTGTCAGCACACTGGAGAGGATTTTAGTCAAGTCACCTTTTTTATTTTATTCATTAGGGCATGATCTTGAAAGGCTGTAGTTACCCTCTGCTCAGGATGATTTTGTGCAGCCTGAGGATGATGAGTACTTGTGAGGACATGCAAGGGACCTCATAGGATTAGGTCCTGATTTTGGCCATCTGTGTAGATATATTGGGCTTCAGTCACAAGTTAGAAAACAGGACAGGTTAATTCTTTGAGACAAGGTGTTGAAACTGCTAATCAAAGCATCTTAGTACAAGGTTCAGGATGAACAATGAATCTTCTTGTCTTTATCTAATGAAAAGCAATTCTAATTTTATTTTAATATAGATTTGTGTATTTAGTATTAAAGATATTGGAGAGGGAAAGGGAAGCAGTGATCCCACACAGACTTTTTCAGGAAGGACTTAATTTATTCTTGCCTGCTGCTGATTTTGATGCTTTACCTAGGTGCTATTGAATTTTAACTGTTTATTAGTTTGTGGAAAGATTTACTGTAGTGTGGTCCTTCTGAGAAAAATAAAAACTTCTCATCCCTCTCTGGGGATTTGGTAATCACAAAGTAGGAAACTGTATTCTGGAGCTGAAGTTAATGAGAGCTCATTCTGTTCCTCGTGGACCAGAGTGGCCCACGTTCCCTGCAGTTAGGACAGGGAGAAAGCTGACTCTTCCCCTGTGTCATCCTGAGGCTTAAGCAATCTGTAGTGTGGGTTTGCAGGTCGTAACCTCTCACACCTCAAGTGAAAAAAAATTCTCTTACTGTTTCTGTTGCTCTTCCTTCTGACTCTCTACAATGTCAGTGGATTTAAGGACAGATATGAAGATAGGACTCGAGCTACCTTACTGTGTTGCTGAGGCACAAAATGGCGAGGTGCCACCAAGTATGCGGCGAGATCGTATTTTTTTCTGTCTAAGAATTTTTAATGCAGTGCCCAGGCACCTTGGAGATAAATTCGTCATCATCAATTCCACTTTTAAAGGGGTGGAAAACTCTTATCCCATTTTTCATTTCAAACCACTTTTTGTGGTCCCTCTGCCTCAGTGGTTGTCTTTCAGGAGCAATGTTGATGGGTTGTGCTCCAAGATTCATTACTGAAGAAGCTGTGTGCAAAATTGATGGGTCTTGCATTGTGCTATCAAGGTGACTTGTTTGACTTCACTGCTTTGCTTTCCTATCCATTAGCAGAAAGTACCCTTCATTAGTAAAAAATCCGATCAACAGACTGCATAATTGCCATTTCTGTCTTACTTAATGAAGAGAGTCTTGTTGCACTGCATGTTTTCAACTATGTGCAACAACCTTCACATTAAAATGCAACAAATTAAGCAGAGCTTTTACAAAAGCCATTTTTTTTACTAACAGTTATAGACTGCAAAGTTTTTATGGCTTGCTTTGGACTGAAAATTTCAATTAGAGGTTGGACTATATATAACAAAGAAGCCTAAATAATTGAGATTTAAACCACCTCTGAATGTGTAGCTTGCACGGAGTCATCAGAATTGTAGAGTGGATGTAATAGCTGTCTTTGGGAGACAAAAGTATGTGCATATTATTCTGCCATTTTGACCCCTGAACATTTTAGAAGAAATTATATTTTAATATATTTAATTTGTGATTGTATAACTGTGGGTTTTTTATTGTTATCCCATGATTTGAGCTCACACTTGCTGGCCATGGCACTTGTGGCTTTCCTCCACTGTCTGAAGCACTAGCAGGGCAGCCTGCCATTGGGCTACCTGCTCTGTCAGCCGCTGCATCTATCAATACCAAGTGTGGTCCAGCACGGCAGCAGAGAGGTATGAGACTCCTCTGTCTCCTCACATTCTTCCTTTAGCTATCCTTAAGTGAATGGGAGCAGGACTGATGCTTGGATTTAAGAAAAAAGTATTCTTAGGTTTTATGAGGTCTTGTATTTCTCTCTGTCAGACTTTTCCTTCCCTTTATTCATTTGAGGGCTTTGAGAACTAACAGCCCAAGAGCATTGCTATTCTGAAGATATTCTGATATATGTCTTCGAAAAGACAAGACACCTGTGGCTGTACCAACCCTGGGTCACCCACCATCATTTCCATCATGACCTTTAAAGATGTCAGATGAGACTGGATTTTTTTCCCCCAGTTGCTCCACTCTGATCTAGATGCAATTTTGGGTCCCAGAGGTGAAATCAGGCAGCACATTAATCAACTCTGCTTCCCAGTCTCTTTGATTCTGTATTTCCATAGTTTATTTCTGGCTAGTATAACACAGATAGGGGTGTATTACTCTCTCAAAATACATACAGTTCTGGTATCAGTAGTGGAATAAGCTCATTTAGATGAAAAGAACTATTTTCTTTTGGTGGAGAGAAATACCTCATCTGCCTCTATTTGGATTACATTCAAGTGTTAGGCCTCCTACAGTATACGGGACTGATGTTGCATGCAAGTCATCTGCTCAGCATATTTTCAGTATGTTGGGAAATAGTGCCCTTAATAATTCTTCAGTATATGCTGTTGCATGGATCACAGACAGAAAAACTACATTATCGAAAGAAATAAAAGTACAGAGGAGTTTAAAATGTAGTCAGCAAAAGTATGAAACTCAATGGCCATCTCTGCAAACGGGAGGGAGAAAAAAATTGTATCTGGACCACCGCTTGTTTATTCTTCACTGGTGTCAGAGTGACCAGAATGCTTTATCAGCATGGTTTTAAAGCGAGATGTGTAGTCCTGATCTGAATACTATAATTCTGGTAAAACACACAATAGTGTAATGTAGAAAGTGCATTTGGAAAGGAAGAAAACGTGCTTGTTTCATGTGGCCAAATAATTTAAAATAAATTGATTAATCAGTAACATGGTTAATTTAATAGAGATGGCAATTCTATAATTTCTTACATATAGGAATGCTGGCATAATATTACACTGAATACTGATAGAACTAGCATTTCATCTAATTAGTTTTATTTCTTAAACTAGACAAAAAGTTCATCAAAATTTTAAGTGAAGTTTTTCTTCTGCTGCAGTTATGTAAACCCCACACGAGACATTTAAAAACATAGAAACACTTTACTTTGTTCTGGAGAAAACAATGTTGTCAGGTAATTGGGTTTTTTTCCGAGCTCGCTCACTTGACCTGAGTTACTTATTATAATGTTTTAGGTGCTACAGCTTAGGGTTTATCTACCCATGCTTGTTGCCCATTTGTGTTATAGTTACTGAGTATTGTAAAGCTTGGAAATATTAGTGTAAAAATTATAATTTAATCCTCGTCATTAGAAATGGATGTGGAAAAAGAATTATCAGGAAATTTCTTCTTTTTCAGCTTGTATTATAAAAGCCTAAAGGGTGGCAGTACCTCAAGCTGCTCAGCATTAACTTGTTTGGCTCCAGAAAGTGTGACTTCGGCTGGGTCAGGCTGATGATTTCATATAAGATAAAATAAGGAAAATCGTGTCTTGGAGGAACATTGGTTATAACAACCACAACTGAGATTTTTTTCTACATGTGGTCTTTTCAGCTTCCTAAGTAGTTGCATTGCTGTTATTAATGGAGGAGTAACTACAGTTCTTCCAGGTTGCTGCTCTGTTTTCCTTTAACAAAGTTCCTGATTCAGAGCAGAACTGCATCTCTTGGCAGCCACCGCCTCCTGGTGCCTTTGTACTGTTTTGTAATAAAGTTACTACTATCATTTTTCCTTCCGGGCTTACTCAGTCTAGTATATTACCCACGGTCCACAAGCCAGTCAAGCTTGGTTGCATGCAGCTCGAAGAGTGATTGCCAACATTCATGTCTTGATAAGGTCAAAACATTAGAATATTACATACAAATTTAGACCACCACCATGAATAATATGGCATATATATAGAAAGTAAAAATTGATGTAGTAATCAAAATTCTTTTACTGAGTGAAAAGAAAAATCATCCAAAATGAATGTAAGGAACCAAAAATATGTGTTAGACCTTTAAATTTCTACTGGTAAGAAAAGCCATGGGTGTTCGTGCCTTCTGTCTGCTGCTCAGGTATAGAAGTGGAATGTACCGAGCAGGATTACTTCAAACGCTTTTATCTAAACAGTCATGTTTGAAAAAATCAGGAAGTTCTTTTTATAAGGATTGCGTTTTCAGGCATTAAGTATAGAAAGAGAGGGGTTTGTATGGTGTGTGAAACCTTCTTCAATATCCAGCACAAGTGATAGACAGCTCAAGCCTCAGTTCAAGGAATAGACCTGATATTTACTAAAAAATGGTTTACTAAAAAATAACTAGCATGCATCATTAAAAGTTTAGCCTAAGTATTTTTAGATTTACTTAACTTCAAATTTTAAATTGAATTAATTAATTGGTTTTTAAATTTTATTAAAGCAATTTACCCCACATAATTTAAAGCTGTTTTATACATTAATAAAAACAAAAGCACAGAAATAGAATACAGACATAATACTTTCAAAGTTATTTTTACCTGAAGTCATTGGGCAACAAAAGCATTTTTTCCTATTAAAAATATCCTGTGTATTTGTTTTCTTCTAAAGGAAGATAAAGATGAAATATTGAAAGAAAACTTACCGTATACTTCAACTGGACTGTGTACTAGAACTCCAAATACATCAAATTATGATGATACAAAGAAATATTGAAAGGGAAAAAAAATTCATGCTGTATTTACGTGGATTCTAAGACAATGTACAGCTTCTTTTATTCTCCTGGTTATACAAAATAAACTGTGTATTAACTTGATGGCTGCTTGAAAGTATTAATTCAGATACACAACAACTTAGAAGGACTAAAAGACCTGGAATACATTTCTAGAAGATTTTCAAACTGTAAGAAAGGGTAGTTTTAGATCTATAATTTTATATGTAAATATTTATTTTTAAAACAGAAGATCCTAGGCTGCTAAAGCATTTTGCTCACAGAAAATTTCAATAGATAAAATAGTTTTATAACTTTTCTTTGCTTGATAAACTACACAGCAGTGTCCTGAACTGTCAGCTTTCTGTTGTGGACTATTACCCACTAATTCAAATGAACAAGTTTATTGTGTTGAGGAAAATGAATTTGTACTTCAGCCTTCACTTGGTAGGTCATCCCGTTAATTTTTTAGAGACACTTGTCTGCTCCTAGCCCTTTTATTTTAGCACGACCTAAGCAACTGAAGACACCTAGTGAACGGTTAGGATTTTTTTTCCTTCAACATATATTTTCTGTGTGTTTGAAACATTTTATTTAGTCAAGCATATTGTACTATGCAGATAACAAATTTTACTGCACCCCCTAAACACAAGTCTTGACAGAAGAGGTGCAGAAGACCTCAACGGAACAACTAGTAGTAGCTGTCCTTCTAATTATCTAGTAATGATGCATTAAGTCCCAATTTTATGGTTACTCTGTACGATTTCAAGTTACGGAAGGCAGCCTTGTATGAGAGCTTTGCCTGCTGTTTGCAAGTAGAGCTGAGGAAATGACTGTCTGATAGGCCTTCTCTTGTATCTTTCCCTGACTTCTGTTTAAATCTCTTATTTTTTTCAGCTAAGGCGGGAAATGTAATTAAGAGTGTATGATGACAGTTACAACGGCCCCAGAAACCTGAGATTGATTCCCGTGACGGCTGAAAACCCCTCCATGCAGTATGTATAAACAGGCCCAGCTTCTGAGTTCTAATTAACTTTATTAATGTTTAGTGCAGAAAGTACGAAGGCAACTTAAACAAGGATATAAAAAGCACTGAAGCATTGAAACACTGGTTTCATGTAACTGACTTATTGAAAGACTTATTTTTCAGCATTTTGTAAAGAAAAATAGAGTAATTTAGAAGAAAGATATTAGATAGCTAATACACTCTTATAATAAGGAAGCTTCAAATAATGGAGCAAAGATACTAATAGTAGCTTCCTACTTGGTAACATAGGTAGCGATTCTTTATGATGTGCAATTAATAAATACGATAGCAAACATGTAACAATGTACAATGACAGTGCGATAAAAGAGATGCAATTACATGCAAGATTCCTATTGTGTCAGCAAATAAGACTTTACAGGCTTCTGGAAAATGCGTTTGTGAAAAACCAATTGTAAAAACCTTTTCCATTACATGTTCAGTTTATAGAAACATATTAACTCACATGTGAAAAGATAAAATATCACACTGGTAAATAACTGTGAAGACACTTGCCCACTATGGTCACAAATGCAAGACCTTGCAATCACAGAAATTGTATATATTATTTTGATATAATAATCATAACTAAGCTTAACATCAGTGATATATTAATCACATATAAAGTATATTATTTGCATAGATTTTTTGTTTACTGTCCATGGATTTCCGTTTTGTAAATACATATATAACTCAGCAAGCTTTGGTACTCTTTGATTAACTCAAACTGGAATATGGCTGATTTATATGATACATATTTTCTGTTATTATAATTGCAAAGGATGCTGTAATAATAATTTTTCCATGTTAAAGCCTCCTAAGTATAGAAACTGCAGTAGAAAATATAAGAATATCTTTTCTGTTATTTACTGACCCTTATTCCCATGGTGATTTAACAATATTTAAAAGATATTCCAATTTTGAGAAGCTCCCAAACATGTGGCCAGCAGTTTGTTCGCTAAAACGATTGTGCCTTGGAATAATTGAGTATCTCTTTTCTTCTGATGTTGTTCTGATCAGTAGGTAAAAACATAATAAAACCCATCTTCTAGTTATGCAAAACTACAGTATCATTTTGTACAGTCTTGCAAATAGTTAGAAGTAGATCATTCATTCATAGAGAAGCTTGGAACTCGGAGGTCTGTAATGTCAGTAATAGAAAATTAGTGTATCTTTAAAGATGTAGGCTATTATAGCTTGGGTTTAAACTTTGATTTAATCCCTGATATGATTATTCTATAGTGCTCGCAGTCTTGCCAGGAGAGCTTCTACTTCTGGAATAGCTTCTCCCCTCGAAGGAGACCCGATACGATCTATTTTCTTTTCTGTGTTGCCTTCTCCGTGACAGGCTTCCTTTCTCCCAATAGCCTTGTTCCACAGTGTAGAGCTTGTTTCCACATCATAAGTAACTTCTTTGGTGACTGGGCTTCTTGTCAGGTTTAAACTGATATTGTGGTGCGAACATGACTTCTCTAGCGGGCTTTTCTGGTTCTCTGCAGAAGATAAACCAAACAAACCTTGTTTCACTAAAAAAATACTCAGTTTCAACATTTCATAATATAAAAAGACCTCTTGATCAGATAAAATTTTACAAGCAGATGATGTACTAGAAGGAGTAATGATTGCAAAGGAGGTGAGACAAAAAATATTAGCACTTCAAAAGCAGTGGGCTTGGTCCTTTGGAAGTGATACAGACTTTACATGACTTCATTAGATTAGCATCCATATTTCCTACAAAATCACAGATAGAGCCTGACAGGATCCTCCTGTCTTACTGGAGTCAGAGAGAAAAAAAAAGAGTACTCAGCAACTTTCAGTATCTTACAAAGTTTTATCTCATTAATTAGATTTCCTGCATATTTTTTTAGTTGTTTAAATTATAAAATGTATATAAAAATCTACTTCAATTTAACTATACGTTTTAATAATTTTTCTTTACTTTGTGATCTTTTAAGCATCTAATTAAGTCTAAGAACTTGTTACTTTTTGCTAAATGTTTTTGGTACTGACTGTCACAAGAAGTTGTACTCAGTTGAAACGCAGCTGGATTGACGTATATTAATAAACAGATTTCTTTTTTGGCCCCACCTACCCCAAATCAAGTAATTGTTCTAAAAACTGGCATATGAGTGGTTCCTCTCATAGATCTCAAACTTTTTGAAACCAGGCATACTCAATATTCACGTAACCTTGAGCAAGGCTTGAAAATGGCTTCAACAAACTTGACATGACATTTAAAGTTTTTTGGTTATTCACTGAAAGATGTTCCATCATCCCAATAGTAATGACTTTGGAGCACAGGCAGTCACTCATGACAACGTGTTTTATGCGAGTGCTGAAAATTCCTACTGAAAACAGCTTGTACATTAAAAGGCAGCTGCTGAAGATATTTACTGCACTGTCATTCCCTGACCAGGGGCTCTTAGTGATGGATGAGGATTTTACACACTTTCTTGGACAATCTCAGCAAATTTTGTAAGTACGGTCACCTTTTGGCAAGTGGAAGAAAATAAATACCTTCTTTCTATCATCTTCTAAATCAGATACACAATTTTTAATTAAGATTTTATAAAAGCCAAATTTTGCACATAGCCAAAAAATGTAATTTTTATTTTATACTCTGAAAAATAATTTGACTATGAAGATGCAGCAGCACACATTTCAGTTTTCCTGAATCACAGGAGGCCAAAGATGGGGTATGAACACATTTTTATAATTGCTTGTAATGAACCCATCATATTTAATTAAAATATGCCTGGTATGTACATTCTTAAATATCCCATTCTGCTTAAATGTTTATATTTATTGATTCTGAATACCTATTTACAGGCTGATAGAAGTATGTTACCTGTGCCAATATACAAAATACTTGCTGCACCACAGCCTTTTTTTGTTTACATTCAATAGGGAAAATAGGAAAATACCTGGTATTTGGAAAATTAATACATTTTGTTTAAAGTAGAAGAAAACATATTCTCATATAATCAGAGATTAAGTATAGGTGTTTGACTTTAAAAAAGGCAAAAATTAATTAGGCACTGAAAGTAAGCTTCTTGGGTGTACAATCACCACATTTTAACTAATTTGCAGTTCAGCAGTCTTCACCCCAAAATACTCAAGCACGAGGATCAATTAGGTATGATGAAACAGGCTAAATTACAGAGGGGGTGAACACTTATGAACTGAGGCCGCAAAGTAAAATACAGCAATGTTTACCCCACTTTCCCATAGCATGTGAGAGGCAGAATGAGGTGCTTTAGAGTGAGATTTAGAACAGCAAATTGTCTAAGCAGGGAACTACTCTATGTAAACTACTAAGAGGTAGTAGGTGTTGGGATGTATCTAAACTCTTGTCTCACTTTGAAACTCAGTGACCATTTTAGCCTTACTGAAAGGTGTGTCCCATGACTTGCTGCCTATAACCTGGAATCATTGTGTGGGGGTAGTGACTCAGTAAACCTAAGCACAGCTGTGACTTTTCTCCCCCTTCAAATAACAGTGATCATATGGATATTCATGACTTTCTACACCTAGACTAATGAGAGGAACATTCAACTTCAAGGAACAGAGTCTTTCCCTTCAGTCTGAGGGGTCCTGCAAAAACAGGAAATGGGATTAGGGAACTGGAAAGTTTTTGAGAGTAGCCATGTGGAGAAGGACCTAGGAGTCCTGGTGGATGAGAAGCTGGACATGAGCCAGCAATGTGTGCTTGCAGCCCAGAAGGCCAGTGTCCTGGGCTGCATCAAAAGACGCGTGGCCAGCAGGTCGAGGGAGGTGATTCTGCCCCTCTGCTCTGCTCTGGTGAGACCTCGAAATGTAACATATGTCCAGCTCTGGAACTCTCAGCAAAGGAAGACATGGACCTGTTAGAGTGGGTTTAGAGCAGGACCACAAAAATGATCAAAGGCCTGGAACATCTACCCTATGAAGAGAGACTGAGAGAGTTGGGGTTGTTAAGCTGGGAGAAGTCTCTGAGATTTTACTGCAGCCTTTCAATACTTAAAAGCGCCTTATAAGAAAGATGGGGAAAAACTTTTTAGCAGGGCCTGTAGAAACAGGACAAGTGACAACGGTTTTAAAGTAAAAGAGAAGTTTAGACTAGATATTAGGAAGAAATTTTTTACACTGAGGATGGTGAAACATTGGAAGAGGTTGCCCAGAGAGATGGTAGATGCCCCCATCCCTGGAAACATTCAAGGTCAGGTTGGACAGGGCTCTGAGCAATGTCCCTGCTCACCACAGGGGGCTTGGACTAAATGACCTTCATAGTCCCTTCCATCTAAAACCATCCTGTGATTGATATTCTACAACTCTTGAATTCTTTGCTATAGTGGTAAAACTAAAGAAGTGCATTTTCAACGTATAACTATTAAACCTGGGTGTTCAAAAAAGCCAATACACCTTGCATATGAATTTAAAACTACAGGGCTGCAAGCTGCTGTAGGTTAGCATGTGAGTACGATCAGGACAGTAGAAGAGCTGCAATTCCTTAGTTTCGTGTGATAAAGGCTATAAGGGATACAGTTATTTTCAAGTCCCAAGACAAGGCTGACTGACATCGTAAGCACAAGAATAAACAGCTATTAATATAGTTCTATTAGAAGTTAAAAACTTTTGAACCACCAAAGTAATGAAGTTTCAGAATGCACACATACAAAAGTGAGAGCAAAATCACGTAACTAGTTATAAGGAGAAATATGATCTGTTTCTGAAGACAATATTTGATATGGATGCCTGCAACAGCAAGGAGATGGCTTAGTGACACTGGGCAACTGTTTTAATCCAACATCTCTAGGAAAAGGGTACCCACAGAAAATCCATAAACCTCACAGATATGAACAGCCTTTTCTAAGCCACTTTGAACCATTACATCACATAAATACATAAATTCAGTTTGTGCTTCTAGCAGGAAACTACACTTGAAACAAATTGCAGAATAAAATAAATGCATTTACAGAATTACACACCTTGGTTTAAATACACTTCTAAAGAATCAAATATAATAAAGTTATAGAAGATTTAAATAAAACTACATGGAAAAGTGAAATCTTGTAAAGAAGAAAGCTTACATTTCTGAAGATGCACTATTTGTCCACCTATTGTAGCAAGGTGTACCTTCCGGCAGTAGCAAGATAAAAAGAAATCAGACATTAAAAATCACTGAATAAAGACAATTTATTAATTTATTGTATATATTGGAGGTGGTTGAGACAAGTTTCTAATGTTTGTTTAACTCTAGCAATCAAATTTGTCCTTCACCTCTACCACAACAATCATTATGCAGATTACAAAGGTAAAAACTTTGAATTCATGTTTAAGTTCTCTAAATACTGGAGTGAGAAGATATTTACCCATATTTAGTCTGACTTTTCTGTACCTGAATGCTTCCAGGCATGGGTTAGGCAGAGATTGTATTGTACACTATTAAATCTCAAGCATCCAGATTCCATGGCATTTAAATCTTTTTCTTTCCCTTGTTCAATATCTGACTCTTGTGGGTCCTTCAGATCTATTAAAATTCACTTTTTGCAGATATGAGTTTCCTGAACATTGCTGTTAATCAAAAACATTTCAGAATCATATTCACATAACCTAGAGCCAAATAGCTACTATCATCTGGATACAAGTCTTTTAAAATTACTTTGATTAACAGCAATGTTCAGGAAATTCAGTTGACAGAAAATTGTGCTTAATAGCTTTCTATAGTTTAAACGGTGTCCTAGCATAGAATAACTTATAATGATATGCTTATAATCTATTAAAGGCTACACACTTTACATTCAGAAAAAGGAAATTGTGCACTTGCATGTGAACAAAAAAATCATTACTGCGAGACCTGCCTGCTGTGAACTTGGGGAAGCAAAATATGATCAGTTGGAGATTTTTAAATCCTGCATAATAGCATTATATATTACCTTTAACAGAGAACAAAAATGATTGCAAGAGACTCACTAAAGCAGAGCTATGGAATTTTTTAAAAGTACTAATAAATATTTAAAATAAAAAAAGGACTTTGAAAAGCTTTATTTCATTGCAGTTTCTCAATAAAAGTCTTGATACTAAAGATTTACTTAGTTTTTATGTAAATACTTGTACACCGATTGAAAAATAAAGTTGCAAGTACGATAAGGAGAACTGCATTATGTCGCATTATATGCCTGTATTGCAGTCATACATCTCAATGTGAGGCATGCCAAAACTGTAACATAAGAAAGAACAATTGCATTTACAACCTCATTACATCTTTTACCAAGTTAACAGGGAAAAATGCTCAAACCCCCAGTGGAATATTTCTAATCTCTCTAGCTTGTGCTCCACACACTACATCATGTTCCTGAAGCTGAGATTTTCTAAAGCCCATACACATCAACCTTACCACCAATGCAAATTATTTTTACATTGTAAGTCATGACTTGCCTGTGCTAGAAGATACGCTGAGGGCATGCTCACATGCCAGATGGGTTTGGCTTGGAAAAAGTAACAACTCTAACACAATCCTCATCATAGGCTTCCCAGTGTGGTGTGATAATTTGTCTCTGGTTCCCTGTCCCTGATGCATGGAACTGAGAGTCAAGGAAAAGCTCGCACCATGTGGGTGCTGTGCTCACATGTCTTCCCAGCAAAACAGCAGGGAAAAAGAGCCTGTGTTTCTGACAGCAGTGCGATACGCCGTTTCTGGATCAGCCGTACAGCATTCCCACAAGCTGGAATGCTTGCAGCAGTTCAGCCTCCATCTGGGAGTCCTGGCTATCTTCCACAAATCACACTGACTGACAGGCGATAGGATGAGAGGAGACGGCCACAAGCTGCACCATGGGACGTTTAGATTAGACATTAGGAAAAATGTCCTCACTGAAAGGGTGGTCAGGCTTTGGAACAGGCTGCTCAGGGAGGTGGTTGAGAAGCCACCCCTGGATGTTTTTAAGAGATGGGTAGATGAGTTTCTAAGGCAAATGGTTTAGTAAGGGGACAGGTATGATTGGACTTGATGATCTCAGAGGTCTTTTCCAACCAGATGATTCTATGATTCCATGATCACACATGTCCCAGCGCAACCTTACGAAGTGTATTCAGATAATGGTCACACACCACAGCCCTTGTGAGGATATCAGCGTCTACCCCCATGTGCTCCATCTAAATAAACAAAAACCCTTGAGAAGTTAGTGTGGAGATTATCCTGAAGAGTTCCTTTGCCTGATAACAAAGTGTAGAGCATCCCTGATGCTTTGCAGAAGATGATACAGGGAAAACAGCAAAGCCGTTTCTAAGCGTGAACAACTTGTATTTTGAAAGGCTGAATATGACCACTGCTGGCAGACAAAAGACCTCTCATTTTACATTCAGAGCAAGGCGAGCGTTCTGAATTCTCACTTCAGCTGCACCTTGTTTAAGCTCTAAACAGCTGTAGGTGTAGGTGGCAAGGTTTTGTTAGCAGAGGGGGTGCAGGGTGGGCCTCTGTGAAGAGACGCCAAGGGTTGCCCTGTGCTGGACACAGCTGGTTCCAGGTGGTTCCAAAGGACCCACCGTAGGGCATAGTTGAGCCTGTCACCACTTGGTGCCATTAGTTGCCTCTTTGACAGGACAGAGCATAACCTGCAGTGATAATAAGACAGTAGGAGGGGAGTCTGGAGTGAAGAAAGAAGTCTGTTTCTACTAAGTGTTTTGATCATTTTTTTGGTTTTGTTTCCCGATACCCAAATAACTAATTATTTATATATCTATATATCAAATTGGCGATAAATTTTCCCCAAGTTGAAACTGTTTTGCCTGTGACAGTAACTGATAAGTGATCTTCCTCTCTTTATCTTGACCCATGAGTTTCCTGCTCCTGTTCTTTTTACTCCCCTCTATCTCCACCAAATTGAAGACTGAGTGACCAGCTGAGTGGGAGTTTGGCTGTCACCCGAGACCAACTCACCACAATAGCTCAGAGATAAAACAACTCCATCCATCTTTTAGCAATCCCTACTTTAAATTTTTCAATTGAGAACCACCACCAATTCTGAAAATTGTAAATTTGAACATTCAGATTCCAGACTCTTGGATTTTACTGTCAGAAATGCCAACAAGAAAATCATTAATTCTTGTTTTCCTCACAAGTATGAAATAAGGATCTAATTTCCTACATTGGCACCCCCCATTCTTATCAGAGCCTAAGATACTGGACAGTTGTTAGCCCTGAGTTCTTTCAGGTACTCATCTTCTCCTAATGTCATTTACACAGTCCAAGGTTGGCCTTCTGAAATCCATTCTCAGATCTTGGCATTGGTGTTAGAACATAACAAGACATAATTATCTGTCTTAAAAGCCTGCCTTACTACCCAGAAGCAGAATTTAGACATAAATTGAAGGACTGCTATAGCTAGAAGGTCTATGTCTATTACATAATATTGCTCATAAAAAATGGGATAGTTCCTTGCTGGATAGTATAATGGAAAATACTTTAAATACTTTTTATTGCCACTTTTTATTAGTTTCATATTTTTTCAACAATTTCTGTGACCAACAATAGTAGGATTGGAGAACACCCCTGAAATGTTAAAGGAGTGCTGTGTGTTTTTAGGGCTTCGTTCAGTTATACCCTGCAGCCCCAGATGTAACACCTACAGGACTGGTAGCTGTATTTGAATGATCTATGCTTTATAAGTAATTTCTTACACCTTAGTATTTCATACTAAATGCTCGCAATTTGACTAATATAAAGCAGGCAATTATTAATGAGGCATGGAAAAGTGTTACTTATTTTATTAAATGTTCTAACAAGTCATTTTAGTGTACATTTCATTTAATAGTTACAGCTGTTCCTGAGTGTTTTGTTAAAAAAGGTGTGAAACACAAGGAATAAACATTAATCACTAAGTTCAATTTAGATGAGACAAAGTTTCAGAAACAGTGAATACAGGAGTTTTTAATTTCAAAGGCAAGAATAGAGTATGTCAGCACTAATTGAGGCTAGCAGAGAGGATTTATAGAAATTAAATTTCAAAGAAAATCAGTTACAAACTATGAGCAAACTAATTTGTGATGAGAGGAACTATGCTGGACCCGCTCCCTTTTACTTGGCCCTAAAGCAAAGCCTTCAAAAATTCTTTTAATCCCTTAGATGCCTGCATCTTCTCAGAGTACTTCAAGTTCCTGTTGATCACTCCATTCAATCTCTTTCTTACCTTTTTTTTTTTTTTTTCAAATATACTTTGCATTTGCACTGAGTGGGGATCAATTTCTCTGTTTAAACTAATATATTCTCACCTCTAATATTACAATGACTTTTTTTTACAAGAAACGCAACTTCAAGTTACTTGGATTTAAATGAAAATCTTGAGTGCTTGTGAAGATGAAAAGAAAGCAAAAATGTGGATTAGGCTAATGACAGAAATGACCCACAGTTTTTATGTGAGAGAAGAAACCTATGAAGGTATCTGATGGGTAATTCAGACTTAGGAGTTTGGCATCTTCCCTATTTCATGCTGAATTACTGTGGAACTTCTGTGTCTTCTCACACATCTTTCCCCAAATGACAGCACGTTTGGGAGTTCCTAGGAAACTGAAAAATGGAAACTTTCAAAATAGCAACCTGCTTTGTGGTCATCAATTTTTAGAGCACATGGTTTGAATCAATCTTTAAAATAGATAAATAATTTGGCATAACTGCAGTATTGATAAATAATAAAATAATCTTCTTATTTATGTTGAGATGAAGGGCGTAAAAGGATGAATACTGATCTACATGGATACCCAGCAGCAGTGGGTCTTCAGGCAGAAATGTTATGCAGCCTAGGTGTTTATGGAATTTCTCCCAAGGTGCAGCAAATAGGATAAACAACAACTTTTCCTCTATATTAGGAAATGATCAGGAAATTACAATGATAAAACTGGAAGTTAGCACATTCAGACTATTTCAAATTCCTGAAATGTGGTCTATTACTTGTTGTTCTTACTTTGTTCACAAGTATATAGTAGCTTGCCATTTCAAATCCTCTTTAGAGTTAACAGAGTCAAAAATGATGACTGCATGAGTTAGTGATCTGTGACAAGACACACAGAGGTCCATAGTCTAAAGCTATCTTCTGTCCAGTGAATGATAAGTTAAGTGGATCCCACATCCTAAACTGCCACTGATGCCTTTGAGCAGTACACACATTTAATATCCAAACCTGTTTGCATAGCATCTACGTATAGATGAATACTTTGAAGGTACACTTTGACAAAGAATTTCAGGAACATGCATAAAGATTGCTTCCATCAAAGGAAAGCCACTGGTAGCTGCAATGGGTAATGATAAGTAAAATGCTGATGAAAATAACCAAAATGGAAAAGAAACACACAATTTGTGTCTTCTTCTACCACTTGTCATGGAAAAAAAACACAGTAGAAAACATTCTACCTCCAGAAAATAAAACCCCCAACAAATCCAAACAAAGCAAGACTTAAAAGACTGACCTGATATTTATAAGATTTTACTCACCCCCGTTCTAAATAATGTTTCTGTTTAGTGTTCACTATTTAGCATAGACATTTTTAAAAAAAATGGAGTTAGGAGTTTAACACAATTATTTCTTATTCACTATTCTTGATATTAAATGTTTAGAAGCTATTCTAATAACTATTAGCTAATACCTAAAAATTCTAATAATACCTAAGCATTCTCATAACTGCTACAAAACTATACAATTCCTATTTCCTATTTTCAGCCCAAATTTTTGTTCACAGGTTTATACCAGAATCAGAGTATTGGTAGGCTGTGTTGCCTGACAGTAGAGCACACATATTTTGTAATGTCAGATGAAACCAATAGGAAAAAATTGGTTTTCCCTCATCTCCTATTGCATTTCTCTCCTAAGGAATCAATCTGCTTCTAATGAAAAGTAGGATCTACAAAGTCCTGCAAATGTTTTCGGGAGCACCATAAAGATGAAAGGTTAGAGATGAAAGTAAACTAAGTGGGTGTTAGTTTTAACAGTTGAGAAGAAACATAATTTTTCTTACACCGCTGTAGTAGGTACCAACCAATGTCCTGGAGCATGTCCTGCCCACACAGGTCACAGTCACAGTGGGCTCTCATTCACTATTATCCAAGAATAGCATATAAATCTCAGGTTCTTCTCATTTTCAGATGTTTTTAAAATACGTCTCTGGAGGGAAGTAAGGGCAACAGAGAGCACTGTATGCTGTTGTTGCTATGACAGGTGAGAGTGTAGTGATTTACTAACCTGAAGAAGTATTTGTGAGAACTTCAAATCCTAGGGAGATCACAAAAAAAGATCTACACAACATTCTCAGCTCAAAGATATTTTATGTTTCTTTATAGCATGGGAGCTTCTCAGTGAAACAGAAGCACACCTGATTGTGAAGCTTAACCTGTGTAAACTAACATCCAAAATTGCCTTCATGAGCACACTGGATATGGGATGAAGCTGAATCATCTTAGTTCATGAAACTGTAATAGTCCAAGCATTTTTATATTGTTCCTTTCTTTCCTCTGACAAAGCTCTGCAGAAAACAGCCAAAAGTATGCTATCAAAGAGACAAACTGCGTAGCAGGAAACAGTATATTTTCAAGATCACGAATCTATGATCATTACACAAAACCAAATATTGGAAAATAAGGGCAGAGCAAAAGTGATTCATCATTCCCTTGCTTTGTAAGAGTGCATACATATTCCTTTGACAATTCCTCTCTCTCTTTATATGACGCCCTAATTAATGCTATGCGCTTTCACTTAATTATTTCCTCTCTTAGGAAATGGGATGGACTGTAATTGGGCCTTGCTTATGTGTGGAGAGAGATGAGTTATAAAAAAAGGTTCCTACTCTGCACATGATCCAGCCATGCTTGTATTTGACACCAACAACTGTACTTCGCAAGTGTGACAAATTGCTTTGGAAAGGGACTAGGATTTCATAGTCTAGAAGAGGAATTATTTTATAAACATATCTTTTCCTGACTCTTTGTAATGTCACCGAATTATCATATGAAACAAATCCGAGACACATTGTCATGGGTAATTAATCCAGTCATTGTGAATTCAAAATGCTGTGTTTAACATCATTAATGGTATGCATTTTCCACACGATGAACATATTTACTGCCCTATATTCTAACAATTAGACTCTTAGCAGCCACTTTGGTATGTAAAACACATCAGAAGACAAACCATAGCATTTCCAGTTTCCTATCAATTGCACATAATTGCTGTTTAGCGATAACCAGCTAACAGAAGTTAATCTTGCTATGAAAGAGAGGATTGTTTTAATTTCAAGAAATCTAAGACACAACATATCTTTGCACTTACAGAAGAAACTCTCTCACTTACAGAGGGTCTTAGAAAGAAAATTTTGCATAGAATATGAAAAAATAAGAGAGACGAGAAAAACTGAGCCCTTTGTACTCACTGAGAATTCAAAGCAGAAGGCAGTAAGACCTCCCAGGCCACTGAAACAAAGGGTTCTTACACATAGACTTAGATTTCCTTTGTCTGTTCTGACTTGCAAATGTGTTTAGCTTAAAAGGTGATATTAAAAACAAATGATTAGGGAACATCTAATGGTATATTAATTATGTAAAAGAAGCCAACCCAAATTTAATCAGAAACAGCAGACTCCAAACAGGAAAAATCTTCCCTTTGTTTTTTTGACAGAGATGGCTAAGAAAACATTTATGGTAATGCCAGAGCATCTGCTGATTTCAGTCAAAGCTGCAGGACGCCAACATTAAATCACTGAACCATCTTGACAGCTTCTGGGTACTCGACTTTCATTCTAATAATAATTTGCTGTGAAATCTACCCAAACCTGAAAATTTGCCAGAATATGTTTACAAAGAATATAGGCAAGAGTAAATAAAGCTGATTTGTGTCTGAAAAAAAAAATCTAAAATAGGTGTTCGACACTCAGACGTTTCAAAGCTGCATGTAAATCGGTAAATCTCTAAAACAGACTGAGCACTTTAAGAACAGAATATATTTTTATCATCTGTTTCCTATTGATTGTGACCTATCACTTTGTTTTTCATTTAGAATTGTTAGCATGCTTGTTTGTTTAATATAAACACAGATTAGCCATTTGAAGAAGGCCTGCACCATTTAAAATCGATTTTTAATCCCTGACACCTGAGGATTCTACACAGAACAATATACTTCATTGTAAAACTTTAATTGATGCATCTATGTGCTGCAGTGGGTGATTACTTGAATAATAAGTATGAGACGTGTGATCTGGTTGCTAAGAGAATGTAAGGGAAAAAGCCCAAGAAATAATGTAACAATGAATCAAGGTGTGATGACAGGATAATTATTCTATGAATTGTCATGTTGAAGGACTCGCAGAGCATTGACCTGCACACAATCACACATCAGAAGATTGCCTGAGGGGTAATTAAAATAATAATACATGAGTACAGTCAGGGACAAGGAGAAAAATATATGCTTAACTTATTTCTCGGTAGCAAGCATGGTCAAATGCATTCTTGTGTTAAATGTAAATGCTTGAACAGTGCAAGAATTCAGAGAACAACAGATTACAGTGAAGACTGCTAAAGTTTATCTGAATTAGCGTTAATGTTTTTCTTTCTTTAGTTACTCTGGACATTCAGTTAAATATTACTCATGCTACAACATCTTAAAGCACAAAACCTATGAACTGACTTTCTGAAGGAATTTGAAAAAAAAAAGTAATCCTTTCAAAATATGTTTAAGGTTGTAATGCAATATGTTAAAAAAGAATTGCTGTTATAGTGGGTTGACCCTGGCCAACAGCCAAACATCTATTCGGCCTCTTGCTCACTCTACTTTTCCATGGGGTAAGGAGAAAATAGAAGCAAGGAAAGAAGACTTGTGAATAGAGATAGTGACCGTTCAATACAGACAGCAAAAGCTCTGTGTGCTAGCAAAGCGAAGTATGGAATTCATTCACAGTTTTCCACTGGCAGGCAGATGTCCAGCCACAACCTGGAAAGGAGGGATCAGCTCCACAGGAAGACAAATGCCATAATAGCAAAAATTCCCCCTTTCTCTTCCCTTCACTGTGTTTTTATTACTGTGTGACATTATATGGTATGCAGTACTGGTTTGGGTTAGCTGTGACAGTTATGTCCCTTCCCAACCTCATGTCCACCCCCAGCCTCCTTCCTGTGTGTTTTGGGCATGGAGGGAGATAAAGTCTTGATGTTGTGCAAGCACTTGCTCAGCAATAGCCAAAACACTGTGAGGTACAACCACTGCTTGTTTAGTCACTAATACAAAACAGCACAGCATATGAGCTTCCATGAAAAAATTCACTCCACCCCAGGAACACTCAATAAAACCGCAGATACTGTAAGAACTCCGCATTCATTCATCTGCCATTGGACTGCAAATTTGATGAAAACTTTTCGCATGGCAGTTTTAAGACTTTCAAGGCAGACTTTAACACAATTCCATTTTTTCCTCATTAGTCTTTCAGTTGGTTACTGTAACAGTTCACACTGGCATACACCCCTTCACGAGCCTTACCCCATGATTGCATCTGAGCAACGTATTCTGCATTTCCTTCTCATGTGGAAATGTGCAGACACATTTGAAGTGCCTTTAAACCAGCAGTTGTCAATCTTGTTCGTGGCAGAAATACGCTTTGGACTATCTGTGCTCTTCAGCCTGTTTTTTGGGTGAGCTTTGCCAATTGTATGGAATTGCTGATAGTGACTACTTTGCAACTATACTGATTATAGATGCCTATACAACATAGACAAAAAAACCCCCACAGAACTATCTATTTCCAAGTTAGTCTGTGATGGAAAATACTTGATTGCTAAGAAGAAGAATAAATTTAGAGATCTCCTCACTTTTTTCTTTATGCAACTGAGGATACTGGAAGACAGCCAATTAAGAGAAGTTCTGTGGATACCCTTCAAAAATTTAAGGCCACTGAGAACACCTGAAAAGATTTTTTGGAACACAAAGTAAGCATATACATGTACATAAATTCATACAGACCAGGATGTCTGTGGGTTAGACTCACATCCCATACAGGCACAAATCATTGTACAACTCCAAAAAAGAAAATTCCTTTTCTCCCATCATATTCTAAAGAGATGTTGAAAACACCTTTTACGAAACACACAACATACAATAATTATCGTAACAACACTTCTTTCTAGAACAAATATGTTGTTTAAACACATTGCTAGCTCGCCAATTAAGTTACTCATACTAAATATGCAAGGATTATATCCTCAGATCTTTTCTAGAACCTTTATTAGTGCTTGTTTGAAAAGACTAATGCTATACCCAAATAGCTTTGAATGCTAAGAAGGAAAACAAATCCTATTGAAAAATCTCCCAATGTTCAGCAGCTCATTGTGGGCTAAGTAAAATTTATTAAAAAGCAAGTCTCAAGCATGTTAGTATTAATTTCAAAGTAACATCCTAAAGAAGAAATACAATTTTGTTTTTTGTGTAATAAAATATTATAACTTACAAATCTAGATTTCCAACATTAGCCATCAGTGTAAAGAATAAAAATTGAGCAGACTCCAAAGACATGCAAAAATTTTGGAGCAAAAATATTATATCAGGCCAGATATTAATACATTTTTACTCTGGAAACATCTTAACTGAGGAAAACTACAGGGAAGGGAGTAGAAAAGGGAGAATATTCTCTACCTCTAAGAATTCAGCTACTGCAATTAAGAATTTATGACATCTTCTCTTCAAAATATTTGCTTATAGGGATTTCTTTTTCACATAAGTTAAGCTTAAAATCAAGACAGTTTTAATAATCTGCAATAATGTGAAGTGGATGTATAAATTCTACTCTTTTGAGTATACAGCTTAAACCATAAGTTTGATTACATTTGAGTAGGTACACTTGCCTTTCCTTTAAATTAACAAACCTTTGGGTTTTTTTTTTTGTGGTAATGGATACCCTAAAATATTCTCATTTAGATTTCAAAGAAGAAACCACAGATCTAATTGGCCTTATTATAACTGGAACCACAAAGTACAATTTGTTGACTAGGGAAACATACGTATTGCAGCTACAGACATAAAACCAGCTATTCTTCACTGTTGTATAAAACTATTTGAAACAGGAGCATGCTTGGTCATGTGTGTCCTTGCACCTGACCAAAAGCTGTTGATCCCAATGTGAGATTCACTGAACTGAGTGAATTTCTCCTGGTTGCCTTAGGCTCCCTTCACAGTCAATGAGGGGAAATAAGCACTTCTAAATTGCGCTTCGTTTCACTCCAATATAGAAACTTTAAGCAGGTAAAGAGAGCTTACATTAACTCACTCAGATGTGAATGGCTGAACTCCAGACATCTGAAGGCAACTTCCCTATCTGGAAGTGCAGTGAAGTCTGCATAAAAGGAGGACTTTCTAGTCTGGACACTGACAACAGATTTTAGAGGTCAGGTGTTCTCTAAGGGGTAGGCAGCATTTAGATTCTGTGATTTTGAGGCCTGATAGTACATTATGGGTACTGATCTGACCACCTATTTAACACAAAGCTATAGAATTTCATAAAGCTGTTTCTGACTGCATAAAGAATAGAATTGAAATAAATTATATTCTGATTGCAACAGTAAGTGGCTGGATACAAACACAGGAACTGTGTTTCGTATTTCATATATTGACAAGAACTGAAGATGTGAACGTTGCCTTTGTTAACTATGCTGCTCAGCCATTAGCTCTTACTGGTTTTTAAAAAATCCTTCACGTTCACTAACCTTTTTCCTAAGCAGGCATAGTTCTTACAGTTGTTCAGATTCCCAGTTCTTACAGATTTGTGACATGAATGCTTTCACGTAGGTTCACAAGTTTCTGACTGTATGGGCCTGTGCAGAGGAATTACGAGAAAACTAGGCGATGGGCATTGTTCAGGCTTCCCACACCTTTGTACTAAAACATGCTGCAAAAAAAATCTTTATTTTTGCTTTAGCCAGCAACTAGAATGTAAACAATACCATGCACCTGGCTTCCCTGTTCATCAATCATACAAATACATGAATAGTACTTAGGCCAATCCACCCTTTGCACACGCTGATCACGCACCCATCTAACATGTAAAAGCTAAGATGTGCCGGACTTTGTGCTCTTTGTCATGTGTCAAAGCTCGGTGATGCCATGGACATCTCCTGATTGCTGTGAACCTCCACCCCAGTTGCTGTTGGCGAGCCCTGGGCAGATTACGAGGCAATAAAGTCCTATTTTCTGACCTTGTACTGCATCGTGTCTGTGTATTCTGACCTGCCTCTGGGGGTGCAAAGCCCCTGTCCCTTACACTGACAAGCTTGAAAAATATTCTGGATTTAAAATCAGCCTATAAAGTACATGACTCCTACTTCCATACAGGTATATGGAATCCTACCCCTCACGGGAAAATCACTACTGTTTTAAACTGAAGTTGGCTTAGATTTAGTCCTGGACATGCAAAACTTATAGACTCCAGTAGTGTACATTCAAACTTAAGAATCTCATGTCCCCACAGAACTAAGTGTTTAAGTTTAGTCTTTAGGGATAAAGATATAAATGTGATGCTCTGTATGGCAAAGCAACTCTGTGGTTTTTAGATATAACTAACTCCTGTGTGTTGGAATTTTTAAGTAAGATAATTACCTTAATAGATGAAAGAATTAAAGGAAAAGTGATTTGAGTCTCATGAAAATATTTTATGACCTTTCAAGAACGAAAAAAAAATCCCATAACGGTGCTTATGTAGAGTTTGTAGCAAGTTAAAAAAAAGGATAAACATAGTATGCAGTGTTAAAAAATGGTAACACAGCACCTGTTATTCAAAATGAGCAATAAATAAAATATTTACATTGGATATCATCATATTTTATGCATATATTAAAGATTATTTGCTTCTCACTTGTAAACATAGTAAATATGATGTTAATTCTGAATTATATCACGAAACATAAAGCTAAAGAATTAGTCAAGAAAAGCATTAAGGTCCCAACGTGGGAAAGAATAATTAAAAAAACAACACACAAAGATATTTTTGTATGAAAAAAACACATGCAGTTGATTAGGACTCAATCTTTTGAAAAGAGTATCTTGATTAGTGTTTTTGTTATATTTAATAGACTTTAAATTCCATCTTCCATTCAGAAACAAGTTCAAATGACTTACACCCACCAGAATTAAAATAGAAACACCTTTTGCCTCATCAGATTATGCACAGCTCCATATTCTTTCATGCTTGTAGAATGAATGTAAATGCATAAAGATCCAGTGGAAATGTATTTCAAATTTAGAACACACCTTTTTTATAGGCAAGTGCATATGCTATTTGTAGGTGGTCTAGGTTGTTTTGTTATGTACTAACTACACAAACTACATAATTTTTGAACGTAACACAAAGCGTGGGATGTTGTCTACAGACCTCACTACTGCTGTATTTCACCAAAATACAATCACTGTCAAGTATGGTAGCCTCGGTGTAGAATGATTATGCTTGACTCTACAGGACAATAAAGGCAAAGAAATTGCACTGTCAAGGGACTAGTCAAGGGAAAAAGGCAATCTTCAGAACACAATTAAAAACACATAGTTTAGATATCTATTGCCTTCTTTTGATTATAGAGAGCATAGCTTAGATTAGTTTTAAATAGATAGTGAGGGCAGGCAAATCAGATCCCATGTAATTAAGCAGAATATACCTACATCAGACAGTGAACTTTATTTATCTGCTATACACGCATCTAAACTCGTCTGAGAATGGCCAGGTTTGAATAGCAATCTCTGATATTCTTCATAAAATGTTTTTTCAAAAACATAAGCGGCATAAGTCAGATAGAGAAGAGAGCAGAAGTAGCTAAACGGAGCATATGACAGAGAGAGATCATTGAGTGTAGCACTGCAGACAGCTGGCTGGCTGTGAAAGAGGCACTGGAATGACTTCTCAGGCTGAAATGCTGGTAAATCTTGGACTGGGAGCTCTCACCTGCCATTGGAAGATATTTCTGGTATTCAGAGAACAGCGACTTTTGACTGCTTTAAGGGTGATGTGAATGTTGTAGGAGGATACTTCTTGCATTAGTTTGATAACAACAGACTTTTGTGACTATTTAATTCTAAGCCATGTTGTAACAAGAGGATAGCTTGCTTTCTAACCCTAGGACCTCTACTAGTTCTAGTTTCAACTGACTGGTTTCATTTGTAGGTTCATTCAGCTTTAAGCGGTGTTTAAGACTTCTAAAAAACGCAGAGTAATAAAATAGCTAATGGTAATAAAATTACTGTGTGATACAGTTAATTATATATATTTATATAAAATATTCACTACATATCAATCTGCATTATTATGATATAGTACCTTGGAAAGAATTCATGTAAACACTTACGATGGGTGAGAGAATTTTGAAAGATGATTTTCACCTGTACTTGAGAGCACAGTGGGAAACAAAGGGTAGGGAAAGACAAGATACTTAAATTTATCGTTATATGAGCCAAGGGCTCACATCAGCACTTAAACTTGGGGCAGACTTATTTGACTTGGAGACCTAAAATCCAATAAATAGAAGCAATTAACAATAGGAAGTTATAATAAAGTGGGATGCTGAGTTGAATTTAAGAAAGCACTCAATCACCTGCATTTTCTAGGCTTGAAAAAAATAGAAATGAAGAAGTGACATGACTATGAAAAACTCTCTTTGATGTTATATATTTTTTTGACTGATGCTTCATATTGCTTCTCTGTAAGTCTAATTAAATATCCTTTAATA
The DNA here is from genome assembly GCA_033558235.1 of Neomorphus geoffroyi. Classification (NCBI taxonomy): domain Eukaryota; kingdom Metazoa; phylum Chordata; class Aves; order Cuculiformes; family Neomorphidae; genus Neomorphus; species Neomorphus geoffroyi. Next base: position 2,734,856 of record JAUMJM010000005.1, read on the forward strand.
TTGTCAAAGCATGTGATTTTTTTATTGGGTTGAAATAATATAAATCTAGATACAGCATTTGTTAAGTATTTTCTTAAAAAATACATTACATGCATCTCCTTTATTTATTAAAATATAAATAAAATATTTAAAAAATAGTTATTACGGGGTAAAGCAGAATGTTCATTAATGTGAAATCACCATCCCTGGAACTGGCTTTGTTAAAATGTAAATATTTGAACAGTAGAAGCTACAATTATACATGTGTTATCAAAGAAAACATACAATCTCCATGCAGATAACCATTAGTTTTCTCGAACAAAATTTAAAGTCTTAGCAAAGCCTTCATGTAAATGTGTCACTGAATAATTGACATAATATATTAAAAAATAACAATGCAACAGCTTATTGAAGATAAATACTGTCATATTTCATCCTCACAATTTGAAGGAAATAATATTTTTATCTTTATAACTACTTTTTACTATCAGATTTTATTCCCATGAATAGAAAATATAATGTTTCTCCTTATTTGAAAAATTAGGTATCAATGTTTAATATGTGTTTGATAATTAAGAACCGAAATATACCATCCTTTTTACTACAGATAAACACTGGTTTATAGTAAGATGCATACTGTTGAAAATAAGACTGTGGTACCTGTATCACAATTCATTGTGCCAGAATTTTCTAACAAAAGCAATTGGGTAGTAGGAGAGCAAACACCCTTATTTAAGAAGGAATACTCTATTAGGCAGAAGCAATTAAAAATATATGCACTATTTAATCTTTTAGAAACAGGTGTTGAGAAATATCTACTGTCCGATATCGGTCAAAGGCTTTAGAGATCTTGCTGTGTAAAATAACCTTCTGGAGAAATGAAACAAAAATGCAAACCACCCCGCTCTGGATAATATTCTATATAAAATCATTGAATCATATAATCATGGAATGGTTTGGGTTGGAAAGGACTTTAAAGATCAGTTTGTTGAAGATCAGCTTTCATCACTGGCCATATATCTGTTTATTTTAATTATCACTCTGCTACCTGATGACTTTCTTTTTGGAAAAAAGTAGTATTTTTGTCATTGCCACTACATCTATTGCTTTTAGGCAGTGGTAAGAAAAAGTAATTTTACAAAGTAAACAGAACCTGTATAACTGCTTACTTCCCCCACCCCCCCCAACCAACAGCAATGTTCAACTAACTATTCATTTAAAAACATTTGATTTCTTTTACATATATATCCTTCATTTGATTTAAGTTAAAAGAAATACCAGTCACTTATTAATGGTGCATTACTATAACATGAAATCAGAAACAGTTTAAAAACCTGTCACTTGATGCAGTTACTGTTTCACAGCGGGAGGAATAATTTCTTGTAGAGTGACATGTTCCCTTATGTCACAGCTATTCTTCCTTTACAAAAGCTGTTATTTTGATGGGGAGGACAAATGCCTGCCATATATTACTATGCAGTCCATTACAATGGGTTCATTCATATTTATAATACAATCCGTGATGTTGATGCAATCGCTTTAGACTTCAATGTTATTTCATACAAATCCATAACTGAGAAAAAGGCAGGCTGTTGACAGGAGTTAATGTGGGTTTTACTCTGTTTACAATTGCTTTCTAATCTACTAAATGGCTGTGAAAATTGATGCACTGTTAGAAGTGCCTTTATACACTACTACAGATAAAGGGCTGTTATACTGCAGTAATCTCTGTAATGCCAAATTGAATTTTCGACAGTGTTTTTTTCGTTTTTCCAATTTGAATCTGACAAGGTAGGCTACTCAATTTATAGTAATCGTAATTCCATCAACACAAAGCATTCTTCCATCTTTATTAATTGAGATGCCTATGCTTGCTAGGGGATAAAAAAGTTAGAGATAAAACTTGTAACTATCACAATAGGTATTTTGGGGAAAATACCTTGGTGGTCAAGGCACGGGCCAGAGGTGCTAAATTTTACAACCAAATTTGTTAACTGCTGAGGCTATGCAAGTGAATACTCAGCAGGTAAAACACAGTACAACTTGCAGAACTGCTCAGCTTGCCATGAAGGTAAACAAATTCTACTTAAACACCACAAAAAAACCATCTAGGAAAAGACGATTTTCCAATAAATTATTTTCCAGTGAGATTTGAGGGAGACATGTAAAGTGTTTTAGTTACACGGCCAATGAAATCAGTTATAAAGAATGCATACTTTAGTTCAGCACCCTGAAAAGGAAGTCAATCTGAAAACAAAGCTTTTGAACTTCAGATTTCCCTGATAAAGAAGGTGCAAAGAAATACCAAGGCTGCTGCTGATACGAAACAGAAGTACAGAAGACTTCGGTACTGTAGAACAGGAGTCCTAAAAAAATTCCTGATGTGCTTCTCCAAAATGCCTGGTGTCTCATTAAAATCTGAACTTGAGTAATGCCAAACAAAATGTCTTTTTATGTTAATAATGAGATATTAATTCATGGACAATAAAGCCCATACTCTATTTTTCTTGTAATTTGATGTTTCTTTTCTTGAATGCTCACTTTTTCTCCTCTCAATTTTCAAAAGAAAAAAAGGCTTAAGAGCTAAATTTTGTAATTCTTAGTGACTTAGATGAAGATGAACTATTAAAGTTAAGTGTTACTGAATAAGTCTTATGGATTCTGCAACATAAAGAATAAATGAAAGCTTGGTATATAAAGAAGGAATGATTTTAGAAGCTGACATAATCATAAGAAGGTAATTCTGGAGATGTTCTAAAATGTACTGGGAATGGTCATCACTTATAAGCTATCATGGACTGTTTAAAACTATCATACTGACTGCAGTTGCAAATGGCATTTCTTCCCCTACCAAATTAAGTCAGACATTACATAATGGGGTTCTGCAGGAAAGTGATTATTTTGCTTGAGCCAAAAAAGTAAAATGTGCTGCACGTCTGTCATTCTCCAATATCATTTTCTTATATTAGATCAGCTAATCCAACCTCTTAAGAAAAAAATATTTCTTCAGATAATTAGTGAGCATCTTCTAAACACTGTTAAGTGTAATTTTATCCCAGCTTGTAGCTATTTGTTGAAACACAACCAAATAAGCCACCTAGTTTAGCAGCCTTGCTTACTTAGATACTGTTATTCTTCACAGCAGTACTGCAAAAACTGTTTATGTTCAGGTTTATCGATTCAGTAGACAGTAAATTCAGTGCTCTGCAACATTGCATTATACAATGTTGCTTTCAGATTTCCCATCATCTAAAACATTCCTCTAAAACTACTTTACACCAAAAAAAGGAATGTATTTTAAGAGGGTAGCTTTATAACTATAATGACAGAAAATTAGTAATCATATCATTTGGGATGATAACTCAGATTAAACTTAGCCTTCTTTATCCTAGAGAGAGTGGCATCTCCTTTGTTTAATCACAAAGTTGAGAATGTTGATGTAGGAAGTGTCCCCTTTCTTGTATTATAATATATTTACCACACAGTATTTCAAAACATGGCTGAATGAATTATTCCTAAGTATGACTGAAGGGCTTCAAGATACACAACTCAGTCCAAATTAATGTGCGTATTGCATCCTTCAGATATTTCCAGAGTCATGGGGTTTTTTCCTCCCTACAATTAATTTAAATAAGAATTCTAACTTAGAATTGTTCTACTTATAAAAACATCTGAAACAAGTTTCAGTTTACAGTTACAATTCCAATTACAATTACAGAGATGCTGAGATCTAATCCAGTAGATCACAGGTTTCCAATAAGCACAGTGGTAATGAAGGTCCCAGTTTCAAAGACATGCTACATTTTGGAAGGCCAGCTCATGGCAGAAAAGCAGAAATTAAGTACTAAGAACATCTTGCACAACCAAAGGGAAAAGACATGAAGAACGAACAACTATGTCTGCAAAGACATGCATTTTGGTTAGCAGGCAGAATGAAAGTGGTAACAACTGAAGATGCACTTATTACAAGTATGGGAAACTATAAGGGGTGTCAGGATTAGCTGGTCATTCAAAGCATAACAACTTGCAGCACAGTTCTGGAAGGTTTAAGTACAAAAGTGAGGATGGCTTAATAGAAAATATTGCTTTTGTGACAGCATAAACAGGCTGATGTACATGTAAACAGGCCACACATACTTCTGTAGAACTAGGTTTCTAGAAGATCTACCTTACCATGCGCTAGATAGTCTGTACTAGTAAACTGTCTTAAGCTTTAATAAACCTGGCTGACTAGCAATTTGTGGAAATTAAAATGACCTGCTTAGAATACAATAAGTATAATATATAATTATTATATATACATATTATAGAACACAAAGGATTTGTTCATCTGGAGAAAACTTGAATATATGTACCAAAAATAGGCATGGACAATTAGAGAAATCTTACAGACCATTCCACAAATATACCTACTTGTATATCACAGAAATAGAATAAGATTGCAAATGAACTGCAGTTGTCAAGAGGTTTTTAATTCTCAGTTAACCTGTCAACAAGTGCCTTCTTTAGAACAGCAGTTTCATATAACTGTAAGATCCTGTTTGTCTAGCAGTACAAGAAGTAGAATTACAGCATTCAAGCTGTTTGATGCTTCTTTTATTCCTCCTTCTGTATAAGCAAACTATAGTTTTGCTGTCTATCGATACTGGAATAAATCTGAAATATTAATGAGATTCGTCTTTAGACATTCATATGAATGCGCCATAATTAAAAAATAAGTTTGTCCTCCAAATGGCACTAAGATAAGATAGCTTCATCTCTGTTACCATAATTATTCACTGCAAATAAGTTCCCAAAGTACTCTGTCATGGCCAGCAAACATGAATATTTTCTTTCACAGAAAAGAACACTCAAAAACTTACCTGACCATTAGTTATGTTAGTTAAGAATCATCTACAGAACATGAAACTGAGGAGTGGTTTTTTGGAAGGTCTAATCAGCTTTTAAGAGAATGACAAAACATTTGAACAGTACAGCCCAGCTCTGATGCTCATCTTTGTTCTGTTGCATGAATAAATATTGCTTAAAATTGCAGCCACTGGTCAAAATTCTATCTCTGTTCTAGCACCTGGAATTCACTATGGAAGCTCAATTTTCTTCCTTTTTTTAATGTACTGCTTTCACTTGGCTGCATATTCCTTGTATTTTTACTCTAACATGAAAATCTTCACAAGTACATAAAATACACTACTATCAAATTGATTATTCTCATGCAACCAATTAGACTGGAACCTAATCTAAATTTTGATGCAATCCAGTGTAAGTGGAAATGTCCTCCAAGTACCTGGATGTCATACCACTCAAGTTCCCTTTGTTATGTTTTGTAGCCAACACCTGCAACTATTACCTTACCAGTTTTTGTGAAAATCTGAACTTTGGTAGCACTGCTGTTTCACATTTTAATGAATTACATTTCTTGAAATGCTATTCAATGAAAACAAAGGAATTGATGATATATGGGCAAATACAATTATAATCACAGTAAGATTTCAGTATGTAATAATTTTAAGGTTTAAAATTAATGACACTTTTGTCAATAGCGTTGGGTAAAATTACTTTGCACAAAATGCTTTTTCAAAAAAGAAATAAAACAAGTTGCTTTGTAAGTATTCATATCTCTTCCAATTTCTTCTTTAGTAGGAAGGGGGCTTCTACAGAGAACATTTTATACCAATCAACTCAGTTCCCTAAAGTACTATTCTTTATTTTGGTTTCACTATTTCCAAAACAAAATATCAGACAAAGTCTGTATACAAAAGCGTAAAGCTTATCATTTAGCTTCTGTGACAGTCATGTTTTTCCCTATATATCTTGCTTGCATAAAAAAGGAAATCAAATACAGCTTTCATAATTTCTCTTTCCTGTAATTGTGTTTTAAAGATACGAAAACAGAAAGGAAAAAATCAGTCACAAATGTCAGCATCGTTTTTTTAGATATGCATTGGTAATATTACAGAAGCCATGGTTTAGAAGCACATAATTTAAGTCCAGATTGTGTGATTTACATTACTGACTCCCTGATCTAGTTTAGTTGAACAGAGGTGCTTGAAGTCAGGAGGGAATTACGTATGTGTTTATTATGCTGTGGTGAATCAACACCCCATTGTAGCAAATCACAAGTACAGTATTTTTAACAACCATAACACAGCAAGCATATTTATCTATCTATGACAAAGCCAAAAATGCTATTTTTGTGTTACTAGAAATCAGCAGACAACAATAACCTCACCTACTTTTCCTTAGAAAGAATTATTTAGCATAATAAAACCCAAACCCGCGTGTATATTTTGAAGTTGAAAGGAAAAGGTCCAAACTGGCATACTTTAGCTGTTTGTTAACTGTTTTTCTCCTAATGAATTGCCCTGTTGCTCTGCATCACTCTGATTGCAGTGTAACAGCTTTCATTAGTCATTATAAATACAGCTTTGTGCCACTTTATTTACATTCTTATTGCAAATGGCTGGAACTTCACGTTATAATAATTCAGACTATTTCTGCACTTGCTGAAAAATGATCTAGCAATGCCTAATACATGATTTTACCTTAAAGAACCTTAAATCCAAATCTTTTAAGTTTTTGGGTTTGTGGGGTTTTTTTGACACAACTTTCCCAACAGCATAATTCCACCGGGGCTAAAATTCCTGCCAATAACAAGGCTAAGGGAATCAGAATTTTAGTGTAATTACACTTAGCAAACTGGGCTTCTCTTCTAGTAGAATTGTCACAAGAGGGAAATGATATTCAAAGCCCAAAATATGATTAGCGCTTGAAAATGAACTAGCACTGTAAATACACCAAAAAAATGAGCTTAGGAAACAAATGGATGACAAATATGAATAATAACATATATTAATTAGTAATAGGATGCTTTTCATAATACACAACTGTTTTATAGATATTTTCCGTAATATTTCATAATATGCTTTATTTTCTTAACAATTTAGGAAGTTAAAAAAAGAGGACAACTGTTATCTAAAATACGGTTTGATGGTAGAGATTCTTAAAAAAATATTTTTTTAATGAAATGTCATTATTTTACCCAGGTGAATTTGCAGTCAAAGTATTTCAGATATAATTGAAGTCTAGTAAAATGATTTAGGTACAGAAGTCAGTGTGCTTGTGATTCAAAAGTGCAAAATTTCACTTTTTTATTTTCTTTTTTTTTTAAATAAAACTGTTTTCCTAAATTTTTTTTAAACAAAAACTCTATCTACATTAACAATAGCTATTACAGAGAGTATTTGTTGCTATTCTTCACACCCATAACTTTGGTACTACCAAAAAATGAATGCCTGACATTTAAATGGTAACATATGTACTTACTTATAAAAAAGTCTATATACATTTTATACACACATAGATATTATACATAAGCTTTTTTGACTCAGTGGGCTTTAGTATAACTATTAATATAAACACAAGTCTTATTAATGGTCTATGCCAATACTTTGAAACTGTGACGCTTCGCAAATACACATTGGGTTACAAAAAGGCATTTCACCTTTTAACTAACTTATTCTGCCAAAGAAAGATTTATCAAGTGCATTACAAGAATTCCAAAATAATGTTTACTTAATATAAAGGGGAAAAGTACAAAGACATGAAAAGATGTCTAATAAATGAGGCTCAGTTAATAAAAAGCAAAAATAGATTGCAGCTTTTTGAAAGAGAATGGTATTTTCTAAATTCATCTTTAACCTTCCTAAAATAAGGAATTAAACTTCTTCTGTTCAAATATTAAGATATTTTCAATGAAAAGAAAACAAATTACTTTGCATTTAACATGTTCCTCTCTGTCTAGCTAAGTTTATATTAATTTCTGCAAATTCAAGCTGTATTCAATGTCTCCTGACTCATGCTACTACTAAGATAAATCTTGTACTGTGGTTTTCCAGGCTATAAACTTTCAGCAAGCGGAAAACAATTTTAATTTGATGGATGTGATTTTAGGTATATTTAGTTTGTCATCTGGCTGCTTTTCTTCTCAATTACATGTTGACAACATAATCCTCAAAGGGGCTTCTTTCCCTCATAGCTGATTATGAACCTTACACCACAAGCGCCGCATCTACAATACATCTATGTAACCTCTTTGGCAACTTAGCTACTTAACTCCATGGCAGAACTTGTTTCAGCATTATTTTTATATTTGCTTAGATGTTTTCAATGTTTTTCTAACATTAGAACTTCCCTTGAATGCTAGCCATTTTCTATCGAGTAAAGATGAAGAACACAACTGCTCGTTTAACAAACTCTTCTATGGTAACCTTAATGGAAAACATTACAGCTTTATCACTAATGAAATTATTGTGTAGTTATTACGTAACAGAGTCTAATACTTTGCACTAACAATGAAACCACTTTGCCATCACGACATCTCTAGCATTATATATACTCAGAAAAATAACTGGCAAAAAACTGCCTTCCATCAATGCACTGCACATATTCTAGAACACGTAAGATAATAATGCAGACAGAACATACAACTGGGGACGTTCTTCGTTATATTCAATAAACATGTTGAATTTGATATGCTGAAGATAGGTTCGTAATACGTCAAAAACAAGGAAATCTTAGTGTCTTTTGGTGCACATTAATCATTATCTATCTAGGGGCCTGAGATTCAAGTCAGCTGAACGTTCTTCATTCCCAAATGCCACTAAAAATGCATCTTTTTTCCACTTCTGGTATTTGAAATATTTTAAAAATAATTTAAAAGTATATTATCCATCTTCAGTGCTAGTGTATCTGAAAACTAAACATAGCAGTATGAACAGCTAGCTGTATTAACCACTTAATGTGGGAGACCATAAATTTTACCAGAAAATGGATTCTGAAATACTCCACAAATCTGAACCGGTATCAGACAATTTATACATTCTCTTTTCTTAGATGTAATTAAGGAATAAAATAAAACCAGTTCTCTCCAGAAGAATATATTTTTCTTTTTAAAATAACCTTTTCAAGTCATTGGATATAGCACTTTACTCGCTCTTTAAGAGGGAAATTATAATTTAGTGCTACTTCTTAAGGAAAATAGATTTGAACACCAACATTTAAATTTAGATTAATGCTAGAAATATTTTATACTCTCGAAAGAAAATGCTTTAGAAAAGGAGAAATAAATATAGGTTTTATTAGCACCATTGTAAGCACAGTCCGCATTACTTTTTGCACAGAAGAACGCTTCCACAGCAAGAAAAAAAGGAAAAAGGGGGCTGAAAAATATTGAAAAAGAATGCCACCTAGAAGTCACAAAATCCCATTATCTCAATGTAGAGGAAGTACAGAAAAGAGAGTAAGAAATCAACTTGATCAATTCACAAAGCTTTCTATGACTTGAAATTCAGAAAGGAAAAGCACAAACCATGGTAACTGGATAGAATTAGTAAGGATGAATATACAAAGAATAATACAATCGTATAAGGACAAAATAGAAACATCAGTGCATAGAATGAGATACAACTAGCCAAAATCAAGAAAAAAGTCACCCTATAAATATACTGATAAGGAGGAGGAGGCCAAAAAAGACTTAGCTCATTACTCAAAAGTAGGGGGAAAGCTCTGAGTGGATGAGATCATAAAAGCTGAAAGAATTAATGACTTCTTTTAATTCAGTGTTCACTAAAGCTATATTTTGAACATAATTAATAGCAGGGACAGAACACTAAAAATCAGGCTGGAATACAAGCAAACTGTGTCATGGAATGCAGAGCTAGCTCTGATATTTTCTGAAAAAACCCTCCCAATAACTTGAGTCGGATAAAATCAGATCTAGGGCATTAGTTAAAGTAAACTCAAAGCAAATTGCAGCTACACTTGCTAACACTTTCATAACAGATTGTATTTAGAAAAACTGGAAGAATGCAAGAGTCATGACTCTAAAATTAACAAAGGGGAGAAGTGTCAGAGAATCTCTCAACACAAGTCAAAATGTCAGGCAGTTTCTAGGAGGTATGAACGGAACCATCATCCTTTAAGATATGTGAAATCATGCTTTAGTTCTCCTTTTCATCACCTTCAGCTTTTTGTCCAGTTTTAGACATAGAAGTACAAGAAAGAAGTTGACTTTTTAAGATATCGAGACTAATAAAAATCATGGGCATCTGAAATTCTTAATCTACAAGAACGGACAGAGAAAAATATTGTGCTGTTTAGTCTACACACTACAAAATAAAAAATATTTTTTTTTAATATATACAAAGAAGCAAAAAGGGGAAGAAATGCAAAACAGAAACAAATACACTGTTCTTTTTGTCCAGAGTGGGTGTATTTGTCTAACTTTTTCTTAGAAAGCTCAATCAAGAATGGTATCTTTATCACAGAATCACAGAATCAACAACCTCAATGAGTGAAAGGGAAATAGACTAAAAAAAACCTTCAAATACCCCTAACTTTTTTGATTCGTAAATATACTGAAAGGAAGAAGAGCTATCCACCACCAGAAAAAGCAAATTTATTATTACTCGAGTAATAAACCTATATTTTGCTATATTTTGTTTTACTCAAACTCAAGGAAAAAACAGTAATACGGCAAGAGTACTAATAAAGTATATATGGATTTGTTGAAAAAAACCTGTGGCTCCTCTGTCACATAGAACATGAAAATTCACTTAATTCTCATTAAAGCATAAACGAGAAGATAACAGTGTGCTACCACTTAAATTATGTTTGTGAACCAGCATTTTAAAGTAAACTGCCTTTTGGAATTCATTAACAGAAATTCCACAGTTAGAATAGAGCTGAAAGAGACAACTCTAAAGTGCTTAAGTATCTACAATAGCCAAATAACTCGTATTAAAAACTCATTTTTCCAGGAAGCTGGACAGATTTAAAACCAGGGCGTAAGAACAGAGTGGTACTGCAGCATCCTAGTGAAAGCAAGACCAAACTTTCTTTAAGCCTTATAGTCAATGCAGTCTACATTGAAGCATTTGTGTTTGTCTGTTTCTTCCTAAAAGTCAATGTTGAGGAGGTTTGTGTATTTTTAAAAACCTGTAGAAGAGATATACAGTGATATACTAAGAATTTATAAATACTCCAAATCAACTCAAGCTACACATGAATAAAATCAGTATATTCATTTCATTTGGAAACAATCCCTATAGTCACATTAGAAGTCTGAATAAGCTTAAAAAAAACCCCAAAAATAAAAGCTTTGTATGAATTTTTATCAGAATAAAATGTATTTATATGCAAAATGAAGTACAAAATGTACTACTGTGCCAGTCAGGCTCTATCAGAGCTGATGATAATTCTTCTCCCTTTTTGCCCTTGCACTTCTCTTTCTGGCTACTGAATTTGCTTCTGAGTACTATATTTAACAACCTGTTTCATTAGATTTCTAAAATGTAAAGTTCTATAGTGATGAATATGGAAACTGTGAAAAAGTAACTCAGTGAATGAGCTGGTGAGCTATGCAATATGTACTCACTTCCATTCCAAACTGCAATACTTTGATGTTTAGTTTCCCGAAGAGTAAATCGCTGTGATCGATTAATAATTTAGGACTTCTCATCCTAGATTAGAACTACCAGTCTCAAACTAAAATTACAGATTATTTCATTACCTTCCCAGAATTCCCAATGGGATAACTGAGACTAATTATTGCCCCCTTTTGGTTTTCCCTTAGCTTTTCTCCCGGAATTGGGATAAAATTCTTAATTTTAAATTCTCAATAGATTAGGTGCCTGAGTACTAAAGAGCCTGTTAAAGAACAGCTCTTCTCTCTTTTTTACTATCCATACAGTACATTCAGACCCTTTTTTAGCAACACACAAATTATACACATCAATCTCATGGCAGTATTAGGTATCACAACCTGCAATACTTTTCTAAAGCTAGTTATTTTCATTTGGAATATAACTTCAGACAGAGATAAACATGCATTACATTAACATATTGAAACTGATATGGAAGCAGATGATTAATATTAATAGTGATGTACTTGAAAGATTCATTTGGAAACATCTCAAACTACAGAAAACTTGGCCTGGCTCGGGCAGATTTTGAGATATAAACATTTATAGCATAGTAAGGTATATTTTGAAGCACTACAGGTCTTAACTTACTATAAGCATGCACACATACACATGCATATATACAAATGTTGATTGGATGTGGAAAAGTCCATTGCCTGTCCTAGTAAAATGTCTTAATATAAAACTACTGTGATAGGTTATCACCGTGTTGTAATTTTATGTTTGTAAATTTCAGAACATAGAATCTTAAATAATATTCTAAGAATGGAGAGGCATTGTTTATATTATCTCTATTCAAGAAAACAGAAAAAGTATAGTGAAAGGAAGGTTTTAGGAAGATAAAAATGATGGAGATTGTTCGGTACCTCAGTAAGATTTAGTTAGGCACCAGTATCTGGTTAAAGGTTTTCAAGTGCTTTAGAAAAAGGACACAGCCAATTTAGAAATCCCATTTGCCCAACTGCAATTCAAAGAAATAAAATAAAGGAAGTAATTTCCCTTCTATACGGGAACATTCTGCATTATTTACTTCGTTTTGCTTACCAATTTCCTCTTTTGCATTGGTCTTTTGCAAAGCAATAATGGACAGAAACCCATGAAAAATATAATAGTAAAGCCACGGAAAGGAGAAATGGAATACATAGATTAAGTATAAATGCATACAATTAAAATTTCAAGTTAAAATGTTTCCCCTGAAACATCCTAACACACAGTATTCAGCTGTAAATATACAGTCTATCGCAATATAGCCTTACTCTTCAAGGCAGGAGAAGGGGGAGTAAAACTAAAAAAAAACCAAAACCAAAACAAAAATGCAGCTAAAAATAAAAATCTTTTCTAAGAAAGAGATAAAACTCAACTTAGAGATTCACGAACAATGTTACAGAGGCAAATACTGAAAGCTCTCTTTGCTTTCCTCTCCCCCAAGGCTTTAGATAACTTTTAAATACCTTAAAGTGATTCAATTTATCCCAACTTACTGCTAGGTAACAGCATTATACAGAAAATAGCTGTAAAATTTGTTTGTTCACAGTTCGCTGCATGGGTGCAGTAACATCCATTTTGTGAAAAGTCTGCGTCAGCAGGGACGAGAGTTGCCTGTTTACCATTTCCTGATTATTGCAGAGTAGGTGAATTCGAATGTTCTGGAGACGGGGCAAAATGCTTCTTGCTTGAAGAAGTAGTCATACGCAGCTTTAGTCAAGTTTCTTAATGAAGGATGGAAGGGGAAGATGGAAAGATGCACTTTTTCAGAGGACACTGAGGGCACGATACAAATGGGCTCTGAAGTTTTTAAGGTCATCAGGCTCACCCACCAGTTTTGATTTTTCACTACATACATAACTATTCTTTTTTATATCTTACATTCTGGGAAGATAAACAGAGAGGCTTCGGTGTCTTTTGGAGCACTTCCCTCAAAGCTCTGCTGGAATTGCAGTCCCACCATTCTATTCTAATCAAAAAACATGTGAGTTCCAAGGGCTTTTGATAAGCCAGCTTCAGAGGCAAGAAGCACCTTGGGAAATCTCAGAGAGATCTGTTCTCAAGCTATATCAAGTCAAGGAACAATCTGATGAGATACTATGTAAATGTTAATGAAATGCTCTCCGAAATGTTAATGGTCTAATGCAGGTGACCAGAAGGAGAGTCTCTGAAGAAGTACACTAAGACAAATCAGTAGCTTCATATTATCTTCATAACAACTTGCCAAAGTAGTGAAATTACATTAATGAAAACAAGCTATTCATTTTATCCAGCTGCAACAAAGCTCAAATGCCATCCCTTATTTAGCTCACAGGATATGTAAATTTTGATTTTACCTTTTAATGCTTTCATATCTCTATAGTATAAATACTAATTTTGGAAATTACTAATATTATCACAATATCACAGTATCATAAGGTTGGAAAAGACCTTTGAGGTCATCGAGTCCAACCTATGACCCAACACCTACACCTACTCCTACTTGTCAATTACACCATGTCACTAAGTGCCTCATCCAATCTCTCCTTAAACACCTCCAGGGACGGTGACTTCACCATCTCCCAGAGCAGCGCATTCCAATGGCCAATCTCCCTCTCAGTAAAGAACTTCTTCCTAATGTCGAGCCTAAACCAACACCCTGGCAAAGCTTGAGACTGTGTCCTCTTGTTCCGTCGCCGGTCACCTGAGAGAAGAGACCAGCCCCTGTCTGACTACGACCTACTTTTAGGTAGTTGTAGAGAGCTATAAGGTCTCCCCTGAGCCTCCTCTTCTTCAGGCTAAACAACTCCAGCTCCTTCAGTTGCTCTTCATAGGGCTTGTGCTCCAGCTCCTTCACCATCTTCGTTGCTCTCCTCTGGATGCAGAGGATGATTATATGATGCATATTAAATAGTTCTACCCAAAGAAGCTTAATCCTGGGTGCACCCATGTGGCACCTGCAGAATGAGGGAGAGATCAGGCCCAGCCAGCGTGGATTTAGGAGGGGCAGGTCCTGTCTGACTAACCTGATCTCCTTTTACGACCGTGTAACTCGCTTGGTGGATGAGAGGAAGGCTGTGGATGTAGTGTTCCTGGACTTCAGCAAGGCCTTTGACACTGTCTCCCATAGTAGACTACTGGAAAAGCTGGCAGCCTGTGACTTGGACGGGAATGTTCTGTGCTGGATTAGGAATTGGTTGGATGGCCGAGCCCAAAGAGTGGTAGTGAATGGTGTCTCATCCAGTTGGCGGCCGGTCACTAGTGGTGTCCCCCAGGGATCGGTGTTGGGCCCGGTCCTGTTTAATATCTTCATTGATGATCTGGATGAGGAGATTGAGTGCTTCATCAGCAAGTTCACAGATGACACCACGATGGGAGGAAGTGTTGATCTGCTGGAGGGTAGGAGGGCCCTACAGAGGGACCTTGACAGGCTGGAGAGATGGGCTGATTCCAACAGCATGAGGTTTAACAAGTCCAAACGCCAGGTTCTTCACTTTGGACACAACAACCCCATGCAGAGCTACAGGCTGGGGACAGAGTGGCTGGAGAGCAGTCAGGCGGACAGGGACTTAGGAGTGCTGGTAGACAGGAAACTCAGCGTGAACCAGCAGTGTGCCCAAGTGGCCAAGAAGGCCAACGGCATCCTGGCCTGCATCAGGAATAGTGTGGCCAGCAGGACTGGAGAGGTTATCATTCCCTTATACTCGGCACTGATCAGGCCACACCTTGAGTGCTGTGTCCAGTTCTGCGCCCCTCAGTTTCAGAAGGATGTTATGATGCTGGAGTGCGTCCAGAGGAGAGCAACGAGGATGGTGAAGGGGCTGGAGCACAAGCCCTATGAGAAGCGACTGAGGGAGCTGGGGTTGTTTAGCCTGAAGAAGAGGAGGCTCAGGGGAGACCTTATTGCTCTCTACAACTACCTAAAAGGAGGTTGTAGTCAGGCAGGGGTTGGTCTCTTCTCTCAGGTGACCAGTGACAGAACAAGAGGACATGGTCTCAAGCTTCGCCAGGGGAGGTTTAGGCTTGACATTAGGAAGAAGTTCTTTACTGAAAGGGTGATTGGCCATTGGAATGCACTGCCCGGGGTGGTGGTGAAGTCACCGTCCCTGGAGGTGTTTAAGGAGAGATTGGATGAGGCACTTGGTGACATGGTGTAATTGACAAGTAGGAGCAGGTGTAGGTGTTGGGTCATAGGTTGGACTCGATGATCTCAAAGGTCTTTTCCAACCTTATGATACTGTGATACTGTGAAGAGAAGGGTATCTAAGGAAATCTGTGGAGTTTCTAGTATGTGTACCCTTTAAGGACAGAGGCTGGAGTATCAAAGTTGCACTCTAGTGATCATACTTCAAATTTTGTTAAGAGGATGTAGGAATCAAAAACAGCAAGCAGAAAAAGAAAAATTGTGGATTAATGGTGGAGAGAAATACCAGTGTAATAACTGAAGTGATTCTTCTGAATTTTTCTGGGGGAAAGGCAGAGGTAAGGGTTGGAAACTGAGAGCATAATGAGCATAATATCAGCACAGAGCAGCTAGTTTTAGCTCTAAATCTCAGTAAGAGTCCTTAGCGCAGTGCCAGCTCCATAATGAGCAAGTATTCCACTCAACTGGCGAACTTAGTGTATTAAACAAATCACAGGATGTAAAAAAACCTGCTTGTAAAAACAAGCATAAAAAGATCAGCATTAATTATGAAGGCTAGCAGATAAAGTAGTGAGACAAGAACACAAAAGCACCACTAGTTTAGTTCAGATACATCATTAAGCATGATCACCTTTGACACAAGCAGTCTTGGTGTTTCAGTACTCAATCTATGTCAAAACCTGTGAACTTCAGCACGTTACAGTGGTGTCTTAAAGGTTGCACTTAATTAACTCAGATTGTCTTCTGCAAGTTCCGAACTTGTTTCTTGTGGAGGAGGACCCCTTCCATAGGTTCTTTACAGCTTAAATTGACTGGATTTACAGTGTTACTCTTCAATATAAACATTGCATAAAAGTAGAGAAACCAATTTTCTATGAGTGAGTTGTGTAGGGTTTTCAGTCAGTATTTCTAGTTTGGTTGCAGTTGCTCAGTAATCTGAAGTGGCATATTACACCTGTGCTCTGTGATGCCTTGCCGTGGCTGTGTCTAGGTAAAAAGTAAGATGACGAACAAACTATATGAATCCCGAATAATTTAGACCCCAATTTTTCAGAAACTATTCTAAGGGGTAACAGTGGTTTGGGTATCTGTTCTTAGAATAACATATTTAAAAGCTGAAACAGTGATCTCACTAGAAGTTTTTTCAGTTGTAGAAGCTCAAGTTCTTCGAGATTATTATTGCCTTTACCTGTATCTTTAATCTTTGTTGTTTCAATTTTCTCGCTCTCTCCAGGTTCCTTGCAGACTTCAAAACTCTTTTTGTGTCTTCTTTAAGTCTTAGCTTCAAGTGTTTTATCAGAACACCCATGTAATTGAAGCAGATTTCCACTTCTTATCCACCTAACACCCTCTTTAAAATGGATTTTTTTAAGAAGTAGCATGAAATATGATCCCTCTTTACCTCTATCAGTTGTCTTTTTCACTTCATTCTATCTCTAATGTTGCTCTGAAATGAATATCCATCAGCATAAAACAAAATGAACATTTTTATAACACAGGGATGTTAATAAAATGGATGAAATTTAGAGAAGTTATATATATTTAAAAGATATAGTCGTATTTGTTTTAGGAGTGAAAAAAACTTACAACAACCTTTTTTTTCCGTATTACCAACTCAACAAATGACTATATATTTTTGAGAGAGTATTTTATCTAATGAAACTGAGTCCTGTAATCTTACAGGTATAAACTGGGATAGATTACCAAGGAGTGAGGAAAAATCACGGTTAAAGATATATGGAATAAGTCTTAAGATATCCTAGTTCCATTTTATATTCAACAATGATGATAATATACTTTGATTTGTTGCTTAGCAGATGAAGTTTTAAAACATTTGGCTGAGCACTCATCCTACTAGAATTTTCAAAACATGGCTTGTTACTAATCTCCCCTTGCTCTTATGTTTATACTGCCAGCTAACTCAACATTACTTCTTCCACATTTACCCTCCTAAACATATACAACATATATATTGTATTTCTTATAATTGTATATAATTATATTGTATATATGTTTCTATGTTAAACACACGTACATAAGTACACATACACTTTCTTCCTGCCTTTGTTCTGTTAGACTAACCAAAGCAGGCTGTTTCAATCACTCCATTTTAAATAATCTTTATTTTTCCCTGTTATCACAGCAGCCCTGCTCTACATTTACTCCAGTTGAATTAACCATTTTGGAACACTGGTAAATGGCATCAATATTTCACTTATTTTTTAATTGCAAAAATGCTTTTCTTGCTCAAGTCAGAGAATTGAGTTTGCAACGGAATTGAAAAAAGTCTGATCTTTCCACCCATTTACTTGTAAGCGTAATTCCTGGTTCATGGATACTCAGTTTATAGAAAGTATAAGATGCTTTCTCATCTCTCAAGTCCTCACACACATAAGATAGTTATTGAAACATTGTTCTGTTTGGGAATAAAATCTGTATGTGATTGGTATACTTCATACTTATGAATGAGGAAGAAGGGGAATGTATCCATGACTTCCATACAATTATACAAAAATATTTCTGAAGAGAATGCCCTGCAGTGTATTTTTTAATTCTATAATCCTTACCCGTGTAGGGAATGGGGAAGAAGACAATCTGTCTTTGTAATTAACTCGGTTGGAACCTCAAACTTCAAAGTTGTTCAGGAATCAAAAATTCACAGACAAAAAAGTAAGGTTTTCTGGTTGTTACACTACAGAATAATTTGGGGTTACCTCAGAATTAAGTGCCAAAAGCTTTATCCAATAATCCTGTTAGGTCTCTAAAAGCCATCATTACCTTTTTTATTTTTTTTAAAAAAACACAAACCCCAGCCTATTACAGAGAGTCGAAGTGTCAGAGTGATACTCTACAGTCACAGTAGGCATAACTGGAACAGATATTATAGCTGGGGAAAAGTTTCACCAAAAGACTAAAGTGAATGAAATGTAAGCTGCTGTTCAAGGCAAGGAAAAGAGGAAAAAAAAGTCTCTTTACCCATGTAAATCCTTTTAGGTCATACAACATCTATTAAACTATCACCACAGTATACAACAAACCCATTTCCTGACTAACCTTAAAACTCTGTGTTATCATTAAATTGTATCTCAGTCTAAAAAATTCTGATTTATAAAATGTTTTGACTAACATACCCCTTTGAATCATACAACTTTGCCTCTGAGGAATCATGTCACTTCCTTTTCATGTCAATTCTCTGCACCACTGCATTGCCACAATCTGCAGTGGCCACTAGAGCTCAAGTTAGACGGAGCTATCAAATCAATTATAACAGCCTGCCACTGTCTTACACCGACAACAAATGATTGATAACAAAACCTGCCTACTTTCGGTTCTCATCTGACAGCAACAAAACAGTCCCTGCCTGCTTTTACTGGCATTTGTCATAAATCAATAGCAATTTCATCACCAAGAAAGGTGCTGTCAACTCTAGTCAGTCCGTCTGGTTTCACTTTACCGTTATAGTTTTTAACGCATAAACTGTTCAGGAAGGTTAATGTACAAAAACGGTTTCTTTTAGAATCTCCTATACATTGGCACCAGAGCAACTCTTACAAAATATAAATCATCAATCATTTTTAAAGATGGGAGGAGGAACCAAGAGAATCTTACTCTGTAATCTTAACAATACGACTACACCTATCTTTGCTAGGAATTCTCTCTTTATGAGGTAATATTATCATCTGAGCCAAAGAAAAATTGCTTTTCCTGACCTGTTATTATGGTCTTACAGTGATTATAAATGCAAGTTAGAACAGTGAATCATCTAAATGAAACTCAGACTTTTCAAGCATGAGGTGATAGATAAGCTCTGTATTCTTCCTACTGTGCTCAGCTAGGATGTCAATACTACAGAAGAAAGAAGCACATCTTTAACATTTTACAAACACGAAAAAGAATAATTATAATATCTTAAAACACCACAAGTAGCTACAAATATAAATTTGTATTATATTACAGATTTCACCGACCTACTAAGTGGCACAATGAACCGTATGGCAACAGATACGCTACATGGATCTGAATGTATGGATCTGCTTCACATCACAGTTTCCAGGGCTGATCTGAAAAGCACTGTATGACCAAATGAATTGCAATCTTCATTTGCTTAAAGCAGTTGGTGAATGATGCAACTTTACTCCAATGTATGAAGCTCTGAACAACGGTATTTATCAGGTTATAGCATGCACTTAAGAAATAAAGGTCTTTCACACTTCCAGCAAACCACTGTTCGGAAGTTACTGAGGAAGAATACTGTTTTAATGGTTTATACTTCTGTTTGCTGACAGGACTTGTGAGCCCACAAGGGACCCATGCTAGAGCAGTCTCCTCCTGGAGTGCACCTTGTGGAAAGGACCCATGCTGCAGCAGTTTGCAAAGAACTGTAGCCCACGGGAAGTTTGTGGAAGATTATCTCCCAAGGAAGGGACCCTACGCTGGAGCAAGGAAAGAGAGAGAAGTCTTCCTACTGAGGAGGAAGAAGCAGCAGAGACAACTTGTGGTGAACTGACCACAACCACTGCTCCCTATCCCCCTGCACTGCTGTGGGGGAGGAGGTAGAGAACAGAGTTAAGCCTGGGAAGAAGGGCAGGTCGAGTGGAAGGTGTTTTAAGATTTAGTTTTTATTTCTCATTACCCTACTCTGATTTGATTGGTAATGAAACATTTCCCCAAGTCAAGTCTGTTTTGCCTATGACAGTAATTAGCAAGTGATTTCTCCCTGTCCTTATCTCAAACCATGAGTCTATTGTTATATATTCTCTCCCTTGTCCACCTTAGTAGGGGGAGTGATAAAGAGGCTCTGGTGGGCACCTGGCATCCAGCCAGGGTCAACCCACTGCAGTACAATACATACTCTTCAGAGGGAAAACATGAATTATTCAATAGAAAATTCATTTTTTTTTACAAAAGGAAGAACAAACGCTATCAGACATTCACAGGATTCCCTATGCTAAACTCTACAGGATTCATGAAAGAACACAGTAAAACAAGTCCACGTAACTCAAAATGATTCCTGGCAGTTTTGAGACATCCAGCTTTAGGAAAAAACCTCCAAACATCTAAAACTAAGTCATGTGCACAGGCTGACTGAAACTTCCTTTATGATGTTATGATTTTTTTTTATTTTTAAACTAAACGTCTTTTGGGATCTTCCACTTGTATTTATAGCAAGGTTAAGAGAGATTATAACCAGTTTCCACATGAATTGTCTCTCAGAGTTTCATTCCCTGGGCACTTAGGGCAAATGATATCAACTAACAGCCTTCCTGGATATTTTGTGCTTAACAGGTAGAGTAAGACATCAAAGAACCCACAGGTTTTAAAGGAAAAACAGAATACAAATTTAGAAGGCCACTAGTAAATTTAACAAAAGGCTGCTCTCTTGAATCATGGAAAGTCAAAACTTCACCTGCTATCCAAATGAACCTAAAGTCTTATCTTACCTTTGCCAACCAAATACTTGAATCTTTAATGTGTAGTCAGTTCAAACGAGTAGGATGTTGGGCTTTTTCACTGTCACAGACATATGAAAACCTAGGCATTCATTTGGAGAAATGAATGGGCTGATGATGTGATGGAAGATGCTAGCAATACAATGTAAAAATGCAAGAAAAAGTGAAATTTTTTTTTTTTTTTTTTTTCCACAACATGTATAGACCAGGAAGGACATTTTTGTTTGGGATGAAAGCCTAACCTAAACACTACCTTATATCTTTCTGTTAGTGTAGGAAACTATGGCAGGAACATTAGAAACATATATTGTGCTCTTTCAATGCATAACTAATAGCTAAAATAAAAGATAAAATATAAATAAATGAAATATGAAGGAAATGACTGGTTAGTATTTGCACACCAGAAATTAATTCATATTGATGATTATTTGAAAGAAAAATACCAGAGATGTTTTACTGAAACTGTAAAACTGTATTTTGCTTCTGCCTAAATTATTGCACCATCTTTTTAAAACAATTTCTGCCAGGAAGGACTCAGAAAAAGGGCAATGAGAGAGATAATCTGGAAAAATATGAAGTGAAATTAGAACAGTAACTTTTTTCAGAAGTCAGTATGTTCATTTGAATCGTGTAGCAAAATATGCACCTCCAAAAGAAAAGAAACAACAAAAAAGGATAAAGTAGTTGTATTGGTCTTATGATTTACAGAACAATATCAAACACAGTATCTTTCACTCCCAAGGTACTCAAGGAAGGTGCCTTGGGATTGTGTTTCGCTGAGGAGAGATAAAAAAAAATGTCATTTATTGTGGCATGTTTTCATGGGTTATTACAAAAAGAATGGTTGCATGAAAGATGTGAAAATAAAGACTACAGCTGTATTTTCTTTTGATTTTACTAGCACATCATCCACCCAGAAATTGCTGCACCTCACAAAACAGGCCCACAGATCTATCTAAATCTTCTTAGATTTTATGCCCTGACCCAAGGGTTATCTAAATTGTAATAACTGAGGCCATAAACCTTGAAACTTCACCTAAAAACTTAGTTGAAGATCCAATGCCCGTGGCTGGATGTCTGGATTAACTCTGTCAAACTCAGTTCTTATTGAGAACTTAAGTTAAGACTCTCAGCCCATCAAGACTGTTCCACTACTCATAGATATTCAGAGCACACATCAACTGGGGAAGAGTAGCTATCTTGGTGAGTAGATTTGTTTATTTCTAGAAAATTCATTAATATTCTCAAGCAAAGGAAAGAAACTGAGTCTGTGTTTTTCATATCCTGGCTAAATGATGAAGTAATCTAGGTGTTGAATAAAGGCAGTAAATTCCATCTCCTTCTTTCTCTATTGCTTTTCTTCCTTTCTCTCAGAAAAGAAAATATTTCATGCCAAACAGAAAGAAATTTCAGTTTTCAATACAATGCAGAAAAATGTACTTTTCGGATACAATTTATTTTTTCTTTTTCCCACCAGAAAAATAAAGAGTATGTATGCACAGCTCTGCTCCAGACACTTCTCTCAAGTAATGTGTTCATGAACTCCTCAACAAGTAACCAATTCCATAACTCCCCCCTTTTCCCAAATATATCTACAGTGGCAGAAGTGCTTCTTCTTGATCGCAGTCAGGCTGCTGCTCAATGACAGACTCACTTAAGGAAGAGCTACCACGTTTATCTACAGCCTAGGATTTCTCCTAAATCTTTCTGGGAATCCCATTACAACTTTAATAACAATGTGTCCCGTCCCCTGTCCCTCTCCCCCCCGCCCCCCCCCCCCCCAAAAAAAAAAACAACAAACAACCCCCCAATCCGAAACAAAACAACAAATCCCTCTTTTTACAGGCAGTTTCAATCATTTTCCTGGAGCTGAAGGAAAGAATTGAGTGAAAGGATTGGATGTTATAAGTATGTACATGTGCACCGACAGAAAAGCAGAAATTCAAACATTTTGCCTTTTAAGCCAGTTTATACAAGACAAATCTCAGTCACCTCAAAACAGCATAGCTGGTTTTAAATGTGCACCCATTCCCACCTTTCAGAAACACACACAGATGATGTTCTCCTTTGATGAACTTTTTAAGGTTGGATGTAATGGGCTATTTTAAGGATTTTTTTTCAGTATGTGAAGACACAAGCTTAACAACTCTGTTTAAAGGTGAAGTACAATGCACATTTGAAACTACAGACAGGACCCATTTGTGAAGAAATATTATGTGACTGTGTTATTAGCATCAAATCTTATTATTATGTATTAATAAATAAGAGGGACAAATCAATTTTACGCCATTTTCCTGTAAGGCAACTAGAGCATCAATACCACTGGTAACCACATGCATTCCTACATAAATATGAAAAGAAATTTATTCGCTTCATCATCAGCTTCCCTCGAGCAGTATCAGTGTTAGTGGTTTTCCAAATTTGCTTTGTAAGCCGTGCCTATCACTTCTCCTTGCGAACCCGGCAGAAAGAAATACCCACAACTAGAAAGTTTTGTTAAACATGCAACAGCTTCTGAAAACAGGGCAGCAGCCTTTGGCTAGACCTGTCTTCAGCCAGGAATAAATGTGTTTTGCCAGCCAAACGTTTGGACGGTTGTTAACACCCAGCTGGCATCGTAACCCCTGGAGGGTCCTGGGAGGCAGCAATCAGTGCTCGCTCGGTGGCTGAGGCTGCCGTCACCGTGGCAACCCAGGACGTGGGAGCATCTCACGGCTGATGCTTCCAATACAGTGGCTGTGGCTCAGGCTACAACACTCGTTGACCTGTGCTTCACATCCCTCTCCTTATTTTCCCCCACCTTAATTCATAAAAATCTGGTTTTCTTCACACACCCTCTCCCCCACAGTCTAGTGCATCCAGGTCAGTTTTAATAACCAAGAACAGTGGAAATACCTTTCTTACTCCTTCCTTTACACAGCCATAAACCCACCTGGAATACAGCCAGACAAGCAAATGCGAGAAGTCTGTCCAAATATGCTAATTTGTTCCACAGGTGGTTTACATTTCTTTCACAACAACTGATGGGGAGAAGAAAAGATTTATTCCTAAATAGCGGAGCTGCTATAGCAATGGAGTAAAGGCAGCTATAGGGGTGGGCAACAGTCTGCATGGTGAGCCAAGATAAGAGGAGACTGTAATTTAATTATCCCAAAGCACACGAAGTTGTTAATTCGAGCTGAATTTGAATTAACTGAAAATATTGTACCTGAAAATAAAACATGTAAATAAAGTGTTTCAGAAGCACTTTTCAAAACTCTTAACCCAAACCAAACAGAGACCTTCATGCTGCTTTTTTTTCTGTTGGGTCACACGTCAAAGTCAGGAAGATATTGTGAATTTTTAAATCTTTTAAAACTTCCTAAACTTATTACTTTTTGGATAATGCTGATGAATTTATGGAGTGCAAACATCACTCTGAGTGATGGCTACAAATGGTCCACCTGCTGACTCATGATAATGCAGCTGGGCCAATGAACTGGCTAGTAATTAAATACTCCCCACAAGAAACTAGTACACCTGAAGTCTTCAAGAGTCAGTTTGGCTAGGATGTCAGCTGCCACATATTTTTACAGCTTCCTATGCACAGGGAAAGAGTAAAAATGAAGATACTAACTGATTTCTTTCTGCAAAATAAGTTCTTTCTTTTTTCTCTCTCTTTTTAACACATAGAGAATGGCTATTACCAGAGTAAATTTAAAGAAAAAGTGACTATCAAAAGATAAAACACAATCTCATTTCTAGCACCATTCTTTCTGTGAAATAATTTATTTCCCTTTTTCCTTTTATTTTCATAAGTAGCAATGGAATGGGCACAAACCAATCAATTTCTAAAAATCAACTAGCAAAAACTACAAACACTTTTCTTTCAAGTAATAGAACCCCTGCCCCAAGTTCTACTTATAAGAGTATTATTTCTCTTGCATTAGAAATCAAACTCCTGAGTAAACTCTGATTTTGATACAGAAAAGTGCTGGTGATGGCACTTGGATATTCTACATTATCTGGTTGCTGCTTTAGAAGATGGTCTTATTAACTTGCTTTAAGCTTTAATTTAGTTTGAAAAATAATACTGGTTACATCATCATATTCCTTGTTTCCTTAAACTGCTGAAAATGTAATTCATCCACAAGAAAGAAATAAGTAATATTAATTGGAAACTTAACTTAGAAATAAAAAGTATCCCAGAAAAATCACTGTTTCTGTTTAATTGTTGCACTGTGATCCAGTGAGTTTCAAGGTTCACTCAATTTTTGATTAATAATTAATGGAATTTTATTTACAAAAATGTAAAATGAAAACTAGTGCAGATACTTTCCATGAATACAAATTCAACAAAAGATCTCTTGTGCATTGATCAGTGATGAGGTATTATACGTACTCCAATCATAAATTCCAGTGGAAAGTTTAACTGATAGACGTTCTATTCATAGATTGACTTAATAAGTCTGGACTGATTTACTGAGTAAACTGAAAGATAATTCAACTTTCTTGGGGTGAATTTGTTCACTTCCACACACCAATTCTATACGTGTATAAGAACTAATATTAAATCTGACACTGCATTACTTGGCTTGTATACCTCGAACAGAAGAAACTGCTCCAAACCAACAGGTAAAATATCTGTTAAATTATATGTTACTTTCCTGAAAAGAAGGAGGAAAGATTTCAACATATACTGAAAATCACAAGGATTCAAAGCTCAACTTTACTTTCTTTGATACACCAAACAAGAACATGTTAAAAGGACTTGAAATATCAATGATAATTTTAATATTATGTGTTGTGAGAACCACCAAAGTCTTTTTGTCTCAAAGACATGCAACAGAGTTGATAACACAAAGAAGCACACACTGTGCTTTGATAGAAAGGAACAATTCAAGAGCAAGATACTTTTTTAGTTCCTGCCAGTATACTTCACACAAGTGTACCAAGTATACCATTAGTTCCAAAATCTGAAAGTTTTGTTTAGGGCAGCAATGCTGTGGTGTTCTCTGAATCTTGAAGTGGACTTCTCTGCTAGTACGCTTCATCACATTTCAAACAAATGAAAAGAATATAAATTTTTTCTGCACTCTGTTTGGGTTTTGAAGGTGAACAATTTGATGTAAAGAGAATTGCACATTAATAATTAAAAAAAACTAAGGCTGAAATCTGCTATTGAAGCCAAGAGCATAAGGCAGTGCAGTCTGCCCTTTACTAACATACACATTGGCAGCTAGAAAAGACCTTTCTGATTTCTCATATTTTCATATTGCTCTCCCTAACTTGTTCAGTTTAGCGTCGACAAAATTAGATCTTGGAAGATTAATTTTAGTCAGGCTTTATTTCCACATAGAACACAGTTAATATTCTTTTTAAAAAGTGTTTTTGACCAAATAAGTTTTCTTATCACTTGTAGAAAAGCATTACTTATTGCAAACACTTAAATAACTTCCACTGTGTCAGTGCAGGCTGAGGGAATAAAGATTTCCAAACTAAAAATAATAAGTAACTCCTGTGGGGTTTGTTTGTTTGTTTTAATAGGCTAAATTAAAAGCAGAGAAGTGCTAAGTATAGGAGAAAATACCCTGCGACTACTCAATGTACTAGCATTGTAGAAGCACAGAATAAGAAAACGTTGTTGGATTGTACGGTGCAATATCAGAGCTAGCAGTTCTTATAGTGCATCTTACAGCAATTTCAGAGCAAATCCAGATTCTAAGTGACATACGGTTTTGGATGGGAGACCTCAGTGCACAATGTTTGAACCCCATCTTGCCACCTTTCCCTTTGGACAGTGCATTACTTTAAATAATTGGTGACCTACCTTTCATTTAGCTTTCCCTTAAGCAAGCTAAAACATTCTTTTTCAATGCATCCTTTTGTTATGAGAAAAATAACATTCAAAAGTATACTGTATTTTGTGTTACTACAGCTTTCCCAGATAAAGATTAGCTGGAGATCACTATGCAGGCTTTCTGGTTGCTTAGTTCCTTCAACATGCACAATATCACCAAAGTTTTATGACTAATGTGAGTGCAGAAGATTTCTGTAATAAGTAATATTCTCATTTAGGCTGCAGTGCATTTTATAGTTTATAGGTACAGGACAAAAATGTCCTTTTTATTAGGCTAAATCTGCATTTACAGACTGAATAGGATTAAAATGCTTTATATACCTCAGTTAAGTGGTACTGTTGAATATTCTAATGTCCTGCAGCACTGATAGATGAGTAAGAAATATGGGCTTAAAACAAGGAAGCGACAAGATGTGGTTGGGAACAAGAAAAAAACCCACTCATACGGCTTCAGAAAAAAATAAAAAGATCCATGAAGGAAGACGAGACCCCAAATTAAGAAATTAGGATATAGCAGTAGTATCCTCAATTAAAGACACACTCATTAACAATCTATTTTATAACTTTTACTAATGAAGACAAATTTTTTGTTTAATTGACTGTCACTGGAATGTGGAAAAGGAAGAAAATAATTCCACTTCAGCACACTTTGTTTTCCACCAATAAGAAGCAACTATTCCAAATAATGTAATATCCAATCTTAGACCATAAGATTCACATATTTTTGACCCCACCGAAATAAACCTAGCATTTTATAACAACAGGAGATCTTACTATGTAACAAATTTTCAATAAAATTATCTCGGAGCAACTGCTGCTGGGTGGATAAACAGAGACTGGTTAAACTCAGTGGAGAGTAATTGGCTGTGTCCTGTTTTTAGTCAGCAGCTGGCAACAGAGAAAGAACAGACTGAAAGCACCGGGGTAAGCTCGGAGACTGATTAGTCAGGAAGCTATAGCTAAAGGCAGCAAGAGCAGGAGCTATCCCAAGAGCTCTCTCACAGCAGTTTTCCCTGCCCTGTGAGACACAACTGGAAATCCCTTAATGCACTCTGCCCTCCATTTATTTTTGCTACTGGACATTTGAGAGCATTTAAAAATGTTACTTTTTTGAGTAGTTGCCTGATGACGGATCACACAGAATTAAAAAGATTTTATATTTCTTAGGGAAAGGGGAAGACTACCATCTACAGTACAATTATAAAACTAGGGATCATCTGATAGCAAAGAACTTTTTGTTCTGTACTGAACAGCCAGAACAGAATTTGCAACTACTCACATGTCAATCCTGATTTACTCTTTATGCTGAAACTATAAACTTATCTTGCATACCAGGAAGGCTACATATCTTAAAGTCACAGTACTGATTCATTTATTTTTAATCCAGCTAGTCTAATGAAATATTAGTATGCTCAAGAACATGATCATTGCAGCTAGCAGTATAATATAAATTACACAAACACTCTATAGTAAAAGGAAAGAGCTGAGTATCAAAGTACTAGAGTTTGGAAGCACAAGAAAGTTGGCTAGCCATGTTTAAAGCAAATGCTTATACATATGCACTATAAGAGAATTACTCCCCTCCTTTGCCACAAAGAACTTGTATCATACATTGCCTACGACAGAATACACTAACCTCAAAAGTAGCTATTCAAGATATCGTTTTGTCTTCAGTATTGAGTGTGTTGTGCCACATTTTATTAACTTTATTATAGACAGAGAATTAAAACATGGAGAAATCACTTCAGGTCTCTCAGCTTCAAACTTCAAATGAGAGGCCTGAACTCATGGACTATTAACAATTTATATAAGCTAGCTCCTGTGTAAGATGGGTATGTCCCTCTTGCTAGCCAGGATAAGGAGCCTAAGCTTCCTAAATTATGTATCTATATTTATAAGGTATTTCATCTCTTCAAGAGATTAAGTACATACATTAATTTGGGGATTTCATTTACAAATACTTTAACACCTGATATCTCATACTAATTAGCATTATAAAGCATGCTTAATGCTTTGATTCTACTCTTTTCACTGCAGTTGTAAATGTTTGGTACATCTGTAAAGCAGACCCTGTGGGTCTCAGCTTAAGTAGCAAACAGTGTAAACTGGGAAAAAATTCAAAAAACCCAAACCCAAAGATAATAAAACTTCTCCCTCCTAGAATGGTCTAGGACCAGAAGAAAAGTATAGAACACTCAACCAGCTTGTAGCATTTCTTTTGATGTAGGTCTCGTTTCATCTCATCTCATTTTTAAGTGCTGATCAACATTTAACAGAGTCTTCTCAAAGCTCCTCTATCAGGCTATGTACCTAATTTGGCATTGTGTTCATATGGGTTACCTGCAGCCTTGGAATCATTAGATTGACTCATCCAGTTCTGGAGCTACTGATGGTGCATTGAAAGATTGGATGTCATAAAGATTACTTTCTCATGGAAACAGATGGATTAATGAAAATATTGATATATTACAAAATAGGAGGAAAAAGTATATTAAGTCTCCCTTCTCTAGTAATGACAGCAATAAAATGTACCCACTAAAATAAGAATAGGTCCTCGGATAAATTTCTCAGGAGATGGTTCTTATGGGAAGAGCAAGCAATTTTGGCAAGAAATTGGAATAAAATATTTGGGGAGGAATCTCTACTTTTGAAAATTAGGAAATATATATTAAAAAAAAAATAATCACCAAATGCAATTATGACTACAGTAAAATCCAAACAAAACCCTAGCCTTATACAAAGCTATAAAAGCAACAGAAGCCTTTATGTATTAACAGAGTATATAATCTATTCCCTTCTCCAAAAGCTAGAGAAAACAACTGGAAGATCAATGGACCCATCACTCTCTGCTTTGAAGACTAATATCTCTTGCTAACACATCTGTGTACATGAAACCACTGTCTCTCACATGTGGTACACAATTCTGATACTAATTTATTTTCCTGTAAATAAATTCAATTATCAAACTAAAAAGAGCAGTAAAATTTAGGTGTCAAAGTCAACCTGGGTAATGAAAACTCTCACTCAGCTGCATTTAACTCTGGTTCATCCAGATTCCATTATACCCTTACAAAGAGAATTTAAACCATATTTTCCATATCCCTGGAAAGTTCCCTTCTATTCATTAGTGCTTCTGCTCACAGAGTCTAAATAACAAATGTTACTGAGTCTAGCGATTCAAATATTGATATTCAATGGGGATGAAGAGGTCAATCATGATTCCAGCCACAAAAATCCTGTTACTGAAGTAAAATGCATATCATGACCTGGAAGCTCTAACCACGAAAACACCAGCCTATCAACTTGTGTCACACTAGGCAGGCATTTGCCAACAAATAATTTACCTGTGGTTCTACTAATCTCTTTCATACAATATATTTATACCAAAATTGTGGTTATTTCATTCCATTCAATACAATTATCTATGATATTAATACAATCTTCTCCATTTCCCACTATTACAAGTTATTTTTGATGAATTAGAAATTCACCTCATATTTTAAGTAAAACAAACTGTCAGTAAATTGAGATAAATGCGAGGCACATCCTGTTTTCAGATTATTTAAAATGTTTTCCTTTTTTCTGTTAACACAAAGCCAGTATCAGGTAATGCTGTCTTTCCAGCCAGTATAGGATTCCAAACAGCAGGAAAGGACCCAAGTGACAAAGTGAGTCTAGGTATAAACTTATATAACCTATTAGTTAATTCAGACTTTAGAAATCAGAAAGAAACTTATGAAAATGTTGCTCATTATGGCAGCCCATGCTACTTTTCTGTGGTCCGAGGCTTGCTAAAATTCTTAGACATAGCTCCTGAAACTGCATAACTCAATTAGGTGCTGTACACAGGTATCGAAATTTGTTTTGAAACTCCAAACCGGGGTTGTGATAACAAAAGTTATTCCTAGCCTAAAAGCTATTCTTCTTTAAGTAGACAAAGGAGTCTGCACAGAGCTAATTCATGTATCTGTATGTGCACTGTACAGTAATGTACTATGTACACTCATCTCTTTTCATATACAAATAAACAGGCTTAAAGCCTAAGAAAACAGATAAAAAAAAAACAACCTCTGGAAAAATTATTTGCCCATGCTGAAAATCTGCTGAGATTTTATTCTATTTCCCTGTTTATGACACTAAGTATTCTCGATGTTATCTTTTCAATTTCTTATTTTATCGTTTTGCTATGCCACAAGGAGAGAGAAAAATCGAGGACTGTAAGTTTGGATACAATATAGAAGAAATTCACTCTTAGTTTTGTTTAAAAAAAAATCCTCAGTGTTTAGAGTTTTGAAAACCTAAGGCAAATACGGTTAAACTTGTAGGGTCAGATAACAGTTTTTCTTTGATGCCTCTATATGGAGTTAGATAAAAATCACGAGACAATAAAGTGTGAGAAAAACTATTTCCCCTGATAAAATACAAACCTCTCACCACTATAAAAAAGTCTTCTTTTTAAGATATCATGACCAAATATTGTAACAGAAAGACCATGCTACTAACAAGGCATTGTTATAGTCTTCAAAGAAAGGAAGATATATATTTGCTTTTTGCAAATCTCAAGGAAGTAAAATCTGCTAGGAAATTGCACAGACTACAAGTAATTTTTCTATTTGGTTAAAATGACCTTACTTTAAAAAGCTGTTTTGGAAAAAAACCATTACTATATCTAGAACAATGGTTAAACTACTTCACAGCGTATGCTGAAAGTAAATAGATTCTTGATTAGCTCAATATCCATTCTTTCCTGAAATTACTTAAACTATAGCTTCTCATCTCAGATTTGTAAGGTATATCAACATAAGAAAAGAGAAGTTACAGTCCATGTATCTGACCCTACTCCAGAACATTCACTGTAAGTCTGGCTATCATCATTCCTTCTGCCATTCGGGTAAAAGATGTATTTGCCCCTTATATTTCCCTCCTTTACTACTCACGATCTCTTAGTTTAAGCCACCAAGAAAAAGTCTCTTGAGGCTTCTGACTGTTTTGCTGGGTGATTGATGTAGATTTTGCCTCAGGCATGTATGATGCAAATACACAAGACCCATCTATTTTTGGAATGAAACAAAGATGATACTACATTTATCAAGCAACTTACAGACACAACCACTAGTTCTGGTTCAACTTAAATGCCAGTTTCCCTTTCGAGCATTCTGAAACTTGAAAGTAAACCTTCCAAGTGTTCCTACCCCCAAAAAAGGGAAGAAGCTGCAGGATACACTTGTTTTCCCTGCATCTATTTAATGTCCTTTATTTTTGCCTTTGGAGAGCATTGGCTTATAATGAAAAAAATCAGGCAGGAACATAACACCAGCATTTCTTTTGCACCGTACATTTTTTCTGTTTTGCAACAACCACTCAAGAAAAAAATGAAACTAAATTCTCCCCCGGGAGAAAAAAAAAAACCAGAACATTAAGGGAACACACTCTGTCACACGACAAAGAAATATGTATTAAGAAGTATGTTTAAAGAATGTAATGAGTAATATTTTGTGCTTTCTTTACATCTTTTAAGCTATTAACTAAATAACGTTGCATTAACCAGATATCACATGAGTCACAAAATAGACTCAGGTCAAGGCTGATTCACTGTTTGTTTCCAAGAGATACAGGTAACAATATAAAGAGAATTAAGTCAATACATGATAGATCATTAATTCTGTGTGGTTCAGAGCTCTTAAACATTTGAAAAAAGAGGCAGGCTTTTAGATACTACTTGTTCTTAACATTCAGAAAACAGAAGTGGAAGAGTCTGGTGAATTTATACCTAAAATCCTGTCTAAAAAACACAGAAGAGACTTGGAAAGTACTCTGAGCAGTTACAGTACCTCATTGCTATACAGATCAACTCAGTAATCATCTTTGAATGTGAAGTTCTGCCTGACTAAACAATGAAAAGACAAATATGGGTAAACAGTTGGCAATTTACAGCTCCCTTCAAGATTTAAGATTGTCCATTGATGCACATTCAGGAAACGGTTTTGTATATATAACTTGCCTGCCGTCACTTTTGGAAATCTGATTACCTAGCTAGATGATTACGAAGCTGACATTTACTGTAAGTGCAATTACGGAATATACAGTGTCACTGCTTTCAAATGTCACCTCTTTGCCACAGTTTTTATCTTGCAGAAAACGTCCTTGCCTCCCTTGAGAGAAGTAGTCTCATTCAACTAGTACCAATGAAAATCGGCAAGATATTTACAAAAGCAATTAGCTCCTCTGAGTGCCTAATTTGACACCTTCAAAGGATTTAACTTCAGGAATGAAGTTATCAAGCCTCTGGAGAATAAGCCCCACTATGAGGTCCACCTTGTTTCAAGGTGGCACCTACAATTTTTACTCTTAAAACGCTGTGGGTTTTTAAGAGTCTTGTCTGCTTTATATTCACATATAATTATTCATGATAAGCTACAGAATGGACGATACATGTGTCACCTTACTCATGGGAGTTGATAAGGGAAATTTCCTAAGACTTTAAAAAAGGTGTAATAAAATACACACACATATTTTTTAAGGGGTTACAATTCCTCCTCTCCTTTTCTAAATACAAGTATTGCTAAGGTTGACAGTGTGTGTTTGGGTATACTAGGGGCGAGTTAACAAAAATTATTTTCTTCTATCTATAACAATATTTTCACAAAACTAATATGCATTTTCTACTAATTTGAAGCACCCTTTTCAGTTCTTAACAAAGCTTGTATCCATTTTGAAGGATTTGGTATTTAAAAATAAATAAACAAACAAATAAATGTTTTATATGTCTCTTTATGTCAGTCTTTATTATAAAGGTTGATTTTATTAACTGTTAGAAAGGCTCTGGAAAAAAAAAAAATTGTCATTTTTCATCCAAAACTCTTCTCTTTGGTTGTCATACCTTCTGACTTGAATACTTTCTCCACTCCAACATTAAAATACAAGAGAGAGAGATCACTAGAAAAAGATTCTAAAAACTTCACATCAAAATTAAACTTATTCCTAGATATTTTAGAATTGAAATTTTTCAGGGTCATTTCCATGAGAGACTGTATGTTTATGCAATCATGGCAATGCATAAATAGTTCTAAATGAACAAATAAAAATGAGTAAATTCGCTTTCCTTGTCTGGATATTATTTTTCCACACATGCAAAATTGACTCATGGTCGCAGTTTCTTTGAACTCTGCTGCCTGCTCTAGGAAAAAAACTCTTTGTTATAAACAGTGCAGACGGTTTCAGGGGAATTATTTCTGTTAGAATAAGCAGCAATTTTACTTGACCTATGAAGTCAATATTGAATTGAAGCTTTGGTCCTAAAATGGGAACAACTGAGAAGTAAATTTTGGCTTTTTTATAGAAATCCTATTAAATGTTTTCATTTCATAACAGTGCCTGCAGATATTCTAAGTCTTCTGCTGAGGAAACTTGCCTATTGAGTAAAACTTCAGAAAGCCTTGCAAAAATTTTCTCCACCAGAGGTAAAAACACTGATGTTTTTAGACCACATATAGAAAATAGAACAGGCTAACATGCATAGTGTCTTCAAAACAATATCTACCATGAAGAACTTGTCATGCTCAAGAATGCATTTTTACTACTAACATGCACTGGGTATAAAGTTGTCCTCACAGGTTTCATTGTTTCTCCAGTGTTAGGTACTTCCTAATGTTCACTACATACAGTTGTGGAAAAGACAGTAACATACACAGACTTAAGAAAAAAATAAGGAAAAATTAGGTTGAAATGTCAATCAGAGTTTGCTGTCCTATATAGCAATGATGAAATAAAATAGTGTCCTCTAAGTGGCTGCACTATTGGTTTCAAGAATGGAGATGAGCCTAAGCTCATTGTCAGCTATGATTGTCAAAAATAAGGTAGCAGAGACACTAACGTGAACCTCAGATGACAGTTCTATTTCAAATAAGTGATGAAAAAAATCCACTGAACATCAAAAAAGGGGTTTCTTTTATATAATTGGAACCAGAATGACAATGCCTGACAAGGATTTTATTTATCAGACATTTTTAAAACGCTTCAGACTAAAGACTAAATGTGACATGAAAATTATTCTATTGTTTATAGATTTACTTGAAAAAAAAAAAAGCAGCTATAGTAATTATGACCATCTCTTACCACAGGAGTTTGATTTGAACATAGAAACAAGACCTTATTTTTACCTTTGGAAGTATAGTCCACAACCCAATTACTAAGTGCAACAGAAAGATTTCTTTCAACCTTTGCAGTCAGAAAAAGTAATCTGCATTTTTTTACTTCCACTTTATTATTGCTTTTCTTTATTCACAGCATGTGGAATACAATCAACTTATCAAGAAAAACACTTCCTGCTGCAACTGAGGTATATATACATGCAATCAAAGCTGCATCTCAAATTTGTATTCATACATTTCAGATAACATTACCTTGGCTAATGTTACTGCAAATAAATGCGTAGCCATAGCAGCAGAGAACTTGATGCAGGCTGGAAAGCCTGACTGAAAACTTAGTGAATAATGCAGCTTTCTCTGCTGCAGTGGGCTCTGTTCTGCCTTGGATATGTTGCTATGTGTATTTGAACTTAACTAGCTTGAAACACATGTGCAAGTTGCAAATATGCCTTGACTATAGTGGTAAATAACTGATAAACTCAGATCAGCCATAGCTATTAGCTGCTTGAAATGATCTTCTAATGTGCAAAACCCTGATCATTGAAAATTATGTGCTCTCTTCTGCTCCCTAAATAAAATAAAAAAGCTCCCGTTAGATGCTATCGAACCAAAAACTTACCAAAGTATAACACTAAAACTATAACAATAGTCTACTTGTGTCATACACTGCTCTGAATGGGAATTACAACAAAAGCATATACCACAATATTTGCTGTACTTCATGGCTCTTTGCAGTTAAAGCATACAGCAACATTAACAGGTACTTTTGAACATTTATGTAATTCAGTTGTTAATCTAAAAATAAAAACCACCACGAATGGAAACAAAGGAAATAAATATATCAATTGCATCTATGTCAACAAAAATCTAGTGAAAATCATTTGTATTCTTTTGCTGTTACAACATTTCCAAGATCTGGCAATTCCAGATATATATTATTTCTATTAGTTATGCAGCAAGGCTTTTCCACAGCCAGAAATTATCTGACTTGATGGGCCTTGTCACAAGCAGAAATAATACAATTGATAATTCTGATCACAGAAACAGAGTAGATTTAAACTTGACAAAAACCACAGACCATGTTAAGAAAGAGGCAATCTGTTCAATAAAAGAGTGCAGTAGGACTGAAAATAAAATAACACACCCAAGAGGATACCCTGGGATGCAATTTGAGAACCAGCAATCCTTTTTAATCAGAAATACCAGCTGAACACTACCAGAGCTTTCTGGGGAGCTCAACAGATCACGAAGAGAAAAATGGCCAATGAATGGCTAGCATTCCACTAAATGTACTATTTCTCCTTTTTTTTCGTAAGCAGTTCATTTAGCTAAAGGATACAATTTCAGTTCTCCGCCCTAGAGCTAAGTAGCATTGGCTTGCTCATCTGCAGCACTTGTTTTATAGGGCTTATCTCAGTCTCACAAACAAGTGACAGTTTGGTACCTTGAGCAGTATCATACTAAGAATGACAATGACAATGGTTAGAGATTTCCTTCCTGCTTCCATTTATATTACAGTTATGGAGAAAGGATGCATTTTGGTTGTATTTCTCTCCCTTGCCATACCCTGCGAGACATAGCCACTACTCTCTAGTTCCCACCTATGTTTAGGGTCTGGTTTGAATTCCTCTTTTTTAGAGAAATATCTTTAATCATAAAGACTAAATCTGTTTTTATTCATCTGCTTTGTTTTGTTTCATTTTGAAACAGAAGAGATCAGCTAGAACTTGGTGGCATCTGCTCAGCAGAGACTGTTACATTCTGATTCAGAGGACAGACATTGCAAGTCATGGCTTGTAATTCTTTTTGACTGCATGATGAGTCAAGAAAGTTCATCCTAGGTATGAATCTGCAGTATGTATTAATAAAGTATGTCTACTATAAGTGAATCTGTTAGCCTCCGCAGAATAAACAGTAACCAAACCAGTTATCAGTTAACCCAAAACTATACAGAAGCAAACAAGAGAAGTGCTTGAATTACTGCTTGAGGAGTTTTATTGCTCTCCACATATTTTAATCTTAGAGTAAGCCAGTGGATTTTCTGCCGTGATACAAAATTCAGCAACCATTAGAAATTTTATGTTGGGAAAACCGGGAAATCAATAAAAGACCAAGCGAATACTTCTGTCTAATGACACATCCCAATTTGCCTGAAGCAGGCTGAAATAAAAGACTTCTTGTTTATATACTGTATATCTCCTAAGAAACCATTATATTATACCTATTAGACACATATACATAGAAAGGTTACTGAATACATACCTATATTAGATATAAAATGATACAGAGGATAATATTGAAAATTGTTAAACTCAGAAACAGCAAAGTAAAGAAACTTTATCATCATAATTCTTGTTTCGACTGGCCACTTCATTAACTTCAGTGAGGTGGTTATTATCTAAAAATAAACTTGCATAATCAGGGTCTAGTATTAATTCCAAGTAGTTTGCA
Organism: Neomorphus geoffroyi; assembly: GCA_033558235.1. Classification (NCBI taxonomy): domain Eukaryota; kingdom Metazoa; phylum Chordata; class Aves; order Cuculiformes; family Neomorphidae; genus Neomorphus; species Neomorphus geoffroyi. Next base: position 2,772,310 of record JAUMJM010000005.1, read on the forward strand.
ACCTATATAATTTCTGATTTCCCCCAAACAAAATAAATTATTAAAAGCAAATTCTCAACTTACCTACACATACTTTGAATAGATTAAGAAACCAGTTCACCTCAGCACTGAATACCATGCAACTTCTATCAGAAAGCCAAAAATGCTTTCATAAGTGAATTCACCTTAATCTACGCTAAGTTTAGTGCTCTGTTTGGCTCAAGATACAAAGATGTAACATGTAGATATTATGACAAGAGTCAGCAAATCAAAAACATACTAATGAATTTCTTAAAGGCAGGCCCAGAATTGTATTGTCCTGTTCTCGAGCTAACAAGACAGGTGAAAGAAAACCTGAACTAATTTTAAATTATCTTAGAATCAGATTGTCTCAAAATGCTCTATGGAAAAACTGACTTTGGTAAAAACAACAAAAAATCCAAGAGTTAATTTTTACTCTTCTCTCCAAATCAAATGTCTGAACTTCAATCTTCAGTACCAGATTATATCCTTCTGATTAGAATTAAAATATTAGAGAGGTTTTGGTGGGCTTTTTTAACCTGAAACGTAAAACATGGCCCTAACATTTGTCCACATGTAGTCTGAAAACTGGAAACTACACTGTCTGTCCACAAACAATATAAATATAATGGATTGAAAAGAAGCAATATTCAACATAATTGTTCTTATAAGCGGAAACATTTATAGGATAAATTCAGATCTGCTCTGCAGTCATTATTAAAATATCAATATCTTATATGCTAGACAAGCACCTGTCAAATTATACTCGATTCTTCTTTCATCCAATTTTTATAAGTGAATTCACTATTTTTATCCTGTACTTCCAGCTCTATATTGTTTAATTTTTTGTTTAATAACGCCAAATGTGTATATTACTTATTTGTTATAGACACTTAAGAAATAAACACTAAAACATGAGATTTAATTAATATCACCAATTTGATGGCATCTGCTTTATGAACTCTATAGTGCATTTAAATGTCAAAGGATGATGCATTCTGCTTAAAAAAATAAGAAAGGGGATATTTTTCTAAGTTTCAATAAGAACTTTTCTTTAACAAGGGAGATAAACTTCTTCCTGAGAGCACTTGTTATTAGTCACTGAAAACAGTTATTCTGGACTCATCAAGCTTAATTAAAACATGGATAATCAGTAGATTGTCTAACAAAGTTAGCATGCACCCATGCCCTCATTGTAACTTTTCACATATGATTACAGTGAGATGGTTCAGGAGGTTATGACTAAACATACGCATAAGACATACTCAAAATTTGGAGAAATATTTTGCCATAAACTAACTGATTAATTTATTATTACTTTGCTGATACAACATCACTTTTGAATTATGCTGATAAATGATAGCCTAAACCATTCCAGCTATAGCATCAAGAAAACCAAGACAAAGAAAAACAGAATGAACGCAAGAAGCTTTTTCTTTTTGGTATCATAAACACTGAGTAACACTTAAAACATTCTAAAATCTGCTTTCTATTGTACTTCCAAAATCCATTAAAAAAATCCCTACATAATTGTTCTCAAGGATTATAAAATTACTACGTTTAAAAACATAATAGAATTTAAAGAAATAAAACACCCACAAAAGATAGTGTAGAATAGCCTTGCAAAGTAATCAGTAAGTACAGTTTCAGGATGTAATATTCAGGTTATTCTTAAAAAGCAGGTTCCAGTGCTGTTATTCCACTAATGCAGAAACCTGAAGAAATCACGGCAGCGTTTTGAAAGCACATATCAACTACATAAGCTAAGTTAAGAAGAGCATGCAATTCACGAATACGGTTCATTACCATGGTTACAAGCTTTCAGCACAAGCCGTTGTGTGGTTGGACTGAGATTTTGTGGTATGTCTGCAAAATCAAGGACACAATGGAAGTAAAACACATCTTTGAAAGTTATTAAAGTATTGTAATAACGTTTCTAAGCAGAATAATTTAGAAGAATATTTCTATGAGTAAAGTGACAGTTAAATAGACCAGTGAAATATTCTGATTTACTTAGGGGGCAAGATGAGTTTTACTTCTTCCCTTCAACTATAAACACTAAAAGTACATGAGACTCATCACAATAATCAAGCTATGCTAAGTTCAGTAAATTAATCTCCAAAGTGCTACTGACATCAGCAAAACAGCTTGAACATCCTTGAAAGTTGTCATTTTAAGAAAGAGTTAAACTTGATAGCATTTAAGTTCTAGAGCACTGGACCCATGACACTTTTAACTTTCTCTGGAAAACAACGTAAAATAGAATATTCACCTTTAGACCTTGGTATCCTTTTCCTTCGGTCTCGAAAAGCTGCACCTGATTGCAAGGCCTCCAACAGGCTATCCATCACTCCAGTCTCCTCACCTTCTGTAAAGAAGAGAGAAAGAACCCTATAGGTTACAATTCCAATATCAAAACATAAATAATAATAAAACCCCAATAATAACAGATACTAAAGGGATTATAAAAAAACATTTATTTGAAACTTAGACTTGGGTTTTACAGTCACAAATTGCTCTCTTGTAGTTAATCACAACATGTTCCTCTTTTTCCATACTGAGAGTCAAGCATAGTTTTAAGTGAAATGACATTTCACTCATATTTTTATTTCAGTATCCTCTTGCAACTGCAAATAATCAGTTTCATGTCAGATTTTGATATCTGTCCCTTAAATGATTTTCTATATTAGACAGAAGATTGCTTCAGTTATTGTTAAAAAAGTTGAAATCGTTTCTCAGTAGGAAGCTGAGTGAAAAATATTGGACTGGATAGGATATAGTGATATCCGTAAGTAGCTTTAATCAAAAGCCATTTTCCCTATGTATTTAATAACTTCTGGCCAATAGTAGATGATTGATGTAGTTCAGGAAAATTCTTCTCATCTTATTACGCATGTATGTATAGTATCCCCCAAAATAATTACGGATGTTATGGTGAAAACATAATTAAATGCAAGTGTTAAGTAGACTACTTTTATTTCCTCAAATAAACACATCAGAAAAATGTTAGATTTTTGAACCTTATTTTAAACATGCCTTGTATTTATGCCTCGGAGAAAGAAGAGCACAACTCCAGGGATTTACTATATGACAAAAAAATAACCACAGAGCAATAGAGAATTACATGATAGGTATCTCATTATGCCTCGCTGGGCAAAACTCCTTAGGATACACACACCATGGATACAGTCAGACACATCACAGGATTCTGCAGTTATTGCTAACAGTGAATATTCATATCAGGATCTAATCTAGCTGATGGGTAGAATGAGATGTCATGACACTAATTTAAGGAATCTTGAAAGTGCTGGACTACAAGTACGGAAGCAAGGCAACCTTTTAGTTCTGAATATGGGGGAAATTATTGAGGGAAATGTTGCTTTTCAACACTATTTCTATTTATTTCTGTCCTTTAAAGAAATTCATCTTTCAATAAGCTTTAAAGAATTCTAGCATCTTTCTAAGGTAAGTGGTTTCAAGGGCAACAAAAATAATTCAGACAAAAAAGGCACCAAAGATGCAGAGAGGAAAGTTATGCAAATTACTGTCAAATCAGTATGGGTTGAATCATGAACAAGACATTCTGGAAACAACTTTTTTACTTTCATATTTCTACTGCTAAGTCAAGAGCTGAGTCTAATTTAGTTCTAATTTAGTTTCTGATAACCCTAAGAGTGGATATCATTTAAAAGCAGAAAAGGAAATCGTACCAAAAAGAGTCACAGGATTTTTGAAACCAAGATATGCAAATCATTATTTAAAAAAATCATTTATTGTCCCAAAACTTGAGCTTTCCAGTTCACAAATTATAGAAAAATATTCTTCAAATATAACTGAAAGTCACTCAGTGGTGACCTCCTCATAAAATCACAGGAATTTATATATACAAAAATTCTATACAAATACACATATAAACAACAGATACAGATGTTCCCCAACATCCACTCAAATTTAAACTACATTTCATAAACATTTTTGTCATTTTCTCATTACACCATCAACTAATATTTACTGAAGAACCAAAACTTTTAATTTTAAAAGCTGAGTTTGTACAATTGTATTACAAACTGCATTTAGTTAGTGTTTCTGTTCCTTTTGCATGCATTTTTACTCTTCCTTTAATTTCTACTAATTCTACATATATATTTGTATTTAGAAAATGATTTTGTTTTAATTTTTGGAATTTCCTAATAATATCCTCTGCAGAGATCCTTCTTCCTGCCTTGTAATAATTGATTTGCTGCTCTCCCAAGATGCTGGTCCTTAAAGCACAAAAACTTTAATCTGAGTACGCCCTTAGAATCGTAGAATCATTCAGGTTGGAAAGGACCCTTAAAACCTTCAAGTCCCACTGTAAATCTAACAGTGCCATCGCCACAACTAAATCATGTCCCTAAGCAACACATCCACATGATTTTTAAATACATCCAGAAATGGATGTATACGGTGACACAACCACTTCTCTGGACAGCCTATACCGATGCTTGACAATCCTTCTGCTGAAGAATTTTTTCACAATATCCAATCTAAACCTCCCCTGGCACAAACTGAGGCCGTTTCCTCTTGTCCTGCCATTTGTTACTTGGGAAAAGAGGCCAATGCCCAGCTCACTACAGCCTCCTTTCAGGTAGTTGTAAGTAATAATATGGTCTGCTCTCAATCTCCTTTTCTCCAGACTAAACAACCCCAGTTCTCTCAGCTGGTCCTTATAAGGCTTGTTCTCCAGCCCCTTCACCAGCTTGTCTCTTTGCACGCGTTCCAGCACCTCAACCTCTTTCTTGTAGTCAGTGGCCCAAACACAGTATTTGAGATGTGGCCTCACCAGTGCTGAGTACAGGGGGACAATCAATTCCGTACTCCTGCTGTCCACACTATTTCTGAGGATGCTACTGGCCTTCTCAGCCACTTGGGCACACTGCTGGCTCATATTCAGTCAGCTATTGACCAACACCCCCAGGTCCTTTACCACTAGGCAGCTTTCCAACCACTCTTCCCCAAGACTGTAGCACTGCAAGGTATTGTTGTGACCCAAGTGCACAACCTGGCACTTGACTTTGTTGAACCCCACATAAATGGACTCAGCCTATCGATCCAGTCATTGCAGATCCTTCTGAAGAGACCTTCTGCGCCTGTAAGCAGACCAACGCTCCCACCCATGTTGGTGAAATCTGCAAACTCAGTGAGGGTGTGCTTGATCTCCTCCTCAAGATCATTGATAAAGACAATAAACAGAACTGGTCCTGGTACTGAACTCCGGGGAACACCAATTGTGACTGCCTGCCACCTGGATTGAACTCCATTCACCAGCACTTTTGAGGCCCAGCCATCCAGCCATTCTTTTACCCAGCAAACAGTAACCCTTAGTTCTTCTCTTTTATCTGTACTTCATACTACCAGACCAATCAACTTATCAATCTTCCATAAAAGAGCTATGTACAAAAAGAAATAATGGAAAATTAGCAAATATTTAATATTTTTTCATAACATTTAAGTATATTTATTTTCTGTACACATGGCAGATACAGAATAAACATTAAGACTAAAACACATATATTTCCTCTTGCTTTGCATTTTGTATAATGTGCCTTATTACACTGAAGTTTGCTCTCATGACTAATGGACTATCAGAGCTATTAATATGGCTTGGAATGTACCTTACAAAAAATTACTTAGATTATGTATTCAGCTCCCTCAAATTTTTTTTATTTCTTTGGTGGCAGAGCTTTTTAGGTGTTTTGGTTTTTTTTTTTTAAATTTCTTCACCCAATGTGATCTAATTTTGTAAAATACTCATGTCTGGGATGAAAACACTTAGTTCCAGACCAAAGCGATGCTTGAAAAAATTTTGAGGCCAAGCCATTAGTTACATTAAGGTATATGAATGTTGGAGAAAAGTTTATAAGCATTTTGAGTAATACTAATTCAAAAAAGATTTGATAAAATTGCAGTCCCCAAAATTATACCATAAACGTTCATGGAAGAGAGTTCATAAGCTTTGTTTTAGAAAGTAGGACTAACAGAAGAAAAATTTCAATCCTATTTCAGCATGTGATCTCTTTCCTTTTAAGTCTTTCCAAGACTACCATGGATTTCATAGTAATTTCAAAGACTTAACAGTTTTCAGTAGAAAAAAATCCTGGTGCATTATCTGCTATGCTATAAAAAGAGTCATAAAAATAAATAAAAAAAGATTTTAAATAATGGAATAGAAATACTGCAAACCCACAGCTTTTTGTGGCATAGCAGTAACGTATTTATGGGTACTATCTGTTTTTCATACTTATCTGAAATATACTTTAGTCAAAAACTGGATTATAGATTAGTGCTTCCATTGACTTGCAAAACAGTTAACAGAAAAATAAATGGAGTATATAGGAATTTGAAATAGAAAACTACTCTAGTAGTTTTCCTCTATGTATGAATGTATTGAAGAAAGTTAACCACTGCAAATAAAAACATTCACAGTTAATAATCCATGTACCCAAAACATGCATAAAGCCTGTTTGTCAAAATTCTGTACCTTCAGTTAGGCTCCAAATTCTGTTTTTTGATGCCTATGTAAACAATTGACTGTGACACCTTCTATGATACCACACAGGTAACTATTAATATTCATACTATCTGTAATACCATCCAAGCTTAAATGACAGAAAGTTTAAGAATTAAAAGTGTACCATGTACAGAAATCTTTTAAATTGCCCTGGGAGAACTGCATACAACATTGCTACAGTGATAGTATAACAGTCACAAATATTGTTCAATATTAAGACTTCCTATGGGACCTTTAAATCGGCTTTCACAAGCTGCTGCACAGTGCTGCCACCAGTCCCAACTGGCTTCCCAATTAGTCAAGTGTATCAATCTTTTGACATCCTACAACTAATAATTTCAGTTGGCTTGAAGATAGCTAAATAGCCCACAATAATTCCTTTGAGAAAGATACCCTTTTATGATCTAAATGATCTCTTCTCCTTCAATTGTGGAATAAGAGATTTAAATACTTTTTAATATCATGCCTAATTAAAACTCATACAACTATCTTTTAAATACCATCTAAAGCAGAAGTAAACTTGCCAAAATAGCTGGTAAGTTTTGCCCTTGACATTTCAGTGCCAAGTCAGATATAAACGGTCTAATTTCATAATTACATCTTAAAAATGTTAAGAATATTAGAGACCCTTCTCCTTTCGTGCACTGAGTATCATAAGCTTTACAGTGCAACTTTAATATGTCTTATGATGATAGAACCAGATACTGCAGTTAGTAATGACTTCTGCATTTTATATACTTATTAAGGAACAAATGATATATGTATTCCATTGACATAGAATCATGAATATCATTAGCAATATGGTTTTAAAATAAGAAGGGTACAACAAGATTACTTTGAATGAAAAATGCTTCATTTTTACAGTTCCCCTGCACCTGTCCAATATAAATCAAAACATCACACTCCACACTAATACTCCAGAAGTTCAGTTTACCAGGAGAAAATCATCTATTAATATGTTTATTTCCTCTTTCAAGGCATCAAAGCTTTATTCAACTACTTCTCTCCCCCCAAAAATCTGCTTTTTAAAATAAAAAAATACTAACTACCTTCGGAAAAACCAAAGCAAGAATTCTTTAGCATGATTTTTGCTGATGTTGGCTACTAAGTCTGTACAGTTAAGAGATTTACCTACAGGGGCTTCAATTGTTGTTTTCCACTGAGATGTACTTTATGGTACTGCAGTTACACACAGCTTTTTGTTACACTGTAAGTAATGGAAAGTATAATGGAAAAGATCAGCTCCTAAAGCCAACCTCTGAACACTAAGCCTCATCTGAAAATAAAATTTTACAATTTGGACAAATATATACATCTAGAACAGATCGTAATATTTCATAGCTGTAACAAAAGGATACAAAAACTGGAGGGCTACTCATCATGTTATCATAAATTAAGTCTTTGCTAATTCAATTTATATCATCCTCAAAGTAACTCCAGATATCTTGATAGCACTCGAGCTTTCATACAATTCAAAACCAAAGTTGAAGTGCTGAAGCTACTGGATTTGGATTTTTTGTCTGAAGAATTAAGTCCTGATCTCACAATTCAGTAATTACCAGAGTGAATAATTTTTTCTTCTTGTTTGATTAGAATACAAGATGGTTTTTTTTTTCTCTTCAGGTCAGGATCATTACACCCATTATTTTTATCAAATGAAATTTAATCTCTTCATAGCCTTCTTCCAAGTTTAGCTACATGATGTCTTGTGCATTAATATACAAACATTTCTGAGGCAAGTGACTACCAGGCTTGGGGACAATGACAAAAGATTTTTTCAGACTATCAAAACGAGGAGAAGGAGAATAAGAAAGATTCAACTTTTAACATTGTTATCTTGGCTTTCAAGATATCATAAAAAGTCCAGTACAGACTACAAAGCAATGCTCAGCTGTCTAAAGATCTCCATTCTCTGAACAATGTCACAAGAGGAAAGCTTTAACAATAGAATAGTGTTGAGTGACTTAAGCTTCAGGGAAAAGAACAGTAGACCATGGAGAGGAAGATTATGTAAGCCATCAATGCAGGACCAAGCTCCAATGTTTTGGAAGTAGATCTATCTTTTCAGTCTCAAACAGTCTCGGGCAGTCAGATTCTCTAAAGTATTCACAGGGCTGACACGTAACTTCTAGATCTCTCAGCCTTATACATGAATGGGTCAGGGGACTTTATGAAGGCTCTTATATTGTCAACATAAAAATACAAAGCCAAGCTTAAAGTCCGGAGAAGAGAAGCTTTCAAAATGTTTAATGATATAACCACACAAACTCAGACTCTTCACTCCTACGTAATTCAGACACAAACTTTCACAGAAATTGTGGTACCTTTGTGCAGAAAATGCACAGTATATACAGATTTCAACTTGAACTTGCTCTAAGGCTTTGAACTTATTCTGTAAAAGTCAGAGCACCAATCAGATAATCTTCATTGACAGGTGAGTGAAAGAATACATAGCTATCAGCTCAAGTTTCAGTAACAGTGCAATAGACTAGAGCTGTAACTTGTAACAGAACACAGGGGTTCTTTTAACCATGATCAAGCCTTGCAAGAACCTTCTTACATTGCAATGAGGAAAAGAAAGTTTTTGACTTACAGATGCAAAGCATAAATAGCTGCTAAGTGTGCCTTGGATGAAGGCACAGTTCCCTTTAGATTTAAAAAGTATTAAATCCAGCTTTTCACAGGAATATCACCATTCACTTGTCTTTCCTCAGTGGTGAACATCAGCCAAATGAAACATACCAGCCCTTCCCCCCAAAAAACAATGAATATACCTCATAGGATTCACATGAACAGTCTAGACCAGAATCAGAAGAGTTACATTTCTTACTGATGCCCAACACAACGTACTAAGTCTTTGCTAGTGCTTCAGAGCCGTAAGTAAGTGTATTATAAAAAGGCACGATTTCCCCTAATGACAGATGCACCCTTTCCATAAATCTTGCAGCTGAGGAGTGTGGGTTTTATATCATCTTGTTTGCTTTTGCTGAAATTGTCCCATCGTTGAGATTCATAAATCGCATTTATAGTACACAAATAGATTTTGACTCTGAGCATATGAATGAATGTGTGCCCCAAGTTTCAAAGACCTCAAAACGAGTGAAATGCATGTTAAGCATTCATCCTTCATGAAACATGAAAGACATATGCCCATTTCAAGCCAGTTGTTGAAATAAAGGTTGGTAACTTCCATAAGATAATTCAAATGACAAAACCCTAAAGGTAAATTGTAGTTTTAGAGGTGGTCTGTAGCACCGAGATACAAAGTTCAGTGATGTAAGCTACTTATCTCTGCATTTCAACTGGATCAGTTTCCCATTTAAGTAATGGGACTGATTCTGAAATCATCTTAATATTGATTTTTGTGATAAAAATGTATAAATTTCTGATGATCAACATGAGTCTATAAATTGTTTTTTTCTGTGATAGCAAAACAGAGCCACTGTAAACTCACTTTCCACTGAAACTATCCAAGATCATTTATACTGATTCCAGATCCAGTAAAGAGTTGGGAGTTTGCTAGAGAAAGCTTTTCTGAGAGAGATCCCAAAAAAAGTTTTCCAGAGGTAAACTGGACTTAGAGAAGAATAAAGAGAATGCCAGACCTTGGTCCTGGGGCCAGTACTGTAACCCCTTCCTTTGTGACCCAGATGATGGGACAGATTGCACACGGAGCAAGTTTGCATATGGTGCAAAATTCAAAGGAATGGTTGACATGTGAGAAGGTTGTACTGCCATTCAGAGGGACCTTGACAAGTTGGAGAAATGCCCTGACAAGAATCTTAATGCAATTCAAAAAAAGACCTGCATGTGGTGAGGCATAACCCCATACATCACTGAAGTTGGCAGCCAAGCAGCTGGAAAGCAGCTTTAAAAAAAAAAAAAAAGTGGATTCTTGTGGACAACATATCAACTATGTGCCTTTGTGGCAAAGGCAACCAAGGAAAACCATTGCAAGCAGCTCAAGAGAAGTCATCCTTCCCCCTCTACTCAGCACTGGTGAGACAAATCTGTAGTGTTGGGTCCAGGTTTGGGCTCTCCAGAACAAGGGAGACCCAAACACACCCAAGCAAACTGGGTGGGCAGTAAAGATGGCTGAGCCAGATTCATCTCAGAGGTGACCACAAACAGGATAGAAGGCAGCTGAGCAATTGAGCAGTAATTGAACTACAAGAAACTGCATTCAAACCCAAGATCTCTAATTTTATTTTTCCTCTTAAGAGCAGTAAAACACTAAAACAGGTTGTCCACCTACAGTGTAAACTCTAAACATGTTTACAATAAAAAATAGGTTACCTTTCCATGGAAACACTACATAGTGCTCTGAAAATGAAATTATTTATCTGCTTACACTCTTGCTCTCACTCCAATGAAACAATACAGAATATTCTAGTAAAATACTATATATTGCATTACTTGATAATATTTTTAAAAGTCAGTTTAAAGACAAAATTGTCTTATGAAAATTTTTCTTTTCACTAGGAATACTCTGCCTTTTTAGTGGAAAAATAAAACTGCTAAATTAAGCAGAATGCCACATTTTAGTTACTTATACTTAAGCACTCATAACTAAACCAGACCAACCTCATGCACTGTTATCCAAGATTAAGATTTGATAGGTCAGCTATAGTAAGAAGTGTCATCTACATATTAAGTCAGCCAATAAGCTTTACTGTTACTTAATGATTTTTCTGTTTTCTTTACATGTCACAGCTCTAACTCCAACAACACTGACAAGAATGCAAATAATCTGTTTTTCAGACTAGCCCAAAACTAGTATTTTCACTAGCGTTGTTTCACAGAGGGGAAAAAATAATCTATTAATGTAATGTATCAATTACAATTCCATTTATAAACCAGTTGGAATCCCTCTAGTAGCATTCTTAACTGAATACAGCTTCTTATACGAATATATGTAGCTGAATATATGTGTAGGGGTGTGTATGAACATCTTGTCTCTTGGTTACTGTGTGCCTCTGAAGCACTTCACTGAGCACAAGAGAAGACTATTTCCATTCAAATTCGTAAAAAATTGATAAATCAGAAAATAGATACAATTAACATTCATACTGTCAGCTGTGTTATAGGGATGAGGGGCTGAAGACAAGTTAAAAGTTATCTAATTTCTCACTGGTAGAGTGAGAAAATACTGACTGGATTCCTTTGACTAAGCTCAGTCTTGTAAGGCTTTCAGACAGCTTTGGGTGGGCAAAATTCTTTTTATTTGGTTGGCTATAAATGCACAATAATACTCAGGGATCTGATCAAAGGTCCATCTAGCCCTGCATCCCCTGTGCACTAGTAGGCAATAACAAACCTCTATAAAAAGGACAGAATAAAAACATAAAGACATTTCTAGAATGGGCTCTTGGTTTCCAGCGGCTTGTGATTAAAAGACTTTGTACTTGCATTTAATAGCTTTCAATGGACAGAAGCTGCCAGAGAAATCAAGTAACTTCTGTCTGCAAGCTTCAGAGCAAGAATATTTTTGTATGCAGTAACAAGACTCTACTTCTGTACAACCACTGAGGTATTGTCGAGTGAAGATAAGCGTCACAGTGTACAGCATAGAAACAGAAAAAGCAGCAGACTGAGTTTGAAGGAAGAGTCAGAGACATGACCTTCTTCTCTGCTAGCTTTCCAACAATGACAGAGGAAGTTCTTCTTGGCTCTTTTACAACCTCGGACTATAGAAAGTAAAAATAAAGCATACCCATGGATACTTTAGTAGGGATATTTATTCTTCCTCTCCTCTGCAACTTGAGAGAAGAAACTTTTGATGATTCAGAAAAAACAGAAATAATAGAAGCATTTACACGTAGCAGGAGTGGGAGTTTAAAGAAGACTCTGATGTCTACCTCCTTATGGAGGAGATGTGAGGCAGTGTTTGGAGTAGGAAATGCTTACTCAAACCAAAACCTCCTATGTGCATAAATGTTAGAGCTCTTAGTCCCAAAGATAGCTCCAGAGACTGATTTTTTTTTAGGGTAATGACATTTTAAGCTTGCAGCATTCTTTTCACATTTGTTTAGAAATTTTACTGCTACACCATAAGTCTTAAGAGTATATTTGTCTACAGACATTACTTTAACGACCCTTATTTTTTTCACAGCCCTGATTGTTTTCATTATTTCTCTGCCTCAAATACAGCTGTTATTTATTTGTTCAGGGGCTTTGTGTAAACTTCAGTTTCACAAATGCTTTTCAGCTACTATCTCCAAAGGTTCCATTTGTAAGAAAAATTTTCAAAAAGAAAAAGAATTGTTACTTTGAAACATCTTGTTCTTTAGGAGCTACTACTTACTACAGACAAATAGCAGCTGCTTCATACTGAGCCCATGGGTTGCCAACAAGTGCATGAACTATACCTCCAGATTTAGCACCTTTGAGATCTTGTTAGAACATGACTTGTGACTATTAGTCACTGGGTTTTAATTAATATACATTCAAATAATTTCTATTTCTTTTTTTCACTGAAACCATCTAATTGCCTGAACATCCTACAGTGTGAGACTTGATGAGCTTTTTTTGTTTTTCATCTGTTGCTGTGGCTTCTGAGATGTATCACACATTGTTTTTCAGGCTGGATTTTCTTTTAATTGAGTATACCTGTATTTTATCATTCCCTGCATCATTTTCAAGTAGAAATGTGACAATTATCCTTGAGGGAACATCTGTTCTGAGAAATTCATCCAGATTTACACTTTACTATCAAAACAAAAATAAAATTGCAGCTAAAAAACAACCTCCATACTTAGTGACATATCAGGTGACATCTCCTTTCCAGTGGATTTGTGGTCAATGTCTGTCATAACTCAAATCATATGTCAAAAATCATATATAGGATTTTTTTTTAATGGGCATAAAGTAAAATTAGATGTACTCTGCAGGCTTGTCATAAGCTTACTGTCAACTCCCCACTAAGTATTAGCATGTGTAAGTACTGAGTAGGCAACTCTATAGGGTCCAGCAGTTCTTTCTGCTTACTATTATTTAATGTAAAAGGAAGTAGTCATGCTCCTTACAGTTATAAAACAGATCTATTCCCCACTTGCCTACAGTAAAAGTGATTCTTAAGGACAAATTTAAACAACAAAATATGACCTCAAGAACACTTTTGGTGAAGAAGATCCAATTTGAAGATAACTGGAGGTAGCCATGGGACAACAGGAAAGAGTAATCATCATCAGGGAGAAACAGAGATGAATTGTGTTGAAATTTCAAAAAGGGAAATTCTCTGGAGAAAAGAGTCCCTAACACAAAACAGTTGCTGGATATTAATATTATATCCTCAGAATATCCCTTCACACATAGCATTATCAGATCTTTTGTCCCCTTCACAGTAAATTTAGTTGCACAAAACATATACCTAAATGCCTCAAATCCAGGAACCTACTAATGTTCAACACTTGTGTTTTTCAGGAACACAGCCCAGCAGACATCTAAAAAAAACCCCCAAATTATCAACATACATTAGAAACTACTCATATCACCTCAGTTGTAATGGACCATGAGCAGATTTTTATAATCTGCGACATTTGCCATCCTTCCTCAGAGGAAAAAAATACTATTAAGAAGCATTGATTCTTCTCTCCCAGTGGGAAGAAATTAATATAAAGGAAGCCTTAAGAACTTCAGCTGGGAAGGGAAATTAGGGTCTTTGAGAGTACCTACTAATATAAGTAGGTTTGGGGATTTGTTAATTTATTTCAAAGGCAAGCATTTAATCTGTTGGAATCTGAATTTTAATCATCTAATAACTATTTACTATTTTGATTGCTTAAACTGTCAGTGCTGGGATCCGTGGTGTCCTTTTGTTTTGCAGAACATTATAGACCTAAGGAAAATATATGTATTGCGCAACTTAGCAGACAGTAATAAAAGTAGTAAATGTTTGAAGAACTAAAACATAAAACACTCTTGGCAAGTTTGTGAGACATGAATGTTTTTTTCCAAAACCAGATAAACAATGTAAAACCTCTGGAAAAAAAAGCCCCTGCAAAATTAACTTCAAATAAGTTCATAACTGTCTAAATGAACTGGAACATGGATTTAAAACCAGATAGCTGTGTTAAAAGTGAAACTGAGTAACACAATTGAAAAAAACCCTAATACTCTAGATTGAAAACTAGATGTTTAGGACATAATTTTGGCATCTCTTCACTGCTTTTGCTTAAGAAAGGGCAGTCTTTGTAAATAACCACTGATGAAAGTGGCTTGTTATTTAAATAGTATTTAAAGTAAGACACAATGAGGATGCCACAATGATGGAGTTCTCAATTATATTACAATAAATTTAGCTGTTGTTATCACAGTTATAGAATTCTTTACACTGTGATAAGATCAAAATAATTGATTGGTGTGCTCTCTACTGAGAATCTGAACAGCATGAGAAAGTATGTATCTGAATGTTAATGGTATGCAAACAAGTGGTATTTACATAAAGATCCCGTTCCATTGGCTATTTACCTTTGGAAGGATATGTGATAGTTTGAACTGGCTTCAAAGAAGCAAGTAAAGCAATCTTATTGACAAAGCATCTCATGATGAATATCACTGTGTATCCCAAAGAGTATTTAGAGGACAGATTTTATTATCATAAATTTCAAAACACCAAATATCATCCACTGCTTAGACATTCAAAATTTTTAATAATTTCCACATTTCAAGTTAGGATTGTGCCAAAAAGAAAATAAGGAGCTGGTTTTTTAATTACATAAACTTAGGACCCTCACCCTTCTGTATCAGTCAACCATTTGAGCTACTATCATTAGAACACAGAAGTGCCACTAAGACGTAAAGATTGACAATTTAGGCAAACTGGAGATAACAGATATCTAAATCTGGTCCAAATCCCCCCAAAATAGTTGCAAAAGAGTAAGTCAAATGATTCCATACAAATAATAAAAACTTATGGTCTTATTAGCAGAGGTCCGAATTTATATTATAAAGCTTACATAAAATATTAAAGTTTTCTAAAAAGATGCTTTACTACATATTTATAAGGCACTACACAAATTTTACTATCTACACATTATTGATACAATTATATATATCAGAAATATTTTAAAAAATTAAACTAAAAAACTCATGAAGATTTATCACATACTATATATATTTGTCTAATTTTAAAAAATTAAGATATCCACACTGAACTTGATGTAACAGTACTTCAAAGGCAGTCTGATGGTACAATGACAGTGTAAGCTGCGATCTAAACTGTTAATTTGTATATCAAAGGCACAACATAGGCTAAGGAAGACTACTACTGTTTTAAGAAGCCTGGTACACTGCAGGATCACCTCAGATCTCATGTTTGCAGTAAACGTCAATTACTAGTGAAGAAATTATTGTATTCGATCAGAAGGATCCTCCCCAGAGTAGTTTAAGTTAAAAATCAGGAGTTACCTTTAATTCATAGTCATATTCCTTTTGTTTTAATGCATCTGTATAGCGCCAGGCAAACCTGGTATGATACAGTTGTGAAACTTGTGCTATATGCAACTTATTGGGCCAACTCACGTATTTGGTAGCTATTCTTAAAATCTATGGGTTTGTACATATTTCTTTAAGATCTTAGGGTTTTGTAACCCCCCCAAAAGCTAAAAATTTTGCAGCAGTATGTAGGTCATTTTTATGCGAAGAAATTAAACCCTCTTATGCAGCAGAAGGTGGCACCGCAGGCAATAAAACCCTCAAATAACTTCCAAAAGCAGATGAAAGCTGAAGAAACACAAAGAAAAGGACTTCAAGAACAAAGGAGAATCTAGGACAGGCTAAATATCTGTGTTGTAAATGAGACAAGTGGTTAACAAGACAAGCTTAGGATGATCATATAAATCCTGTTTAAAAATTGGAGAGCAGCTCAGGCCTTGAATGTCATGGGCCCCGGCAGGAGCTCCAGAACCCTAAGCAAGTCACTTATAGCCAATTAATGGTCAGTGAGAAACAGCACAACTTCAGGCATTGTGAAAAGACTACTTTACATTAAGAACAGAAGCTGCAACCAAGCTTATGAATTAGTAAAAAACCAAAAGGTATTAAGACACAAAGAAGCTATTTAATCAATGACTTGGCTGATCTGTAGGTAACAAGTACACAGTTTCTAGCTACATTAGATGAAGCAGTAGGTTTAACTACCAGAAGCCTGCACAGACACTTGGCTAAATGACTCAGAAATCTTCAGAAGAACAGGACTTCAGAGGAGCTTTAATTTTCCCTGAAAGACTATCAACTAAATACAACATCTGAGAAAAGAATATCTAAACTCTTTCGAAACACTTCCAAGTATGCATGAATACAAATACCAGTCTTACCCTTTCCTAGTCTTCTGCAGCCTCGTCTGCCTTCTGTGAGCTTTAAAAAGATTATCACTGGAAGTTGTCTAATTGAGACTTGAATTTACTTCTAAAGAATAAGAAATTCTGTATTCAGAGGGCAGATGCCTGGTTTCCCATCTTAATAGGAAGCTTTAGGCTCGCACCTCAAGACATGCATGTTCTTATGAAAATAAATGAAAGACTTGGTCTGAAGAATCTCTGAATCTAAACACACATACTCTGGCTATTAGCGAAACATGGAAGAGACAGATAATCATTTATGCCAAAGGTGCAGACCAGGGCTTAAGCAGGGAACTGTTTAACAAGATCGGCTGAGAAAAAAAATGAGTAGCTTATGATAATTTACACAGTAAGTCATGTATCATTCTGAAGGATTCCAGAAGTTCATTCAGGGATAAAATATAGCAGTATAGAGGATCATCTGACATCTTTTTCAGCAACAGAGAACTCATAGTGCCTGCCATCTTTTTTGGTACCAAAGACAACACAGCACAAGTGAATAACTTTAAAAAAGCATGTCTGACATTTCTTTTAAGGTGTTTCAATAGGAACTTACTAAAATAACAACTGACATATGCAAAGAAAAATCCAGACTAGTTCAGGAAGGGCTTATTCTCATAAAAGAATATAAAAAAAAGAATATGTGAACTTAGTTAAAATAAAGAAAATGGCTTTGAGATTTGGAAAATGTCTGTTCTCAAGTAATGTCAGGGGTTCCAAGCATAACTGAAATTGTACCTGGTCACACAAGGTTTAATATGTTCTAATAGAAAAATATAAAGCAGCATTATGAGTCCTAAAACAGCTTGAGGAAAACAGGTAATTAGAGAAGGTCATCAACAAAACAAAATTTAAGAACCTCTTTGCTGTAAACTTTGATGAGTGAAAATCATTAATTTATTCTGTCTTTTCTCATAGCACAGTCAGATAATGAAAAAATAGTACCTTAATTTCTAGCAAAAGACTACGTTTTCTGCATTACTTACCTGTTTTCATTTCTAACAAGCGCTTTTTCTTCTGTTGCCTCTCTTGTTTTTCTTTTTCTGCTTTTTCCTTAGCTATTTTAGCACGCCTCTGTTTTTCTTCTGCTTCTCGTCTTCTCATATTCTCCTTTATTGCTTGCTGTGAAAAAAAGTAAGAGCTCCATTAAAACTGAAGTCTTAGAAAAATTATAGCTGAACCTCAAAAAACAAGAAGCTTTAAAATCACATCTCTTAACTAACCTTAATTTATCAAGCCAAATTAATATTTTACATTCCATATTTAGTATATTTTATTCTGAAGAATAAGAAAATTCAGAACAAATACATTAAAAGCATACTAATTAGCCCTGAATGGGGATTATAAATTCGGCAAGAACTACAGCTTAAAAATGCACAAGTTAATGTAGGAAGTATCTAAACCATCTGCTTTTACAAAACTGTAACTATGTTACCATTTGTATTTCTAGAATAGTTTCAAGATTTATTCTTTCTCATGCTGCCACTATACCAAGAAAAATGAGGCTGCTTGGGTGACTTAGCTGTGCATTTTTATTACTCTTATCCACATATGCATTAATGCACTGAGTTTATAAATTTTTGTTTTCTGGTTAATACCTGTACAACATTGTTTATTTTGAATTACAAATAAGTACTCTAAAGCTTCTAATGAAGGCAAAACAGAACTAAGAGTTTCAGAGTTTTTAAATCATTATTTTGCATATTCAGTCATTAAATGAAAAAGCTTTCAATAATTTCTAACAAAGCTATTTTAAGATTACCTTTTCATTATTTCAGTATTAGCTATGTACACTGGTAAATTCTCAGTGCTCTGCTGTGGCTTGCATTAAATATAAAGTGCCATGCACTTATTTTTATTGCAGAAAATGTCTCTTTTCAGAATGCAGTTACACACAAAATCTCATCGTTCACAACAGCCCAAAGTGTCCTCTCCTACAAAACAGCTAACATTTTCATAAAGTCTGAGGCAGAGATACGTTCCCAAGGATAATTAATGTCTCATATTGGTTTTAGTGGAAAAATGGCCAGCCTGCACTCAGAAAAGAAATGTCAGAATGGATTGGAGAGAACTATAAAGCACAGATGAATGCGGATTACAGTAAGATTTGCACAGGCACTGTTTCTGACATTAATGCAATAGATAGTGACCAAAGGAAGGAAAAAAAAAAACCCCACATAAATCTTGTGAGGAAATACCTGTCTTTGATAAATGAAGAAGAATAAGCTTTCAATCATGAAATATAACAATGAAATAGACTTTTTAAACAAAGCAAAACTGTACTTCCAGAGTGTCTTCACCAGAGCCACCTCTCAGTTTTCTTGATACTACAGGAGGGGGTGAGAAGCCGAATACAAAATGCTAGAATTTTAGATTAAATTAATTTTAACAAATTATTTGCAGATTTTCAGACTGAGCATTCTGTGAAAAAAAAAATGTTGGACAAAGCTCAAATGGGACTTGAGCACAAGTACAATTTTAGTTGAAGTTACACACTTTCCTACAGAGTGACAAAGAAAATTTCCACTTTACATTTACTCTTTTCCCCCAAATAATAGCAGTAGGACTCAGTCTCAGATTGCAGTCATCCAAATGTAGGTGTCTTTTCTAATCACACTGATAAACTGAACTCGATTTAGTGGCTCACACCTTCAAACTCACTGATAATTGGATGCTTAGGAGTATTACACACTGCCCTCCAGCCTCTCTCTTACAGGACACTACTCTTCTGAAAGTTTCGTGTCATAACTTAGATTTTCAGGCTGAAGATGTCTTAGATGCTATTTAAGACACCACTCCAGGATACTAGGCACTTCTATTGATAGGTCTCCTTTGAGACATCAGGTAGATAACTCTCCAAATTCCAGTAATGTATCTCCCTTGACCAGAACAGAAGACCGGACACGCAAGCTCACATACAGATGCCAATGTTTAGAGGTCTGCGTGCTAGAGTCAAATTCTATCCTACATGTTCTGTATGTTTTCAACACAGAACATAGGTATGTAAAGTTTTGTGAAATGTTTATACCAAGAATTGTCACAAGCTTAACTGACACAAACACATATTTGTCTCTCAGACTGTTTGCATTTCAAAGACCCTAAGTGTCTTAACACTTGCTTGCTCAAAAGGCCTAAAAAGTTAGATGTGGTCTGACCGCATCTACTATATACAAGCAGCGCTGCTTTCACCATACTACATCGTATGTGAAGTGAACTTCCAGAAGAATTACCAAAGTACACACCTTTTGCATACCATGACAATGCTTAAGAGTTTCTCAGATAGAGGTTTCTGTCTTATCTTTCCAGGATTGTTTCTAATTTTTATGCAAGCATTTCCATTATATAAAAGCATTTGCAGGGCTAGAGAAAAAAATCCTATTTAGTTGCTCTTCTGCTGGCTCTCTAAGACATGTTTCTGCCACAGAGCAACACAGTATCAACAGAAGCAAGGGGTTTCTGGAGTCCTATGATTAGCATAATGTCTTGGACAGAAGAATTTTTGGCACAAGGCCTCTTCCCTCCCACTCCTATAACTGCAAGAAAATTCTAACCATTAGACAAACACAAGAAGAGGAAATAGTACAAGTGCTTCATTGTATTTCAGAAAGCTGTGCTTTCAAGGAAAAAAAGAGCATGTTAGCAGTACCTCTGATGCTGTGAAAACACAGAAGAGGGTTAATGGAGATGTTCTCAGTACCTAAGATGTTCCACCGACTGTACCAGAAATTTAGCTTCAGGAATTAAAGCACTGAAAATACGGTATTTCATTCATATTTTGGATCAGACCAGCTAAAAGTGCTCTAGATTTGGTGCTCACAGAGCATAAATACTAGAGGCCACAGCCACCAAATAACACTGAAGTACAAAATACAGTCCAAAGTTAGCTGTGAACCCAAAAACTACAGCTCTAGATTTACAGATGTTTAGTTTTCATTAACTGAGAAATGAAAAAGCATTATAAGTAGATAAGCACTGTATGTAAATCATCAACTTTGCCTGACAGCAAGAAAGACTGAACTTCACTTTCCCAGACCTACCGGTGACTTAAGTAGTCTTTTAGTTTTGGACTTCTTAAGAAACCAATGATTTTTCAAGCACTAAGTTTAAAAGTCTTTTAGCCAAGTTTTATAGGATGCTAACCACCTTCCGTTTCTGTCAGCAATCAAGACCAATGCTAAACAATTTTGAAAATCAGAAGTCAGGTGTCTCACACTAGACGTGCAAAAACTTTTGCAAAAAGTATAAAAACAGAGAAGCTATTCAATATTATTTTTAGTGTCATTGAATGATAAGTGGCTTCACGCCTTATCTACCCACCTTTTTTCATACAGCCTTCAAAACTGTGCTCTGCAAGACAGAATTATTAATTTTCCTCAAGGTTCCTTCTATCATGCTCATCAATAATATCTAACTGTTTCGAAGCACTAATTAATCTATCTTTATAACACTGCTGTGAAGCAGGGACTAGTATCAGTGCTCGTTTTACAGACAAAGAAAAGAAATATGGGGAAATTAAGGCAGAATGCAATCACTATTTTGCATCTTCAATTCCAGATGAACATAAGCATTCAGAATTATTATTCCACAGCATTTAAATGGTTGATGGGCTTTAAACATCAGAAATTAACGTCATACAATTTTTCATAGCATTTAGCATTTTTTAAATCAGAGTCCTGAGTTTCAAATCAGGCACTGATCAAGTTAGAAAAATATAATCAATGCCAATGCTAAAAAATTCATCATATGTAACTTGCCAAGCAAAGTTATTCTGATCGCAGACTGTTCCTTCTAGTTTTTTAGCTGTTTAACTCTGAAGTAGCGGAGGGTTGGTAATCTTTACATGTTCCAATATGCTTGCTAAATATTGGTTTC
The DNA here is from genome assembly GCA_033558235.1 of Neomorphus geoffroyi. Lineage (NCBI taxonomy): Eukaryota > Metazoa > Chordata > Aves > Cuculiformes > Neomorphidae > Neomorphus > Neomorphus geoffroyi. The sequence continues at coordinate 2,794,072 of JAUMJM010000005.1, forward strand.
ATTTTAAGTCCTTTCCTCAAAACAGATGGACATAGGAATTTCAAAACTCTTTCCCAGTATTTACAGAAGTATTTTTTCCTATCTACATCCTCAGACACGTCTGAAATCATTATAAAACCCCAATTGATCGAGTAAGACTATACAAGACTGGGAAACATGCAAGAAACTTAAATAAGTATGTTGCAATGATAAGCATCAGGCGGCAATGAGGAATAGATGGCAGAATGACTAATTAAATCTTTCTAAAGATCAATACACATGAGCTGGATCACTGCTCCAGACTTTGTGACAAAGTTCATACTCAGATAACATTCCTGCAGGAGTATAGCCAGTAAATTAAGCTATGTAATCATAGGTAGCCAGATGTGACACAAATCACCTTTTCCAAGTTATCCGAATGAATAAACTCATACACAACCTGACTTTTTATTCTTCTGTTTTTTCATTGAGAAAGAGTTGCTTGCCAGCCTAGTGTTCAGGATCCAAGCGAAAAAAATACTTTTGCAAAGAAAGTTTAAAAATAAAACCAATTGAAAACAACTACAACTTCCACACAAAAATCAACAATCTCTCCCTGCCCCTCTAACTTTACGAAACCCGAATAGAGTTATAAATCACCAAGATAGCAATCCCTACTAATATTAAACAAGAGCTCTATGAAAGTATTTGAAGTTATATAGCCATAAGCTTTCCCAAGGTTGTTTGGTTGTCTTAAATTGAGGGATAATACCAGTCTTTAGTATGTATTCTGATACATAACATCAAGTTAATCATCCTTCTGCCAGAAGAACTACAGTGACAATCGTAAAAGAAGCTGCAGTATTTTGGAGAAGAGCAGATTATCCTCAAATTTGTTAAGATAACTATTTACGGTCATATATAATCAGCTCCAAACATATGAAGAAGTACCCTGCTGAGAAATTTCTGCCTTGCTTTTCAGAAGAGCTTGTTAGAACTCTTAACATTTTGGTAGAATTGAGATGGGGAAAGAACCCTTATTATTAAAATTTCTAAGCATAACAAAAATGCATTTGAACTTAAAAAAAAAACTAAAGAAAAAGAAAATTAGATTTCCAAAATAGTTCAAGCTTTTATGATGAACTATTATGTGCAAACATTACTATATACATTGCAGATGCTGCCTTGTGATAAAAGGAAAGAGCTAACCTTCACATTTGTGACTGTTTCAGATGACATAAAGGCAAAGGTCTGCTAACTAACAGTGAGTCTGAATTACACTTATAACTACATTCTGAACTCTATACACAAGGAGCTACCTGGATCAGCCTAATGTCTGCTTCTCAAGTATAACTCAAATATTTAAAATAATAATAAAATTACCATTCTTAGCCACCCCCCCCCCCCCAACATTATCCTTTTATAAGGGGAAATAAGAAAGCAAGCACTTAGAATGCGTAAACTTAAATCCTAGACAATCCATTGTCACAAAAACTAAAGGCCCTTAGAAACAGAGTTTGAGGAAAAAATGCTAATTTTTTAAGCTCGAATAAGGAGCTCGGAGTTTCCATAGCAGGGAACCTGCTTACAGACGTAAACCTTGACACTGATCAAGTGCTGCAGGGAAATGAAAAACTAAACAAAATAAAATCTGGAGTCTGGATTTTGCATGGGAAGAGCATGCATTATAAATATAGAATAATTGTTAAGATATTTATTTTTAAGTAAATAACGAGCATCCTTTAAACAGAAAATGTATTTATATTTGAACAAGGTAAGAGTTTCAGATTTTTCCCCTTCATATTACACATGCAAATAAGAGGCTCAGTTTTAAATTACATTCTTTGTTATTAGGAGTTTCCAGTTCTTTCAGAAAGAAATAATCCACAAATAATAATTCAAAACTATTATCCTTAGGACAGCCTAAGAGTTTAGGATGTGTAAATTAAAATTTCTGATATGAGTATCAGAAAGTACCTTGAGGAGGAAGAAAATTTATTTTAATTTGTTCAGTAACTGTAAGATTACAGAAATAATTTCTAAGAAATATTAGGCATTAAATAAACAGATTGTACCATGAACATTGTCCTGAAGTTGTTTAAGTCTGTTAGAAACTCCTCCACTGAAACTTTCTTCAGATCAATGGCATAATAACCCATCACATTCTGATAGAGTTTTTCCATGTTCTCATGCATCCGTGAAAGCTTCTGAAAATCTTCTTTGGCATGAACTATAAAGCTGTATGCTGCTGTTAAGGCTGCAAGAATACTCAGTGAATCCAGTCAAATCCACAGTTTTAAATTAACATTGATCTGTATTTCATACACATTTTTCATTTGCATCACATGAAATACCTATGAATTCTTTCCATGTCAAATATGCTTCCTACTATTTACTGTGTACATTATGCCTATGAATAAATCAGGCTGCTTTCATCAAATTTTCTCAGCCACTTGAAATTTAAAGAGTATTTCATTAGCACATAATTTTGTATGAAATTAAGTGTATGGGACTAATCTAACTTCAAGCACCTATGTAGTTTATGTAGTATCACTCTCCTTATTGAAGCTAAAGGTTTAGGTACATGGAATTTAGGTACAGATACCAATAACTAACCTGGATACTTTAATATACCAAAAAAAAAAAATAGTGCAGTTCCTACTAAAATTAAGGCAAAATTAGGAAAAATAATAAACAACAGTGATTAAAAACTTCATCTTAACCGGGTTTTTTAAAATGATGCTGTAGCAATGGTAATGCTTTCACTTCTATTCCTGGTGGCTGCATCAGGTATTTATACTTTTTCTAAAGTTACTTGAAATGTCCATACAACTTAATTACATTAGAGGTGAGAACAATATAACTACAGGAGACAGACAGCACCAAAATACTGCATAACATGAATAAAACAAAATAACTCTATGTTTGTTCAAAACTTTTGATAATATAGCTTAGCAGAGAAGTTCAAAGAAGAAATATTGTGTCTAGTCATCTTCTCATGCAGGAAAACTTCATAAAGTGTTTGCTTTAATGAAAAGGCAGTTATGTGTCAGTTTGCTCTGAACAAAATATTTGCTACATTATTTTCATGCTACAGGAAGACTACAAAAAACAAGAAAAGGCAATTTTATCTTTACTTCCAATTGTCCACCCAACTCTTGCAAAAGAGAATTTACTACACTTGTATACTTGGTGCTACAGATATACTATGGTCAATTTATTGACAGGATTTTTAATCAAGTGCACTAAAATGCTGGCAAACAGAATTTTCGTCAACCACGCTATTTTAAACACACAGTAACTATTTACTGTTGGGTGACTACTTTCACTCTTCAGAGTTTTTGCGATGCACTCTTTGTTTAGAGTCTGATTTTTATTTCAATTTCACTATTAAATACGCGCTGGTTTGTTAACGTTGCTTTTAAAATACAGAGTAGTTAAATTTCTTTTTGTGATTTAGGATCCATGAGAGTAAGTCATACAATAAAGTTCTCAGACACAGGCAGGAAAAAAGAAATAATGCACTTTTGTAACATTCAAATTAATCACTATGCTGGCTATTAAGTGGGTCTGTAAGGGCAGAACAGTCTCCACTGTAACAGTCTTGTAGAAAAGGACGAACTAATGCCTAGATTTTAATGATCTTAAATGATACATCTTCAACCGTGCCTCAAGCACTTAATTTCAGACTTTCTCTTCCTCTGACAAAGCTCCTTAGCCAGTATGAGCTTCTTTGCCTGACTTCACAAGATGCAGCTCGTGAGTACCTTCAAGCTGCTTGTGCTGCCTGGCTAGAAATGGGAATTGCTAGACAGCTCAATCAAAATTCATGTTGCTGTCTCACTAATTCCATATCAATTTGAATCTCTCTTCTCTACTTAGCTCTAAAGATGCACAAAGCTTACGGAAAAATACCCTTCAGATTTAAGTTTCTTTAAAATTATTAAGGACATTAAAAAGCTATTGTTTGGATAGCAAGGAAAGTGGCTGAGAGGTTAGCATGTGACAGCTGCTCAAATATTAAATAAGAAAAGGATTAGGAGAAACAAAACAAAAGTTAGGACCACCAGACAAAAGTTCAGCAGTTGCAAAAAAACCCAACCAAACAAAATCAATAATAAAACACAAAAAAATAAACTAATCCCCCCCCCCAAAAAAACCCTAAAACAACAAACAAGTGTAATACTGGAAAACAAAAATTAATGCTAAGGGAAAAAAGGAACAAACATTTCTGCACACTGTTTATTTTTGATTCTACAATTTGGGATATTTATTATTTATGATTCTTAGATCACAGGGAACTTAGGGAAAACTTAGAACTTAGGGAAAACACTGGCTTTTGCGGTTATGAGGCAGTCAATTTCCACAGAGTGGAAGGGTAAAGGAAAATTAGATAAATTTCTTTTGTTGTTGGTATGTACAAATACCATACATGAAACATTTCAGTAACTTGCTTCAGTTTTCTAGGAAGGAAAAAACCTTGGAAAAGTGTTAAATTTATTAATAAAATCTATACTTCATCTTGTAAATTAATGATATGCCAGTATATATACTGAAAAGGAAACTTGGGGGATGGGGAGGTGAGAGAGAAGAAATATCTGTGATATTTTGCAGAATATAACTAAAGTTACAGCTACATTAATAGTCCATATAGGCTGCTTAGTTTAAAATGTTAAAACTGACTCCACCTGCACTTGCAATGTCTAATTTTAAACTCAAAATACAGCACTCCAGAAAAATGTTTTACTATACAGTAATTCAATGCCAGAAGTGATGAATCCTGAAAGTTTTATTTTCCATCTGGTGCATTACAGGATACCCTAAGCTCTTAGCATTCTACTGAGACTGTGCTTCAATTTAGGTATTTTTAATAAGCCCTCTTCTTTTTTTCCTTAAATATGGCTTTTCTTAGCCAGCATTTGCTAAACTGGAGCCAACAGGGAATACCACTGAGTACAGCGATCCCAGCTGTAATTATTATGAACAGGTTGATATATATGCATTATCAGCTACACAATTCATTGGCTTTGGATGAATGAAGACAGAAGTACAGCAGAGATGCAACACAGGTGGGAGGAAAAGGAAATCAAGAAGTTTGGTATTTGTTAACTTTTTCTGAAGTGGCTTCACTTCACGGACTGCCTTTTTGGAGTCAGGGGACTACAGATCATCATTCTGCTCATTAATGGAACAGGAAAGCAATGCAGGGCTGAGATGAGTAATATCAGTGGCAAAATTACTAACTGATGTATGTTTAGTCTTGCATATTCATGACAGTTCTTTTCATAGTGAACTGCTTGTCTGAAGTTTAGACTGATTTTAATACATTGTGCTATTTAAGATACTAATATAGTGCAGGGTATCAAGCCAAGTAAAAGCAGCTGTTACCCTAGAACAGATAAGCAATGATGTTGATCTGAACAATACATTTCGTTAAAAGACCTCATATTCACCGCTTATGATTTTTTCACAAACCAACCTACACATTAAGTGTAAATAATCCGAAAAGAAATATGATTCTGCATAAGAATAAAAGATTAACAGGTGCTTAGATGGTTGCACATATTTTAGCAGAATCTTCAAACAGGAAATGAGATCGCCAGTACACCAGTCAGCAACTGCCTCTGTAAAAACACAGCAAGCTTTTCTAAGACTTTGAGGTCACTGCAAATCAGACTTTCAACAAAAAGTGTGAATGTTGTAGGGCTTGGTTGAGGATTTCCCATATCGTGTTCTTGGGAGAATAGTTGCAAGTGTCTGAAAAACGCATGTCATAGACCTCCTTTTATATAAATATAGCAGATTCAACAGTGAAATGCTGTATCTGAATATAACAGTACAAGAAAAGCAAAGAAATGTTTAGATTTTGAAATTAGTACTTTCTGAAGTGTATTTGTCAAATAATAACTTTTCCTTGACTCACTCACTCCTACTTATCTCTAAATTATAAATACTAAAACAAATTGGTATTTTTGTACAACAGAGAGCTACTGCATCCAGAGTGTGTAGCCCGTGTTTTATAAGCAAAACCAATGCTAGCTGCACTACATGCCTGAGGTCCAGATTAGATATTAAAGACCAGTATGAAAGAATTACATACTTAAGTTAAATTTACATTGTTTGCCAAAGTCCTGTCTCATTACCTGTCTACATAGTCAACATCTTGACCCTCTCCCAAAGAGCACTATACAATCTTTTTTCATCTAACAAGCTTAGGTTCTGTAAATTTTTTATGTTCTTAGGATGCCAGGACATCTTACAGACTTTAGTTTGTTGCACAGAGGGAAGTTCAATTAATGAGGCTGATTAAGTAAACGGCAGTTTAGAAACAGCATGTAGTCTCTTCTTTGCAGTTGAAATGGGTTTCTTCCCCCTCACTTGAATCAGACACTGGCTTGGGTCAGTGTTGTTCCTTCGTTCTCTTTTTGCAAAAAAATTAACTTAAATGACAAGGAAAGAGGAATAGAGAACCATTCCAGAAGAGAGGACTCTGCTTCTAGCTGAAAAGTAGCAATCAACTCGTTTCTCAAGTATTAGTTTGATAAGCTTCCATGAAAATTGCCACCAATACGTTCAGTGGTAGGCTGAAAATTGCCAGGAGTTTCTCAGCTGCTACTTAGAATATCATGAGATACGAGCTAGACTGATAAAGAGCATGTTGACGAAATTACTTAATTAAGCCTTTAATATGCAATTTAAATACTCTCCATAAACCCACTAAATTTTTATTTTGAACGTACAAGTGTATTTTGTTCACTCAATGGATTTAATACCCTACATCAATATCAATTCAATATTCTTTGAATTTTCTAATTAAAGCAAACAAAAGAACTGTAATAACAACTACAATTTCTTTTCAGCTAGGATACATAAGATGACTGACAAACCAGCACAACACAATATATAGGAGAAATATTCATAATTATAGACTTTGTCAATAAAAGAGTGCACCAACTGTGCATATATCTGACTTCATAAAGAAACAAGAATGCTAATCAGTTCATTAAGGGCCTTTGGGTTGTGATATTTAGCGACAGGATGTAATAGCCTGCTTGTCCAAGGAGCCTAATTGTACTCGGGATGAAAAATTATTTCCAACAAAGCACCATGCTTCCCTTTTCAGATTTCCTGCTGGTTTCTTTTTATGAGCTGCATGCCTTTCAAGACATCAGCATCATTCAGCTTTCCTTGTCGTAGGAATAAAAGTAAAGACAGGTCTAGGCTTCATCATGCTGTGCAGGATTATCTAACCTTTACATCAAACCTTTTTTGCTTCGTAATTTATTGAAGTTCCTGTTTTTCTGAAAGTGAGCTTCTTTAATTAGTGTATTCACAGACATTACTAGAAACCATATGCAACTTCACTGTTGTGAAATTACTGCCTGTCTGCTGAGAGAGGTAGTAGGTGAGGGCAAACTACTCCTGTTCACAATATTTACTGTTCAAAATATTGTATCTGAATAGTCTAATACATGAAATATGTAGTATGGCTGGTTTTATCTGTATTGATTTATTCAGAGTAAGACTAAATATTCATCTCTACCTGTTTCTGACAGCAATCAATATCCAATGATTAGGGAAAACAAGAAGGAAACCTGGTAAGTATAGGATGATAAGTCAACTGATTTTAATTTCTAACATACTCAACACTAGTGTTTTTTCTTAGCTAAAGCTGTCTCTGGACTACTGGATTTAATAGCTCCAGATGTACTATCTTTAGCTAACTATCTAAGTCTTATATGAAATTCATTTACATTTTCAGCCTCTAGAACATCCAAAAAGTAACTGCTGCAGTTTAATTGTCTGTAGTGTAAGAAAACGTTTCCATTAGTATCTTTAACTTGATGGACAGTATTTTACATGGGATGAACCATGATTTTTTACAAAAAATACGGCATACAAAATTGCAAGTAATTTTACTATGTTTTCCTAACTTTTTTGATTTTCCATCTTCAGAGTCCTAATCTATTAAAATATCCCCGGTGCAGAAACTATTGCCTACTGTTGATCATTGTCACCATTCTCTGCCACATCAGTAGGTATAGAGTATACTTTTTCAGATGGGGTGATAGAAGCACTCCAGATATAAGTATTACTGATTTTTATAGCAACTTAAGTTTTCTTCTTGCTTTTAACTACAATTGTTCTCAATTGTTCTAATATAATGTTTTCCCTCCAGTTCTATTACTACATAATAATTGAAGTTCACTTGCTCTTTTGTCAGCACTTTCCACTATCTCCCTTTTGACATGAGTTTTTATTTTTTCTTAATTCATATTAATCTAGGAAAAAAAAAGTCATTGCTCTTTTACCTAAGAAATTATTTTCCTTCTTAACACACTTTGTTGAAAGGTCCGTGGAAATTTAGTCAAGCTCAACTGACAGTCCTGCCTTCATCTGCATACTGTAAGAGATATGCAAGGGATGGCTTCTCTCTAAAAAACCCATGTTGACTCTCTCCTATCATATATCTTCCAAATATACATGTTAGATTTTCTTGGTACAGAAGCCAGATTTACTGCTCCTATCTGAGATCCTTGCAGCCTTTTTAAAAAATTCAAATGCTTCTTTTCAGCATTGATTCCTCTGGTGTCTTGGGCTAACTTAGTTCATGTAAGACTCTGTAGTGCAATAGGTTTATATTTGAGTTCAGTTTCATATCTTTCCATGTGTTTCGTGACTACTGATTACTTGGGTTTACTTTTGCTATTTATTTTATGTTTTCCTTGAAAAAAGACTTCTACTGACTCCTTCATTTGAGGTCATCCTTCCATTCAAAATATTGCACAGCGGGAGTCAACCAAAGTTCCATGTGGAGAAAACTGATGCAAAGAACAAATTTAGCTTTATGTCTACGGCTTATCTTGGCACACATTGATAATCTAAGTCTTCACTGGCAGGATTATACCTTTTGAGATGCTTGGGAAAGACAACACGTAGATCCTCCTTTGCATTTCCTAAGATGATCATTATCCTTTTGAAGTAATCAGTAAACTGCACTAATGCTCTTCATATATGGGGATGGAATTTCATATATGGGGATAGAAAAGTTATGGTATTTATTGATGAGGTCCACCTATTTACCCTATCTGATTTTAATTATATTTTAACTTTTCACACTATTTCTCTACAATTGTGAATTGATCTATCTTAAATACAATTTATAACCTTATATCAGAGTATTCCACTCAATCCTGTAATCAAGTTTCAGAAATGTCCAGTATGTCAGTAACACAAAGGGAAATGAGTATACTACATAATCATTTATTTATCTTAGATGTTTGATACTAGCATAGAAGTACATATTTATTCCTCAACTTACTTTTCCTGTGCTCTCCTTCTACAGTATGATTTTTTTCAGGGTGTTCTTCACTTATTTTCCACTGAATATTGTTAATTTCTTTCATATCCACTTTATAGGTATGAATGTTTTATAACTAAATCTCCAAAGAAAATTTTACACTAAATTATCTGTTATTCAAACCCTAGCCCTCATCTTAAAAATGCAAAAAAGTTACGGGGCATTTTAAAAGCCAGCATCTTGATTATTTTGGATTAAGAAGAGTTTGTCGTTTTTCAGAGGTCTGATGTCTTAATAAGTGCTTCCCATTCCTAACTTCCTAAACTACGAATCAGTTTCTTAACCGAACACAGATTTTGTATAGGTTCTAGCAATATTTCTGAAACTGCTATCATGGACATGTTTTCCTCTGACTTCCTAGACAATAGTTTGTCTCTTGCCTTCAGGATGCCTCTCCTAGTTCTCCTATTATGCTATTGGTTTCTTCAGGGACAAAACTTATGTGTCATACTACATGCTGGTGGGCTGCAACATATCTCTCAAAAACACACTGAGCTGGATAAAAAAGGCTAGCAACAACAACAAAAACAAATAGAACAACCTCACCAACAAAATACCAGACCTTACAAAAATTTCGTAGCAATACTAAAAGATTACAGATACCTCAGAGTCCAGAGAAGGCCTAAAGCTAAGTTGTAAACACTGTGGTTGCAGCTAGTCCACAGAAGAGGAAACTGGCCCTGCAAATATCAGTATATCTACTTGGCCTCAGGCTCTCTTGCTATCTTTTAATTAATAGTATGAGATTAATCAAGAAGACTGTCTCCCAAGTACATAACAAAGCAGTCGTCCAGCTAGGTAATAACCTAACCATGCCTGCAGAGGAAATTTCAATCTATCAACTTCTCTATCTGCTGACATATCTGTTTCAAGATTAGTCTCAGTGTCAAGCATACATGACCATAATCTGGTAGGGACATTTAAGTGTAAGAAATTTGTTTCTGCTCTGAGTATCTTCATGTCACAAGGCTTTCTCATGAGAGACACAGGCAGTGAAGTTGGCTGCAGGATTTGGAATAAATAGTCAGAAAAGGAATTTTGGCAAAAATAAGACCAGAAACCAGTTTTCACATGCTATGAATCTCACTTCTGAAATAAGAATTTTTTCTGTGGTTGCGTGTACAAAAGCATTCAGAGTGGCAATACGTACATTAGAAAACAAATAAACACAGGGTGACAGTCATCTTTTTCTAAGATGTTCTCACATTTAAAAAAAAATCATTTAAAACTAAAGTGAAATGCCTAACATTGCTCTTATAACTACTTGTCACTATAATACAGTTATATACGGTATAAAACCTGACAGTAAGCATTTTTCTCCTTCTATCCTTTACAGATGAATTCTTTAATTGCACTGTTCATGTATTTAGTTTTTGAGGGGAAAGAGAGCTATATTGTTAAAAAATAAATGCCACAGACTAGCCAGAAGTTACAGAAATTTAAAGTAATGCAGTTAAATTACTACTTTTTTTTTTTTTAAAAAAAAGGATATTGACATCTTTGCTACAAACTTATCGTGCTTATCTTCAGGAACTGGAAAAGTCTGCAAATCCTTCTCAAGCTGTTGGAGTTGTCTCTCCATATGCTTCAGGCTCTTCTCCAGGTTTTCTGCTGAGACTAAAATACAGTACATTCATTCTGTTAACACCTTAAACAAGAAACATTATTTGTAAAACACATGAGTTAAAACCTTACCCAAATAAGCATACTACAGTTTTAGTTCTGAAATAAAAGCACACTGAACACATTTCAAGGCAAGACAGGAGGGACACTTTCCAGTGTTCAGTTCCTCTCACTTATACATTTGCCATATTCTGATTAGATGTATGCCATTTGAACACTGCATTTTGTTTTATTTTTATGCCTAAGGTTTTGCACTGCAATGAACAGTTGCATAACCTTAGAAAGACATATGCCAGTCTGTCTCTTCTAATTAACCAAAGGACAAGTTCTGAAGCTTCTCCAAGAACCACAAAGATTTCTTCAATCTCATTCTGCTAAAACAAAGAACGAATATTTGTATAGAAGATCCTGAAGAAAATAAGGCCCTTCAAACATAGAGAAAACAGGGCTAATAACCACTTACTCATGAAACCTAAGACTCAATTCCCTAGTCTGCAGGCAGGATGCCTGGTAGAAAACACAACAGCATTTGTCAGAGTGAAAGCGCTTCGCAAGCTGAAGGGAAGTGCAAGCACTTGAGATGGTGTGGCAGAGCAAAACAGGGACTTAGGAAAAAGAAAATAGTAGACAGCAAACATCAGGGATCTGGAAAGATGTAGAAAACCTGCAATTTTTTATTAGGAAAAGCAAAATATAACTTTCAGCCATTTGAAGCACTGTACATCAAACACATGATCTGTAAATAGATGATTAAAATGTTAAGACTGTAAGAGTAACCTGAAGCATAACTCCTATTAGCATATATTCTACTTTAGGTTTATATTATTGAAATAAATTATTTTTTCCTGATTGTTTCTGAAGTAAACATAACATATAAATATGTTGCATAGGAACAATATATATAGATAAGAACATACTCTTATTTTTAGTCTAATGACTTGATTTTTTTTTCATTATTTCATTCACTTACAATATACTTTACTTATTAATATAAAGCTACCACAATCTTCATCAAAAAAACCCTGGAAAAAGTCTGTGGTCCTATGATGTTACTAAGATCTGTAGTGGATCAATGATTTCATCCTGTGAGTAGAGTTATGTGATGGAAAATATAAAATATACATACTGAACACATCTTCTCTCGTAAAAGCTTGACAGAGTCCCTAAACAACTAGAGTAAAACGTTGCATAGCAACTACAATCCCATTCACAGCAGAAAGGTTAATACAAGTGTAAAATGATCAATGGCAACCTGTTAAAATGCTAATGCAACAGAAAAGAACCCCCAACCCCCAATTTGGAGGAAATCAACTTTTCTGAAAAAAAATAAGGGCATACACATGAATATTCGTATTATAATTTAACTCATCATTTCATTTATAATCACAATTTTTAAAACCTTCTGTTTACTCAGAAACACTGTTTTCCAATTTTATGTTAGACTTGGCAGATCCTCACTTGGTGACCAGTAAGCCCATATCACCACCAGGTAGGTGAGTTGGCTTGTTTGGGAAGCAGAGCTAAAATCATAAGCTGACAACATTGACTACAGATGTGTTTCAGTCTTCACAGCTTCCAGAAACAAACTTGTACGTATGATAGAAGTCATATTTCTGCTGCCATAAGAAGCCTTTGAGAGTAGGCACACACAATCTTAAGACTCTGGTGTATTTAGAAAGCTGCTAAGAAACACAGATTCTAACACTTTATGGTTCATCTAACTATTGATAGGACTCTTCACAATATGATTTACCTTGCAGAAAAAAAAAAAAAATCACAAAATAAAATTAAAGTGACATACTTAAAAAATCTCAGAATGATCAGAACTCAACAATACACAGGCTTTTTTTTTAAAAAAAAAAACCAAACAAAAATGGAAAAAAAAAACCCCTTAAACCCACCAAAAAATCTTCCATATCAATTGCAGGTAGCACCTGAGTAAGAGCCACATTCTTTCACCTAGTTATAAAAAAACCTCAGTGCCTTGAGCAGATTAACAGATTTTACACAAGGGATTTTTGAGTACTTGCTTTTAGCAAAGCTATTTTATTTCTATTTCATTTCTTTACTTCAGTTCTTTTGACCTTGAACAGTCACATATCTGGACAAGACTCTTTACATCTCTACTTTACTATGAAGGGTTTTTTTTCTGAGTCATGTTAAGTTGTTCCTGAATATAGAAGTTCAGCATTCCTTTGATTTCAACACTGCATAACTATTAGATATATTTTCTTTTAAGATGATATTTCTGGTTACAGCCTCAAGCAGAGGCTAGCTCACAATATGCTGGTATTGATTTGGTACTATTGTCTTTGCAACTCCCTATTTAGTGAAAGTAGATGAAAAAAATAAAATCTGTAAATATATGCACCTCTTCAACACAAAATACGTGCCAGCCTTCCCTCATACAGTCCTAGAATACATGGTACAAAATCTGAAGTGACAGAAGAATGGCAAGATTCAGATATAAACCCAAGCCAAATTGAAGTAAGCAGCTCACATGATAATCTGGAAACAAAGGAACAATCAGGAAATAAATTTCACCTGATTTCAATAATATGTTATTACGATTGTTTATGTAGTAAATTTAACATTTAGATATGTTTCATAGGAATAAATTATACAGATAAGAACATGCTCTGAATGTTATTGAACCCACAAAACCAAGTTGTTTGTTGACTACAATGCATGTGTACCTGAGCACTGTCTCACTTACATCCTCTTGAACTCTCATACACTTTTTCCAAAAATGCTCCTAATATTTTTATAGGCAATAATTAGATTTCCTCACCTTCTGTCTTTCAGAGTTAAAACATCCTTGTTATTAAAGTTTCTTATCTTGATTCAGTTTTTTTAATACCATGATTATTCCAGAAGACTCTTCTCCTGCTTCCGTTTTAAAACTTCTCTGCATAGTATTTCAAGTGATGACTCACCAGCCCTTTTAATGTTTGCATTACTATTTCTACAGTTCTACTGGAAATACCTTTTTTGATTATCTTAAGACAAAAGAGCCTTTTTTCTTGACCAAAGCTCTTATTACAGCATCAAGATGCATGATCTTCTACTTTATATTATCGATTTTAATTTCTTTTACTCTGCTTGCTCAGGATCACTCAGTGATGACAATGCAATCCCTCTCTCAGCTAGCAAATCTGTCTAACCCTTTGTCAGATACACTCATTGGCTCAATAGCAAGATTTTATTTTTTTGCCTTATTGCTTTTAGACAGTACTTTATATTTCTTCCACTTTTTATTCTAATGAATATTCTTCAATTTTACATAATACCAAATGCTTTCCTGATATTCAACATAGATTTCACATGTCAAAACCCCCAGAAATTAAGATTCAGAGCTAGCAGACTAGTCCACTAACAAAAAAATTATTTTCTCTTTATGTTACTTTCATTAACCTCCACACATTTGATTATTCTTTCTTCTATAAAATTTCCTATCATTAAGGTCAGATAGATGTGTAAATGCCCAAATCACTCTTTTCTCTGTTTCTTAAATATTCTGTAGTCACACAATATTGGTATGGTCACAGCAAAACTTGGTAAAAAGTGTACTTAATAAACTTTTAGTTCCATATCACAGTTATCTCAGCATGCAGAAATAGAAACTGGTATTTACAATATCAGAATATGATACTTTCATTTTTTTTCCTTCAACAAATTTCCACGAAAACATTTTGCTCCTCTCTCCCCCATCCCCAGATCATTAATCTTGCTTAAAATTAAAGTAATATTTCATCTAGTTTTGAGACTATACCTGTTTTATCTTAAATCCTATAAATAATTCTCCAAAGCAAAGCAGTACCAATTCTGTGCTCTCTCATTTATATTGTTGTAACCCTTCTGCTACTTTTTCCATCAGATATTTCAGCTGATATTTAGCAAATCCTGCATGTTGCCCAACCTGTATGACAGTTTTCTTGGATAGTTGGAGTCTCCATATGAAGACAATCTTCCTCTTGCCTACAGATATTTAACTTCCCTGTGCTGTTCTGGTCCCTATATTCTGAGCAGCTCTCTAGCCTGATGCAGAAAACTATAATATATTACTAAAATAAAATAAAATTATTTCTGAAAATATACTATTGCATTGCCATTTGAACATCTTGGACTAATGGAGAGAGTTTACTGAATAATTCTCTAAAATTGCCAATGTACTGCCGATATAACATTCAGAAGTAAAGTTAAATGACAAAATAAAACCTAACCCTCCCAAACCAACCAAAGACCCCTCTGTCAGATACTTTAGAGCACTAAGAAAGAAGTATTCCAGAGGCATAATATTAGAAGGTGTCTGTCAACACCAGCCAAGGCCTGAAACATCCATTAACAGTGGAATAAGATCCAGTCAGGTATACACCCTCAGTGTCACAGAAGAATACAAAACTTATGCTTTATTTCTCCCAAGATGCCACATTCTTTTGTCTTCTACAGCCATTTTCTGTTTTTCTGGCCTTTTTTTTGTGTTTGTGTGGCATATACAATACTCTTGTTGAAATGCTTTATTCCCTAACGGTCTGACAGTGCTATTTCCCCTTGAAGTCTTGTAATTTCCCTTCTGTAGCCAAAGCAGATTCCAATTGCCCATATCAAAGAAGCAGCTCTCTAAGCAGGATTTAATCAATTTTCTCCTATTTTGAATTCAAATATAAGCACACTAATGTAGTGTAATTGGTAAATGACGTGTATGTATTTTGGTACCCACGCAAGAGCCCGGGCCTGCTACACTTGTTATAAACTATTTTCAGAACCTCCTGGGTGAAATGCAGCCTGACACCCATGTCTTTTTTACGACATACAGTTTAAGTTCAGAACTTGAAAAATATAGGCAAAAGTTGAGAACAGAAACCTCCAAATGACAAATTATTCACTAAGGGTCAGTTATTCATCATTGGACTGCTACTAAAATAAAGAAGCAGCTGCTAAGGCAAGTGGTAAAAATGGTCAAGCAACAGGATATGACACCTGGCCCAGCTCAGGGAAGGAAAATCCCACCATGCTGCACAGTACACAGTGATACAGTGCAGCGGTAGATGTAAAACTTCCAAAAGACAAAATTGTCTTATAAAAGAAGGAATTCAATTTGGAGGAGGGAAGAAAAAGAAGGCCCTCACATCAGTTGCCATTTCTCTCACTGAAAAGCTCTTGAGCTTCATCACCTCAACCCTCGGGGACCAGACCATGAAGTACTGGGCTGATTGTGGTGTACTGGATCTTCACAGCTAATTTAGGATATGAGTGTTAATAACTAACTGCTTTGAATATGCAGTGATAGTGATTAATAATGATTAAGAAAGAACCATTAGAGTGAAATTGTAATTAATATTAGTCTATTAAAGTTTAAAATAAAAGTTTAAAAGTGGGGGTTTTTATCTCTTCAATCTCTAACATGTTGAGATAGATATATAGGTAGTGAGATACACAAGCCCACATATATACATTCATTTGCAGTATTTCCCTCCTCCTTAAAATAAAACTTTCTCATTTTCAAGGTCCATACACCTGGATAACATATTCTGATTTCTATTCCACTGCCCTTTCCAATATTTCAAGGTTCTTTTTGCAACTGATTTCTGTGTAACTCATTTGATATTTTTCTTTTGTCTTTTAGCAGATGATATCTACAATTTCCCCCTACGGTGTATCTATAATATTCTATCTGTCTGAATCTCACTATCACTTAAAATGCTGTATAGCAATGAAACCTCTCACTAACATCCAGATATTTATATCCAGTTGAATAAATATGAAATTAAAAAGTATCAAACGGATTTACCTAATCTTCCTACAGATCAAATTGTCTACATGTTTAAATAGCCACACCAGGGATTGGCTATGATATTTAACTGTTGGATCATTGGAAGATGATAGAGAGAAGAAAGCTCCTTTCATGGGCTACTGACTAACTTCAATATCATATTAGAAATTGAACTGCTGTTTTGTTAAAAATGTGCAAATACTCAAATGCTTGTGTAATATTTGATGTGCTAATTCATGCTTGTAAGAGATGTGAATATATCTGTGCCCTAGAGAAACACAATATTTCACTTAGACTTTAGCAGCTGATTGCATAATTGTATCTTAAAATTACTTTCCAGATAACGGTACTGTGCACAATTTAACGACAAATATTAAAAGAAATAAGAGACTATGTGCAATAAATACATACCAGTACTGCATATGCTTCATCAGCTTTTAAAACAAAAATTTTTATACTGTGACATGCACTCAGATGAAAAAAAACCCCATAAATCACACAACACAAGGTGTGTTTCATTACTTATTTTCAACCAGACTTAATGCATTATAAAATGGTTCAGACAGGAAAATACCTGTCGTGTGCTGATGTAGGAATTGTGTCCCAATAAAATGAGAGTTGTTGATTCATTACAGGGGTGCAAAAAATGTCAATAAACACAAAACTGTAAAAATATTGAAAGGGTACTTAAGACACAACATTAAAATTTTCCCTTGAATTTCCCTTTGCAAATACTTAATGCTCCTGGTATGGTATGTTAAATTGTGCAGTAGCACATTTTTATGTCTTAAATAGTATATTTCTGGTAAAAGTACATTTTTTTGTTTTAAGATTGTCCAGATTAAAAAACAAGTCCTCTTCAAATAAATAAAAGAACAGTAGTGATAAAATAACTTGCTTTTTCAATCTTCGGTAAAAATCTTCCACATAATTTAGCATTTGACATACTTTTCTAATCCAAGTACTGCATTCATGGACAAATGTTTATTTTATAACTTCCTCTACTGCTTATTGCACTACATTGTAAAATGAATGTCTAAAAAAA
This sequence comes from Neomorphus geoffroyi, assembly GCA_033558235.1. Classification (NCBI taxonomy): domain Eukaryota; kingdom Metazoa; phylum Chordata; class Aves; order Cuculiformes; family Neomorphidae; genus Neomorphus; species Neomorphus geoffroyi. The sequence continues at coordinate 2,811,832 of JAUMJM010000005.1, forward strand.
TTACATGTTTTCTCAGTTTTGAGTCAACTTTTAAAATTTTTTTATTCTCTTAAAGAACAGTATTTCAAATCCCTTTTTCCATATGGATTTCTTTGTCTGTCATTACTTTATTACACTGCAGTATTTATTTTATACCCTTACTTTACAGACTGAAAGACAATTAAAACCAAATTCTCAATTCCTATTAGTTTATTTCTTAACCCACAAAATTCAGTATTTGCTATTTTGAACGCCACATTTATATAATCATTGTTAATAAGCAATGTAACTCTGTTTTAAAGCAGACAGTTGATTTTTTCCACAAAGGAAAAAATGTCTCATGAAGGCAATTCTGCAACCTTAATCTTTTGATAGTTAGGTACATCGACCTAATTTCTAAATTAATTTGTGCTTGTGGTAATGTAATTACATGAAATATTTCTCTCTGCTTTATTACCCACTCCCACACACGTCCTTTTCCTGATCGTCATGTTTTAATCCTCCTCTGTACTAAGAACAGTTCTTAATTTTGTTTCATCATCTCATTTCAGTAAGCTTCTACTCCTAGTAACAATAAATCTGTAGAAATCACAATGGGTAGAAATGTTTCCCAAATAAGCAAGCTCCTTAACAAAATTAAGTACTGTATTCTTGTTCATACAGGTATTTCACTATCATTTTTTCCGACTTTGATAGCAATTTTCCATGGAGTACAAAATCAAAGTTTTCACTATTAATGATAAAATTCCTGAAATTAACTCATGATATTTGTAATGCTTTCTGAAAGCACAGTCCCTCCCCACCAAGCCAACACAAGTCTGATTACCTGAAAACACACCCTGCAGATTTGTTACTTGAGACAAAACAACGCCTAGCAATTACTATGCTATTTGAAAGCACTAAGCAATTTGCCATGAACTTTCATAATAAATATAAATAATAAAGAAAGACCCTTATGTTTCAATACATAGATTGCTGATGGCATATACATTAATACTGTTCTCCCATGCTATCATAATGTTTTTAAACTATGTAGGTGGAGGTGATTTGTAATGATTATAGTATAAACTTCACATTTACAATTTAGTTCCTAGCTTTTTTTTTAAAAAAAATGAAATTAATTACCTATGAAAAAACTGAATAAAGTTTCAAAAATGAAAAAAATGGATGTTACTTGTGAAGTGAGAATGAATTAATGACTTTCAGAGGAAGGAAAACCTGCAGTTTTATATTGTTATTACAATATAAAAGGAAGACTTTACACTGTTACCTGTAAGGTCTGTGTAAATTAGAGTCAATCAAATAAAACTGCAGCCTTCATAAATGCAATAGAAATATTTAGAATAAAATATAATAAGAAATCAGTAAAGTGTACTAAATTACCAAAATATTTCTTGTCTGGAATACTAATAGAAAAGTGGGAAAGTCATTATGTTCAAAAGAAGAGACAGCTTTAATTACATGAATCTTCAGGAACTGTCACATCAGTAAGCTCATTAGCTGCGATGAAAGTTCCTCCTGCTGATCTAAAAGCACTTAAAAAACAGGATTTTTTTTTATACTTCAAAGCAAAAAGGTATCTTTAATTCATGTACTGTAACAGTGAATTAAGTCTACTCCTCGTATTACAAAAGTAGAAACTAAAACTTTCGCACGTAATAGAAAAAACAAATTAAATACCCTGAAGTATACTACAATTGCATAGGACACATGTCCCTAGCTACTTGCCTTTCAAAATTAATTTTTTTAAAAATGAACTTTTATTTTTCTAACAATAATTAATTTACACACTGTGAATGTTCTATCATTTATAAAATGCTACACAATACACGTTACCTTCACAACTAACAGTTCTTGTCGCTGCTCTCAAGTCTTGCAAGTTATGTTAACAGCTTACTGTATGACAACTACTGGACAATATTTTATGAAATCAAAAGAGCAAGAATATTTTTTCTAACAAGGATAAAATGAAAAAATTAGTTGTTAAACATCACGGTGTTCTAATGTTCACTATTTTGAATGAGAAATAACTTGAGAGAGAAGTTTTAAGACTGAGCAAACACACACAAAAAATAATATATAAGGCATGCCACAAATAGCCTGGCTGATATAAGGACAGCCATGTCAAGGAAGAAATCTAAAAAGCACCTTTTAAGCAATTTGTTTAAAGAAATTTAGAATCACAGAATCATAGAAGCATAAGGTTGGAAGGGACCATTGAGACCATTGAGATCAATGAGTCCAACCGTGCCTGTCTCCCTACTAAACTATGTCCGTAAGGAACTCATCTACCCATCTTTTAAATATCTCCAGGAATGGCAACTCAACCACCTCCCTGGGCAGACTGTTCCAATCCCTGACCACTCTCTCAGTGAAGAAATTCTTCCTAATGTCCAGTCTAAACCTCCCCTGGCAAAACTTGCAGCCATTTCCTCTCTTCCTATCGCTTGTCACTTGCAAGAAGAGACCAGCACCCACCTTGTCACAACCTCCTTTCAGGTAGTTGTACACAATGATGAGGTCTCCCTTCAGCCTCCTCTTCTCTAGGCTAAACAACCATAATTCCCTCAGCTGCTCCTCATAGGGCTTATTCTCCAGCCCCCTCACCAGCCTCGTTGCCCTTCTCTGCACACGCTCCAGCCCCTCAATGTCCTTCCTGTAGTGAGGGGCCCAAAACTGAACCCAGCACACGAGGTGCAGCCTCACCAGTGCTGAGCACCGGGGCACAATCACCTCCCTGCTCCTGCTGGCCATGCTGTTTCTGATATAGGGCAAGATGCCATTGGCCCTCTTCATAAAGATATACCTCTGCAAAAGTACTAAAAGGTCTTTACAAACCCACATGAGCTGAAGTCTTCGGGATCTTCTGGATTTTCAAAATTCCAGTGCAAGAGGTGTCTGGAATTTTGCAGGTAAGGAAACACGTACAAACAAACCAAATGATCTGTATCATACAGTAAAACTGAAACACAAAATACATCTCACAGTACGCTGAAGTAAATCCAGTATGTAAAGCTGAAAACGTGGTCACTGATTTCCATTCTACAACATACTGAGTGAGATCAAAGATTCACCTAGTCAATAATAGATACCTAAAAAGAATTGAAAAACCTGGACTAACCGATAATTTTACTGGCTACTTCTCAACGGATTAGTGTTTTATATCTAAGAAACTTTCCAGAAGACACTCAGTAGCTTCATAAATGAAGACTGTCTACACTGAAACAATGGCTTCTAATAAGGAACATTTTAACTTTTCTGGCTGATATGCAAAATTAAACCACAATACAGCAAATAACATACTAGTAACAGAAAAAAAGAAATAGGTGGACAGATAAGAGTGGTTTCTATGAAAATAATGCATAAAATATTAAATCTATGTACAGCTGAAACTCCTTCTATTACCAGTACAGTTATTCGAAAGGTTTCAATTTTTTGACAGCTATTTAAAAATCTTGAACTTCTAAGTGGTTATAACGCACCAACTAAAATTGGAAAGTATAAGAACCACGATAACAGAAAGGGAACTATATGTGAATGACCACTATCTCATGTTCTCTATCAGTAGGAGGTTGTGCAAAGCTGTAGTTTGTGTCAAGAAGACTGAGTGAGGCGTAAGAGTGACACTGTACAAAGCAATACAGATAAATAGTGATATTTTCCAAACTGTCACAAACTAGAAAATGATTAACAGAGACAATCCATCCAATCTTCTTTTCCTGCAAGAGCATAACAGTGCTGAGGTGGCATCAATTTCTAACTGCATGCTTAGTCAGTTTAAATTACTTAAGCTGTGATAAAATATAGAGAAGAAAGTCTTAATTTAGAAATTACCTGCAAAAAAATCTGCTACTGTGTATATTGAGATTTACCATATCCTATGCTGCATGATGGAGCAGTAAAAAGAGGAATTTATTTTTCCAGACTTTCAATGCTACCGTTGCATGAAAAACACACATGAAGGAGATAAAACTGTTCTGATCCATGCTTAGGAAAAAAAATATTAAATGACATTATGACTGCATTTCTGAATTATAAGACACTGAATGACTGTACTACACTTACCATATAAAAGACTGAAAGATGGGAACAGTTTAAGATTTGTTAATAGCAAAGAATATTTAAAAGAAGAAATCTCTTTTGGGCAGTGAGTCTAGAGGATATGTTAAAAGAAATGTAATGGGAAATCCTGTAATGAATATTAGAGGAGTGAACAATAAATACTGTCTTCAAGACCACTTGCAATAGCTCACATTATTGATCTATGCTATAGATTATTAGTGTCCATTTAAAAAATAATGTTAATACAAAATCTGACATAACATATACTGCAATGTATGCAGAGTTAAACCTGATAGTTATACGAACCTTTACTAGCTTTATCTAAATGCTGAAAATCTTCAACAAAATTCAGGACATCCTGATAGCTTTCTTCACACACTTCTACAAGAAAATGGAGCAATGTTGTTTTTTGATCTGCTGATTTCGTGTCCTTCAGCTAGAAAGAAAAACAGAAATATTAACACACTGAGAAAAAGATTATTTCTAACTATTTTGATTATTGATGCACACTACTAATTGTGAACTCAAGTAAAGAATAAACTGTTGAATAGGTACAGCTCATTTAAAGAAAACCCTAAGTAATGGGCTGTTCCATTTCCCCGCTTGCTAAAAATCCCTAGAAAGACCATATTAAATAATTTTTATTTCTGTAAATAAAATAAAATAATAAAAGTAATAAAAGTTTCATACTCAGATATAGCACACATTTATTTTTTTAAAATTTAATTATTTAAGCAATATAGAAATATTTGCAAAACTGTCAGTAGATTTATGAAAGTGTAAAAAAAAGCCCCATTGAATATAAAGATCAGAGCTAATTCAGCAAAATCTAACAACATCTGGTGCAAATATCCATTCCATGACACCATTTCCTTATATGTGAAGCTAACTCTAGTCTAACAATATTTGTGTAGCGGAAGTTGCCACCTCAACCTGCATAAGTGCTTATTGTTATCGGTTCTCAATAGGGCAAACAAGTTCATGGGCTTCATTGCTTAAAAATTCTGACTTTAAAAATTCTTAAGCACAAACTTTTTTTTTTGAATTCTTTATACATATAAAATTATTTTAAGTCCAAACATTTTTAAAACTTCCAGCTACTTGTGCAAAAACACTAACAACTGATAACTTGTAAATATTGCTGTAGGTTCCTGTTCTGGTCCCCCGTTTGAGCCAGTCTTTTACATCATTGGAGAGGTTTTTAGAAATAGAAAATGACATCAGATATGAAAGTATTTCTCCACTACTTCTAAACAATTAAACAGAAAAGGTATGTATGTACAAAGACACATGCAAACCATGCTCACATAGGTAAGGCTGCCAAATTGCACAGACTTGTACATCTGAGGATCGGGGGAAAAGTCTTTAGCACAGTATTAAAACTAACACTAAATAGGTAGAAAATTCATGTTAGTTTTTTTCAACTTCAAGACTGTTCTTTAGTTTGGTTACCATGAAGAATACAAGTGATAGTAATGCTCGATATTAAAAGAATAACCAGAGCAACAAGGCAGAAAGGAAAAATTACCTCCCTTTCCAAAGAGGATTCAAAACCAAACACAGAGATATACGGGGATTAACACTGAATAAGGAACTGTGAGCAAGATCAATCCCAGTGTAAATATAGGTAAACATTTATTATTTTTTTTATACATATATTACCCACAGATTTCCTGTGGTTCCAAATTTCTTACAAAGAGACTTTTTCACACTTTTTTTGTTCTCAGTATCCTCAGAGATCACTTAAAGGCATTTTAGTGTTCTGATTTGAAAACTAAATTACAGTACTTTGTCTGCTTTTTCCATACTGCACATAAACTAAAATGGAGAATTTTGGCTGGTGGTTATCACTGAGGATGACATTTCATACTTTACTGTAATAAGTTCATGATCATTTTCGAAGATAAAAATTATACTATCTTAAGAAATATTGAGATGTGCTATTCCAGAACGGATATGCTCTCCTTCAAGAGTGGATAAGTAGCAATGTGAAACATAATACTCAAAATAAACAGTAAATTGTTCACATTATATATCAAAACCAAAAAAACCACATTCCAGGGTGATCCTAACTATTGCACTGGGAATGTCCATGAGAAGTGTCTTAATAATTGAAATATCACAAAATTTCTGCCATGTAAATTCTTCTACTGCTTAAAATACATGGAGTTAACAAAAGTTAGTTTTAAAAGTAAACTAGTGTTATAAACAGGCATGTAATATGAGTATTTAATAAATGACTGATTATTACCATACCAATATCATATCTCTCTTCTCAGAATAGGCATGCATGATCTTTGATGCAGAAGAACTATTACAATTCATTTCTACTTGATGTAAGGAAAAGGCAAGATGTGGTATTATTTTCTGCAAAGTGGATAGTTCATATAGTTCGCTAAGCATAGTTGGGCACCAATGAAGAGTAGCAGATAAATTGTATATACTTCAAATATTACAGAAACCAACATCTTTGAAGGACAGAAGTCACCGCATATGTCTGAATTTCTCAGAATTTCTACTGAAAACTGCTATGCAGACCACTAAGCACCCTGCAACTTCCAGCTTTCTAGTTTTGGGCCAAAAGGAAGATTGGTTTGAGTGGGTTTTTTCCTGTTTCAATACTAATACTTTAACAACTGAACCAGTTTATTATTCTCAGAATAGAGGAGAGTAGTAATTAAGTAACACACTATACTTAGTTAAGAAAACGTCCAAAACTACACATACATTGTTTTACCTCTGTGTTTCCAGACAAAGTGATCTATCAGTGTAAGACAATTTCATAACCAGTGAAGGCTTGGCACTCATGGATTTCCTAAATGAGGCCACAATTGGATGAGGAAAATTAGGAACTGGTGACTAGTACCCTGATACACATTGGACTGGATAGTCCAGAGTTACCTCTAAAACCCAGCTGTCCAACATTCAAGCAAACAAAACTGTAATAGAAATCAGATCTCAGTTCTCCATCAAATCGGCTGATATACTGGAATGTAACAATGTATCATGAAGGAAGAAAACTGTGAATGATTACCTGGGTCTTTTTGGTATTTGTCTGGGACGATACAGAAATACAACTCTTAGATGGTACTAGTTGTATTAATTTACTGCAAAAGTAGGATGGTAAATGCAAACTCCCAATGATTTTCCCTACAAAAATCCATCATCCTTCAAAAGAACCAGTAGCTGACTGTAGGTTGCACTTGTCCTGCAATAACTAATGGCAAAGATCTGAAATTCTGCAGACAATCGCTAAGGGCCGTCTCTCAGCAAAAGCTGAAATAGCTGTTCTTTCTTTCCTAATCACAGAATGGTTTGACTTGGAAGAGACCTTTAAAGATCATCTGGTCTGGCCACCCTGCCATGATAAGGACATCAACACGTTTAACAACCATTAAGGCTGCATTATCTTCTTCCTAGAAAAGTTTTTAAACACTGTTGTTATTTACAAGCTACCAATTCAAAGTGATGCCAAATAAAACTTACGTGAAATCTTTGTCTTGGGAACTTTGCTTTTTCGTTTGCATATTTATTATGCAATGAAACATATTGAGTACTGTGACATATGTTTATGCATAATTAATGAAGGCCTGGAAGGAGTAAACTAGTACCATCATTTCTAATCATGTAACATGATACAATGTCAAAATTACACTATACTAAGCATTTTGATCACAGGGAGAAAATTAACTTTTTTTGGTCCTCATACCTTTGTACCTACTTCATCACCTACAAACTACTGGGAGTGATCAGCATTTCTCCTTAGCAGAAGATTGGACTAGATGCCTACTGATGGCCCTTCCCACCTGAACTATTCCATGATTCTAAGAAACATGCACACGCTTCCCAACTAGTTAACTAAATACTCTACTAAAAATATTACTTATTTTAGCTCTTAATTTGGCCTCACGGTGACTTTTTGAGAATTATTTGTCTACCCGAATATCAAAAGGTTTCCACAATCTTCCTCACTATCAAGTTCTTAACTGTCTGTGTAGTTACAAAGCTTTCTTAACGTTTAAGAAAACTTATTTTGTTATCAACAACACCAATTATTCCATCTCCTGCCTTAGCTACATAGAAGAAGTTCAAATGCCTTATCATAAATTAATAACAAAAGGACACGTTCTCCTCATATTTTTCTCCTTTCTTTTCTAAACTAAATACACCTAAACAGTTTTTTCTCAGTTTAGGAGTGTTACATGTTACTATCATCTGGATTCTCACCAGTCAGCCTATATATTTTCTGTAGTAATTGAGACAAGACTTCACTGAAAACCTTAATAGCACCATCCTTATAATACATAGAATAGAAGGTCCACTCAGAGGCATTTTTTCCTCTCCAACAGAATGTTGCAACCTCCTGAAAAGCTGAATAACCTGTAAGTGTGTAAATCAAAGTAACTATGAGATCCTAGAGTATCAAATGCATTTAGTGACAGAGTACTATAAAGTTAGCCAGGATCTAAAGCCCATTTTCTAGAATTCGGCCCAGTTATTCACTCCTTACTTTCATTATCTGCACACATCAAATCACTTCCCCATGTATAGTATTTCATGATAGTTTTTAAAATTTTCATCTTCTAGATCTCAAATTATTTTTCCAAGATATTTCTTGAATTTTGATCCTGCTCTGCAAAGTTTCTGTAAAAATTACCTTCATATCGTTTTTGTAAGTATACGTACTTTTTTGTTGCCTTCTGCATCAAAAATAGAGAATATAATCACACCTAAGAAAGATTCTTGTAAAATCATACCTAGAAAGTAAATGTACGTAATTGGAGAGAGAACCTTTAGTATCTTCTTTCTGAATAGGTTTCTCAAAAAATCATACATTTAACTTAATAATTTAATCTATGCTGTACTTCCTAGGTGGCTGATGCATTCTTAAATGTATACTTTAGACTAGGGAAGGTATATAATTCATTCCAAATGAATATTTCAGTTATAGGTATTGCATTCAACATTTAAGAACCACAGTGAAAGAACACTTCTGAAACATGGCAGAATAAATGTGATTATTTTAAAGAATGCAATATTTAACATATTATATTTTTTCCATTATGTGAAAAGATAAAACGCGGAAAGAAGACGAAAAGTACATAAAGCCTTCAAAATAATTCTTTTCTCAAAAGGACTATTACATATATGTGCACTCTGTTCAGATTTTGCAGTAACCTCTCAGAGAGCACAACAAGAAAATAAAGACACTAAATAAGGGGAAGGCATTTAGGATTGGAATCGATTATAAATTAACAGTCAGGAAAGTATGAATGACTTCCTATATTTACCTTATATAAATTGTGGAAGAGTGAAAATGTAAGGAAAATTACGAGAAACAGGGAACAGATAAAACTGAGCAACAACAAAAGAGAATCAGATGTGAAGAAAACTTACTTAAAAAAAGAAAATTTACCTGTATCAAAACAAATTAAAATGTGACAGTCTTCAAAGTGCTCAGACATATAAGACCACAACACTACCATGATCACAGTGATACGGTCCTTTTATAATATTGTTTTTCTTTGTTATTATTCCCTCAATATGAAATCTTCTAAAAGTTTAAATGCAAGCCAGTCTCAAGATGACTGTACACAGAGTAGCTCTAGTGTTAAAGCCACTAGCTACTGCTAAGAATTATGAAAAAAAAAGAAAACAAATAATTAATTGCAGGAAAAACATCAAAATGAGGTATTTAAGTAACGTAATAAAAACAAATGAAAAAGTGAATGTAATACTCAACACAGACATTTCAAAACTCACTTTGCATAGGGAGCTGAGATTATATCCAAAGGTTTGTGCATTCCGAGAACCTGCATTCATGTAGTTTCCCATTAACAATACTAGTTCCAACAGCTTGCTAAAGCTTTTACTCTTCTTTATCTCTTCACAGGCAGCACTGACAGCCATGATGTCAGGTTTGATGTTGTTCACCTGCTCCTCAAACTGAAGCTTAAAAAGAATAGCACTGAGCCGTGACCGTAGTCTCTTCACGTTGCTCATCTGATTGAAAAGAAAATAGGAGATTTCCTTTAAAATTCATGCTACACTTCAGCACTGTACAAATGCATACAATCTGTAATGATTTATTGGTGTGACAGGCTTGAAGAAGCAATATATCTGCTATAACTGATAGCAAATGAACGAATGAATGAGAGACACTTGGGTAAGCAACTGAAATCCCATCTGATGGTTAATATGAACTGCCCCCATCCTTTCCCAATAACTAGTATGTGTAAGCAATAAAAGATAAAGTGTCATCATATATCACATCTGTCAACTCATACACCAAATCCTATAAAACTAATCCAAGTTTATGACCCAGTAGTTGCAAAGTAATAAAAGTAGTTCACCAGTTCTGTATAACCCAAGATGTACCAAACACGGCAAATCTCATTTTCTGGTGCAAATATTTAAAAGCTGCTCTTAATAACAGTTTACTATAAACTTGTAGAAAAACAACAGTTTTGAAAAATCTCAGATATGAAACACTTCATAGAACATATATTAATAAATACTAGTATTCACATCCCACTACTCTACTGGCCCTTGTACAGTTAATTATGTAAGTAGAATGCTTCCAGGAAAACAGTAGCTTCTGTAGATCATATGCAAAAGACCTGGCTTTTTCTGTGGTTTACTGGTAAAGGGTTTTCAATAGTTGTTTCAATCTTCCCATATAACTTAGGTCACTGAATTCTGACTCCAGAGATACTTTGCACGTTATTTACTATACCCAAACAAGAAGACTCCAAACGTTATCACTTCTTTAAATCAATCATTTAAATGCATTCAATAAATTAAATTCCTCCATCTCCCAAGTTTCCAATGTACTAATCAACCTTCCAACTCTATCACAGAAATCTTCAAACATTTTTTAGGCTTGGCTTCACATACAGTCCTTGAAGCTTTTTGTCTTTGATTCTAGCTCCTTTTCTCTCTATCAGGCATTATATGTTCCTTGCTTTTTTCTTCTTCCACAGCAGAAACGTGTTTTTTTTCCCCTCCCTGCTCTCGGTTCTGTTTGCACCTGAGAAACACTAGTCTCAAATTCTTCCATGAGATTTTCCCTCTCTCTGTTTCCTCACCAATCTGATGAATTCTTTAAGACAGTCTTATCCATATTTATATTTTTATTTCTGAAGGCAAGGTTCAAGCCAATAATGCCTCGAAATTTCCTGAAAACTGGAACTAATTTCTTTTGGTTTGCTTGCTTGGTTTTTTAAATAAAAAAATACATGATATAGTTTCCAGCTTTCAGTACTTCTCAATGCAAGAAAAGAAGCAGTAATCTCGGTACTTCTCCTACAAAGTAACAGGTTTCATATAGTGACCTTTCAAGTTTGACTTTAAATTGGAAATATCCCCATACAAACCACAGCCCTACCTAAGGTTTTGCAGAATATTTCTCAACCCATATCTAGTCTATTGATGTGAAAATAGATCTGACAGTGCAATGTTCACAAGTTGTTTAGTGCTGATGTCCCACAACAGACTCAGTGAAAAGGATAATGGTAACAGTCTTCATCCATATCATGTAAAGTTAATATCTTGAACTGATACTGAAGGCTGACTAATCCAAAGGGTATGATACAGAAGTAGTACGAATTTTACAGGTTATTATATTGGTTTTACTGTGACAGGAGTAGACAATAAAATTGTGTGGAGTTAACATTTTATGCTGGTAAGCCACTTCTGCAATACCTGCCTAGCAGTGCAACCACCTGATGATGTCCCATTGAAGTAAACATACCATCTGCATTTTAGTTCAGATAAGAAATCTTGAAGTTAAATAAGCAATCCTTTCCCATAACTATGTTTTAGTTTGCATTACTGAGCAGAGCACACAAACAGAATGTCTTTCAGATGAAACTAGGATGAAAATCAACTCCACTACTTAGCTTTAGTCTGCCTACAGCCTGCTACTAAAGTAAACCACTAAAATGTTTGAATGTTGGCTCAGTATCAACTGTAGGCAGATATTCTAAACTCATAACACGCTAAAGATCATCTAATAGAGTGGTAAAATTATTCCTCAGGAATAGGTAAGCAAGGTTAATGGGAATTGAATTTAAAGAAGGCATTTCACAGTGAAATAGAAATAAAAATACTTCAAACTCACCTAAAATGAACATAGTGCTCTTCCACCTTTATACCTAATTTAGAAATAAACACCTAAAAGAATATTAAGGTACTGAACAGAGGCAAATTTCAGTCATTCTTCCAGCTCCATCAGGAAGAATGAGTATTATCTCCTTTTTCTCAAACAATTCATTTGAGGTTTATACATGTACTACTACTTCTCAACATATTGAGAAGAATATTCTTACTTTAAGTTTTTTTATCTGTTCAAGAAAAATCTGAGACTAGATTAGAAGAAACACAAAACTCCATTGGAATTATCCAAATTTTTAATATTTGTCCCTACACAGGGTGCAATAGAGACAGTCATTAATATCAGACCATGGGAACTAACAGAATAAACTGTAAGTTGCTTTGATTTTAAATGGTAAAAAACTCAAGGCACTACAGAACCAGCAGAAGATGCATCATTTATTGATTCTTGGATACTCAGCCAAATTCTTCAAACTGAAATGATCAGGTACTTTTTGCTCACAAACGTGAGCAAGCACATATGCATGAGAGACGGAAATTTTTCATCAGAAATTAAGAAGTTCTGTACATATGTCTTAAGGATGGATGCAGAAATATGTACTCTGAAATATCAGGAATAGAAGTACATGCCAGAAATGCAACAGAATTGTCTCTGGCCATTTGTAATTAGTGTTTTTTAAACACTCTGAAATCCATAGTTCATGTACCTTTAGTTCATCTGTTTGCTAAGTCAGTAATTGAAAATGGAGGAGGTGGACAGTTTCCTCAGCAATAGATAGCTTTCTTTGTGACATGTAGCCTAAAAATACATTCAAATTGTAAACTCCATACACCTTATTACAAGAGATACTAAGATTTAAGTGTTGCAATGTTTAGAGACATCATAACTTCATGCTCTATACTTCTTTCTACTAAGACTTATATTCATAAGCCTACTTCACAGTATCACAGTATAACAAGCCTGAAAAGACCTTTGAGATCATCAAGTCCAGCCTAGGATCCAACACCAACACCTACCCGTCATCTACACCATGTTACTAAGTGTCTCATCCAATCTCCCTTTAAACACCTCCAGGGACGGTGACTCCACCACCACTCCGGGCAGCGCATTCCAAGGGCTAATCCCTTTCAGTGAAGAATTTTTTCTTCATATCGAGCCTAAACCTCCCCTGACTAATCTTGAGACCGTGTCCTCTTGTTCTGTCACCAGTCGCCGGAGAGAAGAGACCAACCCCTACCTGACTACAACCTCCTTTCAGGCAGTTGTAGAGAGCAATAAGGTCTCCCCTGAGCCTCCTTTTCTCCAGGCTAAACAACCCCAGCTCCTTCAGTCGATCCTCACAGGGCTTGTGCTCCAGCCCATTCACCATCCTCGTCGCTCTCCTCTGGATGCACTCCAGCATCTCAACATCTTTCTTAAACTGAGGGGCCCAGAACTGGACACAGCACTCAAGGTGCGGCCTGACCAGTGCCGAGTATAAGGGAATGATAGCTTCCCTAGTCCTGCTGGCAATGCTATTCCTGATGCAGGCCAGGATGCCGTTGTCCTTCTTGGTCACTTGGGCACACTGCTGGCTCATATTGAGTTTCCTGTTCACCAGCACTCCCAAGTCCCTTTCCGCCTGACTGCTCTCCAGCCACTCTGTCCCCAGCCTGTAGCTCTGCATGGGGTTGTTGTGTCCAAAGTGCAGAACCTGGCACTTGGACTTGTTAAACCTCATTCTGTTGGACTCAGCCCATCACTCCAGCCTGTCAAGGTCCCTCTGTAGGGCCCTCCTACCCTCCAGCAGATCAACACTTCCTCACAGCTTGGTGTCATCTGCGAACTTGCTAATGAAGGACTCGAGCCCCGCATCCAGATCATCAATGAAGATATTAAACAGGACCGGGCCCAACACTGAGCCCTGGGGGACACCACTAGTGACCGGCCACCAACTGGATGTGACACCGTTCACTATCACTCTCTGTGCTCGGCTATCCAACCAGTTCCTAACCCAGCACAGAGCGTTCCCATCCAAGTCACAGGCTGACAGCTTCTCTGGGAGTCTGCTGCGGGAGACAGTGTCAAAGGCCTTGCTGAAGTCCAGGAACACCACATCCACAGCCTTCCTCTCATCCACCAGGCGAGTCACATGGTTGTAAAAGGAGATCAGGTTGGTCAGGCAGCACCTGCCTCTCCTAAATCCACGCTGGCTGGGTCTGATCTCTCGGTCATTCTGCAGGTGCCGCATGACTGCACCCAGGATTATGCGCTCCATAATTTTTCCTGGAACCGAGGTCAGGCTGACAGGTCTGTAATTACCTGGATCGTCCCTAAGGCCCTTCTTGTGGATAGGCGTCACATTGGCCAACTTCCAGTCATCCGGGATCTCTCCAGTGATCCAGGACTGTTGATAAATGATGGAAAGTGGCTTAGCACACTTGTCCAACAGCTCTCTTATAACCCTAGGATGGATCCCATCTGGCCCCATAGACTTATGAGGATCCAAGTGGCTCAGCAGGTCTCTAACTTCTTCCTCCTGGATGACAGGGGGGCTATGTTGCACCCTGACCCCATCCACCACTTCACAAGACCAGTTGTCCGGTGAACAATCTACCTCAGTATTGAAAATGGAGGTAATTAAGCACCTAAGCCTTTTCCTCATCTTTAGTTGCTATATTTCCCTCAATATCCAATAAGGAGTGGAGGTTGTCGCTGCCCTTCTTTCTGCAATTAATGTATTTGTAAAAACACTTATTATTATCCTTAACAAAAGTAACCAATATGAGCTCCAGCTGGGCTTTTGCCTGCCTAATTTTCTACCTACACAAATCAACGATATCTTTGAACATAACCTGACTTACCTGCCCGTCTTTCCAAAGGCGATACACCCTACTTTTCTCACTTAGCTCCTTCAGAAGTTCCTTACTCATCCAGGCCGGCTGTCTGCCCCTACAGCTCATCTTATGGCACATCGGGACAGTCCGCTCCTGTGTCTTCAAGATTTCATTCTTGCAGTACGTCCAGCCTTCCTGGACCCCCTTGCTTTTAAGAACTATTTTCCAGGGTACACTCCTGACTAGTTCCTTAAACATTCTGAAATCAGTGTTCCATTGTTTATGGAGAACTCATTTATCTCATGATTGCTGTACCACAGACAGCCTTCAACCATAACATCACCCACCAGCCCTTTTCTATTGGTAAACAGCAGGTCAAGGAGAGCCTCACCCCTGGTAGGCTCACTCACCAGCTGTGACAAAAAGCAGTCCTCAATACATTCCAAGAACCTTCTGGACTGCCTCCTCTCAGCTGTGTTAAGGTCCCAGCAGATATCTGGGAGATTAAAGTCTCCTAGAAGAACAAGGGCAGACAATCTTGAGGCAACTTCCAGCTGCTTAAACAACAGTAGATCCACCTCTTCCTCCTGATCGGGCGGTCTATAACACACTCCAACCAGGATGTCAGTCTTGCTTGCCCCTCTCACTTTTACCCATAAGCACTCAATCTGGTCATCTCCAATCTCAACATCTACAGCATCAAGAGTTTCCTTAGTATACAGGGCTACCCCTCCACCCCTTCTCTCACGCCTGTCTCTCCTGAAGAGTTTGTAGCCTTCCATGGCAGCACTCCAGTTGTGAGAGTCATTCCACCACGTTTCCGTGATAGCAACTGTATCATAGTTCTCCTGCTGGGCTCCTCCTGTTTGTTACCCGTACTGCATGTGTTAGTGTACATGCACTTCAGCTGGGCTACTGGCTTCACCCTTGATAATGACTCACTTTCTGCAGTCACATCACTGGTGAGACCGGTTACATCCCCCTCCCCTTCAGGCCTAGTTTAAAGCCCTCTCAATGAGCCCTGCCAGCTCCTGGGCTAGAATCCTTTTGCCCTTCTTACTTAGATGGAACCCATCTGGGTCCAGCAGGCCGGGTGCAGTAAAGGTTTCCCCATGACCATAGAAACCAAAATTCCTGTGCCGGCACCAGCCCTTGAGCCACTTGTTAACAGCATGGATTCTCTTGTTCATTGTAGTATACCTCTCTGACACTGGAGGAACTGAGCAGGACACCACCTGCGCTCCTGCCCCATCCATTAATCGACCCAGTTCCCTAAACTCCTTTTTCATTACTCTGGAGCCCCTCTTATCAAGTTCATCACTGCCGGCCTGAACAACCAACAGGGGATAATAATCTGAGGGGTGAATTAGATCAGGGAGTGTCTCAGTGATATCCTGGATCTGGGCTTGAGGAAGGCAGCTGACTTCCCTGTGGGATAGGTCTGGCCTACATATAGGACCCTCTGTTCCTTTCAGAAGGGAGTCGCCTATTACAGCTACCCTCCTTTTGTTTTTAGTATTTGACGTTTTGATCCACCTGACAGACGGGGCAAAATTGAGAGGTTCCCTGGACGAATAGTTTTCATTGCTATCGTCAACTTGAGCCTCAAATTCCAGAACCCCAAACTTGTTTTGTAAGGGTAACTGGAATGGTGGCATCTTGAAGGGAGTCGGAGGATGGGAGGGAAATCTTTTGTCTCCATGAGAGCAGACCTGCTCCCATTCCTCCTCAACAGCTAGGTCCCTCATCCTGTTGGTGAGGAATACATGGACATACTTATGGACTTACAATGCAATCCTGAAAACAGACAATCCAAATAACTAAAAAGGGAATTTGAAGTGAAAAGATAAAGAGTAAACTGCACATGTCAAAGAACTGAGTGTATGGGTAATGAATTTTTCTATTTTTCAAGTAATAGACCACAAAAATACTCCCACTATGTGCAAGTCCAAACGGGAATCTGCAACTGGGTCGAGCTATCCAGTAGTAGCTCTCACAGTCCTTCATCCAACAGCAAAGAGAGGCTTTTTTTTTCTCAAATACAACATAAATCAGAAGGCATCGCAAGAGAATGCAATCTGGTAACCATGCACTTTCACAGTCTGCTATGTTGGTGTCAAATAAAGGAACGTGTCCCAGAAGTATACTGACACTACATTTTGGGCGCTGAATATGATTCATTCTTATCACAAGCTTATAGAGAAAACACTGCAAGGCCTCCAGTTTCACAATATACCTTCCTTAAAAAGTCAGCAGTGTCAAGGCTGTCAGATCACCTGAAAGGATTCCCATCCAATAAGTAAAACGTGAGTTATAGCCAAGCCAACCAAAAGATTAAACTGGAAGCGCATCCCCTGTGGAAAATGCATGGTTTTCATCATTGCAGCATCAATGAACTCTACAGAGCATATAGGTAAAAGGAGAAAATTTCTAACATTTATCTTTAGACTCAACCACTTGAAAAGCTGCAACAAATTTTCAAGTAAGGAAGAACTGATACCCTAACAGATCTTTTTTCACGTCTGAAGAAGAAAAAACACCCTGCAGAATTTGAAGTGGGCAGTCAACATGCCCAAAACTTACTGAAGACCACCAGCATTCTGGAAAGATTAAGTATTATTTCAACGTATGGGAAGTCAATCCACAACAATGGAACAGTATTTTTGTTGTGATGTGTTGGGAAATGGCTCAAGGAACAGGGACATGGGTCCCTGGACGAGTTAGTTTGCAGCATGTAACAGCATCAAGTCTGAGCTGGTGTGCCTAGGCCTCCGTTAGCATAAGCGAGCTCGGTTAGCATAAGGGAGCTATGCAGAAGGCCCATGAAGATTACGATAACCTTGAGCAAGGAGTAAGCAACATTCCTGGTAACGAGCCAGCATAGAAAGGATAAGCGGCCTGGAAACAAACTGCGGCCGGGAAACTAACTAACTGCGGCTGGGAGACAAACTACGGCCGAGAGATGAAGTCACCAGTAGCCAGTAATGTTATAATACGAATGCATAATTAAAGTAAAGGTAGCCAATTATGTTATAACACATGTGCATAATTAAAGCAAAGGAGCATAAAAGAAGCTGTGTCACATCAATAAACTTGAAGCTTGCTTATCACTCATATTGAGTCGGCTGCATTCTTCCACCACCTCTCAGGATCCTTCCCGAATTTCTCCAACATATGGTGACCCCGACGTGATGCTGATACCGACGTGATCCGAAGAAGTCCGACGTGATACGAGGGACCCTGAGGCGGTGGTCAGGAGCAGAGGCACTGGGAGCAGCGACCAGAGGGCAAGAGCGACCGAACACTGCATGTTGGTGTGTCGACTCAGGACGCCTGGTTACGCGAGCAGAGCGTGATCGCCACTGCAAAGGGCTACAGGCTAGGGCTGCAAGGATATCGCTTTAGGCAGGTATCTTATTTATTGTTAGAGGTTTATCGTTAAAGGTTTATATCGTTAAAGGTTTTTATCGTTAAAGGTTTATATCGTTAAAGGTTTATATCGTTAAAGGTTTATATCGTTAAAGGTTTTTATCGTTAAAGGTTTATATCGTTAAAGGTTTTTATCGTTAAAGGTTTTTATCGTTAAAGGTTTATATCGTTAAAGGTTTATATCGTTAAAGGTTTTTATCGTTAAAGGTTTATATCGTTAAAGGTTTTTATCGTTAAAGGTTTTTATCGTTAAAGGTTTATATCGTTAAAGGTTTATATCGTTAAAGGTTTTTATCGTTAAAGGTTTATATCGTTAAAGGTTTTTATCGTTAAAGGTTTTTATCGTTAAAGGTTTATATCGTTAAAGGTTTATATCGTTAAAGGTTTTTATCGTTAAAGGTTTTTATCGTTAAAGGTTTATATCGTTAAAGGTTTTTATCCTTAAAGGTTTATATCGTTAAAGGTTTATATCGTTAAAGGTTTATATCGTTAAAGGTTTTTATTATTGTTAGAGGTTTTATTATGACAGATAAAGGTTTAAACGCAGAAGTAGCCCTTGATTTATTGCAGCGCTTTTTAGAAAAGCGGGGAGTAGAGCAAGGTTGCATTAAACAACTAGCGGGTCTAGTTACAACCGGTAAGCTCAAAGGATTTTTTAAAGACGCAGATTCATTGTTTGAGGAGAAGGAGTGGAGAGCGTTTGGAGACCATCTGTGGGACTGTACTATATCAGGAAAAGGCAAGGATGTGGCAGCTTTTGGTCCAATTTGGAGAACTGTGATGAATACCCTAAAATCGATAAAAGCTGAGGTGCAAGCGAATCCATCTCTAAGTACTCCTTTACCGGATAGTGACTCTGAGGAAAGTGATGCTGTGGCCGAAGTCCGGCCCCAGAGCTCGGCTCCGAGACGGCAACAAAAGGGGACGATTACCGCGACCAGTTTGTTAACTATTTGGGGACTGGTTACTGATTCCTTACGGGACTTAGGAACTGAACATAAGGTAGCGACGGGGGCAGCGGCAGCTTTGCGAGCCCGACCATCGGCACCGCCGCCCCCTGATCAGGAGGAGTCGTCACTGGTGCCCACGGAGCGGGCAGCAGATACTATGGCAAAGGATGACGGTGAGAGCGAGGAACCACCTGACAGAGACACTGTTGTATCCACTTGTTTACCGGTTCTCATTTTCACATCGACTCAGAAAGTAGCGTTTGATCAGAATCCTCCTCGCAGCACCGAGAGGGGGAAACAAACGGACCTGGAGGGGGCAGCCGGGGGGGGGCAACAAAGGGATCCCTCGCCGGAGCGAGTGCTGCCCCCCCCCCAGCCAGGAAATCACGCGCCGGAACAACGGACAGCTCAGGAGCGGTCCTGCCCGCCGCAGTCACAGCAGACTTATTAACCTCTACAGTTCACCTTGTTCCTCCAGGGGTTCAACCGCCCCTCTTTGAAAAGGGAATTGATTCACAGCTGTTTGCACACCAAGGGTGTTTTAACAGGATTGATGGAGAGCGGCGCTGGTGTTACTGGAACAGCAGCATCTGTGCTCTAGCGCAGAGTAGAAAAGAGCACGAGAGATCCACTGCCATTTAGTAACTGCATTTGCAACGTTGCGGGGTTTTGTAACTCTAAAAACTGATAATGGTCCAGGCTATGTGTCAAAAGCATTGCAAAAATTTTTAAATCATGGGGTCCAATTGGTAAAGGATTAAGCACCTTACTGATAGGAGGCTCAAGTAGTACTTTACAAGGACTAACTGTACATGTAGGAGTAATTGATGCTGATTATACAGGACAAATTTGTGCGATGGTCTCTACAACAATTCCACCTGTTACTATTGAACAAGGCACACGAATTGCTCAACTTGTGCCATTTATAAGTTGTGTTTCTAGGTCTGAACAGGTTGTTTGAGGTGATGGCAGCTTTGGCTCCACAGGGAAACCACTTGTCTTCTGGTCCCAGACTGTGTCAGACAAGGGACCACAAATGGTTTGTACACTTATAATGGACAACACCTCTCCTATGCAAAGTTGTCTGGGCTATTAGACACTGGAGCCGATGTAACTATTATCTTGCAATGAGAGCGGCCTGCATCATGGCCTTTGGCTTCAACCACCGCAGGAGTAGTGGGTCTTGGGTGAATTGCCAATACCCTTATGGCAGCAAAGCCTGCACTCATTGTTAACCCTGAAGGACAGAAGGCTACTGTTAGGCCTTATGTGACTGCAGCACCTTTAAATTTATGGGGAAGGGATTGTCTCGCCCAATGGGGGGTGCAAATTACAAAGGATTTTTGACAGGGGTCACTGTGTTGCAGGATGTGTCACGACCAACTTTGGCATTGAAATGGTTAACCGAAAAGGCAGTCTGGGTGGACCAGTGGCCCCTCAATCAAGAAAAGCTTGCTGCCCTGCATTCTTTGGTTATAGAGCAATTAGCTGCAGGACACATAGAAGCCTCTCATAGCCCTTGGAATACACCAGTGTGTTATTAAAAAGAAGTCTGGAAAATGGCATTTATTACATGATTTGAGAAAGATCAAAGATGTAATGGCTACCATGGGAGCATTACAGCTTGGATTACCATCACCAACCATGATTCCAATGCAATGGGAAATTGATGTAATAGATTTAAAAGACTGGGGGTTTTTTTTTACTATTCCTTTAGTAGAACAAGATATGAAAAAATTTGCCTGTACTGTACCCTGAGTAAACAACGTGGAACCAGCAAAGAGGTATCACTGGAAGGTATTGCCACAAGGAATGAAAAATTCACCAACTACCTGTCAGTGATGTCACACATATACCTGACTTTGGTAGACAAAAATATGTACATGTGTCTATTGATACCTTTTCTTCAGTTGTTATTGCTACTGCTCATACAGGCAAAACAGCATGTGATGCTATTCGGCATTTGCCTTTTCTATTGCAGGAGTTCCACAGCAGATTAAGACTGATAATGTTTCGGCATATGTCACGGGACTTTCCCACTCTCCTACAGGCAGGCCATTGTGGAACATGCCCATGGAGCCTTAAAGTGCTAAAAAAAAAAAAAAAAAAAAAAAAAAAAAAAAAAAAAAAAGGGGGGGGAGGGGGAAATGGTGGATGAACCTCCAGAGGCACGTTTGAATAAGGTAACTTATGTATTGAATTTCTTGCATATCACTGATGATCTACAGGAACTCCCAATTTTACGACATTTTGGGTCCAGGAGTGAAAGTGATGATGCGAGACTTACAGACAGGTCAGTGCTCGGTTCCCTGTGATTTGCTAACCTGGGGAAGAGGGTGTGCTTGTGTTTCCACAGATCGTGGACCTCAATGGATACCCGCACGCAATGTTCAGCCAGTACTATCATCGTCCTGACTTGGGCCATGACTGCAGCATTCTGGATGCTCGCAGAACAGAGAACAAATGTGTGGATCACCCTAACCAACATAACGGGACGAACTTGACATGTCTGGCTACAGCATCCCTGGAAAACCTATTTCTACCTGTCTGATTGACTGGCCTGCAGACCAATGGAAAGTGTTCTTCCAATGTCAATAATAGTGTTTTTAGGATTAATAAAATGGATGATTGTGTGGTGTTTAGTTATAAGTAGCAGGATAGAAAAATCTTTTGTGTAAAATCTAAGTTAATCTTTAGGGATATTTAGAAATAGTAATAAGTGGCCCAATAGTACAACAGCATACATATCAAAATCAAACAATGCACCATTTGGCTTTACTATCAGGGGTATTCGTTTTTCATTTGTGGGGACAAAACATGAGGAGAATATTCCATTCAATATAAGGAAAGAGCCCTGCAGTTAATGCCCTACTAACCCTACTAACACTAATACTAACATTAAGCCTAACTTCACCTGTCATCACTTTAATAGAAGCAAGCAAACAGCACATGTTTTATAATGGATGGAATATTCTTGGAAGACAGTTTAATGATTTAAGAATTTTGGGTGAAGTGCCCTTTTGGATTTATTAGTTTTTATATGTTTTGAGATGTATGCTGTGTGTCATATAATGTATACAGAGAATGAGAGAAACATAGAAAGGGGCTTAAAGTGACCCTGCTTGCACAAAAAAAAAAAAAAAAAAAAAAACAAAAAAAACGGGGAAATAATTGTTGGGAAGCTAACTATGTTTACCCCCTCTTATCGGAATTTAATTCACAATACATATAACATGACTCGAAGCCCACGAAAGCGACGATCTATCAGTAATATTGGTCCTGATTGTGACCCCCATGTTCGAATCTCGTCTCTTGGATCCGCCATAGATTTTTTATTGTTAGCCCAAGGTCATGGATGTAACGAATTTGAAGGGATGTGTTGTTTAAATCTTTCGGATCACGGTAACAGCATTTATAGACAAATTAAGCAATTGCGCGACAATTTTAAGGATACAACAATCAACGGCTGGCTTGACCACTTTTTATCTAACTGGGGCTTAACGGGTTGGTTACGGGATCTCATTAAACAATTAATTGTTGTAGGCATAATAATCCTTTTTATTAATCATTTGTATTCCTTGTATTTTGCAATGTATGCAGGATTGTATAGAAAAGAGTGTTCAATCAGTGTTTCACAAAGCCTATTTTGTATTAAAAGAAAAAGGGGGAATTGTTGGGAAATGGCTCAAGGAACAGGGACATGGGTCCCTGGACGAGTTAGTTTGCAGCATGTAACAGCATCAAGTCTGAGCTGGTGTGCCTAGGCCTCCGTTAGCATAAGCGAGCTCGGTTAGCATAAGGGAGCTATGCAGAAGGCCCATGAAGATTACGATAACCTTGAGCAAGGAGTAAGCAACATTCCTGGTAACGAGCCAGCATAGAAAGGATAAGCGGCCTGGAAACAAACTGCGGCCGGGAAACTAACTAACTGCGGCTGGGAGACAAACTACGGCCGAGAGATGAAGTCACCAGTAGCCAGTAATGTTATAATACGAATGCATAATTAAAGTAAAGGTAGCCAATTATGTTATAACACATGTGCATAATTAAAGCAAAGGAGCATAAAAGAAGCTGTGTCACATCAATAAACTTGAAGCTTGCTTATCACTCATATTGAGTCGGCTGCATTCTTCCACCACCTCTCAGGATCCTTCCCGAATTTCTCCAACAGTGATGTTTTTATGGCTTTCTTCACTTTTGACACATTCTTTCTCCCAAATAAATGATAATAAAGTCAAGAACTGCCAACTGAAAACTGAAATTTCTTATGAGAATTCAGAAGGTCTTAATACTTACAATGTGGATATGTGTTCATGCAAACAATTGAACTGATGACTTTTCAGCCTTACTAGCACTGATACAAGACATGTCCTGCTATTCCGTTTCTCCATCTTTAACTATAGACAGCTTGAATTTGCACAATTGACTCATTATCTCTCAGATTCAAGATCTTCCTAAACGATATTCGGGACAGAAGAGAAGGGAGTGTACTGTGACACAAAGACAACATCTATAAGTTACCTCCTAGTTGCACACAGGTAGCCTTGTCGTCTCTTGTGGTTGACAGTGCACTGATGTACAGTGCAGAAAATTCCTTGTACTGTTTTTGATTGCATTATGTTCAACAAAGATGGATCAGCAAGACCAGTCTGCAGATCTCAGAAATGAGGGCGTTCCTTTTGAATACTCCAGAAATCACCTGTCGTGAAACGCATCCAAACTGCCAATGCGGACTACAACAAAGCCGTCAGAATAAGCTGAGTTTACAGTCTTCATGCTGAAATTCACAGATAGGTATGTTCTACTATGAAATAAAGAGATTATTTCGTGTCTTATTAAAAAAAAAAACCCAAACAATTAGATTTACTGACATCTTGATCAGAATGGAACACAGAGACTGATTTTGTTTCTCCAAGTTGAATTTAGACAATGGTATTTTCATAAAAAGGAATCATCCAAAATGGAAGGGTCTGAATTTCCCAAATTCTTCTATTTTTAGCAGGCCTAACAGACGTCAGAAAAGCTATTTTCATTAAAAGGTACATATGGAACATATGCCACTAGAATTAAAAGCTTTCCTTCTGGAAAACCAAGTTAAGAGTTTACAACAGGTAAAAATACTCTGTAAAACCTCTAATACAAACAGATAGCAAAAATAAATAAATTTATACCAGAAGTCAAGGGCAGAAGTCACTATGGAATTTTAAACAGAATAATTCCAAACCAAATGGAGAAAAGTTTCTAAAAGTAAAAGAGAACTAGTTATATTCTGGATGAAAAAATCTAATCATCTTAGTTCTAAAATTAATGCCTCACCTTCTGTCTGGCTACTACCAGGATTCCACCTCCTAATGAAATCTAAGTCTACAATATTACTTTGAGTCTTCTGACATACAGGCCACGAAGACACAGACAGATGATCGAGGTCTGGGTGGAATATCTGAAAACCATGACAGCAGGCTTAGTACTTTCCAACAGGTTGAACCACTGTAACTACAATACAAAAGTGGAATTTTTTGCTACATAATTATTTAAGCCATACACAATGGTAACAGACCACAACAGCAGCTGATCATGATATCTTTGACAGACATAGCCCGTTTCAAAAAAGCTCATGTCTCTAGCATGTTGACATTTAGTGTAGTCTTCTTTACTGACCCAACAACATGTCCAAGATAATTTCCTAAGCAGTAAGGTACATGTCTAAGATGATAACAGCATTGGTAAGGAAAAAGCATTCCTATGTAGATCTTATGTAGTCCTGTCAATACTGAATTCGATAATGAATGTGGAAATTTTATCCATATCCATTCAGTGTATTTGGAACCACAGACAATCTGTGCCGAAATCAGTCCTATGAGAAGTGCCACATAAAATAATGCTGTGGAAGACAGCTTGTGTATCTTTGAGAAAGCTATTCCGTTCCACAAAATGATCACAGGGAAAGTAAATCCTAAAGCACTTGGCCTCTACAGGAGCTCCTTTGAGCTGGAACACGTGAAATATCTGCATAGTCATTTCATGCCCCAAGAATGTAAGAGACACTGTCCAGCCTCAAGATTCTTTCAGCACAGCTGCCCTACATTAGGCCAGTCATTTGGATACCTCACTCAATTAAGGTGGGTAAATTACAAGAAACCTTTGAAGTTCCAGAGAGTCAAAAATGGCAAGATCCTATACTGATTATGGTACTTATTCACAACAAAAGTGTTTTTCTTAAGTGGTTCGAATAACAACATGAACATTAGAGGATTGCTTACACTATGAGTAAAGCATCCAATCAGATTAAGGACAGGCTCCTGAGATATCTAGAGGAAACTGTAAAGTGAATGACTGGAGACAAAACATGAGGTCTCTTCAGCAAACCAACTTAATTGATTTGAAGTTGTAGAGGAAAATGGAAGAGACAGTCTATGTGTATATTAGAAGAAACAACAGTCAATCACTTCCAACCATCTGAATTAACATCAGTCAACAATAAAACAATTTTTTTAACATATTCTTTATATTAACTACCCAAAATAGTTTTACCAGAACAGAACAGGGATAAGAGTGAGACCCACAGGTACCAAATCTTTCAGAAGAACATTCTTCTATGATTCAATCTTTCAGTAATACAGAGGAACTAACATAATCCAACCCAACAGCAATGATAAATTAGTGTAGATTAGTGCAGATCATGGTGGACACTTTCAGAAGATATTTCTGGAGCATAATTCTCCAGCCTATCCATGTTCAAGTGTCAACATTACAGGAGTTCAGGATGTCCTCCCTCTAAACAACATACATAACGACTGCAATTTGTCATAAAGATTTTTTGACTAACACAGATAGCAGAAAGTTAAACTTTGCCTACACTCCTGGAAAGGCTGGAATTACTGATGGAGAACACTGACAAGGCTGCAGATTCACAATAGACACATAACTTGTAGCATGCAATAGAAGAAGGTAAGGTTTACAGGCAGAAATTGACACAACTGAAGTATCTTACAGCACAGATGCATGTCACCACTTCAGGATTCTAAAAAAACCTGAAATGTCCCTAGGTATGGCTATGCCGAAGCATAAAGTATTAGAAAGGACAGAATATACCTCTGCAGATATAGTTATAGCACAGTATTTTCCAGACAATGGTGAAAAACATTAATACAATCTGAGTTATTCTCAATGAGGACATACAGGTGAAACCATCAGATGAATATTGAATTGATCATTTTAAGTGTCAGCTGAATTATTTAAGACAAACTAGCCTTCATCAGGCCTCACACTAATCTTCAATTTACTCTAGTGAAATCTTCTCCTTCAGTACGAGCTCATTAAAAACACATCCATCAATGAACAAGCTGCGAAGCCACGTGAGGTTTGCTTGCCAAATTCTATTTGAGTTAGCTATCAGTGTATTTCCCAAGGTCTGGGCATTAATTATTTCTGAAACAATATTTCAGAATTACCTCAATTTTATCTTTGAGTAAATAAAAGTGATCAAGGAAAAATTGGCTTCTTTTTTTTTCACTCCCAGGCAATGGATAGGTCTGCATCTCATCATTTTCTATGGAAAAAGTGGGGAGAGGTCAATATGTGCTTCTGGGGAGCTCCTGGGGAACTAGTTACAGAACATTCTTAGCCAGAGCAGTAAGAAAGCCTAATATCTCATAACAATATGCAACTCTTATGTTTTGCGTATTGTGGCACTAATCTGCATCAACTGCATCACAAAGTAACTTGGGGACGGTGGAGGCAAAGACCTGGTGCTAGCTGATATGGGACCAAATATTGCCATACACATCTGTGCCTCAAAAAGCAACTCTAGATGTCAGGCCTAAGAGGTGAAGGAAAGCCTGATAATGGAGACTCAAGTTCGGAACATGCTTGTACCCAATTTCCCTATGATATACTGTTCTGGCAAAACTTGCGACCATTTCCTCTCGTCCTATCGCTTGTCACTTGCGAGAAGAGACCAGCACCCACCTTGTCACAACCTCGTTTCAGGTAGCTGTAGACAGTGGTGAGGTCTCCTCTCAGCCTCCTCTTCCCTAAGCTAAACAACCATAATTCCCTCAGCCACTCCTCATAGGACTTGTTCTCCAGCTCCCTCACCAGCTTTGTTGCCCTTCTCTGCACACGCTCCAGCACCTCAATGTCCTTCCTGTAGGGAGGGACCCAAAACTGAACCCAGCACTCAAGGTGCGGCCTCACCAGCGCCGAGCACAGGGGCACAATCACCTCCCTGCTCCTGCTGGCCACGCTGTTTCTGATATAGGCCAAGATGCCATTGGCCCTCTTGGCCACCTGGGCACACTGCTGGCTTATGTTCAGCCAGCTGTCAGCCAACACCCTCAGGTCCTTCTCTGCCAGGAAGCTCTCCAGGCATTCTTCCCCAAGCCTGTAAAGCTGCATGGGGTTCTTGTGACCCAAATGGAGGACTCTGCAATTGGCATTGTTAACCTTATCCTGTTGGTCTCAGCCCATTGATCCAGGCTGTCCAGATCCCTCTGCAGAGCCTCCCTTCTTTTAAGCAGATCCACACTACCACCCAGCTTGGTGTCATCCGCAAACTTGCTAAAGGTGCACTCGATCTCTTTGTCGAGATCATTGATAAAGATGTTAAACAGTACTGGACCCAGCACTGAACCCTAGGGAACACCTCTCGTGCCTGATTTCCAACTGGATTTAATTCCATTTACCACAACCCTTTGGGCCCGGCCATCCAGCCAGTTTTTAACCCAGCAGAGGCTGTGCCTGTCCACGCCGATGGCAGTCAGTTTCTCCAGCAGGATACTGTGAGAAACAGTGTCAAATGCTTTCCTGAAGTCCAGGTACACCACATCCACAGCCTTTCCCTCGTCCATTAAACAGGTAACCTTGTCATAGAAGGAGATCAATATTGATATTGAACAATATAAAAATTTATGATGACTGAATTTGGATGGTTTGGGTCAATATTATTCCCTGAATGATTTTAGTACAAAAAAGGAAAGGCCACCAAAGCCTTGAAGGACTGCATATGCAAAACAACATTTATAAATCAAAAAGAATAGAGGATTTCAGACCTCATTGAAAATATAAAATCTATGCTGATTCACTGATTCATCATCTGCAACAAGATATTTTAATCAACCATTATTTTGTTTCCTCTCAAATACAAATATATTAAAGAGTAAGGGAAAAAAACCAAATCCACCCAACATTTGTTTCAAGTATCTTCAGCATAAAACAGCAATGCAGACGAATTCAGTAAATCTTTATCACTCCCAAACCTCTCAACTAGATTTCAAAATTGTGCCTTTTGTGCACAAAACCCGAAGTAAACATAACTCCAAAAAATAAGATATCGTTTTGTGTTACCAATTCCTTACCATCCATCCCCTAATAAAATCAGCTTTACCAGTTTGAGATGAATTTCACCTATGCTTGAATTGAGATTTGTGACATGATATCCTAGGTATAAACTGTTTATTTTCGCTAGAAAGGTGTTCTTGAAAATACATAACTAAGTAGTGATATCATGCTAATTGGAATGTTTCTATTGCATAAGCTATCTGAAACGCTACTGTGTTCGGACATTTTGGTTTATGTATAGAACAAGCAAGGAAATATCCTTCACTTCATTCTGCTTTCCAATCAGAGGATGAGCTATTCCTCAAAAAGAGTGCCCACTCAAAAAGATGTCTGATTGCAGCCTCCAAAGGCTCATCAGTCAATTCCATTGTTTGTTGTTCACACTACTAGAAAAATCCCCCCATTATCTAACCTGTATCTTTTTCATCAAAAATGTAAGTCTATTACATATTGTCATAGGTCCCATTCCCTGATGGGTCCTGTCATATTGTAGGAAAGCACTGAAGGTGGAAAGCTGCTGTGTGGAGTTCCACAGGACAAGTCACATAAGCTGCTGAGGGACATGGTGAATCAAGTCAGTTGGCAGAAGTGAAAGCCATTCAGCTGCCTTTGGATATTGCTGAACAAAGAAAATAGATACTGTTCTGTCTCTTTACTGACTTATGTTTGGTGGATAAATGTGGGGAAGCCTGGCAGATTGATTATATCACACTCCTACAAACCCGCCAAGGCAAACGCCATGTACTCACAATGGTAGGAACAACCACCAGATGGCTAGAAACATACCCCATGATACCACCCAGAACATTATCCTGGGCCTTGAGAAGGAAGTTCTATGGTGACATAGCATCCCAGAAAGAGCTGAGACAACAGGACTCATTTCCAAAAACCCTCATAGATACCTGGGCCAAAGAGCATGGCATTGAGTGGGTATATGGCACCCCCTATTGTGCACCAGTCTTCGGCAAAATCAAGTAATAAAGTGGACGGCTAAAGACTACCATGAGGGCAATGGGTGCTGGGACCTTCAAATATTGGGATAAATATTTAGGAAAAGACACTTACTTAGTTAACATGAGACGATCTGAGTTGACATTTACATACTGTAGAAAAGGATAAAGTCCCTGAGGTGCTCATAAAAGATATGCTAGGGAAGACAGTCTGGGTTATTGGCAAAGGCAAACCCATCTGTGAGATTGTTTTTGCTCAAGGACCTGGGTGCACTTGGTGGGTAATGCAAGAGGATGAAGAAGTCTGATGTGTACCTCAAGGAGATTTGATTTTGAATGAAAAGAGGCAATGAATTGAATTGTATGATGTTAATAGCTATGTATTATACCAACAGTATTTCAGTAAGAATCATCTAGGTTAACGAAGAATTAACTTTGATGCAAACAAGCAAAGTACAGCAGTGATGGAACCAGAACTGGTTTCAACAACCAGCCAGAAACTTCCTTGAGATCAATATCTTCAACCCACAGACAGTGAACATGGACCGTGCCAGACACATTAGCTGCAAGATCCAGAAGCAGCATGTGACAATTCAACACTACACATCATGCTCCTGCTGTGTCCAGTGTCACCTATCCCCTGCACCACATCAAAGCCCAGTCCCACTCTCCCAACTGAGAGACAATGCGCCATCTCTCCTGCCTCAAAAGACTGTTATGACAGATGGAACCCAAAGTCATGGACTAAATGAACTCAGACATTTTAGAGGGATGGCCCATAGGCTAAAGGAATGATATTTGTGTGTTTGCCTATTAAAAGACAGGAAAAGCAGTCGTGATTAATCAGAAAGTGTGGGCTTGAGCATGATATAGATGGTATGGAATAAGGGGTGGATGTCCTGATTTTGGCTGGGACAGAGTTAATTTCCTTCCCAGCAGATGCTGATTTTCAGATTTAGTATGAGAACAATGTTGATAATACTCTGAAGTTTTTAGGTGCTGCTAAGAAATCAAGGATTTTTCAATTTTCTATATTTTCCTCATGTACCTGCACAGCACCAGGATGACTAATACCAAATGGCCAATGGAATATTCCATTCTATAACATCGTGCTCAGTGTAAAATCTTGAATTTGGCTAGAAGGCATCTGGGTAATCAGGATTCTGCATTCGGTGTTCCACACTCACTTCTATCGCTGCTGTCACTGCTTAGGACAGGCTAATCACAGGGTGGTGAGTGGTTGTATTTTAATGTATTCTTTTTACATATATATATATATATTTATCATAATCATTATCTTTTATTTTATTTTTCTATTAAAACTGCCTTTACCTCAGCCTATGTGTGTTACTTCACTTCCCAGTTTTCTATCTCATCCCACCGGGGTCAGGAGGGGAGAGAAAGAAACTGCATGATACTTAGCTGCCAGCTGGACCTAAACCAAACTTAAAAGCTTTAGATTACTGTAAACTTTTCCTTTGTATTGATCCTTTAACTTAAAAGAAAGTTCAGAAAGTTTAATTCAAAGAAGTAAGTAATAAGATGCCCTTATCGGTTGCTTCATGACCCTTACAATTTTAATATCTGAGAAATAAAACTCAGACTCAGACCTAATTAAAGCAAGTGAACAATAATAGAAGATAATCTTTGGTACTTGAATATTTTACTTTCAAAAAGCACTGAACAAATGTTAACTTGCACATATCTATCATAGCTTTATTAAAAACAATTAAAATGAACAAGAGTTTATTTTTCAGCTCTCCAGCAGTCTCTCAAATAAGCATATATTATTTCTTTTCTCACACTTTCTTAAAAGGCTGTAACCTTCCTTGTCTGAAATTAATAGCACTGTATTATCGGATCGCATTCTTAATTATACTGTAAGTTGAGCAAATGATCTACATTACTACTTTTTCTTCTTATTTTCACAGTCCTACATGACAGTTAACTAACTCAGAATGACATTTTACTTAGACTTCCTCTTTATGTACAAAACAATCTCTTGTTAGAAAAGTTTCATTAGGAGTTCTTGCTGACAAACTACTCTACATGTCATATTTCCCAATAAGCCAGCTGATCTAGAAACTTTTAGTTTCTGGTTTCTTCAATATACCTATATTTTTCTTTTATTTTTATATTCCTAAGTTCAAATCCACTAAAAATTACTGCATTCAAATTATCAGTCATGATTAATAAATCTAAATAGTAACTATTATATCAACTTCACAAAAAAACAAATGGGAGTGACATTACTAAATTATCTATTCCTTAAAATTTATTTATTTGATAAGATTACAGAGACTACCCTCAAAACAAGCGAAAAAATACTGCAAACAAATACTTTTTTTCAGTAGAAAAGAGCTATGTGCAAAACAAATAAACATTGTTAAATGTTTTAAGTCCTAAGGCAACTTAATATTTGTTTTGCCCCTTGGAGAAGGCAAATGGAAAAAATAATAAACCCCATCAAAAATCTAACCATTTGCCAACAGTCACCTATGGAGATTATCATCTAGCTGAAACCCCATTCATCTCAAATAGGTCTCACGTTGCAAGTGTGCTGTCACTTGACTTCTCATTTCTAAACACAAAGACAATCTTCATCAAGTTTACAGACTAGTATCAGTAATAATCAATGGAATCTCCAATAAAATAACATGAAGGTTGAATTTCTTTGGGAGGAAGTTTATTGCACTGAGCAAAACCAGGAACAAAACAAGAACTACAGTAAATCAAAATGCAACTGAATATTTAAATTTCATCAAGCACAAGCATATTTTATCAAGAATTTGAGCAACAAAATAGAGCATTCAAAATAACAACCTAAGATAACACTATGCAGCTATGTTGAAACACTTCATAAGATAAACAGATCTAATGCAGTTTTCATAAAATAGTTCATGGATGCATGCAAGCCAAAAAGAAAACAAACTCAAAACTCCACAGTAATAGGTGATAGTATCTATGTTCTGAGTCATCAGCCCGAGTAAGTGAAAGAAAGAATATACAAGAAAATGAAGTAGTTTATCTAGAGGAAACCTAAAGTCTGGAAGTGAAGATAAGGGTAATAAAGGATTTATTTTCCTCTTACTGATGAACAAAAAAACATTAAAGTGCAAAGTAACTCGAAAAGAAGACGATAATCATAGGAAGCACAAAAGCAACCCATAGAGTTACTACAAAGAAAAACCAAAATCCAAACTCATAATCATGAAGGGAACCTGAACTGTTTAGAGCCATGCCCTCAATGTCTTTAAGCCAACAACAAAAGTTAATTAACTTCAGCTGAAGTAAAGCATACAATACTGGAATAGTCAACGCATGTTAGTGTGTCAGGAAGTGTCTAGCTGTTTCTTTCAGAGTATCAAATCTTGACTTTGAATTCAAAGCCAGAAGGATAAAAGAAGGTTTCCATTATACAATTTTTTATTATCACATAAGTAGTAATTATCAATTTATTCAGTACTTAAGCTTTTCATTTGGGAGTCAAATAATTTTGTCTTTCCCTTAATCATAACTTTAGAGCAAATTAACATGGGATCTCTGAAGTCTCTGAAATACCATAACTACAAGGTACTACTCAAGTAAAAGATAAACCTGAAAGTCTTGTATCACGTGCTCGTTTGATTCTCCTCCTTTGAAAAGGAGAGCAAAAAATGAGGCATAAAACAGCAGTTTGAAGGGAAAAAACCCCCAACAGCTATCCTGAGAGGATAACATATTTGTGTCAACAGCAGTTCTTAAAGAAATGAGTAGGAATTCTGAGTCTGCTCCCCAGTCAGAAATAAAATATAATATACAAGAGAACCTGATGGAGACTGAAGATCCTTAATGCAAAGAAAATATACAAGATTTCATATTCAAAGAATAATAAAAAAAAATTTTATTCAAAACTTCCCTCCTCCAAGAGGGACAAGAAGGGTTTCAAAAATCGTTGCAGATTATTCTCTGAAGTCAGCTCTGCTAGATGTATAAGAGGTGTGACACTAGAAAAACTGTTCCTAATGATAAGGTTTGGGTTTGTTGGTGTTTTTTTATTGATTTGCATGGGAAACGAGGTAAAGCAGAAACTTGCACTATTCAGTGGCAATCTAGTTGTTCCTTCAATAGAGAAATTCTGTCAGCTTTTGAGATGTAAGAACCTTATTACTTACTGCAATGTTTTTATGACTTATTGCCTCAATTTTTTAAGATAAATTTATCAAATCAGTTGGGCCACATCCAAGAAAACTACTGGTCTAGCTGTTCTCATCAGACTGACAGTTCCATCTAACTGAATTGGTAAGTCGGAAAAAAATAACTAACAGTTAAAAATGTCTATCAATAATGTTGCATCTTGTTAACCAATGTCTTAAAACGGATAATTTAAAATGTATTTATACTTGAATATTACCAAATTGCAAAACTCACAGCAGAAGGGCAGTGGAATAAAATGATAAGATTTATGAAAACTGTGAATTAATTTGCAGGCGTACTTTACAATACATTCACATTTACAAAGTAACATATATGTAGTGCTGAAAGTGGACTAATTAAAGGATCAATGTGACCGAACTAAGTAGCACAAATGTTTTTAAGAGTGTGTTCAGGAATTTTATTACTTGTAACAACATGCACTCCAGAAGAGAGTTAGACCATAGAATACTATACTGATAACAACAAGGTTCACTGGTTAGTAAGCAAAAATTGTTTTGCTTGTCAAACAAAGAACTTTTTTAGGTAAAACTAATAAGGACAGGCAACTCTATATTTATACAATATTGAAGATACTGCTAGAATTACAGAGATAATAATATAGCATTAAAAACACCATCAATAAAAACTCAAATACTGTGAGAGTCTTTCTGAAAGCATTAAAACTAAAGATTAATCTAGTAAACGCAAAATAACACTTGTTATGATTGTCTGCTAACAGCAAAAAGGAAAAGCTAAACACTTTTTTTCCCCACAAGCCAAGTTTCTTTCCAGAAGAAATCTTCATTATTACAGTGCTCCTAATCAACAGGCAAAAGTTGACATAATAAATTTCAAACTTATTACTGGTTTTAGTATATCCAGTTGTAGTAAGTCTAACATTTTTAAAGAGGAAAAGACAGACTTGTCAGTTGGGTGAGGCTCAAATATGAAATAAAAATGGCAAAGCAAGCTTTAAACTATGTGGAATTAATTTTTAAATGTCTGTTTTCTGAATTAATGGGTTTTTTTTCCTTTATTATCACAAGTTTGCTACTTAAGTTTGTATTTCACTGATTCAATCAAAATGTGTAACCCTGCATTTAAGTGTCCTGTGTAAGTATTTCCCCAACAACTCAGTTACATACATATTACTGTTGGAATTATTTGATGCAGTCAAATACGCGTCTACTCCTCAGCCAGTCCAGTTCACAGTCAAATTTAGTGGTGTAAATTCTTCTTCATTGGCATTTCACCACAATTTATCAGATTCAAATGAAGTTTAGACATGGGCTTATTTCTGCCATCCTGGAAGCCACTGTTCGAAACAAAGTTATCAGGAAGAAGCTTTGTGCTCAGTCTACTTTATTAAGCACAGGACACCATGTTTTCTTGGTAAGAGTGATACATATAAACCTCTCACCTACACCAACAAACTAAGCCTTCAGTTTTGTAATATTAAATTTTTTGGTAACCAATAAACTTTTAATATTATTGAATAAAACTGCTCAATTCCAGAATATACAAGACTTTTTTTGTTTTATCTTTAAAAAGAAAAACTATTTGATGTTTACATAAAACATAAGCAAAAAACTAAAAAGTGTTGACATAAAGAGGTTCTATTTCTGACAAGTACAGACAAACTTATCTCTGGCACCAAACAGCACAAGAAAAAAAGAAACAAAACAAAACCGAAAAACCCACAACAACCAAAAAACAAACCCAACAAAAAAAGCTCCGCAGAAAATGGAACTTGACAAAGTCTTTGTAAAGTATTCCAGGATTAGGTTTCTCTTCTCCTGTGTTGCTTATCAGAGAGTCATCTAAATGTCTGCATCAGCACAATTTATATTAAAATATTACGGTAGAGGTAAAAATGCAAGAGATGATTATTCTTTTTTCTTCCTCATACTCACTCTTCCTAACAGACTCCCCCCCAGCCCCTTTCGTCCTTCGTTAACTCCTATTCAAATATTTGAGCTTTTAGATTAAATTAGCCAGAAACTCTACCAAAAGCTTTTATTCATTACGAAAGGAAATTTTATTCCTAGGGCACCACCCATCTCATATACTGATTGAGATAGGAGACTTTGAAGAAACGTGTTCTTAGGAAATGTATTAAAATATATTACTTAAATTTTGAACATGTGAGATTCCAGAGTAAACGCAGTACATCTGGATTTTAAGTTCATCAGATTCTTTAATGCCTTCTGAAAACAAGGCTTGTTTTGAAAACAAGGAAGAAGTCTGGAGAATCTAATGTAGCCGTTTCACCTTACAGGATTGGAAGAAATTTGTGAGCAAAAGATGCTGGCAAAAACCCCTGAAGAAGAGGAACTAAGCTTTTGAGAAACAAAAGCACAGTTTGTCAGCATGATTTGAATTAGGAACTGGGAACTTAAGTAAACCAAGAAGTAGCAAGTAGTCAGCATTTTAGGAGTACTGAGCCAGGAACTAGGAAGAGATTGGGAGGAGTTTGCTGAGGTGAACTTTGCAAGCAACTTTTGGGGGCAGCACTATTAAACGATGACCAGATATCAGTGAAGAAAACCTTGGAGCACATGCAGAAGATGCTATGATACTTGGCATTATTATAATTATATGTAAATATGTGACCACACGCCTGATGAATAATGTATAAGTGTGTATAAATGAGGGTGACTAGTTCTTCTGGTGTGCTTGATTTGAGGGAAAACTCCAAGCAACTGGGATTTATGCAAACATAAATAAAACAATGTCTCTCTCTCTCTCTGTGATGTAGTTATTTGCTTATTACACACTGGTAAACTGGGTAATGAATCTAAATTTTGGACATTTTCTGTCATCTTTTGTGCACCAAATAGCACAAAAAATGCGGAGGGAAGATTAAAGTGAGAAGAAAGAGCTAAGTCTTACATAAAATAAGAAGCTTCCCATACCATAGATATGGTTAGATTCCAACGATGCCCAATTAGCATCTACTTTCTAGTATTAGTCCATGTTAAAGAAAAAAATAATATGCAAGTGAGAAAATGAACTTTCAAAACCTAGAACTATGGAAAAACTAAAGAGAATTTGACAAGTCAGAATGTACAAGTCGGTTTTGTGTATGCTCCTAGAATGCAGTTATAAGACTCCAAGAACACACAAATCAATATCAGATGTACAATGACTGTTGCTCTTGTTAAAGATGGATGGAAAATGAACAGCAGCAACAGCTTTCACAAAAAGCACCACTTCAGAACTAGTTTTGTTTTACAAGTACCTACACTCCAGACAGACTGTTACATCTGTAACACAGTAATTCAATGCAGTGGTGTTGCCTGACCAGTGTTCTTCAGCTGATTCAGAATAGCTATTGATGCTTATATCCCATACCTGTACTCCAGCTGTTCCAGTGTGCAGTTGTTATCCACAGATAGCTACCAACAGCAAATGCCTGTTACAAAGGCACGACAGTCCTTCTCCTGAAGCCCACAGACACAACTCTAAGAATTAGTCCTCCCTAGAGAAATCCTCCCAGATTAAGCTAACAGTGACCATCTTAGCTTGAAACACCAGAAGCTGATAAGAAAAATCAAAGATTTATATCTATATATCCACTCAGGAAAAAGAAATAGCCTGATCCAATGTTTGTCTGGATGAAATCATTAACAATTCCAAACTATGAGCGATATAGCAATTATACCCAAACAAAATTTCAAAACAAAGCATGAACTGCCAACACTGAACTAG
Source organism: Neomorphus geoffroyi (assembly GCA_033558235.1). Taxonomy (NCBI): domain Eukaryota; kingdom Metazoa; phylum Chordata; class Aves; order Cuculiformes; family Neomorphidae; genus Neomorphus; species Neomorphus geoffroyi. The sequence continues at coordinate 2,849,360 of JAUMJM010000005.1, forward strand.
CAGTTCTGTTCTTTTCTGTCTTCTGTTCTTCCTTTGTTAATTTAAACTGGGCGACAGTATAAATGTGTCTTCTGCTAGGAATGGAAAAAGTGACTACTGGTACTCTTCACAAAACATACTATAAACCACAGGAGACAGAATAAGTAAACATGGTGACAGATACAGTACTTGCTTCTCACTTACATGGAGAATACAAAGAAAAACATTACAGTAGAAAACTTCACTGAAAAAGTTTAGATTTATTAATGCAAATGAAAGTAGAGTCAAATTATTTTAGTTATGGAAATTTAAAAAAACCCCTCTGTGTATACCAGGGAATCTTCATCACAGAATATACCACTGATTTTTTTTCTTTGTGGATTGGGGTGGGTTTTTTTGGTAAACTAATTTAATTTTTGAAAGAAAGGGAGTCTCAAATCATTCCAATAGTAATATTCCAATAATCAGGTCTTCCACATCCATGGATATGTCCACTAAAAGTCCAATAGAACGGTAGCACTTGTACTGTTCTCCCAGTTTCTAACCTCTTCACATTTAGGAAGTAGCAGTGTGTATTGTTTCTATAACATTATATTAAAACTGTATCACAGGGAAGGACAAAACCAAAAATTATAACAAAACACAACTCACCACAACTCCAAACTGCTCTGGCTCAGACAAATTATTATACTCACTCTTGAACTTGGACAATGAATTCAATTGTTCTTGTTCTGGTAGATGTTTTATTAAATTCTATCAAGAAAAATAAAATAGGCTTAAAAATCTCAGATTCTATTTTGCTTTTATTATTGTAGGTAAATGGTATGCTTTTCATGCTTTCTTAGAGAGTTTCAACTATTATTCCAAATACAATAAAATATACACCTCATGCACCTTTTGACCACGAAAAAACCTTGAAAAAGAAAAGTGATAAGTGCAAATTGGAATAAACAATGAACTTATAGGTGGAAACTGCTCTTTTCATCCTAATAACCTTGAAGTAGTAGTCTCAGTGCCAATATTAACTGCATCATTGAATGAAATAAAGAAGATTATACAATGCTTATAGAATGATACTGTCATGGAGATGACAACTCATGTTTGTTCCTTCAAATATTTCTTAAAAGACACGTCTCATTCTTCAAAACAATCAGTACACCAGCTCCTTTTAATGGATAGTGAAGTCCAAATAGCTCAGAATTTAAAGATTTTTGAAACGTTACAAAATGTAAGGCCAAAAGTGCATACGGGAAGGAAAGGAGCATGCTGAGCATTGTACAGCCTCCTTGGTAGGACCTTATTTTGACATTCCAATACGGTGGAAAGTCATTTCGCAAGAGTAGCGCAAAAATAGAAATTTGCTTTATTTTTACCTTTGAATACAAATTACTGTGCATTGCAGTACGAGTCACACATTTGAATGTCAAAGAGCCTTAATGTTACAAGCTATTTTATGACTCCTCTACTACCTGTATTTGTTTCTTCACTAATCAACACTCCTGCAAAAAGGGTATGTTTCTTAAAAAAAAAATCTAACTTTATCTTTCTTGGATGTTTCAGTAGGGACTGGCACCCACAACTCTAAAGCACTTTCAGGTATGTTGTAGCAGCTATTTAAATCCTCTGTAACCTATGCCACATTACTTGTAGACTGATAATAATTACTATTTGCCATTTATGACCCATAGCAAAAATCTGACATTCAGCACAGTATGTAGTAGTCCTGTTCAAAAGACAGACAATCTTAGTCTAAAGATATATCTTTGCAAATCTAAAGGATGCTCATCAAGATGACTGGGGAACATAGCACATGACAGGCAAGGAGAGGCTGAAAGAATTTGGTTTGTTGAACTGTAAGGAAAAAAACCTCAGGGGAACTTAATGTGGTCTTCAGGTACCCAGCTGCAGGGAACAAAGAAGACGTAGTTGGGTTCCTCTCCAACTGGAGGGTACAGAGAAGATGCAGTTAGTTTCCTCTTGCAGGTGTGCAGCAGGCCAAGGTCACAAGTTGCAGCTATGAAAACTCCAGTTAGCTAAATAAGAAATTTTTTTCACCATGAAAGTAGTTCAACACCAAGAAAGGTGTCCAGAAAGGCTATGGAGTCTCCGGTCTTGGAGATATTAAAAAGTTAATGGAAAAAGGGCCCAAGCAACCTGCTGTAGTTGACCTGGCTTTAAGTAGGGGGCTTGATCAAATCATCTCCAGACATACCTTCTAAATTTTTTCCCCCATGGTTCTATAATGAAGTATTTGCATTTAAATTATTTTATGAAATTCCTCAACTTATCAACCCTTAAATAACATCATGAAAAGAAGGGCACAAGGAACTTCCAGTATCTTTTGTCTCCACACAGAATCATACTGATTTTATGCTTTGAATAAAATAATACAGAATTGCTTTATAAATACGAAAAAAATCTATATTTCACAGAAAAAAAAATTCTTACAGTGATTTACTAGCCAAAAGTTTATGTTAAGGGGTTTATGAACTACAGGTTTCTATTTAGTGAGAAGTGTACATTGAAATATCGGGATTTAAAGCTTCAATCTCCTTACCTGAATCATGGACTCTGACAGCTGTGTTTCGTCTACTTCCAATATCATCATTTTGATTTCCTCATAAGGCACTCGGAAGGAGCCAAGGAAAATTGCTGAAGCAAAGATTCAACATATAATGAAGAAAGCAAGAAAAAAAAAGTCCTCTTTCTACTTACAAAACATCAATTAAACGGTCTCTAGACTCTACCAGTTAATATACACTACGTAAAGTAATACAGGTAAGAGATAAAAAATTGAAATGTATTTTTAATTACTGTTCTCTTACAATCGCAGCCTTTTTTCATCCATTTGTTAGACATAACATCATAGAGGGCCTCCATAAGCACCAGTGACAAGTCTACTCTGCAGGGTAATAATTGCTGTGATAGTATTTTGTGCTGAGGTGACAATTACACTTTTTTCTTCAATGCTTTTGTCAGAGTTTTCTCAAAAAAAAAGCGCCAGAAGAAACCAAACACATAAAAACAGTTAAAAACCAAAACACTCTTATAAAAACTGTTTATTTGTTCAGCCTAATCCAATCATTTTCTATTTTATCTCTGATGGCATTTAGGAAGCCATCTGATATAGCACTCCTCTCTGCCAAAACTTTATCATCTTTATTTGCATATTACTGCATAATACTGAGTATTGTCTTCTTTCTATAAAAAGTACATGAGAGACAGCTTTGTCTTTTTTTGCTGGGGGAGGCGAGCAGGTAGGCAGTATTCCTTGTTGAATATGTTGAACGTATAGATAGATGATTAGATATATCTGCATGCTTGTACTTCAATACATACAGAAGAGAATAATTTCAGTCTTAAATAAGAGATCACCTTTAACTGTTTTCTGGGTCTTTTTAAACATATTTAAGTTGTATCAACTCACATGTTTAGGCTTGATACCAGTTATAGCACATATTTACATATTCTAACATGATTTAAACAAAAAGTGGTTATAAGGCAATTATAGAAGAATGACATTTTTATACAACATTTATACAACATTACTTTGTCATAAAACCAGAATCTACTTACACAGATTCTGTGCAATCTTTGGGTCCAAAACTTTTAATTCTTTGATTCGTTTCTTAATGGATCTCTTTTCTTCAAAATCCTCCTCCTCTTTTTTTACTGTCAAAGTAAACACAAATATACTCATTGTTAACTCTTAATATTTTGAGAAAATATTAAAGAATTCAGAAAACATATTTGCTATCAAGCACAGGAAATTCACAAATCAAAAGAACATACCATAGAAAATACATACAAAAAAATACTCAAGTTTTGCATTTATTACTTGTATTCTCAAAATTTTTGCATTTCAGTCACATTTGTCAGCATGTTAGCCTTCTAGAACAAGATTTGTTCTCTTAACATATAGAAACCAAATAAAGATGCTAATATTAGTTGTACAAATGGTCCGAGGTCATAAAAGTCATACTCAAAATACCATTCAATGTACTTCAGGTCTCCTGGCCAGGTTAGCATTGTGAATTGGACTTTAACAACAACAAGTCTTAAGGAATGTATATCTGTTTTCCTTATCTCCTCCAATAAGAACTATTTTAAATTATATGATGTAATCATCTTAATATAAAATACCACAAAGACAAAGTGATTGTATAAATGTACATTAACTTGCTGGAATTCCTGGCTTATTCTTTCTTTTCAGAAAATAATTCATATGTATAGGATCTCCCAAATGTATTATGGAAGCTGAATTTATTTCTCATTATTCACACATTGTCATAAGAATTTCACTTATTATAACAGCATAGGCTTTATAATGTGTTAGTAGGAACCATTCCAATTATTATGCAAACAAACAAAAAAGACCAAAACCACACAAATCTTTTCTTAAATACAATCTGGTTGTCCTTTTTTATTTTCTTCTTATTATTTCTTTTTATTTCTTTCTTTTTTCCCCTCCCCCAGCACAAATCTTCATTCTCAAATGTTATTTACCCTATGTATTACTATTGTTTACCTAATTCTTTATTTCACAAATAAAATTAGTTTCCAAGGTTTTACAGTATGATTGTTCCAAATGAAGTTATACATGCTTCAAATACTTGAAAGTAGAAAATATGTTGTAATAAAAGTATATGCTACTGACTTCAGATGGAGATGGATATAGATAAGAGGTCTTGTCAAGAAGATATAGGATTACAATTTCTAGCTCACTGATTATTCTTAACATAACTATGCAGGAGGATTTCCCTAAGTTGAAATTCTGTAAATTTTAAGAGAGATCTTTGAGAGCTATGTCAGGCTGGACAGGCTGAAGAAGATCCAGTTAAAGATGTCCCCACTCACTGCTGGGGAGTTGGAGTAGGTGACCTTTACAGGTCCCTTCGAACTCAAAACTATTCTATGATTCTTAAAAAATATTTTTCTAAGCACAATAAATTTTGCCTAGGATTGGGACACAGGCTAAATGACCTCTTGGCATCTTTAAGCTTTGTTGCCTAGGATACTATCAAAGAGATAAAAACTAAAAACCTGACACAAGGATTGAAGGAACTGGACTATAGTCCCTTTCGAGTTGGGGGAGACACAATTTTCAATCATCACCCAAATTGCTTTTAATACCTACACCTACTAGGCAGCATGCTGCTCCTCTCGAGGACATCCTGCAGGAGCAGAAAAGAACCTGGTATTCTGAAAAATGAAATTACTGAGCAAGACATAAAACAGTCCTTATAATAAGGACTGATAGCCAGAGTCCCAGCAAACGGGTTACAAAGTCATAATCCTCTTCATTGTATTTCTGTCCACCCTACCCACAACTACCAGTTGGCCTTGAATTTCTTTTAGCAAAGATTTAACAGAAAGATTCTCCAGACCCAGGAAAAACTACATACTCTGCTTACTACATACGTGAAAGCAAGAGAAGCAGGTTTCAACCACCAATGTGAGAACTAAATACCCCACAGTCAAAAGGAACTGAATGACATTTGAGCTACTGGATAAAAACGAGGTCACCACTTCAGCTTCTTTTTCTGGTTATGCTTTAAAAGCCCAGAAGGGCATGTCTGGGGCTACGGATTTCAGGATCATGCAACTGTTTTCTGCAGTTACACCCTGTAATAGACCTCTCAAATTCCTTATTGACTGCATGCTGAAAACAGTCATTGTTAAAAAGTAATTTTGAGTTGCCTGTCCTATCAATGCTAGAATTGCAGATTCAACTATATGACCTGGATATCCCTGTAGCACTGGTTCCATGTCATCTTCAGGTCTTACTCACTTGAATCATAATGAAAACACAGTAATGCTTTGCGGCCACGTTGGAATTTTGCAAATCATTATTTTACAGGGAACAAAATAATTTACTCAATACTCACAAAAAAAGTGAAATTACCTGAATTTGTTAATTTACCCTGAAAGCCTTGACCTAGATACTAATAAGGGCTGAAATTAAAAAAAATACAAACACTTTTGCCTTTTTGAGCAGTAGAATGCAATATTTATGCATTATAAGTGTTAAACAGACACACAAAATATAAAAAATATCAGCAGCTAAACATGCAATATTTAAGAAATAATGCTGCGAATGAACTGGTTAATTCTCTCTGGAATCTTTGTCCAGGAGGAGGTTACACACAACATTACAGCAATATTTAAGGCACCACAACCCTAAGGATAAATCTATAAGTATAGAACATTTATTGTAGGAACTCATGAAGGAATTGTATGCAGTTAAACAATTATACAACAATCAAATTACTGCAAACTTACATGATACTTCAGGAGAATTCAGGTCACATCCTTATGTAGTTGGCAGCAATAAGAAACAGAGGATACATATTACTTGTCTTCCCTACTGGAAATATTGTATTTTCCAATGAAAACTCTGACACCTCCTAAGGTCTTTAGAAATTTTTGCCTCATTTGCTTATTAATTTATAAGGGAGGAAAAAAAAAAACAAAAAAAACAAGCAACAAAAATATTATCTATTTCCAACAATAAGAAGATCTCAACAGGTGAAGTAAGTATCTAGACCAGGGGTGTCAAAGTCACGGCCCATAGGCCGAATTCGGCTCTCCACCTTGTTTTACCCGGCCCATCACCTTGTTTCGACCCGGCAGCAGCGCCGAGCTCCTTGCCTCTACGCTCCTGTCAGCACACCAGTCACGTGCAGCATGTGTGACGTGCATTACACTGCAGGAGCAGGAGAACAGCGGGAGCCATGAGATTAACACCCCTGATCTAGACTAACAGGAAATCAAAGAAAGTAAGCCATTAGATTTTTATTTGGGGAGGGCACTGGAGCAGAGAGGGAAGTATATAAAGGAGACATAAAGTGAAAAAGAGAAAGTGATCTGTGAGGGTGAGCTATTGCTGCAAAAAGAAGGTAAATATTGAGGGATACAGATCTAAGACACGGTTGTTGTAATGAGAGAAGAATCAAACCAGGGGCTGTCAAAACACACAAAGGAGAGCTCAAGGCTGCAGAAGTTGGATCATCATATTAAATCTTTAACTTTTTAAAAATCACATCTTATTTCAGGTATTATACAACCAAAAAAGAACGTTACATATCAAGAACTACACATCCTTTTAAGTTTGGTCTGTATGCTACCTCTATCACGCAGGGGCAAACACACAGCCCCAGCAACTGAACTAGATTACTTTTAGTCAGGATTACCTCATCTGATGCTCCAACTACTCGCCCTCTCAGGCTGGGTAACAAAGTGCTGGAACACTTTGAAACACACAGTTTCTCTCACAACCTTCACAGTTCCTCTTACTCCACAATCCCACATCCTTATAAACACGACTCCAAAATTAACAGATACGGTTGCCAGTGTAGAGATGGGCAAATACCTCAAAGGAGTATTAGCTATTGGAAAAATTGCTTTCTCTGTCTCCATGTCCATGTACACATTCAACTGTAGGCAACTACCTTCACCTATGGCAATGCCTGACTGAAAATAGAGTCCTGAAGGGAGTGGTGACAGGACTGTTTTACAAACATACCATCATAGTTGGAAGCCTACAGAATAGCATTACACAAATATGTGAAATGAATCCATAGATCTCTGACGCAATTTCATTCTTGGTAGGTGCCTCTGAAATAATCTGTACATTCATGAATTGCTAACCATATTTCAATTTCTGCCACAGGTCTTGATACAATCTGTGCATCTGTTTGATAAAGAAAAAGAAAATCTTCTAAAATACTTCATCCTACTAAATATAACCAAAATACCCTTGAAATACAACCTTCAAAAGGAACACGCAAATCCGAACATTTATTTTAAAGAAGTCTGAATCACTAATTCAGATGAAACTTGAAAACTACGTTACACAGAATCCTACAGAACACTCAGCGGAGTTATTTTGTCACTAAGTAACAGAGTGTTCAGAAAATTATACAAGACCTTGCACCCTTCCTACCCTTTTAGCTATGACAACAGTCATCTTGCAGTCTATCTTCACTTAAAAATGAAAGAACAACCCTGGGGTCACAGGCTCAAAGTATGTACTAAGTCTCATTATGAAAGTAGATGCCTACCTCATCTATTTATTAGTCTAACTCTTAGAAGTAAATGACAGCTTATATCCCATACAGTAGTAGGATATTCAACTGAAAGACTTGCATTTTTTATCTTTGAAAAGTTAACTGGAATCAAAGGAATAGATCTCTAATACAAGATGAGATTGTAACTAAAAAACACATACTACAAAAGTTCTCAGTTATTCAAAGCAAAAATGTGGAATAACTTGCAATGAATCACAGAACTGTTGATGTTGGAAGGGACCTCTGGAGGTCATCTGATCCAACTACCTTACTCAAAGAGGCCTGCCTAGAGCCAGGAGCCCAGGACTGTGTTCAGGCAGCTTTTGAGTATCTCCAAGGGTGGAAAGGGAGTCCACAACCTCTGTGGGCAATCCATGACAGTATTTATTCATTGAAATAGGGAAAAAGCGTTTTGTGAAGTTCAGGAGAAAACTCCTGTGTTTCATTTTGTGTCCATTGACATTTGTCTTGTCACTAGCAATCACTGAAAAGCGCCTGGCTCCATCCTCTTCACACCCTTCCTTCACGTATTTGTAGAAATTTATAAGATCCTCCTGAGACTTCTCCATGTTAAACAGTAACAGTTCTCTCAGCCTTTCATCGTAGGAGAGATGCTCCAGTCCCTTCGTCATCTCTGTGACACATTGATCGACTTTTCCCAGTATGTCCATGTGTCTCTCTTACTGGAGAGCCTCAAGCTTGACTCAGTACTCTAGGTGTGGCTTAACCAGTGTTGAAATCAAGGGCCTGACAAGGAATGCGTATCTTCTGGCTGACAGAACACAGCCTCTTAAAAACTTGGATTGTTTTAACAACTTAACAGCTACTGTCCCACAATATGGCATGCAACAAATCAAAGTTTAGTCCCTAAAAAAAAGACACAAACAACCTTGTTTCCTAGACTGTGAAACTACACAAGTGTCATCAGCTCCATTTGCAGATTCTATACCAAGCTGCACGTTCACCAGCACAGTTATTTGTGACAATCTGCTTCAAAGTAGCAAAGAACTTATGAAATATATCTAAATCATTCTGAAATATCACTGAAGACACCTATTTGCTTTTTTTGTAAAACCAAGGATAAAATGAGGATACTCGGCACAGCCTACAGCAGCAGAAAGAATGTCAGAAAGCTGAGGCCAGGAAGCTGGGAAATGTTTTTCTTTCCAAGTAAGAATAACCTAAGATCGTATCAAGGCAAATGTTAGTCTAAGGGACAGTTCATCGCTCCCAGTAACTTAATTCAGCCCTTTTATGGAGTACAGACTATGTTCCAAGGACTGTGAAAAAGCCTTCACGCTCCATCTTATTTTACACGTACGTATATCTAAAACTTGAAAAATCAGTATGAAGCTATTAACTATGGTAGGAATATAAATGATGTTTCACAAGTTTACCTGTCAGTTTTGAAACTGAAAACGTTTCCATTACTTCACATCAAGTTGGATTGCAAACAACCAGAAAGTATGGGTACTTGGTATTCTCCACATTCACTAAAACAGATATGTGTGAAATACAATGTAAAGGTGCCAAAGTATTCCAAGTTCGTTTTTATTCAGGCCTCTTCCTTTTTGACAATTTCTATTCATTGGCAACACATAACTTTGGAATGGTAATGGCTGCAATAGTGAATATTTCTTAAGTTTTACAGTTTGTTTTCTGAGCAGTTTTACCTCCCTCAAACATGTGTTCAGTCATGCACACATGCACTCTTGTTCCTCTATTGATAATGCTGCTGCTGAATTGCTGTAATTTATGCATACATCATGATAATTTGCACTTCACGATAATTTAAACTCATGCATTATGATAACTTACGCAAAGTAGAGGATTTTATCACAAATAATTTCTCAAGGGTGTATAAGAACTGACATCATTTATAACAGTAAAGGTACAAATGTAACCAGGCATTTTATCTCTGACAGCCTACTGCAAGGTAACTCAGAAGAATGTGCCTCTATAATCCTCTATTAAATACATCTAATGATCAACTTTACAGACACTTTCACACAAAACTTGTCTATGAATCAGCCATTGTTTTAAATACTTGAATTTACCACACAATAACCTTCCTATTAAACTTGTATAATCTGCACGAGAAAACAACTGAAGCATATATAATGTGTATGAGTTGAAGAGTAAGGATGAGTGTAATATACTTTTTCTTCTAGGTCTGTAAAAAATTAAAAAAAAAAAAAATTGGAACACCTTTTCATATTATTTTAGTACTGTGCATCTTTTATATTACTTAATACAGTCTCTAATTTTCTGTAGGTACATTACATCACATGCAGAAAAATAAGTAAGTCAACTTAGAATCTTAACAGTTGCCAGCACATGCATCTTGCCTATGGAAATACTACTGTACAATCACGGTATCAATAGGTATAACAAGATTAAAAACAAACAACAAAACAAAACAAAACAAACAAACAAAACCCAACCAGGTAACTAAGAGGGACAGATAAGGTCCTTGTTTGCAAGAAAACATAGCAGTAAGAGGCATAGGTCTAAAAAGATATTGGACAAAGAGTCAGCATTGGTCAGATTAAATGGGACAACGCAACAAAATGAACCAGATCCCACCGAAAAAAATGGTTAGAATAATAACTACACTGTTTCCAGAAACCTCTTCATATGAATAACTATGCCATGTAGGATCAAAAGGCAATCTCTTTCAGGGATCAATAAGATGCATAGGAAAAAGCACAAAAACAAGCATACACTTTTTAGCAAGTCTCCACATATTTGCCTTTCAGGGGTTGTCCAATTCCAGAGCAAAACAATTTTATTTAATAATCCTCTACAGATTCTTCTTTCTTGTGTTTGTGTAATTGCTTTTTACACTTAGTAGTTTTTAAACATTGATGAAGTCCTTCAGCACAGAGTTCCCTTTCTTAATTATGCATTGTACAAAGACAGAATTGCTTTTATTTGTTTTGATAATCTTGATCAATTCTTATGTACCTCTACCATACCTTTTATTACTGAGATGAAATAAACCCACACAAATTATGAAAGTTGTGGACACAGCCTGAACTTGTACACTGACTTTTTTATTATTATTATTTCATTTTTCTTTCCTAAGAGTTCCCCAAATCCTATTTGCTTTCAGTCATTACTGAGATAAAGATTTTGTCATTATATCAGTAATTTATTAAATTGTTGACTAATTCTGCTCTTCATTAATGATTATCTGCGATACGTTCACTAAGAATATCAACTTTGCTAATCATAGATCCTCAAACCCCAGAGACCTTTTTAAAAACTGCCATCACATTTGTCACCTTCCTTCCTTTCCTCTGATGCTGGCATAAGTTCAAATAGTAGTTTATACACAGCACAGTTCACAGCTCAGTTGTTTCATCCTTCAGTTTCCTCAGAGATCTGGGGTGAATACCAGCCAGTCTTGTCAATCTGTTAATGCCCACTTTATTGACCTATTCTAAACTTCCTCTACTGACCATGCAAGTTGTGATTCATCCTCCAAAGCAATGCTTCCCCAAAAGACCAGTTAGGAGACAACTTCACTACTGGACAAACAGAAATAATTTTAAGCTTCAGCATTTGCAAGTAGAAAAGAGGAGTTTTATTCAAACTTTCTTCTTTTTCAGACAGATAAGAAGCAGTAAATCATACTTCTATATTGCATTTTTATTACGTCTTCACCCATGTTCAAAATTCACTAGTATGACATTTTTAACACCATAGCTCTAACTCAGCAAAGCAGTAAGAATTAAAGCAGCACTTGAAACATACTGAAGCCCCTAGAATTTAAATACAAGCACCTACTCTTAAGTAAACTTTTAATGAAAAAGAGACACTCCATGATGTGGCGTCTGCTTCTTTAGATTTTTTGTAGTATATGTTAAATATTATTAATACGTTGAAGTATTTGTATTATTTCCCTAACTACGCTCTGTTGTCGTTGTTCACAAGTAAGACTACTGGTTAAACATTTTTTTGTAATCTGACACACAATTCATTAGCTTGCTTGACATCAAAACTCTTTCAGCTTCACTGAATGGCTTCTTAAAGTTGGACAAAAACTTGTTTCTAGACCAAAGTCCAAGATACAAGATAACTTTAGATTTACTGTACTATTTTTCAAACTGTTAGTATTTATCACTATTTATTTACAAGAATAAGTAAAAATATATTTTTCCTATTCATACTTGAATTCACTATGCTGTTGAAATTGCTTCATCATAATCTTTACTTTCAATGTAACACATGTATTTCCAGCCCTTGAGTTTCAAAGACTGAAAGTCTGGATCGAACACAAAGCAATTCAAGTATTTTGTCTCCAGTTTTTCTTACAACAACCACCTTTGTTCAAGTTAGGTTTTTAATTCAAAAGTCCACACTTAAACAAGGTTGACTTGATGATTACAGTTCCCTGTAAGCAGACCTTAGGACTTACTTACACTTAACAAAATAACATTCAGTGTCTTAGAGACTGAAGTGCTTATATTGTAGATTTTTTAAAACACAAAAGCTGATAAGAAGTTCTTCAAACACTCCTATTAGTACCTATTTCTGCTAATGCTCCAATAGAAAACAGGCTGTAACAAGCAATTTCATGAGAGGAAAACAAGAGCACGCTTACAAACTCACTGGACAAACTTAATTCCTAAGTTACTTGCAAATTATTACTTTATCACTACCTGATCAGTAAGATCCTTGAGGTCATTTTCTCCAATCAAACAGGATTTTGAAAACATAATGTCCAGGTCACTTCCTATGGTCAGAAAACAATTTCCAATGCAGAAAAAAAATATAGTGCAATACATTTGAAAGCTCCTTCTGAGCTCTGCAAAAGCCTTCTCTACTCTGCTTGCCTGTCTCATCAGAGCAATGAACTCTTGCCATAGCCTCTTTTGCCTATTCCTCTCAAAGTCAGTGTAAAGTTTTCCACTATAAAAATTTCGTATAATACAAGAACTCAAGTGCCTAAAGTCTGCAAGTTTACATCTGTGGGCCACAAAACACATAATGCAAAGGAGGGAGAGGAAGCCCCCAAAACTCAACTTACTGCATGCTTACCAGTTAAAACATAATATGTACATTTTTATGTCCATAAAGGTATCAATCTTTGTTTTGTCTTGGTTTTATGCAAGTAAATAAAGGACATAAATTAATTCATTTCTTTGTACTACTGCCAGTCTTTAAAGTCATATACTATTTCACCCTAAAAGATGAAAAAAATTTGGAGGATTACGATTCTAGAGTGAGTTCCAGCAAGGTACTCAAGAAGTTCACTATTTACAGTTGAAATACCTTTTATAAAAGTGTTATACAGTTATTGTTCAGATAGCAACCTCTGACAGACAAAGCTGGAAGAGAGCACCTATTTTGAGATTTAAGAGTTTGCTAGCAAAGAGTGTAATACTCTAGTGTATATCAACTAAAAAGTTCTCTGCTCAAAATATACAAGCCTAGGTTTTACACTTAGAAAGACAAACTTTTCCCACCTAAGCCATGTTAGCTGTATCTCAGTTTAAACCCAAATACTTGGACCATCAAACATTAGGAAAAATACATTATTTCAACCACAAATTTGTTCTAAATTATTCTTTGAATCATGTAAATTTTGGCATCCATTTAGTTTGTACCAAATGTATGTGTCTACACATAAGAAAATAAAAAATTTTGAGCATTATTTGGTACTAAGAAAACTTTACAGATCACGAAATGAAACACTGATGTTTCTGAATACTACTGTATGTAGAAATAGTAGAGCACTGTTGGTTTTATACCAAAGTAACAAGTCTGATCAGCTTGTAGAGTAATCTAAAGAGCATCGATGTGAGGCAGATCATGTAACCAGAAGCAGGGTAGAAGACATCAGTCAGCTCTCCTCCCCTCAGCATTAATGAACTGAAACATCTGCTCAGTTGCTCACAGAGCACCATCTCATAGTGGGATACAGAAGCTGGTAGCGCATTTGAAAGAGGCTATTGCACTCTTTTTCCTGACACTTCATATTGACCAGCATACTTTTATTTGTGTACTGAATGCCGCAAGCTAGTTACTAATTGTGCCAGTTCCCTGCCTGAGTTCACTGCACAACCATATAAACACTCGTGTCAAACAAGAAAGAGAACTGGCCCCCCTCACCTAGCAGCACCAGATTCACCTGTCACTGAAATATGGCACAAAACAAATTCACAAAACTGGCCACCATATTAAATTATAAACAGAAGTCACATATTTTCAATTAAACATTTATTTTTACTTCAGGATTGTGTTTCTCTCAGAATGGTACATCGTAACAGCTTAGAAAGACAAACACTTTTCATACTATTTGATCTTTGTTATTGTAAGATTTAAGGTTAACAAGTACCATCTATACCTACAGCTAAGTTGAAGACATACTTCAGACAGAAAAATGATTTCATTAAAATCTCATCTCCTTCCTTTATACTGTCATTTTAATTTCACTTCATAAATTCATGTAGTGTTGTACAGTCTTACCAGTACTCAGCTCTCAAACTCAGTTTTACTACATATACTTATAGATGAATAATACCTCAAGGTACTCACAAAAAAGAATTTATACTAGTTATTATGTAAGTCATCTCATTGCAGAACAAGTATAGCACTATACAGTATGCTTTTCTAAGTAGTTTCACTGAACACAGACTTTCAAAGAGTACTCCATGTGTTCTGATGTTATTTTTTTAATTCTTTTATTAACCTCTGATCCAAACTTAAAACAATTCAAGATCTTACCAGAAAGGAAACACTGAATCAGGCTTTCAGTCTAATTTGAGGGCATAAAAAAAAGGACATGGCAGTAAAAAGGCAGGAGAGTCCAAGGGCAGGAATGATCTGACATAAAAGGGACAAAAATCTTACTAAGCTACCACTGTCACCTCGTAGCACTGTCAGTGCCTCACATACCAAAGAGGAGGGGCAATACTAACCTGAGAGAGGACTGATCATTAATTTGTGGAAAGATACAGCAGTACACAAGACTCCAAACTTAAAGAGTAGAAGGGAGAGAACAGCAAAGTGGGATTTATAGGAGGAGCTAGTGTATCCTGAATGGAACTGAATGAGGAAGCCATAGTCAGCAGTGGACTGTCAAATTACAGAGGTAGTGGGAGGCCAAAGACATCAGATAATAAAGTAGCACTTCCATGCCAGTTCCTTAAGCACCTCAAAGCACTTGAAGCATGCCTGGAGACCTGGATGGATCAACTTCTACCAACCTAAGACATCAGACACCAGTACCTAAACAAGCAGTGCACTATCTCTAGATCTCCAAAGATGACGGCGTTATGCTGAATGGCAACCTGGAAGTAGCAGTGGACTTACCATCAAAAGTTTGAGTCTGAAATAAACAAATCACTGGGGATGTCCTATTCTGCAATCTGCAGCCCAACTTCTTCCTTACACATTCCTGCTGCATTTGTTAAATTTACCTACAAATTACTGAGCTCTTCTTCTTAAAGATGTATTCACAAGATAAGTGTGCCTGAATCTCTCCAATCTAGGTGACTGGAACCAGTCTGCAGTTTAAATTTAATCATGACTGGTTTATACCAATTTCTCTTGGTTTTAACAGTTCTTTTCCCTTCCTAATGCTCTTCTAAAAGAATAAGAAAACACCCTGGCGATACAACATGATCTTTGCTTTTTCTTAATTAAAGATTTCAAATCCATTTAATCTCTTCACCTGATGATACCAGCAGCTTCTATGCATCTGTGATTTAATCTTTCTTGTGTCTGGGACAGAAGAACTGAAAGTCACATTACGAAGCGTGACTTGTAAACATATTAATGACAATGCTTCCCTACTGGAAACGCTTCTGTGAAATTCAGAATTTGTTCCACTCTTCTTCCCATACCTTTTTTTTTCTTTTTTTTTTTTTTTTTGTCTTTTTCTGTAAGCAACAGATACATACATATATACAAAAATACATGTACATAAGCCCAAGTAAAAAATCACAGATAATGGAGTTAACCTGAAGTTTGTGTTCACACTGTTAAATTTAAGGAACAAGCATCTCCTAGTTTAGTCTCCGATACCCTGACAACAAAGAAAGGCAAGTTCTATCCTATGCTCTTACACAATATAAAATGCATTTGAATGGACTTGAGAAGTGCAAGTTTATTTCAGACAGATTTTTTTCTCACATGATTTATTACCAGTTTTTTTGTTTTCTTGTGACACAGACACACTTGCACTCACATCCTTCGTTCTCAAACACCACCGGTATTCTGCCACTTTGTAAGCAGTCAGCTATTACAGGTCTCCATTATAAGGTATTATTAGATGGTTACTAGCAAGGTTACCAAAAGGCAGTAAAAAACATTGAAATGACTGCTACAAAACTTTAACATAAAGGTTACTAGTTGTTCCTCCTATGTGGCTTTCAGTATTCCCCTCTGTCTCATCCCCCTGCATCCTCCCAACACCAGACACAGACCCTGTGAACTAAGTAGCATGCTGTTAAATACCACTTAGGCAAATACAGTAGCATTTAGCAATATGAACACGAAATTGAACAAATTGATTTTTCTTGGTTATGGAATAAAAGTTCTGTTTAAATACAAACAAGCGAAGTTATAAATTAAGGTCTGTACAAAAAAAAGTTCAACAGCTCTTACTTTGTAGACAGTATATGTTGTATAGATATCTTTGAGATGGCTTGAAATGCGCTCGACTAGAGCAAGTTCTTTCAGAATTGATGGACTTAAAAATAACAGCAAAATTTGCCCATCGTACTTCAGCATTTGGCTTTGTTCCCAAATTTAATTTAATTGTGTTTGTACTACTCACCCAGCTTCTTACATGTGACATCCTAACCCCCTTCAACCTGAGAATGCCTCCAAACTCTGCCTTCACACAGTTCAGCTTTCTCTTAACATATACAACAAATCATTGAGACTATTTAATAAATAATTATTCCCCAAACTGATCCTTCAAAAACTCTACTAATAGCCTTGTAGTCTAACGCATCTTTTTTAATATTCTATACCTCATCTTAAACTTCACTGCTCTACAAGCCTGCAGGCTAATCCCACTTTTCATTAATACCAGCACAGTGGCAATCTTACTGCAGTCCAGAGGCTAAATCTATCACATTTACTTTGCTTAGAAAAACTATCATCTCCTCAAAAGAAATAAAATTTTATCAACTGTCTGGCATAATTTACTTTTCATATGCCAAACCTGACACACACACACACACATCCTTCTTAAAAATCCTACTTCTATATCTTTGATGATAGTTTTGTAGAAAAGTTTTTCAGTATTTCTGCACATCATTGATACAAGACTAACAAATCTACAAAACCCTCTGTGATTTTTGAAATTAACTTATAGATAAGGTATTAAGCCTTCTTCCCAGCAACAATAAATATAAACTCTCCTTAGTATTCCCTTGCTATAACCAATAAATGATGCATGATTCCCTTGCAATCATCACTAAAAATTATATACACCGTTCTTAATAAAAGCAATGAAATGGAATTATATAATTGAATAAAGAAAAAACCCCAAGAATACTCCATAGTTCAATTCAAGGTCCTTATGTGCACAAACAATCCAGGTATTAGGCTGAAACAAAATACAGCTTCAGCCAACATTTTTCATTGCTAAATCAAGAGCTGTCAATCAGCACATTTGTTTGTGTGGTCTCATTAGAGTACATTGCCTCAATCTCAACAGTCATAGTAAGGAATGCAGAGAGCATAACTGTATCTACTTAACCTTCATCAACCAGTATTCATACACCCTCATTAATTTTTTTCATCTCACTTTCAAGCATGACATGGCTCATACCAGAACAATAACTTGCCGATAATTGTTCAAGACAACAGCTGGACAGGAACAGTGCAAAGGTGAACTTTCTTATAGATTATAGGGTGCCTCAGTGAATTACAATTAGTTTAAAAAGTCATCCGTCCTGTTCAGCAGCTTTGAAAAGAAGACATTTCATTAGCAACTAAAGAAATCCTAACATATTTTAAGCTTTAATGATCCAATTGCATTGTATTTTCTAAGAAACTAATTTCTTCAGCTCACATGACAAATATAGAAATGAGCTCTCAGCTCAGTAGAAAATATATGAAATTGTCATGTGATATAAATTAAAGCTTAGATTACCACTCATTATCTACTTTAAATGCTAATAAATTAACAAGAATAATTTATACAATTCCCAAATTACAAATCATCTTTACAAAATTCTCCGATGGTAACTTTACTATACTCCTTTGAAAGAGAATCAGTGTCATATTCAGGTATACAACAAAATAATCCAGATCAAGTACATAATGCTAAAACAAACCACAAAGGAAAGCAACTCTATATATAGTTGTACAGTTGCATTCCATAACAAGCTAAAGAAAAGCGGAGCTCCTGGTTTTATTAATATTGTTCTTTCTCTGGGGTTAGAAAAAAGCTATGTCTCAATCTTTCAGTCTCCCCCAGAATGAATATCACTCTTCCTAAAGAAATGTGATGCTTACAGATATCAGCAACAGAGTAGCTCACAAAAGCATAAATGTACTTGAAGTAACCAATAACCACGTTATTAAAGATCTATCCACATAGCAATTAATACTTATTCACTTTAAATCCCACCTATTTGCCTTGTAACACATCTGCAAATGAAGCTTTCTGGGGCCTCTATAATTCACAATTTGATACACTTTTGATGATAGGTAGCAAGCAAGTTTTTTTGGTTTAAGCTGACCAACTTAAGGCAAGAACCGCAAAGTATCTAGAAATTTACATTTTAGTTGTTGGCGGTTTTTTTTCTTGTGGTTTGTTGGGTTTTTTTTTTATTTCTTTCCAAGCTTGCCCTTTATAAACATTTTATTGCCTACTTAATTGTTGTTTATCAGTAGTTCTCAAACTTCCAACGCTTAATAGGAAATAATAAGTTCAAAAGGTTCTTGTATTTCCCATACTTGTTCTGGAAAATGAGATTGGGAATAGGTCAACACAAACATTGTTTTATGGAAAAGAGAAGGTATTTCAGCAAGAAAGCACATGAGAAAAAACCATTGCCAAAAAGAATACATATAGTGTATACATTCTGGATGGATGAACTTTTTTTTTCTTATTTAGAGAAAACTTCTGCAAATGCAAAAACAAGTGTCATGGCAGTATCTACATGATGGCTCAATACTACCCAAAATCAGGTGAAACAATGGGAGAATGCCATGTATTCATTTGGAAAATTTTCTGGTTTCTGCCTTCAGAGATCAAGACTTCCAAATATTATGCAATTACCACTGAAGGCCCTTTGTTAGCTCTTCTCCTGCCTTTCTCTCCCTCTTTTCCACTAACACAGAGGTAAAAAACACCAAAGAGCTCCAGGAAAGAAAGTGGCTTGAACTCTTAACCGCAGCCAAATAACTAGTCTGCCTCCATTAGGCAGGATGGAGATGATCATAGTTCAGACAATGAACTCCAGAAGAGTTTTCTTTTTAATTTCATTTTAATACCATGCTATAAAGAAGTTGGCTTATTGATGTTAAATTCAGACAAAGGACAGAAAAATGGATACTGTGTCATAACAAAATATTCATCATGTCACATTTTGTAATTGGGGTGGAGAGCTTTAGAACAATAGGTTTGATTGATATTTCAAATCAAGATGGTAGTTCTAACTTGTATTTTCTATTCACTTAAAAAATCAAGCCTTTGTTTCTTAGAAAGAGAGTGCTCTTTTCAAACTTATTCAGCAATTGGATGTGAAATGCCTTTTGCCCAACCAACTTGACCCGTGATGTGGCTGTGTTTACACTGCCCTATAACAGGAAGGAGGGAGGCTACACAGCAGTTTCCCATTTCTAAGTAGAGCCTTCAGTTTTTTATGACTGCTACGAAATAGTTCACAGTAACATCATAGATAACCAGGATTGTACTGTATTAAACACTGAAGAAATGTAATGTTCTACTTCCAAAGATTTCCTGTTCTTTTAGTTGTATTTCTTTTCACAAAGCTTCAAGTAGTAGAAATAGTCACTAGGTTATAAGTCAAAAAGACAGGCTAATGTTTCAAAAGTTAGGTCACCAAATATTGGAGAGTTTGTATCATTTGCATTCCCAAAATGAACTATATCCAGTACCATCCTAAACCAAACATTGAGAAGAGATGTTTTCCTACACTACCCACTTGCAAAAACAGGACACAGACTAGAAATCCATGAGCTTATTCCAGCTCTATAATGTTGACCTTTTTGTTGTTGTTGATCACCAGTTCCAACATAGTAAGTAGATGGGACACGTACTTTGCATCTAGAATTTGCCTTACTATCACCCCGCTTTTTCAGTTTGAATGAGATATAGAATACATTGAGATTTCAGATGATAATTCTACTTTCTAAAGCTATCTCGCTTACAAAAATGATCCACTTACTGAAAACAGAAGCAAACACATAAGCTACAAATAATAAATATTAACATGGCTGTTCAATGTTTAATATTCTTTCTTTTAGTCCAGTTAACTTTAAATAAACACAAAGATCTAGACTGAGTACACATGGCACTCACAGACATAATTTATGCTTCTGTCAGTGCATATTCAAGGCTATTAATGTAATTGTAAATAGTATGCCTATATAGAAGCATAGTTATTTCTAAACTATGACCTGTATTTTATCTGATGGTTGCCAGATGGTTTAATGTTAGACAAATCTACAACAATATTACCTTATAATTTTATTGCAAGAACTATCACAATACAAGTCTTTTCTGAGAAAAACTGATAACTTTGGTTTAAGATGACGTGACTTCCCCAGAAAGTCTAAAGGCAGTGTTCTATAATTCTGCACATGTATATTTAAAATCACAAGTTAAATGTAATATAAAATACATTTTAAAAAACTATTACTGTTGCAGACTTGAAGAAAGAATTTGTATCTAAAGCTACATAGCCATTACTTTCAGCATACACTAAACATTAGATTTTAACAAAATACTTGAAATGTGTCTGAAATCACAGCTCTATACTGCAACACAAAGAGGAAGGGGGAAATAAAATTCATAGCATCATAGCCTCTAAAACCATAACATACGTATCTCTATATCAAAAAAAGCAGGGGTTGCAAGGTTTACAGAGAAGTACAAATTAATAAGTTAATGTGACATTAAGATCTGTTTCTAGTAAGAACGTAAGATGACTAAAGTTTGGAATCTTTTTTAAATATACAAATGTCAAAGTAATATAAGATTTTAAAAAGCCTGAAAAAAGATCCAAGAATCTGGTTGCTATGGTGAAGACAGGAGGAAGCAGAAAGTCAAAATGGCATACATAAATAGTTTAAAAAAAAAAAAATCTAGATACAGAACAAAAAGATGTGATACAAGAATGCAACATGAGACATTAAATTGATTTCATGTAATATATTTAAAATTAAAGAATAATGTATATGAAGACAAAAATACACATTGAAAACATACTGAGAAACCTAAAGTAGTGCAGAGCCAGAAACATTTAACTGATCATTACTATATTAGAAAATCACCGTGCAAAGTATAATTCCTGATCTTTGTTAAGTTTTTGTTAAGACAATAATCTTGTTGATCAAAAAAGGACCACTTACCTAAAATTCACAAAATGATATTACACGGATATGACATAATCAATAATTAGCATTTCATTTACTTTTAACCCCTCCAGGTCTACGGTGACAAAAGCTTTGTACTTTTTATTTTAGGGTTTAGCATTATCTCAGCCACTAAATGATCAGGCGTAATTTAAACAAAAATTTACTATCTTAGACTTAAGTAACTGAACTATCACATTTATATATTAGTTTCAGATCAAATATCAACAGTAATCACAAGTTATAATTTTCATCTACCTATTCTTATAAATATACATAATCATTTCATAGTAAGAAATGGAGGTTTAAAATTAAGAAAATTAAGAAAAAATTAAGAAAAATTAAGAAAACAGAGATAAACAATAGAAGTTAGAACAGTTCATATTTAGTAATGATATGAATACTGAAATTTATTCTAGCACACAGAAAGTGACTTCTTAGAGTATAAACTTTGCTTCAGGAAATCCCCCTCCTAATACAAACTGAAAATAGCTATTAGAGAAAATTACCATCATAACTAAGGCAAATTTAAAAGAAAAAAAAGTTTGCTTTACTTTAATAAGGGAATGTTCATATTTCACCTAACTACCTTCCTAAAAGAAAGCTATATTCTACCTTAATTAAACTATGCTACATAGCTCTGTGGAAGTAGCTACCATACAAACCAGAAAAAGAAGACAGTTTGCAGTGGGAATGCAACAAGTGCATACCTATTGTATATTGAATGCATAAGCAGCTTATAGATTTAGTCTTGAATGTCCAAGAAAGAGGGGAGTATACTTTCTCTTTGAAACCGAAATTATATTTGCATACATGTACAGTTTTCCGAGACAAAACTCTGTGAAGGAACTTAATCTGACATTTGAAGCTTAATAAACATGTAGCGAACATGTTGCAGGTGAGCTTTCAGTTGCACAGAAGAACATTGTATATTCTCAACACCTACCAAAACAGTTTCTGAGAAAAACTTGAGCAAACCAGAAATAAGTACTTAGTAAAAGCAGCACTAATATCTTTTTAACTAGCTAGAAACCAACAAATAATAAAATAATTCATTATTAAGTGTAATAAACAAATTGTAATGAACATCAAATCTCTACAGCACAATGGAGTACTTGTAAGAATAAACAAGATCCACAGGTCTATAACTAAAAATAGTGTCAATCAAGGTCACACAAAATCCCCATGTGGCTAGATTTGTCATGCTTAATAAATAAAACTAGATATTATCAATAGAATTAACTTGTTGATAGGTGAATTTAAATAACATAGTCTACATTTCTTGGTAGAAAATATCAAGAAGGTAAAATTCAGTCACCCAAGCCTGATTTCTTACCTCTTCATTCTTCCCAATGTGCTAAGTACTATTGCCAAACACATTTAAAAAACCAAATGTTAATAAAATTAGATGCCAGTTCATACATTTTAGGTTGGCTTAAGATCATAAACATCAGAAATTAATATTAAGGACTTGTGTTTTATGTTTTGCTACGTCTGATAAATAATTTCAACTAACTTCCAGACTAAGTCTTTAAATAATGTTAGAAAACTAACTAGTGAAAGAGGGGAACTATTCCAGTGGGAAGGGAAGGAAGGTTGTTTTGTTGAGGGGGGTGGTGTGATGTTTGTTTGTTTTGTTTTCTTTCTGGTGTTGGGAGTATTAAACAGCTCAGAAAAGACAAGTATTACTATGAGCCTTTTATAAGCCAAGACATCTATCTCACCTCATACACTTCAGCTGAAAACAACTGGATTTAACAAAATATTCTAGTTCAGGAAGTTTCTATTTAACACACTACAGTTTACATCAAATTTTAAGATCACTTTAGACACATTTAAAGGTTCCCTAGTGCATTAACAGGGGTTGAAATAGGACATTAGGAATATTTAATGAGGTTTTAGAAGATTCAGTGCATTGTGTCAAGTAAAAGATTACACTTATTATAGGGTACACAGTCTAAGTATGTGAGTTATACCATTAAGTATCTGTGTGTTCAT
This sequence comes from Neomorphus geoffroyi, assembly GCA_033558235.1. Taxonomy (NCBI): domain Eukaryota; kingdom Metazoa; phylum Chordata; class Aves; order Cuculiformes; family Neomorphidae; genus Neomorphus; species Neomorphus geoffroyi. The sequence goes on from JAUMJM010000005.1 coordinate 2,872,981, forward strand.
CATATTAAACGCTAAACTCTCATAGTCTCAAGTCACCATGAGACGGCAACTAAAAGTAAATGGAGCATATCTTCATTTAGATTATATGCTTTAATATACCCTGTAATAAGCCAATTATTCAAAGCTGTTCAGAAGACTGTCCACTTTAACTATTGATTTTGAACTAGTCTAAAATGGAAAAAAAATAAAAAAAAGTACGGAGAAAAACATACAAAATGAGTCAATGATCATTCATTTAATTTTATGACTTTATAGAACGTCTATTAGAGTTCTGCTTCTCCTGAAGAAAGTCTTGAAAGAAAAGAAAATTAAGCAAAGCAAAAGAGAAAGCAAGAACAATCTAGTAACTATAGCCACAAGTTCATTTATCAGAAAAACATTAACCTACCAGGTATAACAGGGAAAACTTCTGTATTTATGTCACAAGGGTGACTACAGTATGAGGAAATCGCATCACATACCTCTAGACACCGAATTATCCAGCTACCAAACTATTTTCTTTGCAATACAGGGACTGTCACATACAAAGCTCAATAAATAAGAGCTACAGCATCTTATTGTTAAAAAGACTTATAAAATACCAGAAAAAAATATTTTTCAATACCAATCTTTGGGGGAAACAAACCATCAGAAGTTGCCTGATTGATTGATATTAATATCTTTTATCAATGTATACCTGAAAGTAACAAGGAGAGAGGAGTTTAGGTTGATACAGTTAATTACAGAAAATGCCAGTACCTCTTCTTTATATTTCTGGATTTAACAACAAAAGAGAAAAGAAAAAAATAGCATACAGTGTGCTCAGTGCTGCTCCTGACAGTAGTATACTTTTCTATTTTTTTGAAAGATGCAAGCAGCTTAGATTTTTTTTCTCTTCAATGAAATCAATGGGAAAAATTGGTTATACACTAGAAGTAGTAAAACTCGCTTGATTATTTTGAATCTGATATACTGTAACCGCACAACTAAGATAATGAAACAAAAAGCATATATTTCATTCTCAAAAGGTTAGCCTAGCATTGCTTATACATCCACAGCCTGATTGTGTGCAAACTGTTCTTGCTTCTTCCTATCTCCTTTCAGAAACCTACATTAAAATACCTCATAATCTAAATAAAACACTGTCTTCATGTGATTTTCCTAACTACTGCTTATCTTCACTTATAGTATTCAGAAATACAAAAGCACATGGTAAAAATGTTTCAAGAAATTTCATTGTTTTCCGTGTTTGCCCTTGCTGTATATTTTCCCTTTACATCATTTTCCCCATATTTTAGAGCACATTTTTCATGATTGCTCACAATATCACAGGTATGAGCAACATCTGGGGCTAAGAGCAAGTTTTCTGGGAAAACTGAAAGTAAATTAAATGACTAATTTAAACACCAAACTGCCACAGACACCTTTACACAACACTATCTAGGTACAGTCTTGCAAAATAACAAACAAATTTACTTTATTCAAAACAGTTAGAGCATCATACACCCAACAAAACAGGTTCATGCTATGTGAGAAAAAATTTCTTTATCAAAAGAGTGGTCAAGCAATTGAACAGGCTGCTGAAGGAAATGGTGGAATCACCATACCCGGAGGTGTTCAAAAAACGTATAGACGTGTCACTTCAGGACATGGGTTAGTAGGCATGATAGTGTTGGACTGAAGGTTGGACTAGATGATCTTAAAGGTCTTTTCCAACCTCAGTGATTCTATAAATTTATAATTTATTTGTAGTCAGTAGCTTGAGATGTCCAGTAAAATAAAATGTAATGAGGATTATAGTTCCTAATCCTAAAATTTGAAGTAAATCTTGAAATCCTAATCTGAAATAAAACCTATCTGTTTAGCTAATACACAAACATAACTCTGTTAAAAAAAAAAAACATACAAAAAAAGTTCCAGCTTCTGTAAGTCAATAAACAGGATGCATACTAAACATCTGTAAACCATCTTAACTTTTGCCTCAGAACTAGAGAGTCTAACGAGACTACTTTAGAATCTGCAGCACAGTTTTCCCAAGAATAACGTCAGTGTTCTGATCTTAGAACAGTATTTCACAATTTCCACATTAAAAGCTTTTAATCATTACGACCAAAAAAAAAAAAAGAAGAGTGAAGTGAATTCAGTAATTTAGGTATGTAAATTCTAACTTACAAAAGAACCTTTTCCATTAATTCACAGCCTAAGTACTTAGAAATATTTAAATACACTCAAAGATTTATTATTCATTGCACTATTCTACATAAAGAGCTGATAAAATTATACCATTTTCTTTAAATAAAAAAAAAGCTTTCCCTGATATGAAAGGCAAACATAAACAACTGACACAAATAGGAATCAACTAGGAAACTAGGTTCTGGGTGACAAGATGCCACTTGCTAATTTCACTGAAAATACAAACTTGCAGTAAATAACATTGACCTCAGTCTTCAAAAATAGTGCAAAAAGTCTTCTAGCTGAAAGCAGGCCTATACATCTTCCAATTACAGAACTACATTTCTTCAGCATTAATCCAAAAGTACAACAGATGTTACTTCCACCAAGTTGTCTCTCATCTTTCACTTAATCAGTAATAGATATTCAGTAATCTAGATCATTTACTGTACTATGACACACTCTTGTGGTACATTAAGGAATGAAGTGATCAGCCAATCATGAACAGAGACAGAGATTCAAACTGAGAAAGCATCCATTGCAAGCAAGCTTTAAGATGCAGCATTTCAGAAAAGCAAGTGGGAGAGAACTGTAGAATCCATTCTCACTAAAACACTGTTGCAACTTACACATTATTTGACAGCGACTTAACAATGGTGATGACAGAATTGCAAGTGAATTCTCATCTTTATTGGCTAGAGAACACAAATATCACTCCATACTATGAAACTGAATCTAACTGCACTGCAAATTTTCTCATATTAAAAAAAAGGACGCATATTTCTGCATCAAAAATAGATAATAGTAAACCTAATATACCTACTGAAGCTGGCATATCAGACAAATACTGTGAATAGTTTTAGGATAAATCTTAAAAGACTTTCTAATTACGTGCATTTAAAACTGTCCAGAAAACTTCTCATTTCTTCAGCAATTCAGGCAAACAAAATTCATAACATTAAAGCTTCTTGAATTCCTGCTCTTCAAAGTCTGTGCTATGGCTTTGTGAGACTGAAGATTACTTGGATTCTATTATAGGGATTCTGAATGATCAGCCGATAATGCAGATTCAGTTATTTTACCAATCTTTTACAAAGAAAAAAATAATTTTTCATACAACAACAAAAATAATAATAGTACTTCTTCAATATCTGGACACGCATCTTTGTACTAGCCTCAAATTTTTAAATGCTGGAGAAAAGTAAGAAGCTAAAAATAAGTATGCTTTGCATCAATTTTAGTCCTTCCCATATTGATTACATTTATATCTCTAAATGGTGTAGAACAGGATTTTATCCTTCTCTTCCCACTACATTTACATATGCATAATGGTTGACTACCTAGTCACTAGTCCTCGCTGACTTCTGAGGAATTAGCCTAATCTCATAGGCATCAAAATTATTTTTTAGTTTCCATTTGTAGACAGTAACAAAGTATTCATCATAATTGACCTGAATATACAACTATTGGAAGCATCGTTATTAGTAATTGTGGTTCTTGCAGTAGAATTATACATGGATTAAATCTATGACTTCCCCCACCAAAGACTGAATACAAATATTCCTCCAAGTAAAGTGAAAATCCAACTGCTGATTAAAGTATAAACCTTATCTTCAGAGACTGGAGTCTAATAAGTTCCAAGAGCTATATATACAGTCCAGAACAAACACTGATAGAGGTTTGAATGAACAGTGTTTGGTTATCATTTTTAAGGCAGTTGTGTAATATAATTTCCACTTCACTCTAAAGGTGCACAAGTTGTACCAAAATGAATAACAATATGTTCTTGACAAATCAAAGGCACGATTGCCCCTTGACACAAGAAATGCTTATTCCTTAATTTCTCTTACTCTTTTCATATTGACTTATTTTTGTCACTGCTGTTTCAGTAAGGCTTTTATTTAGTCCGAAATATGCTTCATACTGAAGAGTTTTAGTCCATACTCCCAGGTTCTCTCAGCAACCGTAATCTGAAGATCAGAATTGTCTGCTTTCAGTGAATACAGGTATTCTGTTCTCAAAATGTTCAGATTCTTTGTATTTTTTACAAAGCATGCATCTGCACAGCTCATCTTAACCCATCATTTGTCCTCACTTGTTCACTACCTTTTCCATTATTTTGCTGAATAAGGAAGACTCACAGGTTCATTCCGAGAGCCAACTGGTAGCAGTGAATGGATTCTACCTTCCCCTTTTTCAAGTTCATCCGAGTCCAATCCTTTATTTATCACCACTGTTTCTCTTTATAGAGCATTAGAAGAGCAATTTAGTACATATCACTAGATTACTACTAACATTAAACTTTCTCTCTTGGCTTTTTGCAACTAGGATGATCTATTATGGTTTGGTTTTAGCTATATCTACCCAGGTTTGTTTCTTTTTACAAAAGCATTATAGATCTGTTGAACTCCACATACCAAGATTTCTCCTGCAATGTGCAACTGAGCCTTGAATCCCAGTTTCTTTTCATGCATTCCCCTTACATCTACCCTCCATTTTGTCAGCTTTGATAGCAGCTATCATTCAAAAAACCTTGCTTAGCATTTAGTTGCTTCCTTCCATCTTCCCACTGTTTCAAACAGATGACCCAATACTTTGAGGTCTTATACTGAAATGCCTGCAACAAAAAACAACATTCTGCTGCACGTATAGCAAGTACATTGCAGTTGAATTTTAAGTGCCACAAGGTATTACACGGCACGATCAAGGAACTGCAAAGATAAGCAGTCACCCTAAGTAGGCTTTTTCTAGCTTGTTACCCTTGCCAGCTCTGCATATGCATTTACAATTTTAGAAACAGGCATTTTTATATCAAAGGACAAGTCAGACTGCACAGCAGGAAACATTTAGTCTTTACAACTGTTAAGCTGAATAATAGAGCAGATAAAGTTACGGAGTTTCATTATTGAGGTGCTGCTAGAGGTGAGTAAGGTTGTAGAATAACTATCATCTTGTGAGTTAAAAAAGTAGAGCCCCACTCACTTGCAATAATAGGAAGACTGGGGAAGCAAAGCCATAAAACACTGCTGTTGAAAGCCATAGAATGTCCAGTGTCTTCATTGTCTTAATTTAAATGGAACAGCAACAAACTGATTGCAAGAACGTATGCGAAAACACAACTACTGTTTCATTGTAAATATTTGTGCCAGACAATAATAAAAATAATAAATCATGCAAACAGGTCCTGTCTTATTAGGAAAGTTTCAGAATGCTGAACTAGATTATATGCTATGTAGAAGAATATTTTATAGAATCATAGAATCATAAGGTTGGAAGAGACCTCTCAGATCATCGAGTCCAACCATGCCAGTCTCCCTACTAAACCATGTGCCTAAGAAACTCACCTACTATTTTGTTGAAATACTAATTTAACCCCCACAAAAAGTCTACCCTTACAGAAGAAGTAAGTTCTCTCTGTTCTTACATACCTTTCAGAACGTGATTGCTATTAGTAGGGGGGCAATCCCATCTATAGGACATTTATAAGATACACATCTTTTATAGTGATGTTTGTGTCATAGAAGGTATTGAAAGAGTCCTGTTAAATTCATTATGAAATTATCAAGGGAAGACACTTACAGACTAAAAGAATCTATGTAGAATGAAGAAACTGAATGAGAAATTTCTCAAGTAGAGATCGCACAGAGAAGAACAGCAGCCTACAATGGAAGTCTGCTTCTCAAATGTTGACATGGAAGTAATCAACTTCCTGTTTTTTAAATAAGACCCTAGTTTAATTAAAAAAAGAAGTTATTTATTAGATAAGGTCAGATCCTATTTACAAAGAGCTAGTAGGTAAAGACAGATATGTAATCTTAGTGAGTGAGGTAAGAAGAGGTCTAAAAGCACTTTTTTGCCTATCAATAAATTAAAATATTGTTCCAGAAAAGCCAGGTCAAATGCAAACAGAACCAAAGGCTCTGCCAACTATATTGCTATATTCTGTATGGCAAACCAGTGTCTACCCAAGTATTGTCTAACAGTTACCTAACTGGAGGTCACTGCTCCATTACTACAATCTCCTTGGCTGATATTTTTTGTTGTTTTTAAAAATGAATTGTCCTTGAAATTAATTTTCTCTGATACACGTCATTCACTGAGAAACTAAATGGTCAATTTTCTAAAGCACAAAAAGTAGTGCTCATAGAAATTTAAATGCTAATAATTTTCGTGAACAGTGATTTTGAAGGTTTGCTAAATAAGGTTTGTTAAACGTTTATTTTCTTGTATTTAAATTATTTTTCTCAGCTCACAATGCAAAAAGGCTACAACAAAAGCACTGTTGTAATGAAGATTTTATTGCATTCAAATATAGCTTTACTTTTAGTCAGATATAAATGCATGTAACATTTGATTAGAAAGTCATCAAAAGCATTTAGTGTAAAAACATCTGACAAATCTAAAAAGGAGGTAACCCCCGTGAATATAGGTTTGTAGTAGGTCTATAGTGTTTTATACCTTGTGCGCAATACAAACACTAGCAAATTAATTTTTGCAAGATCCTTGCTGGTTCCGGGACAAACATACAAGCTGTTAAAGTGAATACTTTCAGTTAAATAAACAAAGTTATTAGACTGAGCAAGGGCACTGTGATTACCTCCTTGAACTCACATTTTAAGTTCAAAACCTGTTTTCCCATTCCATTGGTATTTATGGTATAGGATTTATGATACTGAACAGACTTTTTTCCCCTCTCTGGATACAGGAAAATAACATCATCTAAAATTTTACTTATTCACCTTGTAAATGCATTCTCTACTAGAAATCAATAAAGGAACACACTTGTTGCTTTTAAAACATCAATTCTTCAAACGCTTTTCCATATCACAGTGTTGTGAAACGGGAGTGGAGTGCTTTTCTTAGACTGAATATACTCTCATATTTTCATCAAACATGAGCTGACTGCAGACTAATATTGTACTTTTGGGTAGAAATCAGGTATAGAAAAAAAAAAAGAATCACTTGTTTGAAAGAAAAAGGTAAATGGTGAACTACAGTAACTACTCCTTCAAGGCACTTCACTGAGAAAAGAAAGCACTCAAACTGTTTTGGAGCTGACAGGAAACAATAAATAGTCTGTGTGTAGAAGGCAAGAATCAATCACTTACTAAGACATACTGCAACTCTGCTTTAAGGCAAAAAGAAATAAGTTAGTTAAAATAAATTAAAGCTAAGGTAAAATTAATACTTGGCTTAGGTATATACTTACAACTGCTGTAACAAACTCTTCAACAATACCCTTTCACTGCCTAACAAATCATTTACTAACCACAAATGGAAGTCAAAGTGCCTTTTCTAGCAATAAAAGTTTCTCTAGAACTATTTATATCATCTACTGACAAACTACCTCTTTTCTACAGTCCCACCAGAATACAGATCTGATATTACCGATGATTCTGCTGTACTCAGATTAGGGTACTGATGAGGGGAGGGTTCTTCCTAAGAAACTGCCATAGAAACAGATCAAAGAGAAAAAGATGACACAATTTATAACTCCAAAAAGAAACTACCTACAAAATCAATGCTATTGTCAGATTATTCCAGCCATCCGTATGTCAAGCTCTCTTCAGTTTTTCCATTTTCTGTTTGCCACATATTTGTGAGGTTATCTCAATATGAAAGTCACATTTTATGAGTTATTGACATCAACACCTCCTTAAACACCTTTAATAGTCTGAAAAACTGGATGTTTCTCTTATCCATAGTAGGGTATTAAAAAATAAATAAAGCAAATTAAAATTAAGTTTATTTTCTCAAATTGAATCTGCTTTGCCTGTGATGGTAATTGGTAAGAGATCTCCTCATCTTTAACTCAATGCACAAGCTTCTCCATTTTATGAGGGTCGCTAGGTAGGCATCTGGCTGACAGTCAATATCAGCCCACCATAAAAATATATTCATTCATGATTCTTATATATCAATCTGTACATAACAAACACATTTTATACAGATATCTAAATAAAATAAGAGCAGAGATTATTCTGCCTGGTAAGGAATGGAAACAATTGATACATTTACCACTGATACAACACTACATACAACATTTTTTCCCTCAAGGGGAAGATGACATTACGACTGCAAGAAATCATTGACATTTCAGTGCTTTTTAAAAGTGATTGGTTGCTCTCCCTCATAAATGCCTATAACTTACTCATATAGTCTTCAGAAAGATTTTTTTTCCTTTTTAATTATATATGCAAAAATCTTTTAGAATAATTTTTAGTTTAAAGGGTACTTAGAGTGATACTGTAAGGCAGCCAAACTGAAACACATAGCAGGCTTTACTTCTACTCGTACACAGTTCATAACAATAACAATAAAAGGTAACTCACATTACTCAGTGCTCCATTATCAACAGAAATTGCTACACTACGCTATTGGCAGTCTTACAAGTTTACAATAATAAGATTCTATAAGAAGCAAAGCTTGGAGCAACTTCTGTGTAAATCCTCTGGAAGAGGAAGAAAGCATGAGGACATTGGGCTTCATTCAATCCTTCAAGTGACTGACCACCAGTTCTACTGATTATGCTGGGTTGGCTGCAGAGTGCCAAGCAGAGCACTAAACAAATTCATTGACTTTCTTGCCAGCATTTACTCTCTTTTCCAGTTTAAAGTGTTTTACGTATGGTTGGTACCATAGCAGTTTAGGCCTTGATGGTTTTTTTACAGAATATTCATGGGAGGGAAAAAAAAAAAAATAGAGAGGACTATATTGACCTTTTCAAGGCAAGTGCCAGCAGAGACACTACTCTCTCTCAGAAGTGCTTTATTTCTGAATAATCAAGTCTGACAGGAGCTCTACTATGACGGGATGAGACACTGCCATCTCCAATAAGATTAGGATGAAAATCTGCCCCAGTGGATTAAAAAAAAAAGAGACATCATGCAATTTTCTCTCTCGAGTTGACTAGATCAGTTCCCTTTAATATCTAGAAAAGAAAGAAGAGTAAACTTTTAATTTTCCATGTCATCTTCCATTAACTGTAGTCACCTGCATAATGATTAGAATAATGAATAATTTTGGAATGGTTTCTAGTATGTTTGATGTGTAATTTCTAATCCTCATTTGGACTTTAACATTTTAAATGTAAAAGTTATGAAAAAAAACCAACGACCCAGTCATTGGGTCAAGTCAAAACAACTTATTAATAGGAGGTTTACAAACCCAGCACACTAATTATAAATGAAATTTCTTACTCTTCACATACATGGAGCAATTTGCTAATTTGCATTTAAATGCTTCCAAAGATTTCTTTTTAGTTAGAGACTGCTTTCTTGCATACTCCTTATAACCTTCTAAGTCTTGGAATCAACTCTGGTAAACAACATCAAGCACCGCCATGCTGGTTCTTTCTTGAGTCAATCTGAACACATATCGCACTTGAAGCCTAACTACTACAGACTCACTACATTCATTACACTCATTCACAGTCTTTCGTGAACTTTTTGCTATATTTTCTCTACACCAGTACTCTTCAAAGTATCCCAAAACACAAAGTACATTTCTTACAGGTGTTTGATTACTTTTCTCCTTTAGATGAGTGACAAGATTAAGCATTTCCATATAAAACCTTACCTTATTTCAGCACTGGAAGTATTAAACATAGTAGCCTGAGGCTACTCCAAGCAAACAGATACTTTCATATCCATGATTAAGAACCTTACAAGTGCCCTACTTAGTCTAACCAGTGGTCCTCCTAGACCAGCAGTGTCTCTCTAAGAGCTATAGAAAAAGATGTAACTTAAAAACACTGTGCCAACTTTATCACTACTTATAAACCATTCTCTTCAATTCCCTAAAGACGAAGTTCCTGTTCCTACAAACACTAGACTAAGAATGTTACACCCTTTCCTACTTCTTTTGGACCTGTTACCCCTGAATTCGTCTAATGTTCATTGAAACTACTGAACTTTTCAAGCTGTCATCAAGTGGTCCCATCAATTCCCTAGCTAACTTCATTTTCAAAAGACTTAAGTACACATTTCAATATCAACTGAAGAATCCTTCTGCAGGAAAAGCAGAATTCTAAAAGAATATGTGAAGAAGGTCCTGCTTACATTTATCTGGCTACGTGTAATGAGTTTTCCTGTTATCTTCCTTTGGGTAGGCCTTTCATATTTTTAAAGCTATCCTTTTCCCCATGATACTGTCTTTAATTTTCCTATGGAGCCACATGTTTTTTCTCCTCATAGCTTTAGTCGGGCTTTTTCTGAATTACAATACAAAGTTTATTCAAACCTTTAAGTTGACATTTTCAGAACAGCTTCTGGGTTGCTGGTAGTCATGGCTATCTTGCTTGTTTGACCATCTGCCTCTTTTGTTCAGTTTCCTGTCCTAAACTTGAATACTTGTATAAAAGATTTACTTGGCTTGTTTTCTCCTGGTACAACATGAAGGTAGTTATCTTTCTCTCTTTCAATCCTACACTGACCTCCCACATCCTGTGCATGACTCAAGTGCATTTCCAGAACAGCTCCCTGTCACAAAAGTTACAGGAAACAGCAATTTGTTGCATCTAAAGCTTTTAACTTCTTGTAGCATCCTGATGAGGAATTGATTCAACTCATATGCAGGCAGTTAAAACTCCCTCTTTATTGCCAGCAAATTTGCAGCTTCTCTAATCTCACTTAACATTTTCTCATCATAAACAGCCTCTGATTCAAGAGCTATTAATACAGAATAATATTACCTTATTACAAGGAATTTCCATTCACAAGGTTTCGCACGGTGTGCTTTTATTCCCCCCACAAGATTTTCACGCCACTACACTTCATGCTACCTTTTATGCAAACTGCCACTCCCCTGCCTGCATGTCTAATCATTCCAGCAAAGCTGGCAGCATATTAACTTCACACATCAGTGATTACTCTTCTTCCATCAGTCTTCCAAGACATATATTATAAAGTAGTTGTCATTCAGTAATGAGCATTTTTGTTTGTTCATCTTATCTTTTAGGCTTGAGATAATATAAAAGCACATATAACATTTGCTCCGGCTTCACTGCTCAGTATTTCACGTATCAGTTAACTTTCAGTCATCTACTTGGTTTAATGTTTTCAAAGAATTATTTTAAGTAGAGATTTCTTTGATACCGTTGTTGCCAACAAGGCTTTTCACAGATTTTCTTCATTGATCTGCAACAATAAGCATAATCCCAATAAATCTTAAAAACTCACTATTTCTTATTATTTCCTTCTCTTTCAAGTCTCTAACTACCCTTCATAAAAATCCTTCTTTTCCTCTTTAAAAAGAAAAGTTATCAGAAAACTAAAGATCATTCAGGCAAACCATTCACCTTCATCACCTTATTTTCAGAATTTCTTAATTACCTTTTCCTTTCCCCTCCCTGGCCCCCAGCCAGGGACAGGTCCATGGAGCATATCTTGCTTTCATGCTGATATCTTTAAGGCAGTGATTTAATTCTTAAGATTTCTTTTACTGCTGGCACAAAGCTAATCATTTGAGGGTTCCACAATCTTTTGGTTATTTGTTTGTTTCTTGGGTCATTCACAATAAATTCTCATTTTCTTGCAAATATTTTAAGTGTTCGTACATTTTTCAGTCACAATTATGTATTTTCTCAAGTATTCACATTGAAAATATAGGCTATTGTGTGGCTGGAATATTTCCAGATTTTGAACGGATATCCTCCTCCCACATTCAACGTGTAGAATTCTATATGGTTTTAGATTAAAAAGGAGTTGGCTTTCCATTTTGCCCTTGTCTACTTCTTTCACATCCATAATTTTATATTTCTTTAAGATTACAGTTTTTTCTAAGACAAGAGTAAATTCTGAGTCGATAAATAAACTACATCTGGTCTTCAGAAAGCTGCTATAGGAATACCATCAGCAACTGATGCTTTGATACTACTTATTGTTCCAGCTCCCTTCCACAAAATGGTTCTATTTCTCAAAAATGAAAAAAATATGCTTTATAATAAGTAAAAGGATGAAAACAGAACATCCTTGTTGTGAAAACATTTCCTCCAGTAAGTCACCAAGACTGTCGTCAGCAGGTCAATCAAATGATTACCTTCTACTCCCCTTCTCTCTCAGGGAGAGAGAGTACTTTTTCCAGTACTGGGCTCCCCACTTAAAGAAAAATATAGATATATTGGAATGAGTAAAGCACAAAATCATAAAGATGACTAGAGGGCTGAAACATAGCAGGAGGTTTAGGCTGGATATTAGGAAAAGGTTCTTCACCCAGAGGGTGGTGGAGCACTGGAACAGGCTCCCCAGGGAAGCAGTCATGGTGCCAAGCCTGACCATACTCAAGAAGCATTTCAACAATGCCTTCAGACGTACGGTGCGAAAGCTGGGGTTGTCCTATGTAGGGATAGTTCAGCTCCTGCTGGACTCTAGGGTTCTTGTAGGTCCTTTCCAACTCAGGTCATTCTATGACTCTATGGTAAGATTCAGACAGAAAAGCTGAGACCCCTGTCAATCTGGAAAACGACAAAGGGCAAGGGAACTCTTACTGCCATCTCAAACTACCTAGCAGGCTACAAATAACAGGAAATTAACAAGAGGCAAGAGACACAAGTTTCAACAAGAGATATTCCAACAAGTAGTTATGAGAAAAATTCACCACAATGGTGACAAATAGAGGAGCATGTTGTCCATCCATACATCTCCATTTTCAAAAATATCTCAAACTCAGGTGGACAAAGCCCCAAGCAACATGAAATAGACTGACCCTCCTTTTACAAAGGTGATTGGACCAAAAGAGCTCCAGAGATCCCTTCCAAAGTAAATAATTCCACTATTCAAGAACATGTCTCTGCCATGTCTCTAGATATTCTCAACAAGAGTGATGTTTTTCCCCATGTGTAGCCTTCGCTCCATCTTACTAGTCAGTATTTTTTTTACACTCTGAAGCTAGACTCTCTTTTACTTTTTTGATTCTTGCAGTAAAGTCTCACTCGTGCCTTCATAACATCGGCTGTTTCAATTGCTTCAATAACCATTCAAAACCAACATAATTTATAACTTCTATACAAACATCTGCTAAAGCTTCAAATCTGTTCTATGCTGTTCTGTATCCCCTTTTCTAGTAGAAATTCCTCAGCGGATTATTTACATACACATAAGACTTCCTCTTCTGGATCAACACAAATACTTTTTGGCACATCAACAGGCAAAGTGAAGCAAGTGAACGTTTGAGTACTTCAATCTGATTTTACTTAATCAGAATAAAACTCACTTAAAGCATCATTGAACATTCTGGTCCCTTCTTCTACAACTAGATATCTCTTCTCACACAATGACTTCAATGAAAAGACTGTTCCAAAGTTGAGTTTAGTGAATGCCTTACTGATTCTTGTTTAGAAAGCAAGGTGTTATATGTCTTCAAGACTGAGAAATTAAGAAAACTGGATGTCTCCAATTTCTTCGACAAGTTTTGTTACGATCAATAAGTCATGTATAAGCTACAAAGAAGCATCCCCTCTCTCCATGGTCATAGGAAAAAAGACTAGTTACTTTGCTGTCCTTTATACTAGAATTCATGCTGTTAAGAGAAGCTGAGACACCTGGCGTTCTCTATTGATGAGTTAAAGCATTCATGCAAATTTCTGTAAACCACTCACTTGAAGGAAGATGAAATTTAGTTCCGTTTCCCTTCAGACACCTACTTGCTGTTCTAAATAAAATCTTTAGAATCTCCACTTCCTTTGAAAAATTAAGATGATGGCACAGTTACATGAGATGAGAGATTTCCAAACTTAAGAGAAAAAAAAAACCTAAGCAGTAAGTTCCATCTGTAAAAAAAGTTAAATTTGTCCCTGCAGGCTACAGATTTTTAATCACAACACTCCAGTTCAGTGTAAGAGTATACTTTACTGATTTTTCAACTGTAGAACCCATATCTCTCTTCTATTATCTTTGGTCAAAGCAATATATTTAGTTCATTCAGATACATTTTGAAGGGATGTTAATTTTGTTAACCCTAATGCTCTTGCTCTCTGTGGAGATTGACAGCTCTCTGCTGAGCCATTAACATGTTCCCGTTTGGACTGAACATTATCTTGTCTCCAAAATTTCATTGTTTAATTACACATTGGAAACAGTATTTCCTCCAGCAGCTCTTAAACCTTTCACTCAATTCAGGGAACATTTTTTGGAATTCTCCTAACATTATAAAGGTACCACAATTATATTTCAGACTTCTAATATATTCAAGCAAAACCAGCTATTGTTTGTGAGATTTTCTTGCCTTTTTATCTTTGTACAACATTCTTAATAATATTAAGTGCCAAGAGTAATAAATTGTAATACTCAACTCATTGGAAATACTGCTAGAGCATAAAAGCCTGCTTTAACAAAAGCACAATAAACATCTGTTATAGTAAAAAAAAGGATAATACACATCAAATCATAAAAAAAAGGAGAAACTTGAGAATGCCCTGCACTGTACTAAATAAAAACATTGAAGTGAAACTTGTAAAACAAATGAAAAATATAATAATGAATAATGAATAATGAATAATTTGAAAAGGAATTAACCATTGCACCCCTCAGCTACCCCGATGTACTAAATCTCGAGTATCAATCAGAGGGGTAGGGGTGGGGAAAATGTGTCAAGAAATAGGAGTGGCAATACAGGCAATTTTATATATATGGCAGAATAACCTCAACTACCAGTGGGATCACTTGCTTCCAGAAAGAAAGAATATTAGTCAGGAATATTTCCAAATATTTTGCTCTTCCACAAGGTTTTAAAAGCTGCAGAAGCTAAACAAAATATCTAAGGAGATCAATGTAGCTACAAGTTTATCAGAAAGTAAAAAACTTCACTAAACTTCTCATCCTTCCTGGATCCAAAACATATCAATTATCATATGCATTCGGAGGGTAAATGCATCACGCTCTATAGTATTTTATTAAAGTATATAGTATTTTATTAAAATATTCTGACAAAATTTTATAAATATTTTTTCCAGTGTGTCTGAATAAAAGCCTGTATTATCCAGAAGTATTTCTTGGGGGTTTTTTTGGTAAGGTTTTCCTTACAGGTCACGCAATTTTTGTCACCATTTAAATAAAACAGTTTAATATTACTGCTTTAAGTAGTATGGGATTTTCAAACTTCTTCACATATTCCACTTGAAAAACAGAACATTAACATTATAGTCTGTTTTTTTTCATATAGTATTTAAGCTCCAAGAATTTTAAGATCTCTCTAAAAGCTGAAAATTAAAGCCGTCAATTACTTACCCCTTTTTTGACAACAAAACGTAAGTTCCAATTTGCAAAGCATGTCAGCATTCTCATACTTGTCTTCTTGCGCCTTAACCCAAAAACAGGATTCTGTCATTTCCTGAGGTCTGATCTACAAGCAAGAGAGAAAAAAACTCTATCAATTAAATTGTTTTGATACTATTCTAGGACTGTGCTCTGTAGAGTCTAAAGCAAATGAAATACTTAAGAGCTCTGTAAAACACATGAATTCTTGGTGTATAACTCATCCTTAGAATAGTTAATCTATTTCTGATTGAAGAGAATAATGTTACAGTTAAGTGCTTTTGGACAAACTGATTCTAGCTGCACAAAGCAATACAGACAACGTATTCTGTTATCCGAGATTCAAATGTAGCAAATTGTCTTTGCTCTAGATTTAAAACTTAGGTAAACTTTAAATAGTCTCTGAATACAGCTTGTTTAACTAGATATTAGGTATTATACGTTACTTTTTAGACAGTAGCTTTAATTGCTTCATAAGCCTGTGAAAATATTTTTACAGGCTTAATGTGGTCTAAAAAATTATAGTTTCCAAAACTCATTAGATTGATAGCCCTTGTGTAACTTGATCCTGTCACAAAGGAGAAAAAAAATAAAACAGGTTCTGTATTTTTTTCAACCATTAAATTTACTTAAGTACGTGTACACTAAGGACATATAGAAAGACTTGCAATGCTTCTTCCCACAGACCAGGCAGATAGATGCAAGGCACTGGTTTGGAAACTGTGTAGCCACCAAGTACAGTGCAGTGACTGATCCAATGCAGTTTGCTAGAAGAGAAGGCACAGCAGGACCCAGGAAGCAAGCTGGTATCAAAGCTGTATTATTCTAGAGCAGAACTGACTTCTCCAGGCATCTCAGAGAAATGACAGATACCTACCCAGATGATTCAGGATTCAGTGAAATGCAGTTTTTAGAAAACAAGAAAAAAACCCAAATGCAGAAAGTATTCACATCTTACATAATATTAACTAACGTATCAATTGCTGTATGTAGACATATAAAACATAAAAAATGCTGTTTTGCCAATCTACTATTTACCCTAAGTTCTATGTAAGATTTTACATCAAGTATCTGCCATTAATCAGAACTACCTTGGACCAGTTGAGTCTTTTCATGGTAACCTCAGGTCTGAATTCTTTTTTAGGCTTCATTCCAAATGGCAAAGCATATGAAGGCGGCGTCCGCTGTGCTCCAGGCAGACCAGGTAGAGGTGGTGGTGGTGGTGGAGCACTACCAAAAGCCAAAGGAATTCCCAAACCATTCAAAAGTGGTGGAGGAGGAGGAGGGGGAGGTGGTGGTGGTGGTGGAACAGCTCCATTAGTAGGCAACAATGGAGGAGGAGGTGGCAGCAGTTGATGTGGTCCTGCAGCTTCCCGTGGAACAACAGATGTATCTCCACGTGTTGAAGGTAGTAAACCAGGTGGCAAGGAGCCATACTAATAAAGAAAATATTCAGTTTCAAATCTTTTATTAACAAAATGCCGTAACAACCATAACTCATACATTAAATCCAGCAAGCCAACAGAAAGTCAGGGTCATTTTTTCGTGTATAGGACAATTACATATGAATTATTATGAGGTCAATATACTTTTGATTTCATAACTGTAAATGACAACAACTGAAGAGGACATTCAGATCAGAGAGTGCATGCCAAAAATGACAAACCAAAATGCTATATCCCACTTGCTACATTTCACTAACCATGACCTAAGAAGGGTCCAATAGGTATCTTAATGAAATTATAGCTAGACTAACTCAGTTTAGATCAAATTAAAAAAAAAAACCAACATCATTATCTCTATTGCTCTTATCCTACAGATTACAGAGAAAAGTTCCAAGGACATAAGAGCAGAATCTGAACAGATGAATAATTCTCTTGAAAACGAATATTTTCTAATATAGAATGGTCATTCTACAGAACTGAAAGCACAAAGTAATGATAAAAAAAAAATCCTTCCAAAAAATACAGTTGCCTTACAAACCAACTTCTTATTCAATACAGTAAGGACTGTAGCAAGATAGGATTTTTAGCACCTCAGTAAGTCCAAAAAAAAGTTATTTCTATTATTTAAAGAATTTCTGTCATAGGCCGTAAAACATTAATAAATAGGTACTCAACAAAAAATAACCAAAAAAAAGAAATATTTATCTACTTGTGATAGGATTAACTAACTTCTCAGCTGATAATTATGAGCTGTAACAGTCCATTTTATTTTTTTAAAAAGGAAGAACATACAATAAGCAAAAGATTTAATATTTTTAAAAGGAATTGCTGAATAGCAATAAATACAAATAAATGCACAACAGTATTATTATTTTTAGAATGCAACTATTTTTGTAATTGCTTTTTTAAAGCCTGTTTAGTTTTGACATTAACAGTTAATTCTAAATAGAAACCTGAACTAGAATGACATTTTTAAACAGATCAAAGCAAAGCTAAACTAATTTTCCTCACTAAGAAAAATAAACAAGCTCAAAAGTAAAAAAACCTCTATGATCAAAACAAATATTTTATCACCTTCCTACATACATGTCTTCCCAAAGCTATCTTTCTTTAGCCACTTTCAGACTCTTCTTATTCCAGGAAATAAGACACAGGAAAAATCACTGAGTCTCACAGTCTCCTCACACAGATTTTAGAGCTGAAGCAGTTACAGGTTAACTCAAGTATTACTCTCAAAAATCTGCACTATTCCTCTCCACCACATTTTAAAATATCTATTTATGCTTTAAAATTGAAAAATTATCAGAAAATGTTCTTATCCAGCCACAGGTTATTTCTTTCACTGCTGGATATCCATGGTAAGGCTTCAGCAAACCAAACTGTGTAATGAATAATTTCCTGTGGAGGGATAAAGATCACAGAGATGAATGCTAATCTAAAAGCATAAGACTTATTACCCCATGTGGTTAATTACTGGGGAAATATATGACACTGAAAGCAAAACCCAAATGAAACATAAGCAACTATTTTAATTAACAGAGCTCAGGCATAAAAAAGATCATCTGGGAACTCAAACAGCTAATTAATGTCACATTACAATTATTTGTATAAAACAGAAATAAAGGAAACTAACAGTCAATAACAATCAATAATGAGGATTCCTTGAAAAAAACCCCTCAACTGTCCTGTAAGAATCTGCACAAGATATAAAATAAAGTCCTTTCAAAAAAAATACTTCCTTCATTCATTTAAACTGTCTTATACCTGTGATTTAAAAGCTTGTAGTTCTGCTTCAAGTTCATTGATTCTTTCTTCTTTTTTTTGCAGCAGGGCCTGGGTTTCCTGGTGAACTACAAAATCCTTCTCAAGCTAAGAAAAAAAAATTGTTGATACTAGTTAGGTCTGCAGTTTGTTTAGATTCCAACTTTCTCTTTTTTGCTTGTTTAAACTCATGTGCTAACAACACTAAGGACACACACAAAATATCTGTTATTCTAACTTCCACGTATCCACTGAATGCAAGTACCCTCTCTATTACTACGAGTCTTTACTGTATGAAATGGCATAAAGTACTTAATATATTTGAAGTTGGAATTAGACAAAGTAGCTTAAAATATTGATATACACTAATACGGAGTCTGTAGCTCCAAATTAGTCAACTCTTATTCTCCAATGTTATTGAAGAAACTGAGAGCTGTTCTAATAAAATTCAGTTGGTAAGATTTGTGCATGAAACCTTAAAATAAATAATAAAAAGTTTCTCAATTATCTACTTTACTTTCATCTGCTTCCTAGTTCACAAGAAGTATCCAAATTCTCACTTAAAAATAGAACCAATAGTAATTTGAAGTTAAAAACTATGCCACATTCAGTTGCATCATTCATGAAGCTACCAAGTAATTCCCTGTGTCCACCTTATGATCACACAACTTAAAAATTACTTACTTTTCTTGAAAGTTCAGAAGCCCTCTCTTCACATTCTTCTAATCTTGCTTTATCTACGCAAATATCTTGAAAAAATAAACACATACACTTGCACATATACAAGGAACAGAACTTTCTTAATCATATGTACAACTTTAACTTGATTTTTGGAACACAAGGAAGTACCACACTATAATTTCCAAACATAGTACTTACCTACTAAGTGGCTGAAATTCACATCTAATCTTTTACGATACGAGAAATCTGGGTCTGTTCCACTTCGATGTAACACTATCTGGGACACGCATTCTTCAATTAATTTGAAATACTGTGGACTGAAGACAGAGATGAGTTCTTTTACAGCAGATTTATTTATTGACGTATGCTTAAAAATCTCATCTACAAATACGGTGATGTCTAAAGGTTTGAGCTGACTTATTTCCATAAAAGAGTAAGTGCAAACCCCAAAAGTCTCAAAGGACAAATACATTTGGCAGTTTATTACACAAGGAAAATTTACCCAAAGCCTGAAAAACAGTAGAAATAAGAATAAACAATTCTTACATTATAAACTCTTCATCTCTTGCTTTATGAAATATAGGAAGGAAGGAGTCCCTCCTCCTCCTCATAAAGAGAAGGTTCTTCCTTCAGTGTGATCCCTACTGGTTTCATGGCTTTTGTAACTATAATATGCTATGTAACTATATTGCTTATACTATATTATGTAACTATAATGCTTATAACTATAAGTATTTCAGCCCTGCTTCAGTAAGAATGAAAAGCACTAAAATGAATGAAAAGCACTAAAACGCATGAAAAGTTCTAAAATGCCAGGGGGAATCACATCTAGGACACTTGCCCAGGAATGCAAGCTGTGGATTCAAACCTGTTCAGGAGGAAGAAGTTTAGCACAGGTGTACCCATGTCAAGCAAGCATTCTTAACCTTTAAGGGTATATCTGTGCTAGACCTTGCCTGAAATGCAAGGTTAAGCAGAAAGCAGGTGGCTTTACTTTCCTGTGTAGCTTACATCTGGTTCCTCCAGTGCTTCCTCAAAATAACACACGCATATTTTAGAAAGGAAAGTATTTGGCAGTTTCAAACATTTAAGATTTTATTAACTATTTCCCTGTAAATCATCTGATGAATTTTCCAAGACACACTAACATGTTCACACTGACTTATAACATACTGAGAATACTCAATTCCCATCCAAAAGTTACTCTAAATTATACAGAAATCTGAACATATGCTTAAAGTGCATTTTTGTGCATACTTGGTTTTGTCCTTTGATTCAAACACATCACAAAATTACATTACTATCATGATTTATATAAGGCTTAAACGCATTTTAACCATTTATGTTTACAGTGGATAAGGTTCAGATCTCAACAAATAGTTTTCCATATTTATATATAAAATAGTATCCTAAGCAGAAGAGACAAAATCACATAGATGGAATTCTTATCCAAAGCTGATATTTTTGAATATGAGTTCACAGAGGAATACTTATGAAATGCAATCAAAAAACAAAAAGACTAAACTTTATTTATCATTAAATTTATGGAAGAAATATTCTGTTAATAACTAAATGACAACAAAACCCATAATTAACATTTAACATACCGTATAAAATAATCATTTCTTATCAGCAAAAGATGTTGGAGAATAGAAAGAAAATATCCTTCAGCGCTAGTGTCTTTAACTGTATTCCACACCATGTTGTAAACATCATTTACTTCAGTAATAGTGTTAAGGACAGTAATAGCAAGGAAAACAATTTTTCAGTCAAATGTTTTTACAGAAATTATACCAGAAAAATGTCCATTATATACTTTATTTTGTTCATATTTCTCTTGCTAATATCAAAAGGATATTCTAATTCTGATCTAATATCTTCTAAACGATGAGAGAATTCTATCATGTCTTCTTCCTTATGTTCATTGAATACTTTCAGCTGAATATCTAGTGCTTCATTCTTTATACATTTCAATTGCTGTAAAGAAGAAACAGTAGAAAGATTTGCAAAATTAGCATTTCCATATGTAAATATGGAAATTTTATTAACTTCCACAAGTCTATGTTATCTAGTTTAAAATTACGAGAACACATGAATTGAGTTAAATATTCAAAAGGTAAACATGGCTTCAGCCTGGCTTAACAAGTATCTGCACAACAGTTTGTCACATGTTCTAAATCAAAGTCTTAAAATGCTGAGGAATCAGCATAAAGTTCATTGAGCACACTTCACATTTTTTTCTTATTTTAAGACTGGTTATCGTATCTAACTGCTCATGTCTGGGCTTAATAAAATGTATTGGTGAATAATTAGTTAGAACTTATTCTCCCATTTCCCCTCTCAAGCTCAAATAGTCCAATAATAGTGAAACAAAGAGATGCTTACTGGCAATATCGCTTTCAGTCCACTGCGCATAAATTCATTTCTGATGTGAAGCCTAAAATCCAAGTCATCAGGAGATGTAACGAGAGCATTGATGAGCTGCATGCAAGCTACCTAGAACAGAGGCAACATTAAACTATTTTATTTCTTAGATTTTAATATGCACCACAGTCAAAAAGACATAAGGAACTGCTAATTAGACATTAGAACAACTCTAATAATAAAACTACAGTAATCTTCTAATTAAGATATTTAAATTTCTTATCAGCCATATGAACTATAAATACCAAACACTAGCTTACAGATTTCCATAAAAATGAAATATTTTCTCACTCCATTGAATTTCGTAATTTTATATAAATAGCAAGTTTCTTTAGTAAATGAAGTTTAGCAGACAGTAAATATCTTGGCAAGCATAATTCTCAACATACAAAAATCAATGTAAACATACAGTTATCTATACATATATATAAAAAGATAGTGACATAGTAGAAGTAGCAAAGGTTGAAGTCTGAAAGGTAGAAAACATATTAGAAGACAAAATGCTGACTACACTGAAATGAGTCTGCAGAATAAAACAGGGGGGGTTCCCTTCTATTTAAAAATATTCCCTCTTTAAACATACTGAGTGACATTGAATACTTAATGGGAACCAGTACTTAAGCTCAAAAGCAAGTACCAGGTCAGCTATGATGCCTACATCAGTCTGTGGTTAACCACTGTGTTGTGTCTCTTCAGAAGAATCAGGAGATTCATAATGAACACCCACAGCCAGGAGCAACAGGAATTTACTGTTCAGATTCACAAGTTGCCACTGTTCTAAAGGCTTATTATCAACCATAAATAAGAATGACAACAGCCATTATTTCCTTTCGCTCGCCCCTCTTTTCTTTTATTTATCCTTTTTATTTTTTGCACATTTTGCCTCAATGCACAGGAAATTATATTCAACTATTTCCGGCATCTTAAGGAGTTTTTAAAAGCACGAGTTAAATAAGATATGTCTTCTAGCCTAATATACCATGTAAACAAGCAAAACAATCTGCTTTAAATACTTTCTCTGTTGTAAAGCCTTTTATCATACAAAAAATGATGATGTATTTATGCTGTGGTCTGGTAAAAGGTGATACTGGAACATACTGTATCAGTCACCTTCAAAGTACATAATATTTCAAGTATTGAATTTACATACAGTCATCAGAAGAACTGAAGCTACTTGAATATAGACTGCAAGAATCAAAAGCCTTAGGTTTCCAAGAGTAATATACTATGAATAAATGATAATACAGACTACAACCACAATACTACATTTACCTTACTGCAAGTAACATAAGTATGAAAGAAGTTTTATATATTGTTTTAGCTGAATTGTTATGGGGTACACGGCAATCAGCATAATTTAGGCCTACTTGACAGCAATGTTAACACGTGTAGGTGAACTTATAGTTAACATTACAGAAAAAATGAACAAAGATATACAAAGTGTAAAGAACCTGCTAATCCATGTGACAGCTGTGAACCTGCTGAGAAAACCAAGTCAAGCAGACTACAACTTCCAGCAGATTGTAAAGGATCAAGCATCAGAATGACCCAATTAATCATCAGGCATTCTCAACCAAACTCTGTAAATGATGGTATTTGGAATCACACGGAGAGAGAAGCTCAAGGGCCCCAAAACTCCACTCCAGGAGCTGGGACCATCTCTCCAACTTTCAGAGATGTCCAAGAGGACAAAGCTTCTCAAGGGAAGGTGCCATAGCGTGGTTGGAACCACTGAACTAAGGCATCCGACACCTCTCCTGGAGAAAATCTGCTGTGACAGCATCTATTCTTGTATTACTCTGTCATACAACATACCTCGCATCAACAATAACTTTAAAACAATAATAAGAGGAAGGAAACAGGTTTGCTCCTTTCTCTTACTTGAATGAAGAACTGAAATTAAGTTCTATTACTTTAGAACTTCTATGAAACTCAGTATATGCAAATACCTAGATACACATAATAATGAAAAAAATTATTGCTGTTACTTTATTAACATCAACAGGGCAAAGCACATAATGCTTTTTTATGCAACTGATTTAAAGAACTTAATTTTGAGATAGACCTGTAAGTTACTCAAGTCTTCGACAACAATTATTCAAGATACAACATCTAAACAAAAGCGGGAAAAAAACCCCAAACTTCAGCTGATTGAACATGAAGCTGTATTAAAGCAGACCATAAAAAAAAGGAGGGGGGGAAGGTTTGATAGACAACTTGCAAAAAAGCATCCACAATTAATACATCTTTTCCCTCAAAGATAACAAAAGAAGGAAGGCATACAGAGAATCTATAGGATTAGTAAAAGGCTACAGTGAAAAGGAATGCACAAACAAAACAAAAGCTAAAGCAACACTTCATTAAATGTTCTACAGTACTGTGGTAGCCAAATTCCAAAATACTACAAAATAGTGTTAAACATGATGTTTTTAAAACAAGTAATTTCTAAAAAAAACTTTAAAGGATTAACAGATGCATTAAGGTTTGTTAAAGTAATGTTCATCCTTGCTACTTTTTTTGTTGCTGGAAGTCCATCTTTTTTTTTTATGTTAGTAAAGTTTGTGACAAAATACTAATACAAGCACTACCAAAATACAAAATAATTCAAATATAAGTCTAGAAACGGCAAGGCAATGAAAACCTGTTCATATCCTTGCTCCATATTCTTTACAATGAGATCAATTACACCATCAACTAATGAGAAACGATAAAAAACCTTCACATACTAAAAAGTAATATACCTATAGTATGTTTTCTTTCAGAAAGGTACTGGCATTATATTACTACCAGTCAATTTTAAAAGAAATTAGTTAAATAGAAATGTAAGTATCAGGACCACAACCTTGAACATTATTAAGAGAAGTAAAATAAGTTAAATAAAATAAGTTCCTTTGAGAAACCTTTCAGATTTGGGGCTTCTTTAAAGTTATAAATACGAAAATCTTAAGTTATTCTTCTCTGAACAACTCACTCGGAAAACTGCTAAATTAATAACAATTAGGGGCTTTAACTGTCATGGTGGATTCATCATCTTCGTAGTCCTCGTCATAATTATTTGACACTTCTCCTTGAAATCTGTTATTTCCCTAATTTTATGCAATTCAATTCTGTACATATGTCTACAGTATCTCAGAAACCCAAAGGAAAATATGATTTCATTAACTTCTAATTTATTTTCTTCAAATAAGTCAAAAAAACCTTTGTATTACTCCTGAACCCTGTTTCTGTGCATGTACTATTTCTAAGAGCTATTGTGATATTTTCGTTCATTGCTGTTGATTACTGATTTTGTTCATTAATCTAAACTAGGCAACCAGAAGTGGTGCTAACCCCAAAAAAGGAAACTGTAAATAACACAAGATAAATAAAAAGAAAATCCTTAGATTCAGCTATATCCAAACCTCACACTACAATAACAAATATTTCAAAACACCTCAAGTGCCCAGTCTACTTTTCAAAAGTGGACTGAAAAAAAACTTCCAGTAATTGTCCTTACAGCACCCCACGAAGAAGAAATTAGGACTCTCCTCTTGCACAAGCATGTATTTTTGGACACTGAAAAAGCTCCTCATATTCAATATGTGTCTGTCTTGTCCTTAAAAATGTTGTTCAGAACACATGGCCTTATAGCCCAGTTATTTTTGCTAGTAACAGGCTACAGGCTTTGTTTTAAGCTAGCACCACATGCTTCCAGACTTGACAGGCTATACCAAGACTTCGCTTGCCTGCCTGGATCTCTGTTTTGGCTTATTTAGCTGTAACACAATTTGTCTAGTAACTATCACCCCAATACTTTTAAATTTTGCTTAGCCTTGCACAAGTTTGTGGCACAAAGTTTATTGTTATGTATATTTCCATATCTAGCAGAAAGCAATATGACCCTAAATAAAACAGAGCATAAAAAAGCAGAGGAGTGGGATGCGAGCAGAGACATGTGTTGGCACTACTCAGTAGTTCAATCAGACCATCAAGACTTCATTTATATTATTAGCAAATTCTTGGCTTTAATTACAAGGTGTATTCCTTAGTTCCACAAACTGCATAAGCTGCAGTGTCATAACATGGTAAAGAATCTGATCAGCCGCATCTGTAATGTGGATGTAACAAACGGTAGTAAATGCAGGCAACCAAAACAGTTAAAATACAGTGCAACAACACCTTACAGAACATATTCCCTTATTATCTAAGTATGGGCTATGGGCTGTATTCTTTATTCTTAAACTTTTTTTAATTTATTTTGGTATGGGTCTACATTACCACACTACCCACTTTATTGGTATTTGTTTTTTATTTGAGCAGCTGTGATGAGAATTTTTACTTCTCCTAATTTTGAGCTTATTTAGTTGAAACCTGTTATACCATCACCAATTTATCTCTCTGGAGTACTGAGTCTTTCATTTAACTGCATTTTCTTGATTCAATTAGCTCTGCCATTCAAAACCAGTAATTCAGTACATTGACAGATGCCACCAACACCTGTACTCCTGTTAACATCAGGGAGGCATTTCATAGTCAATAATAAAGCACTGTACTGCAAAGTTACATTTACATTTCAAATAGAGTGAAACTCCATGTTATTTGATTACATCAGAATTGGAAATTTTGTCATTGTTATCAGCAGTTTAAAACACAGTATATTTTCACGCAAAACTTCATGTGAATGGACTGCTAAGCAAGGAATCAGCATTTATCACACTCGATTTAAACTATCAATGAAGAGCCAGAGACTGAACAAAGTGTGCTACTGTGAAAATCCTGATTGAAAGCAAACTACAGTTTTATCTTTGAGATAGCAATGCAATTGAGATGAAAGCATGTCTACAGTTGTAAAGACTGCCAGAAAAAAACAGTATTTTCTTTTAATTTGCCAAATAAACAAGGTACATGTGCTATTCAAATAGAACAGAGACAAGATACAACAATGAAAAGCAAGAAACACATCACTGTTATTCCAGTGTTTCAGTCAAATTTGATCAAGTGAGAATTCAATTGCAGTTCATAATCCGAACATACTTTAACTTTCCTAGGATAAACAAGGCAAAGATTACTCAACTATGGAGCAAACTATTTCTATAGGAATACAAGAAAAAAGTAATAGTGACAGTTCCAAATAGAAGTCTACAAAAATCAGAATGAGAAAAGGTTACATAAGAGGAAGTAAACACAAGTCTAAGCAAGTATTTGCTTAGATATCTGCCTTTGAGTTATTTGGTTCATGAAAGCTTCTAAACAAAATAAAAATTTGAAAAGATTAATGGTAAAGACAACAGCAAGAACCTCTTACTAGGTCACAAGCATTTAAAACATTCTACAAATGAAACCATAATCCAATATCTAGCAGTGAATATAAAATACTTAAATCACACATGATCACAATAATTTGAAATTAGTTCATTCATTTAGATGTACATTGCAGCAAGACAAATCTGTTCAGCAAACCAAAAACCGATACAGAAAAAAAGTGTTCAGTTCTATAAAGAACAGGAAACAATCTTTCAAACATTTTAGTAACACTGCAGTCTGGAAAGGTAGGTTTTAGGGGAATGTGCCAAAACCAAAAGACAGAGAAAAATACCCCTCTTAAACTTGATGAACAGCACCCAAGTGGCTTATTAAAAGGCAGTTTCAACCAATAACCCAGGGAAGCTTCAAGAGCAAAGAAACTTTTTGCTATCCTAAAAGGTATCATAGAATCATAGAATTATAAAATCATCAAGTTGGAAAAGAACTCTCAGATCATCGAGTCCAGCCGTACCTGTCCCCTTACTAAAGTATGTCCTTGAGAAACTCATCTATCCGTGTTTTAAACACCTCCAGGGATGGCGACTCAACCACCTCCCTGGGCAGACTGTTCCAATCCCTGACCACTCTCTCAGTGAAGAAATTCTTCCTAAAGTCTAGTCTAAACCTCCCCTGGCAAAACTTGCGGCCATTACCTCTCGTCCTATCACTTGTCACTTCTGAGAAGAGAGCAGCATCCACCCTGCCACAACCTCCTTTCAGGTAGTTGTAGACAGTGACGAGGTCTCCCCTCAGCCTCCTTATCTCTAGGCTAAACATCCTTAATTCCCCTGCCGCTCCTCATAAGGCTTGTTCTCCAGCCCCTTCACCAGCCTCATTGACCTTCTCTGCACACGCTCCAGCACCTCACTGTCCTTGTAGTGAGGGGCCCAAAACTGAACACAGTACTCGAGGTGCGGACTCACCAGCTCTGAGTACAGGGGCACAATCACCTCCCTGCTCCTGCTGGCCACGCTGTTTCTGATACAAGCCAAGATGCCATTGGCCCTCTTGGCCACCTAGGCACACTGCTGGCTCATGTTCAGCCACCTGTCAGTCAACACCCCTAGGTCCTTCTCTGCCAGGTAGATCTCCAGCAACTCTTTCCCAAGTCTGTAACGCTACATGGAGTTGTGTCCCAAGAGCAGGACCCTGCATGTGGCCTTATGAATCGCATCTCGTTGGTTTCAGCCCATCAATCTAGCCTGTAGCAAGCTTATTCCAATTAGTGTAAGACACAGGAATAAACTCAAACAGAATTCTCAAGAGTTTTCCAAGTCAGCAAAGTTCAAGATTCAGATACCTGCATTTAGATGCCTTTTTGTAGGCAGATATCTCTATGTAGCTATGTGCATAGCTAAGCTTCCATTCTAGTTAATCAGTAGGTCTACTAGATAATTCTTTAAAGCTCTTCTGTTGATCCTCATGAGATTCAACAAGGGCAAGTGCAAGGTCTTATACCTGGGTCAGGGCAACCTGTGGTTTCAATACAGTATTGGGGATGATGTAATTTGAGAGCAGCCCTGTGGAGAAGGTCTTGAGGGTGCTGATTGATGGGAAGCTCGACATGAGCTGGCAATGTGCCCTTACAGCGCAGAAGACCAACCGTGTCCTGGGTTGCATCAAAAGAAGCGTGGCCATCAGGTCAAGGGAGGTCATTCTCTCCCTCTACTCTGCTCTCATGAGACCCCACTTGGTGTATTGTGTCCAGTTCTGGAATCCTTAACATAAGAAGGACATGGAACTGTTGGAACGGGTCCAGAGAAGGGCCGCAAAGATGATCAGAGGGCTCCTCTCCTATAAGGACAGGCTGAGAGAGTTATAGTTGTTCAGCTTGCAGAAAGGAAGGCTCTGGGGACACCTTATAAGTGGTCTTCCAGTACCAGAAGGGGACCTACAACAAAACTCGGGAGGGACTTTTTACAAGAGCTTATACTGAGAGGATGAGGGGAAACAGCTTTAAATTGAAAGGGGGAAGATTTAGATTAGCATTAGGAAGAAATTCTTCACAATGAGGGTGGTGGAACACTGGAAAAGTTTACTCAGGGAAGCTGTAGATGCTCCCTCCCTGGAAGTGTTCAAGGCCAGGTTGGATGGGGCCTTGAGCTGCCTGGTCTAGCAGGATGTGTCCCTGTCCATGGGAGGGGGGGTGGAACTAGGTGATCTTTCAGATTCCTTCCAACCCAAACCATTCTATGATTCTTTAAGATTCTAAAGATCTTCTTTACAATATACATGGAGTGACCAGGGCACTCTAGGATCCCTTGTCCTTACTGACTAGAGACCCAGTTCATCAGTTTAACCGTGAACCGATAGCATGGAGTGCCATTAAAGCTGCTTCAGTGTGTCCCATCTGGCTTACAAATACCAATACAGAAGAGTGGGAATCTCCTAAAGGAACTACATCATATCTACAAAGACATCGGAAATTATATTTGAGGTTTATGGGTGAGCAACTAAATTGAGCCTTGAATTTCCATTGGTTACATGAGAGTTCAGACACCTAGCTCAAGTGCTTGATGGGTTGTCTTACCAGTAGACTAAATCCTATTCAGTGTTTTACATTGCTAAAGACCCAGATCTGCCACTTCGAAAGCTCATTTGTTCCCAAAGTTTTTAAAAAAGTCTAATATTTTACCTTCATCTGTCTCCATTTCTTCAGGAAAAAAGTGTCAGCCACAAAAATGCCTCAGAAAGAGAGTCTGTCATGAATTTTTTTAAAATTACAAAGCTAGACGTACAAGACTTCTGTTTAGAAATACGGATGATGACTTTCTCATCTCTAAAGTATTCCTATATCTGTTTAACAACACGCTTAAGAAATACTGAACATTCAAATGCAGATGGGTATTTACAATTATTAAATTACCAGAAAGTACTACTGACTTCCGATCTAACAACAGCCAAACAATGAGTTTACTCCCTGCCTTCTGGAGTGTGGCTACTAATCAAAGAAATATAGTAGAAATAACAGATGTGGTAATTTCTTCCACAAAAACAGACTGTCCAGTCTCTAATGCTGCTAATAAAGGGTCATACTAAAGAGAAAACAGAATCTAAAGAGCTGAAAGAACTTCTTAAAGGAGGAACAAAGCTATAGACAAGTGATTCTTTTTTCAAGCACTCATCTCTGTGTGCATTCGTACTACATGCAATTCCAAGGAGTAGCCACTCATAATTATTTGTCTTCAAAGCTCCTAATTAAATAAAAACTGAACAATCAGCCAAAATGTAACAATATTTCTTGACAATTATCAAAGTATGTAACACTTCAGGAAAATGCCTGTGACAGTCCAGGTGACAGCTGTACAAATGTCAGCTCTAGGGATAAAGGACAATCAGTCTCTGCTTGCACTTCAGATGAGTAGGCCCTAACTGCATTCTTCTTCTACACTTAGTCACCTTGGATAAGATTCTGTGAACAGACTGACAGCCTTTTGAATTTTAAGCCATGGACAAAAGATGGGAAAGCTATACCCATACCAAAAAAGATATTTTATTGCCAATAAATGAAGAAGTACTTCTGCCAAGTTAGCACAAGGTTTAGCGTAGAAGATCAATTATCTTCCTAGGAAGGCAGAAGTCATTGTGAGTAAAGCATTCTGGGCAACTTCTGTCTCTAAAACCAGTTCATGAAGAGTTGTAGATTCTGTTGGGGGCAATCTGTCAGTCTGCCCTTGAGAAGATGCCTGAAGAAATGAAGTTATTTTAGGTTTTAACACTGAAAGGCATATGGGAATATACAGCCCTCTGGTGTACCTTCTTAAACTCTGTTGCGGTGCTGAGGACTGCAATTGCTAAGCACTCTTTTCTGATGGGCACCTCTAATTCAAACAGTAATCAGGTCTTGAGAGCACCCTGCTGATTACAACAGGCACGCAATGAAGGCATGTATAGGCACTTTCCTTTCTTCAGGGAAAAGCAGAGACCAAATGTTTCACTCCACCTGGCAGTCTGGTTAGATGATCCCTTCCCTTCTTCAACTCTACAGAAGTGCAGGTAAGTGTAGTCCACGCTGTTAGTTTTCAAAGGGCTTTCAGGTCTGCAATTACATTCCACTTAGAATGTTTTTAACACTCTGCTGCCACATGGTAGGGAAAACTAAAATACTTGAATTTGAATCTTTTTCAAAGAGACGGGCGTATATCGATGGATACACACATATTTTTGGTAGGGAAGAACTTTGCACGGAAGATCAATCTGGAATGTCAAAACTTTTGATGGTCTCCTCTGTGAGAATCTAGAAAAATGAGATTAGATATATTCTGCTAAGACAGAAGTTACAACTTGAAATTCTAATCCTCTGTGATTCTAACTAATGAAGCCTATGAAGTTACAGGATGCATTTTCTGGACATTCCACAGTCTGTATTTTAAACTTGCATTTTCCTCAGCTGAAGATCTGACATAATATACTTTGTCCTTTCCTGGTGGAAAATGTCAGGGACATCTCAGTAGCTCAGAGAAGCTTTTTCCTTTCACAGACAAGACAATCAATACTAACTACATGGAACTATCATCTTATGTCATATCTCGGCCATTTGAATAAGAGGAACTGCAGTTTTCTACTTCACTTTTCTCACTTTTAGTGCAAGTATGCATTTGTAGAAAAGTCTGTAAAGATGATGCATATTTAGTTAAATTCTGCTTGCTAGTATTAAACTGGCTGCAGATTTGACTTTGGTGCAGACAATATATTAAAATTCATCAATTATTAACCTTGCTAAAGACAAAAATATCTTAGTAATGACTTTGAGATGTACCATCCACGTGCACATACATTTACATGGATCATAAATATTATCAGTCTCTACATTTAGATAAGGTGAACTTTGCTCTGATTCATCCTATTACACACAGCTATGTAAAGGATATCATTAGCAAAGAACAACCAAGAATCAACAAGTGATTCAAGCTAATCAAAATATCACAGACAATACCACCTCATATTCTCATATTGAAGAAGAAAGATTAAATGGTATTCTCTGACAACTAAAGTTACTGAGGGTAATGCTACTGATGAACAGAAAGGACCTTTTACTTTGTCACAAAAACACTTCTTCTAGGATAGGCATGAAGCACCTACAGGTTTCCTCCTTTTTCAGGAACTTAATTGGAAAAGGAAGAATTGCAACTTTACTACAACATTGCTCCTCTGCTCGTTTCTAACGGGAAAATCAGAAAGAGATGACATCTCCAACTGTACAGAACTGTACAGAAGAACAGCACTCTTTCTGCTAGAGGAACAAGTGATGTAAGATGATGATCAGAGAGTAGAAGCATTTTATTCTACAAGAAGAATGAGAAGAACTGGGCTACACACAATTTGTTGTTATTGTCACCATCATGTTAAATACATCAAAATGGGTTGTGTCAGAAGAGCTGTATTTCCTGTCTTCGCTACTTGGATGACCAAAGTATTAGACTTCCTCAATTGTCGTCTCAAGTATATAAGATACCAGATTGTCTTGTATGCATTTTCTTGGGGACAGGCCTAAGATGTGAAGCTGCATATACTATAACACAACCAGAAACTCAGTAAGACTCCTGTCTCTATATACAGTCTCAAATTTAGATCACTATTCTTGTCTTGATCCAGAAACATTTAAGCATGCTTTCCATAAATTCAGATTTTATGTAAGATAAAAGGGAGAATATCCTTTCCTCTCAACAAATGCAAAACGAAGATAACTAAAAATACAAAAACCATCATACTGAGTCTTTTTATATATTCAGCCTTCAAGTAACAGAAACGTTAGTCAATTCAAAATTGAAAAGGTCAGTTCTTAGTGTCAAACTGAACTGCCACAAAGCAAGCCTACATATATCAAGCACATAATCAAGGCATGTATGCCAAGTAACTGACAACTGTAAACTTCGATCTCATTAAAACACTGCCAAATTAACCACCAGGTCAATGTCATTGTTTTAAAAGTTTACAGCTAATTCACATGAGGAACCCTTGATTTTTCTGGTCTTTAAGAAATCTAGCAACCATTTGTGGAGTTTGAAAAAGAAAAAAAGCCTTTTAGCAGAAAGAATGTGTTCAAATGAAAGTTCAACTCAAAAGTTATCTTCTCTTTTTGGTTTTTTTATTAAAAGTTTCCATGACTACATAAAATTCTGCAAATGAAAAATCAAAATATTAGCCATTTTCAGGAAATTTTGAGTAACATTCTCAGTAAAGCCAAATTAATATATTTAGCTTAAGTATTGCATTTGCAATACTTAGAGTAAATTCTAAGTTTTAACAATGCTCCTATCTTAGATATCAGAGGATAACAAGTACCAAATGGAAATATAGCATAATCATGAGAAAGTATAATTAGTAGAAAAATACTTGTTTAATATCTGAAGAGCAGTTCTAGAGAAATGGAAGTTGTTGCTGCACAGTCAACAACTCAGCTGAAGTTTTCAGCACTGATTGCGTTATCTCATCAGTGGTATCTCGGCTGTAAATAGTGAGTATGAGAGTGCCCATGTTTATCAGAAAAACCTAAGTGACTAGAGATAATCAGTTATGACATTTTTTCCATGCATGCCAACTGTCTCAATTGCCATTATTATTGCTATCTATCTGTTTCTTAAAGGGGTTGCTTACCAACAACTGTTCACAAGAGATTATAATTTCTGAAGCCTATTCACAAATGCAGATCTAAAAGAGCTACTATCTGTTAACCTTCAGTTTAATCTGCAAGGCATATTTAAAGATTTAGAGAAGCCCTTATAAATTTATTCAATTTTTAAAAACATGAAATTTGCACAATGCCCATTTGGGTACTCATCATGGGTAAAGGAAAAAATTCATAGGATTAATTTAGTTTACCTGCTGCTTCAAATATAGTACGGAGCTGCTTTTAAGGCAGTTTTCAAGTGCTTTTTGAACAGTACAGAAAAAAGTTATAGGTAGCTTTTTTTTCCCTTATTAGATCTACACAAATGCAAATATATGAAACTCTTGAAAATTCAGGATTATATTTGGTAGCCCAGCACTCAATACAAAATGTTGCTGATTTAAACGTTCTGAAACCCTCTAAGATCATAAAGAATAGTCAGAGAAGTACTTCTCTTCACACTATTAAAATCTAACAACTCATCTATGTGCTGTGATGGACTCGGAAGTTCTTGAACCCTTATATGCTCAATAAAGAGCACCGGCTTTTATATTCTCTTAAGTTAGATACAATATCCTGAAATTGGAAAATATAATTTCCATGACGTAAAGCATTTATCTCTACTGAATTAAAATATTTTCAAATTCTTTATTGATATCCATATTCACGCCAAAGTAGGAAGAAAGCTACTCAGCTAGTATAAAGAGATACTGAACTACCATTATTCAACACTGAAAATAATTTCTGCATTTTTACTTTTATTTTAATTCTTTGTCTGATTATACTTATAAAATTTTCTTTATATATCTACTATATATAAATTTTTAGCTTGTTGATTACGCTAAAACAATAGAAATAACTGTAACAGAAGGTTAACATATTTTATCGTATTCATACTTTTCCAGGTTGATCAAATAAGAACAAAGATTTTACTTATATTATGACCTGATATCAAATTAAATCAAGCAAGGAAACCAAGCAAACCAAGAAGGAGTCAACAGCATACTAACAAACAAAAAAGCCCCAGATTCAGTGAACCAAATGTTATATTGTCCTGAAAGTCTCACATGCCCAAGCTTGCACTCCTGGCCCAAACTCATACTGCCTACTGTCTCAAGGATGCTAAAATACAGAGCAGAAAAAAGTCATACTGAATATTAACTTGTTAACTGAACATTATTCACCTTGAAATCTAGATGAAGCAGAGACCCCAGAGGAGCCCAGAAATATATGAGATCATATATTTAAATTTAATACTAAATAACTGCAATGATTCTTGCAAAAATACCTAACATAATGATCAGTTACTACAAGAAATTTACGTCCAGTGGAAAATGTAGGCTCAAAAGACTTGGAGAACGAGAAATTTGTTGTCTTGCA
Source organism: Neomorphus geoffroyi (assembly GCA_033558235.1). Taxonomy (NCBI): domain Eukaryota; kingdom Metazoa; phylum Chordata; class Aves; order Cuculiformes; family Neomorphidae; genus Neomorphus; species Neomorphus geoffroyi. The sequence continues at coordinate 2,907,966 of JAUMJM010000005.1, forward strand.
GTCTCCACTTTATTTCTGCAGTCCCTTCCAGTCCCACTACAACTGGAGCTCAAAGCTTCTCATTGATAACTGTAGGCTGAGCCTTACACAACTTTTCAGTTTTTAACTCCAGCATTGCTCAACGCTGAATCCTTCCACAACACATTTTAAAAGATAACGTTATAAACAGCCTTCCAAAATTTGCCTCTTATTTCAAATAGTACCCCTCCTCTTTTTTACTATAGTGACTTGTTCAATTCAGAAAAATAAGTAATTTTATTTGTTGCAGAGGTTTGTGTAGAAGATTTGCTTACTTGCAGCTGAACTGAGTTATCCTGAAGACCTTCTACAATAGGAGAGAATCTATCAACATTCCTTTCCTCTGCTGCTGCTGTCACAGCTTCCAAAATTTTTTCAAGTCTGTAAGAAAAGAAAAGCATTTCACTCAGGAGAGATATTTTAACCTTGCTGTCCGTTTATTATCTGAAGAGCCATGTTGCCAAAGTATTCACCTGCTACAATTTCTTGCGTAAAAATTCAGGGGACTTAAGTATTACTTGTTTCCTTTGCAGACTTTGGTAGCCAAAGAATGACTTACTGGATTACAATGGTTAAGAATCTTAAAAGTAATGCTAAAAAAAGGAAAAGAATGGCTGCTTAACTACTTCTATCTAACCAGTACATCCACATGTCAAAAATAAAAATCTTAGGTAGGAACATAATAAAAATCACATACAAAGGTATTCTGAACACTGACAATATAGTACAGATATTACTTCTAAATTTAAATTGAAAATGTTAGCCTTTCATTCAGGTATAACTATAATTTGGGGTATACTAAAATTACCTTACTATTTCTGGCTAATAGTACTTACATGTTTTCCTCTCCAACAATGCACATTGCAGAAAGAAGTTTAACTATATCCGTCATCATGTTAGTTTGCTTAGTATCAATAGCTTTGATCAGTAACAAAAGGCTTCTTTCTTCTCCCAAAATTCTTTCCAATCCATACTAAACAACAGAAGAACAGTTGTAAGGAGAGTTGGAGGGAATCCCCATGACTGTATTAAACATACAGTAAAAGACAGCGACAGATCCCTCCAGTAAATATTTCAAATGTCATTCAAGTCCATCAAATACTTAATTAAAAAAAAATAAATGAGCAAAAAGTCCAAAATGTATCGCTTATTCTGTAATAAGGGCATACATCAACATGAAGAGTTTACACTATTCTCTGAGCATATTTCTGAGGAGAGGAAGTGGTAGCAGAAAGAATCCCAAACCACAGCTGTTCCAGATTGCACAGACTATACCCACTGATCATGTACATTACCTGATTGAAGCATAGTAATTTAGATTTCCAGTTTAAATAAAAGCCCATACCTTATTATTCATGAAGGCTCTCAAACACTGTATAACCTTATGTTGACTCCTCTTCACAACTTTGTCTTGGCTGAATAAATACAAAATTTAGTGTAATTAAATGCTGTTCATATGTTAAGAAAAGCTGGCAATTTTACATAAAATCATCCTTACTTTTTTGCCTCGACCAATCTTTCCAAAACATCCAACAGCAGTCCCAGACCTTCTCGACCGAAGTTTTCAACCCAGCTAGGGAGAAAAAAAAAAGACATTAAAAAAATTGACATCTCAAAGAATAATTACAATGAACAAAAATTCTCAGCATAAATAAAGCAGTATAGATGCACCATTTTAAAACCGAAAATTGACTTGTTACTCATAGAAGACCAAGAGAATTATTGACTCAATTAGATAACCTTAAATTTAAAAATATTAAAAAATTAGCGAAGCCATTATAGTTAGTAATTTTATTTTCTTAAATAAACAATTACACATTCTTTGGCACAGAAATGTAACTAAAAAACCCTTGCAAAGGAAGGAAAGAAAACCAAAAATTTCTACTACACCTTGTTCTAGGCTCTCCTGGAAAGGTCAGAATTTAACTGTAAATGGCACAGAAGGAAGGAAAAGCCTAAAGACATTGCAGAAGTGGCTGTCCAAGACATTTATCTGTACAAATATCTTCGAGTGAACAAAATAAAAATTTAAAATATCAGCTCCATAAGAAGGCAAGAAATATTTCCTGATACCTTTACTCAGCTTTCCATGTTACTGCCATTAAGACAAGTCCTTGGATCTCTTACTATTGTCTTTGGCCAACAAGACAGAAAATTATTTCATAATGGGTATCCCATACATTTTCCACTTTTAAATTAGTGTATTACTTTTGTCTACTAACTGATTACAAAAACATCTCTATTTAGAACTGATATAGTTAGTATGATGACTATGTAATACTTTTCACCATCTTCATCATCAAAACATGGATTCTGTTCTAAGTGTAGGATCAATAGTTTCATTCAATTCTTTAAATTATTACTTAAAGAAACTTATGCTGAAATCTTTTGTTGTGTACTAACAGAATGAAGTTTTTTATATCAAAAGAGAGCATCCCCATTCTACATCAGAGGTTCAACATCAAGACGTTAATCAGAATTAGTAAAAAAAAAATACAGCTTTCACTCTACTTGAATTATAGCCCCTCCATTGTTTTCTTTGTTTGGTCTGCTTACACACCATTTCATGTATTGGGTAAAATTTATTTATTGTCAATTCCAAATAGCAACCAGAATACTTAGATACTCCTATAATGGTGGGACTTTACTAGTGACAAATAATAAGCTATTCTGTCACGAACAACAGAAGAGAGATGCACCTAATAGTTTCAGTCCTGTCACAGGATGAGGCTAAACAGTTCTTCATATCTGCTAGATACAGAACTGTAATTGACTTAAAATTATAGGAAGAAAGAACGATCAGATGCTTTTTTATGTTTTTTCCCTAATAGTTAGTACATATGAAAGCAGATTTTCTCCTTCCCAGATGGGTATTTTATTCTGAAATAGATTAGGCAAATAACTGTCAATTATTTTTTATGTAACTGTCCATATCTGACCTAAAGATCATCTTACTAGACATGTCTTAGCATATTTTGTATTGGATAAAATTGTGTGGAGCAACACATCCAGCAGTTAAGGATGCTGAGAATGATCAAGTGCTGAAAATACTGTTGCATTATTACTGACCTTTACGCCGCTTCTACAGAAGAACAAAGATTACTTACACTATCCAGAACAAACACTCAGCCTTTTGTCAATTTCACAAAATACCAAGCTATCAGTGCTTCTATTTTCAATTTATTAAAAAATGTCCTCTTAATGAAAAAAGCTAAATCTTTTGCAACTATTATACAAAATACAAAGAAATAGTTGTAAATAACAAGTTATGTGTAATACCAGGTACAGCTAGATCACTGAATCATTTTTGATAATTTGTGCTGGCAACTCTGAAGTAAAAACACCCCATTTAGTTACATGAAGAACGGTGATCAAGATCAGTGGATATATTTCCTTTTTTGAGGCTTTCTTTTTACACTTATAGAAAATAAATATCACTTTTTGCAGTAAGCCATAGTTTTCAGCATATTTTTCTAAGTACTAGGATCAATCTATTCCATATCTCTTGATTCAGATTTTCTCTGTGAACTAAAAATACATTTTACATAAATGACTAATTGAAAACAATGTTGCAGAATCAGTTTTTGCATTAGGAACTGAAATGTCAACAAGATGAAGAACTTGATTAAAGTACAGTAACTGGAAAAATAGAAAAGAACTCTAAATTATATATTGTCAGAAAGATCGCAGCCCACAAATGTGAAGATTGTCAGGCTAGATCCAATCTAAGTTTAATTCTCACTCTGCTAAAAAAGCATAAATTTATTTTTAGGTATTACACGTGCACAAATTACAATCCCAACGCTTCAACGGTTATTTCTTGTTGTTTATACCATATGTACCTGGAGTTAAAATAATCATGGAATTTTAATAGCTGGACTGGTGTTCAGTATTCGTGTGTCAAAGCAAGTTCTTACTTAAATGATCTGGCTGCTGATAGGAAAATCAAGGTGACTGATCTTTGTCCACAATGAGCATCAACTGTTGTTACTCAGAAGAAAGAAGGGGATGTGCTTTAAAAACATTTACCCCACAAATTTTTGTATGAAAAAGTGTGCTGCCATTACATGTAATCCAGGAGGAAGAAGTTAGAGACCTGCTGAGGCACTTGGATCCTCATAAGTCTATGGGGCCAGATGGGATCCATCCTAGGTTGATGAGAGAGCTAGTGGACGAGCATGCTAAGCCACTTTCCATCATTTATCAACAGTCATGGCTCACTGGAGAGGTCCCGGATGACTGGAAGTTGGCCAATGTGACGCCCATCCACAAGAAGGGCCGTAGGGATGATCCAGGTAACTACAGACCTGTCAGCCTGACCTCGGTTCCTGGGTGCAATCATGTGGCACCTACAGAATGAGATCTGCATCACATCCAGCCAGCACGGATTTAGGAGAGGCAGGTCCTGCCTGACCAACCTGATCTCCTTTTACAACCGTGTGACTCGCCTGGTGGATGAGAGGAAGGCTGTGGATGTGGTGTTCCTGGACTTCATCAAGGCCTTTGACATTGTCTCCCACAGCAGACTCCCAGAGAAGCTGGCAGCCCGTGGCTTGGATGGGAATGGTCTGTGCTGGGTTAAGAATTGGTTGGATGACTGAGCACAGAGAGTGATAGCGAACGGTGTCACATCCAGTTGGTGGCCGGTCACTAGTGGTGTCCCCCAGGGCTCAGTGTTGGGCCATGTCCTGTTTAATATCTTTATTGATGACCTGGATGAGGGGATCGAGTCCATCATTAGCAAGTTCGCAGACAATACCAAGCTGGGAGAAAGTGTTGATCTGCTGGAGGGTAGGAGGGCCCTACAGAGGGACCTTGACAGGCTGGAGAGATGGGCTGATTCCAACAGCATGAGGTTTAACAAGTCCAAATGCTGGGTTCTTCACTTTGGACACAACAACCCCATACAGAGCTACAGGCTGGGGACAGAGTGGCTGGAGAGCAGTCAGGCGGAAGGGGACTTGGGAGTGCTGGTGGACAGGAAACTCAACATGAGCCAACAGTGTGCCCAAGTGGCAAAGAAGGCCAATGGTATCTTGGCCTGCATCAGGGAATAGTGTGGCCAGCAGGACTAGGAAAGTTATCATCCCCTTATACTCGGCACAGGTCAGGCCGCACCTCGAGTGCTGTGTCCAGTTCTGGGCCCCTCAGTTTAAGAAAGATGTTGAGATGCTGGAGTGCATCCAGAAGAGAGCAACAAGGATGGTAAAAGGGCTGGAGCACAAACCCTGTGAAGAGCGACTGAGGGAGCTGGGGTTGTTTAGCCTGGAGAAGAGGAGGCTCAGGGGAGACCTTATTGCTCTCTACAACTACCTAAAAGGAGCTTGTAGTCAGGGAGGGGTTGGTCTCTTCTCTCAGGCGACCAGTGACAGAACAAGAGGACACGGTCTCAGGCTTTGTCAGGGGAGGTTTAGGCTCGATAGTAGGAAAAAATTCTTCACTGAAAGGGTGACTGGCCATTGGAATGCGCTGCCCAGGGAGGTGGTGGAGTCATCGTCCCTGGAGGTGTTTAAAGAGAGATTGGATGAGGCACTTAGTGCCATGGTTTAGATGACGAGTAGGTGTTGGTGTTGGGTCGTAAGTTAGACTCGATGATGTCAATGGTCTTTTCCAACCTTGTGATACTGTGATACATTTTTGCTATTATGTCTTATGAAAGAACTAAGTTTTTACTAAGACTATTTTAAAATGCTCTGTTTAATGCTACTTATGTCTACTTTAGCAGTCTTTTTCAGCACTATTCAATACATCAGATGACTGTTTCAGAACCTCTGTGTTCTACTGGTTGTGATCTTCTTTTTGATTTGCAGACTACAATGCATTCATGGATAAGATTTTTCTAATGAAAGTGTTATTTACTTAAATACCTGTTCTCTGGTGCTTTCGAAAGCCTCAGTCAGTGTCCTTCTCGTTAAAACCTCCCAAATTAATATCTATTCTTAGGCTCAGCACACATTAACTTAATGAGTTTCAGTTCTATCGAAGTCTTATAGTTATTTTACATTGTCTCTTACATTCTCCTTTATGTTTCAAATTAAAATTAAATTTTAATGAATTATTGTCAAGTTAGGACTTAGATTCAACTGTCAAATTTTCTGCTTGCCATAGTTTATCCTTGACTGAACAAAGTGAAATCCAGTATTACAATCTGGAACTATTTGTTCCAGTAACTTAAAAAATATAATCTCTCAGAAGTATCAGTGCAATATTTTGATATCACAGAATCGTTTAGGTCAGAAAAGACCTTTAAGATCATTATCAATGCATCATACCCTTCTAGCATGCTTTGAAGAATTGCTGTAAAATAAAAACATTCTTTTTTCCATTTCTCCATGCACAAAAGCACTTCATCTCTCCTTGTATTCATAACACATATCTACAGATTTCTAATCCTTTCCTTAGTCAAAGTGAAATATTTGTGGAGAATCTACTTAGTCTGAATTTCATAACTTTTAGTCATTGTAAAAATTGTAAGTATCTGTACTTTTTTTCTTCCAGATAATATTGATCACCAGACTTTTGGTATTGATTAGATGCTTTATTACAACATCATAGTCTAACTCAACTTGCATTCTCTACCAAATGTCTCAAGACCATTCTCTCGTAGTGGCCCTCCACATTCCTTATTCCAATAGCATTTCTATATCTTCCTCACCCCTTCATGACCTACCACATTGTTCTGTGCTGTCAGGCACAATTAGCACCTCACCAAGGTCATGGGTTTTTGGTTTGGTTTGTTTTTTTTTAGGGTTAGAGAGATAAACTTTTCTCTTGACACGTGGGAAAAGGGCAGCAAAGGGGATCACAAACAGACATAACTACGCAGTCATATGAAGAACAGAGAAGAGTTTGCTTTAAGCTGAATCTGTCATACGTTTCTTTCATCTTGTTTTTGTCTTTCCAGATGCATACTAAAAAGCAAAGTTTTTTTGTTAAATCAACATAAGCATTAATTAAAAGAAAATCTCTGGGATTGTGAGTTGTTGGGTGTATCTTTAAATAAAGAAGGGGAAGCAGCACTGTATCTAAAAGTAGCTTCACGTTCACGGAGGAAGTATATCTTCTGTAAAACCCTCTGACAGAGAAGCTCAGGTTAATGTAAAGCAAGTTTCTTCCCCTGTGAGTCACTATGTACTCTAAGACAATCCAATCCAAAAACACATTAATGGAAGTGAAGATGCAAACGTCCACACAGAAGACTCAGATCAACAACTTGGCCAAGCCACATGCAAAAAAGAAAATTGTTTAATTCTTTTTAATCACATCTCATCATAAGTAACTCAACATTCCATTTGCATTATTTTGAACTAAACCCAATACATTTTCCCAAAATCATGTGTTCAACCACTGGCTTAATTAGGAACTCCAAAACAAAAGGTTGTAAATAGGAGTAGAACAGAAAAAAATATAATTTAATAAAATTAAGCCAGCTCCCACAAACCAAGCTGCATAGATCAAACCAAAATTAAGAGTGATATCAATGTTAAAAGTACGATTAGGGAGAGTTAGCCTTAAAAAAACCCAAACAAACAAACAAAAAAAACCCACACAGCTAAACTAACGTTGCACTCTCTTCTGTATTGATAAACTCCATAGCAAAAATTACTAGAAGGCGGCAAGGAAGAACGTTTAGAGCACACTGGACAGAAGGAGAAGCACGCAATTAAAAATATATATGTTTTCTGGCTAACAAACTTGCACCAAGAAGTCTTTCTCCCATTACTGATTACCCTGAAAGAGTAAGTTAAAATATTAAAAAGTTAAGAGAATATTTCAAAAATAAAAACAAAAAAAACCCCTTTGACTATTTAGCACTAGAAAACAAAGCGGACTGATCTGCACTACACTCATTTTATGTTTTTTTAGAATTAGCTTGTGCAGACCAGTGGAATCTACTGAAAAACAGATCTAATGAAGATACATAATCAATGCAATAAAAATAAAAAAGGTACATCATTCATTAATGTATACAAATTCATTAAATAGAAAATCTTGAAACATGCAGATCTACAGATCCATTAATTTTAGATCATTAAGAAAGAAGAATATGATTAAACTTTGCAACACGTGTTAATGATGTTACCTGACAGGATTACTAGTCAAGGACACACGGAGAGATTCTAAGCAAGTGACTAGTCTTTCATCTGTTGACCCAGATTTTAATTCCTGAATAAACTCTTGAGGTGAAATCTTCCGACTCTTCTTGAGACTTCCCTGAAATACAGAAAATACATTAATTTTTAATCTGGCACATATTGAACTTGAACAGATTATTAATGGCTAACTTTCACTTCTGCTCCTTGAAAAAACCCAGGGAGAAAATACATAATTTAGTCCTAATGCTGTAACGGTTTGTTGTCTATCTACTATATATGCTAAATGATGACTACATTTTTGCCAATTTATAATCAGTAGTCAAAAGAAGCAGGCATCAAATGAAGAAACTTATCATGCACACTCAGTGAAATACAGTTTTTGCAATGAATAGGTTCTGTTTGTGCATTGCAAACATCTTAATTTTCAATACTCAACAGAAAAAAACAAACAATTCTGAGGTGCTCTGAAGAGATCACATGGCATGTGTCCAGAATGGTGACTGCAGCCATTTGAGAATCAGTGCACCAGAAGAGTACTCAGGATGTTATTGCAGTAACTTGAGTTTTTTCAGATGATGTTGTAAAATGCTTTTGCCTTAAAGATCCTTCAGATGCAGAGTATATGAGACTGGGACTGTGAAAACAGACTAGCTTTGCCTCTAAGGAGTAAAGCAAAAGAACATTAAAGAAAAAAGACTGCTTTAGAACCACTGAAGTTCTAAAGATAAATCCCAGCTCCTCATTTTTTATATTTGCCATCTGTAAGAATGCAGTGCAACACGTATGACTATTCTTGCAATCACATAAGGACATTTACTCAACATTTGGATTTTGCCTTGCTTTTTGGGGTTGGCTCTTTTTGGCATGTGGGAAAGCAAATAAGGACATGGAGAACAGGGAGACAGAATGGAAAACGCAATGGCAAGTTAGTGGAGCAACACAGAAGCATTTTTGTGCAAAGTATTTTCTGTTCCAAGCAATACAGGTTGAAAGATACTGACCTTGACTGACCACTGTATCTGTGGTGTCAAATGTTTAAAACAAATTCAAGGTATTAATGACTCTTCTGAAGGATATAAGTTATCCATTGTTTTAAACAAAGCAATGGTTATAGTGAACTAATGAAGCCCTACAATTTGCAATTAAAACAGCAAATGTAGGAGCCATTGACTCTATTCTTAAGAGTATCCTCTTCCCATTTGCTTAAAGTAGTAGCAAAGACAAAATTTGTAGATAGCAGAAAATAAAAAGACTATTCCACCTAATATCGATTTGTGACATGAAGGATAGATACATTCTGCAGAACATATCTGAATTCAAAAAAATTGCATACAATGGGGTGTATTACCTACATTTGATTTAATCCATTGGAAAGACTCCTTTTTTTTGAGAGCAGAAGCACAACTATTCTGTCATGTAGTACTAAAGACAGCTACTAAATAATACTTGATTATCTAGTGGCTTAAGCCGGGAGTTGAAGAGAATTAGATTTGCAGTGCAGTAATAACTCAAAATTATCCACAGTAAATGGCGAGGCTGTCTCAGTATTATAATTATACAGCGCTTCATACAGAAGATGTTTTGTCACTTTGGTAGGTCTTCAAGAAGTGTTGAAAAATATACTTTTCCTGAAGCAGATAAAATACATAGTTTCTAGCAGAGAGATGAAGGTAAAACCTGAGAAAAGTGGTTGACAGATGAAACTGCTGTGCTGCCATTCAGAGGCACCTCAACAGATAGGAGAAACAAAACAGGCAGATGAATCTCAGGGAGTTCCACGACAGGAAATTCTAAACCGTGAACCTGGGGAGGAAAATCCCATGCACCAACACATGTTGGGGCCAATCAGATGGAAAGTAGGTTTGTAGGAAAAAATTGGGGGTCCTGGTAGATGACAAGTTGACTACAGAGAAGTGCATAACCAGCTGGTCAAGAGAGGCGATGCTTCTCCTCAGCTCAGCAGCTGTGAGACATATCTGAAATACTGTGTTGAGTTCTTGGCACCCCAGTATAAGAAAGACACGATAACCAGAAACTGAAATACAGACAACTGGTTAAACAAGACATAAATACAAACTTCCCCTCTCCCTCGTTTGTTTTTGGGTTGGTTTTTTTTTTTAAACTGTAAGGCTGGTCAAGCACTGGAACAGGTTGCCCAGGCACATCATACAGTCTCTTCTAACAGAAATATCAAAAAACGGACTAGATGTGGGGTTGAACAAGATGATCTCCAGAGGACTCTTCCAACCTCAACCATTCTATTCTATGCTGCTGTGAGAAGGGAACATTGTGGGCCTATTGGCGATGTATTACCTCTCTGCTCCAACTATATTTCCTCAAGTGCTGAGCATGGAGGTTCCAAATACCAAAACATAGACTACTGCCAGGAACTACCCTGAAAAAATAGCATCTCATGCTTTATTTTTGTTACTTCACACATTGTACATGGAATAGCATTCCAAACATGTCTTTCAATTGATGGAGAACCATATTAGCTTAAATAGGTGAGTCACTGCCTATAGTTATGTTCCACAAAAAAGTAGATGAGATGGTCAGGAAGCGATGAAGCTTGAGGGAAGCCTTAGAATTATAGATCTAGGAAACCCAGAGAAAAAAACAAATTCCATAACAAGAAATATTCCCACAGACAAAAACAAACTCAGTGTTTTCAGTTTTTCAGTTTTCATGTTCTGTTCTTAGTTCAGTCATGTAATACTAAAGTGAGAAAGACCCTACAGCAAGGGAACTTACTTTAACCTCTTCATGTAATCTCTGGGTCCAAGAGTGAATGGTACACATTAGTAATGCAAGTAACAGAACTTCACCTTCTCAACAAACATTTAGTTGGCAAACTTATTCCATAAACAATTTACCCTCCTCACCAAGATGGTATAATTGCTTGCACTTCCATCAGGCACGAAAGGTCTGCTCACCTACAATTTTGACACAGCTATATCTAAGAAGGAATGAAAAACCAACTGGAGAGAATCTCCAAGCCAAATGCAGAATATCCTAAGCAAAACAGAAAAGCATTCATAACATAATGAACTAAATTTCAGACTTGATAAAACGTGAAAGGTAAAAACTACTCACCATGAGTTGCCCAAAACACTACAAATTCCCTGCCAAAGAGGAATTGGCAACAAGGGTGATTCAAGAGCTTATATATTGAGTACATCCATCATGTTATAATAAATCCTCTAACATTTTAAGACTAGACAATAGGGGAAGGCAGAATCAGGGGAATTTGAGTTACAACTGTGACATGAGGAGAAAATTCCAGTCACAGCTGTGGTGTGACAGGCAATTATGGCTGTGTCTGTTACGTGTATGTGACATATACATTTCCCCATGTGATCCTGGATCTTTCCAGCTGGTCTCTGCATAGATAATGGACTGACCTGAGACAAGGCGACCAAACAAATTTCTAGCAACCTTCAAGATAAAGCACTGAACTAAATGTTCAAGAGTTTCTCCAGTTGGATATTTCAAAAAGTCCCAGAAATTCTCCTGGCAGCTCGTGCTGTGCACAGACTACCTGATAAGCACTACTTATACGTCTAAGCATATGGATTAATATCCTGGGTGGAATATCTGTCATTTCCAGTGACTTCTTAAAGCAGTTCCTGCTGTAAAATTGATCAAACTGGATATAACTAAGATACTTATAAATGGTCAGCAAAATTGCTTTCTTTTGATATAGAAATGATCACATGGGACATTCATATGGACAGGACACAAGATGGTTAGAAGATATTTTGGAAGTAATTAATATAATCAATCAATAGCCATGCGTGCAATGGAGAGGTCCCATAGAAAAGAGCCCAGCCAGACTATAAAAATCCATTAGAATGATATTTCAGTCTCGTTTATCCCATCTGAAGACACTGGCACAAGCAATGGGGACTCACATCAACATCCAGATAATAACCAGCCATCCCGTCACAGACTCAGTTCCCCACCTGAACATTACCCTATACAAAACATGCCAGTGAACCGTGTGGGTATCTGAGCAACATACCATAGTACCAAGTACCACTTATTCAGTTACAACAAGGCTCTGCAACATAATAAGAATATGATACATCTGCCTGTACTCAAATAAAATGAGAGCTGCATTTGGTACCAATTGTGAAACTGATTATATTAGCTATATTTCTGCATGGGAAAAGCTGCTTAAGTTAAAAATGCTCGAGTTAAATGAGAAACAGGAAATATCTTGAGGCATCAGTGCCTCTAGAAATTTAATTGCTCAACTGAAGAACAACTGGTCTGTGAGCAGATACACTATGAAGTCAGCATTAATTAATTCAGTTAAAACATTACAAGAAATATTGGAAAGAAAACTCACTCCAAAATCCAGTTTGTGTGTGTTCAACACACAGAACAAGAAAACATATGGTAGAAGCAACATTGCTGTAATGTTACTCTATTTCCACATGAGTATTAACTGCATAACACGCAAACAGTAATTATGACAACAAGAAAAAAATGGACATTAACTGGGTTCACATGCAACATTATCAATTATTATATAGCATCACAACATGAATTCTGCACTGAAGTCAAGTATGAAAAAAGCTAATTACTTAAGGAATCCTTTTTAAACAGTGTTATAAAAGAAAAGAGGTTAACATCAAACTTTTTCAAGAAGTTTTCTGCAGAATCTTTCCATCTCCACTAATACTCGTTGCCTTACCAGAAATAAATGTTGCTTCATGTACAGAAGACACACCTCAAGTACAAGGGAATATCTATCATTGCAGCTTGTAAAATAGTGATACTGCCCTTAAAAAAGTTTGTGTCTATATGAAACAAAAGTTAGTAAAAAAAAAAAGTAACATGCATGCATCATTTTTTCTCTCCAGTAGGGAATAATGTAAATATTAAGGTATTTTGGGTGTGCTTCAGCTAAATTGACTTACAGACTTCGAAGCAGTGCTAATGTATTGCATCACCATTTCTTTTTTGGTATTAAAATCCTTTTCTCTCAATGGCATTTTCTTGTCTTCATTTAAATTCATATCTTCCTAGAATGGGAGGGAAAAAAACAAGGAAAAAAAAATGGGAAAAAAGAGAACTTCTAAATTTCATCCAGCAACACAGTTGTTTAACTATGAGACTGATTTAAAAGTAGACACAAAAATATGAACTTGAGCAACTGAAAGCTGTTACACAAGCGTAAGTTAGGCATTACTCAAAAGCAAAAATCTTTCTCCATCTGCCAACAACTCAGAGTAAAAACCAGTCAGCTATGCCACAATAAACAAGTGCATCACAACCATTAATAGCATAATCTCTACTTAGAAATCACCTGTGGTTTCACAGACACACACAGACATGCATTTAACTATGGAAAAGCATTATTTGACACTTCCTAAACATTCATAATTGTACTCAAACCAGCCTCTTAGGTATATCATTAAAAAGAGCTTTCTATTTGTTCTGATTCTTTTCTTCAGTTCCCAAATAGTTAATCCTGGGCAGCTCTGCACTAAGAGTAGTTCACAAAATAACATTCACTGTTGGCATAGGTAAAGCCCAAACTCCTGACAATTAGATCATTAAATCAACACCTTTAATTGTTATCAAAACCCATCACAATTCATTCTTTCGAACATAAACCCAGAGGTCAAAAAGAACAGATACAGAACTACATTCAAAGTCACACAGCAGCTATTCATTGACATTTCTGACACAGGGACTTCTACTGCTTCAGCCTAGAAATGCTCTAATCATTGTAATGAGTTCCATATCTGTGAGAAATGACATTTCCTATAATGTTGGAGGTAAAAAAAGAAAAAAAAACCTGAAAAGAAAGATCGGGACACAGAAGTAGTATAGCATTATGGATCCAGGAAAGCCCAAAGCATAAAGTAACATATTCAGTAAAACCTCAGAATTTAGAAAGGACTCCCTTCAGTACTCACCAATTGACTAGTTCTGTGTACAAAATTAGCTCTAAAAGCCTGGCTGCAACATTCAAATTGTTCACGACCACCCCCCCCCCTCACAAATCATTTAATTTGATCAGAACAGCAAACTACATGCTACAATATACAATTAGCCATGTAATCTAGTGTGACTAAAGTAGCTTTATTCCAGTCCATTCAAGTGTGGATAATCTGAAGAATCTTTTCTGTATTACATGTTATAGCTAAAATAACACCGACAAAGTAGTTTATCAAAGACAGTTGAAGTGCTTTGTTATTTGACAAAGCTAGGAAAGCATTCAAATTATCTAGGATGTCATCATTATTTAATTTTGCAAAGCAGTTAGAAAATTGGAATTAATTGCTTCAGGATCCATGGATACAAGCATCTACCTAAACATACGGTAGTGGGTTTCTGAAGATTTATCGAAAGTTTTCATTTTTTAGGGCATAGTCTCAGTATTACCCATTATCGTATACCAGAATATCTGTGGGATGGAGAGAAATAAAACTTTCACTTATGTAACTGGAGGGGGTGCACAGGGAAGCATACCTTCAAGTTTTATAAAAAATACTCTACCATTTCTTAACATTTGAGTAATTACCATTCACATTGAAATTTGATAAGAGAAATAAAATATCCTAGACAGAGGTATAGAAAGAAAAATGGACAATATGACAACAAGTACAAATACAGAAGTTGTTACCACTGTAAATTAGTCCTTCCCTTCATCAGCTTAACCATGAAAATCCTTAATCATTTCACTCAAATCTCAATAGTTCTATAAAATCATCATCAAAGATAAACTAACATTACTGAGTACTAGGAATTACAAATTCAAAAAAGATATTTCTCTCATAGCACATTTCATTTCCTCCACATTCCAGCTCCTGGTAGTCCCTTTGTGTTTCAAGAGTTACTTGTTACTTTCTGTGACACAGAGAAAAAAATAATAATCTAGGCACCACTCTCTTTGTTAATATCCTCTTGTTCTCTTCAGGTTGCAGTTACTCTTCTCTCATGGCCATTCCATGTATAGTTTTCAATTGCTCAAAATGTCATCATCACCCATGCTAAAAAAACCTCAACCTTTTGAGGTGGTACCAATGCCACAGGATCTTTCCAGCAAGTGACTGCTCTATTGTAGCATAGTGACAATGAGAGCTAAGGAAGGAAGCAAATTGAGACTGCATGCGCAGACAAATGCTTCTTTGGAAGCTTGAAGCTTGAGTCTTTTTTGTGCAAGTGTAGCACAGAATATAAGTTCAGAACAAAACCCTGCTGTGACATTCAAAGGTATAAAATCCCTTTGTAAAAGTTTCAGGTAGTTTTGAAAGCAAGCAAGATTCCCCATTTCTTGTTCCTCCTCAAAATCTGTTGCATAATCTCACATCTAACAATCAGAAACCTTTAGTTTTCATTTTCAATATATTTGGAGCAAAACCTTGTCAAAATAATTCAAAGACTTCATCCCTTGAGAAACACCCTGAGAAACATGCAATTATAACTCGCAACAACAACAATATTAATAATTCAGGTAAAGATCAAAATATATGCACAAAAGAAGGCTTTACCTGTCAGTTATTCATTTTTTAAGCAAAAGAAATCAGTGTAAGACTCTTACCATCATTTTTTCAAACAGTGCTATGATTTCTCTTTCTGACAGGGGTTTTGGAGCAAAATCCTCCACATCCATAGGTGTGGATGCCCAATCTGTAGAATACGACTGCTTCATATGCGGCAGTGGAGGTCTTTCCTTCTTACTTCCTGGAATTCTTATACTGGCAAATCGATCCAACTGAAAACAGAAAAGGTGTAATGTATCACATCCTGTTTCCATTCTATATACCCTTAATTAAGATGGGTCTTGGAAGCTGAACATCCTTATTGTTTTGTGGTAAGTGCCCCTTATTTAAATGTTTTATTTTTTCTAAAGATTCCTATAAAGGTCAGTTGCCTTACCACTAGACTTAACAGACCAGAATCCCATTACATTATGGAGAAATCATGCAGAACATCAGAATTCTACAGAAAGTTCGGAGGAAAAGATATCTGCAAAGGCAATTTATGAAGAGTTCTTCCCAACCATTAAGTGTAAAATAAGAAATAGCCTTATTTATCAAATATATAGTTTTAAAATTTATTTCGTTATTCTGAAACAGCTGTACTCCTGACATTGTAACAGAATATACAATACAATATATTGTATATATATACAATATAGAATATATGCATAAAACTACTGTTTATTAAAAGACAAGTTCAACTAAGGCACTGTTGTATTCTCAGTGATCTCAGAGGTCTCTTCCAACCCAGTGATTTTATGATTCTATTCAGTTTTGGACCCCTCACTACAGGAAGGACATTGAGGTGCTGGAGCGTGTGCAGAGAAGGGCCACGAGGCTGGTGAGGGGGCTGGAGAACAAGCCCTATGAGGGGTGGCTGAGGGAGCTGGGGTTGTTTAGTTTGGAAAAGAGGAGGCTGAGAGGAGACCTCATCACTGTCTACAACTACATGAAAGGAGGTTGTGATGGGGTGGGTGCTGGTCTCTTCTCACAAGTGACAAGCGATAGGACAAGAGGAAATGGCCCCAAGTTGTGCCAGGGGAGGTTTAGACTGGACATTAGGAAGTATTTCTTCACTGAAAGGGCGGTAAGGGATTGGAACAAACTGCCCAGGGAGGTGGTGGAGTCACCATCCCTGGAGGCGTTTAAAAAACGGGTGGATGAATTTCTTAGGGACATGGTTTAGCGGGGAGACAGGCACGGTTCGTCTCGGTGATATCAGAGGTCTCTTCCAACCTAGTAATTCTATGATTCTATGATTTATTTTTTATTTGGATTATGTTATTCAACACTTAGTGCTTTTCTGTGTTCCAACTGATAGCTGGCTGAATATGAGCCAGCAGTGTGCCCAGGTGGCCAAGAAGGTCAACAGCACCCTGGCCTACATCAGGAATAGTGCAGCCAGTAGGATCAGGGAAGTGATCCTTCCCCTGTTCTCAGTGCTGGTGAGGCTGCACTTCCAATACTGTGTACAGTTTTGAGTCCCTCACTACAAGAACATTGAGATGCTGAAGCGTGTCCTGAGAAAGGCAATGAAGCTGGTGAAGGGTTTAGAGCACAAGCCTTCTAAGGAGCAGCTGAGGGAGCTGGGGTTGTTTAGTCTAGAGAAAAGAATACCGAAGGGAAACCTTGTTGCTCTCTACGACAACCTAAAAGGAAGTAGCAGAGAGGTGGAGGCTGGTCTCTTCTCCCTGGTAGATAGCGACAGGACAAGTGGAAATGGCCTCAACATGTGTTAGGGGAGATTTAGGTTGGATATTAGGAGGAATTTCTTTGCTGAATTTGTTGTCAAGCATTGGAACACGCGCCCAGTGAGATGGTTGAGTCATCATGCCTGGAGGTGTTTAAAAGACAAGCAGATGTTGTACTTGGGGACATGGTCTAGTGACAGAATTAGCATCAATGGTTAACTTGATGATATTAAAGGTCTTTTCAAACCAAATCATTAACCATTTTATAATTCTATCATTTTATCAACTATACAGAAATTCCTTTAGAAGCATAAAAAATCCATCACTTCTTTTAAAAAAGTTAAGCAGGATATACTCATGGTTTCATGAATAATCCTAAGGATTTATCATCCACACTAGACAATCGCTATGACTTTACTCTTTAAAGAGCCAAAAAATCTTCTTTGGTTTGGGTTGTGAGGGGTTTTTGCTAGTTAGATATCTATCAACTTTTCAATAAAGACTTACTAAGTGAAATGTTAAACTTTATCATTGTTAGAGCTTGTGTGTTTTAATGGGCAAGGACTAAAAGCAGCTGACATCCAATGACACATGCTAAATCTTCATCATCTTTGTAGCAGCCTTTTGAACAGATGTGAACAGCAGTTGTCAACAGAGAATAAAGTTATGGTAGCATTTGATGCATAAGAGATTGTGGACAAGATGTCCATCATATCAATAGACTTACATCTTTGAAATGCTATACAAAAATATTCTGAGACTTCAATATATCTTGAAGATAAGTATCTTAAGATAACACTTAATAAATACATTAAAATTAACAAACTAAATGACAAGTAAAGTTATTATAGCATCCGTGGAATTAAGATCAGAGAGAGCAAAGAAAATTAGCAGCAAAAATTGGGTACAAGTGTTCCACTCTAGTCAGAACAAGAATTGACTATTAGACATCCACGAAGAGAGGAAAAACAAAAAGACTTTAATTCTTCCTGTTTAAAATTGAAAAGGAACATTTTTTGGAAAATAGAAATAGATTGTAAGCCACTCACATACAGATGGTTGTGAAACATGCAAAAGCAGAAAATTAATATAGCATAAACATAAAAGAGCTCAGCATGGATGATGGGGCCCTTCAGTGTCACATCAAACTAGCAGGCAATGAGTAGAGCACACTCTACAGGAATATTTACATAGGCAAGACTCAGGAATAAAGAGAATGCAAGAGAAGCAAAAGGGAGGGTAACATCATTTGAAGCAAAGCATAGATCATCAGTGGCAAACCCCATCTTACATCTTCTTTTAAAATCAGAAGTCTATGGCAAGCACGGGGAGTGATGAAGTCAGACTGCAAACTGCAATGATTATACTGGAACCTTAAAAAAATCACATTACATGAGATTTTTCTCCTCAAACAACGGCTTTCACAGAGCACTGATGAAAGGCAGCACACCTGCTCCAAAAAGTGAGTTAGCCAGAAGCTTCTCCGTGTCCTATCGTTCACTGTCATGTGCATAACATAAGAAATCATTATATTGGAAGATTCTTCATATGCGGACTTGAAGCAAGGGTGGAGGGGAAGACACTTTGAAATAACAGATTTCAGCCCATAGTTCAAATAGCAGAGAATCGACTAAAGGTTTGAGAGATGTGCCCTACTCCCCTTATCCCATCTCTCCTAAAAAAATCTCACTCTCTTTCTTACAGTCCACGTTCCCCAAGTGTCATCTTCCTTCACCTGTCCCACACTGCAGCGACAATAGCAGTTCTGGCAAGGCAGAATCATCTCAGTCTCTGCCATGAAATATCCCATGCAGTCTTGGAGTTACTCTTGTTTGACTAGGAACTGACAGCACCAGTTCAGGGATGAGAGTCAGTTCATCCTTTGAAAAAGGTTATTTCACTTCCTTTCACTAGTTCACAGCTTTAGTTTATGCTTTGATTTTAAGCTCCTCTTGAATGTGTACATTAGAAGTTTTACAACACTACAGATTAGGCCATATCATTCATATTGCCTGTATTCACCAAAACCCAGAACACTTGTCCTACAGGAGCAAAGAACGCCCTTGGAATACATTTGATCAGGCAGAACATGTAAGACAAAGTGAGATACTAGTATCATAATCCTAGTACACTTAAGTACGTGTCAAGCAAATTATTTTAAATAATTTCAAAAAATGCAGCCTAAAAATAACATCTCCATGGAGGAAATCCACAACCAGACCAACACAGCAGTGCGGTATGGGTATTCTACAAATACTTCCCTTTTGAATTATACATTGATATTGCTTCAAAAAAGTTAATACCTCTCAATATTCCACACATGCGAATAATTGCATGGTCCACAGAAAGC
Source organism: Neomorphus geoffroyi (assembly GCA_033558235.1). Lineage (NCBI taxonomy): Eukaryota > Metazoa > Chordata > Aves > Cuculiformes > Neomorphidae > Neomorphus > Neomorphus geoffroyi. The sequence goes on from JAUMJM010000005.1 coordinate 2,927,620, forward strand.
ACTCTACAGAAAGAACAGAAAATTCATTGCTTGCTTGTAATGAAATCTACCACTGATGCTGCTGGCGATCCAAGTGCATAGAGGAGGAAACGGCAAAAATATAGTTCAATAATCTTCCATTTTATATCAAAAACATTTTAAATCAGGCTAACCAATAAGGACTATCTAAAGCTAGCTTTGATACAAAGTGTCAGTACAGTTTAAAGCAGGTTTGATCTTCCAGCATTTCTCAAGATGTCTGCCCTCTTTTTGTATTTATTTTACCAATAAATACATACAGACCCATAAAGGAACAGTGCTTTAGGACAGTAATTTTCTGAAAAGAAAAAGCTTTTTCCCTTAAGGTCTTTGTAGGGCAAACATTACAATTAAGCAAAGAATAAACAGTGCTTCATATGGTCCTAATACAAAGTATTTCCACAGCAAAGTCTCTACGAAGTTCTGCAGACTAATATCTGTTTTGATGCACTGATGGAACTCAGAGTAGATTATCCAGAGTCAAGAGTTCAAAGGCAATAAAGAGAGAGAAGAAAATAAGACTGCAATTAAAAACTTTTGGGCACTCAAAGGAGAAATCTACAATTTTTTTAATACACTATACAAAAACATGACAGGGAGTGTCTAAACAGCTCATTAATTCTAAAAGTCTATTCCTACCATCATAGAACAGTGTTAACAAAGATAAGGAAAACTATATTTCAGATATAGTATCTAAAAAGAAACAATAGTAAAACGAAGAATAAGTAATAAAAATACTGCAGAAATATTCATTAAAAACTATTCTCTTCTAAATGTAAAAAAACCAAACTGTCCGTGTAAGCATGATACAGACTGCACAGTGGTCTTGAGTTTGAAAATTGTGTGATATTGAAAGAAGTTAAAGTAACTAAAAATGAAAGTTAATTCTGGAATGGAAAAAAAGTTGAAGGTAGGAAGATTTTCCTATCCAAAGGTAAGCCTCATTCTAGAAATAATGCAGTTGCACTACTATTCTGTTAGCAAAAACTAACCATGACAGCTCTAAGTGGTTTTTGGTCAAAAGGCAGGGGATTTGGTCTGGTTGGTTTGGGGTTTTGAGGAGGTTTTTTTTTAAGGTGAGAGAGAAGAGGAAGAGGACGTGAAAGATAAATATGTAATAACTAGGGCAGCAGAAAAGTTATTAAAGATATAATTCACACAGTTCTCATTTGTACAACCAGATCCTCCAGCACGAAAGGGCATAAGGAGTCTTTTCTCGTAAACTTGAATTTAAAGCAATGAGCTGTTTGCATATATTTTAGCTTTTATGTCTTTATGCTTCCTTCCACCAGGGACTGGAACATCTATAAAGCCATGTACTTTATTCTGACAGTTCATACTATCCTCAAGACAAAAATGGCAAGGCAACTGAAACAAAGTCTTAATGTCAGAACTGAAAAATAGTGAAAAGTAAACCACGGTCAACACATAAAGATGAGGTACCATGAGACTACTTTTCAGTAGCATTTTACATTTACCAGCCTGAATATTCTCCGAGAACCTTGGCAGAAATTCTATTATGGCCCCTTTACACTGTAATAGAGTTTAAAACCGTCACAAGGTAGTGTTTCTTCCACTGCTCTGCTCAATTACAAAGCTCTGTGAAACTACAACTTCAGAAGTACAGCAACCCAACAACCAAACGCTAGCAGCGTATGAGGTGCAAAGCAAGTTACTGGATGCATACAGTAACAGTGCTGACAGCATCTGCACAGGGAAAAGTCTCAATAATCACCTTGTAGACAAGACAAGCGAGTGAATGATCATGTTCTGACATAACTTTAAATATAAAAAACTGTGCATGCAGTGCCTAAAAGATTTAAGTTGCACACTTTTATTACTAGTAGTATAAGAAAATGTCATCATTTATTTCAAAGGTGGTATCATCACAACAATATTTAAATCCCAAAGGGATTTAATTTCTAATGAATATTTTTAAACACAGCTACACTAAAAAAAAGAACTTAAAGGAAAGTCATGATGTTTCAGAATTTTTCTTCAATATTCATTATCTGTACGAAGGACAAAAAGAAAGGAGATTCATGCAGTGGGAACAGGACTAAAAGAAAGGACAAACTCTTAAGGCTATGTGCTAAAGAGACCATCTGCACACAAACAGAAGAGCACAGAAAGGCAATGGTGGGAGGTGGAACCCAAATAATACTTTCACCTGTCCCTGCCCAAACTGATCACAGGAATCACAGGCCCATCAAAGGCTTATCTCTACAAGCCCAGTAGGACACAGAGGCACAATAGTGGGTGGGAGGAACCCAAATTACGATTCAGAGGAAGGGACATGCTGTCCAGGCTCCTCCCAAGGCTATCTCAGCAAAGCTTCTATCTTATGGTCCAGGTCTGACACCCACCTCATGAGTCAACATGATCAGCTCTCAGAGCACCTTTCAGCCTGAGGAGTGTTACTGCTTCGAGGTATAAGACACGTTACGGGATGAAGTGGAAAAACATTTGGGGATTGTACAAGACTTACTGTGCAGTGTTAAAGGAAAGAACCAAAGGCAGGAAAAAAGGATGGATCTCAGTGGTTTGGAGAGGAAAAAGCATGGGAAAATGATAGCGCAACGGGATAAATATAGCCAGTTCTGTGTAAACAGTTTGCTAGTTGGTATACTTGTCTGGCCATGCATATGTTCGCGCATGCATGTTTGTGCAAGTGCCTACAGGGAACACACACTCTAGCTGGACCTGCAAGTCATGGAGCTACAGTAGCCTCACTTCTGTTGGGTTAAATGATTACACCTCCCTTATATTTTGCTTCCCTCACAGGCAGAAAGATTTATTTTACCTAAGAGGGCTCACATATTCATGGCCAACTTGGCAGTAAGACCAGATATTCTTAGGACAGGAACAGCTTTTGCTGCTTAAAATACTAGAATCATTCCTAGAGTCATTTAAGTTGGAAAAGACCCTTAAGACCATTAAGTCCAAACAGGCTTAAAGCCCACAAAGTTGTTATCAAGCATATGATGATCTTCTTCACTGTTTGCAAGTATTAACAGTATTCTAGACCTTCTCAAAACACATAGAAAGCCGCAATACATAGCAGTAAGAGAAAAACACCAAGTTGAGATAAGCAGCGGAGTTGATTTCAGAATCACTGCAAATGGCATATCAGAATTTGAATCATTGATAGCAAGAATAATAGCTATAACAGCCAAAATGAGGCAACCATCACAGGATGAATGGCAAAGTTTTATTCGGTTCTTATTTCATAGGCTCTCTATTATTCCATTGAGAGCGTACAAAACAATCAAGTGATTTCATGCACACATCATGGACTTGAAAATCAAAGTTACAAAGAGATCCACAACACAAACCATCTGGCTCATCACTCTTTCTGATCAGAACCCTCAAAGTACATCTATTTGTGCTCTCATTTTGATCTTAGTAAACACTACTTATACCATTCTCTGTAAGACAATAGTGTCTATTGAACTTACACACTCGATAATGCAGGAATCTATGGATTAGTTATTGCTAGACTAATTTCTGGCTCAACAGCTTATTAAGACGTCACCTCCTAATGAGCTGCTGTGCATGCAAGAACGAAAGGTATTACTTCCCTGACATCCTGTCTCCCTCATGATGTGTTAATTAAGGGAGGGAAAAATAAGATCTATTGCTATATTAAGAAATTCTGCAAAAATAAAATCCCACATGTGCACACGTAAACACATTCGTGATCACTGAAAGAATTTCCTCGTTCTCCCAATACTTCACTCTAGCCTTGATTCAATGCTTCTCTCATGAACAAAGGATAAACAGTCAATGAGAATGGGACATCCATGGAAAAAAACTAATGGCATCAGCTACTACTGAGGCAACAGGACTTGCTAAGGGAATTCATACGACTACCATTCCTGTTAACAACCAGAGGTCATGTCTAACAGAAAACCGACATATGCAGGATGGCTTGTCGGCCAAAATATTGAGTATCATTCTTATAAACACAGATGCTCTATTTTAAAGCAGATTTTAATTGCTTTATATTGCTGAATTTGAATTAAATGTAAAAAAAAAATGCAAGTCCCACAAGAGATTCTCAATCATATTTTACTTCAAGTTGTCATAACTGTCAAAGCTGTGGTTCTTACGCTCAATTAAATGAAGAATTTATGTTGCAAGTGACTAAGCATTTGCAGACAATAACTCCTAGAATAACCCAAGCAGCAGAAAACAGTTATTTTCTGAGGAACGTTACTAACACTTCTGATTTGTGAATGTACTGGGAACCAACAAATGAATCTGACTCAACCGACATGGCTGGTACTATTCACTATCACAGAGAGGAAGTGAGTAGGGAAGAAGGGAAATGATTTAGCAGCAGAGGTTACCTACATCAAGGACAGAACATTACATCATCTGGGTCTTATCTTTCCTCTTCATATCCAGACTGATGCCCTCAGACTAAAATAGGCAATGTAACAATAAACACAACACCAAAAATATAACAATAAGTACTAGGAGATTTTTGCATAACAACTTCCAGCAGTGTTTCATGAGACTTTTACTGAGATAATTTGGACTATGAATGTTGGTATCAATGCAGCTTGACTAACAACAGCTGTTTATTGTATACAGATTAGATTCATAAAATGAGACTAAAAATTTATTTTATAATTTGCATATAAAGTGTTTCCTATTCCATGTATTTGTAGCAAAAACCTTGCATACAACATCTCGTAGGTCTCCAAAGTTAAAAGTTATCACGCACACTGTCCACAGATCTAGCCAGAAGGATTTTATCTAAGGCAGCATGCTAACCATACTTAAAGTGGTGGACTTAACCCAATATCTCATCACTGGCTGAAAAAAACTAACAAACGACTATGACCATAAGCTGTGTTTCTTTATAAACATTGTTTAGACTATATTTACTGCAGTGATTGCATCTCAGCATTCCGAAAAAAATAGCAGCTGCACCAAATCAGCAGGTAGCAGATGGAAGAATTAGTTATTTTTTGCAGAATATGCAAGTTGTGAAAGTGGGCCTGTCATAAAGGACAGCAAAAGGAGTTTACAGTTGAAACTTTATCTGAAGTCACAAAAAAATATCTTAAACTTTGGAAAAAAAAAAAGGTATCTTTTTCAAGCTAAATAGTAATACAGTACAGTGACTTTGCCATGGAAGATACACTTCATGATACACTGAAAAAGAAACAAAGGACTAAAGATCCTTCGACCCCCACAGGCTTTGATTCCTTGACTTTTCCTGTCTTCTTCATTTTTGGAGATAGAGTTTACCAGATTAGACATGACATGCGTTGGTCTGGTAACGTATCAACTCAACAGCTGCGCCATACCAGGTGGATCTGAGATTTCTGGCACTAGCTTTGTGATTCCTGCATTTTGTTTTAGAACAGAAAACTCCCAATGCTGCATACAAATCAAGTCATGCAAAATCCTCTCCCATTTGATGACCTTCAAACAAGAATAAGAATCACTATTGTATCTCTTTTCTCCAGCTGTACAAAGCCCTGTACACTGATTTCATAAGACAGAAATAGTAAAATGTTATCCTCCGTTACCACTACAAATCCCTGTGCAAAGCTCTAGGATGTTCCTAGAGAAGAAAATTAACCTAAAATCTTCAGATCAAAATGCTATAAAGTAACCACCAGCTTGGACGTAGTAGGCAACCCAGTATCAGAGAAGTCTCGACTACGTGAAATGCGTTTTACTGCAAACAAAGTACTGCTATGTCTGATACCTCATTATGAAAAGACAGGATTACAAAACTATTTCATTTTAGCCTACACTGTGTTACCACAAGTACTGAACAATCTTCTTCCTTCCCTCCCCACTCCCATTCTCATGAAGAAACACACACACAGATATATAAGGGTGCAGTGAGATCATGTAGAGAGAAAATTCGAAGGGCTAAAGCCCAACTAGAACTCCAACTAGTCAGTTCAGTGAAAGGCAATAAAAATGTTTCTTAAAATATATTAACAACAACGGGAAGGCTAAGGAGACACTTTCTTCTCTACTGGATGCAGGAAGGACAGTAGTGACAAGGGATGAGGATAATGCAGAGGTACTTAATGCCTTCTTTGCCTCGGTCTTTAATAATAAGGTGAGATGTTCTCAGGATACTCGGCCCCCTGAACCAGAAGACTATGAGAATGAAGCTCTAAGAATTCCAGAGGATTGGTTAGAGACCTGCTTGGCCAATTAGACGCACAGAAGTCTATGGGGTCAGACTAGGGTATTGAGGGTGCTCACAGAGGTCCTCGCCACACCACTTTCCCTCATATAAGAGCAGTCCTGGCTGACTGGGGAAGTGCTGCTTGACTGGAGGTTGATAAACCTTACACCCATTTAAAAGAAGGGCCAGAGGGCGGATCCAGGGAACTACAGGCCTGCCAGTCTGATTTCAGTACTGGGGAAGGTCATGGAGCAGATTATCTTGAGTGCTATCATACAGCATGCACAGGACAATCAGGTGATAAGGCCCAGTCAATGTGGGTTTATGAAAGTCAGGTCCTGCCAGACAAATCTGATCTCCTTCTATGGCAAGGTTACCTGTTTAATGGACAAGGGAAAGGCTGTGTATGTTGTGTACCTGGACTTCAGTAAAGCCTTTGACACCATTTCTCAAAGCATTCTGCTTGAGAAACTGGCTGCCATTGGCCTGGACAGGCACAGCCTCTGCTGGGTTGAAAACTGGCTGGATGGTCAGGCCCAAAGGGTTGTGGTAAACAGAATTAAATCCAGTCGGAAAACAGTCATGAGTGGTGTTCCCCAAAGTTCAGTGCTGGGTTTAGTCCTGTTTAATATCTTTATAAATGATCTAGATGAAGGGATTGAGTGTATCCCTTAATAAGTTTGCAGATGACACAAAGCTGGGTAGAAGTGTGGACGTGCTTGAAGGAAGGGAGGCTCTGCAGAGAGATTTGGACAGGCTGGATCGATGGACTGAGACCAACAGGATGCAATTCAACAAGGTCACATGCAGGGTCCTGCTCTTGGGACACAACAAGACCATGCAGCATTACAGTCTTGGGGAAGAGTGGCTGGAGACCTGCCTGGCAGAGAAGGACCTGGAGGTGTTGGCTGACAGTCAGCTGAACATGAGCCAGCAGTGTGCCTAGGTGGCCAAGAGGGCCAATGGCATCTTGGCCTGTATCAGAAACAGCATGGCCAGCAGGACCAGAGAGGTGATTGTGCTCCTGGACTCAGCACTGGTGAAGCTGCACCTCGAGTGCTGTGTTCAGTTTTGGGTCTCTCACTACAAGAAGGACATTGAGCTGCTGCAGCATGTCCAGTGAAGGGCAACAAGGCTGATAAGGGGGCTGGAGAACAAGCCCTACAAGGAGTAGCTGGGGGAATTAGGGATGTTTAGCCTGGGAGAAAAGGAGGCAGAAGGGAAACCTCATCACTGTCTACAACTACTTCAAAGGAGGTTGTGGCAGGGTGAGTGCTGCTCTCTTCTTGCAAGTGACAAGCGATAGGATGCAAGGAAATGGCCATATGTTGCACCAGGGGAGGTTTAGACTAGACATTAGGAAGAATTTCTTCACTGAAAGGGATTGGAACAGGCTGCCCACAGAGGTGGTCGAGTTGCCATCCCTGGAGGTGTTTAAAACACAGGTAGGTGAGTTTTAGGGACATGGTTTAGTAAGGGGACAGGTATGGTTGGACTCGATCTCAGAAGTCTTTCCCAATCAGATGATTCTATGATTCTGCAATTCTATATGGACCATCAAGACCCCACTGACAATCACTAACTAAGCACAATTTATTAGGAGAGTTCTGACATCAAACACAGGTATGAAATCTTCATTTCCTGGCTGGAAGCATAAAGACAAAAATAATTAATCTTTGCTCCTTGTCTAGACGTCCTTCTCACTCTGCCTTGGTAGACCTGTAGGTACTGCCACCACATTTTCAGGTTCATATTTTTTTGATTGTCTGCTGTTTATACACTCAGTAAACACAATTTCACTTCTGGAAAATCTGCTCAAGCACTACAGCTTAGCTCAATATCGCAGACATTTTGCCACTCATTTTTGTCACAGAAGCCAACAGCTTAACCATGCAAGTCTGCTGCAACACCCTCCTGTAGACACATGACAAAGAATTAGCAGAACACAAACAACACAGGAAGAAAGAAGAATACAAAGCTGAACAACTCCTGTGTCTTCATTTGAAGTAATTACTATTCTTAGTGTGAGGGGAATACACAAGAGAATATGGGTTGCATCAATTTCAGTGTCTTTGGAAGTAAACCACCATTTTCCCTTACCAGCAAAAAGAATTTCACAGAAGATCAAAGAATTTATTTCCAATGATTGTGAGTCAAAGACCTCTTAACACCTTTATCCTCCTTGAAGCTCCATAAGATTAAAAAAAGTATATTCTTTCTTTGACAGTCTAATTGCTCTACAAGATTAACTTCTTACTGTATGAGAAATTCCACTGGTAGAAGTAGAGCTTTTAGTAAGAGAAAGACTTGCAGAAACCAAAATAGACGGAAGAATCCCTTTCATCAGATGACTTCTTACTCCTAACACGCTGCTTCTCCCAGAGATGATTTTACCTTTCTTGAGAGCAAGTCATTTAACTAATGGTAGAAAATTAAAAGTTACAGAGTTAAGGCCTGTGCACAGTCACATCTTGAATGCATACAATATATTTCACCCTGAATCTTGTTTCTTTATCTATCAGAAATTATACAGCCTTTTTTAGCTTTACAGCAGTTGCTATGAACTCAGTCAACACAAATTTATGTTAGTATATATTTCATTTTTATTTACATAGGATACATTTTTAATAGGTTTTTGTTGATATGCAGGGGTTTTAATCTCTATGACTTACAAACCATTTGGCGAAATGTGGAGCATTTGAGATTGAAAACAAGCTTGCTCCCACATTGATCTTGCAGGTAGATAATTTCTCAGAGACCTACTTGCCACTCCTCTGGAGAGTAAGAATAAATTCTTGTCTTCATAGTCTAAACAAAGAAGCTAAAAGTAGCATGTGCTGACTGTGTAAAAAAAAAAAAAAAAAGTGTTTCTGAACTTAACTGAGATTTGTCACTAAAAGTAGACAACTTATCAGCATCTCAGGAATAATCCAATACAATTCAAACAGTGAAAAGTAGTCTGCATCTTAGACTCTCAAAATGTTGCTAACTTAAACAAAAAAAAAAAAAGTTCTGTTCACAATTATATAACACGGTATTTATAAGAAAAACTGGGAGTAATAAAATATAAATATTTTATATGGCATAATGCAGCAGACAGCAAGTTAACAGGCAAATGATTGCCCATGAGAAGAAAGGAAATATATTATTTCATTGAAAACTATAAAATCGAGTAAACTTAAACCTTCAGTTTCTTAATCTTCTCTTGCTACAATTTTCCCCTTTATAGCGAAGGAATTTGGAGAAAATGCCTTTGCCAGATTTTGTGCTTGGTATGAAATTTCAAAACCACTCTGCTCTGAGCCACATTTAAGTTGCCTAGGACTCTAGCAATTAGTATAACTTTTTTAAAATATATATACAGACAATTTAGTAAAACTTTGCAGGTGATGCTTCTTTAGTCTGTGAAGAGACCCACATAGAGACCCCTTCAGCATGCTCTAAGAAATTTAAAGAGCAAGGGAGAAGATTGGTTACTACAGAGCCATCGAGCTCTTTGTCCTCATTCCAACAAACGCAATAAAACTGCTGACTTACAGTAGCTACCATTACAAGTAAGACATGTCCAATAGGCTAAGAGAAGGACAAGTGTCACAGGGCAGCAAGCCAGCTCCTTCCACAACAAACCAACCAACAAAACCAACCAAACAGCAAGATCTTGCGCATCCAGACTACAATCCTTACATGACACTATCAAAATTAATTTCTGGTTACCAAAATAAACTTTTATTTTGAGAGAACTGTGAACATTTTCTCACCTCTCCAAGATAAAGCGCAAGTTTACTATTCCAGTAGTCAATCTCTTGCTTACACAGTGTGAGAAAGAGATTGACTACTGGAATAAAACTCTCTGTCTCAGCCCCGACGGGCAGACATGCCTTGTGTAACGGTGGAGTCCCCATCCGCTATCCACTCAGACGAGGAGAGTAATTTAGGAGATGGAGGAGAATGGCAGCAGGCTGTTGCTCGTTGCAGCTGACATGTCCCCCCTGTCTCAAATCTGGCCCCATAGGTGCTCTTACAGAACAGATATATAGGTCTACAAGTGGAACTGAACCCAAACACTGATGACTCTCCTAGCCTGGAAACGTTCCCCAGGCTAAAAAAAAAGAAGCCATCAATTAAAATGGCCTCTGTAAAGAAGAGTGTCATAGTCACTGGGGACCCCCTCCTGAAAGGCACAGAGGGACCAATATGCAAACCAGACTCATTACACAGGGAGGTCTGCTGTCTACCTGGGGCCTCAGTTGGTGATGTGTTTAGGAAATTTCCTAAACTTGTTAAACCCACAGATTACTACCCTAGGGCAATTAAAAAGGACTTTAGGGCTCTGGGGCCAACTTAGCAAGTTTGTGCATGACACCAAGCTAGGTGGAAGTGTCGATCTGCTTGAAAGAAGGGAGGCTCTGCAGGGGGATCTGGACAGGCTGGATCGATGGGCTGAGACCAACGGGATGAGGTTCAACAAGGCCAAATGCAGAGTCCTGCAACAGTACAGACTTGGGGAAGAGTGGCTGGAGACCTGCCTGGCAGAGAAGGACCTGGGGGTGTTGGTTGACAGCTGGCTGAACACAAGCCAGCAGTTTTGGGCCTCTCACTACAAGAAGAACATCGAGGTGCTGGAGCACGTCCAGAGAAGGGCAACGAGGCTAGTGATGTAGCTGGAGAACAAGTCCTAGGAGGAGTGACTAATGGAATTGAGGTTGTTTAGCTTAGAGAAGAGGAGGCTGACGGGAGGCCTCATCACTGTCTACAACTACTTCAAAGGAGGTTGTGGCAGGGTGGATGCTGGTCTCTTCTCGCTAGTGACAAGCAATAGGACGAGAGGAAATGGCCACAAGTTGCGCCAGGGAAGGTTTAGACTAGACATTAGGAAGAATTTCTTTATTGAGAGGGTGCTCAGGAATTGTAAGAGGCTGCCCAGGGAGGTGGTCGAGTCACCATCCCTGGAGGTGTTTAAAAGACAGGTAGATGAGTTTTAGGGACATAGTTTAGTAAGGGGGTGGGTACGGTTGGACTCAATGATCTCAGAGGTCTCTTCCAACCTGATGATTATATGATTCTAAGTTTATAGAACCATGGTTGTATTATCTACCCATCAGACTCAAATTGCTTAATAACAACTTCCAGCCTATTAAACTCTGCTAAAGAAATAGCAACAGGTGATTTAATCTAGGAGTGATGCTCAATACTACCAACTCTGCACACCTAATCAACAATAACCAGATTGGTGTTTCCTGGCTTAGGAATACACCAGTGTTTCTCAGCACAAGCCTGAAGCACTTCAGCAAGAAGTGCATAACACTGAAGTCATAACAGCTGATCTTTAGATACCTACAGAAAACTCCATCCTAAGTACAATCAATGACACTGTAGGATTATCCACTTTAACAAAAACTATTCTTACCTACAAAAGATTAGTAAGGACAATGAAATGGGCAACTTCAATAGCAAGAAAAAAAAAATCTGCTTTGTGATACAGAACCTCATATGCTACTCAGGAGACAGGTGAAGTTTGAGAAAGATAGCTTTAGCATAACAGTGAATATACCTAACATTGTTTAAGTAACCATTAGTAAGTTCTACAAGCAACTGTTAGTTTGTTAAATGTGGTATTTTAACCATGCTGCTAGCCATGCAACCTAAGTAACTTTGATATTATATATGCATTCACAGATATCTAAACTATACCACATGTCAATTGGCACCACTACCCGCGATAAGCTCTTTAGCCATGATTAGAGCATACTTCAAAGCCATCAATAGAATTTTTACTACTTGCTTATGTTACAGGTAATTAACAGGTTAGTGAGACTTTGCCAATTCACTAAATTAACTTCACAATTGAAAGTTTTATTGTATCAAGAAGGTTATTTCTGTTGCATTAGCAATAAGGTTATCAGTTTAGCAAAGCCAAAGCAAAACTTAAGTTGTCTTACCACATCATCTGTCAGTGTCTTGATATTTAAGTGCTGTAAATCAAACAGGAAACCAGTCATGTCAAAATTGTGCAATTAAAGAAGAAACAAAAAAAAAAAACAAACAAAAATTTAAGTTTTAGTTGCTGTTGTTCAAAATAAGATGCAAGTTAAACAGTATTGAATCATGGCACTTGAAGTAATAATTTCTTGTCAAGTTGTAATTTGGCTTATAGTGCATAGCAAGTTATGCGATGGATATAGTGTAGATTAAGAAAAAAACAAACTCTTCAATCTGATCCTTAGACAAAATAATAGAAGAAGAATATAAACCAAGCACAGCTTGAAGCAAGTCATGTTTTATTATACTGTATAGCTAAATACACTAGAACAGAAGACCTGCTCATAATTCTGCTGCTAGAATCGTGTTTTCTCCAAACAGCTATGGGAACACCATCAAGGAATTTGTCCAGAGATTTTTAAACTTGAGAAGAATATGGAGTTCCTCAACAGTTCAAAACTATCTGCCAAGTGACAACACTAAAAAAACTACCACTGTTGACTACTCTTAAGCAATGCCTGTGTGGCAAGCAGAGCATGAAGTTATGAGCAGAAGCTGACATAAGAATTTATTAGCAGTAACATACAGAAATCCATATATCACTATCTGCTTTGTGAAACAACAGCTCCTGAATCAACTTTTTTGCTCTCCTCTGCACATTGACAAACATAGCAAGTGCTAGGATACACAGCTCTTACGCAAAACTGAAAAGCAGCGGATGAACATCGGTGACTGATGAGTCAGTGTTGCAGGGATTCCATTTATAGTTTTTATGAAAAGGCTGAGGACAGACTTGGCAGGAATACGAGAAGAACATGAAGTCACATACTTAGTGAGACAGACTCTTAACGCATTCCTAGACTCCCTAGTGTACAAAGCTCAGCAGAAGCCACAGCAATTATCAGCGGCTATATCCAAATTAATAAGATTTGGAAACTCTTACTTTGTCTTCACCGAGTAAACAACGCTTAGGCATCATTACATATGACATCTTCCCTGGCTCTTCACTCAGAAGTGAAGAGCAATTCATTTTGAGTCAAATATCCTATAATAGTTCTACTCAGAGTATTGTGAACAAACTGAGGAAGAAGCATCATGGCTATGAAGTTAAAATAAAAAGCAAGTGAAGCATGAGGAAACACTCAGTACTTAGTGACGTAGTATAAGCTCCAACAACAACAATAAAAAAAATTGGAGCTGAAAAAAAATTGGAGTACTGAACTTCTTTGAGAATCCCATTCCATGTTCTAAAAGATAAGGATTTTTAATAAATAAAAACAACAAAGTGAAAATAATTCAGTCCAGTCAGGAAACTGCAGATCTGTATCCTAGCCTTCCCACTGGTGTTCTCATGCTGCAGGAGTAGCTCAGACTTTTGCCCCACACACTACTAAGGAGCTCGGTTTTATGACTAATTCATCCCATTCTGCTAAATAGCTACAAAGACAGTATAAGCCTTAATTTCTGTCATTTGCAAGAGCTCACTTTACATTTAGAAAGTTGTTGCTATAATACTTCTATCCTTAAGTGATCAAAACTGCAGGAGTAAACACTAACATATGGTCTTACACTGCAGCTTGGTAGCAAAGAACATAAAAATTTATTCCTTTTTCATACACAAAACTTAAATCACTAAGCCTTAAGCAATGCACAGATACCATTGTGTAGCTCCTCTAACATGGTAGGAGACTGAGTAGTCTGCTTAGAATGAAAATCTTCTGCATTATATGCTTTGATCTGGAATTTTGAGATTCATGTCAAACTCAGGTACATTCCAGCAAACAGATACAGGAACCACATCAGGTTCACTGCCTCTTAGCAACAGACGTTGGATGTTCTGCAGCTGCTCTGTACAGATCCTATCATCATATTCCATGGAATTGAGGCAATATTTTTCAGATTCCAGTCTCGTTCTTTGAAGAAGGCGAAGTTAATGGGATAGTTCAAGCCAGTGTTGCACCTTTGAATTAAGCTGTGAAATTCAGCAATAGAATGTACTGTGGTAAAGGGCGAAAAGTTCTCCAGTTTGTACATCAGAGCCCACTGACCCAGGTCATCTGACTAATTAGTAAAAAAGATTACCATGCAACCACTTAAGGAAACCATCTCAATATGCAGATATGAGTCTCCTAAGTTTTCAGCTTACTGGCTACCTATCGTACAGAAGCCTAAAAATATCAGCAATAAAATGTCTTTCAGACAACATTGTGTGGTCTGGTTCAACAGAAACTGCTACAAGAAGGTGGATATACTTAACCAGGCCTCATCTATCAACACTGGTGACACTGTATTTGGAGATTTCTTTTTGAAGCAGGAAAAAGCCCATACAAACCACAAACTAATGTTCCGATCTTTTAGCACTCTAATATTAAAAGGCTGAATGACTTGCAGTAAGACACCACTAAAGACTTATTCTGTGAATTTAATGCTATAATACTTTGCAGCCAGAGGAGCTGGTTAAAACATGAGAACTCAGAAGACTTTTCGCCCTCTCCCTCACCAAGCCCTTCTCTTCCAGCAAGCCTGTACGAAGTAAATCTGGTTGTCAACTTTCCTGGTCTTCTATAGCTTTCAAGGGCACAGAGATATGGAACATTACAAGGGGTCTTACCAACAAAATCTTACCACACTGGATCTTTTAATGGCATTAAGTTAGAGGTGTGCTGTGACTCAAGAACAGGAGTATATTTTTATTCTTGTCAGGCCAAACAAATAAAACAAATTCTAATAAAAGGAAAGAAATAACTAAACCACAGTTAGGTGGAGGTTTGAGTGTTTTACTGCCGCAGGACTGTATTTTTATTTTCAGGCCTGAGTATGCCAGTTCACAGAAGTAAGACATATTCTACTGAAGTGAGCAGGTTGCCTTAAACGTAAGTCAGATTTATTTAGTTGCAGGCCTAAGTAATATTCCTGTAATATTCAGTTACTGCTAAAAACATGATATAAGCTTACAGAACATTGCTTTGCAATGTATGAAAATACTAATATGCTATTCATTCTGTGCCTTCCATAAACTACTCCAGAATAACAAAATTATTGCTTTTGAGAACACAGTACAAATAAAGTTCTGGACTATTTATCATTTAGAAAAGATATGCAAAATTAAAAAACAATTTAAAGATTGGCATCCTGTTTTCTAGTTGAAGAGATAGAAAACCATGAAGAGATTAAGGAGTTAATTAGGACACTTCTCAAGTCCAGATTTATCAGGAGCAGCTACAGCTGGAAAAGGAGAAGTAGCACTATTGCTTAGTATTCAGCTATACAAACACATTTATAAACAACTAACATTTTGAAATTACATTTTCCAGGGTAACTTAGTTTTCACTCTGGGACACGAAGGAAGAGGTTTTGCAGTGGAGCAGAAGCAGTTAGGTTAAAGCTAAATGACAATTAAAAAGTATACAGATGTATCATTTTTGATGAAAGCAAGCAGTCTGACATGGAGTTGCCCTTATCGAAGATTATGTTCCTCAGGCATCCTGGCAAATGACCGATGCCATTGCTCACAGTATATATACATGCATTCAGTGTACGGCACAGTGTTCTTGACTACCTGTCAAAAAGCCTGACCTCAAAAACAAAGGTAGCAAGACCCTTAGACAGAAACCGCAAGGTATAACAGGACACAACAGGTGAGGTTCACAACACATGAATGACAGCACAAATACTACTCACAGAACAGATAGAGCACTGTGTCTCTTGAAAAGCCCATATCTGATGAAGCCATTTGTGATGCAACTTCTGCACCACACAGCTAGCCAAAGTAAGTCAAATACTATTTAGCTGCATATAAATTCACAGTATAGAATCTTATTGTTGTACAGAAGAGGATGATCTTATTTTGCATATCCAGACAGTAGCACATACTGAAAGTTACTCTGCAAGACAAGAGTTTAACCAGTTGAGTCACTGTCTATTTAATTATCCCAGTCAACTATGGGTAGAAACAGTGAAATGAAGCAAAGAAATGAGAAAAGCCACTTAATTGGATCAACACTACTAGTTTGATCTTTTGTGTCACTCAATTTATTTCTCTATCTTTGCATATGCATATTTATAAATAGAATTCTATCTAAATGCAGTACAAGCAGTTCAGGCAAACAAGACCAGAATGTAGGAGAATGTCATCTTCTCACACAGGACCCTAGTCTCATGTCTTTAGTATTTATTTTTTTTCCATCAGCACTACAGCTCAGTGTAGACTGGAAACAAAGAATTCCCTAGTTCAATATAGGGTATACTCTGTATCACCTAAAAGCTTTGGCACTCTACCAAAAGGAACAGCATCTCCATTCTTCAGAAGTGCTCTTTTCACCCCCAGATAAACACAGAGTGATACTGCTTGTCTGAGTTTTGGAATGAAAGCAACATGTTTAAAAACAGTATGTTGGGTACTTGAACTCAGATCATGCCTGCTAGGGATGGACATTTTTCATACGCCACCAGAGAAGCAGATAGTCTGATTTGTTTACTGTAAGTGGAATTAGAAGACAGACTAGCACCCAGCCATACATACCTACCAATATGAGAGGTGTTTTAGGCATGCAAAGTAACAGGATCTTGGTCAGATAAACAAGAACTTCAACATGTATGCCTTTCATTACACTGAAGTACTTGAATTGACAAAAAATAAAACATACCACAGTCTGGTATCTAAACCTTTTTTTGGATCTTTTATTTCTGCAAGGATGGGAAAAATTAATAAACAAAACCAGATATAACATCCTTCCCCCAAAAAAAACACATGTAGGTATATCTTCTCCACTACATCAAGAAACAAAAAAAACCACAAGCAAAAAAACACAGGTTTAAGCAAGATACATTGAGTTTTAAAAGAACTGGTTGACATAAGCCTGAATGCTGAAACTAGATAAATGAAGGCTAAGGATGTACATATAATCACACAATCCCCTCTGTACCTCTTTAAATTAGAAAGTTAGAAAGAACTCATCACACACTGTCTATTAATTCTACCACCTAAAAGAATCAACACTAGCTGTTTTTTCCCCAAAGGCTATTCAGCAGCAGAAACACAGCCCAAAGACTGAAGCAGGAATTGCAAGGAAACCTGTAGACTCAGTTGGAGACATGTAAATTGGAGGATTACAGTCAATGCTATTACTTTAGGATCTCCTTTGTCACAATATTCCCTCAGTAATTTTACTACCTCAGTCCCTAAGCGCAATTTAGAAACTGCTATATTACCCCACAGCAATTCCTATTTTAATTTTCAATATACCACTTCAGCATTTATTTAATGGCTTTATCACACACTCTCTGTTGCTTGGAAAGCAGTCTGAAAAGCAATCAGGGGCAAAATTATCTTAACAAGACAGTTTCTACACAGTAATATTCTTTAGGCATTGATGAGTTAAACTCAAAATTGGTGCTTACAGGTAAGATTATATAACAAAGTGCTAGAACACAGCACTAAAATTTAATATCATAACCCACAGTGTTAATTCATGCCAACAAAAATAACAGCATGAGGAATTTACAATTTTACAAAGCAGCAATAAAGTGTTTTAGGTAACATCTGTTCAGCAATCATTTCTTTAAAAGACTAATTTAGATTCAAGGTCTTACACTGCAGCGTAACTGCAGCAATAATTCAGTCACTTCATAATTAAAGATATTGACACAGATCGGTCTTACCTTTCTTCTCTATGCCAGAGAAGTGGATGTGCTTTTGCTCTTAACTACATCTTTCTTTGATTTACAGACACTGTTAAATGCAAGTGTTAATTGGTTTATTTTTAACAGATTGGTGCAAACAAGAAAGCCTTCTTGACTCATATAAATTTCCTAAACAACTTAATCAAAAACATAACCTGAAAGTCACTGAAGAGAAGTCAATGGTACACTGAAACAAATAGAAACACCTCTAACTTGAACTAGATATTGAAGTTGATCTTTTGAGGACTAGTGTCTAAAAAATGCAGTCCCACATAACCTAGCACTCATTTTTATGATTTCCATATATTTCTAAGGAAAATTTAAAAAATGAAAAAAAAATAAAAAATATCAAGGAGAACAAGTGACAAGCAACTGCTTTTTACCTCATACTCTCAGCAGATTTCCTGCTCAATGTATACACAGAAAACAGGCATAATCTCTGGCATCTTTTAATTAATTTCCTCTTTTGACAAACCCTCAGCCTTCAATGGTGAATGCAAAAGCTTCCAGTAAGCTGAAGTACCACAGAGTACATTTTATTCTTTAAGAGTTTCACTCTTCCAAAACCCTTGGACCTGCTGAGCAAAGCCAAGCTGGTATGTGCCTCAAAAATAGCCATCACTTCTTAATTTTTTTTAATGATTCTGTAAAAGAACGGAGAGTACTGAGAAGTTAGTTTATTCAGCAAGGCAAAACTTCAAGTTTACACTTGACTGCAATCAACCAACATAACTGTTTAACCCAAAGACTCTTTTCTCCCCCTCAAAATGAAGTGGTTTTTAAATAGAGAGATTTTCCTCCTGCTAGAAAAGAATTTTCTTTGGCCAGGGGAGGGGGTAGGAGGGAAATGTAAGTATGTTAAACATATCAACTTTGTCAACCGGCAATCCAATTTCACCTCAAGGTTTGTCAGGGAATCAAATTTGTTTTCAGATTAGCATATCTGCTGTGACAGATCAATATGTTGCATTGATTGGAAGGGTCCAACCTGAAACTTATTTTCAAGCCTTTCACACTGAGGCAAAATTAGACCAATACTGTCTAGATGACCTGAGTTCATTGAATCTAATAGTTGATTTAATCCACATTTGACAAGCATACAAGAGATCAAAAACATAATTCATGTGACATGAAGAAGTATGGCACTAAGTATCTCAAACAGGGAAAAGGCTAGAGTCTGTATCTATGACTGCATTATGCAGAATTCAAAGGGGTGAAAGAAGTTTTATGTATTCTGACACAAACCTAATGTAACTAATAAAAGTGTATTGGAGATGCATTATGGGAATAGTTACTTGTGAACAAGTTAACAGAGATGTACCATCTCCCCTCCCAAAAAATCAGTCATGTAAGACAACAGGGGGCAGACAGGAAGGAGATTTTAAAAATTTTAGTTTTAATAGCTGAGAGAAAATTAGAGAAGAAATTTACAAAGTGATAGAAAAGCGTATTTCATAGTACCCTAGCCCAATCAAAGAAGCTAGTTGATATCTACAACTATAACAGTAATTGTTGCTGTAACATTTGGTATGTTTCTTCACCAGAAATTATTAGCTAGGACAAACCAGGGATTAGAGACTACAGTTCAAAGGTTATAGTAGCTCGAGCAGCTCTTTATGTTTTCAGGCATGGAACAGCCTGCTGTTTGTTAGTAACCATTAAATTCCACAAATCACATTTATAAATTATACTACTCACAACAGTTTACATGAAGACAGAGACAGTAAACTGTATTCAAGGTATATTCACCTCTGATACTTCTTATGGTCACCCAGTGAGCTAACGGCCTACCTAGAACACAATCCATGTTCACAGAATTATCATTCTTCAGTTCCCTATCAACAACTCAGGGCAAAATAGAGTAAAATATTTCAGTTGGAAGGGACCCACAGGTACCATCTAGTCCAACTGCCTGACCAATTCAAGGCTGAGTAAGAGTTAAGGCATGTTCTTAAGGGCACTGTCCCAATGGCCTCCTAAGCACTGACAGGCTTGGGGCATCTATCACCTCTCTAGAAAGCCTGTTGCAGTGTTTGACCACCCTCTCAGTGAAGAAATGCTCCCTATTGTCCAGTCTAAATCTCCTCTGACACAGCTTTCAACCATTGCCACATGTCCTACCACTGGATACCGGAGGGAAGAGATCAGCACCTCCCTCTCCACTTCCCCTCCTCAGGAAGTTGTAGAGAACAATGAGGTCACCCATCAGTCTCCTTTTCTCCAAACTAGTGTCCTGATTTCAGATGGGTTAGAGTTCATTTTCTTCGCAACAGGTGATGCTTTTTAGATTTAGTTTGAGAAGAATGTTGATAATACTCTTATGTTTTCAGTTGCTGCTAAGAAACCAAGGACTTTTCCAGTTTCACGGGTTTCACAAGTGTACAGATGCACAAGAAGTTGGGAGGAGCATAACCAGGCAGTTGACCCAAGCTGGCCAAAGAGATATTTGATACCACAGAATGTCATGCTCGGTATAGTCAATTATGAAGACAAGCAAACAGCTCTTGGTCATGCTGTTTCCCACATGTCCATTCTAACATGCAAAACTAGGCACAGAAGACTTACTTTAAACAGCAATTTGCCCAGCCACAAAACACAAAGGGTTCCAGCAAACAGGAATGTCAGGAGCAAGATGTGACCTTGCAGAGCAGGAATGGCCAGTCTACAGTGTGGTGTCACTTAGCAGCTGACTTCAACTTGCTGCACAGGAAATACGGTGCAATTTTCTGAACCTGTGCCCAAGTGCCAGACACTCAACAAGCGATTACAGCACAAAGAAGCCTTAGAATCAATAATCTACTGTATACCACTTATTACAGTATCTGTTCTGCAAATGCATAATAGAGCTCAGAGCAGGTGAGCTTAGAGCCAGCGAAACAAAGGCTAACATATGGCAGCACCTAAATATAAGCATGGTATGCATCTGTTCTGAATATGGTGGATACAAGACCTGTCACAGCTTTAATACTTGCAAATTTCATAATGTCCAAACAAAAACTTGATATTCTTGGGTGCTTTTTAGTTAGAATACATCCTCAGGACACATTATCTGGTGTTTCCCAACTTCTTGGCATGCCTGTCAAAATTTGTAAAAGCAGGACTAGGGAGAATTTTATTATGTCCCTTATTCAGGCTCTGAATTTCACTATAGAGTTTACATCACTAAAATAAAAAAATCCAGTTCTAATAAAAGTAACAGCATTTAAGAGATGACAGTCTGTTCTGTTCTCCTAACACCTATAGCTGTCAAACAGCGAGAAAGAAAATAAAGTTTTACGATGAAGAGGAGAGACCTAAAAAACTGCTGCAAAATATAGACAGTTTTTTTCAGGCAGACAAGGAAGATGTAAGCGATACTCTACTCCTCTCTCATGAGACCCCACATGGAGTACTGTGTCCAGTTCTGGAATTGACAACATAAGAAGGTATGGAACTGCTGGAACAGGTCCAGGGAAGGGCCACAATGATGATCAGAGAGGGCTTGGAGCATCTCTACTATGAGGACAGGCTGCAAGGGCCGGTTGTTTGGCCTGCAGAAGAGAAGGCTCCAGGGAGACCTTACAACCCCTGAAAGGGGGCTACAGGAAAGCTGGGGAGGGACTTTTTACAAGGGCAAGTAGTGACAAGATGATTTAGATTAGGCATTAGGAAGAAATTCTTCACGATGAGGGTGGTGAGGCACTGACACAGGCTGCCCGGGGAAGTTGTGGATGCCCCCTCCCTGGAAGTGTTCGAGACCACGTTGGATGGGGCCTTGAGCAGCCTGGTCTGGTGGGAGGTGTCCCTGCCCATGGCAGAGGGTTTGGAACTGGGTGGGCTTTCAGATACCTTTCCAACCCAAACCATTCCACGATTCTATGACTCCGGGCAGGCTTTGAAGCACACTTTGAGGCCCCGTCGAAGTCGTTTCGAAGCCCGCTTGTTCCCAGCTACCCCCCGGGCTCTCGGGAGGTTCCGCGTCAGTGACAGCTCCGAAGTGGAAGATAGGCCATCGGTACAGGTCGGGCACGGGGGCGCCCGGCTGGCGACAGACCAGCACCTCAGGTATCCCCGGGGCGGGAGCGATGAGTACTTACGAATTTGGGCTTCCTGCCGTCCGCCGCCTCCTCGGGACCGCCGGCCCCAGGTGGTCCCTTCCGACGGAGCCCCTTGTTCTCCCGCCCCGGCGAGGACGGCGGGCAGTAATGCGGCCGCGGCCTCCGCGGCTCCATAGCTGAGCCCAGGAGAGGAGGAGAGGGGACGGGAATGAGGGGAGCGGAGGACGAGGAGGGGGATGAAAGAGGGAGCGAGGGAGGGGGGAGACAGAGGGGAGAGCGGGGGAAGGGGGATGGAGGGGGGAGCGAGGGAGGGACGGAAAGGGAGGCTACAGCCCACGATCGGGCCCAGGCCCGGCGGCCCCGGCCGAGCTGGGCGCCAGCGATTAACGCGGCTTAACCGGGCAGTGCGCCGCGGGGGAGGAGGGGGGCTCAGCGCTAAAGCCGCCGCCGCCGCGTCAGCGATGCAAAAGGATTTAGCGAGGAGCCTCTTAATCCCGGCAGCTCCTGCCCCGGGCAGCGGCCCCGCACCCGCCACGCCACGCCCGAAGCGCGGGGAGGGGATGGAAAAACAAGGGCAGCAGGGGCGCGCGCGCCCAACGGCCGCTCCCCGGCACCAGTGTCAGAGCCCAGGAACGCTGCCGTCGTCCGAATGTCCCGCCACGGCCGGTTCCGCCCGCGCCAGCCAATCCGCGTCGGCGAGGCCTGGGAGCGCCGTTCTGCGATTGGCTGGCTTTCTGCCAATCACCGTTGGCTCAGCAGTTCTCAGCCGGAGCGCCGGCGAAAGGAAGGGAGCTTGCCGTGATCGCAGTCTGTTTACTCGCGGGCGCCATCGCCGCTCGCCGCTCCCCCCTCCACACCCCGTTCCGGACTACAGGTCCCAGAAAGGGGTGCGGCCTCGCGTCCGCGGTGGGAGGCGGAGCCGCGCGGGGCCCCAAGCGCGCTGGGTGGGTGCGGGGGAAACCAAGGGGGGAGACGATGCGGTCGGTCTCCGGTCCACAGGCGGGGCTTGCGGGCGTTCATGGCTTTCTTCAGAACCTGTGGCGCTCTGTGTTGGTCCTGAGGAAACTTTATGCTGCCGTGTAACAGCGGGTGCCCAGGTGAAGGTAGTGAGGGTGATGAGCAGTGTGAGATTTAGCTCTAGAAGTGCCTCGTCTGCTCCTCTGTAAATCTTTTTTATAGTTTATTTCACTTACTGATAGCCTTACTACGCTTTAACGAGTCACATTGAAACTTCCCATGGTAGGTGATTGCTTTAGATTGATTTCTTTTGAGTTTTTTTCAGTCTTGCTGAAAATGGTTTTGAGATTTAGATTAAGTGAAAAACAGATAATTTAGAATTTAAAAGATTTGCTCCTTTATGATGTGAAACAGCAGTAGATTTTTCCAAAGGAATACACCTATGGTCAAGTGACTTACTATTCCCATCAATACCAATTCTTTTTACTATTCCTTTCAGTATCCAGTCACATATGAAGGAAATAAAATCCTTAGACAGAAAGGGACCAATTTAATTTGGAATAAGTTATTTTAAAAATAAAAATCATGCTGATTTCCAGACCTTTGACTGTTTCTAAGTGCCTGATTCTCTTTATTGTAACATTTCCTCTGGCAAGGAGGATGATGTGTGCCTACACACCCCATCTGCTCTGTGAAAACACCAGCAACAGATGAGTCACACCCTGTGTTTTGGAGTACAACCACATATAGCAAGAGGGTTAGAACACACATTTACCCCCTCAGAAAGGTTTTATTCCTTGGCTTCCCAGGCCCTTTCTTTTCTGCTAAAGGATTTGATCACCCATAGCCCAAGAGTGGAACTGATTCCTCACTAGTTTGGCATGAGATGCCGATTTACAAAACCTAATTTTACTAAAAATTCTAATTTCATATATAGACTCATTGTTTGGTGGATAAACGTTGGCTAATGTATTTCTATATTACTTTTTAATAGAGCCCTGATTATTTAATATGTTAATTTTTATTTATCTGTTGTGACAGAATCATAGAATGGTTTGGGTTGGAAGGGACCATGAAGGTCATCTAGTCCAGAGCCCCATCCAACCTGACCTTGAATGTTCCCAGGGATGGGGCATCTACCACCTCTCTGGGCAACCTGTTCCAGTGTCTCACCACCCTCAGTGAAAAAATTTCTCCCTAGTATCTAGTCTAAACTTCTTTTACTTTAAAACCATTGCCACTTGTCCTATTGCTACAGGCTAAAAAGTTTTTCCCAATCTTTCTTATAAGATGCCTGTAAGTGTTGAAAGGCTGCAGTAAGATCTCCTCAGAGTATTCTCTTCTCCAAGCTTAACAACCCCAACTCTCTCAGCCTCTCTTCATAGGGTAGGTGTTCCAGGCCTTTGATAATTTTTGTGGCCCTCCTCTGAACTTGCTCCAAGAGATCCATGCCTTTCCTGTGGTGAGGGCTCCAGAGCTGGACACATGTTAATGTGTGGTCAGAGCAGAGGGGCAGGATCGCCTCCCTCAAACTGCTGGAAATGCTTCTTTTGATGCAGCCCAGGATATGGTTAGCCTTCTGGGCTGCAAGCACACATTGCTGGCTCACTATATTATTTCATATCAATATTTGTTTATTTCCATAAAATCTAATACTGGGTTGCAAAAAGCAGAATAACACAGGAGGCACATAAACCCTGTTCAAACAATGACAGTATTTTCATCAGCTTCTTTAGGCCAGGACTTTGTTTCGTGACTGACACAGTCTTTGTGGCAGGGCTGTTAACTGTGCTAGCAAGGCTAAAAGAACAGGTGTACCTATAGTCTGTATATACTTAATACAGTCTGTTGTTTTCTGTAACAGAAAGACCTCCAAGACTCTGCCGTTTATGGGGTAATACACAAGTAAATAGAGATTTCATTACACTATAGACTAGCAAATTGTATGTGCTTTAGAAAGTAATTGAATTCTCATTACAACAATCAATACTTTGTATTTGTCTTTATCTTAAATTAACAGTAGTTAGAATAATGATGCTAACTGGAGACTTATATAGAGGAAAATCTATTGCCAAATCTCAATGCATCATTAAAAAAAAGGATAATACTCGTATTTCTAGTGTGAAAAAGAAGTTTTCTGAAATATGCTCAGGTTTCCATACTGTTTTTATCATTTTGTATTGTCTTGAATGCAGTGAAAATAAAATGTTGCCTCCAACAATTGCATTCACTTTTTCCGCATTATTTGAGAGGCTTTCATTCCAGTGCAATGACACCAAAAGAATAAAGATCTCATTCCTTCAATGTGGCTTTCATAGGCAGTGACCTACAAAATGTAATGACTACCGCTATATGGAGCTCTGGTGACACACAGGAGACCTCAGCCCCAAACTCAACCTTTGTGGGACTTGAGTTCAACACTAGGTAGGGGGGTTTAGAGTAGAGGCTAGAAATGCTTGTATACATTAAACTGTTCATCCTTTGGCACATTTCTATAGGTGTTTTGTAAATTTATATTGGAATTCTTTGTGGAGAGTATAATTATCACAATATTGTTTAATGTCATGGTTAATGATTTCCTGGAACATTTGATTAGAAAATTAATCAGGCTATGTATGCATATGATAAAGCTGTTTAAATGGACCTCCTAATTGCACTGTGGTAGAACACAATGGCTTGTGCCAATATATCAGTTTCAAGGTAACGTATTGCAATAATAGAGAGACACTAAGGGGAATAATTTATCAGACAGTTTTACTAAGCCAAAAGTAAATGTTAGTACTTTTGATCACTTATTATTTTATACTACCCCCCTTGTGCTTGTTAGGTGCTTCAGAAAACAAATACAGTCTTCCTACAGCTTGGTTGTCCAAGATTAATCATGTCTGAGGAAAATAATATCAGAAAGAAATTAATTGATAATGCTATAATTGTACAGAGATTATACTTAACATGCATATTGTCTGGGGCATGTATGTACCTTGGTAATTTTGCATTATTTCTGTTCTGGAATTAGAATTTTTCATTTATAAGAGTGTGAGACAAAGCAAGTGTGTGAAGTTAAACATATGGATGTTTTCAAAACTGGTCCTTTGGACTGGTGGATTTAAT
This sequence comes from Neomorphus geoffroyi, assembly GCA_033558235.1. Classification (NCBI taxonomy): domain Eukaryota; kingdom Metazoa; phylum Chordata; class Aves; order Cuculiformes; family Neomorphidae; genus Neomorphus; species Neomorphus geoffroyi. The sequence continues at coordinate 2,953,570 of JAUMJM010000005.1, forward strand.
TAGATTCTTCTCCTTCTGTTGTATCTCTTTTATATATATACACTGACTCAGGTCTTAAACCAAACAAAAAAAAAAATCTTCCTAGTAGTCATTGTTCCAGGGAGGCAGTATTTTAAATAAATCCCTGGCGACAGTGTTTGCAAGCTGGCTTTTGACTGAGTTTAGGCAGTTCTCCATATTTAATTTGGAGACACCTAGTTCTTGCCTACAAGAAGAAGATAAAACAATTAACTGTTCTTTAATTAGGTTCGTCCCTCTTAAACTGTCACATAAAATGAAGGATTTTGTGAGCAATATTGTTTTTATACAGCAAGCACACAAGTTTAACTGTCTTTATTACTAGCAGTGTATTTATATTCTAACAAACAAAACCTTCCAGAGCCACAGTTCTGTGGCTTGGCAGAAGCCAGGCAAGTGGCAGACAGACATGTCTTTTCAGGAAAATGATTTCTTCTTTCTCTCCTGAAAAACACTTAACAGGCCATTCTGTCCCAAATCCCTCAAACTTCTATACCTGTTTGTATGTCGTGCGGATTGAATATGTATCTTACACTTTTCCTAATGACTTTTCAAGCAGTTAATAAAGTAGTTACAGAAAGTTACAAGATTGTCAAATTCATAATACCAATAAAAATTACATTGGAAAAACATGGCCTGTCTTCATGTCTTATACAGATAATTGATGCTGTTTGTTATCTAAGGACCTCTTTAATATTTTCATATTGCAACAGTAATCATTAATAATTTAAATATATTACAGTATAATATCCTTCAATATAACCTACAGATAAGATGTTACTTAATTTTCACAGCATGGCTGGCTCATGAAGCCTACTGTTCCATTATTAAGGTAATGGGTAGATAAAAACTCAAATTGTTCATCTAGTCTAGTATATTAAATTTATGAAGAAACTTGGCTGTTAACAAGTTTATCATACTAATAAATGAACAAATTTATGTTACGGTTGATGAGAAAATTCACACTCTGTTTAAATACTGAAGTTTTATTGAAGAAAACATACTATGTTTATTTTCCTGTAAAACAAACAGAGTTCTTGCAGTTTTTTGGACATCATTTGATTGTCATTTAGTCAGCATCACCAGCACTATGTTATTTTGGGGCATAGACTAGGACAAATGAAAATCTGTGGCTAGAACTCTATGCTGGAAGGTCATAGTCATCAATCAGAAAAAGGAAGCAGCTAGGAATTTGCAGCCTAATAAGACACTAGCCTGAATTTTTACAAGGGAAAAAGCTACTGGATGTTTTCTGATGTACAGTTTTACTTATGAACAGCTATCACATCAAAAAAAAGCTGTAATTAAAGGCCTGAAGCTGAAATGAAGCTTTCGCTGAGATTTGTCTTTAAAATACTTGTATACCTTTTTATTTATTAATTGGGAGCTGCTACTGAAGAAAACAACAAAGCAAATGGGTTTAGCAGATTCTAAAGGTGTATCTGTATAGCTGTCTTTACTCGGGAATGTACATATGAGAAAGACAACCCTGAAGACAGCATATGTCACAATCCTGTTATTGATTTTATATCACTCATAGCTTTTTGAAATGTCAAATGAAATTTTGCATGCAGCGGATTTATCCTCTCTCTTTTCTAGCTAGAATTTAAATTGAGGACTTATAGGAGTAGTAGTCTGAATAGCACCATTCTCCTTTTTGAAGCTTTCAAAGTCACCCTCTTAAAGATGAGGTTATAAGAAGTAGGAAGGTAGTTTGCTTCATTAATTTATTGTGGATTACATGTTGCTAATAATTTCTCACAAAATATTTTAGACTAGCCTCTCACTCAGCTGAGGAAATTTAATAGACCTCCTTCAAAGTACTGCCTAGATGGGAAAAAAATCAGTAAAGAAGTCCATTATACAGTTCATCAAATGGATCTTTATGAGGATATTGGAGATGTGATTTGTGGCACTATTTAGGATACATTGCATACTACATTATGATAAAGTTCAGGTTTGTAATTTAATTACGGACCAAATTATCTTCAGTTCTAACTCTAGTCAAAGTGACTAGGCCAAGCCTGACAGTTGATATAAATCATAAATTTAAGTGGTCTGAGTGTCACAGGCCGCAATAAAGACTGTGTTACATAATTTTATACTTCATATGGGGTTTTCAGAGCTGCCTAAAGAATTAAAAGAGCTGCTCAATCCTTCCTTGTTGATTCTACCATTATCCTGTTAAATGCTCCTAGTACAGTTATATAAAATAGGGGTTTGTTTTCTAAAAAAAAAAAAAAAATGTTTCCAGAGAAGAAAATTGTGATAAAAGTTATTTAGTGAATATAAGGGTCTGTAGTGCTGTGATCTAACATAGAGATTTTTCAGGATATCTCTATGAAATTTTTAAGGTTTATGTCAGAATGGTGGAATGTAATTAAATTCCATTACTTCTTAATAAATCTCTGAATTCCTTATAGCTTTCCTTTTCTAACATACTTTTGTATTTTTTTTAGGATTTACTTTCCAAATTTCTTTCTAAGGTTCTGTCTTTCATTTTTACTTGTGATAATTGTATTACTTTCTACTAGGACGTGATACTGTCTGCTTTCATAAATCCCTTATTTTCTCTGACAGATCTATCATTTTGCAAGAGAGATACATATATAAACTCATATATGTATGTGCATATATAATATTTTTTATGAGTTACATATTGAGGAAATCTCAAAAATCATTATGATTTGTTTATATAGCTTTTATTTCTCTTTCTTTGGTTTTCTTATTCTAAGCTGTCTTTAAGTATCTCGTTCTGGTTTTTTTCTCTTGTAAGAATAAAAGATATAACCATGTCATGGTTACTGTAACTTAATATTCAGCTACAGTAAGTACTGTACATGTGCATTAAGAAAAAGGCTTCCTCTCATTTAAAAAAAAATATATATCATTTTGGGAAATTCTGACGTTATATAGATGCTTTATCTCTTGTCATAGGGAAGCTATGCTTTATATCACAAGTACTACTCCATTGCAGCATAGCTACTAAGCAAAGTTTCTTCTAAGAAGGTTCTTAAGTGGCAGTTTTATGACAGATGTAAATCAGAATAAATTTCAAAAGTGTCCTTCACCTGTGTTATAATAAACGAAAGCCATCAGCTAAGAAAAATGAAGGCTTTCACTTATTTTTACAAAAAATTTCTGCAGAAACAAGGGAGATCATTATGATGAATTGGGGTTATCCCATGGGACCTAGAGATGTAATGAACTCTCAGGTGTTTGCATGGGAGGTGGGAAGGAGACAGAAGAGAAATTGTATTGTAATCATTACAGGAGTGCCTCTCAGCTGACATTAGTTAACAACAGCCTCTCAAGATGTTTTCCATGTATGGTACCATGACTTGACAAAATGAAGACTTTTCAAACCAGAATGTATTTGCCAAGAAAAAGAGGCCAGTTTACATGGTTTCTATTACTCTATAAATGCAAAATTTAGCTAGCAAAATCTCAGCCTCTGTGTAAGTGTCAGGGCATGGTAAGAGCCAGTTCACCCTAAATGATGGGGAGCAGAGGGAGATACCACAGCCAGTAGGGCAAGGCGCCTCACTAGCCAGGGCCCATCGCACTGTCTGCAAGCAAGGCAAGCAAGACCAGCTCAGGGGTGGTACCCAGGTTCAACTCATAATCCAGACCATTGGGCAATTTTGTGGTAATGAGGCAAGTCTGAGTTTGAGCTAGGAAGTCAGGGTAAAGGTCAGGATCAGGGCCAGTGAAGGTAATTAGCGTCAGACACAGTCTAGTAATGAGTCCACAGTTATGAGACAGGTGAGTTATGGAAATCCAACAGCACACTCAACAGAGTTTATATCTGACAGAGTGAAGGTCTGTCCTCTGCTGTGGTGTGGAATGAAAAGTGTTAGTCCGAAGAACAGTATTTGTCTTAACATCGCCATCAGGGACTTGGAGAAATACCAAGAAGCAAACATCCTGCAAAAAAGAACTGTGTGGTACAGGGAGCAATGTGTTGTTCCCCAATACCTGGGACTGTGAGTAACAACTGTGACGGCTGCATAGCTGCTGTTGAGACGATGGATATCACGTGCTGCCTCAGCCAAACTTGGAAACTTCTCCCAAAACCACATTTACTGGGCCTGTGCAGTTAAGTTTTTGCAAGTGAAGCAAGAACCTTTGGAGGTGGAGATTGGCAACAATCCTGGGACAGAGGGGGAGCAAGGTGTATTGCTTGGCATAAAAGATGACTCTTCAGCTACTGTGCCGAAGAAGAAGACAACAACTACTTTACAGGCAAAACTATAAAGCTGCACTGTTTGATTGAATGCCTTGATTTTTGAGCTTCAAGATCACAGTAAATGAACCATCACGCATACATTGAGTGGACCACGACACTAGGAATCCATCCTGTTTGTGTATCCCATGAGCAGCTTCGGGTGGCTCAGAATCTCTGATTGTTACTTCTACAGCCACCACAAAACTGAAAGGAAAAAAGCCATCATAATGTGTTCATTGGTCTCTGAAAAATAATGTGATCCTTATCCCCATCTGTCTAGAAAACTACATTGCTTCTCATTCAGGAATTCATTCCCTTTATTTTGAACATCCATGCTGGTACCAATGAAGAGGAAATCTCCTCAGAGAAGTTAGGATAACCTTTGACAAGGTAAAAATCAAGTAGGAAGTCATCAGGCAATCAATTATTATGCCCTACTAAGTGCTGATGAAGTTATTATTTACCATTACGTGAATTTCAAATCTGGACATAAGATACACGCATATTTTCCAACTAGAAAAGCATCAAGTCTTAGTCATCATCTCTCTTAGTCCCGATAAAGAGAGGGAATACGAAGACCTGCACAAGCTTGCACAATGGTTACTGTACTCAGGGATTAATAAAGGCAGCCAAGCTGTGATAGTCTAGATATGTGATTTGGATGGATGATACTTACTTTCTAAACAGCTTTCTATATGTGAATTACAATATGGGCAAAGGAAAAATGTTGTCCCAAAAGTAGTTCAGAGCATACCTGACTAAGAGCAGTACATTAATCAGCGCTCTTGTATTCTTCACCGGAAATAAGAATAGAGCATCAAGATACATGATTTTCTGAAGAACAGCATACACAGAAGCAAAAGCAGTGTGCACGGCAAATAGCTCAGCAGTAAGACCAGCAGGCAGGCTTACGTGTGGAATGGTGCTGAGAACTGGGCGTTGAAATATACTCATCACAAATGAAACTGCATTGCTTATGTATAACATGAGCTTGACTCACCTATCCTCCGCTCCTAACAGTAGTGTCATTCACTGTAAGATTCTTGATCCTTGTAATGATTACTCCTAATTGTACTTAGGTGATATGATTTTCCTATGTCGTTAATTGTCACAAATCAGTAATGGGGGTGATGTCAGTATACCTGTAATGAGAAAGTATTTCCAAGTACTATGGTTCCATAAAACCAAGCATGCAGGGGTTTTGTAGCATTTATACATAGGGGAGATGCATATTCTCCAGTTGAGGTCAATCTAAAAGGTAAAGAACTAACTTAAGCTCTTTCAGTGATTAATGAAGTTAACAGTTAACCGAAGTTCTCACTTCAGCTGGTGAAGAGAAACTAGCACCTACAAAAGACATAAATATGAATCTAAAACACATAGAAGGAAGAACCTCTGGAGATCCTTCTCTGTCTTCATTTACTATATAAGATGCTTTAGTACCTGGCTTAGACTAGATGGGTACCTTTTAAATGCTGAAGTTAAGTGAGGTAAATCTCATTTTCTCAAACTGTTCTGAGGACTTCAGCAATTTACAGTCAATACATTCACTCCCTTTCACAAAATCTTATTAGACGTATTCATATTAATTCAGAAAAAGTAGATATTTAAATAGCAATATTAAAAACTCATTGGAATTAATAAGAAAATTCTCTTGTGATCCTCAGAGAATAAAACTTTGAATAATCATACTTCCAAGATAATCTGCACATCTCTGACAATAGTTTTTGATAGCATGAAAATTGAAGACAGACCTTTTTTTCCCCAAAAGGATTAATAACTACTTCCTTTACTGCTTTTGCTGCAGACTTGTTATCATTATGGATATTAAACTACTTCAAAAACTGTGGGGAGTGGTAAGCTGCATATATACTCTTCTGTTCTACCAATATACTTGGATGGTGATTAAAAGGATTGATGCTGCTACCAACCTAAATGTTCTAGCACATTTTCTTGAAAAAATTTCTTTAATCTTTCTGTTTCATCTTTTATTTTATTTCAGTTTTTCTGTTACAATATGTTGTTTTTTCTCATTTGCAAACCTTCCCCTTCAACCTTGGAATCTGTTGGAATAGGAAGAAATTACTTTTCTCAAGTCAGTGCGTGACAGCAGTCCCATCATTGCTTACATTTCTAAAAAGGTACCTTCTTGCATTCTCCCCACATGGCATTGACTTTATGAATGTCACCTGTAAGCATCCACAAGCAATTTAATTATTCCTTTTTGAATCTTTCTTTAAAATCTTCATTTTCCCGTATGCCCACATAAATACAGGTTTTAATTACAGCATCTCTCACTGTGAGGTGTTACTTCTCATTTAGACTCTGTCTGCTGTCTCTCCTCTGCAAGAGGGAACAAGTTTTGGGGCATTGCCTTGTTTTCATTCAAAACACAGCTCCAGGACCCTGGCATTTTGCAGTAATAAATATCTTGACTAATACACACAGTTGGATACTTGTGTTATGTGCAAAAGCTAGAACACCTAAATTCTGATTGATTTCTAAACTTTCTCTCTGAGTTTTTGCCTGCATTTACATGGGAAAATTCACCAGAGCAGATACATCAGAATAAAAAATGCTTGCTTTCCAGACCTAGTGTTCCACTCTTCAAATAGGCCAAAAAGTTACTACGTACCTTTTGTAATTTGTCAATGTTCACCGTATTTACTAAATAATCTGTATTTTATAGTTGACTATTCAATAAAGCTTTTAGACTCATGGTATATTATAGCTTTGAAATATACATGTGCACAATCTCAGAACTGACCGTTTTATCCTCATATCACAGTATCACAAGTATCGTAAGGTTGGAAAAGACCTTTGACATCATCGAGTCCAACCTATGACCCAACACCCACACCCACTCCCACTTGTCAACTACACCATGGCACTAAGTGCCTCATCCAAATTCTCTTTGAGTACCTCCAGGGATGGTGACTCGACCACCTCCCTAGGCAGCGCATTCCAATGAACAATTACCCTCTCAGTGAAGAATTTCTTCCTAATGTCAATCCTAAACCTCCCCTGGCGAAGCTTGAGACCATGTCCTCTTGTTCTGTCACTGGTCACCTGAGAGAAGAGACGAACTCCTGCCTCACCACAACCTCCCTTTAGGTAGTTGTAGAGAGCAATAAGGTCTCCCCTGAGCCTCCTCTTCTCCAGGCTAAACAACCCCAGCTCCTTCAGTCGCTCCTCGTAGGGCCTGTGCCCCAGCCCCTTCACCATCCTCGTTGCTCTCCTCTGGACACACTCCAGCATCTCAACATCTTTCTTAAACTGAGGGGCCCAGAACTGGACACAGCACTCAAGGTGCGGCCTGACCAGTGCCGAGTATAAGGGGATGATAACTTTCCTAGTCCTGCTGGCCACACTATTTCTGATACAGGCCAAGATACCATTGGCCTTCTTTGCCACTTGAGCGCGCTGCTGGCTCATGTTGAGTTTCCTGTCTACCAGCACTCCCAAGTCCCTTTCCGCCTGACTGCTCTCCAGCCACTCTACACCCAGTCTATAGCTCTGCATGGGGTTGTTGTGTCCAAAGTGTAGGACCCGGCATTTGGACTTGTTAAACCTCATGCTATTGGAGTCAGCCCATCTCTCCAGCCTGTCAAGGTCCCTCTGTAGGGCCCTCCTACCTTCTAGCAGATCGACACTTCCTCCCAGCTTGGTGTCATCTGCGAACTTGCTGATGAAGGACTCGATCCCCTCATCCAGATTATCAATAAAGATATTAAACAGGACCGGGCCCAACACCGATCCCTGGGGGACGCTACTAGTGACCGGCCGCCAGCTGGATGGGACACCATTCACTACCACCCTTTGGGCTCGGCCATCCAACCAATTCCTAACCCAGCACAGAACATTCCCGTCCATGCCACGGGCTGCCAGCTTGTCCAGTAGTCTACTATGGGAGACAGTGTCAAAGGCCTTGCTGAAGTCCAGGAACACCACATCCACAGCCTTCCTCTCATCCACCAGGCGAGTCACACGGTTGTAAAAGGAGATCAGGTTGGTCAGGCAGGACCTGCCTCTCCTAAATCCATGCTGGCTGGGCCTGATCTCTCCCTCATTCTGCAAGTGCCGCATGATCACACCCAGGATTATCCGTTCCATAATTTTGTCTGGGAACGAGGTCAGGCTGACAGGTCTGTAGTTACCTGGATCGTCCCTACAGCCCTTCTTGTGGATGGGTGTCACATTGGTCAACTTCCAGTCTTCTGGGACCTCTCCAGTGGGCCAAGACTGCTGATAAATGATGGAAAGCGGCTTAGCAAGCTCTTCCGCCAGCTCTCTCATCACCCTAGGATATATTAGTATCAGTGAGAAGAGCTGGGGACGGATATAATTATCCATTTATGTTTCAGGTAGAAAAGAGGAAAACTTGGCCTGTGTATCTAGAACTGAAGCCTGTCATTGTACAACCATTTCTTTTAGATTGTGAGATTATACAAGCTGTATTCATTCAGATTCAGTCTTATGCAAATCATGGCTTTGCAATCACTTAGGACTTATATCACATTAATCTACAATGACAGTGTTCAACAGAGGCTAGGAAGTTGTTTGATTTTTACACTTTGTAAATGACAGTTCTTGATTTCCTGTAATATTTTGAATCACAGACAAAACCTTGTTTCAGTAACTACGTATTAGCTGGACAGTTAGAGATGAAATGCTGAGTTCTTGTGTTTGGGTGATATGATCAACATTCAGCACAAGCTAATAACAATGATTTTGAACATCTTAATTGGAGATCACACGGCTCTGTGTAGTGTGAAATAAGATGTCTGAATGATTGTAAAGTTTTTGACTGGTCCTTGTACTGATAGCCTGCAGGAGATTTTAATATTCTGAAGTGACACCAGATGGGCAATCTGCTGCAGTATATACCTTGGCTCAGTTTTAAGCTGCAAGGGTTTTATATCTGATGTCACCTCAAGGGGAAAATAATAAACAGCTGCACTAATGACATTTTTTAATCTCTCTACTTTTGATTTACCTAGGCTTTGACTGATGCAGTAGTCAGTGCAGGAGAACTCTAGAAAGCCACCAACCTTCTACAATATCCATATATAAAAATGCACAGAAATGGAACCAGAAAAAAGTAACTATTATTTAACTACTCTATGCTTGCCTTCTAATCCTATATGCAAAATTTAACTTGTTGCAAAATAGGTTTGTGAAAGCATACAGTTATAACAAAAAATGGCAGAGGAATCATGATTTTAAAATAGGTATTATAAAAGCATACAAGTAAGATTTTGATTAATTTTTATAGCTGCAAGAAATGTAGTCAGTTTGCTGGCTCAATGGAGTTGTATATTCTACAAGTGAGTAGAGAGCAGTACCAGCACTCCCCTACTCCAGGGTTTTGCTGGATAAATTCTTTCATAGAATATTTTACGGAAACAATCAGAGTCAATGTGACTTCTGTAGCTCTTGATCACAGTCCCCAGAATTGGTCTTTCATCCATTTTGATATTAAACAATTTGTAGCTTTAGGTGTTTCATGGTGTTGTGTATCTCATTCAGTGTGCCATTTTAGCACAAAAAAAGAACCACAATTCACAATTGGGTGAATTTGACAAGTAGGCTATGCAATGAATATGAAATAGAGGATATATTCAACTTTTTTAACTGACCTGGAAATTCAGGGGTTTTTTAAATCTTCTATTTGTTTGTTTTTAATCCATTGCTTCAGACTACAGCGAATATATCACCTTAGAAGAGAGAAAAATGTGAGTAATGAGGTGTTATAAATGGCGGGGTTTGAATTAGGGATCCAATGAAGTAACTACAATAACCTGTATTCTATTACTCATTTATAATTAGTCACTGGATAAACGAGATCTCATCTAAGTGCTTTGCCCTGCTGTGGCTGCTGAATACATACATGTACGATGAGTAAATGGTAGAGAAAATAGTCTGAGCTGAAAAAAAGGATGTGTAAAAAATCACTAGAAGTTTCACCTGGAATGGGGAAAACAAAACTAAGGAACACTTACATTTGCTATCAAAGCACTGAATAAGAAGGAAGACTATCAGAAGGTCCCTTATTTCTGATTATATCTAGTTCTGTGTCACTTGTTACGCTTCGCAGTTTTTAATTAACTCAAGCTGATTATTAAATAACTTTGTCACAATAATACAGTATGAAGATTGAGGACAGGGCCTTCCACACAAGTGTATAATGTATGAAGGATGCATTTCAAAAACACCTGAAAATATATGACCCTGAGTGATGCAGGAGCCAAATGTATTATGCCAGGAAAGAAAGGACATCTGATAAAAGTCCAGATTGAAACTGTAAACTGAAATACACCACTGAAGATAAAGAATTAACATATAAAAGCATGACATAGCTAGCACGTGCCTGGGAACTGAATTCAGGAGGGCCAAAATATGCTTAAGAAGGGCCAACAGACACTACAGACTTGAAGCACAACAAAGATAGTAGGTATATGATAGACACACGGATTTCAATTTGGATACACATATGTTCGTGCTCTGGCAGCCAGGACAATTACTAGCATGTTAAGTGCAAAACAAAATCAACCCCACTACTTTGCAGAAGTTACAATTTATGACAGTGTACATACATCACAGAAAAAGTTTGTGCCAGTACAATTACTGATCCTGCTTAGTTCCTTGCTACAGCAATATATAAAATTCTCTAGAGCGATGGGGAATTCAGGGTGACCTTTTGTCTTTTCCAGAGAGTCACGCTGTATCAAACCTGACATTGGGACAGGCTGGCAATTGTTGGACATTCACTTTGTAGTTCCAGGATATTTAATATACTCCTGGTTAGAACACTAAACTCCCAATATTTTCCAAAGTCAGGACATGATGCTTACAAAGGTAGATAACATTTGGAATTCTCAGAAAAAGTTCTTCTATTTTTGTCATTAAAAACCTTGTTGAGTTGACTTTTCCTCTTTGAGAATCCTAGTAAACAAGACAGAAGTAAGAAATAGAATTACACCGGACTCTACTCCAGCACATTATGGGATAATTCACTTTTGCCTTGCTATGAACAGGCTGAAAAGCCAGACAGGTGGAGTGTTGTGTTTTTAAAGTGTGATTTCCTGAAATATGCTTGTTCTGCTTGAAAGGGCACAGATAAACCAATTATACTAATTCTGAAGAAGACAACTTGGATTATTTAACTCAAAGACAACATATCCAAAGTGGATTATGATAGACAAGGCTTCCTTATGCCTGAAGTCTGCTCAATAACAAGTGATGCCATGTGCTACACACCTCTGAAGTGCTGATTAATGAACAAAAACCTTCCTAGAAAAAAAGGTCAACATGTCTCCTCTTCTAAATAAGGAGCTACTTTTTCATCACGATGCACAGTACAGTACAGTGAATTAAAGGCATTTTGGAGTTTTGTAGCTGAATGTCATTCCCTTTAAGTGAAATACTGGCAGTTAGATAGCTTTGATTGCTGCCAGCTGTCAATACCCCTGAGGAAAGTAGAGATACTTCTATGATGGAAGATGAACAAGAAGCCTGCTGATCAAACACATCGCAAGTTGTGTCAAAGGATTACTGAGTTAAATAAAATAGATGCGTGTTTACACTCTTCTAGTCATAAACAAGCTGTCTGTGAGTTTTATTTTTTTCCTACAGAGAGCATTTCATACTGCAGTATGTTAGCTGTTTTTTGTAGCCTCTCTTCTTGAACTTATGAACTTATCCATGCCTGTAGATGGAGAGGAAGGGAGCTAAACCAGCAATTTAAAAATTACTGTCCCTTTTCCTTGGGTAAGTACCATTTAAATAGTGTAAACAACAGGGATAAAAATGGTTTACTTGTTACTGTTACTTGTCATAGTAGATGGATATACAGGCTAGAATTTCAAACCTAGATACTCACAACTTGGAATATGCGGTTGATTCATGGATCCAATACTTCCTGTGCAGTACAAGTTATGTATTGGTATTGCACACGACCAATTACCTATTGTTAGTTTCTACATGCGTAATTTAGAAATACACACTAGATTATACCTAATTTTGAAAAATGCAGCCCATATGTTTTATGAGCCCTCTTCTGTTTCTTCTCATTACACATGCTTGCTCTCAGTATTCAGCAGAAAATTAGATGGAAGCAATAAACGAGTAAGAGAACACTAGCAATGCAGTTTTAAAAGTCTGAGAAAAAGACTTAGAAAGTTTAAATTTGTCATTACACCTGTGCATTACTAAGTGGTTGAGAATATAAAGTATTTCTTTGTGTTGATATGTTCTCCTTTAAATTCAAAGCTAGCCAAGTAACACATTTTAGAAGTCTGTGGCGCTGGTTAAGTTGTGGGCATAAGTAAGTAATTAATAGAGATACCTACTGTGCGGACACGTCCAACCTTAACAATCTTAAAAAAGAAACAAAGCACATCCAATTATATCACATGTTAAGGGAACATGAAATTTCTGTATATTTTATTCCTCAGATTAAAAAAAAAAAAAATCTAAGTTTTTGTTGCTAAAGTGCTAGATTGAATGGAAATTAGCCAATATGAGAATATATCTGAGTGTTGTGTGAAATCCCAGTATCTAAAGTCTGCAAAAAATTTTATAGAATGGATTGTGTCTTCTGGGTCACAAAACCACTGCAGACAGTTTTCTCTGAGTTTATTAAAAGCTTTCACAGTACCACAAGGCTGGAAAAGACCTTAGAGATAATCAAGTCCAGCCTATGACCAAACACCAACACCTATTCCTCATCTAAACCATGGCACTAAGTGCCTCATCCAATTACCTTCTAAACACCTCCAGGGATGGTGACTCCACCACCTCTACAGGCAGCGCATTCCAATGGCCAATCACCCTTTCAGTGAAGAATTTTTTCCTAATATCGAGCCTAAACCTCTCCGACGAAGCTTGAGACCATGTCCTCTTGTTCTGTCACTGGTCGCCTGAGAGAAGAGACCAACCCCTACCTGACTACAACCTCCTTTTAGGTAGTTGTAGAGAGCTATAAGGTCTCCCCTGAGCCTCCTCTTCTCCAGGCTAAACAACCCCATCTCCCTCAGTCGCTCCTCATAGGGCTTGTGCTCCAGCCCCTTCACCATCCTCGTTGCTCTCCTCTGGACACACTCCAGCATCTCAACATCTTTCTTGAATCGAGGGGCCCAGAACTGGACACAGCACTCAAGATGCAGCCTGACCAGTGCTGAGTATAAGGGGATGATAACTTTCCTAGTCCTGCTGGCCACACTATTCCTGATGCAGGCCAAGATACCATTGGCCTTCTTTGCCACTTGAGCACACTGCTGGCTTATGTTGAGTTTCCTGTCCACCAGCACTCCCAAGTCCGCCTGACTGCTCTCCAGCCACTCTGTCCCCAGCCTGTAGCTCTGTATGGGGTTGTTGTGTCCAAAGTGTAGAACCCAGCATTTGGACTTGTTAAACCTCATGCTATTGGAATCAGCCCATCTCTCCAGCCTGTAAGACACTTACAGCAGATCAACACTTCCTCCCAGCGTGGTCTGCGAACTTGCTATTGATGGACTCGATCCCCTCATCCAGATCATCAATAAAGATATTAAACAGGACCGGGCCCAACACCGATCCCTGGGGGACGCCACTACTGACCAGCCACCAACTGGATGTGACACCATTCTGTGCTCGGCCATCCAACCAGTTCTTAACCCAGCACAGAACATTCCCGTCCAAGCCACGGGCTGCCAGCTTCTCCAGGAGTCTGCTATGGGAGACAGTGTCAAAGGCCTTGCTGAAGTCCAGGTACACCACATCACCAGCCTTCCTCTCATCCAGCAGGCGAGTCACACGGTCGTAAAAGGAGATCAGGTTGGTCAGGCAGCACCTGCCTCTCCTAAATCCACGCTGGCTGGGTCTGATCTCTCGGTCATTCTGCAGGTGCCACATGATTGCACCCAGGATTATGCGCTCCATAATTTTTCCTGGAACCGAGGTCAGGCTGAGAGGTTTGTAATTACCTGGATCATCCCTACGGCCCTTCTTGTGGATGGGCGTCACATTGGCCAACTTCCAGTCATCCAGGACCTTTCCAGTGATCCAGGACTGTTGATAAATGCTGGGAAGTGGCTTAGAACACTCCTCCGCGAGCTCTCTCATCACCCTAGGATGGATCCCATCTGGCCTCATAGACTTATGAGGATCCAAGTGTCTCAGCAGGTCTCTAACTTCTTTCTCTGGGATTACAGGGGGGCTATATTGCATCCTGACCCCATCCACCACTTCACAAGACCAGTTCTCCAGTGAACAATCTGCCTCAGTATTAAAAATGGAGGTAAAGCAGGCGTTAAGCACCTCAGCCTTTTCCTCATCTTCAGTTACTGTATTTCCCTCAATATCCAATAAGGAGTGGAGGTCGTTGCTGTCCTTCTTTCTGCAATTAATATATTTGTAAAAACACTTCATATTATCCCTAACAAAAGTGACCAATTTGAGCTCCAGCTGGGCTTTTGCCTCCCTCATTTTCTTCCTACACGACTTACCGATATCTTTGAACATAACCTGACTTACCTGCCCTTCTTTCCAAAGGTGATACACCCTCCTTTGCTCACTTAGCTGCTTCAGAAATTCCTTACTTATCCAGGCCGGCTGTCTACCCCTACGGCTCGTCTTATGGCACATCGGGAAAGCCTGCTCCTGAGCCTTCAGGATTTCATTCTTGAACTACATCCTGGACCCCCTTGCTTTTAAGGACTATTTCCCAGCGTACTCTCCTGACTAGTTCCTTAAATAATCTGAAATCAGTCCGCCGAAAATCCAGCATGAATGTCCTGTTTATGCCCTTCCTTGTTTCATTGTTTATGGAGAACTTAATTAACTCATGGTTGCTGCACCCCAGACAGCCTTTGATGACAACATCACCCACCAGCCCTTCTCTATTGGTAAACAGCAGGTCAAGGAGAGCCTCACCCCTGGTAGGCTCACTCACCAGCTGTGACAAAAAGCAGTCCTCAATACATTCTAAGAACCTTCTGGACTGCCTCCTCTCGGCTGTGTTAAGTTTCCAGCAGATATCTGGGAGATTAACGTCTCCTAAAAGAGCAAGGGCAGACAATCTTGAGGCAACTTCCAGCTGCTTAAACAACAGTAGATCCACCTCTTCCTCCTGATCGGGCGGTCTATAACACACTCCAACCAGGATGTCAGTCTTGCTTGCCCCTCTCACTTTTACCCATAAGCACTCAATCTGGTCATCTCCAATCTCAACATCTACAGCATCAAGAATTTCCTTAGTATACAGGGCTACCCCTCCACCCCTTCTCTCACGCCTGTCTCTCCTGAAGAGTTTGTAGCCTTCCATGGCAGCACTCCAGTTGTGAGAGTCATTCCACCACATTTCCGTGATAGCAACTGTATCATAGTTCTCCTGCTGGGCTCCTCTTGTTTGTTACCTGTACTGCGTGCGTTAGTGTACATGCACTTCAGCTGGGCTACTGGCTTCACCCTTGATAATGACTCACTTTCTGCAGTCACATCACTGGTGAGACCGGTTACATCCCCCTCCCCTTCAGGCCTAGTTTAAAGCCCTCTCAATGAGCCCTGCCAGCTCCTGGGCTAGAATCCTTTTGCCCTTCTTACTTAGATGGAACCCATCTGGGTCCAGCAGGCCAGGTGCAGTAAAGGTTTCCCCATGACCATAGAAACCAAAATTCCTGTGCCGGCATCAGCCCTTGAGCCACTTGTTAACAGCATGGATTCTCTTGTTCATTGTAGTATACCTCTCTGACACTGGAGGAACTGAGCAGAACACCACCTGCGCTCCTGCCCCATCCATTAATCGATCCAGTTCCCTAAATTCCTTTTTCATTACTCTGGAGCCCCTCTTATCAAGTTCATCACTGCCGGCCTGAACAACCAACAGGGGATAATAATCTGAGGGGTGAATTAGATCAGGGAGTGTCTCAGTGATATCCTGGATCTGGGCTTGAGGAAGGCAGCTGACTTCCCTGTGGGATAGATCTGGCCTACATACAGGACCCTCTGTTCCTTTCAGAAGGGAGTCGCCTATTACAGCTACCCTCCTTTTCTTTTTAGTACTTGACGTTTTGATCCACCTGACAGACGGGGCAAAATTGAGAGGTTCCCCGGACGAATAGTCTTCATCGCTATCGTCAACCTGAGCCTCAAATTCCAGAACCGCAAACTTGTTTTGTAAGGGTAACTGGGATGGTGGCATCTTGAAGGGAGTCAGAGGATGGAAAGGAAATCTATTGTCTCCATGAGAGCAGACCTGCTCCCATTCCTCCTCAACAACTAGGTCCCTCATCCTGTTGATGAGGAATACATGGTTCCTCTGTCTCCTGGCGAGTATTACTGCGGGGAGAAACAGTGCGACTCCACCAGTCTATCTCCCTTTCGCTATCACTAATACTCCTCAGCCTCTCCACCTGATCCTTAAGATCTGCAACCATAAGAAGCAGATCGCTAACCTGTTCACACCTCATGCAGGTGTTTTTTAGATTGTCCTCAGGTACTACTTGCAGGCTAAGGCATTCCCTACAGTCCACAGTCTGGACACTTGCATCCCTCAACAGAGACACTGTTTGGATCGGCACACTCCTGGTGACAATGGTTTTAACTCGCCTGGTCACCATTGCTGGTCAGGGGAGCAGGAAAAACCAAAAACAAAACCCACCGAACAACCACACCTACCCGAAGAGTGACTGCTGACCCTGCCTGCGCGAACTGCCACGTAAACTGCCTCTCTGAGACCCTGTTTGCCGCGCTCAGGTTCACTGCCTTAATAAACTGAGCCGTACCCTTCTGATGAGCCGTACTGCAGTCGCTGGTGCTCCCAAGGAGACGTTTAAATTTCCCTCGGCTGCTTCCAGGACCGCCCTCCTGCGCCGTCAGCCACTCACGTGACCGCGGCTGCTTCCGGGATTGCGGAGAGGCGCGCTGCCGCCGTTCTCTCTTAGAGCTTTCACTCACTCGAGGGATTCGCTGCCCACCTCGAACAAGCACCCAACTGTAGAACTTCCGTTGCTGCTGCCAATCTTCGCTGAGTTTCTCTTTCGCCTTAAAGATTCATACTACCAAAGTTAGGAGGTTAATCATTGAGGCCCTTTTTGCACCCATGAGTCGTCAGTCCTTAATTCTCTTTCAAGAGGTAGAAAAATCCTAGACAACTCACAAACCAAAAAGTAGAGACCAGACTGAACAGCTGTCCAACAACGATCACATGAGAAGGAAACTAGAGACATGTAAAAGCCAGGGACGATTGTCTGACTATCTCTTATTCTTCAGACGCTGACAGTCTGCATGCTTTCCTCAGTGATCACGCTTAAGATACACGCACAGACCAAGGTAACCTCGACTAAGAATAAAAGTTCTTAAAAGTTTTTTGTTTTCTTATGGTGTGAAGGATATAAATACATTACTGGAATGGAATTTAGGACCCAAGTTCAGTTTTTGTTCAGATACACATCCACTGTGAATACAATCAAGCAAATGGAGACCATGAAAACCAGTCACAAAGGCTGCGTTGATACTTCTCTGTTGTGATTAATTTAAATATATTTCCAATCCCTCTATATTAGAGAGCAACTGAAATCTGCTGTGAATCTCCTCCCAAAATGTATGTTCGTTTTCTGTGAGTGCCCAGTGGCAGATGAGAGGTTGGTACATGTGTTAAGTCTGCCCTGATAGAGAGTATGTGTACACTTGGACCACAGAAGGCTTCTCACTACAGATGTGGCCAAAGAAGTGCTTCTAAAAAGTAATGACACAGTACCTATATTGCTTTCTGAACTTTACGTAGTTTCATTCTCTTTAACCTCTGTGATAGTCTGCTAATGTGGGCACCTGACTGAGGCTGGGTAAAAGGAATTCCCTCCTTCTTTTTTGTGCTTTGAACCTCTTAGGCAAGGTGCCTTTTTAATCTTCCCTACTCCTTCCTTTCGCTTTGAGGGGAGCTTTTATTCAATATCTTCATCAAGGTATTCCCTTTTTTTCTTTTTAGGCCTTACAACTTGAATGTCTGACCACTTCAGAACTCAAGTGCACTGATCTTTAGAACATCACTGCGAAGTGGGCAGGCTCACTGCCATCTCAGAGAAAAAGGAACTGAGGACTGCAGTAGTTCAAATGATTTTTTGGCAGCCACACACTGAATCGGTGGCTGAAAAAAAACTCTGCTCCTAAAAGCCATACCTTCCTCAAAGTAGGTTTGTGGGGGGTGTGCTTGTGGAATTGCTGGCAAACTCCAAGCTGTACCATATGGTGAGTAGGAGGCCCTGGGTCCAGGCCAGGATATCAGACAGGCAGAGGGACCGTGCTGGTTTCAGTGGGACCTGCGAGTGTGAGTTGTCTGTGGGATGAGTGTGTGAGAGCTGCGTATGTGCAGCAAACACCCAGCTGGACCAGCCAGTGAGTCAGGGGCCCCTGGGACAGGTGAGGGGGGCTGGTATCCAGGCAGGGGTGCTGGACAGGCAGAGGGCCCGTGCTGCTGCTCGGGGGATCCACAAATGTTTTTGTGCTTGTGAACCTGGAGAATGTAGTGTGTGTGCTGTACTAGTGAATTTTGCCTCTGCCAGCCCAAGATGAGGAGGAGACATGGCTGACTGTGCCCATATCTGGTGTGAGTTCTGAATGTAGGTGCTGCTGTGGGCAGCACCTTGTCTGTGGCCATCTGTGTGACCAGCCCTCTCCATGTCCTCTGTGTGTTTGTGCCCCATGTGTGTGTCTGTGTCTATGTGTCCATGTTTATATGTCTGGGTTGTGTGCTTAGCTTTGCTTCTAGTGTGTATTTCTAAATTACACATATAGAAACCCTCAGCTTGGGCAGAAACCCCAGGCCCCCAGGCACCAGGATGGGTTTCAGCAGCTGGACAGGAGGAATCCTTAGGCCTGGAGCTGCTGGAGGCGGTGGCCACTTGCAACATCTCTTACTATTTTACTTTTATATCACTGTGTTATCTGGGTAATTTCCCAAACTAGCTTTTTTTTTTTTTTTTAGTGTCCTTGAAAGTTACGAAGGCATTATGCTTATGGAGACAGTGATTAAAAGCAGTATTTTCAGTGACTAGTTATTTTAGGTTCCTCCACTTGAAGTAAAAATGTACAGATTAAATCACTTCCAGTGGGTTTGAATCTTGTCATAATGTTGCACTTAATAAAGCTAGAGCCCCTTTAGGGCATGAGGCCCTTAGTGCCCTTTAAATAAGGAATTTAAAAAAATGAGGAATGAAAAATTGTTTGACATTTTTGAAAATTTGGCTTGTGACATGGTTAATACTACACAGCAGATGTAACATGCCACAGAGGCCACAGCTCACCACCCGAGTTGAGCTAACTGAACAGAAACCACAAGGAAAGATTATACCCATAGAAACAGTTTATTACAAGAGAGCTGAAGGGCATTGGCCGTGAATAAGCTAGAGAAATTTATGCCATAGTTTAACCATCACTTTAAACTCCTGAAGCTGCCAAAAGAAGCATTTCAGCTTTCCCCAGATTACTTTCCCTGCTGCTGTGCTCACACAAACAGTTGTGCGGGACAAAGGGAGGTGATGGCAGAGAGGCAGGCATAGTAAATATTCCATTTTTAACTTGGACCAATTTCTCTGCCTAGTTTACCACCTGGAAGCACAAGCTAGCACAAGCTTTTGTGTTGGCACAAGTGAGGAGTTAATATAAGGACAGGAATGGATGGCTAAGCAAGGGAATAGGAATGGATCTCTTTGTTCAGCTGCCCTGTGCTGCATAAAAATGACTGCAGAATTATGGCATTGTAATTGCTCTGTGGATAAGTAGGAAAATGGATTTCCTCGTAGTTCATGGCATATTTCAAGTTGGAAAAGATCTCTGAAGGCTACCTAGTCCCAACTCCTAATGAAATCAGAGTTTGCTTCAACTATAGTTGAAATTGCTCAGGGTCTTCCTCAGCTGGGTTTGTTTCCATGATGGGGATGTCAAAACCCTTTGGGCAACTTGTTCCAGTTCTTAAATCCTTGTTTGAAATACTTTTTTTCTTATACCCAGTTGGAGTTCGTTTGGTTTACGCTACTGACACTTGTCTCTTGTCTTTTTTGCTGTGCACATCTAAGAAACTCTTTCTGTCTTCTCTATAACTCTTCTTTAATAATGAAATAGAAAGAATAAAGTGAAAGAAATGAAGTAGATACCCCAACAGTCTTCTCTTCTGCAGGTTTAACAAATAGCTCCTCTCAGCCTCTGTTCCTATGTCTTGTGTCCCAGTCCCCTAACCATCTGGGTGTCTCTCTGCTCTACTCTCTCCAGTTTGGCAACATCTCTTGTCTTGGGGATCCCTGACCCAATCACTGTATTTCAAATGCAGCCTCCATAGTGCTGAATAAGGGGAAATAATTGACTTTCTTGACCTGATGGCTAAGTTTTTGCTAATGCAGCCTGGTACATGGTTAACCTTTATCACAACAGGATATATTGCTGACTCGTGTTGAACTCGGGGGCTGTCAAGACAGCTTTCTCACCAGTCATTTTCAACAAAGCTGTCTTCTAGCCTTGCCTATACTGTTGCGTGGAACTTTTACTCATACCGTGTAGATGAATAGCATGTGATTGTGTGAGATGAAATAGCAAAGTGATTCAGAAAACTCTGAAACAAGTCCATGTTGCAACTATTTCCTAGACTGGTGTCTTAGTTTTTTTGGGTCTGTGGAAATCTGCAGTTTGTTGTCTTTCCATAGCTCCCTCTCAGCCCACTAAAGTTAACCTTCCACTCTTGCTTTCAACAAATCTACAGTCCTTCTCTGTTAAAGTTAAGAGTAAACATAGTTAATAGCCAAACACTTAAAACTGAAAACATTACAGATGAGAAAGGAAAAAGATAAAAATGAAGAAATATGTGATACTGCTTAGTTTTGCAATTATTAGGACTGTGGCACACGTAGTAGGTTGTATAAGTAATCAAAATAAAGACTATGAAACTAGAATATGTTGCTAACATTAGAATAATGTTGTAACAAAGCTCTTGTATGTTTTGTTCCCTTTCTAATATTTTGCTTTTGAAATTATGCTGCATGAAACTGTGTTTAGTTGTTACGAGTGTGACTACCCCTATACTGTTCAGATGCCTTCTCCTACTTCAGTTTATTTCTTATCAGGAACAGCACTCTAAACAGTTGTCTCAGTATTCATATCAAAGCAGACAGAATTCAGACCTCTAAAGGACTGAATTGCCTTGTGCATATTTGTTCATCTCAGAGAACAAAAAACATACTTTCAAGTGCACTAGGTGTATTTGTAGTGCCTTGCTCATTGCAAGGAAATTTTTCTACTCTAACATTCTGCTTTGCTCATTCTTTCCCCTATTGTTATAACTGAATTCATAAAACTGTTCTTTATTTTTTGTCTCATAAATGGAATGTTCCTCAGAAACAGAGCAAGAATATGTGCACAGAAATCACTGAAGGGTCACCTTTATAGGAAAAAAACCCTCTTACTTTCAATAGTGAAATACGTAGCTTTAATAAATGATGACATTATATGAAAAAGATAAATTTATTGTTTGCTCACCTTAAAACTACCAAATTTTGCCAAGCAAAGTAATTTGGGTATAATCTCTTTCATATTCTTTTTCTTCTATAATAATTTCAAGATAGACACACACCTAATTAAGGTGGCAGTTTAAGGGGGAAGTGTGTCATGATAAGATTTAAATGTGAGGGTTAGATTCAGTAGATGCTCTGTATTCTACCATGCAGTAGCTGTGATTAAAAAAAATCTATTATGTCCCTTTTTTTCAATTTCTTGCAGCATGCTAAGAGTTTGTTTTGCTATTATATCCATCTGAAACATACTAAGAGCCCACTTTGTCATTATATCCATCCCAAACAATAGCAGATTATTAGACCTGACTTTGACTAGGTGAGATCGATCCACATAAATTTGAGAAACAGCGATGGTTAGAAAAGTTTGTGTGTTTTGGGCTGTTTGTGAAGATCTCCCACCCTTTTTGTTCCCAGTTTTTCTTTCCAGTTATGTGAAATAATACGTGAAGAATAATGCAAGATTTTTCAGAATAAGTATGACCAGTTTCATGAATAATTCAGTTCTGTCTTGTATGACTTCATTATGTCATGTATAACTAGCACTTTGTACTGTCAAACTGAAAAGCTACAAAAAATGTTTAACCTTGCAGTATAAATTCTAACTTGTAATTTGAAGTTACATGATATTGCACAAGTCCTAGCATTCTCAAATATGCTTTCTGAGATTTTTTAAGATAAAAGAATACAAGACTTAGAGCTGTTTTTCCCACTCACTGAGGTCTGCTTTTTATAGAAACAAATCCTATAAGCATCACTGACCTAACAGCTCTCAAAAAGGAATTGCATTCAACTATTGGCCTTAACTGTGCAGGATAGCTAAAGTCATAGCTAAATATTTCATTAGTTATGTCAGATAAGAAAGCATAATATTACACTTATCTTCTAAGTAAGGAATCTCTGGCACTACTGAGAAACTAATGATTATTGTTTACTAATTGCCTAAAGAAAGAGTCAACCACACAGCTGTGAGTTTGCTGTGGTTTGAAGCCTGGAGTGTGACATAGCTTATCTGGTTGCTGCGCAATCGGCTGGCTGTTTTTTGCAGTGGTAAGAAGATAAAAGTTTCATCCAAGAGTGTCTTAGCAACTACAATTATTTATTTGTGTTTATATTAATATTCTTTTGTACAGCTTCACTAGTATGGACCAGAGAATGTGTCTCTGTAGAAAATGTTCCTAGAAGGGTGCTAAGTTACATATGAGTCAGTTTGCCTTGGCATGTCCTCTTGCAGAAAAAGGAGTGAAAAGAAGCCAGCTGTCCTCTTCTTGAGTCTCTCAAATTGTGCAAAATGAGTTACAAGGTCCTGTCTTCAATAATAATGTATTCTACGCATACTAAGGAAATACTCCTAAGCACCTTGTTTTAGACACCAAATTTAGGTGTCTGAAATATCCCTTTAGAGGTGTTTTGATGCCCACAGTTCTCTCCACTGAATGTGGAAGGAACCTGAGCACTTAGGAAGCACCCTTCCTTCTAACTTTAAGGTTGTGATAGGTGCAAAGTAAATCTCATACTTGTTTTTTTCTCTCCATGTGAAATATGGTTTTCTAAAATTACTGTTCATGGTTACTAACAGTTGCTCCTCAGCAGTATTTGGAAGAAGTTGCATTCAGGGTCAACAGTTTCATTACCTGATCATAAATTCAGTTAAGAGCTATGTGTACAGATTCTCACTGAGTTGCCAGCATGTCCAGTAAGGAACAGATTCAGGATTAATTGGTACATCTTACAGCTATAGTGCCCTTCAGTCTCAATGCTTCAAGGAGGCTTAAAGAAACCTTCCTCGTTTTGCTTTAATTGCTTCATTTTTCCATTACAATCTGGAGGCGAGGAGAATCACAAGGATTGATATGGATATCTTTTTTTTTCGTAAATAAGCTTTATTTTGCATTTTAGACGATTGGACAGGGTGTTTTTTTCTTTCAAATACATATTTTTCCCTTTAAGCATACCATTATGTGTATATCTCATGTATGCAGAGAAAAGATCACTATGCAGAAATGGAACATGAATGGCATTTTGCTATCGTGTATCATCATGGTTTTAAAAATAATATGTTTGTTCAGGTTTCTCTCTTCACAAACTGTGATCCAAGAGCAAGACGACCTCATGACAACTAACAATTACAGGCAAAACATCTCAGAAATAGTCTTTAAAGGATGAAGCCTCAGGCAAGTTCTGTTTCCTGTAATGTCAGAGGAAAAGTTAATACAAAGTGAGTCTTCAAATGAAGAGAAACTAATTTGATATTTGGCAGTAGCTAAGGAAAAACTTCTTTCTTCTTTAACTTTTTATTTTGTTTTGCTTTTTCCTCCACGCAGAGAGATTTTGTAGTTTTTCATACTTCTTCGTGAAACCCTTAAGGCAGAGAAGGGCCTAGATAAGACAAGTGATTCATTGGACCAGACTTCTCAGGTGAAAAGTGTATGTTAAAATTATATATGAAGAATACTGTTAGGAACTTTATATTCACCTAATTCCCCACAACAGCCTGGTGTGTGAGATTATGTAAGAATGCAAATTTGTTCACTAAATTCCATTTTCACAGTCTTTGAACTAGCAATAATACTGGGAATGCAACTATTGCTCTTTTACATTTGGTATGCAGGTCACTGTAAAATTGCTGGTTCAGAAGCTCCTCCTCTGGCCTGCCATCACCTTTTCATGTCAAAAAAAGTTGCTAAAGACATCAGTTCTAAACCTGAAGAGGACAAATAGATGACTCTGTCATCATCCCTTTGTGGAAGGGTTACTACAATGCTTCCTCGGATCACCTGACCTTGCAGTGTCATTGCAACAAATTAATTCTGGCCTATAGGTAACTTATTTGTGTAGAAGTTGGCAGAAATTGGATGATTTATCAATCTTGTCCTTCATTTGCAATTGTAAGTAGAGTATTGAGTAGGCAAGTTCTATTTTCATCATACAAATTGACTGTCTGGTACAGAATTATTCAAATACTAATGCTAATTTGCACCCAGTGCAATACTATTCAAGTCAAAGGGTAAAGCAGATTTTTTGACCTCACACAGCAATTGGCTCATTTATTTTTCATTGTGTTGTGTTTGATGCTTTATTTATTAGAGAGTAAGGACTGATCATAGTCTGCAATTGTATTCCCATAGATAAAGAAGAAAAATTCGAGCCCTTTTCTGTGGCAACATGCTGCAGTTGAGTACTGTGATCTTCAGGCTGAGATGTGGTTGTCACCAATTCACTAATCTTTCTCCTAGCCCAGGTTTTAAAGCAGTGGTAACTTCACGTGGTCTATACGGATCTTACAGCCTCCTTCCCTGTACTGTGTTGCTGGAAGGATTTCTGACATTAAGGATACAGCTCCCTAAAAGGGAAAGTTTAGACCTGAACTCCTCATTTTTAATTCAGAAAGTGTATTTAACTTGTTATTGCATTTTTTTTCCTATCATTTTGGTTATCCACCCTCAAAGTTTCCTTCTAATCTTTAATAATACCTACATTCATTATTTACTTTAAAAGTTTTCAAATAAGCACCCTTGTGCTTTCTCTCATGCTCTCGTCTTATTTAGGGATATCTTCTGAGTTACACTTGCAAATTCAACTCATTATCATTCTTTAATTCCTTCAAAGACTTATTTTTCACTGTGAAGCCTACACAATTTTGAATATTGTTGGACAGCTTGTATTTTAGATCCCCATTGGTTTGGCTGACAAACATTGTTTCATTAGAAACACAGTTTTAATGCAACAAACTGCCCGTATCCACTCATGTCTCTTTTATTTCTTCAGGAATTTTTGGGGGTTTAATATTTTTCTGTAGTACCTTTCCCAGTACAATACCATGATAATCTGTGATTTTGAGTACTAATAATGAATTAGAAGAACACAATGCCAAGTAGCTGATTTTTGTAATTAAAGCAACGACTGACTAGTCTTGCTGTATGTAACACATACTTTTTACATGTAAGAATAATTAATAAAAACAATTGGTGGATTTTATATATAGTTCAAAGATTAATCCTTATCATAACAGCTAAATACCATTCAGTAGGTTGAGAGGAGACATGCAAGCAAAATGGCCGAGGTGAAGCCTGACATCTTAATTCTATGTTTTTCTTTCTCCTCACTTTATCTGGTCCCTCTTACAGCCTGTCCTCTAAAGCATTGCCCTGCTTCTCCACTTTCTGTCTCCATTATGAATTTTGATTCGAACTATAATATACAGGGACTCGCTGTCACGAAGCAAATAAATGGAATCTTATAGAGCACTTGCCTACACACTTTACAACTTTTCTTGTTCATGAACTTGTATCATAAATTTATTGGTTTAATATCTCAAAGTCCAGGAGCTTATTAACTGCGCAGACACTCAGAATACACTTTTTCTGATCATGTGCCACTCATTCTAATGGGTTTGTTTTTTGAAGGGCCACTAAATCTTATGAGCAGAAGTTTAATTTCCTCCTTTGAAAGAAAAAAGAAAAAATAATGAAAGTATTCGATGTTGGCTATATAGCAATGAAGTGTTCATCTCTATTTCTGTCTATTGAGATGCTATTCAGGATAATAATTGGGAATTGATCATTGTAAAAAGCTATATTACAGCAACAAAAAATGACATATGCGTTGCACTGATAGGATTTTAATATTGAAATTAATTTTTCATAATATTATATGGGGAGGCATGAACTTTTCACTCTTAAAATGTATTTTGAGACCTTCAAGAATACTTAGTATCTCTAATTATTTCATGTAAATTTCAATTCCCTCACTTGCATTGTTTAGCTAATAAGTAATGGAATTTTAAATTCATGTTCTCTCTCATTTTTTCATTATTTCAACAAGTGTTTTATCTTCTTTTGGGCATTTATATTTCCATTGATAATAAGCAGTGACAGTTGTTGCAGATCTCCTAGTTTTGAACTGTTTTCTAAAGTTTTTCTCTCTGTAGAATTAATTACAGCAGTTCACCAATAGAATAGTCAGTGAGCATCAGTTGCGAGTTAGAATGGAGATGGGGAAATTCTGAATGTGGAGAATTGCTTGAAAGAGGAGGAACCTGAAAGGGATCTGAGCCACACAGATTGAAAAAATGTTTCTTGTAGTCTCAAGAATAAATGTTTTTCAGATTCAGTAGGAGAACAGGACAAGTTGGGTTTTCTGGTAAGGTGATCTCCATCAGAGGGAGCTCTTACCTTTGGGGTATTAGGTTCCATCTCCACCACAACTTTATAACTAGGAAAAACTTTCTAAGTCTTAATTTTCTTCTGCAATAAGCACGGTAGCAGCCCTTGCAAAGCATCACATTAGAAGAGGACATATACATGGGGAGAAGTAGAGGTCTACACTGTAGCTCTCAGTGGAGGCAGAGGCATTGTCACCAGCAGAAAACCATTAGAGCTGGCACTGCTCTCCACAGGATAGAACCAAGCTGATGTGTATGTCATTCCAAATCAGCTTGTGCCACATCTGTACCTCTGGAACCAGCACAGAGCAGCAGCTGCTCCTCCATTTGTGTGAACCAAAGCTGTATTTCTGTCTCAGTTTTGCTAGTTTTCAAATTGGAAATAGAATTGATTCCTCCCTCAAGTTGTGGTGGTCAAGAAAAAGACGAGAGGGGTATTTTGGAGAGCAGGTTCAGAATCTAGCTGTAACAGGCTTTGCTTTTTCACTCTCCTGTTTTTCTCGCTTCTGTACAATTAGATACTGTGAATCACAGCAGGGAATGGGACCTGGGAGACTGGTTCTGTCCACTTGAGCAGAGACACTTAGCAGAGACACTGGGGTCATTTGGTAGTAGGTGCAGGAACCCAGGTTTGGCAGCAGGGAGTGAGGAGAGGCCAGGGCTGCCCCATGCTAGATGCAGACTGTTGCAACTGGCACCAACTGACCCACCACAAGGCATGGCTGAGCCCCTCATCCAAGTTGGTGGTGCCTTGGTTAAAATGTATTTTTAAAAGAGCAAAGCACTGCACAGTGAGTGAGCAATGAGAGAAAACGTGAAAGAAACAGGCCTGCAGACACTGAGGTGAGAGAAGAAGGAGAGGAGGAGGTAACTGCTCTAGATATCAGAGCAGAGATTCCCCTGCGACCCCTGGATGAGACCACAGTGGTGCAGGGGAAAAGCGTGAGAAGGATGAAATGGCAGGGGCGAGCTGTTATGGCCTGAACCCAACTGCTATTCCCCATCCATTGCTGATGGGAAAAGAGGTGGAGGAGTTGGGAATGAAGGAGTCATGAGGTACCCGGAAAAAACGGGGGGGGTGGGGGGGTGGTGGAAGGCAGATGTTTTAAATTTTTGTCTTCATTTCTCACCATCCAGCTTTATTTTAATTGTCAGTAAATTAAGAGTCAAGTCTCAGTTGCCTGTGACAGTAATTGGTGAGTGATCTCACTGTCCTCATCTCGACCCTCAGACTTCTTCATCCTGTTCTCCCCTATCCTGCTGAGGATGGAGGTGAGTGAGCGGCTGAATGGGAGTTTGACTGTAAAGAGCTAACTCACCATATCGACAACACATAATTATACATGGTCTCTAGTTCTTTCACTGACTGAGTATGCGTAACTTTTCCCTCTGTGTGAAAAGGGTATAATGATACTTATCTTGCAGTAGTACCACAGGGACTCAGTAGCTATTGTCTATAAAGTGATGCCTCCTTGTAACTCTTCATAATTAGCAATGAGTAAACAGTATGTATGTAATAGAAAGTGAGTTTAATGTATTTTGTTAAACAATGAGCAATATCACAACGCAGAATTCAGGAAGCAAATTTTTCAATTAAAAATGTGCTGGGATATGCTCCTTTGTTAATGGCTTTTATTTGAATATTGACAATAATTTTAGGCCCTTAAGAGCAATAAGATTATTTTAATAATAAGAATTAATTTCCAATATTGATACTAAGTAATGATGCCATTACAATTCTGACTATCCAATTTCATTTTTAAAGATCACCTTAGCCATGATTTCCAAGGCATTTTAAGACACTCACAAGATTAATTGCATTTAGGTGCAATTGCTGTTTGTTCTGAGTAGTAATGACCTATTGACTTTTTGAGATGATGACATGGGATCAATGGGGATTTTGAGAAGATGAGCATAGTATGTCCACACCAACTGATGTTTTGAGGGATGTAAATATCTTCACCTTTTCTTCTTTGTTTTATGCAGTCAGAATTAGACAAAAGCAGTTACTGGTCAATGTTCTCTTGTTATCCTCCAGGAAACAAAAATAGGGGAGCTTAGTCTACATTCAAAACAATGCTCATCCACTACTTGATTAGTATGAGTTTAATCTTTTTTATTGACACCTTGAGGAAAAAAAATGAGTGGGGATGGGTTAATAATGGAGGAAACAGCTGCTCTAGTTCTCCATATTCACGCAATTGGAAAAGACATAGGCAGATGAGGAGTGCTATGCCAGGGCAATGTGTTTCCTCTTCCAGTATGTATTTCTGGTCTTGGCATATACAGTGCTACCTGTTCTGATATGGGTCTTGGTTCTGGCCCATAGTGCAGCAAGGGAGTAAGCATCAAAGGTTTTATGGAAGGTTTTAATCTTCTGGTAGAGATGGATTCTTCTCCCCAAGGTAAAAGCCAGTCTTGCATAGAAGTGATTTTTTCTGTAGTCACTAATATGTGTGATAAACTACACAGACTCAATCCGTCTACATGGTTGATAGATTTCTTTTTTCTTTCTATTTTACTCTGAGGCTTGCTCAGCTGTAACATTCCTCCAAGTCAGAGTTCTTAGGAAAAGAAGTAAATTAAATAAAATTAAATGCTATATCTTCATATTTACATATTTTAAAATATATTTTTCTGAAATTATCTACCTTAAAATATTTCGGTATGAAAAACTAATTTGGAATATTTTCTCATGTACAACAAATTCTGTCTTTCTTGTTTAAGCAACAAATACCAGATTTTTTTCTTTTACTGGCTTTTGAAAATAAGTGTTCTGTAAGTTTGCAGAGGGTTTTATGTATATGGTTTTGCAAGTGATGCTGTGGTTTTTGTGTCTTCTGTAAACTCTTGTTCAACAACTGCAGATCTTTTTTCTCTCAGATTCAGGGAAAAGCTTTTGGTTTCAAGTGGCAGTGAATTATTCTGTAGCTCTGCTTACATTTTGAAATTTGTTAACTGCATGGACTGCAAAGGGGAGCTGAACAGCAAGCTGACTAGAAATCTTGTAGCTTTTTAAAGTTCTGTCAGCTACTTAGCCAAGGTCTGATGAATATGGCAATCTAGGTATGTGGTTATGCCTGAAAGTATAGTTTTCATTATTTTACTGGAAATTACTGTCTGGAGTGATTTATTTTAAGGAAATAACTTCTCTGTTCTCCTGAAAACCTATGGAAAAAAGGAAAGCTGTGCTTCCAGATCTGTTTGTCAAATGCTTCTCATCATTTGATATATGTACATAGTCACATTATTTATAGATCAAGTATTTATTGACATATAAAAATAAGGGGTTTACACATTAAAAGTTCTCATATCTTTCAGTGGGCCTGTTCACATCATTGCAGTTATTCATGTAAATTTTTTATAGAACTGGCGCCTTGTGATCTCATCTATATCCATATGCAGAACAGTCAAATACATTAATTCTGTTTCAAAAAGCAACACCTGCCTTTGTCGTCAGGTTTTACAGAACCAACCTAAAATCATAGAATGGCTTGAGTTGGAAGAGAACATAAAGATCATCTAGTTCCCTGCCATGGGTAGGGACATCTTCCACCAGATCACGTTGCTCAAACGGTCATCCAATCTGACCTTGAACACCTCCAAGGATGGGGCATTCATGACTTCTGTGGGCAACCTGTTCCAGTGCCTCACCACCCTCACAAAGCATTAGATGTGAGACTACTTAAGGGACCTGAAAGTGTGCAAGTCCATGGCACTTGAGGAGATGCATCCATGGGTCTTGAGGGAACTGGCAGATGGCATTGCTAAGCCAGTATCCATCATATTTGAGAAGTCATAGCAGCCTGGTGAAGTTCTCACTGTCTGGAAAAGGGGAAACATAACTCCCATTTTTAAAAAGGGAAATAATGAGGACTCGTGGAACTACGGGCCAGTCAGTGCCGCCTCTGCCCAGCAAGATCATGGAGCAGATCTTCCTGGAAACTCTGCTGAGGCACATGGAAAATAAGGAGGTGATTAGTAACAGCCGACATGGCTTCACTAAGGGCAAGTTGTGCCTAACAAACTTGGTGGCCTTCTATGATAGGGCTACAGCATTGGTGGATAAGGGAAGAGCAACAGATGTCATCTACTTGGACTTGTGAAAAGCATTTGTCACTGTCCTACACAACATTCTTGTCTCTAAATCAGAGAGACATGAGTTTGACAGATGGACCATTTGGTGGATAAGGAATTGGGTGCATAGTCACATGCAAACAGTCTCTAACTCATCTTGTTTGTTCCTTATGCTATGTGTGTTTGCACAGAGGCATTTAAGCTGGGTCCTTGATGAATCTGGCTCACTGGCTGGAGTGACTGGAATTCCTTTGTGTTGCTCTTCAGGTGCTCTCCTGCTGACCTGTGATCCTTCTCCAGGCTCTAGGTATCTGTTGCTGGTACTGGCATCAAACTGGTAGGAGTGGTATGGATTGTGGTTCTCCTCCCCCAGCAACTTTAGTTCTAGTGTGCTCTACGTAGAAGTATGCGTACTGATAATCTACTGAGTTTGCTAGTCTATCCTGAAACTTGAGACACCGGCACTAATACCAGCAGCATTAAGATAAGTCAGTAAGAGTGTCTTTGTTTCAAACTTGCCTGGGAATTCCTTCATTTACTATCTGACACTTATACCAAAAGGCAATAAATTACTAAAAGCAAAATTTTTCTTATGCGAAACTTTTTCTTCATTATCTGCCTTTAGTTTCTCCAAAGTTCTGTGATAAAGAATAGAAAATATTCCATTACTTGGGTTTCTTTCTGTCTTTCCACCATCCCTTGTACCCTATAACTTAACAAGCAGAACTGTATAGTCCTTCAGTGTGAAGAAATATTGCCTGTTAGCTATGGCTGTAATGAATTTCCTGACTACAGGAAAGTGATATTGCCAACAGAATGTAGTTTGTAAATTTGAGAGTCCTCTTGGGATCAAGCTTTCCAATATTTCTCTCTATCTTTACACAAGATAAGATACATTTGAAGAACCTACATGTTTTTCTACAATAGCATGAATTAGTCAGCTCCTCCAGCTCATAGGTGTGGTTTAGGGTATGTGAAATGGAGATT
This sequence comes from Neomorphus geoffroyi, assembly GCA_033558235.1. Taxonomy (NCBI): domain Eukaryota; kingdom Metazoa; phylum Chordata; class Aves; order Cuculiformes; family Neomorphidae; genus Neomorphus; species Neomorphus geoffroyi. Next base: position 2,985,578 of record JAUMJM010000005.1, read on the forward strand.
TATGGACATCAAATACAGAAATAGATATGAGCTTATTGATGTCAGGTTGGTAAGTACAGGAAGTACCAGCATAGGAAACGTACTCCCTTTTTGTTCAAAAAATAGGGAGTACATCTGAAGACAACGTTATTGGGGAGCCTGTAAAAGCAGCACAGTGAAGGCACTCTAAAGGCAAAAGACAAGGATGGGGAATACTGTGGTGCACCGAAGACAGTGGTTTAAGGTAGGGAGAGAGCACAAAAAGAAAATGCAGAAGCCTGTGGCTCACCATTGTGAGTGTTTCACATCTAAAAGGCTACAGGAAAGCCTGAAAGGAATCCTAGCACCTGTGCATTTCTTTTGCATAAACTGCTTGCACAACTTCGCCCTCCCTACTGCTGCTACATTACCCTCACCACAGCAAGAGAGAAACCCTTGCTCTGCTACCCACGGCTCCCTGGGAAAGCACACCTTCCCTATCTTTTAACCTGTGAGGCATTTTCCGGGATGTGTCTCACAGCATGAGAATCGTCAGGTAGGTGTTATGAGATGTGGAACATATTCCCAAGAGGAAAACCAGCATTTAGATCTCCTCTACCTACTATTAAGGAAGTCCTTATTTAAAGCCGTGAAACTATGTTAGCAAGTAACTTGCCCTCTTCTTGTTTTGAGCTAGCTCAGGAGTCTCCCTGTGCTGCTGCAATGTATTATCTAGACATTCTCTGTCGAGTTCCTCAGCTGAGCACAGGGAGTCTTAGTGTGTTGTATAAACACTGCGCAATAGCAATGATTAACCCAATCTTGGTATTATCAAGTTGTTCTTCCTTGTTATGTTAGCGGAGTGAAAAGGAAGACAGGCAGCAACAAACTAGTTTTGTATAGCTCTCTTTTAGATAAAAAATGTTTTTGACGTGTCTGTTAACCACAGGGTCCAAACCTATTTGATATTTGGGTAGCTCGATGTTTGGCACGTGGACAAAAAAAGCAAAGGCAAAGAGGAGACATGAAGTTTTGTCTGAAGCAAAGTTGTCCCCTCGATCACCTGTAATTATGTACCTAGCAAATAATTAGAACAATAGTAGGCTGAGGTCTGAAAGCTGTTTAAAGGTTATTTGTAAAGAAAAATATTTATAAACATTGTGTTTTTTAAAATGTGACTGTATTTAAATAAAAGATATGCATTTATAGTCTCAGTGCCATTAAAGTTTGCCATATAAGAATAAATATCTGGTTGCAACGTGTCAAGCACATAAATGAGAAGGATTGTCATGCATGTGAAAAAACCCTCCATTGTTCTGCTGGTTCTGAAGTAAATGACAAAAATCACAGAGTAATTTGCATAGCTTGGAGATTAGAAATGTATCCCTTTATTCTTATTAATATATTTGCCCTTCTTAATTATAAAGATTTGAATCTTTTTTTAAAATAATTTCCTCCAAAATATTCTTGGGGATAGAAGCTGCATGTTAATTCTGGATGGATTATTTGCCTAACCTTACAAAAGAGATAAATTTTTTCTATTTGATAATAGTGATTTTTAAAAAACGGTTTAGGACATCTGGCAAAAAAATGACTGCTATACAGGAGAACGATTATCGCCGTAATTTTAGATTTTTTTATCTGTCATAGACCTTTACCCACAAAAGTTACATTTCTCTTTATGTCAGTTACAACTTTAAAAAAAAATATGTAATATTGACTTTCAGATAAACTTTTGTCTATGTTTGTAAAACTTCTAATTTAACTCAATGCTAGTTGTCCTGCATGTCAATCTGTAACCCAAGGATCTTGCATGATTCGCAGTCACAGAATCATTTAGGTAGGAAGAGACCCCTGGAGATCATCTATTTCAACCCCTAGCTGAGGACAGGGGCAGCTACAGCAGGTTGTCCAGGTCCATATCCAGTCACTGTGTAAATATCTCCACAGATGGAGACCTCACAATCTCTCTGGGACACCTGTGTCAGTGTTTGATCACCCTCACAGTAAAAAACAAACACCACAGTGTTGTCTTGTACTGAAGTGGAATTTCCTGTGTTTCACCTTGTGCCTATTGCCTCGTGTCCTGGTCACCACTGAGAAGAATCTGCATCTCCCTTCTTCATTCCCTCCCATCAGGTATCTATATATATCGATAAGGCTCTTTGATTCTCTGGGCTGAACAGTCCCACCTCTTTCAGTATCTCCTCACATGAAAGATGTTCCAGTCCCTTAATCATATTTGTGACTTTTCACCAGACTCACTGCAGGATATCCATATCTTGCACTGAGGGTCCCAGAACTGCACTCAGTCCTCCAGATGTGGCCTCACCAGTGTTGAGTAGCAGGTACAGCAGATCCATTGGCAGATTCATTTGATGAATTCCAAGAGGCTGCAGATATAACTGAGGATAACATCCTTGATTTGAACGCCTTCCCTGGAGACATTCAAGACCAGGTTGAATGAGTCTTTGGCCAACCTGATCCAGTGGAAGGTGTCCTTGCCCATGGAAAGGGGTTGGAACTAGGTGATCTTTAAGGTCCCTTCCAACTCAAATCATTTTATGGTTCTATTTGGGAGGAAATCTGAATACTGCTTTGAGAGAAGAAAGCTACTGCTTTGAAAGGGTGGAAGCAGGACACATTGAAACACATGACCATGCAAGTCAAGGAAATGAGTGACAAACTGTGGAGAGCTTCCTGCTCCCAGGAATCCCTGGCTTACACACAAAGAAAAACATTTTATCATTCTAGATGATCAATAACAACAGGATGCGTAGTGTTTCACACCATGTGTCAACAGGTAAGTGTTGACACAGTGCAGAAGACAACAGTCTGTTCTTTCACTAACAAAATTTCTGCTCTGTTCCTCACACAACCTCTGTGAATACTGCACTATTTTTTTTTTCTATGAACTGTAATAATATTAAAAAAGCCCAGATGTTCTTTATAATTTTAGACTCAGTACTTTCCATCAGGAAAACTGCATGACTCGAGTCATGATGCATCTCTGAATTCCAATAAAGCAGAAAACTGGGGTGGAAGGTAGATCATTCACTTCCTGGTCAGGGAGAGCTCATTGCACATGCAGAGTGTTGTAGTAGATGGAAAGTGGCTATAAGAAATCTAATCAAATATGACATGCAGGCTAGAAATAAAAATAAGTAACCACTAAATTTGTCATTCTCAGGAAAAAAAAATCAAGTACACAAGATTTGCAAGTAGCAATTTTATTCAGAGTCCCCGAGGTACAGCAGTACTGTTGAAAGTGTCTCACTTAGACAAGCTTCACTGCTTTTAAAAGGCAGAAAACATCAGTGAACATGAGGCTGAGATCTATTATCAACATAATTCTAACACTGTTTTTGTCCCCGCATTCGGTTGTCTGGGGGCTCTCTTCTTAGGAGAATCTCTTTATCTTTGCTCTCCATAGGCTCTTCCATCTTCAGTGACAAAAAAAGACCTGGCTTCAAATGCCACCATTCGATGATAAGAATCAAGTATGGGTGCCACCTAGGTATATCTGAATTTCAGTGTGGCTGACAGCTAGAAACTGGAGTATCAGAAACGACTATGGGAACTGGCTGATCAGTGGTAATATAATTTGACTGATTTTATGATCTTATCTTAGCTGGGATTTACAGAGGCAGCTATATGCCAATGACTAAATGGATCTCTTCACAGTTTTGTAGTAATATTTACTTTGTATTTACAGGTAGTATTCATTTAATGTGGACAGTGGTGTTTTGTGTCTGATAAGTTTTCATATTTTTTTCTTTCAAATAGTCCTTCATTCACAAAAGAATGTACTCATGAGCTAGTAGTGTCTGCAGGATCAAATTTTAATCTAGTTAGTTTTGTTTATTCGGCTATTATAGTATATAAAAACGAGATTCTTTTAGTAGAGCAATTATTAAGAAGGAAGAGGGTCTAGCTTTTAGAAACTGATATTGCACATATTCTACTTGCTATCGAGCTTTTTACTAGCTTTGGAACCTGCCTGGACTTGACAAGCACGAGCACAAATCAAATTACATAGGAAATAATATTCCTATTTGAGAGAGATAAGAAAAACAGAGTAGCCTTAATTATTTCCTAAAGAACAATAACAAACAAATTGTAGTCTGTTACCCTGGGGAGGGGCTGTAAAATGCTCCTCCTGCTGCAGTTATATTCAGTCAGAAATTTAAATTATTAAGGATTGCTGGCCAGCACTGATTCAGAATGAGCTGATGTGATGGCTCATGTTGTGTTAGCTAACCTCCTCTTTGCTGGCTGTTCCTCATGCTGCCAGGTGATTGCTAGCCATGCTTGCCTTGTGCTGCCAATCTTAGTGTCTAGCACCCTGTACTTGACACTTTTTCCTCACCAGCTGCTTTCAGCCAATCTTAACTTGCTCTGTGAGCTGCTCCCCCTGCTTGTTCTCTCCATCCCTCCTCAGTCCTTCAGCTGTTGTTTTCAGCTCTGCGTAGCACCACTGGCTAGTCCTGGCTTTCCTACTGCCATGCACTGAGCTGCCTCTCTCCCTGCAAACCCACAAAGCCCTTTTATCTACTTAAGAAATTATTCTTTCCTTGAAACAATGCTTTCCATGACAGCTTGTGCCCACTGCAATGAGAATTGAACATAAGGAGGTAAAACATTTATGTGATTGTCCCTGGGGTTCATGCCTACGCTGAGGCTGACCATTGAGATTACTGGGTATAGAACAAAAGATTTCTTTAAGAAGTGTTTTATGCAATTTTTCTCTCATAATATTTCACACGTGTAGGTACATGAAACCATCAAGCTATTTCTACAAGCTGGAAAATAAAAAGTGTAATGTGTTTAAGAGACGGTTGGATACATTGATGGCAGAAGCCATATAATTATACAGGCACATAAGACAAAAGGAAACAAAAGCAAAAGATGAGCAATGGCCAACAGCATGAATGGTGGGTCTTTCAATTCCAAGTGTTCACAATTTTTTTCAATAAGATCACTGGATAAATTTTCCCTGTATTTGCATTCCTAGCGATGATGAGGGGTTTTGGTGACTGCTCCTGGTTTTCTGAAGAAAGAATTTCTAGTCTTTTAGGAAAGCAAATCCCAGTTAAGAGTATCTACCAAGTCTTGTAATTTTACATTATTGGCAAAATGCTGTATGGCTTAAGATATGAATCACTTCTATTTGAACTCTGTTCCTCTGCTGGATTCTGTCACTCATCACTCTTCACTGCATCACTATTTTGTGTGATATATAACACCATTGCTTTCCCTCACAAGGCAAAACAAATCAAGAACTGGGAAAAAACCCCAGCAAATATGTCACATCCTTGAGGTAGAGCTGAAGGAAACCTTTCAGAAACCAGTTGGTCACATTTGATTATTCTAACTCCTTCAAGATAAAATCCATCATATTGTTATGTTCTGGGGTTATCAATGTCTATTTGTTGACTGCACATGAAAAAAGAACTTTTGGATTTAACATCAAAGGACAGAGGTTTAAGAATATCCTGATCAATGTGGTGAGGTTGCTTGATACAAGTGCAGAAAAAACATCAGCTGTACAATTGATGGAGCCCATACAGTGACTGGTGAGACAAATTGTTCCACTGGCAAAAGAGAAGTTTGGGTCAGAAAGGTCTAACCCAGACATTTTTCCTTATAATATTTCATTTTGAGCGTTAACAGCCACTTGACGAGTTAAATTCCCTTTGTGCTGTTTTAAAAAAAAATGAGTTAAAAAAGAAGATCTGGAATCACAGGCAAATCTGGGCAATTATGTAAAGTATTAAAAACTTGCAGTTTCATAGCCTGTTGTAACATATTCGGGTCAATTGGTGTTTATGAAGACAAATGGTCAGTCCCGTCAAACATGGAAGAGGGAGTCTTGCATACTGGCCATGGATAGGTGCCACAATTTCCAGTTCTGGACAACATCTCTAAAATACTTTGTGCTGTAATCTGTTGTTTGGGTGAATTCCGGTTAAAAAAGATTGAAGTCAACGGAAAGCAGTTACAATATAATTGCAAACAGAATTTGTACCTTGCGGTAACTACTTTGTGCTTCCTGACTGCCATCTTTTCTGTCTCTGTTCATTGCATACAAATTATGGGAGGACAGAGATCTATTCTCCCACATCACAGGATCACTACATGGGTTCTCCTGTCTCCTTGTATATGTGGGTGAGAAGTATTTTGCCTCCCAGATTGTATTTTTTGCCAGATCAGAAATGGGAAGAAAACAGGGAAGACATTGCAGCTGACTAGTCCTCCTCCAAATGGGATCGTCTATACTGTTAGCATGTAAACAAGGTAAACTGGTTCCTGCTGATCTCCAGTCTCTTAAGGTTTGATTAATTATTATGATATCTGACATTTGACAGCAGTAGATGTAGGCATTAAGTTTAGATTTTGTTTCTTCACATTCTGGGACCTTCATACCTTTCTAAGCACATATTTTTGTTACTTTTTCCCCTCTGGCTTTGCTATTTGGAATATCCATTTTCTCAGCCTAACTTCACATCAAATCCCCTGTCCTTCACAGCATATGGAATAATCCTTTTTTTGAAATGGGTCAGAAGCTATGATGACCTTCTCTTCCTTCTGCTCAGTTTCGACATGAGTTGTGCCAAAAATGAGCAGATATCTCATGCCTAGGCACAACGGCAGTTAGAGAAATATCATATTCGTTACCTTAAGCTAAGAAAAGTGACACAAAATAGTTTTGTTCCAGCACTTGCTTTTGCACATTGATTTTTGGTTCTTCATCTTTGCTACAGAGATATGTCTTGGCTCCTGTTTGGTGAATGCTGCACATGAAAGTCTCTTGTGATTGTCCAAATGGCATAAATGCCCAGAGCTCTTCCCTGCGCGCCTGCCTCTACGCTGACACAGCAGTGAGAGACAGGGTTGCTCAGCTCTTGGGGAGAGTGTTCCTGGCCCTTAGTACCCTGTAATTTGACACTGGTTTAGAATCAGCTTTCAGTGAGCGGTGGAGCATCTTCCTTTCCCTTCTAGGTCCTTATGTGAAAATTGCCTCATCGGGGAGTATGCTTATTGAACTTGGGTGCTACCTACTCTTTATGCTGTGCATGGTCCAATGAGGTCCAACAATCATGAATTGTGGATAGATGAGCTCTTTATTTTTGTGTTTACACTATTTCTGCCATGCAGTTTAGGTAATAGGCTCTTCAATGACAAGGTTTAACATGGGAAATCAGACCTTGCTATGGACCTGTTGCCAGAATTAACTTCATTTTAAGTGAAGGAGACTTTAAACTATGTTCATCTTCTGGAAATCAGAGTGGAAGAGAGAGTAATAGTCCTGTGTTAGCTGCACATAAGGCAGCATCAAAATATATTGTAATTATTTTGCAGTAGAGGCAGGTGTAACAGAAGTTGTCAGGCTTAGGTGCCTGCCACAGGATGACTTAAATAGATCAGCCATCACTGACCGGATTGATTGATTCATTTGCTTACATGTAGGCATGAAGTGTCACTTGAGATACTTTAGGGTACTGCTCTAATACCAGTTGCCATTGATGATAGCGGTACTATATCTGCTATCATTTGGTTGATGCCTTTGACACCTTAGGGCATTAATCTAAAATGAAATTAAGTAACTATGTGTGGGCATCAAACTAAGCTTTGTTGACTGAAGTGAGAATTTGTGTACCCAGTGCATAGCTAGTTACCTGTATTTAGGTATCTATGGTCTGGAGCTGCATCCTGCCCCATATGTCTCATAGCTAACTTACATGTCAATTTAGAGATTGCCTTTAAAAATTATACTGTATAAATCTATGTTGCGTGTGCAGAAGGCTCAATGTAAAAGTGCAGACAAGGGAGAGAAGTAGGAGCCAGAACAGTCATGAGCTTGCCTGGCTTGTCTCTATTCTGCTGTGTGACAGCTGACTCCAATGGTAGAGCAATGCTGGTCTACATGGATGCAGGCAGTGGTGTAAACAAGTGACATCTTGTGTGTCCTGGAGCTACAAAACCCCTAAACACTTTGGAAAGTATGAGGACAGTTGTTCTTTCCTCCAATATAACTGGTTTTGCCTCTTGATAGAACTTCAATGAACTATTTGGCTAATTTGTCCCACTCTCCACTGGGGCACAGAAATGTGCTGTTGTGTCTGTGTAAATACATACACTTTCAGGTAGACAACCAAACAATTAGAAATAGAGGGGTTATTTAGAATCATAGATTCATCTGGTTGGAAAAGACCTCTGAGATCATTCAGTCCAACCGTATTTGTCTCTCTACTAAACCATGTCCCTAAGAAATCATCTACCCGTTTTTTAAATACCTCCAGGGATGGTGACTCCACCATCTCCCTGGGCAGCCTGTTCCAATCCATGACCAACCTTTCAGTGAAGAAATTCTTTCTAATGTCCAGTCTAAACCTCCTGGCCCTGGCGGCCTTTTCCTCTCATCCTATCACTTGTCACTTGCAAGAAGAGAGCAGCACCCACCCTGCCACAACCTCCTTTCAGGTAGTTGTAGACAGTGCTGAGGTCTCCCCTCAGCCTCCTTTACTCCCAGGCTAAACATCCCTAATTTCCTCAGCCGCTCCTTGTAGGACTTGTTCTCCAGCCCCCTTATCAGCCTCATTGCCCTTCTCTGGACGCGCTCCAGCACCTTAATGCTCTTCGTTGTTCGTGTTGTGGGTTTTTTTTCGTTGTTTAACAGTGTATAATGGAAATATAAGTACAGATAGTATCTTCACTAGTATCTGCTAGTCTGCTAGTCCTAACATGAGTTTCTTCAGGCTGCCATTCCCACTGATTGTCTACTGCCCTGCTATAACCACACCACTAGCTGTATTTCAATAGTGAGTGTTTTTCTTACATATAACACCGAGATTTAATGAATACAACACTGCAGGTGTTTGTATGGTGCTTGTAGGCTGCTGAAATCACAGATTATTCTGCATGAACTCTGATCATTCTTCTAGACAGTACGGTTTTAGATGCCATCTTTAATTTGTGATATTAATACTGAACTTCATCACTGTTCAGTGGTTTTACTGAAGTATTTACATATAGATTAGTGAAGTAATTTTTCCTAGAGTATTGAAAGCTCTCCAGGCCTAATTGGAATCATAAACTTAACCGCAGTACCTGTATGACATGAATATGATTTTTGCTTATCAAATGGCCTTGGAGTTTTACTTTCAAAACAAATTGAGTGTATTTCCTCTGCCTCATAGATTTAGCTCTGACTGCTTGGGGAATGATTCGGCAAGTGAATGTTTTGAATATGCAGTGAATGTATTCTGAGAATTGTTTTTTTTCCACATCAGCTCTCTTTTAAGGAAGATGAACTATCTCAGTGAGTTTTACCAAAAATTACATTTTAAAATAATGAACTAATTAGTTAAGACATATATTACTTTATTATGTAGAAAGAAGCCTTTCCCAGAGTGGTAGCTTAGCTACATAAATTGCCCTTTCATTTTACATTAAAATGGAAAGATGGACCTGTTATAGAACACTTGGACCAGTACTATTAATTATCTGATTCGAAGATCACCTCTGGCTGTTAAAAAGATTTATATTAATCTGTACTTGATAGATTCAGAAGGATTAAAGGAGTGAAGGAGAACGAATAAAAAGAGAACATCTTCCTGGTTTCATTGTTAGATGACCTTGTGCCATGGTACGTTTAAATTGCTTACTTCCTATAACTCTATAAAGTTCTGTGTTTTCATTTTCTGGATTAGATTGAAGTGTCAACTGTTTTTGATGAATTACACTGGTAATATATATTCATGTTCTTCTTTGCTCTTTTCTTTTTTATTTATATATGTCCAGTATAATTTAGTTCACCTACAAAAGCTTTCAGGAAAAAAGATTTTTGTTTTTAATTATAGTTTTAGCAAAGTTTGTTCTGTTTGTTTTTTGTTTTTTTCTTTTTCCAAATGCCTTTTACTTTATTCTGAAGAAATAAAATATATGTTCAGCTTTTTTTAAAAAAGTCAAATTAGAAGTTTGTCAAATACCCTGTTTTTCCATGTCCTGAAATTCAGCATACTTTGTAGAAAAAGAGATTTATTTAAATAAAACGGGCAAATTATTGCAATTAGTGATTTAAACCTTTATCTTTTAACTTGATCTGTGTGAAACACTACTGAAATCAGAAGATTTCCTTGCAAGAGCAAGGGTTTTGCAGATAGCCTTGCCTTTAGGACCAGGGTCTTATTTATTTATTGCTGAAAGGTGTAGAGGGGAGCAGAAGGCTTTAAGTGCCTTACTTCTGTTATTGAAGATTCTCACTGATGCAGAACTTGAAAGAACAGCAAATAAAATCAAGACACATTTATATACAGTGTGTGTGCTAGTGACTGGAATGATAAAGGACTGTACCTTCATACATTGGTTTATAGCCTCACATCAGAAGGGACAGAGATATCTTTAGTCAAGTGTATTTCATGCTGATTAAGTGAGAGCTACAGATTTAAGTTATACTATTAAATCTATATTTTTTCAGGTAAAAGTAGTATAAAGAGCAACAGCTTCTCTGTATGTTAGATAGCCCTGATGTGTTAAACTGGAATGAATGCATTCTGTGTGTAAACAAATGAACAAAGTAATTTAAAGTAATTGAATCAATAAAGTACAAATTTGGATTTCTTCTTAGAATTGCAATTTAAAATTGAGAGATTTGATTTGTTTTCAGGTTTTGTTTTGTCTTAAAGAAAACTCCAAACCGAGTCAAATGCTTATTTTACTGAAAGAACAGAGTGAACTTGGAGATGTCTAAGCACAGGAATTCTGTTGCTGCAACTTTGACCAGTGTGTCGAACATTAAACAAAGCTAATAAAATACATCAAAATATTTTATACATATTTTACCTATTTCCTCATTTCAGAAGCTGTTATGAGGGAATTAATTGCACTGTACTGAACAGGGGAGGTGGTACTTTATAATATCTGGTGTGTATGGTTCTTATCTTTTTCCCCAGTGGATGTTTCTACTAGCTCTGCTCCACACAAAAGTGTATGCATATACTACAGTGAGAATAAAAAACACCCTAAGTTATAAAGGGTTAAGCATCAGAAGTTGTGTTTTTATCAGTGTTTACTGAATCTCATGAATATCAAGGGCTTTTTTATATCTTTGTTAAACCAATCCATGAATTATTTTGTGGCTTTAAGCAGCATCTCTGACTACTGTTTCTCTGTATCACACAGTGTGCTGCACCATCTCAAACAGAACTGGAGCTGCAGTTGTACTTCCATTACAAATGCTGATAGGCAAGTACCTGCCCTCCTAGCTGTTGTTTCCAAATGTAACATTTGATTAAGTGGAACAGTTTCTCAAATTATACAACCTTGCTCCTATTGCAAACTGTTATTTAACGTTGTTGCTGTGGCTTTGGCTGTGCTGTATTTTGCTTTCCAAAACAGTACAGAATCTTGAAGGAAAAAACTCAGAGAAAATGTACTCAACAAAATGAGACATCTAAACAGAAGTCATTAAAGTAGCAACATTGTCCTGCACAGTTTATTACTGTGGTTCAAATATAGGAGTAAATTAGGAGATGCAGACTTCTGCACTTAGCTACAGATTTTCTATTGTTGACTTCACTGCTGAATATAGCGGCACTGTGATTTTGCTGGTTATTTGTCTATAGTTTTGATGCTTCTTCCAATTGTTTTAAAATTACAGCTGTAGTTTTGGGGCAGAAATACCTTGCCACGGAAAAAGCATGTTTACATAAGGAGGGTCGGCTCTAGAAACATCACTTTGGGCAGCTCAAAAGCCAATTATTCTGTTAATAAAGTCCTATAAGTTAATAAAGTCCTATAAGACTCTGCCAAGTAGATGTGAAATAATGTAGATCCTAATGCTGTAAGCTATAGCACCTCCAAGAAATTACAAGTCCTTTGATCTGAACCACCCTGTTTTGCCTTATTTTGGTAGTACGAGCTTAAATTGTTAAGTGGGGTGGGCAGTGGGGGACAGAAAAGGGAAGAGGCCAAAGGCTGGCTGAGGGAGGAAGATACCCATAGATATCCTCAGTTGCTAGTGGAAAGACAGAAAGAGAAGCGTCTTTAGAAGTTAAATTCTTCACATGTGAACAGTCTCAATATTGAAAAGCACTCCCTGACATGGCAGCTTAACTGTAGATATTTATCATTTTTCAGGATGCTTCTTGGAATGTTTTTGGGCCAAGCAAAGTAACTTTCTCTGCAAAAATACCCAAGCACAGTTCAGAAGCTGTGGGACCATTTTCAGTAGAGACTTTGCATGCAGCTGTCCTGTTTCTGAGGGTTGAAAAGTTTAACAGCATGGAGGTAAGCCCTTCTCTGCTAAGTCTCAGTGTCAAAACAGGGACCCAAGATGAATTATATATTCACATAGATGTGGCCTAAGTTGCCTTCAGGACAAAATAAAAGTAATCTGAAAGCTGAAGTGGTAAATCATTTAAGTAATACTGCTTACCAGTACAAGGCAAGAGCAAGCCTCTACAGTGTCATCTTCATCCCAGGATTTCTGTCAAGTTGCTTGAGAATTTGTGAGTAGAAGCCAACAATATGAATTTTAGGTGGGATGAAGGCTGTAAATGGATAGGGCTTATTCACCAATGGAAGTAAGGAAGTAAAATCCCAGCCATGGTAAAGGAGCAAACCCAGTGGAAATATAACTTCAATGGCACCAATTCAATAACTTGAAATCCGCAGTAAGCCAAGCATAATTATACCCAAAGTATATTTCCCATCTTACTGACAATTGTAATGTCCAAACTGGCCTGAAAGTGCAAATGTATCCTGTCTCAAAACTAAATATCTCTCCAAACCCAGTAATTCCTATATTTTCCAGTTTCTAGTTTGTACAAAATGGAGGTGGAATGGCAGTTGAAGAGGCAACTGCCTGAGCATCTTGTAGTGTCTGCTAAGGATGATACACAGCTATTTATAAGGATGATATGTAGTCACTTTTCATTCACCTGAATCACTCTGGGAAAGGTGGCAGATTGTGGGAAAAATCTGTGAACTTACCTGTCTTGACGTCAGCTGGACTGTGAGATGGGGAAAGCAGGATTATCTTTTTCCCAGTATGTTGTAAATGGAGAAAACTTTGCCTGAAAACAAGTGTTGCCAATTACTTTATTATTTTAAAACTTTCAGTAATAGTAAAATCAGCCATGAGGAATGGAGCTTGAACTAACTCATAGTATCATGCTGCCTTGTTTTCACCCTGAAAAAATGCCACTTTTTCTGGAGTTTTTCTTACATATGCTAAGGATATACTCTGATGTTAGTCTATTTCTGTAATACTCTGCCATCTTCATTTCATTATCTGCTTGCACTTTTTGTATCTTTGCTTTCTTTTATCTTTAATTAATTGTATACGTTTTCTATTCTCCCTCTGCACTTGAAATTTTATCATGCTCATATACCTTTTTATTTATCTCTCAATATCTTTTTCAATTCTGTGTTTATTTGCTGTACTTTTTTTCTCCTCTTAGTGTACATGTTGTTGGATAATACACATCACCCCTGGATACGAAGTAATTGCTTTCTGAACAGTTTCCATTTCGTCTGTGTCCTTCTGTCCTCCCACTCCTCCCATTAGACGCTTAAACCACTGGATCCTCTGCAGCACTTCCCCGTTCTTCTACATTCAAAGTCCTTAGGGGTTTTTTATTCCTCTTGCGGGTTCAGTCTGCAGTAATGAATCCAACTGGATTATGGTCATTAGTGAGTCCTCCACCTCCATCTCCTAACAGATGCAGCGTTGAAAGTCAGAACTTTCGTCTTTCTTGCCACCTTTTAATACATTGAGGATATAGTACATGACTGTTGCTTGATTTATTTCTCTCATTGTGTCCCTGTTCCTGTGTGTCTGGATAGCTGAAATCTCTTATTAGTTTTGACATTTTGCTATAGCTCATAATCTTCTTGTTCTTTCTGATCCTATTTTTTTTCTGGTTTATATCCAGTTCCTACTACCACCTCGCTCCCCCTATTGTCTCGAATTTTGAGCCATGATGATCCTTTCAAACAACTGCAAAAACTTTTAGCTTCTTCAAAGTTTCGGCCTGTCAGAAAGGAAGAGGTTTGAAATAAGCCATTACAACCTGAATGGTGTCTGCTTTAGCAGAGTGCATTCCCCCACCTGCGGCTCCCTCCCACAGCGTTCTCAGCTCTCCGGCCCCAAATCAAGCAATTAAGTACATGCTTAAGTTCAACCATGTGAGGAGCGCTGTTAACTCAACAGGACTACTTACATGCTTAAAGTTAGCACAGGATTAAACGTTTTGCTAAATCAAAATATTGCAGCTGTGATTTTAATACAGCTGAGTTAATGAAGACTATACATCCCCGTGATATGAAAGGTGCACAGTAACTCATTCTGGTAGACATTCAAGTGTGAAGGTAGAGAATTCAATCCCACATCTAGATCTCAGTAGCGTGTGTGTCTATGTGCATTTGCATGCACGCACACAGTCACAGGGGGGACAGCACAGTATTTGAGAATACCAAGCAGATTGTAAAAGCAAATGTAAAGAATCTAGGCCTTACTTGTTGCCTATAGATATAATAAGAAATTCCCTTTGACTTTAATAGGCGCAATTTGAGGACTAAGACAAATACTGCAACAGCATTTATCAAACAGCTCCATACCATGGACACATCTCTCATTGCAGTTTAGCTTTAGTGTTTTATGCCCTAGGTAAAAACTTTGCAGAGTAGTAGGCTTAGTTAGTATCCTTCCTCTGGATTGTGTTAATGCCTGAAAAAATATTTAATGAAGCATCCAATTTTCATACCCTTTAACCTATCTCCTGCTCAAAGTGCTGAAACATTAGAGTGATAATCATACTGAGCATTTCAATAATTATGTATCAACCCCTTCCATCGCAGATGACTTAGCAAATAGTGTATTTGCTTATTGTATTTCAGTTGTAGGGAGAAGACTGTTAAAATTAATATCCCTACAAGACAAGGGTATTTATTCTAATCTGTGTCATGTAGTTTTCCATAATGTTTTAAAGAAAATTAAATCACCTCTGAAAACTGAATTCTCAGGGTGAAATTACATATTGTCATAGCTATGATGTGTCACATTCATTTTGTTACAAATGAATATATCAGTTTAGATTTATTTTAGCATGGCTTATGCTTTCCAAGTTCAGGTTTTAAAGCTTCACTCTGAATAGTATTTCAGCAAAATGCATCTGGAGAGACAGTTGGATCTCATTTATAAGCATCTCTCACTTTCTGCCTTATGCCATAATAAATGTTCTTGACTGTAAGATTTTAGATGAGATCAATTGCACTTCCCGCTTATCCCCTTCTCTACTGGCAAATCTGAAAAAAAGACAATTTCTTTTTCACAGCCTTTAAAAAGGGAGGACTCACTTGACTCATTTTTTAAAGTAGATCATTTAATATTTTTGGAATTACTGCTTGAATTCCATCTGTAGGATGACATTTATTATAACAAGCAAAATAAGAGAACTGCTCACATCACAGCTTCTTTCTTTCACTGCCAAGAACTATTTGCCATATCAAAGAAATTGGTCTCCAAAGTTTTCTCTTTTAATATGTTATAGTTTTTAGCAGTTATCTTTGACAGATGATAGTAAAAACTGAATTCCTAAAATGCACGAAGAGCTCTAGATCCAAGTATCCTTTTATGATCTCTGCAAACAATCCTGGCTTGGGGAAATATTTTACATCTTTGGCTTTAGATGAAATTATTTAAAATATATGCTGTTCTTTTTAAAAGGGAAGTAATTTACACCTCATGGCATAGGAATAAGAAAATCCAAATGCAGATATTTAATATTAGCCAGCCTTAGTAAATTTGTAACAGAGAGAAGGAAACATCAGAACTTTTGAGAAGTACTGAAAGAGATTTCATATCCACGAGGTCAGGAAGAAGCTCACCGTAGTGGTCGGGCTGGGATGGAGTTATCTTTCTTCATAGCAGCCCATACAGCACTGTGCTTTGCATCTGTGGCTAAAACAGTGCTGATAATGTACCAGTGTCTTGGCTATTGCTGAGCAGAGCTTTCACAGCATCAGGGATGTCTCTTGTCTCTTACGTCCCCCCCATTACCTCAAAGGCCAGTAGGCTGAAGGTGGGGCTGGACAAGAGTTTGAGAGGGGACACAGCTGGGACAGCTGACTCAAGCTGACCAAAATGAACAAAACAAAACAGAAAATAAAGACAGATCACATTTTTCTTCGATACATGTGTAATCTCATGGAAACTTGTAGAAATTTTGTAACAAAATAAAAAAGGTACCATAAAAGGCAGACAGAGATTCACAATGTTTGCTTTGTTATTCAAATACCAATACACTTTAGATGTTCCTCAGCCTCCAATTTTGATAAGTCTTATCACATAGCAGCAATAAAGTGCAAAATGCTAATAAAAGTGATAAAAGTGAGAGAGGTTTATAAATTGGATCCAAAATATGTCCCCCAATAACAGAAATGTGTTCATGCTTGGCATAGGATGCCATCATTGACAGATTATACTTTTTAATAAGAAGTCATATAACAAGAGATATGTAAATTAGATAATATATTTTCAAAAAGAAAACTGGAGGGGGAGAAAACTCTATTATGTGACCACAGGGTTCATTTTGACAGGTCATCAGCAGAGTTCAAATTCAAGTCTTCCTAGAAAACATCCAAATTCCTGTCGGCCATGTTCGTTCCAGCAGGACTCTACCTGAGCAGGTGAAGCTCCAGTTTGCCTTAAAAAAGAAAGATTTTGTCCAGCTCTGCCAAAACGTTAGCTAAGAGCTAATGTGCAGTGTCACTTTATAACAAATTAGGGAGTGATAGTTGCCAGCTTCCTAAGGAAATGTCTGAGGTCTTGCTACACAATAAGCTTCCCAAGATACACCAAGATATAACATAGCAATGTGAAGATGGGACAATCAAGTTCCTTCATTCCTAGGTAAAAGCACTTTCACTCTGTTCATACAGCAATAAGGAATATCTCTCTTGAAGATGAGTACCGTAAACGGAAAAACGTTTCACAGTATTTTCCGCTAATCAGATAAATCAGTATAACAGACATCTCTCTTGGCTGAAATGTCAACTTTCTGCAAAATCAAATCTATCCCATGTTTCTGATCATAATACAAAATTAATTTGATTTCATGTCACTGAGACTGCAAATATGGAATGACTTTCATCTAATAGAATCATAGTCACAGTTTTTAAGGAAGATTCGTCAGAAATAAATGTCATAAATGTGATGGTGGAGTTGTAATAACCTCCAGCAGGTAGTCTAGAGGAGGAAATGAAAGGTATGGAGGAAGCTACTGAATTTCCATCCTCTTAAATAGAAAAACCAGAAAGGATGTAGAGAAGTATCTTGCAGGCAAGTATCTTTCTTTTGAAAAACTGCTGCCAGCATTTCTATTAATCTTGCTACCAGCAGTTGCAGTAAATGCAAGTGCTAGAAAGCCCATGAGAAACGGGTGAAAAGCAGTCTTGTAAATATGTTACATTTAAGTTGAATTATCTGATGCTAGATACAATTTAATGTAAGAAAGTGTAGAAGTGATTTCTGCTTAGATTAAAAATTACTGAGTAGATAAAGAAAATACCCCTTAATGAGATCTTACAATGCATTTCTCTAATTTCTTTTCATGCAAGGAAATATACCCGGCATCTGCTAGTGGAAAGATGAATGAGTGTGAGTGTAGAGTGTTCACAAGGTCATTTGTAATTTTTAAAGAATGATTCATATATGGCTTATTTGTTAAGGGAAGATAGAAAGACTCCACCTCTTCTGCCTGGAGTATGCACGCAACTGCTGTATTTAACTGTTTATTGTCATGAGTGAATACCAGCTGGTGGGCTACCCTGTCAGGGAGAGAGGGGACATGGTTGCTCTCAGCAGAGCTCATTGGATCAGGCATGTTGTCGCATGATCACAACTGCACTGCTTCCAGGGTCATCACCAATAAGTCAGCAGCAATTTTAGCTACTTCTCCATGGCTGATTGATTAATTAATGACTCCTACAAGCTTGAGCCTGCTCCTTACAGTGTACTACACATACTGGGGTGCACGTTTCAGAGGCAATTAACTGTCCCTCAGCAGAATCATCTGGGTTCATTTGCTCTGGCTCTGCCCCAGCACCTGGCTGAGCACTGCAGAGCTACGCTCACAGCTTTGCATTTTTCCTCCTGGGGCTGTGAATTCCAAGAGGTTTATTAACTTCCTTAGCAGCACTTCGGGAGCAGAAAGAGCCAGCTCAGATCTGGGGCTGCGTGCCAGAAACCACTGATCAGAGGGTGCTAGAGAGCACAGTGAGGAGACTGAATCTGTTCTGCTCTCAGCTCCATCTCATGCTGAACACTGGCTGACTCCTGTGGTGTTTCTTCAGTATCTCTGCACTATATTCTCTACTATTCATGTTTAGGGGGATTGACATTAGTTTGACTTTTTATACCCCAGATAATGGAAAATTTAGTTGTAACATTTTTGAAGCTTACCTCATTGGCAGACGGAAGAGTGATTTTTTTCCAGGAGTGGTTCCTGTGTGGCTTAGTGACCCCACGGTGATCTCAGCCCTAAAGCCTAACAGCTGGGAAAGGATTGGATTATGTTAACTGTATGTAGGGCATCCAAGGCAGTGTTAAGGTGGAGATATTTAATCCGATATTTAAGAAGCCCAGCACTTTTATCAAAGATTGCATACTAGAGAATCACTGCCAGAGGTGATCAAAGGCACGCATAAGTTGGATATATAGCCTGTTAACTAAAACAGATAAAAGAAGTGTCCCTCCCTCCTCTTGAATACTGCACCTTCTGCAAGAGGAAGTGAAAAGCGGCTGACCTGACTATGCCAGCCAGCTAGACAGATCTGCTGCTTTCTATTAGGTGCATGAAGGAGCCAAAAAAATTAAGCAAGCTACTGTATCAGCTGTTCTATGCATCACCTGCATAAATCAAACAATTCAAGACCAAGATGTGAAAGTGTATCCTTGTATTTCTTTTTTGCTGCTTCACATTAAGGAATACTGCTTTCTTGTTCTGCCAGTGTATAATAGTGCAGAGAATGAATTTATGTGCTTGTGAAAAAATAGTTCTGAAAATATTTCCCGCAACCTTAAAATGAGTTCTCAAATTGATCTTTTATGTTAGGATAAAAGTTACAGAAGTGTTTTTTGGAGGAACTATCGTAGAAACCTGTCGCAGTAAACACTCTGTTTCATTTCTGTTGCTTAGTTTTTTATGTTGTTATGTGCAATAGGGAAGGTAATAAGAACAGCAAATGAATAGCTACTAGAACAGTTATGACATTTAAGGAAAAGGAAATACAGTATTGAAACTGTAGCTAAGGAAGCCTATTTGGTCTCTGTATTTCCTCAAGAATATCCAGCCTATATGTAACTCTATGAAAACAGACACAATTGTTGAATCACTGTCAGAATAAAATCTCTGTTACAGTGCGAAAAAGAGTTGTATTAGACTGAGATACAAAACCCATTTCTTTCACAATCCAAGACTAGGAAAGAACATTTTTTCTCTTGTCTCAGTCTCATCAATGGATTCGATTCCTAGTTGAATTAATTTGATAATCTAAATCAAACCACTATGAACTTGCTGATTTTATTCACAACAGTATATTTATTTGATTATTGTGTTATCTCTGTTTTGGTTTAATAAGTAATGGTCTTTCTGTCTTAATATGTTTCTAAATCTCATTTGCTGTTTAAATTTCTTTTACTATGCATTAAGGAAAACTGTACAGCTAATTTCCTTTTTCAAACTATACCTGTTTCAGCATATCAAGAGTGAAAGTAATATCAACTACAGTATTTGTGTACCAGTTATTTATCATCCTTCTAATTAAATTGTTCAAAAAGAAAGGAACTGAGGGAAAAGAAACCTCCATCTGCTGAGAAGAAAAAATGTTCCCAGTGAAAATGAAGAGATCAGTAGACAGAAATAGTTAATATAGAAGGCTTTGGGGGAAATTCCCTCTCATGGAAAACAGACAATATATAGGGGCCTGGTAAGATGACAGTACTTTATTTGTCTTGATTCAGAATGGAGACTGAATTAATCTACAACTCTCATGTCTTAGTTTTGAAACGTTACTTATCTGGTGGCTTCATTCTATTTCTGTGGACCCTGAACAGAATTAGCCCCTGACCACTCACAGCCCTCAATACGACTGCTCCAGTAGTCAAGAATATTAATGCCTTTTCTTCCGTTCTTTCTCCTCTCCTTGATTCAGGAACCAACATATACTGAATGTTTTATTTTCCTGAACAGTTACCTTCCTCCTTACTGTGCTTTTATACAAATGAAGAGTCTGATTAACCCAATCTCAGAAGATGCACCAGAATCTGTCGGGGGTTTGTGCTGCATGCAATTCAGATATTTAAGCTGAGGTGCACTGAAAACCTGAAAGTGAAAATGGACTTTTTCTAATAATTACCATGAATTTGTTATCATTAACTTAGGCAGTAAGTACTACTGACAGTTATTTCTTTGTGGATATCTTTGGTGAATGTGCCTTTATTTATTGTCTGTAAGGCATTGGACATACGCAATTCCTTGCAGTTAGTAGCAGCTGATGGCCAGCACTGTGCATGTTGCTGCTGTCAGGAATTACATCTCATGTCTTGGACTATAAACTGGGTTTTAGAGAATTTCCCCAAGGCTTTTCAGTGAATCTTCTTATTACTAACACAAGTGAATCAGTCGTTAGTTGAATTTTGCTAATTTGTACCGATAATTGGTACAGCAGTGCTGCTCAGTACATACTGGCACCTCCTGCAGTTCTGCCTTCGGTCATTTAGCAGCCCATGCATAAGTCATGGAAATGGTAGAAACCCATTACTGAGCACAGCTGCCATCAGTTCTCATGATGAGGAGTTCTCTCTAAAAGTAACTTCAGTTTCCTTCAGCTACGGCTTTTTTTGTACTTTAGGCACTAGTAGTGCTAAAAGACCTGAAATCCACAGCTGTCCAGTAGCAGAGAGCATCGGACTTCTTTCAAAATTGGAGATGTGAGAAAATTGAAGAAGGGTTTGAAAAGCCAAGGAGAATAACTGAAGGGAAAGATAGGAGAAGGTTATTCAAGAAATGACCAGAAGGGAACCTCTTATCTTTCCTGAAGACATATTTTGAAAACCTCCTTCTCCGCACAAATCAGGGAATGTTTTTGTTTTGTTTTCTGTCATCTAGATCCAAGGTTGATCATTTAGTGAACTCTGCAGAAGCTTTATCTGCCTTCACCTTTCTCTAAATCCACACTATTAAAATGAGGTATCTGATAGTAATTTCTTTGTACATAGAAATTATTAGGTCAGTTGATATTATATACTAAAGAATTGTAATTAAATCTAGTTGAAACAAAGTAAAAGCAGGAAGTTGTGAGTCCTACATTAACCTGCCTTGCTATCTCAGATAGAAAATGCAATCTTTTTGAAAAAATAGCACTTGTCTGGCTATAATTATGTATGACTAATAGCAGAAATTTATTCTAGCTCTTGTTCACTTTGGATTATCCCCATTTGTAAAATGAGCAATTGGAAGGACCTTGATCAAGGACTATATTTAAATTGTTTGCTGTTTAATGGAATAGAGAACAGAGATCAAACGATAAGCTAGTTGTACCTAAGAGAAATTAATCAGTTAAGGGAGTGCAATGATTAGTGAGATTTTTATCTGTGAAGAGGAGAGAAATCTACACCTGTTCATTCAGCTTGCAGTCTACTTTACCTGTGCCACTTAATAAGAAAAAGCTTAATTTTGAATTTGTATACAGGAGAAAATCTGCATTAATTTAGCACAGAGCACATTTCCAAATGCAAAACCAAGTCCCTCTGTTGAGCAGCATGTTCACAGAAATAGTTACAAGGAGACTTGTGAGTAACAGGGTTGATACATTCACAGAAGTAAGACTCCCTTGTGAGTGGCAGCAGAAAAAACACCCTGAATGCATCCTAAAGCATTGCTGCCTGTATATGTTTGTATACATAACATTTTGTATTTACATTTAAACTCTTCTGTGATTACAAGAATAAAAATGTTGCATTCTTGCATTCTCCTGTTGTACTCAATTATATGTCAACACAACTGGTATTTTAGACACCCTTAGCCAGTTACTAGAATTCATTCCAATAAATACAGCTGATTTCTTCCAATAAAAGCAATGTAGCAGTTTAGAAGGTAGTAAGAGAAGCTACAGCTGTATAGTAAGTGTTGCAAAATGGTACCCATTAGGCATTCTACTTTTAATACTCCAAAAACTTGATTTGAAATGCAAGTTTTAATTAAAAAAAAACAACAACCAGTCCACAAAACCCCAAAAGCCAATCAATAAGACTTTCAGAATGGTGCTACATTTGGCTTTGTTAAATGTGAAGAAAATTACTATTTTTTTTATTTGAGGGGTTTATTTGAAGCGACAGGAATATTAGCCAATCTTCAACTAATAGCTGCCAAATGCATTGTATTTTTCCTTCTTTTGCATGCATGTAATGGGAAAAGTCTATAAAAATATACCTTTAGGAGCCACAGGCAGGAAAATATCCTTAGAAAATCATGGTTCTAGTAACTCAGTTGGCTAAGCTAACTAGAAATCCACAGTGGGGGAATTTTCTGTGTTGTTTATTATAAATTCCTGATTGGTGTAGATCTTCTAAATTACATCTGGGCAAATGATTGATAAGTATGTTCAGATAAAAAGAACAGAATATTCTCAGGCTTTTGCCTACACATTCAGGTAGGTGGCCTATTAGTACTTTGTCACGTGGGTGGCTGCCTCACAGGAACTAAATGGATTAACCCAACTCATTTTACCAAAGTAAATGAACAATCATCAAATGGTAGAATCTGTATTTTGACCTAACATGGCTTTGAACCACTCACTTAGAGACAGAGCTCCGTATTCCGCTGAACCGCTCTTGCATATATCTTTAATATCATTCCACTCTGTAATACGCTTCTCCTGTATGCTGTGTTTTATGAGTAAATCTTCCATCCATGGGAATTTACAATTAAAATAACCTTCACATTGAGGACATTTCTGGTATTAACTCTGTCCCTTATTATCCTACTTCTGTTTAAGCCTCTTAGATGTGAAACTGAAATGGTTAGTTGTACATGGTAAAACAAGGAAAATCTATTTCCATTTCCAAAAGATGAAACTTTCTGGTGCATTGGCTGGGACTAAACTCGAGGGCGGTAAATTTTCGGTATGGCATGTAGGAAGTTAGCTACACGACTCATTAACATTAATTCCCATCTGTAAATAATTTTGAAATACTTTAACTAGCAGGGGAGCTATTTCATCTTTTATACTTAGCTGATTGTAAAAATGTATGCTGAAACCATCTGGCCTTAGTGTTTTGTTGGACTTCAGACTTTTAATAGCCAGTCTGATTTGCTTCACTGACTTGGGGTTTTCTAATCCCTGGCTCAATTCTCCTTCCAAACTAGGTAATACCATGTTGCTATTTCCTTGTCAATCAATCCCTATCTCACCAATTGAGATGAATAACAGAGTTACTATAAAAACTTAGGAAGGCTTCGGGCCTAATTCTCATTCACGCTGAAGTTACTTTACACTACTCCGGTTGCTCATTTACTGGGTGTAAATGCAATTTACTACCTAAGCAATATAAAGCAACTGTAACATAAATGAGAATCAGATCCCCTATGTTCAGAACAGCTAACGGCTTCAAATGGCTGAGTACTACTTTCCCACGGGAGCTACCGTACTAGGATTTCAATGCATATAAAGAATGTAACAAGCCAATTAAAAATGAAGATATTAAACAAGAAATTGAATGGTTATTTTTAAGGTCTGTTTAGAGCTGATTTTTTCCAAACAATGGGACTGATTAAACCTGGCTGTTACAAATATTTCGACTTCATCTAAAATTCAACTCTGCATGAAACTTGGATATTTGCCACAGTATGTACAATAAACTCTCCATATTACTTGGAGAAGGAGGACTATATTTCAGAGGTGCATAAAGGACTTCCTGACTTGCTTGGGGGCACTTCCCTCCAGGGACCGTCACTGAGAACCAGCAATTATTAAGAAGTGATGCACAACAGGATCTTTTGATAATAGATGAATGGGAGTATAATGGCAAAACTAACTTTAGTTTAAGAAACTGTAGGTACCACAAATGCCAAAGCAGACACTGTTACCTCCCACCTTTTCCTATTTCTTAAGTCATGTATTGTCTAAAGAGTTAAAAACTAGTTTTTGTTATAATGCTTGTTAATGACTGTCATCTAAGCTGATGCTGGTCTATATCAGATGTCAAATAGACTCTAGAGTGGATTATTCCAGTTTAGACAGAGGTAAGTCATCCCCATGTTCTTCTTACACCTCCATTATATCAGCATGAATACCCACCTTGATGTGAAGTCCACATTCCTGTTCTCCTCCTCCTTTTCTTTTGATCTGCCGAAGACACTTCAGCAACCCCCATGCTAATAAAGAATTGTTGTATTATGGAAACCACAGACACAAGACTGATTTGCTAATACATGAATACTTATACGCCATAAGTAAATTGTCCTCTGTGCCACTTCAGACCTATAAATCTTGTGCCTAGTCTTCTCTCACCAGCTTCAAGTCAGCTGATTTCAATCCAACCTTAACCTTGCTGAAAAATACAGGGAATGTAGTGTATATATCATCTCATACAAAGATTAATAGCCTTCCGTGGTTGCTAATAACAGCCTGGTTGTCAAACGTAGGGCTGTGTTAAGGTCTGCATGTCATAGTCCATATCCCTCACCTGCTATTCTTAAGACAGCGTAGTGTTTTTGCAATACTACTCACATTAACTACTCTTGAGGCTGGATTCTGTAAAAGAAAACCCATACAGTTCCTCTCCTGAAGGCAAACTCGAGAAGGAGCAGGCACGTTTCTGTTGCACAGAAAAACAGCAGTCTTTGCATCTGCCTAAAAGTGACTTTGGCACTGATTTAAGGGAGAACTATGTCTAAAATTACTTTCTTAATTTTTAAATGAAAGGTAAAATAATCCTACTGCTCCTATGTAAATATACAACAGGCTTTATGTGTGCTAATAAAAGGAATCCACTTATTCTTTGGCACTGCATGTGGTGATTTGCACCAATGTAATTGAGAGTGGAATATTTTCCTACTTCCCAGTCCAGATAAATCATTGTAAGTAGTAAAATATTTTTGAGACATTGCTCCTGCTGTCATAACTGTCTGTTTTGTTATGAGAAGAAAAATCTATATAAATGTTTCAGAGGAGAGTTGATCATCATATATTTCTTAGGCAGTTATGATAAGTTTTGTATGCATTCAAACATTGTAACACTATTTAATGTTGTAGTGAATGCAGGAATTACTAGTGCCATCTATTGTTGGAAAACGTAGACTTGTAAATGTTAATTTGCGTGTTCTATGGTAAAGTAGCATTAAAAATTTAATATTTTACTGAGTTTTATTGCAAAATGAAATAGTTTATCTAGTTGCATGTTTGAAATGTTTGTATTTTGGATTCTTTGAAATTTATCTTCAGAAAGAAGATCCTTGGATTTTATTTTCATTATGATCTTACGTCTAAAATCAATCTCTATTTTAGTTTTGGACCCTGAAATAAAGCTTGTAGTGATTCACCATATAAAAGGCAAGAAACCAAATTTTTGCTTGCTAGACACACTTAATTTTGAGATTAAGCATTTTGAAAAGTACACAGCAATTTGAGCCTGAGTGTTATGTTCCAAAGCAATGTTGTGATGCAGAAGTCTAACTTTCACTAACAGAGAAGCTTAGGGCTGGATCTAAACTGTTCTTTTACATCTTCATGATGTTTGAAAAGTAAAGGCCCAGCCTTTACTTACAGCAGAGTGACATGAGGCATGCTAGATGGCTATGCAGGAGGTGGGTGGCTCCAGATAAGCCTCAGAAGACCTGAATGTGGTTCGTACCTTTCACCATTGATGCAAAAGGAAACATCTAATGGGCAAATGCGATAAAGCAGAAGTAAAGAAACATGGATTTGCTTAGTCTCAACATGCTTGTTAGCTGTTGCCCTTGGAGTCACAGCAGTAAATTTTTTTCCTGAGAGAAATGTGAGAGCTGCTCTCCTGTAGCCAGGGGAAGCACAGAAATATTCGTACAGCATATCCACAGCTCTGTGGTCTCCAAATGCCAAAGCAGTTGACGTTTGCCTTTTAACATTTGAATGATGATGTCTCAGTATTATCTTCCTATATCACAACTGTTCACCGTGGCTTCTGCATCATCACACTACACAGGGAAAATCTTTGTAGTCCAGGAGGATTAATCTGTCTCAACAACACCTCTAGGCCACGTAGCTCATCACCTGGCTTTTTGGGGCACTCTTGCTTTTTGGCTGCTGTTATTGTAAAACAAATCATAAAAAGATTGTATCATCTGTAGGAAGAGAGTGGTGGCTACCTACATAAAGAGGTATATTTGAAGGACAGCAACATGATCAGAAGGAATCCAATCTAGCTAAGCCCTTTTTAAATCAGACTAAAACTCAGCCACATCCCCCGAAGCAATCCATTCCACCTTGATCTAATCTTGTGGGTACTTTAATTTGGTGGTGGTGGGTTCCTTCCTATCCTTCCATGCTCCACTGCAATCCCCATGTAGGCAGGCATTCCTTTATCTCAGCCTAAATCCTCTAAACTGTGCCCTGACTTTCAGACATGGTCCAGTCATGGCTAATGCACTGTTGTATAGCTAGAGGTACAAGGATCATGTGGAAAACAGACAAGCAAACCCTAAATAAAGGTTTGTGTTTAAGGCAATAGCCCAAGAGGGAACAGATCTCTGATTTCCAGACCAGCCTTCTCAAACGTGCAGTTTGCATCAGACCATCTTTGATTAAAAATACTACCATCCTAGAGAGCAAGGACCAAGGCTACTCCCCCATATTCTAGCGGAGTGTCCTGCGTACTTCATGCTTTATCTTTTGGAGCTTAGGCAGTTTGTATTTTCTTTCTTTTCTAACATGTTCACTTGATAAGAAGGGAAATGTAAACTTTGAAAAGTCAATGCATTGCTTTACCTTTGACAGGATAATTTTAACAATTAAAAATTAATCATGTAAGAAGGAATAGCTACATGATAGAATAAAAAGGATAACACTAAATGAACAGTATTCCATTTCTGCTGGCAAAATGGGTTCCTTATGACTCAGCATTGCTGGTTTGCTTGGGGTAAATCACTCCAGAAGAAAAATATAACATTTAAGTATAGAACAATTTACAAACCCTACGTTTTGGCTTTAAATGAAACATGAAATATGAAATAATCCCTCACTGCCTCACAGTTACATATTTTTCCCTTCCATTTGTAACACACAAACTAAAACAATTTTGAAATGGCCCTCTTTCCTTTCTCATAGGTCTATAATAAGAAGAATAGCAAGACATAATTCCTTGTAGGTATAGCTTGAGAAGTTAAGCAGTTTGAGACTTTTCAGATTGTTTTATTTTCCCCTGAAACTGATTCCACAATCAGGTAAGTCTTTGCTGTAATTTTGTTTATTTTAGAAAAATGGTACATGAAATCCTGTTTTCCTGAATATGGTGGAAAATAAGAAGTAGGAGACATATCTTTCACCTGATAACATGTCAGTTTGACTTCTCTGTTTTGGATTGCAATCTGACACATACAACAATTAATTCTCTCACCCTTTCCTTTGTTTTCTTTCTGGTATACACACATGCATACACAGCAATTTCAATTTAGGTCATGTATTACCACTTAATCTAAACTTTGAACACAAGCCCTGTAAGGAGCAGCCAAGGACTTTGAGCTTGTCTAGTATGAAGAAAAAGAGGCTGTGGGGTAACCTTCCTGAGGAGAGAAAGTAGATGCTGATATCTTCTCCCTGGTATCCAGTGACAGGACGTGTAGGAATGGTTCAAAGCTGCACCAGCGGAGATTTAGGCTGGGCATAAGGAAGCATTTCTTCACTGAGAGGGTGGTCAGACACTGTAACAGACTTCCTAGAGAGGTGGTCAATGCCCCGAGCCTGTCAGTGCTTAAGAGCCATTCGGATGATGCATTTAACAACATGCTTTAACATATGGTCAGCCCTGAATTGGACAGGCAGTCGGACTAGATGATCGTTGTAGGTCCCTTCCAACTGAAATAGTCTAAGTTTCCATTGCTATCTGTTCTTAGCAAAACAATCAGAAGTTTAACTGTTTCCTTGTTTTGCTTGAATGAAATAACTCACCTCGGTAACCTCATCAGCTTTTGAAAATCTGTGATTCTGTATCAGTTGAAGACCCATTAAAAGCCATACAGCTTCCTGCATAATAGCCGAATTGTGAATAAGACATTTAATATAAGCTTTTCAATTGATATATTCATGGTTTTTATGGTACTTGGGGCAATGGAAAAGATAAGAGGCTTGAATGTGTACGATGCTGATTAACAATAATAACATAGTTCTGTCATACCAATTTTCAGAAAGAAAAGACTCTCACAAGCA
Source organism: Neomorphus geoffroyi (assembly GCA_033558235.1). Lineage (NCBI taxonomy): Eukaryota > Metazoa > Chordata > Aves > Cuculiformes > Neomorphidae > Neomorphus > Neomorphus geoffroyi. The sequence continues at coordinate 3,014,006 of JAUMJM010000005.1, forward strand.
AAAATAGATTTTCAAACCTGAAAAATAAAGATACAGCGAGTGCTCTAATCCAAAATTCAAAATGTTTCTGAAGAAGCTCAGCTACAATCTGTAACTTAATTTTTATTATAGTGTTGAACTTCTAGGCTTTGGTCGATATCAATAGAAGAGCCATTATCATAAATCTAAAAATGGTTTTCAAAAAAGATCTTCCTAACTGCCACAGGCAATTTCAAAACTATAAGCCCCAAGTGTTTAATAAAAAAGTGTTGGCAGATTTTCAGTTGCCAGATTTGTTTAATGCTATTTTGTAATTGGATAAACGTTTAATGGAGCTGATTCTTCACTCAAGACAAAATTAAAAATCTATTAAGCTGCTTTATAGATCTGATAGTTGAAAAAATTATGTGTCACTAGGCAAAACACAGGCCACATATAAGGTCAGTTAGGAATCTGAGTTTTATGGATCAGATGTGTTCATCACCACCACATTGGCAATCTGTTTGACTGAACACTGCATGTGTCTCAGATCCATTAAAATCACTTCCAGACACTGTAGATAGATACTCTTGGAAGGTGTAAAGATACTTAAGCTAGATGTTGTTGAAATATCTAATGCCACTTGCAATATTCCTTGTGTTATCTTATAGTGATATAGCTTATCTTAGTTCCAAAGTTCAACCATATTACCTTTTACATATTGATTCCTGAATCTAAGAGTTTAAATTTATCACTGTCTTATGTCTTGAATTGTCAGAATGCCAGGTGAAGCCAGGTATATAAACACACCTGATTGGAGGAGATAATAGCATAGAGCCCGAGCTGCAGAAAGCTACAGGAAGGCACAGAAGACTGCCTTAGCTCTGCTTGGCAAGTGTGAAGCTCCAGCAATGTTTCAGGGACTCTTGGACAAGATATTAATGTCATTGTGGTTATGTATTCACAACTTGATAAATGAATAAATGCTACCATTGCACACATCTTACAGATTGAACATGTACAAAGAACAAGAACTATTTTTATAAAGTTATTCAGGGTAATGGGATTCATTTCCACTCTACCTCTCTGAAGAAATACAAGAAATAAGGAAAACTACTGAGGATAAACTTTGAGAAATTAAAAAATGATAAGGCTTATAGATAATTTTTTTTACTGGAATGTCCAGTTTTGACCACAAAATGGCAAGTGTAATCTTTCATGGGCTTAGCTAGAGTATACAATGTTGCAAGCATATATTATTTCTAATTGTGATTCTTTGAATGGTCTCATTTGATAGAGATAATACAGAGATAATACACTGGTATGGTGGGTTAGCTGTGGCTAACAGTCAAACTCCTATTCAGCTGTTCTCTCACTGCCCCTTCTCAGTACGACACAAGGAAAAAATAAGATGAAAAAACTAATGGGTCAAGATGAGGACAAGGAGATTGCTCACCAAGATGTGCTGTGGGCAAAATAGATGACTTCAGTAAAATTAATTTACAATTAAAATAGAGTAGGACAATAAGAAAAAAAAAAAAAAAAAAAGAGAGAGAAAAACTAAGATACCTTCCCCCCACCCTCATTCCCCATCTTTCCAGGCTTCATATCATTCCTTTATGCCCAACTCACCCACCTCCTACTCCCCCCGGTGGCACAGGAAGAACGGAGGTTTTGGTCAGTCCACAACAGCTCCTGTCAGCTACTCCTTCCTCATCACAGATCCCCCCTGCTCCATCATGGGCCCTTCCACAAACTGCAGTCCCTCAGGGTAAACCTGCTTCTGTGTTGGCTTTCCAGGGACTGCTCCTGTCAGGAGCCTGCTCCCACCATGGTTTCCTCAGAGGAGTGTCTTTTCTCTCTCATCCTTGTACCTACCAGGCTACTTCTCTCATTTGTACCCCCACCTCTGCCTGCCTGGTGTTTTCTGAGCTCTCTTAAATATGTTTTCATAGGGATGAGGCCACCTCTGCATCTCCTGACTACCAAATCCTTAACACCTGCTCCAAATACCACCTGGTTCATGTGGGTCACTGTTCTACCAAATGGGCCAAAGATGAAACATAAGCTTATGTAAGCTTAGTAATTAAAATGGACTCTACAGGGGAAAGTATCTCAGGTAATACTTCTGTAAGAGTCTGGAGATGGAAACTCTCATATAACTTCTTATGCGAAGCTACAAGATAGTATTGCCATTCTGCAGCCATCTGTGCAGTTCTAATTATCAGTAAGGTTATAAACTAATGAGGGTAAGAGGATTTGAACACATTAACTCACTGGTAGTTGGCAGTTCTTACAGTACGGCACTACAGCTTTATTCACACGAATGAGGTTTGAGGACTTTTTTAAAAGCAAATGAAGACAGAAATAATAGGTAGCTGAGCGAGTGTCTACCTTCAGTCCTGTATGGACCTTTAACTAGGATGGGTACTGGCCAGGAGGAAAAACATCTCAGCCTGCGACAAAAAATAAAAGATGAAGATGTTAGATACTGGGTAAGGAGATGATTACCAGCTGAAGGACTTAGATAAATGCCTATGAGAAAACAATTCTATGCGGCCTTCAAAGACAGCCAGAGTCAGAGGTTTGGTATGTTGTTCACTGGAAAAGGATGTTTCTGCCAGATCACAATGGCCACTTGTTCAATGTCAGATGGTTGTGGTTATGTTGTTATTTTTCCTATTGACTTAAATTAAAATCACTTTGTAAAATTATTTTAACCAGAAATGTGGTGGTGTGTATGTGCCTAAGCGTCAGAATAAGACAGTTTTCTTTATCTGCCAGGAGAGATTGTCTGTACCGCTTCTTTATTGCCTAAGCATTCATTTCTTTTCATAAGTGATAGTGCCTCATAAAATCCACTGAATAACCCTTGCAGAATTACCAGTATTATCCTCCCTTTCCTATGTTTCACTGTATGCAGCAATAATGTTGCCCTTACTGGGCATGTGACCATGGATATCTGCTATAGTTATATGCTACAAAACAGAAGATAAGATGATTTTAAATTTGTAAGATATCTGCCAGGTTGTAGAATTTAATTTGCAAGACCAAACTTCCACAATATTGTGTTTATGTTGCAGTGTCATTTACTGTTTAATAGAAACATTCACAATGCCCTAGTTCCATCTGTTATAAATAGTGAAGGCTGATAAACACTATGCAAACACAAGATGCAGCTTTCTGGCAAATTATGCTTAGTACAGCCCCCAAACATAAAGCAAGATTTATAATATTTGCATCTCTCTTTTTGCTTCTTTTACTCTACAGTAATTACTCTAGAGCTTTGAGTAGATGTATAAATAACATTGAGAGTTTTATATTAAATTGTTGTTTGAGAAGACAGAGACAAGTATACGCACCCACGCACAAACGCGTTTCACACCTTCAGTTGTACTGCAGTTACAAATCTTGTAATGGCTGCAGAATTTTTTATACAGCTACTTGCAAATCCATTTTTTATCTGACAAATACTGTTGAAACAGAAGCCCACACACTGTTATGCATTGCATGAACAGAACTCTCAGTTCTCTGTTGAGAAAATTGAGATGAGCCATATGAGTAAAGCAATAGACTTGCAAAGGGGTCTCTGATGAATAACCAAAACCAAACATACTGCTGTTCTCTGCTCTCATGAGAAAAGGAGAAATTGTGGAGAGATAGGGGAAGTGAGTCACTGCACAAGGCTGTTTGAAGGTGTGGGTGAGGTGTGGTAGCAAAAGAAGGTTCCTGGTAATGCTGTTAGGGCATGATCACTTTATCAGCTGACAAGACTGAAACACAAATTATTCTATACAGTTAAAGAAAAACAAACTTGCAATCTGAAACACCTGAGATAGTCTAAAGAAACACTTGAAAAGACAGTTTCAGAAAGTTATGTCTTTTGCTCAAGCTGAATGCTAGCAGGTGAATCACACATCTACTCAAGAAGCAGTAGGCGGATTTTGTTTGTTTTATTTTTGAAGCAGATATGTTTCAAAAGAATTGGCTTGACACACCTCACTGTAGTCACTGCTGAGTGATAGTCTTGAAGGTTAGTGGCTATTTCTTCCTCTGCAGAAAATGTTTGGTTTTCCAGTTGAGTTTACTGATTTTGACTTAACCGTACCCTGTCCAGGACATATCCATACCATTTAAATCTTCTGGCTGTGTGAGTGGATCACGTTATAGCCCAGACTTTCAGTGAGCTAAGCTAAAACACTTGCTTTTGGAAAGACAAGGTGTAAAAAGCTCTGAGATGAGTTTTGCATATCCATCTCCTCAATTATATTTGATCTTGGAGTAATTAGCAGAAGGAGATGTATTCTTTAAGGCAAAAGATTTACTACAGAAAAGAACTGCTTCCCAGACTGTCAGCCCAGTGCAAGATGCTTTTTCCATATCCACAACCTTAGCTGAGTAATGTGCAGTGCTCATACCTTCACGGTTTCATCTTCTGTTTTCCCCAATGTTTTAAGTATTGACTTCTGAAATCTTTTTCTTCTATCAATGTATGACACTGATGTAAGCCTGAAAATGGGGAGGAAGATGTGTGTATTTACAACATACTGGTCAACGTATGTGTAGTTTCATCCATTACCGTGTTTATTTCTGACTTTTTGCTGCAATATGGTATGTTGGGGTTCTCTGCAATAAAAGTGCAGCATTTTAGGTATGTCAAGACAGAAAACATAACCAGAAAGTGACACAAAGTGTGAAGTAAAAAGATTTCTGTTAGAAAGACAGAAATTTACAGAAAATCTAGGTCCCTTATCCCTCTGGCCATTACTTCTTTATATTTCGGAATTTTCACTCTTCCTATTCTTTGTGTGTGACCTTTCTTGTAAGGACAGGCATTTTCTTATCTGTTTCTTCTTGGAGTCAAGTTAATTTAATTTAGTGATCATATCAAAGGCCTAATTCTTATGTATGAGTATTTCACTGGATTAGTTTAACAGGGTGTAAAAGAACGTTAGGTAAAGATAATAGAATGAGTTGTCTGAACACAACAGGTACAAATTAAGTTGTTAGCTGTATTATATATATTGTATGTATACCTTGCATTGCTTATCATGTCTGATAAGCAAGCTCAACAACATTTAGCTTTGGCACATCTTATAGTTGTGTCAAGAACATAACTTTCCATACCAAGTTTTAGTGGCAATGAAAGGAAAAAAAGAAGGCTTCTGATTCAAAAATTGGTCTTGTCCATGCTTCCTTTTCCTCCTAACTATCTGCTCTCCACCTGCTCTGGGGAGAAGTCAGTGTTTATGCAGCAGCTCCTACTACATTGCTGGAAATTATGTCATGGTCTAGTACGAGGAACCAAAATTGGATTATTGTGAAGAACTGAAGTTGATGCTAGTTTACCATACCAGGTTGTGTTGTAAAGTCAATTAGTTTAGTTCATACAGGAGAGACAGGGAGAGACAGGAGTTCATACAGGAGAGACAGAGAAGTACAATGGATATATGAGGCGGACATTCAACTCTTGTCTGCAGAATAGCCTTTTGTTTCTATGAATCAGCACCCTGATAAAAATCCGTGTTCCTGCCAGGTATCATGTAACGTTTGCAGATAAAGATATGCATTTCAAGCCTAAATTACAGTAGCACTTCAGTTCCATCACTGAATAAGGCCAGCAGAGCTAATTAATTAGTTATAGAGCCAGAGTCATTTAGACTGAAAGGAACCTAGTCCAACCCGCCATGCGGAGTAGGTCTGGTAGGTTGTTCAGGTTGTCCAGTCAAGTTTTGAGTATTTCTAACAGTGGAGATCCCTCAGCCTCCCTGGGCAACCTGTGGCTGCCTACCCTCAATAGGACTGGTTTTTTTTCTCTTAACATTTAGGCAGAATTTCCTTCGTAGGACTTTGTGCTCACTCCCTCTCATGCTTTCACTGTGCACCCCCAAGGAGAGCACAGCTTCATCTTCCCTACAGCCCCCAATAAGCACTTGTAGACAACAACTCCCCCAGCCTTCTCAAGGCTAAACACAGTTCTTTTAAGCTTCTCCTTATAAGTCATTACTTCAGGTCCTAATCACCCAGAGCTGATAAACAGTTTATCTAAGCTTGTACATTAAACACCGTATAGCATTCAGCTCTTGTAATTGAAGTCCTAGACATACAGCAAAATTATCTTTGTGTTCAGGAGATGGAAGACAGAAAACAAATTACAAGATTTGTCCTAGATGGATGTAAATTGGCAGGATAACCTAATATCTAAAGTGTCTGAATTAATTGCTGTGATCTTTAGATAAATTAACAAGAATACTGAAAGGTATATGTGAATGCTTGTATATGGCATTAGTGCAGGGTTGAGTAAGAGACAACATTATTTTCTTCTGTCTAGTCTTTAAAATTATAGAGCAAATACTAGTAGCTTTCTTCTGAATCTTTTTTAATTTGGTAAAGTTTGGAAATCATGCCTTAAAGCTAGAAGACAAGTTAATGAGTTTCATTTAACAAGTTTAGAACACAGGAAAGTCGGTGTTTATTTGATCATAGTCCATCAGTATGTTCACTGGGATGAGACTCAGATCAGAGAACTGTGGAGTCAGTAAGACAACATATAAAAGTTCTCTAGTTGGGAGATAAACATATCAATGTTCTGCATTTTCCGAATTTCTAATGGCCTACATTCATTTTTGTGACACTCATGCCAAAAGATGGAAGGAGGAAAATAATGGGGTTTTTTTCTGGATATAAGTTAGACCATCTTCTTTTGATATTTAAAGTAGCCTATATTGTATCTTCTATTGCAAATAACTAGATTTTTAAGGCAATTTCTGACCGCTAAGCATAATGAAAATGAAACTCATTAAATAATCAAGATAGATTAAAATCCCTAGTAAGATTCTACTTCCAGATCCTTTGTTCCTTTACATTTTATTTCTTCAGTTTACTGCACAGGAAATTCTATAAAACAAACAAATCTGATGGATATAACTTCAGAAAAGAACAGAGAAGAGCACTGCAAATCTAGGAAACAATTTGTCTCTTTCCTTTTGGCTACATGTGGAAGCAGAGAAACATTTAAATCACCCAAGGAAAACTATTAAGATAATTATGAGCTAAAATATCTGCACTTCATTGTCCTGCAATGTTCCTATTCAGAAAAGAATTAGACTTCAGTTTTTCAGTTTTCTGTGATTTCCCCTGGAAAGCTCTCTCTTCTTCACTGGGAGTCCTCCGGCTTTGCAGAACTGGGATCTTTGTCCCTGGAGCTATTCCATCGCTTCTGTAGTAGCATACCATGTGCATCCCTCAGCCTCCTTACACAACAGATTGCAGTAAATCTTCAATTTAATATCCTAAAACCTTTTTTATGAGGCATAGAAATAAGCTTTCCTTCAGTAAGTGATACTTCCTCAGCTTTCCAAAAGCACAACCTAACTTGAGAAACCTAAAATAAATTGTATGCGTGTTCTATAGAAACCCTCTAAACAAATAAAACTGAGACACATTTTATAGCAGTAATAATTTCTTACTTGCAAGTGTTTCAAAAGACTCCCACAGCAGCAGGTGTTAAGGAAGTATCCATCTGTTCTTGTTTCTCAGCGCAGAAGTATATTGAATAGATAGAGTTTCTAAATGTTCAGGGTTGTCATTAAAATGGGTTAGCTGTGATTGTCACTTAAGGCATTCCAGATATTGAAATTAAAATGAAGACTATCTCTGGTTCTGTTGCAATTTGAGAATGCGATCAATGGTTCCCTGAAGAAACATCCTGTCAACTGAGTACTTTTTAAATTATCTTCTGAAAACCGCTTTGGTATTCCTGTGACTGAACTGGAAATGCTGTATCAGCAGCATTACTGTTCTCTGAAAATATGGATCAAAACCCAGCTGTTGCAGATATGTTAATTAATGAATAAGGTTAAGAGATCTCAAGTCTTTATACTACACTTGAAACTTATGTTTCTATTTAAATATTGACGGCTTTTCAGCTTTCTCCTCTGTAGTGAAGTTATTTAAATCACTTATAAGGAAGGTTTCAGAGTCTCTAGTGTGCTACAGTATAAAGACTGGACGATGGGAGCTTTATTGATGCAGCAGTGAAATCAGCATGAGAAAGAAGAGGCAGTATCATAGTATCACAGAATCGAGAAGTTTGGTTTGGAAGGGACCTTAAAGATCATCAGGATCCAACCCCTCTGCCATGGGCAGGGACACTTTCCACAAGATGCATTAAAGCTGAGAAACACATCAGTGTTTTCACGGGTGAAACAGAAAAAAGATGGGGCAATAGTATGAATGAATCTACAGAACATGAATGAAACTTCTACACATTCCACGGTGTTTTTACACCTTAAGTATTTATATTTAGCTAGTAGCTTGTCATATATTCAGATCAGAAAATGTATTTTGCCAAGCAGCGTGAAAGTGTTAAGAATGAAAATTCCCTCTTTGCTCTTTAGCCCTTACTTACCCCACTAAAGAGGAGGGAATGAAAAAAAATGGTTTTGCATGTAAGACATGTAACAATTACAATATCTTTAGAATCAGATCTAAAATAATACCAACTGAGGTGTTAAAGCTTGGTATTAGTTTGTGATTTGCAAGAGCTGGTAGCTTCCATCCAAAAAACTGCTGGCAGCATCATGCTCAAATGCCAAAGTCTGATCTGTCCACAATGTTTTCACTTTTACTTCTACATTCCTCTGATTCTTTGTGCTTTCATGAAGGCACGTTGCTTTAAGTGTGATGGAACATTTTGCTATTTGTATGTGAATGGCTTGGTCTGGATACCTGGTAGACAAATATTCTTATTCCATGATCAAGTAATTCTGTTATTGTCAACTGCAACTGTTTACAGCTGAATCTATCTGCAAAGCTTCAGGATCTTAGCTTTGAAATCACCAGTTAAAAAATAAAATACAGAGCCTTGCATCTTCCAAAGAATCCTCTCAAACAAGTAAACCTGGCCAGCCTGCAGGTGCTATGGGATCTTTCCAGGTTTAAAGTCCAACCTTAACTGCAGTTATAAATATAAACCTTACATTGGCTTTTTGTGGTTTACAGACAACTTCTTGATTGTTGACTTTACTGAGATTTTTAGATCTGCAAAACTGTGAGCAGAGAAAGCTGGGGGTTTAGAAAATAGTTTATTAGTAATTTTGCAGTTGATAAGTGGTAAAATTTCAATGGCATTTTTACCTAGGAAAAAATCCCAACAAACAAAAAACCCCATCCTACCATGATCTGGATGACAGAGCATGCAATATACTAATTTGTTTGATAGATAAGTATAGATAGTGTGCTAGGATTGTTTTGGCAATAGGCATTTTGCTAAGCCACCTGCCAGGTTAAGCCACTCTAATAATGTAACCATGGCAATACTGCTGGCGTCAGTGTGAAAGACTGATTTATGTAGCCAGTAAGGATTGGGCACCTTAATGCATTAACTGGAGCTGTTAGGAAATGTTTGGAAATAAATATGTAAAATAGGTATAAAAGGATCTTTTAGGTTGTTTAGTGTTTTGCTTTGGGCAATATTTGTTAACAGCAGGCCACTCTGTTTATAGGGCTAAGCGAATGTGTTTGCGAGCACTGAAATAGAAAACAAACTGCTGGTAGATTCTGCTCTGCTGCTTTGCTTTTTGTGCTTTGACTGTTTCATTTTTTAGCAGTAAAATTGTGTTAGTCCATACTTGTGTGTCTGTTGATGTGTACCTGAACCTTACATCAGTAATTGCAGAAAATCTGAAAATAGACAAACCAAACAAAACATGAAAAAAATAGGCTCTACAAAAATTGCCAGCAAATTCGTCAAGGTGTTGCCACCACATTTTGTCCCTCTTCCCTCCACTCCTTTGCTGTTTTCCATATGCTTTGCCCACACATGCATTTTCTGTCCCTCTCAAATTTGCCTTTCATATGTCCCTCAGTTATGTGTTCTCCTCACACCTCTAATTTGCAGCTACAGTGCTCCACAAATAATGGTTTAGGTTTTTTTTCCAGAGAGACAATGATCTGATGATATATCGTCTCCAGCATCAATGCTGACTTAATTAATTTCTACCCCTATGCCAAGACAAGCGGTGCATGACTATAAAGTGAATCAGATCAGAAAAGAGATCCACTTTAAAATGAAAACCTCAGCACCTCTTTTCTCCAACTTCCCATTTTTCAGCTGTATGCTTGGTTCACACGGTAGCCCCACAAGTGTAAGCATATGTAAACATAATTAAACAAACGCTTCAGTGAATTTTATAGAGAGTGGAATAGAGTATTGATTACTTCTGATTCTTTGGCCAGACGAGGGAAAAACATAAATTTATAAAACCTGTATTCACCCTCCATGCCAAAAGGCAATTTTTATGAGACGAAAAGAAGGGAGTTCTTAATGACCTTTCTGTACATTTTTATGTTGAGCCTAGTTTGGTTTGTTTACTAGCAGCATTACTTGGCGTATTATTGTTTCATGATAAGAAATTATTTTCATTCATTACATCTTATTTTGCTGGTTTGAATTCCAGTTGACACAGGCAGCTTGAATTGTTGCTCTAGGCTCTGGCCCAGTTCTTGCCAACATTTCTTTATTCTCTCAATTTTTTAGTGTCTTCCTCTAGAACTTTTTCTTCTGATCTCTCATTTCTCTCTTTTTTCCCCTTTTGCTCATTTTTCATGGTGAATGCCATTTCTCAACGGTTCACTAATTTGCCAGACAGCACTGTGCTTTCTGGAACATATTTGTGTCCCCGAGGCTGTCAACTGTTGGATTCTGCATAGACTAGCTGCTGAATTAGCACGTATATTTGCTTCTGAACTGAATCAGGATTTTTCTGTAGGCTATGAAAAAAAGTTAATTTATGTTTTTGTACTGAATAAAAGGAAGTACAACTTTTATAACAATTGTGGGAATGGGACCTCACTTGTGGCTTTGGGACTACGCAGCTTTTTCAGTCTCTGAAGCTCTTCCCTTCGCTCTTATGCCACGTTGTTGTATGGTCTCCATTTGAAATATCTTAGGCACTCAGGATAAATACCCAAGCCAGAGAAGTTTAAAGTGGATACTCACAAGTAATGAGAAGTTGCTCAAGGCTCTAGCATTTCTGTGTATTTTCATTCTTCATCTTTGAGAATAGCAGAATTTAACCTAAAAGTTAGCTAAAACATATAATTGGATAAGGCATTTTGCTTTTGTTAAGTTAAAATATGTAAGGCTGCTTTAAGGATGATTCTGTAATTCTGTAATTCCCTTCCTAATTCTGCAGTTACTCAGAATATAGGGTCAAATTCTCTCCTGAAAGACGATTAAAAACCTACTATGAAGATCAGATGATACTTTCACATTCTTTTTGTTTCTTGTGTTTTGCTAACAGGCAGGAAAGAAGGAGCACTGAGGATAGAAGAGTAACTAAAATCAATAGAGACAGAAAAGATACACAAATAAAAGCAGAATCAGAAGAGAAAGGAACCGAATCATTCATAAGTGAAGGTCAGCAAATATCATGCCCAGTTGTATTTGATTGTTACAAGTCTTGATTTTGCTGCTTCTTGAAAGTTCTTAAGAAATTTAGTTATTTTGCAAACTGAACTGGTTCAGGCCCGCAAACTACAGGGGAAAAGTAGTGGTAGGCAAAAGTTGCCACATCTGAATAGGACAGATGCATGACACAGTATCTTTTCACTGCCAGGAAATAACACAGAAACATTCTTGCCTGTTTAGTGTGTATTCAATAATGGATAGCAAGTCAACTGCTTAGCTGGAGCCTGGCATAGATTTCCAATAACTTGCTTTTCCTCAAGCACAAACATACGACAGCAGTTGAGGAAAACCACAGAGTGAATCTTTTGTAATTCGAAAATCGTCTTTTTAGATTTCCACAAGAAAGCAACATTTACTTATTCAGTCTTTTTCTCCCACCTTGCAATTAAGTCAAGTGCTGACAGAGATTGGTGGAAAATATATGCAACACGCTGTTTACATAGAGATGATGTCTTCTGGTTGTGTGGATACTAAAAATTAAAACTTTATGGCTTTTAATAGTAATAATAGCAAACCCAATATACAGTTATTACACAGCCTTGTATATTGCTGCATAATTGGTAGTCACTGTTTTGCTTTGCAGCTGTGCTCTCCAATCTAATCTACGTTTATAGTTAAGGTCATATTCTATTTGTGCACTATGTAGGATGATGGGTGTCTATGCCTGTATTTCTTTGATGGGCTTCCATCATCTGCAGTGTTTTGGATGTTGCTGCACTACCCTAGAGGAACGCACTTAGCTTTAACAGGGACATCCGTGGGGCTGGACAGGCAGCTCTAAGATGTTCCATCCATGCCCACACTACAGGTATTTTATGTCACCCTGACACTGTGTGAGGCAACCTCTTGCACAACACCTATCCCACAAGACCTTTAGAACGTCCAGGGAGGCCCTCCAAATGCTTTCCCTAACTCACTTGCTCCATATATATGTCATGATTCCACCAACAGCACTTCATGAGCAGTTCTGCCCAGCTTTTTCCATTAGTAAGAACCTTAATTTCACTGAGACAAACTATGACAAATGCAACTTGAAAGGAGGAGAAACATGAGTGAAGCAGAGGTCTGCAGACAGGACCAGGCATTCCCTACCCTGCCCTCTGTCTATATGAGGCACTGTTGCTGTCTTGTACACTGAGTGACTGTATAGATATCATTTGGCCTTCAGTGGTGTCTTCACTGTTATTGAGTTTTGTTCAGTTATGTTATGTCTATCAATTTCAGACATGAACTGACTGCAAATGTGACACTAATTTATCTATTTAACAGACCAGTCTTAGGAAGCAGCAAGGATGGGCTGCCCCAGAAGGGAAGGAAGCCAGGAGCTGAGGGCACACAGCAAGGCAGGTAGGTCAATGACCGCACCCAGATGGGCAGGATCCCACAATACCTCAGCACATACAGTGCTGTTGAGCATGGTCAGACAATATGCAAGATTACTAAACATGTCTGCAGTGATGATGCAGGCTCAAATTCAAGCCAGCAAGTCAAATCAGTGATTCAGTATCAGCAAGGTACATAGCCAGCAACAGTCAAGTTCAGGCAAGTCTCAAGGACAGAGGCCTGATCTTCAAAGCAGTTCCCAAGCAAAGGGCAGGAAGCCCCTATGAGGCTTCCCATAGCTCCTTCTCACATAGCTTTTTTCCCAGCAGCCTAATCCAAAGCTACAGCTGCACCATATCAGAGCTGAACTGGAACACAGGCAGCCAGACCCCAAGGAGGAGGGAAGAGGCTGCAGAGCCTCTTGGTGCACTCAGAGCCCTGACAGCAGCATGCTTATTTCCAGATTTCCATGCAGTCCAGAAGGTATCAGTCTCTTAAAAGTAATCTTGTTAGAGACAAGGCACAGCTGTTCAGGGCTGGGATGTTTACTGCAGCCCTGTGAAAGTCTGTAAAGCCATATGCTGTCTGATCCTCTGCTCCTTGGCTATTTACCAATTCAGTGTCCAGAGGACCAGTAGTTTGAGCTGTGCCAGAATCACTAACAAACACAAGCCCTTCTGCTGACACTTGAGGGACCCCACCAGCGTCAGAATTATGTGAGATTACATTCTGCAGTACTTAGTGATCCATTGTACCCTAGTGATCACTGCAGCAGTTCATCCGCACTAACTTTCAGATCTGAACTGTCCACATTTTGATAAGCAGCCACTCACAGACCTGGCAATAGCATCATCATGCCATATATTAACAACCTTATCCTGACAACCACAGTGCCTTGGTAACTGTCTTTTGACAGCAATGATGCTGTCTTTGTGACTGACATAATTCCAGCAGGGATTATACCTTCAAGATCACCATACAGTGTCATGCACTTAGTGATTTGCAGGAGAAAGCAAGAGTGTGTTCCAAATAAAAGGCTCCAGAAGCAGGCAATTAGATGAAAAAATCAATCAGAGCAACTGGACAAAAATGTTAGTCTTGGCCTTAGTAGAAGTTGTCTGTCCTTGCAACACCACATTAACTATAGTTTGTGGCTATATGTAGTGGTATTATGTCCAAGACTTCATAATACTTAACAATTTAAATAGCTTTATGTATGTTTGAAGATATAAAGTACAAGATACAGTTTTTTTCTTTGAAGGGGAAGATCAATACAGACAATTCACCAGTTTTCCTTGAAAGCTGAAATCCTTTGTAAAAGACGTACCAGAGTAAGCTGTTAAGTCTCATGCTTTGTTTTTTCGGATGATTTGGAATGCTGTTGCTATTAAGACCATTTCTGCTTAAAACATTGTGAAACCCATCTTTAGAGATAAATAGTGGATAAATGCTCATATATGTTCACACATTAACACAGCAACAGAACTGTCTTATTCTTAGGGCCTGGAGGACATAATCTTCCAGGAGATAAGTTGGCCGACTCAAGGAGTTTAGCTGGTTGAGTCCGTGGACAGCTTTGTTGCCATGAAGAGCTGTTGTGAAGAAAGTAAAAGTGAGTCTATGCCTTTTCCATGGGACCTACTTCTAAGTAATGGCCATATCTCCAGCCCCTGCCTGGGCTACATTCAGCTGCGTCATGGCTACATTTGCACTTGCGCTTATACCTCCTCATTCTGACATGGACTCACACTTGCCTTCCTGGCTGAGCTGACACCTGCCTCATGCCGGTGGCCATGCTGGGCAATCATTGGGCTGCATCTGACCTTGGCTACCATCTCTGGCCCTGATCCCGACGAGAACTTGCTGCTCCACATCGTGGCTTCTTATAGAATCATAAAATCACAGAACCATAGAATGGTTTGGATTGGAAGGGACCTTTAAATGTCACCTTATCTAACCACTCCTGCAATAAGCAGGGGCCTATTCAACTAGATCAGGTTGGTCACAGCCCCTTCTTTTCAACCTGACCTTGAATGTTTCCAGGGATGGGGCATCTACCACCTCTCCGGGCAACACGTTCTAGTGTTTCATCATCCTCATTGTAAAAAATGTCTTTCTTATATAGAGTCTGATTCTACATTCTTTTAGTTTAAAACCATTACCACTGGTCCCATTGCTTATAGCAAGGTTACTGATCCTGCCTGTCATGTTGCTGTGTCCCGCTCCCATGTTGCCTTCCCTTGAGATGCAGCCAGCCCTCACTGCTCCATGACCCTTCTCTGTCACCTGTAGAACAACTGGTGGAGGCATTTCTTAAAATTTAAGACAGCTGATTTCCACATGAAGGATTTTTAAATACGATTAAGTAGGACTGTTAGCCAGTCACACAAAGGGGTGCATTTGTGCAAACCATCACAATGATTAAGAATTACTCCTTTTTTTTGACTAGTATTGACATCTTTCAAAAGTACTACAAAAAGTGATATTTTATCACAAATTATCCTGAAGATATATATGAAACTTAACAGTGTTAGTTGTTCCTCACTGACCTTGTTGTTTAACCTCACACTTTGAAACAGACATTTGGAAAAAGAAATTGGAACAAGCCTTTCAACTTCAGCGAAGTATATCAATCTACATTATGGTTTGGACAGAAGGAGTCCATGTGAATTTTGTGAACAGTGATTCACTGATTCATCTTGAGTAACATGCACTTTTCAGAGAAAGCTATGGAGGAACAGAGCCCCTTGCAGGCTGCTGGAATCTAGGCTCTGTCCCTGTACACCCCCAGTACTCTGATGCTCATTAGCACCGTTTATTCTAAAGGCAATGGATATGGAGATCTGCTCTAAGAATGTTTTATCATGACCAGTTGGTACAGAGGGTCTTATCCCTCCAATTTGTGGTTTTCTGACTGCCTGGCAGACTTTGTATCACCTTTTGTTTTACAGTGGTGCTAATTATTTACCTCATTGCAGCACAGCTAACAGCAGCTAGAAACAGCGAAGACCGTGCAGTGCCCTCTGTGAGCAGAAAAACAAGCACTAATGGGGACTTCTCATGTACAAAAGGATGTGTGTGTATGTGTATATATATATATCTCAGCTTGCATATAATGAATTTATTAGACCAGATGCCTGCAGACCTTTAAGAAGGACAGTGCTGGGTACTACATTTTCTTTATAGACGGTGTTTTGTGCCATGAGGTGCAAAAGCTAACCATATGCTGGCGTAAATTGCTGGTATAATTGCCTGGTGATTTCAATGAAGATTTAAGTGAGCAAAAGCTTCCATGTCTTAAACTATATGAGGTAATGCATAAGGTCTGTAATTCTCATTATCTTCTCTTAGGTCATCCTCCATCCCCTACTAATTAGCTCTATGGGTAGCCCTTTTCGAGATACAATAATGTTTACAACCTTTTCTTGATAATCTAATGTGCAGCCAGGTCAGACTCCAAATACAAGGTGCTTTTATTTCCATTTCTTTTGCATGAAAAGTATCTGAACCAACACTGTACTTCCACCTATTTGCTGGTGCTTTTCCACGTCAGCAGCCGCTACAGTTAAGTGTGCAACCAGGGTGTGACTCAGGCAGTAACATTTCAGCTTGGCTCTTTTGCTTAACTTTAGGGAATTCCTCAGCACTAATTTAAGAGCTTCTTTGGTACAGACATACAGAAGGTATATTCCAGGGCTCTTATATTAGTTCTTCTTGATATTATTCCTTTAGAAATTCAAATGCATTCAAAGTCTTGTCATAATATGCGATTGCACAACCTTTGAAAATCCAAACAAGTGATACAGTTGTTTGATCCATGAACTATATGGTTGGCTAGTTTGGCTCAGTTTACTGAACTTTGCATAGATGGCTTTGGTGACTGCACTCTCTGAGCTTGCATAAGAAATGTGCTGTTCCACTTTCCCAATAATGCTCCCTTTGGTCATTTTTTTTTTTTTTTAATGACCAGCACGAGGATTAAATCTTCCCTAAGTGGGATACTCATTGTTTTGAGGTTTTGCTGGAAGAGAATGCATGTGTCAGTCTTCCATTTTAAGTGGAATTTTACTATTTTGGAGCTAGAGAATGTTCTTTCTTTTAAGATTCCAAATCAGAAAAGCTTCAAGGTTATTATATGTGTAATGCAAAAAGTGCTCAGACTAATCTGGACAGTACAGGCTTTGTTTCCTTTTTCTGTGGCAAACTCTTAATAATTATTTGCTTTAGAAAAGATGTGTAACTTCTTGAAAAAGAGCAGCCATGCAAGACACAATAGGCACTGGTGATAAAACCTTTGTCCTAAAGTATATAATCTGTTCTATATGACATGGAAGAGACTACAGTGAATGAACAGGCCATGGTTAGAAAACAAAAGGAAAAAAAAAGGTGTGAATAGTGCCAGCCAGCACAGCAGAAGTCAAGGCTTGTCATGTGTAAAACTTCTGAGTGATTTCTACTCAGTATAGCAAAGATAGGTTTTTAGGCAGATTTAAAAAAAAAGAAAAAAGAAAAACAAGAAACTGTTCTGAAGATGCAGCACTAAAATTGAAACATCCCAAGGATAAGAATGATCCACAAAGAAAAGTGCATCTTTAACAGATAGACACACTGGATAGCTAGGTTTTTAAAGCTCAGTGCAGTAGAAAAGAATTAACATTTGGCACCAGTGGGTTACAGAAGTAGCTGGATGTGACTGAGTAATGTGAATCATCAGTGTCTTCTGGAAGGCAGCAGCTTCCCTCATCTGTGGTAGAAATCCTGAGCACCAAGGTCAGCATTTTCTTAACTCCTGACCTGTTCATGGCAGTTTCTCTGCATGCTGGAACACAGCAGAAAAGGGAGAACAGTGTTCCCACCCCATACCTTACTGACACCTGAAGTAACCAGGCACTTCAAAACAGCAATAAAGAAATATTGTCATTCTTTTAAAGTGTACTTCCCATTAAAAGGGGAAATTTTACTTCACTGAAAGGGTTGTCAAGCATTGAAATGTGCAGGGAACTGGTTGAGTTACCATCGCTGGAAGTATTTAAAAAAAGTGTAGATGTGGTGCTTAAGGACGTGGTTTAGTGGTGGACTTGGCAGTGTTGGGTTTACAGTTCGACTTGATGATATTAAAGGTATTTTTTAACCTAAACAACTCCGTGATCACAAAAGTGAATGATCATGTCAGTGTCCAGCATTTTAGGGCAAAGCATTTAAAAAAAACCCCACAAACCAATCAACCAACCAACCAACCAACAACAAACAAATCCAAATCAAAACCCAAAGACATTAAAGAAGCACAGAACAGTGTTTTACACCTTGTTACTCTAAAGGCTAAAAATCCCTCCTCACCTCCCACGATCCCTGGAGGTATTCAAACGATGGGTAGATGAAGTGCTTAGCGATTTGATTTAGTAGTGGACAGGTATAGTTGGACTTGATGATCTCAAAGATCTTTTCCATCCAAGCGATACTATGATTCTATGACACCAGGAGACTCTTTTCCTACATAAAGTTATTAGGAATAGTATTGTTTATGTATAAAATATGTTTAAAACAAACTCCTCCCACTACTGAAAGGCAGGAGGTTGCAGGCTACCGCTCCAGTGTGCAGCCCTCTGAAGTGATAGGGCCTGATCAATAGGCCTAAAACAAAATAGGTGACCGATGGATGATTCCTACTGCATTGCTATGTGTGCTGTTTAATCTGTAACTTCTCATACTGTTATAATCAGCAGAATTGTGCTGTGCTATTCTTTATACATGGAGTGTGAGAAAATGCTTAACAGTCTTGCTATCAGTAGAATTAGGCTGTGCCACCTTAATTGTACCTTCTCCAGCAAACATAGGACTTGAGAAAGAGTAATAATCCCCAGCTGACCGATCAGCACAAGCATGAACACTATATGAAAGAAGAAGAGATATGCAGGAACGAGGCATCTCAAAGGCGCCTTAGTTTAAAGATAAGAGATACGCAGCTGTCTCCCACCTTTCTGGGGCTGCATCAAAGCCCTGGAGTACTGTGATTCTCCCCCTCTACTTGGCTCTCGTGAGACCTGGAGTACTGTGTCCAGTTCTGGAATCCTCAACATAAGAAGGATATGGAACTGTTAGAACAGGTCCAGAGGAGGGCTACAAAGACGATCAGGCAGCTGGAGCACGTCTGCTACGAGGGCTGGGCTTGTTCATCCTGGAGAAATGAGGGTTCCAGGGAGACCTTACAGCAGCATTCCAGCACCTGAAGGGGTCCTACAGGAAAGCTGGGGAGGGACTTTTTACAGTGGTATGGAGTGATACCACGATGCTGAACGGCTTTAAATTGGAAAGGGGAAGATTTAGATTAGACATTAGGGAGAAATTCTTCACGATGAGTGTGGTGAGGCACTGACACAGGTTGCCCAGGGAAGTTGTGGATGCCCTCTCCCTGGAAGTGTTCAAGGCCGGGTTGGATGGGGCCTTGAGCAGCCTTATCCAGTGAAAGGTGTCCTTCCCATGGCAGGGGGGTTAGAACTGGATGATCTTTAAGGTCCGTTTCCAACCCAACCCATTCTATGATTCTGTGCGCTTTAGCATAGCTTCTAGAACGATCTGTTCCATAAAAAGTATCATTTATAGACGAAATGCTTTCAAAATAAATTTCTTCCGCTATTGCAAGGTGCTGCCACCGCTTCTATGCGGGGCCCCCCCGCCCGAAGGGGCCCGCAGGTCCAGCCCGCGCCCCACCATCTCTCCTGCCCTCACTCCTTCCTTTTTCCGCCACGATGGTAACGGCTTCAGCCCGCCCGCGAGGGCGCGCTCCCCCACCACCTCCCTTGCCCTCATTCCTTCCCTTCTCTGTCATGGCGGCACTGGCTTCAGGCAGCCAGCGGGGCGCTTTGCCCCGCCTCCTGCTCTGCCGTCACTCTTGCCCTTCTCTGCTATGGCGGCACTGGCTTGATGCCGCTAGTGGGCGCCCTCCTTCGCCGCCTCTCTCATTCCCGTCGCAGCTGGTCGCAGGCTTTGTTCGTCTCTGCCTGCGCCGCCGCCTCCGCCCCTTCTTTCCCTTCCCCCGCCGGAGCAGCTGCCAGGCCCGAGCGGCGGGGGAACGAGCGGGCCCCGTGTCCCCCCTTCTCTCCCTCTCTCCCTCTCTCCCTCAGCGCCCGGCGGCTCCGCGTTGCGCGGCGGAGCGGCAGCCGGAGGCGCCATGGCCGACAGGGCGCGCGCGGCGCTCTCCGAGGCGGGATGGTAAGTGCAAGGACGGGCTCGGCTGCACCGCCGGGCCTCGCCGTCCCCCGGGGCCGGTTTGCGGTCGCGGGTGACTCCGAGCCGCAGAGTACGGTTGGGGTTGTTTGTGTGTTCCTCTGTTTCTGAGCCGTGCTATGGTAAGGGGACACCCCTGCTTCAGGTCCGAACCTGTCAGGGTGCCCGCGGGAAGGGGGTTCGGCTGTGCCCGCTGCGCTTGGGACGCGGCCCTGGCGATACCGAAAATCATAGAGTGGTTTGGGTTAAAAGGGAGCTGAAAACCCATTCAGTTCCACCCCCCTTTCCATGGGCAGGGACACCCCCCACCAGACCAGGCTGCTCATGGCACCATCCAGCCTGGCCTTGAACGCTTCCAGGAAGGGGGCAGCCACAACTTCCCTGGACAACTTCTGCCAGTGCCTCATTGTGAAGAATTTCTTCCTAATATCTAATCTAAATCTTTCCCCTTCCAATTTAAAGCTGCTCACCTTTGTTCTATCACTCCATGCCATTTTAAGAAGTCCGTCCACAGCTTTCTTGTAGGACCCCTTCAGGTACTGAGCCTTCTCTTTTCCAGGCTGAACAACCCTAACTCTCAGCCTGCCCTAATAGCAGGAGTGCTCCAGCCCTCTGATCGTCTTCATGGCCCTCATCTGGACCTGTTCCAACAGTTTAATGTCCTTATGCTGGGAATTCCAGAACTGGACACTGTACTCCAGGTGGGATCTCACAAGAATGGCAAATAAACTCTCTAAGACTTTTTTTGGAGTTTTTGGAGTTCAGCACTAGGTGCATGAGGGAATGATTTTCATCAATCAAGGCCAAGTAGTGATAGGATGAGGAAAGGTGGCTTTAAATTGGAAGAGGAAGGATTGAGATTAGACATTAGGAAGAAATTCTTCACAGTGAGGGTGGTGAGACACAGGCACGGGTTGCCTAGGGAAGCTGTGGATGCCTCCTCCCTGGAAGTGTTCAAGGCCAGGTTGAAGCAGCCTGGTCTGGTGGGAGGTTTCCCTGCCCAAGGCAGAGGGGTTGGAACTGGATGATCTTTAGGGTCGCTTTGCAACCGAAAGCATTCTGTGATTCCGTGATCATGTGTAACGAGAAAAGAGCTGGAGACAGAAGATGTTTCCCACTTACATGCATATGTTTAAATTTTCCCGGAAGTCTTATTCATGCTCTTTTACTTTCCAAGGACTAAGTTTAATGTTGTTATGAACTTCACAACAGCCAAAATTACTAACTGGAGCTTTGGAGTTTTCTGTCTGACCTTGCCTTTTAGATAGGGAAAGACTGTAAACAGAGATGGTTATAGAAGAAGACAAATTTGTTCAGCACATATCATGCTTAACACAAGAAGCTATCTTTTCTTTGAGCAGTGTCTGGAAAAACAGTATTTGAAAAAGACACAGGGTAAAGAAAATGTGCTATCAGAGGGACATTCTGTCTAACCTTCAAATAATACAGTTACTTAGATGAAATTTTTCTTTGGCTTAAATCAAAATATTTCACTTTTTGTAATAGCAACTACTGCTTGTATCACTGGAGCAGCAAGAGCAGCCACATTCGGCCCCTGCAGAGAGAGGTGTCCCAACCCCCCTGGTCCAGTACAGGCTACCTACTGCCAGGGCTCTGAGCCTCCCTGGGAGCCTGTGGGGCCAGTTGAGGCTGTGCTGCCACCTGACTGCCTCCCTGCTTGCATCCTCTTCCTTCTCTGCCTGCCTGTGTCCCCTTCCTTCTGCCTGCATTTCCCTAAGCCTGTCCCGGCTGGCTGCTGGCAAGAGCAAATGCCAGGAGGCCTGGCGCTTGCTGATAGTTTTATATTTAATTACACTTTACTCCTTTTCAACATGGGAGAGAAGATGGGAGAAGTGGAGTTAAAGTAGGGTAAGTAAGCATGTGAGGCTTAGGCTTGAACCCAGGTATTTGTGATTTCCTAGTCAGTACTAATTGTTGGGCACACCATGCCTGCTTTGGAATAATGTGTTTCAGTGCATTCGTGCTTTTCAAATACCTAGTGCAAACTCTGTGTCTCATTTTCTAGCCTAGAGGTGTTTTGGCAACGTTGACTAGAAGTTTTTTTTTTCTTTTAAATTGATCAAAGTAATCAACACTTAGTGTTTTTTCCTTATCTACTTACATGTCTTTCACCAAAACAAAAGCTCAGTGACTACCAAAACACAAAGTAACTTACTTGGGTTGTAACTTAGAAAACTGCTCAAATTACAACAAGCATTGTTATTTTCCAGTGGCATTTTGGGATATTTCTATTCTTCCCTTTAACTTAGGGGTTCTCCTGGACTTTGATTGCATGTATGGCTAAGTTGCAAAAAGATTAAAACAGATGTCATATGATATAGAGTAGAATAGAATAGAATAGTTTGGTTGGAAGGTATGTACAGTGGTCATCTAGTCCAGCTGCCTTACCAATTCAGGGCTGACCAAAACTTAAAACAAGTTGTTAATGGCATTGTCCAAATATCTCTTAAACACTGACAGGCTTGGGGCATTGATCACCTCTCTAGGAAGCCTGTTGCAGTGTCTGACCACCCTCTCTATAAATAAATGCTTTATGTTGTGTAGTCTAAATCTCCCTTGGTGCGGCTGTAAAGCACGCACATGTCCTATCCCTGGAGAAGTGCTCAGCACCTCCCTCTCCACTTCCCCTCCTCTGGAAGCTGTAGAGAGCAGTGAGGTTGCCCTTCTCAGCCTCTTTTTCTAGAAATTAGACAGGCCTGGAGTCCTTAGGTGTTTTCTATAGGACATGCCTTCTAGCCCCTTCACCAGCTTTGTTGCCCTTCTCTGAACTCATTCAAGGACCTGCACCTCCTTCTTCAATTGTGCATGCAGCACACAAGGTGAGGCTGCACCAATGCTAGATGTAGTAGGATAAGTGCCTCTTGACCAACTGGTTACCCTGTGTTTGATAATCTCCTTTTACAGTGTTTACTTACTTTTTTACGGTGTTACTTTTTGACAATCCTAACCAAATTGAGAAAAGGTGTGTCTTTAGATCCCCTGATAGGATAAGTGGGTGTTTTAAAAACACTGTTCTAAACAGTTCTGAACTGCACAATCTTGTGCTTCCTGGCTATCAGTGAATTGAGAAAATCATAAGTATTTTCATAACATTAGCGTACTTAAAGGGAAGTTTTGATTGTAACTTGAAATTCACTCTTGTCTTCTTCCATATGTATTCCTCTCTGAACAGTGGAAAACTTTCCATAAAAGTAGTTTTTACTTTCATAGTTTTCTTGCTTTCTATTGCATATTCCAAATGTTATCACACATATTTTTTTTTTTTAGTTCTTAGTTGTTTTGCTACTTTGTTGGTTGAATGACTGTCATTGGTAAATGGCTTTCAGGTTTTGGCAGTACCAATATGAAGCGCCTCTGAAATGTTGTGTTATTCCACACTGTTTGCCTCTCTCCTTGGGGGCATATACTTCTGAATGGCTATAAATACTTGTTATTCTTGCAATACTGCAGGGTGTGAGCCAAAGACAGAGGCTGAAAGATGATCAGGCAAGTAGTCGTCTGCTTATCAGGCCCACTGGAATTATGCCTTGACCTAGTTGCGTTGGGAAGGGTAGCAGGAAGGAGAGAGAAATTAATGCATATGCTTTTGAGGAATGTGAGATGGAGTGGAAAAAGAAATAATGCTTTAGAAATCTTGTTTAGCTAAGTGTTCACGCACTTTAGAAAATAATAGTAACCTAGACATCCATGCTTTCAACTGTTTCTCTGTTGCTCTTATGGCTTCTATTGTGTTATGAGTAGACCTTCAAGTCATTTAACACAGATATGAGTAAGCCTTCAGTAGTATTTAATGTAGCACGTTTCTGACTATGCTGGACTGCACCAGTGGTTAAATCATGCTGTAGCACATTGGTTGCTACTGTTGCTGTTACTACATGTCAAAATGGTATGTTTTCTAGTACAAAAATGGAGTTGATACATTAAAATCTGTCCCTGCTTAAACTGCAGAAGCACCACTTGACATTTTTTACTATAACTTTCTTAAATCTTAGAAGGTAAGAAGAGTTAATATAGGAACTTCTGCAGTTAGTTTTTGATCTCTGAATATGGGAAAGCAATGCATGCAAATGGGATACCTAAAGAATTTTTAGTAAATTCTTTGTCAAGTAGTACAGATATTTTAATTGCAGTGTTTGATGCCTTAAAAAATAGTAAGGCTATGGCAAAAATATAGTCTTGTAAAACTTCATGTATTTTGGAGATTATGTAAAAAATGTTCCAACTGTAAAAAGCTATTCCCAGAGATTAAGAAGAACTGGAATTGAACCTGGTTGTTTGGAACCAAAAGAATACTGTTTAGTAATCCATTATAAACCCCTTATATCAATGTCATTTTGATTTTATATACTTTGTAAATGAAAATTATACAGTTGGTGTATACCAAAGTTATAAACCTTAGAAAACTTTAGGTATTTCGGCAAGTAATGTGCTGCATACTAGATAACTTCAGATCTAAGACTGGTTTGTTCAGACTTGTTCTCTTGTAGGACTAATTGATGTGATCCAAGCTCTAAAGCAAAAGCAGGTGCATGCCTGGAAACACCGGAGTGAATCTCACATCTCTTTCTAAGGGTGCAGTAGGAATTCCTCAAAGTAGTCAGTTCCAGAATCATGCAAGATGATCTTCTTTTCCTGTGTGTTCTTTTGATGTTCCACTGAAATGTCTTTGGAAAGCTCTTCTGAAATTGGTCCTTGCTTATGGAGCAAGCCCAGGCCGAATAGAAGATGTTCATTAGGCACAGGAGAGTTGAATCTGTTTTGATGTTCTTGAAACTCCTGTGATCCATGTTGTTTAGTGAAGTTTGGATGGTACTCTGAAGTGTCGAAGTGCCAGTACAAAACAAAATGCCTCATCATTGCATTTTTTGTTTGTTCAGGCGTATCGCATACTGGATAGTCTGATCAGTTTGCATTCTTGCTGGATAATGGATAATGGGTAGTTAGAAACTGAGTTCCGTATGTAATTTTTCACTCTGCAGGAGCAGAAAAGATCCAGCATTTTATCTTTTGTTAAGGGAAACAAGCAAAAAACCCTAATAGATGCTAATTTTTATTATTATTTTTTTAGTGCTAGGTGGTAACAAATGACTGGTGTCAGATGGATTCATTCCAAATTTTACAGGAAGTTGGTTTAGGGCTATTATTATTAATAGTTAAAAAGATGCAATGAAGCATGGCTAAAATAAAGATGTAAGGTACTAACATGCTTGAAACCCCTCAATTTGCACAAGAGAGAACTGAAAGGATAGAACTTATTGTGGTTTATGTAATTTGCAGGCAATAGTACATAAACGAAAGTAGAACTCTTACCCTCCAAATCCTTGAAGATTATTACTCGCTGAATGCTAAAACACTAGAATTAGTGAACACTTGCAAAAGCTAGTAGCAGACTGATTTGAAAATGGATGATGTGATTGACCAAGGACATCAACCAAGTCCTTATTTGTGAAGAATAAAAGGTTATCCTATGTATGAGTTCAGTTGATTAAAAGGTGAGCAACTAGATTGGGTAGCTACACCGTGTTTTTATGATACCATTGCCCAGTGCTTTCACATACCCTGTGCTTTCATCTACACAGTCATGAGCGTTAAATTTGCTAATGACTCTTACTCAGAAAAAAACAGTGGTTGGAAAGCTGTTGGGTATTGTTCACAAAGAATAACATAATTGTTAAGTTATTATGTGTATCAATGGTGTGTCCAAGTCATTAACAGTGTGCATTAATGTAATCACTCCAGCACAGCAAAGATTTCATAGACAGTGAAAAAGTGGATCAGAGATGTGGAAGATCCTCTGTGCTGGGAAGATGAAGATCTTAGGTCAGGAAAACAGAACAGTGAGAGGAGAGGTTAGAGGTCTATAAAATTCATAGATCATAGAGAAATGATGACTCAAAAGCAAGAATCGTCATTTTATTTTGTTTTAAGACAAGAATTAGGCCACTCAGTGAATTAAACCTGCTTCCTGATGATAACTAAAGTAGCTTTACATGCAATGTGTAATTAAATTTTGGAACTTAATTGCTACGTGATGTTGTGGAGCAGAAAAATATAAGTGGGTTAAAATTGTAATTAGACAAAGTCTAATAGAGATAGATGCACCAAATATTGAACTTTACAGTGGAGCTGGAGGTCTAAAGTGGCTGAAAGCTAGGAATTATTTCAGATACTTGTGGATATTTGCTGTGTTTTAAATTCTTTACCTAAATAAACTGCTTCTGACCACCCTTGAAAAAAAGTGAAGTGTTAGATAGACCTAGATTGCATAAGTAAAAACACCATTTATATTGTTATTTTTAACTTCCAGAGAAGTGTATCAACACTATAGTTCTGCCGAAGAAAGGGTTTTCTCCTCTTGAGTGGAGGTGGGGGAAGACAGAGAGTGGGAATTTGGAGAGAAACAAACAGGACAGCTGCAAACAGGACAGAGTAAAGAGGCAGAGCAAGTGTGACAGTCCTGTAGTGCACTCAGTCTCAGCTGTGATTTCCACTGCCTTACTGCAACTGAGCCTCCAGGTTTTAACTAGTTGCCGGGAGAGGCTTTCTTCCTCTCTTCTTGTTATGCCAGATTTCAGATTGATTTATGCATTATCTTTAGTCACACAGACTTCACCCGCTAGTTTCTCTGAATAATCTACTGGGAAGCTGAAGCACTTGCGTAAGATGTCCTTGATTTATAGAATTGTTGCAATTTGGAGTGAAGATGTTGCTACTCTAAACCCTTCACTCAACAAAAGAAAAACGAAAAACAAAAGAAAGAGGGAAGGAAAAAAGCTTAGTCTACTTGCAACACATCTAAAGCTGAAAGTCCTTTAAATTGTTACAGACCTTTTTTTAACACCACCTTTTCAGCGGCCTTACTTTCCTTGATATAGTGTGGCTCAGGTTGATTTTGTCCAATCAATAAGTTCTGTAGGTGCGTGTAGGCTTTTCGTAGCTAGTCTCTTTTTTGGAGTCTTTGGGGATTTTGAATGTATTTAGTCTTGTTTCAGAAGTTATTTCCTTGGCCTTATAATTGATAGACTTTGCTGTCTTTTTGACATACAAATTCTTTATTAGGACAAGTGTCACATAATGTGGTTAACCCAATGACAGAGTAGTTTCCTTCTTTCTGCTTCTTTTTGTCCGCACTGTGTTGAACAATGCACATTATCTTTGAGATGAACATGTTTGCTGGGATTGTTAATACTATCTGTGAATTTTTCTGCTGATAAACTAATCACCTAAATAAGGTGAATGAGTGAAGCTTGTAACACAACTGTGATTGACCACTTAGGGCTGATTTACTTCTTTCCTCCCATAAATTCTACTTCTAAGTATACTTTAAGTGGAGCATTTAGAAGGGTGATTTTGGTAGGGATTTAAGAAGAAAGGTTTGGGCAGGGTGGAGGAGCATCGTGCTTGATTATTGTAGTTATTTTCTAAACTTCTTGGAGATTTAAGTTATTAGTCAGAAAGCCTGTACCTTCTAGAAAGTTGCAGTTTGAAGCTTTTGGAGTAGAACTTGGATATAAATGAACCAGGTTTCAGGAGAAAGCCCTTTACAAAGATTTTGCATTCTGAAATCATGTTATGAGGCTCATGAGACAGATGGGGTTTTTTTTGTTCTTCAGACTCAGCATGCTTACACTTTCCAGACCCTGAGCGCTGAGCAGCAAGCTGGTGGGAGGGTAGCTGGTGATTTTGGAGTGAGGTGCTGTTGTCATTCATACTGATAACAGAGTGATATTCAGCAGATTTTTATATGTGCATGTTTTATCTAAGTGGTACTGCTGGATAAAATACAGGTTAATATAACTGATAAATGTAGGAGTATGTAGAATTATGAACCTGTCCTGAAGCTTAACTTAATAGACCTACACTTAGAAATGTTAAATTTCAAATAGCCTATACATTGGTTAATTTTTTTATAGATTGCTTATTTGGCAATTGTCATGACAATATAATTAATATAAATTTAAGGCTGATTCTCCAAGTTGTGCATACTGTTCATATTTTCAAGAGTAGCACATTTTGTACTTCTTTAGAGGAAAAGGATGATATTTAATTGCAATAACAGTAATCCTGTTACAACTGACAGAAAGAAGGGAAAGTCTGTCTGGGATATGAACGGCATGTGAATGTTTCTAAACACATTTTATGTATGTAATGTAATGCATAGTTGTGAGGTGTCGATTTAGGAAGACTGCACTGCTCTAGAACTGTTGTACTACCTTTGAGCTGCTTTGCATATTGAAGGAAAAAGAAAGTTGCTGATTTAAATAATCTTGTAACACTGGTATGTAATTGAAACATGGTGGGCATTCTTTCTTTGGCATCATTTTGAACCCTTCGCTTTGAGAAATGTAGAATAGACTTTAGAAATAGGAGGGATGGCATTAACTGACAGCAAGCAAAGACTTACTCAGGGAGTGGTCTACTGAAATTGCATCTTTGTCAAAGCGTGCTCTCTGTGGACTGTGGTTAAGACTGGCTTTTTCTTTCCCGTTGTTTGTCTCATAATGCTCTAGTAATGGCTAGGAGCTTCTTGTGCTGTGTCACGTCTGAAAAAGAGCTGTTGAGAAAAGCCAGAGGAGTGAAAGCAATGTGCGTTCAGACAGCTTCAGGATACTCTCAGTGGCATGGCAGCTGTCTTTGGCAAGGCCCCAGTCTTAGAATATTTATGTTCATTTTAATGCATTAAGGTGGCTGCTAATGTTCTCCCGGGAAATTATGAGTGAGAAACAGTATTGACAGCTTGTATCTGAGAAAAAAAGCTAACGAATTTCATTAGATTAAGAAAGAAAACCCTCCTAGCTGTTGTGACTGTGGGCTGTAATGAATCATGAAGTGGCAAATCTTCTCAAGGAGCAAAGCATGCCAGAGCTCTTGTCCAGTGCTTTCTGACTTGCAGAGGCTGTTTCTAGCATTACAACAGTGCTGCTTATTGAAATCTTGTCAAAGTTTTGAGTTTGTGAGGTTATCTGGGACCCACCTCTGTGTGTTACCTGGAAAAGTTCGACAATTTTGCATCCCAACTATTAGTGCTGGATAACAGTCTGTGTACTTATCACTAAATCTCTTCTATCAAGTAGTTGGAGAGACTCATGTTAACATTTTTTTTCAATCTACTAAAGTTCCACTGTGTTATATTTCTTTACTGTTGTAAAATACAGTATGTTATTATCTCAATATTTACATGCCTATATACTATATAGATGTAAATTAGGACTCGCCATTAAAACATTGGCTAAAAGTGTGTGCTATCCAGGACCTTCACCAAATGCAATGCAATTATTTTCTCATTCCATGAAGAGATAAAATCACTTATTTACCTCTATTATGATGACAGTATAGTGATTGTGGAAAGTACAGCTTTGAACAGCTAGTTTATCTTGTTACATAGTATTGCTTGATAGAACAATAGAAATAGAAGTTACTATTTATTATGGAAGCACATTTACACTTTACTTTGATTGATGTTACTGTAATTACTGTTAGTATCATTATACAGTGGGAGTGGTAAGACTTTAAAAGGCATCCGGGTGATTAAGTTTACTTGGAGGTTTCAAGTACATACTACTTTTTATTTTATAAACTATGATCATCTATCCAAGAGAGTTTTAAATACAAAGCAGAGGTGTTCAATTCTAAAGTAGGTTTTAGAATGGTAACACTGATGAAGCATTACATTTTTCAGCTCCTTAGAACAGTTTCTGTTTCGTAGATGAAAGTACTTGGAACTGCTAATGTTTCTCACTTACCTGTTATTTGGAAGAGAGTGCAAGGGGAAAAAGTCAGTGAAGGAGCTGAAGAGAAGATGAGGGTTATTTTCAAGGGTCTGACTGCAGAGTAGTGATTTCTGAATGAGACATATTTTGTGTTGAAGCAATGAGCTGCTCAGGAATGCTGAGAGGATCCTTATGTAAAAAATATGACCCATTAAACTGCTTTTCTTTCAAAACAGAATGTATAATGAGCACAATCATGATTCTTGGGTTTAAAAACGTATTCAGAATTGTTTCTTAGTTCAGATGTAACACATATATACATTCGTGTAATACACGTAATTATTGATAGACTTGAGAGTTGCCATTCAGCTAGTCTAAGAAACATCTTGGAGTTCTGCTTTGTGGCAAGTACTTGCTAAATTCCTCTGCAACTTTTCACTTCAGTACTATCTGCAATATTTTAGATATAATATCAAATTTGGTTGTTTAACTATGAAAATAATAAATAAATGAAGTGGTTGCATCTGTGTATATTTAATATTTTAAGCTAAACTAGTTTAGGTTTATTTAATAGTTAAAGTTGATTTTGAATATGTGGCATATAATGATTTCAAACCATTTTTGTGTCATTAAGTATGTAACAATTTTTAATTTATTATTTCTTTTTAATGGCTGATGATGTCTCTCACTGTCCAATTTGCCTGAAACTCTTCTCACATATGTTTCAGAATTTAAAATTTTGAAGTATTGGCTAAACTGAAGAAAAACCCAGTGGAATGAACAAATGAGGAAACAAGAACTTGGAGTGATTTTCATGTTTTGAGATCTTGAGTTTTGTTCATCCACCAAGTTTCAACTTTGCTAGATAACACAAATTGATGATTGATGCTCATTATGATCTTGCATTTAGGATTCTCTATTGTGTTGCTTTTGAGATGGAAAGAGATTTCCTTAGACAATGCTGCTAAAAGTTTACCAGTGTGCTAATTTCTATTAGCTTGGGAATTTGCAGGAGAAGGGGAGAGGAAATGTCTTTTTAATCATTCCATTACTCACTGTTTACTGTTTTCTTAGTTTACATTTCAAGTTCCTTGCTTAACCATGTTGCTGCATGATAGTAACATGGAAAAAGCTTAATTTAGTCTAGAATAGTAGTTGCTGTTGTGCTTTAGCTATGATCGTATTTTATTCATGCTGTTGCACTAGAAACGAATGTAGCACTTTATAACTGCAGAATTCTGCTCTTCACTGTTTAAGTATTTTCCAGTTTCTTCTTTACATTTGAGTTTGTAAATTTTTTTGGTTGTTGTTCTGTGCAGGATAGTTAATGTGCTGTATTGTTTTATTCTTAAATAATAACATAACTTTTCTCTTCCGATAACAGTAATAACTGACTTCCTCCAGTTATTGGCTGATCAGAAAAAAGTAATTTTCTGTCACATGAGAAGTTGCTGTGACTGACTCAGGAAGGAGAGGGAAGCAAAAGCTTGAGTCAGAGCATCATTCAAAAACAGCAGAGAGAATAAAGACCATGTGTTGTTCTACTGTTATACATTGTCTGGCTTGGAGGTTAGGTGCATCTCTTGAGTGTTACAGCCCTTAATGTATTCCTTCCTCTTCCTGAGCCTGCAATGCTCAAATAATAAATTGAAAATATTAATTAAACCAGAGAATATGAAAATAAAGCCTAGTAGTGAAGGAACAAATTGAACACCTGATTTTTAGCTGTTATTTCAAAGAATGTTTAAGTAAAGCATAGGAAAAGGAACATCATTTGTTGTCTTATCCTGTTTTCTTTTTTATGATTTATTTATAGCAGTAGCAGTGAAGTGTGATGCAGGTTTTCTCTTGCGCAAGCTGGTCTTTTAATTCTTACAAAAACTGAAAAAATATTTGCTCTAGTAAAACTTTGCTGCTATAGCTACAAGCATTTTAATAAAAATTACTACCAGTTAGGAAAAGTATGCTCCTAGTTGCATGTTCAAACTGCACTTTTGTATATCTTACTTGATTTTGCAGTAGTTTGGCTGATCACCTTTGTGATTTTCACAGACCTGTGCTTATCTTTAGATCAGTAATTGAATGAGACTTCCATAGCTCATGTGTATCTGATGAACTGCAGCTTGGAAATTATTTTTGAAGCCCCTTAACAGATGCAGTAGTATTTTTCAGTTTTGGAAATACGTGAATCTCTGTAGCTGTAGAGTTTCTCAAAAAATTATTTTCAAATACGTCTTAGTTTGAGTATGTCTTCTTTTACATTGCATGACTATGCATGCCTGTACACTTCTTACTTTGAGGTGTTTTTTTAATAAATGTGCTATAAATCTAGTTCTGAACATCTGTTAGAATGGCTATTTTTAGCATTAAGCAGAATAAAAGGAACCGTCCACTTCTGCAGGGTTGAAAATAATTTTTCCCTGGGTAGAAAAATATGCTATGCTGAGTTAAAATTATGTAATTATAGTAATGTGTATATTTTACAGCTGCGATCACCATTGCTTAAAAAATTATTTTTTGTTTGGCATTTTCAGTTATAACATATACTTTGTTTCAGTAACGACTGATCTTTCATTTTTTGTCTTCTGAGCAGGTTGTAAGTTATTGTTTTTGTTTGGCTTTGTAAATTTTGCTATATAGGAGGAGGAGATATGTGTGTGGTGTTTTCAAAAGTTGTTTTTGTTCTTTTAGTTAGAACGGATTCTGTTAGAACAGTACTCACTACAGCAGCTACTCTGTGGGACTTTGTGTTGGTTGTAAAATTCTAGTTTTAAATATTTCAAATGCAACTGAAGGTATTTACGTAGCATCTTGCTTTGTGAGTCAGCAGACACTGGACATGTTTAAGCTTCTATTGTAGATCCCTTCCCGCTCAAACCATTCTAGGATTCTATATTTCTTTGAAAGTTATACAAAGTGTCTTGAAGCAGAAGTAGTCCAGGTCTTTGACAGTGATATGGAAGACATCCTTTAATAACAAAATACCATTAAATAATGCTTCCAGGTTTCATTATGTAGTTTTATGGTTCAGTGCTGTTTGTGTGTGATAATAAAAGTGAGATTTTACAGCTTGAATTGAGAAATTATTAACAGTCTCTTTCATGAGTACAGTTGATAAGCTAAATTAGATGATCAAGAATGATCAAAATTATACTTGATTTACTTAAAATATACCCTTTTGTTACTTATGTATGAGTGTTATAAGTATTCCAGTCTTAATAAGCATCTTTTAAGTATCCTTACTGGAAAAAAAATGCATAAAATATTCCTTTGAGAAAGTATTTTTGGGAATTACTTCTTGTAAAGATCCCAAGTATTACTTTGAGATTCTCAAAACATAATTAAAAAAAAAATCACTCATAATTTAAAAAAAGTCACTCTCTGGAGAGGTGATCCTAGTCCCATCCCTTGCTCAAAGTAGGGTTAACTCCAAAGGGGAATCATCAAGTCTTGATTTGCTGGCTACAGTGCTGCTAATGCAGCCCAGTATGTTGTTAGTCTTTACAGCTGTATGGGCACACTGGTTTGTATACTTCACCATCAATTCACAGAGCTGCTTTCTGTCCAACCACTTCCCAACCTCTGCAGTTGCAAGTGGTATGGCTCGATGCTTATCTTTGAGCTCTGTGGTGTTCCTTTTGGCCAAGGAACCGCTATGGTGGTGTGTCTTCGATAGTTCAGTTTTTACTAGTGTGTCATCCCTCGCGTCCTCCCTTCCCAAAAGAAAAAATGAAAATTAGTTCTGTTATATTTTTCTTGATAAGTTGTGCACCTCTTAAACTATAAAGTGATTATGTTAATATATTTTTTACATGCTTATGCTAGCACAAGCTATACTGATGTGTAGTGGAAAAAAACCTGTAACATGCTTCTCAGTTGTAGAAAATGTGATATACAGAAAGCAAGTACTTAATATGAACCATTACTAGAATGTCTTTCTTAATCTGGCAGCTATTTAAATTTCTGATTTCTCAAATTTATAAACTGGAGCCTGAAATGGAAGTTGAAAGATGCCTTCATTTTACGTGCAAGTGGTATTTTGAGGTACCTTTTGAGGTAAACTTAAATCATTCCCCATGCATATCTTTCCTTGCTCGATCTCTGCAGTGGATGATCTTGCACAGTCCGTTGCTGTGTTGATCAAAGTTTCTGTCCCATTACTTTGTCTCTCATCAAGTCCAATAACTGATGTCTGTAGAGGAGCCTGAGAATGTGATGGGTATGCAGAGACTATGTCTTAGAATGTTACCCCACCTTTTAAGTATTGTTTTTTCAGCAGTTTTCTCAGTTGGATGTTTCTTTGCAATATATTAAATAGACATTTGATTAATTTCTTCTGCATGGATCTGTGTAGTTGTTTTTTGAACCTATGTAAAACTTCAGCAACCAGGGTATAGTGAATAACAACTTTATATCCTGTATGAAGCATGCTTTTACTAATTTTACTGAATTTTCCACTTGCCAATTTAGAGACAGTGAATAACCAATCCCTTTTTATCTCTTTAATGTCACTTTCAACCATATAGATATGTTAAATCTTTTCTTCAGTCTTTTTCATGGCCAAGAAGCCTATTCTGTGTAGTTAATCTTCAAAAGAAAGGTATTCTTGGGTTTGATCCGCTCTGTTACTGTCAAATAAAGAAGGGCAGGCAGAACACTCCTCTGAAAGGAGGGAGAGTTTAGGAAAGGAAGTGTTCTGAAGAGGACAAGGAGAAAGAGGAAAATGAAGGGAAATACTTTATAGATAACATATCATTCAATCTCTGTCATTATAAAGTACCAGATGACTGAGAAAATGTGATGTGATACAGATGTGATATTATTCAACCCTCTACCTCCCCCCCAAAAATTAACAGCTTTGTTAAGCAATATATAATGTATGATAGATTACAAGTTTCAAAATTACAAATGTGTGTGGTCTTTACCTTTTAGCCCCTCATGTACTTGTGAGTTTGGGTAGGCAGAGGTAGGGCTTGGCTTGCACCGGTTTCCTTGAGACTCAATGGCTGGATGTGGGTGTGTTCCAATGTTGATAAACCTGCAGAATAAAAAAGTTAGTTTTATCATGCCATCTCTCTCTGTGAAAATGATATACCTGTTTTTCTACTTGCCAGATGAAGAGTGCATACTTCTCAGCTGAGAGGTGGTTATTTCTTGATATGTCTTATCTCAGCTCGTCCTTGTTTGGCTGTCTGCATCCATTGGAGTCCTGCCTCTGTCATACACTAGGAATTATATGTTTGCTGTGGAATGCAGATGTATATTTCACTCTGTACTGTTCAGCTTAATATTATTTCCTAAATGTTGTGACACACACTTGGTTTTGCTGTTTCTTAATTGTAATATTAGGGCATAAACTTTAAGTAAAGAAAATAAGTACTCCAGTTTCAAGTCACAGCATCCTATGATTACTTGACTCTACTGATGAAATAAAAAACAAGCTGAAAATAAGCTTTTGAGGGCTATGGAAATCTGAGTGTGATTATCCTCAGGCTTGTGCCTTTAGCTCCGAAAACTAAACTCAATATTGTTAACATTCCCCTGCCATGACTGCCTGCTGCAGTACCCGTGGTGCTCTCTAATGCCTGCATACTATCACATCTTTATTTCCTTCTTGTGGTTTGTCCTACCTTGGAATACATTTGGCTTCCTCTCACGTCTCTCTCCATTTGGCAAACACCAGCATGTGTTATGGCTGGTTTGAAGCTATGCAAGCGCTTCAATTGACCAGTTGATTGCTGCTGCTCGAAATGGATGAGAGCCAAGCTCTGTTTCCCTTTTCCACAATGCAACTGCTAATTTGTATGTCTTGCTTCTACCCGGCAGCTGATTTCTGTGAAACTTAGAGGAACCCAACGTCTTTAAGACCTCTGTTTTTATGTCAAATTTGGCTGAAACTGGCCTGTGTGATTGGAATTCATCGGTGCGACAGGGCTGCTTGACAGACTGCATAATATATAATCATTGTTTTCTAAGGGTAATTGAATATAAATGCATTTTAGAGACTTTTGGATTTGTTCGCTAAAACAAAAATGAAGAAACTAGACTTCATGTGAAATATCTAATCTGTGTTGTGTTGGTATTTTTTGATTTTTTTTTTTTCCAGAGTACTGAATACAAAAGGAGGGAGGGGGAATTTGGCAGTGTCCATCTTTTTCTTATGCTTGTTAGTTCAGTGGCTCGAGTGTTTCAGTATGGGTGAAGTTGATACCAGCTTAGCTCTGGGGACTGGAACCATGTATTCTGCCTCCTGTGGGAGAGTGCTTTGTCTATGAATCCATAATATATACTGTGTTGAAATAGTCTTTCTGCTTTGATGCCATTCCGCTTTTTATAAATAATCAAACTTCCTTTAGAGTTGCCTCAGCATCTCAGTCAAATTATGCCTTAGGCATAGAGAGTCAGTCTGGGTTTGGTGGTTTTTTTTTTTCCTTTGTTTCTGTTTGTATTTTAACATTTGGAGTAACAGAAGGAATTGACAAAGGTTCAGATACCTAGCACTGAAACTGTGGAGAGATGCTAATATTCATGCAGTGTTATGATTTGAATTCTAATTTTTGTGCACCATGTTTTTCATGGTACAATTATCCACTGCAGATATTCTTTGCTAGCAAAGTGTACATCTGCGGTAAAGTGTTTTTAATCACTTAATGTTTTTAGAAGGAAAAATTGAGCTCATTGTTTGTGACCATTTTCTGAAAGACTTGTGAGGTAGATAAAATTTCCACAGGAGCAGAAAGGATTTTGTCAGATTTCATTCAAAATAAAAGTAAATGAGAGGGAAGTTCTTCTCTTATGATTTAGTTTATAGAGCTTATATGGTTATTGACAGATAATTATCCTGCAAAGCATTACAGAGAATAATTTTTGAAGGAGGTTCTCTTCATAGAAGTGGAAGTTTCAGTGCATCTTATCTTGATTTGAGGCAATCTCTTCAAAATAAGGAAAACGATGCTTTGCAAATTTTACTCTTTCCCCACCATGATTTGTCCCAACTCTAAGTTAGTCATGTTGTTCTCCTCTCCCTGGGAATTAGAAAGCAGAAGTTGTGAATTTAGCTTCTCTATTTATCCTAACACATTAGTTTTGCTTACTACTACCTCCTCCTGTACCTGCCAGAGATCAAGAGTGGGTGTGTTTAACTTTTAATATTTGAGA
Source organism: Neomorphus geoffroyi (assembly GCA_033558235.1). NCBI lineage: Eukaryota > Metazoa > Chordata > Aves > Cuculiformes > Neomorphidae > Neomorphus > Neomorphus geoffroyi. Next base: position 3,050,873 of record JAUMJM010000005.1, read on the forward strand.
TGAAAGTAGAGTGGAATTCAGCTGTCTGTGAAGCTTGCAAGGAAAGCAGAACCTGAAGTAGCTGGGTGGAATGGAGGGGGTTGGGAGGGTGGTTCGTCTGCTAATGAACAATGACAGTATTGCAGTTACTTCTAAGTTTCAATTAATCTGCAGTACACTGAATAGAACGTGGGTATCCTGTTAACACATTTCTACGTTTGCTAACATGTTAACTGAAGTAAAATAACTCTAAAGCAAGAAGACAAAAAGCAAGAAAAGAGGAGAAAATAAAAGAAAAACATTTTAAAAAAGCAACGAGTGTTCTCGCAAATTGGGTGTCGTACTAATGACCTGTTTACGACAATAAAGGCAGACTTCATGTTGCTCCATTCCTTCTGGATATCCTTTCTGAATACTGCTGAACATTAGACTCCAGAAAACTGAGTGGTCTAAACCGAAATGGTATAAAAAATAAAGCAGAGACACTGTCTTTTGTGTAAATGCTGCTGCAGGTTGGAATTTAGCACCTCAAGTCTTACCCCCTGTACTGCACCTCCCACCTCATAGTGTACTTGCAAATTAACTGCACTGCACCAGCAAACACAGCAGGAGCTGTGAATACACTTAAGTACAAGTGTTATTTAAGTTTTGATGATATATTGTCATGTTGCCTCTAGAAGGTGGAGCCAGATTTCAGTTACTTCAGACACAGTAAGGTTTTCAAGCTTATGGACAGCGTGCATCAATGAATTAATATCAAGAATACCTTGTGATGTATGTGTTACTATACAGATCATTGCAACTTGGAAGCTTATGACTGCAAATGCTAGCATGGAGATCAGGAATTTGTATATATCCATCAGATGAACTTCAGAGCAGGTATGGGTGTATAAACATGTGAAGTCTGGCAAAATACACAGTAAAAAGTTTGTGCTGGTTTTGGAGGATTGACCTGATGCCTTGTTCAGGAAAGAATCTGAATAAAAAGAGTTAGCTGAACAAATTCCCATGGCCTAAGCAAGTTTATGAGATCAGCATTGTGAGTCATATGGCTATTTGACCAGTCTTTGGGAGAGGCAAATTTTTTGTTGTCGAACCATTAACTTAACTTCTAGGAAGTAAATAGTATAATAGTCTTGCCAAGTGCAGACAGTGACTTTTGGCCTTTCAAAGGGTTATCAGTAATGTCAGAGATGGGAGCTGCCATGTTTGTGGAGAGGCATGTGAAAATGGACTCATGAGCAACATATTTTTGAGCAGACATTGGCTAGGTCCTTAAATCTGTGAAGACAAAGTAAATACTTGGCCATAAAGTGTAAGTGCAGTGTGAATGTACAGGGAGACAGAAGCCTTTATTGAGTTGTTTAGGTAGGCATTTACAGCTTTGTCAGTTGAATACAGAGGGTGGAGAAAGGAAATGCCTTCTATTTAATCTTTTTAGTCGATTACGTTGAGAATACTTTCGTGTATTCAGTGTGAATTAAAGAGCTCTGATGTATCAGAAACCTTTAAAGTCATGAGGAAATGTTGTAGCATGTATATCTGACATCATGATATTAATGAAATACATGTTGCCAGAATAGGAAAATGGAAAGCCAGATGTCAGTTTGCTCTGTCTTAGCATGCTTACCAAAATACTCTCTACCTGCCTCCCTGTAAATATTGCTGATGGTCTGTTTATTTTGGATAGTGATTGAGAAAAGACTGCTTTGCGTCAGGTACAGAAATCTGAGAAGGAAGGGGTGGAAATTCAAACTACAGATGGAAGTGGAACGATGAGGAAAGCTGGAATCAGGACTTTCAGAAGTGCCGAGTTTGACTTGTGCATACTGTTCAGTGTATACATCTGTATTAATATGAAACTGCTAACTACTCAGACAACAGACAATGTGATTTCAAGCAGGTTCAAAGTTAATGCTTGTCTTGTTGCCTCTTTAACCCAAAATCTAGCCATGCTTCATTCCATATTGTGAAAGGAAGGACATGTCATCTCACCTTACAGAAACAGTTGAAGGCAGATTTAATTATTTCATGTTGTTCACTTGGATTCTCCGATGACAATATCCTAACAACAATAACAAAAAAGAATCTTAAGGATGGTGCTATTTTCTGTTTAGTGTGGACAGAAAATAGCAACTATTGAAAATAAGGGGGAATGTGTATTATGGTCTTGCCTATCCCTGAAATGAAGTGTGTAAATACACATAAAAAGACTGTTTATGGAACCTCAGTTTGACCTTTAAAATTTGTATTTTCTCTCTGTTCTGACACTTCCTTTGGAACTTAGTGTGTCTTTAATATTATTTTTCTGTAGTAATACGTAGGTTTTGAAAGCAGCCCGTAGGTTTTCTATATATCCCATCGGATGAATTACTGAGAGCTTTATTTTTCTATTTCTGAATTTTCTATCTACATGTAAAAGTGCAGTTATAAAATCAACTTGAGAACATTGTGAGAGGCAATACAAGATGGAAGACTTTTTTTTATGATACTCCTAGGATGAAACAGAGTAGAGATTGTAAGATTTTTTTTCTTTGCATTATTGTTGCTGTTAACAGCTGAATATCACTTGCTGAAAATTTGAGTTACATGGAGTAGAAATCTAGGCTGGTGCCTCTCCAGTGAAAAAACAGTAGCAATTTTTTCTGAAAACAGATGACACCTTCATTAGCAGATGTTCAGAGGCATTACAATGATGTGCCTTATTCACTTACGGATTTTTCTTTAATGTTGAGTCAGTCATTTACTTGCTGATGGTAAAATATTCTAGACTATCTATGCAAGCAGTTATGACTATACCAGTGCTGGTGACTGAGAGTTGTGATGCTGTGTGTGCTTGGAGATGGCAATTTCATCATCAAGGATGTCATTTAGTCATCCTAACTGTTCTGGAATCTGTTGCAGCCATTGCTGTTGTAGGTGTAAAAGGAAGTTAGTGTTTAAAGTAGGAATTTCCTTGAAATTATCCAGATCAATCTATGCCGTTTTTGTGAGCCAACAAGTTCAGTTATCGGTGGACGATGATAAATTTATTCGTGAACTTCTTTGGCCAAGTCCTCTGCCAGACTGTCTGTGTAATAGCAGTTTCTATCTTCCTATTGGAGAAAAGAGTAGGAAGCACAAGTGTAGTTCCTCCTAAAAAGGTCTTTTTCTTCAATATTCAGAAAGCTGTGGGATTTCTTTGTGTTCCTGAAGATTTTTATTATGTGTATATATTTTTAATTGCTATTTCTGAGGACAGATTTTTGCTTTTTCCTGGTGTTGTTATTCTGTCTATTTTGTAGAGGCTTTATCTTGTTTTCTGACATACTGAAATGCTATCTTGCAATTGCATTCAGATACTGAGTAAACCTTAACACGTGCTTTGGAAAGTATAGCTCTTGTCTTGATGCCTGGGTGTCACGAATGTGTAGTCTAGGAGTTATGCTCCAACAGTAGACATGAGTTTCATTTGCTCTCCAAATTTAGTTGTCTAAAATTTAGAAGCCTATGTTGAGCTGGTTACTCTTAAGTCTGTTAAATTTACAGAAATAATTACCTCCAGAAGGCCATTCATCTCTTTCTAAGCTAGGTGTCCAAGATAAGAAAGATAAATTGCTGTGGTGATTACAAATGGAGCAGAGCGACTCATTCAGATTCAAATATCTAGCTTACCCTCTGCAGTGAGGGTCACTGAATCTCATCGGAACTGTTCAGATGGCACTAGTTTGGTTGCAAATTGCTTTTTTCCTGTTTCTAGCTGTGTAGGTTTTATATACACACACATATATATACCCACACACATAAACACATATATACGTACATACACATATATGTGCTTGAGCACGTCCAATGAGGAGCAACGAGACTAGTGAAGGGTGTAGAGCACAAATCTTACAAGGAGCATCTGAGGGGACTGAAGTTGTTTAGTCTGGAGAAAAGGAGACTTGAGGGGAGACCTTATTGCTCTTTACAGCTACCTGAAAGGAGGTTTTAGTAAGGTGGGTGTCAGCCTCTTTTTGCAGTTAACACCTTATAGAATGAGAAGAAATGGCCTCAAGTAGCTCCAGGGGAGGTTTAGATTGGATATTAGGAAATATTACTTCACTGAAAGGGTTGTTAAGCATTGGAGCAGGTTGCCCAAGGAAGTAGTTGAATCACTATCCTTGGAGGCAGTTAAAAGACATTTAGATGTGGTTCTTAGGGGACATGGTTTAGTGGGGAGCTTGGCGTAAGGTTTACAGTTGGACTCGATGAGCTTAAAAGTCTTTTCCAACATAAACGGTTCTGTGATTATGTATTTATATTTTTTTAAGTGCAAGTCAGCCCTTGCTGTGTGCCTTTGAGGCTCTGGGAGTTTGAACGAGTTACTCCTGTTTGCTTTAACTTTTGGTTCTGGAGGCCCAGTTCAGAGAGTCAGTGGTAGTTCATATAATGTTCTCTTTCACTGAGCTGTTTTGAAAGGAGTATTTGGGTTTTTTTTAACCATAGTTAAGATGAATATGTAATACAGTCCAGTGATTTTTATTTTTTTTTACCATGGTAGGCAATATTAATTGCTTTTGCTTTTTAATTATGTTTTTAATTATAGCAACAGATGTAACAGGTTAGTGTATATAAAATAAATGTGCTTTTTCTTTTGCCTTTTTCATGGAGGACATGGGGGAGGGTAATAGAGTAAGGGTTATGGTTTTGTGTGTGTGATCTTTGTAGTATTTCTGAACATCAGTTATAATAATTATGTTGCTTCTAATGTTTAGTTGTTGATTAAAAAGACTCCAAATTTGCTCATAAAAATTGCCACTTTTTGTCTCTGAATGCTCTCTACCTAAAATTCAATTTTCCCTTCAGTGCTTTTGTGAGATAGAGAAATGTTGTTATTGCTCTTTTATGGATGGCAGCTGTGGCAGAGGCTTTGCTTTTTCATTGTAAGTGAAGAAGGCTGCATGCCCATGTGAGCCACGTGCCAAGTCCTGTAGGCAGGAGTGCTCAGTTACATTACCTGAACAGGTAAGTGTCTGATGCTGCTTGAGACTAAGGGCTGGTAGGTATGGTACGCACCCACAGGAATCTGATGGTGTCTCTGACAGTACTACTAGGTAACTTAATAGAGAGGTCTTTGAATTGCCCACGTGAAGATGTCAAGATCCATGTTACTGGAATACCTTTATTTTTGGTGTATTCTTTAGAACTTGAACATTCCATTTCCCTGGGGAGAATTTTGCGTGATTTCTTCATTACTGTTAGCTGGTAAATTTTTTAAAGTAGAAAACTTCTAAAACTAAAGCTGGTTATAGAAAGAAACCAACTTTTCTTTTTGCAAACATAGGCTTTTTCTGATTTGTAAAAACCATGCAACATGCCCTGGTGTAATCCTTGTCTGTTTTGACTGAAAGTGTGGCAGCTTGGTGCCAAATTTTTTGTAGCTCACTGTGCTGTGAGTTGTCATGAGTTATGTTACACTGTTAATATTCCTACATATCTGATACTATATTTACTTGTAAATTAAATTAATACTTGTCTTAGTGTATTACAGTTCACTGTTTAAATTTTAATATTTTTTATTTCTCTTCTGTAGTTATATAAGACAATACAAGTCTAAACTAAATGTGAAAGTTTCACTTTTAACAAAGTAAACATTCTGGGTGTGTTTACACTATCAAATTTGTAGAGGAAAGGTGTGCTGTGGTTGTGACTACCTCATCAAGTGCTAATGATACTAGCAATCATCCTACAGAGCCTTAAATCTATTAATCCTGAGAAAGTGTAAGTCATTCGTGTTATATTGTGGCAACCACTTTGATGGTGTAATTCCTCTTTTAACCTCTATAAGGCGAAATATAAAACAGCAGCTCCAGAACTTAGGGTTGTTACCTGAACTGACATTCTGACAGGTGGAAGCAGGGTCACAACAATGAGAAAAATGTGGGTGGTTTTGTCAATTCTGTAATAGTTTTCAGCCAATGCTCCGAGTTATCTCAGGTCTAATAGTATAAAAATGAACTGGATTTGGTATTGAATACTCGATGTGAAGCTGAAAGTTATAGTTAGTAGTATTAAAATATCAGAGAAGTATTAGAGTCTGAGAAACGTAGTTGTTTGCATCTTTATTTAAGCTTCTGTGGTGCCGGGACACTTGTGGATAGGTGATTTTTAGAATTCCTTACAGAATCACTATCAAAGGTATCAGCAAAAGTGGTTTTAATAATGGTGTAAAAGTGCCAACTTGTTGTGAATCCTGATTCAGGATCCTGCAGACTACATAAGTTTACTGTGAATAGAATTTTTACAAGACTTTGATTTAGCTGCAATTTTTGAGGTAGATCACAAAATTGAAATGTAGTTTCTAATAATGCTTAATCATCAATTGATTAACCAAGTGATTCAAAGTGATTAAACAAGATTTGTTACAATCAAAACAGTGACTTGATTAACGATTTGAGAATGGCAAGGTTTACACTATATTTAGAATCACAGAATCTTTTGGGTTGGAAGGTTAAATCAAATCATACACATAGACACACACACAGGTACATGGATCTAAACGCACAGATTAGTGAAGTACTCACTTTCAGTGCATTGTTCTCAACAGGTGATCACTGAGTTATGAGGAGCCTGCCCTCATGCTGGTCCTCATCTTGCGTTAGCAGATGATCCTGTTACTTGCCTGTCCCACTTCAGGGGGAGATGCTGGGTATAGCCCACTGTGGTCCCAGAGAGCTCAAAGGGTCTCACTTAGGATTGCTACTTACAGGTTTACCAATGATTGGTCAGTATTTCTTCCATTTTGGCCACTACTTAGATGAGGTAAATCTGTTTTTTTCTACCAGTTGTACATTTCCATAGATTTCCAGATGGTTTAGTTCTGGTATTGTACTGCTTGGGCTGCAATCCAGGTAGCAGGTATACCAGGCTGTCAGGAGCTGACTGACTGCCAGTCCCACTCTGGGACGCTAGGGGTCCTTTCCCAAGCACAGAATTTTGAGTACGTTAAGCTCCATCTCACTGCATTTTTACAAAAGGTAAGGACACAATGGGAATTCTTTGCCCCAACATGCCTGGCTTGCACTGCATCTACAGGTGGCCCAAGTGGAGGTTGCATCAACACAGGCACTTGTCTGTCTCTTTTCCACACATGCCAGATTATTCCAGGGGAACTCAGATGAAGATAAGAGACATCTGTAATTAGATTTCAATAAAAAGATTTGTTTTCTTGCTAAGAAATACCTAAAGTTTTAGAGTCTTTTAATTCTGAGGAATCAAGTTTGTTACTCTACAACCCATCATGAAGAGGGGACTATTTCTTATGTACTGTCATTAGAAACGCTTCTTGCTGGCTGTCAATAACAGTGATGGCCTTTTGCTACTTAATAATTTCTTCTGGTTTTGGATCCATCCCAGTGTAAGTTCTGATCAGAAAGGAGCTCTGATTTAATTTATTTGCAGTAGCCATTAACTGTTGTTTCACTGATAATTCATAATCTGCAGCTGGTGTACACAAAATAACATGTTATGGGAGGATAAGGGTAAGATACCTTTAAAGTACATCTGTGAGAATCTTTTGAAAAGGATAATTTGTGTAAAAGCAAATGCTACAAGGTACCCATCGCTGTCAAGTGGACCCTTTGAAAGTGATTTTCTTTTTGTTGCTTTTGTAATCTACCGTAGTGGTGTTACTGTAGCTGATCTCGCTAGGATAGAGGAAACAAAGTTTATAGAAAGAGGTAAAGAATTTGGAAGAAGTGAACAACTTTTGGTCTTGGATTCCTTTCAGTTTTTAACAATGAGCAAAATGTAAGGTAAACACAGATCAAGATACGTACACTTTTTCCAGATCAGAAGCTAAATTTTATACTTCAGAGCTCTTGAAGGGGGAGGAGGAAAGGAATTTAGTACCCAGTAGACAGAGGGAGGAAAAGATGGGAACCAGCGGTACTCTTTCTTTTAGTGTCGTGCCTGAGACTTTGAGGTGGAATATTTGATTTATGATGAAGGTTTTTCTTGGTATCTGGAAGTTTTGCGTATTAATTGTTTGAATTCCTTCTGTTATGCAGTAGCTTTGTTTTGTGTGAGAAGTTTTTCTATCTGCTGAGCTTCTCAAGTGTGAATACTCATCTGCTTAGTATGTCGTGGCTTTAGGAATCTGATAAATCTGCATGAACACTGTGTGTAAACATCTGTGTGTAAAATTGGGAAATTGTGTTCTGAAATGTTTTAGTGTTGTATGATGTTATCTTGTACTTGGCAGAATGAGATAAACATCAGTACTCAGGTGTCTATCTCCAGCAATGCAAAGCTATTGCATTATGCTGGAAATGAAATTTCTAGTTTATTCCATTCCTATGTTGGTAGGATGAGAATAGGAATAGCCCTTTGCTGTAACACAGCTTTGACTAAGAAGTAAGCATTATTCTTCATAGGCTGTAAGAGGGCAGGTTCAAACCAGCGTGTTTCATACGTCTTGATAAAAAGCTTGACAAAGGTACATTAAGAAGAATACGGAGCCCTTTACTTCCAGTAAAAAACAGTCACCTCCCCAGAGTTTGTAGGGACTGGGATTAGAGAAACGTGCGCAATTGCCTAACAAATTTACAAAAGTGTTTTTTACAAGCTAAGAATTTTTACAGCATAAATACACTACTTTCTTAAATGATGGAAGGGAATGGATTTACCTGTTGTAGCTAAATCCATAGCTAATCCATAGAAAGGATTGGGATGGCCAGATAATCTTTACCCTGAATTTCGCTACCATAGATAGGCATAGTTTCCTTTCTTTTCCCTAGAAAATATATTCATTCTTGTCTATTGTACTGGAGCAGCCACCTGAATTTGTCATAGCAAAAATTTTGCCCTAAGATGCTGCCAGCTACTACTTGGCTGCCATCCCACAATAAGAATAGCCTGCATCCAAATTCTGATGCCAAATCATGCGTAAGTTAACCTTTGTAACCCATTTCAAATCAGAGTGCGTTGTCTCTGGGGAACAAATCTGGCCTATTTAAAGGAATACTCTGCCTGTATTATACAACTTGCATGCAAACTATGCAATTAATGCCTCTAGCAGTTGTTGCTGAGAAGCTTTCCCGCTGTGAGACAATGTCTATGAGAAACTACTCTTGTAGAAAGTAAATGCTCTTTTCACCTTAAGATTCTACATGACTGAGCCATTGAATATGGAAGTATCAGTAAGATGTCTATTGCTGAAATAGTGTCATGTGCAGGAACAAGTTACAGCTCTTGTCTGTTTGCTTTCATCTGACATATGACATGAGTGGTAACTACCAACATTTAAATGAAAGATGTTGTGATCTATGATCCAGGATGTCATGCAAGGACAGTAAACACTGCAAGGTGTAAGCTGACAGCAGTTGTATTTCAGATACCATACTTGAATGCTAGGACTTAATGTAGTTTAATAGTCCACCCACTAGCAATTAGGACATTGAGAAAGTTTAAATGACCTGATGTTGTCCAAAATATGAATGGTAGAACAGACCTTTTGAGAGAAAAGTTGGCAAACATTTTGTGTTTTTTTTCTTGCTCTAAACTCGCTTTAATTATGGTTGAGAAATAGACTTTTCTTTCCTGAAGATAATTCTTTATCTCTTCCTGTAATAAAGTAGTATCACAAGGAGGGGGTAAGGTAGGGTCTTATTGAATGAAGTACTCCTCCTTTCTCATTTTATGTCTTTGATCTATTCATCTGGAATCATCTCCATCCAGGATTAAGTTAAAATTGTTGGTCTATTGTTAGGTAACAAGATTATCTCCATAATGCCTGCTTTTCGTTATATGTAAAATTGAATGATTCACGCTTCACACTTCTGTAAATGTGGCAGCAGGAATACACTGGTAGAAAAGATTCGTGGACTTTAGCTATTGTTGCTGTTCCTTTAGAATTTTTTTTTTTTAAATGTAAAAATGAAAATCTTGGAACACTTAGGCTAACGTGTTCTGTAAACAGTTCGATGATTTTTTCAGTGTTTTTATAAAGAAACATAATAGGATGACAAGCAACCACCAACAGAAATTTAAGAAACAAAGCTTTGACAAGGAAAACACAGTACTGTCTTGTATCTTTAATGAAGCGTATGGGGTTTTTTTGATACTTAAGAGAAAATGTAGTTCATATACAGCATAGTTGCTTGTAAGATGAGAGGTTACTTAGAATATGAAACAATATTGAACCTGAAGGGTTGCAAGCACTTTAGCAGCAAGTCTTTAGAATTTAAAATTAACTTTGAGAAGGGTGTGAAATGGAAGGGAAACAAAGGCAATGTATTTCAATACGTTCAATGCAGATTATTTTGTGGGTGTAGGTAGTCATCTACATATCGTAGGGTTCATAAGCAGCAGTTATGCAGAAAAATATTTTGAGTGTTTTTTTTCTATTTTGTTATACACGATACAGAATATGATGCATTATCATGCTCTTCAGTGGAGTCTAGAAAGCAGCTGTTCTGATTGTTAATCAAATATGTTGTTAGCTGGAGTTAGTGTCCAGTTTGAGTACAGCACTGTATGAGAGATATCTGGAAGGGAAGAGAGGAAAAAAAGTCAAAGCAGAGAACTAGAAATCAGCATGACTTTTTATGGAAAGGCTAAGAGGATTGGAGTGTTTAGTTTAAAAAAAGAAGCCTAGGAAATTCACATTTTCAGGTATTTAAAAACTATGGTCTCTTTTCATTGCTGTCTGTAGTACTTCAAGGGCAGTAACAATAAAGATATCATCGAGGAACGTACACCTGACTTCCACACCTACTCATGTATCTACCTCTAGAAAGCATATTCGGGTAAATTTATTTTGCTTGTAGGTTTACTACGTGACCAATACTGAAAATAATAATAGCGTTGAGTAAAAAAATTGCTATATGATTTATAGGCTAGCACATAAATCCTGTATATGCAAGCGTAATTGTACTACAGTAATATGGAGAACAGTGTACTTCCAAGGAAATGTGTTTATATCATGGATCTTTTCTCTTCTCTGAGGATATTATGAACTGTCCCTTTGAAAGCTGTCTTGTCATGTCTCTGTCGTAAAGCCCTAGTATCTTACATGCCTTGCATATTATTACATGAGATCAGTTCACTTTTTGCTACAGTTCTTCAGCTTAAGAATAAGAACTGATAAGATCCAGGGGGAGGCAGAAGATAGGGAAGGGAAAAGAAACGAGCGCTTCGCCCATTAAAAGTGCTATGTATGCTTATCCTGCAGCTTCAGTTATTTGAAATAAATGAGGAAACGCATCATCCTTGTGGGTTAATTAAAAATGTCGATAAATAATGGCTATACTTACAATGTCACTATTGGAAGATAGGCAGTCTAGAAAGCAGCGATCTTTGCCTTTGTAACTGTCATTGATAAGGTGAAACCTTAAGACACTTAAGGTTTTGCAGAAGTTTCTTATCTAGTGTTGATGGCAAATTGAGGTTCAGAAGACTGAAGTAAAAACATTCATTTTGATGATTAGGAAGTGTTTCTAAAAACAGTTCGTGGGCTTCAGTAGTAATTAATACTTTTGATTATTTTATGAGGGGGAAATATGTTGAATAACGCATGTTTATATTTACGTTGGAACTGTTTTTCCTTTGTCTGAATTTTGGTATGATTAATGGTATTTACTTTGCTGCCATGCTTCGTATATCAAGTTTTTAAATGTGTCCTTATGTTTTGGCAGAGAACTAGTTGTTGTCTGATGGTAGACTTGGCTCTTTTATGCAGTGGAATGCCAGAGACATCACAGCCTCACTTTGTACCTTGCAATAGTAATTTAGTGTAAACAGTATAATTGCTGTATTTACTTTCATTTTAAAAGCTGGAAAGCATGGTTATAAATTACATGAATTTAGAAGGCAGTAACGTAATTTTGAGTGTAGGAGGAAAAGAGAAATGGTACTAAATTGATTAAAAAAATGAAATAACCAGGGTTGTTGTGGAACTACATATTGACAAATACATGCTTATGAAGATGCAACCCAGAATTTTGACAGCAAGATAATGATTTAAAATTCATGCAATTTTATGCCCAATCTATTTTTTTTTAATGTTTTTATGTCATTGGGTTACTGCTGGTAATGCTTAATTACTTGATAGCCTTACTATCTACCATCCTTTTCCACATCCTAATTCTAATCCTGGCTTTCTTTTGTGCTTATCTTGAATAAGAGAATGTTTTCTGCAGACTTGTAGCATTTAGTCAGCTAAGTGGTGGTGGGATGTTAACATTGGATGACTGATTGTATTGGTAGACTGGAATGAACTGCTATGTTCCCATCAGGTTTTGAGTAAAGTGACCTTAAAAAATCCAGCCAAATAAAATCTCTAATTACCAATTGCAAAATGGCATTCAGAGTCTTGGAAGTGGCTATGTAACACTTAGAACTTGTAGTTGTCACTAATTTGGGGGGAAGAAAACAAATCAATATCAGTAACACAAAGACTCAGTTGCCTACATTTATCTGTGTGATAGTTTCTTACAGACCTGTTTCAGTGTTGGAGTCATTATTGATTCTCAACTCTTTCCCAAGTCATTAGTTGATGAAAATACGTACTAAGTTGCTGTACAGTAAATTACCGCTTCATTAGTTGTGTTGTATATGCTCAGAGCTAGTCTTGGTTAATTCTTGTCTGGCTTTCTATAAAAAGCTGAGCTCTGTAATCTGTCATGTAGTCAGTCTGGTTACACAGAGGCCACATACATATCAACTGTTTGCTGCATGTGTTATAAATGTAAGTTAGGACATTAAATTATTAAAGAATTGGAACATGTGAAGGCATGTGCCTTGAATCTGTGGTGAGGCAGCAGTACAACTTAGTGTTGTTCATGCTCTCAGAAAGATGGAAATCCTACCATGTAGAGTAGTAGGTGTATTCTGAACTGGGATATGGTATATTTATCTCTGTTTACCGGTATTAGCAACTGACTTTAAATTTTTCCCATACTTAAATGTAAAATATATATTAATTAATTTCATTTTCTAAAGGATTATCTTTCAGTTTATAGAAGCTAAATACCTTTTGCTGCAGGATATGAAACAAAACAAACAAAACGCTGACCTAAAGGGCTGGCAATGTCTGTAAAATTGAGCCATAAATCCAGTTGAATTAAACCCCATGGAAATAAGTGTGAGAGATATGTATATATATGTGTGTGTGTGTGTATTGATCTATGTATATATGTATAAGCCCAACATGGAAATAAGAGTAAAATTCATTAATTGAAGGCAGCATAACTGTAGGCTATTTAAAACTAAGCCTATATGTTTGAATACTAAATTGTAATGTGAAAAATCTGAAAGTGAACTTAATTAAAGCTTTTGCTCCAAGAAGGATTCTAGATCAGGTCAGCTATAGCTGTTGCTCGAAGTCCAAGTATGGAGGTTCTGCAGTCACTCTGGGGAACCTGTTTCTATGCTGTGCTGTGTGACCTGTGGCAGAAGCCTGTGTTACAACTTCTAATTTTCAGCTTTTATAACTGAAAGTTACGTAGAACAGCACTGTTACTTAATTATGATTAATTTTGCATTATTTTAGAAAGTTATGTCTTCTGTTGTTTTGAAAATGGATCCTAGTATTCTCTGTGTGTTTTGGATTACTACTGAGCCATGAATTACTGCTTCAGAAAACAATTACATGACTGCGTATTGTTTGTGAATGATAACTAAGTTAGACTCCAGACTCCGCATGTTGCATTATGGTTGTTTTCTTCTTCTTGTGCAGTACTTTGTTTTTATTAATGCTGAAATTGATCTGACATCTTATCCTCTGGTCACAGAGGCCAGTAAGCTTTAGATTTTGATGTCTTCTAGAACTGTATGTAATCATCACCAATTGCCACCTTGCTATCCTTGCTTTGTCTTAGTGCTTGGGGTATGCAATGCAGATCAATGGACTATATCCACTGATAATTAATCCTGTAGAAGAAGGACTGTTGTATTCATACACTTCCTTTCCTGTGTTTTAGTTTGTGAGAAAGGTTTCTTTGTTCTTGTGCCTTAACAGTTCTGGATTTTTAAGAAACTTTGGTGAGGGATCTTAGCAAAAGCTATTTCAGCAACAGTCAGTCTGCCCCCTCTTCCCTGCCCCCTTCCTCCTCTGCTCATCATCTTCATCTTTTAAAGAAGTCTAATAACTGTGAGTGGGAAGTACTGCCAGAAGTATTGTCCTCATTCCAAGGCTGAAAGGGTTCTCATGAGCCTTCTAATTCTAGTCTCTGTCATAGCTTATATGATTCTGCTTGTAAGAGTCTATATAACTCCTAGGATTTCATGTGATTGCTCCTTTTAAAAATATTTTGTGATGTTTTACTGTTATCCATTCTTCTGGTAGAGGTGTTGATTTAAAGCACGTCAGCAGATTTGTATTTTGGCTCTCGTAGAGCTCTTGGGTGAATGCTTACTGTTCATGGTGTGTTTTGTTGTTATTGCTATATCTATTCTAAGACCTTTTGTATTGTAATAGCAGTTTGAGAAACTTGCTTAGATACGTATTTCAACAATAACTTTGGTTTGGAAAGCTTCCAAATCTCTGTTATAGGGTTTTAGTTTAGAAATAATTTTTTTTTTTAAATAGCTTATATCTATCTATCTATCTATCTATCTATCTATGTATCTACCTTTTCCTTTCTTTATTAATCCTTTTGCATCTCAGTCACTTATCAGCCTTGTCATCTGTCAGGTTTCTTCTGTCTGCTTTGAAATGACTTTATTATTAGCTTTGATCAAATTAATTCTCCAGAATATTTTTAATCAGTCTTTCTTTTGACTACTTTTTTGCTTGATTGGTATAATTAACCTCCCTTTTTCCTTTTGAAACATGTCCATTAATTTGAGGGTTCTAAATATAAAACTCACTACCCCTTTACCATTTTGCCTAAACCATTCAGTAATAATGGCCTTGCAATAAAGCTTTCTGGGGAGTTACAAAAACATGAAACATTTTTTTTTGTTGTGAAATAATAATTCCTCACAGCTTAAAAATAATTTTTATAGTACCTTAAGTGCCTAGTTTTTCCTGAGCTTTTGGCTGCTTTCTTGAACTTGATAACAGTTTCTTTCTCTAGCTGTAAGATACTGTCCACATGGTGAAGTGAGAGCTGTATACATTTTTAATCTTCACAAAAAAAGATAGTATGCAGCCATTGAAGCAGAATACAGTTCTCAGTTTGACTCAGACACTCCCTAGTCTTATTTCTCCACCACCATGCATGTAGGTGATTTCTGTGTCTGTATTTTGATGTGATTGATGATTACCTCTGGGTTATGGAACTTGGTTGGTTTCTTCCAGCAGAGAAAATTCTGCTCTGTGTCTACTGTGTTTGTGAAGGATTGAAGAAACAGAGGCACAGTCATGGGTGAGATGGGCAAAGTTCCCTCTAGACTGATGCTAAGCAGCTGGTGATTGCAATCTTTTAGTTTGGGAAAATGATGTTCTTTTTCATCCTTTCAGTCTACTTAATTCCCTACTTCCTAACAAGTGCTTCAGATTTTGACATCCTTAGTAAGAAAAATGTGTACTTTGTTAGATAATTTTTGAATGTAAACTACCTGTCAACTTATTTATCAGTACCTTCTGCAATAGTTTTAAAGCTGAGAATAAAATGTCTCTTTACTTTTATTTATATAGACCTTGAGGGCAGTTACCTTTACATATACTGACAGTGCTGTTAATGCAATTTAAAAGTATATCACAAATAATACCCTAGAAGTACAGCTGTACAGTTTATTAAAACCTACCACATGCAGATCTGACAACTTAATTTGTAGCTTTTATCCTGTCCTTCAGTGATTTCTTACCCTGTTTACAGATGCCAATGAAAAGAGATGAGCATTACAACATTCAGTGAAGGCCATCTAATTTGAGCTGTTGAAAGCATAAGGAAGTAAATTCAACAGCTGCACAGCCCTTTCAGAGAGTATCCTGCTCAGTAGTTTCTTGTCTGTTCAAGTGAAGCTTCTCCACATGCATTGCTCCCTTAGCAAGTTGCTTCCTTGGAGGAGAATGGTGAGTGTCCTGAAACCAGCTTTTTGTACAACCATGTGATCATAGAATCATAAAATGGTTTGGTTTCGAAAGGACCTTAAAGGTCATCCTGTTCCAGCCTTTCTGCCATGGGACAGGGACCCCTTCCACTAGATCAGGTTGCTCAAAGTCTTATCCAATCTAGCCTTGAACACCTCCAGGGACTGAGCATCGGCAGCTTCTCTGGGCAACCTGTTCCAGTGCCTCACCACCCTCATTGTGAAGAATTCCTTCTTTGTATGTAATTACCATTATCCCTTGTCTTGTTGATGTGTACACTTGTGAAAATTCCCTCTCTGGCTTTCTTACAGGCCCTATTTTAAGTATTGAAAGGCCTCAATAGGGTTTCCCTGGAGCCTTCCCTTCTCCAGGCTTAATAACCCCAACTCTTGCAACCTGTCTTCATAGGGGAGGTGCTTCAGCCCTCTGAGCGTCTTCACGGCCCTCCTCTGGACTTGCTCCAGCAGGTCCATGCCCTTCTTATGTTGGGGGCCCCAGAGCTGAACACAGTACTCCAGCTGGGGTCTCGACCAGAGTGGAGAATAATCTCCCTCGACCTGCTGGTCTCACCTTTTCTGATACAGCCCAGGATACGGTTGGCTTTTTGGGCTACAAGTGCCTGTCGGTTTGTGTTGAGCTTCTCATCCACCAGCACCCTCAAGTCCTTCTCTTCAGGGCTACTGTTAATACATTCTACACCCAGCCTGCATTTGTGCTTGAGATTGCCCCGACCCAGGTGCAGGACTTTGCATTTGGCCTTGTGGTCACAGAATGTGCCTGGGTGCTGCGTTCTGTGTACATCAGGTCTCCCACTCGACCAGTGGAATTCTGTCCTTCAGAGAGGCTCCTTCCCTATGCGTCATTCTGTGCAAACAGACATTCTCTAATTTCTAGGATTTCTGACTTATGTTTGAGGCTTTACAAGTGATTATTTTATGTTCTGTTGTAAACTGAGATTATAAAATAAGGTTGATTATAGTTTTTGGTTTTGCTTACACGGTTTAGATGAAACATGGAGTAAGTGAAATATATTACATCTGGGAGAGAGCAAGCATAGAGTTGGAGGCTTTGAATGGCTGTATTATTGGAGATGGGTAGTGTGGCTGTAAAGGTGTCGAGTTTAATGTTCGGTTCAGGCACAAAATTTTTCTTAATTTTTCTGTTATGAAATGCTTGTAAAAATATGCTGCCAGTCTCATGATATAGTTTTAAATCTTTCTATTTTTTAAAAAAAATACAGTAGCAGCAATTTTATAGAAGAAAACAGATTTATAAAAAGCATACGTTGCACTTAATATCACACTGTGGGAGGTACAACTATGAATACCTCACTAACACAAGTGTTAAAATGTCTTAAAATGCATGTTCTCTCTGCAAGAATTTGATAAAGAGTATACCGAAAACTTGCTTTTGATACTTAATTTTTTGGAACAAAGTAATTTCAGGGAGGCTGGAAGGAAAAATAACCCAATACGTATGTCAGTAATTAAAAAGAGAAGAATTGTGTGTGGGTCTGGGAAAGTGTGAGAGGGAATGATGGACTGTCAGGCTAACCTAATAACAGAGAAATACTTCTCTTTGCATGTCAAATGAATTAAAGAGTAATTGTGAAACTATTGCTGGTTACTCAAGCTTTTTTACAAAAATAGTCCTTGTCTTCTAGAAATGGGTGAGAAACTGTGTTAGTAAATGTGGTTAAAAATCCATGACATAAGTACGGATTTTGAAGCACTTGGAGTGTTGCAATGAGTGCTGGGGTGCCCTCTGCACTTCGTGACATCTAGCAGAAATTTGCTTACCACAAGTCCCAGCTCAGGCGATACTGACCCCCGGTATAAAGCTGCTCTCTTTCTCTCCCATTTTGCTGTAGAAGAGGAAAAAAACCTCTGCTGTTGTATCCTGACTCTTTGCCTCTCTGCTTTTGGCAGAAGGGGAAGGAACTGCAGCAAGATCAGAGAGGCTGGGTAGCAAGGAGTTACCTGAAGGAGCAGCACAGTGGGTGCTTCCATTGGACCTCACCGTCAGACGTTGGACTAGTATTGTTTATACCAAGAAATAATTTTTGTAGTGTTTGGTGTTGCATGTGTTTAGGATTTTAATGCTCCTAAATTATTGGACTTTATCCCATTCCTACTGAAAGCTTCAGTTAGAAGTAACCTAGGCAGAAGCTCATGCATTGGGGTTTTTTGGTTTGGTTTTTGTTTGTTTGGTTTTGTGTTTGTGTTTTTTATTTTTCCTGGCTTTGAGCTTTTGCTGTGTGCTCCTTAGGTCATGATTTCACTGATGAAATAGATTTTGCACCTAGCTAATTAACTTGTGTTTGCTTCCCCACATTTAAAAAAAAGGTGCTGGTGGGGGCATGCAGGAAGGGCAGCCATCCTGCTTTTACTATGTAATGTTTAAGAAAAAGCCATGAATCCTATTTCTGTTTGTTCTATAATTACATTGGCTTTCTGGGCTGGTATTTTTATTGAAAGTCAACTGTCATAGACATCTGAGAAAGATTTAGGCCTTAAATTTTCTCAGCTAAACAAGAAAGAACCTTGAGCTTGAGAATACATATTTTATTAATTCCTTTCTGGGGTTTCAGCTTGACCTGGGTTGGAGGCTGTGCTTAAAGAAGTGGTGTATTCCCAGGAGTGAGAAGTCAGGTAGCTGGGATGAAAGTTTAACTGCTTAAGCAACTGAGGTGCTGTAGTGGCTGTGGAGAAGTTTTAGAAGTGTCAGTAATATTTTGCAAATAAGCTTAAGTACCTTGGTGTCTGTTCACCTAACTGCTTACCTAGTTTCAACCAGGATTGTGTAATCCTGTGTGCTTTCTGGATGGTGCAAAAAGGTTTTGCTAGCATCATTCCACTTAAAATTTAGTGAGTTAATAATGGTGATATGATAGAGTACATTCTATAGCTTCTTGGTTTTGCATCTTCAAGGAGTGAAATAGAGAAACTGTTTAGATTAAATTCCTGCAAGGTAATTATAAAACTGATTTGACCGTATTGGGAAGAATGCCTACAGGTGGTTCCTTGTGAAAATCTGAGGCTGCATGAAGGCATCTTCTAGGTCAAGTTTTGTTTGATACTGCCATTAAAACACTTGAATGATAGAGCATGAAGTACCAGGCTTAAACACAAAATAAAGCTTCTTAGGAATGCAAAGCAGTGAGTGTGCAGGGTCAGAGTTCAAAGTGATGTTAATAAATTGGAGAAGTGATAGGAGAACAAAAATATCCTCGGATAGCAATCAATCATCGGTGTAAGGACAAGATACAGGGGAAGATATACCAGATGCACAAGATAAAGAGCAAGATGTACAAGATACAGGAAATAAGTCTTTAAATGTGATTGCAAAATGGGAAGAAGTGGTCTTTTCTCCATAGATTTGCAGAAAACAAGAGCCAATGAGAGGCGATGCAGCAAGGTTAGACCTTAGGCAAAACTTCACTTTTCTGTGTGTGGGAATATTAATAGCAAAATTGCCAAGAATGTCACTGAATCTACATTTCTCATTCCTTACAAATATTTGCTTTGTGGATAAAGGAACAGTTGGCCCTAGTTTTTGAAGGGCTTTTGAATCTTTCTAAAATCTTCTCTATTCTTTTTCGCCTTTAAGTTCTATTTTATTTTGTCCGGTAGTTTGTATGATACTAGATTATTCTTAAAATAAAAAGGTCAGAAGTTAAGGAAGAACAGTGTCAGTTACCTTCCCAGTGTTGTTATGCAGATTATAGGTTATGGAGAAACCTTCTTTAAAATCTGATTTTCATATTTGGCATAATGTTTTAAAATGCCTTGGACTTTTCTTTTTTTAAACAGCTTTAATGATAGCCCCTCAATAAAATTTGTAACATTGTAGTATAATTTCTTTATACAATTGAAATTCAGCAGAACGTTTCGAAACCCTATTAAGAGTACTCCAAGTTTTTATTTTGAAAGAGTATTAGAGAAGATATGTTTTGTTCTGGTGTGGAGCAATACTGGCACCCAGTGGTGGTTTCTTAGTGGTGCATTCTTGGAAGTTGCACTTTGCTTTAGTGGTAAAATTGGTCTCTGTTATTTCATGGTGTTACCAAGTATGAGCAATTTGAAAGTTGTCTGCATTTTTTTTTTTTTTTGGCTTTAATACCTTATTTTATGTGTGATACAATTGTATAAATGTGCTTTCTTAGCAAGATAATAGAAGAGAGACATGCTTATTTCTGCATGCAAACACTGAAAATAGCTATATAAAATTTACTGTAAAACTTTAACATTGTTTCATGTGGCTGACGTTAAGTTACAAGAAATTCTGTTAGCGCAGCTTTTCTGATCATGGCACAGTGATTCTGTGAAGAGTTGTGAATCTGAAATATGTAATTTTATATAGCATGTTTATTAGTATTGATTTACCTTATTTACTTCTTTCCTTAAAGAAAGCAACTCCTTAGTAAATTTATAATTGTAGAGGTGATAGGAGAAAATTACAGAGGATTTCTAGAAAAACATGATGTGGGACAGAAAAAAGATTGAAGATCTGTGTTTGTGCATGAAGTGTTAATTGCAAGAAGAGAAAACACACTTCTCAAGGAAGCTGCTTATGAAAAATAAATATTGTTAGGGATGTTGTTTACCTGGTGGATTTAATTCTAGAATGAAGCTTTTAAACCTTTTGAAGTGCATGTGTGTGTGTGCACGTACACATGCACGTTTGTAGATCAGGTATTTGATCCAGTAGTATAGAGCAGACAAGCAAAACGCTTCTGCCTTTGATACTGCTGATTTCTTCAGTGTTTCAGACATAGGTGGTAATAGTGTAGCAGTACAGAAATCTTGCCTTTTTAGGCCACGTCAGGTGTAATCTGTTCCTGATGAAGTAAAGAAGATAAAATAAGTAGAGGGGTGGTTGAGATTGATGCTGCAGAGTAATAGTCCTTAGGAATGAGAAATACTAAAAAGGGGAATGTGCTGACCTATAATATGCGAAAGTGGGTTATTAAATTGATATCATATTTGATATGAAGGAGCAGTGGGAAAACAGCTCTGCCTGTCACTGTAATATGTCACATGTAATATGTGACTGTGTGTTACAAAGGAAGAATTACCAAAATCTGTATTCATAGAAGGTTACAGAGAACATTTTGACAGAAAAATTGCAGATTTGGATTTATATGTGAATGAATCACATAGAAAATGCTGATTCATTACTAATGGCTTTGTTTCATTTGAAGGGGAGGTAAGAATCTAGGTACTCTGTAGGATATGTTCTTCTGAGAGGCTGTTGTTAAGAGGATTGTATTACTACATGTCTCGGATGAGCGGAGCTGGGATGGGGAGGAGGAATAGGTGAGACGTATCCCTTAGGTTTCAGCAAGCATAATGTTGAAGAATTGCAGTAGAAGCATTTATTTTCCGCTCTCTTCTGGTCTCTTCTCCCAAGAGAACGCTCCACGGCAGCTTTGTGCCCATTTGATTGTAAACTGATTTTATTTCTTCTTTTTTAATTTGTATTAATGTTTCAAGGCCACAAAATCCCTGTGTGACTCATGCAGCATTACTCGCTATAATTCCTTTGAAATCAATTGAATTGTCTGCTTTACTTCAATTTATAAATTTTGAGACTGCAAGAAAGAAGTCTAGTGAGTACATTTTTTTTTTTTTCTTGGAAACTAAAGCTGGTTGCCATGTATGTTATTGAAGTTAGCAATCCTTATAGAGAAGAATTCAAGTGATTTTGTTGTTGGAGGTGGTTATAATTTTTTTTTTTTTTGTAATTTCCTTGAAAATATAAACATCTCTTTAGAATGCTTAAGATTTTGGTGGATAAAGTACAAAATTAAGCTGCTAGTTGGAGCATAGTTGCCTCCTTTTAAGCTTTTCAGGCTCATCTTCCAGGGTAGCATTATCTGTATTGTATATTGAGGAAACAGTTCGTCTCGTTGCTGTCAGTGTAGAAGATGTCAGTGGTCAACTGCTGGGTATACTTTGACTTCTTGAAGGTCTTTGTGGAGCTGGGCTGCTTCTCACTCTACACTTCTCATTTGTTTTAGCATTTATTTATTTATTTACTTTTTCATCTTAAAGTGTGTATTTATGAAACATTTATAGGGAGGAAAAAAGGGAAACGTGTTGATTGTGGCAGCAGTGTTTCTGTGCCAGGTTATTCCCTGTGTCCTCTTGCCTTTTAGAGAAAAAGGGAAGACGGATTAAGGTGGAGATAAAGAGAGCCAAGAATTGGCGAGGACACTGTACAGTGCTGTGAAGTACCTATTGGGGATTAGGAGCTTGCGAGCTGCTTCCATCAGTGTGGTCTGCTTCATGGATGGTTTAGACTTGCTTCCTACCCCTTGGCAGTAGGAAATGTGTTGGCTTAATGTAGTAGGATCATGTTGTAGTTCACCTTTCATTATCTAAGGTTGTGATAGGTCGTGGTATTGTACAAAATGTGCAGAATGGGTAATGTAGAAGTCGTGAGGCACTCAAATAAGTATAATAGAGACATAGAGCTCCAGGGCTGTTCTCTTTGAATCCAGAGGAGTTTTTTTCTGTCTTTGCTTTTGTTCAGGGTCAGAGGTGTTTTTTTTTTTTTTTTTTTTTTTGACTTTATCTAATGCAGAGAACAGAAAGATTGAGTGGCCTTATTCTGTAAAGGTCCTACCTACAGCACATCACATGCCCTTATTAAGAGCAGTATTGCGGATGGAAATATTTTACTTGGTTATGATTTAGCAATTCAGAATTTATTGATAATATGAGCTAAATCAAATTATGAGATTTTTAGCAGCACTTATTTATAAACCAATTCAGTACTTAGTGTGGTGATTGTATGGAATCTATTATAATCAAAACAGTGACTTAATTACAGGTTTGAAAATTACAAGATTTACACCTGTTTACTACATGGTTTAAGTGCATATGCAAATGCAGAGATACATGTATACGCAGAGATATACTAATATTTAAGCATAAAAGAGTATGTGAGTAGCCACAGTTGCAAAGATACATATGTGTATTTAGGCAAACAGATAGATAGAGACAAGTAGAAAGGCTAGCCTTAGTTCAAATTTGCCTCTTGGAATTAGCGAAATACTCACTTCATGCACACAGACACTTCTTGACAGGAAATAATTGAGTGTCAAGAGGTCACCTTTGCCTTGGCCTTTTCTTTTGCTAAGTCAGCAGATGAATTCACATACTGTACCTGAGGGTCGTTCCAACTCTGTGGAGTTTGCTGGACTCAGCCTACTGCGATCCAGAACTCACAGACTCTTCAAAGAGATTTCTTACTTATAGGACTTGAGATAATTGACTTTGGTCAGCTATTTGAGTATTGATTTTGATGTTTCAATATTCTTTTTGGCCACAGCTTGGAAGATGTATTTCTGGCAGCTTTTACCAGTTATATCAGACCACCTCACTTGGGCCGTGATCCAGATATCGGATGTATTCAGGATATCCGGGGTGGGGGGAGTGTGGGGAGTTGACTGATGGTCATTTTCTTTCTCAGGCTGTGAGGGTCCTTCTCTGGACTTAAAAGAGCCCAAGGGCACAGAGAGGCCTAAGTGGGCTGATCCGCTGAATCTTCACAACAAATACTCTCTCCTCCGTAGAGCTTTGGGTATGTTAAGAGGATGCTTAATGTCCTGATTGGCTGCTTCTGTACAATGGGAATTCTTTTCCCCAACAACCTGAGGCAACTTGTGCTTGGTTTCTACTGGATCAGCAAACAGCCTGGTGGAAGCTCTCCTGGTGTTGATCGAAGTGAGCCAGAAGTCATGCTGAGTGGTCCAGGGGTTGCACCTCTGGCCTAGTCAGGGTTCACACTACCACAGGCAGACAGAATAGGGGACTGTTTCCTTTGGAGCCTGAAAAAATAATTTTGTACGTAATAATCTGTATTTTATAGGGGGAAAGGTTATGCCAACTGAAGAGTTAATTTTGCCTGTTGTAACTCCTTTTTCATGCTTGAGAGATCTAGATATATGTTTTTATGTGTATTTATTTTTAAACAATTTTTTTTTTTGCTTTTATTGAAGACTGTTTTAATAACCATGTTAATCAATCTTTTGCTGGAAAGCTTTGGTGTTTGCTTAAATCAAGCTAACTGATGTTCCTAATAGCATTCTGTGATTGGTGCTTCTGTTACATTGGCAGAGATTTCAGTCAGGTGGGCAATGTTTTTGCTAAGTACTACTGCTTAAATGAGCACAAGGCAAAGATGTACAGTCTTTTCCAGTGAGTTTCTCTTTATCTTTCTGTCTCAAAGAAACTCTAAACTAATGAGACAAACTGAACTGAAAATTTATAAAAAGTTTATATATAAAAAGTAATAAACTGGCAATTCAGACTAAAGCAGAAAGGGATTTTGACAGCTGTGACTGAGTCTTCACTTTGAAGTGAGAAAATAAAGCATGACTCAGCAGTGAATCTTGTGATAGCAGAATTAATCAATTTGTCTTATCTAGGGAAAATTTAATTCTACATCAGATTCTTTTTATTCATTCTCTACAATTATTTTCTTTATCCTGACTCGAAAAGGGTAGCGCTTACATCTAAATACTAGGCTAAGAAACTCCTTAAGACAACTGCAGTCCTGCTAATTCCAGTACAGTTGAAGAATGTCTTCATTTACATTAGAAGCAGAAGAGGAGGAATCTTTACATGACTTACCTGACAGCCTGGAACTCAGCTGAGATGTTTTGTATTCCCCATAACCCCTGATATTGAACTTATCTTCAGTTTTACACTGGAAATGACAGAAGGTAAACTTGTAGAGTTTATCATATTGCTCTTTCTGGGAAGTCTGTTGGTGTAATTAATCCACAGTTCAAGCATTGAGAGTAGAGTAGTGCCTGTAGAACGTATCTGTTCTGTTTTCCTCTGGCACAGAGTGGGAGTGGTGGTGTACTTCACCTTCTGACTCCAGCTAACGAGATCCATCTGCTAATTCACAGCAGTTACCTGAATCTTCACAGGTCATAGTACTTGAGTGCAGAGTTGCTCAGCTGGGAAATCCTGCGTTCCTCTGCGAGCCACCAAATCTTGCCACCTTATTCTTCTGAAATGTTTGCCTTTTATATAAAAAATAGGATCGTTGGTTCTTATGTTTTTATGTATGCATTTTTTCCCATTCAGTGCATCTGAGTTTTGGGTTGTTTTGGTCTGGTTGCTCAGGATTTCTTGTATGTCTGTGTCTGAATTGAACTGTTAGATTCCATCAAACATTTGCGTTAGAGCACAACTAGGATCATTAATTAGTCTGGGAATACTGGTAGGGCTAGAGAGGTAATGTTATTGTTGCCTGGGCTAGAATCAAGAGGGCTTATCAAGTGTACTTTCCCTTCAAATATTTTAAGCGGTCAGAAATATTTTTAATATTTCTAAATATATATTCAATTTTCTTAAATAATTCTTTTATTCTTTAGGGAGTGGTGATTTCTTGGTAGCTACATAAATGTTATTTGGGCGAGCACTGTGATTCAGACTGAGTATCTAGGAAATATCAATTATTTAATGATTGCTGTGATATATTTAAATAAAGTGAAGAGCTGTGCAGGGAAGGCAGATTACCAGCTACATAAAACTGAAAACTGGGGCTTCAAGTAGGAAATGTTAGGCAAAATGAATAACAAATGTCACAATTTCCGACCACTCAAGTTAATTTTTTTTTAAGTGTTTTTGAAGGTTAGAATAAGTCAGCCCTTTTGAATTGATTAGAATGAATGAATCAATTTAAAACTTCCTTAGTTTTCAGATGAATGAATTTATTGTATGCTCACAGAATTTATGCACAAAGATACTGATCCTGGAGTACCACCAGGAATGTCATTTCCAAAAGTTATTGTGGAGGAGGTTTTCGATTCTACTTTGAACTTTTTCACTATATTTGACTTTTGATACACTGTAATGCACTTCCACTTTTATCACTTGCTTTGTACCTGTCCACTACTAAACCATATCCCTGAGCACTTCACCTACCTGTTTTTTAAATGCCTCCAGGGATGGTGACTCACCCACCCCCCTGGGCAGCCTGTTGTGGTGCCTGACAATCCTTCCAGTGAAAAAATTTTTCCTGATGTTTAATCTGAACCTCCCTTGGTGCAACTTGAAGACGTTTCCTCTGGTTGTATTACCTGTCACTTGGGAGAAGAGACCAGCACCCACCTCTCAACAGCCTCATTTCAGGCAGTTGTAGACAGTGATAAAGTCTCCCCTCAGCCTCCTCTTGTCCAAGCTAAACGACCCCAGTTCCCTCAGCTGCCTGTTGTAGGGCTTGTCCTCTAGTCCCTTCACCAGCTTCCTTGCCCTTCTCTGGATGTGTTCCAGCACCCCAATGGATGGCCGTATCATGTGCCCTGTGGTCTCTTGCTCTTGAGAAACATATGTGGGTTTATTTTGTATTGTGTGAGAGGTAGGGTTTATTAGTTTCGTTTTTTGTTTTTTTCCTTGCAAGTGCATGAGTGAAAGTATGCCACTTACACCTAGTAAAGACCAAATGCTTGATTTTGAAACCAGGTTCTTATAATTTGGGGTGAATGGGAGGAGCTGGGCATGAAAAGGATAGTGTTGCCCTCTTCCACATAGTCAAGTTGATGTGTTGTGTTATTTTGTAAGTAGAGCTTTTTTAAATTTATTTAGCATTTATGGAAGAAGAGATCTCTTAATCATATCTCTATGTAATGGAACTGATTTTTCCAAGTATTTTTAGACCAATGCTTCACCCGCACAAAAGATACAAACTGAATACAGTAATCATATATACAGGAAAAAAGTGTTTACCTAATGGATACATTGTGTGATATTCTAATTTTTTTTTTCTTTAACAGGTATCTTTCTGATGAAGGAATCGAAGCTTGCATAAGTTCCTCTGACAAAGTCAATACAAATGACATTATCCTAGTTGCCCTTAATGTAAGTTGTGATAGCGAAATTTTTTTTTCTGACAAATCATGTTAATGGTGATGTGTACGTGTTTATGGCTAATTGTGTACTGCTGTCTGTGTGATCTATGTAAAGGACAGTGCCTGTCTCTCTCCTTCAGTGTATGAGATGTGAATTTTATTTGAAAATAACACCTATTCCAAATTGTGAAACCTGGAGGAGAGAAATTATCATAATTTGAGCAGGAAAATATTTTTTTCTTTTATGAAATATAAATCTAAAGTCAAAGTAGAAGCAGTAATAAAATCAGAAGTAGTGTGTACTAACATAGGTATGAAT
Source organism: Neomorphus geoffroyi (assembly GCA_033558235.1). Lineage (NCBI taxonomy): Eukaryota > Metazoa > Chordata > Aves > Cuculiformes > Neomorphidae > Neomorphus > Neomorphus geoffroyi. Next base: position 3,078,047 of record JAUMJM010000005.1, read on the forward strand.
TCATAGCTCAAAATATTATTTGTTGGGACAAATAAAACACTGTGACTTAGGCATGATGTTCCTTAAAGCATATTGAAGCTAATGTTGATTTTTTTTCTGTGGTTTATAGTCATTTATGTGCCTACCAACAGGTTTTTTCATTTACTGTAGAAATCTGAATTAGCAGTTGTTATTCCTGCCAACAAGTACGTACACAAATATAAAAGAGCAACAACTTGGAAGGAAAAAACCTTAATGCTTATAAGGATTTGACAAAAGTGTGCATATGAATTTCTGTTTTTCAAAGTTGTAGTATTTGCGTTGTTGGTAAGCATTAGTAAGTCTGCTCCTTTTCAGGAATGCTGGAAACCCAGCAGCTACTCAATCTGTGATTTTGTTACTTATTTTTAATTTATTATATCAAAATAATGAAGGAGAGTTTTTAGAATTTTACGTTTTCCTTCAGTCATTCATACTCAACTTTTAAAGCTTGTATGATCTATATAGGGATTTACATAAACTTTTTCCTTTAATAACTGCATGTAATTCCAAAGAGAAAGACATAAGGTGTTAGAATGCTTAAGAGAAAAATATTCTTTCTTAATGAATTTGAATATTGTTAAAGGGTTATTTTGTTCATCATCATCGAATTTCGGCCACTGTTGGTTTAAGAAGATACTCTGTAAAAAAGTATCCCCTCTGCTCCTTTCATTTACTTCGATGCATGTGTTTAATCACTCATATCACTCATACATGGACCAATTCATGTAATGAATGTAAAAAGTAAACCAAAATTTTAATGCAAAAATGAAAATAATGTAACGAAAAGCATGCAAAGGAGAATAAGTGTTTGGTCTCAGGATTGTCATAACATGCTTCTCTCTATATATCTGAGAATGCATTACTGCTTTATAAGAAAATAAAATACTTTCAAGTTGCTGAGTGTTACTCTGATAGTAATTATATGCTAGAACAAGTACTAAGAGAGCATTTGTGCATGCATATGTTGTATTTTGGATTTGTTTGATAGATAATATAAATAAAATAAACCAGAAATGTTATGCGAGTACTGCAAAGCCAGTTTGAATTGCTTATCAATATTTTTTTGTCAATAAGTCACTTGTTTTGATGCCCAGAAGATTAAGTTGCCTGTTGGGTAAGTATGCAATAGCAGTGTGGCATAAGTGACAGGATAACAGTGAATTTAGATTGTACTTTGTAGAAATTCACTAATTCTTACCTTGACTGTTAAGGCAACGTTTCAAGCAGAAGAAACCAAGAAGTCAACTGATTTGTTTTTTTGTGTGTGTGTGTGTGATTTGCTTAAATAAGTACAAAATAGTCATAAATGTACCTTCAGTAGTTAGATGGTTTTGATTTATTATAAGATGGTGCAAAGAGTTTGTAGAAGTTGTGTCCCCTTTCTGCTGCTGTGGTTGCAAAGCATCTAGATGGAAACTTGTCAAGTTAGATGGGTGTGGAATGTGAGAGCAGTTTATAGAAGCCTGTTATGCTATTCAGAGATAGGTAACTGACAGATCAGTTCTTTCAGGTGAGCTGGGATGAAAACTGAATGCGCTTTCTTATCACGGTCTACACCTGTCTTGTGCAACTGAAAGTGGGTTGAGAATTTATCCACTCTGGAAACTCAGAATACATAGACTAAAAGAGCATCCCTACAGTTAGTTTTCTGTTTGTAAGGTTCCAGTGTTTCTCACCGTAAACCAGAATAAACCACTTGTTTACTATGTTTTAGATATGAAATTATAGTGTTGCTCTGTTCTAGATTACCATGCTGGGGCAGTAGTCCATTGGCATATATTAATGACAAGTTGGTGTACAAGTTCTAGAAGTAATTACATTTAGCCCTTTTTTTGGAAGTGTTTATGGTCATAATAAATAAGGGAAGTTTACAGCTTCAGTACAGTAATCTGCACCGGCACATTCTATTAAAACCAACAGGCTTATTTCAAGCAATGGAGTTGAGAAACCATAGATGTTTTAGGCTGCACTGCTGACCTTTTTTTTTTTTTTTTTTTTCATAACACTTAAATGTACTAAAAATCTAATGCGCAGAGTTTGAATAGTTTTCATTCCATTTCCTGTTTTTATGTGCTGCACCATGTGTATCCTTTTGTCACCCATCACCCTGATTGATATGTTTGTCCAAACAGTGTTAGGTGAGGAAGGTTCTTTTGTGGAGATTTTTTCCTTTTGATCGTAAGAACTCTTTAGTTTAATGTTGTCAGTGGCCACGTTGCACAGTAGCTGCATTATGTCTACCGGAGTCCCAAAAGAAATAATCAGACATTTAAGTTAAAAGATATTTAAAGGAAATAGGATGTAAGCTTTTACTCCAGGTATAATTGCAAAAATAATCCTGACCTTTTTTGTGCATGTAAAAACACACAAGCTAATTCTCAAAGTGCCAGATGGAGAAGAAAAGAAAGAAGGTTACTTCTATGAAAACTCCGAATTTTGTCTAATAATTAAACATAGTCATTTTGTTTCCTCTATTAAAATCATTTTAATCATTCTTGAAAATGTGTTTAAAGCAGGAATATAATTTAAAAAGCAAAAGCATTTGCTCTTTAAACTATTAATTGTTGAATTCTTTTCATCACATACAGGAATGTTTTTTATAGTTTATAAATAGTTGGCATTATGGAAGAAATACCCTTTCCTATTTTTTTCTTATTTTATGACGATAATTTTTTTTAAAACAGAGTATTTTAAGTTAATGTTCTCTTCTCTTCTGTATTAATTTCAGACAGATTTAAGAACGATTGGCAAGAAATTCCTCCCCAGTGACATCAATGGTGGGAAAGTGGAAAAGGTAGACTATTTTTACTTAACTTTCTCTGTGTTCTGTCATTTCTCTGTGGTAACAGCCTTCCATGTTGCATTAGTCTGGTTTGGTCATTGCTTCACATAGGAAAAAAAACCCCAAACAATATTTGATTATATTGTAGAATAAATATATGAACAGTTTGCCCACTGGACTTTGGAAAGAGAGAAATGCTTTAATATACGTGAACAGTCCTTTTGACTTAATTTATCACTGGAAGGTCATTTCACCTGTTTGATCTTGACATGGAATCAGAAGTTTATTTTTCCCCTCATTTATTCTTGCAAGGGCAACAAAGGAGGTTAGAATAAAGCAAAGCAGCTCTGTGATTGTGATATATAGTGATACATGTTGATGCTGTATTACTTGAGTTACTGATATACGTGATTATAGCTATACATTTTGTGCAATTTTCCTATGTATATTATGGGTTATGTGGATAAACTATGTTAGATGGTTCGTTATACCCTTCCCATCTTCTTTCTTACATTCAGTTAAGAGCACAGATGAAGGAAGTAATTTTATTTTAAACCTAGTAGTTCAGTTATCCTAAACTTACAAATATTGGCAGTCTGTATCACTGTTATGAAAGTTGTGGGGAAATATATTTCATTACTGTTGAAATTCAAATAGTGATAAATTAAGCCTGGTTTGTTTTAAGAAAGTAAGATTGATGAGAGAGGCTGTTAAGAGCTGTTTGGATTTGTTTTTTCTGCTGATGCTACTGTCTAAATGGGGTGGTGACTGTAGTAAACACAGGCTTCCGCAAGAACAGCGACAGGAACATTACTGTCAGAGAGAGCTACTGTATTGCAGGATCATAAATTTTAGGCAGGCTGCAGTCTAAGTATGCAACATATTACTTACTAAACTTAACTTTCTGGGAAAAGCTTTATTAACTTTCTTATTATTTGGAGCTATGGTTTTTGTAGCTATTACTTAAAGCCCCCCAAAATAATTAAGGATATGTTTTATGAAACTGATGGATTACCTGTTTAGGATTCTAGATAACATGCTGTTCAAGATACTTAAGTGCTTAGATTATTTTTTACCACCTAGAAGAATTTGATTTAGGTCTTTCTTTTATCTGTAATTTTAATAATTTTCTTTCTCTTCAGTATCCTGTTTTCAAAATACAAAAAACAAGCAAAATAACTTATTTTTTATGGCATCAGTTTTTGTACTATTCATTTTGTAGTAGCTTAATTGGAGTATTACTGAATTTTGCATTACAGATTATGTAATATTCACAAGGTTCAAACATATTTGGTTAAATGTAATTCTCCAGTGTTTTAAGGTTGTATGTGGCATAATGCTTACCTTATTTAGTTTTGCTGTTGAAATATGATTTCAGTGCAAAGTGGTTTTAATACTACTATTTTTTTCAGAATTTTTTTGCATTATGGTAGGATTTTGTTAGAAGTAGTTGTTCAATTTTAATTAATCTCTTGAGACTGTATAATACCTAATAACTTGTCCATTTCTTTTAGAGAGAATGTTTTCTAGATTTCTGTTGTCATTATGTAGTTCAGTTGGTCAATTAAAGATAAAAGTGTTGCTAATTTTCTCGAAGCTTTGGTGGATGTTATACATGAGAATCTACTTGCATGCATTAAAATTGCTGCTTCTAGTTTAGCTGCTCAAGTCACCACTTGGGTTTTTCATGTTTCTTAGCTGAAACTAGAGAAGGTGCAATTGTGCCATTTGTTTTGTACAAAATACAAAACTTCTGCACAGAAATGAAGGATGGGTGCTTGAAAATTGTGTTGGTTACTGCTTTGAAATACCTGTGAAATAACAGCCATGCTTTCATGAGAAAAACACACAAATACATCTGTATTTTGTAAAACTGAACATCTCGGAAAATGAAAAGGTGGAAAAGATGTGGAAAATTTAGTTGTATCTTAATTTTCAGGACTCCCTATTGAACTCGCTATTGTCTCCTTCGTGTATGTTCTGCTTTATGTTATTGTGTGTCCTTTTGAGGATCCTCATTTTTTTGTCTTGTTGTGTTATTGGCAATACAAACCAGTATATATGTAGGATCCTAAATAAAAAAAAAAAAAGAACAATTATTGAATGGAGCTTGATAAGTTTCCACCTGGAAATTTGTCTTACAGCTGATGGAGGTGGAGGACTGGAAAATAGGATTGAATGCTATAAGAATCCACTCCAATCCAAACTTGTAAAAAGAAAGTTTAATTCAATTATTTCCATTTTTATTGGTTAAAGAGTGAAAATAGTGGTATTTTCAGGTATATGCGGGTAGTTTCATATAATACAGTAAAGGAAAAGGGTATTTTTTTTCTTCTTAGGTGATGTCTTCTGACAACAGCAGCAGGAATTTTGAGACACTGGAGTAAACAGGCAGGACAGAATACAACTATGGCTTCTAATGGTCTCTTTTAAACACAGATGTTTGATTAAGAAATCATATTTGATAAATTCTAAAGACTTACATACTTCTGTCAGTGTTGTTAAGGAGCCGGGACTTTTTAACACGTGAAGTTGTAGTAAAATTTAGTTTGGTCTTACTTTAATCACCTGTATTTATTGGAATTGTATATCTTAAGAAATTATTCTTAAAAAATCCAAATCAAAACAAATACCTGCAAACCGTTTGCTAGAGGAAGGTAATCCATTAGGTTTTGCAAAAGAAGTAGTGGTTGCACAGAAAACATCTGTATTTGAGTATGGCTGCTATTTCTAGTTTTTAACCCATACTGTTAAGATAGTCTTTGTTTTACAAACTGCAGTGTTTTTCCTCTTTTTTAGAGTAATACAAAGGAAACCTGACTACTTAATAAGTGCTGCTATTTAGCTTGCAGTGTATACAAATATTTTATGTTATGGAACAATGTATTTATAAAGAAGAATATTTGCTTTGTGCAAGTACAGAATACTGTTGGGATGGGAGTGACTTCTTAATATAATCTCTCCATAGAAAGTAGTCATTTGTGGTTCAGAATTGCTTCAAGAAACAACAGAAATTATATGCTACTATGGTTCATTTCATCCAAGACTATGATTGGTATTGTTCACCTGTACCTTGAGAATTTTCTGTGTTGTGTAGAAAAACTTTTCTTTTGTAGTATTAGTGTCACAGGCAAACGTTTGCATAAAAGGTGGGATAGAGTCCTGGTGTGAAACAACACGGGTGTTTGATCATTATAGGTGGTTATTCAATCAGTAATATACAAACATGTTTTATTTACTCATTTATGTCTGTGGTTTGTATGGTTTTAAAAAAATAAATATTACCAGCATTTACCACAAGATGGCCACATTTGCATAGAATTTGAAAAAGCTGAAATCTTCTATTTCTATCTAGATGACTATATAACATAAGTATACATTTATTATTTTCAATGGAATAAAAATGCTAAGAAAACAAAGTCATAATGTATAATTTAGTAATGATGTTATGTCTGAGGCTTAACTGATTTTCTTTTGAGTATTTATGTTCCATTAAAATGGAAATATTCATTCCAGTACAAGCATTCAGAAATTATTTGATTTCTGAGCCTCAGAGAGATGCTTTCTGAGTACTGACAAATTGATGGTAAGCAGTTAAACCATGTGTTGGCAGTGATTCTGTAAAAAAATCCAACACCTCCAGTCCTGAGGTGCTCATTTTTACCATCCAGTGAGAGTGATTGCTGCATCAGATCTCCTGATGTAACTGTATTTGAAACTGCATGTATAAAAAATTACTCTGCTTATTTTTAGTTGTTCGGTTTGCTTTTCCAACTGAGATGATTTTGACAATGCTATGGGTGCGGTAATGCTGACAGATTGAACTAAGTCATAGTCTTTTTAGAAATAGCTGTTTGGCAGCCTTACATAAGCTGTGGGCCTTCAGCATTTCCCCCTGATCAGCGTTTTCTGTTCTTTGCTCCTAATGCCTATTTAAGGAGCCTTTAAAGAGACCTACTAAACAATTGTTTAAAACCAAACGCAAGTACATGGAACTAAAACTTGTTCAACATTTGTGAAAGAGATTGCTGTCATAGTAAAGCTACTGTTAAGCTGAGTGACAAACGTCATTGTGGTTAACTAGAAATGCTTCTCAGCTAATGTTTCTTCGTCTTGACTTTGTAAACATTGTATAACATTAAACTGTTAGTTTTAATTTATGACAAGTATAGACTTTTGTTGAAGCAACCCGTGAGAGTGGCACTGTGGTTCCATCACTACTATGGAAAGAATTGGTCTGTACCAAAAATCCGGAAGACTTTTTTTTTTATTGTGGATTCTTTGCTATAGTTAACTGATACAGGAGGGGAACTTGTTTTCATACTGTCCTTTAGATTATCCAGTTTTGCTTCTGTTGAAATAAGAGGCAAAAATTGCCATTCATATGGGAAAAAGAATTGGCCTGTTGATTGTTATTGAAAGAAATAAAGTTTAGTCAGCATTTACTGAAAATACTGATGTTTTTGTTTATGCTCTTTTTTTCAAATATTCGGTATTGAAGAAAAATTATAAAACTTCAAGTTTCAGTAACTTCCAAATAAATGACTTCTTCAGCTTTTGAGAAATCCTTCATCCCACATACTGTATTTTCCATGGTTTGATTTGAAGTCATGAACAATACTTCAAATTTCAAATGTATTTGAAAGTGTCAAGAATAGGAAAATTACGTAGAAATTTTAGTTTGTATTACTGGTTAATGCCTCAATATTGCAAAACGGTTTAAGAAATTATGTCCCTTGAGGTTGTTACCTTCTGCTTGTACCTCTGTTTAAAGAAGCTTTGTTTCTAGTTTGTGTTTACAAAGTGGTTGTACTTAAAAGGTACTCTTGATAGAACCAGGTAGCCTTCAGAGCTGGTTGTTTCTTTCTTTAGAACACTTTGTCAATGAGACCTTGCAGTACACCATGTGAAATCTTCTCTGGGCTCCAGTAGTGTGTTTGTAGTGACAGTCTTTGTGATTTCTTTTTGTTTGCCTCCTCCCCTCCCATTTCTTTCATTCACTTATTTTCCGTAATTGGTATTGCAGAGGTGTATGAAGCACCACAATTGTTTCTCTGAAAAAGCCTTTTTTATCGTGTTTTAGAATGTATAGTACAAATTACACTTTCCTTTGCCTGGGGACATTTGTAGTGTGTCTAGATGTTACAGTGTGTTTCCTTCATGTTATTAACAGTTTTGTCTTTTCTGTTTTGCATATATAGCTGGAAGGGCCGTGTGTTCTGCAAATACAGAAAATACGCAATGTTGCTGCACCGAAGGATAACGAAGAATCTCAGGCGGCTCCCAGAATGTTACGTTTACAGATGACCGATGGACATACAAGCTGCACAGCTGTAGAGTACACTAGCATGTCAAAAATAAGGTGAACAACTTTATTTTGAAAGTTTTGATTTGATAGTTAAATACCCTTAAAATAACTAGTAATATATAGAAAAATTGCTTGACAGAATAGATTTCCTTCTCAAATTTTCTCTATTAAAGAGAACCTGAAGTTCAGCATGTGGAGGTGTATATGAATGTAATTTACAATACAATTTATGCTGAAATACATAATGGGAGGGAGAAAGTGGATTTTTGTGGCCATCTGCTGAGTTGGAGTTGACATGACATACAGCATTTTGTTTGCAAATTTGTGCCAAATTCCCAGATTTTAGTAGCAGATCTTTTGTCTGACTTCAGTAGCGGGAATGTCACAGGCCTGACACACCTAAATTAATCCAATTAGTGTTGCTTTACTATGGGCAAGGCTTTAACTTGGATTGAATTAGTAAACATTTCTAGAGTTGAAGATGAAGGGTAAGAGAGCTAATTACTGTTGAATGTGGAGATTTTTTTGTGTGTTTAGTTATGGATATGCTGAAAGTTGTCTCTAGTCTCTGGAGTTGTAGTGTGCTTTGCTCTTCGTTCCATATTACTTAGATTTAAAAAAAATGCTGTTTCAGTACATAGTGTTTCTTTAAATAAATAAATCCGTTTTATTTTAAATTAGAACTTTTTCATGGCTAGGGTTTCCATTTGCCCCTCCCACACTTTACATAATTTTCATAATTTTGCTGTATTTAGAATCATAGAATGGTTTGGTTTGGAAGGGACATTTTAAGATCATCTACTTCCAACCTCCCTGACGTGTCCCACTAGACCAAACTTCTCAAGGCCCCATCCAACATAGCCTTGAGCACTTTCAGGGAGAGAGCATTCACAGCTTCCTGGGACGACCTGATCTAGTGCCTCACCACCCTCATTTCTTTCTTACTTATTTTTTGTGTTCTCTGCTTTTATCAAAACAATACCAAAAATATTTCTGAAGTTAATGCCACTAGTGCTGAAATGTCCTGACTCCATTGTCAATGTTCCTTGCTGTGTGGTATGGTCCTGTGAGTGCAACAATAGCTTAACATATTTTAAAGATGTTATTGTCACTCATTTGGAAGGTTATAACCAACTGCGTATTGTTTCTTGGAAGACAAATCATAATTTCAAGATTGTACTTCTTGTCATATCTTTCAGTTGTGGGTTGGAGGTGCGTTATTCTTCTATGCATCTGCTGTTGTTCTCCATAGGGTAGATTCACATGAAAAGAAGGTAAAGTACCTTCTAGTGGGAGCTGACCACAGGGACCATCTATGTTTTTTAAATGATGCAGTGCTGCTTCTCTCATTACTCTAAGATGCACGAGTTTTTGTATTTTTTCTGGTAAAGTCTTGGCTGTTAGCAATGTGTAGAAAGCTTGTTTTTAACAGCTCTTTGTTTTTTCCTAAGTTAAACGTCTAAAACAAATGAGATGATTAACCATCTGGAGATCCACTGCTTGTTAAAATACATGCATCGTAGGAGGAAGGACTTGGACAATTGACTTTGAGACATCTTCTGTTAGTCTAAACAAATCATATCCTTAGTTTGGTTAAAAATAACTTGAATTTTAACCAAACAAACGATTTGCAAACATTCATCTGTGTTAGAATCTAATTTGCAATATGGCATTTTGTGTAATGAATGGGAAGTGATCCAATAAAGCTGTTGAAAAGTACTGTGCATATTGAAGGAATTATTGCAAAGATGTTTGATGCTAATTTTTTATTATTAAATATGACAATGGTAGAATTATGATAAAAGTAGAATTTTATGTTTTTGGTGGCAGAATATTAATAACCTTATTTCATACGTGTGGCTTTGTTTCTGCTTGTAGCCTGAACACTCCACCTGGAACAAAAATTAAGCTTTCGGGAATTGTTCAAGTGAGAAATGGATTTTTGCTGTTGGATGACAGTAACACAGCAGTTCTTGGAGGTGAAGTGGAGCATCTTATAGAGAAGTGGGAATTACAAAGGGTGAGGTAACACCACTGGAAATGCTTGTCTTACAGGATACATATTACATTATATGGCATCAAGTTTTATGTACTGACTGTGAAAATTCGTATTATAAGCTTTTAGAACTTTGCTGTCCTAATGGTTTTAGTGATGCAGCCAAATATGTTTAAGTTTTTTTTTCTATAATGTTGCAAATGAAGAAATAAGTGATTTTGCATGGGAACTGATTCCTTTCGTAGTCTGCAAGGGCTGAAAACATTAATGAAATAGTGCAATCATGGATGGTTGCTTTCTTAAACAGTATGTTTGGTACCAAAATGTTATAGAATGATGCCTTTTACAGTAACCATCTGCAGAGTGTATTTTTGAGGCAACAAAAAAAAGAAATAGTAAGCATTGAAGTTGGTAACCTTGAGAATTAATTCTGTATCGCAGATTTCATTAGAGAGGCTCATAGAAGTAATGCCTTCTTAAGAATGCCATCTAATTGGTAGAAGAGTCAATTGAATTGGTTAGCTTTTAATGGTGATACAGTTTGTTTTCATGCTTCTATCTGAGCTTCAACAAATAAATGTTTCTTTATACAAACTAGTTTGTTTTTGAGATCAGTTTCAAGAAATAACTCTGAAGATACTCTGTTTACAAGAAAGCAAACAATTTAATAACCGTTGACATGCTGCTGACTGCTACTTTCAGCCCTTGTTGTTAGCCAGTTCTGTTGGCTTTATGCAATACGTTTAAAAGACAGGTAGCTAAGTTTGCACTGATTTACTCTGGTTAAGATAAAGTATAGTAAGTTAACTATAGCTTATTGCTATAATCTCAATTTTTTGGTTTCATCTTGCAATTTGCCTAGGTATCATTTTGGTTTTCTCATTGACCAACTCGCAGAACATGATTAGATTCCTGGAATGAATGTGGCCATGTCAGAAAAGCTTTGAGTGACGTGAAATCAGTTTAGACAGATGAACCATGACAACTGGAAATTGTAGTTCAGGTTCTATATCCAAGCTGACAGCTAGATAGATAGAGCCCAAACAGAAGTCTATAGAGGCTAGATACTACTCTGATAGCAGTAACAGAAACTCAATGTTTCTGTCCTGTTCAGAAAGCTTTACAGAAGAGAATGGTTGACAAATAAGCAAGATTGTCAGCTCTCAAAGATATTTGAGCAAGGAGATTGCCTCTGCTTGTGTAATCTTGCCACTGAGCCTTAAATGAAGTTCTGAACTGTGTTAGCATAAAAAGACAGAAAGCTTGTATTTGTGTGACTATTTCAAATTACTTGTTTTGAAGGCAGTTTTTTTCCCAGTCCACTACAATGTCTGAGAAGTGTTAATTGGGCTTCTTGTATAACTGATGAAATATTTCTTTTATACTTATTAATAAGCTTAATGGTAAAAAAGTCAAATAGATCTTACAGAACTTTCGATGATCAGCTTCAGTTCTAGTCTTAAATTATTGCCTGTGCACTTGTCTGTCAGCTTATAGTTGCATTACAGTTTTATTCTATACAGAATGATATTTGAAATTGCTTTCTGGAGGAATCAGGTTTTAGTAATGAGAGGCTTGCACTACAGATAGAGTGCATGTGGTATGAATGCCATATTAACACACTGCAAATGTAGCTCATGTGAAATAAATGTAGTAGGCTTTGTAGCATTCAATTTTATCATAAGGTAATTCTTGCCTAAGAATTTCAAGGTTTTTTTAAAAGTGTCACTGTTTAAGTGACAGTAAATAAGGAAGGAGCAAATGAGAATGTTGCTCTGTGATCTTTTTTCTTCTGTACTATTTGAAGATACAAGGAAATGTGTCATGGACTTCTTTAGGTGAGAATACAGTTGCAAATAACGTTTGCTTCATAGTGTTCCCAGTGTTCAGGTGGTGACTGGTCTTTCAGTCAGTGAGGATCAGTATCTGCGAGATAATTGCTGGTACTTTTTTTAAGAAGGAAGAGTACTTTGTTTTGCTATTAATCAAAACATTGGATAACCTGTAAGTGAAAGCTGAAGCAAATTTTGCTGAGGCAAATGGCGAGACTGTTTGGTTGGGCTTATTATATTTCTAAAACGTAGAATCTGTCAAATTACAGATTATCTCAAAGTAAAGTTCTCTTGTGTACTTAGTGATTCTTTGATTTTGGTGAAGGGGAAGCTAAGTATTGAGGTTTCCTGATTGAAAAAGGCAGTAGTTTTATGTGTACTTGAAAATTCATGTTAGAAAGAAGTGAGGGGGGATAGCAGTATATAGTATGAAGGAGTTCAGTGTCATATTGTAAATCCTTGTTTCTTCAGAATATTTCCCTAGGAAATATTTTTTTGATGTCACAGTTCAAATACAGAAAGGGTTAAAGAAGCATATGAAATGGATTAATAACATTGTTTATTGTAAATGGTAGTTACTGCACTGCTACAAGTAAATTTAACTCTAAGGTAAAAAATATTGCTCTTATTGCCAATTTGTTTTTTATTCAGTGCAAAGTGGAATTTGATTTCCAAAGTAGTTGTTCTCACTTCTCAGCAGATGGTGATACTTGAGAAGAAAGTGTCAAGGCACTTATTTACCGTTAGGGAGAGTTCTTTCATTCTGGATAACAATTGTGCAATACTTTGTTATGATATACAACTATACAGCTAAACGTTAGTAGATATACTGTCAGGTTTTAAGTGGTTTTTTGCTCTTTGCTGAGTTACTTGTTTGAGCAGCAGTTTGGAACAGTCTTTTTCTTATGTGTGTTTCCTTGATTCTGATTTGGGAAAGAAGGAAAAAAAGTTCTGTCTTAAACTTAAGCAACATTCTTCCCGATTATAGGATGTGAGGAATTAACTGTGATCAAATGTTGAGTTTTTCAAGCTATCATATAAATATTTTTATTGTAATTTAATTGAGTGATGGAGAGTTTGTTCCTGAATTTCCTATATTACTCTAGATCCAAACAAAAAATAAGTTTCGGGTCTAAAAGTACCTAGATTGCCTGCTGTGGGCAAGCGAAGCAGCTCGGCCATGAAAGGTTTTTTTGACTGTGCTGCTTCAGTTAACAGATACAGGAAGGTGCAAGCATGCTACAGTGATAAGCCCTTGGTTAGCTTGCAATTGTAAGGCAGCACTTGTGAACTGTTTTATACTAAAATAGAAGAATTTTGTGACTTCTGCACTTCCAGGTGCTTTGTTTTGAATAATTTATTGAATACTCAAACAGTGGTTTTTATTCCAAGGCATGAGGAAAAGGATTTTTGTTTTCTTTTCCACTCCTGAAAACTATAGCCATAAATGGTTTAGAAAATGGTCTTTGGTTTCTGAATAAAAGTAGTTAACTTGGAAAGAGTGGCCCAAAAGTTTTGATTTGGATATAAGTTAGCCAACTTAATATCTTGATTACTTTAAGAAACTTTCTGATAGTGCAATGGCTTAAAGCATATTCGTGTTTATACTACAGTTCTCACATGATAGAATTAAATCAATTTTACATCATGGAAATAAATACATAGCTAAATGTCATATATAGCCTTAAGTAATTAAAATATTGTCTGCTCATGGGGAGTAGTAAATGATGTATGTAATTATGCATGACTTTCCCAGTGGAAAAAAGGAACAATAAGAAATGAAGATGATAAAATAGATTCACTATAGGAAATATAGTTTTGAAGCATTTTAACAACATGAAGGTCCTGTTTTTCCACTTCTGAAATCAAATATTTATGTTTAATACAAAATAATTAACACATAACCAAATGTCAATTCCAGTGAATTTCGTTCTCTTGCAGGCTGCTACTGTTGTCACAATTTGTAAAGAAAGGAAAAAGTGTATTAACTATGAACAGATATTTTAATGCAATGTTCTACGAATCTGTCTTTTACTGTTGTTGGTGACTGCTAATTTCTGTTATTTGAGAATGCATTGTTTTCAGGCCTAGATCACTGACTAACTGATTGTGACTAAGAGTTTAGAGAACTTCTGTTTTATGGATATTACATATCAGTAATTGTTATGCTTATTGTTACGATTTTTGTGATCTGAAGATCTGCTGATCAATTTAGCATATGTGCTGCACTTTTCATATGACCATAGTGGAATTTCTTCCTAACAGTGGCAAGAAGAGATTTTTAGGGAGAGCACACAGCCTTGGCATCCAGAATTGTTGTGTGTGTTTGTTTTTTTTTTTTTTATCAGGGCATACAATCCTGATTAATCCTTTCAGTATTTACTTATGTGTGGGTCTTGAATTTTACGGAACAGTTGAGGTTGGAGAGGACCTCTAGAGGTCATCTGGTCCAACCCCTGCCCCGCTGAAGCAGGATCACCTAGAGCCAGTTGCCCAGGACAATGTACAGGCAGCTTTTGAGTATCTCCAAGGTTGTAGACTTCACAGCCTTCCTGGGCAGCCTGTGCCAGTGCTTGGTCACCCTTGCAGTAAAAAAAAGTTTTTTCTGATGTTCAGAGGGAGCCTCCTGTGTTTCCCGTTGTGCCTGTTTCCCGTTGTGCCTGTTGTCTCTTGTCCTGTCACTGGACAACACTGAAAAGAGTCTGGCTCCATCATCTTTACAGTATTCCTTCAGGTATTTGTGTAGAATCATAAGATTTCCCCGAACCTTACCTTTTCTAGGTTTAGTTAGTCCAATTCCTTTTTAAACTTGCTGAAATTTTGTGCCTTCACAGCCTCTGGTGGCAGTAAATTCATTGGGTGCTATGTAAACATCTGCTGCCTGTTGGTGAACTCTTTTGTTCTATCAGTGTAGATTTTGGTGTATAACTGAGTCTTTTGCATTTGCTCTACATGTTGCCTTTGATTTCGCAAATTTTAATTGTTTTCTTCGTCTCCCTGTCCCTCATCCAGTCTTCTCTTCAGGTGCCTTGGGATTTTAAGTATATCATTGTTTTTATGTTTAAAATGTTCATCTTACAGGTTTCACACACTTGTGAGATATGTATCATATAATTATTTTTCTGTTTGCAATTTATTAATCAACAATTTTCTTTTACAGAGTTTAGCAAAACACAATAGGAGTAACATTGGAACAGAAGGTGGCCCTCCCCCTTTTGTGCCTTTTGGGCAGGTATAGTGTACTTCTCTTTGTAATTTCATAAAAAACCCTGTATTGTGGTATCTAGGGGACCTGGTTCCAGTTAGATAAAGGCTATCAAAACACCTTAGATGATGATGACTCAGATCTAAAAAAATGTGCCTGTTTTTAAAAAATTGTGTTGATTCTGTCACTTTGTTGTGCCAATTTATATTTAACATTTTCCCTCTCATTTTCAAACTTAAAATTTTATTTGATATGTAGAGCCTTCGATTCTTCTGGTCAGACAGATCTTGTAGGCACTAACATAATCCCTTCTTAAATGCCAAAGATATTTACATCATATGAGCTACATCATGAGCTAAGCTTAAAATGTAAGTCAGGTGGACCAGAGGAGTGTGCTTTCAGCAAAGACATCTAGATGTCATAGATGTAGATTTTTGCAGTCATTTTTTTTGATTAAGGATGTGCTACTCTAATGGAATAATACATTGTTTTTTTCACATAAGAACAGGCAAAAGAGTTAATTAAAACTTCCTTCTGCATTTTCAGAAATGTGCATCTCATGTACAAGTGGATAGCAGAGAGCTTGATCGCAGAAAGACTCTTCAAATGACAAACACTGTGAAAACTGTTGCGGACAATGATGAATTTGAAAAGCAGAGAACAGCTGCTATTGCAGAAGTAGCAAAGAGCAAGGAGGTTAGAATGCATGTGTTGCAGCATTTTGCTTACTGTGATTTATCTTTTCTTGTTATTTTAAGTACTTCTGTCTTAAATGACAAATGCTTTCTGATCTTTGCCTGCTTGTAATTCTGCTCATGTATCTTTAAAACATGAATAAAAAATGGAGAGCCCTTTCAGATTGATGGGTGTGTTCTTATTTTAATGACACTAATAAATGTATCATAATGTTTTAATGTAGATATGATTTTGATTTGATACCGCTATTAAAAAATTGAGTTTTTACAATTTAGCTAATGAGATTTAAGTAATAAATACAGGTTATCAATTTTCATCTGCTTTTTTCTGTTTTCAAAAACCCATGATTACCTGCGTTCAATCTGAAAGAATAGCTAGGAATTTTAGTTCTAATACGTCAAGTTTTTATGTCCTCCCTTGGTTTTCCTTTTAGCTTATTTTTCAGATTTGCTTAGTAAGGCATAAAAACTAGAATTACATACCCTTTTTACAGCCTCATTTGGGCATAGAGGAAAAAATATCTACCTAATAAATTCATCTATTTTGTGTGTGTAAATTAGTGCTTTATTTGTTGATGCAAAGCATAATCATAAATAACACTGCTGTATCAGTTTTGCTGCACTTTTTTTCTACTAGCTAAATATTAAAGCTTATTTTCATAATTTCTGTTTACTGAAATGTTATTTTTTGTGCTTATCTAAAGACCAAGACATTTGGAGGAGGTGGTGGTAGTAGCAGAAGTAATCTCAGTGTGAGCGCTGGAGGTAATCGAAACAGGGAACTGTTCCAAAAAGAGAAGATAACAAAACCTGAGGGAAAGAATGAAGGTGTCTACCGAGAACTGGTAAGGTGGAAGACTTAAATAGAGCCTTGGATGTGTACTATTAAAAAAGAAAAAACAAATGTAACAAAAAGACCTTGAGGAATAAGGTCTTTCCTTTCAGTTTATTTTGAAGTCTGTTTAGAATGTTTAGGGTACTTTTGTGCCTTACTGAGATAGTTAAAAAAAAAAAAGAAAAAGAAAATTAGTGTAGTCTTCCCCATTAAAATTTAAAACCAAGTCCTCACAAAAGAAAAATCATAGTATATGTGGTATGTGACATTAAAGTACAGTTTTATTTTCTTATGTAAATAAGCTTAACAGTTTAGCATGTTTATATTTATTAATTCATCTTAGACAGAAAGGCTTTCATCCTTCAATTTCAACACATCAAATAATATTTTAATGTTGCTTTTCTTCTGAATTAATTTAGTATTTACTTTAAGAATCTGTTTTAAACCATTTCTTTGACATTGACAAAACTAAGTGGTACTCTGATATTTAAAATAACAAAGTAGAAATACTTCATTTGTTACGTTGGAATGTCATGGTCGCAAATAATGTTTCCTTTTGAGTAAGATGGGTTACCACTGGGAACTGTGCCCCTTTAATCCAAAACATCACCTTCTAGTGTACTTCATAACTTTATGATTACTGAGAAGAGTTCTTTGTGATCGCTGCATTGAATTAAGTGAGTTTAAGATGAGCAATCATGTAAGTTTCTGTTTTGATTACTTCACCAGTCCAAAAGTTTATGATGGAGGAAGTATTTATCAAGAACAACTCCGATATTCAAAGTATGTAATAACGATTAATGATTCTGGTTTGAGTCATGAAAGCAAACTGAAAGAGGTATCGCAGCAGTTCAGTAACTCAGTAAACCAGTATTAAAATATTGATTATACATATTTCATGTTGAATATTTTCCCTCACTTTTGTCAAAGAGTCAACAATGAGAAGTAAAGGTATTTAGGAACAGAAACTGTCTTTTATAGTTTTGTTTGTAAAAATGTGTTACCATCTCGCAGCCAAGGAGAGAGCCTCCAGCTGAGCACACCAGCACTGTGCTCAGAAATGTCAATATAGAATTGTAAAAACACAGGCTGAAACAACCTCAAGGGGTCATTTAGTCATCCCTCTGCCCAGTGTAGCACCAGTGGTACACCTTGTCATTCCTGACAACTATGTCTCAACCTAAATAGATTTAAAAACCCAAACAGACAGACAAGAAACCCCATCAAAACCTAAAATCTCCATAAATTTAAATTAGATGTTTAAAATATTATGTGTTCTGTTGGTATTTTTTATGAACGATAAGAAATTTGTCTTACATTGCACTGTAAAATGATAGTACTTACAACTTATCGAAACCTAGTATTATAATGCGTTGCCATTTAGCATATCTAGGTACTGTTTAGAAGAAATGGATATGAACCCACTAGGACGATATAGAAGGCCTTTTTTGGTTATAAGTAATGATTCTTAGACCTTAAAGCAATAGATAACAACTTTGTTTTGTCTTTTTAGAATTGTGACATTGAGTAGGTTTGATTTGTTGACTTTCATATATATTGCTGCCTTGTTTGTATATTTAGCAACAGTTAAAGGTTTTTATGTAGCTGATGTGTTTTCTTCTGAGATACATGAAACACTATCTTTACCTACAAAACAAGACACAAAGAAGTCATTTTTCCTGTTTGTTTGTAGACAGACAGTAGATTGTAGATGTCAGTCATCCTCTTCTCTTAATGTCCTACAATTTTTTTGTCTTTCCAGTTTTGTGTAAGAGAACAAGGTTTGTGTTGTGTACATGATGTTGAAGGGAGTTTTTTTGACATTCAAGGATACTTAAGATACTGCTTCCTTTCTCAAAGTGTTGGTATCCGAAAAATTGCCGTTCCCTTGTGACCTATCAAAAATTCTTTTTTTATCTATAGCTGAGAGTACAGGTACTGTATACAAGAGCCTTCATTTCCTACTGGTCTTTGAATGTAACTGTCGTGCACAGAATTTCCACTGTTGCAAGGAGGAGGTGCAGCAATAATGACTAGAAGTTCTCTTCTCATCCAAGCCAACTACTTACCTACAAAAAGGAGAAGAGTGAAGCATATTTGCTGAGGAAGTAGATCTCTCTGTTGGACCCTTGTTACCATGCAGAATGATCTAGTACAATGGCCTAGAGGAGGAACTACTATATTCTGTTGTTAAAAATAAGACATTATATAGGCAACTTGAAGTCAATGAAGACAAACTCAAGTGGGATGATGATTCCCTGTAGACAGTGAGGTCAATTTTCTTCCCCATTGGTCTTCAAATACCTTTTAAATTGCTATTCCTTTACTTAGTCTTTGGACAATTAAGTTAAAAGTATTGTTGAGTTTGGGAATGATGAAGGCTACATGAAAACATTGGAATTAATGTTGCTTAGCATATGGGAAATGTCAGCACTACAAAGTCATGTCTTTCCCATTACAGTGATTTTTCATTGCTAAACATAGTTGAGTTGTTGTATCTTCTGGTTTCCTTTATTTCGATCTCTGTATTGAGAGGGCAACCACAAACACTGATTTTGTGACTCTGCCCCCAAAATATCTGTTGTCGAGAGCACAATGTGTAGGTGAAATTAAAGACAAAGTGTATGTATTAAAACATCAGGAGATATGAGGAGTGGACAAATTACATGTAAAGATTGGAAAACAGGGAGAAGGCTTAAGTGTTATTTGTCATACACCTACATAGAGTTTGTAATTTAAGTTCTTCTGGCAATGCAAGTTTGTGTTATTTTAAACAGTGGGAGAAATAAGGGGGTTTATATCTAAGATGTTAGATTCCATTTGGTTTGGGATTTTTTTGGAGAGTCATAATATGGTTATTTTGGAACCTGAAGACTAAATGTTATATTCATGGGACTCTAAGAATGTATTTGGTTAAAACTGCTTCAGTAGATGGATAACTGGCATCATTTTGCCTGGGTATGGGGTGAGGAAGGACAGAGAGCCTAGTCCTATTTCATGTTTAGTGAACGTACGTCTGTCAGCACTGGAAGAGACAGTTTCTCGCTTGAGTGTTTTAAGGCATGGTGCAGATGTGGGGTTATTCTCCGTAATTAATGCTCTGTGATTCCTGATTTGCCTTGTTGTCGTTAACTCTATACACTTTAGAATAAAAAGGCCTGTATTTCTATGGAAATAAACTATTTGTATTTCTTTGCTTTCTTCTACAGAACCATTAGCGATTATATTGTCTCCCTATTTGAAGAAGTGTGTGAAAGTTGTGAAAGGGTTCAAACAGGAACAAGTGGCCAGTTTTTATACCAGTATTGCTTTGAGAGATTCTGGAGAAAGTATATTACAGTCTGTCATACTATTGCAGTGTACAGCGAAGGGAGAGATAGACTAAGGGAAGTTGTTCTTGAAACCACCGAATAGTAGAACTGAAAACTGATGAAATTAAAAATCATCATCATAATAATATTTAAAAAAAATCTTCTCCTAGTCAGTTGTTTGGACCTAGAAGAGATTGTGTGTGAAGATTTCATGTAAAACTGAAATATTTATCATCAATGAAATATGAAGTAGTGTTTCAATTAAAAATTAATGAAAAATTTAAATATGGTGGTTTTATAGATTCTCTCTTGTATCTTGTGATTAGTTCTGTGTGTAACTTTTTTATTTCAGGTTGATGAAAAGGCTCTAAAACACATAACGGAGATGGGTTTCAGCAAAGAAGCAGCAAGACAGGCACTTATGGATAACAGTAACAGTCTAGAGGCCGCATTAAATTTTCTTCTGAACAGCAGTAAACAGAAACCCATTCAGGGACCACCACCTAGAGGTAAAAGTTAAGAAGAAATGCTTTCTAACAGGGTTTAAAAGTGCAGAACTTTGTGTATAATGGATTACTAATGTAGTTATGAAAGAGCGTATCGGCATGTTTTTTACCTGCAAGTTAAAATTCATTGCAAACCTGAAAGCAAATACTTAGAAAAGGACTCTGTCAAAATTTTTGAGTTTGAGGTCTATAGATGTTAATATCCTTAAATGGAAAATATCTGTGTCTGTTTTGTCTGTGATAGAATTTTTTAAAGATAGAAAATGCAAACGTATATAAATCAAATATAAAAGTATGTATGCTGTTTTTTTTATTTATTCCCCACTCACAAATAACCCTTGTTGTTTACAGGTAAAGGCAAGGGACGAGGCCGGACAAGACCTGAAGATGAAGAAGAGCTAGGAAATGCCAGACCATCTGCACCAAGCACACTGTTTGATTTCTTGGAATCCAAAATGGGTACACTAACAGTAGAGGGTAAGTTATTGAAATTAGTGTATTTGCAACCAGTATTGGATGGTGTTGGTGGAATTCTTTTTCCTGACTTTGTCAACTTCCTCCACAGGCAGCTGTAGAAAAAAACCAAGGTGTGCTAGAGAGCTATTTCTTCTCCTTTTGGAAAAAATGTCAGTAAATCGCACTGTGGTTTGTACCTGTGTCTTGATTATAGAAGAGCTTAGGGTGCTTATTTCAGGCTTAGATGTCTAAAAGTTGGTAATTATGAAATAAGGAGATATAAATCCTAGTTTTTTAGTCTGATTTGATAAAGGCTCTCTCAACTTTAATAGACTTGCATGGTTTTTGGAAGTAGATAAACAAAAATGTCATAACCACAGTCGTCCTTCCTTAGTTTATAGACAGCATGTTTTGTGTGCCCCCCAGTTAAGAGTTTATTAATTGTGGTAAGCATAGTTTTGGTTTTTTTTTTATTCCCTGTCTCTGGAGCTCTGGAGATGTGTGTGGGCAGAATCTTTTTGGCTGTAAAATATTAAGCAACTATTTTCTCCTAGTTTTCTTGTTTAACAGCTGTAAGAACTGAGGTAAAGGTAGGATTTTAGAAAGAGGAAATGGAAGTAATCCCTCAGATTTAATGGAAAAGATCTGGGATTTTTATTTAATGTCCTTTTATTTATTTTTCTTTCTTAAGAAGCCATACAAGAATGTAGTTTATGCACTGAGATATTTGTTTAGGTGTAGATCATTCAGTACTTTGGAAACTCTTAACAGACAGGTGCATTAAAAAGAAAAAAGGAGGAAACACCATACATCCTGAGATCTCTAGAGGCTGCTATCATATTAAAGTAAAACTTGCAGCAAGCATAGTAATAAATGGAGATCATTTTTTCTTTTGGGTATGGCCTTGGAGGTGTTTCAGTGGCCAAAATGAGATGAAAATATCTACTTCCATTATTTAACATGAAGGTTTTGTGATGGAGTTGTAATTTATTTTTTCTCCTTTACTTTTCAGAAAGGGTGAAACAAAAGTTACACTAGTTTGTAGGATAGTTTGGAGTTTTCTGAGGAATGAGTGCATTTAACGACAGCATTTATATGTAATAATTTTTAACTTAAATTCTACAATAGTCTTTGACTGTTAATAGCAGACTCTTGCTTTGTGTATTTTCACTGGATTTGGGATTTAGGAAAAAAAAAAAAATTATGGGGGGAATAATATGGAAGAAGTGGAAAACAAGCTTGTAGTTATTGAAAGTGAACAGGTTTCCCTTTTAGGGAAGGGATGAATGGCTACAGTGTCAGTAGACACTTGCTTCTGAAATACAAACATAACATCCCCATCAGTCTGGTTAGTTCAGTGAGAGCTAATCTTTTGTTGAATGTATTATTTTTGATTGTAGCTTTTATGTATTAAAAATTTGTAAATATTTGCGATGATTTTTTGTTTTTTGGTTTATTTTTTTGTTGTTGTAGCAGAGAATTTAAGGTTAGTTGTGTTTGAGAGTCTTTACTGAATTAGAAATGAAAACATGAAGCCATGCAGACTTTGTCAGTGGATCAAACCCCCAGTTTTTGTGAGAATTATTATGACTTTCTGCTTTACATTAAATGCCTAGCATTTGCTTTCAAGAATTATTTTTGTTAGATCTTTTGGAGCTATGAAGCTACACTTTTACAGTTGCTCCTTGTGTAAGCAGTGTAGCATTTTGTGTTAATGTGTTTGAATAATTTTTGCAGCCTGTTGCAGCTAAAGGTCAGGGTATTCAGGTGGAAGGAAACACAGCAGTCAGAAGTTCAGTTCTTAGAGCTGATGCCTTTATGCAGAAAAAGGGAAAGAGTAGCAAAGAAAAATGGACACGTGTTTAGTCATAGAAAACTTTACGTCAACAGATGGGCTCAGTGGTTAGTGAACCTGCTAGCCAACCCCCTATTGCTGCTGCTGGTAGAGTTAGATGCACTGAGAGCCATTTTAGAGTTAACATTTTTGTGATGTTCTGATATTTAACTACGAAAGAAAGATGTTTGCTTATAAATGTGATAACTTATAGTTCTTTTGATAGCAAATACTATATTGTTGCTGTACCTAGGTTGAGTTTCATGGCAACAGTGTTGTTTTTAAGCATTTAAAATAAGTGATTTTAAATAGCTAAATATTGTTTTATAATTTAATTGAGTTGAGGTCTTATTAAAACAGTTTGTTGAAAGTGAACAAGTTACACTAGAGTTTCTTTATTTATGTTTATAGTTTATGGTGAGTAACCATAAGCTTATGGCTTTCTTTATGCAACACAGCTACTTGTAGATCGAGCATTTATGAGTCTTTATTTGTCAGAAATCTAAAATATTTAAAGAAAATACCTTTCAAATACACAAGCATTCTGCATTAGCTGATACAATTTTGTAAACTGTTCAGGTAATGAATATAATCACATTTTCAAGAGCATGTGTAGGGAATTATGCTTGAGATGCATCTTTTGGCAACTCATTTTGCTTGCCAAAGATGTTAGATTTTTACAGTGGAGAGAAATGAAAACAGTGGTAGTGGTGTTTTTCTCACTTTACAAACATTGATTTGTCTTTGGATAAGTTTTGTGCTTATGTTGAGAGATGAAAGAAGGCTTTTATATGTGACTGAGACATTTGAAGGAAAAATAATAGAAATAATCCCTGCAGGATATACGCCTTTCTTATTGTCAGCAATTTTATAGTAAGTAAGTGAAAGTAATTTACCAAGAATTGTGAAATGAGTTCATTACTTCTTTTAAAACGATTTTACTGATTTCTAGTGTTTGCTTAAGGGGACTTTTATGATCCTTTGGTTTTAGTTACATGTATGTAGTCAACATACTGTAGTGTAATAAAGCATAGTGTTATGTGAGTAAAAGGTTATATTAGCATGTATATTTCAGTTTATAATTTTCAATATTGGGCTTTAAAGGTAAATGCACTTTGCTTTTGTGTAGTAATAAGTAATAAAAAGATTCTATAAACATCATAAGAAGTATAACAATTCTGTGAAGACTTTTTAAAGGCTTTGTACTCCTACAGTTGCCAAAATGTTTGGTAGATTTCCTAACATGACACACAGCGGGCATTGGTTTTGTAGTTTTTAACACTAATTTCATAGAATCATGGGCAAAGAAGGCATTGAGTACCTCTGCTTTGTCCTTATCCCTCATCACTACTGTCCCTTCTGTGTCCAGCAAGTCAGGGAGAGTCTCCTTTGCCCTCCTGCTGCCATTGATATATTTGAAGATGTTCTTTTTATTGTCTTTGACCGAACTGGCCAGTTGAAGTCCTAGTTGGGCTTTAGCCCTTCTCATTTTTCTCCCTACATGATTTCACCTCACCCTTGTTGTCCTCCTGGGAGGACTTTCTTTGGATAATCAATATGCAATCATGTGTACTATTCCCAAGTCATGCTTCTCTTAAAGAACAACTTGTTAGCATTTGTGAAAATGTCAGAAAGTGTTGTGATTATTTTTTGAAATTTCTGCCTTTTTCCTTCTGAAGAAGTATTAATATGTGTTCTTGTACTTTCTGTGGTTTGGAAGTCAGTGGGCTTTACAGTGGTTACTCAGTTTCATTTTGTTAGTTTTTATTTTCCTTACTGAATGCATCTAGCCCATGGAATTGTGCCTCTTTTTCTATGCCAGGTTTTATTTTTACCTTGCAGAGTCTACTTTAAATGGATTTTTCGAGAAAGACATAGGCGTATGCTGAATTGCAAGCATTTTGTCTCTTTAAAAGTGCTGGGTTTTTTTCTTTGCCAAGTTTGAAAAGTCTTATGAATTCAAACATATCTTAAAAATCTTCTGCTGAAAGTGTATGCCTCTTTGGTTGAAAATAATGTTGTTTAAATTCTTAATTACTAGTTGTCTTAAGTTCCATGCAAACTGAGATGACATGAGTGTTAATAGTATATGCAGAGCGATGATATCTGCAGTGGTTTTACTTACCACTGTGAACTCTTGTCATGAATTCTGCATCCAGGTGTCTGCAGAAAACGGTATATATTATAAGCAGCCTTTTAATTTCATTTGATCCTGTCAGTTGTTAGCAGTAGAGACATAGTTTTGATATGAGAAAATTGTTGTCAGAAGTGAGAAGAGGTATTGGGGAATTTGCTAGAAGCAACTCAAATATGTAATGGTATATAGCCATGAATAACGTCTCTTCATTGATTTTTCTGCACAGTAACTGTTTTACGAAGGCTCGAGGTAGGCGGGTTTTTATGCGTTTATGTGTATCATAGTACAGCCTCCACTGAATATAAAAAAAGATTGATTGTTCTGCAGAATTTCTAGTCCCTTGCTGTCCCATACGGTCTCTAAAATCTGAGTTTGTTTTTTAGACATCCGAGAGATGGCCTTTGCATAGGGAGAGTGGTTTTGAATAAATGAGTGCACCCTCACTATTGCACTAACTCATGTGATGAGGAGCAAATGATCACCTGGAACGGAATCACAAATCCTGATTTAGGATCCTGCCATCTATGCCAATATGTCCTAAATAAGTTTATACATGGCTTTGATTTAGCAGCAGTTTAAGATTTATTAATGGTTTTTGAGGTAAATAACAAAACTAAGTTGTGTAATTCTTAACAGCACTTAACCATCAACCCATTTAATAAAATGATTCAATAGAATTTGCCACAATAAAATTAGCCACTTAAAGTTCCAAGAATGACAAGGTTAACACTGCAGGGTTTCCTAAATCAAATGATGCACACAGACACACATAAACACAGAGGTACATGGATATACAGGCACACAAAGGTTAACCTGTGCTCAAAACTGCCCTTTTTTTCAAGTTGAGTGAATTATTCACCTGTAATGCATCAGCAGTTGTCAGTGGGTGATGTTGATCTTGAGAAGTCTGACTTCACCCTTCTCCTTCATCAGTGTTTGTTAGTGGGTGGTCTTTGAATCCTTGCAAAATCTACCCTGAGAGGCATTGCAGTTCAGGGGGAGATGCTGGTCACAATCTGCTCCTGGAGAGCTCCAAGCATCTCACTTAAGATTGCTATAGATAGGATTGTGAGACAATTGATTTAAATCAGTAGTTTTCCATTCTATACACAGTTCGTGTTAGGTAATTCTGGTATTTTCTACCAGCTGTACAATTCCAGTACTTCCTGGATTTTACAGTTCTGATACCACAGTACTGGGCTATGATCTAGGCAGCAAGAGTTCTAGGTGCTGTCAAGAAGTGCCTGGAGCGATACTCCAACTCGCTGCACTTGTAACAAAGACAAGGACAGAGTAGTTTTCTCCCCAAACATGCATGGCTTATCCTGACATCACAGCATGAGTCAAGGGTGAGTGGGGTGGCTGCACCACCCTGGATGGCTATATTTATTGTTATCACAGCGTTAAGCTTCTGTACGCTTCAGACAGATTTTAATTTCTTATAAATGACCGAGAGTCTATGTGGAAGCAGAAACAAAAGGAAGTTTTGCTGACTGAGATAAATATTTCTTAATTTTCTTCAAAAAATTCCTTATGTTATCTAGGCACCAAGTGTCTGAAAATAATTGTTTCTTTTCAGGCACACAGAGGATTGATTTGCGTTTTTCTGTGCATCCATTGTTGATTTTCTCACCTAATATTTCTAATTGCACCTGAAACCTCAGTACTACTGAGAATTTCTGAATTCACTGCTGGATTTGTAGTAACCAGGCTAGCTGTTTCTGTTTCTGAGCAGGAAGTGCAGCACAGTTGTTTAATTTGTCATCTTTGATTTGGTACCTTTTCATAGTTGCACTTAGACCAAGTAGAAAAAATATTTATGAATCAAAATACCTTTTGTATTTTGCGTAGGAGTTACTTCTGTTCCCTTTTTGAGAGAGGACAGTACATTAAGCTTTTTATAGTTGGGGTTTTTTTCATTATTTTTAAGAAGTACAATTTAAGTATAAGAAAGTAAGGTATTAGTCTTTTGCCCTGCAAGTGGTGTCTTGTTAGGGTTTTTTTATGTTGTCTTAATCAGAGTTAAAGAAATGTTTTTTTAAGTAACTACAGCTGTCAGAAGTATTCAATACCTGACTCCACTATCTGCTGTTTCTTTAATTTTAAAACATAGCATCTAGTAAAAATACTTTATTTAAATGAAATGCAAAGAAGTAAAAACAAACCCATAGTTTTATATTGCAGATTGATTTATTTATTTTTAGCTGTGAATGGTTGGTGACACCTATGTAAATATTTGTGTTGAAATTAAGTAGTTTGAGTTTGGTTGGAGAAAAAACCCTGCTGACTGTGAGACATAACAAAAATAGACAAAACTGCTGTCAACTAGCTGCCTTTGCTTGCATTTGTATTTTCTTCTACTTGAACACAAAAGATTTTTCCATTAATCTTCTTTTTTCTTTTGTTATGAGGAATTGTTCATCCATCTCTGCCAACTTAAATAAGTAAACACAAGGATTATCAGGAAGAACAAAAGAGTGCTAAGAGTTCTTACTGTAGGATTAAGAAATAATGGACAAAATGCTGAGAACTAGACATGTTTCAGATATTTTCTCTTCGATTCTTGAGAACTGAGAACAGACTGGTGCTTTCAAGTGCTCAGGATCCAAAGCCTCATAGGTTTTTGGCAGACGTCTACATCTTTGAAAAAGTTGAGCAAAGATCAACTTTTTAATAATTATTTATTTGTTATGGTGTAGGTGGTGAAAAATATAACAATGATTTTGCTAAGAGCATTGACCCAGGACTTAGAAGGTGGAAATATTTTCAGTGTCAGATAGTGCAGAAGTGCCTTGTCGGTCCACCCAAGAGGCAGCCTGTGTTGGGGTGATTATTTCGTGCTTTCCTGTTAAAATGAACCTTCTGTGCAATGAACTGGAGTATCAATGGGATCACAGAAATAGCAAGCGAGAGGTAGAATGTCTGTGTAGTCTGTTAATAGAGACACTTCAGGAGGAGGGAGAAAGTTGTAGACTGTAGTCTCTGTCGCTTGCTCCAACATAAACAGTAATTTTTTCTAATTAGGCAAGAATATGTACATGTTTCAGTTTTTTTCTCAAGGCTTTAGCTAAAGTGTTATTACTGCTCTGCATGCTTTGGTAATAAATCTTGGCATTTGTACAGACTCCTTGTACGTACTAGTTGCTATCTGAGGTGACTACCCATTTCAGCTCAGAAAATGTTTCTTCATTTAGAAAAAAGTCAAAGTACAGCCCTCCAGAGGAGACATTTACATTCAAAGCAAATCTTAAAATCTAGCAAAATATTAAGATGTCTGATCTTTAGTCCATTTCTGCTTTTCCTATTGGAATAACTGTCACCTGTGTGAGAAGCTGTTTAATGAATTTTGTGTTGCAAAATAGTAAATAAGATGACTTATAATGACATATTTTAGAATTTTATGCACTTTTTTTAATGTTATGTACAAGGCAGTACACGTTCAAAAGTCATCAAACAGTTCAATCATTTCATGTGTAGTTATCCTAAGAAATAGACATGAGAAGAGATTATGTTGAGAATAGGAAGAGTGGAAGCTCAAGGATTTAACTGCTAGAGGAGAAGAGGTATAAATTAAGAATATCATGAAAGAAGATTGTTAATTAATTAGGAAGATAAACCTTTCTAGACAATAGGAAATCTAGAAGATTGTTATGTATTATACAAAAGTATGAAAGTGTAATGAAGATACCTAGAGAAATGTTACAGACATAAAATGAAGAAAAACATTTTTTTCACATTCTGTTTGTAAAGGACACAAAGAGGTACTTTTAAGCTCTAAGGATTTTGTCTAAAAAAAAATTTGTGTTACAAGATTTAAAAGGTTATCTCTTAAATTTTAAAAAGAAAATGAATATTTATGAAACTCCATTCTTTCTGAGTAATGTATATTTACATATGCATACATTAAGAATTATTGGTTTCAAAGTCATAGGTTTTGCAGTAAGATGTATTTTTAATCAAGATTATGATCATGCTACGCCTTATGTATACTTATGTCTTTAAAAAACCCACACTAAGTCATTTTAGTTAAACATTTTTTAAACATTAAACTTTTTTCTAAAAGTTATGGTATATCGTGTATGTAAAAAAAATTAGATTCTAACTAGCCAATGTAGTCAATTTTATTGTAAAAAAAATCTGTGAGCTATTAATAGTATGGTACTTCCAAGGTTTTGTTTTTTAAAGAAAAACCCTAAAATTTACATTTTATTTGTAACTCTTACTTTGTAGCAAGTAATGATGAGAATTGATACATTTGTTGTCAGGTATCAGTATTCATAGTTTCTAGTGATAACATGTAAACTGAAGTTCTTAGTTTTTCCTTCCTGTAGGAGGAGTGTATTTGGGATAAGGCAGCAGAGAGCTTGAGTGCATGGTCCCACCAGGCATACACATCAGATTCATGCACACAATACATACGTGGCCAGCTGCCATAGATGAGCACACACAAGACAATAACACCATTGCAGGCACCCACATGACACAGGATTAGTTGTATAAACATAGAGTTATAGAATCCCTAGATTGGAAGAGACCTCTGAGATCACGAAGTCCAACCGTGCCTATCACCCTACTAAACCATGTCCCTAAAACTCATCTACCCGTTTTTTAAACACCTCCGGAGACGGTGACTCCACCACCTTCCTGGGCAGCCTGTTCCAATCCCTGACCACTCTTTCAGTAACGAAATTCTTCCTAATGTCCAGTCTAAACCTCCCCTGGCGCAACTTGCGACCATTTCCTCTTGTCCTATCACTTGTCACTTGTGAGAAGAGACCAGCACCCACCCCGTCACAACCTCCTTTCAGGCAGTTGTAGACAGTGATGAGGTCTCCTCTCAGCCAACATGAATGGGCTTATACTTTCCTTTCCAGTCAGATTCAAAGTCTGCTAGCAGATCTCATACTCGGCCACCCACATGCACACGTCACCTGAGTCTCTCCTGTCCCACAGACCCTTGACCACTGATATACACCTCAGACAACTCTTGTCCATTTTTCTGGCTAGCACAACCTGAAGTTTGCAGAAGGGCTGCGTGAGCCTACTTGCATAGGTCTGTCCAGTATCTGAGCCCAGACCTCTTGTCTCTCTGGTAGCCTTCAGACCCATGGTCTCTCCAGTATATGGCTGCTAGGTCTTATTTTGTCCCACTTACCAGCTTATCTTGCAGGTTTATAAACATGTCCCATCACACACACAATAGCAAACTTAATTACAGAGAAAATTTTCAGAAACAGAATTTAATAAGGAAATGAGACAGATCACAGTGATCACATACAGGAGTTGGCCCAGCAATTGCATTTACCAGGAGGCTGCTTACTTGGAAATGTCGTGTTTAATCTTACTCCTTCATTATTTTCTCATGCTTTTTCCTCGTCGATCTCTCTTCATCTTTCCCCTGCTTTGTCTCTTCACCTAAACATCCCATTAAAAGTTCCATGTTTGCCTAAAAAAATTAATTCCTTAACAAGTTTCACAGATCCCGACAGTTCCCCTCCTCCCCAGCATCTTTCTCATGAGATCCATGATAGTATTGTTTTTCTTGTCATCAGTTAGAGTTCTAGTTGAATCTCTTAAAGCTAATGCTTGAGCAGTTTCTGTTATGGCTCATTGATCAGTGTCTCCAGAGTTCTGGGCTTTATTATTCCCGTTATCTATAGTTTGTCAGCTGTGTTCATTTTATTACTTCTACTTCTTGCAGTTGTCTTTTATGTTGAATAGCTGTCAACAAGTTATTTTGCAGAAAGTTTCAATTCAGATTAAAAGTATTCCTCATTTTCCTCCCTTTCCCTTTCTCTGTGTTGGAATTTTATTTTTCTGCCTTCAGTGGCTGATATTGAATTGATCTATTGATATCCATAAGGAGAAATGAATAACCTCCTGGAAATTTATACCCAACTTTTCGCATTCTGATAGGTGGTTTCATTCCAAGTACAGCCCGGAGTAGGGTATGTTTTCCACTAACTAGGAATTATGTTTAAAATGTCTCTGCTAAATTTTCTGTGTACCATTCCATTTCTGTACCACAGAGGTAAATCATAGAATCATAGAGCAGTTTGAGTTGGAAGGGACTTATTAAGGTCATCTAGTCCAGCCCCCCTGCAGTAAGTAGGGAAATACTGCACACTTTTCTAGATAATACTTTTATGTTGCTTTTATTAGTTAGGGTCTGAAACACTATTTCTGAAATATATTTGTGTGATACATGTTAATAATTGAAATAATTTTTTTCTTTGTAGAACCAAAATTGCAATTTCAGCCACCACATCAAGTACAGCACAAAGTTATGAATACAGAACAGAACGGCATCAAAGAGAATCATTCAAGACACACTTCTCGCAATGATATGAGACAACCAAGGAATGAGAAACCCCCTCGTTTTCAAAGGGATATTCAAAATTCAAGGCAGGCTTTGGAAAGTGGTGGGTTACCCAGAAACAGAGGTCCTGAAAGGCACAGCTCTTTAGAACATTGGACAGATGAAAAAAATAAAAGTGACAGACATTATCCTAGAAATGACAGGCCAAAAGATTTGGGTTATCCCATAGCCACTCATCAGAGTGATATTACTTTCAAAAAAAGGGATAATGGTATGCAAAACAGGGTAGGAAAAGGAGTGTCTTTCACAGAATTCAAGGAGAACTCTGCTGCTCAAGATAATACAGACAACAATAACCAGAAACGTGGGAAAAGGGAAACCCAAATACAGAACTCTGAAAATTTTTGTGATAGGAAGGCACGAACAATAAGTAGTGATGTATTTATGGTAAAAAGTGAGCAACATTTTGGTGTTAATGACTACCAGAATCCTGGTAGAACTGATAATTTTAATGCTGTACCAAATGGAGATGCTGAGCATCATCAGAAAGGAAGACGAGTAGGACCTATCAAATCATCAGGACCTGCTACGATCCCATCTTTTGATGATAAAATGTTGTATTACAACACTGGTCCCAAAAGGAGATCTGGGCCCATCAAACCAGAGAAAATATTAGAACCATCGATTCGCATGGAGTATGGAAAAAGTTGGAGACCAGGAGATGAATGTTTTGCTCTTTATTGGGAAGACAACAAGGTATGCCTTTGTCAAGTGACAGGTACCTCAAATTACATATTTAATGTTTTCTAATGTACACATGGGAGATTTAGCATGCTAGCACAGAGACACAGGGCTTTGTCCATACGTGTATGGTGTGCGTCTTGGCTAGCTTCTTGTTATATTTTTTTTTAGTTAGGAGATCCATTGCTTGTATTCATTGTGTGAAAATTTAAGCACTTAAGTCCTCTTGAAGGTGATTGTTTCTCTCATTTTAGTGGAATTTAGGATAACTAAGCTCCTGACTGAAGCATTTGACTTAAGTGCCAAAAATTTGAAGGGATGAATATGAATCTAGACACCCATACTCTTTTCCAAGGAAAAAGGAACAGAATGCTGTGCTATCTAGAATAATCTGTAACTGTAGATGTGTAATGCCTAGAACAAATCTGCATGTAACCTTTACTAGCGCAAGAGAAGACGAAAGTCTGCAGGAAGGAATCTGTTTAAAAAGCTCTCTGTTTTGTTTTAGTCGTTGTAGAAAGGAATTAGCAAAAGTCTTACTTTTTATTATCACTAGTAGGCTGTTAGCTGGAGAATTGGTGAAATAATTGAGTTATGCTGCATGATGGTTTTGTTCTAGTAATTTTAAAAATTTAAATACTTTGCCTTCAGTTGTTTTTCCTATTAAGATTTCTCTTGCAGCAAGACACTTTCAGCTTCTCCTCCTTTGCTAAAAAAAAATTTTATGCTAATTTTTTGATTTGTTAATATCCATTCAGGAGTTCTGTCGCTCTTATTGAGTAGTTTAAGTTTTTGTCTCTTTCTGATAATCTGAGAACTACCTTAAATACCATCATTCTTTCAACATGTTTTTATTCCCACCATTTCGTTCCTTTTTTTTTTTTTTTTTCATTTATTTTATGTTATTTAAGGTTTTTTCCTTTTTTTTGTTTTTGTTTTGTTTTGGGTTTCGGTTTTTGGTGTTTTGTTTTTTTTTTTAAAGAAGCAGATATGCTGCTGAGCTAACACTGACTTCATTTTTCTGTCTTTTTTTTTTTTTGTATGACTAAAACGTGATAAAGCATGCAAAATTTTTGGTAGTGAGTTGACTCTGAAATAGGATTATGTAGCTTGAGTGGATGGATTAGTATGAAATATAATGGCGTTTTACAGAATTCTTTCATTCTTTTCATTACTGTGAGATGATTTTTTAAGTTATTGTAAATATGAAACTTTCAAAATAAGTAGATATGAGGTAATCCCAGACTGTTACCTGAAAAGTACTCATTACATTAGAAGGGAGCTTAACAATGTTAGGAAGCAGAGATTTCTTTGTGTTCAATAAGATAAGTCGTTCAATATCCTCAAGAAAGCTGATCTGTGTCTGCATAAATGTCAAAACTACAAGTTTTGTGTTTAGAAAAAGGACTTTTTGAAGGGGAAGTTCTGTCATATTTTTGTCATATTTAGTCATGTTTTTAAGTAGGTATATATTACTATGCACACACTTACTGATGCGTGTATTTTAATAAAAGTCTTACAGTAACATTTCTCTGTATTACAACAGCATTTGTGGTAGGAATAAATTGTTCTACTTCCAGAGAAATTAAAATGGATGTTTTAAATGTTCAGTCTAATTTCATATGCTGCTTATTTTCTCAGTGAGTATTCTAAATCATTTTACCATTTCCTTGCAGTCTACCATTTGGAAGTTTAATATATCTGGTTTAATATCTGCTACAAATCTTCTAAAAAATGTAATATAGACTAAGACCAAATACATGTATACATGTATATATGTGAAGGTAGATGTTAAGCTGGTTGTGATATTTCAGGCAGTATTTTATGACCTTTGAAAATTTCTCTTTTAAGTTCTACCGAGCAGAAATTGAAGCTCTTCATTCTTCTGGGACAACCGCAGTTGTTAAATTCTGTGATTATGGAAATTACGAAGAGGTGCTTCTCAGCAACATCAGGCCCGTTCATGCAGACACATGGGTATGTGATAAGAAATTGTATTAATAAATAGAAACTATAGTCTGTACAGAGTATGTAATTCTTCACAAATTAATGCCTACTCATGCAAAGAGTGCTAATTGCATATGTGGAAAAAATAGTTAAGCAAATGCATAAACAATATTTCAACTTTTAGTTGTCTGTATGAAACTTCATTAAAGTATATTATCATGTGTTATTCTTCCTGTATAATAAACTTCAGTTGTGTTGTTTGAAAATGAATAGTGAACCTGTCAGCCAAACAGTTTCATGCCTATTTTCTCTCGAAAAGTTGTTGCTTTCTCGATTAAACACAGTTTTCTGTCTTATTTCTTGCACGTTATATGCCATTCTGTAAAGGATAGGAAACAGTCTTTTAAAATACATATTTTGTAGGTTTTTAGTACCTG
Source organism: Neomorphus geoffroyi (assembly GCA_033558235.1). Taxonomy (NCBI): domain Eukaryota; kingdom Metazoa; phylum Chordata; class Aves; order Cuculiformes; family Neomorphidae; genus Neomorphus; species Neomorphus geoffroyi. Next base: position 3,112,409 of record JAUMJM010000005.1, read on the forward strand.
TGTACCTGCCCAAAAATAGACATCTGTATCACTTTTTCTGTCATGACTTTATTCTCATTTCAGAGATTTCTTCTTTGCCAAATATTGTGATGGAGGTATATGCCCCAGTCTGTTTTATGAGGTTTAAAATTTATTAACCTTATGGAAGCTGAAAATTTCTAAAGGTTTTATTTGTGAATGTCATAGAAATAGAGGTACATTTTGATTGTAAAAAAATATCAAGAGTGCACACTACTGTTTATTCTTACTATGGAAAGCTGAACAAAAAAATATTGATATTTGTATATTGATTCCTTAATGAATTGACTGTGCTTATTTTAACTTCTTCTCTGGGTTATAATAGCCACGTTACTACTGCTGCAGAAGCTAACAGTCAAGTACTGTTCATACCAATGGTGTTTTAACTTCTTGTTGCCTGTAGTTCCCAGAGGCTCTTAAAACCTCTGAGATGGTCTTTTTGTACTTAGAGATATCTGAAGCTCTTCCTAGCTGATGCATTGCTGTTTCTGAGAAAATTTACCTTTTTTTTTTTTTTCTTTCATCTTTTTATCCCACTAGCTATGCTGTAAGGTGCTGGTTTACTAGTGCATGGTTGTACTTACTTTGACTCTTTCTGGGTTAATAATCAGCCTTTTTGTCGTGATTTTGATTACAGTGTTGAGGAATGTCTTTCATTTTACTTTAACTCTCTTGAAGCTAGTGCTCAGTCTAAGAACTTGGCCCTAGTGTTAAGACTAAGTTGATCTAGTAGTGAGGTGCCAACCTGAAGCAGTGATCGTTCTTCCTGACTCTTCTGCCTGTCTCTGGCTGCATGTTCTTCCTCTTCCCCCTCCTCCCATGTTGGATCATCAGTCAGTTAGCCACATGATGGAGATGGACCATGTTTTTATTCCCCTAGGTTGGTTAGGTTTATTTTAGAGTTAGTTTATTAAAGCTGACACAAGATGGTGGTACAATGTATGGAGAGCAGATTCTGGCGCTCAAGTAGCATTCACCTAACGTCCTGCTGCATCCTGATCAAGTCATAGAGGCTTCCTCGGTTGCTACTGGGGAGAAATAAGGGTTTTGAAGGACCTTTCAGTTCATTCAGAAATGAAGGATACCTTTCTCAAGGTTCTTTTTTCTCTCAAGGCAGTCTGGGTGAATAGGATGTATTCAAACAATGATACTTAGATCATTATGGCTATGTAAGATGAATGCCAACCTGCATCTTCAGAGTAAAAAATTTTTCACATAAACCTGTGAAAAGGTCCTTGAAGCTACATCATTTTTGCAGAACATTGATTAACACCTCGCTCTTCACTTCTTTGTATTTGGATGCTAAATCTGGTACGCATTTGCAGTTCTTAATCACCCACTGGAATCATGCTCTGATACTTGGTGTTTGTCTTGTAATCATGCTCTGATGCTCATGTTTGTCTTTTAAGCTGAACACTGCTGGTCACTTTCCTTTGTCTCAGTGTTCATCTTACTATATAAATCTAGATAGTGCATATAAATGCAAAATGAATTTTTCTTGCTGCTTAATATTTAATTTTTTTGTCATGTTATTTAAGCAACTTTGTGTTTCCTCTTTACAAGAGAACAAATCAGATTTTAAACTAACTTAAATACTCACTTCTCTTCCACTGATTCATGTTATTGGAAACAATTAACTTGTTTTATTAGAAGCATTATGCTGAGTTTTACTGTAGTCCTTCCAGATAGATTCCAGATAGCTAAGTCTTTCTTACTTGTTTGTACTTACATCTTGTTACTAATGTAGAAATATACTGTAGTTGCTAATATGACCACTTTTTCTGATTCCTTTTTGAAAGAGTTGTTGATATTACGGAAGGATTTAGTGAATTGACTTAAAGGCGCAAATTTCATTTATATATTAGAATTCATTGTTGTTTACGGTTTTCTCCAGCACACTTTTTGATACTCATGTGTTGAATTTATTTTTTTTCCTAACAAATATAAACTGTTGAAATTATACCACTATGAGGAAGGGGGCGGGGGGGGTGGGAAGTCGCTCAACTAGTCACTTGAAAAACCAGCCAAAATATCACAGTGACCTTATTTTGATGACATGACCTGTATTTTAAGCTCCTGAGCTTCTGGTCTACTTTTGACAACCTTTATAATTATAAAAATTAGTAAATTAATGAATATTATTTGCATTGTTAGTTGGTTTCATATAGTTTTGGTTTTTCTTCACAGCCTACTGGTTAACCTTCTACTTTATGTCCTGCTGGCTCTAATACTGCCCTGCATTAGTGTGAGTTTTGTCGGTTTGGTTGTGAGGTTATTTTTTGGGAGCTGTTTTTGGGTTGTTTTCCTTGACTGAAGATAATCTCCGTGATATTCTCAGAATACATTGTGCTTTCCACTTTAATGGAAAAAACTGTTACTAGATCATCTTAAGACCTCTTGATAATTGATTGTATACTGTCTATCAGCGACTTCGCTCTGCATCCTTGTTTGATTTCGGTCCCTCTAACACCTAACGTGCTGCTGTTTATCTTTCTGATGATTGGAAGTGTAGAGGATAAAGCTTGTGTTTTACGTAAGGTAAATCAAAAAGCTAATGGGAATTTTTTTTTCAGTATCACATATCATACCTGTAGAAATATATATATATGAACACTAAAACGGTTTTTTTCTTATTGCTTCGAAAATATATATATTTGGTATGTGATTAATGAGTATTTTTAATAATAAAATTACATTTGGATTCCACTGTTTTAGTCGACTTCTAAGTATCTTGTCTATAACAGTACAACACTGTATTTTTCTATTTTCTCTCAATGTAGCGGGGTCACTTAATGAAACTATTACAATACCAGTGGAAAAAATCCCTGAAAAACTATTGTAGAAATAAGAACTGCTTGTTTTTTCTTGTAAAATATGTAAGATGATACTAACAACTGAAAAGTATGGAATGTTAAGGGCCTTCTGGACTCTTTTAATAGTTTATTCTGTGGAGAAAAAAAATAAAGTCAAGATAATATTTAAAGTGTAAAGTCTTGATTTTACTCTCAAACTTATAGGAGATTTTATTTCCTTGATAAATTATGTAAATATGTAGCCTAAGTGCTTATCTTGTAACATTTTTCCCAAAGGCAAGTCCTTGCTTTCACTTTTCCATTCTGCTTTTCCTTAAATACATGATAGGTAGGCCCTGTTCCACCGTTATAGTATGACTGCACTTCTTTTTTTTGATGTTTTCTGTTATTGCATGAAGGAAATAAAGATTTTAATTTTCCCACCTTTATATGTTGTGAAGTTGTTCTGCTTGCTCTCAAAACAAGTTAGAATTGATATGAGCTTTTTGCTTACAGTAATTAATTTCCATTTTCAATTAATTCAATTTTCTGTCCTCATTGACTGAAAACAAGGCTGTTAAGAGAATTGTGTAAGTCTACTTAACCAGTTCTGTGATTACTGTAGAAAAAGTCTCTGTATAGTTTTATCACACAAGACTTCAGTTTTTTTGGCTTCTGTGCTGTTAGGAAAGTCTCTAGAATAATTTTACATTCATAATTACTCATTGACTAAATTAATTATATGAAGGCTGAGAATTTTGGACTACTTTTCTTCCTGAGTGGTGGTGCATATTTATTTATTAATCGGAGAAGTTACTAGTGTAGATTTTGTTTCCACATAAGGCTGACTTTCTGACTGAGAACAATTTACAGTCAGGCAGTTATTTTGTTGGGATATGCTTCGTTTTCCATTGCTCCAATACATGGTGATTTTGGTTGCTTTTGCCTTGCCAGGTTTAAAAGGGGTTGGTTTCTTTTTTGCTTTTGTTTTGGTTTTTTATTGGTTGGTGTTGTTTTTTAAATTTTCTTGGCAGAGAATTTTTACTTACTAGAAAAATGGCATTAAATTCCATTACATCTTTTGCAGAGCATCATCATACATGCCTTTACACAACCTCCGGGTATTTGCAGGATAATGCTATATGTAATTTATTTGATTCCCCAGCTTTCTTTCAAGAGGTAGTAGAAAGTATTTATCATTATTAAACTACCAGTAAATATATCTCTTTAGCACCTCTGTCCTCTGAGAAACTACATGATTTTTCAGACTTTAACTTGGTGTATCTGGGTTGGAATATAGACAGATAATCGCAACTTAAGTTAATTATGCCTCTGAAAGTTACTGGCCCTTGGCTGAAATGTAATAACTAACATTTAAAGGTAGTTAAGGAATGCGTTTTACTACTTAATAAACTGAAAGGCAAATTTCAGTTGAGAGGAGATAATTTATAATCAGTAGGCATAAAACAATTGCTTTCACTTTTCTGTCTGTATCACTAGGCATTGCAAAATATGTTTGAGTTTTCTGCTTGAGTATTTAGTATTCATCAAACTATGAAATATTGTTGGAAATTATTTCCAGGTCTACACATCAAACTAAGGACGTGTTCTTCTTGGAGTTCGTAGTTCTTGAAAAAAAGTAGTCATAGTTCAAGTAGGATATTTGAAGGACTACACTGTTCTTCTCCTCCCACTCTTGTTTTCTAATATAATTGCATACTATGGTGATTCGTTATTTGAAGACTATGTATGAGCTCTTGTTGAAGAACTCTTTACCTAAGTAGAATACCTGTTTGTCTAATGAGAGCAAGACTTGATTGACAATGAAGTGATAAATATGTGATGCATAGAGAGAGATTGTGGGTTTTTTTCCACATGTTTTTGTGCAGTTATTGTCTATGTCTGACACACTGAACATCAAACAATATAGGGTTTTCTAACTTGGGACATGCTATCATGCAGGAGGATATCACAGAAAATCTTCATTGCTCAGAAAGATTGTTTTAGATTCTCCTATGCTTATGAAGCACATTTTTGGTGGCCTTTTCTTTTTGTTTTTTGCTTTTCCATTACCCCATAATCACTAAATATTGAGAGATTATTTCATATCAGGAGATATAAAATATTTTACTGAAAAGTTTTAATCATTGCGTCATAGTATCCTGTTTCTTTTTTCCATTTGTTCCTTGTGCTGATCTGTTCTCTGATCTCTTGGGAGCATTTCTGTTCTTTCCCTAGATTATATTGCTCATATAAGACTTACACTGTGGGTTAAATGTCATATAGGAGAAAATGAAAACAGTGATGTTAAGCTGTTGTAGTAATGTTTGGTCATTTCCTGACGGGGCTCCCTCAGTGCCACTCTAGGGCAGTGATGATGGACCTTCTTGAGTGCTAAATAATTAGAATGGGCTTCTACTTAATGCCTGACACCTGTTAGCTTACATCAGCAATCCTCATTGCTGGGCACTGTGGGACCCAGTCATTGGAGATTGCATCATAAATCGTAGAGTTTCATCATTGCTGTCCAGGGAGAGGAGAGAAGTTGAATCCTCTGTGATAGAGCCAAGTCTCCCATGAGTTCCAGGCCAGCTAAAGTGGGCTTCTCAACAAAGGTTATCTCCCCAACTGGAAAAGTATTTCCTTCCATATCAAGGAGGGAAGTACCGTGAATGTGAGTAAATTGGTGTGTGTGGTTATTATATAGTGCTTTTGCTAATGTTTCTAAGTATATATTGCCCATCATAATTTCTTGACTTTGTGGTGTAACTTGCAGATTGCCATGGTCTATTTATTTTGTTAATTAGTAATTAAAAAATAGGTGCGATTCAGCATATTTTATTTTAAAATATAAGTATACAGCATATATGTAACCTAGAGGCCCTGACTTTCAAGTTAAGATACTCTCTTTTTTATGGTTCTGTTCTGAGTTGATTCACGGACAATTTCACTTTTAAGACTTTCCTAAATTTCTGTGTCTCTGTACCACTTGTAAGCAGCTTTAGTTGTTTTTTCTTTAAGTAGGAGTTGGGTTATATTTGTTTGTGTAAAATTTTTTGTGTAAAGTTTTTTCTGAATATTTATTAAAAACCTTTTTGCCATACTTCCTATTTTTTTTTTGTGATGGGGGGAGGTTATCATTCACAAGTAAAATCATTTGTTTAAATACAGTTTAAAATACATTTATTTTAAATGTAGTGTAATAGATTAATTTGCATTAAGACTTTAGTTGATAAGTTGCCCTGAATAATGCTTTGTAGACTTTTACAAGTAAAATCACATAGACGTTTGTTTATTGGATATACACGTGTGTTTGATGGTGGAGATTTGGTATGCCAGATTTTGTCATGTATGATTGTGTGCACACAGCATTCTATTTCACTTAAAATGTCAACAAAATCCACTGCTTCTCTGTTTTGGTACTGATAATAGTTTCATGTCCTAACAGAAAAGAGTTAGATAATTTTTCATAGTATTTCCATAGTGTTTCCTTTCTGAATTTTTTGTTAAAATAAGACCAGCAGTACAGTAACTATTTCCTCACTCCACTTGGATGTTTATGGTTTTGGTTACAAGTGCACTTAGTGCAAGGAGACTGAATGCTGAAATTTTTTGCCACGTCTATACAAGTATTCCTTTTGGCTGTGTGTTTGGGACTGTGTCTATGTTAGTGGCGTAAACCAGACCTTTCCAGAGATCTTCATTGAGCCTGATGTTCTGAGCAAATGGGTGAATACTTTAAAATTAAAAAAAAAAAAAAATACCAAAACAAAACCAACCAAACAAACCAAGAACAGACAGGAAAAAAAAGTTGAGGAGAGGGAATGGCTGAGGGTTATATATGGGCAGAGGGATGGAGGTTGACCCTTAAGTTGCTGCCGTTTTCCAAAAATGGGGCACAATTGCTTTTCATAGTGAAATTGCTGCTTATGGCACATAACTCCATAGAGTGGTTACTGCTACTGATTTCTTGTTGTTGAATTTGTGTTTTGTTGAAAACATTTCTGCTTTCAGATGGTGTTCCTTCTTCCTGCTGCACTGGGAAAATTGTGTTTGCTGATTGCGTGTTATTTATGTAGCAGATCTCACTTCCTCGTATCTACTTATGGTGTAGAAATTATTAAAAATAAAGCTTTAAATATTTATAGTTTGGTACTGTTATTACTCAACGTGAAGAAGTTTTTATTAATAAAGTGGATATTTCTGTTTTGTTTTGGGGATATGATGTGAATTGCTTAAATATGTATTTCTAAGGAACTCTTAAAATTCATGACTTTTCTGTATTAAGAACATGGTGACAACTTGCAGGAGGGAATGTTTGTTTCAAGCACAAACCTCACAAGAAGAGTTGCACATTTATTTTAATATGTGCCATGGGGAATGACTGCAAGTATGAATAACCTGTGTGATATCCTTAAGGGGAACAGATAAGCTAGCAAAATGTCTGTGGGATAATCATGCCCCAGGCTTACATTATCCTAGTTTTATGGAAATGTAATTGGAATGTAGTCTATTTAGAAAATAAATGAGTGCTTCGTTTTCAGTCTGATTCAGAGTTAACTGTTGTGTTGCTTTTAACGGTATCAGATTTAAGTATGTAATTCTTGTCCATCCATCTGTGTTATATTTTTTGAGGTTTTTTTCTAAAGAATCTACAAATTTTCTGTTATTTGGTAACTAAAGTTTATTGCTTCACTCAACTCAAGATTTTTATTGTCTTAATTGAAACACAGCTAATTCTTACGTAATTCTATCTCGGCTGCTTTTGTAGCAGTTTCTTTTCAGCAGAGGAAAAATGAGATAAACCTAAGTCAAAATGTTAATAGTGTATATCCTTTTTTTTTTCAGGATTATTGAGACATTTATTTTAAATGCAGGGTAATAAATTAATTTGTACTAAGGCTTTAGTTGATAAATTGCCCTGAATAATGCTTTGTAGACTTTTTAAAAAACTGACCAAGAAAATGTAAAATTGTTTGACTGCTAATGTTTTGTTAGTTAAAGTCAACAGAAAAGATTTATTATCGTTAATTTATTTCTGATGCTAAAGAAAAGATTGCTTAGGGAAGTGTAATCTTGAAATTTTTATTTTGAAAATGAAAAAGCAACAGATTTTATAGCATAGCTCCATGCTATGTACCATATGTACCATAGTTAGAAACATATTTAATGTGATGCTTGTGTGTTCAGTGGGAAACACATGCCTCCTAAGGATCAATTCCTTTTTCTAATTGTAATTCGGGCAAACACATGTTTCGTCTATGTTTTGGTTGTTTTATTGTGTTTCATTGTTTATTTAAAAAATGACTACGGCAAGTTTGAATGAATGAATTATCAGTAACTTTTGAACTAGATATCAGGAAAAATCTCTTCATTGAAACAGTGGTAAAGCATTGGAACTAGTTGCCCAGGGAAGTGGTGCAGTCATCATCCCTAGAGGCATTCAAGAAACATGTAGATGAGCTGCTTGGGGACATGGTTTAGTAGGCATGGTGGTGTTGGGTGGATAGTTGGACTAGATGACCTTACAGATCTTTTCTAACCTTTATGATTCTATGATTGCTCCTGCATTAGGGAAACTGTTAACTGCATTTCTCTATTGCATAAAAGGTTTGAGAGCTTGAAATAAAATGTAGTGTTTTATTCATATAGTACATGAAAACCTTGTACAATTTGAGAAATAGTACAAGAGAGAAAGATAACACTAGTATAGAAGGTTAAAATAGATGAAAGGGTACGAATTATTCTGGCTATATCTAGAACGGCAACAAACTAATCGTGTAGTTACAGTTCAAAGTCTCGGTAGGTTTTTAATAAATCATACAGCAAGTCAATTGTATTCCTTTAAGAGCAATTAAAGTTATATTAAGATTTTCCAGTAAATCTCTTAATAGTTTGCAAAGCACTGCTGTTTCTGTCACCACTGTCTTATATTGTATAGTATAATATAGTATTTTACTACAGCAAAGCTAACGCTAAAAGCTTCGGCAAAGCAGAGTTACATATGGAGAACTATATATGTAGTGTACATGTGTTTATACACATTTATGTCTCCTGTTGTAATTATCTACTGCTTGTAATGTTCCATATGTAGCTAGATGCTTGTGAGATCATGACTTACTAGTGGGAGAATGTGTATAGTCTATAAATAATCCTTTACAGTTGTTTATCCTGCATATCCTTTACAGACAGAAACTAATACCAAGGTACTAATGCAGTCGGTAAGAAATATCTTTGAAGTCCTGTGTAGTCCCTACTGCTGGTGGAGATAGCAGTGATCAAAGTCAAATTTCCTCACACATGTAATATTAGAAATTTTAAATTACATTGAATTAGAAGTTCTTGATAAAATTTACTTCAAAATTAGAATGTTTTCTTTTTGACCAGACCTTACAGATGATTACCAATTCAAGATAAAAGTCTATTGCTTTTTAAAAAGATCTATTTAGGCAGTGAACGTGATCCTTTCATTTCCACCCTGTTTTGGTGATGGTGGTTGTTTTACAACTGTTTCCATATATTTACAGTAGATCCCAGTTGGTCTGTTGTACTTCACCAACTTGGTTGTAGCCAAAAGTCAATGCTAGAACAGTGCTTTCTCAGGGTCTGAGAGAAAAAATTTTAGAAAGCACATGTAAACATTTTCTTTATATTTTGGGATTTTTGGTTTGCATTTATTTGAATAATTTAAAGATGTAGTCTTGTTGTTCTTTGTATTTGCCATATGCTTTTCTAAGAATTCTGTAAATACTAAAAATTTTCTCATCCAATACAGAAAATAAAATGCCTGTTTTAGCTTTTTCTTTGTCATTTCAGTAAAATATATCTTGAGACCTGGAAACTGTATATGGACAAAGATAGAGACAATGGGAAAGGATGAAAGAATGAATGTAGTTTGAATGTCAATGGTTAGAAAATTCATATTTCCTTTCATATGTCTTGTGATTTTTTTTCCCTTTCATTCAGGATTTGAAGAATGAAGAAACATCTGATTCTTCGTTTGAATTGTCTTTGCCATTTCTTGTACTTTATTTTCACAAACACCATGTAAAGTTACAATTTTTATCAGTAGTTATTTTTTTTGTCTTTATAATAATTTATATTTAATTAGAAGTGTGGACAACCTGTTATTTTTAAATTTATAAGCTATCACACTTTTTTAAGCTTTAAAAAACTGGAGCAGGTGATGTTTACTGAGAGAAGTAAAACCATAAAATGTAGAAACAGTGAACACTACTATAAAAATGATTCTGACTTAAAAGGACAGGGATGCTGGTGTAGGTTAAATTAAAAAAAGTCTTGAATAGGTTTTGTTTTAACTCTTTGTGTTTAGATAGCAACTTTGGGACCACTTTCTGACATGCAATTCCAAAAATAAGCACACACTCTTGATAAGAAGGCATAAGTTCCACTACAGCTCAGGGGTCATTATCCTCTTCTGAGGTACTTTTAATTGTTCTTAATATCTGCTTCTAATGTCAAAATCTGTTTCACACACCCATAACGTTTGAGTTAAGGCAGACTAATTGCACATTCCATAAGATCATTTTAGTGGGAAAGGAATTTGAGAGTGAATTAGGAATATGATTTTATAGACTGAACTAATGGCCAGCTATCAGCTCTGGAAGAAGGAAACAGTTCTTCCTTCTTAATCCTGACCATCCTCTCTTTTGAACCTGCATTACTTAGGAGTTGTAACTGTACATCCGAAATGGAAAGGAAAAGTGGAAAAAGTGTTGCTAAAGGTGCAGGAAAAGGAAAAGGAAAAACAGTTTTAACAGTACCAAGGCATTATATGGGTGCAATTGTCTATGGCATTACAGCCTAGAAGTCAGAATTAGGTTGTAAATTTGAGTGTCATATAATTCATTCCTTTGCTTAGTTACAAAAGATTTAATTGTAGTGTGCTAGTACACTTCGAAAGATCAAGGCAAGAGTTATGTAACAATAATAATTGTGTATCTCATCATTAACATCCCCAATGGCATATTAAAAAGTTAATTTTAAAAAAAACTTTTATCACGTTATTACTAGGGTATTTGAAAAAAATTACATGTTTCAATGATATCTTTACAACTAATTATGTGGAATTTTAGTCATCAGTGATGCATTACATAATAAGTGTGAGCACATTGAAGTATATTTTTCTGAAAATATAATGCTACCCTGGCTTCTTTAAAGGCACATTGATGGGGCTAACAGTTTTATATAAATTATCTGACAGCAGCGAGGGGTAAGCTCTATGCAGATCTAGCAGTATAACCTTGAATCACACTTGTCCTTCTTGCTCATAATTTAGTTTAGAAATCTGTATGGCCGTAGGCCCTGTCTGATATAAATGTGTTATGTACTCTGTTTAAAAGAAAAAAACCCCAAACCAACCAACCAAGCAAACAAAAAAACCCCCCACAAACCCTGCCCCTCCCACCCCAAAAAACCCAAAACAAACCAAAACATGAGCATCTGCAGGGTCACAAAGATTACTCTGAGAGAAAATGATATTTTACGTAACAAGCATAACTTAAAGAGAAAATTGATCAAAGGCAAATATGGTGAAATATGCTGTAATAGACACTTCAAAAATGCTCTTGTCACAAAGTCAGTACTTGGTTAAGATCCTTGAAAAATCTACAGTAGTAGTAATTTGTCTTTTACTTGGTATTTTCACACCTCATTTGGTAGAAATTTTGAAATTATGCCCTGAAGCCTCTCTAAGATTGTATAATTTTAAACTTGTGGTTTTATTTCACAAAAATTATTTTTCACAAAATCCAGTTCTCATTCTTAGTTATTATGGAGTTCTAAGAAGGCATTTAAGTGTTCACATGAAGTGAAAGTTTAAGGAAATACTGTAGACAATGATTTTTTTTTTTTTTTTCCCTACAAGTATAGGATATGTAATATATTTCAATTTTTTTTCTAGGAAACTTGTGAATTTTTCAATACAGCCATAGCATGGTTGAGTTTTCTCTTTGGTTTCATTTTTTTATACATCTGGACAATCTTACAGCCTATTTTTGATTGATGCAAGCACAGGAAAGTAGAAACTGTGAAAACCAAAGATTAAAGTACTCAAGGAGGTTGACACTGGATGATTAGGCAAAAGAAGCAACTTTTAAGGAAGGAATTTATCTAGTAAAACGAGAGATCAGTTGGTGTGTTAACAGCAGGAGACAGCTGTTGCCAGCATAGTGGGCAGTGCAAAGAGGTATTAAGTCCGGACTGGGAAATGGGAGTTGAAATGCACATAAAAGAAAAGTTCTTTTTGCAAGGAAGCCAACACTCTTTCTTTGTACTGAGTCCAGTTCCATTCATTGAGTATGTGGGTGAAATTAAAACCACAGCTTGAGCTGAAACAGTGGTTTGACACTACTGAAATGGAGAAAGTCTTCTGCCTTCTTTGCCTTCTGTCTCTTTTGTCCCATGGTTCCAAGCCCCACGCTGCTCCTTGATGCTTCCTTGCACAGGATCTGGTACTCATCCTTTCATAGTCCATAGAGAGCTAAAACTGAGAGCCTTAGCAGAAGGGCCCAGTGAGTAGAGGAGAAATTTCAATTCCTAAGCAGAAATAGATGGAATTAACTGGTTTGTAGGTGGCAAACTGTTGGAATTGCTCAGCTGTGACTTGGAACTGCGTCCTAAATATGTGAGCAGAAAATATGACAAAACTTTTCTGTAATGTGTAACTTCTGTCCTGCTCTCTACTGTCATCTCCATATTCATTGTTCTCAGAAGTTTTATATGGAGTGTTAAGAAAAAAAAAGGTTTCTAAACAGTTCTTTTGAATGCACTGAAAGAAGTCTTTCAATTGAAATTCAATGAGAAAGCTTTTAAGGAAATAGACAATATTAGAGCAAATTTCTATGTTAAGAGTAAGTTGGTTGTTAAAATATTTTAAATGCTGGATTTATAACTTTACTCTGCAGATATGAAATCACTTGAATGTTTTTTATGTAAAAGCAAAGCTGGTAGTCACTTGGCTGGAGTGAAGTTACTTGCTGATTCATTAAGCTCAGCTGGTAAAGTATGGTAGTGGTACAGGTGCTTCAAAATAATGGGTCCAAAATAAAAGCACTGACTGTGCACGTATTCCCATTTTACGTTTGTCTGTCTGATGAGATGGAATAAAAATATTAAACAGCAGAATTTTTATGGCAAAATTTTGAATAGAAGCTGAAATTCCCAGTGACTTATGCTTCCCTGTTCACTATCTTTTTTTTTTTTTTTTTTTTTTTTTTTTTAAATACCTAAAGAATGCTGACATCTTCCACCCTCTCTCTCGTGTCATTCTGGTCTGTTACTGCAATAATTTCTTTCTGAATTTCATTGTTTGCATTGTAAACCTTTCATTGCTTTTTCCTATGAATCTGACTGGTTTTGCTGTCTTTTGCAGTTGTGTTTAGTGGTATCACTTAATCTAAGGGTACGTAGCCCTTGGCAGGGATTGTGCAGGTGCTAGAAACCTCGGTCTTAGATCCTGAAATATTAGGTAAATAATGAATAATAAGCTGAAGGATGGAGAATAATAAACCAAAGAATGAAGATAATAAAATATATAAGTTTTGGAGTAATGTACTAATATAAAACCTTTACTGGTAATAGAAGGAGAATGAAAATGCTCTACGAGTGATTTGTGGCCACCTTTGCTTTATAAAATGTGGACTAGATCTCACATGGATAAGGAAGTAAGAAAAGGAATAATTTCGAATGAGTTGCAAGAAACTGATAAGTTGAGAGCAAGCTGCAAGAAGGATTGGAAGAATAAAGTTGGTGGCGTGGTGTGTGACCTGATTGATTACAGAGTTATAATGGAAGAAATGTACACAGCTTAAGTTTTTAGATTGAAGAACAAAAACACCCAGGAAGTGAACACTAGAGTTGTTAAGTTTTGCTTACAAAGGGTAGATGTTGTTCCAGAAGAGGAATTGCAGGTTTGAGCATGGGCTGGAGAGATTTTAAAGTAAATTTAGGTAAAGACGAACCCAGAAAAAAATCCTTGAGATGGAAGTAAAATAAAACGGCAATAAAGGATGAAAGATTAGCAGTGATAGATTGAAGGTCAGCGATCAAGAAACAGTGGAAGAAAATAAATGCAATTACTTGCAAAACAAGTAACCTTTAATAAAGATAAGGCTTGGAAATTGTTATTTGAAGCACATTATATCCAATTAGGATCAAATATGACTAGGTATGGCCCAAGAAAGGACTCTGAAATGACGTGGTGATGGTAGACTTAAGAAAGACAGTCAAAGTCTGTGTGGGGAGCCACTGCGCATAGAGAAGAATGCGGAAAAAGTTAAAAGATGTTCTGTTGCACATTGATTTGTTACATTCCTTGCCTTCATTTCATTCAGAGTCTAAAGAAAGTGAATGTGATTTCACATTTCACTCGTGTATTGTAATAAAAATACTTGAACTGGAACACAGGCATCTGAAGCTTTTCATTCTATGTGTAAAGACAACTACATCAAAATTGAAATGTGTAAGACAAATTCTAGTTTTAATATGATTTTACTAAATTCAAAGGATCAACAACGTTAGCTCTGAGATCTGATGAAGATTTGCTGCTCTAGGAGTTTACTTTCATATCCTTATGAAAGTATATCAGAAAGAAGTTGGCTGTTACAGTTAATATGTGATACAGTAAACTAATTTCTTTTTAAGCAAAGACTGCCAAGGTTACAAAGAAAAGAGTCATGTCTAATTTGCTACAGTCTCATGAAAACACCAATATGCATTGCTAAATTTTCAGTCATGCATATATGCCATTTAGTTTTCCAATTTTGGAGAAATACAGATATCCAACAAATGACAGTTCACTTATTTATTCTTGAATAATGAGGGGTTTTATGTTAGGTTGAAGCTTTGGCAAAGAATTTTAAGAAAACTTGCAGTTGCATCTTTCTTCACTCTTTTGGCAAGTAATATGGAACTATATTCAGCTATTCAGGTTTCTTGGAGTATACTGAAAGAGCTAAAGGTATATAGACCACTTCAGGCATCTAGCTGACCTTTTAACATTTTGATTGTAGTACAGCTTGCATTGTCAGTGATGGGAGGTTAATTCATATACTGAGCTGATGCTTTTTACCAGAGCTAACAGTATTGCAAACTGGATTTTTTGTGTAGATATCTGCATTTTATTTTTTTTTTTTATTTCAGCTAATCACTATCTCTGAACCTCTTTATATGAGGGAATTGATAGGGCTGCAAGTAGTAAAAGAGATGCACTCAGAAAAATAAGCTTTATAGCTGAATTCCATGGTTCTCAGTGTTTGGCTACAGTGAAACTAAAAGATGTGAATCAGTTGTGCTGTATTCAATTGTGTGAAAAATCTGAGGGTTTTCTACAGTTATTACGGACTCTGTAATAAGGCTTAATCTGCTGTTCTGGAAATAGAGCTATGACCACAGACATGCCCCGTAAATAGGAAATCGTGCCATGAGGAATGTGGTTGTCTGTAACTGTTATTTTAAAAATACATGTTTATTGATATTCAAGCTGATTCTGAAACAGATATTTCCTGAATAAGATCTGACTTCTCTACAACAGAATAAATCTTAGGATGGAGATTTTCCTTTCTGTCTTTTATAGTGAAACATTTTGCTGCTGTGACTTGCTTAGTCTTTGCTATATGCATGCTGCACTCCAAGACATTTCCTGGGTGTTGGAATTGTTGCTGAACTTCTAATGGATCATTCGGTGTTCTTGGTTTGTGTTCTCTTATGTTCCTGTGTTGTGAATGAAAGCAGATCTTTCCCAAAGTGGATTTCTTACAGCATGTCCCCTCTTGGTCTGGTGTGTGTTACAGATACTAAAGAAATGATATTATAACTGTTTCCCTGAGACACCATATGACAGTTGTACTCATGTTCAGAAACTTTCTTTTCCAGCCCTTTTAAATTTTTCTTCTGTTCTTCTTTGTTATCAGCTCTAATGCTCTTCAAATTCTTCTCTCTTTAATGTTTTACACTTTCGAGCAATCCATCAAATCAGTTTTTTTTCCTTTCAGTATTTCTTGAGCAAAGTAAATATGTAGGTATTTTAATTCTCCTTGGTAAATTGTTCTCCAGTCTCTTGATTATTTTTGGTTTTTTTTCTCTGAATTCCATGTAATTTGTCAATATCTTTCTGGTATTGAGATGCCTAGAAGTGAATGCAATATTGCAAATATGTGATTACCTTGCCTGTCATTATTCAGAGGTTATATTTGTTATTGCTGCTCATTGCAACCTAGATATGAATTCGCTATCCACTGTACTTCTAGCCTTTTTTCAGTATTAGTGCATCATGGATGTTGATCTGTGTTTCTAGTATGTGTGTTACCAGATGCTATTCCTTGCATTTCTATTTCCTGATTCTTTTATTTCATTCCACACACATTTCTAAATTCCCCAAAGCTGGTATTTCTTTTGCTCTGGCAGGTTATCAAAGTTACCTTGCTTCTTGAGTTTGTTGCCTGTATGACTCTTGGAAAATAATTTTTCTTCACTACACATACTTTTTATTCTGAAAATATTTACTAACTTATATTGCTGCCCTGGGGATTGACTTCTGAGGTTCTCTGTCTTGTTTTTGTTAGACTTCCTAGGTTTTAAAAACCCACTGACATTATCTCACTTATTTTATTAAGTGGTTATCAGCACAGAAGCAGCAGTTTCCATGTGCATGAATTTATTTGTATGTGTGTATGTGTGTGTGTGTGTTCTATGTATGTATGCATATGCCTACTCATCTATAATGCATTTACCTACTCTTCCATTTAAAACAATGCTGTTTACCTGCAGGAGGAGGAGGAAGAAACATATGAGCAAACTCTGGAATTCCGCAGAGGAGGTGATGGTCAGCCAAGACGGTCCACACGACCTACTCAACAATTTTATCAGCCCCCAAGAGCTAGGAATTAATTAATGAGGAATAAGAGGTAAATATGTGATTTGGGGATTTATATTTCAAGAAAAGTAGACATGGATCTCTCTGTACTTCAGTATTTTTCAGTCTTTGTGATGTTTGTGAGAGCACTTTCTACAAATTTGGCAATAGTTGGTTGTACCATTGGGACCTTTAGGACTAGGTTGCAGATGACAAATACTCTTAACAAATCAATTATCACAATCACCACTCTGCAAGCAAACAGATAACTTAAAATTCATAGAAAAAACTTGTTTCTCATTTGAAAAAAAAAAAAAAAAGCAACAGCATATGCATGACTTACTTTGTTTAACAGTGGTAATCTGTTTATAAGGAGCAAGCACAGAGCAGTAATTGCCAAACCTACAGAGAACTATCAATATTAAATCATCATCTTATCTGAGTGAAAGTTTTATGATTGTGTGTTTCTAATTTAGAAACCACTTCTTGCAGTCACCTATGTGGAGATATTCGGTGTATTGCTTCTAAATTTTTTTTAGAGATACCAATATGTTTGTATTATAAGTTGGATATCTCTGTTTCTCTGGATTTCGTGGCTGTATGAAGAGATTTAATATACCTGAGGGAAGAGGGAAAGCAATAGAAATACTTGGGCAAATAGCTTTTTACCTTTTCATTATGTAAAGGGCTTAAGTCATCCAAGCAAGCTTTTGCTTCATACATTTTCAGCTGAGAGCAGCAGGAAGTTTCTCTCATTCACATACCTGGGACCAGCAACTCCTCTGAAATAAGTGGCTGCAATCCCTGCTGAACTCGATACTGTCTGTCTCTGCCCGCAGTCCCATGTTACTTTTTATGAACCATTTATGTGAATAAATACTCTTTATATTTTTTTTGCTTAGCACTAAAATCTAAAATCTGTTCCCTCGCCATTGAATGGGGCGGTAAAGGCCTAAGAATATTTATCATACTCTGAACCTTAAGGATATACTTGTAGCTATATTTTATTAAACAGAAAATAAGAGATTATATATCGTCCTTAGAAAATACATCTGGTCGGTACATTCAGAAATCTCAAAAGTCCAGCCGAAAAAAATAATTATCTTTTACTAAAGAAATCAAGTATGCTATACTGCTTTCATTTTACTTGTGTATTTTCAAAATCCTTAATTTTCAAATGTTAATTAAAAGTATGTCCTGAATAAAGAAAGCTTTGTAAAGTCACATGCTATTTGATGTATATCTACAATGTCTCTTGTCTTTAATATGCTTTTTTTTTCTCTACTAGCCAATGTATTTTTACTGAGTTCTTTTTAGTTCCTTTCTTGCTCCAGTTCTCAGTGTTCAGTTGGCCTAATAGGTGCTGCTGATATCTGCAGATTTTTATATTTCTGACTGGCAGTAACTTATGGTTATACTTTCGTGATCATGTGCTAAAATGCCTTTGTCATTTGAGAGGGATTACAGGCAATATAAGAGCAAAATTTATTCCTGACTCTCACCAAGGTAATCATTATTCTATTTTTGCTCATATCATTCGATTTTCTTTTTTCATCAAGTGTATCAATTGCTATTAATAAATGTGTCATGAGATAATTTATGCAGAAATAATCCTGGCATGTATATTGAGCTGAGTTCTGAACCAGCTCAGCTGGCTCAGAGGAGAGTCAGTGTGGTCAGCTGAATGAAATGTGCTCGGTGTAGACAGCAGCCAAAACCAGGGAAGTTTTTGTGTCTTCAGGTAGTATTTTTGGTGTTTCTCTAGTTTTACAATATAAATCTGGAGAACTGTATTTGGCTTTGGTCAGCTGGGAGAGGGGAGGGAACAGACATGTAAGGCACAGTTTCCTTGCAGCTTTTCTTATACCTTGGACAGCACAATCAGTATCAGAGCTACCTAGTGTAAAAATAGTTCAAATAGTATTCTGTCAGACATCTCTAAAGGAGATAGATTCAGGTGGTAAATAGTGTCAGTTAAATAACCATAAAAGCATTTGTCAGCAAGTAGTAATGGACTCTTCTTATCCAGGAAAAAATATAAGCTATATTTTGGAAAATGTGTCATGGAGTGGAGTATAATTTCTCAGCAAGTACTAACTTTGCTTTAAAAAGTAGGTTTTTTAATTGACAATATTTCAGCATTCTTCTTTTTCTTCATCATAATTTAACTTTCTTTTTGGCCCCTTAGCCTAGAACTGTTCACCTCAAGGTCTGCTCAAGTTAGTGCCAATTCGTTATCCTAAACTGAATTTACTAACCCAGTACAATGTACAATCAGTGACAGCTTAAACCTGGTAAATTGTGGATGCTTCTGTAAGTCTGACTCTGTTGGAATATTACGCGCTTTGTCTTCTACAATAAAACCAGGAAATATTGTAGGAGTTGGATGTAATCAGTTCTTGGATTTTAAATGTAGGCAGAAAATCAAATGTAGTCCTTTCCTAAATTACTTTCAGACTTCTCCAGACTTGTACAACAGTGTAGTTTTAATATCTTTACATGTAAAAGCTCAGGGATATTACATGTCAGTTCCTAGAAGTGGATTGTATACATTTCCCCCCCACCCTCCCCCCTTCCCCTTTTTGTTCCTTAGAGCATTTGAAAGCATGGTGTATTGTTCTTATTTCAAGTTTTTGATTACCTGTTAGATGAAAACATGATTTATCAGGGTACATTTTAAGGGATCTAGTGAGACGTAATTTTATCACAACTTTCCACTGAAGAATGCTTTACCACTTCACCAGATCATCCATTTACATGTTTACACCCCGAGAGGGAGTACATGTGTATTATGTAAAGTAACATTTTTTCCTGAAAAGAGATGGAGAGCCCCTGTTGATGATTATTTTAAATTATAAATTCGTAAATTTTGTAGAATTTTGATATAGTAGTGTTAAAAATTTAAAATGCCAATGTGCTTTGTTTTCCAAGGCAACTTAGACAATTCCAAAAGAAAAGTTTGCTGGCCATATTTATATGGATTATGATAAGGACATATCAAAGGTGAAACATTAGATCCACACAGTAGACATATCACCTTAGACTCAAAATTATTCTGTGATTCTGCCCTGCTAAAGAGCTTCTTGACACACTCTTCTACATTTCGGATATTAAGAACAATTGCTGCAGACTTTGCAGGAAGCCTTGACTTAGTGTTTGTTGTGTAGACAGAGCAATAGAGTAGTCATGTTATGGTGGTTCTGTGATTCTAACTGTGGGGTGGTCAGTACCTCACTGTGGTTGCAGTTGACCTACAAATGATTGATTACTAATATCCAGCAGTGTGAGGTAGAGAACACTAAGTAGGAATTTTTTCAGAGCACTGCATTGAAAGCCCTTGAATCCAGTCTAGGTTGTTCAGGATACAAGTCAAATAGCAGTTTTAATAGCTCTGTAAAGTAGGATAATCTTCGTAGAGAATCAAGGTATGAGAATTTAGCAATAATAAAAATACTTCCTGAGTACATTCTGCACCACCTGTACAGAATGTCATGATAGTATGAAAAAGAAGGGTAACAAGTAATGAGAAATGAGTGTTTTGAAGGATCATAGCTTTTGGAGGAGCTTGAAAGAAATGAAGAATGTGGGCCTATGAGTGCTTGGTCACTGTCTATTTCTTGGGTCTTCCTACTCCATAACAGAATTAATCCACACCTTGTCGCACTTGCTATAAAATCTGTATTGAAGTCCTTACCAATGGAGAAATTGCACTTTTGTGAGAAGTCATTGCCAGGAAGCATTCTTTCCATGTATCATATTTACTGCATTGAAGTGCAACCTTCAGATTTATTCTTTTAAAGACTTGAGTCTTTGTAAGTGCTGAAAAGCAGATATCGTCTCCTTGGGGGAAATAACATGAAATAACAGTAAAGCATATGTTGCACAAGGAGCAGAGAGTTTTAGTGCTTACTTATTGCATTTATTTTTTTTTTTTCCTATTCAGAAACCTTCTCTGGGTGAGGGGAAATTCACTGGCAGCTCCAACTTGAAGACTTTCAGAAGAAATTCTGGCTTTTTCCAAGCAACAGGATGGAACAAAGAAAGCTCATGTGAGCAGAAGGAATTTGGACTTGACACCATAAAAGACTTTTTTAAAGTTCTTAGATATATGAAACTGAATACTTTTTACAAATGAAAGAGGCAACTTGTCATTGCTGCCATCAATAAAACCACAGTGCACTATTCTGTTATTTGCCTTGTATTCTTTTTGCTGAGCCTTCATTGTTAGTTAACATAATACTAATGTATCATCATTCTTATTAACTTTTAATTGATTTTTGTTCTAATATTGTTTCTAGTAAAGTAAAAGTACAACTTATATTTTCTCAAAAACAGGCAGGATTGAGCCTTTAATTTAGATTTTAGGCTAGCATTAGTGAAACATGTTAAAAATTTTCAAGTAATTGTTATACAGTGAAAGTCTGAATAGATTTTGACTGTTTTCTGTGTTGATTTTCCAAAGTTGCTGAAGGCCAAATTACAGATTTGCCTATTATGTTTTTCATGATCTGTGAGTAAAGGGCCGAAGGGGAGAAAAAATAATTGTCAGTTTCACTAGTAATTTTCTAAATAATTTTAGGTAAATATTTTCTTTTTTAGGAATATTTATATTGCATAAATAGAAACCTTTCTAGAAGGTAGAGGGAAGTAGTTTAAGGAAAAAATACTGAAAGGTGCATAACAGTATTTTAAACATGTATATGTGTATACATGCACACATGTGCAACCTGCTGAATAGTAGATTCTAACGTTCTTGTAGCTTTAAACTATGCTTTCATTGCTTCATATTATTAGATTGTTTCAATTATCATTGACACTTGAAAGAATCTTATGTCAAACTACTTTTCATTTTAAACTGTATCTTTGAATCATGTGTGATAATGACAAATAGTTGAAATTCCACTAGCTGAGGAGCACTCAAGATCTATGTACCATACAAATCCTGTCTAAGCTTTATTCTGATTGTTTAATTAAGATTGAAATTTGTTTTGAGGTAGGTCTGTAAAGACAACATTTTACCTGAGATACATATTGATGGTATAAGTTGTACAATTAATTCCACTGAATTTCTCTGAGTGCTTATACAAAACTCTGGCTAGAACCTGGTTTATTTGGTTGCAAAGAAATTTTATATTGATGCTGTAATTGAATGTTTTTGCAATACATAATGTGGATTACTGTCTGAATGCATTCAGATCTTACCAAACACACAAATATTTGCAGACTATAAGGAACCAAATGTTTTGCTGCCTTAAAGGATTCTAAGCAGCTTCTTGAGAGTTATAATGCAACTCTTTACTAATTCTAAAGAAATCTGGAAGCTTAAAACATGGGCTGTACAATGGTGGCATTATTCACTATCAACTGACACACAACAAAGTTTGTTAGATTTTAGTTAGGAACCACTTTCCAAATACTATGAATCATCCTAGTCAATTCTGCTAAATTGTACCAGCAAATAAATAAATTGTACATCTAATACATTGGATGTTGGATGCTTTACTTCCAGAACTATCGCCAAGACCACTGATAGCAGCTATTCAGCTTCATAAAGTAATGCAGCCACCGCATTGTTTTAAAAAGCAGGTTTGATTTGTTTTGTTTTGTTTTGTACAATGTGTAGCAAAGCAATTTCTGCAATTAAAGTAACTTTTCTGTTCTCTTGAACTATCATTCTTGCTGTGAACTAAATCATAAGATTCAGAAAACTAATCTGATTTAGTGAACAGTAAAGAAAAAAACGTATTTGTGAAAATCGGAACACTGCAGAAATACAGTTCAGCATTCTTCTGTAGGGATTGTGGCATTCTGAAATTACCACATGCACATGCAACTGTCAGTAGGCAAATGAAATGTATTTGAGAACATTATTTTCGCTGGTGCTGAGGGAACTGGAAAGCCAGAATAATCAAACAACTGGAGAGTCTCCTTGAAAAGACATGTTGTCTTTGTGTGTTTTATGATTCTTTTCTGTTCTGGTTTCAACTGAAATAACTTGTTTTGAAAGCTCTGCCTGTTTAGGATCTGAAGAACCAGTGACTAAGTAGATAAAAACTGTTTACATCAACCTGTTCTGAAAAGCAAGAATTCTTATGTTCTATCTCATTGATACCGATATCTGAAACAGCACAATGACAAACTAGGTATGTATATAAATTATTCTCTTGATTTGCATAATCTGTCGAAACCACACAAATAGTAATTAGCCAGTCATAATTTTACATAGCAACAGCATTGGTTATTTAGCTTTCGTTTTCAGAAAAAAGTTATCGTGACTGGATGGGGTTTCAAAACTGATGTAAAAGTTAATTTCTGATTTGTCAAAAGCAACAACAAAAGCAAGTTCCTGAACTTTGTGGGGCAACATCTGTGTAGTTAAACAAAAACGACTGATAAGGAGCATGGGATCCTGATCGTGCACACTCTTTATTTAGTAGCTGGATTTCTGACTCTTTTGAAGTGTTCTTGACGAGCTGTTTCTAAGACAAACCTGTTACAGGGTTTGCCTTTTGCAAGCTGGATATAAGCCAATCTGTGCCTCTTGACCTGTGAACCAGTAGATCCCAGGTCTGAGGCCCTCCTTTGCTAGGGCTTATGGGAATTTCTGTCTTGAATTTGAGAATGCAGTTCTAATGAGGTGTTTTCCTTACCATGGACTTTGATGTATTTTTTACCTAAAGGAAATTAAAAAAAAAAAAGAATTTCTGATTTAAATTATTCTAAAAGTTATGTGCCAAGTTGGTAATACTATTGAATTTTTTTTCAACCTCATTTTGAAACAAAAAGTGGAAATGTTCTGGCTTTGTCTTAACATGTTTTCAGACTTTTGTATCAAAATCTGATTCAGGGTGTCATGTTTGAGTTTAAAATTCTTCCTTGGACTAACGTCTTCTGATATATATTCTTATATATGTAGTTTAATATAGTTTTTTCTTTTGTCACTAACAGGTGCTTTCTTATTAAGTCTTTGGCAACAGCTGTGCAAAATATTTTGATGATCACTTGATAAGATCGCTCTTCCAAGAAATGCTTCTGGAATTGTCTCTGCGTCATCTCTCTGTAATGACTTGAGCCTTATGCAGATGAAACTTGTTGATAATATGGTTTTCTGAGGTGGTATTAACCGCAGTTATTTCCATTGGGTGGTGAAAGTTTGCTATCACAGGAAGGACAAATCTTATCCATGAGTTGCACTTGGCATTGGATACAGAATGAGTAAAAGCGTAATGGAAGATGAAGATGTAGCTTGAGGTAAAACTGAAGAGACATTTGCAAGAGAACTCCCAGACAGCCAAACTAACTAGTGGAAGTTGATCTAATGTTAGCCAGGTAGCTGACAGAACCTGGCAGTGCAGGGTAAACAGTCCCTTTCTAGAGCTATGGTTGGAGTGAGCTTCATGCAGACCAATCTGTATTGCTTTTGTGCATAGACGGGAACATATTGTTTGGAATGATTTGTCTGTAGATGCTTTGTTTAAGAAGAATCTTAGTCTGGCTGTCCTTTCATCACATGACTTGATCCAACACTAGTAAAATCTTAACTTTCTTGACAACTTTCTAAGCCTCAAAAGTGGCTAATGGCACAATTTAGCTACCTCAGTTTATCTTTCTACTTGTTATGCAACGATTGAGGTGTTCTCTTGGTTTCTGGGTTTTTTTTTCTTTTCTGAAATGTTTTAGAGCAACACTTTATAGGAGAGCAGCTAAACTATGGAGGTTACTCCAGACATGTAGGCACTGACCATCTCATAGCGTGACATGCCTATGAAAAGCTTTGTGCATTAGTGGTATCCTTGAAAGCAATGATAAAGATTGATAATTACTTTTTTTCTATATTAATTTTTTCTATATTAATTTCATATCTGTAGCTTACGTTGGACTGTTCTGGCTTTAAATTACAATTTTTTTGTGGGGATTTTGAGAATGATTCCAAGTAATTTAAAAAGTAAAGATAGAAATTATATCATTATTTAATTTTCCCAAAAGATTGAGAGACCATAAAAGGTCAGTTTCCATACAAACACATGGACTGTTGATGGGCATAATTGTAGTCTGGAAATTATGGTGGTATGAATGAAATCAGAATCTAGTGTGCATTGAAAATAAATCTTACATGTATTCAAATAAATAGAAGCAGTAGGAAAGGCGAATGATTAGGTGCATAGTAGCAACAGAGCACTATAGATGGTCTAAAAAAACCTCTGCGGCGGCTTCTAAGATGTTCTCATTGATATTATTATGCCTTGCAATATTTCATGGAACTTGAAATCTATTTCTATCTTTAAATGAATGTATAGGTAAGTATTGTGCAGAAGATATCCATGTCATTTTCAGGCAGTTCTCAGTGTGTCATGGGATCTTGAATGCATTGATTTGCACCATATATTTCTAAACTGCAAAGGTTAAAGAGCATAAATAATACTTTTTATTTGTTTTATAGTCAAAATAGTCTTAGGTATATTTTGTTAATCATTAGCTAAATTGCTACGCCTCTGCTAGAGCAGCTGTAATCTTACATGACTGTGCACAGGTTTAAATCTCAATTAACCATCTGTTTTGTGGTGATTGTTTTTCTGTAGCTATTTAGCAAAGGAACTTGGAATTTTACAATAATAATAATAAAATTTAAAATCAGAATAAATAAAGAATGCTCTATCGTTTTGACATGCCACAAATGAAATGGGGTTTTTGTACTGGGGGAATAGAATAGCATATACAAAGTCAGTGTTCCATGTGCTATTTGAATTAGTATAATCACTTTCTGAAAAACTGAATTTTTTAAAATGAAAAATTTGAACATTCCTCCACACACACCCCTACCCCTTTCTCCCCCCCCCCCCAATTAAAAAATATTAGCCTCATCTGAGGTTAATTGGTGACAGTTGATCTACTCTGGCATTTCACTATTCTTTCCATATCAGTCTAATTGGGCATATTATGATCACATGCTTCCAATAACACATATTCTTCTTGGCTAGGTACAAAATGTGGGTTGTAACCCATTTGGTTGGATTAAAATGTATATGAAAACTTGATTTAATATTGTACATGGCAAAGTTGAGATATATCATGCTGACTTTAATCTGGAGTAGGAGCTATAGCATTAAGTTTCAGTGTACAGTAGAATTCAGCATGTGCTGCTCCATTTTACTTAGTTGCTTTAACTATGAATTGTCATTTTCAAAAGGAAAACTAAGCACAGAGTTCTCACAGCTGTACATAAAACACTGAAAATGTGACCAAATTTAAAACAAGAAGCCAATGCCTATTACATCTTTTAGAAAGAAAAAAAAAAAAAAAGTTGCTGGAGTTGTGAATTGTGAAAACATGCCATGCACATCAACCAAGAACTTTTGCACTCTGACTGTGGAATCTGGCAGCTTTTCCAAAATACTGAAGATCTGAACAATTCTGATATAGAATAGTTATATTTGAAAACAGCTTACCCCAGCACTTCATTCAGTCTCTATACCCCATGAGGAGCCTAGCTTTAGTTGCCTCTGGCATTCTAGCTTTCTCATAGCACTTTACAACAAACCAGACACAGTTGCGATTCTCAGATGAAAGTTGATGCAGAGGTAAAGATACTGACATTGGTGCACAAATTCCTTCTAACTTAATATGAGAAGTGGTACTGTATGCTTGGAAAATATGGAAGAAACTGGGACACTGTAATTAAATAGTTGTTAGGGATGAATGATGTATCATTAACATGTTGCAAATCACCCTTGTGCGTACTTGAGCCAGGACAAGATGCGTAGAAAAAAATAACTATTTATATAATCATATGGTCACAATTTTGCCAAATCAAATGTGCCATCTGCAGAGTACTTAGCATCCTGAAATGAAGCCACTAATGGGTAGCATGCACAATATTTATAGAAAGAATCTCAGATTTAAGGTCCTTTGAATTTGACAGCCATATTGGCACCATTTGTTTGGATTTTCTGTTTGGCAGTAATGTGGTTAACTTGATGTGGATGTGAAGAAGGCCTTTTTTACTCTTTACCTGAGTTGTAGATGAGATGCTGTTGTTTTCTAGTAGGCCAATAAAAAGTGTCTGCCACTGGATTATTTGATCTCTCTTTTCATTGGTGGTCAGAAATAACAACTACATATTGTTGTTTCCTTGATACCAGTGGAGGTCAGTCTTTCAGTGAGAGCAGCCCATGTAAACTGTTATGAAGGAACTGTATGTCATATGCTGAAGCCCAACCAATCTGTAGATCTGGATTTAGGTCCTCATCTGACCACAACATTGATGTCTCTTCCCCCTAATTTTTGTACCTCTGCTACTGTAGAGAAAGCATTCCTGAATGATGAGGCAAGCAGTTTCTTTGTTATGTACAATTATGTTCTTTTTGGTCAACAAGTGCCCATGAGGTGATACATGTATATCTCAAGAAAATGTCTGTCCACCGTATTTGCCTGGACACACTGTTCAGTTGGACCATTTCTGACTTGTAATCCATAAAGTGTTAGGCATTGCATTAGTAATTTTTGTGACTTTTCCCAAGGTAACATAACACCCATAATTCAAAACCAGTGCAATGCAGAATAATAATGATACTTGCTTTTGTTTTGGTATGGTGTTTTTTTCCAGGCAAAAAAATCTACCATAAATCATGGAAAAGTGTTCTGGGTCAGGATTGACTAGGCAGAAGTATTACTACTATATACTTTTGTTTCAGATCCTTTCATCAAAGCCCGCTTATAAGTGCTACTTTACATTTTAATAACACATTTTAAGGCAACTTTGATTTTCATCACATAGGCTGTAGGCTTTTATCTAGATATTTCTTCAGCATAGCAAACAGGAATCTCCAGAGTCCTCCAAGTATAAGGACTTTGTTAGGGTTTTGTGGGTATTGATTAACTTATCCCTTTGATAAAGTTCCTTAGCTCTTGGAAGCACTTAGCTCTGTTATTTGAAATTACTTCTGTTACCGGATTGTTACAGAATTTAATTCCTCAGAAGTCTAAAAGTCTTCTAATTACAGCCTGAACATACTCGGTTATACACACTTGTACTTGTGTCACCATTGACCTTCACTTTAAAGAGCTTTCATCTGGCCCTTGAGGTACTTGTAGGCAATTTCTAAACTGTGCTGAATGAGGGCATGGAAGAAAAATATTCTGTGAATCTTGTTCAATAACCACTTGCAGTGTGGTAGTGTGCTATCGCAGGAGGTTGTGTGGCTCACGTGGTCTGTCCTTCATGCTTGTATTGTGTGCAGTTAATGTCTGTTCAGTTCTACACACCTTCATTGTATTGATGAATTATTTAAACTTAAAGGTTCATGTACCTTTCTTCTAGTGATCAGGAAAAAGGACTGTATATTATTAAAGATGAGTGCAGGTTAGAAGGGTCCTCAGGAAGTGTGTCCGTAGGTCGACCTCCTACTCAAAACAGGGCTAGCTATGAGATCAAATAAGATTGCTTAGGACTTTATCCAGTCAGGTCTTTAAAACATTTAGAGATGCAGATACGTTATGTTTCTGTGCAGCCTGCCCCAGTGTGTCTGTCTGCCCTCATGGGGGAAAAAAATCTTTCCTTATGTACAGTCTGAATCTGTCCTATTTCAATATGTGCCTGTTGTCTTTTGTCTTCTTGCTACGCACCACTGTGAAGAGCCTTTATCTATCTTGATAATTCTCCCTATGGGAAGGCTGCTGCTAGGTCCCCTGCAAACGTGTCTCCTGCAGGCTCAACAAGCCCTGTTACCTTGGCTTCTCCTCTCACAGGGTGAGTACTCCTGTCCTTGACCATTGCCAGAGCCCTCCACCAAAACCATTTCAATTCGTCAATGTCTTCCTTGTATTGGCAAATCAAAAACCTTATGTGATATTCTCAGTGGAGTCTAGTGAGTCCTGAGTAAAGGAGGATAATTTCCCTTAATCTACTGTCTGTGCCCTTGTTGACATAGCCTAGGGTGCTGGTGGCCTTCCTTGCTGCCAGAGCATACCACTGGCTCATATTCAGCTTGCTGTCTACCAATACCCACTAGTCTTTTTTGACAGTGCTGCTCCCCTACCAGTATGTCTCCAGCCTATAGCACTGCAGGAGTTTCTTATTTCCCAGGTGTTGGACTTTTTATTTGTCCTTTGTTTAGTGAGATTCCTGTCAGCCCATTCCTTCAACCTGTCTAGGTCCATCTGAACGGGAGCCCTGTCTTAAAGCATATCACTTTGTTCCCCTCTTAGCCCACCTCCAGTTTGGTATCATAACAGATTTTATGAGCATTCACCTCATTGCCTCTTTCAGGTCACTGATAAAGATGTTAAACAGGAGGGATCTCTGCATAGACCCCTGTGGTACTCCTGTTGTTACTGGCCTGCAGGCCAATGTTTGTCTGCTGCACAGACGTAGCATATCAGCACTCGGTGACTGCTCTGGTCCTCGAATCATCATTTATTTCCTTAATCATCATAGATCACAAAGGAACATTGATAGGACAAAGCTTAGATGGTAATAACAAGAGGTAATTATTCAAGTAATTGGATGCTTGTCAAGACTGTGGTGATCTGCACTTCAGAAAGCAAGTGAAACCTTTGGTCAGTAAGAGGGATTTGCAGTAACACTATATGGCAGGGAGTACCTCTTACTGTAGCATACCATGTGAAATTTAATATTCTAATTACAATTACTGTGCTTTTTTTCCCCCCATTTTGTCTGACGTCCTTGTGAAATATTAGGAGGACCTAAAAGTAGATTTACAAAAATTATTTAAAGGAATCAAGGATATAATTGTGATGGAAAGAATTACTTGAATTGTACAGTCTCTAAGCCTGGCTGATCAGATGTTGCTACTATGATTTTGCACTAATATGTTTCAACATCTTTTGACTCATACTTCTTGTATGCTGGATGACTGTCACTCAACAAAACCATACGCTGCTAGCAAGTATTGGAGTTTTGTGTCAACCTGCTGAAGTTTATTGACAAGATGTTGACCTGACTCATTATTGAACTCCAACATGAATGTAAGGACAGGTGAAGACAGTAAGTGAGCCTGGAAAAGAAGTGGTTGCTTATTATGGTGTTGCCAGTATGAAGCAACTTTTTTATCTTAAATATGCTGTTTGGAATGCTTTGAAGTAGGGCAAGGAAGCTATCTGCTGACAGCGATACATTATGTGATATAGGACCCAGAAGCAAAGTAGTCTAATACTGTTAAGAGTAAAATCTCTGTGCTAGCTACTTTTGTTTCCAATGTGGAATAGAAATTAGTGTCTTGCACAATGTCAGGAGCAGGGTTAGCCTTGGGTACAAGCTTAACAAAGTCTGACTAGCATCAACTTGGCAACAGAAAGGCTGGACTAATGTGTCTGTTCCCAGCAGCAGGACCGGAGGAAGAGAGAGCTCCTGGCATGGTCTCCGAACTGCCTCCAAAGAAACTTGCAACTGTACAAATCATAAGAGTAGGCATATCCTGAAGTGACTATTTAATGAAAAATAAATGTTCTTTTCCTCCAGGATTTGCTCTCAATGGGTATGTTTTATTGCTAGCAGTTACTAGCAGGAGCTGTAACATACATCTGTTTATCCCATAAAACTTGGAATAGACTGTGCCTGGTCACAAGAGTAATCTGAAAGATCAGAGTGCTTTATTTTCTATTAGATTAGTGCATCACTTTAAGTATGTCTTTTCCTCTTTATTTGCCTGTGGACTGCAAAATTAAAGCATCACCTGAGGATTTATGTGAGAATAAATTTTAAGAGTCTACATTTATTGAGCCTTTTTTGGTCCAGTTCCTCCAGCTGCTTGTTTGAAAGTACCAACTATGAAAGTTGTTAGCATATTTAAAACTTTCCTTTGCATGGAGATTTATACTGTGAGTTCATTTATTATAAACTATGATATGTTGTAAAGATAAATAACCCAAAATACTATATAAAAGTCAACATCTATATGTGATTCATTGAAGGAATTATGGAGGAGAGACCTCAGCTGTGCTTGGCAAATTCAAAAAGTACTTTCAATTTATGTAATGCAAAGTAATATGTAATGAACAAGTTCAAATTATAATGCTATGGTTCATTGAGCGTGGTTGATTAAGATCATTGTTCATTCACCTAAGGCCTGTCATTAAATATTTACATTGTTAGAAAAATGCATGACTCGGAGCCTAGCAGTGCTTACCTTTTCAAAGAAGAGATATTTATAGAATATGGTTCATTATAAATATCTTGGCATAGGTAAACCTGGGCCTACAATACATTGAAATGTGTTCTCTGCATAATAACTAAAAATTTTTCCTTCCTGAGCTAATTATACTGGTAGAAGTACTTCTGTTGCAAGGATTTATGATGATTTGAAGGGTCATTCCTTTTCCCTTATGGAAACAGTTTGTAATAGTATAAACACCATGACTATCAGTATAGTCAAAGAAGGATGATTTTTATTCATGTCCATGCGTAATATGTCCATGTGCTCTGTCATACGAGCAGTGCAGGGACCTGCTTTTGAGAGTTGGTTGGGCAATGTTTGAAACGGGCTGGCAGACCAGCTTCAGGAGGTGTCATAAGAGACCCTACCTGAGTCAGTGGGTACGACTGCTTCTGCCCTAGGGAAAGACAAGTGTCTGTGCTGTTCTGCAATACAGAGGCTGAAGGAAAATTATCATCTCTCCCTCTTTCCTCCTTACAGTGTAAACTAAGTAATCCACACAACTTCGTTCCAATGGCAATTCTGCCCATATGTTATCCTGCATATTTTTGGCTATATGGTAACAACAGTCTAAGAATAGGTGTCATCTTTCTGTCTGTCTTGCCCCACCCACACTGTGTTTCATAGTGTGGATTGTACAAACCTAGTATGACTGTTATAAATTCTTCTACATAGGCAAACAATCCTGCAGTCAACAGAGCTTATTGTAATCAATAAGCCTTTTACCTGGTAATTATTATGATTTTCCATTGCAATTAGGTTATAACTGCAACAAGTCGACGTAAATGCTGGCTGTATTTCAATCATTTTTCTAATTGAGAAAGAAATTAGAGAAACTGCTGGTGCTTTTTTTTTATAGCAATTAATTGTAAATGCAGAGCAGCCCGACCTTAAATGTCATTCATTTCTCTGTACTCTGCATATTCTTGATTTGCTGTGCTACTTCCGTACATTGCCCTTGCCCACTATTTGCATTTTTCTCAGTCATTATAGAGGAATCCAGGCTTAAAAATCTAGAAGTAGCAGAAACTGAGGTCTGTCCAAGATATACAGAAATATTAATTAGATATTTTCTTATTTGTATAGTAAAAAAGTAGGCCTTGATTCTGAATGGAAATGTTAATGTCTTTTGCACTCTTCAATTTAAGAGACGTGAGTTTGAATGACAGGAAGTTCATGAAATTTGTATGTTGAGCTAGGTTAGCTCAAAACTCACATTTCTATGATGCAGTAACAAGTAAGTAATTTGTTTTCCTCAACTAACCAACCAGCCCCACCCAAAACCAAACCAAACCTGTTTCCTGCATCATCCTTTTGTGGCTTCTCCTTGCCTGTGTTCTGCATCACTTTGAGGGATCCAGACCTAAAATTCCTTATTGTAGAGCACTTGAATGCTGCATAATGAATGCCGTTGAATCTGCACGTAACAGGAAGAGTCCCTTTGCCCTTGACAACTGAATGATACTGATGTGAGAGCTTAGGATAGTCCATGTTTTCAGGAGTTTTGGCAGAAAACACTTACATTCAGACAAATACATGGTTTTTTACTTCAGCCTCCTCGACACAGTATGCTTCACTTTGGCATCTATGAGGGACGGGGAATTAATAGACTTTCTAGAGTCAGTAAAAACTGGATTTTAATGCTTCAGTGATATTCACATTAAGAATATCTAAGCTTCTGTCTCCGATGTGTGTTCTTCAAAGTACTTACGTTGATTACTTGGATTTTTGGAACCTCTTGACAGAGTTTTGTGATTCTCTGGTAATTACTTGTGAGAAACATGCATACAAACTGAATCCCTGCAGTTCTAAATGAAAAATGCCTAAATCAAAGTTTTTCAGATTGTGCAGGAATTTAAAAATACAACTTGTTCATTAGGGATAATTTCAAGCAAATGCTACTTGTGACTATGGAGCGGAACGTGTCTGACAACAGCAATTTCCTTTTTTACCTTCCATGTTATGTTTATGTTGGTTTTCTGTAAGAGCATCTGACTTCTAGAGCAAACTTCTTTGAAATGGAGACGGACAAAACCATGAAAAAAAACAACTAGATTTTTTGCCAGTTTGAGTTATATTTGTCTTCGTTATTAAATGAAATATGTTACACTTCTGTCAACGCTCACTAAGATTGCACTGCTCTCTATTTTTACAAGTGATGCTTGCAGTTCGAACTGTGGCCCTAGTAGGTTTGTGTTTGTTGCTCTATTAGAAAACTCCTCCCAAATCTTTGTAGCCTATGTTTATGGTTTATCTAAATATACTCATGGTGCCCCACTGCATCACTTCAATACAGTAGTTGTCTTTTTTTAATTGGTTTTGGTTTCAACTTCTTCTTTTCACAAAAATTGTGTCCTTTGCTGTCATTAATAAGCAGATTACGATTTTTTAACAGACGTGCATTTAGCAAGCAAATTTAATAGTTTCTTTGCAAAGGTGAGTTGGAATTGTAGGACCAGAGAGCATGACTGCATGACTACCTTGAGGGCCATCGCTTCTTCCTTCCTGCTTCCCATCCCCATGGAGGGGAAAACTAAAGAGTGCAAGCCAGTGATTTAGATGTTCCTGACAACAAATTAAAAATCCTCAGAGTCCATATGGAGGTGATTGTAGTAGAGCAGGCCCATGGGCTGAATCTATCCTTTCACCTTGTTTTATCTGGCCTGGCACCTTGTTTCTACCCAGCAGCAGCACTGAGCTCCTTGCCCCTACGCTCCTGCCCACGCACTGGTCATGTGTGCAGCATGTGATGCGTTACACTGCAGGAGCAGGACAGCGGAAGCCGTGAGTTTGATATCCCTGTAGTATGATGTGTAAGTCTTGGGAGAAGAGCTTGGAGTTTCACAGATAAATCTGTCATAACCTTATACTATCTGAGGTAAGTTGTCCATCTATTGAAACACAGATCCGTGAATTTCCAGGTAGAAGAAGCATTAGCAGTGTGGTTTACATTGACTGTCCAGTCAGGGACAATGGAAGTGCGTGGTGGTTTGTGACTTCTGCTGCTGGTACAGACTTTACCATTGGAACTTGCAGGTGGGCTGCATTTGGAGGCCATACATTTCCTGCTCATTTGTGTTGTGGGGCAGAACGTCCTGATGGGTGTCCATGAGGAGGGTCTTCGAAGAGATTTTTGTGAGTTTTCTGCTTTGCACTCCATGTGTTCGTATTACTGGGCCTGTTATTAGCCTGAAAGCCAGAATGAAGCACTGGAAGCTAATTGACTTTCCAGCATGGTTTAACCTTTTTAAGTAAGGCACCTTACTGTGGAAGGCAAGGTTGCAGTCACAAGAAATAATGGACAAAAGGGTGAATAATTACTTGTGATGCAATGTCTTTATGCTCAGCTGAGGTGTATAATACTGCTTTAGGTTCCCAGTTTGAGGAGTCATTATGTATTTTTGTGGAACACTGTTTTCTTCATGGTGTTTTTTTTTGAACATTGATTCTATTTGTGAAGTGATGTAATGTGTAGTCCAATGTAAATTCTAGTTGCTTTATCAATCCTATATTTATGACCACTGTCTTCTCAATTACTAAAAAATGTAGCTCTTGCTCCAAGAGTATGTTTATCTTTCTTTAGTATTATTAGTTCAGGAAACCATATACGGTCTGGATAATTTGCTGGTTTTCTGTTAGAACAATTTTACCTTTCTCTACATTCTTTCTTTTTCTGTCCCTGGAGAGAAGGTACTTCTTGAAGCATCATGAAAAAGTTTCTGATTAAGTGGCTTACAAGGAGGAAATATATCTGTCCAATTTCCATTTTTATTGCACAAGGAATCTATTAATCTATATTCGTATTGGTTTATAAAACAGAGTGAAGTTCAAGAGCAAAGGATTGCTTTTCCCATTGTCTCTCTTGTTTTCATCTAAAAATTGTTTCTCTGTTCAAATTGGTTTTTATATTGCAGGGAAAACCTTACCTTCTATTTAATTTGCCGTATTTGTCTGCATTCAAAGGAAGAGAATTCAATACATTTTAGAATTAGAACCAAGTTGTGCAGGTGGATTTGAGTATAGAGGAAATTTTTAAGTTGATTGTATTAATGAAAATATCACAAATTGCTGTGAGTTTCCAGTCATTTAATTAGTGCCTCTAGCAGCATACTTTTCCAGCTTTAGGCATGGTCTTCTGCTTTGCAAAGTGGCTGTTGCAGCTATTCTGCCATGAAATGGGACTCAGTTTCAGCTCCGTTTTTTGTGACCTGGATTATTCCATGCCAGTCCAGATAATCTGGTTTCAATTCAGAAACACAGCCATCTTGGGAGCAAGGGAACCAGCGGGTGTATAAATCTGCACATGTCAATACTTACTAGACTGGGGAATGCAGTATATAGAGTTCTTCAGCTAGAACAGAAAATCAGCATGGTGCACATGCCATTTAGATCACGTTGCCGCTTAACTTACCACAGACAACATGATTTTCTTTCCTTTGCCCCAGGCAGCACTATGCTTATCGCAACTAATCGCTTACTCTTTGGCTCAGATGTTAGCGAGTTCATAGAATAACTTCTGTGTTCTCTTCTCAAGATCAGGAGGGAACCTGCGGAAAGGTTGGTTATTTGGGGGTTTTTTTTAACCTAGTAGTGCTCCTACACAGTAGTGGCTCAATTGCTGCTCTGTATCATATCTCCAAAGGAGCTCCTTGCACACATTGCCTCTTCCTGATAGAGGCAACCACAGAAAGGACTAGACCTCACCTCACACCATGCAGCAAAGCTTTTCACCCCTGCTGCTGTGGTAGATAACGAAGCGAGATACAACAGAGAAAATAAATAATCAAAATACTGCAGTCATTTTTCATTTTGTCTGTGTAGTTATACTAGTTTGAAACTACCTAGATTTACACAGTTTTGATAGCTTCAGTAGTGTGTTGTTTTGCTCTCCACATCTCCCTACCACCCTTTTGCTATGTTAGAACTCCACATTCATGTAAAAATCATACCCTTATTCTTATGGGGTCTTGTCAGATTCACCTGTGCTAACAAAAAGGGACTCTTAACTTGCAAGCTCTGTTTGGGACAGTAGTAGTAGAGAGTAAAAGCCAATCTTGTGTTGAGTAAGGAAAGTGGCGTATGACTTCTTTCCCTGGGAACAAAAGGAAGTTTCAGGGAGTCCTGATCTTGGAAATTCTTTCCAGAGTGGGATCATCAAGAGCTACTAGCTCTTTGCAGCTCTCTCTAGGTACTGGCAGTTGTCCACAGAAGGCAGCTGCAGAATCATGTCTGGAAGGAGAATTGAATGATCATGTATTCCTATTCCAGGTCCATCAATGGTATTGCCACTCCTGAGCTACCACAGAGAGTGTCCAGTTGATACAGAAGCATTTGATCCCCGTGATCAAACCCATCTCCTCCTCTTTATTAAGAGCAGCTGCTGCCTTAGATTGTCCTTAGGCATGGCAGAGCAAAAGCTTATTGTTGAAGCCTTGCAGCTTTGGACCTGACCTTCAGTTTCACTGCGCATGGCTGTTGAGTCAGTAGATTGTGTGCAAGGTAGGAGCTCTGTGGTTTTCAGTCGTTTTGGGTTTTTTTTCTTGTTGTTGAGGGAGAAGGTACTTTGGATGTAGACCAGGACTTGGAGCTATCTTGTAGTTATTTTTTTTTTCCGAGTTTGTCAAGACAAACTAGAAACTCCTGGGGAGGAAAGTGTTATAGGTCCATTTCTCACAGGTGTGACAGAAAGGAATTAGGACTATGCAATTAAAGTGTATGAACATTTAAAGTCTTGGAAAAGTGAATGGCTCTGCTGACTAACTTAAATAGGCACAACTGATGGCAATCAGCCCAAAAGAACTTATTTGCAATATAAAAGTTTCAGAGATCTGCAAGGAAAGCTTCAGATAAAATAATCCTTGAAATAAAAGAGGCTGTCATTGGAGAAGAGAGATCTCAAGTGCCTTGTTATGTCATTTGAAGAAAAAAAATGTGTGCTTGCTGCAAAGAAGTCTAATGGTATCCTGAGCTGCATTAGACAAACCACTGTCAGCAGGTGAAGGGAGATGATCCTTTCTGTGTGTACAGCCCTGGTGAGGCCACACCTGGAGTGCTGTGTGCAGTTCTGAGCTTCACAGTACAAGAGAGGTGTGGACATACTGGAGAGTGTCCAGCTAGGAACCAAGAAGCCGATGAAGAGACTGGAGCATCCCATTTATGAGAAGAGGCTGAGAGACCTGGGATGGTTCAATCTGGAGAAGGCTCATGGCAGATCTTCTCAATGTACATAAACACCTGAAGGGAGGTTGCAAAGATGATGGAGCTAGGATCTTCTCAGTGGTGTCCAGTGACATCACAAGAGGCAATGGGCACAAGAAACACAGAAGATTCCCTTTGAACATCAGGGAAGACTTTTTTTACCTGTTAGTGTGACTAATAAATCACTGGCACACGTTGTCCAAGAAAGTTGTGACATCTCCATCCTTGAGGATATTCAAAAGCTGCCTGGACATTCTCCTGGTCGACCTGCCTGAGTTGGCGTGGTGGACCAGATGACCTCAAGAGGTCACTTCCAATATCAACCACTGTGTCATTCTCTGATTTTGTGAAAGTACAGTTATTTTCTCTTAAGATGAAATTGGTAGAGATGTCTTTTTTTTTTTTCTCCTTTTTTTTTTTTTCTCTCTTTATGTTCAAGTAGAAAAAAAACAGTACCCTGGAACTTTTCTTATTGAATTAGTTAACAGGAAATAGAACAATTTTATGCAGAGTAAAATGCAATCGAAATGGCCACAGAGTAGTGAATGAGTGTCTGGTGAACAGAATAGAAGCAGCTCTTGACCTACATAACAATTATAGCAGCTGTTCTTGTTCTGCCTAACAGCTCCTGGGAAAGAGAGACCTTAAGTGGGTGCAAGGACACAGGAAGCTCTCAATAGATGGAGGAGTGTTCACAGCAGTAGATAATTTAAAATCTTCCTGCTGTGATATCTATAACTAGCCCTGGAATGGATTATCCATCTGGGGATACATCATTAACTAATGAGAAGCATGAGATACTTAAGACTATATAACTCTTCTAGTTTGATTTGAATTAAGATAAGAAGCCTTTGTGAAGGCTGGAGTTGATTAAGCAGCAGATATAGTTGTCTTGGATTTTAGCCCTACAGGAGTGGCTAAGGAGACTGAGAGTTTCTGAACCTTATGATCGAAACACGAAATTAATTTTCTCTCAAGAGGGAGTAAAGACCCTAGAACAATTCTTCTGTATATTCCCAAGGGGAGACTGGAAATGGGACTTTTACAAGTGGATGCTGGAACTGGCAGAAAAGGGAGAGTCTATAATTTGGTTTACCTTTGGTAAGGACAGCCAGAAGTTTAGAATCTGTTCCTGCCACAAACTGGTCATGCTCTTGATTCTACCTCAGAAATCAGGGGAGAAGGGGTTGCCTTCTGGAGAGGAGCCTACAGGGTGAGGTGGCAAGTATAGCAGGAGAAACTTGGGCTCTACAGTTTGTGAACTCCAGGCACCTGATTTTTCAAGAACAGCTTAATCTTTGAGCTCTGCGCGAGCAACAACTTGTAGCTATAGAGCCCTGGTAAATAAAATCCTGAGGCAGGCTGAGAGATGATTTGTAAATGGGCATCTACATGCAAATGAAACTTGAGAGAGCAGCCTTTTTTTTGGACATACAGAATTTTCACTCTGTGAAAAGTGACAGGTTTTGAACTCTAAACCCATGTGTGTGATGTTTCTTTTCAGCTGCTGAATACCCTTTTTGAATGGTTCAAAATGCAGAAAGAGAAAAGGTTGCATTCATATGATGAAGCCCTGTGAGGTGTGATGTGGCCAGGTGGTTCTGTCACATTGGGACATTTCTGCTTCAGATGTTATTGATGAAAGTGAACTTTAAAGTGTATAATTGCTTTTGTAAGTTTTCAATCAATACTGTCAGGAAAACTTCCTGGTCTGTGAAGGTGCATATCCTGCTTGTTTGTTGCTGTACAACTTTAAATACACTGAAGATACTCTCTATCAAGCAATGTAGCTTGTCGAAACAATGCTCCAATTTTGTTTGAGAGGAAGGAAAGAAACCTCTGGGATATATGTAATAGGGTACATGACCCTTTAAAAATCCAGGAAAATATCTGGAATTGCTGGATAACTTAAATAAGCATAATTTATAATAGATAGTGGGGAGAATATAGATGGGTAAAGACTTATTTTACAAGTTTTAACTGTCCATTTAGGAAAGGAAAAAAAGTTTTTAACAAAGAGGTAGTCATGTGTACAGACTCAATTCAAGCTGTCAAGTTTGGTCAAGGACTCCTTTATTAATCTTCCAGGTGTGATGGACTTATTCCGTGTTCTGTTTCTCAGGAAGGACTTCATTCTACATGAACTGTCTCAGAAGCTGTTTTTGCTTGCATGTACTTACCCCTGTGTTTTTTTCTTTCTGTTTTTGTTTGAATTGAATAAGATCCACTTAGCTGAGTGTTGCCTAAGGTATTGACTTCTGGGCTAGGAGAAGACTCAGATTCAGTGACTGTGTATCTTTTCTCTCTGCTGTTGATCTGAAGTGAAGGGCAATTCTGTACACTTTGCCTGGGTCTACAAATTTAGGTCCTTTTTTATTCTTTTGTTACCTATGGGATGAGGACGATCAGAAAAAGCAAGGCAGAAACTGTCCTGCTGGGTATGGGCTGCTCTTGCCCACAGCCTTTGACAGCAACCAGTGAGCGGTACTCTTGTGCAGGGCTCTCTGTGACTCAGTTGCAAAGTAACATTCCCAGATTGTAAGACCCACACAGACCCTTCACCTGGTTTGAAGAGTTGGTCAGGGTTATTTGTGTGAGAAGTTCATTTCAATTGCATAATAATTTGAACACAGGCATAGTGATTCCTATATCACTGGCTCAGTAATAGAATGCAACAACAAATTAATATAAATTAGCTATGAATACCTGTAGGCTGGAAATTGGGCGTTATCTAAATTAGATTTGAAACATCGAAGCCATACACTGTTCTCAAGTTCATTCTGACCCTTGTGAAATTTGCCAAGATCTACCATAGACCCTTTAATGTTTTGAAGGTTAAGTATGATATTAACCGTTACTGCAGGGTTTAACACTAGGTTCAGTTGTGCCTCTCCTGTGTCAGGAGTCATCTCAGCCATTCTCCCTCCCTGGCAGCAACTTTCAGTTTCAGGGTCTGAACAATTCAGTAAAAGACCTAGCTGTTTAGTCTCTACCACTCATCATTCATCCGGACCCCTAGACTAATCATACATTAAATATCTTCTAACCTTGGATTAGGACATCAGTAACCATATCCTCGTTTCTGCCAGCACCTTCTTTCATCCTAGTCATGTTGGTCTTGGAGGACCTAACCTTTTTTTACTCTCCCTGGCCCAGTTCCTAATCTCAGTACTATTTAATTCTAGCTGTATTTCTGGCTAGAGCACCTCTCTAATTATACAGATTGCTGACTGTGCCCTGGCCCAGATTAATGATGTGCAGGTAGTTTATCTTTCCCACTGCTGGTCCAAACAGAAATCCTAGTCACAATCTTGATCATAATCTAAATATCCTAATTTCCTAATCTTTATATCCTAATTCTGCAGTTCTCTGGAGAACCTCACATAAGACATTTGTGTTACCCTCTTTCTACCTGGGTTATCCCTGAAGGTTGGAGAAGGTTCCTTGAGTACAAGTACTATGATCAGACTGACTGATCTCTTCCAGAGTTAGTTGTTCCTGTTGGTGCTCTGAGTCACCTTAGCTCTTTGTGCTGTGGATGATTTACTATGAAATTTAATTCTTCCATTCTATGCTTATAAAAGCCTAACCTCACAGACTAACAGTGTCGTATTTTCTTGGCTAGGTTTAAGGCAAAACCTATCAATATGCCATTCAGGTCTTCTATGTTTTCTGATGTGTGTATATCCCATAAATAAATAACAAATCTCCAGTTCCTCCTATCCCAGACCATTACTGAGTTTCTGTTTAAGGCTAGGGTAAAAAGCCATAGTTCAGAAAATGTTGTCTACCTCAAAAATTACCAAAAATCATTATTTTTTACCAGCTCTGACCCTTATACTAGTTCTATGGACAAGATAGGATACTAAAAAAATTAAAGCTAGTTTTTCAGAGTTTTCTGCCTCAAGACCTGGATAGTCCTGCCCTAGAATCATCTGCAAGTCAACATCTCTATGACAGCAGGTTTTGCATTATCCATTGTTAGTCTTCAAAAATTTGTTAGCAAATCTCTCTTCACACTTATTTCCTTGTCTTGTTTCTTTCCCCTAGCCTTAACCACCCTCTGCAAAATCTAAACTGATTTGATTCTTCTCTTTTACATTAGAGTATCATGTCTCCTAAATCTGTAAATTTGAAAAAAATCAACAAATGCATAAATAAAGATCATCGTGTTCCGCGGTGTATGCGGAGTTCAAACAGACTTTTGACCTCATTGTTAACAGAAAGTTTTTCACTAAATGAAGCTGTTATGAGATAAAATGGAAGTTACTCTTTGGAAGAGGTTAAAAGATTATGAAGTGAAGAACAGGAATAAGCAATTTACTGTAAGAGGACAAAGTGTTATCAAACAGATCTGTACTGTTTAACATAGCCATAAATAATATGGAAAAAAGCAGTTATTAGTGAGATAATTCAATCTGCTGATGAAGGATTATTTAAGGTAGTTATAACTATGAAGGTATAGGGAGAAGGGAAATGGCTTATGATGCATATATTCTACAGCACCCCCACTCCTAACCAAACCAGCAGTAAACCCATAAGAAGCAGAGCAACACAGTGAACACCAATAAGGAGCCTCATATGCAATTTAACTATGAGTCAGCTATTTTTATCCCACAGGTACAACAGCCAAAGCCAGCCTTCTTCGAGCTCTCCCTGCTGGGCAGTGTGGCTGCATGGTGATGATTTCATGTGCTGGGATGCCTTTAAAGGGTCATCTCCGAAGCAATGAGGTCTTTTACCAATGGCAGGTTGCTGGTTGCTTGCGAAAGGAGGGCTAAGGACAATCTCAATCCTTTAGTTTATGTGGGGGAAAACACAGTGGCAAAGGAAGAGGAAGAGGCTGAGGTACTTAATGCCTTCTTTGCCTCCGTCTTTAACAGTAAGACCAGTTTTCCTCTGAGTACTCAGCCCCATGAATTGGAAGACAGGGACAGGGAACAGAATAGAGCCCCCCACA
The DNA here is from genome assembly GCA_033558235.1 of Neomorphus geoffroyi. Taxonomy (NCBI): domain Eukaryota; kingdom Metazoa; phylum Chordata; class Aves; order Cuculiformes; family Neomorphidae; genus Neomorphus; species Neomorphus geoffroyi. The sequence goes on from JAUMJM010000005.1 coordinate 3,154,421, forward strand.
AGACAAGAGGAAATGGTCCGCTTTACTAGCTAGACACACACAGGTCTATGGGGCTGGATGAGATCCTCCCAAGGGTACTGAAGGAACTGGCAGAAGTGCTCACCAAGCCACCTTCAATCATTCATCAGCTGTCCTGGCTAACTGGGGAGGCCCCAGCTGACTGGAGATTAGCAAGTGTGGCTCCCATATAAAAGAAAGGTTGGAAGGAGGATGTGGGGAACTATAAGCCTGTCTGCTTGTCCTCAGTGCTGGAAAAGCTTATGAAGCAGTTCATCTTGAGTGCTATCATGCGGCTTGTAAAGGATAACCAGGTGATCAGGCCCAGCCTGCATGGGTTTAGAAAAGGCAGATTCTGCAGGACTAACTTGATTTCCGTCTCTGAGAAGGTGACCCACTTAATAAATGAGGAAAAGCCATCGATGTTGTCTGCCTTTGTGAACTTGGTAGTGTTTACAGTTGGACTCGATGACTTAAAGGTCTTGTCCACCCTAAACAATTCTGTGATCCCCATTTGAATCCTTCACTGGACTGCGTAACCAGGGAATTCTCCTGTTTAACAGAGATCAGTTGTTTAACTTAAGTAACATTTTAAGTGCAATAAATAATTTAGAGTTACATATATGTGATTGAGTGTGCTGTTTGCTTAGTTTTCTTAGCATGAATAGCAAGACTGGCTCTGAAGCAATAGTCCATAATCTGGGAATTTAAAGTTAAAAACTTTCCCAGCATGTACAACCTGCTTAGTCAAACATGGTCTTCAGAATCAATGAAAATCAGAAAAATACAGAGGCTTCAAAAATACAGACCATCAATACCAGCTGCACCAAGACAAGATAACAACCTGTCTGAAAGTGAAGGAATCCACCAAGGAGCAGGACTATCCCAGACCCCAAAATTACTGCTCGACCAACCATCATGTGAGGTGGCAGCTAAAGAGTCTGTAATAGTATAATTGTCCAGGGATTTCTTGCTTGATGTTGGCTCCTCTCTGAGGAGCGGACAATGCTGTTCTATCCTTCCATTACATTATTTTTTTCATGAACTCTGATGCCTGAGAATCTGCTTTGCATAACCTCAAATCTGAATTTCAGAGCAAACTGACACCTGGCAGCAGTTGGCAGAACGCCCAAGTAGAAGGTGAGTATGGTGGAGAAGCAAAATGACACTTTGAGATCTTAGGTAATTGATACAGAGAACCTGGCACATGGATATAATCCTTAAGCTAGCAACACATAATCCTCCCTTATCCTCTGTCCTTACAGTCTGTATCTCTCAGACATAAACCATCGATCAAGTCTAGGACTAGGATTGGATCCAGCCACACCTGGACTCTTTGAAAGGGGAGTTTGGGAAGCAAAGACTCAATAGGAGGGTCTCCCTCATGTTTATGTTTATGCCTCCCCAGGCCCTGTGCAAAACACTGCACATTACTTAGAACCCGTTTCTCCCTCCATGTATTTTCTACATGCAGTAACTAAGAGCAGGACATTATCATCAAACTCTTAAGTTGCACTTTAATTTAAATATGAGTTAGGTGGTCCATGATTTGGCCCATCACCTCTGACCAGACCTGTGATGGACAGAAGACAGTGTAATGAGCTGGGATTAAGTATCAGAATCTGAAGATCTTGATTTACTGGTGGATTCTGCAAGCTTTGTGGGGTTAAGATGGCATCATATTCTGGTAAGGCAGAATTGGCTCTAGGATATTGTTTGAAGATTAAGGTTAGGTTTGGGATGGGGACAACATGGCAAAAAAAATAATGTCTACTGAAACACTGAGGTTTCCTGAGGGATAGGGGGGGCATTAAAGAGATAGGTCAGCTGAAATCAGATAGGAAAATGAAGTTTGGGGTCTTTTTTTAGATTTGCAGCTCAACTTACCTATTTCCTTAAAACCAAATTAACATCATAATTTAAGGGTCATTTCCAGTTAATAGTCTCTGTACATTTAACCAACCATCTGTAAATACATACACAGAGGGGATATTCAAGCCATCCACACAACACACACTGAATCTCATTACTCTTTGTACACACAACACTTGCTCTGAAACAAAAAATAAGTTTTTCCTGCATCATTTGAGCAAAAGAATAATGAAGACAACTCTGAAAAAATGAACTAGAAGGCTTAATAAAATCCATCTGGAGACTGAGAAAGAGCTCAGGTAGCTCACTCCAGGGATGGATTTTGCCTGTTCTACAATGCATGATGACTTTTCGACCTGTACTTTGCTTCCTCTGAGACAAAGAACTGTGCAATTATTTTTTTCTTCCTATGCTGAATGGTGTATACAGGTTGATTACATCTCCTCATACAATGAGATTCCACATTGTTGTAATTTGATTCTGTTGTACTTTTGTTTTTCATCATTTCTCCTTACCTTTTCTAAATCAATATTCAGTTGTTGTTCCTTCAGGAGAAAAATTTGCAATTCGTTAAGTCTTGCCTGAAAGAAGAGGATGACTTTTATCTCAATAATGTTCAAGCCAAAGTTCACTGAATCGTTTAAAACTTTTTCATTGTTTTCAACTTCTCATGTGATGGAAATATCATTTTGGAGTTGACAGAGAGCAAGGTAGCAAGATGAAACCAGAAAATCCATTTATAAAACACATTTTACAGGGCTTCCTATCTCAATGAAGTATTTTCCCACTCTTGAGAATGTTAATCTTACCGATATTAACTTAGCAATCACCAACACATCCTTTTATTCATAGGGTGAAGCTATCTATTTAATTCTTGTATAACAGAATCTTTCAATATTCTGAAGTATTACAACTGTTAGAATAGTGATGTTTACCTTTCTCCCTATCTGTTTCCTGTGCATAAATGGATGTCTTCAGCAATCTAAGGGAGATGGGTTTTTTTCCTTCTATAGAGAAATTGGAGTCAGTCTCTTTTAAATACACAGTTACTTAAAAGAAGGGGCCAATGGACACAAGCTCTCTCAGGGAGAATCCTAACTAGACATTAGGAAAAGAAACCATAGTAAAGACAATCAGACATTGGAACAGGTTGCCTCAAAATGTTGTGGAAAATCCTTGAAAATACTCTGAACTTAATTGGATAATGCCATGAGCTACTTTATCTAAAGTCAAATCTTCTCCTTTTGTGTGGTTAGACCAGATGACCTCCTGAGGTCAAACATTGGTAGGAACAGATAGGAAAGGTTCAGCCTGCGACCAGTCAAAATCCAAGTCTTTCGGTCTATGAAAATACTAAAGAATTTATTAAACTCTTCTTGCCTTTATTTGTCTCTGCTGTTGAAATTACTTTTCTCACATGGTAAATTTTGATATGGTAGTGGAATTCAAGGTTGCAACTGAGCTGATTCAGGTGGTTTTTGCATTTTCTGCAAAACAGTTCAGTGTTCTAAATGATGAGAAAAATAAGGAGACCTGAGTCTTTGACTGACATTTGAGGCTATTTCACATATATGTTTCCACATTTAAAATTATAAGACTTCAGGAATCAGTCCAACGAAACATAAAATTCCATGTATTGGTATACATTTCATTTAAATCCAAGAATAATTGAAAAAATGAAGAAGCTAGGCAGAAATAATGCAATAATGAGTTTATTACTCATTCTTGAAGCATAACCTGAACTATAAGCAATTATAACCTTTAGGGAAAGAAAATAGAGTACCTTAGGCTCTGCCCTTTTCTGGTTTTTGTGGTTTGGCAGTGTGGAAAAGCTATGGAAAGCAAATCTTGTAAGCTGAGTTCATGCATTTATTTTTTAGTTTTATATGAGACATTTGCTAATGGCAAAATGTCCTTGAGGTTACAGAGAGGGGTTTTTTTTGCACAGTCGAGTTTCTTCATTCCAATTTTATTTTGATTTGTTCTTTGCAATTAATAATAAAACAGTTTGAGAGGAAAGAAAGGGAAGCAGTGAGACTAGAGAGGTCAAATTATTAACTCAGTGTTGTTTCCCCCCTTATAAACAACAAATGTAGTCTAGGGTACACAGGTACCATTAAGTTTATCTCTTATTTTTTTCTGCTACAGATTTATTCTCATATAACTTCCTTGATTTCAGATGATTTTAAAATGCAAAAACTACAGGAAAAATGCTACTAGAATGATCAGGGAATGGAGAGCAAATCTTTCCAGAACAAATTAAAAGAAACAAGATTGTGTAGTCTAGCAAGAGAAGGGCTGTTTACATAGTAGAAACACATCCAGGTAAATGCTAGGAAACAAGAGTTAAAGGAAAATGGTAGAAAAGCAGAAGAGGTATTTGTTTTTCCATGGGTAAAGTTAGTTTAGAAACTAGTAGAATGTTACCAACCTTCAGTAAGTTGTAAGCTTTTACCACATTTAGTAAAGGTGAAATAAATTCATTGGCTCCGTTAGGAGACACCAGCCTTGATTCAAGAGGTCATTCTATATCCTGGGGAATTACGGAAGGACATGGAACAGTGTGTGACATTTCTTATCTCTTTCCAGAATCTGTTACGGTTTAAAGAAGTTTCAGTCTGTATGAGAGATTTTTCTTGCCTTTTATCATTTGTCTTATGGGAGATGTGTTTTAAGCAGCAACATGGCATTCACCACAGGCGACTCAAAATGCAAAATGGTGTTTTATTTTCAGAAAGCTTTTTGGTATGTTCATTTCCCTAAATCAGTCATTATCTCTAATCCTAAGATAATTTCTCCCTTTTTTTTCTGAAAATTTTGAATTACTTAAGAGTTATTTTTATACCATAGAGAGAATTCTTTTTGTTTCTCTCACTGAGATTGAGCTTGTTTAAGTTTCTAAGCTGATAATTTTTTTGTTATCCTCTTTTCCTTCTTGCCTCCTTCCCCTTCAATAGAAAAATGTTTTCCATGGATGTACTAGTAGAGTAACTTCTTTCTGGTTTTAAGCTGGTTTTGAGTGGATCATATTACCATTTGTCTCATAGTATTTTTTTGTGGTGTGTGTCTTTTGATTAGTTTATTTGTCTCTCAGGATGCAAACATACATTTGTGATCTTTGGGTTGAAAATCTGAACTTGAGCCATGAACTTGAGCTTTCATCTGCTTTCTAATCCTTAATTAAGCATCTTGACATATTGTTAGTAAGAATAATATCTTCCTGTAGAATAGGTGGCAACAACACTGAATGTGCCGTTATATTTATTTATGAGATATCACAGTGGATGGAATCATTACCTTGGTCACTGAAATCTCTGTAACTTAGGAAAAATCAATCTCTTTCCAGGCAGAGAAACTGTATTATTCCCATTCTAATTCAAAGAGATATTCAGAAGTAGGTAGGGGTGTCTGACCTCAAAAGTCTGGGGAAAATTACCAGGTGAGCTTGATAAGCTTTTTAAAGGACTTTGAGAGTAAATGAAACACATTCTCAGCTGGTATAATTTAGCATCACTCCACTTAAGAGAGTATACCAAAAGCAGTTTAACCAACTGACAGTCCCTCAGGTTATGCATTTCTTTCTTGTTTTGTGACTGATTTTGAAGTGAGAGGAATCCAAGTGAACTTTTTGTCCAAATTATTCTGTTGGGGGTCAAAGCAGGTCAGGAATAAAATAAGAGTACAGATCAACTCCGAGCACTTTCCACATGAGTTATACCCTAATCATGGCCTCCTGCACTCCCAGAACTCGATTCCCTGCAGCCTCTCTTCTGCTCCTGCCTGACGCTGATCTGGAATTAAATTGTTATCAGAATCACTGTAGCATATATTGTATTACTGTTTATAGCAAATAAAAGCTGGAAACTTTGCATATTCAAGACTAGGAATCATCTTATCTACCTTAAAGCACTTTCGGAGAGCAGTTCATGCAGTGAAAGCACCAACATCTCCAAAATGCTCCTTCTAGCAGGGCTACATTTTAATATTATAACTTGATGGATTATTAAGACAACATATGATGTAACTCGTCAGTGTGCAAGTGAGTTAGCTTCTACCAGCAGTCCTGATCAGATTTCCTGAGGGGGAATTCTGTGCTTTGTCAGATGACTGCCGTCCTCTGAGTTCAGCTCAGTGTTGTGGGGTTTTTTTTCTGGCATACTCTGTTATATTTAAAACAAGAAAATGTTTGTGGGGTTTTTTTTTTCCTCTTTGCTGCCTAAAAACATTTTAAAAATGATTTTTCAAACTTCCATTAACATTTAAATCTCAGATATGAGGTCTGGCAAAAGAGTAGTGGGTTTTGGATAAATAAAATTAGCTTCTAGAAATGTTTTTTCAAAGCAAGTTCGTGCTTTACTGATTACTTTTATATAAACAGTTTATAAGACTTAAATACCTACCTGAATTGAGCTTGTGTTTTCTCCAGTTGTTGCAAGAAATATTTCAGTGTGGATTGTTTCCGATGTTTGCACCAAGCAGGGTGTGGTGAACTACATCTTTGTGGTAATTACATTTGGTAGGGGCAGGACAACGTCATTCAGGATCATGGCACAACATGATTTCACCACGTGCTGCTGAATTTTGATTCTTTATTTATAGATATTATTTATCTTTATTTATAGATACTTTTCTTACTAAAAATATGTCAATATGCTAAATTAAGGATTAGAAAGCAGATGAAAGCTCAAGTTCATGGCTCAAGATATTGAAATACCAGGCTGGCCTTTAAAGTACCAAACCAGTATATGATATGTTTCCCTTCCTTGATCTCTACCTACATGATGGGTGTGCTCAGTAGCTTAATGAAATTAAACATTTTTGATATTTTATCCATCCTTCAATAATGAATTTTGCTGCGGGGCTGCAGAGCCTATGTATGTGTGCATGCTCATTTCCTGCTGGATCTGACAGAAGAACCAGGCTGCCCTAATTCCCCTCCTCCTCAGAGAGGTCACTCTTTAAAACTAATCAAACAGTTCTTGTCCTGAAATTAATTTAAAAATTAGCTGCTCAGTGTGTTCATGTATCTCCTTTAAATAATGAATATATTTACTTTAATTTCTGTTTTAAATACTCTAATAGAAGAGTATAATCTTCTGTTAGAAGAGTCTACTCTGTATTGGAGTACTCTTCTGTTAGAGTAACAGTGAGAAGCTATGCAACATAACCATCCATTAATGTTGTTAACCATCCATGTTGTTGCATGCATGTGGTGAGCATATGATAAGAAATTGAAAGTTCATGTCTTAGAGTGAAATAAGGCTACTTTATTTCTCTATATACTACATTTTTGTGTTTTCTTGGGGTTTGGTTTAGTTCTTGAAGAGATTAATTATATAAATATGAATTTTTATGTAGTCTAATTTAATATTGGAAAATTGATACAGTATTAAAACAACGGATGATGCAATCATTAATTTTGCAGGAGTTAGATTTTCTTTGGCATCAGTGAAAAAAAACCTACTTTTTTCTTCCTCTGTAATTATACTGATTACACTTTTTCCATGTATTTTGAACATTTAAACACTGAACAGCTTGTTTCAGCCTTTGTAAATTCAAGGCTTACTGAAATACAATCGGGTCTATTTTTTTTCTGAATAGAAGAAAATAAAAGTGCAGAACAAAATCACATATTTCCTTTGACTTCTTAGTAATTAGTCTTTGCCTTTGGAAATGCCAAAGTTCTGCCACTTTGCTCTTATAATTAAGCAACATTTTTAATGCTTTATAAAAAAAATGCAAATGACTGAACCAGGCCTGTTTTCTTCATAATTTATGAATTTTAGAAATATAGTGTTCAGGAATAATTTCATTTGCTTTTCTACTTTGTAAACTGCGCAATTTAAACTACAACTACAAAGGTTCACTTCTTTTGCCACTTGAATAAACTCATACTTCACATTGAAGTCAAGAGGATGTCTGCATGAGGACTGAAAGTTGTGTGATTTACACTAGTGGAAGGGCTTTTATCCTAAAGTGACTAAAGAACTTGGAGGTCAAACTGGAATCTGCGGAATTAGAAAAGAAATGGAGCACAAAAAAGCTAGCTTGATCCTACTGCATGGACTATTGTAAGAAAATAGCATACTTCCAAACGTGTAAAAAAAGAACAATCTCAAATTCTATTTCTTTGACCTAATTTGTCCTTGGATTTTCAGACATCCCTCCCAAAGTCAGTATGAAGCAAAATCAAAGTGGGAACAGACTGAGCAACCAGAAGTATCAATTTACCTGTTAGGGCCAGCTGACTGATACGGTCTCTTGGTATCTCTTGGGGAGATCCTTCTTGTTGCTAGAGATTTCTCTTGTGACTTAGGACTTCACCTAAGCCTTCACAAAGTGCCCTGATGCAAAAGGAATAGCAGCTGATCCTTGCTTCCATCAATGCTGATCAATGTTGGTATTAATCCACAGGCACTTCTAAAATAAAGGTTCTATCTTCTGTTGCTCTGGATCGTTACAGCCGATGGTGTTTTCTGAGAAAGGCAGCAGGAATTAGTAAGAAAGCAAGGACACATAGGTGAACAAGAGGAGAGCTCTCTGTTTGAAACTTCTGTGGTATAGATGTAGTTATACACTCATGCAGTCTACCTTCAACTGCCTTGAATATGTTTATTTCAAGAACTCTCCTGTACAGTTGGATCTCCTCCCTTTGGCAGAGAGGTAGTTTCTGGCCTAACCCCATGGCAGTTCACACAATGGTTTCCTAACCCCATGGTAGATCAGGGACTTGAATTGCCCCTTATGAATGCAGACATGCTCTAACTGAAGATCTTGCATTCCTCATGGACAGGCTCACAGATTTCAAGTAAATGGGTGTTTTTCTTTTATTGGCCTTTTTCAGTACTGATTTCTACATATGGACCAGTTCCCCCTGTGATTTGGAACAACATGTTTTATATTCCAGATGAGACCGACTCCCCAGGGAGTTCATCTGCACAGCAAACGTCTATGTATTTCTCTGCAAGTTGGAGCCGGAGGCAGTGGAGAAATCGCTATAATAACTCTGTCCCACTGGAGGGCTCCCCAGCACTGAATTAAGCCTCCTTTTTAATGGCTATCTCAGTTCTAGGGCTGCTTCTTGCCTGCAGTGCAATGCAGAGCTGCTCACTTGCAGCAAAAGAAACGGCTTTAGAGATGCAACATTCAGGCCCACACTCCTTTATGTGTATTTTTAATCACTGACCTCAATAGTGTTATCAAGCAAATGATGAGCTAAATACAACTCAGAATTTAGTGTTGCTCATTATATTTTGAACTTTGTCTTGATTTCTCAGAGAGGATGGCTGAATTATCATCACTGCTTTTTAACTGATTACAGCTTTAGAAAGGTAACACAATTATTATAGTTATTCCCTTCATTGTACTTCAATTCTTAATAGATGCCTTCAGTACAATTCCACTACTTAGACATACTCTGAAGGGAAAGTGACTACACTTGAAGTTGGCTGCTTTGCTCTTTCTCAGTCATGTTGCTTTTAATTTCAAGTTCAAATAAAATAATTGCTCAATTTAATTCATGAATGGTTGTAGGTTTCTGTTGAGATTTCAGATGATTGTTAAGTCTTGAAGAATCAAGTGCTTTAGAAGGGTACTCTGATGAGAAAGCTCAAGTGATTTTGCAGGAAAGTGCATGAAAGCAAGTTAATGGTCTGTTTTGAGTGCAGCAAAGGAATTGTTTTCCACAGTCGTCCTTTTCATCTGAAAGGTTTTAGTTGTGGCATGACATGCTGGAAAATCCCAGAAATTGTAAATGGACTTTGTGATGCATGTAGCTTTTCAGCTGCTCTTAAAAATGTTAATTATTGGCAGTTTCTGTATTTTCTTGACAAATGCATTATTCTCTTTTCAGACTGGATTTTATATCAGCTTATCTCATAATTTTGCTGATGTACCTAGTTACTTTTGAATTCATGATTTTTTTTTCTTGCACCAGTTGCATAGTATTTCAAAAGCCTCATATCTTAAGTCGCATGCAAACATCAGCTTCTTCAAAAGACTTGGTGTAGGATGCTAGGTCATCTTTGGTCTTGTCTTTAAGATAGCAATAATCACACGAGCCTGGTACATTCTTACTGTCAGCTGGTGGAAAAGGACTTCTCCTGGGGCTGTTGAATCTAATTCATGATTCTTTCCTAAGAAATTCACTACTACAATTTGCCCCTAGGTACCCAGAAATAAACTTTCAAATGCATCTTTTTAACCACACTGACAATTTCTTTTAAACCATCAATTGTACATCTTCTTTTTCCTTTCTGCAGCCTTTCCCTCTCCCCAGCCCACTGCAAATGTTGAGGCTTATTCTGGGATTTAAAAATAATTATCTTTTTTTAAGTTCATTGTGTGTTACTTGAAAGGGCCTTAAAACCATAATGAAAAATCTTCAGTTGAACCAGGAGTTGTTCAGCTGTGAGGAAAACCGTTATTATTGGTGAAACTTTCCTATTCAGCCAAGTTCTCAGCCAAGACGTAATTCGTGAGTTTAATGTGAACGAATTTTTGTTCATCCTTCTTATGTTCTAATGATATTATTTACTTCCAGCTTGCCCTGAAAAAAAGAAAATATGTATAGCAAGGTATGGTAAAGCTATCAATGTTTAATGTTCCTCACTTTGAAAGAGACAGCAGTGTAGAGAGCATTTCCTAAGTATTCTAAGCATGGCAATATTAAGATTATATATAAAATAGAAAGAAATAGTATCACGGTGGCTTGTCTGATGAGTATCATCTGAGAAGGCTAAAGCACTTTTTTGGGTTTTATACCTATGCGTTTTGTAATTTCTGTTTCAACCCAATAGGCCACTAAAAATCCATTAAAAATGCAACAGCTCATGTTGACCCTTTTACAGAGTTGGTGAAGAGTATCTCTGTGGTCTGAAAACCCTGTTAAAATTCATGTGGTAATAAAAGTATCAGGATTCCTTTCCATTAGAGACATTGTAGTGTCAGTGAAGTGTAACGTACAAAACAATAATGAACAGACGATACGGTTTGTAGTTTCTGAGCTGCACAAAATATTAGCTCTATAAACATATTTTAAATGACCTACCAGCAAATATTTTTAAAAAATTGAGAATTCTTCAGTGATGTGGACACATAAATGAAGGAATTTTGCTGAGGTAATTATAGTGTCTACTGCTGCTGCTCTGCCAAAGGTATTAACACGATACGTAAGGCCTCCCACTGTTTGCAGATCTCTACAGTAACCAGAGATTTAAAGTTTAGAACTTGGAGGTGAGCTGAAAGGATGTTGTAAATAACTACACAGGTTTCAAATCTAATAGGATGACTGTGGTGCTCTAATACTGCTATGCTTGTCCAAGAGGATTTGTCACTCTCTATAAAAGCTTTGGGATGGCTTGGGTTTGTAAGTATTGCAGAAATAGACTGTAATCAAAACATTCAGGCAAATGGTTGTTAATGTGCTTACAGACTAAGGACCTCGGGAAAAACATGTACTTTTAACAGCTTGAATGGTTCTGTGTATCTCCCCAAGAGCTGATATTACTTAATTCATGGGGGGGGGGGGGGGGGGGAGTCTTGTTAGGAGCTAGCCTTGCTTCATTTTTTTTTTCTCTAACATGATGAATTTGTTGCCTGTTGTTTCTGAATATCTCATGACACCTCAAGGAAGAAAGAAGTGCTGTGACACCATTTTATAGAAGAACAGCAAAGCACCTTTTCTGGGGTCACAAAGGCAGTGAATAGCACAGGCATAAACTGAACCTCGTGTCCTCTCTCCCAACCCTGTGTTTTTTCCTTTTCCCTGCTGGCAAGCTGAGAATACCATGGCTACAACTAAGTAAAGAAATCTTGGTAAGCTGCTTAAATGTCTGTGACTTTTATATTTGTATTTACTTCTGTGAAACTGAGAAGGCATCCAGAAATGTGCACTTTTTCTTGAAGCTATTTGTTCTTTATATATCTTAATTTCTCTTTTTTAAATTTTTGAATAAACTTGATTCAAATGTTCATTGTGTGAATCAACATTTCTGTGTTTTCTAGATATAAATTAAATGATGAGTGTTCAGAAGAATTTATCTGAAAAAGTGAAGGACTAAGTTTTCTTTGAAATTTTTCTTCAATGGTCATTAAAAATGAAGCAAACTATACAGCTGTCTTTATCAGAGAGTTCAATAAGCATCTTTAAATGGAAGAACTAAGTTTGAAAAATGCAGAGCACTATTATCTCCAAGTATACATAGATGACATTTAGGACATGTGGGGTTTTTTTGGAGGTGCTTTGCAGGTGTTTCTGATTTCCTACAAATCAGTTACGGCGTGTGAACAGAAGTCTGAACATATCCAAAGCTCCTGCGTATTTGCATCTCTGTGTACAGCTTAGGACCACCAATTTCACCTAGACTTTTACCTTCTTTGGAAGACTTGGAAACAGCTTCCTAGAGGTGGTCAAAGTGTACTTTCAGGTACACTGAAACCAATGTATTTGTGTAGACAGTGTCTTACTATGTGGGTACAGATGTCAAAGTCACTTGCTCCTTCCCTGTAATTCTGAGTGAAGATGAGTGTGAAAATGACATGACCATGTTGAGAAGCTCTGCCTAGAGTTTATCTTGTTTACCAACATTTTAGTGCTTAGTAGTTTCTGGTATCATAACAGAAAAGTTAAAGATTTTGGTCTTATTAGCATTTCATTTTATAAGCAGGCATGCTTACTTTTTCATTTATTTTTGACATTGTTCAAGTAGAGAGTTGGTCCAGCTGTGAATTTATCAGCTGTAAATAATGCTCTTTGCCTTTGGCCAAATGTTAGTCTCCTAGTGTTTTCACTTTGCCTGGAGTGAACCTCTGTGACCAACAAATCCCTGAAAATAAGAGCACATAATGGAAAAGCTGACAAGACCCTTAACAACAGCAGAGCCATGGGCTTTGGTGTAAACAATATAATCGCAGACTGGATTTGAACGTCATCCTGGAATTTCAGTCTTTTGTTGTTTTTCTTGTCCAATTGCCTGCATGACTATTTCACAGCAATATTTGCTGGGATATTAAAAAAATAATGGTTATTCATCTGCAGGCTGCTGCCATAATCCAGCAGTAGGATGTACATTGGGATGTTAGGTGCTTTGGCTTTTATAATAGAACGTAACAAAACCAAGCTGGTTATGGGATAAGGTAGTAGCAAAGTTAGGCCTGAACAGGTAGTTCTCTGCTTGTGTTGTGCTGCAGTATTGAGGCTTGTCAACATGAGGTGCTGTCACAGTGCTTAGCTGTGTTCTAATGAGTCACGGTGAGAAGTGTAAGAAAGAACACAATCCCCTTTCTTCTCCTCCTACTTGCTCCCAGGTCTTTGTGTGAAATGAAATGATCTAGATGCACATGGGACTGCTCAAAGACAGTCTTAGTCCTGAAACCAGCATCTGGGCTTCTCCGTACAACACTTAGCACAACCAACCGCTGAAGAATGAGGTTCTCAAAACTTAAGAAGCTTTTTAGAAGGAATCAACAATGGAAAAAAGAGGGAAGTTGTTTTGCATGTAACTGTCTGCTTCTGGGTTTCCTTTTTTTCCTCCAGGTCAAGGGCTCTGAACCTTTTCTTGTGTCAGCTGCTTGAGGTTAGGGGAGGATAATGCCGCGGGCATGGCATTTCTTTTAAAATATTTGTAGTAGTTCTACTAGTATTGCTTTTCTCCTGGTTGGAAATGCATTAGTTAAAGCACTTGGGGAAAATCTAGTCCTATGTAATTAGCTTATGCACATATTACTATTAAAATCTATGTCCCTATGGAATAACATGACAGTTCCTATTGCCCTTCTAAAGAGAGTAGATCGCTGTTTTGTTCCAGCCCTAAACAAAGGTAGGAACACTGAATAAAGATACAAGGTTTCACTCATGGGTCACGCTTCAGGTATTGTACCCAGCCCGGGAGCCAGGAATAGTTCATAAATAATTTAACTTGTATGGTAAACCTCAAATAAAGTTTAGGTGCTTTGCTTTCTGTTATTAATCCAACAAATCCACAAAAGACAGTTCATAAGCTGTAGTGATAACAAAAGCCCTAAAATGCTAAATGCCTGCTTTTTCATCTGATAATTTATGAGTTCTTTAGTCCTTATTAGGATGGGCAGATACATATTCCTGGAGATGGGGATGGGAGAGTAGGAAAAAGAAGACTATTTCTAGACCACACTTGTAAGAGAGTAATTCTGCGATGGAGATAGTATGCCTTAAATCAGTTGTTTCTGGCTGTTGAACTACAGGGAAGAGGAAAGTCACATGGTGAGGCAGTGCCTCTTTCTGTGTCAGCTTCCTTATTTTGCAAATAGCACAGCTGTGCTTGCGTGCCATAGAGGTCATGCTGCAATCTTGCTGGTGGAGGGAGCAAGGACAAGAACGGTCACCACAAACTCCTAAAGACTGCCAAAGACCTGCAGACTCAGTTCCAGAACCTTCCAGAAGGGACATAAACCCCTCCTCCCTTTAATGGACTCTAATCTATATATAACACTCTGGAGAGCACACACCATTCTGGAAGCCTGCAGACAATGCTGGATCCCTAGGGTGATGAACTTCTTACACTTTTCTCTCTCTCTCTTTCTCTCTCTCTCTCTCTTTCTTCTTTCCTTTCTCTCTTTTTCTTTTCACTACAGATTTGGCAAGACAACACCTATCTTATTTCTAAAATCGCCTGTGCAAATAAATTTCTCTTAAAAGAATTGTTTGATATCTCTTCACTTTCATTTAGCCTGATGGGAAAGAACTCCAAAATTTTAGGAGGAGGCCCAGGGGCTACCTCATTGACCCCTGGACAGTGAGGGTTTTGTTCTTACCCTCAAAGCTACTCTGCTAATAGATTGTAAAGGAAAGTTTAAGATTCTATACTTGGGGAAATTCATGTCATACTGAAATGTATTAAACAGAAATATTAAGGGCATTTCCTGCTTTCATTAGAATGCTTTCAAACTTCACCTGTCCTTGACTGAGTAAGTTACAAAAAATCCCATCTACAGCAGTTGTTGTGAGGTTACAATTCAATAGATAATCCAATTATATGCTTTTCTGATGCTAGATGAAGATCATACACATAACTGTATTGATTACATTTTAATGCCAGCACTGTCATGGCAGCAGAATGGCAAAACACTGGTCAGCTGCCTCAGAGCAGAGGGGTTGCCGACATCTGCAGTATACGTCAGTGTTGTAAAGGAACTCTAGGTAGTTTCAGTAGATACTCGGATATTTAGTATGTGATGTCCCTGAAAGGTAATGATTAAAAAGTCACCACCTAAACTTGCTGACAATATGACGAGCTGTTATTTATCGTGGTGCCTGTCCGGAAGCTGTGCATGTCATAGAAGACTTGTGATGAATGCTGTGGTTTGCTCACGTGGGAGAGTCCCAAAGGGTGAGATGCAAAGAAAAGCTTTGATCCTTTATGCTAAACTTGCAGTGGAATTTCACCACTGAAGTGCAAGCTCATAATCCATTAATCTGCAGCCTGATTAGAAGGGACTTTGGGTTTTTGCCATATTAAACATGCCCAGGTTTTTTGCCATATTAAACATGCCCAGGTTAATATATTAGCCTTGGTTTCCATGCTAGTGCTGACCACTTACCTAGGGAGGACTGGACTCCAGACACTTAACTTTCCTTCTGCTTATATTCCCGTTTTAAAACATGGCAGAATAGAAACAAGAGGAGGCAATATTGGTGTGAGAGCATTCACAGTTAACATGGAACCCCCTCCTCCATTAGATGGGAATCATATTTGCATGTCTTACATATGGCCTTAGCTGTTAGTCAGTAGTCCATCTGAACAGAAAATGCTTCCTACTGTTGAAAGCTTGTCTATGTGCAGGCTCTTGTAATCTATTTGTCTGTTCCTCTTACTTCAACCTCCCACCTCAAAGTCACATCTCCTCCTTTTTTCTAATCATTTTTGTCACTCAGTTTTGTGCTCTACCCTCCAAGCGACACAATGCACTTTAGAACTTTATGGGAACAGAGTGCTAAGGAGAAAAGTGTTGTTGGAAGCAATGATTCTCAAGTTATAATTCGAGAAGTATCAACAGTCTCTAAAGGCTATCCTGAAGTTATGTATGTAAACATGATGTCTGAAGAACTGAAAAAGAAGAAAAATAGCAACTGAAAGTGCTAGGAGAGAACACTATGATTTTCTCTGATTAAGTTCTGTGCAGAAAGAACCGTTGAGAGATTTGCTGGGCTGAAAGAAAAGTGCTCTTCCCCTTGCTCTTCCTTTCTGGAGGTACAGAGCCATGGTGTATGTTGCTGGAAGCTATCGCCTATGGTGTAAAACCAGATGCAGCTCTTCACAGAATGACAGAATCGTTCAGGTTGGAAAGGACCTTTAAGAGCATAAAGTCCATCTGCTATCTGCAATCTCAGGAAAAGAATATTAAAACAATGAATGCTCTGTATAAGTTTCGCTAGCTACCTTTAGTACTGCTTTATTGCAAAGACATGGAAAACCGTATTATATTAAAACCTCTATTGGGATGATGAAAATTATTTATCATTTTTAAGGGAGACAATTAGAACTTTATTGTTTTAATAGTTGAGGGTTCACTTGTTTACTTTAAAGAAGTTGTCACATAATTCAGCTTCGTGGAGTTTTGATAGATTCTTTTTGTAAGGGAAGAGGAAATTCTAAATTATATAGATTCTTGTATGTATATATAAGTGTATATACACACGTACGTAAGACTATATATGGGTGTGTACACATACATATAAACATACACATATAAGTGTGTGTTTTCTAAATACCTATACACGTGTGCATATACATATTTATATACAGATGTATGTATATGCACACAAATATAAGTCTGTATTTTCTAAATACCTACACAAGTGTGTGTGCATACACACATATATTTTTATACTGAAGTGTGTATATTCCTCTTTCATATTATGGTCAAAGTTATCTTCCTGAAAAAAATATTTTGCTAATCTTTTAATGAGATAAATTTAAGTCTTTTGAAATTGAAGCTATGAAAAAGTAAAAGAGAAATTAAGGATGTATTTACTATTTGAGAAGAAACATTGCTTGGAAAATACTCTAGCGAGTATCTCAAAATAAAGAGATCCTTTGACATTTACTGTACATACAATAATACAGTATTCAGTAGGCTTGTATTTGAAGACTATATGTAAACTGTTATTATTTAATATTTTCCGTAAATTTAACTTTTAGCAATTTTTTAAAAAAATCTTGCTCTCTGTTTTTCCTTTATGTACCTATAATAGATCCTGAAAGATCCTTTGTAATTGTAAGGTGCTCAGGATCAAGAGTCTAGTATGTGTTTGATGCATTTCACTTGATAGACTTGAAGGGTGATTTCCTAGGGGGACTCAGATAACAGACTAAGGAAGCTTTATCTCTTCTTCCTCTATAATACTATGCAGCATGATACATGCTCAGAAAACTTGGCTGGAAAAAAAAACAAAAAAGGAAGAAAAATAAAGATTCAGTACTAATCACTTCTGCTCATAGTGTATCTGCCTTTCCATTCAAAGCTAAATGGCCTCATTTTCCTGAGCACCCAGCATGAATTGTTCAGGTAGCTGTGGGTATGAAATCTCCCTCTGTCTGGTTGCTTTGCAACACGAAGTTTGGTTATTATTTATCTAATGTATTCAGTCTCATGGGTTAAGGAGATAGAAAAGCAGGGGCTGTGAAGTTAATCACTGCAATCTCCTCTGGAGAAATAGCCTGAGAAGTGGTAGGCACTGCTACACATCTGGAAACAGAAACAAATCTGTGTGCTGGAGAAAGGAAGAGATTAAAGGTGAACGAGTTCAAAAAAACAAGGCTGTCTTCCATAGAAAGTCCTGACAACAGCAAGGGGGTTGAGGGGGTGGGGCAGGTAAAGACCTTTTATTACTTTCTGCTGTGGCTATAAGCTATATTTCATATCATCACATGAAGGTAATCACTTAGAGTCTTACAGATTAAAGAAAACATCTTGCATGAAAATCCAGCAGGTTTACTGAGAAACAAATTGGAAAGCAGAGCTCCTAAGCAGGGGGTTCTCTTAAAAGAAACTGCAGTAATCTGTACTACCTGCAGGTTCAGACTAGCCTCATGTTTTGAAACAAATCAGATTCTGTTTGGAAAGGCCTGGTTACTCTTCTTTCCACGAATAAATCATGTTCTTGTCCATTCCACCATTTGGGTGTAAAGAAATAACGTTACACATCTGCTTTAGTGTAGTTAAACATGGTGTTCATGATTATTCCAGATATTCAAGACACCTTTTGAAAAAAAGTAGGGAAGTTATGGTCTGGTATGGACAGTTTCTCTGCTAATTTCTGTTTGGCTAATGCAAACATTTAATCCTCATGGCAGGATTTTGAAGTGTCTGTAATTAGCCCTCAGTGGGGAAATGCTTTCATTGTTTACCTCTTTGCATCAGATACTTTAACACACACTTTGCAACTACTCTCTCATCTATCCCACAGGGTAAAGGATTGCTAATATTGATAAAATGATTTGTGCGTAAGAAAATCCAGAATTATTTATCTTCCTTGCTTGTACTAGTCACTACATTGTGTTAGACTTTACGTTTCTTTAAAAAAAATGATTATATGTCAACTGCACAAGGGGAAGTTATGCAAGGCTTAGGAAATGTTGTCCTTTACTCTTTAATTGCATGTTACTGCCTACAAGCCTAGTAAGACACACACCGTGGGACGCAGGTGGAAGAGTATTTTGATGGTTGTATAAAACTTAATATGGGATATTTTAAGGAGATTGTGGCAATGCATGAGACTTATTATGGCATGTTTAGGGGGATTAATAAAAGTGTATTGTGGAAGAATGGTGTGGGGAAATAGAAGAAAGGGTTAAAGGACCTGGTTGAGTGTAATTAGGTTGCAGGTCAGTACGCCTGCCTGGCTGAGCCCTGTGCTCAATCACCATTGTCTGCCATACCTTCTTATTAAAACCTATTTTTGCTGTCTGCATGGGTGAGCTCTCCATCCTGAGAGAGAGTGTGTGTTTATGTGAATATTAATGAAAACTGGACTAGCCAATGAGTAGGAGAAGAGGTCTTAGTACCAGCAACTGGAGTGGGACCATGAACCTCCAGGGGCCCACAGGGGAGACTAGAGGATTGAGGACCACCCACTGGATAGACTGAGCATCCAGGCCAGCTGCTGGAAGGATCAATGTTGCCCATGCATGTGTGACAGATGCACATATTTGTAACTGTGCATATGGGCACCCATGGTGTTACACTCTACTGACAGACTCCAATCCTGATCTACTGGAGAGGAGGGACAGGGATCAGGCTGCCTGTTTCTGTGAGTGCTGTGTGTTTTCTGTCTGTGTTGATCTGTGTGTTGTGTGTGAATATGTATATATGTATAGACATTCAATATGTAACGTATATGTGTGCTTATTGGGAATGAATATCCATCCTCACTACTGGCTAGAGATAGGCTCACAGCATCTGTCAGGCTATGTCAGCTTTTAAGAGAGAGCTCCAGTCTGAGCAAAAGAGGGTTTTGGTGTGGTTTTTTTAAAAAAGGTGTGTTTTTGAAGGTGCTGTAACTGCCAAGCACATTGAAACCTCCTGCTTGTAGAGCGTGGTTCATTCATATTTCCACAAACATTGTTCTATAATCCTTAGAGACTTTCCTTTCTTGAGGTTGTGTCACAGGCTGTTTTCATAGAATAAGGAGACTTCAAAATGAACTGACAAGCAGAAGAATCACAAGTCATGAAACGTAAAGAACAGAGGAGCTCACTTTATTAAACTGCCTTTTTTTGGAGCAACAACGTAAGCAAAACTTCTGCTTCTTTGTGTGTGGTAATAGAACTGATCACTTTCTACTACAAATTAGTACTACAGTTGGAAAAATTACTAGCTGAGGTCCACTTTCTGCAGTGTGAGGATGAGGTGGCAGGATGCATGCTGAATCACAGCACCGAGTTTTCTTACTTCCTGGGGCTAAAGGCAGAGTATGTTCCTGCAAAGCAGAAAAAAAATTACTTTTTTATTTGAAGCACAATTATACATCCATTCCTCTCCTTGCACACAGACATTGATATGGCAAATGGTAAGTCTGTTCTGAAAACTGTGACAAGGTTTTTCTCAGTACTTATGGAGTATTTCATGGTTTTAAACATTAAAATTCAAATCATGACACATAGAATATGTTGACCTCAATTGTTCTATTTGTTGAAGTCATGAAATAACAAATCTCACATTTTTATAATGGGAAGTATTGCAAATCTGAGTCTTCTACCCTGTTACAGTCGTGCAGGAGCTATAATTCAGTATCTATTTAAGACTCATCTGGATTCAAAATTCTTTAACTCGTGAGGTAAATTCTCCAAGGAGTGAGTACCCGTTATTCAGTTAACGTAGCAGAGAAAGATTGTAAAAAACAAATAAACAACCCAAAAAGGCACTGAGAGTTACTACAGAAGAGATCTGTATTTGAATAGGAGAAAAAGTTGCTAATTTGAGACACAAACTTACAGTGATCATTTAGGTAATTATATTAAATTATGATTAATCTAAGTAATGATAATTATTTAATTATGTCACAGTCTCAGTTGTGAGACATGTGTGATGTCTGGCCCATGGAGAGGGAATATTCTCAGACCTAGTGTCTATATCTTGTGTGAGCCACTTCATCCAAAACTGAGCCAGGGTCACTAGTGCTATTCACATAGATGGAAGGTGATGGAATGACAAGCAATGGGAATACAAGAAGAAGCTACTCATCTTGGCTTCTAGCCTATGCAGGCTTGTCCAAGGAGTACATTTTCTAACTTTGTCCGGTGAAGTTTAGAATTCCTATGTGCTACTCTGCTTTTTATTCTTTTCTTCAAGAGTCTATGCTGCAGCTTAATAGTTCCTCTTATCAGAACAGTTTCTTCTAATAATTATTCAAGGTTTTATTTTCCAATAATGTAATTATAAGTATTTTTTTCTAATTATAGCTACTACTTTTCTTATCTGACTAAAACAGAGTATTATTTTCTCCCTACTTCTTTGATACCGTGCCTCAATTTCATTGTCTTTTTTGTTTTCCTGTCTTATTACATAATAATCTAATTAATTCCCAATTAAAATCTCCAGATCTCTTTTGGGATCAGTGTCTTTCAGGTTCTCCTCACCCAGAGGGTAATAGTTAAATTATTTTTCCCAGATGTATCAAACTCCAATCCTACACAGAGGCTTATGCAACTACTCAGTTTTATCCTTTGTGACTATTCCTATTGAATCAGACAGGACTACACAGAGTGCTTGAACTGAAGCACACATACAAATCCTTGTGATATTAGGCTCTTATTATTAAAATGAATCTTGGTTAAAAGTAGAAGTGATGTTATAATACCAACTTTTAGATCTCTTAACCCTTGATGAACACATGTTTACAATTTTTCTTAGTTAAATATAAATATGGTGTATCAAGAATTTCAGAATAAAACCAGAATGAATTGTTTCAATTAATATACATTGTTATAATCTAAGAATATTTCATGTCTGTTAAGGCATTTTTATTTTTCTGAAATGAGACACTAAAGTTTAGAATTCTAACAAAAATTCTGCATATTTTCTGAGGAAGTTAAAATATTTTTTTTCCCTCTTCATGCATTATTCAAAGCATCCAGATGCTTTGGGTATTCTGGTTGCCTTTGGAAGGAAACTAACATTTCCAATTTAGGGTTATAATTTAAACTGAAATATCTAGGTCTAGCATAGTTAGTGTACTTTATTGCTTTCTGACTGATTGTACACACAAGACAATTATTTTTACAACTCTTCAGTTTTGGTTTCTCTTGTGTTCTAGACTTCTTTGTTGGGATATATTGTCCTTTGTGTCTCTAGGAACAGTCATTTCCCAGCAGCTTTGAAAAGTATAATATTTTGGCCCCTTTTCCTTTTTAATCTTTTCTTGCTAAAATCTTTTTATATAGCCTGGCTCAACCACAGTTATTAGACTCAACACAAGATTTAATACCTGTGGCCTGCGTTGCATGGCGGAATAGACTTTATTATAGCAATGGTGTCTTTTTTTACTCTTCTCTGAATCTCAGAGCTTATGTAAAACATTTATAAATAAGTGTGGCTGTTTGAACCCTGATTCAACCGACCATCCTTACTTTGCAAATCTCTAAAGTATGTATGCATAGTAGAATGCTTGCTGAATAGAGAAGGATGAAAGGATGTGCTTATGTTTTATCGAGCTATTATAAAAGAAAGGTTACAATAGCTGAAGGTTAACAGATTCAGGAATCTTGATATTTTGGTATTTCTTGGGAATTGTCTAAGCTTTAACTTCTTAAAACACTTTAGATGACTGGATGAAGAACAGGTTTTAACAGGAAATTAACAGGTTAGGTATTTAGTCCTGAATCCAGAGATTAGCAATTGTATCTTCACTCAGATTATAAAACTCAGCGTAAGAGATACAGGCTAAGTGTCTTTCTGCTGATCTTTTTGCTTAGTGTATGGGTATTTTCTTTCCATCTCCTCTGTGGCCATAGAAGGAAACAAATGCTACACCTTTCCACTTTGGAGCACCTCAGTCAAGTTAGATTTTTCTTTCTGATGTTCCTGTTTTACCAACATCCTTGTCTAGGTTCACTCTAAAGGGAGACAGTGACAGATTTTCTAGGAAGTGAAGGAGAATCCCCAGTCTGGTAAGAGTATTTAGGAATTAGTATTTATGGCAATGAACATAAACCGTCTCTACTATGTCAGAGTGGATATCTGCTATCTAACAATATCTTAAGGAAGAGTACATGAAGAAAGTAAGCATTCGGTATTTTTCAGAAGGTTCTCCCAACATCCAGTTGTTCCTGACTGATGAGCTTATGGATTGAGGGGTGTCTTTGCATTTAACAGCCTTTGGTGGATTTCCCCCCCCCCCCCGTGACGTTGTCCTGTCCGTTTTGCACCTACTTAAAGTTTTAGCATTGGCGGCCCTCAGTAGCCATGGGGTCACATATGGGAGATAAAGAAAGGTGATTTATTCAGACACTTCCAGTTTAAAATAGCTCTTCTCTTTCTTGACAGACATCTTGATTTCCTCTTGAGGAGGTTAGCACCTCGTCTCTTGGTACAATTTTATCACTCTGTGCTACTGCTACAATCTTTGTATAAACACACATTTTCACACATCACTTCCCCACGGACTATTCACACAAAACTCACCAAGCTTTGGTGGCCAGCAATCAATTTCAATCAGCTGTGTCTGTCCAAATCTGTTCGTATCAGATTGCACGTCTTGGTCTATCAGCTGCTGGATGAATTCTCCTGGGCAGCTGGAGGAGAAATGAGCCAGCTGCTGGCCCTGCCCTGTTAGAGACTAGGTTATTTCACTGTGATTCAAAGCCAATTGCTTCCTTCCCAGTGCGAAACTCTGTCTGTGAGCAGAGAAACTGAAAGTGGAATTTTCCCTTTTTTATTTAAAAAATAAGCAGTGTATGGGTGTGTTAGACCAGACTGACTTGGATTGAGTGGCCTAGTTTTAGATACTTAAACTAGGAAGATTTTTGCTGGTCTCTTCCCAGTCAGCAGAGTGAGACAATTTGCTCAAGGGAAATCTGGACCTTTTCCATACTTATGATCCTGTTCCAAATTGCTCTGTAGAAACTTGTCTTTTCCCACTGACAATAAAGGGAGTGTGATGAAATTGGACAACTAACTTGAACATTAAAGCCTGTTAGCTAAAATTAGGCATAAATAAGTGTGGGCAAGGGTGGACATGGGATATTGACCGTGGCAGTGAATGGGAAGCTATCAAATGCATTAAGTATTTGAGCTAGGTTGCTAGTTATCGGATGTGAGTTTACTAGTGCATTAATGACCAAACCTGACTTTTAGCTTCTTCTGTAGAAATTCACAACTTCATGTCTAAATCCTTTGCCTGGTTCTGTTATGGTGTCCAGAAGGGTATCTGTCTTGTTAGTAGACATATGAAATACTTTAATCATACATAGCTTTCTTCTCTGCTCCCAGCAAAACATCATGGGCTCTTTTTTCCTGTACTTGTAGGATAAAAATTTCTTTGAAAGCAGAGCTCTACTTATTTGCTGCTTTGGTGCTTTGATATTCTAATCTCAATAGTGCTGCCTGTATCTTTTTAATAATACATTATAGTGTAATTTATAGGTTGTACCAGAAAAAAAAAAAAGTGAGATCATAGCACAATGACAATTTAGAAATTTAAAGTTTAATTACCATCCATTCTTTGTATATTAAGTCTACTGAAAGAGCATTACACTGGATTGATTGTTCTCTATTAATCTGTGTAGGAGAAAAAGTTTAGGCAAATACAGTTGAGCCTTGTTCTGACTTTCAACATCATGCCATAAATTATCTGTGCGTGTGATGCTATAGTTGGTATATGTGCTATTTTTATTGTCACATTTTTACTCTTTATTGAAATCTTCTTATTGCCCTTTATAATCACTGGACAATTGGTAGCAAACCAAAAAGAACATTTAACCCCGAAGGCAGGCTTTTTTTTTTTATGTAATAGATTTTTATTAGGGTGAGCTGATCAAAAGCACTTAGAAATAAAACTTTAAAATGAGGTGCATACCTCAAATCAAGAAGGCAATAATTCTGCAGTTTCCTGGTGATGTTGACAGGAAAAGATATATAAACTTATTTCTTTGGTAATTATACATTTTCTCTAAATAGCTAGGAACTAGACTCTGTTCATATATGAGTGTTCCATTGAAAAAGCTCTCCCGTCAAGAGAAAGAATAGTTAGAAAACAGGCAAGAAGTCGCTTATTGTGTTATGTTGTGGCATGTAAAGTGTAGTAGATGAAAAAATGTGGCTCAAAATCTATCAGCAGCAAGCTATAGATTGGTTCAATTTCTTTATTAAGTTATGCAAACTGCTATCTTTTTGCTGCTTAGCAGTTTGCACTTTCTGCTTCCTGCTACATTAGTGCTCTTGGACTCCGGCGTTTCTGGTCACTGCTATGTCATTGTCAGTAAGTACTGGATAACGCTTTGGAACTTTTAGGTCTGAGAAAACATGGTAGTGCTCTCCAACGTTTGTTGTGAACATTAATAAACAAATCACTCTGTTCAAATGTGACTGCATTGATGCTCTGGACATTTCAGTTGCTCCCTCATCACTAATCAAGTGCTACCAATATATTCAGAAAACAGCTCAAGACTTGTCACCCTGCCCCTATACATGCAGGCTATTGTTACATTTTATTTGATCTAGACCTGTGGTTCTGGCCATTCTTAACATCCTAGCTGAAATTGTGTAAGAAAAGCTAAAAAGACTTTATATTCATGGAAGGTCAAAGGCTACGTGACTCTGTCCACCTTTTTGTCATGCGTATGTCTGGGGGCTTGACCACTAAAACAAAGTAACTGTGTAGTTGATTCTTTGTCAGAAATAATGTGGTGATCTGGATGATAGGATGAACTGTGGGCCTCAGTGGAGAGACATCAGACTATATTACATCACCCCTGATCTGAACCCAAGCTGATTCTTGCAGAGCTTTATAGGTGCAGTTTATATCATTAAATTAAGAAATACCCAAGAACTTGACCAAGCACTGGGGATCCATTAGAAACTGTTCTAACAGTTTTACAGAGTAGGTGGTGTTCTTTATGGCATAAAGAACCAACGAGCCAGTGAACATGGGCTGAACTAATCTGTGAGCCAGCTACTATTCCCAGTAGATCCCAGTTTGCATTCAACCACAGGATTTTGAGGCCAAGGCAATTTGAAAATAAAGTCGTGGATTGTTCCATGCTGGATTGCTAATTCATTGTTAAGACCTTTTACAGAATTCTCTACATGTATAGCTATGTCTCTTCCCCCCCCGCCCCAGGACAATTCAAGGAATCTTATTTCTTCAAAGCAACATCTGTAATTCCCCTGTAACTGGTAGAGGTCTAGAGTATTCTAAACTGTGCTCTGAAAAGAGAAGACAGAAGGAAAGAGAAGAAACAATTTAAATATTATAGCAGTGCAAGCAACTTAGCCTTTGGTTTTCTGTCAATGAGAACTGATTAAACTCGCATCAAGGAATTAAAACATTGATTTGGCACACTGTGTAGCTGAACACTGAAGTATATATTAATAGTACAGAAAAACCTATACTGTTATAATTGCCAGTGATCTGCACAATTAAGGCAACAACATTTTCGTATTTCTCCTGTGCTGGCAGACAATGCTGCATCAGTTGCTTCATTAGTATGCATTGTTGTATGAATTGTTTCCCTATTGTAGCTGTAGACTGTCACTGGCAGCCACAGGAGATCTAGGAAAATATAAAACTCTGGACGACAGAATGATTTTTAGTTACATGTGGCAAATAACAAAGAATCTATGGTTTATTTTCATTGATTTACCTTATGCTAATATAATTCTATTGATAATGCAATGACACTTTAATTAAATTTCATTTTTTTGTCTAGTAATTCAGATTTTCAATCTTCTATCTATTAAATCTATTAAAGCAATTTATATGTATTTAGTTTAATCTGAATTTTCCATTGTTAGAGGTTCATTCTCCTACAAATCAAGACGACTTCAATTTTTCCTGTTTGTGACATTCCTATAGGAATGTTCTTGAGGACTGCATGTTCTGTGCATGCCTGAATCTATTTATCCTTCATGAGATAATCTTTTGATTCATCCTGTGGCATTTGTTTCTGAGAATTTGTTAACAAATATGAATATGAGTCATCTAGAAAAGAAGAAAAACCCACGTGGTGTGTAAAATACATGAAGACAGTAACAATTCTTACAGACATGTTTTAGCACTTCATGCTGTCATGCTGCTTGTTGAATCTTACTTTTAATCAAACATTCAAGTCTTTTGTCTTGTGTTTTGGTGAGCCCACTAACCAAAGCCATGGTGAAGTTTGTTGCAAACTTCTATTCTCAGCTCATTTAGTTCAGATATACAGACAGATAAATGTATGTATCTCTATATCTTAAACAAAGGAAAATAGTTTTAAAATACTGTCTTATTCATATTTAAATTAATGATGAAACTTTTATATTGGCATTATGTCCCAACAGGAGGAGCTATAGGGCCTCAGAGTGACTTTTTTGCAATTTAAAATGAACTACACAGCTTTAAGAGCTGAGGTGTAAACATACTTTCAACTTTTCTGCTTTCATCCCATCGATTTTCCAGATATAAATTGATTATATAAATCAATTATTTCAGTTTATTAGTTCGTATCAGTATTTTTCTTTTAATTACTCCTTGCAACATTTAAAGTAACATCTTACAAAACGGTGGTGAAAGCTGTCACCATACCTCTATCATCCTTAATTTTCTATACAGTCAGTGTTACTGAAGCATAGTAGTGCACTGTTTCCTATAACCAACCTTTCGCATGGAAATGTGTCCTACTGTGATCATGCCTTTATACTCTATAATAGATAATGGCAATGTCAAGAATTGCACTACAGTATATTCTGTCAATAGGAATCTGTCTGTCTGTCAACTGAAACTTGAAACATGACTGAATGTGCTCCATGGTAAGGGTTTGTAAAACACATTAGTAATAGTTTACATTCAGTATCTGCAGCCTTCTCAGTCATTACAGTGTGTGTTGTGATTGCATATTAAGAATAACCTATTACGCTCAGCTAACTTTTAACATGCTTGTTGGCATATCTTCCACCCTCAAACACCTTCTAAAAGCTGCTGCCTTTTCTTTCTCCAACACAACAAAGATATAAAATGCCACAACCTACGTTCACAAAATGTTACGTTTGATTTAGAGTCTTGAAAGCTATATAAGTCCTGTTGATCAGGGCTTTGTAATAAGAATACCAAGCATTTAGCTGGCAGTAGACACCGTAATTTAATAGTATCTGAAGACCACATGGTAGTTTGTGCAAATTGAGTTGGTAGTTTCAGTCTTGTTCCCAAGGGACAAATATCTGTGTCATGAAACTTCCTTCACAGTTGTTACTGGGCGTATTTGTTGAAGTTCTTGCGTGTACAGAGTGGAGAAAAGAGATATTCTGTAAGCAATTCTGAAAGTGGATGGCCCAAACATCCTCCTGGAAGTGGTTCCATCATATGAGATTTGAGATGTGTTGGAAGCATTCACTCCCCTGTACATGTCTGATCCCCTTCAGGGATGGATAGATATTTCATTTTCTGCAGCTGCCAATCCACACATTTAAGTACATCCACTGTAATAAAAAAATGATGCTGGAAACATGCTCATGTGCTTGTATCCTCGTTATCCATGCTGCTTACTCCCTCACTGTGTTGTGAACTCCTTTGCTTACCTTTGCCCAGGTCTTATCTGGCTTTTGGAAGGTAGGGAGATAGGCTAACCCTGAGCAGAAGCGTATGAGTTTTCTTGTGGCACGTGGCTGTATCACCAGAAATCAAGCATTATTGATTAAAAGCAAAAAAAATGGTCACTGGCATTTCAGTGACACTTCTGTTAAATGCAACTTTCCTCTTTCTCTGTAATATTGTATGCAGGCTGCAGCTGCTTTTGGCATGGGTTCTATGAGCTCCACAGAAGTCCTAAGATCCCTCAGTCCTCTCAGTGCTGATAAAGCAGATCACCAGCCAGTCCAAGAGGATGAAGGTAGAGCAGCAGCTGTCTGATGCCCTTTAGGT
Organism: Neomorphus geoffroyi; assembly: GCA_033558235.1. NCBI lineage: Eukaryota > Metazoa > Chordata > Aves > Cuculiformes > Neomorphidae > Neomorphus > Neomorphus geoffroyi. Next base: position 3,182,883 of record JAUMJM010000005.1, read on the forward strand.
CACTTCAGAGCTCAGAGTAAGTTCGAATTCTCTGCTGAATGCTAATGAGTCGTGATATCTTGGTCTGACTCTGTATTTTCACTGTTCTGTTTGGCTAATTTTATGTTTTTAATTTCTCTCCTGTCATTCATTCCTTTGTTTCTGGGCTCTGTTAGGACATTACTGACCTCATCGTGGGGCACCGTAGGATTTTTCTGTTGGGCTCTACCTGATAGCACTACATCTTGCTTGCAGCAGTTTTTTGCCTGTATTAAGACATCATAATTTCTTGGCAGGTGACATCTGTTATTAATAGTGGAGTTTGTCTCTTGTGCTATTTTGAGTACAAGATGTGTGCACAGGTAATGTGTGTGTCCTGGGAACTTGGAAGAGTGGAGAGAGAATAATAGCAGATTGTTCTAGACCCTAAAGGAGATTACAATTTCTCCTATTTCTACTTCTAATGTTCCATGAAAAGCCAGTCTATTTACCCATTTTTATAGATAGCATAGTTCCTAGATATAGTGAGTTTCAGTTAAAATAGAATTATTTGTGTGAGTTTTTAAAGAATTCAGCTCAGTGAAATCAGCTTTATGGAGGTCATTGTCATTGTGACTACTGTTGTCTTTAATTGAATTTACCATGCATAGCTCATTAATAGTGGTGTTATCAGATGACAGTGAAAGACAGTGTACTGTTATGTAATTTGGATGCTGCTTGTATTACTGACTTATATGAACTTCAGATATTCTTAAAAAAAGGAGAATGGAATGGTTAAAAGAAAGGGATAATCCGAACACGGATTATGAATATATTTAAACTCTGTTCCTGGCAAACAAAGCCTTTCTTTCTACTCTTTCCCCTTTATTCTGTTGCATTAATGATAGAGTAGATCCAGAAAAAGACTGGTAGCTAAAGTGAAGCTGCTAGAATGAAGGATCAGAGATTGTTTACCAGAGACTCACCATTTCTGATTCCCTTATATCCTCTTGTCAGGTACTGCCTCCCAATAACCATAGTCATTATGTGCCATCTTTTAGTTTTTCTTTTTAAAGCTGACCAGATTTCTTGTATCCTCATGATCTATTTATGGTATTTTTTTGTATAGTTCCTTCCTGAGATTCAGAAAATAGACATTCTTGTTATGTCCCCCAAAGGGCCAGACCACTTATCATACCTTGAGGATGTCTAACAAATTTTATTCCATGCAAAAATCAGACATTGTCTCCTCTCCTTATTTTGGAAAGGGAAAAGAAGTCATCAGTCTTTCCTAAAACAGCCCCCTCACTCATACCAGAAATGGGAGAGCTATGTCTGTCTGAAAAGTTTCGCTGGAATGGATCCTTTCCACAGGTTATATTTGCAGTTGCAAGGAGATTTTCCCCCACTTTGTGCTAGATATGTGTGATTATGCAAAATCAAATCATCTGCTGCGCTCCTTACTTCTTGGTCTGCAGGCCTCTGTTTTAATATTCTTTGGTTTATAGTAAAGGTAATTATGCAATACTTGTAAGACCGCAGTTCAAAATACAGTGTTCTTTGAAACACACTGAGTAAACAACAATAAAAAGAGTCCAGTTCTTGAAGAGATGGGTGCTATATCATTGGCCTCAAAATGAGAATAGTCTTACCAAGCCTTGGCAGGATTGAGTTGATTACTCTCTAGCTAGCGTATTGACTGCAGCAAAAACAATGTAGTAGTGTTCTGACATCCAGTAATTAAATACTTTTATATCCTGTGTAATGTGCTAGCAGTTTATTCCTGTGACACTGGAACTGTGTTCTATTTCCTCTTCTTTTACTTTTCTAACCACGATGAGCTATCACCTGTCATGTTATTTTGGTGAGTTTCTATTGTATTCCTCAATTTCTAATGAAAATGAATGTATAGTTAACCTGGAAGCTACCTATCAATCTCTAATACTTTTTATTTGGTTTGTGTAAGTTTAGTGATACTAGCCTTGAGTCTTACTGATTTATTTATGTCTGCCTCAGCAGACAGATTGACCATTTGACCATGTTGTCCCATTCGCTCTGAAAATGATCTCATCACTTAGGAAATCTCCAGGAGCAGTCAGTGTTCTAAATGTGGGATGTAGAGGGAATGGTGAAGAGCTCTGCAGTTCATGTGAAAAAATAGTTACAAGGCTACATAAACATGGTCATGCAGCCTTGAGAAGTACAGTATGTTATATAAAGCTAGCAGTAATGTGTTTACAATAGGACAACTTTATGCATAGAAGGAGGCTTACTAAATTTGGTAAGGTAGAGGAGAAACAGACATGTACAGGCTTGCAGAGACTTTTATCAGGTTAGTAAAAATATTAATTGAAGTGTTTACTTTATTATTAACAGTCTTCAGGTACCTTATTCAGGTTCTTTGAGGGGTAATGGTATCCTCTCATTTCATAGAATCGTAGAATCACAGAGTGGTCAAAGTTGGAAGGGACCTCTGGAAGTCACCTTGTTCAGCCTCTCTGCTCAACCAGCATCACCTAGAGCCAGCAGTCCAGGGCAGTGTCCAGGTAGCTATTGAATGTCTCTAAGGATGGAGACTCCATGACCCCACTGGACAATCTGTTCCAATGCTTTCCTGTTACTTTCTCTGAGTTTACTATCTGTAATAACACAATGTACCTTTCTTTTGCTACTTGCTGCAATGCACTCTGGTTAAGATGTTTGACCTAAGGCTTTTTGAATCTTTGCAATCCCAAACGGTAGTTGAAACAAGTCTACAGATGCACTACTCAAAATGAAAGAGAGAAATTGCAGGAGTGAGACAGGATACACGCGGAGACATCAATGTTGGGGATTGAAATCAGTTTACTTACAAGATAGAACTGTAGAGATTACTTAGAGTTACGTTAGATTGTAACTAGCATAGCTTAGCACGAGTAGGCTTTGTTTAAGACTTAGCATAAGTGAACTTGGTTTTGCTAGCATGGATGATTAAAGAGGAAAGAAAAGAGAGAAGTACTGGATATCCTGCACCACAAGATAAGAAGAACAACTCAAGAAAAAAGACCTTCAAAATCAGGCAGCAGATGATAGACGAAACCTTGGCACAGATAAGACAGGATGATGAACTTAAATATTTATTGAGTTACACAAAAGAGTGCCCTAGGGCCAGATCAAGCCAGACGATGAGGAAGCTATGACCAGATGCAAACACTGAACATAAGAAAGAAGACAGTCCGCCTAGAAGTGGGGAAGGAACCCAATGGGATATGAGGACACTCCAGGCCCTGAAACGCCATTGAACCAAGTGTTGTGTGGACAGTGTGCAAAGAAGGCACGGAGGTTAGGGTCTTAGATGGCAAGGATATAGTGGCTCAGAGGTCTCCATTTGGAGACCCTTACAGGAGAGTCGCAACTTGAGCTGAAATAAACCATCTCTGTGGCAGAACTTAGGGTCCAAACTCAACAGAGTGAAAGAATGTGTGTAGAAAAGAGAGCCAGAAGGGGAATCTGCTGGTTCATTGGAGCTGCTTGCTGTGTACTGACTTTGGTCCTAGCAGCTGAGCTCTCGTGTGGTGTGATTGTATCTCTCTGCACACATTCAAACCTTATCTGACTGTTTCTATATATACATGGGAATCTGTATATTCATCGGATCAATCCTATATCAAACTTAGCTTCTTTCTTTGACTGGTTAGGAACATACCCTTTTCAGTGACCTATTTATTTATATTTTTTTTTAATTTCCATTCATCAGAATTGGCTATTGTAGTTTTCAGCTATTTTAGAAAAGTTCTGTTGTCTCATAAATTGTGGTTGTGCCAAAGGTTTATTTGTAAAGTCAGTTGCACCATTTTCAATTGAGTAACTCCTCTTCAGAGTTTTCTTAGTGCTAAGTGCTGATGAGATTCAATTCACATATCTTCAGGTGTTTTGCTTTTAATTAACAGCCCATTTTAAGCTGTTCTATCTTTTTTTATGGGTGAATTGCATTGTGATTTGCTGAGTCAATCATTAAAGGGTTCTGGGCTATTAAACCCTTCTTGTTTCTCACTCCATGGGATGCTGGATTTTGTGGCTGGGAGGGCAAATGACAGATGGCTTTAACTCAATTTAAATCATGACATTACATAAGTTGCTACCTCTTATCCAGTATGTTATCTTTTCTGGTTTTGTCACTTCTGTGTCAATCATTTTTGTTATCAGTTCATCTCATTTTTGTCTGACATTGTAGATTAGGTACTATGAAAAGAGGTCAGTATATTGATCCGTATTACACTAACTTGAAGAGTTTGCACTAAACCTAACCTATACTTTAATTTTCTTGCGCAGCATTAATCCATAAGCAGTCTTAGAAACTCTGTAAACCCTGTCCTCAACCTGTATGCACAATGTGGCTTTTCGTTTTTGAATTTTAAATAGTAGAGAATAATAGTAGGAAAAAAAAGTGATTTGTTTTTACACATGCTTCATAAATGAAGTCAAGATATATCTACTTTCTCCATATCAGTAGACCCCTGCAAGCACCATTTTCAGCACTACTGTGCTGTGTTGTCAATAGTCATGACACACTCACAAAGTACAGTTCACCTCTTAAAGGCAAATTTAGATTGACTATTAAGAGTAAACCTTTCTTCTTTGGAAACCTTAATTTATCTTGGTTCGGAATCTAACTGCCAAAAGAGATTAGATGGATTGTAAACCTTGCTGAAAGTACAAATATAACATTCTATATAACTCTGAACTAAATGTTTTCCTAACGAGCCACTGATTGTATTATTCTTATATCAAATACCTCTCTGGAAGTTACTTCCATTGCTCTGTCTCTTGGCTAGTGTTTTGAGCTGGAAAAAGGGAAAAGAAAAATGTGACAGTGACGACTATGGAAAGATTTCTAGTTTGTAGGATGTCCACAGATATTTTGTTCCTATCTTTCCATATAAGTATCTTCAGTCACTGGAGACACTATGTAATTATCAGAATGGTGCTTGCATTTGGTAGTGACAAATTTTAATGATGCCAAATTTATATAGTTGAAGAGTGAGAAATGTGAGTTAATGAGCTATAGAATAGGATGATAGGATTTGAGTATTTTGTAAGATGCTAGAAAAACAGAAGTCTCCCTTCTGCCTCAGTCTGATACATAGTAAGGTGGGGTTTAATAGCAGGGGTAGGAGATGAGTTGTAGTGTTACTGCATAGTATAATAAAAGGAGTTAGGAAAGGGAAAAACAGGATTCCTGTAAGAAAAGTAATAATGAATAACGAAGCTGAAGGAAAATGCTTACACGAAGATTTATATTGTAGTCACTTAAGTTAGCCATAAGGCAAAACATAGGAATTCTGGGAAGTTGCTGTGTTAGAAACAGGATTAAAGCAACATCTGCTCAGAGCTACACAGTGCTTAGTAGGAAATAAGTTTGTACTTTTGGCCTAAAGCATGTAAAACCAATCAAATACAATCAAATGGAATGGAGAAGGGCCTGTGAACTGATATTTGAAGATACCCTTGTGCAGAAATTTGTGTAATATATTTAATATATTCTCAGTCTAATGGGCAGATGAGAAAAGCAAGTGAACAGCCCTGCCCCTCACTCTACTCTAGGGTTCTTCAGTATGTTAGGATTCTTTTTTTTTTGTTTAGAACACAGGCAAAGTCTTTCTAATACGCTCTTGGAAATTAAAAGAAGATAAGATAGTTAAGAAGAGAAGAAATATAACTGACCTGGATAAATGCATCAATGAACTTTTTTTCCTGTGGTCATTATCATTAACTCGAACAGAACCAAAATCCTGTATGGCAAGTACAGTACTAAAACACAGGCATGTAGTAATAATGTTAAAGCGATCCTGTAGAATAAGCAAAGGGGATTGTCTCTATATCAAAAGGCTAGCACCACATCGTGCTTAGGATCCAACTAATTAAAAGTTTTCTTCCCATACAGAGAGATCTGAAGAACTATCCTGCATTCAGCACTTTGTGTAAGGGACATTTGGCTCAAACTGGGTAAAATCACTAGAAAATATTACCTGAATCAGAAAAAAATGTGGCTGGTTCAACATGGAAGTTTCAGATTTCAGTAGGATAAGTTGTGTATTCAAATATCCGTGTCCCAGTGGATTGCACAGAAATTTTCAGCTGTCTTTAGCTTGCATAACTGTCAACTATTGCAGAGATCAAAATGTGAAATGTAAGGGCAATAGGTAGATGTGTCATCCTAGGTTACTTGGTCCTATAGTTTGCAATAAGACATCAGTATAAGTTTATAATCTGCAACAGATGAACCAATCAAGTGCTGATTGAGCATTATTTAATTTATAAAACTCTATCTGAATTTTACTCTGACCCAAATTCTTAAATTTCAAAATAAATAAATATTTTGTAAGATTCATATAATGATTAATTTGTCACAGTAGAAAATCTAAAGTGTTTTGGATGAGCAGAAAGCATAGTCATCTTTTTTTTTTTTACTTTCTGTCTTTTAGGTGCTATATCCTGTGTGAATATCTAAAGCAGAAGTTGTTTGAACAAAGTATCTAGTTGAGCTATAGTATTCTTTGGAATAGATATTTTTTAATTTCTCTTAAAACTGGGAGCTGTCAGAAACTTTTACATTTTTACTGTGTTACAAATGCCTGGAAAGTTTTGGTTTTGTTTTTGTTTTTGTTTTTGTTTTATGAAGAGCTCATTTGGGTGATACAGCCTAGGTAATTTACCGTAGTCAAAGATCTATATAAACCATGCTTTTCAGAGTGAAGAAAAATCACTTTTCCTACTCAACACAGTATTTCCACAGATAATACTTAGAAGAAATATGCAGCAATGAACAAGTCTTCACAGGTTAGTGGATTTTTTTAAAAAATAGAGAAAATTCTGTGTTAATGTTACTACTTGTGAAGTTTCTGAAGTATATTTTGAGCCTCTTTTGCATTACTGTAATTTGATCTTCTGGCACATCTGCTACAGATTTGATGTATCCAGATGTATTTAAAGGAAGGTCTGAGGAAAATAGATATTGTAGGAGTCAAGAAGATTTCTAAAAGTGGTTCTTAAAAGTAGAGCAAGTCTTTCATGAAAAAACAGATGTGTCTGATTGTATGACTTTACGATGAAGTATTTTGGAAAAGCACAATTTAAATCTTTGTTTAGAAAAGCAATATATAATAGTAAAGTATGTGCCTTCTAGAGCAAAAACAAGTTTTCAGAAGCATTATTAAAATACAGGCCACACAAACAAGTTTGGTTTGTAATGATTTTGCAGGGAGGTGAACGTTTGCATGGTTACAAGGTCACCCACCTGGCTGACCACCGAAAACCAGTAGATGTCGTTTTTCTGGACTTCAGCAAAGCCTTTGATACTGTCTCTCACAGTATTCTCATAAACAAAATGTCTGGAATACAGCTGGATAAACACAAAATACAATGGGTGCGCAATTGCCTGGTATGTTGGGCTAAAAGAATCATAGGGAATGGAGTTACATCAGACTGGTGCCCAGTCACTAGGGAGTCCCACAGGGATACATCTTGGGGCCAGTGCTCTTCAATATCTTCATAAATGATCCTGAAGGAGGACTTTGAAGGTTTATTGACAAAGTTTGCCAATGTCACAAAACTAGAGGGAGTCATCAACACTCTTGGGGGCAAAGAGGCCCTGCAGAGGGATGTTGACTGGTTGGAGATCTGGACAATCACAAACAGCATGAAATTTAACAAGGGCAAGTGTCGAGTTCTGCACCTGGGACACAGCAACCCTGGATACATGTAGAGACCAGGGTGTGAGAGGCTGGAGAGAAGCCCTGCGGAGAGGGACCTGGGGCTTCTGGTCGACGGCAAGTTGACATGAGCCAACAGTGGGCCAAGAGGGCCAGCCATGTCCTGGAGTGTATCAAGTAAGGCATTGCTAGCTAATCAAGGGAGGTGATTGTCCTGCTCTGCTCTGCAGTGGTGTGGCCTCAGCTCGAGTACTGTGTGCGGTTTTGGGCACTACAGTTTAAAAAGGACATAAAACTACTGGAGAGTGTCCAGAGGAGGCCACAAGGCTTGGTCTGTTGTGCCTGGAGGAGACTGACAGGGGATCTCATAGCGGTTTACTGCCTTCTCACAAGTGAGGGAGGTGAAACAGGTGCTCATCTCATCTTTCTTGTGACCTATGACAGGACTAGAGGTATTGGCAGGAAGATGTGCCAGGGGACGGTTAGACTGGATATAAAGAGGTTCTTCACGCAGCGGATGGTGGAGCACTGGGAAGTAGTGAAGGTAGTCATGGCACCTACTCTGCTATTCAAGAAGCATTTGAACAATGCCCTCAGTCACATGGTGTGAATGTTGGGAGTGTCCTATGTAGGGACAGGAGTTGGACTCAATGATCCTTTTTGGTCCCTTCTACAATATGCTTCTATGATTTTGTTCAATCAATTGGTGGACCTAGAAGAGATATTTCTGTCCAGAAGTTCTTCAACCAGTGACCAATTTTGCCGTTCCTAGTACAACATGTTACCTCTCAGTATGAATCTGGCCTAGTTTGTCACAGTTTCAATAGCATTAAGCCAAAGAAATATCCACATAGAACTGTATTAAAAACACAGCTTATGAATATTGACTTTTCTTTTTGCTTCCAACACATAGAAAATTAGGATAGTGTCAGGTTAAATCACTTCTTTGAGTGTATTCACAAATTCAGTGGGTCAGCTATATGCGGAAGCTTATTGTTTGCGTACTCAACTATCAGTGTTTTTTGATAACTATTTAATTAAAAAAAATCAAAAGAAGCACTGTTAAGTTTTGCTGTGTTTGCTATAACTATATGCACTGAGTTTTCTCATCTGATAACAACATTTCATATGCAAACCCAGGTTTGGTCACTATCCTTCACTGATGAAGTGAGGAACTCATTCCATTATTTCCTGCTCCCTTGATAGCTGATGGGAAGGTTTTGATTAAATTTAGATTACTCACTGGGTTTGTAACTATCACTGTGCTCATTGCTGTCTTAGTAGGCAAGGATTCTGATGTACTTAGGTATACAGGGGCAAGAAGTGAACAGATTATGTATTGACTTTAATGGATGAGTAATAATTGGTTTCAATCTAATATATGGTGGAAGCTTAGGTATGTTTAGATTGGGCAAGAATATAAATGTACAATTTTTCTGGACTAAGTTTACTAAGAAGCAATATTTTTTTTGAAGTCTGGGTATACAAAAGTTACTGCTACTGCACCCTTAGTCATAATCCTACAGTGACTTGGGCAAAGTTTGCTGCAATTAAACTACAGGATATAACAACTAAATGCAAGTAGCCACCTGTAGGTATTCATTTTAGTAGGCAATGAGAATTATAATGCTTTTACTGATGAGAGAAGTTGACATGTGGAAGTATAAATACAGCAACATGCAACAGGATCTGATGCTCATGGAGTTCTCAGGGATCCCTTGACTTTAAGCCCCATATATGCACTTGATGGAGATCAGTTATCAGAAAACAAAGGAGATGGCGGAAGTTCAAAGTCCATTTAAAAGTGTCTCATGTCATGCACTCTAATCATATGAAAACTGACCAGATTTCCTCAGCTTCCCACCTTTTCCTATTCATATTGTGGCTAGATCCAGCCCTGTAAACCTCAAATGGACTCCAATGTGGTTGTCTCGCATGCTTGTGAGATTGACATCAATAGACAATTCCCGTATCAGTTATTAACCTCAGCACATGGCAACAAGTTTATGTAGTAGGTTGATTATGAATATTTGGAAGTAAGCCTTATACATATTTCTTAAGGACTGATACATTGAGTGTCTTGTTTAGGAGGCTGAACAAAGGAAGCCAGCCTGTCTAAGAGGCAGGTCTTATGATTAGAGATCTCAAGACTGTTTAGCCATCCTGCCCAGAGCTGGCTTGGAATGATCCCATTGCATTCATCTTTCCACTTGCCTTTTGATGGATCGTTCGTTTATCCAGATAATATCTCTTTGAGAGTAGCTCTTCTGCCAAAGAGAGGGAATGACTGAGTTGTCACCTCAAAGCCTGTGATATACTCGTTTGTTTGGTTTAAGGCAGATTTTAAAAAATGTTTCAGACACTGTACAGCACCCACAGGTCTTCTAGCCGGCGACAGAGCACATTTCTAGACCAGAAGATTCTGGAGATACTATGTTACATGACCAGTCAGCTATAAGTATATCTTGTAGTATTTTCTTTTGAACATGGCAATGTAGCCTTTTAAAAAAAAAAAAAAAGCCAAAGCCCTCTACTGTGTTGGTAATACTTCTTACAGATGTTATTAATTGCCCTCTGTGACAGAAAAATAGTTTTCCTCATGCACAAGTCTCTTACAAATATCATCTAGAGATTTTTTTTTAAATAATATTTTTATCATGCCTCCAGGCATTACCTTTCTACAACGTTTTGGCAAGTACAAGGTGTACTGTCATGTCAGAGTATATAATCTGACTAGCAGTAAAAATAAACTGGTATATGGAGTCCTTCCCTCCTGCAGAGCTGTTTGAGGCACCGCATAGCTTAATATAAACATCCTAAAATGTATAAACACCCTCTGATTAAAATCTATCACTTAAAATTCAAACAAATGAGAATAAAGCAAGCATGAAAAAAGGGCTTCATGAGTCAAATAAACCCAAAGTCACTGTTGTACAGAATTAACACATTCAAGATCAATTACTTTAATGCCAAGCCCGGGTCTGGCATCTGTACACAGGTTGGAAAAGTTTTCTTAATAAGGAATCCTACCACTCTCAAATGAGACTAATCATTCAATCACTCTTCCGTATGCCTGCTAACAGAAGAATTTGGCTTCCACAAGTCAGGTCAAGAAGTATTATAATAATCAATCTTGTTCTCTGGAAAAGTTCTGTCAAATTACATCCTAGCTCTCCAGACACTACTATTAGTAGTAATTAAATACTCCTTGATTATAATGGGAGCTTAGACATGTAGCTCATTTGCAAGCATTACATTCAGGCATCTACAGTTTATTACTAAATCCTACTCCTAAACAGCTTAAGTGATGAAAACCTGAGGATTTAGCTCTCCATTCAATAGCTTAAATACAACAGGAGATCATGCTGGGCTTCCTGCCTTCCCTTAGGGAAGAGCACAGGCTTCCCACAAGTCCTATACTTTATCTGCCAGTCTCATGTGGATGGTTCAAGAAACCCTATGGCAACAGGCAACTATATTTGGACAACTGAATTAGTTCCTACATGTCACCTTTTGGATGAGATGTACAATATCATGGAACTACCAGCTTGTCTTTACTGAGTATGGAGAAAGAATTGCTCGTAATTCAGTTATCAAAACTGAGAAAAATCCTGCTGCAGATGGTTTGTGTAAGGGTAGTGGCAACTCAACAGCAGCTGCAGGATAAACTTTCCACATGTGAAAAATCCTAAAGCACGTCTAGGTAATTAAATTTCACTCCAGTCTTTGTGCAGATTCAGAGTCAGATATCTTATCTTGAAGGTGCACCAAGTGTACTTTCTTGAAAGGAAAACTAGGAAAGCCCCAACGTAATTTCCTGTCTGTGCCTCTTGTCCTAGAGAGAGAGAGAACTGTTCTTAATACCAAGGTTGCAGTTTCCAGCTACATTTCTGTGTTTCCATGTCAGTAGCCATGGATTACCTACTCATACAAAAGCCCTTGTATTGCTGCCTCTCCTTCATGGTTTGTGTGTCCAAGTGGCCAAGAAGGCCAATGGCATCTTGGCCTGCATCAGGAATAGTGTGGCCAGCAGGACTAGAGAGGTCATCATTCCCTTATACTCGGCACTGGTCAGGCCACACCTTGAGTGCTGTGTCCAGTTCTGGGCCTCTCAGTTTAAGAAAGATGTTGAGATGCTGGAGTGTGTCCAGAGGAGAGCAACGAGGATGGTGAAGGGGCTGGAGCACAAGCCCTATGAAGAGCAACTGAGGGAGCTGGGGTTGTTTAGCCTGGAGAACAGGAGGCTCAGGGGAGACCTTATAGCTCTCTACATCTACCTAAAAGGAAGTTGTAGTCAGGCAGGGGTTGGTCTCTTCTCTCCGGCGACCAGTGACAGAACAAGAGGACATGGTCTCAAGCTTCTTCAGGGGAGGTTTAGGCTTGATATTAGGAAAATGTTCTTTATTAAAAGGGTGATTGGCCATTGGAATGCGCTGCCTGGGGGGTTGGTGGAGTCACCATCCCTGGAGGTGTTTAAAGGGAAATTGGATGAGGCACTTAGTGCCATGGTTTAGATGAGGAGTAAGTGTTGGTGTTGGGTTATAGGTTGGAGTTGATCTCAAAGGTCTTTTCCAGCCTTGTAATACTGTGATACTGTTTCCTTGGCCTCACAGGGTGACTGATGCAAATACTCTCCAGGTATAAACTCACCCCAAGGTACTTGGTCTTGAGCCAGGGCAGACTTTGTCTTACAAACTTCAAGTCTATCAATGAAAACCATGTATTTCAGAAGAGTTCTGGGGAAGGAATGTTAAAACATATTAAAAATAAAAACTCCAAAATGACTGAACAGCAATAACTAACATCAGTCATAGGGAATTTCAAAATAGAAATGTAGCAAGGAGCTCATATAGCCATGTAAGGAACTTGTTCTTATCAAGATGGGATTTGTGGTGTGTAATATTGGAAAGGAGAGGTTAACAAGGGTGGGGAAAAGATGTGTGTTTGTATACACTGAAAGTAAGTAAATGCTTCCACACCTGTACGGCAAAGTACAATGTAAATCAAGGTAAGAGGCCTGGAAAAAGGTGGTTTCACAGTAAAAATCATAGTTTAAAAAATCATAGCAAAAATCACTCTTTCATCTGATAAGTAACACCTTATATTAATCCCCAGGAAAGCTGGTATCAGACCTTCCTCGACAACTTTTCCAGATTATGTTTTTTGATTACTGTAACATACGTGGCAGGAGTTTCCAATTTCTCTAGTCAGTCTTCTTGAGAAGACTTAAAATTCCAGCACTGTCTTTTCTCTGAAAATCACTTAGTCTTCCTTCTCTCCTACCATGCTGGAAAATCTATTGATTCTCATTACTCCAAGTCAAACTCAAAGGCCATCCTCCTATCCTAGAACTACTTCGTGATGGAGAATTTGTTTTGATTTTGCTTCTCTGCTTTCAAAAAATGTTTCTCTTTTCTCAAAATATTTTAGTCAATGGCTCTTTTATTGGTAGAAGTATTGTGGTTAATGTAAAGTATCTTGGTAAGATCTCTCTTTTCCAAGTCCTATCTACTGTTGGTTGCTTTGAATTTTCTAAGTTTTCAATGCATATGATAGCTGCTAGACTGTCCATTTCCCCATCTGCATATGCTTTATCTACATTAGATCAAGCACTTGGTCAGAGTGCTTAAATATGAATGTACAATAACAGAGCTAAGATTCATGACTCGTGTTTATTGATACCAGCTGAGGAAAATGAGGCAGGAATGTAAATATCTGATACTTTCCTATAGTCAATGGAGAGAAGTAAACATTTCAGAAAGACTGAATTACATTCCCGGTATGTACTTCCCTCTCTTGACTACAGTAGACCTGAAGAGAAGGACTTGGGGGGTGCTGGTGGATCAGAAGCACAACATGAGCCAGCAATGTGTGCTTGCAGCCCAAAAAGCCAATTGTATCCCAAGCTGCATCAAAAGAAGTGTGAACAGCAGAGTAAGTCAGGTGATTCTGTCCCTCTGCACTGCTCTCACGAGAACTCACCTGAAGCCCTGCATTCAGCTCTGGAGCCCTCCGCATAGGAAGGACAGGGATCTGTTAGAGCCAAAGTAGGCCACAAGGATGATCAGAGTACTAGAGCACCTCCCTAACGAGGACAGGCTGAGAGAGAGTTGGGGTTGTTCCGCCTTGAGAAAAGAAGGCTCTGGGGATACCTTCTAGCAGCCTTCCAGTACTTAAAGGGAGCTACAGGGAAGCTGGGGAGGAGTGTGGGGATGGGATGAGGGGTAATGGTTTTAAGCAGAAAAAGGGGACGTTTAGATTAGATATTAGGAAGAAATTTTTTGCTGTAAGGGTGGTGAGGCACTGGAACAGGTTGCCCAGAGAAGTCGTGGCAACCCCATTGCTGGAGATGTCAAGGCCAGGTTGGATGAGGCTTTGAGCAATCTGATCTAGTGGAAGGTGTCCCTGCCCATGATAGGGAGGTTGGAACTGGATGATCTCTAAGTTTCCTTCCAGCCCAAAACATTCTGTGATTCCATGACACTCATCTTTTAGATACTGTATTTAGATACCCTGACTGTCATGGGATTACATCCAAGAAAAAAAAATAACTATACTTTTAACATAAACTAAAATGGTCAAGTTAAAGCCAGGAACCTCTTGTGGATGTACCTCTATTATTTTACATATATTATGGTAAAAGCAAAACAATTATACTGCAGCCAGGCTGAGGTAGCTAGTGTGATTAATGTCAAGCCTTGAATTTCAAGGTAAGAAAGATCTTAATTTTTTTTAAAAAAACTCTCTATATAAACCCAAGACAATCAAATCCTGTTTAATTTCCTAGGAGTGTAACTAACTTCAATACAAAATGTAGACCTCTTTATAGTTTAGCTCTCCCTCTTATGAAACTCTGAAATAGATAATATATAGTTTTTATATTGAATTCTGGTAAAAATGAAAACTCAATTTACAGAAAACTTTTTTTGTAATAAGGACAAAAGATAGACAACCCCATTTTCTTCACTGTTAAGAGAAATCGCAAATGACTAGCATAGAGAGGAGATACCTAAATTTAAATGGCTAAAGTTAAGTTAAATAAATAAATGTTAAATAAATGTTTTAGGAAGCAATATTTTTTTATTTTTTTCGGCAACAGTGAAGAACAGAAGAGAGAGGAACATCAACTCACTTGTGATGACATTAAAGGAGTGGAGAAGGCAGAGGACCCAGCAGCAGCAAACAGCATGTATGACATGATTGTTCCCTGTTAGTTGCTCCACTTGACAGTTTTTTTTCTCCCCTTAGATTAATAAATCAAATACTCAAACTGCCTTTCTTGTTTAATTACTTGTTTGCCATGTTTTAGGCCTTTACTTGTGCTGAACTGTGAATAGATGAAAGCAAAGTAAGAGCAGACATGTCCAGTAGGTAAACATCACAAACCAAACCAAAAAAATAAAGGCTCTCTTTGTATTCAGACTATATCCCATAAGCAAATTTAATTTTAATACACAAGATACATTGCTGGAAATACCTTCTCATATTGCCTAGACAGTTTGGGTCCCAGTGCAGTTCAGATGTTAGCACTGGCAACTGCTAAAACTAGTTTGCATTTCTACCTGCAAGCTGATCATCTTGACAGATTTAAGTCAAACTGTTAAGGGAGTGATTTATGCCTGGTCTGGAGAACGGAATGGGCTAAGAAATATAGATGAAAACCTGCACTGTATTTAAACTAAGGGCTTTGTTTTTTTCAGTGCTGTTACAGTTTGATCATTGTGTCAGTAGTCATGCATAAAAAAGCTACCATCTCAAAGATGGAAGGGTTTTCCTTTCTACCCTCTATGTTTTAAATCTAAACTTCATAGAATCCTAGAAATCAGATTTGGGTCAGAAGGGGCCTTAAAGATCAACCAGTTTCAATTCCCCTGCCATGGGAGGGCCACCTTCCACTGGATAAGGCTGATCAAAGCCTCATCCAGCCTGGCCTTGTACGCCTCCAGTTAGAGAGTGACCCTGTTTACGGGCCATATATGGAGGCTTCAAAGGAAAGCTCAGTTGGAGGATGGTCATCAAGGATATTCAAAGACACCCAAGACCCTCGAAGACCACCACCTCAAATAACTGGGCATGCATAAAGTGGGAGGAGAAATATTACAATTAGTTCTGGGAAATGTAATTAATATGTATGATTATTCAGGAGAATTCTAGTAAGTATGTATATTTTCCTGTAATAAACAAGGAAGCAGTTGAGTCCAGTATACTGGGTATATTAGCTTGAGCATGTAAGAATTACAACCTATTCTTTCTATTGCAGGTGCAGTGTGCCTGAACATGTCTCTGAATGTTGTAGCTGCATGGAAAAGTTATTTAGCTATTTTTGCAAGAAAGAATTTGATGGAGGAAGAGGAGGTGAGAAAGGACTCAGTCAGATTTTTCAGGGAAATAATAAGCATTCTGTAACAGAGGTTACTAGTGAAAACCTTCTAAACCACAACTTAAATCTTCCCTCCTAGCAAATTTAACAAGACAGAACAAAAGCACTTTAAATAGCACATTTAAATTCTGTCATCAAATGGGAAGAGATGAGATTAGATCCTTCCTTGAAAGTGCCTTGCATCCAGCTGCTTACATATAAGTTGAGGATGGAGCAGCCCTGCTGGTTAAGTCGTGTCACACTGTTCTGCAAAGAGTTCGTTAAATCGTAGCTCTCAAAAATTATTTTTTTTAGGACACATTTGACATTACAATTGATGAGATTTTGCATCAGGTATGAGAACTGTTAACTTGGTTTTTTAAAAATCTTCTCTTACACTATCATTTCTTCTCTTTTCTTCCTACAAGGTATTTGTCTCAACCCTCAGAACACTTTTTAACTGAACAGGATGATAAGCTACCAGTGTTTTCGAATCAGGAGCTACAGAGTAATGCATTCATCAACTATGTCAATTATACATGTAATTTCCTAGTGATTTTTCATCCTTGTTTATAATTGGGAAGGAAAGAAAGAGGACAAGAATTATTCATTTTTGGCCCTAAATCCTTCTGCAACATGAGGCTTAGCAGAAATTGGACAGAAATGGATCTGGAAAGCTTTTGTTGACAACTATTGGCAGCTGCTCAGTAAGGAAAATAATAAAAGCTTTAAAAGATTTTCTTCAGCTATCAAAGCCCTTTGTTGATTAGATTGAACACCTGGTTACCCAGATTTCCCAAGGCTACATCTCTGAGAAGTGCTCTTTGGTTCTGGCTTTCTAACTTCAAAACTGAAACTTCAGCCTCCAGGGCCTTGTGTCTCCCTCCTTTGGTTTCTGGCAAGTGGATTTCACTTGCCTCCTTATCTTTTCTGTTCAGTTGCCCTTGTAGGTCTCTATTGCCTTACATCTATTTGCTATGCTCTTTATGTCAGTGGTTACAGTCAACAGATGCCTTTGCTTAATTACAGTGATTTAGAAGCTGCATACTTGTATGGCTTTGCTGGATTAGATGCCCTGTGGGACAAAGTTCCTGACCTCAGGAGTTTAGATATGAAGATGATAGGTGTATTGCAAATATCTAAGCTAGAGAGCAGGACAGATCTAAACTGGATGGATGGTGGATGGATGGATGCAATGCAAACAGAAGATAAAGCAGAGGGATGGGAGCTGTGGTTGGAAGGTTATACTGCCAGTACATGCTCTCATCTGCCAAGCCATTTATTTTCCAAGTGTTAATTGACTCCGTATCTGTAAGGTTTTTGATCCAAGTTAACCTCAAATCCACACCTCCATCTTTTGTATTTATGCAGTACATTGAGGAAGTAAAATATTATGCATTACTAATTGATTATTTATAGTTCATCTGATCACAGGGCTGTTAGTTCTTTGTTAAATTAAACTTAGCAGTAAGAAAAAAGTCTATAATAGGATTTTAGGGGAATTTAGGTGAAAATGTTATTGCTGTTATTTGGTTTTAGATTAAAATATTTGGGTGGTTTTTGTGGGAATGAACTTTGTATAAAAGTATCAAACACAGAAACTGATTTTTTTTTTCCCTTGTAAGGAGCTGAAAACATTAAAATCTGTTTATTACTCATAAGTACTGACATTCTTTATTAATTTTATGTCCCACTTTATTGCTTTCTTCGGGTCAAAACTAACATTCATTTGTTGATCAGTGATATACAGTCAACACAAGGTGTATGTCTGCTGATTAATTAACAAGCACATTAGGATCTTATTTTTTGATGCTTGTGGGCAGCTGGTAAAGCTTGATGATGAGTAAAGGGCACTTTACTTGCTGCCCTGGTGTAACAGCATTTCTTGGTGTGTACTTTCAGCCAACAGCCTAAAATTGTAAAGAATTGCCTCTTCCCTCCATGATTGGAAGTTAACAATATGGAGGTTTTTTTCCCAGAACTGATAATAATATCTAAGTTGTACATTTATCCTTCCTCAGCTGGGTAGCAGTTAGTAGTGAGGTCATATCTCCCAGAGGCTGAGGAGGAGAAGAGAAAAAGTGAGAAAGAGATATGACTTCAGAGGGTACTTCAGCTCTTATGTGTGAGCGAGTTGTTTCCTAGAGATACTTGCTGTCCTCTGTGGATCAAAGAGGTTGTGTCTAAGTTGGCTGGAATGGTTACAGTTCCTACTTTATGTGCTTCAGGTACTGGAAATTAAACAGGACTCTGTTTCTGAGCCTCTGTACCAAATGGCTCAGGACATAGGTGTTAGAGGTGTTGTTAGGTGTTGTTGACGAGGTGTCTGCACCACATCATTGGGTGTGATACTTGCATGGGCCAAGGCAGCTCTGAGCACAGGTTAAGACAACTCACATTCCAGCAAGACTACTAGCACAGTCACAGCCCTGCACTGCTCTGCCTCACCTTCCATCTCTGGGATCACTTTTGTATCAGCCTGGAGCTCCTGTTGGAACATACTCCAATCTGCCTTTTAGAGACCCTATAGAAGATCTCCCTCTTGTTGCTGGAAAACCAGCTATGGGAGGTGTCATAGACTCCTTTTTCTACTTGACTAAGCCTTTTGTATTCAGACGCTTCCTACCAGTTTACCTTGCTACCTCAGTGGCAACTTGACCTACCAAAGCAGCATAAATTCGGTTTCCGGCGCTCTTGTGCTAGTAAGTCTTTATATGAGATTGAAAAGATACTGAATTTCAAAAGACTAATCGCACATCTTGCCAAACCATGTAACTGGCTCCCACACTAGAATTTTATAGTTCTTTTGGTTTTTTTTTTTTTTGTTTTTTTTTGTTGCAGTTTTATTATTTGTAGTTTTGTGTAATGGTCAAAAGTAGAAGTCAGAATGGTTGGTACCATTTCAAAAAGGTACACAAATTCTGTGTAATTTGTTTGCACAAATCCTTGTTTTATGCTTGCAAATGCTCATATGCATTTGTAAGCCTTTAGAGACAAAGCTGTACTTGATGTAGTACAAGTGAATCTTCTGAGGCTTAGAAATAGAATAGCTATAGGAGACAATGTCAGTGTCAATCCAATGTGCCATTTTGCACAAGAGATTGGTGTTTGGTTCGGGTTTATACTAATTATCATATGTGCAGACCCCCATGGCAGATCTGGAGTCTTTTGGTGGCCCATACAAGTCCAAATGCCTATTTAGATGAGGCCTTCTAGCTTCCTCTCCCCATTTAAAATACATAATTTGCTTAAAATGGACTCACTGCAGTGACAAGATCTACTTCTAGTACCCTATTAAAATGGGGACCTCTTCTTTTCAGAAGACATTTATGCCCTTAAGGAGTAGTATTTCAATGTTTACACCTATCTATTGTGTATTTCATTGCTCTTTTTGGTCAAGAGGTATGATGAACTATGCATTTCTCATAATATGTATTGATCTTCTTGGAGATGATTTAAACATCTATCAATACTCTCTTCTGGCCTCCATATAAGACAAAATACTGTATCTTCTCTCCATTTGCAATTCTTATTGTGGGATGAAATCTTCTTACAAATCTTTTCAATCTTTTTGACAATAATTCAAAAATATCTATTTATTTTAACAGTTAATCAATTAAACACAAAATCACTGCACCGTATTTAAACTGTTTTTTCTGGTGTTAACTTCATTGTGATTGCCCAAGTTCTCTTCTGTTGTGTGTAGTTTCACTACAACTAGTTATCTAGTTTTCAACAGTTGGACTCTGTCAGTGCCTTTGGTACTGTTAGTCCAATGAAGAGATCAGAACAGAATGTTAATAAATTTTACTTTCCTGTGACTGGAATATGGCTTATGATGAATTAACTGTGATCGAGATTTTGAATGTAACCATGAGCTTTTATTATTCTGTTTCAAATTCCCAATGTTCTATTACCCCCCAGTTTTCTTTGCCGTTAATTTGGAAATCACGCCTGGGTGATTGCATTCATAACTGCATTGTATAAAATGTGTAAATAACCACAATCACAAAGGAACCCTGACCCTGAGCTCTGCCCCAGCAGCTCCATGATACTTAATTTCCTTCATTGTTCTGTGTAGGATATTGTTCACTGTTTTGGAATATTTTTTAACATGATTGATTAAAATGCCTGTCTGTAAACTGAATTTCCCATGTGGACTTTCTAAAGCCTCTGAAACTTGATAAGCTTTTGCAACAGAAGAAGAAATGTTTCACGTGGCTTGAAATCCTCCTTGCATAAAGGAGCATTTCATCAGCCACTGTTTGCTCTCCTAGGCTCTGTTGGCACAGTGACACCTGAGTTGCATAGTCAGGTTCTAACTAGCTTTTTTGTCCTTGCCTCAGGGTAAAAGATTCAAGAAAGTTGTTTTGTTGTTCAGAAACAGAAGACAGTACTGAGCCAATGCATTAAAATAACATAAAAGTTCCTCTGTTTTTGGAAAGAACTTTGCATAAACTGTAGAGGGTGTACCACTCTGTTTGTGGGGCTCTTCGGATAGAGTTGTTTAAAAGAACTTGAAGTAGCTCACAAACAATTGAGAATCTAAGTTGATATAACAAAATGAAGGGTGGCAAAGACGTTTTAAACACATGTCAAGTTAAATTTAAAGTGAATCTCAGAAAAAATAGCTTAAGCTTCAAGTTCTGGGGCAATTGAACATCAATCTTATGGCTGGTTTAGTGTTTCCAGCAAAACTGACAATCAACAGGTAAGGATGAAAGCAAACTTGCATGGAGCAAGTACATTTTCCATCCCTGTCACTCTAAAATATGCCCATGTCTTTGTCTGATAATGCAGCCATGAATTGAAAGGTGTGTATATTTTAGAGTAGCATAAAGGGACTATAATTATGTGCTTGCAAGGGCTGTAAACATTATGTTTTTATTATCTTCCCAGGAATCAGATTTTCTCTAAACAGTCTCAACTGCTGTAGCAAAACACAATCAAAGAAAATTCTCTTCTCCCTTTTTTTTTTTCTTTAAAACCTGAGACAACTAAGGAAAAGAAATGGAAAAGTTACAGGTACAGGCTTATTTTATGTTTATTTTATTTTGTGACTGTAAGACACATAGACTTGATGATTCTCTAATATCAGGCTTGCAGTTTGAAGAGTGAGAAGCAATGATTAGTTAATCAGACAGAACTGTGTAATATATGTGTCATTGATGGATTAACTGGGAAACAAACACATCTTAACAAGTATCAGATAAGAAACCATAGCTTTATACAGAATTGCAGAACTTCCAATTTCCTAAACTTGTCTTAATGTTCTTCCATATCTCATGTACTAAACAGGTTTGAATCAGTTAAATAGCTGATTGGGAGCCATGTGACCACACAGATTTTTCACTGCTGATCAAATAATACATCTCTCTCAGCGAGTATCAACCAGCATGACAGTATAGTCGTAGGGCACATTTCAGTGCTGTGAGTTTTGTGAATGGAGCTACCCATCCATGGTGGACCTGCGGATGTTGGTTGAGAGCTGTCTAAATATGAGCCAACAGTGTGCCCAGGTGACCAAGAAGGCCGATAGCATCTTGGCATGTATCAGAAATACTGTGGCCAGCAGGATTAGGGAAGGGATCATGCCCCTGTACTCCAAACTGATGAGACTGCACGTTGAATACTGTGTTCAGTTTTTGGGCCACTCGCTACAAGACATATATTATGCTGCTGGAGCACATCCAAAGCAGAGCAACAAATAGCAGCCAAAGGAACTGAGGTTGTCTAGTTTGGAGAATAGGAGGCTCAGGCAAGACTTTATTGCTGTCTACAGATCCTTGAAAAGAGGTTGTAGTGATGCGGCTGTCTGATTTCCTAGGTTAACAGACTAACAGGATAGCAAGAAATGGCCTAAAGTTGCACCAGGGGAGTTTTAGACTGGATATTAGGAAAAGTTTCATTACAAAACGTGTTGTTCAGCATTGGAACAGGCTGCCCAGATATCAGTGGCTGAGCCACCATCCCTGAAGGTATTTAAGAGATATGTAGATGTGGCATTTGAGAGACATGGTTTAGTGGTGGACTTGACAGTGTTAACAGTTGGACTTGATGATCTCAAGGGTATTTTCCAACCTAAATGATTCTATGATCTTTTAAATACAACAATAATGCTTTCATTGTGTGTGATGCTCTTCTGCTGTGTAGAAACTATTCTGCAAACAGACACAATGGAGCTTGTGAAACTTCTTGTAGAGGATAGTACTCTTCAGATAAGTAAGTGTTACAACCTGGTTCTGACCACCCAGAGAAAAGTGACACAAAAGATATGAGAGGAATAGTGCTGATTGTACTTCCTTTTTAAATTTTGGGGCCTTTTTTCAATCAAGAAGGTTTCAAAGACATTTCTTCTTACTTCTAGGTAATATCAGAGAAATCTTGCATTTGAGTAAGTATAGAAATCTCAGGAAATTATCTTTTCTACTGAAAATTTTTGCGAGTAATTCACTGAGAACTAAGTATCAGGTTTTTGTTTGTTTGTTTGTTTGTTTTCTATAAAGTGGAAAAGGATGGACACTGATTGTATTTCTGTTGTTGAGGGATCCAGGACACCAGACCCCTCTGTAAGTCACGTGAACACAGATCAGCTCTGAGAAGATAGTGTTGCTCAAAGTCCTAGTCTAAGTCAGAACTTGATACTAAATGTCTCTTCTCAACAATTCCTTTCTCCACTTTATTTTGATTAATATTTTTTTTCAGTATGTTGTTTTTTGCAGGATAAGACAAGTAAGAGAGTTGTGTATACAGACTATAAAATTTGTGCACAAGTTTACCTTATTTATCTACCTATTTATTTTGTTATTCATGAATCTGGAGAATTTATAATGGAACATCAATTTCAGTATTTTTATATTACTATTTGGGTAATATTTTATATTACTATTTTATATTTCTCTTTAATTGACTGATAAAAAGTGTTGTCACTAGCTTTCAAACTTCAGTGAAAGTATTCTCTAACAGAAATTCAGTGAGAAAGAAGAAAGCAAAAATTGGAAGTCTGTAGAAAAAGGGTAAAGGGCATATAGAAACTTACTGTCTTCTGTATATATTTTATGTTCTTCCTCTGAGATGACAAATGATGAGTTATCAAATTTATAAAGTAATACTTTTTAAAACTTAGGTCATTTCTAGATAAGCTACTCTACCATGTATTCCATTGGATGCAGAATCATAAGAAGTCTATTATAATATGAGGGAGTATTTTTTTCCTAGATCTTAGATCATGGATTTATTCAGATTTATTTTATACCCAAGATGACAGAAAAACCTGCAGTCAGTTTTTATTGCTGATATTTTTCCACCTGCAATTGTGAATGGCACTTGATTTTACTGTCAAGTGAAAAAGAAACAGTATTCTGATGGTACACTATGGAAAAGGAGAAAAAACCTGTGCAGGTGCTTCTCTGTCCAATTCATTGGAAGATTGCCAAAGGCTTCAGGAAAGCCTTATTTTAGCTTTCAGCAGAGAATTTTAAAAGGTTTGACTGCTTGTGCTTTGACACACGAGGGAGAGGGAAAGATGCAGACCAAATGTGCAGCCAAGTATTTGTCTCTGTCATTTTGGAGTAGTACTCCTAAAGCTGGTGGCTGAGTTAATTCAAAAGCTTCATCATGTCAGTTTGAGTCTTCATCCATTTGCATACTCTCTACTACAAGAATTTTCTGTAGTATTGAAAAGCCAAACATGTTTCCATTGGGCAACTAGATTTAAATTGTTTCTTAGTCATTGATTTAATTCTATTTATGTATTACTAAAAAAAAAAAAAAAGAAGAAAAAGAATGAAAATAGACTTCAAGACCAGACTTCAACTCATTTAGGCAACTCAGCCTTGCCTCACACTGAAGAACTGTGCAAAGCACAACACAAAATGAAAGTGAGTAGGGTGAACATTGAAGGCAGGGAGTGCTTGCAGAGAAAGATGACATTTAGAGGCATGGTCTGTGTGAAAGAATATGAGCTCAGAAGACATCTTCCCACCATGCAAGCGGGCATCCTCAAAGCATAACAGCTGAGAATACACCCTTTTCTTGTTCTATCACACAGGATAAAAGGGATTCTTCAGTTTAGAGGCTTTGCACTATTGATAATAATTTTAACTGAAATAGAAAAAAATGCCTAAATCTGTTCTGGGAATCAGAGCGGATGCTGCAGGGTACTCTTTTCACTTTTGTTGCTATGACTTAAATGCATGCTTTGTGCCATTAGTCCACTTTTTTCCTTGTTATTCTTTTTACCCCCCCAGTACAAATTCCTGTGTACCATGAGTAGTCAGTGATATCTTTGCCATGAAGCTATCTAGCAGTAAAATCTATGTTTTCACAGCTATTTAGATAGGGAGGAGATAAGAAAAATAAAAACCTTCATGTACAATATTTCTGAACAGAAACCAAGAAAAAAAATCACATAAGTCAAGAGGAAAAACAACATCAACTATGGTCATGAAGCATCTAGATTCTGTGCAAGATGAGAATAATATTTTCTGCTGTGTCATCAGGGTAGTATGACACTGTATGATGAAGTTAATTCTTCTACTCTCTTAATCATTCAGCAGCAGTGTGTGGCTTCATTGCTTCAGTCACCTTGTTACTCGTTTTGGGAGGCAAGTCATCTTTCACACAAGAAACTGATTTCATATTTCATGCATGTTTTTTATATTGCTTTACATAGTCTTAAGTATGTTTCAGTACAACTAAATTAGCTTGCCTTTAAATTCTCATGCTTTTTCTTAAAATGGCATGGGAAAAGAATAGTTACCTAAAAAGACCTGATCTCTCAGCACACAGCTTGTGAATTTATTACTTGTCCTAGTTGATATAAATCAAAATTCATCATAACTGTACTTTCACATTTTTTTCCAGGGTGAGATGCATCCCAGTTTGTGAATCAGGACAGCATCGCATCTCTCCAGCCAACTGATAGAGCTGAAACCGGCTGAATACCTTTTGATACCTATCAATTTCACTCCATAGAAAGTACCAGTTTTGAAATGATTATCTGTATTTTTTTCCGACAGAGTAGAAGAATAATCCTGGGTAAATCTGGCAGCTGGAAGCCTGAGGAGAAAGGCTGATCTTTCCTTCATTGCCAATGAGATGGAATCCTGTAAAGGCTTTCAGGTTCTGCTAAGAAAACGGGCCAGAAAGGTCTAGTAAACACACAAAAAAAGGTTGTTTTGTTGGACTTGGAATATCTGGAGGAATTTTTGTTAAACATTTCTAGGAAAAGAAGATGAAAAAAAAATTTGCTATTTTCTTTTTCAAATAGAAAAATTTATTGATAGCGGTTAAACTCTGACATACATATATACATTTTGTTCAAGTGATGATTTATTTCAAATCATTACAAATTTATTTCAAATGACAATTGCTTTCTACATTTTTCATAACAGTTGCTGCTTTATTATTGAATAGAATTGATATTATTCAAAGAATAATTGTTATGTAAAGCACTTTACCAGAACTATACAGGTACAGTGAAAGCAAGTGCAAACTTGCTGGAATAAATAAACATCTTCTCTGTTGATTAACTTCATAGATAATCATTCCTATTTTAGAATTATTTTTTTTCTCCACTTACTTTTCACATACCCTTTGAATTCTCAGCCATTGGGAAAGTCAATTCACATTTCTCTATTGTTCTCCTCTCTGCATTATGTATGATTAATTTAATCACCAACAATGTATAGGATGAAGAACATACAGTAATTTCACTGGAAGGTGTTCCTTCAGAGGTTTCTGAGAAGTGAAGCTCATGTTTCAGTTTTGTGGTAGGCGTGCATATTCATTGCATGAATCTGCTGGTTGATTCATTTGACAGAGAGATGTCTTAAAATATACATATTTTTTAAAAAATTTCAATCCTTAAATATTTGATCCTATTAGTATCTCCTACAGTCATATGTAGTAAGCAGGATTGTTTATTTCAGTTCTCACAGAATTATTTATTTAAAAGCTGCTATGAGCTTTATTATCAACGTTGGCCCACAAAGAACTATGTTAATAGCTTTGAACTAATTAATATTTTGAACTATTCCTCAAGACTGTTGCAAATTTTAAAAGTTATCAGTGAGTACTTCAGTGCCACATGGGAACTCATTTCAGGTGAATGAGTAAATCTTTTTCTTCTGTCTCAGTTCTTCATTGCACTTCTGTGGAAACTTACTCCAGCACTGTGGGTGCAACTGGCTGGCTCCAGTGGGGGTTTGAGTTAAACAGGGTGCTGGCTTTGAGATTTAAATATTATGATGATATAAAGGTCAGAATAATAGATATAAATAAATTCAGTAGTCAGCAATCCTTTCCTAGACTTTTTGGGCTGGCACACTAGTCTACGTTGATAAAGTTGTTAAGTATTTCCTTGACAATCATGTATAATATACTGCGGCAGGCAGAGTTAGCCAGAACTGAACTATAGATAGTAATCTTTGTAGAAGAAATAGTTCCATTATCTTAAATAATGAAGTTCAGAGGCAGAAAGATAAAAGTATTTTCTCTTGTTATTTTTAATCCTCTAAGCTTCAGGATCAAAAATGAGAGATTGATGTCTCTATGGTATGAATGAAAAAATGACTGTTTTTTAAATGCATGGAAGTTTTTTGACATTAACCTGTCATTGCAGAAATTTTTTCAGCGACAGTATTGTATGTCTTCTGTAGTTGAAAGTTTTTACTGGCTCACTTACGAACGTGATGGGTTTGGGAACAAAAATCCCAACGCTGAGAAAAAGGTGAAGGCTTTTTTTTGTTTAAGCCAAAATGTGTGTGACAGAAACAGGTAGAAAGTGATTTACAGCAACGAAGTGGAACTTCCAGTTCTGCTTTTATTCTGTATGTCTTTTTGCATCTAGTGTTAACCCTATGTCTATCAGTAGTTCTAATCCGTTGTCCCAGCATAAAAGCAAACCTAAAAAGTAACATTGTACCATCAAAAAAATGATGTGTTTATCATACCGTGGAGATCTCTGGAGCGCTGAGGGACTCTGATGAAGGACTGTCACTCAGCAGCACTCTGGGAAAGGATCTTTTAAAAGTCAGAGCAATTGCAAGGGTCACTTCTACAAAATCAATATTGGCATTGAAAGCTGCATGTATTGCTTGCTGAAATCTCTCAATTGCATGAACAACTAGATACAAATTTCCAGGAACTAATTTTCAAGTGGAAACTGGCACTCCAGTATAAAAGCTAGTTGAAATTAAGGTGCACTTAAGCATGTTTATACAGCGATATAGTCATGTTTGCAAATTTGGCCTTAGTATGTATCACTGAAAGAGGCCATCATTAAAGGCATACTTTTGAAAAAATGCTTAAAAGTGAATTTGAAACAAAACTGTCCCCTTTATATTAAAGAGACTTCAGAGTAGGTAGGTGTTGTCATATCTATAATTTGTATTCAATTATAGCTTGAGAAACTGGCTACCATTGGCCTGGACAGGCACCACCCTCTGATGAGTAAAGAACTGGCCCAAAGGGTTGTGGTAAACGGAGTTAAATCCAGTTGGAGATCAATCACAAGTGGTGTTCCCCAGGGCTCAGTGTTGAGTCTAGTCTTTTTCAATATCTGTATCAATGATCTGGATGAGGGGATAGAGTGCACCCTCAGTGAGTTTGCAGATGACACTAAGCTAGACAGAAGTGTTGATTTGCTTGAGGGTAGGAAGGCTCTACAGAGCGATCTAAACAAGCTGGTTTGATGGGCTGTGAACAATGGAATGAGGTTCAAGAAGGCCAAATGCTGAGACAACAACCCCATGTACTGCTACAGGCATGGGGAAGAGTGGCTGGAAACCTGCCCGGCCGAGAAGGACCTGGGGGTGTTGATTGACAGGCAACTTAATATGAGCCAGCAGTGTGCCTGAATGGCCAAGAAAGCCAATGGCATCTTGGCCTGTATCAGAAATAGTGTGGCCAGCAGGACCAGGGAAGTGTTTGTGCCTTTGTGCTTAGCATTGGTGAGGCCGCACCTCGAATACCGTGTTCGGTTTCAGGTTCCCCACTATAAGAAAGACATAGAGGTGCTGGAGTGTGTGCAGAGAAGGGCAATGAAGCTGGTGAAGGAGCTGCAGAACAAGTTTTATGAGAGGCAACTGAGAGAACTGGGATTGTTGGCCTCAAGTTGCATCAGGGGAAGTGCAGATTAGATATCAGGAAAAATTCCTTCACTAAAAGGTTTATCAGCTACTGGAACAGGCTGCCCAGGGAGGTGGTTGAGTCACCATCCCTGGAGGTGTTTATGAGTTGGGAAGATGAGGTTCTCAGGGATATGGTTTAGTAGTGGCCACGTATGTTATGACTTGATGATCTCAAAAGTCTTTTCTAAACAAGCAATTCTATGATGCTGTGATTCTATATTCAATAGAAAAAAATACTTATCTCCTTCTCCCATTCAAAATCTAACCAAATCCTTTTAAAAAGACGATAACAGACAGTAAATTTTGGTATGAGTGGCTTGTTTTTCAAATCTTTTTAATTTTAGATGAATTCAATGAAATAAAAGGTTTAAGAAGCTCATCAGTAAGAAAAAAAATCTCTTTACAGCTTTACAGCAATGGAATATTGGGGATTTGGTGGGGTTTTTTTCTTTTTTATTCCCCCTCCCAGAAATGGTTCTCTTTTAAGAATGTAAAATAAATATACCTGATGAGTACCTATGCCCTATAAACACAGGTGACAAAGTTACAGCCATGATGTGATCACTGAGGTTTAGAGTAATTTGTAAGTCATGAGTTCATTTATATAAAGTTCTTCCTATAGCACATGGGCAGCAACCATTCTGACTATGGTAGAGATGAGTCATAGTCTGAAGATATCCATCTCTTCCCTATTGCTTCAATGATCACTTATACCAAACTATACTGTTTAGGCAGCAAGATTAGGTGAGATAGGTTGTCCTGCAAACGATAAGAGAGATTAGCCAGTAGATAACGAACTCCTCTGTCGTGTAACTCTTGTAAAATTAAAGAAGTAAAGCCAAAGTTTTTCTAAAGAAAAATGAACAACATATGACAAAACACAATGATATTGATTTTGATTTTTTAATCTAGAAGCTTTGCTGAAACTGTGCTCATCTCAGCCACTTTTGAGTGCCTAATAGTTGGATGGGAGTATCATTACTCTTTGATCTTCTGCATCCAAAGGAAAAAGATAAGTTCTGCCAGAATATGATTAATCTCATGCTTTCTGAATGATTAGAAAATCAGACAGCTATTTTACAATGTTAGTTAATGGTGTAATGGTGCCAATTGTGATGCTAATGCATAATTCCTCCACAAACAAGTGTATTTTTTACTTCATCCTTCTTTTCAACACATTTCCCAGACCACTATTAATATCAGTGGTATAGCTGATAAATAGTAAATTGGATTTGACTAGGAAGCTCTCTGTAAATTTTCCAAATGAAACTCATCCTTCAAATTTCACTTAAACACAAGAAAGTGCTGAATTTTCTAAATACAAAATTGTAATGCAGCAGTTCTTGAGGGTAACTAGTTCTGAAAGGGACGATACATGGTGCAGACCTATTTGAAATGCTGAATGTCTTATGCTCATCTATAACTTCTTGATGACTGTTCTCAGCTTTAAAAAGTACATCAATATGCATTAATTTTGAAGGAAATTAGTGATGTTTCTGTGTTGATTGAGGCTGAATGTTGTTGCCATAGCAATGCTGTCCTCAAAAAGATAGCCTAGGCACTAGGCGACCTGGGCACTATTCTCCATTTACTGTATGTCTTGCCTCAACTTACTTGAATAACACTGGAATAGAGCGCTGTCAGTTAAGGGGGTTTTAGATGGTCACAAGGCACCATGGCTGTGCTGGTTTTTATAAAGGAGATTTGTGGGTGAGATGAGTTGCAGGAACATGGTATGAGATAACAGCAAGTTGTGTTGGCCTTGCTAGGAAATGAAGTGGGTGAAATCACAGTACCGGCTGGGGATTCTGTATCCATGGGAGATGGCAGGCTGCGGGCACCTCTGAAGCTTCCTTCCAAGGGTAGGCGTCTTTATTCAATATCTATGGACTGCTATGCACAAATGTAGGCTCCTAGAGAGTCTTGTGAGAAGGGCTGATAGCCCACTGGTGGATCATGTTCTGTCCCAGAACCTTTCCTTTTTTTTTGAACCAAGCCATTGAAAAACATAGTGAAACAGCCAGAATTCCTGTACAGTTGTGATGGGATGATTTGCATGTAAAGAATGTTTCTTCCAAAATTTTAGTAGTATTTTCACGTGACTGTAACTAAGGTATCTTTTTCTAGAATAGAACAGAAGATCTTGAAACACAATATCGGAGAGAAAAGAAAGCATAGCTGACCCCAAAACCAGAAGGTGCCAACTGAAATTTTAATGCTTTCTTTCCTTCTGTGTGTCACCTGCTGCCAGATTCTCAAGGCAAGGCAATAGCACATAGAATCAAATTATTTTCCCCTTAAGTAAGGTTATTTGGTATATGATGGATATCAGCAGAGAGCTGCACCTCTGCCCTGGATCAGATGCCTTTCCAACATTAACAATCAACAGCAAGTTGAACCCAAAATAGAAGAAGGTCTTGAATCCCAAGACCGCTAGTCATGTAGTGCTCTCAGTGAGGCCACAATCATGTTCTTTGCCTGTGCCTTGATCAAAAACTTTTATTTTGAATCTCTAATTTCAGAAGAGAAGTACTAAAGGTAAGTAATTTGATATTCTTGTTTCAGGTTTGGTTTTTTTTTGATGGTAGTGTTGCTATTTCCTAGTAAACTCATTTGGTTGCATTTGGAAAAAGCTTCTGTCTTTGAATGATACAATTAGGAAGACAAACTAGAAAGCATTTACTAATCAATACATATGATAAAAGAATTTCCTAAACTGATGTAGCAAAGAACCAAACGTCCCAGCTAATCTGTGGCAAAGAAGCAAATGAAACTGTGTACATGTGCCCCATGTCCTGACAAAGAAATAAGAGGAATAAAATTTTTTAGTTTCATATAAGCCTTCAAACTTGAAATACTACCATCTTTTTTTTTTTTTTTCTTTTATAAGGAAATGTTTAAAAAAAAAAATTCAGGGCAAATTGTTTGCCAATCTGAGATGATTTTGTTTTCAAATTATTAAGGCAAAGCTATTTGCATTTATCTATGACAAATTTGTCAACAAGTCATAAAACTCGCAATATATTAGTATGCTATCACATAATACACAAGGCTATGCTCTACAGTAACGACCTGTGCTGAGATGATACAGAAAGCAGTGTATGAAGAGACTAAATTATGTGGAATTCTAGGAATAAGGATTTTAATATTGGAAAGAAAGTGAGTTATTAAAAGACAGAGAAAATAATTTTAAATTAGTGACATGATGTCAGAAGAAGTATCTGTAAGAAGAAACTAAATAGAAGACCTGACATATTTAGTGGGTGTTACTAAAAATGACAAGCATCCTGAAGACATAAAAAATGCAATTTGAGGAGAAGGAAACTGTGATTAAATGAGAATAAACAAGCTGTAACAAGGAGGAAAGGTCTTTCTACAAATTGCTTTAGTTTGGGAACATGTCCTGAACAAATGAGATGGTTATGTAAGACTGTCAAAAGGCACCATTAAACCTATTACGAGTAGTCTGTTCAGCTACCATATAATCAAAGTATGTTAAAGGATTCTTTCTGATAGCACTGACATTAAAAGATATCAGACTCTGCTATTATTGTCTTTAACAGAATCACAAGTAATATGAGATGAAATATGTTCACTGAGATCAATGTGTTACTCATCATTGCTGAGGTTTGTTCTGTAATGTTGCTTTTAAACAGACTGTTTACTTCATTTAATAGTCATAAAGAAATAACATATAATGAGAAAACTCTGATTTGTCTTTCAAACAGTTGACAGATAAAATGAAATTAAGTCAGTCTTTCATCTCTTAGCTTTTTTTTAACACTTAGCTCTTTTTTTCATCACTTAGCTTTTTTTCATCATTTTTGTTAATAAGTCTGTGAATAAATTAATAAAAAAATCTTAATTCAAATGAAGCTCAAATCCAACATAAAAGGTCTTAGCAAGCTTTCATTTACTTCTACTAAGCATATAGAGCACTGTATCAAATTAGGCTTGTTGCTTACAATCTCTAGAAAAAAGTGAAAGTTAAAAACCCCCTCATTACAGGGTTGGGGGCTATATTAATCGGTAGTCTTTTGTAAAGAGGAAATACATAGCAATTATCAATGAAGCGTTAAAGATATACAAGAATTTAATCCAAATTACGATTGCAAATAGATTCAAACTGAAGATATTTAAACTGAAATACAGCAATCTTTTGAGGGAATTGGTGCAAACAACATGATAATGGGAGATCTCAGAATATAAATGAGGGTCAGGAGCAGTGGCTGATAAGTAATTGATTTTTAGTTTTGTAATCAAAGAATTACTCTGAATGGAAGCAAATAAATTCTCTTTTTTGGCAGAATGTAAAGGTTAATGGATTTCAGGTGAAATACAATCGTTTCTTTTATTCTTATTTTGTTATATTTGGGATGTATTTTAAAACAAGGCAAAATAAATCTGTTTGCTTACTTTAAATAGCTCTGAACCACAGTATAGATTCTTTTTCCATCTTGTCTATATTCTCCCGTGACTTAAACGGGAACTCACATACCTCGCTCCTATGTTGACATACATATTTAGAAAATGAATTGTAGGTGAACTGTATCCTATGTTTCCATCATACACAGTTAAGTCTATATGAACTGCTTCCCATTCTTACTTTAAGATGAGATGAATTTCTCTGTGGAGATTTCCCTATTTACATCTATGGCAAGATGTTAAGTGAGATCTCGCAACAAATGAGTCTATAGATTAGACATTCCCCTATCAGGATGAGTATTGCATTCATTTGCCAGCTCCAGGTTACATGTAATTACTATTGACAAAATTTCATTTTTTACATGGGGGAAATAGAACACGAGCAGAATGTTCTGAAAACAGGAATAAAAACGGTTATCTGAACAGTGGGCCCAAATGCCACGAAGCATGGAAAGATCCTGAACCTTTATCTTGCTTATGCTGGATGAATACTTGGGTTACTAAGTAACCGTGCAAAAGACTGGAATCATCATATCGTATATTTAAATAAATAATCTGGAAAAAACCCCAAAACAGACCATTGACATTTTTCAGTGAATCCAGCATCCTTCCCCCCAAATGTCTAGATGATCAAGCACAATTTTTTTTGACTGAAGATAGTATTATAGAGAAAACCAATGATATTAGTCAGAAATATTGCAATACTAAATAAGAATAGATTACCTATTGGCTGATTTTTCCTCCAAGTGATCAAAATTTTTGCAGGTGATAACATGCTTCTCAACTTTTCTTTATTCTATTGCTTTTGAAAAGTGATTCCATTGTGCATCAGCAAAAATATTTCAAAAACTCAGCTCACCAAAAGCATTACCATTCTTTTTTTGAATGATTTTAATTCATTTGCTCTTACTGCACATGAGCAGTTTGATCAGAAATGATGTGAACTGTTGCCTGCTTGAAAAGTCATGGAAACATACACAGGCAGAAAATAATTAGTAAAGCTGGTGCTAAGATAAGCGTCTTGCTTTGAATAAGTTCTCGGAAACCAATTTTTTGCTTTGCATACTGATGAAAATTTGCAAGCGGTCACCCCTTTTAATACATTTAGATGCTTGCTCAAATAAAAGTACTATGCCGTCAACTGCTGACTTTGCTTCCCAGAGTAGCTATGGGCTCCTTGGAGTTCTTTTGGCCAAGTACCAAACTAGCTCATCTCTGCTCTGCTTGTGACATTTTGTTTGATCGCATCATAAAGTGGTAAGGCCCTGGAATTTATACATAGCCCCATACACTAATAAAGTGTTTTCCCTTAGATGTCTCACAGATGCTGTTCTATACCTTTTTCCAGTGTCAAAGAGAACGTACTGGGTCAATGTGATCTTGTGTTTATGTTGTCTGGTGGGCCTATGTGATAAGTCATGTTCTTTTCTCCTTTACTTTTTTAGAATCAGTGAAGCAAGTGTTGTTTTAAAGGTTTGTTCCTCTATTTGTAATGCATGCTAGGTCCATTAAATAACTGGCATCAAATGGCAACAAAAAATGAGGTTAGAAGAGCATCCTTGAGGGAAAAGCAGTCAATAATTTCTGTGTTACATAATATCACAAAATTCCATGGGACTGATGATGTTTAACTCCAGGGAGGTTTGGAGTAATTAGAATGAACCAATGATTTCCCAATTAGGAGAGCACTCAAGACTCAACATGTTTATTCTGCCATTCAGAAAGAAAGTGCATGACACTTGGGATCTGATTCTTTATTGCTTACCATTTGTTTCTGTTATTTATGGTAGTTAAAGCAGGTGCAAACAAAAAGCGTTGTGACTACCTTTTTTCTTACATTTTGCACAGTTGTAAATCACCAGCTGAATTAGCAATGAGTGCTGCGGGGCAGTAGATAAATGAAACGCTGGCTTTTTTACCTAGGTAGGAGTGCCTGTTGAGATAAGGTTGAAAATTAATCAAGAAAAATCAATTGGAATATTCTAACAAGTTATTAAAATGAAAATGTAATGTTAGCAGTTTTTCATTGTTTACTCTGTCATGAGATACTTGTTAAAATATCTGAAAATATTAAAATGACTTTCAAACCCAAATACTCTTTCAATAGCAATACAGATATTTAAGCTAAGACTATTCACACTTGTCAAAGCAATTCAAACTGTATGCAATTTATTCTGTGTCTGTTATAAAAGCATCTGCTAACATAGTGGTTGTCATCAAGAGCACGATCTTTGGTTGACAGCAGAACCTTCCATTTTATACCAACAGTTGTGCTATCAAAACTGAGCTTTTGCTGAATTAGCTGATTTTACTAGAAAGGACTGGAAGAGATCATGTTAGTGGAGGCACTGACTTGTCAGGATGATACAGAACCCTGTAGGGACTAAATTTTTCCTAGTCCAAGCATAACTTCAGTTGTGCACATGTTTTTACAAAAGACAGAACTGCAAAGGCTCACTGTGCAAGATACAGCACAGGGCTGTGGGTCTTCAGGTTTACCTTCAGAATGCCTAGATGTTACAGACACGGTTCTGCAGAGTCCCACATCCCATGATAAATGGTTTCCTGTGTACATCCTCTGAAGTACTTTGGAAAGAAACGTACATCGCTAGCACTTTGAACAGATCGTAGCCTAAAGTCAGCTTGCTAAATGGAAAGCTGTCCTGAGAGAGATTCTGAAGACCAAACAGACAGATAAGCTCCCAAAACCGCCTGCTGCATATCTCCGTAACAATGCAGGAAGATAAATTCGTCCATCGAAGAGCCAGAGGTAGGTGATGATGATGACACAAATCTCATAATTTTCCTTAAAATTCTCACCTTTCTGGTGACAGGACCAGTAGCATTCTCCTGCTTTAAGAAGTTTCTGTGATGAGAACATATATCAAGGGAACAGGACATTGATTCATTTCTCTGTAGTACCTAAGAGGATCAAATCAACTGCTTCTACCTTTTAAGTGAGAGAATATAGATGCTTTTTACCTATTGCATTGAAGCTGTGCAAAAGTTACTGACCTTACGATGAAGAGCTTGTCAATCATCTAATGGCCAAGAATGCCAGCTACAAAGGAGAGAGGAAGACCACGAGGTCTATTTTCATGTGAGATACTGCATGGGACAGTATTTGGTAAAATATTTAACTGCAGAAACAGTTAATAAGAAATTAGGGTGGAAATAGTTGTTAAATTAATAGCTGTTAATGATGACATAGAAATTAGGTCTTGCTATTTCATGTTCCAACAGGTGGTCCTATTTAATTGAAATTTGTAGCTACATGGGTAAAAGGTAGTTAGAGCTGTGTAAATCTATTATCTTAGTGTTATGGTATGCTGTTTAAACAAACATCATTATCCAGGACCACCAAAATACACTTTATGTGGATTTTGAGGTTTAATAAAGCCGTGGTCAATTGGGAAAGGTCACTGGAAGGAATTGTTTTAATTACTTCATTGATGTTGATAATAGGACCAGTGATTTCAACATTTCCGTCAATAATTTGAAACAATTTGAATTTGCAGAATCAGCTACCAGAATAGAAAATAATGCTCAAGACACAGAAATCTCTCAGTTTTGGATGCTTATTTGAGGCCTTTCCAATAATATGTACCTCGATACAGGCACATAAAAATGTAGCCCTTTCAAAATGACAAATGCAGAGTTTAGCTAAAATATGTGGACTGCACTTTGGAAAGGTTTCTAATATAACCTTTTGAAAGTTCTTCTAGTAATCACAATAAATAAAAGAATGAGTTTGAGCTTCCATTAAGTAGCTGTAGAGAGAAAGGCAAATAATCCTAGGATGCTATGTATTAGGGATTTTTACTTCTGTTTGTGGATTTAATGCCTCTGTCTGAGGCAGATAAAAGTGGGCCAGTGACTTTGCCTGTGCCCTGGGGTTTGCCCAAGATGGACTGATTAGTTAACATCCATGAGATTTATTATCCTCTCTACAGCAAGTTAGTCCTGAAGAGATTTGGTTGGAGCAGCAGAAAGCACAGAAAAGGGTGAGCCATCAGCATGGACGACTGGTGTTCAAGCTCATTCCTTGGCCTTCTGTTCTAGACTGCAGTGTAAAGGTGCACCTGCTGAGACCTTAATTATAATAGCAAAATTGTTCTAGTGCATGTGTTTTCAAAAAGGTGCAAGATCATAGTTCTAGAGCGTTTTAAAAAAGTTTCAAGGAGTTGGAGAGCAAGAAATAATACAAATTAGTGGAACCGTTGAGAAAATTTTTGAAAAGGATGGTGAGAATATGACATGATTATAATGCATAAACGCTCAGAGAGAGAAAGTAGACAGAAAAGATTTTAAAACTGAGTGAAAAGAGACACAGCGAGAACCAGTTATTTAAGTGAAGCCAAAGTCCGATTTTAAGTATGATATGAATTATTGATAGCAAGCTGATGAAATAAGAAGCAGACTGCCACAGGAAGTAGTGGATTTTTCACCTTTTTGTAGTTTCACATGAAGACTTTTCAGAAACACACGCTGTAGTCACATGCAAGTTTTTTGTTCAGTCATGGAAAGGACCAGCTGATGTTTAATCACCAGTCATACACAAGTAGTTTGTTTAAATTACCTAAAAGATCCCTTTTGGATTTTATTTCTATGGATCTATATGCCAAAACATTAAAATTAGCTGGGAATTATCAGTTGGAATGAATAAGCTCTCTAAGACTTACTTTGCATTGGCCTAGATAATAATTATATACAGGTGAAACGTATATATATACGTGAAAATCTAAAAAGAATTTTGTGAAGTAAACAATACATTATTTAAATTGTGACTATGATTTAAAAACACTAGATGGGGACTTACTTTGGAAGATATTTAATGTTTTTGGAAAGCACTGTCTTGATAGTGACAAAAAAAAGGATTTTTGCTACACTGAGGCCTGATTTTATTTAGCATGTATTCTATTCCTGATCTGGAGAAGAGAGACAAATCAAGTGATTGGGTTTTGGCTTGTATGCTGAGTTCAGTAGAAGAGGCATGCTTTGCAATATTGATTTATGGAATATGAATGTTTTTTCATGGAATGGGATTGGTAGCCCCAGTTCACTGCGGTTAGCACATTGTTTTAAAAAAATAGCATACATGTGCTTTTTTCTTATCATTGTTTCTCAAGGCTATGTTTGAACAAATGAGCTAGTGTTCAGAAGTCAGTATTCTTAAGATCTGTCAAATAATCACTAGCAATTAGGCAGTCTACTTCTTTTATTAAAAGAAATAACAGCATTCTTAGTCTGGGAAGAATGGGATTGCACTAGGTGCATGCATACTGTCAGATTGGTTTGCTTTTTGTTTTACTTCAGGAACATAGTGTAGTGCACACGTTAATTTAGTCATAAATTCCAAGCAGTGAACTAAGCAGTAGAAATAGTGAGTATAGAATAAAGAGCATTTTGTTGTGGGGTTTGCATTATACAAAGAGCATTGATATGAGCCAGTGCCCAAAGTTGCTGATAGTAACTGGGGTTCAATTTGTGCCATCAGTAACAAGGTCAGTATACATGAACTTCGGACAGTCAAAGATTCAGTCAGCAGGGAATGTATTAACTTTATTTAGGGCATGTAGCTGTAATTAGATCTATGGTGAAACAGAGGGTAGGACAAAACAATCACATCAATTTAATTTATAAAAATAAAAATAGGCCATGAACTTCATATATTTTAAGGTCAGAAGTCACTGTTTGATGTCATGGTTAATATAGGTCACAGGACTTTCATGAATTAATTAGCATTGACTTCTATGGGACCAAGACCTTTATTGTTTAGCTTTCTCCTGTTACATGTAACTACTGAAATCACCAGATCAGAAAGAAATTTAAGATATTTTTCAGTTCATTCACTTTGAACTTTTCAAAGTTATTTGCAGTCCCCTGCATCAATGTCATATGCTGCTATAAAGGGAGCTCATGTGCCCTTTCTCATCTAGGCTCTGCAAGAACATAATTCCTATTAGCTCCAGGTAGCTGTGTAACTATGTGAAGATGAAAATGACAGCAAGCTGATGTTTCTACAGAGAAAGGGAGGGAGAAGCAAAGGAATGAAATAGAAGGGGAACAACATGAGCGTGTTTGCTCTTGTTTCTGGATCAGTCTGTAGACTAATGTGCTAAATAAGTGAGAAAGAAAACACCCTCCACTGTTTTAAGATGTCATTGCAATTAATATCTCACTATTTCTTTTAAAAAAATTATTCACATTTAAAAGAAAAAAAGACTAAACTCTTCAGTACCCAAAAGTGAGAAGAGTCTTGTAACCAAGAATAGTCAAAATCAGACACCTATGTGAAAATGAGATTATGTGGGAATTATTCACAGATACAGCCCCTTTCCCTTCGAAGATCTGCAAGTATAAGGAGATCAGTACCTGGACCTTTAAATTTACTAACTACTACTGGATTTATATTTCTTCTATGACTTTTAAAAATTGTTTTCTGAATAAATGTAAAGTTTAGAATCCACAATAACCTGTGGCAACTAATTCCACATATTAATTACATACTGCATGAAAACATCTCTCCTTTTTGAGGGATGAATAATCTACTTCATCATTAAGCTTCATTATCACTTCTTATAATGAATCCTTTTTTTCTTGGATCTGGCTGAGGTAGAGTTATTTTTTTTCATAGTAGCCTATATTGTGCTGTGTTTTGGGTTTGTGGTCAAAACAGTGTTGATAACACACAAACACTTTGGCTATTGCTGAGCAGTGCTTACGAAGCTTCAAAGTCTTTCTGTTTCTTAGGCTGCTCAACCGCTGAGTAGTCTGGGAATGAGAAAGAAGTTATCTGACCCCAAATAACCAAAGGGTTATGGCATGCCGTATGGTGTCATAACAATAAAAGCTTGAGGAAAGAAAGTGTAAAGGAGGACATTCATGGCCATGGTGTTTATCTTCTCAAGTAACCTCTAAGAGTGCAAACATTCTACTTCCTAGAATCATAGAATCATCAGGTTGGAAGAGACCTCTGAAATCCTTGAGTCCAGCCATTCCTGTCTCCCTACTATACCATGTCCCTAAGGAACTCATCTACTCATCTTTTAAACACCTCCAGGGATGGGAACTCAACCACCTCCCTGGGCAGACTGTTCCAATACATGACCACCCCTTCAGTGAAGAAATTCTTCCTAATGTCTAGTCTAAACCTCCCCTGGCACAACTTGCGACCGTTTCCTCTCATCTTAATGCTTGTCACTTGTGAGAAAAGCCCAGCACTCACCTGACCAAAATCTCCTTTCATGTAGTTGTAGGCAGTGATGAGGTCTCCCCTCAGCCTCCTCTTCTCCAAGCTAAGCAGTTGCCTCCGCTGCTCCTCATAGGTCTTGTTCTCCAGCCCCCTCACCAACCTGGTGACATGGTTAGACGTGGCTGAACATCTGCCTACCTGTGGATAATTTATTTTTTTTTGGTTTTGCCTGCGCAGGTGCCTTTGCTTCATTTATTAAACTGTCTTTATCTTGATCCATGAGCGTTCAGCTTTTGCTTTTCTGATTTTTCACCCTCATCCCAATGGATGGTGGAGAGCAACTGGGTAGATGCTTAACTGTTGGCTGTGGCAACCCACCAGATTTACTTTTGTTGAAGTTTGTCACCTTTCTTCATGAATCTTCTAGAAATACTATATTCCTTTTACAGATGTGAGAACCTGAACTGCTCATGGTTTGCAAAATGCGGATACATCACAGAACTGGATAGTTGAATAATTTTGTCCTCAGTTGTGTTATCCTTTCCTTTCCTAATGATTTCTAGCATTTTGCTTTCCTGTCTAACAGCTACTGATCATTTTCTTAAATTAACCATTATAGCTCAAACATATATATTTTTAGCTCAGTGGTAATTATCTACTTCAAAATCACATTCCTTCACATGCAGTTTAAGATTGTTTTCACCCATGGGCATAATTTTGCATTTTTTCAAGGTAGAATTTAATCTGCTATTTACAATAGCCTTTTAAATTCCCTATAAAATGTCAGTGGACCAAATAGTAAATATATGATACTCTTGAGAAATACTATTCCATACAACCAAGGTGATAAATACCAGAGAGAAAAAGTGCTCCAGGAAATTGAACTAGATTTTCCAGAAAGTTATGACAAGGACTTTTTCGTGTATGATTAGGCTCAAGCAAAACCTTATATAAGTCACAGTGATTTGTACTGACAAAAGAAGGTGATGTTCCACTTTCTGACTTCAAAACATGTGACTATTATCTCAAGATATTATTGTAGAAGCTCTGTATTAGCCAATCCTCTTTCTACTTTAATCAGTTAAAAATGAGTGGACAGCCCTGTGACATTAATGAGCAATGTTGCATGTCTTTGGCTTGAGAGATATGGTCACTTGGAGCTCTATTTTTCTGATGCTAATGCCTGCGTTCAAAGATATTACTAAACACAGATTAGAATGGAAATATACAAGGGATAATACGTCTGAATCACTCACTTAGGTGAAATAGAAAGGAGCTGACTTTCTCCTTGAGAACACTGGGAAGTTCATTGTTAACCTAGCGTATCAAAACTAAGAAATACGCTACTACTAATGCATGTGAATACATTTATGTAAAAATATTTCAAGTTCAAATTGAAATATGTTTAAAAGGAAGTTGTCTCAACCATATGTGATCACTTAGCTGTTCTTGCAAAGGCATTTATTTATTCTTTTTTCCAGAATGAAGTAAATAATCAAGTCACATTGAAAGACGAGTTCAATCAAGAACAAAACTCAAAGCTGTAATTCAGTAAAGAACGATGGCATTTGTTGAGAAGAGTACATATCTGTAAGACACTGATCTAGGAGTCTTTCAGATCTAATTTCCTGACTGTGTTAAGAAATGCAAAAGGTCAAACAAAGGGCCTTGGAAGAAGATAAAATATGCATGAAGTATTTATTTGAGATGCTTGAGTAACATATAGAGTGTAGTTCACAGAATCAAGCCCAACCATAAAATATGAAAATAGTTCTTTCTCCCTTTCATTTTCACGTGCTAATTTTTTTGATTAGTCTGTAGCCACAGACACTGTTTCAGATCCCAAAAGTCTTACTCTTTTGCTAAGCAGCACACAACTCAATGGCTGAAGAAGAGGCACAAGATGCAGATAAAAATATTCACAGATTTTCATATTGTGTTCCCAGACACACATCCTTAGCCCACAATCTTTTTCCTGCCTCTCACAATGCATTAAGTCTTTGAAAACAACGTCAGACATGCCCTAGCATGTGACATAAATAAATAAATAAATATATCAAAGACATAAAAGGCAAAGACATATCAAGGACATAACATACACATCAAAGTAGATTTTGATCACATATGCACTGAGAATCCATATATTTTGTTGCACCTTTTGAGTAAATTTTAAATGCGCGTTTAGTGGCATCATGACTGTCTGTGATACTTAGTGAATTGTGCCACTTTTTCCGTCACTCTTCCTCCATTTTTCTTCCCAACAAAAACTCCAGCTGCAATCCAGACACTGCTAAATAAACCTGTTCCTTCCTGCAGTACTCAGCATAAGGTACACATCAAAGATGGAGAAGAAGAAGTAACAGGCATGCTGCATAGGCTGGCAATACTCAGCTGGTGGCAGTCTGTCAGGGTAATTTTTAACTCGTTGCTACAATTGCCTCCAGGCTTCACTATGATTCACATCAGGGGCCTGGCCCAGGAACAAAGTCAGGATGCTGTGAAATTTATCTCTGATGACTATTACCAACTGCGCCCACTGCAAGTCAAGCACAGCATAAAGTAGGGTCCAACAGCTTTCCCACTTCTAGGCAAGTACCTGATGAGCTTTCCAGATAACAATTTTCTGACCACTCTGATGAAACTGTGCCTGCCTGCCACCTATATTTCACTCTGCACTGTACCTTTCAAGGTGACTTTTTTCTTTATGATTGTCTAAAATGAAGTTGTGAGTCTTGGAGCAATGTTGCTTTCTGTCTGCATTTTTTTCTGCCGCCCCTGCAAGACTTGCACAAGCTGTAATATGGAGCTCAGAGTAGACAAGGTGACAGCTCTCAGAAAGGGCACTTTAGGGTAAGCTTCTGTAAGGCTCCTCAGCAACTCTAGGGTCCAGAATTTCCTCTGTAAGATTTGTTGACTGGGAGTTTGTTGTGCTTTCTTTCTAGCTTTTATCTTATCTGGGAAAGTGTTACCCTTCCCTTAGTAAGATTCATGATACAATACTTTAAAATAAGGGTTTTTCACTTCAAAGTGCTTGGCCACTGAACTAAAGGACTGTGGTTGAAAGCTCTCATCAAGGGCACAAAGCATGTCTAACCATGTCTTATTCAACATTTCACAGTATTATTCTGCTTGGTCTATGCTTTGGCACTGATAGGGAAATAAGGACTTGATCCTATTTTATCTCCTAGGTTAAATCCTCAGAGAGCAGCTGATTAGCTAATTTCCACTATGAGTCAGACAATGCTGCTACAATTAACTATTTTGTGGGGTTTTAAAATGAAGACGCCAGAGCTTTATGTGACCTTTATATCAATGGAAGTTACTTCTCAGAAATAGATGCATGGTATACACATACATCTATGTGCCTCAACGTGAAACTGAGCTCTATCTCAGTATGGTTAGCGCAAAATTTTTGTTATCGTTCTGAAGAAAACTATTGTGATTTAATCCTAGTAGGTGGATGAATGACTGTGCCTTCTACATTTTTGCTCATGCTCAGGCTTTGAACAGATATCGTAGGCAAGTGTGTTTATCTGCTGTTGGCTTGGTAGATAATGACTCCCTCATGGTAGACAGTAAGATGTATAGAGGATGATTCTAATCAATTTAGCATTTGGATTCTGAGAAGGTGTAGGGGTCATACAATATTTTTGCATGCTTTTATCACTCTAGGAACTATTTTTTGCTAGACAAAGGAATTTATATGCTTTTCTGTGACTCGCATTTGAATCCTCAGCTATAACTCTACCATAATTTAGGCAACAATGTGTGAGAGTTTAAATAGTTGGATCGTGTAGATAGAGACTAAGAATTTTGATGGGGCAGAGGGGAAATGGAATTAGCTGGAGACTTTCAAGAGTTTTTATAATAAATATATACCAATGAGAAAGGAAAAAGTTGAGCTGGGGCAATTTATTTTTGATTCTACTATACTGCTGGTTTAGGAGTTGCAATGACTCATCCTAACTCCTTGCACAAGAACTATATGGCTCATAAGTACACAACCTTTCCAAATTCATATCTCAGTGAAGATCTATTGATCTTTACAGTGTCAGGGCTGGGTGACGATAGAAATATATAAAAGTTTATAGCTTGTGGAGTTCAGAGTACCTTCTCAATTGAGCATTTGGCATCTACATATTCTAAGCCTGCATTTATGTTTTTGGACATATTCTACTGCATATAGAACCTGGCACCTGAGTAAGACCTAGAAAAGCTTGAGAAGTAGGACTTAGGGGTACTGATTGAAGAAAAACTGGACATGAGCTGGCGATGTGTGCTCACAGCTCAGAAGGCCAACCTCATCCTGGGCTGTATCAAAAGAAGCACTGCCAGCAGGGCAAGGAAAGTGACTCTGCCCCTCTGCTCCGGTGAGACCACACCTGGAGTACTGCATCCAGCTCTGGAGTCCTTAGCACAGGAAAGACATGGACC
Source organism: Neomorphus geoffroyi (assembly GCA_033558235.1). Lineage (NCBI taxonomy): Eukaryota > Metazoa > Chordata > Aves > Cuculiformes > Neomorphidae > Neomorphus > Neomorphus geoffroyi. Next base: position 3,227,079 of record JAUMJM010000005.1, read on the forward strand.
TGTTGGATTAGGTCCAGAGGAGGACCACAAAAATTATGAGGGATGGAATATCCCCCCTGTGAAGAAAAGCTGAGAGAGTTGCAGTTGTTGAGCCTGGAGAAGAGAAGGCTCTGGGAAGCCCTTATTGCAGCCTTTCAGCTTATTTAAAAGGAGTTTGTAAGAAAGATGAAGATAAACTTTTTAGTAAGACCTGTTGTAATAGAACAAGAGCGCTTTTATCTAAAAGAGGGTAGATTCAGACTAGATATGAGAAAGTATCTACATATATGCATATAACACTGAGGCTGGTGAAATATGGGCACAAGTTGCCCCGAGAGCTGGTAGATGCCCTATCCCTGGAAATATTCAAGGCCAAATGGGTGGGGCTCTGAGCAACATTTTCTAGTTGAAGATGTCACTGCTCATTGCAGGGTTCGACTACAGGACCATTACTGTTCCCCTCCAAACCAAACGATTATCTGATTCTATGATAGCATAGGTGGGTATTGCACTTGCAGGATTTTCCATGTCTCTAAGAGATGCTTCTTAAGTTCAGGTATCTCCGTATGTGAAGTGTAAATGCTTAATCATTTGTTCCAAAGCCCGTAATCTATGTCATGCTACTCAGTACATAAGTAAATAGTCACCAATATTTGTGATCTACCTGTGGATAAAACCATGCCTTTATCTGTACCACAGAGATCAACTGGTTCAAGCTCATACTTTCTGGTCCATTTTTCTACAACCAGACTGGAAAGGTAATTTTACTGAGCTATGTACAAGCTGCTTCCACTTCAAGAATTTGCAAGATGTTCCACCAGAATTTTGAATCTAGTAAGAAGAGCAAATGAGACATGTCTTGGACAGGTGATACGCTTTGATATTTTTTTTTCCTCTGACAAATTTTTCTTTTTTCCTGTTTCAGACTTAGTTCTAGAGACATCAGAAGTTTTTGGTTTTCTTGGTTTATATTTATACAAATATGAAAACTGTTGGCAATGACAGCAGTGTACAGTGATCTAATGATCTCATTTATTATTTTTGGTGTTTCATTTCTAACTACAGTGCTAAAAGAAAAAGAAAATTAAACCAAAATATTCTCTTAATGATGTTTCCCCACTGGTTTTCTTTAATGGCACAAAACCTGTACTTTAGAAATACTTCTTTCTTGCTTATGAACTCTATTCATGCCAGTGTAGTTTTCAACTCAAAACACTGTGAAATGACTACCTAGAAATACTTAGGCAATTCTGTACTGAATTTAGATGATTACTTGTTTTCTATTATCCTTCAAACATTTGCTGTTGAAAGACCTATTTATCTAAATATTGTGTAGGAGGTCTAGAAATTGAACAGTTTATTTTTGTTATAGAATACACTTTCAGTTTTTAGAAAAGGTAAATCATCTGTGATTTTAATGCATCACTCAGTTTTTGAATAGAGGTAATGAAGCTGCTGTAATAAAATAATTTTTGGCTACCTTACATTAAAATATCTTTTAATGTATGATTAGTTTTCTTGCAAAATTTGAATGAAGCCTAGGAGTCCAATTATTCAAGTCCGTATAATTTCACTGTCTTCAATAGAATTTTCCTGACTTACTATGATAGTCTGATTCTAGCCTTCACTTATAAAATTTAGACAAAGTAATGATATTAACCATCTGACATAAAGAAAAAGACATAGAACTTAAAGTTCCCTGAACAGAGAATTTTATTGATGCACGTAATACTAAAGTATAACCAGCTGTAGAGCACTAAATAAAGAACCCATTGTGAGAATGCACCCTGTCCCAATATAAATAATTGCTGGAGCAGTTTCATGATCATTGATATCAATATCTGAGAAGTCATGGGGAAAGAAGGGAAATGGGGTAAATATAATAACAGTTTTCTAAAAAGAGGAAGCTAAGAATGACAAGCATATCAGCTCAACTGTCACTGTAGAAAATTCTATAACAAATCATCAATTATTTCAAGACATTTGAAAGATAACTAAAAGAATAAGTAACACTTGGGAGAAATATGAAAAGAAATAGTATTTCCAAATCAAACTAGTATTACTCCACAGTAAGATAATGGGCTTTGCGAATAAGGGAATGGCAACAGACTGCTTCTATTTTGAATTTAATTTTTGGGCACTCTCTGTCCTGACATTCACATGAGGAAGCAGGCTGTTGTCATGCATACTGGATGCATGAAAAATAAATCAGAAAAATTAAGTAGGGCTGTAATTTGTAGTGGATCTAAATAAAATGGAAGAGTATATTGAGACTGCTTTGAAAGGAATTTTTCCCAGACTTATTTCTGTTCAAAATTTTGTACAGTGTCCAGTTTTGGCCTTTCCAGTACAAGAAAGACACTGACATAGTAAAGTTACCAAACCAGTCAGGGGACTACAGCACATGGAGTACAAGGAGGGATTGCGAGAGCTGGATCTCTCTTGAAGAAAACAGGCTGAGGGGAGACCTTATTGCTGCCTGTTACTTCTTAATAGGAGGGGACCTGTCCACAGTAGAGAAATCAGTACGTCTTCACCAAATGTCAACTTAATGAATGGATTTGTGTTGTGTATGGCCACACAGTTTATGGTGCAGGGTCATCTACAGCACGTAGGGTCATCTAAAGCATTTGAAAGTACAGACAAGACACAGGAAAACTAATCCACGATTACAAACTGGTGCATGTTGACATATGCCTGTGTATTCAGCTTATAGTGAATACACTGAGAAATGAATGAACTATATTGAATACACTGAGAAACGAATGAACTAAAAGTACTCACCATTTTCTGGGGCTAAATGTTTACATCGACAGTGGCAGTTAATTAGGTTCTGGCTAGCTGACATGGCAAATTCTCACCTTCGTATTCCTTCTTCCTTTTTTTTGAGTGAGCTTCTCTCTTTTCCTCCAATTCTCCATTAAACCTTACAATATTTTCAGAACTTCTCCATAATTTTTAGTTCTCCACATTTGTTTGTCTGAATTATCTTTCTGTTCCCAGTTTTTGTCTTTCTTCATTTGATGGGGAGTTCTTTGGAGTAGATATTAGACTGATTATGTTGACTGTTACTGGATTTATGAAAGGAATAAATGTGGTCCAAGGCATTTAAGTCTTTGTTTAAAAAGCGCCATGTAAATGCGTAACAATAGCTGTGATTAACACCAATAATATCACTGTTGTCATGGTTAAAAATAAATGTGATTAGTACCAATATAAATATAATTTGTCACTAGTGTTGTAGTTGTTCAGTGAAGATGATTTTGATAATAATAAACACTGTGAAAAAATAATATTATTCTTGATTATAGAGGAGGCATTCTAATAATTTGCCTTTTTCATAATTTACCTTCTGTAGGTACAAATATGAAATGGATCAGTAACTATTATGTACTTTGAGCTACTCATCTAATGAGAGGAATGATTACTGCTTGCTTACGTATTTCCATCATTTTGCATTGCAGCATGGAAATGTACATATCAGAATAGCAAAGAGACGCTCACCAAGCCCTTGGGCTTTTATTTTCAAGTGCCTCAATGGCTTATTTCTTTAAGATATGTCTTAAAAAATTATGTAGTTTTTATTAAAGAGATCTAGAGCCACAAGAGTGAATGCCCTGATTGTGATCTAGTAGGTGGCAAATGCTTAAATTCATTTTACAATGTAAAAAATAGTTGGAGCTGGGAAAGCATTAGAAAAAGGTATTACACATTTTTCATGTTGTTACTTTTTCCAGGGAATCAGTTTGTGGCTATCATGGAATGCAGACTCCTGTGCTAGACAGACTTTTGATCTACCTAGTGTAGTCATTCATTTGTGCATGGGGAGCATGAGGTCACTTTGGACAGACACCCCGGGAATCAACCAACAGCTGTACCTGGGTGGAACATGTGCGGCAAATGCCCTAACACAGAATAGCTCATGGCCTTAAGTATCTGGCTTTCCTTCTGGTGGAATGGAGCTATGAATGTGAATCTTCTCAAAGAGAAGGGAGTTAAACCTTTAACTCTTTCAGCTGGTATTTGCACTCTTGGCATGTTTTAAATGAAGTGGTGGCCACCATGTTCTTAGCTTGGTGCTAACTGCAAATCTATGCGTAGATCTGTATGAGCAGGCTGGAGGAAAAATGCAGTTTTTGAATCCTCCTGAGTACAGGCCTGACATAACTGTTCATACAGCAGTTCAGCTGTATTTAGACATTTATAAGAAATAGGATTTTGTGCACCTAGGAAGAATTAATATTAACTAGCCAAGATCTTGCCAGGAATAGAACCCTGAATTTTACTTAAGCCTCATGAGTTTCTTTTTGTTGTTAGTCTCAAGAGTTTTGGCTCAGTCACTGATATTATTATGTATAATGAGTTAATTACTTAAACAAAAGCAACATAAGTGTATTTTATAATATATTAAACCAAAATTATTTTCAAATTTACTTTATGAAACATCTGATAATAATAAAATTTTTAACCCCCCTCCTTATTAATAAAGTCAGTGAAATTTAATTTTTTTTTAAAACGGTGCTAATGACAAGTTTTTGTTTCGTGTTGTTTAGTTTGTGATGAAGTTCTGTCTTCTGGAGTTATAATGCTCTCTGTTTATACTCTATGAAAGTAAATTAGTTTAATTCTGGTATTCCGTTTAGTTGCAGAGAAACATCCAAAATATAATCACACTGGAATCTGAAGGACAGTAACAAACAAAACATTTTTAGCATTTTTTTTATTATTATTTTAAAAGTCTTGGGTCTTTTTTCCTGAAGTCTGGGATTTCCAGGTAGTTACTTTTTAAAGATAGAGATTGATATTACTTCTAACAGAGATCTGGATTCTGAAAGAGAACTACAGCTAAAAGAACAGAATTTTAAAAAGCAGCTAAAATTAAATATTATAGTATAAAGCTGCTTTAATTAGAATTAACAAGTACATCATGATCTACAAATAAATTTAAAAGGCTAAAATGTAGTTTCAGATTCTTAGTGAAGGAACAGAATAATCCTGTTGAAGAGGACTTAAAATTTTTAAAGTACAGATCCAATCCAAAGACAAGATAAAACCAAACATCTGGGAAGTCATTGAATTGTGGATTAGCAGAACAAAGAGGGTTTTTCTTTTACTCTGAGCTTGGCTTCCTTTGTGTTCTTAAAAAAAAAATAAAAAAGCCTTTTGTAAGACTTTGGGACTTTTATACTTGGGCAAGAAAAAGGGAGGCTTATGCATTTAGGGACCTGGGAATGATGGTAGCTACAATTGAACATTAATTACGTTCACCCTCCTTTATATTGAATGTTTGTGCCAATGCAGAAATCTCAATTTGCTATGGTAATTAGGTAGACTTTCGACATAAATAAGGCTATATTAAGACAGTTTATGCAAGTAATACTTTGTACCTAGGCTTGTTTTTCTAGTTCATGATTGTTCCCATTTTAATTAATTACTTATTTTTATATGAGTGATAGGAAAAGTACACACCTACACTCCCACAGCATGTACCTGGGAGGCTTCTATTGAAGTGTTTTTAAATAATGGGGATAAGTTATTGCTGGGCAGACTGGATTTACATACTAAGTGGAGTTTTTATGTACATGTGAAAAAAGAACTCCTTTTTTAATTAGAATATGACTCGCAAATATTCCCAAAGGGAAGAAATCTGTTATTCCCTTGTATCCTTTTTTTATGCATGGTAATAATTGTACATACAAATATATACGCCAAAAAATATCCTGTTTCTCGCCTTAGAAGCAGTAATCATCTCTACTTAATACATCCGTCACAGTGTTAGTAAACATCTGATAGGGAATGCCTGTGCTTTTTTGAATTCATTCAGGCTTTCAGTAATTTTTTTTAATACTTAAGAAAATTCAGTAAATCTCAGTTGTTACTGAAACATTGGAAAGCGCTACCAGATCTGCTTAATTATATCGGTCATTACTGCATCAGAAATTTGCATTTTGTCCATTGCAAATGAATAGTTCAAGTGTGCTCCCAAACTGAAGCAGGCCATGACTTGTGTTCAGCTCTACAGAAAATTGTTTGATACTTTCTTTTTTTGTTTTCAGTCTGTATAATAAGAACCATTACTTTTCATTCTGAGAACACTCGTTATTAACTTGGTACTGCAAGCCTGAAGAGAGGCACAGAAATGAGCTTTCTGAAGCCGTGGTTTGCCACGCTGTGTGAGGGTAAGTTCTGCTGACATCCAGAGAGTCTCTGCAAAGACATGTCGTGAAGCTGCAGGCATTAAGGTTAAGAACCTCAGAGGAATTCATGATAGCATAACCTAGCTTTTAGGTAGATTGCACAGCTGCCTAAGAAGTTCTTGGGAATTAGAAGCAAAAGTGTGAGAGACTTACTTCACCCAATGAGACACTTCCTAATTAGCCTTGGGAAAGCAGAGAGGAAATGCTTGTGGTTTAATTTTCTTAATTTCCAAAAAACTAACCATATTTTCTGAGACTGACCGAGGGGTCAGTCTCTAACTGGAATTTACCCCTTTGAATCTCTTTTAAAGGAAGGTTAGAGACTTAAGGATTGTACCAAGTTATGCTCATAAATTGCCCCTGGAAGAAATGTCTCCTTTTTTTTTTATGAGTTCAGTGATTATAATGCTCACTTGGCATGGGGAAAAGTCTTGTTTAATAGTTGTCATGGTATTAGTAGTTCTCAGAATGCTCTAAACGCAGACTTCAATTTATCTGAAGAAATGCAATGGAAAACGCCTTCAGGATAGGTTGGTAACCAATCCAGGATCATCTCGGGTGAGATGAGAAGTTTTAGTGCTTTCCTTGCTGAACATGAAAAGCATCAGGCACATTAGCCATGGAAGGACTTCTGTAGGTGTTCAGTGTAGGCAGTTCATGGTTCTGTGGGGTTTTTGGCTTGGTTGTTGTCATGATTTAATGCAGCTATTTTTGATGTGTTGGGCTCAGTAGGTCTAAAGTTGGGATTAGAAAGGAAGTAAAATCTTCCTTAAAGCATAATTACTCTTGCTATATTATATGTAAAATAGTTGAATTGAGGATAATTCCCATGTTGAAGAGGTAAAAGAAGCTGCAGGTTGACAAAAGTCTTTTCTCCTTACGTTATCCTTTAATCTGTTGTATAAGTGTCACAAGTATGATCCATTTTAATTACCAGTAAGACCAGTGATGTGACATAATATTTCTTCAGTTAGGAGCAGCAGTAACAGACATTGATTGATCAGAGTATAACCTTCATCATGGACAGCCAGCATGACAGCTATAGCAGAAGGACAGGGGAGCAAAGACATTAAGCTCACTTTGATGAGATATGAGATGTGACAAAAATGCCAATAGTGAAAAAAACCTTTGCCTACTACTGCTGGTAGATGTACTCATGTAATATTTCACAAATGCAAGAATTGACTCTGAGTCTCAATGTTTTTGGTTTTTCGACTGAAGCAGTAGCAAGTATTCTGAAGCTTACTTGGCTTTATCCAGGGTGAAACTGACTGACAGAGTCAGAAATTGCTTCTGCATGAGGGTTGATTTTACTCTAAGAAGACTCATGAGCGGCACTGCAACAATGTACAACCAGATTAGTTTCTATGTCTCAAATACTCTGTGTTTTCCACTGCAGCTGCTTTTACTTCCATGAAAATCCAAGCAGCAAATTTAATTGTCTTGCTATATTTAAAACCAGATGGGTCTTGGCCATCTCAACCCTAGGAAAATGTTGTGATTCTTCCTTTGTCAGACAGTTTTTTGGTATTTGGTTGGTGACTAAAATGCCAGGGCTAGAATCAGTGCTCAGTTACACAGCACCACATTTCTGTTATGAGCCTTTCTATGTGCTTTGTAAATTTATATGTGTATATAGAAACATATGCATTTTGCTGCCGAATAGAAAATATGGACTGTAATCTAAAATGTGTGCATGAAACAGTATCACAGTATCACAAGGTTGGAAAAGACCTTTGAGATCATCAAGTCCAGCCTATGACCCAACACCTACACCCACTCCTCATCTAAACCACAGCACTAAGTGCCTCATCCAATCTCCCTTTAAACACCTCCAGGGACGGGGACTCCACCACCCTCCCTGGGCAGCGCATTCCAATGGCCAATCACCCTCTCAGTAAAGAACTTCTTCTTAATGTTAAGCCTAAACCTCCCCTGGCGAAGCTTGAGACCACGTCCTCTTGTTCTGTCACCGATCGCCTGAGAGAAGAGACCAACCCCTGCCTGACTACAACCTCCTTTTAAGTAGCTGTAGAGAGCAATAAGGTCTCCCCTGAGCCTCCTCTTCTTCAGGCTAAACAAACCCAGCTCTCTCAGTCACTCCTCGTAGGGCTTGTGCTCCAGCCCCTTCACCATCCTCGTTGCTCTCCTCTGGACACACTCCAGCATCTCAACATCTTTTTTAAACTGAGAGGCCCAGAACTGGACACAGCACTCAAGGTGTGGCCTGACCAGTGCCAAGTGTAAGGGGATGATAACTTCTCTAGTCCTACTGGCCACATTATTCCTGATGTAGGACAGGACACCATTGGCCTTCTTGGCCACTTGGGCACACTGCTGGCTCATGTTGAGTTTCCTGTCCACCAGCACTGCCAAGTCCCTCTCCGCCTGACTGCTCTCCAGCCACTCTGTCCCCAGCCTGTAGCTCTGCATGGGGTTGTTGTGTCCAAAGTACAGAACCCAGCATTTGGACTTGGTAAACCTCATGCTGTTGGAATCAGCCCATCTCTCCAGCCTGTCAAGGTCCCTCTGTAGGGCCCTCCTACTCTCTAGCAGATCAACACTTCCTCCCAGCTTGGTATTGTCTGCAAACTTGCTGATGAAGGACTCGATCCCCTCATCCAGATCATCAATAAAGATATTGAACAGGACCGGGCCCAACACCAATCCCCGGGGAACACCACTAGTGACCGGCCACCAACTGGATGTGACACTGTTCACTATCACTCTCTGTGCTCGGCCATCCAACCAGTTCCTAACCCAGCACAGAGCGTTCCCATCCAAGCTACAGGCTGACAGCTTCTCCGGGAGTCTGCTGTGGGAGACAGTGACAAAGGCCTTGCTGAAGTCCAGGAACACCACATCACCAGCCTTCCTCTCATCCACCAGGCGAGTCACACGGTCGTAAAAGGAGATCAGGTTGGTCAGGCAGGACTTGCCTCTCCTAAAACCACGCTGGCTGGGTCTGATCTCTCGGTCATTCTGCAGATGTTCCATGATTGCACCCAGGATTATGCGCTCCATAATTTTTCCTGGAACCGAGGTCAGGCTGAGAGGTTTGTAATTACCTGGATCATCCCTACGGCCCTTCTTGTGGATGGGCGTCACATTGGCCAACTTCCAGTCATCCAGGACCTTTCCAGTGATCCAGGACTGTTGATAAATGCTGGAAAGTGGCTTAGAACACTCCTCCGCCAGCTCTCTCATCACCCTAGGATGGATCCCATCTGGCCCCATAGACTTATGAGGATCCAAGTGGCTCAGCAGGTCTGTAACTTCTTCCTCCTGGATTAAAGGGGGCTATGTTGCACCCTGATCCCATCCACCACTTCGGAAGACCAGTTGTCCGGTGAACAATCGGCCTTAGTGTTGAAAACAGAGGTAAAGAAGGCATTAAGCACCTCAGCCTTTTCCTCATCTTCAGTTACTATATTTCCCTCAATATCCAATAAGGAGTGGAGATCATTGCTGCCCTTCTTTCTGCAATTAATGTATTTGTAAAAACACTTCATATTATTCTTAACACAAGTGACCAATTTGAACTCCAGCTGGGCTTTTGCCTGCCTAATTTTCTACCTACACAAATCAACGATATCTTTGAACACAACCTGATTTACCTGCCCTTCTTTCCAAAGGCGATACATCCTCCTTTGCTCACTTGGCTCCTTCAGAAGCTCCTTACTCATCCAGGCCAGCTCTTTGCCCCTTATGGCACATCAGGACAGCCTGCTCCTGAGCCTTCAAGATTTCATTCCTGAAGTACATCCTGGACCCCCTTGCTCTTAAGGACTATTTCCCAGCGTACTCTCCTGACTAGTTCCTCAAATATTCTGAAATCAGCCCACCGAAAATCCAGCGTGGATGTCCTGTGTATGCCCTTCCTTGTTCCATTGTTTATGGAGAACTCGATTAACTCGTCGTCACTGCACCCCAGACAGCCTTTGATGACAACATCACCCACCAGCCCTTCTCTATTGGTAAACAGCAGGTCAAGGAGAGCCTCACCCCTGGTAGGCTCACTCACCAGCTGTGACAAAAACCAATCCTCAGTACATTCTAAGAACCTTCTGGACTGCCTCCTCTCGGCTGTGTTAAGGTCCCAGCAGGTATCTGGGAGATTAAAGTCTCCTAGAAGAACAAGGGCAGACGATCTCGAGGCAACTTGCAGTTGCTTAAACAACAGTAGATCCACCTCTTCCTCCTGATCGGGTGGTCAGTAACATACTGCAACCAGGATGTCAGTCTTGCTTGCCTCTCTTACTCTTACCCATAGACACTCAATCTGGTCATCTCCAATCTCAACTTCTACAGCATCAAGAGTTTCCTTAGTATACAGGGCCACCCCTCCACCCCTTCTCTCACGCCTGTCTCTCCTGAAGAGTTTGTAGCCTTCCATGGCAGCACTCCAGTTGTGAGAGTCATTCCACCACATTTCCGTGATAGCAACTGTTCTCCTGCTGGGCTCCTCCTGTTTGTTACCCGTACTGCGTGCGTTAGTGTACATGCACTTCAGCTGGGCTACTGGCTTCACCCTTGATAATGACTCACTTTCTGCAGTCACATCACTGGTGAGACCGGTTACATCCCCCTCCCCTTCAGGCCTAGTTTAAAGCCCTCTCAATGAGCCCTGCCAGCTCCTGGGCTAGAATCCTTTTGCCCTTCTTACTTAGGTGGAACCCATCTGGGCCCAGCAGGCCGGGTGCAGTAAAGGTTTCCCCATGACCATAGAAACCAAAATTCCTGTGCCGGCACCAGCCCTTGAGCCACTTGTTAACAGCATGGATTCTCTTGTTCACTGTAGTATACCTCTCTGACACTGGAGGAACTGAGCAGGACACCACCTGCGCTCCTGCCCCATCCATTAATCGACCCAGTTTCCTAAATTCCTTTTTCATTACTCTGGAGCCCCTCTTATCAAGTTCGTCACTGCCGGCCTGAACAACCAACAGGGGATAATAATCTGAGGGGTGAATTAGATCAGGGAGTGTCTCAGTGATATCCTGGACCTGGGCTTGAGGAAGGCAGCTGACTTCCCTGTGGGATGGGTCTCATCCTTTCAGAAGGGGGTCACCTATTACAAGTACCTCCTTTTCTTTTTAGTACTTGAAGTTTTGATCCACCTGACAGAGGGGACAAAATTGAGAGGTTCCCCGGACGAATAGTCTTCATCGCTATTGTCAATCTGAGCCTCAAATTCCAGAACCCGAAACTTGTTTTGTAAGGGCAACTGGGATGGTGGCATCTTGAAGGGAGTTGGAGGATGGGAGAGAAATCTATTGTCGCCATGAGAGCGGACCTGCTCCCATTCCTCCTCAACAATTAGGTCCTTCCCCTTATCCTGTTGGCAAGGATGGTTCCTCTGTCTCCTGGGGAGTATTACTAGGGAGAGAAAGGGTGCGACTCCACCAGTCTATCTCTGTTTCGCTATCATGAATACTCCTCAGCCTCTCCACCTGATCCTTAAGATCTGCAACCATAAGAAGCAGATTGCTAACCTGTTCATACCTCATGCAGGTGTTTTTTGGATTGTTCTCAGGTACTACTTGCAGGCTAAGGCATTCCCTACAGTCCACAGTCTGGACACTCACATCCCTCAACGGAGACACTGTTTGGATTGACACACTCCTGGTGATGATCGTTTTAGCTCGCCTGGTCACCATTGCTGGTCAGGGGAGCAGGAAAAAAACAGAAGCAAAAAACACCGAACAACCACACCTACCCCAAGAGTGCCTGGTCACCCTGCCTAATAAAGAAAAAGTTCTGAGATGATTGATAAATGATTCCCTGACTTTTATGTTCCTTATTTACAAGTGTGACTAAATTTGGAATTGTCAACACATGCAAAAGCTGACCAAATGATGACATTACTCTTTGAATCAGAAATTACCAGTTATGATCAGTTCATTGGAGGTAAGTAGTGTAAAAATTCCAAACTGTTGTTCCAAGAGGTATAAGTATTTACAGCTCCTTTTTTCATCCTAATTGACCTTGTCTCTTATTTTTTTCTGCCAAGGGAGTTATATTTGTCAATACAGCACAGGAATTCTATGTGATGATCACTTCAAGGCTAATAGTAGTTCACCACAAAATACCTGTTGACCAGAACTCGTCAGAGAGAGATTTCTATATATAAGATCTGTTAAGAGATTCCCAACTCTAATCACAGTCTTCTGATATATTCTGTGCTAGAAAATCCATCTGTTTTCTGTTGAAATCTAGAAAAAGAATGTGAGTGGATACCTTTGACTCCTATTCCAGAAAGATGCAAAAATTTTAACTAAAACTGTCTCTCTTTCTGAGGCTGTGGAAACAATTTTTCTGATTTTTTTTCCTGTTCAATGAGGTCTCTGTTCTTTCTGTGGCACTAGCAAGTTATCATTTTCTTCTGTGTTTACACTTTCACTGACGATCCTATGAGATCTTTTGGTGTCATCTGCCCTTCTACTCAAAGGCAACAATCAAAGTAACTCAAAGCTGCTTCACAATAATGAATGTCTGTGTTTTCTAAACTAGTGACGCATTATTGCTAATAGAGAAAGTCAGCAACAAAACAAAACCTGTAAAACCTGAAGTGGGATGTCCAGTATACAAAACCAAGAACCCCAAATATACAAACAAAAGTCAACCAAACATAAAACCCCTCCCTCAAAAAATCCCAATCACTCTGAAACCTATGGCTACTGCAACAGAAACCTTATAAAGTATACTCCAGTATTGCTGTGCCTGAGAATCACCACAGTTCCTCTTAGTTGTGAGTAAGGGTATCCTATAACCTCTTTGCCAGCTATCAAACTGTATTAAAGCTGGAACAGTCTATGTGACTGGGCTGACCTTCAAGAAAATAAAGCATAACCATTTTAAAAGAAGATTTAATCACTCTCTAGAAGTGAAGCCATGGTATGTACAGTCTCTGACAAAATGAACTATTCAAGTGAATATACTGCCTTGTCATTGACTGCACTACCCATATGCTACATATGCATTTTGGTAATTGTTTATAGTACTTTTTAAGTATAGAGTGTTATGCTGAAAATCTTATTATGGACAGAAGCACACCTTTTATGTAAATTAATTTATTTTTTCTGTATTTGAAATTCTAAGAGTTTCATCAATAAATCATTATTAGTCCAGAAGTAACTCTTAAAAAAAAATAATTAAAAAAAATAATAATATAGAAGACAAAGTCAATTTTGTTTCACACTCTACAGCCCTTTTCATAACATCATAGATTCATACAGAATTACATAATCACAGGATGGTTGAGGTAGTAAAGCACCCCCAAAGATCACCTAGTTCAACCCCCAGCTTAAAGAAGGATGAATTGCAGCAGATTGCTCGGGGCCAGTTGGTTTTTGGATAACTCCAACAATGGACACTCCACAGCCCATGGAGCAACCCATGAGCAAGTGTTTCCCCTCCTTCATTGTAAAGAAGTTTTTTCCTATTTTAAGTGCACTTTTCTGTATTTTGGTTTGTGCTTGTTGTCTCTGGTTTTGTAAATGGGCACCACAGAGAAGGCTCTGGTTCTTTCTTTTTTATTCACTTTATGAGGTATCTGAACACACTGATAAGATCCTTTTGTTCCTTCTCCAGGCTGAACACTCTGAGCTGTCTCAGCTTTCCTGACAGGAGGGATGCACCAGCCCCTCCACCATCTTCATGCCCATTCACTCGACTCAATTTGCTTTCTTGGCCCATGTACCTCTGGTGCTGAGAAGCCCAAAGCGGGACCCTACACTTCAGATACGGTGTCACCAATTTCGTTTGTTTGTTTGTTTGTCTGATTTTTTTCCTGGTGATGTGGTCACTCTGACAATGCTGTTCTGGATCCTATGATGAATTATTTAGTTCTGCTATATGTGAGAAATGTACAGTCAGTTGTAAACATCGCAAAATGCTTTGTTGGGAGAAATATGATCATAATGATAGTTTCTTTTTCCTTACTCTAGGATACATTTGGAATCTTGTTTATTTACTTGCTAGCAAGCACTACACCTTGTTCTTTTGTCTCTGGACTGCAAATTCACATTATATCTGAATTTTCTCTATATGGTGCTTTTTATATCTTCTAGGTAGCTTTTTTTCCCCTTCTCTTTGTTACCTCTAAAACTACTTTTTTGTCCAACTTCACATCTGCATATCTATAACTGACCATTGCCAAGCTGTTTTCAGCCTTCTGGTTTCTAGATATGCAGAGACAGCCTTGATTTTCTTGTAACCCTGTGCACATAAGCCCTTCACAGTGCATCTTGTGTCCCCAGTTGAAGGATCCTGTTGCAATACTAGGGCCATATTCCTCCACAATCCATCATTATCAGAGTGTCATAAATATTTAATTCTTCACTAATTATTATTGTCTTTATAAAATTATGATTATACAACACAAAGATTAATAAAAGCAAAATAAATTAAGTCTAGCCACCTGGTCATTAGAAAAAAATCTGCTACATCTAAACAAACTACAAGAGAGCTGGAGAGGTCAAAACAATTGCAGAGAAAACAAACCTGACAAACCTCAGTCCTAAGCAGCAGTAAACCCTGTATAAGGCCTGTGGCTTTATGGTAGCAGCGGCAGTACTATATGAACTCCACTTCAGAGGAACCAGAAGGAATTTCTTCAACATGGTAGAAAGTTCTAAATGGTGAATAAAATCTGGAAAGTGGAGAAAAAATATAGCTTATACAAATTAATGATTTTTCTGAGCTTGCCGAGAGTGTGAAGAAGTTGTTGCTGTGACATTTAGCAAGTAAGCATCCGTAACTGAAAGATTAAACTTGATTTTTTTTTTGACAGAACTTGAATGACTGAAAAATCAACACGACTTGATTAATCAAGTTGGCAATGTCAACAGAAAATCCTTTTAGGCATTGTATTTGATGTATGTATGAATCATGGACAGTAAAAATTACATGCAGTTGCAGAAAATGTACAAAAGCCATTGTTTTGAAAGTTATACAGCCTGAAGCAGCTATCCCAGTAGGGCCTTTGTCAAATAACAGTGTTCTGCAATGAATTAATTACACAGCTAACTATGTCAACATATTTATAAGGATGGTCCTTGATATATCTGTTCTAGTACACTCGGTGGAAAACTTACCAGAAACATCTCCAGAAGCAATACACAATTTATATGTCTGGGGGGACTGATGTCTATTAACCTGCTCCAACAGTGCCAAGGAAAGATACAAGCACCTTGGCCACAGAGGTAAAGAAAATGAAACCTAACAATTCTGGGGTTTACTCTCTTGCAGTCGACAAAATTCTTGCCACTAAGATTGTACTTAGAAACATGTATTAAGGATGGATGAAAGGTGTGACCTTCCATAAGGCCATCTGAGTATTTCCTACTTACTTACTGTTTCTTCATGTTTAGGCTATGACTTCTTGTGTGAGCAACTTCTCTTTGCCATCAGCCAATGAGGCTGACAGCAGAGAAGGTCTAACATGATTCTTTGAAACAGACTGTAGGCTTTTCTAATGACTAACATTTGTCTTTAGCTGGTGATGCCTTCAAAAATTCATTTTGTGTGCTGCACCTAATCCACCTTTTTGACGGTTCCTAGCACCTAAATGAGCAGAACTGTTCTCTCCTGAGGCTGAAAGAGAACCTTTGTTTACATGTAACTTGATCAAAGCATTCATCAGAAAACTTAAAGGTGGCTATTTCTTAGCCATATGGAACAAGTTTATCTTGTTTAAGACCTTATTGACAGAAACCAAAACTATAGTGTCTGAGAATGTTTTGGACCTGATACCCAGTGTTAGAATTGTTTTCCTGATAGGTTGGGAAAAAGTGTTTATCTGTCAATTTATCTGAACTGCTATTGGTTGTATTATATGGGAGGGTCATTTCAAATTTAATAATAAATGCCTCCTAAAACTGTGCTTCTAGGTAACTTTTTGTTTTTGAGAAGCTCAAAAATATTTACTCACTCTGAATAAGAACTGAAGTTTCTTTGAAAAAGCCCTGACAATTCTCATTCTATTTCTATCTTCTGAATCAGGCTTCTTTTCCATCACGGTGCTAAAGAAACTATCTTGTTAACAATTCTGATCAAAAGTAACTATAGATTAAGTATTATTGCAGATTTACCTTTGTGCCAAATATCTTTGTCTGGAAAGATTTATCCATAACCATATTCTTACCATGTTTTGAAGCATCATTCCTTTAAAAACATTTTCGTAACTCCAACAAGCTATACTATGTTTTGTTGTTATTTCCAGTATTGTAAGAATCCCAAGAGAATTCCAAGAAAATATTCTCTCCTCTATACACAGAAACTTCTGTTTCAAAAAACTTGGGAACTCTTGTTATGCTATGGCTACAGTCGTCTTTGTTTTCTACTTGGGATAATTTAGCATTTAGAGGGCAATGTCTTAGTCTGTACAAGTACACAGAAATAAAATCTGACAAGGAATGAAACTCCAGACTCTGACACAGCTGTACTGAATGCCTCTTCTGTTCTGCCAGACCGGTTTAGCTATCTAGCTTTTTCCTCTGTGCAGGCTGAGAAGCCCAGATCTAATTAAATAGCAGAGAAAAATGAGACATGCAATTGATCTCTGAGAGGAGAAATAGGAATAAATTAGCATTGAAAATTTTAAACTAAAAAGTAATTTCAGTGTATTTATCAGATTGGCATTTCAGGCAATCCATTTATTTTGGAAGCCATTTTTACAGTGAGCCCAAAGATAATCTACCATTTCCCCCCCACTATGCTGCCTCTTTTCAAAAGCAGAAAGCAAACACTCTTGATAAGCCTTCAGAATTTATCCTGGAGAGGAAAACAAAAAAACGCTTTCCTAACATCCCGTTTTCTTGACCTTGCCATGTATTGAATATTCTCCCACAGGACACATATCCTTGTCAAGACGGTTTTTATTCAGGTAGATTTTATGTCATTTCTCTTCATGAAGTGCCACCTGGCCTCTTAAATTTGGCTTTGGCAGAGTGCTTTGAATATTCAGATAAGGTATACATAACCCATTGAAGGGCCAAATCTGAGTTTCATGATTCTTACTGAGAAGAAAATGAGATTAGAAAGAGCTCCAACTGCCCTTCGTATTATGACATTGTCATGTTCAAAGAATATTTAATATGTAAACACAATCAATCTTATTCTGAGTATAGACTGCAGCATTACCTTTTCATATTATAATAGCAGGTGTACAGTGCACTTCATAGTCTCATTTTAAAGGGTCTGTAATTCCATAGCTGCTTAGCAAGTCTCTGCTCTGATTCAAAGCACATCAACATGCAAATAAGGACATAAATCTTGACAGAAGGAAATGCAACAGAAACTCAGCTGTAAATGAACAAAGTTTCACAGTCAGATATGCAGTATTACTCAATATTGGGTACATCACAGCTGCTTCCAGTCTTTCTAATTTCAGCATATTTGATGTCTCCAGAGCTTTTATTTGACTCACTCATGACTCATAATCAGAGATGTCATGAGACGTGGTTAAGCAGTGCAAATGAACGCTGGGTGGGGATGCTGTTAGGGCTGCGGTAAATCACACTCTTCCAAATGTTTTGATAATATCCCTTTGTAGTGTCATAGTCTTAGTGTCAAATATTATCAAATCTTCCCAGCTATGAGGTATGATGGATTGCCTCTGTTTTCCTTTGTTTCTTTTAGGATAGGATATTTTGTAGACCTCACAGGTTTTCTTCAGCTGTTTATGCTATGAACATAGCAGGATGTTCTGGTGCCTCAAGACAGACGCATGGGTATCAGTATTAGGCAACTGCAAAAATGTATACCTGGTTATTTTTCAGGACCTACAGCTATTTACATTAATTCATTTAGAAGCAGAGGCAGAGCATAAATTCTTCTTCATATAGAGAAAACACATAAAATCTTCTTTTTCTTCTTTTGCCCTTGAAAGGAAAAGAAGTTCTATTTTAGTGATATTCTGAGATGAATTATGCAAAAATAATCTAGAAAATGGGGGAAAAGGCCTTTACTCTCTCCCTCTAAGGAAAGGAGAAAGATACACGCTTATCTATTAAAACTGCATGAATGAGTTACTAGTAAGACTGAATTGCATCTGCAATTGGTGAGTCATGCTGGAAAGCAATATGTTATTGAGCAGCATGTGGGTCTTTGGAACCAAAGAGCAAAACAGACCAGAGGAAACACCAATCTATAGTGCAGATATATCTTTGATTTGGGGAATTTTGCTACACACATGTATTCAGTTCATATTCAAGTCCCAAAGGAATGCGAGAAATTGTTCCCGAAAAATTCTGCGATATCTCACTATAAGCCATCTTTTAATGTATATGGCTTTACTTTGAATGTATCTTAATTGCTTTTTGTTATGCAATGAAGTTGCAACACCAGTAACTAGAACTGAGACTGAGAAAAATAGTGGGTTTTGTCAGATTAAGGCTGTCTTCTTTCAGAAAAAAGGAAAATGTTATTTTTTCTGGTGTTAATACATAACTAGAAATTTTACATGAACATGAGAAGATGCTGATGAGATAGTCTTGTGAGTATAGAAGAAGGGTGAGCAGAAGGCTGCCAAGATTTACAGCACTTGCAATGATGTACGTTGTTAGATGACATTTCAAAATATTTAGGTGGGTATATACAGAAATCTAGAAGACCCCTGTGGTCCTAGAGCTCAGTTTTCCAGTTCATGTGATGAATTGTTATTTCTACTAATGTGAGTCTCTGCTGGAAATCAGAGAATAAAAATATAAACCCTAGAGTAATCCGACATGAACGATAAATTTTGATTACACTCTTGATAACACATTTTCAGGAAAACGGGATATCATTCTTCAGACTGTATTCACACTTCACAAACACTTCTGGCAGCCAGATATTTGCTTTTGGGTTTTGATAATTTGGATAACCTCTTCACCTACTCATCAGGTTTTTGAATTTTTGATACGTATGTCCCAATGTGCTTCCCTTGCTTAAGGAAAACTCAAACACTGACTCTTCTACAAAATATTTCTATGATGTATTCTCTCTGTCTCCTATTTCTTCCTAGAAATAGGAGCTCAAGGTATACAAGTATTAGTCTTACAGATCAACCACTCCATATATTTTCTAGTAAACTAAAACCCAGACACAACTGGTTTATATGGGTAAGTAGAAGAGGAGAGATTTACCTTCAGAGAAAACTTAAAAATAGCAACCCCCCCATTAATCTCTAAAATAAAGTGGATTATTTATCTTCATGTTATAATTTTACTTATATCTGATCTACTCTAGGTGTGGGAATTTGAGATCAGCCTCTAAAATTGAGTCCCAAAAACTCAGCCAGCAATTATTACAAAGATGTAGCTTTTAAGCTTGGCTACATTTGGAGACAATGTGGATGGAAAGGTACATTTGCAGTACAGCTAAATCTGCATTGTGAATGAAGAAAATAATTAATATGAAAACGAGTAAAAAAAATAATAGTCTTGGTGTTGGTTCTCCCCACTCTACCCCTTTTCCCACAATTACATGTATTTTGGCTTATTAAATTTCCAAGTGGCTTTTCTTGCTTTCCTATCTACTAAATTGTCAGTGATAACTTTTATTATCTTGCTCATCACACAGAATACAGACGAAAAAAAAAAAGATGCATATGAAGTACTATTTTGGGCAACTACTGCTTGTCACATAATGAGTAACCTGGTTGAAATGAAATGCTTTCATTATTAATGCTTTACAGTACTAGGATCTCTTTATTTTATTACCTTATGTAAGACTCACTGAGACCAAACAAATGTGATGTGCGTATGCTGTTGTATGTACGAGTTCATTTTGCTGGCTTTGGCTCTTGGTATCTCATTTTCTTTCTTAGGTGACAATTCAGTAGTGGGAAAGAAAAAACTTGGTACTTGTTACTCATCAGAGGATTCTGCACCAATGACAAAAATGATTTTTTGTGGATTCATGTTCCTGCTGCCAGCACTGTAATGTTACGTTTTTTTGTAGTTTCATTATTGCAGGGGGTAAGGAATATATTTTGTTGGAAAATGAAGTTTCTGCATATACACATACACAAATGGTAAGCAAATTGTAACTTTTTGACTATGAGAGTTACTAGAAAATATTTATTTTCAGTTAATTTCAACTCAGTCTGAAAAATAAGAGTTGTGGGTGAGCCAACAGAGGCAGGATGCAGGAAAAACACAAACCCATGTATGTTATGGAAAGAGTAAATTTATTTTTGTTACCTTGCTAACCAAGAAATCCCCAAATCAGATTTCAATCAGATGGTAATCTGTTCGCAAATTCTTTTTAAGAGCCTGTAGCCCCTGAAAAAGACTATTGCTCCATAATGAGTGCAGACTTCCCTTTCATGAGTGGGGAAGTCAGGAGATCCATGAAGCTCTTGGTACATTTTGACTCTGGCTTGTAGAAGAGTATGGAGAAATAGTGGTCCTCTACTAAAGGTCTCATGAGAAAATACACCAGAATATTTAAACAATGTTTTATGTTGAGCTAACTGGAAAGGAAGTAAAGAAGAAACATTTTCATTTTGGGATGAAATTTATTTTTACTAGAAATGTCAGTAATGAACATATGAATGTCAGTAGTGTCGCATAGTTTCCAATCAAATTGTGGCGATTACACATGAGAAGTTTAATTTCTTCAGTATTTCCCACATATTGGTTTAAAACTCAAAGTCAAAATTCTCCCAGTCAAAGTTCTCCCATACATAATTTCTGATTATTTTCAGAATAAAAACTATTGGATAGAAAAACTAAGAAAGGAAGAAATGTAGGACACAGAAACAGGATTAAAGCAAAGTTTTAACGATTAGTGCAGCCTTAAAAAGCTCGTATACAGTTTTTTTGTAACTGACAGTATGTTAAAATTAAACTTGGACCAGTTGCTTCTTTCTAAAATAAAATTTCATTCCATATTTTAAACATCCTCTTTTTACTGTTGCTAGTATTATTTATTGGATGAATTTATCAGACAAAAGAAAATAAAAAGATGGAAGTTAGTTACTGAAATTTCCTGTATACCTAGGGGCTCACTGTTCCTTAGGACAATATGCCAAAATGGACCAGGTATTTTTGTGAACAGCTAATAGACTGAATAATTCTGAAAAACAAGATGTCAAATGGGAAGCTCAGTCTAACAGTTGAAGTTCTGAACAGCCATTATTTTATGAGTGCAGATCTAATGAGGAGTACAATAATAATATCTCTTAATTAAATGGACTGGTTTTGAAAATGAGAGGTCAGACATTCAAGCTAAAGGGCATCTAGTTATGTATCTGTAATTAGCATACCTATTTCTTTTACCCAGTACAATTGTAAATCCTTGCTGGTTGAGAAATCATTATACTCGTTGTTTGTTGTTTGGGTTTTTTTTATTTGAAAATATTTTCTCTCTGTGTATTTTGAAATTTTTAGAGTTTACTTTAAATTACTGTTGAATTACAAAATAATAATGCAATCATAAAAGGAACCTTCTCTTCCCACAGAAATCAGATGAAAAGCAGTAAGAAGAGATTTCTGTCACTAAGACAATCACAGCAATTCCAATAAAAAACATTTATTTCCTCACTCTTGTTGACATTAATTCTGTGTTGAATGCTGAAGGCATAAATTATTGTAGGAGTATAATTCAGGAAGCTGGTTGAACAATATGCATATATAGAGAAAAATAATAAATGTAAGCAACACTTCCATAACTCTATAATGCTGTCTTTTCAGATATTATCCATCTTTGACCTATGCTTCATTTTGTCTTGAGAAAGGTAATAAACTTCAGTAAACCAGCTAATGTAGCTGGAAAAAACATACAGATTTTAAAGCAAGATCTTTTTCAGAGTTTGGAGAAAAGCTGTATGTCTGTTTTCCCTAACTCTGGCAATTAGTCTAATAGAAGAGGTTATTTATTCATATAAACTGGCCTTACTTGTATCCTTAAAGACAGATCTTAGCATGCTAATAATTTCCTTCAGATATCCCACATTTTGCGAGGTATTGTACTGAATTTCCAAGTCAGAGATGCAAACTGTAGGTTCAGTTTAGTAGGCCTGGTATGTCTCGCCATTGACTACAAATATTAGATAAGAATATGGATCATAGTCCATCTTGAATTTCTCTTCCGTAAAGGAAGAACTACATGCCTTATTCTTAAGTGGTTGAACATCTGAATTCCTTAAGCAATAATAATTGGCAATAGCATTGGGTATTTTCTTGCTCATTCCCAAGGGAAGTGCTTAAATATATATCAATATATCTATTGCAAGAAGGATTTTTAACAAATTTACCACTTAATTTTATTCAGTATTGGAAAGGTGGCATATTGTACTGAGAGAGAGTGTATGTCCTTGGCAGATAATACTGACCTTAAAATAAACGAGTTTGAAGAAATAAAACGGAAAGAGGGATCATTAGGAAACCAGCAAGCTGTTGAAAGAACAGTCTGCTAGACAGTGTCATAAAGATTTGAAATGCTGCAATGTTTTCTTTTATGGCATTTCTCATTCAGAAAGGTCATGATAGTATGGAGGATGAAGGGTTATCTTTTATGATCTCAAACAATTCAAACTCTTGTAAACAAATAAATCCTAAGAATGAGAAAATAATTAGACTTCAGAGACTTTGTAAGAGTTTAGTTATGAGTATCATAGGAGGTGATGAGATCAGTAGCTATAACCATACCCTGTAGATTATAATACCTCAGAGAAAAGTTAACACAAATTCTGCACAGTAATAAAAGTAGAAATCTAAAATCAAGATATCATTACATCATATTTCCTGAATTACTGGGCAGGGTGGAAAAAGAGAAGAGGTTACAAAATGAGTGAGAGTCCTGTGTAGATAGGGAAGGAAGAAGGAGACACTTGAAAAACAAATGTAGTCAGACAGTTTAAGGAGGCTATGACAACGTTCTATTAGGGTTTAATTTATTTAATTTAGTTAATATTCCACAGCCTCTTTCTAGCAAAACATTACCATGAGTATTACTGATTGCAGCTTCCTCCTTCTGGCTATCAGTTCAAAAAAAAGTAGGTCACGTTTCAAAACAGTCAACGTAGTCTGTAACAAAAGGTCCTTGCTTTGATCATGGATATAGGTTCAGGTAGCTGAGGAGCTGTAAATATTTTTCTCAAAAATAGGATTGGTATTGTGACATGCCCATCCCCTGAGCATGTAAAGAATATTTAAGCCCCATCCGACTAACTTCCTAAGCAAAATCCTATGGTCTGGAGTTCTCTAAATGTAACCAATGGCTGATCATTCATGTAAGATTAGTGATTTGCTTAAGAATCTGTTGAACATTCTGCCATTCACCTGTAAAAGTGTGGTGTTCAAAAATTTTGAAAGACTACCTGCAGAAGAAGGGTAGAAATTTCTACCTCTTCCTCCCTTATGTGCCTCTGCTGCCAACTGTCCTTCCTTATTTTAGGCAAATTTTAAAACTATTCACAATGTGAGATCACTAATTTCTTATGTTTAGAAAGATGATGCTAACCTTTACAATTTTTTCTGGAAACATTTTGAATCAGAGGATATCTAATCTTCTATGAAACTCAAGCTACTAAACTAAGCATAAAAAGGGTATTATGATATTGTGAGTATAACAAGCAAGGAAATCTTTTAAGATAAAAAAAAATTGTAGAGATGTGTGTCAATATTTTTGTTGTAGATGGTTATTATCCAGAAATAAATTATGAGTGATAAAAAAGATTAGGCTTGTGAACAGATTTATAATTTTATCTTGAAGAGGTAGTAACTACAGCCTATAAGGCTGTACTCACAACACAGAGTGTATTATTTAGATTTCATATATCGTTTTTCAAAGAATGAAAAACTCTTAATGAATTTTTAATAGTGAGATTTGTATTTTTTGAGCTTACAGCTTTTATTTACATGCAGATAACAGTGGTGAGTTCACTTTGGCTGGCCACTAACTGCCCAACGAGCCACTCTATCACTCTCTCTCTGTCAACAGGGCAGGGGGAGAAAATATGACAAAATTTTTGTGGATCAAAATAAGGACAGGGAAATTACTCAGCAATTAACTTTACAGGTGAAACAGAGTCCTGGCTCTTGGAGACAAATAAACAGAAATGCATTAAGACACCTTTCACTTCCTATGCACTTGCAGGGCTTTAATTCATATTCAGCCCAAGGTTTTTGCCCTTTCCACACCATTGCCTTATTGATTTCTGTCTATATGTTCCTGACAATATAATTCTATGACTTGCATTCACGTGTCAGAAACTGACTATATTCTACTGAAACCAATAGCAACTGTCCTGTAAGTTTAAAATTGAGATGGCAATAAATCTACTGAAAAACAAAAGTTTCTGCTGGTTGTGTTGCTTTGTTCAGCCACTCTTCTAGCCCAGGTGAATGAAGGTGAGTACACTAGCTTGCTTCCTTCATGCCTACCCTGCAATACTGACTGTCGCAGTATTTCCCATGCGCATGGAGCAGTCTTGGACATAAGACGTGGACCATGGAGCTTGTGACATATGCAGCAAATACCTCGTAGCAGAAGCCTCACTGGACCTGTTTTCATCAAGACCCTTGCAGTATACATATTTTTAGCCATCCTTATTAAGAAGGGTTCATGATGTACTCTTGTATCACAAATATATCAAAATATATCAAGATCTGACTCATGACTATAACTGATTCATGAATGAATGCTGCACACACATCTTACATGTGAAGGTCAAATATTTTGGAACTGCAGCCTCTGTCTCCAGGGCAAAAATAATGCTATGTTCCCAGCAAACTGTGCTAACATTTGTTGAGAAGGAATATCTCTATTGTCATGTCAGCTAGCTATTCAAGTTGTCGTGGCCCTGGTTTGATGACCAAAATATTCATACGGACTTCAACTGTTCTTTCCATTAAATATACCTTCAGGTGATGCAAGACCTGCTAGTACTGCCTATAACATGAAGACAGTCATGAAAGTCACTGAAGCTGATGTGAACTTTTTTAATCTGTTCAGAGGTTGGCTACAGGAAATATATACTACTGTTCTCAGCCCCGTGATGACCTTAAAAATGGCTGGATGTAGCTCAAATATAAGAAAAGCCATGAGCCATCAGCATATACATCTACTGGGTCATCCATTACTGTCTCTCAGAATTTCTAATGTCTACACCTCCTCCTGAATTTCTGAGACCTGTCCAGGGATTTTGCTTCTGTGTGTTCCTGCAGAGCTGCCACAGTAGTGTGAAAACGTAGCCCACGTGAGTATAAAATTAGTGCCTGTGTTATAGAAATGCAAGTTTGCAGAGTGAAAGAATCTTTAGTGTTAGAATTTATATATTCATATAGATAGGTTCTGGTTTTTGCCACAATGCCTTATATACAAAAATGAGTACCTAAGATTGATATTTGCAACTAATGAAATCTGAAGAATTCTAAGCACGATTCATGAAGAATTATAGTTATGGTTTGTAGGCACTTTTAAATAAATCATGTCCTGCACCTCATCTATTTGTTCTGCAGACAGCTCTTAAGAAGACTTAATGCTGTTTTTTGCTTTAATCATTTCTCCTTGAAGAAACAAATTAGTTTAAGTTTTGTAAATATGTAACTCAATAAGCTTTGGGGAGCTTCCAAGTGATAACACCGGCTGAGATATTGTTCTTTTAAAAAATGAAAATTCAAAATTAATATTTTTTTTCACTTTGAGGCTAAACAAACTGTTTTATATTGTTTATTGATGTCTTCTGCTAGGTTCAAAACATACTTTTGAGAGTTTGAAATGTCCAGATGCCATCCTTCAGCCTCTTTCCCTCTTGGTGCAGAGCTGGGAGAAATCTAACTGTTACATTTCTTCTAGTGAATTCTTGCCTGAAAACAGCTTCAGATGCTGGGATGGGAAACAGAGATGAGAAAGGCGGAGAATGGGGTTAAAGAACTAGGAGTAAATAAGGAGAATGGAAGCCATCAAGCTGTATCAGCTGAATCTCCCTGATAGCAAGCATCCCCTGATGGGCCAATTACTTCATCTCAGCAGCAGGAGACAGACATTTTCTGTGGATCCCAGGCTAGTAATGCTTTAATGTTGCTGAAACTTGTTGTCAGGTGGCTGCACATAGCACAGCTGTGTTCAGAGGTACGATTTCTGCCTAACAGTGATTGAAAACCACTCAACCATGGAAGATGTGGTACAGAAAAAGACTAGGCAAGCCTTCTTTGACAGGCAAAGTAGTCTGCAACAGATGAGCAAATTCTGATTCCTGTATTTGCTCTGAGGCTTAGGGGGAGGAAGAAACACTTACTCCTCTACATCTGTGCTGGCAAATAAATGAGTCCAGGTCCTCTTTGTCTAGCTGTGAGGCCAAATATGAACAGCATGGCACATTGTGGTAAGTGCACACCAAAGATCATAGCAAAGCAAGGAGGCTACACCTAAACCTGCTAATGGAACAGTCCTAGCCTTTTGCTGTCCTTGAACTGTACCTGACATTTTCTGGGAAAGAGGTAGATGGGCCAGGACCACACCTATGACAGAGCAAAAGCAAGAAGGTAAGCAACATGGATGTCTGCAGTTGTGTGCACAGTCTGTTCTCTAATGATTTGTTGATACACTCATCTAGAGATTTTCAGTAAGTTTCATAACAGCTGGAATCTTTTCTCCGTAGTGGTGGTATCAGATGTGTGTTGCCTGTACCTTGATTACAAACCCTAAAACGTATACTTGTCACCAAAAGCATATTTATATCCTTACACCATCGAAGTGAGGTGAGTATTCTCCCATGCATGGACATGTGTCAACAGTAGAAAACTTATTTTAATTATCTTACTAGGTTCTTAACCCTGTTATATCCAGGTTGCTTGGAACCTGTATTAGAAGCGAAGAAACCACTGATACACAGGCTGCGTGCAGAATACTGGTATAGTTATATCTGTTTGTTTTAGTGAAGGGAGTGTTTTGCCTAATTAAAAGCAAATTCCACACAATGTGAGATAAAGATATGTAGAAGATTTAAAAGGAATATGTCCTTCTGGTGCATAAATCTGCTCTATTGACCTGTAGGTCCAATTGTTGTTGCTAGAATGCCGTTCTGCTACCTCTGTTTAGTTGAAAGTGTTTGTCCAATTTGCTTCATGAAGTAGGAGAACTGAATGTTTCAATGCATAGTTATCTTACTTGACAATAAAACTTAAATGTGAGTTATGGTAAATCAGCTTTTAATTGCTGCCTATCAAATTCTTTAGTTAGAAAGCAAATTTCCATAAGCAGTGGATTACTAAGTGGCCAGGCAATGATATTATTTTAAAAGATTCTCAGAGAGGAGTAAGGTATATCACAGAGTTTTCTAAAACTACAGAATACTGAGACAAGAGACTTCTCTTTCTTTGTGTACCCTTCTTTGTTCAGAAAGAAAACTTTTGTTTTGACCTAATATGGAAACTTTTAAGAACATCATTGTTAAAAAAAAGGCAGTGTTTACAAAGCCTTTAGAGTGCTTTTGGAAAATTCAGGAAAACGTGGTTTGCTGGAAAATACTTTGTTTAAAATGTTTATAGTTATTTCATAAATATTTAGAAACAGAACAGTTTCTAAGGTATGTTTACTAGCAATATTTATAGTTTAAGAGACACTTTCTGTAAATAGTTGGATGGTTGGTTTATAAATAAAGTCACCTGTTAGTATTGTTGGTTTCTAAAATAAGAAAACTATGTTGAGACTGTTTATTTAAGTTTTTGATATAATTAATTATATAGCAAAATGAAAAAATTTAGAGAACAAAAAGAAAAAAAAGTCACTCCTCCAAAAATTGTTAGAAAGAGGAATTAGTGCATTGTATGTTTAAACTAAGCCTTTTCAACAGTTTACGAGTAAAAAAAAGAAGCATGTTTACAAATACGAAACTGAACTATCGCTACCTACCCGAGGCTTCTCTCAGGAATGAACTGATTATAACAAATTGCATTTCTGAACTGTAAATACCATGTGGCAAGTCCCGACTTGTGTATATTAAGAACCAGAAGGTGGTATTAGCTCTAATCTTTTAAGGTCAGAGCCACCTGCGGCTTCCTCTTGACTGCTTTCTTGCTTCATTACCTACACAGCAGCCCAATTTTGAAGGCACAGTGCCATCTCTTCCCTGGAAATCCCTGGACTTCCTAGTTATGGCCCTCCCCTTGAGCACAGAAATACGGGAGCCTGAACTAAGATCTTGCAGGTTTTGGGTCAGTAATCTAGGGTATTGAGTCAAATGTGGAGGATACTAATTTTACCATCCTTTCAAATAATACCTTTACTCAAAATAGAGTAACATATTCATATGACTGCACAGACAGATGTGCATACCTTTTTGTTCCTTATAAACCCCTATCCATAACCCCCATGATTTACTCATGGAAGAAGAAAGGTAGTCATCTAGATCAGTCTGTTTTGTCTGTGAAAGGACTCAGCTTCCTGCACAAGAATGCGTGGATTTAGTTGATCTCAGTTGTCCTCTCTAGTTTTCAGAACCTGTATCTCAATTGTGTGACAGAAAATGTCTGCCCAGCTGCCATCTCAAGGTGTGTAACACAGTCACACCCTGAATACATCTTGGGATGAGACCTGATGATAGTCCCTTTTAGTCAACTCATTGAAGAGAACCCGACACATAAATAAGGCACGAGTCCTGATGAGATCTGTTGGGTCTTGGTAACTGCACTCTCCTGTCACCTGAGATATAGTCAAGTGTTGTCTCTTGTCCATCAACTATACAGGGATCTTAGAATGCAAACTTCAGAAAAAGTAGTCCAGAATCAGCTATATATCTTCTATGTTTCAAAAGTTAGGGAATGCTTAATCTGTTGCACATTAGTTCAGTGATTTTCATTTTCTTCTTTCTGTTACAAGTAACCTTCTGCGCAAGTCTGTATTCTGAATGTTGGCACTGCCTGTGCCCTCCAGAGCTATCCAGGCATATTAAGGCCTGAAAAGGCATACCAAGCCTGAAAGTGGTATTTATGTTAATAATACAGGCTCTGGTTACAGTATATACTTAGTATTTTTAGGAAAAATATATCCATTTGGCAAAACCAAAATAATTATGAAAGAGATTTGCACTGTCAATGGATACCATGAATATCTCAGGCATGGTCCAGCAACGCCTCCTCTGCCTTGCAATGAAAATGCTAGAAAACCAAAGAATGTTTCTACCCTGAGATGATTCTCCTACAGCAAATTATGCCAGTTTTGTGGACAGAGTCCGTTGGCAAGGGAGTGCAACATTACTGATCAAAACCAGGATCAGGATTCATTCCAGTGTTCACCATTTCCATGGCAGCCATATGGGTTTTTTAGCATTCCTGACACTGGACGACGTTCCTAATAGGGTTGCTGTGGTTTGGTTTATCTAGATATTAGCTAGATATTTTGTTTTTCCCCTTTTAGTGGGCTTGAGATATACTAGTATCGTTAACTGAAAATGGTAAAGGAGAGAAAGCTTTTTAGGATACAAATGAAAAGCAACACAATCCAATGATAAAACTGTCTTTTCACTTCTGCAACTAGAAACCCAATACTTTGGCAAGATTCTATTTTTATTTTATTGCTTAAATATGCAGTGTCAGTGCTTACATAATGTTTTTAACTTTTTATTTTCACAATGGGGATTTCATGCCTTGTGTGTAATTGAAATGTGCAAAATTACTGTGAAATCTTACTGAAGCATATGCTGAATTTAATATGCATAGTATTTTTATTTTTCTACTGAGAAAGAAAATGAAAACCACTTAGTAGTGTTAGTATGAAACACTAGGTTTCATAATAAAAACAATAACCTATTCTATGCGTCTCTCATTTAAGGAAGATTATCATTATTCTTATTTATTATCTGAACTATAAAAAACTTTGCAATATCTTGCAGTATTCAGATTATGTGTTATCATGGTTTACATTACCAGCAAATATGAAGTACCAGCTTTGACTTTCCAACCCAACACCCCAAAAATGGGACTGAACATCCTCTTGGATGTCCATGCACAATACCACAGTGTAGCTCATGTATGCTCTGGGCGAAAATCTAAATGTAGCTTCAAATATGGGTGCAACTCAGCCCCTAATTCGGTTGTGACTACAATCAAACTCTGTCAGCTCCTATTCTTTTTGCATGGCTGCTGTGTCTGCAGTCCTTTTGGGATGCTGCACCTGCTGTTCACTGTGTTCCAGGAAGGACAGCAGATTTCAGAGAGGAGCTGAGGACAGTGACAGGTAGCATCAGGAGGACTAGCTGTAAGGTATGACATTTCAAAAGAGTTTGAAACAAACAGGAAAAATGTTGTGAAGGAAATTATGGAGATAGATGACACTGAATGGGAAAAAACAAGTGGATTGTTTGGGAATGAGGTTGGGAAATGTGAGAAGGTAACACTGAAAGCTAGCTGAAGGAAAAGATTAAGAAATAGAAACTAAGGGTGAAAAAGGGAAACCACATGTACCACTCGGGATCAACTGCAAAACATTTTGAAGTTAATGAATGTGATTTAACTGGACTTTTAATGAGAAAATATGGAATTTGTGTAAGCCTTTTCCTTGGACTCCTTATTCTTGTTTTTAGGCTGCTGGCAAATAAGAAGCTTTGTATATTAAAATTTAATAGAATTACTGGTAGGACATGAAGTATGAGAAGGAAATACGAAGGTTTTCAGGAAGTGTTCTGGGTTTAGTTTTACTTAGGTGGAAATCAGAGAATTATGAAATAATTTTGGATCTAAAAAGGCTGAAGGATGAAGTTTAGTCTAATTTCCCTTGATTAAGGGGCGAGACTATTTGCTCAGATAAACTGAAACGATTTTTTTTATATCCCTGGTTTTGGATTTATATAATTTATATTTCAGTGGTACACATTGTTTCCAAGTAAATTAGGTTATTCAACTTGGAGATGGCAGACATTTAAGTCATGATTTATTTAGATTGCCTTATGCATATGTAATAAGTATTACATCTTTATTGTGCTAAAACGAGGACTAGGCTGTACACTGTGGGCTTCATTTTAATGAAGTTCAGTGGTACGGTTTGGAAAGCGTTCAGATCATTGGGGAAAAGGATAGGGTGTCATAAGGTAAAAACAAGTTAAAAAGTTTCACTTATACATAGATGCGCTGTGCACGGCTGAATCTTTTGAGGTTTACTTGTGTTTTCTAGTTGCACAATATGCTGCCGTTTAGGCTGGATGTATGGAGATTATTTTTGTAAGATTAGTATAAATAATTCTTTTTGATTTTATTTTTAAAAAAATCAGAGAAGACACATCTAATTCTGTCATGATAACTGATGGGACTACACAGGCCATTTTAAATGCATCTTTTTAACTGTCACAATATAATTGTCAGCAGTATTCTACCATACCCCTGTATCACTAAGAAAAAAGAATACAGGCAGTACCATAGGAACATTATTACCCCTGTAGCTTTAACATTTTAATTATTGCAAAGTCATAATAGATACATTGATTGCTCTATCTTAAGGATCAAGTACGGATCAAGTTCTCCCATTTTTGCTGAGAAACTATTTTGAATCTACTAATACTATAGTGACTTTTTAATTACAAAACTAGTCGTAAAATCATAGAATAGTTTGGATTGGAAGGGACCATTAAAGATTACCTAATATAACTCCACTGCTGTGGCCAGGGACATCTTTCACTAAATCAGGTTGCTCACTGTCCTGTCCAGTCTGACCTTGAAAATTTGCAATGATAGGACAGCCCAAACTTCTCTGGCCACCCTGTGCCAGTGTCTCACCACTGGCATTGTACAAAAATTCTTTCTTATGTCCAGTCTAAGTCTACCCTATTTCAGTATAAAATTGTTGCCCACTGGCCTGTCACTACCGACCCCAGTAAAATGTCTGACATCATTTCTCTATAAGTCCTCTTTATATATTGTCTATAAGACAGATTGAATGACCATATGATGGAGCAATTCCTCCACATTTGAGTAGCTGCGAGGCAGTATTGCCGTTGTCTCACCAAAAGGTAACGGAAAATTTTTGATGAGGCAGTCGTTTTACTGGAAAATGAAGATTTGTTGGAACTGAATGTTTCAACTGGGAAGGAAAGAGGCTGAACAAAGAATTTTAACTTTTTTTTTTTATTATTATTTTGCTAATACTGAGTGTTCTATATTTTCCATTTGTTTCATTTTAGTTCGTGTATTACGTGGTATATGTTGTGTCCTACATGTTTTTGACACTAAAACTGAAAATTTCAATGAGTATTTCTGGAAATTTTTCATAGACCATTTTGTTTTTTATTCCACTGCAGTTTACAAAGAGATTTTTTTTTTCTTTTACTATATTAGAATTTTTACCTTCTGATCATTTAAATAAAGTCCCTTCTCACTGAGTTCTTGAGCCTCATGACTACTAGGTTAAATGTAATTTCAATTAAGACAGATCTTTTTACAATACTTGTACTTTTGAGTCTAGTCTTGTTTGCTATTGTTTTGCTATTGATTGTCAGTGTCCCTGAGTAAATTTTTTTCCTTACCAAACACTTGGAGTAAAGGCAGCCTACCTGAATACCTATGGAATCACAGAATCATAGAATCGTTAAGGTTGGAAAAGACCTCTAAGATCAAGTCCAACCATCCACACAATACTAACATGCCTAGTAAACCATGTCCCAAAGCTCCGCATCCACATGTTTTTTGAGCACCTCCAGGGATGGAGACTCCACCACATATATGTATATGCATGTGTATGTCTATGCACTTCTCTAACCCTCTGATAGACTCTGCGTGTGTGTGTGTGTGTGTGTATATGTGTATGTTTATTTTCATAGCTAGTTCCTTGCATTGAATGACCTGTAAACCATGATCTGGTCTTGAGTTAAAATAAGGATATATTAGCTCATTCTTGTCATTATATTACCCTGTTCCTATAAAAGATTCAGTAATGAGGCTTCTGTTGTGGTATTATGACAGTTTTGTTTTCTTAAGGTAAGAGTTCAGCATAAACAGAAGACCAGACATCATAAAAATGATAAAAATCAGATGATAATTTGATAAAAACTTTAATGATTCAGCATGTTCTTCTGAAATTCTTCTGTATTTCTGCAAAACTTTTTTTTCCTTTTTTCTAGGTCTCTGACATGGACCAATACTTCTGAGATACGAAGTGCAATACTCACAGTCTTCTTGGATTTGGCTAAATTAGGATAGGAATCAAATAAAAATTTAAGACAGAACTTTTATTTCTTTCCTCTGAATGTTTTTGCTTACAAAAAGTCCTCTCAAGTGAAGGAAAAACATTAAATGTTTGCTTCTTTCACTAGGACAAGCCTGCCATGTTTCTTTTTGTAGAACACGCTGCTTTGCCCCTAAGAGGAGTGTGATTTGTTCTCTCAGATCTGCTCCTGCCCTATTGCCCTTCTTGATGATTTTTTGGGAGCCACAGGAATGGTGCTACTCCATGCACTGAGATAAGTCAGGACCTCGGGATGACTTCAGCATAGGCAGTGCCCCCACTGAAGGGAGACCATCCAGCACGGATTGAGCACAGTAGGCAGAGCGTGGGTGGTTACAGAATGACGCATTGACAGCCCCTGGCATGACAAGTAGTGCACCAGGTCCAGAGTCCATCCAGGAACTCCAGTCTAAAGTAAAAGGAGAGTGGGCAAGAGGCAGGTGTAGGTGTTCTGAGGTTTGTGGAATCTGGTGTCGTCCTGGTGTAA
Organism: Neomorphus geoffroyi; assembly: GCA_033558235.1. Lineage (NCBI taxonomy): Eukaryota > Metazoa > Chordata > Aves > Cuculiformes > Neomorphidae > Neomorphus > Neomorphus geoffroyi. Next base: position 3,260,889 of record JAUMJM010000005.1, read on the forward strand.
GTGAAGACAACTTTTTGTGAGGTGATATTGAAATGTGCTTTGGGGTGGCCAGTCCCTGGGTGACAGGGTGTGTGAAAGAATTTGAGCAGGTTCCTAGGACGGTAATCTTTACTCTCCTAGGGTGAAACTTTACACATGAAAAGGCAAGCAACCCTGGCAAACTGATAAGTCACCTGATTGATAGAAAGGTGCCTTCCCTATCCTGTTGAAAACTAGCAGCTTCTAGCACTGTATGGGGGCCTGGCCTGTGCACATCGAGCCAGTACAGTACTCTCACAGAACTGTGGTTGAGGCAGGGACCCAAACAACAACAACTAAAGTGTTTGCCCCAGTAGAGAATAAGAAATAGTGGACAAGGAAAACAACTGGTCCATATCATCAGTTCAGTAAAGGAAGAGCAAAAAGAAGAAAAATTTGATCAAAATCTGGTGCTTCCAGAAAGAAATTGGAAGAAAGGGTGAGAGAATGCAAATAGGTGGTGAAAACTACTTAGTCCCTGACCTCATCAGAACTTTGAGACATGCAGAAAGATTATGGCCACCAGCCAGGTTACCAGATTGCTGCCAGGCTGCCCCGATGCTAGGATGATGAGACTGACAGTAACTGGAAGGTAAGGAAGCCCAATGTTTGGGATCACTTACTATAAACTGTGGAACGGAGAGGAATTGTGAAAGAGGCTCCAATTTGCAGTCTCTGGAGATGGCGTTTCTCAAGTGTGAGGGCAAGATAGCCATCCAAGGAAGATCTTGTGAACTCCCCAGGAAAGCAAACTACTGCAGATGAAGACATTCAGTAAGTGAGAGAACTGGAGGTGCTGGAAGTCATCTACAATGATCTAGGTCTCCAAAGATTCAAGAGGATGTCCTGTGCATATGGGCCATGTGGAGGAAGGTAATAAAAAGTGCCCCAGCTTCATATTCTAGAACTTGACACTGATGTATTGCCTGGATATGAATACACCAACTGTGCAGAGAATGTCTCCTTGACTCCAAAACTTTGAAGAAAATCTCTGTCCTTCCTCATCCCTATGGGGCAGCCTTGGCTGTCAGGGGCACCCTAAGAAATCAGTCCCCTTCTGCACTGGTCAGAAGGAAAGTGAACCCCGGGTGCGTGCCGGATGGTGCACTCTGTTTTTTCCTGCATGACCACAGGGAGTACATGAGGAAGTGCGATGGTGAACCCACCTTTAAAATGGAAGAAGTACATGCCCTTAGAGAGAAGACGGTTGGGGCCACCCAAGGAAGCTGTCAGCTTAGTTGTTGTAGAGATGCAAGAAAGCAATCAGTCTCCCAGACAGAGAAGCGTAGGTCAGAAGCCCATCCAGGAGGCAGGGCCAGACAAAGGGCTGGAGACCCATGCTCCTACAGACTTGCTGGACCAGGGAATGACAGCTCTGGGATGAGCCAAAACGGAGTTCTGGACCATGGGCAGGATGGCAAAGGCCCTGGGGGGGGGGCTGTGAATGTATGATGAAGCCTGCAAATGATCCAGGGTCCTGACACTGATATGGGCAGAACTGGAGTTCTTTTTTAAAGGATGGTGAATATCTCTGGAGTTATACCCTCAGTTCAGTATGTAGGGCTCAGCTTACCTTACTGGAATCTGCATGTGAATTAAAATATAGGTTTGCTGGTAGAAAGATGAGATCTATCTGTTAAGATATCAGATAATGAAATCTAAAGCTGCCTTAAAATTTGCATTTGTAAGATTTCACACCAGGTGTTCCATAATCTCCTTTTGGGAAATAAAGCTTTATTGAACCCTGGCGAAGGGTACTGTCATTGATTTTATTAAGATTAATTGAAAACTCTAAAATTAGATATCTCATAACTTTCTGAAAGCTGAAGAGATCCCCCCCCACCTTTTTTATCCTTAATATCTATTTGCAGCTCACTTGCTTCAGATAAATGTAGATATCCAGGCAGTTATCTATAACCACTTCATATAGCCATCTTTTAATTTTGAATTATCTCAAGATTTATTTTTCCCACAATGATTCATTTTTGTGTAAGGAAAAATATTCTATTTCATATAACTTTAGCTATCTGAAAAGCCTAGATTGGTCACTTAGGCACTGTCTAGAGCCAGTGGAGAGGAATAAACATCTGAAAAGTGACTTAATCCCATGTATTTTACACGTCGAAGCTATGAGGGGCTGAATAATCCTTGAGGTAATGTCTCACTACACTAATTATGAATAGCTTACATGATAATTGACACACACAAAAAAAGGATACACTTATATAATATTAAAGACAACAGTTTAAGTTTGCAAAATAGGTGTTTAAACTGAAGTCCTCAGTATCTACTTATATGTCTGAGACATTCTTTTATCCATCTATAATTTCACATATTTTTCTATAGTATACTCTTTGTTTTATTTGGTTTGGTTTTGTTTGGTTTGGTTTTTTGTTTGTGAAAAAATGTAATTCTTGTAATTCGACATATTCATGCCTGAGATGAGAAAAAAATAGTGTGTATGATGTAACTGAGGTTTTAGCTGAATATAAATTTCCCACTAGGATAACCTACAAAATTGCATAAGAGCACTCTCAAATCAAAACAGACAGGGCAAATGGAAAAATACACTTCAGTAAGAATAGCTGGACATATGTTGTATTATGAAGTATCGTAAAATTATATGCATTTTTAAAGAAAGCTGCATTACGTTCCTTTATATTCTTCCACTGTACTCCATCATTGTCATTTTTAAACTAGAAATCACCCTTTGGTGGATCTGACTCATGTATCATAATTTGTTTGTTCTTGTTAGAAACTAGCCTTTAGCTATCAAACTAATGGGTCTAAGTGTACATTTAAGTACCTAAATCATCATGCCTAAACGCAGATTTCTAACTTTAAGCATAAAATATGAAAATTCGTTTCCTTGAAATGTATTTTAAAAGCCAGACTCAGAGATTATAACATGCTTCAGTTTTACTAAAAATGGTATTTTAAAATGCTGTCTTTTGGGTATAGACTTTTCACATACACTTTGTTGTCCATAAATATGAATTGAAGGTTATGCATAATAATACTTTCAAGAGGGGAGAAAGCTTGTTATTCGTAGCTATCACAATCCATCCACGTATGGCAAAGTTTTGTGCTTGCTTGATAGTTTAGTGTTGTTGCTTTTGCATTTAATGAAAGTTGAGATGGGTGGTTTTTCAGTCTGTTGTTTTGTATAATAAGGCATCCATAATTCAATGTAGAAGAGCTGAGATACTTGCCTTTTCATTTCTTCTTTGTCCAGAGTGTGATAGTACTGAGTATACACAATTCTAAATATATTGTACTTGGGTCATAAGTAGTTAGATGACAAGGAAAGTCTGTAGAGCCAACTTCTCTGATTTTACAGTTCAGTGATGTCACATCAGAACGATAAAAGGTGCCACAAACCCAGAGAGATGTTCTCTGTTTTTCGAAAGGCAGAAATAGATGCCCGAATTAGGATTCCTTACAGTCTTCCATTATAACTCGAGGCTCTGATTCTAACACAGATAAAAAACATACGTGGGACTCTGCATTGCTACTAGGTATGCAGTGGTGAAGCATTTTGACTCACATTATGTTCATCCCAACTAGTGATCTAAGCCAAAAATGGAAAGCAGCTCATATAATATTACACAATAGGTTTTGAAGATGCTCTTTTTAGGACTTTAGTTTAATTGACTTGATAAAGTGGCAACAAACTCTTAACAAATATATCTTTGTGTTTGTTTCCAGTCTCTTGACGATGCTTCAATTCTGTATGCCCGCTGTACCTCAAAGACCTCTTTTAGGTAGCAAATCTTTACTTTCATATAGTAGTTAATTATTTGGCGGGTTACAAACTCTTTACTTTGCTTTGCTTTACTTTACTGGTTAACCAGCAAGATAGTCCTAGGCCTCCCACACCCTTCACAATTATTCGTGTATCAGCTAATGACTTGGTTCCTGCTTTTCGGTCTCTTGCTAAAGCAACAGCAGCTTTCACAGCTGCTGCTACTGCAACAGTTATATTTTTTGCCAAGAAGCAGTAGATTGAGGCAGGGAGAAAGAAATCATGCATTTACACTGTGCTGTTTTTTTTTTTCCCAGGCAATTCAAGTTTTTTTAGTTTTCAGATAATTAGTCCTTTACTAATACATCAGTCACACTAAAAAATGTACATGTAAAGAAAGAAAGGCATTGCATAGATTAAGGCAAGCCATTCACTTTAATAGTGTTGCTTCTGTTTTGCAGCATAAGATATTTCTTTATGTTGGAAAATCAAAACAAATGTACAGCATACATAATGAAGAATATATTGCAACTATCCTTATTGAAGAGTCGGTCTGCCCAACAGTGAATAAAAATTGGAAAATATCACAATGTAGAATTGTGTGAAGACATCTTGCCTACTTGAAATGAATAATTTTCAAATAATTTGTCTTTAAAAAGTTAAATTTAACTATGTTTATATTTTATATCAGAAGATTAAAACATTTAGTTTGAACAAACTCATTTTTGAGCATAACTTCTCACTGATTATTGAGTTTTAAGTAATTTTAGTAATTCAAAACAGTTTTATTTAATCCATGCACAGTATGTCTACAACAAAGTCCTCCAGGTTTAATTAGACAACAGCTTTTCCAAGCACTCATTTTCTGTGTTCTGGTTTTTATGTCCTACTGAAGATTGCCCACATCTCGGTTTATTCCACCTAATTTTAGGCACTTATCTGATGTCCTTGTAGAGAATGTGGCATGTAATTAACCATATAATCTTCCTGTTTTTCAAAAAGGAAGCATTTAAAAATGAGGAAGAAAATCTCAGAGTGCTAAACAATCTCCTGTAATTATCTGGTTTTCCATTTGCAAGCCAAGCCAAGCTAACTGAGCTTCTAATTTTGAAACCTCAGTCTTTATATGGGACAAGAAAAGCTTGTTTTTATTGTCACTTTTTTTCGGCAAGAGAACTAAGGTGTCTGGGAATAAAGGAAATAAATATAACTTGAAATATTTCTGCTATTTCCATAGTTAGGAACATTTTAAAGACTTGAGAGATTGTTTATTTTGATGAATTTTGTACTTTTCCTCCTAGTTACTCAAAGAGATTATAATCTTTAGTTTTATTAAGTATAATTTAAATATATAAACCTTTAATTCTAGTGAATGAAAGTGAAGTTATGGCTTCAGGTTGGGTATTTCTAGACATGCATGGAAAATAAAGATCTACTGGAAGCCATATTACAACATCTTTAAAATCCTGCCTTTTCTGTCCAAACTTTGCATTTAATTACATAGCAAAATACTTAGAATCACATTGATTTTTATTTTTTTTAATGAAGTCTTGCCTTTATGCTTTAACACATTATAAGAAATAGAAACTGAGAAAAAGGAAGAGACATTATTCGTGCTCTGCAAAAGTCATGTTTCTATTCTAATCTTGGTAACCAGAGGTTGTAATTCTGGGAAATCATCCATTTTCTTTACTTATCACTTATCCTTCTATCTAGGGAAAGAACAAGAGGTAGTGACTTCATCTTTCCGATATTAAAAAAATAAAATTTTTACCAAAAACATTGTAAAAGCTTCATTCCATGATATAATGATAGAAATCCTCTTTAAACTCTACTAGTTGAAGTTATCATCTGTATATTCTTATTACCCTTTGCGGCAAGGATGTCAAACTCACAGCTCCCACTGTTCTCCTGTTCCTGCAGCATAACTCGTGTCACACATGCTGCACATGTGACTGGCGCGCTGGCAGGAGCGTTGGGACAAGGAGCTTGGTGCTGCCTCCAAGTAGAAACAAGGTGCCGGGCCAGATAAAACAAGGTGGAGGGCTGGATTCGGACTGTGGGCGGTGGGTTTGTCACTCTTGGTTTACAGTAGCTATTGTCCGCACAAATTTGTGGATTGCCATTGAAAACCAGGGTTTGCCACCTTCATTATAAATAAGTCGTGTATTATTTTTCCTTTTTTTTAACTTTAAATGGAGAGCTATAAAATTTTGATTGATCTCTTATTGGATGTCTGTCAATTTCTGTAGCAATATATGGAATATAATTCCATTCCCTCCTTTACCTTTTCCTATGTTCTGCATCAGTTCTGTTCCATTATTCTCAGGTTCTTGAACGGATCATAGATCCACATTTAGTTGATAGCTATTTTTATCTTGTTGTCCCATCAGCTTCTACTATCAATGATAACAATGAAAAATAAATAAATCAGTATTTGGTCAGAATCCCTTTTGGTGTAATATAATCCAAAATCTCACAAAGATGATAAAGCTGAAGACAACAAGACGGTACCATTTTACAGTGTTTGTGCTTCTCCTGGCAATGATATAAAATACAATACAGTAGCAAATATTTCTGCAATTTTGCTGTATGAAATAATTTTATGTTTCAAATAATAATATGGTATTCATAAGGCCCCAAATCTGCATAATTTTCAAAACAGTATGGTCTAATAATTAGCTCTCTACATCCTTATGTGAACACAAGTGACAGTCTTAGGATGTGGCATGAAGGTTTCAAAAGGTGGCTCAGTTGTATTACTCTACATCTAAGTGCTTCTTTTCCACTATACTGATAGAAAAATTCTTAATATAGTTACAGAGATCTGAGGATCTCTTCTGTTAATTTTGCTTATTCTGTCCTTAATTGGTTAAGATAAGAAACCTTGTAATAGTAGAAGTGGTTCCATTAGTCTCTTTTGAAGGAACCATTGATTTTTAATGCTATTACTTCCTAAACTCATTTTACTGAGGTTTTGTTTACCATTAGCTTCTAATCCTTACATGTTAATGCATTTATTAACCTCTGGAATCCTGTGAGAGCCTGTGTTAACAAAAACAATGAACAAAACTAAAACTGTTTGGCTTGGATTTTACATGCTCCATGCAAAGCATAATTCAAGAACATTCATTTTTAATATTTCTGAAATAAAGAAACTTCTGTGTTTCAGGAACTTAGATATAAAGAGACTACATAGGACTATAGAGAAAGATGTGTTTTTCTTCCCATTTCTCTTCCCATTTCTCTTCCCATTTCTTTCCCCATTTCTCTCCCTATTTCTCTTCTCTCTTTTGACCTAGTAATCTACCAGAGAGAGCTGCTAACTGATATTCTCTTTTCCCCCAGTCAGTTTTATGATGATTCCTGGTCTGGCACGCAGCTAGACTGAGGGTTGAAAGAGGATTGGCTAAGTGGTAAATTCAACCCTCGTCCAATCACCACATTAACACCCAGCCTATGCAATCTCCCTGTAAGAGGTAAAAATAATAACTTCATGAGAGATATCTGATCTGGTAGCTCTCAGAAGGGGTAGACTGCTACTACATATTCTTACCATTAGTTAAATTTTTCTTTAGATTTCATTAGATAACAGGTTCCATGTATTCCATGGTTAATAAATACTCATGTAACTCGTCTTAGTTCCATTTTGAACATCGTTGTTATTCTTCTTAGAGCAGAAGCCCACCTGATCACAGCCCACAGTTTAGCCCACCAGACCTGGATCCAGACAAGGATATTTTGGGGAGCTGTTATAAATTATATTAATAATAGTTATTAATATTTGCTTATCTTACTCACTTTCTTCAACAGAGGCATATCTTTCTGAGATGCTTTCCTTCGACCCAAATCCTGACACATAGCAATCATTTGTGTTTTTCTGGCAAATGACATAAAATGCTTGAAAAACAACTGGCAATTGCTGAGGATAATTTGACAACTATGGAAGAAAACGCAGACTCTCTCTGCAGGTCTCTTGGTTGTTATTCTCTGGAAGCTGGTTCCATAAAACTCACATACGAAATAAGTAATTTTTTACCAAACATGGAATATGAGGGAAGGGATGAGATAACTTTGCCTGGACAATCTTAAAAGCTGGAGAGATATGTGTCAGCAATCTTTATGTACTTTAATGACTAAAATCTTTTCAGCAATGCTGATATAAATGTCCATTTATATTAGTATTAACCTCATAAATTCTTTTATATACATATATATTGTTATTTATCATCCTTTTGACCTTAGCAATTGATTAAATGCCCTTCTTTGAAATTATTCATTATTAAAACAATAGACAAGTAATATATTTGCCTGGGAAGTAAGGGAATGGAAAATGTCCTTCACTCCCTTCCTCTTTGTATGCTTTATGCTGTGGCTCTGTTTTAAAACGAACTGGTGGCCCTTAGAAGTTCACTGTCATGGAGGGTAATGGAAGTATGTAAACATAGTCTTTCTTAAGTGGTCATCTTATATTATAAACTTTTCTTAGTTGACTGGGCTCAATGGCTGCATTTCAGTGAAAGACATAGAAAGAATGACTGACATTACTTTCAACATTTTGGTGGCCTGGATAAGTAATACTGTAGCCTTTTTAGCTGGAGCTAACATGGAACACAGTTATTCAACATGTTCAGGAAAATGCTGCAATCCCACATCTCATATACAAATTGGGAATTGTTATTAATTACTTCCGCACTTTTGAATGAAAATGACACAGATATGCTTTGTACTGTATTCAATGAATGCACACAGCAATTTAGTCTCTTGACATAGGAGATGTCTGATTTTCAAATTTACATATTTTTAAGAGAGTTGCTGTGATAGTCATCTTATCCAAGATGGTAGAATCTTGTACATGCATAAAGCTTTCAATACCTAAGTAATTATACAGGGAAAATCATAGGTGATGTAGAATCTTATCCTAATACAGATATCTTAAGTTAAATGAATCATATCGTAAAAGTGGCTGTTTCTCTTCATTGTCTGGGAAGGGAACTTAGCTGACAAGTTTAGACATAGACGCTGATACATTCCACTCATGGTATCCAGAAAGTGTCTTTTTGGATCTTGTTCTTTATTGTGTAAATTAACGGTCCAAGTGCTGAAAGATATTTAAATAGTAATAAATGACAACTGGAAGCAGAAATTTGGAAATAGATACTAGAGTCATGGTGACTGAATGACATTTGTTGAATTTGATTAGATATTATTCAGTCTCCCAGAGCAGCTGGGTAAAATGGAAGGAATTAATTTACTCAGTGCACAGACATCACGTATTCAAATAGCTCAACATCTGGAAAAAAAGCCAGCTCCATACAAGGTTAGGGTGTAGTGTAGATTTCGGCTAAATTAGAGAAGTTTCAAAGACTTAAATAGCTTAAAATGTGGGCACATTTAATTGGTTTATCTTAAAATGAGTTTTGCTTAGAAATGAGTTCTTAGGTTTTAGTGATATCTACTTTTCTTTGTACAAATCTGCGGATATGAGTATACAAGCAACAGCTCATTGTCAGCTGTTGTTTACTGATCTGGGGTACGTGCTTGTTTAACTTAAATTTAAATGTTCATCTTTACCTTGTTTTTCAGGGAGGTTTAAATCATGTACACAGATTACCCATAATTCAGTGATTCTCATCTGACTGAATAATTTAGTAATTTAGCTGCAGTTCTGAAACCTAGGAAATTAGCTCCTATACTGGTTTTAGTAGAAGAATATTTTCAAATTAATTAGGTGGATTTTGATGGTGGTCTTGAACTGATAATACAGCTAAGACTGAATCTATGCTAAATAAAAATATGGGTGGTCCACACTGCCTAGTTCTTACTGCAATCCTTAAATAAAAAGCCTTCTCCAAAAGTAAACTGCTTCAGATACGGCAAAGTCCTAACTAATGTAAAGCAAGTAAGCGCTTATTAACCTTCACCTCTTTTATTCACCAGTAAAAACCCAGCTTCTGACTCTGCAGGTGGTACTGACTGATGTAACTAAGTTTCCTCTTGAATTAATTTGCATTAAATTAGTGGCTGGTTGCACTGAGCTGATATTAACTCATTTTTTTGCTTCAATGAAAGAATAACTGTTGGAATTCAGTCTTCCTTGACAGCTCAGAAAGCATGTAATATGTAAAATTTTGACTATTTTTGATTGACTCGTTTATTTCTGTTTAAAAGTCTCATTCATAGTGTAAGTTGTCGTGTTTCTACTTTTTTTATTATCATGTTCTGAAGATTTATTTGACAGTTTTCAAATCTAGTGCCAAATTAATGTGATTTGTTTCAAGTATCAGCCTCACAGTTCACGAATTTTTGGTTATTCTTGCTAACTTTTCAATACAACTTTTCCTTGAAAAATACCAAAATCTGTAATAGACAATAAAAATAATATAGCAACAGAAAATATAATCACCTGGATTCAAGGCTTCTTGTTGTTTGTGCCCAACTTGCTCACTGTAGGAAGGCACAAAGTCATGAAGTAAGAAATATTTCAGAAATACTTACAAACTATGAAAGGCATTTGAAAAAAACTTTTGGTTAAATAGAAAACATAGTATAAACTCTAGATATAAATGACTGATACATTTTCAAGTTTTTCAAAATCAAATTTACTTTAGTATCAGAGACACATTGCTCTGAGATACCCTGAATGTTCTTGGCAGAAAATAGTGCTCAGGGCTACCGGGTCAACTGGTGATAACTGTGCAAACCTTGTATCATCCCTTCTAAAAGGCACACCAGCGTGCTCCCAATTAACACAATATCAGAGAATACTCAGAATGCCCAGCATTTTTGCACCAAACCAGCATTAAAGCAGAGAAAAAAAATGAACTATGCCTCTTTTTAAAATTCAAATTAACACTTCTAAGTCTGATAAACATTTTTCTGGGAAGAGTAATCAATTTAAGAATAACAGTACAAAAGCCAAATGTCAGATTTTGAAGACACATTCCCCAATACTCTCTTTTCTTTTTAACACTACAGGAATTTCTTTGTTTGTTACTCAAAGGTTAGCAGTTCCTTGGCTTTAACAAGTAGAAAGTCATTGGATTGACACACATCATCAGGCAACAGAAAAAACAAAGTAAAAACATTTTTAATCATAGTCCTGTAATAAACACTGGGAACAAGTAAGGGGAATGTACAGAATAAAAAACAAAAAAAACCAAACCCAAAACCCCAATCAAAACTCCTATCTTTTCTTCATCAGGGAAAATGCCAAGAAAAAAAAATTGAAACCCCATTTGTTTCATTTTATTTTTTTACAGTATCTACATTTATAAATAAATTACACCCAACTTTTAGTCTGCAGTGCACATTTTAGTGTTGAAAACTGGGCATCCCAGAGTTAAAGTGCTATGGCAAAAGGTATGCAACAAGAGAATTCTGCCAGCAGACCTTTCATGTCTTAGCAGTCACATGTAAGTGAATAACAGAACAATTACACTTCACCTTCTCATTACTGCAATCTCAGTTACAGAGGAATGAATATTTTACAGGTCACTACACAATCTTGGCACTAGTCTAATATACGGGTCAATAAGGCATAACCTCAATTTATGAACAACACGATCTTGGTTTAATATGTCACAAAGTCCATAAGATGACAAGAAATTCAATAGAATTCTAGAATGGAGCTGTGGTGCTGCAGCATGCGGTGGTCAAGCTCTACTTCGCTGTTAAAATTACTCTTCGGGGCAGTAGAACCATAGCAGAACTAGAGCTTTAAAAAAACCAAAACCAGTAGACTACAGGGAAAATGGTAGAAAATTTTCACTACCTGTACTTTACAAGAATCCAAACATATTTACTCATGACTTCAGTAATACAAACAACCTGATTAGAACTGTGATTTTTGTGTGTGTCTGTGTACATGAAGATGTTATGCTCAGGATATCCTGAGTGAAGTTATGACATTATACTAGGCTAGAAATATATGATATTACATAACTTACCTGCCTTACTCCAATTTGTCTGCTGTGTTTTGTCCAATCTGGAAAAACATAGTTGCCTCCACCCAGGGAGGCTGTGGTACATAACAGTAGCTATGCAGTTAGCACAGTACTATGTTGACATGATAGAAATTATTTATGATTATGGGGTAGGAGAAATTAGGCTATAATGGACACAAACTCAGTCCAATTAAGAAAGAAGTAAGTAAAAGAAATTTGGTGCGTTGGAATGCTTCTAATTTTTCATCTAGTTACAATGAATGGGCAAGAAAAAATATCACAAAATGTGTGTACAACAATTAATATTGTGTTTTATGTGCTCTGTTTTGTGACTTACAAGGAAATGGAGCTTATTTATATGATCACATATTTACCACCAAGATAAAAGGAAGTTAGTCAAGACAGCCAGTCTTGTTCATCATTCTGAATGTATGTTGGCCACGTGAACGGAGCTTTCACAAAGTTAGAAGGTGTAGATTTACATCCCTTTTTATTTTAAAAGTATGTTTTCTAGAAAGAGGAGTGGACTGGGCATTCCAGATGTACAGATGCACCCCACTGTACTTGATAATATTAAGTTAAACTGCAGTTTACAGTTCAGCTGTAAATATGAGATGGAGTGGCTATTTCTTTTACTGTTTCAGTTACTTATAGAAGTATGTATGTGGACACACTTTAGAAAGCCAAGCATATTCTCAATAAAATTTTGCAGAACTCTGAGTAATTTTCTGGTTGTGATTCAGTTCAATAGCTGAAAAGCTAATGACTGCTATGCATCACTTTTCTTTCTTGGGTTAATACCGTGAAGATGAAGCAAACAGCTTTGCTGAGCCTTGCTTCAAATTATAGCCTTTGATTTTCATGAAACAGTAGCATATACAATCTTTTGGCACATAAATCACTGTGTACTAATGTCATTTGTATCTCAGTGCACTAATATTTCTTAATATCCTGAATATAAAAAAATAAATCTAAAATAGTGTGAAGTCTCTATAGGCCTTTGGACCAAGAACATCTGAAATTTGTAAACATCCCTAGCTGAGAGAAGCAAGAATTTTTGTTTGTTTGTTTTCTGTGACCAAAGCTACAAAACTCTTTCTGCTTTAAATGATGACAAGACTCAGTTACACACAACTAGAATTGTTATAGCTATGTTTTACAAAGCTTCTAATAATCATCTGATATTTAACTTACACTATCTGTCCTTGTAAATCTTAATTAAATGCCTTCTCAGTTTCTAAATTTAAAGTCATCTATCATGTTTCAACAGTAGTGTCTCTGTCCATGAAACCCTCCTCCCTGTTAAGGTGTAGAATATAGTATCAATGAATTCCATGCTGTGTTCACCTTCACAAGCACTGGTAATATTGTAAAGGTGCTATCATTCTGGTAGCATAATATTCTCTCTCAGGAAAAGCTGGATTATTGTTTCCCTTCTCGTCCCTGCATATTGTTTAGAATTTGGGTTCTTTTATCTGATTAACTTGTACATTCATGATTTTAGAATGTAGGTCATTGACCAAGACCGCACAGTCATTATATGTAGGACCTATACTTGCCTGATCGTATCAGTATGAAAGGTAATTAAACTTAAATGCGCTCATTTTTAAATGTTTAATTCTCCTTAAAATATATTTATCAGCATTTTTTTATGAGTATACCACAAATTGGCGCTGGACATACGAAAAAAGAGCTTAAGAAGGTGAGGATTTAAAAATAAAATGTGAAGAAAATAATGAGCAGAAAGGTTGGGAGTGAAAAATCATGAATTAGAAAGATAAAGAGTCTGAGAAGTGCTATTTTTCACACTATCATTGCAGTCACACAAATCAAAAAACAGATGTAGGATTTTTGTCACGATAAAAGGTAGTAAATACTACTCTTGAATGTAAATTCTTAGCACATGACAACACCAGTCCACTTCAAAAACCTCCGGGATGTAAAGTTAGTATCGTCAATTTAGTAGAAAGGGTTAAAGAGCCCCCAGAGCTGCCTCCAGCAGCCTCCAGCACTTTAACGAGTTTAATGAACTGGCTGTGAGGAGCTGAAAGATCAGTACAGTCAGTGCCAGGTGCAATGACTGGGAATGAGGTCTAACTAGACAAAGTTGCTTCTGCATTGCTCATAGTGATTTTTCATTTGAAATTTCTTTAGGCAATTCACTGCTATAATAGCTTCATATTATCATTCTCTTTCTCCAGAAAACATTTGACAATTTCAGTGGAAGTGACTCCAAAGCATAGTTCACTCTCCTGCATGTTGTTTAATGATTCATTCAGATAGGGGATGATAAGCTGGGACAGCTGACTGAGTTCCACTGCCACACAATTTAATAAATGCTTGTCTAAATGTGCTTTAGGTGTTATTTAATTTTTAGTGAGCCTGACTCTTTCCCTTTGAAACTATCTGTGTACATATCATGCAATTGTTACAGCAAGATAATGTGTAACCTGAACTCTTTGATATTAAGTTTACTTTGCAGTGTTAGGCTTGTTCAGATGCTCTGCTACCATGCCCAGGTTTGTCAGCTCTCCAGCTATCGCTTACTCATTTGTATCTTGCAGGAGTCTATGACAGATTTCCATGTAACTTCTTTATTTTTCGGGTTCATATGGACTCTATAACACCTTCCTTTTTAAACACTGTATGACAGCCAGATTTGGAACAAATATTTTCATGTTACTGGCATCAATGATGTTGATTCACACCCTTGAAACATCAAAATATTTTACTTTTTCTTGTGCCTCTGCATAACCTTTGGAGGGAGGGTCTTTCAGCCCACTGGATTGCTTTGCTCATCAGAGCACAGAACATCGTTACCAATGGAGCAAGACATCACCTCAGAAAACTGAAACACCTGAAAGGTCTAGCAATAGGAAAAAATGTCTACTATTACATCCCAGACTCTCCTGTTTGTATTGTCTGCCTATCTTAAGTAGAAATGATAAGTTTTCTTTTCCTTGAGAGACGTCTTGCACTATGGGCAAAAAACATTGAGAATGACCAAAGACCTTAGGTCTACCTCTTCTAAAAATAAGAGGAAATAGAGTTCTAGTCATTAGCTCTGTCTATGGAAGTAATCTTATGCTGGGCACAGATGTTAGTACAGTAACTGTACATGTTCTGAGGGAAAATGTCAATGTAGACAAAGCAGCACCCTGGCAGACAGTGACCAGGAATGGTCTGGAGGCGGGCAGTGGCCAAGGAGCTTTCCAAACTTGATCATTTGACATGAAGATTTGTAGTTTGGTGAGGCAAAAGGGTTTAGCTGCATGAATGCATTGCATGCCAGGCTAGCTAATACCAAGAGCAGTTTCTAATTTGTTGTATTTGCTGGTAAAGGTGCAGTAATTTAGTACATTCTCCTACCCCAAGACAAGTTCTGACTGGAAAAAAATTTGTGAGTGAGCTGAACTATCTGACAAGAGTCCAAAGCAATTCAGAAGGTGGTGATACGGTCATCAAGTACACATCATTTTATTCCATATTATGGTGAGCTGCAATGGTATTCAGATATATAATTCAGAAAATTTTTGAAGTATTATAAGACATAGTAATTGTTTGAGAAATGGTGGTTGGGTTTTGTCATTTTGTAGAAATAGGAGCAGGTTCAAGTTTTTTTTCCCTCAAATCATATGCTTGAAACATCTATTGGAGCAAAGGCATTGTTTCTAAAACACATTTGCTTTGAGAATTTTTACATTCTCTGCTTAGAGTCAGATTTAATTCCTTCCAAACAGTTATTTCTCATTAACACTTCTTATACCATCCCTTCTTGCTATTTTTGTAGCACCTTCTTTCTTACCATATGTCCAAGTTGCAGTGTATTATTACTTCAAATTGTTACTGTAAAAACAAAACTCCATCCAAATTACTTTTTTTCATTGTTTGGCTAGTGTTATGGATGAAATTATAGATTTAATATAATTTCTATCACACATCTCATAGCTGTGTGTACAGTATTTTTCCATAACTTCTATTGCACAGAATTTTATCAGAATTTTTTTATCCGGTACAAAGATTAGCATTTCAGCAGTAGACAAACTTTTGAGGGGAAGTATTTCACAACTTACGTCTGCATGTAGATTAAGATTTTCAGACATAGTAAGTCTCAAGGACAGCAAATGGTGGAGAATGTTTTTAACTCTTGAGGTTCTAAGCACAGATTGCAGTAACCTATTAATTATTTTGAACATTTTACAGGATATAAAATGGACCTAGCAGAACTAGTTGTGTGATTTGCTTCTCATTTTTTCTAGATTTTTTTTTTACCTGACTGAATATGTGTTTATAATTCCTAGTACTTGGAGTATGTTCCCTGTGAGGAGGTAAGGAAGAAACTGTTCTTCTTCAGCCTAGAAAAAAAAAGATTTCAGGGTGGGCAATCCCGCAGAACCTATGACAAAGTACTAAGAGGATGGATCCAGGCTCTTCACAGTGCTGAACAGTGGGAGGACAAGTGGGAGGACAAGAGGCAATGGTCATAAACTGAAACATAGAAGCTCCAGGCAGAATAAAGGGAAAACAACAGTTTGTTCGCTCGTCATCCTTAAACGTGTTCTCATGGTCTTATTCATTAAAGCCCTGAAAAACATGGTTTAATCATATAGTTGACCTTGCCTGGTGTAGGAGGTAGAACTGGATCTCTCCTGAGATATTTTGTGGGTAAATAAGGTCACCAAATACCTTTATGGTCTATCATTGAAGAGCAACTCAGTCAGCCTGTTACTCTTGGTAAGTGGTACGTATTCTGTCTCACACACTCGATCACATTACACAATGTGAAAGTGACTTCACAAATGAAAGATGTATTTTTCTAATGTGCGTCACTCGGCAAGTTACTAGAAAAGGACCGTTTATAAAGCCTGGAATACACAAAGCAGTAATTTTGGTGACATATAGCTGTAGCAGCAATGGTAATGGATGTGGAAAGGAAAATAAACAAAGAAGACATTCTTCTAGGCACACTTCCTAGGTAGCTCCATGTCTGGATGTAAGTTGAATTTCCAAACAGATATGTCTTTTCACATTCTGACAATGTGTATGGCTGTGAAGGTTCTTGGATGCATTTACATTGTTACCCCTTTTGTGTCAATCTGCCATCTAAAAATTCCTGAGGAGATTCAAAGGTTTATACTTTGGTGCTTTGTTTTTTCGGAAGTTGCATATTCAAAAAACAACCCCACTCCCTTGCTTGGAAAGTAATTAATAATTATTTAACATAACTATCTCTGAAATGTTATAATTTCCATTCAAACTCAGATAGTAGTCTGGAACTATCCATGAACTATTTGATGATATATTTTGTCCTCAAGCATAAGAAAGTTCATGAAATGTCATAGAAATACTCATGAAATATTTCATGAAATGGTCATGAGAAATGTCTCTGAAATTGTTATGTAAGATTTATGACATTTTCATGAAATCTTAAGCAATGTACAAAGGAAAAAGTACACTGAGATACAATTACAGTGAAATACCACAGGAAACAAAATATCCATTCATGGGAAGTTCCAGAATTGTTCATAGAATCACAGAATATTTGAGGTTGGAAGGGCTTCTGGATGTCTTCTGGCCTAACATTTCTGCTCAAGGACGATAACTTAGAACAGGTTGACCAAAACTAACTTCAGATGATTTTTGAATGTCTCTAGTGATGGAGCCTCCCTGAGGAACTTGTGCCAGTGCTCAGTCTGTCTCACAGTGAAAAAGTATTCCTTGGTGTTCAGAGGAAACCTTCTGTGTTTCAGTTTGTGCCCATTGCCTTTGGTCCTGTCACTGAGCACCACTGATCCATCCTCTTCACACTCTCTCTGCAGCTACTCATGTACATTGAAAAGATCTCCCCTGAGCCTTCTCTCCTCTAGGCTAAACTGTTCCAGCTCTCCCAGCCTTTCCTCATAGGAAAAATACTCCAGATCCCTAATCATAGTTTTGTTGCCCTCCAGTGGACTGTCTGCAGTATGTCCATGTCTCTATTGTACTAGGGAGTTCATAAAAGGTCACAGCACTCCAGGTGTGGCCTCACAGTAGTGAAGAAAGGGGGAGAATCACCTCCCTCCTTCTGCTGCAATACTCTGCCTAATGCACACCAAGATAACCTTCTCTGCAAGGACACACTGCTGGCTCATGCTCAAATTGCTGTCCAACAGTAACCGAGGTTACTGTACCTCCTTATTTTCCTGGCCTGTTCTTGCTAGAGACCTTGCATCCTTCCATTGCAGCGCTCCAGTCATGCAAGCCATCCCAGTTCTTAAACATTAAAGCAGTTGCAGGACATAAAATTATTTGCGACATTTCTTATGAATATCTATGAAACTGTTCGTGAGCTATCACATGGCATTTATATGAAATATATAATAATATATAATGCAATGAAACCTCATAGTCAGTTGAATAAAGTGTAATGTTAAAATTGCTAAAATAACTCAAGTCCTCAGAATAGGAGCACTAGGCATCTCTGAGTCAGTGCCTTTGGCATCTGTCATTTGGAGAAAGAGAAGGTTTTTGACTCCTTACAGCATTTTAAGAACTTTTCCTACTGCATTTCCCAAGGTTTACAGGGAAGTTCACTTTTCCCCTTGGGTGTTTTGGAGTATGTGTTGTACGGTCACGGCACAAAGCAACTAACACTGACCATGAGGCAGCAGCAGCTTCTCCTTAGTCTCCCAGATGTAGACTTTATAGTTATTTAATGTCAGTTTAGGCAAGACATAAAGAGGTTCTTCCTGTAATCCAAGTGGAAATTCATGAAGTTAGAATTAATACTAAAGAAGGCAATTCATCCCACATGGTTATCTATTTTAGTCTGAGATGTAATTTCTTATTGGTTATAGAGCAAAGTTAGTTGATTAGTGGTCTACTGAACTGAAGTCAGAGTAAATTAGCCATAAAAAATGACTAACTCATGTCTAATTAAAGGCTTCGTTGGTCAAGTAAGTAGAGAAAAAAACATAATATCTGAAATTAAAAGGGAATTTCAGCAGCACTAACATCCATAATGTCTGGAAAAAATATACTTTTAAAATTAAATAAAAAGTGTCAATAGACATCCTGAATACTTTCAAAATGAACTTCAAGTAACTCTGGTGAAACCAGCTGTCAACCATGACCATGAAACGTGGTCAACCAAGAGAGGTAATAGAAATAAGCATGGGGGTTCTGTCTGTTTTCTTGTGTGACGTGGGAATCAAAAATCCATGCAAAGTTATTTATAGCCTCTGAGAAACTCCAGACCTTAAAAGCTACATAGACAATCAGGACTGGAAAAGGTGTTAGTTATTGCTGGGGAGTTTTGGTAGTTTAAATATGTTTATGATGGTGTTCATAACCATGATTGACAGCCACAGGTTTATAAGTAGAAAGAGGAGGTTTCATGTTGACCTGCAGTTCTGAAATGAGAGCCACACAGAGCTCCACAAAAATGGTATTTGTTTTCTTGATATTTTACAGCCATTGCCAAAGATCAATCTCTTCTTCCTAGAAATGAGCCTGTAAAATCTTTTGAACTTAGACCAAAGAGTTGTTTTCAAATCAATGCTTGCTGTGGTGGAATGTTTTATCCAGCATCAGGATAGCTAAACCTTCATTCACTGCTGTGATTGAATCACAGTCTGATCCATGGACACAGCTTCACAAGTTCTTAATCTACGTATCACTTCCAGCTATCAGGCAACTATTGGTACTACTGCCAAATCTCCTTTTCCAAACTGACACACACTAACCTACCTTAAAATGGGAAATATTTTGCCACTAGTCTCAGTTTCCCTGTTGGAAGATAAAAATGAAGATCTTTATCAGAAATAACAGAAAAGAATGTACAGTGGAGCAGGAAGCAAAGAACAGTCAAAACTTGAATGTTCAACTTGCCACTGGAGAACCGTGGTCCGTTAATATACAGAATGAAAGGTAGAATTCATGTGAGAAATATGGACATTGGAAGTGCAAATGTCAGTATCTGAATATTTTATCTATATTCCTTTCACAGGACACAGGATCACAAGCTCACAGGATCACTGATTGATCTCATTTTAACTTGGACATGATTAAAACTATCATACAGAACGTGTCCTAAAAGTATCTATTCCTTTCCATTAACCAGGAAGAAAAAAATACAAGGATAGATGTAGACATCTTAGATTACTAATATCTGAACCCAAAATACCTGTACAGAATATTGTGGAGAGAGTAACCTTATGCAGTACTGAATTTGCATTAAGGAATCTAGCTGTAGAAATTACTGTGGAACGTTTGTTCCATTCTGACTAGAGTACAACAGCTCAGGACAAAATAATCTCCTTAAATAAAAATGCCCTAATAACATTTTAAACTCATATAGTGACTTTTCTGCACAGATCTCCATCTACTTTACAAATAGTATTTGTATTATTAGTCACAAATAGAGTTAGTTACAAATAGCCCTTGTAACACTCACAAAAGGTTGAGAAGAATTATTCCTACTTGAAAACTGGAGATTAAGGACAGAGATAGAACCCAACATGCTGTATTTCAAATTTTGACTTTAATGGCTAGGTTGGACTTGTACTTTGGACATTTGGAAAATTGCAATGGAAAAACTTCATCTACAAGGTTAAACATATGCATATGCACTAAACACATAGTATCAGTTTTCCTCAGGGGTACAGAACATTTTAAATCCTAAGAACTGGGCTATAATAAAATGATACACACAAAAAGGGTCTCAAGATAATAGCGTTTGTAAATTTTCTCTGAGGAGGTATTAATTAGAGGTGGACTGGTGATCAAGTTCTTGATTCAGCTTTATGTCTATGAAAGGTTGTCTTATTACTGTAATAAAGAGGTTTTGCATTCCTTTGTAACAGTTGATAGCTACTGTCCCGAGAATATGGTACAGCTGGGAATAGAGTATGCCGTGTTAACCAGAGATGACTTTCCTTTTCTGATGATCTTGTGATAAAAGCATTGAACTGGAAGGTCTAAATTCTATTTCTTGTCCTTACAAAATTTTCCCTTATGACCTTTGGAGGCCACTTATACTCTTTGCACTTCATTTCCTTCTTTTTTGTGAAATTCTGCACATCAATATGTAGATTCTTATGCTCTGCCTACATCCAAGTACCTGTCAGTCCTGGATTAAGTGATGTGACTAATATTAATTCTCAGTTTATTCTTACCCATCCCTGTAAGGAAGGCATGCGTGTACCATAGAATCACAGAATCATAGAATTACCGGAGCTGGAAGGGACCCAAAAGGGTCATTGAGTCCAAGTCCTATTCCTACATAGGACACTCCCAACATTCAAACTGTGTGACTGAAGGCATTGTCCAAAAGTTTCTTGAATGCTGGCAGACTAAGTGTCATAACTAATTCCCTGGGGAGCCTGTTCCGGTGCTCCACCATCCTAATATCCAGTCTAAACCTCCCTTGGCACATCTTCCTGCCATTACCTCTAGTCCTATCATAGGTCAGAAGAGAGAAAAGATCAGCACCTGTTTCACCACTCTCCCTTGTAAGAAGGCGGTGAACAGCTATGAGATCGCCTCTCAGTCTCCTCCAGGCTGAACAGACAAAGTGATTTCAGCCATTCCTCACACAACATCACCTCTAGACCCTTCATCATTTTTGTAGCCTTCTCTGGACATTCTCCAGCAGCTTTATGTTCTTTTTATACTGTGGCGCCTAAAACTGCACACAGTACTTGATGTGGGGCCACACCACTGCAGAGCAGAGCAGGACAATCACCTCCCTTGATTAGCTAGCAATGCCTTACTTGATACACTCCAGGACATGGCTGGCCCTCTTGGCCCACTGTTGGCTCATGTCAACTTGCTGTCGACCAGAAGCCCCAGGTCCCTCTCCGCAGGGCTTCTCTCCAGCCTCTCACACCCTGGTCTCTACATGTATCCAGGGTTGCTGTGTCCCAGGTGCAGAACTCGACACTTGCCCTTGTTAAATTTCATGCTGTTGGTGATTGTCCAGATCTCCAACCAGTCAACATCCCTCTGCAGGGCCTCTTTGCCCCCAAGAGTGTTGATGACTCCCTCTAGTTTTGTGACATTGGCAAACCTTGTTAATAAACCTTCAAAGTCCTCCTTCAGGATCATTTATGAAGATATGGAAGAGCACTGGCCCCAAGATGGATCCCTGTGGGACTCCCTAGTGACTGGGCACCAGTCTGATGTAACTCCATTCCCTATGATTCTTTTAGCCCAACTTATCAGGCAATTGCGCACCCATTGTATTTTGTGTTTTTCCAGCTGTATCTTGGACATTTTGTTTATGAGAATACTGTGAGAGACAGTATCAAAGGCTTGACATCAGCTGGTTTTCTCTTTTCAACTAGATGGCTGACCTTGTCATAGAAGGATATTAAGTTTGTAAGGCAGGACCTTCCCTTTGTAAACCCGTGCTGGCTGGGACCAATGGCTGCTTTGTATTTCAGATGTTTTTCTTTAACTCCCAGAACAATCTTTTCCCTAACCTTACCAGGAACCAAAGTTAGACTGACAGGCCTATAGTTACTGGGGTCATCCCTGGTGCCCTTCTTATTTCAACCTGGTAGATAAGCGGAATAGAAGAAAGGGTATGAAAGGTAGAAAAAAGTAACTTTTACTTAAAAAAAAAATGGTACCAACATTCATAACTGTCAGTTCTTGATTGAATAATTGCCTAGTCTTGGGCTTCCCTATATGAAAATTATTTTCCTGTAGGAGAGTTCAAATATGCCACAATTTTAACATTGTCTTTATTTTCAGATAATGCTAGAAAGGAACAGTTTCTGGAGCAAACATAACATGGAAGTTTTCATGTGAGGTACAGACATTTTAAGCATGCTTTGACATGCAGGATCTTGCATGCTAGATATGACAAACTTTGATGGTGCTTCTGTAGCTTTGCAACAGAAAAGGTATGTAAATATTGTTTTGAGGGCATTGTTTAGAAGAGACTCTAACTATGTTGCTAATAGAAACTAAGGGGCACCAGCTGGGTTATGTCTACACACCTCAGGACTGCAGCACATTTGCTTTGTAGACATCACATTTCATTCTCTAATTCTTGACTCCTTCAGAGTGCCCTTGCACAGAAATTTGTTACATATGAGTCCAAAGTCAGGGACTGAAATTAGAAAAGTACAGATGAAGGAATTATCTGTTTCTCAAACTCATTCAGTAGCATTAACACAGAAGTGAGATATTTTTGGTCATGGTTACGGAGTGCTTTCATGATAAAGAAGATAAGATGAAGATAAAATTACTGTAGGTCACGCCAAATGATCCTGCATTGTCTTTCTGATATTAACCAAAAGAGACACCTAGGAAAATGTATAGGAGTGGAATAAATGTTTTTAAAATTTATCAGCATACTCTTCCAACATTTAGAATCTTCCAGCTCAAGGAATTTCTGAACAAGAAATCCTGATGTGTTTTCAGCTAATAACTGCCTATGAAAAATTATTCTATAAACTTGTATAGTTTCCACTTGAATTTACCAACCCATTTAGTACTTGCAATGTTTTGTGGCAGAATTTTCCATAGATTACTTACACCATGTGTGAAGATCCACCTTTTCTTCTGAATGTCGCTACTAACTTTGTTTGATAGCCTGCAGTGCTTTTGTTCAAAGAAAGAATGAATACACAATCTTTACTCTTTGCACTATTCATTACTTTATTGACTCCTATTATACCTCTATCATTTTTTACAATTTTTTTCATACTGAAATCTCTAGGCTACTTACATGAAGCATTGAGAGGAACTGAACTTGGCTGTTAATTCTTTAAGAATTTACTGGTTACTGCAAGGCAGGTCTGATGGGCTGAAGCACTCTTATCTCAGTTAAGAATACTGAAATACTGAAGGTATCACTATTTCCTAAATGTCATTAGCATTCTCTGGCTGGGCAGTGATAAATAAATGAGTAGCAATCAGGCTTAGTGAAGATAAGGTAGCACTGAGTGTCTTCTGGATATAACTGGCACTTGACTTTATACCAATGGCTGAAATTAGAAATTAGACTGTGTGGCATTTATATTCCATAGTATGTTTGTTTTTCCAGGTCAGGAAATAAGATGGAAAGCACTGTGACTTCCAGATCTAACTGAATAAATCTATGTTCCTACAGGTAATATGATTCAAAAGCATTTGGAGGATTTACACCAAGTTTTTTTGGACATCAATTTTGGATAGCAGAGAACTGTATTGAGGGTTACTCTGACTCAGCCATCCAGGGAAAGAGCAGTAGGCAGTATAATACTGGCAAAAACTATTACTTCTTCAATAGCTTTTACAATATTTATATGTGGACTTGCTGCAGAAACTTCTCTGTGAGTCATGGGAATAAATTGCAAATGGCCGGAGATTGCCTGGAAAAGACATGAGACTGTCTATAATTATAAAGTATTAGAGTCTTTGTGGTAGCTTTTGCCTTCACAGAAAAGTAATTAAAAGTTCTAAAAGGATGAGAGGAAGTTGAGAAATACTGTGTACATTTCAAGCTGCAATTTCAGAATCTTGAGAGGGTGTTATTATCATTTAAGTCACTAACATAAGAGATTGAGTAATAGCTGTAAACTGTGGTATAGCTTTCATTCTCAACATTAAAAAAATGATATCCAATGAATATATGATGTTCTTATCTCAGTGCAGTATGCATTACCTTTCCAACACAATCTACAGCATCAAATTCAGTTTAAATGCAAGTAATGCAAAGATAGAGGGATTCCTATAACACTAAACCAAGCACTAGAAAACAATGAAGCACTGTACTGTGACTGTAATGTTAGCAACAATGAAAGCATAAGCAAGAACTGAACCAGTCTTCCTTTTGAACACTTAGTTGTTGTTTTTTCCTTTGAATATCACTTAAACACATGCAAAATTCTTTTTCCAAAATTACTTCCAAAATTCTGGTGGGTGAAATGTTTGACCAGCTATCAGGTCTCTTGAGACAGAAAGTTCAACACAGTATTGCAATTTACTTTTCTTTGGGAAGTATGGTGCATTAATTGTTTCTGTCCAGAAGGGAAGAAGTAAAAAATTCTACCTTTTTTGTGTTTCAATAAACAACTCACAAAGCACATACAGTGTTCCAAGAGAGAAAAAACAAAAAGGGAGTCTTCCCTAAAGATACTATATCATCAAAAGAAGTTAACAATAAGGGCATTTATGTTTCCAGAACTAATAATTTTGTATATAACATCTTTGGTGAAAATTGAATCTCATATTCAGATGATGGGAATTTAAGAAACACAGGCATCCTTTACTTTGAGTATAATATTATCTGAGTCATCAATGGAGATTATATATAGATTTGATTTTGTGTTTGTATTTTCATCTATTTTAAAAAAGAAATCCAGATGCTGCTGTCTGTACAAAAGACTCATTAGATGCTATCTTTCATCTTAAATGCGTGGAAGCACTAGAGTTATGTTCTGATTACAGTGACTTGAAACTCAGTGACCTTCAGTCAGGAAAGGTTTCAAGCGATTGCTTAAGGGGTTTCCTGAAAAATGATGCTTTTCTCAGTTGGGGCCAAACTGCTTTATAATCACTATCTGGAGAATCTTTGCAATATTTGGATGCAGTAAGTGGGTAATGCTATCGGCATGTTATAGTTAATGAAACTGTGGCAGACCTCTTGTGAGTTAAAGGCACATTTTCAAACTGCCTTATTTCCATTAAGTGTTTAACATAAATTATTAGCTTTTCAAAACATCTCATGTTTTTTTGAGAACAGTTGTGCGTACAGTGAGAGTAAAGGGCAACATTGAAGAAGCGGTCCCAAATCATTAGACTCTGCTGCTTAAAGGAAGTTCCTTAATTGCATTTTGGTGCCTCAACCATAAATACCTAAAGAAACAGGGTGAATTTAACCAGCTATGTTAAAGTCATGGTTATAGTGTGTTGACCTTGGATGTATGCCAGGTACCCACTCCACTCCTCAGCAGGACAGGGAAGGCAGGAAATAAGATGGAAAAAACGTTATGGGGCATGTTTAAAAAGCAAAAGGAAATGCCACACACAGAAGGACAGGAAAACAAAAGGTGTATTATCTAATTCTTATCAATAGATGATGTCCAGCCACTTCCTGGGAAGCAGGACTTCAGTACATGTAATGGCTTCTCTGGAAGACAAATGTAATAGTGAACACTGCCCCCTTCTCTTAGCCTTTATTGCTGAGCAGACATCGTATGGTAAGGAATATATCTTTGGTCAGCCTGAGTCAGCTGTCCTGGTTATATGTCTTCCCAAGATCTCACCCACTCCAATCTACTGGCCTTTGAGGGTGAGGCGGGGGGGAATGTTAGATAGGCAGATACACTGCACAGTAGCAGCCAAAACACTAGTCTATTATCAACACCTTTCTAGCTACCAGTACAAAGCACAGCACTACGAGGGCTTGTATGCCTAAAACTTAACTCCTTCTCAGCCAGATCCAGTACAATGGTACCCATACATATTCAGTCATGAATATTGTCTGCAAAAGGCAATTTAGAAGAAATTAAGATATTTTTCTACTGGATAGTATAGGAAGTTAAGTGACCCATCTCAAGTAAGCAGTGTGGATGAGATTGTTGCAGGTTTTGCACTCTCTGCCCTTTAATGCTATCCTAGAAAGCTTTGCACTTTCAAATGCCATCACTTGCCCTACAGGCAACATGTCGGTTATGCAATACGTTAACATCTTTGTGGTTTCAGAAAATGCTGTTGGCCTGCAGGAGAGTCCTCAAATAATTTCAAACACTTTGAGCTGAAAACAACATATAGTCTCTCTCTTTCTCACCCAGTTTCATCTTATGGCAACAAAAGCACAGTATGAAGCCAGAAGACCCAAAGCTGAAACTTACGAGGTCTTGATGCAGCCAGTGTGCTACAGATGGGGCTAACCATGAGTAGGGTGGAAACAAGTCTGTGTAGCTTTTCTTGGCTTGGGATTCTCACAGTGAAAATATTTAGCAGCATATATGTAGCTTTAGTAAACGTGTTGAAGAATTGTATGGAGGTGATACAACGCTGTTTCTTTCTTGTTCAGAAGAAAATCAGGTATGTATTACATTTAAGTAATATATATAATGGTGAATTTATTGTGGAATTAAATAAATGGAATTTATTGTGAAATTTGGAGGAATTCTGTACATGAACTGATAAAAACTATTTTGACAATCATCTGTTTTTTACTGTGCATTTATGTGAAAATGTTTCAGGGAGTCCTTAGTTTGTTGGAAAAGTGTTTACGTAGTTACATGTCTGTTAGAGTACAATTCTGTTGGCTATCAGACCAACAGAAGAAGGTCTTTTCTGATCTAGAACAACCACCAAATCACTGCCTCCATACTCTCAGCAGCCAATCCAAACATACCTTTTGTGTGCACTTCTGTTCTTTGATAGTAAGCTAATCTGTTACTTCAGATTACTGAGGACTGAATTAGAAATAATGATGGAAAGAAAACTCTTTCAGGATAATATGTTACAAACAATGAACCAGTACCTTTCATAGTAATAAAAGCATTAAACATCTTATCTCATACGAATAAATATAAGGTAGCAAATTCCTGATGAATTTGAGTGAGGTATGTTAATAACTCTAATATTTTTCTAAAGCATTTTCTTGAATAAAAGGAAACATTTTTACCCAGAGGATCCTAACTGCAGAACAGTATAACATGGGATCTCTACTGATTTTTAAACACGGATCACTATCTTTCTCAGAAAAAAAAATGTATTTTATTATTTCTATAGAATGATCGCATTCTCTTTTTTTTTTTTGTATGAATCCATTGTCAATTAGGTGCATGTCTTGTCATTCATATAGAAAATGTCAGTATTTTCCACAGAAAACTGGAAATGTTCCAGACTGATTATTATAGGAAAGGATTTTTGGAAGAAGGATAAATCTTTGGCTTGCATTAAGTCAATGATGTGAAGTGTCAATTGCATTCTGTGCATGGAATGTCAAGCATCCATGTTATTTATATACTAACAGCTGATAAAGTGGAATATAACCTTTAGTTCTTTCAAAAAAAATTATTGTTATTTCGTAAATTTTTCTTGTAGTTTTAAATAAAGATCATATACAATAATTCTTTGTAAATAAAGGTAAATAAAGATGTATTACAATTTCTGGGCTCTAAACTTAAAATTTTGTCTTTCTTTTTACATTGCTATTAGTTTACCACCTGTTTAATTCAGTGTAATTTTATGGGAAAAAAATCACAGATATTTTAAATACAATGCATTACCACCTTATAGAGGGTTAGCAGTAATTTTTCTCTGACAAATATTCACTAATGAAAAAATTTCCACATTGTATATTCTATGAAAGCAGAAAAATAAACAATTGCAGTACAATATCTGACTCATTAGCCAAATAACGTAATAAAACTCCATAGAGGAAAGCCAGACAATTTTATTGTAAAAGGCAGAACCTGATTCAACTCTTTTCAGATTAGTGCAAAGGAGATTCTTCTTGCTTAAGTTCTGACATCTATAATGTGTTGACATCTAAGTGAGTCTTTTAGACTCCCTTTGACTAAGTACTAATATAAATATAAAAATAGATAAGACAACATGACTATTTGATGTTTTCTTCTAGGCGCTATAAAGATTTTAAAGGTTTGTAATGCCTTGCTTGTTTCTTATGGCATCACAGTTAAATATATCTGAATACAATTTATAATAATTAATTAAGATTTAAATGTAATGTAAATAATATAGCATGCCTATGGGCTAGAATTTACGGAGAAATATCCATTCATGAAATTCCATTTTAGTCAAAAGGAGAATTCTGTTTCAACTCAAAGGTTAAGTCTTAAATGGATGAAACATTAATTCAGTATTTATTTAGAATTGTTATAAATCCTTTTTATTTTAAGCTATAAATATTATGTTGGCATTTAGTCATATTTCCTATTTGTTAATGTGCAATAGTTTTCTTTTCAAAGCTAAAAAGTGGACAGCTAGAAAACATATTTTAAAACTTGTTGTCTTTGGGAGTTAGATAGCTTGTCTTCAGGCCAGTCTCTCCACTGCTTGCGAAGATATAGAATTCTCAACGCGCTCCCACAAGTCAGTATTTAGTTTAAATGCTAATCATTTTACTGCACAATGACTATCATCACTGTTTAATAGCATCTGACAAATAAGCCATTACCATCAGAGAGTAGGCTTTTAAATCAGACTTTAACTACTTTTATGAAAGGCTTGGAAGGTAATCACTGAAATTATATTTTTTTGTTTGTGTGTTTATGCTTCTGTCTGGAGTTTTTAGAGATTTGCCTGTTACAATCTGTCTACTACTGGTTGTGAAGCACCAGTAGCAAGATAACATAAGCAATTAGAAAAGCATTGCTCACTCCTGAGGAAGTGTTATTGCCTCAAATGAATGTTTCCAAAGGGAATACACAATCGTGTTTCAGTGACATTTTGCTATTCCTATATTTTCCCAAAGATAACTTTTGTTTCTTGCATATCCTGTCTAATCAGTAACTCACAGGTGGCTGCAGAACAGTGCTAAACCAGTAATTATACTCCCTTGGTAGCAAGTAACATTAAATCTCAAAGCAACAGAAAACAAGGCCTTTCTATGATCCCTTTATACCTGATGTCAAACCAGCATATCCTAAAAATGTTTCTCGGTTAAATTTAATGTTATGGTTTCAAAATCTGTAGTCTGTCATTAGACTTACCACAGTTATGCACTAAGGGTGCGAACAACGTGCATGGATCTCACCTTGGTAGCCAGATGTAGGCCTATGTATCTCTCATTTGCCATGCTGTGCTGCATGCTTTTTTCCAGCCTGAACCCTGCGTAATGCTCCCAGCTGGTCCCAGTCTGTGCCTCACTACTTACTTCTCATACTTGGAGCTAAAACATGGGCTTTCATAGAATCATAGAATTATCAGGTTGGAAGAGACCTCTGAGATCACCGAGTCCAACCATGCCTGTCCCCCTACTAAAGCACGTCCCTAAGAAACTCATCCACCTGTCTTTTAAACACCTCCATGGATGGTGACTCCACCACCTCCCTGGGCAACCTGTTCCAATCCCTGACCACTCTTTCAGTGAAGAAATTTTTCCTAATGTCCAGTCTAAACCTCCCCTGGCACAACTTGTGGTCATTTCCCCTCATTGCTTGTCACTGGTGGGAAGAGCCCAGCACCCACCCTCCACCCTCCACTGCTGGAAGCCGCTTCAGACCTGGATGTGTGAGAGGGAGCTGTGCTGGGCTGACGGCAGCAGGGAGACTCGCAGGGCAGTGAGAAGCCTGTGGCAGGGAGCATCCCTGCAGAATGAGCTGCTGTGCCTGTGTGCCGGGGCTGCCCAGCAGGGAGGGCAAGCAGGAGAGGTGGTCCCGGCTCGTGGGAAGCGATCTGTCCATTTTCTTTGCCAGGCAGGCCATTTTCTTTGCAGCCAGAACGCTGAGGTGACAGGGGTGCTAAGGTGCCAGGAGTACTGGGGGTGCCAGGAGGCAGAGGAGGCAGGAGGGCCAAGAGTGCTGAGGTGCCAGGACAGATGGGGATGCCATACCTGCTGGGTGTGTGCAGAAGCCCTGTGGTACCCCCCCCCCCCCCCCAGGGGTGCCCAGGGTGATGGGAGTGCCCAGAGTGATGAGAATTCTGCCGCTCCCACCCAGGCAGTTGGTAGCTCTTG
Source organism: Neomorphus geoffroyi (assembly GCA_033558235.1). NCBI lineage: Eukaryota > Metazoa > Chordata > Aves > Cuculiformes > Neomorphidae > Neomorphus > Neomorphus geoffroyi. Next base: position 3,291,229 of record JAUMJM010000005.1, read on the forward strand.
GCTGATCCTGAAAGAGAACCGTGAGGGAGTGCTGGCGATGCCACCCCAGGCGGGGACAGGAAGACACATGAGAGCACAGAGGAGGAGAGAGAGGCTCCGTGGAGGAAGAGGTGTGGATTTAACCCAGGGTGTCCCTGGGCTGTAGGGTTGGGGTTAGTCCTTTTGTCTGGCAGGGAGGATTCTGAGGCAGATGAACGGCTTCAGGACCTGCAGTGTCTGAGGGCCCAAGGACCACAGTGTGGGTTCCACAGGGCTGGCAGTCCTGGGATCAGCTCTGCTCTGTTCCATGGACACCGCTCTGAATGGGGCATGGATGCCACTCTGGCTGCTTCTGAGTCAGTATCTTCCGGGAAGGAATGTTGGGTCTCCCGGTGTTCAGCACCAGGGGACAGCTTTGCTAGCTCTGCTTAGGTAGAGAAATGGTTGATGACAGAGTTCAGAGTCCCAGTCCCTGGCTCCACAGAAGCCGATACCGAGTGGTGTCCCTCAGGGTTCCATATTGGGACCAATATGATTTAATCTCTTCACCAACGACAGACAGCAGGGTCTGTAGTGACAGGAAAAAGGGGCAACAGTTTTAACCTGAATCGGGGGAGGTTCAGACGAGTTCTGTGAAAGAATTCTTTTCTGCTGAGGATGGTGAGGCACTGGCCCAGGTTGCCCAGACCAGTGGTAGAAAACCCATCCCTGGAGGTGTTCAAGGCCAGCCTGGATGAGGCTTTGAACAACCTGATCCAGCGGAAGGTGTCCCTGCCCATGGCAGAGGGGTTGGATCAGATGATCTTTGAAGATCCCTTCCATCTCAAAAGATTCTAATTATTCCATCATACATTCTATCTCCCCTAGACCTTAAGTGCAAACCCTGAGACTGATCTGTGATTTGGTTTTTTTCCATTCAAAGTGCAACACAACTCCACACCAGAGTGGTGCATTTTCAACATGTAACTGAAGATGTGTTTTGTTTTGGCCTGTTGTCTGACATGAGAGAATGTGATGGTATTTGAGGAGATAAAATTTGCTAGGATGTTGTTGGAAGAAGTGTAGGAGAGGAAAAAAAATGTCTTTTGCTGTACTATCCATACTGCTTAACTCCAAAAAAAGAGACCAGGTTTCAAGGGTAAATTTGAATGCAGTTATTTGACAGTGTAGATTTAGATTGTTTTTTAATAGGTTCGCATCCAGGTATATTATGGCTGTGGAAAACTGGAGAATTGGATTCACAAGGGTACCAAACGCTTTGTGTATTTTTCTTGTCTTCCTCTTTCCTCTGCAAAAAAATATTTGTGAAGTAAATAGACCATGTAACTCATGGGGTTTTGTTCATGGTGGGTTTTTTTTGTGTATGATTTTTTTGTGTTTGTTGGTTTTTTTTACTGACAGGCTAGGTTATCTTTACATAAAAATATTGAGAAATTCTGTTCAGGAAAAGAAGTGTTTGGCATTCACCAATGGCTCTTATTTCATGGACCTAAAGTTGTAGAAAAAGAGAGTACTCTTGCCTTTATTACCAGTCCTACAGAACATATTATGTTCAGAATGAAATGAAGCAGAAAAAGACTGCAACAAGAAGAATGTATAATTACCATGCAGGCTACTTCTAGATTTGTTATTTTGGTTTTGTATTATGTACCGTTTTTCCTGTATCTTGTCTTACAGTTAAAAGATTATTAATTTACCTATAATTTTAATTTTATTTATAATTTTAAATTATAAATTTATTCATAATTTTAATGACTAATTTAATTATTAATAAGAGTTTAAATTTTATTATTATCAGTTTTCAGGCAATTAAAAAAGTATTTCTTGTTTTCCCATTGTTATGTTTGTTAGATTAACAAACTACTGGTTTTACATGTGATATTCACTAACAAAGGCTCAATTACAACAAAAAGCAACATTCATGACAGAAGAGTGAGACATAACCAGCTCGCAAAGAATGCAAATTAGTTTGCAAAATCAAGTGGCATCTCCAGTCCAAGTTAAAGCTCTTAAGCACATTTTTCCTCTGTTTTGATAACTTGCAAATAGGAAAGATCTGGGCAACCAAAAGCTGTAGAATGAAGTAAGAATCCATATAACATACCATAAAAATGATATTAGTTTACTCTTACTACCACTCTGTTTTCTTTAAACTTGAAAAAAATATAGAGTTATTAAAAACAATAGATTTATATGATGTTACAGGGAAAAGAGAAGTGATCTGCAATCAATTAACATAATCTACACGATGAGGATACGAGTGACATTCATCCCCTTACAGCTTCAATGTCTGACTGGGCAAACTAGCAAGGAAACCAATGCCAAACTATATACCAAACTATTGTTTGGTATCTTTATGGAAATGATAGCTCCTTAAGCAAACCTACGGGTGCTAAGTGCCACAATAATCTCCTCCCAAATCTATTGCACAACCTATGCAGTTGAAACCAGAACAAGCTCAGAAGAGCCTAAATTAATAAAGGGCTAAAAGAAACTTATGTAGTTTGGTCTGTAGAAACATAAGAGAAGCTCCTTTCCATGATGCAGGCTTTCCTCAAGGAGGTCTCAACTGAAATTTTAACATCAGAAACTCAGGCTGACTTCACCAGGTATTGAATGATGGGAGGTTTGCCTAAATTGTCCTTTCCTTTGAACTTTTTTTTTTAATCCCCAAAAAGGGATTGCTTCAAGGATATGGGTTAGCATTTATTGAAAAACAGTACATTTGGAAGCAGATGGTGGAAACAATGGAATAGAGTCTTATATACGATCTTTTAAAAGGCGTTAAGGATATTTGAAGTAGCAGTGGACATTTAAGTTAGAATTCTGTAGTGAATATGCCAGAAACACTGATCAGTGACAGTCTCTAGAGTATTATCTGGTAAGCAGTAATTTAATTAAGTACAGTTGGAATGTTTTTGGAAAAATTAGTTTATAGTCAATATTTGATTTTTTTTTTTTAAAGAAATAACAAAAAGCTGATGAGAGAAAGTCATAGGCATAACACATCCATGTAATAATTTACAACTGCATTTTCAAAGTACTCCACAGGCTGTTGGCTGAGCAATTCCCATTAGAAAAATGAAAGCTTATTTCCTGCTTTCAAATTCTAGTCGCAAGAGTCCTTTTTTGAAATACGCCTACAAAGTTGGTGACTGCATTACAGTGATGACCTACTGGTTTGGAACTCCAAGAGAGAGAAAATATTTTAAATAAATGGACAGAGGGTATGAATGAGCACTAAAGCACTTTGTAAAGCAGTGACCCAGAAGACGAGATGTGCAGTGGAGAGGTAAAATCTCCTGATACAAAAAAAGAAAGTAAAGTGCAGAATTACTTGGACAGACTAATTGCCTGAATTGATAGAATTCAACACTGAGAAATATAGACTTCCATAGCTAGAGGGAATTTCATACTAACTATGAGAAAAGAAAACATAATTTAAATGACCAAACAACATAATTCTGAGAAATGTCTGAGGAAACTTATTAAAAATGATAAACAGACAAGTAATATTTCTTTTCCCTATATAGAATCAGAGTGCGTCAAAGGGTGGTGTGGACCACCCTCCATATACTGAGAATAAAACTGCATGAATATGGCTGGTTTGCTGCCTTGGGAGTCTTACTATCTCTTCTAATTTCATCTGGGAGTTCCAAGGGTGGTGGCCTAAAATTCACTGCATTCCCAGTTCCTGGCTGCACTTTGCTATCATGTACCTGGGGAGTCTCATTCTGCCTTGTTGCAGGAAAAACAGCAATATAGCAAATCTTAATGCCACACTTTACAGGGTAAGGTGATTTTATTTTAAGAAAAAATGATTTAATTCATTCACTCTCATGCTCTCCTACCCTTACATGCACCAAGATGCTTGTATGCAGGATGTCTGTCCAGGATTCCCTTCAGTGGCCGGGAGGACAAAGATTGTTGCCTATCAAATCCTCTTCACATCTCATGGCTCTCACTTAATTTGGGAGCTGTATTGTTTGGGTAAACTTTTTCATACCTTTTAAGAGTTGATAGTGATGTAAATTTCTGCATCTTTTAATGCAGCCACATCCATGAAACAGATCCTCTTATGCTTCTTACGTCAGGCAGTCCAGCCCCCCATATCATTCTTTCAAAGATTTCTATTTTTTCAACATCCTTTAAAAAACTCTCTAACTAGGAATCATATATGATGAATAAAATCACTAAAGTCATATAAATTTGCTTTCACCTTGGTACTTCTTTTTATTTTTTCCAAGACTGCACATCTGACAGTTCTTCAGCAATGATGTGGGTGTTCCTTACTTGTAGGAAAAGATTCACCTGCCTTTAGATATCTGGAGTGAAGCATTTGTGCTTAGGCTAGGAATGGTAGGTTCCTTTTATAACCAAACAATAAACATCTCCAAAAGACGAATCATTCTAAGATTGATACTTTTAGTAACTATCTCCGGAAGAGACAATTTCTTTCTTGAAGTGTCGGTCTCTGATGACTGGATTGTCCTTGCCTTTCGACAGTACCCAGGATAATCTCCATAACTTTTACAGAAACACTTCAGTGCCTGTGAAGATTATGGAGAAGATTATTCTGGGAGTTATTGAAAAACACCTACAAGACAACACAGCCATTGGTTCCAGCCAGCACAGGTTCATAAGGGGAAGGTCCTACTTAACAAAATTAATTTCTTTCTGTGACGACATCACTCACGTAGTTGATCAACAAAAGGCAGTTGATGTAATCTGTCTGGATTTCAATAAAACCTTCACTACTCTTTCTCACAGTATCTTCCTAAACAAAATGTCCAGCATATAGCTTGGTAAAAACATGCGATAGGTGAGCAATTGGCTGATGAGTAGGGCTCAAAAGATCATAGTAAGTGGGGTTACATTGGCCTGGCAATGAGTCACTAGTGGGGTTCCACAGGGATCCATCTTAGGACCAGTACTCTTTTATGCCTTCATAAATGACCTGGATGCAGAACTTGGGAATTTCCTAACTAAGTTAGCAGATGACATGAAATTGGGGTCGTTGTTGATGCTCTTGAGGGCAAAGAGGCCATGCAGAGGGATCTAGACAGATTAGCATGCTGGCCAATCACACTGTATGAAATTTAACAAGGGAAGTGCTGTATTTTGCCCCTGGGACATGGCAACTCTGGACGTACACACAAACTAGGGAGTGAAAGGCTGGAAAGCAGCCCCGTGGAACGGGATCTGGTTAACGGCAAAATGTGACCTGGCAGTCAAGAGGACCAACCATGTCCTGGGGTTCATCAAGGACAGCATTGCTAGCCGGTCAAGGGAGGTGATTGTCCTGCTCTATTCCCCCATTGGTGCAGGCCCACCTTAAGTACTGTGTGCAGTTTTGGGTGCCACAGTATAAAAACAATCTAAAGTGACTGGAAAATGTTCAGATGGAGATCAGAAGATTAGTGAAGGGTTTAGTGGGGAAGCCCTATGAGGAGTGGCTAAAGTCACTTGGTCTGTTCAGACTGCAGGAGGGGAAACCTCATCACAGTTTTCAGCTTCCTCACAAGGGGAAGAAGAGGAGCAGGTTCTCATCTCTTCTCTCTGTTGACCAATGATAGGACTAAAGGTAGTGGCAGGAGGATGAGCAAGTGGAGGGTTAAGCTGGGTATTGGGAAAAGGTTGTTCACCCAGAGGATGGTGGAGCACTGGAAGAGGCTCCCCAGGGAAGCAGAGTTGGCCTATGCAGGGACAGGATTAGGACTCCTTGTGAGTCCTTTCTAACTCAGGTCATTCTATGATTCTGATTCTAGTGGTGCTTAGCTCCTTGAAGAAATTGCTTAAGCACTGTGTATAGCTAAGCCAGAGGATATACATTTATGACTATTCTGTAAAAGAAACTAGAATGTTTAATTCTGCAGGTAAAAAAATACTATCCACCAACAAAGGAAGTAAACAATGAACAGATAAGGAAGCAAAGCTGAATTTCAGCTGGGGTGCAGCAAAAGTGGTGTTTTTCACTGATCCTTTATAGTGTCTAAGAACATTTTCTCCTTCTTGCATTTATCTTAAAAAAAAATAAATTGAGGAATTCCAATTTCTGATTTTTTAACTTTTTTTTTAAATAGACACCTTATTTGTAGCTTTGTCAGCTTACATCTGTGAAGTAGGAAAGCCAGCACTGAAGAATTCTAAATGAGAGTTAGCTGTAGAAAATATTCCCTGGACAACAAGGAGGGTTGGTCTGTGTCAGCTGGGTTTCACTCTTGACTCAAAATGTTGTTAATACTGACATGCTGGAACTGTTGTTGTGTAGTATAAAACCTCACATACTCTGCAGCATTTTCTACAGCAAGAGGTGGACACCATGATTCTACAGTTTAGAGGAACTCCCCAGGGCTAAGGTGACACCCTGAATCTATTTCTGCTCTCCTGTTATTTGCTTAGCCAATTCCCTGACCATCTCCTGAACTCTTTATGTCACTGTTTCATTTACCTCTCTAAGGTGAGCTCTAAGGAAAAACCAGCAAGATGATTTCAACCTTGCTGCATAATTCTTTAACATCTGTTGTTCAAACAGGGTAGCCCTAATCTAGCAAGCTGAATATAATCCTACTTTGAATTGACTGACAAGATGGGTGGTAAATGAATATCTATGAAGGGAAGATGAAATTCAGTGCTTTTAAGGGCTTTCTTGCACTCTGAAAATGTCACAGAAAGAAACATCTGTAGTTGTTACAGCCATGATAGTCTGACGACAGAAAAAAGAAAAAGTTTGCTGATGGAGATAAGAGTTTTCACTTGACCAGTTAGCCAAAAAGGAAAAGAAGAAACAAGCTCTGAGGCATATACAATCTTCAAAAGTAAGTGTATGCACTGGGGGAGTTACATTTGAAAGAAAGAAGAACTCCTTCTTGCTGTTTTAAGGTATTTCATGTACCAAAGAATGGAAAATTTTCAGGTTACCGAGAACCATGTGTATCAGAAATCTCTTTTAAGCTGTGTCTTAGGAGATTCACCTGCTATCATGTTTTAGCTATCAGTACAATTTGCACAGATTTGTTTCACCTTTTGAAAACATCGTACACGCTGGGAAAAATATTTTCTGTTTTAGCCCTCACACTAGCAGAAAAATAGCAGTCCCTATTTTAGTTCTCTGTCTCCACCACTTCTCTGTATCACAAAGACTCGTGGAATAAAGTTAACCTCCTTCCTCACTTGTAGTCTTTACCTTTGTCTGTGGTTGCCTCCAAAATACTATTTTGACAACATAGCTGTATTACCTAGAAGATATATATGCAGTTAAATAAATCATTTGACATCTACATGCTTGGTTTCTTTCTTATATCTCAAAGGGAACTACAAAGAAATGTAAAATCTCTTGTTGTGATTTTATGTATGGAGGAAGAACGAAGAGGCAGAATTGAGAAAAGAAAGAAGTCTTCTTATCTCTAGATATGAGCTTGTCATTTTAGACCAATTGTATTGTCTAGTTTTGGTTTTATGGAGAAGAAAACATATATTTGAGGCTCCAGCGTGCAATGTGTGAAGCTGCATGTAGTGATTTGCTCCTTAAGTGTTTTTTCTTTGCAGAAATAGCCCATCTACAAACTCTTATTGTCCTGTACAGTCTGCTTAAGAGAGTTTCAGCTCAGCGTTCTTCCTGAACAAATAAGAAAGAAGCTTATTTTCATGTCTTGGTTTCTGACTAAATTGCTGATAGCAGTCAGAAAACCTTTCAGGGGGGAAAAATAATCTTTGCTGAGAAAAGCATAAAGGAAGTTCGTATCTCCTAGACTAATTCTATAACGTTTTGGGTGTTGATCTGAATATATTTAGGAGTGAAGATGATATTTCTGCTTCAAGTGAAAAGGAAGATGATAAAGATGAATTAGCTCATTCATTCCATTTGATCATCAAGTAAGCTGCAGTGGCAATTCTTTGATAAAGAACAAAATTATATTAAAATGACAAGTACAGAATTAACAGGGAACATAGAAGAATGAAAAAATGATAAAGGAGATAATTTAGGAGACTAAATAACAAAAAAAATCCTTGAATAAATCCCGTGAATAAAAAATATCTTGTTGTGAAATACTCTTTGAATTCAGTTTGGGGAGCTTAAATATCAAACAGTGCTATAGAATTAAGTCAGAAAAAAGCCAGTTCCACAAGTAGGCAATTAACCACAGTCAGGATCAGAAGCAAATAATCAGGAGATTGCGTAATAATTTCCTCCATGATATGAAAACAGAATTTGATTTAAGTATTAATTGAGTAGAGCTACTACTTACATGGAGGTTTCCAGTTATAAATATTGTTGTTTTCTGTTTTCATAGACTTTTTTTATCATCTGCAGAGTGAGACTAATGTATGCCTCTTTCAGGAAACATTATGAATTTTTTAAAAGATACGAAAAGTCTTATTTTTACTTTATTACACTATTCTCTTCTGGTGTTTATAACAGACCTTTTCTGGTACTGCTCAGAAAGGTTTCTCCCTTAGGAAAAAATTGTGAAAATAAAATCTAAAAATCAATTTTAAAATATTTCATGTTTAAAGAAGAAATTAGTAGAGATCTGAAGTAATTTGGTCTGCAAAGGAAAGTTAAAGTGAAAAAATCATGTTTTGGATCCCAAGCCCACATATCCAAATTTCTGAATATCAAAAAGTCAGGGAATAATTATTTTTTTCCATTATCTGCAGATTAAAGAGATAGCTGTGTTTCGAACAGATTTAATAGGTGCGACTGAAGGAGTATATTTAAAAGTCTTGAACAAAGTATACTGGACTGTGTTTGTAAGTGGGTAAAAGAAAGACTGTGAGGAAAACTTGAAAACTTGCTTTTTTTTAATTCCAGCATTAGTGATTGAGATCTTCCTAATTTTAGAACTCTCAGAAAAGCACACATACCCCCTCCCACCCCCCCCCCAAAAAAAAAGAAAAAGCTGTGGCTTTCTCATATGAACTATAAAAATTTAGTCCAGCATTTGGAAAACTAATCTACCCTTTCAAATGAATGCTGTGCATTCCTGTACTTGGCATTATGGCTGTTTGACTGTAAAAGTTCCTCCTGGGCAAAGTGCCTGAATACCTATTATAACTTTGTCTTTCAAAGGCAAAATAAAGTGTTTTATGTTGCTGTGTAAGCTGAAAATACTGTTTTTTACAAACATTATTCGACACTTCACAGCGAAAAACTATTACTAATTAAACAGTCTTGTTTTACAGAGTTTGTGAACTCCATAAAAAGTTTGGAAAACAGCATCTACACTTAATGCAAACAGTTCAAGGTCAGAGGCTAGATACTTATTTATTCAGCTCTTGAGCTTTCAAAATCTTCTATCTCAATTTTGTTCTCTACCTGAGTGCTTAAACCTGTTTAACATTTTTTATTTTTTATATTTTTACTTCATAAGCTTTAGAAATTCTCAAGACAAAATTCATAATCTCTGCATTGTGGGTTATTTTTAGCACTTATTGTTGATGCTATGTGACATGAGCTAATATTAAGTCAACGGTAAGTTCAAACACAGTAAATGCCTTAGAAGGAAGATGACTGAACTGCTTTGATGGAATCTGTTGGTAAAAGCATACAAGAAATACACAAGGAAGACAAAGAGAAAGAGGTCAGTGGAAAAATAAATGAGAAAAAACGGAGGAAAGGAGATGGCAGAAGGAGATCAGAGGTGATTTTAATGGAGACAGACATCACAAAGAAAGCAAAGACCAAAGAATTCTACTGCAGAAGTAGAGAACCTTCAAGTCATCTGTTACAGGTACCATTTCCACCTATGTTACGGAAGGACTATCATCTGTAAGCCTAACTTTAGGCAAATGTCTTCTCTGAATATTGCACTTCTGGGGCACCCATTGCCTATGTAAATTCCAGCTTGCAAAATCAGTCCTTTAATTTCTATCTTTTCTATTGAATTTCTAGCAGAACTCCCTTTTTGCAAGTCCAGCAACACATATTGTAACCTTTTTTTTGTGGGAAGGAGAATTTCAAAACAGAAGTAGTGAGTGGTCAGTTTCATGTGTATCTGCTTATTTACTGACTCTTTTGACATTTTACCTACAAAATGAATTGTAGAGATCAACAGAAACCAGAAGAATGGTGACATAGAGAGGAACCTTCTTATTGCCACACTTAGCAAGCAAAATAACTTTGTTTTCACTTTACAATTTCTTATATTTATGATGATGGTAGAATGCAGAGTTTCTTTCCTCGGAAAAATGAGGCGCATGGCACAGAAATACATTTAAAAAACACGTTTTAATGCACCTAGATAGTCTTGTCTCATGGTTTCCAAAGGAGAAATCTGAGAATATTATCAATCTATAATAGGAAATTTCAGTTATTTAGAATGAGTTCCTCAGAGTTCATTCAAAAGTCCTGAGTCACATGTACAAGGTAGACTGTTCTCTTCACAACAATTGTTATTTTTCCAAATTCAATGAAGGTTTCTGTATCACTCATTTGCTTACTTTTTAATCTTGTTTATTCAATTTTCCCTATGCTACAAACATATTCACATCTTCAAAATAATAGATTCCAATGTTCCCTCAAAAATCTCATTATGGAGTTTGGAAGTATGAGTAGAGTTTGGTCTTATGCAAATAAAGGGCATGGTATTTATTGTTTTCCTACCATGGCAGAAGTAGCACTGATGAATAAAGATAAAGGAGAAGTTCTTCAGTTTGAAACTATTCTATACAAAATTCACCTTTTTACAAAGTTGCTTATACAAAGCAGCAGTTGTTACCCTTAAAGCATATTTATACCAGTGCTACACCAAGACCAGCATCTTCCACAGACATTGCATGCAGCTTTGACTTGGACAAAAAGAAGTCAACACAGAAACTAATGTCATTTCTTCATGTCACTATTTATCTGCATTTTAGCTTGAATAGAAAGAAGGAAGAGAAATCTAGTCAAGTGAGATCTGGCTTATGGTACTGGCTGCTACAGTTAGGTATTGTATTGCTTGTCTTCCATTGCTACTAGAAATTTATGTCTTGAACCATGAAAGCTGAGGCACATTTCCTCTAGGGTTTGGGAGAATAACTGAAAAGATAATGAAAACATTTGCTTGGGATGCACAAAAACTCACTAGATAGGTCATGTATTTTGAAGATATACTTAAGAATAGAAACGCGCTCATAGATTCTGGAGAGTAACAATTGTCTCCCATACAATTTCAAATATGAGTTAGTCACTTTGTCATTCAGTTCACCACAACAAAATAAAGTGAAGAGTCATTCTCATTCAATTTCCTGGCACAGGTACAGAGCATAATTTAATGGCTTGTGGTAGCCAAATGCGAAGTTAGCTGCAGAGGGCTTCATAGATTTTCCTTTTATCCTTATTCTGTAGAATACGGTAGATAATTTCCAAAGAAAATATGTCAGTACAGCTGTTATGCTGTTGATAACTTGTCTTTCATCTGTAAAATTGCTTTTAGACTTGGTACCTGCCTTGAACATGAGCACTGCATCTTTGCTACGCTGTTGGATTCATTTGAAAGATACCCTGTTGCTGTAGCTTGGAAGGACTGCTGTTGAATTTTAAGGGCTTTTTTGGATTATGCAATGATCACTAAGGACAGGCATCAGGGGTAGGATATTTGCATAGTAGTTTTCAGAAATAGTACTAGAAAGCAAATGTTGTAAAAGTGAGGATAAAGGGAACTTTCTTGGGACTAGCCTATCTTAAGTACCATTCAATATTCAGCCGGCTCTTCTCCATTGTTTGCTCTAATACTTCCTTCCCTGGTTGCGATATTTTTAACAGAAATATGCTCAGCTAGTATCTCCAAAATAAGCAGATATCCATCCCACTTAATAAATGCATTTACAGAGAGGTATATGGTAAAAAAAATTATCACATCTCTGTGCTCCTGAGTTCATGCTTACCGCTTGAACTTAAAAGGGAGCTTTGTTATCTCAAGCCAGAAAACATGCCTTCAGATTTTATTCACCCCTTTTTTTTATACTATTTTACAGTGATGTTTGCCTCTGAATAACCACAGGATCTTAATTCAGAGGGACGCTTACTGTAGCCTTAAAAGTATACTGCAGTCTAATTGATCAATGCTGTTTCCAAGGTGCAAATACTGATTAAGGACAAAAAAATCCAAACCAGAAACAAAAAAAGAGAGAAATGCCAATAATAGAATGAGTATTTTAACTAGGATATGGGCATTGACATATTTGCACAAAGGGTTCATGTTGTGCATTCAGTAAATGCCGCAAAATCTTTTCCTACTTACTATCATATTGAAAAAAAAATTAAGAGTTATTTATTTCTTGTAAATTATTTATCCCCATTTCTAATAGGCAAAAATAGACTTTTAACTGTATTTTTTTCTTCTACTCATGTTTAAAAGCTGAAATTCTTGTTCTTTGTATGTCTTCCAGGTCATGAGTTAGTTAAAAAAGATGTGACCTATACTAACTCCTTGTTTGTGGTCCTCAAGTTGTCATGAGAACTCCCTGCAGCATTTTCTGTTGCCTGAAAGAGAGAGGAGGCATGGAGAGCAGTAAGATGATATTTATGTGAGCTCTATTCTTACAGAGTGCAGGATAGGTTTCTTTTTTTTTAAAAAAAATAAATCTCTCTTTGTCCAGATACTTAGTCTGAGCTCAAAACAGCAAGAGAAATAATATATGTTTATTTTTATATCCGACTGTTCACTTTGCTCATGTAATGATTGAAAGACATAGAGACATTTTGCTTCCTTTAGTTACCTGGAAATTAATGCGTTATATAGTTTAAGGAGGGAACTAGTTCTACGTTTGCACAAGTAGGACTTACAGATCGTTCTGTCCGAGCCTGTAGAGATATGACTAAATGCATTCACTTCCTTTCTTAACCATTTGAATAGTGAGCTTTCCTAAAATGACGTTTCCCAGTGTTTTGAGAAGCTGCTGTTTCCCTTTGGGAGACACTTTGAGCAGAGATACAAATAACTCTATTTTATTTTGGTCTACCGACACTATGCTATTGGTCTCAAACAGGCAATAACTAGTGTGAATCTATGTGTTGTCTTACCTTGATGCCAGATTTTTGTCTGTTAGGTGGTTTTTCTTTTAAATAAATGAAGAATGCTGCTCTTTGGTGGCCAGTTCATTTCAGTTGGGCAATAATGTTTGCTGTAGTATGAACTCTAGGATTTACCAGTCCAGTCTAGGTCAAACAATCAAAAAACCAAAACCAAAACATGCCCTGATACCAAAACTATAGATCCAAAATATTCAGAAAAAATATGAAGGGCTTTGGATGTAAGGAAAACGACTGATGTGTAAGGACACTGTAAGTGTAGCCATCAAAAAGCATTCTTTTTTATTTTGTCTTATTTTAAAATATGTTTATCAATATTTTATCTGTATTTTCTTGTCTAAATTCTTAAAACTCACAGTAAAAGATTAGGAATTGATAATGTAGAATGACATTTGCATCTCCACGCTAAAGATTTACCCGTAGCTGAAGTATGATTATAATGTTCTAAATGGCAACCCCAGTAAGAAAATTAAGACATGACACACACTGCATCAGAAGTCCTTATACTCCCTTTTGTCTTGGTTGTTGCATAACTGTTATATAGTCCAGCAGAGTAAAAGCATCTCCAACGTAGTATTTTATATACATTATTCAGGCATGAATTATTGCTAGCACAGCACGCCTTTCTTCTGCATCAGTGCTCTTCTGATTATCTGAGGACTACTGTTAGTGTACCCTATAAGTTTTTATCATATATTTTTATTGCACAGTTTGCATTGTATAAATGTATATTGTGAAAATGGAGATCTTGGCAGCAGAGTTTAAGAGCTGAAGTGATGCAAAACTGGTATAACTGGCAGAGGGGAGGTGTTGCTTTTAGCAATGGAAAAACTAAATGTTTCTCTGAAACTGCTCAGAACAGAGCTTCTCATGCTGTTTTCCTTGAATCACTGTTGGTCTTAAGGACATTCACTTCTAATATCCATTTATTTGTATTTTATGCTGACTCTCCTTATTTTTAAATCCTACTAAACCATACTCAAAGATGGCTAAATGCATTTAGCACTTCCAAAATATCAGCTGACTTACTCTGCCAGAAACATGCTATCTCATCCACATAACTGAAACCAAGAAGGAAACTGTCCTGTCAGATGTTCTCTAAAACGTACTTCTCCTTAAGAGCATGATTAATCTCATATAGCATTCACCAAATATGAGGTAGGTGACTAAGTTAGTTGTTTACGTTCTATTTGTAAACAATGAGGAGAGGTAAGTCTCTTAGGCGTATCTTAAGTCGTGTTCTATTGGCTTCCAGAAGTGCTTTTTGCTCTCCGTTGTCTCCAAAGAGACCTTGATATTTGGATTACCCTAGACACTGATTTTTTAAGCAGTTACAGTTAGGTGAGATGAGGGCCATCATCAGGTAGTACAGAGTGTTGTGCAATGAGTACAGTCCAATGTGATATGAATTCACTTTGCCACTGGGCTCAGCCTGGCCAAATAAAAATCACCTTAGAAGAAGAAACAATTAAGACAAGCTACCAGAGCAGCAAGACTCGGGGAATATTTTCAACATTTCTAAGCACTTGAAGGCCTATACTTAATCTATGAGAATGCATAGATCCACCTTTTTATTCTCATGCTTCTGGCATAGACTGCTGGAAATCTCACATGATTGTTATTAACAGTTGTATTAGAAAGAAAGACTTATCTTTGCATTACCATTGCAGACATACTTTGAATTTATAGTCTTAGTTTTCATACCCACTTTTTGCCTTTCTTGCTTCTGTTATGTTCATCTTTCCTAAACTATTCTCATGCAATATACTGTGCTGTAATGTCACATGTGAATATAGTTGAAAAACATTTTTTGAGGAATATCTATGCCTTCCAGCTCATATCTACTTTACTTTCATGATTCAAGTATCTCTGGTTTATTTCATAACATGGATATATAAAAAAATAAGGCATACTGATTTATTCCAAGTTCCTACTTGGAGCTAGGAGCAGTGACTAAGCTCATTTGCATGGCATAGTTGCTTGCACTTCCAGCATGGTTATTTGCAGGACTGGGTTCATTGCTTGAATTTGCATCTCTAACTTGGTAGATGTACTCAGAGTTTCATTATCTGTGTGCTTTAAAAACCATATTAAAATCCTTTATTACTAAAAGGAGTTCAAAGCAATGAAACTTTAAATACAAATCCCTTGAGCTATTATGTAAGTGTCATGTATTGCACAAAATTTAAATTAAGGAATAGTAATAGTAAAGAGGAGTTAGGCATAGAACAAAGAAATTTTCTATGCTAATTTAAATTTGTTTTCCTGTGTTTAGACCTGCAAAGTATCTTCGTAAAATTAGTTCATCTCCTTCTTAGATCAGTGTTGGCTTAATAGCTTTAATTTGACTCTCTATGTGAAATTCAGCTTTATGTTCTGAGGTTTCAACATCTTTATATTTGGCACCAGCAACTGTTTTATTATGAAACGTCTCTAACAGTGTACTGTTATTTTCATGTCACATAAATCAGAGGAGATTTTGGATTTCTGTATTTTGTGTCATCTCTGTTTTTTCCTTATAAAACAGCTGTAAATGGTCATAGAAGATTTAAATGGCAAATATTGAATATGAAGAAAATATTTGCTTTTTGCTTGACTGTCCCAGAAAAATACTTTATTTTTATATACACATTGATATTGTGTATACACGTGGATATATATTTGTTTTATATATGCATTGTATGCTATACATATTCTTCTTAATGATATAAACTATTTATGATACCTATAAATACATGCAAACTACTTATGATATATATATATATAAATTTGTGTGACAGTTATTTTCTCCTTAAACCAAACCCAGGTGAATCTTAGCTTGATGAATGACATGCATATCTTTATCTGGTTAAGTTTAAAGTAGTTTTCAGTAGTTCAAAAAATCCTTAATGAGATCCATTTGCCTAAGTTAGATTTTTAAATGTTACAAGTCTATAAGCAAATCCCCATCTACCCTTTTTATAGACAAAGGAGAGGAAACTGATTAAATTAACTGGCTTGTGGATGTGCATATTTTTATTAAATTGAAAGGATTCTGGTGTGATTAAACGAATAGCATCCCATACAACTGCGTTGTAGAACTAAGTCTCAGGGTGGTTTTTACTCCATAGAATTCAGTTTCTGCCTCTTTACAAGATGATTCTGCCTTCTGTCTCGGGTGTGATGGTCTTGGCATCCAAATTTGCAAGACAGGATTAATCAAAAGACAAATTGATGCAATACTTCCCTAACTTGTTTTTCTAAACCTATTTATCCAAAGTGTATATTGCCATAGTCCTAGCTCAAATTTTTATTCAGACCATTAAGCTATCTGCAAAAGGACCATTTCTGCAATGAAAATGAAAAGTTCAAAAGCAGAGGTACTGAACTCAAGTTCTGGTCACAGATCTTTTACTGTTGGTAATTACCTTAACTGCATCTTTAAACACATTTTTATGCTGTATAATATGCTTTTGAAATATCAGTGAATTAAGTTAATCAGTATAAAATAAGTTTATTCTATTTTTCCCATAGAAACAATTTTCAGTTTGAGAATCATAAATGTAACTACTATATGTTGACATACCTGTCAGATACAGGAAGCTATTTTAAAGATCTATTTCTTTTAACTCTTTTTTAAAAAAAAGAATTCTGAGACATCCTTAGATGAAATAAGATTTTTGTTGGCGAATGGTGGTGTTCTCTGGAACAAGTTAATGCAAGTTATATTTTCTGTGATTAGGTAATTCCTTATATTTGTGTATGGTCACTCCTGCATTTTGGACTCTAACCATTTTATTTTTCATGATGAAATTAAACTGATTGAACAGTTCTGCTTGTGCTTTCCACTTTTTCAATTTGCAATACCTAGGCTTAGGTGGTTCCTCCAAAATGCACACAGCCTTGCTTCTTGTTAACTGTACTTACAATTCATGGCACTTTCAACCACGAAGTAGGAAAGAGCTGACATTTAGTATCAGCTTGATTTGAGCACTCATACATAAAAGCTTTTAGCTTTGATTGGAATGACAATAGCATCAATTCTTACTTTTTAGAGACCTTGTTGTATATCAAAACTGAAGAATTTCAGTGATCTCCTTTACAACTATGTGACGGTATAAAGAAGGTACTGGAGTGAGCACCACATCTTTAACTTTACATAGGAGCTGATAACAAACCCATAGGCATTTAAGCTGTTAATTCATTAGCATATAAACACAAATATTTAAATCTTTAACAGACTTGAAATCCCAGCATTGTCTAGTATTTTATGAATTTAAGCCCATTCTTGGTTGTACTCATGGCACAACACTCTGTACATTAGTTAATTTCTTTCTTGTAATGAATTACTTTATTTCTGTGTTTATTCTACAGGTTCGTGAAGATAGACTTTACGTAGGAAACTGAAGCAAAAGCCAATGTCTTACAACATTAGAAACAATCCTGGGCAGAAATTGTTGGGATTGCAAAGTATAAATATTTTAGAAAAGCTGTTTTCCCAGCATGAGTCTTTCGGATAGCTGATTGCCTTTTAAAATAATTTTCCAAAAGTATGGAAGGGGGATTCATGGATAAGACGTTTCAACGTATGTTACAGCTGAGATGCTGTCGAATGCTAGTTTATAATATCCACCTACTTTTTAGAGTCCATTGTTATAACTGAATGTGATTATAACTGAATATACCTTAAAAGCTGTGCAAAGGACTTGTGACATCATCCAGTACTGCATTCTATCTCTTTTTTTTTAATAGCTTATTCTTTAAAGCTTAAAATAGCTGATATTTTTTCATTACTGTGTTTTCTGCTGGGCAACTGGGATCATGATGTATCTCTACCTTAAATAGACAGGAAGTATTTTTTGTTGTTGTTGTTTGCTTGTTTTCAGTTAGGACCTCTTATGAGTGGTATCCTAGGGATCCAGAAAGAAAAATCATAAACAATCAGGTTTTATAGAAACAAAATCTACAGTGTGTGCATAATAGTGGTAGATTAGTGATGTTGTGCATCATATTCAATAATATATGTATCAGCTGCTTTATACTAGCATTGACACAGAAATCTACTTTAAACCTTATTTAACAGCGTAAGCTACTTGCTCCTTGCATCATCGAAGTAGCACACAATAGTAGAGGGAGATGACAAATTTGATCACTAATCTTCACTAGTTCTGAGACTTACAAGCTTGCTCTAATATTCAGATTAGCAGAAAACAGAATACAGAGCTTCCCTCAAAGCAAGTGATCAATATAATAAAAATATTTTGGGCTTTCTCCATAATTAACAAACCATTTTTGCAGAAAGTGTGAACCCACACATGGCTGGTGTGATATGTATTTAACAAGTGCTAAATTGATTTAACAATGTTTTGTGAATAAATTATACGCTATCACTATATTATCAGGCTTAGCTTCAATTCCTAACCCAGATTTTGTTGCTGGTTTAGCTGCTCTCAGTGAGCTCATACCTTAACAAAGGTAATACCTAAAAACTGATGGAGAATTCCTTATTTCTCAGTAGATGTACCTTGATTGCTGGGGTTCTAATTTTCACAGGGATCTCTTATTTCTAGCAAAGATTTTCTCAGGGGTGGGGGGCTGGAGGGGAAAGTGTCTTTATGCCACAGCATGAGCAGTGCTTGTACAGATGACAAATTGTGTGTCCTGTCATGGTAGATTACTGTTCATGTTTGAGCCATGTGTGCATGGTTCATGTGTTAAACTCTGAAGCTTCCTTGCAAAGCATGCACTGCACAAGTGTTATACTCTCCCTTTTGCCATTAAGTGAAAATGACATTAATAAAACCATCCCCTTTACCCTCAAAGACTTTCTGAAACGCTGCAATTGTCACTAATAAAGGCAAAGAATCAGAGAAAAAAAACACGTTGGCAACGTCATGTAATGAGCTAGAAGGAAAATCAATACCTTAATCTTGATTATGTCCTTGTCTTACTGTTCCTTTGCCTTATTTACACTATATTTGCCATAACTACAGCTCAAAGGTGTTTTGGAAATATTAATTATTTAAGAGTTCTGTATGTTCCTTCAGAACGTTCCACAAAGTGGTGTATACTTTCTCTATTATACTTATTTATGTTTCGGAAGTTACAGAATAGATGGGCTGTGAAGTTCTACATCTGTCTATGAATTTTTACTGACTGAGAGCTTGGCTTGACAGTACAACTCTAATGCAATATTTTTAGGCAACTTAGTCTTAACAACTATAAATGCTGTAAGACAGAATGCATTGTAACAATCAGTTAAATTAGTGGTTGCTATGGCAAAACATTTACTATTTTGTGATCCTATACTTTGAAGCATTTATTATAAACCCTTTCCGCTTTCATTGTATGTTACTCGTCTACATCCCATTATTTCCAAATACTTCAATGTATGTTATTGACAGTGTGGTTTCCACTCTTTTCCTCTTCTTTCACCCATCAAACTCCTTTAATTTCATATTATCATTTTGATACTAGTTAGGCTGAAAAACAGAATGTTGTCAACCACAGCAAGAGGACATGAGAGTCTGAGTAAAATACTCAGGGACAATTTTCTAAAATTCCTAGCAATAATGGTCTTTGCTATCTCGATAGATTCTTTTCCAGTAGAGCAGGTCAAATACCAAATATGCTACCTCTACAATTCTCTTTTTTTCTTCTTTCATTTTTCTTCCTATTTAGGTCTCCTCTTCTTCATATTCAACTTTCTTTGTTGTTTTCACCTTGTGAGTTTCCTAATGTTACAGTTGTAGTATTTTCACTTGTTCCAGTAGCTTAAATAGAAAATACTGGACTTAGCCTGAGGCTGCACTGCTCTTTCTTGTACAGAAGTTAGGAAATACAAACAAGACTGACCTTTTTAGCACTTGCTTCTACATTTGCAAGAGCTATGAAAAGCAGGTTGTGCAGATCAAGCTGACACTTCCCTGCTTAATAATCATTCTTTTTATTTGTTCTCTGTGAACAAAGCAAATTCTTCATTAGCTTCAGAAATCTGTAGGTAGTTAGAATAGGGGACTAAATCTAGGGAGGTTAAGTAACGTTTTTTTAGAGAACTCTATCTGCAGTTCTAAAATCTTCAAAGATCAGTGATAAAGTATTGATTATTATTATTAATTTCTTTTTAATGATACTATTAATTTACTAATTGTAATTTTTAAAAATAGACTAAAGCAAAATTCACTTTCTGAGTTCTCCCTCATGTTTGGGAGAACAAGAGCTGAGGAGGAGATTTCAGAATCTTCATAAGAAAATGAGTCTCTACTGTCACCTTAATGACTTGACACAGAGAGATAAATCGTCTTTGTTTTCCTGTCCTGACTCAGTCAGAAAACATACCTGAGTTTAGTTTTCAACTTTGCAGGGAACTGGCTGAAATAAAGTAAAATAGTTATGTTCTCACTCTTTCCTGCTCACTTAGTTATCTTTCCAGAATATATGACACTCTCACTGGAACCAAGACCCCCTAATCCTATCTGCCACAAAAGGTGTAAAGTCACAACTAACAGGCCAGAGATTCACTTCTATATTTGTCAATAAGTATCTGGCTAACTAAACAGCATAGACTGAAAAAATTCTACCTTTTTCATTCTTAACTTATTGTTTGAGACTTTCATCTTCAGACTCAAGTTTGACTTTACTTAAAGACTTCTGGAATGCATGTTTTTCTGCCTGAAAAAATACTTTCTTTGCTCTTATTAGTATGGTGTGAGAAGTCATGTTTATAGGTAGGATGAAAGATTTTCAGCTCGCTCAAATAAGAGAAGAAAACCAACTGTGATATCTGGGAATCTAAAGGAGTGTACTACAAGCAGAGCTGTCAAATAAAAGGGCAATAGCGCTACCAACTCACGTAAACAAACCATTTCCTGTTTTGGAATAAAATGCTAAGAAGGAATGTTAAATTTGTTTCTTATTGACACAAAGATAAAAGAAGATTTTCCAGTTTTCCTCTAGAATAAATGACAAGTACTTCCCCCGACGATGGTCAAAGGAATTCCTGTCCAGCAGATGTGGCCATCTGAGAATCTCTTCTGGAACAATTAACAAACCCTACCCGTGCAGCTGGTGTACCACTCCAGTCAATGAGGAGATGCTGTCAGCTCACAGATTTCTGCTGATATTTTTAATCCACTTACATGCAGTTTTGTCAACAAAGTCCAGGGGAGAGAAGTACCCATGGTAAAGGAGGCTGAGTTGGAGATTAATTCAGTAAAACTGGGCATACATAAATGATGCATTCAGAGGTGTTGAGGGAGCTAGCTGCTATCACTGAGGCCACTTTCATCTTTCAGTAGTTGTGATGACCAGAGTAGTTCTCCAATAACTTGAAAAAAACAAATATGTTCAATCCTTGGGAAGAGGAATCCTGGTTGAATACTGGGCTGCACTGGTAAACGCAAAAGCCTTCATCTCTCCTCAGCGCTTTAGAGGAGGCCTGTAGGAGTACTGTGTTCAGATTAGGGCTCACGGCACAAGGGAGATACTGAAAAAAATAGGGAGAGTTCAATGCAGTGGCACTTAAGGGGACTGCAACACTTGAAAGGCTGAGGGAGTAATGTGGATTTCATGGAGCTATGAAATTTTTAAGTAGGTAAAGGTATACATAAAATCATTGCATGCAATCAACTTCAGTAGCACTTCAGAATAATTAATAGAACTATAACACGCATGCTTTGAAGTATGCAGGTACTATCTAAACAACTGTGCAGAAAATGGATTAACTCAGCTCTAACTTGAAAGCCAGAATCCTGTAGCACATCAGGACAATGGCATGAAAAGATCAAAGTACTTCTTATGTAAAAATGTGTGTGATGGGTTTTCCTGTTAAATAAAGTTTCAGTGATATCTGCCATTGCACCTCCTGCCACCGTGGATCACTGGATCTGTATACAGCGGAATTTGAACCAAAGAATATATTTATGAATGAGTAGTGTGGGTACAGGTACTAAATTTTTAAATATTTAATCTCACAGCCGTGAAATGCCATCAGTACAGTTGTTTTTGACATCACAAATGATTTCTGAACTAAATCTACCCTTTCTTTTAAACAAACTGTGCTACAGGTAAAGATTAATCACAATTAATACAGGTACAGAAAGCTACAGCAAGTCATTCTAAAAGCACATTTTTGTTTGGATTTAAATATTTGAGAGTATGATTTCCCCCTCCTCCATCAAAATTTCTTTGTGAGAAATTTATCTTTATCTACGTGGAAGATTCTTTTAGAACCTCAGACAGTATAAATGGACTTTGATTTACTGAAATCAGTAATCTATACTGATTTATCCCAAATTTTTATTTTTACAGTAGTTATAAAAATTATTAAATGAAAAGGAATATCTAAAGGTAAACCTGAATTCCTTAAAACCCAAGCAAATTTTGAAGCCTAAGCCAAAATTTGGGAGAAATTAATCTTTTTGTCTTAAAAAAAAAATCTGAGTCAAAACTGTCAAACTTTGCATGACTCTGCAAGTCATTTTTGTTTCCAAAGAGTCAGTTTAATTTTTAATTTCAAGATCACTGCTTGTTTTTATTTTAACTTCTTTGAGAAAGCTCTTACATAGCAATCAGCCAAAAGACTGTCTGATTCATTTAAAATATGAAAACTGAGAATGTTGTTTAACATGAGATGTTTCCTTATATTATGAAGATTCCTTTTGAGAGACTACTCAATACAGCCACTTGGATTAAAGGTACAGACATAGTTCATGGGTGGGTGAATTTCCCCTGTGTCTCCAATATTCTTTGTATACACCAAAATTTGATTGCATCTGACTTAATTAATTTTTGTTTTGTTTATAGACTTCCTTCCATTCCACTCTCTTTTTTATATAAAGAACAATATCTATCTATCTATCTATCTATCTATCTATCTATCTATCTATCTAATCTCTTTGTATTCAAACTGTTACTAGAGATGAGGGGCAGAATACTTTTCACATGTGCTCAGAATACTGCACATAGCGCAGCAAAAAGTCATCTTTTTATTTCCCCTCCCCCATTTAAACCTCCTTCTCATTTTTTACAGGAAGATACAGATTCTTTCATCTCTTGATTCTAGTCTAATGGCTTGAGCTATTTTCAGATGCATTAGTAATCACAAAAATGAGATAATGTAAAAAATACAAATACAGTTGCTTTAAAAGCAAGCCCAAATAACAGACACTTTTAATCTTCCTCCCATCATGTCTTTGTTTTATACTGTAGGAATAAATATAGTTATTTGCTTGCTATAAGAAAAACAAACTGAGATAATAACAGTCCTGTCTCAAAGGAATCCACATTCATGTCTGGCAACCAGACTACTGACCCAGAGAAAGTAAAGTAAGAATGTGAACACTGTTACAATCAGTGCAAATATTGGTGATTAAGTGCATGTGAAAGTACAGCATTTGTGTTACATTTTACAGGTCAATACCATATGCACTAAGTATATGTCAGACTTTTGAGAAATGCTCTAAATGTCAACCTTACTCCATTTTTCCTTCTATTGGCACAGTTCACATCACAGAATAATTGAAATCTGATGTGTAGATGCTGTGGTTTTTTTGATGAAATGACCTGGGGCTAAATCTACGGTAGAACTTACGAATCTAATTAAAAAAAAATATTGTCTTTATGTCTCTCCTGTTCCTGAATGGATCTAACTAGCATAGGTACTTCGGTCTAGATTAATCCTGCTTAATTTTAGGCCCCAGATTTAAAAGCTTATTGACTTATACCCTGTCTGTGCTCAGTGGAGAGAAGCAGCTCAAGAAGAACATACACTCTACCCAAGATAAGAAAGGAAATCCTAGAATGAGCCCTAAAAAATGGGGCTTTATTTCAGTATTTTCCACTCCTGCGTGGATACTTCATTACTAGGCCTTACAGATAAGCTTTCCCATTTTGTCCAGGCACTCACTGTGCAGGAACCCAACTTAAACAGGAGTAAGTGTCACTTTTCTGCTGTTGTAGCTTTGTGGCAATGTCATACTCCTACAGCATATATTTAAACTTCATTCCTCCCATGGTTTCAGACCTAGAGGGAGCCCTCCATCTCAGCATTTGGCTGAGCATTTATATATATATATGAAATTTATATTAAATTAATGTGATAAAAATAATTTCTCTTTTAAGTTACATGTCGTTCTGTCCTATTTCCAAGAGGCTATTCTGGAGGTTGAAGTAAGGTGGTAGAAGGATTTGTGGTAGATGTTTTTTCTTTACATAACCTTTGCCCTACATTACACTTTGTTAAAAAGCTGCAAATCTGTTTTGAATTTTCATTCTTCAGATGCTGGTATTTTGGTAGTACTTGTAGGAGGGAAAGACTCTGCCTTCCCTGAGGTCATCTAAGTGAGCTCTGTTGGGGAGGAGTGTCAGGAGTGGATGAAAAGAAGGTCGGGCAAGTTAGAATTTGCAGCGTAAGTAGAGACTGGACTGGGAGGACATTGAACAAAAGCCCAGACCTCAGAGGATCAGAAACAAAAATATTTTTCCTTTCACTTGAGAGGACTGTGTAGAGTTTGTGCAACCCAGGGAATCAGTGGAACTTACTGGAGCAAGGCTGAAGAAAAAGATGCGTTTTAAATGGAAAGAGGGAAACAGGAGGTCTTCTAAAAAATATTTGTCTTGGAAAATAAAAAAACTATCTCTGTTTAGGAGTTTGCTACTCCACTTTCCTCACCCCTAGTACTATTAGTAAGCCAAAACCCCTTTGGTGTTCTTAGTATTTTCACTTTAAGAAAATAATGTAGACACATCATGCTTACATCACATTAAGTACCTTGCATTCTCTACCATCTCAGTAAGCTGAGACAGAATAAATCAGTTTCTTGCCCTGGACATCTACTTCCATTTCTTGGATTATTATATAATAGATGTGGCAATAGTGTATAAGCCTTTTCTAAGATAACTAAGATACTTAAAATAAAGAATGATATGTAGTGGCCTTATGAGTCACAAAGCAAGATCAAGATTTACTCAAGATGTTCAGGCATGTGCAGATGTTTCCGATATGTTCTCCAGGATAAAAATGAATACTGTCAGGTGAGCAACAACATTAAGAAGATAAAGCAAGAACACTAAGTTTTGTGCAACCTCTAAGTTGTTTGGATGCTACTATGAAATGAATATACTTAACAAAATTCCCTATTCTTGTGAATCAAGGCATTTTAAAAATTTGAGATAAATAGACATGTCAAAGAGTAAGAGCTATGGTCATTGGCTACTGTTCAAACATTGCAATTTTAACCAATTTACCATTATGTCTACAATTTTTTCAAGTTTTAAAATTTATATCTATATACGAAATTTATATTAAACTTATTGTGATAAAAATAATTTCTCTTTAAGTTGCTTGTCATGCTGCATGTTTTTATGGTTATTTTATAGCATAAATTTTTACTAGGATTATTAGCAGTAGAAATTGTTTTTTTAAGTTCTTGCTGAGAGTTATTAAAAAACACTCAATATCAGAGACAGCTGAGAAATTCAGTGCATGTTGCTTGCATATTGTTATCAATAGTTTAATAAAGTTTTTATTGCATTGAGGCTATTTATTTCATTAATATACTCTAGGTCTTGGTATAAATTTTGTTCCCAGGCAGTATGCTTACTTGTCCTTTGCTTTTTTCTTTTTTCAATTTTAAATTTTTCTTTGCCTTAATTCAAAGAAACTTCTAACATTTGTTGTATGATTGCAATGCACTGTGAAATCATATTAATTTATATTTGAGAGTGAGCAAATACTTTCACTCATATTGTATTATCTGTTGGCATAACGAAATAGTAAAAATACAAAAGTAAATTTAAAGTATCAAGGAAAAGGCACAACAACTAGGCGACTTGAATAGCTGCACTAAAAAGGCTCCTATGAAAGTGGAGCATAACTTATTCTTTTTTCTGCTTTTTTTTCACATTTTCTTTCTGGCTGGGAGATAATACCATTCATTTCTTTGAAAATCATTGCTAATCTGATTTAATGGTTTTGTGATGAGGACATTTATCAGACTGTGCCTGACATTGACATTAAAATAGTTTCTATTTAGATTTCCACAAAGTGAATTTTGTGGTATGTCAGTCTTTGTAACATTATTAAAAATGTGTAAAATAGGACAGACCCTTTTACAGTCTTTGGTAGATATTTGGAACTGGGAAATGAGATATGACCTGAATGGTACAGAGTGGAATTCAATACAGTTAACAGAGCTAAAGATGTCTATTTCAGAGAAAATTAAAGCACTTCCATATCACATATTTCTTTTTTTGAAAAGATGAATCTTAGCTTTATGTAAGGCAGCATAGATTCATGAACACCAAGAGGTCTGTGTGGCTCTGGCTGTTAACCTGTCAGTGTTAGCATCATCACCCTTTTGTTCTCTTTGCCTTTCAAATGGAGGGCGGATTTAGAAAACAGCAAAAAGCATTGTCTATGCTCTATTTTGTGATTCCGTTACTATTTTAATGCAGATACTTGAGTGTGATTTCTTCAGAGTGTTTCCAGGTACACTGAGTGTAAACTGATAAATTTATGTAATTCATTACAAATCGAGTTTCCCTGCTTTTGTTTCATAGCCAGTCTAAAAAAGCTGCATGACCATATCAAAGGTGCTTAGATCCATATCCTACAGAAACTATTCAGATTCATGACTCAGTGAAGAGGTCTTCTTTCTTATCCTAAGTCTTCAAGACACTTCTTGGGCCTTCTTGTCCACCTCTATTCTAGAGGCACTGGCTGAAGTTTACATTTAGATGACAAAAGCTCTGATTTATAAGAAATCGGTTATCAATGTTTTGTTAGAAAATACATTCTGTCATTAAGCTGCAGTTTTGGGTGAGGGTTCTTAAACAAGCAAACAAAGGCAGCTTATTTGTTTTCATTCCAATATTGCTATTCTAGACCCTATTTCTCTTGTTTTAATGTTCATTTCCCACTTACAAGGTTCTGTATTACTTTAGATGCTTGCAGTAACTACCTTCATCTTTCAGCCCAGAAAATGTCCTCTGGAAAAACCTCTGGTAAATCAAAACAGTGTCTTAAAAAATCCACTTTTTACAGACATTGTAAGACACAGAAAGGAACTGAAAATAAGTTGCCTTCTAATTACCAGGAGAGCATTTGACTACATTAAGAAGAAGACACTTCTTACACAAGATTTTTGAGTTGTCCAATGTTCTAATGCCATATTGATCCAGATCCAGAACCATTACAATTCTTACATTAATGCTTACTATACACGGGGCTATGTCATGACGAGCTAGCTAATTTAAAAGTAGAACCTGGCTGCTGGACATAAAACTTGAGTTGACCCATTATTTTTCTTTTTTAATCTTTATAACAATTTTTTTTTCCTGATGGTTTCATATCCCAGAATTAACTCTGATTGTAATTCTTACAATTATTTTAAATAACTGTGAAACTAAATTAAAAATAACAGGCCTAGATATGCCTTGGAATTTCCTTTTGAAAAAGTGAGTTCCAGGTTTTTGAAAGGTTTGGTGTGGCTGAAAAATTCAATGCCAACTAGCCATGGCTTGTGTTTTTTGTGGGTTGTGCTCTCCTTCCCAGTAATGGCAACACTATAAATTCACCTGCTGGCTTACTGATGGTGGTAACAATCTTTAGACCAAGAAATCTTGATTACAGTCTTTCTCCAGTTGAGGATCTTTTTTTTTTTTTTTTTTGATAGCTCACTACTCCTTTGTGCATGCTGCAAGAAGTGGTGGTTTGCTGTGATTCTAGCTTTTCTCCTCTGTAATTACTGCTTGCGCTAGTATGGCTGCACAAACTGAAAGTGTAACACCTAATATTTGTGGGTTTGATGCCACTAACCACTAAGAGGTATTTTTTGTCTTTTGAAAAAAATGTAGGCTGTTAGATTTTGATCCTACAAACTCTCCCAAACGAGCTACTCCAGAGGTTTAAGGCATTTAAGGGTAAGCAGGCTGTTACAGGATTAGCATATAGATATGGATTTTCTGTGTTCTGAGGCTTATCTTTGTTATTCCATATTGTACAGCAAGGGAAAATGCCTGGGTAAGATCCAATCCAGTTAGGACTGAGATGTGGGTGCCAGGGCAGAAGAACGACATGAGGATCTGTGAAAGATATATTAGCTTTAGCAAAAATGTCTGTCAGAAGCAGCCTGAGTAGGACTAGATTTATCAGAAAGCTAATTATTTTAAAATTTTAAGTAGAGAATGACAATCAAAACAATATTTGCATACACTTCCTTAAACTAGATGTATGAAGACTGTGGAGAGGAGAGTATTGCATCATAAGAAATTCTTGGGAACTGCAAATCTAGGAAGTATCCATTTGGTTATGCATTCTTTATTTTTTTCTACAGTTTGGTAGCCTATTTTATTTTCTGTCTTGAATCGTCTTTCTTCCTCTCTTACTAAGTTCAATATTTAGGGATTTTTTTTTAAGAATGTATATCTTAAAAGGCATTAATTTAAGCATTTTTTCCTGTTTCTTACATTATCAAATCACAATGACTTGAGGAAAGTATACCAGAACCATCAGAAATGTAATGTCATTTGATTTTATTAAAGTAACAATCACATTTAATTAGAAATTATATTCTTTCCTTCATCTCTTGCTTCTTTTTTTTTAAAAAAAGATGTAAAACAAATTCTCTATCTACTCAAATAATTAGGATTCCGGGTCTGATTCAGTGTTCATTTTATATGCCAGTATTTTACATAAGAATTCTATACCTAATAAGTGTCATGCTCCTTTTATTTATATCAGGATTGAGGAAGTTGATGCAAAATGAATCTTATTACAGTTCTTCAAAGCAAGTAGCATGTTATTAGTTGACATGTAACTTGCTACATCAGTTGGGATTTTGTGTTGTAAGTCTAGGGAGCAGTGACACTATACTTGTACTCACATTACATCCAGCAGCACCACATTCACACTAGATATGTGGTGAATTAATCTGTTGCAGCTTTTCCACTAGCAAGTAATGATTACTCGAAAGTCATTATGATTTCAGCCTTTTGCTGACATTTGTTGTAGTCTCAGTGACATGCTATTATCCTTGTCACAATTTGGTGTAAAATACCTCTCATTCAAACACCAGTCATTACCCTCTGGCTAGACGTGTATTCAGCACATGTCAGTAAAGAAGCAGGAGGTCAAATCTCAATGAATTAGTTGTCCTATGTGAAAAAATAACTCATCTCAGAAGATAATTTGCCTTGAAACAACTGTAACATTTCCATTTTTGTGAAGTTGGATTCTATTTGCCTTATATGCTGAAAGATCCGATTACAAAACATGTTCATGTTGTTTCGTATTTCCTGGGTTGTCCCCAAATACCGGTTTGTGCATACTGATCAGTGAGTGACGTTGTCTGAATGCTTAGTATTGCAATCTCAATAACAGCTCTGAAGCCCACAGCCTGAATTGCATTTTACTCTTCTTTTTCCACAAATGATACAGTGTAAAATTTTGCTTGGAAAAATATAGTCTCTTGTTTTTATAAATCTTCTCTTTGTGCACCAAATGGAATCAATTGTTACTTGATTATCATCTTTGCAGCAGCCTGTTAGTAAAAAAGTACTGTGAATTTACACTCTGATTGTAATCCTGTCAATGTAATTTAAACAACTGACTCATGTTGGAATTTTAGTTAAGTTGCACTCCTGAAATAGATACATATGTCTAAACTGTGGGTCACTTTCTAGCTTGTAAGGCTGATTATATGGTGTGGCCATGACCAAGCTTCAGATTTTTCTCTGAAGCACTCAAGTGACAGTTCAAAAAAAGAGCTCTTTGCTTTCACACATCTTGAATATGTGGCATAATTTCTTGCCTGGTCACATGGTTTCCTGATGGGTTGGAGTCCCCGAAAATTACAAAATGCTTTTGGATGTCAAGGTATGTTTACTTCTATATGGGGAAAGGCTCAGAGTGTTTTTGTTCAGTGATGACACTAGGACGGAGTCCTGGATCTGATGCTTCAATCCCAATCTTGTCCCTTGGTGATGTTGCTCATGTTGAGTTAGAAGTGCTCAAAAGAAGAGTTGTCCAGATGTACCTCTTCTGCCTGCTTGCACAGGCTCACAGTGATCCCAGTCAGCTCTACCTAAAGGCACATGCAAATATAAGGGGAGATCAGTTCCTGCCAGCTCTTTGCTCTCAAACCGGCTCCAGTAGATACTGAAAGGAAAACATCTTGTGTGGTTTGAACTCTCTTAACAAGCCTGGTCTTCCATAAACTGAAGGAGAGATCTAAATACTGGAGCCTTATATTGTAAAGCATGAGGTCTTAACTCCTTTGGACACATTTTAAGGCAAAACCTCTGCATTTTGCTAAGTTTTCTACAGGGATAGATAAGGCAGCTGCTTGCAGCTGAAGATGACCTCCCTTGTGCTTCTGAATCCATAACTGACATAGGCTCCTGTTGGCCTCTTAATGAATTCCACTCTGCCTCAGCTTTGACCAAGAGGTGGCTACAGACGTATCTGTTCAGAAACTCCTGCTGACCCTCAGCTATCTGTTCATAGATTTTTATATGCCTAGGTCTCCCCTGGCCACGAAGGTGGAGAAGTAATTACTTTCATAATGAATTTGGAAGCCAGAGCCTTCATTAATGTGAACAATGACAAAAATTAGTTTGTATGTACTTAAGCCATATTTTAAAACAAGCCCTAAAAGATCTATATACTTTTTTATTAACATTTTACTTTTTAACGCTTACCTTGCAATGTATAATGACTTCTTTCAGTCTTTAAAAGCAAATTAATTTTGAGGAGAGTTGGTGAATTCCATTGACACAATCCACATCCTCATTCTCTGACTTATGACTATCCCTATGAAATTAAAATAAGACAGAATTTTTTTTTAAAAAAGTTGTTTATAGAAAATATTTTAACTCTTCTAAAATTTTTGCAACTTCTATTCCAGATTTTAACCTCTTGTAAATTAGTTTGGTATAAAAATAAATGGGATGAGTCACAGAGACTTGGATATTAGAGCTCACAGAAGAACCTGCCAGATTTTTTACAATGTTTTTACTCAGAGTTAATTGTTGTCACCTGTGTGATCTATGCAGGCTTTAAATTTATGACTTGATTGTAGGTGTGGTTATTGTTTTTGTAGCTGTTTCGGAGCTGGAAATAGCTGGTTGTAATTAAAGATCTGCAGGTAGGGGGAGAATTTGAGTTCATTGAAAGGGACTTAGCAAGGATTCATGTGGTGACAAAATTTTGTTCATTAAGATAAGATTTTATTCTTTTGCTGTAATCAGCTCCACATGAAAAAAGCTAGAGCTCGATCCTGATTAGCTGTAGAAATGTGCATGTCCCAGTTGATGAACACTGGGCTTATTTGCTTCTGTACTTTTCTCTAATAAGATTACATTTTCCCATCCAGTACAAGTGGAACACATTTATTATTTTAAAAAACACTGTAAAGATTTTTCTGTAAATTTCAGACCAAAAATATTGTATACATCATATCTTTCATAAGTAAATAGACATATAATACATACTTGTATCAAGCCAAAGACACGGTTAGAAGGAATGCTGGCTGAGCATTTAAGTAAAAAAACAATAGATGCATACTTATAAGTAAGCATAGAAGAAATGCTGATGTGAGGTTGTTAAAACATAAAGAGGGATTTTAAAAGAAATGATTACTGTAAGTCCACAAGAGTCTGTAGTCTTGACAGCCAAAATATCATGTAGTTTAGTTGCTAAGAAACAAAACAAAAGAAAACATAACAACAGCCAAGGTTTCTGAAAGTCAAGAGCTTGCCTGCTGTTTTTAGGTGATTGTCATGTGATAAGACATGACCATCGTCACCGCCCTCGTTCTCCAGTGGAAGGAAGGAGTAAAGGAGGAATGCAGACATAGTGGAACCAAACACGTAGGCAGCTAGGCTGTACCTGCATGTCTTTTTCCCTTGCCCCCCAAGCAGACAGCTGCCTTAGGCGCCTTTCTGTTCTGATTAAGCCTTGAGTAATTTCTGACTTTAGGGTACTGCATGCTGAGCATGCTGATTGCCGTTGGCTTACTTCAGAGGGTACCAGTTCCTTTAGATCTTTTCCTGTGGGGGTCTACCTCTCTTGTATAGAGAGCCTAAGTAAATTCCACTGGAAGGGTGAATTGCCTATAAGATACAGATATTTAACTTATGATACTTTGATACATAACTTTTAAATAACCAAACTTTGATGGGAACTGTCCTACTTTTTATACTGACCTTGTTAGGAGTTTTTCCTAAAAGTTTGGTACTGTATCCCTGGAAATGCTGTTAGAATATAAAGTATTGTGGTGATAAAATGTACGTAATTATTTATATACCAGTAGAAAATCAGGGTGTAAATGGCTGATGGTTCCTGTTCCTATCTGATCTCTACTGGTGAGACAGGAAAGAATTACTGAACTGGAAGGCAATACCAGAGTGGTCATAGAAAATAAAAAAAAAAAATGGAAGTTTTCAGGACTAGACAAAACCACAGCTGACCTGTGTAATATTAGGAATAGTACTGCTGTGAATTAGAGATTAGGCAAAGAGACTCTGGAAGTCCTTTTCAACCCAACATTTTTCTATTCTCTTTTCTTTCGGGGCTCCTAGAGGGTTTTTCTACCCTTTTTTTTTTTTTTTTCTTGGAGCACAAGTAAGAATAACAAAATACGTTAATTTCTAGGAAAGCAAACATCTAATAAATAATACTGTTAAATACGATATGGTAGGAAGAAGAATTCAAGACTTGTAAGGAAAAGAACCACAATATCTCAAAGAAATACTCATGTTTAAGGAAGAACATGGCATGCCTTTGAAGAAGGCTAATTGAAATGGAAGTCGTTTGGATTCAGTTGAAAATGGGTGCTTACACATTGGATCATTACTGCAATAATATGTTCACAAAGGAAAAAGTGTTAATATAGAGGTTTATGTATTTGAAAAGCAGCAGAGAGAAGGATACTTGTAGACTCAGGCAGTCTGTCTAAATGCTAGGTAAGATTTAGCCCTTGTCTCTCAAGGAAATGAGGAATATCTGCTTGCCTCCTTACAAACACAAGCTGTCTGATATTCGCAGGCCTATAAAAAGCAAGCTACCTGTATAGGAGAATCATAGATTCTAATTGGATTAAAACACTAAGTAACACTATTCTTAGGAAGAACCAGTTGTTGAACTGAGCTCTTCCATTCTCATTATGTCCAGAAAACTAAAGAAAAACATAGCGACTGAGTACACCATGAGATGAGGGAACTTCTCCCTTTGGGAGTATTCTTGAATACAGTCTAAGCCTGAAGGAGAGCTAGTTCTTGATCATGAACAATGACACATCTGAATTTGAACAGAACTATTCTTAACTGACAGTATAAACTTAGCTTACAGAGGAGCTGGAAGCTTAAAAATACCGCTTGCTATCGTCTGTAATCAAACTGCACTATCTCACCCTTAATGAGGTTATGGCAGGAGAATGAGATTGGCTTGTGGAAATGCATCAGGGGAAAATTAGTACCACTATAAAGTAAGTCCATTAATAAATGAGATGGAGAATTAAATTACTAATGGCTTTGAAATGGCTGAGATAAAGGAATTCTGTGCCAAAGCTGTCTTTAACAAGAGAAATAAAGTTAGGTCATTTAAGAACGCTGGAAAGCCCCACAAAACTGTGAACTCACTATGAACAGCTAAGGAAACAAGTTTTTGAACATAACTATTGCCACCCAATAAAAAGGGGTACTCTAGTGTGCCTTTAGTATTAAAATATCTCTTATCATCTACACTGAATAATACTGGGACCGTAATTTTAAAACCAACTTAAAGTGTTTATCAAAATAAATCACTCAAGTCTGCCTTGGTCTCTAGTTCCCTCACTCGTGTTTTGTCTCCCTCTTTTTACACAGGCTGTTTGCAATGCCTTATGGTTGACTGCATTTTTGTAGTTTTCCATGGGGACAAATAACTTCTGCAGAGCAATGAGGTTTATTAGTTGGACTAAAGGTAACTCAATTGTATTACTTCCATTAAACAAACTAATTTGTCGGCTCAGGTATGTCTTCACGGCACAGCATGCATTGTAGGGTTTAGATTTACTCTAATTAGATATTAAACTGAAGATTTCTCACTAGCATTGGATTTGACACTGACTAGCTTTTATCAGGTTTTCTTCTAGATATTTCCTCGGTATTGTGCCTTTCATTCCCTCCTTTTCTGCCCAGATCATTAAATCCTATCTGAGTAATCTTCCCAGTCACATTCTCCTATCTTTCATATGCTGCTTTTAACCCTCTCTTCTTTTTGACGAACGTGGTACATTAGGAAGGCTCATTTGGAAATGAATTGGTCGTCTTTTTCATCATACATTTCATACTCATAAAAAGTATAAAGCGTATTGAACAAATGCAGTCTTGAAACAATCACTCTGAGAGGTATGAAACATCACTCTTTATTGAGAGTTTCCTGTGATTAATGGTTGTAAGGGTCAAGAATGCTTCAGCAGAACTGTTTAGGTGATTATTTTATAATCCTCATTTTTTTTATGCTGAAACACCAAATTATTACCTATTCAAATGCAAATACTTCCAAGCTGATTTTTGGTCAGCTATACTAGTTCTATTGTGTTTGGTATAAACAAAATAAGCTGAGTGATGAAAGCTAGAAATGTTAAGTCCAACATAGGCAATTTTACTTTTCTACAGTAGAACCAGAAATGGAACAAACATTAACTTTATCACAGTATTTATCAGTGTGTTGAACTCAATGTTTTTGATTTACAAGAATCTTTCACACTATTCTAATTCTACCACAGACGTGCTCCAATGAATGCAAGGAGTCATAAATCAGAAGCCTAGAATGATTTTTCCTAGAAGAAGATTTAAAATAAAAAAAATTAATCAAGGAACCACAAAAACAGCCACGAGGAACCTCATTTTTCTGCCTCCTGGAACATTTTTTTTGTTGGTTTTAAGACACTTTCTGGACCATATTCATTACCTATTCCTCATCTGGTATTCCTGTTCCACTTCACTTCTCTTAGAAGCACTATTATTTCACACCAAGAAATAGTAGTTGCTAGTTCAGAAGGGAAAATCAGCAGACGAGAGACTGCAAACATTGCCTTTCCGGTTCCAGGTATGGAGAAAGGATGCTGAATGGTGAGGAATCTCTTCCTTGGAAACTCAGTGATGGATAAAAGGATGAACACTGTCAAACACTTAGAATTATCTGGGACTAAAATAGGAAAAAAAATAGTTTTCCAGCTGCTTTAGAAATAACAGTAACTTCCTTGTTAATTCAAAGGTCTTGTGCCTTGAATACTTTGTTGAATATTCAGATAAACCTATAAAAACTTACTTGAGTATCCCAAATCAAGAACAGCACCTAGATGTGTCATTAATAAAACATTTTGCATCTAACATGAGATCTAATGAAATCTTACGAATGATAAAGAATGATCAGTAAAAGGTCAGACAAAAACTTCAATAATGTTTAGCACATTATTTTTGCTTCTTATCTGCATTAAGAGTTCTTTGAATTTACATTCCTCTTTACAATTGCTTTACATTAAAATAATGGCATCAGGTAACCTTACTATAAATGAAAAAATTAAGTATACTCTTTTGCTTATGGTTGAAAATATTGATAAATATAATGATGCAAGGGAAGGGAGTCTAAGGAAAATGATAATTAGATCTTTACTGAATCTGACAGAAATCTGAGAAACATGAGGGTCCTGAATTTGACTGAAACACTTTCATATTTTCCTTGAAGAAGTGAAGATCAGTTAAACATTCCTAGGTACAAATCCCTAAATACCAGAATCCAGGCCAACACTGACATTTTTAACACAGATCTCACTCTTCAGACAACGCTACCTTGTCGGAAGAATCATATCTTATTGTATGCATCACGTTAACCATATTCTAACCTGTCTGGAACAAATTTAGTAGTAATCATGTTTTGGAGCTATGTAGATGTTCCGTTAACCAAAGCAGGAGTAAATCATGTTAAAACACATTGAAAACACTGCTTGCACAACCTTGCAAGAAGTAAATTTACCCTGTAACTCCCCTTCTGAAGGAAGATTGCTATGAACACTCAGACGTTTCCTTTAAATATCTTTAAAGTATTTGTAAGACATTTTAATTGCATGCTGTTGGAAATTCCTAGTTTGTATTTCTTTAGCAGATTCAATAACAAGATTAGGTAGAAAAAAAATTTGTCACATTTCAAAATGTCAGATTAAAATTTAATTTAAGTTTTATGCTGATTTAGTTTTCAAAGACAAGGGGCTGGTAGAAATACATTCACTCATGCAAATCAAATGTGCTCATTCTAATGATACATATTACCAAAACTATGCCGGTTTTCTGTAAAAGCATCTAAACCCATTAAGGCTCTTTAGCGTTGTTTCATATACACAGAGATTTGCACTAAATGCTCATCCTTGCTGGTGTATTTTTTGAGATTTAATGTGGTAAAGATATACTAATATTACTAATTTTTTTGTGAAATGTGAGAAGGAGGTTATGTAAAGTCATCTGTTTATGTTGGTACTCAGACAACATATTCAAGCTTTAGAATATGACTTTGATCCTACACAGTGGATGACACAGAAAATAAACAACCTTTGAATCTCTGTAATGCAATTGTACAGACAAATAATTTTTGAAATGACAGAAATTTTAATAAAGATATATTTTCTTCTCTGGCCTACCAGTTGAAAGAAATACTAGGTATTATACAGAGTAGAACAGAGTTTACAGCCTGAGGCACCTAGATATAGGTGTCCACATGCAAATACCTGAGTGTTTAGCTGGGTCAAACATGCCAGTCCCATGCATATGTCATATGGACTGCTGGGTTCTGCAGGTAGTACAAGGTGACTCTTTCCTTGGGACTTGAAACTTAACTACGTCCTGCTCAATTGGTGTGTCCTGGAAGATGATTCAACTGTCCAGGCACCAGACGTCTGTTTCAGGGTGAGGTTAATAGCTTTGCAGGGCTCATTTTAGTAGACTAAATATAGGTATCTAGTGGCATTTGGGACATCATAGAGAATCTGAGATATCATGTTAGAGCTGCAGATATACCATAAGGCTTAAAGGAGGCTTTATAGACAGTGGGGATACAGTAAGTCATCTAAAATAGTACTAAATACTTACATGTGGGGGTAGTTCATTTAAGCATTCAGGCTCCATCAACTGTATAGACAAGAGGCTTGATTTAGTTGCCCATCCATAGAGAATTTAGAGATAGGACGTATTAGCCTAAACATAGACAATTTGTGTAATGATGGATGTTTCCAGACCTCTGGATGCTGCTTTACAAGGGTATGTCTTTAGAGTCACTATCAGGAGAATATCTAAGGCACATGAACACATCTCCAGTGACACTAGGCACTAAATTGAGGTAACTTAATAGAAAACTTAATGTAATTTGAGACACCGTACATATCCACACTAGGCCGGCAAATGTGACAGGAAAAGCAGGGGAGACTCATACTCTTGGGGAATAGTAGTTAGAGGCCAGCTGAGACAGCGTTTCGCTGATGCTGGCAGTGTGGCTTTAAATCACTGGTAAAAGCCCAAACATCCATGGATTATAATGAGTATTTATGCAGTTAAGTCTCAGATAAGGCATCTGTATGTAGGTGAGTAAAGTGTCTTAACCTTGTGATATGAATTCTATCAAAAAGGAAGTCCAGAAATATTTATAATAAAAATGGCTGAAAGATTATAAGTATTTTGAGACAGAGACAATCATTCTATACCACTATATCCTACAACAGTAGCTTAGGGTGGCGTTTATACGTACTAGAGTTAAAAATTCGCTAATAAAATATTGTGCTAAATTCTTTAAAAATTAGTTCCATCTATTTTGCAGGCCTTATATAAATTTGTCTCTATTTATGTCTTTTCTAGTATAGCATTACTTGTAATTTCTTTGTCTGCAAAATAAAAGCAAGATCTCTCCTTTGAAATGTATTTTGGCTATATCTGAAAGGTAACTCTAAATTAATATGCATACTGAGTCTGTCTGGCTCCCTTCAGTGTAGTTGTTATGTCTGCCAAGATTCTTTAGGTTCAACTGGTCCAGTTCACCCTAAAGTAAATGTGAGTCTCCTTGTGATATTCTTTCTAAGGAGCAAAGCTGAAGGAAGCACTAAATGGTACACGTGGTTTCTTAATACACATCCACAAATATTCTAGATATTCTAGATATTCTAGGTATCTTATCTAGATATCTAGATATCTTATCTAGATATTCTAGATAAGCTTGGAATTTTCTCAAATCTCTGTTGCTTACATTTAGTCAGGCTTTATGGTTTTGTCCTCTTTGTATTTAAATTCACGGACAGACCTGATGTGGCAGTCCCTGATTTGGTCTTTATGCTTAAATAAGTTTGCTTTAAAGGAAACCAGTCCTGAGCAGTGTAGATGTGTATCAGTTGGTGCCAGTTGGAGTTGAAGCCAAAGATTGTTTCATGGCCCTCTTTTATTTAATGGTGTATAGCATATGACCACAGTGACTCTGATCTTTTCCTGAAATACTCTCCTTGTCCCCTAAACAATTTTTCTAAGCTTTGCAAAAATTCATAATTGCAACAATTCATAATTGCAACTCCTTTCTTCATAATACAGCTGTCTAAGTAACATTTTCGTGAGTGAGACCAGTACAGCATCTCACTCTCCCACATCATGAAATGGAGTGGTTCACAGATGCCAGCTCTGACAAGGATTGGAAACCGCAGCACAGTGATATAAAGACCAAGTCCTGACGTTTGGATACAGTGTAAATTTACCTGTACACATAAATAGTTGGCCCTGAGACAGTTCTGCTGTGTCTGTTCTGTGTTACCTTAACAATACTATGTATGGTCTTCACGATGTGGCCACAACTTTGTTTTACAATCTTCAACATAACTTCAGTACATGGTTGTATTACTGGTAGAATTTAGCTCCATAGTCCTAATCCATCCAAGCAAACCCATATAGCCTTGGGTTTGGGGATAAGTAGATGGAATCAGTTTAGATTAATCTGCAACTGTTGAAGTACATGTGGCTTAAAAAAGAATTGCCTGTGGTGGAGAAAGAAGCTCTTATAATTACTATTTTGTCTAAGCCATTGAACAGCAACCATAAATTTCTGTGTCATTGTGTCACTTGAAATAGTCACCCTGACACTTGATCAAGAAGACATGAAACCTTTCTCTGTTGAATTATTTCATGCAGAGCCTGGTTACTTGAGAAATTTTTAAAGAATAGTATATAATATATTGAAAAACATTTCAGACCCAGATTTAGTATAGTTTTGTTTGGGACAGAAGACAATTAAGTCTGGAATCAATCTATTTTAGAAAAAAATGTTTGCAGCTGCAGCTGCAGGCAGCTTTTTCTGTTTCAGATACAATAGCCTCAGTTAATTATCCAGTCAACAGTAATTCTATTTAGTCTTGGGAAAAAAAATCTGTTTTTAATTTTCAAGCTTTAAATCAGCAGACACTGGAAGTTAATCAGTGATTGTCTAATGAGAAATTAGGTAATATCCTTGGAAAATAGATTTCATTCCTGTGTTCTAGGGCTAAAATTTAGATTTAAAATTGCCTTAAGAAAAAACAAATTGTGTTTTTAGTAGCTACAAGGAAAGTGATATGAGTCTTAAAAAAGATCACACTTGACATGGAAACATCTTGAGATTTCTGTTGGAAAAGCAGCCATAAAACAAAAAGAACATCGGTCTGGTTCATTACAAATTTCATTAAAATTACCTTTTTTAAAAAAAAAATTCTAAAAAAATTCAGTGCTAATTGTGAAATACCTAGCAACACTGGACTTCTTACACACAAATTAAAACACCTAGATAAAAGGAACAGAATAAAGCTACA
Source organism: Neomorphus geoffroyi (assembly GCA_033558235.1). Classification (NCBI taxonomy): domain Eukaryota; kingdom Metazoa; phylum Chordata; class Aves; order Cuculiformes; family Neomorphidae; genus Neomorphus; species Neomorphus geoffroyi. Next base: position 3,331,054 of record JAUMJM010000005.1, read on the forward strand.
GCATACTAGGTGCATCGAAAAGAAGTTTTTACTTTCTAATCTAATCTGCATATGACCTACTTGACATAGCATTCTTCAGCTACCTTATTTTAAAAGGAAAGAGATGCAGTAATATTGCAGGCCTTTTATAGAGGTAATAAATATCTGCAAAGGAAAGGTCCATAACACAAAAGCAGAGTAGTTTTGGCTTTCATACTTCAGTTTCCTTTTTTTAAAAAATGAACCTCACCCCCAGCTCCAGTGTTTTTCTTTCCGTCCCTCAAACAACTTTCCTCGGCTGTTCCTAAGCTGACCTGGAGTCGAATGTATCTGATGTGTGTTGTGCTGCCCCTAAAGGAACTTATCCTTCAGATTTGGAGCTGACTTTCATGTGACCTGTATATATAGATTTCTATATGTGGAAAACAGGGCTTGTAGGAAAAGTGAGGAGAAAACTGGCCTCATTCTGATAAAGCACTGGGTTGTGGAGCAGGTATGCACATGGACTGGCAGCTTCACCGTACACTTTGTAAATACTTTGGCATTTGGTTGGTTTCTGCTTGCTAGGGGAAGATGTAATTACGCAATGACTGTTCACACTAAGCTAGAAGTGAACTTGTGGATGGTGAGGAGTTCCTACCACCTCAGTGAGTATCTACAGCTCCTGGCAGTAGCTGAAGCCATCCCAAGACCAGTGCTGTTCTTGCCCAGTGTAGTTAAACCACAACTGTTTTGCATGTGTCTTAAAGGCAATAACCATTTTCTTCAATTACGTCTACTTCACTGTAAGCTTACGGCATTTGCTTTGTCCTTTTTGGAAGACAGGAAGAAGGAGGCGGCTTTTTAACCTCTCCTAGGAGGATTCCTACCCATCTATTACAGATACATTTACTTTCCAGTAATTCCAGGTATTCCATGTTACTCAGTATGACTTTCTTTCACTACCTAACTCAATGTGTATAGTTTATTCCCTGTTTTCCTAAGATAGAAACCAACTTTAGAGGCATTTTCTATTTTCTGCCTTTTAGAAGTATCAGAGTCCTCATTTCCTCTTAAAATCATCAGAGAAGTAATGTGTTAAGAAACTTCCTTCAAAGTGCGACCTCCTGAAGCTGCCTTGATATCTTGTGACATGTGACCAGTCATGGATTCACTTACATGCAGATTGCCAACTATAGGACCAGGTCTAGCAATGCTTTGCGATAAGAACTTTGTATATATATATATTTCACTGTGTCTCATGGAAGGGAACTATCAGGACTAACTTTCTTGAAGAGGTAACATAATCAATATGACAGTAATTGACATTTGTGGTCCAAACCTGCATTTACTTCATACAAACCAGGTTCTTGGGACTACCTTTTTGTAGGGTAATCTTGAAAAATCTGGGAAAAAATGAGCAAAAGAGGTGTGTGATTAATAGATTTGTTAGAAAGAAAAACATTGGAAAAAACAATGATTCTTGTTACTTTTAAACCACATTGATTTTGGGGTGTAATAAAAAAATGCTCTTTTAGAAGGGAGAACAAATGACCCAAGTGTCCATAAAACCCTAATTTATGTCCAAAATTTTGGTAAAAAAGCCTTACAAGAAGATTCATTTAAGCTAAAGTATCATTTTTGTAACACTAGAAAACTGAGAGTCACTAGGCATTTGCTCTGCTTTAGACCTTCTTGTTAGACTGACAGTCTGTTTTCACCTGCATGTTTGACATTTCAGAACATGTTCTTATTCTTTCAGTCATCTGTATGTATCATTGTAGCTATAATTGCTCTAGTTAAAATAGTGCCTTGGTTCTATTGTGCACTTTTTAGATTATTAAATTTTAAAAGCAATCTGCAGATAGCAGTATTAGTCTGTAATTTGGATTAGTAATGAATTTTTTTAATACAATGAAATAGTTCATTTGACTTAAAGAAAACATATTACAGATACATGCTAGCTATTTTTTGAAAGTAATTTTGTATATGTATACCTGCTGTGCATATACTGGTATATAAATTAAATGGATTATATGTTCTTTAAAAAAAATATACTAGTTATTGACCAAATGGATAGTAATAGCTTAAAGTACAAAAAGAGTACAGTTTACAGCCAATGATCTGTGGATTAAAGACTCCCCAAGTACATATTCAAAAGATACAGCAAATTACTCCTATGGAATCAGACTAGGCTATCATGACAATCAATTGTGGATTAAAGATCACTTGGAACAATAACAATTGCAGTGGAGCATACATAATGGGTTTGCTATTGCCAAAGTATTCTCAATTACAGTTTTTATTTTATGTTTGTCAAAAAAATAGCAAAATAAATTGAAGGTAAGTGTAAATACTCTCTCAGCTTGGATGAAGATGTTGAGGTGACGTGGAGGATTTGATTCAGGTCAAGATCACATTCAATCTAGTTACTAATGTATAAAAAGACTAGAGAGAATCATAGAATCCATAGAGTGGTTTGGATTGGAAAGGACCATAAAGATTATAGTTTCAATCCCACTGCCATGGACAGGGACAACTTCCACTAGATCAGGTTGTTCAAAGCCTCGTCCAACCTGGCTTTGAACACCCTCCAAGGCATCCCTTTCTTCTGGCATGTTGACCATGTCTCATAGTTTGATGTCATCAACAAATTTGCTGAGGGTGCACTCAATCACACTATCCATGTCTGTGACAAAGATGTGACAAAAAACACTGATCCCAATACTGACCCATGCAGAATGCCACTCATCACCAGTCTCCACTTGGACGTTGAACCATGGACCATAACTCTTTGAAGTAATTCCTTATCTGCTGAGTGTTCCATCTGTCAAATCCATGTGTCTCATGTTTAGAGGCAAGAATGTCATGCAGGATGGTTTTGGATGCTTTGCACAAATCTGGGTAGATGATGTCAGTTACTCTTCCCTTATCCACCAATGATGTAACCCCTTCATAGAAAGCCACAAAATTCATCAGGAACAATTTGCCCTTAGTGAAGCCATGCTGATTATCACTAATCACCTCCTTATTTCCCATGTGCCTCAGCAGAGTTTTCAGAAGTATATGCTGAGATGAGAGCACCGACTGGCCTGTATACCCCCAGGTCTTCCTTTTTCCCTTTTTAAAAATGAGGTTTATGTTTTGCCTCTTGCAGTCAGTGGGAAGTTCACCATACCACAACAGTTTCTCAAATATGATGAATATGGATAGTGACTTAGCAACTTCATCCACCAGCTCCCTCAGGACCCGCAATTGTATCTCATCAGGTCCTATGGACTTTTGAACATTCAGATTCTTTAGATGGTCTCGCTTTGCCTACAGTGAGTGGTTCTTTGATCTCTCATTCCCTACTTTTGCCTTCTGCAACTTGGACTGTGTGGCATGAGCCTTTTCCAATGAAAACTGAGGCAAAAAATCAAGCACCTCAGCCTTTTCCATATCTTGGGTAACAAGATCTCCTTTTCCTTCTGGAGAGGGCCCACATTCTCCCTGTTCTTCCTTTTACAAATGATGTGCCTATGGAAGCTTTTCTTGTTGTCCTTGACATCCTTGGCCTGATTTAATTCTATCAAGGCTTTAACTTTCCTAACCTGATCCTTGACTGCTCGGACAATACCTTTGTATTCCTCTCAGGCTACCTGCCCTTGCTTCCACTCTGTGTAGACTTCATTTTTGTGCTTGAGTTGGTCCAAGACCTCTTTGGTCATCCATTCAGGCCTCCTGGCATTTTTGCTCTTTGTTGGGATGGACCACTCCTTGGTGGAGATGATCCTTGAGTAATAACCAGCTTTCTTGGGATCCTCTTCCCTCCAGAATTTACCCCATGGTACTCTAGCAAATGGGTCTCTGAAGAGGCCAAATACTGCTCTCCTGAAGTCCAGTGTAGTGAGTTTGCCACACACTATCCTTACTCCCCTAAGGATCTTTAACTCAACCATTTTATGACTACTTTGGCCAAGGCTTCCCTTGAGCTTCACACTCTCAACAAGCCCTTCCTTGTTGTTGAGAACAAGGTCCAGCATGGCCCCTCTCTTTGTCTGTTTGTCTGTCACCTGGAGAAGGAAGTCGTCATCAACATATTCTAGGAACCTCCTGGATTGCTTGTGCCCTGCTGAGTTGTCCTTCCAACAGATATCAGGGTTGTTGAAGTCCCCCACAAGGATCAGGGCTTGCAAACACGAGACTGTGCCTACCTGTCTATAGCAGGCCTCATCTGCTTGCTCTGCCTCAGGGGTGTCAAACTCACAGCCTATGAGCTGAATCCAGCCCTCCACCTTGTTTTATCCAACCTGGCACCTTGTTTCTACCCGGTGGCAATGCCAAGCTCTTGTCCTACACTCCTGCCAGCACACTAGTCACGTGTTCAGCTTGTGTGATGCATGTTACACCGCAGGCGCAGGAGAACGGTGGGAGGCATGAGTTTGACGTCCCTACTCTGCCTGGTTCAGTGGCCTGTAGTGGATGCCCACTGTAATATCATCTGTCCCTGCCCTCCCTTTAATCCTGACCCATAAGATCTCCATCAGCTGTTCACCCATCCCCAAGTGAAGCTCCATGCAGACCAACTGGTCATTGACATAGGGGGCAACACCCTCTCCTCGTCTACCCTGTCTGTCCTTTTAAAGGGTCTGTATCACTCCATTCCAACACCCCAGTCATGGGTTTCATCCCACCATGTCTCTGTGATGCCAATGAGATCATAGCCCTGTAGGCATACACACGTCTCTAAGTTGTCTTGTTTATTCCACATGCTACATGTGTTTGAGACATTTGAGTTGGGCCCCTAATGAAGCTGTCTTACTACTGGCTGGAGTGACTAACGTTCTTTTGTGTTCCTCTTCAGGTGTTCTCCTGCTGACCTGCGATCTTTCTTCAGACTCTGGACACCTGCTGCTGGCACTGGGATCAAACTGGTAGGAGTGGGATAGATTGAGGTTCCCCTACTATGGCAATTTTAGTTTAAAGCCCTTTTCATCAGGTTGGTAAGCCTATGACCAGAGATGTTATTCCCCTTCTCTGACAGGTGGACCCCCATCAGTGCCCAACAGACTAGGTTTTTTGAAGCAAGTTCCATGGTCTTAGTAGACAACTCCCTGACTTCAGTGTAAGTCCTGCAGCCATTTGTTCATTTGCCAGACTTGACTGGCCTTGTCAAACCCCATCCCTTTGACTGAGGGGACCAATGAAAAAACTACCTGCGCTGCAGAGCCCCTTACCACTGCTCCCAGGTCAATATAATCTTTTTTGATACCACTCAGACTGCTCCTGGCTATATTACTTGTGCCCAAGTGAAACAACAGCAGTGGATAGTAGTCAGTGGGCTGTACCAGGCTTGGTAGCCTCTTTGTGACATCCCTGATATGAGCCCCAAGTAAGCAGGACACCTCTCTGGACAGAGGGTTGGATTGATGAATGGGTGCCTCCGTACCTCTCAGAAGACAGTCTCCCACTATTATCACTCGCTATCATTGAATGACAAAACATTTCAGGTGTATTGAGGTTCCTCTGTGTACATTAACAAGCAGGCAGCAGTTCAGATCAGTGTGAGAAAACAATGACATCAAGAGTCTGTTTAGTTAGCGTGAGGAGAAAGAGTCTTCCTCTCCAGCTGTGAAAAACTTTCCTTCTCATTTTTATAATGCATATCCCCAGGTGCTGCCCCACTGTGAAGATGGAACAGAAACAGAGACCGATATCAGCAGCAAAAGCGTGAGAATGAGCCACAAGTAGACAGCCTCCATAGCATCTGATGAGGCTCTGGCACACGGGCAAGAGAGGAGATCAAACTTTCACTCAGTGAAGAACAAAAAAACATCTGTATGTACTGACAAAAGTGATAAATAAGACTGTATAGCAGTGAACTGGATAATCATGACTGGTCTACGGAAATATAAAGAGTAAGTGTCTTTATGCCTAAATGCAGAGGCAGTTTCTTTCAGTAAATTAATTATTTTGTGTGAAATTCATATTGACAAATTTCTAAACCTAAAGGTCCTTCATCCGTAATCAGACATACACACTACATGAAACCATAATAATCATAACACTTTACTTTGTTTAATAAGCAGAGCAACAGAATGAAGATATCAGTTATCATGTTCCTATAAATGATATAGTTAAAAATCCCCCTAAAATTAATATTTGGGATCTTTGCCATTAGATTATCATCTATTCTGTGGACTCATATACTAAACAGTTAAACTTTTCATAGAAAAACAGAAAACAAGAGCCATGTAGTTTTGAAGTGTGGATACAGAATTTTTAGATTTAAGGGAACAACTCCCACAGAATTAGATTAGGCAGCAGTGGTCTATCTCAAAATTTGTCACACTGAAATATTTTAATCTGTGTGAAACTGAAAGCATCTATTTGAAGCCCCTTGAAATTATAGATTCTTACACTCATCCATATTTACATGATTCAAGCCCTTGCATTCATTTCAGTGTGACAGAGTATGTCTAATGGAAAATCTTTTTTCGTAGTTATGGAAGTGGACTAAATAATATGTATCAAGGAGTATTTTCTAGAGGGAAGTAGCAGCAGTTGCTTGATCACAGATTTTTTCACTGAGGACAGTAAACATCCTTAGTTAATGTCACAGAAGTGCAGTACACAAAGTGAATAAAGGTATTATCTAATATAATACTTCATACTGCAGAAGTAGCGCTCTTTCAGACTGATAAGCTGCAGGAATTTCTTATAAACACAGAATTCTGCTTGAAATTTCTGAAATTTTTTTGAAGTGATTTGATGCTGTATGAGAAAAAAAAAAAAAAGGAAAGATCCAAATCCATGATTTATATTTGCTTGAGGCTAATTAAAGAAAATGAGAGTAAAAGTTTTGTAATTTGTGAATGTTGGCTTGCATGGTCAATCAAGGGAAAAGAAAGCTGAGACTTCATGAAACACAGGCCATCTGTCTTCTTTGCAGAGATAATTAAGTATAGTACAACCTGTGGCAAAATGACAGAAGTATAGATATTTAGCATGGAGATATTAAGGAAATTTGATTTATAAGTTAGTAGTTGGTTAATAATTCTTTTTCATATAGCACTCAGATCATGTTTCTTTTCAGTTGATGTCTGCCTGAGGCTATACTATTGAACGGAAGGTAGAATTCAAGAACAGATTATTTTTATTACGCCTACAATTGAGCTCCTGTGAAAATATTCCATCAATTAAGATAAAAACCCATTAAATAACTTTTCATAGTCTAACAAGCTAATTAAAGATGAAGGTTTTTACAGTTAATAGGAAGTATTCCTCAAAACTGACTGATGTTGAAATACCTTTTCAGAATGGAGAGAATCTAAAAAGCAGATGCATGTATCTATTTCCTTGACTATGCTAGAGTAGTGCCTAGTCACTGTGAAAGACACTGACTTGTTCTAAAGATACCCGAAATACTGTTAAATTTTTGAAGCTTTTAAAAGTTTTCAATCACATTTTTTAAAACAAATGTTTTATTTTATGTTTAACAAGTTGATGCATAACGGCCCTGTGAAGTCATTATATGTTGACCCTGGGGTACTGTGTGCTTCAGCCCAGCATGCTTCACAATTCAAATCTGTTTGATCAGACTGTGGGCTGTGGGGTGTCTGAAAAGTGGGTGAAAATGCTCATACTCTTTTCTCTGTGGTGAAAGCACAGGTGCTTTACATAGTTCTCCCACCCTCATTACAAACACTAGGGTCTTCCTAGGACTATACGAGAAGTTTATCACTACTCTGTGAAGTCTGGCTAAATTCTGCTGTAAATGAGGTGGGGACTGTTTTTATTGAGATCACTCCGGCTAGTGAAGTCTCAGCTCTGTGTGTTTTTCAGAATTTACTATCACACATTAAAAACATCTAGATCAGATGAAAATCCCAGGTAATTCCTTACATAACCAACAAGTAATTCAGTTTAAGGTGAATACATGAAAGAAGCAGAAAAATAAATAAAGCAGAATTTTGGATCAACAGAAATTGGCCATGCTAAAAGTGCTTAAGTCTTTGACATACGAATCATCACAGTAATGTATAATTTGTAAAGAAAATGTAATCAAATTTGAAAATTAAAAGTTAGATATATAATCAGTCAGTATTTACAGTCAAATAGATTTTCTCAGTGTGACAGTACTATCTCTCAAAAGCATTAGATTTGCTACTTACACTTTAAAATTACAACAAGAAAGCATTACAAAGTGACTTGGGTGGTTGACTCTCCTTAGTCACTGATTAAATACTTGGCGCTGCTTGGGGTTCACAATCACTCTCATTTACAACAGCTGTTTTGTTGTGCTTGCAAACAAATAATTCCTTGCTTCCAAAGGAAATAAACACAAATACCCCACAGCTCCCTCAGCTACATTCTTTAAAAGCTTTGACAAAACTTGAACTCAACTGTCTTTGGGCTTTAGGAGCAAAGTGAGGTTTAAGCAATTGAAACACACAGGTGTTTTACTGGGAGTTTCTTGGAAATAACACAGGAAATCAGCACTACCTCTGGGTGCATGGGGACATACAAAATTAACTTGTTAACTCCTTTTCAGACTGAAGCCAGATATTGCATCTCCATGCAGATGCCAAAAGGAGCCAAAATACAGAATATTAATACATTTACTCTGTTTTCTGCAGTACTATGAATCACAAGTTCAGCACATACATAATGACAGTGTGCATTTTTTTGTATTCACTCATCTTGCACTGCTGTATGTGACTGAGCTCTTAATTACTTTTGTAAATTAATAAACTCTTATCTATTATTAACAGACTCTTGATGATTAAAAAAATACGTGTCACTGTTTAAGATGTGAACACAAGAGCAGGCTCTCCTGATTCTTCTAGAAAAGTATTCTATCTCTGAGGGTAGCACCACCTGGCTGATTCAGACAAAAACGTAAAATCACACATAGTGATAGCTATAGAATATTTTTTTCAGCAAGGAAATGTACTTTGCACTATTAGTATCTAGTCTGTGGGATTTAATGTATCACTGTGTTGTTTTGAGATGGAAATCAGACTGGTAAGCTTTTGTGTGTTCTGCCATTACTACACTCAGATCATGTTTAATTTATAGGGTAATTTTCCTCCATTTCATCCATATCTTCCATTTGGGAAGTAGTTGGACAGTCAGACAGTGCAATTCTCTTCCACCTGTTATTGCAGAATCCTGCTAAATCTCTGGTTCCTTAAAGCATACCTTACTGAAAATTTATATAAGAAAAAGATTGTTGCATGGGGAGGAGATCACTAGCTCCTGTGGAGCGTAATAACTAAAGAGTTAATCACACAGCATGCAGGAGGGTTAGTACACTCAGGCCAAATCATCTCTGTCTTTTAACATAAGATATATCATCACTGAGTTATTACAGTTTTGTCTATTCCCCTGAATAGTCTTTTGTTGACTCAGACAATTCTTTGTACTTTCCCAGCATGAAATTATAATCAAAGGTTGAGTTTTACAGATGTCTAAAATGTCCTTGAAATAGAACAGAAAATGACTCAGGTTGTATTTCAAAAATGAATATATGTCACTCGTCACAGAAAAATGAATTGACTTTGTATTCATTAGATGATCTGTGAAATAATCTTCAATTAAATAGACAATAGATTTCTACTTCCTATAAAGATACAACTTTAATCTCACATGGATTTTTTTTTCCTTCCTTTTTTCACATGTCAAAATTGTGTTTAGTATTCACTCCTTCAGAAACCATTATTAAGATAGGAGAAAAAAAGAGTAGAAAAGCAGCCATAACAGATCTCTCAGAAACAGCATGATCATTGATACAGTTTTACATCTGTTTTGGCACATTCAGAAGAAAGCAAAGATTTAGTTGGGCAGATAGTCTATCATAATCCCATAGCTACATTATTTCCCATTTATGGGAATTCATAACTTTAGCACGTGACCTAATGAACCTTCACAACGCACACTTAGGGGAATAAGGATGGTGGCACTTACGCCTTTACTTACCTCAAAATTTTTGAGTTCAAGAATCATTACATAAATTTCTCTTCAGCTTTACATGTACTATAATTATTTGAATTACGAAAGTGCCAATGGGCTCAGCCATGAATAAGATCTTTTTGTTAGATACAGTGTAAATACGTGAGGCCTTTATCTCCAAAGCTTTGCATAATAAGAAGACATTGATGGATGTTACAGACGGATGCTGTGAGGTGCAGGGGAAAACAAAGCAGCATCTATCAACAAATACAGATCAGAGGGGGAAGGCATCAGACACATTCAAAACTCACTAAAATGTGAAACGACTGTCTCATGATATAAGATGCAGATTATTTGGAGGGAGGGGAAATTAAACTACAGAGTGTTTAAAGAGTAGAATGGAAGCCAAAGGATGTTTGTTTTGCAAAAGTGAAAGTGGAGTTGCTGTTATTTTCTAAGAGAAGTGAAGTATTATGGAAGATTTAGTGCAAAAATAGAAGAAAAATCATGGAAGATAACTCTTGCATAAGAAATGTGGCCCAAATTCAGTACTCCAGGATATTTTAGACAGGTTGAAATATGTCTGTGAACATAACCTGTGCTTCCTTACACAAAGATGATAGGAAAACTTTTCCTGATCCTCAGGTTTCCTAGGCTTCTTTCTCAAAGTGTTCCCTGTGCTCTCTGTCAGCAGGAGGGGAAGAGGCCCCTCCATGCCCTGGGAGCTCCGTCATTAGGCCCTATTACTAAATAAAAATGAATAGTGAACATTAATGATACTTGCATTCATGTCATGTCTCTAAGCTTATTAGCAGTACTTTGTGCACTCAGCATTTCCTTGTATCTTCATTGTGTAGTTGCTGCAGAATCATCACTGCATTAGTACAAGTAATGGCAGTTTGCAGTAGAATGGAAACTCAGTTCTCATTAGAAAATAGCAATCCTGTGTTTCTCATATTGCTCCCTTCTCAGCTCTTAGCTATAATCTTCTCTTGTTTTTCTTCTCCATTGTAGTATTTGCCCAAGACCTTCCACTGAAAAAATGACTGAAAATAAATCTCTCACCTTAATTCTATGCTTTTACTCAGTTAGTGGAGTGGTTTATGGACATTGTCTGCACAGTGTGCAGATTTTATTTTTGAGACTAAGTGTTCTGTTTCTGCCTGACAAAACACAAACTTTATTTTGACTGTAAAGACAATCATTGCTTTCCTGCAGTAGTTTAGCCTGAATCCTAACTAAAATTTATAAAGTGTTCTGACACAGGTCTAACAGTAGTATTACGGCTGAAAATGCATAACAAACATAATTGCTCTGACAATAACTTAACTCCTATGGAAGAGAATTGTTTTGTCACCTTGGCAATAAAGTCATTTGGAAAGGATCAGAGAACATCTTGTAGGACTGATCAGGGATTCACCAGGCAGAGCAGCTATAAAGTTATGAAAAGGAAAGCAAGTAAGCTGTTTGATCTGCTTTAGTCTTCTTCAGTGGCTAAGGATGAAAGGAACTGGATGTCCCAAAGGCATAATAAAGCAGAGAAGACCAGAGCATAAGCAGGTTCTAAAGTTCTAGGGAAGTTTTGAGCCAAAATAAAAGACCTCATATTTGTAAAGCATGTTGGAAAGTATGTTGAAATGTATGTATTTTTCTTTAATTCCTTCAAAACTTATTTTGTTTAAGAAAAAACAGCATTGTGTTTAAAAACTCTGGGTCAAAATATAAACATATCTTGCTGTTTGTCTAGTTTCTTCCACCTTGGGTATTCTGAAGAATTAGTTTCCAAACTAGTATTAAAGGTGTTCACTTCTGGGGCAAATGTTGGAGAAAAGTTGTTGAAGGTAAGGGGTGACACCAGACCTCCCCCCAGAAGAATATCTGAATATTGGAAAAAAATCTTTAAAAAGAAAGCCAAAAAAAACCCCCAAATCATCTCCTGGACATGACAGAATAAAAGCCCAAGGAGAAAGAGACACAACGTAAAACATTATATTTATGCCCCGAATGAAAAACCCTGTTCTTGACCTTGGGTTTAGTCTCTATTGTGCTGACATTGTATTTGTCTCACCAGAAATAAAAATAACTGCACAAAGTATAGATTTTTGTTGCTGTGGTAGTATTTTAAGTTTCTCTAAAAAAAAAAAATAAGTAATTTTTCTTCAGCTTCCTCACATCATGGGCTTATTAATCTATTTTATAATAAGCTTTAGGTGACATTGCAAAAGTCTTATGTAATTTGAATCAGATGTTTCCAAACCTTAGATGTTTACATCAGACTTCTTCCCTTTCCTTACGATGTGTTCCTGAATATTGTCAAGCAAATCCAAACAATTTCCTGTTGTTGAAACTCAGAAACACGACATATTTCATATTTCAGTTATAATGCTGGGTCAATAGCACCTGATTTTCTTACTCCGTATGTCTTGCGGACATGAAAATATATATATGGTATATATGTATGTGTATACAGCCCGAAAAATGACAGTTAAAGGGGACAGGCCATGAGAACTTCAGATTTTTTTCTTTTTCTCACTTCTTTACTCCATTTAACGTATTTCCATTTATAATTATCTACCCTTCCCTTTGACTGTTGTAGTCTCGTGTTATTTTTCTCTGTTGACACCTTTACCAAAACACTTTATGTAACCATAAACTCATGTTAATTCAAAAGCTAATTTAAAAATACCCAAAATATAAAATTCAGAAACAGAAATGTCCAAAACAAGCCAAGCCACAGCCTAAAGAAAGCAGCAAGCTCTGAGGAGAATTAGAATACGTTTTCAAAGGATTTTTCCTTAAGTTTCCTTTAGTGTGTTTTAAACAGTTAAAAATGTCAGCATCATTACTAAATCTTTCTGTGTGTTTCAACCTTCTCAAATAATTTTCCATAAGATATACACTAACAGATCATGTCAACAGTAAAATTTAAGCAACTAGTAAGACTTTCTGCAACACACTACCGGAACCTCATCTTGAAGCATGCGAGATAACTTCCGTGCATTCCTTCTGGTTTGAATCATCTAACTTATTTTGGATATCACAATGAGAAGATGTGAGCCTTAGACGTGACCATGCACTTAACTTAAGGGGAACCTAGAGTACCCAGCTTTACATGTATAGCCATCGCATGCACGTTTATTTATATGAAGCACATCCAACACTTGAGCTATCGGAGTCTGAGACAGTAGAACTACATGGGTCACAGGTAGAGCGCTATGCCACATACAATTTATGTTGCAGTTCTGGAGATCTTCATGCATTGTTAATGTTTGCCTCTTATTTTTTTTCCCCATGGTTTTATTTTCATACAAAGATATGAGTTTGGTAGTTAGTTTTTTTTGTTGTTATTGTTCTTCCCCCCCACCCCCCCAATAATTCAGTTTTCTACATTTAAAAATATCTGAGAATACTTTAGAAATACCATATATCTCTTAATACAGAAATACATAAAATCACAAATGCAAATGACACACAAGCCTTAGGCTTCTTTTTGGTATTCTCAGCACTGTCATTTCATCCCAATTACAAGGTGACTCGTTCATCTTAATTGAGTAATATGATTTTCAGAAAACAAATTAGGTAGTACATTACCTGCATTAGTACATTTAACTGCAGTTAAATTAAATGCTTTCATTGAGGAGAACTACAGAAACAAGTTTTAACTCATACCAAAAGCCTAGCTTTAAAATACAAATTTCATAATGTGCCGGGAAATATTTTGCAGAACTATAACACTGTGCATGAGGTATTGTGCAATGGAGGTAGTGGGAGAGCGTGGAAATATGAACTGTGAACTATAGAAGCAAATGTCTGTCTTTGTTAGGTTTATGCCTTTTCAATTAGTTGACTAAATAAATCACTCAGAAGAGCTTGGTTGCTAATGCATATATTATTCCTATTGGCAAGCTGACTTTTGGAAATCCTCTTTTCATTCTACAGTAATTACATATTTTTTCCTACTTTGGAAGATTTCAGCCCATAGAGATGTATTCTTTGGCTGAAAAGGTCGTCAGACTGTGTGAACAACAGTTACTGTGTCTTATTTTTAGGTATGTGCATCAAATATTTAGCTTATATGCAGTGTATATGATACATATTTATGTTGATGAAGTCAGTGCTAGGATTCCCAAGGACTTCATCAGATAGTCAGTATGCACATTTTCAGAAGAAACCCACGTTGTGAAATGCATAAATTAAGTATTTGTATCACATTTAAAAGTTTTGATTATGTGTCTGATGTCATTCGAATTCAAGTGAGGACTTAAACAGTTTTGAGTACTAAACCTTAAAGTCTTTCTAGGGAATATGGAAGATTCTCTGTCGCTCAGTCACAGAGATAGATATAATGCTATAAAAACAGGGCTAAATACTCATTCTGCAAAAAAGATTCTGCTCAGTTTCTGTTATGCTTGAATTTTGCTTATGGAGCTCCTATCTAGCTGTTAGTCAATAGGCCTTCAAAGCTGAAAGGATACACTGACAGTATGCAAGACCTGACTCCTTCCATTCAAATGACCCCACAAAAATCACTTGGTTTGTTTCACACTGATGAATTATGCTTACTGTTCCAAGAGCTATTTCTCGATTCTGACTTGGGAAAGGCTGTCTTAATGTGTAGGGTTAGATGCCAAAGGAATAGCAAACATGAAGGTTGATGTTTCTGACTTTCCTGTATGAAAATTTCAAGACAAAGGCAGGGCTAGATCATCAGATCATCTTCTGGAGATCTCCTTCTTTCAGATAACTCAGCTTCTCAGTTTCTCAAGTCCTCGCTCCCATGAATTTCATGAATGTTGATTTCCAAGCTCTCTTTAGAATTGAAAAAACAGGCGTGATTTTTGAGATTGTTCTCTCCAAGGATTGATTACTATAGGTAATATAGATGAAAGGGAACTAGGCATAGTACCCTCTGATAAATATACTCCACTACTGTCCCACCACATTGCTCAAAAAGAAATCTAAAGCACTGTTCTCTGTGCATGACAGATCTTATGCTGCATCTCAGCAGTTTCTTGCTGCAAAAACACCTCTCTGGCGAACTTCAACACAGACCTCCAATTATCTCAAGCATTTTGAATGGCAAAAGGCACAGAACAACAATAATTTTGACCAAGATGACATGGGCACCAGATAGAACTATCAGGAAATCACTGCCAAGTATATGACATGAATGTGTCCAGTCCTCTGCAGAGGGAGCCAACTTCTTGTTACTTGGTGATCACTCCTTGCAGTACACGCTTTTTGCAGTGTGGATGTCACCACAGTACCAAGTCCAACTTAGCAATTTTAACCAACTTTTTCCAATAAAATGTGTAAATAGCTCAACAGAAATGAACTCTCTCCCCCACAGACTTAATTCCTAGACTGACAATCAGACTTCCTTGTTCAAGATATTTGGCCCTTGAATATTGATTACTTTTTGTAAACAAAATGGAACATTTTAAATAAGAAACCCCATCTCTTAATAGCTTCTAACCCTCTGATTAAGATGTTTGCAAGAATTTGCATCTGAGTTATAGTTGAACACTTTAATTAAAAACAATACATCTATTATTATAAAGGAATTAATAAAACCCTAAAGAAAGAAACCATTTGTGAATGTAAGGGAAGACTGGAAATATTCGAAAAAGGAAGAAATAGTTTCAAAATTAAATTGTTTTATAAGATCTAATAAACCATGTTTGTTTTTTACTACTTTGAAGAAAGTAGATAAACTCCTATTTTCAGTAGTGCTACCATACAGTGGATCGAGTCAATTAAAGTGTCACACATATTTTGGAAGTTTTTAAGAACAACCATGTGTCTTTTTGACCTAGGTTTAAGCTGCTGCACTGTATTTTTTTTCTGTTTTAGTTCTGCCTCTTGTTTTTAAAAAAACAGGGCCCGATGCAACTTCATTCTGCTACTAGTTATGCACTGTAGCCTTTTTATAGATTAATTAAGAGCACGAATAGATACAGTAGGTAAAACATCTCATGGAGAAATTTCTTTATTTGCCAGAATGAGTTCTGAGTATAAGATGTGTATGACTTTGCTTAGCCACACTGTGATGTCAGTCTATAACCATAGAGTGCACAAAATTTTTGAGATCCTTAGAAAGCCCAGTGATACCCTGAGGACTCTCACTCTCCTGTGTAGTGAATAGAGGATTTCCACTGGGTTTCTCTGTGTGGAAGACTAGTTATCTACGTTGAACTCAGAGTAACTCTATAGAGACTAGGATTATTACATTAAGATTGTTAGGTTTTTTAACCTTTCCTTCTATATTGGGTACTGAATGTTAAGCAAGTGCCTCGTACACCTAAAATTAGAAAGCAGATTATGATGAGATTGTTTCAGCTGCCGTAAGATAGCTACGTATGAATCACATTTATTTGGTTTTTGTGTGTCTGAACTTAGCTCTTAGCATGACCCTTGAGTTTCTGATGTTCCAGTTGTTCAGAATGGGGTTATAATGGAGTGCAACATTTTACTATCTAGCTGATAACTTTATGTATTTGGGAAAAAAAAAATCAGAATATTTTTACAAAATACATGAAATGCACTTACTTTTTAAGCAAGGTTTTCAAGTTATTTCAAAGACAGTTCAATAACGAATCAAATATATTTAAATAAAATATATATTCATTTATTGTAATACTTGTTTGTCTGATTTTTTTATTGAAAATACTTGCGTCATTCTGTAAAAGTACTAAATTTGTAATCATTAGCTGCGTTGACAGCAACTACTTAGGGAAAATATCTGACTACATACTGAATTCATTATTGCTTCTTGCATCTGTATAATTAGCAGGAGTGGGATGCTAGTTTATTTGTTTATGAAAGACATTAAAATACTAGAATTTCAGTTCAGAAAGAATTTATGGTTTTGTGTATTAAACCAAACTGAATCTTACATAAACAGATGGAATTCAGGTTGTGGTAAAATAGACCACTAGGAGTCAGATTTTGAAATAAACCACTAGAAATTCACATAGTGTTCTTGAAAGCAATGTTGGGGCACAATAGGTTTACTAATACTCACAATATGAAGTACATCACATTGTTTGCTGTGGTGGTTTGTTTAGTCAATGGACTAACAGTCTGAACCTGGTGATTAATCCAAAGCTCTGAAAGGGCTAGAAAATGCAGTGGAGAAGTGCAGGTAGTGAGTGAAGTAAAACTGTTTTCTTCTATGAAAGCAAATTTATTAACAGATATCTTGCCCCGGATCCAGAAACCAGAGAAAGGGCACTTTAGCTCTCTGGGATGGGAACTAATGATGTATTTTGTACATTAAGCATATCAAGACTCTCAGAACACTCAGAAGGAGTAATAATTACTATTTAGCTTTTACATGGTGGCCACTGCAGGAAGGGAGACTTGTTCATCTATGAGGACTATGGGAATATCCAGGATTTAGTAGCCCGGGTTTAGTGCCTTCCTAGGCAGGGAGGATATGACTGTACAAGTGAGTCTAGCTGCATGGGTCTCTTGTTGGGACTAATTGTAAACTCCTTTTGCTAAAGATAGACTAATTTTTAAGAAAAAGTATAAGACCTGTGGGACTTGAAATGTGCCAAAATAAAAATAACAGCTGAGTAAATATATAATTTATCACCTTGCAAATTCACTTTATGTTAAATAGCACTGACAAAAAGGCAGAAATAATCCCAGAAGCAGGGAACTGAACAGTATTTCCTCACTCTCTATAAATAAATGTTATACCCAAGTACCTAAGAAGTCTATTGTCTTTTTTTCCATCTTGTAAAGATGAAAGAATGTTTAGTTTCTTTTGCTCACAACATTATGGATATATATATCTACATTGATATATAAGAGCTTGTAGAACGATTTAATTTTCAACAAAGTACTTGCAAGTTCTGCTATAAAATAACCCATTTTTCAGCAGACCAGATCTGTGTTGTTTGCTTATATGAAGTGACGAATGCTAAGAAATACGTGCCCTTTGATCAAGGAGCAAACCTATTTAGCATTGCCATGCTTTGTCAATTTCTGATAAAATATTGAAGGAAAAACTGAATAGCAAATCAGATTTTCCAGAAATAATGTACTAAAACCATCTGAATTATACTCCTCAAAAACTTATTACTTAAAACTGAAATAAAATATATAATATCTTTTTTAGTACCAATACATTTTTGCTCACAGAATTATGTGCACACACGCATACACGTGTAATAACTTCTATTATTTTCTCACTAAGGCTTATAAATTTCAGTTCTGGGCCTAAGAGACACACCTGAGTGCTTATTGAAGATAGCTTTTGATTTCCTTTCTTTTGAGAAAAATAATGAAGAGCTAAAATTAGAGAAAAATTGTGTTGTTGTTTATTATTCAGAGCTTTCCCACTTTTTTCTTTTGCCAACTTCTACTATATACAAGTAGATAGCAATGGGTTTGTTGAGTCCATCGAGCCTTAAATCCTGTATCTAACAATAATTGACTGATATTTAGGAAAACAGTACAAGAATGAGGCAATTTTATAACTTCTGGTAATCTACTGGTCAGAAACTTCCTTAACTGGAGGTTACACCTTTTTCTTTTTTCTTTCAGAATTATTCTGATTAGTTTAACATTAGTTAAAAAGTTCCACTCACTAATATTTCTTTGCACAGAAGATCTTTGACTCCTTTGATCTTCCATAATGCACTTATTACCTTTCCTTAAGCTAGTTTACCTTGCTTGAGTTGGGACAGCAACAGAAATGCACATCTTATTCACGAAACAAGCGTATCCTGGATTAACACATTGACATAATAATATTTCGTTCTCTATTTCCTATTATATTAGCCTTTTCATCAGCAGTAAGCATTAAGACGATGGGTTCATCAAAAAATCCTAAGTATATCTGGGTGTCGCTAATTTAAAACACTTTGTGTCATTCTAACTAGAGCTCTTTATTGTATTACAAACCTACAATACCATAAGGAGAATCATGGATGTTATGATTAACTCTCATAAATCTTTAACCATCTGTAACACAGGCACCTTTGGCAGGGTTCTATTTCCAGAGGAATTGTAACGTTCAGGTAGGTTGCTAACGTGCCTGTGGTTTTCCTCATGTTTACCATTACTCTGGGCCATGTACTCACAGCTTAACCTCGTGGATATTTCACCCAGGTCCCCAGTAGGGTTTCAGTTGAGTGTGCCTCAATGTAACCTTAATACAAATTGGAGAACGTTAGAAAGTTGAATGTATAAGCCTGATAGCATCCCTTTAGCTCAATGTGTGTTGCACAGTCCACAAACTGGTCTACTCAGATGTGTAGCAGGGCAGAGCATCTACTTCTCATTACACAGGTTGGCACTGTTGGTAATAGTGAGATTGGCATTGAGAAAAGAAGGTGAAAAGACAATTCCATATGTGCAAGTACAGCTCAGAACTGTAGAAGCGACCTATGTGTTGTACTTGTTTGCTCAAAAAGAATTTTTTACTGCTCTGAAAAGAATCACTGAAATGGAAAGCATTGAAAAAAGCTGGCTGCTTCACCATCCTTTAGAAAATCATGTAGCATGCAATGAGAGGGAGCGTCTGAGTTTTCAGAGTGCTGACAGACAAGTGAGCAACATCACAGAGCTGGAACATTGCAGAGCATGTAGAGAAACAGGACAATTCAGTTGTGTAAATGCAGGTGTGCAGCGCCCCCTTAGATGTAAGGCATTCCCACCCATCTGCCATTCGCCATTCCAGAAGAATGTGTATTTCCAGTATCTACAGTGTCCTATGTGCCATCACTGTGAGACTATTTCAGATGTCTTGGTGTATCAGAGATGACCCAATGGAGCTGGGCACCTCTGTTTAGGCAGCTAATGTGAATCTTGAAGACTGAATCCAATTTACTACTTTAGACAGTTAGATTTATATAAATACCTATCAAGATGGTATTATCTAAGCTGCAGTCATAATCAATGGAAACCTAGACGAGTTTATTGCACAGATACATCCTGTGGTGATGAGTTGCTTGTAGTAGGATTCATGGAGATTCTGATACATGGACTTTACTGAAGTGCATGAATAGAACTTTTAATTTCATAGTAAATATATAAATTTGCTTGAAATTAAATGCATAAATAAATGTTGAATGATCAGTGTCAAAATCTGCTGGTTTGGAGTTTTCCCACTATTTGTGGATTATTACTGCTGAAAGTGATTAAGCAGAATTCCTATATTTGAGACAGACTATTCAGTAAATGAGTAAACATTACTAGATACAGGATCCAATTTTCTCACTTCTGCTAGTACGAAGGTATAACTGTGTTCAATAACATAGGGGTGAAGCTAATACAATCTAACAGTCCTCTCTTGGTGTGTTTTTCCAAGAATGAATGAAGACATGTGGATAATTCTTGAAACTTATTGTCTATTGGAATGTTTTATCTATCACTGTGTTATTATACCACTGTCTCCTGAAGGAGGCAGGTAGATGAGTGACTTTTCTGTTTTCGCTTGCCTTCAATCAAACTTTGCCTTCAATCAAACTTTGCAAAGTCTAAGAAACCAATATGTAGTTTTCAATGATATATTCAGTAGTCCCCGGAGTATGGTTGGTAAAAGGAAATACTGATGCTGGGGGGTTTTTCTTTTTTTTCTGCTTTTGTGGGAATTGGAAGACACAGTTAGATTTGTCTTCTTTAGTGAGTTAATTTTAAAGCTAGACATAAATCTTGCATGAGATGTTATTTCTATTATTTACTTGTATTCTTGAAGGCACACTTGTGTCTGTCTTGAGAAAAAGAGGCAACTCCAGATGGGGAATTTTTTGATGCTATACTTACTTTTTTCAGTCATCATATTTAAGAAACTACCATGAAAACATTTATTGCTCATATTCTTCAAAATATGTATCATATATATCTATGTAATAATATATAACTGATACATATCTCTTGAAGCAATTTGAGAACAAAGTATTCCAGGTAGTTTAATTAATCAAGATGAGTCAAACACCAGCTAGACGAGAGAGGATATTAATCAATAGAAGTGTTTACAGTATGGATCAAAATCTTATTAACTTTATGCATTTACATTTCAGATTTTTTAGCATTTAATTCATACATGTTCCCTGCAAAACAATGTCAATCTTCTGTCTCATGAACAGTAAGCTTAAAGCTAAGTAAGAAGATGAATTAAAGATATCTCCATCACTTTTTTTTTTTAAATCTGCAATTTTATTTAATTAAGAATATAGATTTTTGATTGTTATCCATATTTACAGAGTAGCACCTAACATGGCAAGCCAAAGAGCATTTCTTGAAGCATTCTACTGTGCAGAGAGTAGACTTTTTTATTCCTCTCTTTTTTTTATTTTTTTCTTCTCTGTTGGATGTTCTTAACCCACAATGGCTTAATTTTAAGCAGGGGATTTATTTTCACTTAGTTGAGGATTACTTGCTAAAACATTCCTAGGGCATTCAAATTTTGAATGTACATATCCTATATAACAGTAAATAATCTAACAGCTCATTTACTTTCAGATCCACCTACATAACTAATATTTTTGCTTGTGTATGCAGTTAGTTTTGTTGTAAGCACTCTTTCGTCTTTTTGTGCTAAGGAATTAATTGAAGGTGCTTTTTTTATTCCTGCAAATGTCAACTATGAGTGAAGCAATAGAAGAAAAGATACAGTAAAAAGAATGTATGGAAAAAATACTGCAGAAAAGAGAGATCCCAATGAACACAGACTAAATTAACTAAGGAAATTTCTTTGGGAATATGGTAGTTTGAATTGATGGTTCTTTAAATCATATATATATAAATATATATGAACCAAATTCTTGTGCAATTCAGTCTTTCTCTTCTGAAGCATGGAACAAATATCATTTTACATAATAATTTGCAGTGATTTGTTGATTGAAGATCTAGATCTTTTTTGATTGGCTAAATTGATTTTTAGTACTTTTTTTCCCAACAAATTTGACTGTCTGTTCTCATTTTCTGTATTGCTGTTATTTTAGAAGACAACAATAAAATATCATGAAGATGGAGGCTTTGATAGTTTCCTTTGCATGGCTTGAAAGACCTTTATTTTTCTTTTTTGACTTCTGCAAAATTTTACACGTTCTATAGTTCTCAAATTTGAAATGTTAAATGCTTTTGTGTGCTCTGGTGAGTTAATGTTGGCTGGCTGCTAGACTGCAGCCATTCTCTTCCCCCAGCCCCCTCCCAACATGAAAATCATTTAAATCAACGAATGACGGAGGAAAGTAAGAACTGTTGATGCTAATTAAGCAGTGCTATTTGGAGGTTTCACTCTGTCATCTCGAGAGGACATTTTGAAGTATGTTTTTATGGTGTTTAAGAGGAAAGCAAAATAACAATTTAGAGATTACATAATGCTTTTAAGCATAAAATATATCACCTAATTTTTCCTAAAAGTACATTATATTACAGAGAAGAAATATGTGTAGGAAAAACTAAAGGTAATTAGAATACATTTTTAAGAGAAGCCACATTTCCTTTTTGTCTGTATTCTCTTCTTGCCGTGGTAGGGTTAGTGACATGACTTGGGAAGTATTTTAGGGAACTCCTGTGGCTGTCTTTACTTTCACCCTACTAAGAAGAAAATCCACAGCTTTTTTTGATTCATTACTTTGTTTGAAAAATATCTGGTAGGTCTTGTTAACTTCAAAGGCAACAGGACCAGATTTTCATTTTAAAGGTGAGGAACGTCTGTCAAGGTCTTCTGAAATGTTTACATTCATCCTGGCTGTTGAAATGTCTGAATTGTTTACAGGAGAGTACAAAACCAAATAAAGCCAAAACACATTAATAGAAATAAATCCCTTTATTTAAATGAATTTAAAGAAGAGTTTTTACTAAAGTTTTTCCTGACCATGATGATTCACGTGAATTAAATCATGAGGACATACAGCAACAGTAAATATTTAATTCTAATATTTAAATGACTTGGGTACAGTCACTGACTATGTTTGTGCAATTTGCAGGATCTTTCTGGTTTTACTAACTGTGGTTTAAAGTTACATTAAACTTAACTATAGTTCATGTGTTTTTCTTGATTAAAAGTGAATTCCTGGAAGATTTCTTTCCTTGTGCTACAAGCCTTTCTGGACGTATTATTAAAAACTGTGGCTACTCAATAGCATCTCATGCTATGCCTGCATCAGTCAGGGTAATGCAAGATTGATAGATTGTTTCTTCTCTGGCAACTGAGGACCGTTTAATGTGGAATTTTGGATACTGAAATACACCTTCATCTCCATATTTTTTCTTTGAATTGAATTTCTTTCAGCTGGGAAAAGAAATATTTTGCCCAGCGTTGACTTAATATTTTGGCCTTATTTAATGTATTTTTTTTTTTAATTCTCTATTTTGTGACTTTTCTTCAATACTAGTGCAGCCTGGTAGAAAGAAAAGCGGTAGGGTGAAACACATTATGTATTTTCTCCTTCCTTGACATTTGCTCTTTTAATAAGAGTGTCCAACAAAAGCTTACAACAGCATTCCTAGTCCAGGGGTCAGAAAAAAAGTGATTCTTAGTAGACTTGAAATTTAACTTCTATGTATCAAGCAAGATTATGGTTTGGGGCAATATATCAGGCTATTTTGAAGTGTTTTCTGAGGAGTTATGCAATGATTTGGAAGCAGTCTGTTTTTGTAAATTTTAGATCTGCTACAGTTTTAGGTTCACAGCTTTTCCAATATCCTAAATTAGATATTGCAAATGTAGAAGCTATGGATGTATTAAATCTGAGGGATTCCTCTGCAGAACAGTCACATGTCCAGTCTTGATAATTCCTCATTTCACAGTGTTCAAAATCAGCAGAATATGATGTGGATGTGTAATTGTATTATTCTGAGTACTTAAGAATGAAAAGGCTCAACAATAATTTAACCACATCATGTAGAACATCTGGGATATGGGAATTTCAGTTATTTAATAAGAGCTATCACTAGGCAAATCAGTGTATACAGGATACATGAGCCTGGAAGACTGAGATAAGTCTTCGTGTTTAACCTTTGCTGTCTGAAAAGTTGTCTTGGATGGAAAGGTAGCTGAATACTAATTGTTCCACAGAGTTTTGCAAGGCAGGCTGGCTGATACTTTGGCTTGGATTTGACTGTGACTTACCTATATTGTGAGACTGACAACCCACCTATTCTCAGTTGCACCCATGTGCACTGGAGGAAATACATAAATAGTTGCTCTTGTTCCCAGGTGTTCAATGCTGTTTTCACCAGACATCCCAAACTTTCAAAACTGGTTCCTTTGCCAGAAATTCAAAACTCTGGCAACTATTTGCATACAGTGAAGTAGATGGCAGATGCCTTCATTGTTAATTTAGAGGACCACCATTCCTGGCTTAAAATATTTCTTCTTGATGTTTGCACTTTGAAAAAGCTCCCTTTTTGTCTATGACCTAAGATTATCTGTTGTGGTGCAACTCCTATATACATATTTCATAGGAATATAGGTACGCATGTGCAAAATGTCACAAATATATAATGAAGGATTGTGCCATTCATGCTTATATTTGTGTGCATTTTTATATGTGTATCTACATATCTATAACATATTTGTTAATAAACATATGAAAGTATAATTTTTTTACAAGAATAAGTAAATAAATATATGGCTGCTTCTGAAGTTTTCTAGTTTTGGTCTAAATGTAAATGACTGGATCAGGTATTCATTTTATCTAAAAATTACTTTTTTTCTGTGCAGTTGCAAACTGATTTTGAGCAGAAGTGGGTTCCATCGGTGCCAGGTAGGAAACTGCTCATAATTTAAACTTTAGAGTGGACTAAATTTTGCCTGTCAGTTGTTAGAATGAAAACATCAGAGCAAAACACTAGCTCAGGTGGAACTGAATATCTTCTGTAAAATGTAATATTTTTGGAGAGGCATGATGAAATCTATAATACATTTAACTGACCGTACATTAAGCCATTTAAGATCAAAATACACTCCTGATTGCAGCTGAAGTTAAATACTTCAATTAAAATCTTAAGTTGTATGATTTTTTTTTTATTAGCCTCATTAGTGGTATATATTACTTTAAGAGAGAGAGTTCCTGCTTTGACTGTTGCTGTCATACTGAAGAGCACACTTTCATACATATGTTCAGCTTTTTGCATACGCGAACTATGTAGACTCTGGTGCTAATATTATAACACAAAATGACCAAAACTCACTGTAAAGTCCAAGCTACTGGTTTATATTGACAGCCATGTGGTATTTCTATGATGATTTCTCAAGCAGAGACCAAGAAAGAGTATGAAAGATGAGTGAGATTGGCACACACCGAGCTGTACACTCACATGGGCTGAATGTGTAGAAAGAATCATAGAACTATAGAATCATAGCATCATATAATGGTTTGGATTGGAAGAGACCTTAAAGATCATCTCGTTCCAATACCCCTGCCATGGACAGGGACACCTCTCACTAGATAAGACTGCTTAAGGCCCCATCAAACCTGGATCTGAATACTTCTGGGATGGAGGGCATCCACAACTACCTTGGCCAACAAGTTCCAGTGTCTCACCACATTCATTGTGAAAAATTTCTTCCAAATGTCTAATCTAAATCTTGCCCCCTCCAATTTAAAGCCATTCCCCCTTGTGCTGTCACTTCATGCTCTTGTAAAAATCTCCTCCCCAGCTTTTCTATAGGCCCCCTTCAGGTACTGGAAGGCTGCTATAAGTTCTCCCCAAAACCTTCTCTTCTTCAGGCTGAACAAGCCCAACTGTCTCAGCCCATCCTCCTAGCAGAGGTGCTCCAGACCTTTGATCATCTTCGTAGCCCTCCTCTGGACCTGTTCCAACAGTTCCATATCCTTCTTATGCTGGGAATTTCAGAACTGAACGCAATAGTCCAGGCAAGGTCTCATGAGCGAGGAGTAGAGGGGAAGAATCACCTCCCTTGACCTACTGGCAATACTTCTTTTGATGCAGCCCAGGATAAGATTGGCCGACTCATGTCAAGCTTCTCATCAACCATCATGCCCAAGTTCTTCTCTACAAGGCTGCTCTCAGTCGTGTCATACCCAAGCCTGTATTAGGACTTCAGATTGCCCCGACCCAGGTGTAGGACCTTGCCCTTGGTCTTCCTTGTTGAACCTCATAAGGTTCACACAGGCCTACCTCTCCAGCTCATCCAGGTTCCTCTGGATGACATCCTGTTTTTCTGGTGTGACAACTGTCTCACTCAGCTTGATGTCATCTGCAAGCTTGCTGAGGATGGATGCAACCTTGCTGAGGGTGGACTCGATCTCACTGTGTATATCATCAATGAAAACTTTAAACAACATTGGTCCCTCTATGGACCCATGAAGGACACCACTTGTCATGGATCTTCATCTCAGCATCGAGCTGTTGACTGCTAATATCTGAATACAACCATCCAATCAATTCCTAATCCACCAAACAGTCCGCCCATCAAATTCGTATCCCTTGAGAGAAGGATGTTGTGAGGGACTGTGTCAAAGGCTTTACAGCAGTCCATATAGATTACATCCATTGCCTTTCCCATGTCCACTGATTTGGACATCCCATCATAGAAAGCCACTAGATTGGTCAGACAAGACTTTCCCTTGTAGAAGCCGTTCTGGCTGTCTCAAATCGTGTCTCTGTCCTCCACGTGCTTTAGCAGAGCTTCTAGGATGATCTGGTCCATGATCTTCCCAGGCACAGATGTGAGTCTGGCAGGTTGGTAGTTCTCAAGGTCCTTCTTTGTATCCTTTTTAAAAATGGGTACAATGTCACCCTTCTTCCAGTCACAAGGGACTTCGCCTGCCTGCCTTGACTTTTCAAATATCATGGTGAGTGGCTTGGCAACCATGTCAGCTAATTCCTTCAGGACTCTGGGAGGCATCTCATCAGGTCCTGTAAACTTCTACATGTTCAGTTTCCTCAGGTGGTAATCAACTCAATCTTCCCTTACTGGGAGGCGCTTTAGCCCCTTGGTCTCCACCTTATTGTCCATTGATCCAGGAGGGGTGAGGACAGCAGTTGCCAGTGAAGACTGAGACAAAAAACTTGTTGAGTACTTATCAATCTGTCTGCTGTCATCACAAAGAGCAAGAAATTCAATCACGTTATCATTTGTTACACAAGTTTACCTATATTAATGACATGGACAAAAACGAGAGAAACAAAGGCAGGGTGAATAACAGAAGAAAGTCAGAGATAAAACCAGCAAAAACTGGTGGAAATTTATTTAAGTCATACTGCAGTTGTATACATTGCACTCAAGTCAATAGAGATGTGTCACTTTAACTGAAATGAAACTGTTCCAGTATCTAGTATCTCTTCTCTTGCCTGGCAATAAAGATACAGTAAAACTAAGCTGCAGATTGAAGACTTAAAGTACACTTGTAAAATGTTCTGACAAGGATTATGATGAGATAAATCAGGAATTATATAAAATCTCTGGAGTATAGCAGTTAGGAGATTTCAAGCTCACTACACGTTGGGCAATTCCAGTTTGTCTTTAAGCCTAAAAGATACCATTATAATTTGCTTGAATTTTCTGAATCTTGAACAGGTCACAGGATTTTTCTGAGTGGTTCTATGTCAATTTTTGGATGCATATTTTAACTGAATCATAATGGTTCACCCATCAACATTTACAAGAGGATTTTGCACATTGAAAGTATATGTGCTGAAAGTGCTTTCATCTAGAGCTGACATTTTTATTTGCTATGATTTTTAATTACAACTTGATTCTAAGTGAGGGTTTTGGTGGTTTTGCCTATTTTCTTTCTTTTTTTTAAAAAAATGCTTTAATTTCCTTTGCCAGATACTACCATTGAAGAACACTGCATTTTGTACTTCACTGGTCAACCCTAAGAGCACAAGCAACCAGGATAAACACAACAATGAAAATCTCCTAATAACCTTTAGTTTCTATGGTACGTAAATCTCCATAAACAGAAATCGCTCAAGCTATGAATTTTACTGTTGTATTCCTTTCTGTTAAGCAATCAAAGAAGTAGCCATAAAGTCTGAAACTATGAAGAAAAAAATATGTCTTGATGTAATGAGCCAGACAGCATAATAATAAAATGGTGAAATGCAATCGCTCAGCCAATAAAAACACAATAACATTTTGCAACACAATTTAGAAAAACATGAAAACTGTACCTTTTTCCCACTAGGTGGCAAGGAGTTACTAAGACTAAATATGACAGAGCTTTCAGAATTTTCAAATATCTTGCATTTTACTTGTTATTATTTCCAAAGATAATACATTAAAAACACATCTGGCCCAATAAGTAGGAGGCTATAATAATTCTCCATTAATTTACTTTCCTTATAATTTGCCACTTTCAATAGCTTTTCCCAACTAACCTTCCTTTATCAGGAGAGGGATTAAATTTAGATGTCACATGTGATCCAGTCATCTTCATCCATTCAAAAGGCAATAGAAAGTGATATGCGCCCCCAGTCCCCACAGACTGGTCCCTGGGACTTCTGCTTGAGGAAGAGAGGAATCATCTCCTACAGATGCCTTCTTCATCCATCAACCACAGATAGAAACCTAGAAGGGTATATGGAAAGTCTGGTTCTTTAATGCGGTTTGATCAAAGAAACCATAAACAAGATCATACAGAGAGAAACTTGACATATGTCGTAAAGGAGGTCTTGATAAGAACAAATCTGGTCAGTCACACTAATTGGTAAGGATTATATGGAATATAGTAATGTTTATTTTCTAAGTCAGAATGATGAGGAAAACGAAGGGAAAAAACACAGATATAGAACATGATCAATTAATATTAACCAAGACTATAACTAGAAACAAATCTGGTCAGTCACACTAATTGATGGGCTATCAAGAAACTGCAGGCAAGCTGGGACTTTGCAACTGACAAGGATACAAATCTGAGGGTCCAGAACATTGGAAGAGGTTTGGGAGGACCATGCCAACCAATAAGGCAATGTGCAGAGGAAGAGGGAGCAGGGAGAAACAAAACTAGATAGACAGAAAGGGGAATAGAAGGGGCTGATTGAGTGCAAAATGGGGCCAGTCAATACATTTGTCTGGCTGAGCCCTGCTCCTGGTCACGTCAGTCTGTTTTGTCTTACTGAATCCTTCCTTAGCAGTCTCTCTCTGTAATCTCTGTTACGTATGTCAGTACTGCTAGGGTCAGTGCTGGCTACTGGGAAGGAGAGAGAGTGAATGAAGTGAGAGGCTCAGCACCAGTGGTTGGAGCACGTCTGTGGGTCATGGCCCACAGCCTGGGTGCCAGCTGAGGGGAGCAAGCATCTGTATCTTCCCCAACTGGGTGTACATGGGGTGTGCAACTGGATTCACTTGAAAAATGCAAGCTCCACCAGGTCTTAGCAGGAGTATCAGCCAGGTGGAGAGTCTATACCAGTTTTCAGGATGACCAGCAAGTGAGGGTGGCCCATGGGGATGAGTGTGTGAGTGTTGCATATATGCATCAAGCACTCAACTGCACCAGCCAGTGAGTTGGGGACCTGTGAAGTAGGTATGGGGTCCAGGATCTGGGCAGGCATGCTGGGTGGGCAGAGGGCCCATGCCAGTTCTTGAGGAATCCTTGGCCATACATATGCTTGTGAGCCTGGAGAGCGTGATGTGTGTGCTGTACTAGTGACCTTTTGCCTCTGCCAGCCCAAGAGGAGCAAGAGACGTGGCTGTCTGTGCCATGTCTGGTGCAAGTCCTGAACGTGGGTATTGCTAGAGGCAATGCCTTTTCTGTAGTCATCTATATGACCAGCTGTGTCAGTGTCCTCTTTCTTTGTATGTCTTGTGTGTGCATGTGTCTGGAATATGTGGTCAGCTTCACTGCTGGCCGAACCTACAAATAGGAAAGGGACAGTTTCATCCCTCAGACTGAATCTCGGCAGTAGGCTGGGCTCCAGCAGATGGGCAGGTGCGTCCTGGGCTGGCACTGCTGGAGGAGATGACTGCTTGTAGCATCCCTTAACAAAGCCTGGGTGAATTTTTCATTCTGAATAGTAAAATAAGAGAGAAAAAAATTAAATGCTACATCTAAATTTCAACACATATTTCTTAACTGTACACTAAGGAGTTAAAGTTCAAACATGGAGTTATGCAGTAAAGTGGTAGTCATTTTTCAGCAAGATGGCTGAAAATTTTTTATTTAACTTTATTGACCTTCCCTTCTCTCCCCTCTTCCCCTTCCTTTCTGCTGATTCTAGCCTACAGTTTACTGTCCATACTGAAGATGACCTTGGAGTCTTGTTATTTCTCCTAGACTTGGAGTAACTTTTGTGCCAGTACATACTTTTCTGCCCAAAGCTATTTTCCATGCAGTCATCCTGGGACAAGATTTAAGTTTGCAAGGAAATTAATCCAGAGTAAGCATCCCCAAAAGAAACTAGAAATTTATTTTGGGGTGGAGATGAGGACATATATTTTGGCCAACAGTGCATAGCACTGTGTGCTATGAAACTGGCAGATTCGGATTCCATTTTGCCTGTGGCTAAACTACACATGAAAGTTGTCCATGAGGAAGCTTGGAGTTCTGCAGAAGGACTGTGTGGTCTCTTCTGCAGACTCCAGGGAATGATCTACAGCAATGTATTTTCCATGGATTTCTAGGATCTTTTCATACTTTATTTGCCCTGAGGCTGAGCTACGAGCACATGTAGGCAACAGTTCCTCAGCCTCTGAGGAGATGTCAAGCTCTCTTAAATGAGATCTCATTCAGACACGTATTATCTTCAAAGGAATCATGCTTTGGAGGCTCAGCATAGCACGCCTGCATCTGTGTGAAGTGATTTCACAGTGGCTCTGGTGGACAGTAACTACTTCACAGCCTAGTGCTTGACTGAGGCCAGAGGAAAGTGGACACATTTTCCTAGGGGAGAGGAGAATTACTTGCTAAAAGTGAGGGAAGAAAGCGATATTGTGACTCTTTTGTATAGCACTGTTATGGTAGGACAAGATAGATGTGAACAAGCAGGTCCATTTTGCAGACACAGCAAAAGAGACCCAGTGGTATTCCTTGCAAAGGTGGGAGGCGAGGAAGTCTGCTGTTGAAAAGAGGTTTTCAAATGATCTGGACAGGATTTTGAAGTAAACAGAGGGGAATGCATCCAGTCAGTGTAGCCTACGTAGTTGAAGCATTTGATACGATGTTACCATTCAAAAATAAAATATATGGAAAGAAATACCTTCTGAACATATGACAGAATTGATGAATTATTTTAGCTCCCTTGTCTCTTCTTGGCAGAAAAGGAACTGGAGACCTTGATGGATAAAAAGTTGCCCATGAACCAGCAATGTGACCTTATGGCAGATAAGTCCAACAGCTTCCTGGCTGACCTAAGAGAAGTGTTGAGAAGAGCATGTTGAGAGAGGGATCTTTCCCCTCTGTTCTGTATTGGTGAGATGAATCTGGCGTGCTGGTTCCAGTTTTTGGTTTATCAGTACAAAACAAATGTGAACTTACTGGAGTATGGCCCTTGGAGAGCTACGTTTTGTCAAATCTGTTATATGAGGGGAGACTGAGAACAAGCTGGGATCATTCAATCCAGAGAAGAGAAAAGGTGTGGTGAGAGGTTCATATCAATGTATATAAACAACTGCTGAGGGAGGGAAGTAAAGAAAGTGGAGCCAGGTTCTTCTGACCAGTTCCCAATGAAAGCACAACAAGCAATTACCACAAATTGAAATTTATGAAATTCCATTTAAACATTACAAGAAAAAAGCTTTTATTTTTTTGTTACTGTGGAGGTGATTGAGTACTGAAGGACTTGCTGTCTCCATCCTGTAAGATATTCAAAACCCAGCTAGAAAAAACCCTGAAAAATTTCTTCTAGATAGGCTTTCTTTGAGCAGACAGACTGGACTAAATGATCTCCACAGATGTGATCTAAGCTCAACTGTTCCACAATTTTGTGAAACTGCAGTGTCTGTGTGGCAGCTTTCACTGTAGCCGAGACTGTAACTAACCAGTGATAAGTTTCAGAGAGTAATACCCAGATTCTTTGCAATAATGAGTGATGTCTAATATTTTTGTCCAGCTATTGGTTTTTAACGGCATGTACTGGTCTCTCCACAGTCCAAAAATTTGTGCTGAATAGAAAGTAGGCTAGAGTAAGGTGCAGCTAGAGAGATGATTACACAATGCTCTGTGATATATTAATAAAGGTTTTTTACACTGTGTCCTACAGCTTTCTCATTTGGAAGCTAAGAAAGTATGAACCCTTATAAGGAATAGAATTTGACTAGACCATAGAGCTTAAAGTGTAGTGATCAATGACATAAGAACCAACTGGCAACTAACAACAGAATATCTTAGTCATCAGTAAAGGGACCTGCACTTTCATCATCTTCATCCACCCCTGTGGGTGACAGCAAGCATTCAACCCCAGTGAATCTGTGCATCAGACTAAGATAAGGAGAGTGACTGACACAGAGTGGTAGAACGTCTGTTCAGAGTGAGGCTGATAAGCTTGAAGATTCAATCAACAGACACATCATGAATTTCAATCAGGAGAAGGGTCAAGCTCTGCGTCTTGGGTGGAATAGCCTTACACACTAGTGGAGGCTGAGGAGGGACTGCTGGACTGCAGTCCTGCTGAAAACGGCTAGGAATTATGGTGGATGCTGGGTCAAAGAGGAGTCAACATCACACTCTTTTCAAATGAAGCACATGGTGTACTACTAGTCTATATTACAAAGAGAGAAGGCTAACAAAGGTATCATTCCTTTGTAGTTAGCACTAATCAGACTGCATTTGGAATATTGTAACTGGTTTTAGGTGCCCCAGTCTCCAGTTGGAGAGGGGTGTCAAGAAACTGGAGAGAACCTACGGGTGGGGTAACAAGATAGTCGGGGGCTTATTGTATTACTTACAGTACGTTGTGAAGACACTGCACTAAATCATGTCTCAGTACATTATAGGCATGACAGAGGTTCAAGGCAACCTTCCATTCCAGAAAATCTGAATTCCTTGTGCTGTGGAAGTCTCAACAACAGAGTCTACTACCTGTATTCTCTTGGCAAAAGGCAGAGAGTTAGCCTAGGACAGGCTCCTTCCTGATGGGCTTTTCTTGATTTGCTGAGGGCAGCGGCATTAGCAAGCAACATAGTTGTGCTCACAAGTTAGAAATAAAGCCTGGAAGTTAGGGACAGCTGTCCACCCTTGTTTAATTGTCAAAAAGGTTTGCGTGAGACAGGTGAATTCTAAATGGTGTGCAGACCCAATGTCCTGGTTTGGCAAATGCGAAGTCCCTAGAATGAGCTACTGCTGTTGTAGGATTCTACTGAAGTATGGTTTGAATGGCAAGAACACCCTAGAAAAGACTGCTGTAGAAGTAACTTGGATCAATAAAATGTTCAATGTGTTCAGATATCAAGTCAAAGAAAAAAATCTAACTATTTTGTCTGGAAAAAAACCTGAAGAAAATAAAAACAAAAAAACAACTGAAACTTTTTCAATCCATAAACACTTCAAAAGTAAACAAGTGAAAAACAAATGGTTTGAGGTCATCGTAGCACAATTTAAACGTTTAATCAACCTTTCCTCGATACTGGAGGACAAAAGATAAGCCGTTAATTTATAATCACAATAGGTAAACTAGAAATTCAGTGGAGGCTGCTTAAGCATAATACAATCTTGCTTTGTTCAAATGTATTCAGTAAATCCATCTCACTGAGTACAAATGGAAGCGATATCAAGAAGCTGTGTCAAAAAAGCCTTGTGCTTCTTTTTACAGAAAAATAAGGATGAGAATGAGAGAGCAATAGTTGGACTTTAGACACACACAGAGATAAAAATCATATAGTCAGAAAAGAGCAGTTTATTTTGAAGTTTGGTGATTAGCTGCAATGGGTGCCACACAGATATGTTTATTCCACTACATACTGCTCTTTAAATTTTAGTAGACCATCAGGGACATGACCCTTGTCAGAATCATGCAATAGACTGACCAGAAATTTAAACACTTGCTTAGGATACATTATACATAAGCTGACACTGGCCACGCTAAATGAGCTAAGAGAGCACGTAATCAAACGGTGAACTCTGATCCTGTCTAACTAAAACAAATGTATTAGATGTTGCATACTAGGGAATGGAGACCACTGTAATGACACTGCTAAGTAACATCCACTAAATAGGTAGAGTCAATTGCAGGCTCTCATCCTTCTGGATTAAAGGAATTGAATTCTTTTCTTTCTATTAGCTAACACTGCTGCTTACGATATAATACTGTTGCTTGTGTGTGGTATAACTTACTTGCTGGGCTCTATGGATGTCAAACATTAAACTCATTGTGAGTTTGCAGAGGAGGGAATACCTCAGTCACCTGTAAGAATCTCACCTGTTTATTGTGACAATGTGAGAGGGAGCACAGAGGAATAATGTAAAATAAGTCAAATCTCTCCTAAAGGGAGAAGCTACAAGAATCCTACTCTCAGCCATTTGAACCTTTCTTTTTGCTCACTGACAGGGTCAGTTGTCTTCCTTGTCATATTTAACATTCACATCGCCTTTCCAGGCTAGGGTAGTAGTTACCATCTGTGGATGCCAGGTGCCAACCAAAGCCACTCTGTCTACATCAACTGGACAGATGAGAGAAAATTAAATGGAAATGCTTGTGGGTTGGGATAAGGACAGGGAGAGATTGCTCACCAATTACTGTTACGGGCAAAACAGACTTGAATTGGGGAAATCAGTTTAATTTATTACTAATAAAATCAGAGTATGATAGTAAGAAATAAACCCAAATCTTAAAAACAAGTTCACGAAACCCCTTCCTTCCTTCTGGTCTTAACTTTATTCATGATTTTCTCTACCTCATTCTCCTGAGCAGTGCAGGGGGAATGAGTGCTGTGGTCAGTTCATTACATATTGTTTCTGTTGCTCCTTCCTCCTCAGGGACAGAACTCCTCACACTGTTCCCCTACTCCAGAATGAGGTCCCTCCCATGGGAAACAGTCTTTCACAAACTTCTCCTATGTGAGTCCTTACCGTGGGCTGTAGTTCTTCCTGAATGGCTCCAGCACGGGCCCTTCCATGGGATGCAGTACTGCAGGAGCAGACTGCTCCAGCATGGGGCCCCACAAGACCACAAGTCCTGTCAGCAAACCTCCTCCAGAGACGGCTCCTCTCTCTTCATAGGTTCACAGGTCCTGCCAGAAGCCTGCTACAGTGTGGGCTTTCCATTTAGTCGCAGCTTCCTTTAGACACATCTGCCTACTCTGGCAGGTCCTTCATCTGCTACAGGTGGATATTTGTTCTATTGTTAACCTCCATGTGCTGCAGGGGGACAGAAACATAATATAATAGGTATGGCATCTAGTAACTTCTCACAGAAGCCACCCTTGTAGCTCCCAAAACATTGCCACACAACCCCAATAACACTGTCTCACAACTTGCCTCTTCCCTTACAGCAAGGGTGTCAAAATCGCAGCCTACGGGCTGAATCTGTCCCTCTACCTTGTTTTACCCAGCCTGGCATCTTGTTTCTACCTGGCAGCAGCACTGCACTCCTTGCCTCAATGCTCCTACCAGCGTGCCAACCATGTATGCAATGTGTGTGACGCAGGTTGTACTGCAGGAGTGGAAGAGTGGAACCATGAGTTTGGCACCCTGGCCTTAGAGATAGCATCAGCAAAAGTCAGGCTGTGAAGTTATGTGATAGAGCACCGTATTCAGCACCAGTCCTTCAGCTGATTTCCATTATCTCTGATAGAGGCAAAGTAGTCACAAGAACCTTGAATGATCCTCAGCAAAGCTACTGCACCCAGCAGTAGCCACCACAGTTAATTGCCTGTTTAGCCTGTGTCTGGAACTAGCATCTAGAGTACAAGACAATTTCTTTTTACCCTGCACTACATTCAGGTGTAACACTGCAGACAAGTAGTAGGCAGATCAAAAATGTAAGACTGATTTTCAGAACTCAGGTTTGAGCAAGGCAAATGTTCCATTGGTAGGGAAAAAAAAACAATTTAAGTTTTTACTTCTGGTACAGTATTCTTTGATTGAAGGTGCATATTCTTAACTAAACAGTCTAGTTTTCTCACACAGAATCAAAACTGGAGTTTTCACTGTATCACAGTACCTGTAAGTAATGTTTCCTGTCATTTCTGGCTATCTAGAAGAATCTGTCCTATCATAGCTAGCAATGACCTAGTCTGAGTAATTCATGCTTTTGTCACCTTTCAACCCAAATGGAACAGTACAGTACACCTTTCCACTGAGCTCTTAGCATTTAGGGAACCCCAGTGTGTACAGAACACTACAGTATAACTTCTTAGAAACAATGCCTGTTATATCAGAAAAGTCTTCTAATCCTCTCTCTCTCTCTCTGTTTAGTATCGTAGTAAATCCAAGTCTCCTTCCTTATTAGGAGACTTAGTAGGAGCTCAAAGCAGCAGACAGAAGGAACTAAAGAATTAAGACATGGTCTGTTCTAAAGACTCATTGCAGTTGTGTTTTTCTAATACAGAATAGTTTTCCATAGGAAAAAATAATACCATTTTTCTATCCTGCGGGTGTTTTCAGTGTCCATCTCAGGAAGATGGTGAGAACTGCTCCAGAAGTTGTGTACCACTGTTACATACCTCCTACTTTAAATATCTTTCTAGACTCATGGTGTAACAAGCTAATAGAAAAGTATGAATATTTACAAGATTTAAAAACTCTAAAACAAGTGTTTCACTTCATATAATTCTTCTTCACAAGCAGAGTACCAGAGAAAAAATACAATGGAGATTTTTGTTACCTTACTTATCATGCTTCTTAGAAGCTGTAGTGATTACTGTACAGCAACTTATGTTGAAGAGATTTGAACAGAATTTTAATATGACGTGTAACCCTTGCTATAGGATCATAATCTCTTCATAGCTCCAAGTCTGGCTTTTCTCAAAGACAAAAAGAAGTCATCGAGGTTTTTTTCATGGAAAAAGGCTGAGGAGCATGCTTTGAGATTGTTATGCAAATAAACAAATTCATAATCTAACAATTTAGTAAATAGCATTTAGAACAGTATTTAATTAAATGTGGAAAAATTCACTGCAATAATGAAGAGTGAAAGCATTTGAGTATTTCTAAGTCTTTAAAGGGTATTGTTGTTCCATAGTAGAAGGCATTTGATTTGACAGAAATGACTAATAAAACCATTAACACTAGTTGATTTTTGCATCACTAAAAGGAGTTTACAAGATTCCTCCAGAAAGTAGTGCTTACATTTCCTTAGAATCAATCAATCATCTTGTTAAAATAATCACAACTTAAATAGAAGAGCTAGCAATCTGTGCAAATAAAAGATAGCTCTCACTACCTGCTGCAAAAGAATTATATAAAGGTATTTACAAAAAAGAGTAGGGATGAAAGAGCTTGCTTGGCTATATTCCTGTTTGCCAGCTGAAGTACGTCGTTATAGATGACATTGATTCATTATGTACTGGCTGCAGCGAAGTTCAATGTTTAAACCTAAAACTAAAACAAAATCCAGCAAAATCAATGCCAACAGAACATATAATGTAGAGTCATTTTTGGCAACTCTTCAGAAATCTGTTTTTTCCTCTTTACATTTCACTAATTAGGGACTTGCTTTGATTTTTTTCAACTTTTTTTCTTCCTGTCCCACCTCTCCCCGTTTTTTCCCCCTCCTTCTCTAATCCAAAAAGGCAAGCTGGTTCTGTGTTAGGATAAATTTTAGATAAGAGGTAAGTCCTTGAACAATTTGATGACAACTGACGTTTCAATCAATTTGATGATGAGAGATCACTTCAAGGGAAAGGAGACAGAGAAATGAGAGGAAAATCTAGAAGTATGTTATTAAAGCTTTTGATAGAGCAAAGTCACTGCAATAAAGAACCTAGTATAAATGGTGGTAGAGCAGGATGACTTTTACCTGCAGCAGGATTGATAGTGGTCTAAGAGAAAAATTAAGAAAAATGCTTCAGCTAAAATGCTGAGTTTGAATACCTTGCAGATGCTTGTTATGATATATTGTGAAAACTGCTTGAGATTTGGGCCAAATGTTTAGTATCAGAGGTCCTCATCACAGAAATCACTGATTATGTCCTGTCATACAACCATATCATGAAAGATGCAATGTGATTCTTATTAGTTGAAAGCTAACAAGATTATCACACAGAGGAAATGTACATACCATCTTTGAAGACAGCCTCAGGCCAGCTGAACTGATGCTGAAAAGGAATAAATCCCATTTCTCAACGTCTCTGGTTTTGCCACCTGAGTAGATTAAATTGGCTTTAGGCATAGCAAAAATAAAATTGCAGTTTGGAAAGGCTGAGTAGTGGAGCAATCTAATAGCTGTGTTTGTGTTGACCGTGGGGTTTTTTGTATGAAATCTTGCAAGTCATGGCTGAAGTAATGGAAGCGGCAAGCCTGATCACCTTCATTTCTTCCTTCAGTCTTCCTTATCTCTGCCCTCCCCTCTACGCATCAGTTTCTGGTGTTGGAGGAGCCTGAATTGTTCTTTCTGGAGTAGCAAAACTGTTTTTCATGGGTTCTGCTATGGAGCTTCAGTCTGGGTCTGTACCCAGATCCAAGAAAAGGAGGCATTATAGATATGGTCTTGA
Source organism: Neomorphus geoffroyi (assembly GCA_033558235.1). Lineage (NCBI taxonomy): Eukaryota > Metazoa > Chordata > Aves > Cuculiformes > Neomorphidae > Neomorphus > Neomorphus geoffroyi. Next base: position 3,369,473 of record JAUMJM010000005.1, read on the forward strand.
CTTCATTTCCCTAAACGTGGACATGAATGACTCTGAGTAGCTCTTGTATAAAAAGACAGTTTTTAAAAACTTTGAAAACCTCAAGCATGCTTAGCTTATAGCCTCCTCTTTCTTCTTTTTATGGATGCACAGCAAAGCTGTGAGGTCTCTGGGTGTCCCTCCCAGGAAACCTTACTGGAGCCTTTCAGTACTTAAAGGGGACCTACAAGAATGATGAGAAGCAGCTTTTTAAGAGGACCTGTAGTGGTAGTTCGAGAGGTAATCGTTTTAAACTAAAAGAGAGTAGATTCAGACTACATATAAGGAAGAAATTTTTTATGTTGAAGGTGGTGAAACATTGGACCAGGTTGTCCTGGAAACTTCCAAGTTGGACAGGGCTCTGATCTCTTTGATGTCCCTGCTCATTGCTGGGCAGTTGGACCTGGATGACTTTATAAGGTCCCTTGCAACCCAAACCATTCTCTGATTCTGTGGTCACTGTTCTTAACTCTGTTCCATTGCAGAGCTGATACTCTGTGGAGGGCTTCAGTGTTCAGAACCAGGTGATACTGGTATCTAATAAACAAAACACTTGTGTATTTCCATCCTCACACTGTCATCACTGCAGTGTATATTAACAGATTCTTGGTTTTATTTGACCTGTATTTCTCTTCTTATAAACTGTGATGGTAACTTCTACCTTACAAACAATACAGTATTCATTCAGTACTTTGTATCATAAATGTTATTTTTTACTGATCAATGCTTGATTATTAATGTATAAACTTTTAATTATTTAACATCAACTAGGAAATTTGCATTGTTTAAACACTGAATTGAGCACCTTGCAATATTTTGGCAGCAGTTGACTGTATCCCTGTTGGGTGGAATCTGTGCTAATCTTATCTCAATTAAGTAATGGTCAATACCATTAGATTAAATTGTACCTGTGTCACTCTCTGTCTGAGTGTATACACATTAACTGGAATATATTTTACTACAAAAAATACTCAGGGAGAATTCTGACTTTATTTTTACCACAAGAAGAAGCAACATGTTTTTGCTGGGGATAATGAAGCAGGATCCAAGAAATATCACACATAAAGGCATTCCAGAAAATCAGTCCTGTGATTCAAACCGCAGAGAAACATTTGTTTCTGCTCCTGCTATCCTCCAAGTAGAAGATTCTGTACCCTTTTGCACAGGACAGAGCAACCCCAGAGAGAAAAAATGTTTGCTTGACACACAGTCTCCATTCTGGGATGAGGAAGATTTGCGCTTCAACGCAGGTGGGCTGTACTGTAAAATTTGGCAGCCCAAAGTCTACAGGAGGTCCCTTGCATGCTTTGGTCAGGATGTGCTGGAAGTGCTATGGAAACATCACCTTAGCTGAGCCCTGGTGTCCATAATCCAGATTTTCTTCTATTTTGTATCCTTTTTTGTGTCCTAGTTTATCTCCAGCCAGTTACTAAGCATCACGCAGCCACTTGCTGACTCCCCGCCTAGGTGGGATAGGGAGGAACATTGAAATGTAAAGACTTGTGTGTTGATATAAAGGTAGTTTAATTAGACAAAAAAGGAAGAGATAATAAAACAACAACAAAAGCAACAACAGCAATAATAATAAAAATTATACAAAACACGTGATGCACAATCCAATGCAATATTTCACCACCCAATCACCTGAGGACTGCTTATCCAGCTTTCCCCAAGTAGCAATTGCAGATCATTGAGCTCTGATCCTCAGCCAGCGTCCTGTTTATATACTGAGCTTGATGCTATACAGCATTGAATATCTCTTTGGTCAGCCTGGGACAACTGCCTGGCTGTGTTCCTTCCAGCTTCTTGTGCACCTATGCACTTGCAAAACATGGGAAAATGAAAATTTCCTTATTTCTTAGCAACAACCAAAACCATCAGTTTATTATCAACTTTCTCCAAAATAAATCTAAAAAAATGCAACTGCTGGGAAGAAAATTCATTTTATCCCAGCTGAGTATAACCATTACTTGGCAATAACTAAAACCGTATTGTTATACTAACTCCAAAACATGGGAGCTACTGGGAAGAAAAGTAACACTACCCCTGAAACCAGGACACCCAGAATGTTTCTCTGTGTGATACTGAGATTTCTGGGCTGCATACTCCTAGAAACTCCTCTTCCAGGTGAAGGAACCTCCTCACTCAGGAGGTACTAATGGGTTAATTCCTCCTGTTCTCTTCATGGCTCACACTGCCTTGAGTTCCTTTCTGTCCATGGCAAAGGCTGTTGACTGTACTTCATGCTGGCAATTTAGATGCTTTGCTGGTGAGGAGACAAGATCTGAGTTCTTTATAGGCAACAGAAAAGGCTAAACTTGGGTTCCTTGCTTGTTGTGAGAGCACACTGACCATGAGTATCCATTTTCTGCCTCTACCCTATGATGTGGGTAGAGGTGGAAAAAGTGAACTGAATGAGTGTCCTTTGGAAGAAGTGTCTTTTCTCAGTCCTGATAAAATAGTGGTCATACCGACTCTTCAGCCACGGCGAGCAAGAGGCAGGATTTCTGTTTGGGGTTTCTTGTCAGTGTTTCATTTAGGGAAGCTCTTGCTTAAATTCACATAAAGTTCATTGAGTTTGGGTTAGCCTTCTCAAAATGTCTTGGTGCATTTTGGCCTCTGGCGAGACCTTAACACAGTTCAGGAATTGGTTACAGAGCCTGGTCTCCTACACTTCTCTGAAGGGGACAGTTTCCTAAAATTCACTTAAGGAACTGTGTGAAATTTTATAAATAGAATTCCTTGTAAGATCTAGTCTTTCATCTTAAACTTACATACAAACAAACGAACAATCACAAACCAAGATAAAACAATAATTTATAGATTCATCTTGAGTTTGATCAGATAAGTTCTAGTAATTTACATGTCACAAGGAATGGATAGTTTTCTCAGTAACTTTAAATTAAAATTGTTAAAATCAGGGAAGTATTTTTGGTTTATCTCTCTCTTTTTGTATTTTCCTTTTCTTTTTTTAGTACTGAAAAATATATGTAACTAGTCCTAGGCTACAATGTCACCTGATTTTCTCCAGAGTCTTAGGGGTCAGCAAGGCAGCTTAGACAACTGAGCTTTTGATAGTTTCAGGGAATATTCATTATAATTGATGGTGCTGACTATACTGTCTTTTTTAGGTAAGGGAAGTCTTAAGTGGCTGAAATTTAGATAATCAAATTTGGCAAATCTTACTAAATCACTTGCCTCTGCCAGCTGATTTTGAAAGATAATGCCTTATATTATTACCTATTCAATTTATATTATTAACAGTATTCAAGTATGGTTTGCAGCCATGTAACTGTCAAAATGACTGAACTATTGTAAATATCTGGCTTATTTGCTAATGCTCTCAAAGCACAGAAAACAGTAATTAAAATCTCACATTCACACACCCTCCAAAAATGCAGTGAATGTGCTTAATAAATATGTTTTGTTGGTACAGTCAACTTTATCTGAATTTATTATAAGGGCAGAGCAGGCTATCTTTTTCTGTTGTTGTTTGGCTTTAATGAAAAATGAGTATTACAAAGCTTTTATGAAGCATGCATTAACCTGTAGACATAATTTAATTTCCTTCTCACAAATTCACTGCAGCTGCTTGCACCATTTTAGCAATTTTTCCTTTAATTTGTAATCAAATACACTGATTACATGTACTTTCACTGTTTCTCACCTGAGCCTGAAAAAGAGGTTTGATAACACATTTGTAGGAGAAGGGTTTTTTTGTAGTTCCTAATATTGGTTTAGTCTTCCAGATTTATCTCTCTGAAATAAAGACTGTTTTTTTATGAGCAGATTTACTTTTTGACAGTCCCCCAAATTTATTTCACAGATGACTCATACAATTGTCTAACATACAGTTTTGGCAATGTTTTTGAGTCCAATGGTTTCTAATCTCTGTGACACTTCAACTCAATCATCTTTGAACACAATACAAGACAAAAAAGAGAGATCCTCTGTTTTCACAAAGATGATCAGGGAACTGCTGTGTCTATCCTACAAGGAAAGGCTGTGACCTGCACCTCTTTACCCTGGAGAAGGGAAGACTGAAATGGGATCTTATCAATGCTTATAATTATCTAAGGGGCAGGTGTGAGGAGGATGGGATCAGATTCATTATATTTCAACCCAGCAATAGCACAAGGGGCAATGGGCACAAACTGGAACACAGAAAATTCTGCCTGAATCTGAGGAAATCTTTTGAGGGTGACAGAGCGCTGGAACAGGCTGCCTGGGAGTTTGTAGAGTCTCCTTCTCTGGAGATATTCAAAACAAGCCCGGATGCATACCTGTGCAACCTGCTCTAGATTAATCTACTTTACCATGGACTAGATGGCCTCCAGAGGTCCCTTCCAGTCCCTACTGTTCTGTGATTCACGAAAGTCAGAAAAACACTTATGTGGTAATTTTCCCTTGTTCAGATATTTACTGATACATGAATGAGTAACACAAATAAATAGAATAAGAATAGAAATCATTTTCTCTAGCAATGAAAAGGGTGCATCTTTCTGAAAACATGCCTTTCAGACCCTGGAAAAGCCCTGTGAGATAAGGTCCTGGAAGGAAGGGGGGCCTCAAGAAAGTTGGTTAATATTAATATATCACCGCTTCCAAGCTTAAAAGGTCTCCTTCACAACAATTAAGGATTCAGGCAAAAATGCCAGGAGGCACTGATGAACAAAGAGCTTCTAGTCAAACTCAGAGACTAAAAGGAAGCATACATATGATAGAAGCAAAGATGAGTAACCTGGGAGGAATACAGAAACAGAGTTTGTGCATCCAGAGATAAAGATGGGAAAGCTAAAGCCCAAATGGAACTGAATCTGGTCAGGAATGCTGAAGACCAAATGAAATGCTTATGTAAGTACAGAAGTGACAAAAGGAGGAATAGGGAAAATGTAAGCACATTGCTCAATGAGATGAGGGGCTTGTTTACACAGAATGTGGAAAAGGCTGAGGTACTGACTGCCTTCTTTGCCTCAGCCTTTACTAACAAGACCAGGCTTCAGAGGTCCCAGGTCCCAGGCACCAGAGGGAAAGTATGGATCAAGGATGATAATGATTGGAAGATCCTTCTTGGTGGAAGAGGATAAGTCAAGGCAATAATTAAGAAAATGTGACATACATAAATCCCTGGGTCCTGAAGGAACACACCCAAGAATGCTGCCAGATATAATTGTGAAGCCACTATCAATAACCATTCATGGTGACTGGGAGAAGTGCCTAAAGATCAGAGGAAAGTAAACATAACTCTTATTCTCGAAAAGAGTAAGAAGGAGGACTCAGGGAGCTACAGACGAATCAGACACATTAAGGACAAGAATCATCAGGAGTAGTAGGCATAGCTTCACCAAGGTGAAGTAACAATTAACCAGCTTGATAAATTCCTATGAGAAAATGACTGTGCTGATAGACAAGGGGAGAGCAGTGGATATTTTCTACCTGGACTTCAGGAAGGCCTTAGACACTGCCAAGATCCTCATAGACAAGCTATGTGTAGGCATTCATGCTACACTAATTTTTTCTCAGGAGGTAAATTTGAGTAAATGGCACATTTTCTTAGTTGTAGTTTTGCTTCAGAGGCTGAATAAAACACAAATATGTAGAGTATGTTCTCAGGTATGTACAGTTAATTGTTACAGATACTTGAGGTGATTTTTTTTCAAACTGTGCAAACTGAGGAGACCTTGAGTGAGGATTAATGTGCGTTGCCTAATGCAAAGACTGGGGGTGTGCCTCAAGTAAAATTTTCATTTTTCTGTCCTTACAAACTAGTCACTATAGCTTAAGCAAATAGTTCAACAAGAAGACATGCAGGTGGACTGTGAATAAAAGCCGAAAAGCTATTATTTTCAAAAGTGAAAAAGGAATACCAATAGCTTTCAGGTCTAGTTTGTTGCCTAGGAGAAGAATTGGAATTGAGGAAGTTGGGTGCAGTTTGTTATCCCCTGCATATTCGTAGTTTGCTATAAAGGACTCTTATGGTGATCATTCTCAGATATGAACAGAATTCCTAGATGAGTTAGATTAAGTAAATATTATAAGCATATCCGGAAGAGCTGTCTAGGCTGCCTATTCTCTCCTGCTTCCTGTGATGCTAAGGTCTTATTGTAAAATTGTGTGTTGAAATCATGAGCACACAGTTATTCTCCAAAGTTTTGTTGTTAACTTTCCACAGTTACCAGTATAGGAAGGATATAATAAGTGTTCCGTGAATTCTTTTCTGGAAGTCACTACGACTAAATATCCATTTCCTTTCATTTCTACGTAGTTGTACATAATAACACTTTCCCTGCATATAAATCTTGATTGAAAAAAACAGGAAAAATTATTTTCTTCTTGTCAGTATCTTATTGCAAGGTCAAAAGAAGAAAAATAAAGCCAGCATGTCAATAACCGAGGTAGTATATTGAAGTATATTGAAATATACCACACATAAACACTCAGAAATACAGTGTAGGCATTCATTTATGCCAAAAAAATGAGATAAATTTATTTCTATAAAAAATAAATTAAATTTTCTTCATGTATGGTGAAGATTACTCCTTCTAATCAACAACTGATTTTTTTTTCATATTACTTAATTTATTTATGGAATTTCAACAATTATATTCTCCTTTATTTAGTGAATAAGATAAATAGGTCTGGAATTTGTTCTTGAGTGCTTTTTAAATTTGAAATCAGAAATACCCTAGAAAATAAATGTTAAACATTGTCAGCCATAAACATTTTTTCAACCACATAAAGTATGATTCTTAATAAAATTGAAATCAATGAATTATTTTCATATGTTCATTCAGTGTCTTTCTGTCCATATAAATCCTGCATAAAAACCTGTGATTGTTGAAGTTGTTCAGAGTTTGATGCTAAAACTCTGAAAGAATCTGATCGTGATCTTACAGTAACTGATCCTGTCCTGCAGGTACAATTTGGAATAGGAGACCTGGGAATGAAAGCAACAGGAAAGAAAGAAAGAAAATTCTTGTAGTATGAATCTGATCTTATGTAGCATGTGCACTTACATATCACCTTTTTCTCCTTTTCTTCCTAATAGAGACTGTCTTTTGTTTCAGCCTTCCTCCCCCTATTCCTCTTGAATGTTTAATAGAAAATATATGCTGTTCCTTGGAAACAAAATATTTAATCCACCACAGCTACTAATAGTTTACTTTTCTCGAAGTCAGAATGCAAACATTCTACTTCTGTTTTTCTTCACCTCAGATCATCCTGACAGTGCTTTACTCTGCTGGAAGGACATTTTGAAGATAGTTGAAAACATAGCAAAGTATCCTTGCTACAACAGTTAAGTTCTGAGCTGATCTGACTGAAGTGGTTGTGTGGATGGAACATCAGCCTTTTAGTGGCTGGCTACTGGTCTCATAGCAGTGCAAGTTCTACGCTAAAGGTAAAGGCCAGTATTTTGCTCACAAAACCAGACAACCTCCCAGTTTCCTTTATCATTGAAAAATGTCCATGAATATATATGTAAAATCAAATACTTCAAACCTGTTTGCACACTCTTTCTCAGTAAAGGATAATATCTCACATACAAGAATAAAAGCTGACAAATTCAAATATACTCATCTGCTCTAGTTAGTTTTCAATTAATAATTAGTTTTCAATTAATAAAATCAGACACAAATTAACCTCACTGTCTCCTTCCAGCTCCTGTAGAGCATCCTTATCAAGTAAACACTCAATTAGTAAAATTTATTTTTATATATGAAATTCTTTTAGTGCAAATAGCTGGGGATTTTTCCAAGTCTTCAAGGTCTAGTACCACACAAAAGAAGAAAAGTAATTTTAAGTATTATTACAAGTTTCAGATTGAGTAAAAATCCTGAACAGATCCCAAACATTTTCAAAAGTCTGAAGTACAACTGAAGAAATCAAGTGATTTGTACATATATTTCAAAGTTGCTTGTGTGTAAACGTTATTAGAAAAAGTGACATCAGCATATTTTTCCCATTTATTTCATAAGAAGGATTAGCAAGCGTAAACTGGCTGCATCAGTTGAAAGTCATTCATATCCTTAGAAAGACATGAATCACACAATTTAATTTACAAAATCTGCAAATATTGTCATTTTTTTACTTTATGTCAGATAATCCTATCCCTAGACACGTAATTCTACTCACAGCACATTTTGATGAAGTAATTGAGAACAGACAAAGAAATTTAACCAACACAACAGATTCATTCACTTTCCTAATTTAATTAACTTTTGCCTTTAGCTCTAGCTCTATTTTTTCTGAAGATCAAATCAACAGAGAGGGAAAATTTAAAAATCATTGGAACTTTTAAAATTAATAAGAAGAAAGAAATCATTATGGACTATCCCATCACAGATTACCAGCAAATTCTGCACAGAGACGCGTACATTACTGTAATACCTCTGTCTTACAATTTGTTACATGTGTAAGTACCATGGAAACAAGATAAGATAGTTTTCATATGCTGAGTTTTATTATAATGAACTAATTTAAGATCAATAACTTTTGACTCATAAGTATTTGATACCATAGCAGCTATTTCATCACTGTTTTTCAAAACATCTTGTTAGATCCTTCAAGAACCTGAAAAAAATGTCTGAAAACATACTTATCCAGGAAAGTAATTACAGTTATGGAATTTCTGTAAATTGCCAGAAAGAAAATCTTATAGCGTGACCTGTAGGTTTGGAAAAAAGCCTAGAAATCAGGCTGATAACAAAATGCAAAAGTAATCGGTAAAGCACATTTCTGATTTATGATTATAGCAATTATAAAACACTTTATTTATAATCCACTCATCTTCTGTAGAACCCTGTTTATTAATGAATGGCATGGTGCATTACTAAAAGGCCTTCTAGCAAAGGATTTATTTGGTGGAACTACTTGTGCCAACACAGTGAATAAGCAAAGAGGTAAGATAGGGACTGAAGAGAAAGCTAAGTAATTCTTTGAATTTGAACTTAGTGGCAGTATTATCTGAGTTAAAACCTTGGTATTTGGTCTTAAGCTTACTGAAATATGAGCAAAATAGCAAAAGTTTTACTTGGAGATATAGTTCACTCATGCACTTCCATTTGGTTATGTTTCTTACTGTTTTATTTTGATATTTTTAGCTATTACTTTACTTGAAAGCAGTTTTTATCATTCCTGAAGCAATTCAGGTTTTAAGTGGTCTTTACTGAACAGTTATTTGATATCTTAGTTTTAAGAAAATATCAGTGACCTCCTGTATGGCAAAAGGCCTCTGGCTTTCCTCCTACTCTCATCCTTTTTGTATCACTGAATTTAGCCCATCCCTGGAGGTGTTCAAGACCAGATTGGATGAGGCTTTGAGCAACTTGATTTACTGGAAAGTGACCCTGCCCACAGCAGGGAGTTTGGAATTAGATGATGTCTACGGTCCCTTCTTACCCAAACATTCTGTGTTTCTATGATGCTATGAATCTGGATGTCTGGATCAGAGGTTATTAGTCTATGTTAAATGAATAATGCCTTATGCTGTGTACAAATGAAAGAGAGTTCATTTGATCAGTTTGTTCTTGAATTTCATGCTGAAGATTTGTTGACCACAACATTGACTGTATTGTTTAAAAGACATTTTGATTTTTGAAAAGTTAGGCACTGTAATATCTAACTTGATGAAATGGAATACAGAATGTAATCTAGAAAAGAAATCCTATTAAAAGCCCAGGAAATGATCAAATGAAACAGCTAGATGAGAAATGAGCTACGAGCACAGAAATTCATTAATTTTGACATTTGTAGTGCAGTTCACTTGCTTAAACATGTTGTGTCATCTTCTACAATCTAAGATTTCACATTTAGGACTATCCTTGCAGGTGACTTGTTATATCTGTCTGTGTTGCACACAGCAACAAAGCAAAAACATTTATGTATTAGACTGAATGCATCCAGTTTTCAGTTGGCAAGAATCAGTGCCAGGGACAGTCAGTTTTGCAGCCAAGTGCTAGATCAAAAGAGACAGGTGGTCCCAGGAGTGAGTGAAGCCCAGGAGGGAGCCAGGGACAGTCAGTTCCTGAATCTCAGAAGCTGCAGGTCTCATGTGGGCAGCTGATGTGGAAGGGACGTTGCTAGAAGTATCTGTGGGAGATTTTAATGTCCTCTAGGGAACACCAGGGACCAGGAGTGTGGTGAACAGAGCAGGCAGGCGTGATGCATCAGAAGAGCATGGTGAGGCAGTTGATAAGGCAGTTCATGCAGGCAGGGCAAGCAGGAAAGGGCATACAGGGGAGGCATGTGGGCAGGGTGCTGGAACTCAACCAGAAGTATCTGGGAACCATGGTGTCCACTTGGCAGAGAATTAAGGTCTCTCCAATCTCTGCACCAGCTGTGACAGATGCAGATCCCAGAGATAGCACCAGTGGGTGCATGCTACCACTCAGATGCTGGGCTGCAGGGTATGCCCCTCTCTTGCGCTGGTGTGAGATCCATTGGGGAATTCATCTGTGAGAGGGTGTGCACGGGTGGAGGAACTCTTCCGCTTGGTGATGAAACTCAGGGAGGAGGTGAGCAGGTTGAGAACCATCAGGGAGTGTGAGAGGGACAGTGACTTTTGGAACAACACCCTATGCTCCCTGTCTCAGACCCAACAGGCAGGCATGACTTGTGTGACAGAGGACTCCCCATCCTCTTTCCATTCAGCTGAACAGAGAAATTTAGGAGATGGAGGGAAATAGTAGCAGGTTCCTGCCCAGCGCAGCAGGCATGTCTTCCCTGTGTCATCCTCAGTCTCACAGGTTCCCTTGCACAATAAATATGAAGTTTTGCAAGTGGAACCAAACGTTAATGTGGGTGATGGGTTTCACAACCTAGAAACATTCTCAAGGTTAAGACACCCCAAGCAATCCATCAAAATGACTTCTGTAAAGAAGAAAAGATGGCTAGTGACCATAGGGGACTCCCTTCTGAAGGAGACAGAAGGCCCGATATGCAGACTTCATAGGGAAGTCTACTTCCCACCTGGGGCCTCACTTAAGATGTAGAAAGAAAACTTCCAACTCTGGTTAGGCCCATGGATTATTATCCACTGTTGATTTTCCAAGTAGGCAGTACTGAAACACCAACAAGAAATCTGAAGACAATTAAAAGGGACTTCAGGACCCTGAGATCAATGATGAAAGGATGCAGTGCACTGGTCATGTTCTCTGTCATTCCTGCTACAGGGAGTGACGAGGGAAGGAATAGGAAGAGCCAGGAAATAAATAGCTGGCTTCAAATCTGGTGTGAGAAGAAAAACTTTGGTTTTTTTAACCATGGGTTGGACTACACGACATCAAGCTTGCTGACAAATGATGGGGTACACCAGCCCCTAAGGTGCAAAAGGATGCTTACCAAGAAGTGAGCAGGGCTCATCAAACGAGCTTTAAACTAGATATGAAGGGTGAGGAGGGCAAAACCAGGCTTGACACAAAAAACACACTCCAGTGTCTGAGAGTTGGTGTGCTAGTGAGGCACCTTGGTCTGCCACCTCAGAGCAAGTGGGGGGTAACACTCCAAGTGGCAGCAAAGATGTAAAGGTTATCGATGGATTAGAAATTACATCAAGGAGTCACTTAGGAATTAAGAATATTCACTTCAGAAGAATGGCAGGATCAACAGCCCAACTGATGGACATCTACACCAACACACGCAGCATGGACTACAAACAGGAAGAATTCAAAGTCATTGTACAGCAAGAAAACTATAATATAATTGCCATCAAATAAACATGGTGGGATGACTTGCATAACATAAGTGCTGCCATGGTTAGCTATAAACTCTTCAGGCAGGACAGGCAAGGACAGAGAAATAGTGGGGTAGCCCTCTATGTTAGGGAGTGTTTTGATTGCCTTGAGCTCAATGACGGTGATGACAGGGTTGAATGTCTCTGGGTAAAAGTCAATGGAATGCCCAATAAGGCAGACATCATGGTGGGAATCTGCTATAGACCACCCAGCCAGGAAGAAGAGACCGATTAGATATTCTACAAGGAACTGGGAGAAGTCTCATGATACCTAGCCCTTTTTCTTGTGGGGGACTGCAACTTACCAGAGGTCTAACATAGCAGAAAGGAAAAGTGGTGAGTGAACCAACTAGGATGGGTTCCCTGCTGTTTGTGAACAGAGAAGGGATTGTGGGAGATGTGATGGTGGGAGAACACCTAGGGCACAGCAATCACAAAATGATAGAATTCTCAATTCTTAGAGAAGTAAGGAGGGACGTCAGCAGAACTGCTGCCTTGGACTTCTGGAGGGCAGACTTTGGACTGTTTAGAAGGCTGGTCGGTAAAGTTAAGAGGCAGTCCTAAATGGCAAAGGAGCTCAAGAAGGCTGGACCTTCTTCAAGAAGGAAGTCCTGGTGGCACAAGAGTAGGCCATTCCCACATGCAGAAAAATGAGCCAGTGGAGAAGAAGACCATCTTGGCTGAGCAGAAAGCCTCGGGTGAATCTCAGAAAAAAAGAGGAAAATATATGAGCTTTGGAAGAAGGAGCAGGCATCTCAGGAGGACTACAAGGATGAAGTGAGATTATGCAGAGAGAAAATCAGAAGGGCTAAAGCCCATCTAGAATTTAAATTGGCTAATTCTGTGCAGGATAGTAGAAAATGTTTGTGCAACTATATTAACAACAAAAGGAGGGCCAAGGAGAATCTTCATCCTTTACTGGATGCAGGAGGAAAAATAGTGGCAAAGGATGAGGATAAGGTCGATGTACTTAATGTCTTATTGACCTCAGTCTTTAACAGTAGGGTCAGCTGTTCTCTGGGTACTCAGCCTCCTGAGCCAGAAGACAAGGGGGGAAGAACAGAACAAGGCACCAATGTTCCAAGAAGAATTGGTTAGAGACCTGCTCAGCCAAATAGACATTCACAAGTCTATGTGACCGTATGGGATCCTCCCAAGGACATTAAGGGAGCTGGTGGATGTGCTCACCCAACCCCTTTCCATCATCTACCAGCAGTCCTGGCTGATTGTGGAAGTTCCACTTGACTGGAAGTTGGCAAATGTTACGCCCATTTACAAGAAGTGTCAGAGAGAGGATCTGGGGAACTACAGGTCTGTCAGTCTGATCTCAGTGAAAAGGAAGGTCATGAAGGAGGTCATCCTGAGTGCTATCACACTGCATGGACAAGACAACCAGGTGATCAGGCTTAGTCAACATGGATTTATGAAAGGCATGTCCTGCCACAATAACCTGATCTGCTTCTGTGACAAGATCACTTGCTTAATGGACGAGGGAAAGGCTGTGGATGTAGTGTCCCTGGACTTTACTGAAGTCTTTGATACTGTTTCTCACAGTATTCTTCTTGAGAAACTGTCTGCCATTGGTCTGGACAGGCTCACCCTCTGCTGGGTAAAAAACTGGCTTGATGTCTGGGCCCAAAAAGTGATGACAAAAGGAGTTGGGTCACAAGTGATGTTCCCCAAAGCTCAGTGTTGGGTCCAGTTCTGTTCAATATCCTTATCAATGATCTGGATGAGGGGATTGAGTGAACCCTTAATAAGTTTCCAGATGACACAAAGCTGGGCAGAAGTGTTGATCTGCTTAAGGGAAGGGAAGCTTTGCAGAGGGATCTGGACAGGCTGGATTCGATGGGCTGTGAACAGTGGAATGAGGTTCAACAAGGCCAAGTGCAGAGTCCTGCATTTGGGACACAACAACCCCATGCAGCACTACAGGCTCAGGGGAGAGTGTCTGGAGAGCTGCCTGGTAGAGAAGGACCTGGGGTGAACATGAGCCAGCAATGTGCCCAGGTGGCCAAGAGGGCCAGTGGCATCTTGGCCTGTAAGAGAAACAGCGTGGCCAGCTGGAAGTGACTGAGCCCCTGTACATGTCATTGTTGAGGCCACACCTTGAATCCTGCATCAATTCTGGGCCTCTCACTGCAAGAAGGACCTTGAGGTATGGAACCGTGTGCAGAGAAGGGCAAGAAAGCTGGTGAAGGGGCTGGAGAACAAGCGTTATGAGAGGTGACTGAGGGAATGTGTGACTGAAATTTTAATTTATTTTGTTTTGGTTTTTTTTTTCCACCTCTCCCTCTCTCCTCTCCTCTCCTCTCCTCTCCTCTCCTCTCCTCTCCTCTCCTCTCCTCTCCTCTCCTCTCCTCTCCTCTCCTCTCCTCTCCTCTCCTCTCCTCCCCTCCCCTCCCCTCCCCTCTCCTCTCCTCCTCTCCCCTCCCCTCCCCTCCCCTCCCCTCCCCTCCCCTCCCCTCTCCTCTCCTCTCCTCTCCTCTCCTCTCCTCTCCTCTCCTCTCCTCTCCTCTCCTCTCCTCTCCTCTCCTCTCCTCTCCTCTCCTCTCCCCTCTCCCCTCCCCTCCCCTCCCCTCCCCTCCCCTCTCCTCTCCTCTCCTCTCCTCTCCTCTCCTCTCCTCTCCTCTCCTCTCCTCTCCTCTCCTCTCCTCTCCTCTCCTCTCCTCTCCTCTCCTCCCCTCCCCTCCCCTCCCCTCCCCTCTCCTCTCCTCTCCTCTCCTCTCCTCTCCTCTCCTCTCCTCTCCTCTCCTCTCCTCTCCTCTCCTCTCCTCTCCTCTCCTCTCCTCTCCTCTCCTCTCCTCTCCTCCTCTCCCCTCCCCTCCCCTCCCCTCCCCTCCCCTCCCCTCTCCTCTCCTCTCCTCTCCTCTCCTCTCCTCTCCTCTCCTCTCCTCTCCTCTCCTCTCCTCTCCTCTCCTCTCCTCTCCTCTCCTCTCCTCCCCTCCCCTCTCCCCTCCCCTCCCCTCCCCTCCCCTCCCCTCCCCTCTCCTCTCCTCTCCTCTCCTCTCCTCTCCTCTCCTCTCCTCTCCTCTCCTCTCCTCTCCTCTCCTCTCCTCTCCTCCCCTCCCCTCCCCTCTCCTCCCCTCCCCTCCCCTCCCCTCCCCTCTCCTCTCCTCTCCTCTCCTCTCCTCTCCTCTCCTCTCCTCTCCTCTCCTCTCCTCTCCTCTCCTCTCCTCTCCTCTCCTCTCCTCTCCCCTCCCCAATAAATTTATTTTTCAAAGTGCTCCATGAGGTTTTCGTTACAGTAACCTTCATTTTCTACCTTCAAATTCTACTTATGAATTGCTGTCTTCTCAAGTGCAATGAATAGTTTCTCCTGTGGCAACATGTCATCTGCTTCACTGAAGTCCAGACACATTTCACCTACTCCTTTTCCCTTCTTTGAAAAATAGATCACAGAAAGAAATGTAGCTAACATGAACTATCCCTTGTATAATCTCTCCCATTTACCATTTTCCTTCATGTATCTAATTACTCTTTCCTTTTAAATACCTTCTAAATCTTTGCATAATTTTAAGGCCAGTTTTACTACTGTCCAGGTCATCTCTTTTATTAACTGTGTATGCTGTTCTTCAATTACCTAGAACTACCTCTAAATTAATACTTTTATTGAAAAATGTTGTCATGATACCTGCAATTTAATTTGCAATTTTTTTTCAAGGGAAGACAACGTTTGATCCCTGACTGTATTAAGTTGTTTGATTTTATTGTCATTTCAGATATGAATCTTTTAATATTCTATTCTCCTCTCCTCTTTGTTAGTGTATTTCATATTGCTGTCCATACTGAAAACTGAAGTTTGCATTTGATTTTTGGAACATTCTGTGAATAACTTAAATCTCTATTCTACGCCTCACTCTACAAATTTCTTTTTATTTCACTTTCCTTTTTCTTGTTACACTATTTCCTGAACAGAACCGTGGAATTTATTACTCCTAAAATATGCTGGATATTGTTTGCATGAACCATTAGTGAAACAGAAAAATTTTAGAATGAGTCAGATCATACACTGAAAAATACATATGCAAAATTTGAAGTCAATTTAAAAGTCAGAAATGTTGTAAAATTAAAGTATTATCATGATGAGATCAATGTGCATTAATTTCATGATTTCTGTCTTATTTGCTAGATCAAGATTTTTCTAAAAAATTAAAAATTATGAACTACATATGATGAATTTATTATTTTTGATGACCAGTGCCTTCATCCATTATGACTTTAATTCACAAGTTGAAATAGAGTGATTATTCCCCACTAGAGAGTAATTTTATAATTTAATAATTATTTATTTTCAAACTCTTATTCTTAACTGGTTGGAAAAGTGGAATGTGTTCTTACGTAGGGGTGTCAGCTACAATGAATAGCCAGTCGTATTGGCTTTTTCTCTTCTAGTAACTCAGGAAATACAGTCACAGAATCACACCATTTCAGGATTATAGAATGACTGAGGTTGAAAGCTATCTCTTGAGATCATCTAGTCCAATCCCTTCTTCAGAGCAAGGTCAGCAAGAGTAAATTTCTCAGTGCCCTGTCCAATCAGATTTTGAACATCTCCACAGACTTCACAACTTCTCTGGGAAGTGTATTCCAGTGTTTGATCTACTCCAGAGTGAAAAAAAACAAAATTCTTATGTTCAAGTGGATTTACCTGTAGTTTAATTTCTATCCATTGCCTCTTATCCTGTCACTGCAAGCTTTGAAGAGGAGTTTGGCTCCATCTTCATACCTTGCAACTCCCACCAGGTGTTTACACACATGGATAAGATCCCCCTGAACCTTCCTTTCCCAGGCTAAACAATCTCAGCTTCCTCAGCCTCTCTTTGCCAGATGTTGCAGCTTATTGAAACATCTTTGTGGCCCATTTTTGTGATCCTTTGCTGAACTTACCACAGGAAGTCCATATCTTTCTTGTACTCTGGTGTTCAGAACAAGACATAGCAATTCACATTTCTCGTACCAGTGCTGAGAACAGAGGAAGTATCTCCTCCCTCATCCCACTGGCCACATTCCTCCTAATGCAGCCTGAAATGCACTTGGTCTTTTTTGTTACAAGGTGAACTGCTGGATCATGTCCATCTTGTTCATCAGGACTCCCAGGACCTTCTCTGAGAGCTACTTTACAGCTGGTCCATCCCCAACATGTGCTGCTGTGGCATTATACATCCCCAGAGTACAGATTTTGTATTGCCTTTGTTGAACTGTGTTGGATTCCAATCTGCCTTGTTCACCAGCCTGCTGAGGCTCCACGCAATGTCAGCACAACCCCCTGGTTATCAAACACTACTCCTAGCTTTGCATCATCTGCAAACTTACTGATGGTGCACTGTGTCCCAAAAATAACGTACGTGTGTTGCCCCCAGTCTGAATCCCTGGTCACACCTAGTGACTTGCCTCTAGATGATTTTGTAGTGATGACCATAGTTTTTCGGTTCTAGCACATAAATCCCTTGTCAGTGTATCTCACTGTCCATAGTTCATTCAGTTGGAATGTTATGAGATACAGTCTTACAAACTTCCTACGCTCAAGGAAGACAGTCTACAGTCTTATCAGTTGTAAAGTCCAGAATGATTCTCCTGGAAGATGCTTGTCTTTTCTGGGTAGCCCATCAAGGGATGCAACTGATGAGTTTTGTGTCTTGTCGTTGTCTTCATGTGTGTTTTGCCAGGTCTATGTATGATATATTTTCTTGATGTTTCCTCACTTTTTCCTGTAGTTTTCCAATCGACAAGATCCCAGATTATATAACCCCACTGTAATAAGCATTCTTATACTCCCACATGCTGTCATCAATTACTGTGACTGACCAGGTTTTATTCTCACCACTGCTTCCCTTATCATTTGTCAGTTACACTTGTGTCTATATATGTTCAGGTTTATGCGTTTCTCCTTCTCTTATCATTCCTTTTTTTTTTTTTCTCAGTGGAAAAGATCCTTGAACAGACAGCCTTAAAGGAGCAACACATAGAAATAGGACATAAATGTCTGTCCTCCAATTTCTAATTGAATAGCTAACAGGGTAACTAATTTCTAATTGGGAAAAACTAAAATAGTATATTCATCATTCACAGGTCAAAGAATATTATGTTTCCAATGGATACATACATACGGGAATTTTTCAAATACAACTTGAAAGTTAGTCATGAAATTTAGGCAAGATGTCGGATTCAGACTCCAGAATTTTTTTCTCTTGACTCTGCAGAGGGAGTTAAAATATTTTTCTCCTGAACAGAGCAGCAGTGAAAATTAACTTCATCAGGGATCACATTTACACAGAATTTTTTTGTACTTTCTGTGTTTTGCTTTTATTTCTACACGTCTCCTTTTTCTTGCCTCTATCTTAAAGGTGCTTCTCCATTGCATACTTTCTCTTATTCTTTCCTTGGGAAAATAAAAGCTTCCGTATGAAGAGCTGTGCTCCACTGAGGGCAACACTGAATTCCCTGAACCTGCCCTCACAAATGTTTCTGGAGACAGCACCAGGTAGCCAGCATTTAAATGATGATGATCTGATCAAAGAAAACAGATCCTTTACATCTTTCTTTTTTCCTAATATGTGTTTATTATTCTATCTGTTGCTGACTGTGCATACAAAAAAATATTAATTCTCTGTGACAGTCATCTTCATAATAACATGTTCTATCCATTTTTCCATTTCTTCCCTTCACTTCCTGCATTCTTTAAAAACAATCCATCCTCTTGTTTTTCACTTAATGGGAAAGTATATTGCCATCTATGTGGGTAAATATTTTATTTATTTCATGGACCTGACCTATATATGTTTGACTTAAGATTAATATTCATTTTACAAAATATGTATTTTCTATGAATTCTATGGATAGGAAATACATATTCTATATATTCTAATATTTCTATATTTTCACTCACCCCCCTACAAATATCAGAAATAGCATCTTTATTAAAATGCAGGTTCCCGATATATCACGCTACACCAGTTTCAATGAGATGCAAATCTCTTAATCGAAAGCAAACTAAAAACAGATTTCTGGAGCAATATTTTTATGAGATAGCTTATGAAAAAATTGGAGAGTTATTTTTGTGATTTAAATGGGGTTATAAATTAAACCATAGATCTTTTTAGCTCTTTATACTCTCTCCACAGAGATGCTTGAGGCAAAAATAGCTTAAAAAAACCCCCTCCCTATGTTTCATCTGCTTCATGTTAAGTGACTTCATGCTCTGCACATTGAGAGGTGTAGTTTCTTTTTCCTTTTCTGTACACAGACTACGATCCTTGTTCATGTTTAGAACTCATGGCACAAACCAAACAAAAATTAAATTAAAAAATAGGAAAAGAACAGCACTGCAGGTAAGAGTTGTTGAAGAAAGGACGACTCCTTCAGTCTCCAAACTTCTACTTATAATTATTTTATACAGATTTGCATGAGAATCAAAAAGAAACCAGGTATCTTTATTGTATTCTGATAGTATTATGTATCCCTTCATGGTGGGTGGAGTTATGCTGTGGACTATATGATTCTTGATAATTGTTTCTTGATAAATTATTTCTAATGCTTAGATCACCAGTCACAATTACTCATTTTTAAAATGCTTTAATATTGCTTCTTAATCTTAGCAAATGATCCCCACAGAACAAATTAATAATAGATTCATGACAAGAATGACAGTGAGAAACTATTAAGCTTTGCTGCCTGAGTGCTTTATAGACAGGGAAAGACAAATTCAAGGTTTTGTCCATATCCCTTGTGAATGATAAGTGTTCGTAATATCTAACAATATATACATTATAACTCAAAAAAAATATCGTAGAATAACATCTGTATTTTTTTGGTAATGTGATACCTGTGATTTTTTTTCTCAGTTTTCTATGATTAAACTACAGTATGTGTAAGAGTAAGTGCCTTGTAAATCAGACCTTTTATATAGAATGTTCTTTTTTGTGTATGGTACATATTTTAGAAACAACAATATGTCTCCTCAACTGTTCAGGAAAACCCTAGACTATGTACAAAGGTTTCTTTAATGTCAGTAGAAATTAAGCAGGTATTTCAGACTAATTACTTGCTGAAATTCTTTGTGGAATGGGATTTTTGTCAACTACTCTACTATATATTTCCTTTCTAGAAGTATAGATTTTTTTCCATCTAATTGACAGGGTGAGTCAGTTAACTAAGCTAATTTAGTGGCATATGTCTGAGCAGTGCTAGTTTTATTAGGTGCCTTTTAGGAATTATGTCCTTTAACTACAAAAATAATAGTCTGATTTTAAATGCATTTGTTATAGAGAAGAAATGCCTACTCCCATGTTCCCACTCACATACTACTCATCAGAGTAAATGCAGGCCTTTGTAGGTTTAAATCTTTGCTTAGCCCATGGTTGCCTGCATCTGTTCACCGTTGTTCTACATAGTATACTTAATTTGCAGTGCATTATTAGTGAAAATTTACAGCATGCTTTTCATTCCATAGTTTACCAGGACTGCTCTGTAGTAGAGATGACAATTAACTAAGCTGTAGAAGCTAGTGATGATATCCAGGGGCTCGTTACAAGCAAGAAATACAATTACAAGCTGCAACCACAGTATAATTCCCTTAAAAATTTCTTTAATGCAGGTATACAGGCATTGATGCCTGATAAATTGTTTCTCAAAGTCTCTAACATTGGGTAATTGTACTTGAAAGAGTCACCATTCATAAAGCATCTTCAGCTGTGGCTTTCTACTTCATTTTCAGTAGCTGAGGTGAGAATTATCTCTACATTTTGACATTAACAGAAAAATAGAACTTAAAATTTATATTTCTAGAACTGGTGTGTAACAGCTTTCTCTTGAACTTTTATGCTCTCTGGCTCTATATACAAACTTTTGCCGACACATGCATTGAAGTAGCGTTTACTGGTTTACATTACGTTTTATTTGGGGGGAATAGAAGATAGAATGAGGGCACTGTATGTATTTAAAAAATGCATGTTCCTGTGAAATCAGAAAAAAAATCAGTTTTTCTAAGGAATTATGTGAAAGATCTATTGCTTCCAAATTTCAGAGTCTAGTTTTTAATAATTGCAGTAGCAGATCTTATAAATTATGGTAAATTATTTCCTTCCTTCTTTTTTTTTTTAACAGAAATTGTTTATTTTGTTACCTAGCTCCTATTAAAATGTAATTGTGGAGATTATTTGCTGCCTGAAAAAAATATTCAACTAAATGTCTTTTTCTAAAGAGAAAACACAGTTCAATTGCCACTTAATTGAAAGGCATAACTACTCTTTGAAATGCTGTGTCATGTATTGTACTGGAGATCAGACTAGATATTATTGTTCTCTACACTTATGAAGCCTGAGGAAAAAAAAATCAGAAAACTTGTTTTTGCTCAAATTTGCACTATATGTAGCATCTGCCCAAACTATAAGGAATTCCAGAAATCTGCAGTGCCTGAGACCAAGAGTTCAGGATGAAAAGACAGTTCATAGGTCTAACCACAATAACTACTGTGTCTAAAATAATAATTAAACGTACCTTATCTGCTGTGTTTTATTTTCAAAGCATACTATAAATATTACATAATAAGTTTTCACAAGAATCCAATTAACAAGATAAATAAAACTACTTTCATTTAAATTGTTTGTATTCAGGATGTTTTTTGATGTTATCAGGATATGGAAGGGAGCAGAATTCCAGCAGCTGGCTTCCTTGTAGCCATTTCACACTTCTGGGCACATGACCTGCCTTGGATTTGACTCTAATGTCCAGTACTACTCTTTCACTCTATCATCTCACTCTTCAGCTTTTTCTGCCATAGATACCTTTCTTGACATACTAACTGGTAGTTTGTGGTGAGAGATAGGAGCTGCACCTACTATATTGAGTATTTCCATTTCACTTAAACCCGAAAGCTTTCCTTAACTCTTTTTTTGGACAACAGTTTAGTCACAGCAGCCTTACTCAGTACGTTACACTTAACATCCATGGTAGTTCTGTTTATTGTTGACTACAGCAAGAGGGTGATTGAGCCATTAATGCTTAAGGACTTTTTTGGCTCATTAACCAAAACGAATATAAAAGATGTTAAAAACCGTTTCATTTCCACTAGGCTAATCTCCATAAAAATGACCTTTTAATAAAAATTAATCTTTGCAGCTAGTAAGCCAAAGGAACTTACAAAATCCTTGAAATGCAAAGGTACTTAGTAATTGATAGTTTTCTTAATTCAAATAAGACCCTTGTAGTCACCTTTGGTTTGGAATGGAAAACTGATCTGTTCTTGAGAAGAAAAGTCAAAATCAGAACTTGGTATAAACATTTAATTTTGGCAGAAAATTGTGATTAGATCTAAACCCAGGCTTTTTGTCAGCAAGACACTTATTGTTTTCTGTCACTGGGTTTGGATCATTCTAAGAAAAAATGAACTGATGAACAAACACTTCTTAAATGTCTTGGTTACCAAAGACAACAGCTGCTGCTTTTGACTTATGGTATATCCTTAGTCTACGTGGCTACAAAGCTGTTCCACATATCACTTCCTAGAATGACACTCTTAGGAATTTCTATTTTTATGTAAATGTAAGACAAATTTATTTAAATGTTATAAATTAGAGCCAAAATACCCAAACATCTAGCCTTTTGCTTATGGGTCCTTCCAAATTAAAAATACTCTTCAGTTCAAAAAACAAACAAAGAAATAAATGAATTTTGCTCTTTTGTGAAATTATTTGAAAAACAGTATTCTTGATTACTGTTTAGAAAAATCTATTTTAATCAGGTTTGATATTAGGCTTATCATTGTGGAATCTGAGCACTTGCAGCTTCCAAAATTACAAAAAGACTGTAGAAAAGAGAAAGAAGGAAAAATAAATGTGAACTAAAGGGACTTAGCAGCATGATGTAAATAACAGAAAAGAAATGATTTAGCAGCTACAAAAACTTCACATTTTTGAGACTTATTCAACTGAGGAATTAGTTGCTTAAGAACAACAACAACATACAGTCAAATACTTGAAAATGGAATGTAATTACATGGAACAATATCTTCCGCTAGCATTAGAATTTGAAGGATATTTCAGTGCTTTGTGAGGCATGTATGCTGTAAATAAATGTGCTTCTTATCTACATAGATATAATCACCTTGTTTCATTAAAGCAGAAGGGTTCTAAAAATCCTATGTGGTTGTTAAGGTTTTACTTACTTGACTGAATTAATTATTTTTTCCCTATTTACATTAGCAGTTCATATCCTGTAGCTCTCATTTTCAGGTACTGCAAATCAATTTTAGAACAAACATACTGACTACAAATGTAGTACAACAGAAGCGTAGAGTTTCAACAGAGGTCGAGAAATTTCCATCTCTGGAGGTTTTTAGGATTTAGATAAACAAATCAAGGCTTGATCTAGTGATAGTCTTATTTCACGAAGTACAAGGATGAACTATAGAGGTCTTTTCCAGTCAACAGTTCAGTGAATCTGTGAACTTGTATGAGTAAAAATTTCTGTGGGCTGGACCTCATGCTCATAAACGTTTCTCTAAAATGATGCCATACTAAATTAGCTGTTCCTTCCCCCGCCTTCGATTTGCTGGGAGACTAGAGACGCTTACACTATCTGCCTTTAACATCTAACTTGAGATGCCTAAAATAAAGACTGAAGTTTATGAGATTTCATCAGTAGTGAATGGAAAATGGAATCGTTCAGAACACCCTGGTCAGGCTTTGGTTCTTACCTGTGTTGTTTGAAATCAAACTCTTGTCATACCTGTCTCTATTGATGGCCAATGGAGGTAAGGCTGCTGATTTCGGCACCTAGAATAGGTTTCATCATATTGAATGCAGATAACCATATCTGAGCCAGTCATCTTAAGCTCTCTTTCTAGTCAATGGAGAATCAAAATAATTTTAAGGATGTGTTTTCTCTTTTCCCAGTTCAACTATGAAGAGTGCAGGATGACTGGTTCAGACACAAACACCTACAGGAGAAGGATACAATACTGACTTGATCTAAACTGTCTGAATTTAAAGTTAGATGGGGCATATCACAATGTCCTGGTTAAATGATTACAGTAGACAGTGTGAATAAACCCCATAGTTTTGACTGATAAGTTTTATCACAAAATTAGACACATAAGCCTAAAAATATACACAGATAAGAGGAAAGAAAATTAGAGGGTCTAGGGCCCCGAAGCTCTTCATTTATGGTGAACACACATTTGCTGGTCTAAGCTCATATCTCCAAGATCTAGGACACCACATTTTGTTGCTTTGGTTATCACTGTGCAGATATGAAGAAAGTGTAAATCAGTTTCTTTTCATTGCATGTACTGCACTATGGTTGTATCATAATCTGATAAAAGTTTAAAGAGCACTTAATCTCTAACAGATTTCTTCCCTAGCACACACTAAGCAGAGAAACTAGCATATGGCATGAGATGCAGATGGATCAGCTCTGCATGATCTGTAATCTATAGTAGTTTAAGGTATGGTCTACAGTAGTTTAAGCATGCATTTGCAGACATTCTTTTGTGGATGGCTTAGACTTACTCTTTGAAAAATGAAATAATATCATAAAGTAAAACATAATCATCTATTGAAATCTTCAACCATAGAGCCATAGGTATGTCATTATCCTGTTATTCTATGCTTTTAAGAGAAGATATTTGCTTTAGTATCTAGAATAACATACAGAAGATGGTAGCTTATTTTAGCTTAATGCATGATAAAAGCACCAGTGTAACATTTCAGAAAGTGTCATGAGCAGGTGTGATCTCTGGAATATATAAGAGAAAGTCTTAAAAATGGAAAAGGTAGTAGGAAGTGGATAGTTGATTCAAGAGAAAGGTGGCTATTTCACAGTTCATAGAGTCATAGAATGGTTTGAGTTGGAAGGCACTATGACATTATTCTGAAAAATAAAATACACAAACTACACTGTGCTGCCTAGCGTCTAAAACAGGCAAACAGGCCAGGGAAAGAAGCAGCTGCCATGTTCAGCTGCAAAGCCTTCAGTCAGCATAGTTCTGTAGCGTAGGTATGACAATAAGAAACTATTTAGAAAAATAATATGGATAAAATACTCATGTCTAGATTTCAATAATAATTATGAAGTATTTTTCTATACCAAAATATTTTGATATGCCTTGAAAATATAACAGAAGATGACCTCTTAGAAGTGAGAATAGGAACATCCCATTAGAATTGCAATTTTTCTTTTTCTCATTTATCTCTTTCAAAGACTTTTTTTATCCTCTGTAGATGGTGAGAGCTATAGGGACCAAAGTGCAGGTAGCCTTGAGAAGGCAAACTTCAGGAACAGGAAAGTAGAAAGAAACAATGATGTCAGTAACAAGGTGATAGTTAGTTTGTAGATAGGCAGACAACTTCTAAAACATTTAGACTACTTCTGTCACTGTGTTGTTGCAGTATGTTGCCAGTCTGTGCTTCTCCAAGGGACACTGAGTGGATTTAAAAGCAATCAAAATAAAGATACTAGAGACAAATTCTCTTACTTATACGAAGTGGAACGTTTCTCTCCAAATCTTTACAAATCTATTATTTAATCTATACAAGTGAGAATACAGGTATTTGACTGTTTTTTTCCATTTATATATGCATGTGATCTGAAGCACTGACAGCATCGTTTTTCTCTCCTTCTGTTCAGAGCAAGAGGGTAGCAAATATATTACATATTTCAAGACCAAGCTCAGAATGTGTAAAGATTAAATGCTTCCAGTCAGTCACATTATTGGAGTAGGAACAGAAATCCAGTCCCCGCTTGGCTTAGATACTTAATTTATTATATTTTAAACTGCTATCCTTAACCCCTACTGACTTTTTGATCTCTAAAATCCAAAGTTATCCTCAGCTGAATATTATCTGATTTACAATCAGAAATAGTCAGCTCTTCAGCTGCAGCCAATATGTGTTCTATTCAGCCAAATCTGTTGTATGATTCACAGTTCTGTACAAAGAAGATGTTCTCTTACTTATGAACACTATCTTCTCTCCAAACTTTACGTTTGTTATTCAGGCAAAATTTGTATTGGTCTCTGTTAACTTTAGTGAGCGTCTGGGATTAGGTTCTCCAGGTAGGGTCATTAAAAAAAAAAAAAAAAAGAACAGTTATATAAAATTTTGTTTAAAATATTGTTACTGTTTTCCAAAAAAAGCAATTCTAACACAATTTATGCAGATATTCCTAGGGCTTCCATAGATTTAAAGGGCACATGTGATGCCATCTGCTGTGAGCAGATCTTCATCCTTCTGCACTGCCACCTCATATTCAAGTCCCATAAACAAAATCAGTAATCATGGACAAACACTTTCTTCAGAGAATAAACACAGGAAAATTCCTCTTGAAAATCAGTCAAATATTCAGGAGGACGTAGTCTGTAACTTTTTTCTTTTTTTGGCATAAATATGGAGCAGGCTTCCTTAGGAAAGTTATCTATATAATGAAGTCCTTTTCCATGCAGTCCCTTACAAATTATGCTCTCCTCACATTCCATGCAGAAGAATTTTAGCATTCTGCTGGAGATAGGTGCTAAAGTGAATGAAACAGGATGTACTGCCGACGACATGAACCCTCTTGCTGCAAATGGTAGACTGGTCTCTTCTCTCAGGTGACCGGTGACAGACCGAGAGGACACGGTCTCAAGCTTCACCAGGGGACGTTTAGGTTTGACATTAGGAAGAAGTTCTTTACTGAGAGAGTGATTGGCCATTGGAACACGCTGCCCGGGGAGGTGGTGGAGTCACCGTCCCTGGAGGTGTTTAAGGAGAGATTGGATGAGGCACTTAGTGCCGTGGTGTAGTTGACAAGTAGGAGTAGGTGTAGATGTTGGGTCATAGGTTGGACTCAATGATCTCAGAGGTCTTTTCCAGCCTTATGATACTGTGATACTATGGTACTAACTGTAAGTGGGCTTGTGACAGAATAAACTTTTCCAGATACCGCTTCTAGATATGGGTGAAATAATTTGCCCCCAACACAACATAGACAGAGAATCATACATCAGAGCAGATACACTTGTGTATCTGTAGTAAGGATGTAAGGGTTTTTTGAGAGACTCTAGGAGCCAAGATGAATCCAGGAGAAGCCAAAGAATGAGTCTTCCCATTATCATGAAAAGTTAATGAAGACCCTGATTAACTTCATTCCTAATTTTGCTGATGATTACAGTTGCCTCTATATCTTGCCTCAAAGAATCACAGAATGGTAGGAGTTGGAAGGAACTTCTGGAGGTCATCGAGTCCAAGGGTGTCAAACTCACAGCTCCTGCCATTCTCCTGCTCCTGCAGCGTAACATGCGTCACACACTGCACACGACTGGTGCTCTGGCAGGAGTGTAGAGGCAATGAGCTTGGCACTGCCACCAGGAAGAAACAAGATGGAGCACTGGATAAAACCAGGTGAAGGGCCAGATTTGGCCCACGGGCCATGAGTTTGACACCCCTGATCTAGTTCAACCCCCTTGCTAAAGCAGGTTCACCCCACATCCCTTCATCCCAACTTGCTTGCTTAACATAATTTCTTATCTAATTAAATAAATGTCTGAGACAGCTTTGTGTCCTTCCCCAAGTAATGAATTCCTCAGGGAAGAAAATGTTCCTTTAAAAGAATTTCATTGATGTCAATTGCATTTTCAGCCGTTAATTATTTTCATGTGAGTTTAGAATATAACTTCTATTTGAGAAAGGCAAGATGTCAAGAAGGCAGCTGAGTATTAAGTTCAATTTCAGCACATCTGCACAATAGAAATATATGGGATTGAAAAATAATGCTGTTTGCTTAGTTCTAAATAATCAATTCAATTTAGTCTAATACACTTTCTACTGTTTAAACCACTGTCACCACTCAATTTGCCATTATCATTGCCTCTTGCATATGATTCCCCAAGTGAATTCTAGTGGCGGTAATACGTAACCTTATTAGAATCAGGATATTTCTGTGTATCCTATTGTTCTGAATTAATGAGCAGCAAACACCACAAATCTTAAAATAATGTGATACTATTAATGATTCTTTTTTAAAAACATCATTACTTAATGGTCTATATATGGTTTATGTTTTATTATTTCTGATTGAAGGCTAAATATCAGAATTATTGGACTCTTGGCAGGCTGACTGGGCAAGCATTGATATCCTATGTTTTGTTAAGTGATGATGAATTATGGCTAATATTTATGGTATCTTAGTGAGATAATCACATTAAAAATGGAAAACAAAATCAGCCTGAATTTAATTATGAATTGGTGGTTTGGGTTGGTATTTTTCAGGAGAAATAAGAAAACAAGCTGTGTAGTGTAGTCTCCTACATACAATCTGCATTTGTGATTCCCTTACACCTCTTCAAAAATTCTGTCCTCAGAGAGCTTTTAATAAAAGACTGGATACAGCTATTGGTAATTGCTGAGATACCTAGATCAGCTGAAAAACACTCAGTCAACATCCCCCCATCTCCCACCTAACAGAAAATAACCAGCAAACATGACTATGGATTTGATTTAATGGACTATAGCATGCTTTTGAATAATATACAATTCATTTTCACATTTTGTTGTAAAAACTGGTTGAGCTTGATCAGGAATATAACTAAATATTCACTTAAGATTTGCTGAAACTACCAAGTCATTTAATTTCTGGGCTAGCGTTTTTGAATGAATACCTGAATAGATATGAAATTGTCTGCAAAAGAAACAAATATGCATACATATGCAAAGAAATATCCCTTTACATAACAGGAATTTGTTGTATTAGAATCTTCTTTTCTGAAAGTCTCTAAAAGAAATATGATTGGACAGGGTTGTGGCTAAGGCACTGGATTAAGGGATCAGTATGCAACTTTGGCTGTGTAACACATTTCCTGTGACATTGAATATATCACCTAACCATTTCATATCTCATTATCTCATTCCTCTGTTTTTTTTTATTGTGGCTTTTTTTTAATTGTTATGACATGGATTAATTTTACTTACAAATAATGCACAGGAAAACATTCATAAGATTTGCTACCCAAAGACATGACACTGAAGCAATTAATTAAACTAAGGAGACCAAGGTATATGACCTCACTATTCACATGAAATGTTGTGTATGTACATGGGAATACAATCACCTTTTGTAAAAGTGATGGAGAAAATTAAAATCTGCTTTACAGAGCTAACAAATTTGCTTCCAGCAGTTTATTTGTGACACTTGTATTTCTTCACTCAGAAAATAATCTGGACATTTTTCATTTAGGGATCGATTTCATAACTGGAATATTAAGGAATGGAAGTAAAATAATTATAATATTATGTAAAAATCCTTGGATGGATAGTTTCCAGCTATCTTAAAAACTTCCATCCTTTCCTCAAGAATTCTGTTAAGTCCTACAGACTCAACGAAAGACTTACAAACTGAATCAAGCTAGTACTCCCAAGATGCATTTTGGAGAGATTGTGAGAATTGATATGGTTTCACTACCATTATGTGAGCTCCATTTTCAGAGGATTGTGGCCCTTAAGCTTTAAAAAATAGTTATATTGAAGGGCTAGAATAACCATTAAAAATAAGTATATGGGTTGGAATGACCCATATATCGTTGCTTTGCTCACCATTTTAATGGTTTCTGTGGATAGCTATCCTCTAAAGCTTTGATACTTCTCTTGGCTGAGCAGAGTGCTGAAAATTTGCAGTTTGAAACAGCAGAAAGTGTTTTTTCTTAGCTCATGAAATTCCACAATGAAAGCATGAACTTTCCTTGTGCCAATTGAAGCAGATTTATGCTACAACTGGTATAGTCTTTGTGGGTTGAAGCAGCACATCATTTATATAAAGAGTTCTTTGTGTAATTAAAATCTAAATCTATTCAAAATTCAATAATTATTATTATTAGTCCTAGTATAATGACACTAACAGTTTTAGTCTAAATTATCCAGTTAATCAGGACAAAAATATAACTGCTAACACCATTAGCATTATTATACAAAAACTTCTGTGTAAAACAATTTCTAGAAGTTTTACCTAGATAACCAATGCTTTTCTGAGGGTGTTATAATGAGTTCTAATCATCTTTACTCCTTCAAGAGGGTACAGATCCTGGTAGTGGGGATTTGTTCCTCGCTGTTGGAGGCTATTTTGACACACTGAGAACAGCTTGTTCTCTCCTTATCGCTCTGTAATTCCATATTACATCCAGATTTGCTATATATGGTGTGGTTTACAAAATCTGAGTACCTCTTCTTTAATCTCTCTGTTAACCACTGAAACAAATTCTATCCAGCTCACAAGATCACATTCATTCCATGATTGTTAACAGACAACTGGTTCTGAACCTTGAATCATTTGGAATTTTCCTCTGCTCATACTTCCGAGACTTCTGTCATCATCCTGTGCTTTTATTTTTCTACACAACATCATTTTTTTTAGGGTAAATTTGCACAAAATACCTTTTATCAATACTTGCTACTTAGCAGAAATGAATTAAAGAAGTTTTTATAATACTTGATTTTGCACATACAATACAAAATGGCTCAAAGCTGAACAAAACTGAAACAAAATAGGGAATACACACCTAGCTACAAGACAATGACTACTATAGCTAAGCGAGTTAAAAGGAAGAGCCAAAAAAGCCCAAAATAAGGCCAAACAAAACAAATATGTAAAAAACCCCAAACTCGTAATGAGGCCTTACAAAGTTAGTACAATCATCTGTGGCCTATTAAAGCAACGACGATCCCATATATGCAGGTCTATGTAAGTACAGTCCTCTCTGTGACAACAGCCATCAAAGCCAATAGAAATAAACCTATTGTTTAAGAGGAATGCAGAAGGCTGCTATACCATACCTCTGCCTGACAACAGGGGAAAAATGATGACAGCTGAGCAAGAAGTCAACTTGGGTGCAGGGTTAATTTTTCCCACATGAAAATATCCTTTGTAAAAATGCTGTATCAAAAGAGAGGAAGTCTGGGTGCAAAGACTGCTCTAACAAATTACAAAATAGTAGATCTGTGAGATGAATCGCAGCTTTAGCACCTCTTGCGTATATATTAGGATACAATATCTAACAAAGTTATTGTCTTCATGGGGATCTCCCTCCCCTACCCAAATCTTTGCTCTTGAAGATGATGGTAAAGATTTCAGATCATAAAAAGTAAACTTATACCTGCTGTAGCCTTCTTATCAAGTCTTCAATTTTCAACATGTTACTGCCCAGATTTTCTGTATTTTTCATTTGAGAAAAACTGACAATTCTAAATTAAAAAAAATACAGTAGTTTTTAAGTGGCAGAAAATACTCGACAAATATATGGCAATCTCAGATTCTTTGGAAATTATGGAAGTTTATTTTTAGTTTTTATTTACATAAGTAGGCTAATACAGAACAAGGAGAGGGAAATTAATTCTGCTCTGAAAGAAGAAACTGGGAAGCCACTGTAAAAGCAAGCCACCAAGACTACTATGCCATTAGCAGAAGCGGTGATGAGGTTCTTGTGAGTACTTGCTCATTCCTTTTACAGAATGAATGGACCTGAGTCCTTGTTTAATAGCCCATGAACACCTGTGAGGCATATGGAACCTTGAAAACCTAGCCTCCACATACCTTTCTTCAGTTGAAAGGAATATTTTTAGTGTAGCTCTTACATAAGTTAGTGTATAGTTTAAAAATATATGAGTTTATGAGGCTGATGAAGGACACTCCCGATTTCATTAATTTTCTCTGGCTATAGCAGTAATTATGCCTTTCAACCAACATTTTTGTATGTTTTGTGTAATTTTGGCAGCTTTCCCATTAAAATATGATCATATTTTTCTTCCAATCATATTCTAAGGCTGAGGTGAATGAAAATGAGGTATAAAGCTGAGACAAAGAAAATAGCATTAATTATATTGAGACAGTCTGCTAGCATTCAGATTGGAAGAGGATTTTTTACACTCAAGCTTCAGCAGTATCAACATTTCCATCAGCTTTTGTGTTTATTCCACTGCATGGCCGAAAAGTTAGGTAGGTCATTTGTCAGAGAACATAAAAGAATTTGGTCTTTTTGAAGTGAGGAATTCAAGCCTACAAGCCCATCAGTAATTCATACTATAATTCCATCTTTGCATAATCAGAGAGATTAGCTGCCAGCAGTCTGTTTATGTGCAAAAGCATAACAGCATCTTGGAGTTAGTTTTCCTTGTAAGCCTATAAATTTTTATGAGGTTTATATGTTTTGATCAGCAAAATACATTTTGAGGAGGAACAAATATATTTTTTAAACTAAATATATTTCACTTTTTAATGGTCCATTGATACTGGTCTTGCATTTTCTTATGAGGGGTAACCAAAAGCAAACTAGGTTCTCTTTTTTTTGATTTCTAAACAAGGTAAAAAGCTTGAATTTAGGACTACATTAATGCAGATGACCATTGAATGAATTTGACCTCTTTTTGCTTGAATCAGCTCAGCTGGAAAACTGGATATTAGCAGGACCAGACTGAAAAACAGATGTTGTAGAAGGATAGATAAAGTCTCCATAAACAAATCACAGACAAAAACTATGTCAAATTGCATGTAGTATTATAAAATAGTAGTAAAAGAAATGGATTTGTGATATTTTTATAGGAAAACCAAGAAAAGGTTCGAAACCGTGCATTGCTATGTGATTAAATAGCATGATGTCGCAAATTTCTTGATGGAAAAAAATACTTGAAATCTGGAAGACCAAATGTAATAGAAAATCATATAATAAGGACTACTTTTGGCAGAAAACAGTCAAAATAATAGGATATCATGTATCTTAGACATTTTGTTGGATTTTCAAATAATTAAATAAATCCTTTATAATAAGTCATTCTCACATTTATGGTCTTAATGCTATTGAATCTTGGCTAGAATTCATATATGTTTTTACAATACATTTATTTATGGAGGCAAATACATCATTGTTTATGTTTTTAGACAGTGATATTGTTTCAGGAATAAATGTAGGAACAACTGAATGAGCTGGGTCTTTTCTTCCTGTAGAAGTGAAGGTTCAAGAGGGACCTCATCACAGTATTTAAGAAGCAGATACAAAGAGGTCAGAGACTCTCTCTTCACAAGGAGCCGTATGGAGAAGACACGGCGAAATGAGTACAAGTTGCACTGAGAGTGATTTCATCTTGGTATAATAAAGAAATTTTTTACAGTGAAAACAATCATTCATTAGAACAACATCCCCAGGGATGTGGTAGAGTCCTCATTGCTGTGAGTTTTCAAGATGCTGTTGGGCAAGATGTTAACAATCTCACCTAGGCTCCCTTTCCCAGATGATCTTTTGAGGCCTCTTCCAGCCTGGTCTGTTCTATGATTCAAACTTAAAAATGTAATGAAATTGAAAATTTCATGTTAGCATCTTATCATCGAGAAATGAGCACTAATAATACCTTTCTGAAGAGATATATGACCTGAATTCAAACTATTACTTTATCTCTGCAGCATTATTATACAATTCATAGTTAACACTCCTTTGAAACATCTTTTAAATTGTTTTAAATCAATATGAAAATAATCTAAAAAATTATTTCCATAAAAATCAGAGGTCATCTGAAAAATTACTATGTGTCATTGTTTATCAAAAAAAATCTATGTTGTGTACACTGGGTATTGTATGGTTCCAGAGCTATAACTACCCAATTTAGATACAAAGAAGTGATTGACATAAAGCATTGACAGGTTATTAGTACAGATGTCTTACTGAAACAAAGGATGCGTGTCTCAGTGACTTTAATGGTGTGAATGCAGGTGAGAATCTCAATTTATGTACCACCAAGGGAAATTTTTACCTAAATTCCAATCACTTATACAGTTGAAAACTCTTAAAAACTCTATGAAAATATCAGATATTCCTGTAGAATAGTTTCTTCACCAAAGAAGTTTCTGTAGTGAGAAGACTATTCTGAATTCGGGATAGGGAGGGAAAGAAATGCATGTTTTCAGAACATAAGAATTCACTATAGAAGGTACCAACATAAAATAGAGAAGGAAGCCTTTGGTCCTCTTTCAGAAACTCAAAATTCATGTTAAAGGAGCAGTAGTTAATGATTTTACCCACTTGAATTTGCACATACCTAGCACATTTAATTTCCATAATAAAGCATAGGAGTTGACACCCAACAGTCAAATACTGATTTCTTAATGAGGTAGGTGTACTGTAAACTGTCTTGTATTGCTCTCAATATACTGCTTATGGGCAAAGAAGGAGTGTATCAGGCACACTCATCGTGCCAAATCTGCCCTTCCCTGCTTTGCACCCCATATCCTCATTTCTCAAGACCTTTTTTATTGTACTAGACTCCTATTTCACTATAGTACATCACTATGGTACAGTTATAAATATCTCATTATATAGAACAATTACTTGCATCTGTTATCTATATAAAACTATGTTTGCACTATACAAAGATAAATACAATTAAAACAGATTATCCATCACAACCTGCTCAGTTAGAAAAACAACAGCCACAGCAAAACTAAGTAAAACATGGCCATTGACAGGTCAAGTTAACTTCAAACAAAATAAGTCTGACAAGCCTCAGTTCTGAGGCTGTGCAAAGTTAGTATAAAGCTTAGGGACTGTTACCAGTCATGACAACACATTACGACAGGGCTACATGGTTACACGTGTTTACACTTGAATTTTAAGATGTTTAGTAATGCAAAGGATGAATCTAAACATTCAAGCAGAGGATGCTGCAATTCCAGCATCACAGTATAATAGCACTGATGGCTTTTGTCTCTGTGTATGTATTAATATTATCTTATCTTATTTTTCCCCTATGTATTACTGCAAAGTACACTTTAAGGAAAATGACCTTGTGATTCAGACCAAAGATAAAGTATTTGTATTTCTGCTTGAATGGAAGGCTCCTTTAGTCATATGCCTTCTGCTAAGGAGAAAAAAGAAAACAAACAATAAATTTACAACAGGTTTTTCCACCTGTATATCTCTCAGGTATTTCCTTGTGGGACCCGGTGCAAAAGTTCTTTTGTATATTTGTTGGTACTCTGCATATTTTTATTTAGACAGCATATGTACCTGAATTTAAGTTTGGTTTTCTGTTTGCAAACCAATCAGATACATTAAATTTATTTGAACTTCTTTGTCTAAAGCTTAGTAGATGATGACGTCAGAGTAAGACCTCTATGATATAGTAGAACATGTGTAGTGAGATTTTGAAAGCTCAGCTATGTTTTCAAAGATGTTTATAATAACTGCTTCTGACTAGAGATTTCAGGTCTCAGTGGGTTGTTCTTCTGAAGCATTGCTAGGTAGTAACAGACGTACTGCGAAAGACACTTGAGTGTGTTTATGTACAACCTTAAAGGTACTTTGACAAGGCTCAGGTTTTTTGAACAGATGGTGTAATTTGCTTCCTGCTGCTTTTAAGGGCTGTCTTCTTTATCCTGAGGTAATCTAGAGTACTCTTGTGCAAATTCTATTTGTCCATTACAACTGATTTTGTTTCTTTATTTCAATATTCCTCTGACTTATCTTTCGCTTTTAATGTGTGGTAATTTTTTCAGGGGATTATTGGCCTAATAAGCCTGATGCAGCCATGACACATATGGCCCTGGATAGCTGTAATAAGGCTCCTCCATCTCTTTTATGATTCTGAAATAAGATATTAAAAAATTGCTTCTTTGAAATTACAAATGGAATTGCTGATACAGTGAAATGATGAATTTGTCACACCATATTTCCAGAGCTTTCCTTTGAAAAGATCATGTGAAATCAGCCCATAACAAAGGCTAATTTAAAAATGTTTTTAAATTTAGGTATTTTTATTATTAGAAGACACAGCTTTTGTGACACAGAAAGCTGCCCATTGACATCTCTGAAGAACAGAATCCTTTTCCCTTAAAAACCCAAGATGTTGAGGTACAGATAGCAATTCTTGAAATCCTTGCTACTGTGCTTTTCCAAAACATGAAAATAGCAGTCAGAGAGAAACATGGTGCCTATTTTAGATCTAGCCCAATAGATGGTTGTTCTCTGCTGGATACAATTACAACCAAACAGGGACACTATTTGTTAAACCTTCACGTTGTCTCACTATCATGTAAGTGGTGGCTATCAGAGGAAGTCCATGAAATGAATGAATTCTGTTATGCAGATACCATTATATTTCCTTCAGAGTGACTGCTGAACCACTACATTTGAAACAGAAGAAGCAAGGTCAGAGGTAGCAATATATAAATTAAATTGTTTTACCATGCTTGCTTGCAGCAATGAAATTGAGGATTCTGTCATGTGTTGGCAGACAGTGACTTCTCATGATATATTTTTTTTTCTCTTCTAGATCTCTGGCAGAGAACTTGCACAATGAAAGCATAATTTAGTTGACTATGTGAAACTTTGGGAATATTTGCCACAGGGTAAGACTTTCTATCTACTTAAAAACATCTATATACACAGATATAGGGAATTGTTTACTGATTCTTCGAAAACTCTGAGCTGCCCACTCATGAATCAGCTCCAGCCCAGGAGCTATCTAACTTAATCTGTAAGATGCAGAGAAAATACTTGTTTGGAGGTCACATGGCAAATCTGTGAGGTAAGATAAATAACTCCAAATTTCCAAGCTAAGACAATGGACATTAAAGCCATTGAACAAGTATTCTTCTTCTTTCCTTGAAGTTGTCGTTATACAGTTACAAGCCGAGTCTTGATTTCCTGTTAAATTATGCTTTTTTTTTTTGCCATCGCTGGGACAGTGCTGAAATGTGTTGGTTAATCTGACTTCAGGAAGGTAAAGGAACTAAAATCTTTTAATGTGAGTAATCAATATGAAAATATAGAAATGGAGTAAAAATCGTCTAAACTTTTACAGGTTTGCTTAAATCCTTTTCTTAATCTTGATGATAAGAGACGTAAAGAGAATTAGGGTCATGAGCACTTATGATCATTAAAGACAGCTCAGCAGATTACACTGATAGCATCTAATTAGGATAATTATTAACATCCTGCTCAAATGCTTTTTTGTTATGCAAGAAAATCTAGGCATTTTCATCCTATTTTACTGTTGTGACTCATAAAGTAGTTGCAGAATTTTATCTCAGATGAGCCTGTATTTTAAGGAAATATTTCAGTATAGATAATATACAGTTATGTATTGACATGTTTCATGAATGACAAAAATGAAACTGTTACTCATTTCATATATTGTATTGAGCTGCTTTCAGTTGTTACTGAAATTGTGTCTTTAATAACCAATGCTAGAAGCTGCACAGACACCCACAATGAAACACTCAAAATCTCCTCATTTTAGTTTCAGTAATGGCTTTCCCATAAAGTAATTACTTTTATATGCTCCTGTTCCATCAACATTATTTCTAAAATAATGGAGCCTTCTTTCAAAAGTGTAGTTGTGTGGTGATCTGCAACTTTTTTTTTTATATAAAGTGTGGCAAAAATATAGCTTTCTTATGAGCGCTAGACACCTTCAAATTATGAAGCAAGGGGGAAGCAGCTGAAGTTATTTCACATCATAGTAAAAAACATTCATAAAAGGAACAAAAGGAAAACTGATTTAAATGCAACTGATTGTACCTAATATGACTTCAAATAACTCAGAATGATAAGTGAAGGTGTCCTGGCTCTGGTTGGGATAGAGCTCATTTCCTTTCTGGTAGTTACTGCAGTGTTAGTTTTTGGATTTGGGATGAAAGTAGTGTTGATAACACACTCATGTTCTCAGTTCTTGCTAAGTGGTCAAGGACTTTTGAGCTTCTCATGCTGGCCTGCAAGCCAAGAGTGTGTGGGTGAACGAGAAGCTGGGAGGAGACACAATTAGGACAGCTGACCCAAACCTGCGACATCATGCTCAGTGTATGAACTGAGGAATTTGACTGGAGGCCAGTGATCACTGCTTAGAAACTGTCTGACCTTTGAGTGATGAACATTGAGTGATGAACACTTATATTGTGCATCACCTGTTTTTCTGTATTCTATTGTCATCATCATCATCACCGTCATCATCTCTCCCTTTTACTGTCTTATTAAACTGTCTTTTTCTCAACCACAAACTTTATATTGTTTTACTTCTCCATCCCATACCCCTTGGGAGGGAGGTGAGTGAACAGCTGTGTGGTGCTTAGTGGCCAGCTGGAGTTAAACCACAGCACAAAGGCATACTACACACGTTATGAATACTTATGGTCCAAGACTTGTAGATGGCTTCAGTCGGTCATAGAAAAAACCCAAACTCCCTGTTCCCCAAAAGAAAAGCCAAACTAAAACAAATAATTTATTTTAGTAACATCAAAAAATCCCTTCAGGAAGAGGAAAGCAACCTCAAAATAATATCAAAGTGTTCCAAGTGTATATCAGTTCAAACATCATAGATTATTTTAATAAAAAACACTTAAAAATTAAGTATAACTTTAATGAATAAAACTGCTTATTTAATTTTTGCACTTCAATGGTTTGCAAAATATGATGTTGCCCTAAGTCAGAAAAGTTTCTTTTTAAGCATATTCTATTAAACATAGCACCCACCTGGGAAGAACTTGGAACAAATATAAACTGACCTCAAAGACATTGAAAGGTATTTTTTTAAAGTTTAAT
Source organism: Neomorphus geoffroyi (assembly GCA_033558235.1). Classification (NCBI taxonomy): domain Eukaryota; kingdom Metazoa; phylum Chordata; class Aves; order Cuculiformes; family Neomorphidae; genus Neomorphus; species Neomorphus geoffroyi. The sequence continues at coordinate 3,407,767 of JAUMJM010000005.1, forward strand.
ACAGAACATTTAACATACTAAAATAAAAAATCTGAGTTTCATAACAATACTTCTTTTATACTTACACATTAACATACCATTAATTATTGTCAAGTCGTGTAGGAAGAAAATTAGGGAGGCAAAAGCCCAGCTGGAGCTTAAATTGACCACTTGTGTTAAGGACAACAAGAAGAGCTTTTTCAAATGTATTAACGGCAGAAAAAAGGGCAGCAACAACCTTCAATCCTTATCGATCGCTGAGGGAAATATAGTAACTAAAGATTAGGAAAAGGCTGAGGTGCTTAATGCCTTCTTCACCTCGGTTTTCAACAGTAAGGCAGATTGTTCTCTGGACAACTGGTCTACTGAAGTGGTGGATGGGGTCAGGGTGCAATATAGCCCCCCTGTCATCCAGGAGGAAGAAGTTAGAGACCTGCTGAGCCACTTGGATCCTCATAAGTCTATGGGGCCAGATGGGATCCATCCTAGGGTGATGAGAGAGCTGGTGGACGAGCATGCTAAGCCACTTTCCATCATTTATCAGCAGTCCTGGCTCACTGGAGAAGTCCCAGACGACTGGAAGTTGGCCAATGTGACGCCCATCCACAAGAAGGGCCGTAGGGACGATCCAGGTAACTACAGACCTGTCAGCCTGACCTCGGTTCCAGGAAAAATTATGGAACGGATAATCCTGGGTGCGATCATGCAGCACCTGAGGAATGAGGGAGAGATCAGGCCCAGCCAGCATGGATTTAGGAGAGGCAGGTCCTGCCTGACCAACCTGATTTCTTTTTACGACCGTGTGACTCGCCTGGTGGATGAGAGGAAGGCTGTGGATGTGGTGTACCTGGACTTCAGCAAGGCCTTTGACACTGTCTCCCATAGTAGACTCCTGGAGAAGCTGGCAGCCCGTGGCTTGGATGGGAATGTTCTGTGCTGGGTTAGGAATTGGTTGGATGGCCGAGCCCAAAGGGTGGTGAATGGTGTCCCATACAGCTGGTGGCCGGTCACTAGTGGTGTCCCCCAGGGATCGGTATAGGGCCCGGTCCTGTTTAATATCTTTATTGATGATCTGGATGAGGGGATCGAGTCCTTCATCAGCAAGTTCGCAGATGACACCACGATGGGAGGAAGTGTTGATCTGCTGGAGGGTAGGAGGGCCCTACAGAGGGACCTTGACAGGCTGGGAGAGATGGGCTGATTCCAACAGCCTGAGGTTTAACAAGTCCAAATGCCAGGTCCTACACTTTGGACACAACAACCCCATGCAGAGCTATAGACTGGGTGCAGAGTGGCTGGAGAGTAGTCAGGCGGAAAGGAACTTGGGAGTGCTGGTGGACAGGAAACTCAACATGAGCCAGCAGTGCGCTCAAGTGGCAAAGAAGGCCAATGGTATCTTGGCCTGCATCAGGAATAGTGTGGCCAGCAGGACTAGAGAGGTCATCATCCCCTTATACTCGGCATTGGTCAGGCCGCACCTCGAGTACTGTGTCCAGTCCTGGGCCCCTCAGTTTAAGAAGGATGTTGAGATGCTGGAGTGTGTCCAGAGGAGAGCAACGAGGATGGTGAAGGGGCTGGAGCACAAGCCCTATGAGGAGCAACTGAGGGAGCTGGGGTTGTTTAGCCTGGAGAAGAGGAGGCTCAGGGGAGACCTTATAGTTCTCTACAACTACCTAAAGGGAGGTTGTGGTGAGGCAGGAGTTGGACTCTTCTCTCAGGTGACCAGTGATAGAACGAGAGGACACGGTCTCAAGCTTCGCCAGGGGAGGTTTAGGATTGACATTAGGAAGAAATTCTTCACTAAGACGGTAATTGTTCATTGAAATGTGCTGCCTAGGGAGGTAGTCGAGTCACCGTCCCTGGAGGTGTTCAAAGAAAATTTGGATGAGGCACTTAGTGACATGGTGTAGTTGACAAGTAGGAATAGGAGTAGGTGTAGGTGTAGGTGTTGGGTCATAGGTTGGACTTGATGATCTCAAAGGTCTTTTCCAACCTTATGATACTGTGATACTGTCATTAATCTTTACTGTTACATGTATACTTCTGAAGAAAATGCTTAGTAGTTTCTGGACATTCTTACTAAATATTCCTGGAAAAGGATGCTCATGAAGACAAAATAGATCTCTCTTTTCCTCCTGCTCCTCGCATGTGTGAGATAATCTCACATACAAAAGAACCCTGGTAGAGCTGGGAGAGATGGAGTTTCATTTAACTGGGTGCTCTGAATTTCTCTCTAAATCTCTCCATTGGTGACCTTAGCAACAAGGAGTAATTTCAATCACTCGTTGAAAGCACCTATTTCTCTCTGATAATAAGAACTTCTCAGACTTAAAAATCCAATTTTTTTATGTCTAAGATGGGATATCTGTGTTCCTCACAGTATTGACTCATACTGCACTGCATGTTAGATGTGTGTAAGTGAAATGACTCTCTTCCCTGATTTTACTCCCTCAGAAACATGAATGGGTTAACAGGCAGAAGTTTCTGAATGGCCAATATACTCTAGCTTGGCAAATCAGAAGGAGCTGAAGTTGGATCTTGTTTACTTCATTGGACTAAATTGTAGACTACAGTAGTTTGGAAGCTTGGAGAGGATCAACATGGACAGATCAGGGTGATAAATGCTTTCGTAATCCGAGTTTTAACTGCTGCCTTGTGCTAGTCAACATGGAATGTTACAGGCTTGTAATAGTTGGCGTGAATACTAGTCCATGCATACAATCCTTCGAATCTCTGTGGATTAGCCCTGCATAAAATAAACTTATGTGTCAAATTATATTTGTCAGTCTTTATTGTGTGCTAAAGGCTTCTCGTGCCTCCAGCTGAATCCTGACAATGTGCTAATAGTGACTGATCCGTTAGCCAAGATCCCACCAAGTAATCCTTCAAAGTAGGTACAGCAATTGACTGCGGTTGCCGCCAATACACCCACATGAATGCTGCCAGTCACTAGAATATCTTGTGGATTACCTGGAAATCTGGATTTTATTTCAGTGAAGAAGGCAAAAACGGATATTGTGTTAAGCACTGGGACCTAGTCCCATCAAGAAGTTATGGATCAAGAGATGAACCAGAATATATAGTTCTGCTTCCCGCTCTGTTGGACAGTGTACAGAACTGCACAAGCAGAAAGATTGTACCCTTTGGAAAATACAGTTATTTCAAGAAGCGAAGGTACCTTTGTGATCCAAACGGGAGAAAAGTTGCATCACAGCACTGGCTGTTACCCAGTGCTAATTGAGAGAGGAGCTTTGCCACATCTTAGGAAATCCCTGCCTCTGTATACTTCAGGGGGAAAGAAAAAAAGGGGGAGAAGAAAAGAATAGGGGAAAGATTTGTCATGTTCTTATGATTACTTCATGATAATTAAGGAGTGGCATGTAACCTAAGTTCACTTTTCATCCTACACGGTGCCATTCTTGTGCACACTTTTTATTATACAGGTAGATTTATTTTCTTTTACTATTATTTTTATTCTCGTTTTTTATGCCATCTTATTTGGGCACACGTGATTCCTCACCCCTCTCTTCACTGGTATAAGTGTAAGTACCCTCTGTTAGTGAGACTTCCATCAGTGTTGAGAACAATAACAAACCTATCTGATGAAACAATCTAGTCTAGCTTGTCTTGGCTTTGGTGAGGAGTAATTCAGAAGTCACAAACATGTACTATTGGTGTGACCTTCCATTCAGATTTCAGAGTTTAACAGACACAGAACACAGGCTAAGTCTTTGGATGTCTGAACTTGGTCTTACCAGCCCTCCTGGCCACTGCGGTTTTTAATGGGGATACAGAACTGAAATATACCAGAGAGAAGGATAGAAGGATAGGAGGAAAAAAAAGAAACTCTTTGCTCCACCTTTTCTTTACTTCTGGTAAAAAACTTCCATCATAAAAACAGTGCAGAGAAGAAAGATCAGAAAAGTGTTTTCTTTTCTATTTTTTTTCTCCTAAGCGCTGCAAAGATCCAAAGATCCCAATACAACACAACAGCTCAGCAGAGAAGCAGATGAAGGAGGGAGCAGTGTAGTGAAGTTGAAGTTTCTCTACTCCCAATGAGAAAAGTAATTGGGCAGCTGTCAAAGTTTCTGCCCAGGATATGTATTTCTAAGAGAGACAGAAAACATGCACTATGAAATCAATGTTGAATACAAGAGAAGTGAGTACAAGGTGCTGAGATACCATTCATCCTGATAAACTTGAGCTGCCTAAAAGCAGGTACCTAGTGTAACCAAAAGCTTCCACAACTGACAGAGGAAAAAAAGGGCAAACTCCAAAGGCCAATCATTCCATCCAAGTGTATTAACACACAGGAATAAGTTGTTCTCTGAAATTGCTTATTTTTACTAACTAAAGAAAAAATCTAATGACAGCATACAAAATGCCCAACTTTAAACAGCTAATTTTAAGTGAGATTAATGTCTTTTTTAGTGTTCCTCCAGAATCTTTAATTAGCCCTTCTTCTTAATTAGATATTAGGATTAAATTACTTAATCTTTCAAAACCTACTTAATTTGCACTACAACTTATAACCATGTTATAATATTGATACAGGTGACAAGCCTGGCAAAGTAAATCTAACCCTGACTACAAATGTGACAGGATATCTAACTGGAAGTATTTAATTGAATATTCATTTACATGTAACTGTTAATTTATTTTGACATGATTGTGAATATAATAGCTTGAAAAGTACAGGGATCCTGAGATGTAATAGCTATGGTTATGAAATACAACACTAAAATAGAAAGACTTTTTTTAAAGAGGCATGACTTTCTGCACCATAAGGAAGACTGTTCTGATGAATTGTCCATCATATTCAAGATACTCACAGAACTGACTGAGAGATTTATTTAGAAGATGTTTAAAGGTTAACATCAGAATTGACTACAAAACTATCCAAGCTGATCCTAATAAACCAAATGTCCTGTAAGCAGCTTTTTCCTAGTTGTTTTACACTAAAGCATACCCTCCTCAAAGGCACCTTTTCATTATTTCATGTCATGAAGAGATGACAAATAAACTACTTTTGTTTCTTCCAATTTTTAATCACTCTTATTGTTAAAACAATTGAGCGAATCTTTTTTTTCCTATGTGCACAGCTACAATATGTAACTCTTGGGTAATTCTTTTTTATACCAGTTTAAAGAGCCCTTCAGTATTCAGTATTTAATCTCTCCAGAAATACTCTACTTACTATAATCAAGACATAACCCTTTTCTTTGATCAGCTAAAAAGAATGAGCTCTTTAACTTTTTCACTGTACAGAATAGTTCTCCAACTCATGAATCATTTTTAATGCTAATTTCTTCCTTCTTTCAAGCCTTTGACATTTTTCTTTTTTTTTTTCCCAGATGCATTTCTTGCCTAACTTATCAGCTGAGAGCAGTTTTTGATTCATTCTGCCAAATGAATGAAACTCCCCAAGCATTTTCTGATGATTATTTATAAATATTGTCATGTGAACTGCAAATCACTAAAGCATGCATGGGTAATTAATGCCCATTTCATATGAAATATGAAGAGTACACATAGTTAATTTGCTATGCATAAAAATCTTTAAGGTATATATGTAATACTTTTCATGCAGGCAGCATTCCTCTAAGCTTTTCATCTCTACATGTAGTCATTCTACTGTCTGAAAGAATATGTCATTCAATGCCACAAATACAATACATAATTGAGTGATCAAATAATAAACCAGCAACCACTCTTTTTTTAACAATGGATTATTCCTCTCTAATCCTTATCTGCTAGAGGAAGAAATACTGCTGCTTTTTCCCCAAATCTATCAAGTATATTTCATTTCAGAAACAATCAAAACCACCCTTATGAAATGGAAATAGTAGGTAGAAAACAGTTGCAGAAAAAAATATTAACAGAAAGATGGATGAAAAGCAAAACCACAATTCCATTCAATTTTGTGAACAAGTTGAAAATTTTTCAGTGTTTGGAAGTAATTTTGAAAGACATTCCAAAAGTTTGGATCTCTGTAGAAATGTTCTCAGGAAACAGTTCTCAACCGACCTACTCCTTTTATTCATATTAAAAAACATATTGAAACAAATAGAATTGACTTCTGCTATCCTTGAGGGGCTGTGAGACAGGAATTATTCCACCATAATCTCCCTGACTACTTTTCTTGCTCCATCATTACGAGCAATTTCCTTAAAATGAAGAAGAAAACTGATCATTTAGAATAAGAATTACCTTTACTTGTTTTCTTTCACAGCTAGAATCCCAAGGAATTTCTGAAGCATAACCAGTTTTTCTAATTTTAGTGAGATCTGAACTCTGCCCATTTTGAAAATTGTAGATTCTTCAAGACCTTGTGTCTTTTCTGCCTACCGGGTTGAATAGGTATACCATGTGGTTGAAATGCCTGTACTTCAAGCCTTTTTAACTTGACTCTAACAAAAGTCATTGGCCTGGACACGCACACCCTCTGCTGGGTAAAAAACTGGCCGGATGGCCAGGCCCAAAGGGTGGTGGCAAATGGAGTTAAATCCAGTTTGAAACCAGTCATGAGTGATGTTTCCTGGAGTTCAGTGCTGGGTACACTCCTGTTCAATATCTTTGTCAAAGATCTGGACGAAGGGATTGAGTTCACCCTTAGTGAGTTTGCAGATGACACCACGCTGGGTGGAAGTGGGGATCTGCTTGAAGGAAGAGAGGCTCTGCAGAGGGATCTGGACAGGCTGGATCCATGGGCTGAGACCAACAGGATGAGGTTCAACAAGGCCAAGTGCGAAGTCCTGCATTTGGGACACAACAACCCCATGCAGCGTTACAGGCTTGGGGAAGAGTGGCTGGAGAGCTGCCTGGCAGAGAAGGACCTGGGGGTGTTGGCTGACAGCTGACTGAACATGAGCCAGCAGTGTGGCCAGGTGGCCAAGAGGGCCAATGGCATCTTGGCCTGTATCAGACCCAGCGTGGCCAGCAGGAGCAAGGAGGTGATTGTGCCCCTGTGCTCAGCACTGGTGAGGCCACACCTTGAGTGCTGTGTTCCATTTTGGGCCCCTCACTACAGGAAGGACATTGAGGGGCTGGAGCGTGTGCAGAGAAGGGCAACGAGGGTGAAGAGGGGGCTGGAGAATAAGCCCTACAAGGAGAGACCGAGGGAATTAGGGTTGTTTAGCTTAGAGAAGAGGAGGCTGAGAGGAGACCTCATCACTGCCTACAACTGCCTGAAAGGAGGTTGTGACGGGGTGGGTGCTGGCCTCTTCTTGTAAGTGACAGTGATAGGACAAGAGGAAATGGCTACAAGTTGTGCCAGGGGAGGTTTAGACTGGACATTAGGAAGAATTTCTTCACTGAAAGTGTGGTCAGGGATTGGAACAGACTGCCCAGGGAGGTGGTTGAGTTGCCATCCCTGGAGGTGTTAAAAAGATAGGTGGATGAATTTCTTAGGGACGTGGTTTAGTGAAGGGACAGATACGGATGGACTCAATGATCTCAGAGGTTTTTCCAACCAGATGATTCTCTGATTCTATGAAAATCCTTTTTAGAGTGCAGTAAATATGTCACAAAAGCCTTAAATTCTGGTTTCATTTCAGAAGCATAGGTAAAAGTTTAGATTAACTGTGAGCTTTTCTATGTGGAAAGTTAAGATGAACGATTGTGGAAATTTGAAATAACAAAATTTAAAAATATCTTGAAAATGGAGAGTGTTCTCCAACCAAAATAAATAAAATATGTTTTCAGTGATACTAGCTATATTTTGCAGGAGTCTCTGCCTTTAACTTTTTCTCAGTTATAGGCAGTAGTTCACCAGAGATATAGATCCGGATTCTAACGGACACAGTATGTAAACATATTAGTTTGGAACTTAATTGGAATTCATGTAGCATAAAGTCCAAAAGTGAATACTCTACAGAGTTTTTTCTGAGGTGTGATAATGTTAATTTAATTTCCATCATAGCAAGACCTGTTTTACCCTCTCATGGTAACTGCAGAGCCCAAGTACTAAGGAAACAAAAAAACTCAACATCTATTAGCACAAATATGTTCACTTACCATGCTTGTATTCCACCTCATCAATGGACTTATATAGGAAAAGTCATCAGTGCCATTCCTTGCTTATGGTATATTGTTCTGCTTGTCGTAAGTGAGATATGGGGATGTTTCCCTTTGGAAAAAACTTTCAGGATCGGATAAACATTTTCAATATGTTATAAATAGCAATAAAAGGTCTTCCACTACATGCCAAGCTATATTTCAGTCTCTGAGTTCTGCAGTGCTTCAGAAACCATTCAACCTTTGACTTCTAGTTTATGAAATCTGCTAAGTACTTTCAGTGAATTACAGCCTTGTATTTGTACAGTGGTTGTGTCTTATTCCAAATACTGCCTACCTCTGTTAATAAATTTAAATATAGGTCATATCAGTCTAAAATATCAGAAAGTTATAACTACTGTTGTTCAGTCATTTACAAATAAATTTATTGACTAATATATGTAAATGTATTTATAATTCTGGAATACTCACAACACATCTCTAAATATTGATTTCATAGCTGTCTTTTTTTTTTGTAAAGATGTGTAATTCCATCTTTTTTTTATGTTTGCTAAATGTCTGAGTATACTAACTGAACTGTGGAACTCAGTGTTATTGACTCTGTGCCTGGGGCAGAAAGCAGCATCAGTAACAGAAGAAACTACTCAGTATGAAAGAGTGGATAAGTAAAAGAATGTTTAGAATATTTATGTTTTGCTTCCAAAGTCTTTCAAAGTAGGTAAATTAGGAAAGGGTTTAGTGACCATTTGAAGAAAAGGAATTGAGAGTAATCTATTTCAGATTATCTCATAAAAGTCCATCGTAGTCATTATATAAGAGAATCCATTCTGGCTCCACTAAGAACACTCTCTACTTTACATCTCCAACTCTAATTTCACTCATTTTGTGAGGGAGATATTTATTTTTTTAGTCCTCTGAAACATCTGGTGTAAGAAGGCTTTGGAGAAAGTATCCTGGGTTTGATAGACCTTTCATCTGTTCTGTTATGACTCATTTTATGCTCCACCTGTTCTGTCATACTGAATCACATTTAGAATCTCTTTGAAATGTTGCTTAAAAAACATCCAAATGTTAAGCAAAATCTCTACAATGAAGGTGTTTTCCTTGCATAAAAGCAAACCTTTAAAAATGTTGTTATGAAAGACCTGGATGTCCTTTTGCTAGAACCGAAAATGGTACTTTTTTTTCTTTCTGACATACCCAATAGAGACTGCACATTTTTCAAAGAACCTGTAGCCTTTCTAGTTGATATGTCGATATGCTAACTTTTTTGTTCTGGAATAAGTAGAAATCAGGTGTTAAAACAAGAGAAAGAATAAAAGAATCAGAGTGAGGTTTCTCTGCAATTAACTGGCAGAACGATGCCTCATTTTATTTTGAAGATTTACTAGCTCCACAATTTTTTCTAAGTCAACGGTTTTCTTTTAAAAGTAGACTTGTACTAAATGAGAATAGCATATAAGAATTTAGTTTTGATCATATTTGAAATGGAAGGGCATTCATTATTGCAGGGTTATATTGAATCATAATACTGGAATAAAATGTCAGATCTGTATTGTGTATTTACAGACATTTTTATCCAGGTTGACAGTATTTTTCATGTATCCTGTCCTCTTGTAAATTCTTTCTGGTACTATTAATGTAAGTGCCTGATATCTACTTTTGTCTTTTGTCATATCCAGTGTCATATGTCTACATCGTTCATGTTTTGAACAAAGAAAAGAAGGAATGTAAAGAATCTAAATCAAAACCGAAACAACAGACACAGAGGAGCAAAGCCAAGATTTTTTTCCTGTCATCAAGTAACAAATTATCACTTTGGTTTTCCCCCCTCAATTGCTGGGCTAACGGCAGTACTTTGTTGCCAAAGAGTAGGTAAGAATTCATTCTCACTTTTCCGTGAAGATGAAAACTGAAACCACTAATCGATGACCCAGGAGCTGCATCAGACTGAATAAAGCATGAGATAAATAATGCAAGCCACCCAAACCAGGGTTTTTTATTAACCACATTTAAATATTCTTTGATCTTGCTCTCTGACTCCTGCTCTCGGGACAATATAAGAGACTGGCTGGGAGCAAACCTAAAGCCATCCCGCTGAACTAAGAAGTTGTCATCTGTGATCATGGAATACATTAGCAAACATTCTACTAATGTGCATGCAAGAACATCCTTTAGTCTCCAGACTGCTACTGGTTATGTGAAGAGCAGAGTAAACTGCAGTAGTAACAGCATAAATGCTGGAAAAAAAATTAAAAATGATGCAAGTTGTTTTGGTAAAGTTTAGATTTTCTTAAGCTGATTCATTATGAAATTCTCTTTGATGGGGAGGTTGAATATTTTCTTGTTCTGCTCATTATTAGGTGTTGACAATAGTTCAGTTTCTCAACTGTTTTTTAGTGGTTGGTCCTTTGGTTCTTACTGTTAGAAGAAAGATCTGTGCCATGGATCTACTCACAGGTCAGGCATTTTCTTACTTGCATCTGCAAAAACAGTATCAGCACATTAGTCAGCTCTACCAAGACCTGGGTAACCTCATGTTGTCCTACTCTTCTATGGAGGATGGACGTTTACTGTGATTTATTTCTCTTTTCTCTTCATGACCTAGAGCCTCTAAGTCTAACACCATCTTACAATAGCTGGAACGTGCTGTGGTAACTTCTTATCTAAAGCAGAATGTACAGTTCAGTAACAGTTTCTTACCTCTCCTTTTTCCCTTTGAGGCTGTTATCTTCTATTTTCTGCTTCTGCCTGGAATGTGTTGACCAGCAATCATCATTACTCAGAAAGTATGTCAAAGGGCAGTTCCCATTGCTTTGGATTCAATACCTTCTGTAAATTTGTGAGTCTAGAGAGTGAGGGGAGTAGGAAAGTCCTCTCTGGTTCTGCAGACTTCTCCTGTAACATTGTTAAGTATAGGGAGGCGATTGTCCCAGGGAACATTCTTACAGAGTGAAATTTCATGTTCTTTTCTCAAGTTACTTGCTGTTTTGTAGGTAGGGTTTATATTTGGAGTGGTAGACTTCCTCAGAGTTTATTGCCTTTAAGTGTGGTATAATGACAATGACTCGTATGAAAGGCTGAAAGAAACAGAGTTGTCATATTTTAAGATGTTATATCCTTTCACAGATAAATAACTTAAATAAGTAGGATAAGGAAAAATAGTAATCAGCTCCCCATTTTTTTTCCTGGTGCTATTCAACCTATTAATAAACAATCTGGAAAAGGGAGTAAATGGTAAATTAAAATGATAACAGATTCTTCAGGATGTATTTAGTTTTTACTAGCTGTACATTTTTCTGAGGCATCTACAATATTGAATGGCTGGAGGGTAAAATTGCCTATGAAATTCAGTGTGGATAACTCCAAAATAATGAACATGTGCATGAAGAAATAAATGACCATATGTATATAAAGCTGAGACCTGAATTAGTTATTACCATCCAGGAAAAAGAACTTGCTGTCATGGTGAATAGTTCATTGTAAATTTTAGCTCTGTGCTCACTGGCTCTCAGAAAGGCATGCTAGGAATTGTTATATTAAGGTTAAAGAACATGAGATAACAAAGTTACATCAGTGCGTAATCCCATGATGAGTTCATATAGAGAGCTGTTTGTGAATTCAGACTTCCTCTTCCTCAACTTCAAAATATGTGAAAGTTGAAGAAATACTTTGGCAAGAATGATAGGAGATATAGAAAGCTTCTTTATGACAAGCAATTAAACTGACAAGGAGTGTGTGGAAAGTAGAAAACTGAACAGATTTTCATGATGAAGACTTGTAAAATCATGAACGACATGGAAGCAGTGAATAGATCAAGAAGAGAGGTCAATTATTATCTCATCAAATGAAATTAACTGACAGTATTTGAACAAATACCAAAAAGTACTTTTCCGTATAATCAATAGTTACACTGTGGAAGTCATTGTCACAAGATGTAGACGCCAAAACCCTCAATGAGATTCAAAAAAAATATTGAACAAATTAATAGGAAAAAGAGTTATTATACACAAAAGAGACAAAAAGGCATCCATCTCAGGAAATGTCTTCTTTGCAGAACTGACATTGCTAACAGAGGTGATATACCAGAAACACAACCCCCCCAACAATCTATATTAGTCCCATACTTATGCTTTTTCTCCACAGGTGTTTGCTATGTTGCAACTATGAGATAAAAAAAGCAGATTACAAGCATGCTTGGTTGAATCAGTAAACACATTCTGACATTTCATGGTTCTATATGTCCTCTCAGTTCTTTCTTACACTGCCTACATGACAAATCTGTCTCTTGATGACTCAGTATCTCTGGGGTAGACTTTGTATATAGTCATTCTTTTCACAAATTAAATGTATAGCTCTATGGCAAGTAAAAGCTTTGTGAGTTGTACAGTGTTTCTAGGAAGGGGTTAATGCATCTCTTCTTGGCCTAGGAGAGAGCATTTATTTTCTTATCTCCCCTGCTCCATTCCGTTTCTCCTCAGTATTTTAACAGGACATTGCAATAATTTGGGATAAATCTCCTCTAGTCTTCAGTTTATTTTGAGCTTAGAAGCAGCACTAATTAAATTTTCCATGGTAGTTTCTTGCCTTCTCTAAGTTAAGGACAAACTCGTTATTTTAGTGTTTCAGAAGGAAATCGTATGCCCTTTAAGGGTGACATTGAGAGTTATTTCTTCTTCTCCTACTGGCTGACTATGCTGAAGTTCTTATTAATTTATTTCAGAAGGACCGGGGAATGAGAGAGACCTCTTAGGTCTTGGAGTCCAGTTCACTACAGTCTCAGCAAAAGGAGGTCACTTAGGCCAGAAGGAACCACAAACTAAAAGCTAGTGGCATTGTTTAGAGGACACTCCCCACCCCTCCTCATCTTCAAAATCTTCAGATCAGCTTCGTGTCACCTAAATTAGTATTGCAGTCATCTCAGGTTTATGACAAAGTCAGCAGAGAGAGATAAACAGCTACAGAGTTTGACTAAATCCACTGAAGATGTGGGCACTTGCTGAAAGTACCTACCTCTTTCCACTGATCACTGATGATACCTTATTAGTGACATTCCAAATAAAATTTTCTTAACTATCGGAAGTTCTTAGTGCACTCCTAGACATTGATGGCCCTGACCAGTCTCACATTGGACCCCCCAGTCCCTACTCACAGGCCCAGGATCCCACTTCAGCTCAGGTCTAGGACTCCAGTTCTTGGCTAAGGTACATTATGACTGTGTCTACCTTCCAACCTGTGTCCTGATGCCCTCATTTACTAATAGATCTTCATGGACTTACCCTCTGGGTAACTGTGCATCCAGTCCTATCTCTGCCCCTGTCATGGGTGGACCTCAGAATTATACTACAGGTAGCCTTGTTTCTAGTCCCATCTCTGACTCTATATTCAGCTGTTCTTGACTAGTCACTCTGGGTAGACATGACTGTTTTCTTGGTTGTCTAGCACTTTGATAGTCCCTGTCACTGTCGCCAATGCTGCCCCTGCTCCAGCTCTGCAGTTCTGTCCCTACCAGTGAGGGCACTGTGCTGCCAGTGCTGGAGTTGCCCTGGGATGCAAAGTCATCCTCCCTTGGAGAGCAGCCCCAGTTCTGCTGGTCTCTGATATGTTCAGCAGGATGAGACTGAACTTTATAAAAACCTAACAATAAATAAAAAAAGAGTTTTACGACAAAACCCAATTCTTGGTGTCTGAATGCATTTGAAGTTCAGTAGTTCTAACATTCAACAGCATCTTCATACTCACAATTCTGGACTTCAAGTGAACAGACTTTGGCCTATTCAGGGTTCTGCTTGGAAGATTGTGCTTTCTCCATGACATTAGTTTATTTAACAGTAGTATTTACCCTTAGAATTTCAGTCTAATAATTGTGTTAATGAGCTCATCTTCTAGAAACGCAGACTACAATACTTTTTTTGCCACCTTTTCTGTTTAGTTTATGGGCACGGAAGCCTGAGAATGTGTATGGAGAAAAATAATGTCTGATGTTGATATGGCCTTGAAGATTTTGCCACAAACTACAGCATGAAAACAGTATGAAACCTCTAGTCTACAAAAATTGTTTAGAAGCTGGCAATAAACTGAAGAAAATAAAGATGACAGAGAATAGGCTGATATGGGTTGGAATTAACTAACTTGACTCTGAACATTAGAATAAAAGGGAAATTAAGAAGTATGTAAAGAAAGGAATTGTGTAAACTCAGTTAAAAGCAGAATGAAAATATAAGTGAGAATAAACTAAGATGTTTAATGTGACAAGGAATGTATTTATATACAAGAGAAAGAGACCAGAAAATAAATTTGAAGGACTAAGAAAGAAACATACATTTCTTTCTGTTTTAAGGAATGTAATAAACTTACATAGAACAGTATTGTTAACAATATTTAAATTTAGAAAATGCCTTTACCAGAGATTTCTGCTATGTTTTTGCATGAAAATCGCAATAAAATTAAAAGTCCCTTTCTGTTCAAAGGAGTTCTCCTCTTCACCTCATTTTCCTCTCCATCTTCCTTTTCCCTCCTGTTCTTTTTTTCTCTTTCTTCCCTCTTTCTGTACCCCTTCCATTATGATAGTTTACTGCAGTTTTTATATTTGTGGTTTATTTTTATTGATTATCAATGTGGATTTTTTTATGAATACTTGTGAATTACAGTATTTTCTTAACAGTAAAAAATAACCAGTTCAATCAACTTAATTTCCCCTTTATGTAACTAATTATGTTATGAAAGCTTCAAGGGTGACCAGAACAAAAATAAAAAGAAACAAGAAAATAAAGATATTGTTTCAATTTTGCAATATATTTGCCCAGAGTATTTTATTTTACCTTATAGGGTACATTTAAATTGGTGTTTGCAAGCTTTTTTAAATAGATCTATTTAAAAATGTCAGAAAGATCATATTAACAATACCACCAAATCAAGAATACAAAGACTGTAAAGTCAGAAGATATGCAAGCAAACTCAGAGAAAAGATACCTGAATTATTAAAAAGTAGAAAAGTAAGAAGGAAAGTTAATTTGTATCATAACCAGGTCACTGTGCTAGTCATGATTTCAATCCCATGTAACACTACCTCTTGCTTTATTAGCCTGGTAATTGTTTCTGTTCATGCTATAGATAGAATGATAATGCCTATCTAGAAATGTGATCAGCCTAGAAGTGATACTAACTACTTGCTGTCCACACAATTAAATAATTCAATGTAATTTCAGATACTCCAGTTTCCAGAATGGTTTGGTCAGAGGTAAGACAATATTAACTGCTCTGCAAAATCAAAGGAAGGGAAGGAAATTTTCCACTTTGGAGCAATACTATCTAAAGATGTTTTAATTCTTCTCTTCTCTTGCTGTATCCATACCAACCCCACCCCTACTGTTCAACTGTTGAATATATTATGTCTGCCCTAAAAGTAATGTCGACATTTCCTAATAAAAGCTCTCTGGCTTTTTACACTTCCCACAAGTCCGCAGCAAATTAGGCATGCATGCCGTTTGGTCCTGGCATAATTTGCAAGTATTAACAGAAAGCTAAAGGTTGCAGAGTGCTAGAATTACACAGTAAAATACAAGAGGAAACTTCAGTCCTGAGTTGTATATTTTATTTGCTGTTAGTGATACTAATGCAGTGTTTTTTAACAGCCGTTGCAGAAGTTTTTCATGGGACAAGTAATAACAGAACTTTATTCATTCGCAGTGTGGTCTATAAATATATAGCATGATTTCTGGAAGTGCACTGATGCAAGGGATAATAATTTGATTTGAAAAGCACCTTTCTTAACCATGCTCTCCAGCAGTACCTAACTAGTTACATAATGCATTAATTATGACTTTATTGTCTCTTTGTGATAAAAGAGAAAATGATACTTTGTGTGTGATGTAATATCTTCCATAATTACATTGCCCACTTTCTAAATCTAAGGTCTAGTTTCTCAAAAATGAAATTTTGCAGGTGAGTAGTGCTTGCATTCACACTGTGTTGCTAAAATATCCTTTCAAAGATATGAGAAATGCAATATTAACACTATTAGGTAATTGTTACAATTATTTTAGAATAACACTTTACATTTCTGCAGAGCTGTGCAGGTGAAACGTTACTGCTCTTAGACTCACCAGTGAATGAACAACTTCTCTAATCTTTTGTGTTTTGTATAATCATATTCCCCTAGATGGGGAGGGTAAGATATCAGTAATTTATCTGGGACACCACAAAAATTCCTAGAAGAACTAGGGTTACAATTTAATCTTCCCCATCCACCATTTTAAACATTATACTATGTTTTTTATTCTCCTGTTTCAGAAGATCTAGATAGAAGCCTAATCTTAAAATTAATTTATGTGCATACCATACCCAGAATATAGCTCAGTATCAAGTGAAATGTTTTTAAAATGAAAAAAAATAACCTAAACCATTCATTGTAAACCAGAGACAATATTTATTTCAGCAAGCTCTGCTCAAGAGCAAAGTATTGCTATCACCACTGACTTTCTACGATTTTTGCTTTCACTTTTATTTTGGTTGTGTTAAGTTAAAAGAAATCTTTACATGTAGTAATCAATGTAAGTCTCAGGGATGGTGGTGAACACCCACCAGAAATGTTTCAATAAAATTGTTATGTCTTCAGAAAATGCCGTTTTGTTCAAACTAAGTGTTTTTCCTGTGATAAATTGGTTTCAATGAAATACTTTTGGAGAAGTTTCCCAGATCT
Organism: Neomorphus geoffroyi; assembly: GCA_033558235.1. Lineage (NCBI taxonomy): Eukaryota > Metazoa > Chordata > Aves > Cuculiformes > Neomorphidae > Neomorphus > Neomorphus geoffroyi. Next base: position 3,424,463 of record JAUMJM010000005.1, read on the forward strand.
GGGATAGAATATTTGGCAAAGAAGAGAGAGCACGGGTAGGAAGGGTATTTAACTAGGATGTAGAAGACCTGGATTAAATTCCTTTTATGAGGGATTTAATACTTTCATACTCCATGTGCCCTATAAATTTAGTTATTTAGAGGACAGAGTTAGAGTCCCATGAATCATTACCACCTAGGAGATTTCCTTGAATTCCAAGTACTTCAGTGAATTGGAAAAAATATTTCATACTGTATTTCATTCCTGTAAGGAATGAAGGTAAATTTTCTTACAAAATTAAAAGTAACAGTATACCATATTCTAATATATATATTAAAACATGCATGAACTTTAAAATTAACTCACATTAATTTAAACTTCGTCCAAGAAACTGATCATGTAGTGTTTTTTTGAAAATCAAATATTTTAGCCTGGCCTCAGAAAAGAAGAAGAAAAAGAAGAAACTCCAGTTTATCATGTTGTAAGTACTAGATGAACTTTAGAATGAAAGCCATATGTCTCTGAAATCATAGAATCATAGAATGATTTGAGTTGGAAAGGAATTTACAGATCATCTAGTTCCAAACTCCCTAGACGCTTTCCAGTAGACAATGTTGCTCAAAGTCTCATCCAATCTGGCCTTGGATATTTCCAGGCATGGGGTATGCACGAATTCTCTGGGAAACTTGCTCCATTGACTCATGAACCTCACAATAAAAGTTTTGATCCTAATAGCTAATCTAAATCTACTCTCTTTCAGCTTAAAATTGTTACTCCTCACCCTGTACCTGACCTAGGTGCACTATAAGTACTGGAAGGCTGCTATCTTCCTCCTGTGACTTGGGTGAGATATGTTATTTTTAAAAACTGAGGTATATTTAATCAAAATAAATTTGTTCTCATTTCAGGTAGCTGCACTACACTCCATCAGTGTAATGAGGTCATGGCTGAACTTAATTAATTTTACATGGTTATACTGTTTTCTTTTTAACTTCTGGTTGTACCAGTGAGTATAAATAACATTGATGGATGATAGATGCAAACTTTCCAAATGGGCCAAGCAGTAAAGTTCAGTTATAAATTGATCTTTTAAAGGCAATTTAATTTTCAATTCTCTGACTAGTAGCAAGCTTTACCAAAAATATCACTCAAAATAAATTAAAAAAAAATCACCTTGGATAATAACCTCAGGATAAATCCTGTAAAGGTGAAGAATTTGCCTGAATTTCTGAAAGCTTTTGGACCACTTAGCAGAAGATATAGATGATGAGATCAGTGTGTTGGAAATGGAAGGTATTGTTTGGTCCTAGTTCAGTACAAGGATGTCAGTTCCATACTGATTTCATTAAAGTCAACAGGAATTTTGTTGTTAGAGGTTATCTTCTTTGTCTGAGTCTTCTCTGTCATTGCATTTGCAAAATATTTAATATGAAAAAAGAAGAATAAGATGTTGAAAATGTTAATTTAAAGCCTAGCTTTCTAGATTCTCATTTTCACTTGTGAAAGAAATCTGATATTCTCTTCCACAAATTTCAGCAATCAGTGCTGTGGTTTAATACCCAGATTCATGAATGGCTGGGAGTTCATTTTCCAAGTCCATTAGTCCTGGCTGCATAGGCACTCAGCTTGAAACAAAAGAACAGAATTGGATAGGATTCAAATTAAGGTTTTTGTGACAATTGGAGATACAGGTTCCAGGACTTAGAGGCAGAGGAGTGAATTTAGTACAGCTTTTTCATTTCTGGGCAAACATTTCTACTTGAACTGTTACATTGCTCTTCCCTCACTTTCCCCTCTCAGACTCCCTCAAAACTTGAAAATCCTTTTTTTTACTGTAAAACGACAATGACTGCTTTGTGTTGTGTTCATGACACAAATACAACTTTGAATTTGAACTTTAACAGAACTTAGGTGAGGATGAATACACTACAGAACACTGCAATTGACTACACCAGTGTTTCTGTTTATATTCAAACATATGGAGAAAGTTTTTGATTCAAAGAGTTTTGCCTGAATTTAGGAAACTTCAGGTAGTATTGAAAAAAAATAGAATCTCTGGATCATTTTCCTTGATTTACACAAACTTTTAATCACCAAAGACTTCTTTTAGATACAAAAAATAGGGTGGGTTAATCTTTTCTAAGGCCTCAAGCTGAACAATGTTTGCTATTTTAAGTTCCTTTAACAGTATAAGGGGAGTGCAAGGTGACTCCAAAAGGTTATCTAGAAATAAAAGCCACATACGTGTCTGGGATGTTCACACTAGAGAAGAACTGAACCTTGCTCTGTAGGATCTAGGGCAAGTACCTCAGCCATTTTCTTATTACAGTAGGAGGTTGTGCTAACTGCAACTCCACTGCCACATCAGAAAGTAATTCTTCCTGAGTTTTATGAGGATCCTCTTCCTGTTGGTGTATAGAAATCAAGTTGAAAATGCCTATTGGCTGAGGGACTCTGCTGAAAGGTTTACCTAAGGATTGTCTTCCTCTGTGAAGCCCAGTGAGGTTTACAGAAAAGCCAATATTTATTTTCTGGGACTTCAGAATTTCTAAACATGTAGAGAAAACAAAAGTGTTTGGGAACAGAATTCAATCTCTTTGACTGTAGAGATCTCGATCCAAGTTAGTGGTTCTGAGGTCCACCTAAAGAAAGTGGAAACACAAAGATGATTTGAAGAAGTGATTTGAGCGACCTTCCCAGACATCACTTTTAGCAGATGAACCGGACCTTACACGTGCCTATTCCTTTTCACTTTGACTGTAGTGGAATCTAGACTGATGAAATAAACTGCTTTTAGGGAGCTTTGGGGTCAGAAAGGAGCTATTTGGTTGGTTATGGAAATGCGGTGGAGATAGTCATTGGACACTAATGTTTTTAACTTGCAAGTTTGGATTTAGAGGTACAAAGGTTAAATTATCATTACGACCCTCAGATGAATGAACTTCCTCTTGGACTTCTGCCTAACTCATGAGTTCTGAGTAGATGTTTTAGAACTAGAGTGTAGCTAACCAGGACTGTAGTTTTCTATCACCCTGCCCAACTCAGATTCATTAATTTTTAGTTAGTTTTAGATAGCGATTAGAGTGAATAGAGTGACTGTAAGCCATCTGATTGTTGATGGCTTATAGGAGAAAAGTAAGGTTAAGGATAAACTTCAAAAATAAATTTCCTTTAAAATTTGCTTTTCCAGTATTTACGTCCTCATTGTAATGCCTTATTTTGCATCTTCATTTTTCTCCATTGAATACCTGTGTCTGCTGATTTAGTGATTGAAGAATGTTATTATGTTAACAATACATTGAGATAAAAGATTATTACCACAAAAGAAAAATGAAGAAAATGTGATTTTGAATAATTTTTGTACTTTTTTCAAGGCTGTAAATTGGCATACTTGGGAAAATTTGGGGGGTATATTGTTCATTTCTTTTTAAAGATGTATATCGTACTCATGAAAAAAACTTAAGACCAACAGGGCTAGAGACATGGTTTACCAAAAATTACTCAGAATTTGCATCTGTTCCTTTAAAAAAAAATATTATGTGGTCCTCTGGTGAACTTCTATATCATTACTAGACAATGACCATTAGCATATATAAAATGCTAAGTACAGAATAATCTGATTCTTTAGCAACTAAGAATTATACTGCAAATATTGACTTGAATTAAGTGAAATATTTTGGTTCATTAAGTAAAATAATTTAGTTCTAATTCTCTAAAAGAAAGTATGGAAACACTGTGGTATGACTCAGAAGGTGTACACAGCTTCTGGTTGAAGAGGACACTGATATCTTAAATAGGATCAAGTTTATGAGCTATAAATACAAGAAAGAAAAGATGCTTTAAAGAACAAACTTCATATTTCTTTCTTCTGTGAGTAACTGAAAATTGTAACTGTAATTTCTACCTGTAATATCTGACTTTGATAAACAAGCATGACAACTGCCTCTGATTCCAGTTCACTGCAGGAATGGAAGGACAAACTCATAAGAAGAAATTACCTCTGACTTTAAGACTAGATAATTATGGAAGAACAGAAAAACTTTTATTTTTCTTACATGCTTCTTTTGTCCTCTAGTCCACATAGCTACTTGGGAGTAAATACGGACTAAATCCACAGAAAGGTACATGAATCCGTAGTTATCATGTAGAGCGACTCATTCCCTAGCTCAATACTTAGGAACTAGAGTATTGATCTAGTTTTCTATAGTGCACTGGAAAACCAAGATTACATGGGTAGAATCCAGCAAAATTAAAAAAAAATACACTGTTCAAATTATTGTTTCTACCATTTGATCAGAATTGTAGCTTTTGAAAAAAACTTTTCTTGTCTTTGTTTATCTCTGATCTACAAGGAAGAGGTCCTGTTGAAGTATGAGGTGGATGAGCAAACGATGAGGTCGTTTGAAAACTAGGAGAAAGCTGAGCCTATGGGGTTGTGATCAGTAGCGCAAAGTCTAGCTGGAGGCCGGTAACTGGCGGTGTATCTCAGGGGTCCAGTTCTGTTTAGCACCTTTAATGACCTGGATGACGGGGCAGAGTGCACCCTCAACAAGTTTGCAGATGACGCAAAAGGAGTGGTTCATATACCAGAGAGTTGTACTGCCATCCAGAGGCACCTTGACAGGCTGGAGAAATGGGTTGATTGAAATGTCATGAAGTTTAACTGAGGGTAGCGCTAAGTTCTGCACCTAGGGAGGAAAAACCTCACGCACAAGTACATGCCAAAACCACACAGTTAGAAAACAGCTTAGCAAAAAAGTACCATGAGCCAGCAGCATGTGCTTGCAGAAAAGAAGGCTAGTGGTGTCCTGAACTGCATTAGGAGGAGTGTTGCCAGCAGGCCAAGGGAGATGATCCTTCTCTCTGTTTGGCACTGGTGAGGCTCCTCAGTACAAAAGAGAGGTAAAACAAATAGAGACAGTTTGGAACAGGAACTTGAAGATGACTAAGTCACTGGAGCATGTGTCTTCTGAGGAAAGATTAAGAGAGTTGGGACTGTTCAGCCTAGAGAAGACAAATTTCAAGAGGGTTTTTCTCGAATGTACACGAATACTTGAAGGGAAAGTTCAAAAAGGATGGAGCCAGTTTCTTTTCAGTGGAAGGAGTCAGTGGAAGGAAGGGCCAGTGGAAGCACTAGAGACAATGGACACAAACTGAAACACAGGAAATTCTCCTTGAAGATCAGGAAATACTTTTATTTATTTATTTATTTGTCCTGTGACAGTGACTGAACATACGTTGCCCAGAGAGGCTGTGGAGTCTCATCTGTTGGAGATATTAAAAAGCTACCTGGATGTGGTCCTGGGCAAGCAGCTCAGTGTGAACTTGCTTGAGCACAGATGTTGGGCCAGATGACCTCCCGAGGTCCCTTCCAGCTTCAGTGGTTCTGTGATTCTGGCTCAGGTTTGGATCCTCAGTCATGCACACTGCACTGATCGATCTTTCTTTTTTTTTTTTTTTTCCCAAAGCAGACAGATTGAGGCTACTCCCTTTGAGTCTCTCACTCATTGGTTCTGTGAGTTACCTGAAATGCAAGAGATCTGTTCCTGACAAAACCTATTAATGTCAGAATTGTCTAGATAGGATTCTACAATGCATTTTGGGATAGAACTTTCTAGCAAACTCCAATGAAGCTGCTAACTTTGTATGAAATATCACTGAGTCAAAGAAAACAAACGTGAGAGAAGATTGTCAGAGACCATTAAGGAGGACATTGAGGTGCTGGAACATGTCCAGAGAAGGGTAACAAGGCTGATGAGGGAGCTGGAGAATAAGCCCTATGAGGGGCGGCTGAGGGAACTAGGGTTGTTTAGCTTAGAGAAGAGGAGGCTGAGGGGAGACCTCATCACTGTTTACAGCTACCTAAAAGGAGGTTGTGGCGAGGTGTATGCTGGTCTCTTCTCGTAAGTGATAGTGATAGGACGAGAGGAAATGGCCACAAGTTGCGCCAGGGGAGGTTTAGACTGGACATTAGGAAGAATTTCTTCACTGAAAGAGTGGTCAGGAATTGGAACAGGCTGCCCAGGGAGGTGGTGGAGTCACCATCCCTGGAGGTGTTTAAAAGATGCGTAGATGTGTTTCTTAGGGACCTGGTTTAGTAGGGAGACAGGCATGGTTGGACTCGGTGATCTGACAGGTCTCTTCCAGCCTTATGATTCTATGATTTGATGATTCTATGATTCTATGATTAGTCAGATCACCAGCTTTGAGATCATTGAAGATCTACTTTCTAAATGTATGTTTTTCAAATCTAATGGAAGTATCCAATGTGTCAAATAGTTCTGGGCAATGAAAGAGTTTATGAGCATTTGACACATAAGTTTAGGATTTACAGTATAACAGTATCACAGTATCACAAGGTTGAAAAATACCTTTGAGGTCATCAAGTCCAGCCTAAGACCCAACACCAACATTTCAGTAGCGAAACAGTGGCTAAGGGTGTCAAAGCTTTTAACAGGCCTATCTATTAGCTGAAGAATAACTTCTGGATACACTTCATCTGTTTAACCACTTCAGAGGAAAATATGTGCAGAACCAAGCTACAGCTCAGAAGGGGAGGATAGGGCTCAGAAACCATGGTCAAGACCTCAGTGCTTTTCTACTTATTTTTCTCTGCACAGACATGATAACACAATCTCTTATAGGGAGCACTTACAGACAGAACAATAGGTGAAGTGCTTCACAATATCTGAAGACAAACCTGGGGGATAGCTTCCTCCTGCTTCTTCACTGTGTTAGGATTTACTGATTACACAAGATATTTTTACTTGAACTAAATGTTGGTTATTACTATGGAAGTTATTTAGGTTTTAATTACTGCTTTTCTTTTATTCCTCTCTCTTAATCTTATCCTTTTCACTAATGCTTTCATTATTACTTCCTTTAGAAAAATTACTTAGTATTCCAGTCTGTAATATAGTAACTATAAATTTATCCCTTTATTTATCCACCCACATAGGAAGAACCCAATTTGATGCAAAAAGCAGCAGCAAATTAGGAACTTTCACTGCAATCAAACAAAGAAACAGGAAGAGACAAGTAGAGAAAGACCCTCATGGTTAATATTCTTTCCTGGCAGATAAGACATCTGAACTCTATTTAATATTTAACAGTTTATGCGAAGTACATTAGTAAAAGAGATCAGTAACATCCAGTTACACTAAATTAATGAATAGTATTACGTTATTTTCTTTAGATATGGATTTAAATAGCTTTGCAAAAAGAAAGAATATGAATACTCGGCACTAGTGAGGACACACCTTGAGTATTGTGTTCAGTTTTGGGCCCCTTGCTACAAGAAGGACATTGAGCTGCTGCAGAGAAGCGCAACGAGGCTGGTGATGGGATGGAGAACAAGTCTAATGAGGAGCAGCTGAGGGAACTGGGGTTGTTTAGCTTAAAGAAGAGGAGGCTGAGGGGAGACCTCAGCACTGTCTACAGCTGCCTGAAAGGAGGTGGTAGCAAGGTGGGTGTTGGTCTCTTCTCCCAAGTGAGAGCTGATAGGACGAGAGGTAATGGCCTCAGGTTGTGCCAGAGAAGGTTCAGATTAGACATTAGGAAAAGTTTCTTCACCAAAAGGGTGGTCAGGCACTGGAACAGGCTGCCCAGGGAAGTGTTTGAATCCCCATCCCTGGAGGTGTTTAAAAGATGGATAGATGAAGTGTTTAGGGAGAGGAATTTGTAGTGGACAGGTATGGTTGGACTCGAAGATTTCAAATGTCTTTTCCAACCAAACGATTCTATGATTCTATGATTCTATGCTTCTATGAAAGGCCTCCCATCGAGAGAAAAATAAGTAAATAGGATAAATAATAAAGTGGTAACATACTTCCATCAGTACTCCTTTGCTACCTCACTTTTTTCAAAAGAACACAAAACAAATCTTTCATGTACTCTGAAGGAATTCTCATTGTGTTGGGATATGTGTATGAGGAAAGCTGCCTCTTAACTATAGGTTAATTAAAACCATTAATTTTTTTTCACTATTTTTTTTTAGTTTGTCTTTCAAGGCTTCAGTTCAGGGAGGTGCATAGATGTAATGACCACAGACATGGGATTGACTCTCCTTAGGCTCCTTTCTCTAAATGTATCCTTTCTGGTTTCTAGCATTTTGTCTCCAGCTTATACAGTTTTTGAGCACACATTTTTTTCCTCTGGAAGACCAGTACTTTTTCTACAAGATACTGTGGATTCAGTGCATTTAGTTTAACAATATGAATGCTTTCAGCAACTCTAAGTCTTGCCATAGTGAGCATATGATTACTGGTAAGCAGAATGACAAGATACCCTCAAACCAAATTATTGCTATTTTTCAAAGAGAGCAAAGCTTAAATTAATAGAAAAATGTTAGTAAAAAACTTTTGAAGTTCTATATTTAAAGGCTTTCTTACTGTAACAGGACCTGGTAAATTCTTGGTTTTTACATGTACACGTACCCAGCTAGTCTCATCTCTCCCTCCAAAATGTTTCTGACAACGGCCTGCTTTCAGAATAAAAAAATACCTACTAAAATATAAGCATACTTAATGGATATACAGAGTCATTTGGTGGGGTGGGGGGAAACACACTGGCTGGTTGGTTGGTTGATTTAGGTTTAGGTTTGTTTTTTTTGTAACGGCCCATTTCTATTTAAGCCAAAGTAATAATACAGTGAGCAAACCCTGCCATAGTCCGGCCAATTTCTAGAATGTACTGCAATTCTTTTATATCACAGAGCAGCCTGATGTCTTTCACAGACCCACGACAAACCAAGATACACGCTTCCATTTGAAAGTGCTTAACTCCTTAGGTTCTCTCCACGTCTGTTAGGAAAATTGAAGTCTCACAGGTGACCTATAACACAAAGCAAAGTAAATTGTTAGATAGATAAGCCAACAGGGTAGCACTGACTGAAATTAAAATAATTAAAAGCTGGACTTCTACAATGAGCTTATTAAATTTTAAAAGTCATTGTTACAATAGTTCAATAAAAAACAGACTTGGTTATATTTGATGTCAGTTTGGAACAATGATTTCTCTGTGATGGATAATACGAGGTGAATAGGAACAGGATTTTATTGTGTAACTGCAGTCATTTATTATATTTGAAAGTATTGAGGTTTATAAACATATTTTAGAGCAACTAAAGGAAAATGATGAGGCCAGTATAGAACTGCTGACAGTACTGTTGGTGGGAGGAATGACGGTCTCACAAGAGCAATATCTTGTTATTGGACCTGTCACTTTCAAGTAACTCAAACAAGGCCAGGTCACTGTTACACAGTACTATATAGGTTTCTTTTCATAATGTCTCCACTTAAGGTAGTCATCTCCCTAGTAATTACTGAGTATTAAGATACTACTAGATCAAGGGTTCCCTTAGATGCAGATGAGCAAAAGTTTATGTAGATGAAACTACATGGCCAGGCTGTTCAGAAGAATAATGAAAGTACTGGTCAGTAGTAGGAGACTCAGTGGTACAAGAAACAAGGCTTTCACAGAGACTGAAGTAAAGCTATCCAACCTAATGCTTAAACGCAGGGTTGAAATGCTTGTCTCTTCTAATTTAGGATTTATGCCATACAGTTTTAACATGTGTCATACATAAACATATGTATGTACACCTGAACATTAATGCTCACTACAACCTTATGCTTGTAATTTCCACTGGCAAATTGATGCAGGATGAAAAGAGACCGAAAAATTACTTTGCTTAAAACAATAAATTGAGAACTTCAACAATGCACAAGATGATATTGATGCATTTGTATTCAGTTTACTTCTCTAGAAGTAGTTCTATACACGGAAACTGATTATGGGCAAAGGTTATTTTACATGTTTAGGACAAACCATTCATTCTTTTTCATCCCAAGGAGTACTCTTCTGAAGATACCTCTGATTTAATGCTGATCTCTTTTTTTTTTTCCTGATGGAATCTGGTTACATTAATCTGTTTCTCAACAATAACTTTACAAATATGTTCATGAAGAAAAGTTTATTTTCAATTGTTTGAGAATCTGTCTGTGGTGACCAGACCTTGGTTGCCCATCAGGTACCCACCAAGAGTCAACCCACTGCAATGTCCAGTTTTATTAATCTAAATATTAAATGACTACCTTGTCAGAACAATGCTTAGCTATCAAACATACCAATGAGTGAATATATGAAAAAAATTAATTAATATTTTAAATCTGTTCCTGTAGCTGAGATGACCACAGGTTTTATTGCAATTGCTATAGTTCAAAGTTCATACCAGTCACTTTATTAAAAGTGGTCTTGCTTTGCAGTTCTTTATTAATACCACTTGTATTTGATTTCAGATATGCTACCAGATGATTTTATTTTTTCCATTTACACACTTTAATAACATGGAAAGGGGAAGAGAAGACATAAATACAATATAAAATTAAACTATATCATGGGTCCATAATGTTTAGCACCAAATTGCTATATCTGGCCTGTGTTTCGTTCATCATATATCACAAACCCACCGTATTTAATCCCGTAGGTCTTTTGTGGATCTCAATTAATTGTGCTAGACTTAGTTTAAGCTTGGCTTTCAAAATGACCTTCAGGTTTGATCTGGAGACACCAGTGGTTTACTCCAGATGACCTTTTACTCCTTTATTTTTTATACAATAAAATCTGTGTTGTGTTTAGTACTTATTAGCAATGAAATCAGTTTATTCCTTTCTTTTATTCCTTTCTTTTATTCCTTAAAAAAACCCCTCATCAATTTTTCAAATTAATTTCTTTTCTCTAATTTTCAAAATAAATTCATGGATTTTTTTGGCAATATCTCCCATTTTTCAATGACATTTTAAAATATGGCACCAAAATTAAATACAATATTCCATCACTGTTCTAACCAATGCTTTGTATAGAATAGTATTACTTCTCAAGTTCTGTTTTTACTTTTATCTTTATGGAACAACAACGGCAAACAAAACCTAGTTTTTTTTCCTTTTTATTTTTTTTCTTATTATATTGGAGTTCAAGTAGAATTGCTTATTCATTTGGGTTTTCTCAAAACCCAATAAAGTTAAAACTTATATACACAGACTATCTCCATAAAAATCTTATGTTTTCCCACTGAAGACTTTCTGTACAACATCTGTGATTAAAGGGTACTAACCACATTAACTTGACTAAAATTGCTTTATTGAAATTGCATAATACTAATTTTTGAAGTACTTAATCTGGTTCAAAGTCAAAGTATAGGTTTGCTGTAAAAAATGAGTTTTGTACAGGATTATTTCTACATTAATTAACTGTTAGGTATTATTATCTATTAATTCACCACCATCTTAGTTCCAAATTAGCCTTTTCTCTGTTTTATCTAGGATTTAAGGATCATTGTACTTGTAAATGTTTGGTCATCCCATCTAACCTTACTAAGTATTTTTATATTGTCTTTACTCTTCTAGTTACTTTTGATTTAAACAAAAAAACTACCAACAAACCTATCAAAAACGTTCATCTCTAATATCTGTTGTTCAATATCTGTTTTGTATGAGAAACACATTTCAGTCCTCATGAAATAAATTTCTTTCCTACTCATTCATTAGGATGAGAAGGAATGGCAGAAAGTTGCACCAGGGGAGGTTTAGACTGGACATTAGGAAGAATTTTTTTACTGAAAGAGTGGTCAGGGATTGGCACAGGCTGCCCAGGAAGGTGGTGGAGTCACCATCCCTGGCGGCGTTTAAAAAACAGGTGGATGAGTTTCTTGGGGACGTGGTTTAGTAAGGAGACAGGCATGGTTGGACTCGGTGATCTCAGAGGTCTCTTCCAACCAAGTGATTCTATGATTCTATGATTATCACATGAATGAAAATTCTTCTCCATACTGCACTTCAGTAGATGCAAAATTTTTTTAGGGAGCAGGAGTAGTTCAAACCCCTAGACATAAAGATTGTGTTCAAAGGATGCAGATGAAGTGGATACACATTATTAAAAAGGTACAGGGGTACCCTGGAGTATCTCTGTACTCTTAAGTGGAAAGAAGAACCAGCTTCTCCTCTAGAGGTTTTGTGTATTTGTGCCTTAAAGAGATTTTTTTCAGGAAAAAAACTGAGCTAAGTTCAAGTTACAAAGTTTTAGCTAGTAGCTCGATGTCCAAACTCACTTTTTTTAGCAGCTAGATTGTAAAAGGAAAATGCAGCTCACTGAACCCAGGAAATTTTCACAGTAATTCTGTTGGTTTGTTTTTATTTCATGGCCTACTGTAGTTTTACTCATTGTGCAATATTAATAGTGGATTTAACTTTTATAGCAGCATCTTTATTTCATCCTAGTTACATGCCTCTGTTTGTGCTAACTTTTCCATCCATTAATTTCTTTTCTCCTGGGAATTTCGGTTCTTAAGCTTATGTAAGATATTTCACAACATCGCATATTTATTTTTTCATCTTCAGAGATATTTATTACCTGGAAGATGTCACAAACATCTGATTAACAAATGATGAGAGACTATGTCACTATATATATATCTCTAAGAAAAAATACTTTCTGAGAAGAAGTTAAAGGAGGGTGAACACATTAATGATATATAGAACACCCTGAATTAAGGTGATATTCATTGAAAGTCACAAGTGGCACTCCTATAATCTAGAGGAAAAAAAATCCATATTCACTTGGGTGTATAATGTTTGGACTTTTGTTTTTGTCACTTACCAAGGAATTCTTAAAAAAAAAAAAGTGTTTTTCTTTTCCTGCCTCATTTTACCAGCATTTGTTCACATGTTAGGTTTTGGTACGTTCTCTATTTTAAATTCTGCTGATACCTTTTACTCTGTTGTTTACCTTTTACTAGTACAGCAAGCTGTTTCATTATTCCTAGCTGCGTGTGATTTCTGGGCATTCTTTCATATATTTATTTGCTTTTTTTTTTTTTGATGTGGGTGGGTATCTGGTTCAATAAAAATTATTAATGGTGTCTTAAATGTATCCTGTAAAGTAACCATGTCCAAATTTCAATTAAAGATAACTTTGTGTCTATTGATATTTGTAATAGGTAATTTGAGTGTGATTCTTAGCGGATGTGTTTAAAACCGTCTTATACTTCCTTTTACTGTCCTTAATGTATTTCAGATAGTTCAAATTGTTTCCTGTGTTGGTCTTTTTATTTTTTAGTTTCTTAAAGTTGATGGAAAGTTACCACAGTGCCATAGCGCTGTGTAGAAGTTTTCAGTTTTACAGCAGTTTATTGTCAATCATTACCTGAAAACAGTTTGTGAAAACTGCATGTCTTGTGAAGACAGATTTCACATATCAAATTGCTTTTGTCACCCAGGTCATCTTGTAGAACATTCAATTCAAAAGTACCCTGAATTCAAGTAAATTATTTCTAAATTGTTTTTATCTTCGAAGTCAAAGGGCTCACCTAATTTTGCCTATGACTTTCTGATATTTGCTGAAGAGGTAATGATGCTATAAGCTGTTCTGCTCCAACTATTTGACCCATGTAACAGTTCAAAATCTTACCAGGAATCTGTGCATTTTTATTAGACTAGAAAGATTGTTTTTCACTCCTCTTATGCATATTTTCACATACTGCTTTTGTTATTTTTGCACACTATTTCTTATCACACATACAACTTCCATCGAAGAATGGCATCCTCAGCACACTGCAATCTATCACCTGCAGACTCAGGAAGACAGAGTAGGAAAGAGTCTCTTTTATTGCCGCTATGTCTGCTATATTTCATTATTTTTAAAATTTGTGCCTTTTTTTTTTTTTTTTTACAAACAGCAAGTGATATGGCAAAAAATGTGTCGATTCTGTCCAATGCAGCTTTCCACATCACATCAAAGAAATTCGATTCCACACTTACAAAGTACTTTCCCAACAGGTGGCTTCTAGAGATGCCTTGACTAGAGAAGCAATCTTAGATGTATGTGCTCCTAACTTGTTTATATGGATGCCTGAAATTTAGGTTGCATGAATCTGAGCTAGGAAACACTCATGACTTGGTATTTCTGGATATTGTTAAAACTTAAATCTCTGCATTCAATAGTTTTTTATTTCACTAGATTTCAAGCCAAATTTAAAAGCGCATTTGGAAAAACACTATATACTAGCAAAGACTATGAAAAACATATTAAGAGAAAAATCTTTGAATGCTCTGGAATGCTGTTATGATGCTGTATCATAGCTGTTAATAACGGGCAAAAAAAGTATTGCTTTTTAATAATGTATCTTTTTTATTTCAGAAGCAAAAATCGTCCAAAAAACCATCTAGAGAATTCTGTTTCAATATCAAAGTTAATAGAAAACATCATTTACAGTCAATAAAAATATTCCAATCCTTTAACATTTCACTTTTGATGTCTTCAAAGCATTGGATAGTTTGATATGTTGAATATTAAGCTACAGTTTAATTTGAACACTTCAACACTTTTAAACTGGGTTTACACAGGGATGAGACTACTCACTTATTGAAAGTATGGCAGCAAAAACTCTGAGGATGTGTCCTAATTACATATAACTGAAGGTACTAAATTGTTTTTGTTGTGTCTGAGCATACTGAAAAACATCCTTGAGAAGATTAATGTCAGTTGCATTATATTGAACTTTCAAGAATGAATTATAGTCTAAAACATTTCTTTTTCCTATATGCTTGCTTCCTTTTGCTTTTTCAGATATTCAGGTCTGCCATTTAGCTGCACAACCTTATATAGGATATTTCTGAAAATTAAAATTAAATTCAAATTCAAAGAAAAGCCAGTTTTAAGTATTTTTGTCTTTTCAGTTCAGATAAACTTAGGTTGGTAAACAGAAATAAATGAGAACACCAATATATCTGTGTGGCCTTTGCTTTTCTCATGACTTACAAATAAGAAAAATAAAAGACACCCTCAGAACACATAGATGACTTCTGGATAGATATTCAAAGCCACCATTTGAATACCTTTCAATAGAAAACATCTACAGGATTTACACTACGTTAACACAGCGGTACCTTAGAATCCTCTTCTTCCTGCTGTAATGAAATGTTTATTCTGTTTATAAAGATAAAGGAAGGTAATTTTATCATTACGTATTTTAGGCAAGTGAGCAAAGAATCACTCGCTATTTGTTTATTGTCACAAAAAAGATCTCATTTCATTAACAGCATTCACTGGAAACATTATGCTACAGTATCAGTTTTTATTTTGGCTGAAAAGATGTTCCTAATAAGATCTTTTTGTCCTGAGTTAGCAAAAATGAATGCACCCAATGTAATAGCACTACAGAAAATCACCATGAAAAGAGAATGCTGTTATCATAATGAAACAGACACTTTAAAGATATTCTACGCAAAGCCTTTATTTCTCTGTATGACTTTGACCTGCTGACAATGAGAATCAGTTTTTAATGTATCTTACGTTGGTACTTTGTGTCAGGAAATCCCAGTGCTCTGCAACAAGCTCTCATCCTTACAGGTTAAGAAAAGAGACGAGATACTGCTCAAAGGGGACTATTAACACTGCTGATAATACACAGTAAATCCAGTAGTCCAGAACAATTCTTTATATTATGTCTGACCAATTCTCTTTGTTTCCCACATGCAAACTTTGTAAAGGGCGCTTTCATTTTCACTGCATTTTTTTTCATTCTCGCTGTCTTCTGCTTCTTTCTACTTGTTTGTCCTGAAGTGAAACACATCCTCAGAAGCAGTGCTGCTTTAGACTCTGATTGCCAGCCAGACCCTTTATAAAGGAATTCCTCAGAAAATAGAACCTCAGGCAGAAGACCAACTTCTAGGACTTAATTGTTTAAATGGGATTAGAGCTTGAATAAAGAGAATAGGATTGAAATTTTTCTGAACTATGAGGAAACTAAATCTCTGAAAAAGACTTATGAGGTAACTGTTGCGAAGTTTCAAATTCCTTATTTTATTTAAAAAAAAATAACCCCCCAAAACAGAGGCTGCTCATCATGGAGAGAAGTACTCAGGACTGCGTTTCTGTGTTTTCCCCGGTTTTCTCTTTGCTCAACCCCCACTAATTGCTTTAAGAAAAGTTTTGAAAGTGCTTGAAGCACCACTTCAAGAAGTATCTTTAGTTCCCTGGAATGCTCCTCTTGTAGAAATACAAGGTTGTGCCTCCTTATCTTGGGAGGATTTTAACAGTTGAGTCTTTGTATTGAGCACATTAGCTCAGGTTCCAAAAGAAGGTTGGAGTGTCCTTACCAAGAGATGCCTTTAGCGTCTCCTCCAAATACACAACTGAAAAAACACTCCCTGAAAGACCACAAAATTTTCTCACATCCTCAGTGAGTGCTCTGACATAATATAAATCAAAGGTACATCTTATTTTATTGTGTTCCATAGGAGTGATTTGCATGTAATATTTCGGTAAAAAAAAAATAAAATATAGAAATAAAGGAGAACAAAGTAGTGAAAATCTTTGGACAGTAAAAAACAAATGGATCCATCCTTGCAACCTAAAACACAGCATTCGAAAGACCAGTTATGTAAGCTGCAGACACCTGCACTGACTTCAAGTGTTTTCCTTCCCAGCCTGCTGACTGTTCTGGTGCCATCTGAGACACCTGTGTCACTCAGTGCATTATAATTCTAGTGGGAGTGCCTAGCACTGTGATCCGTAGTTCACCTCATGGCCTTAATTTCTCTTCTTCAACTGAAACACAAACTGAAATCTTAGTTACCCTGAGTTATCTGTAAACTTAATGGAGAGAAATAAACAATTCCAGTGCTTCCCCAAGACATGAATTGCCTGCAAAAAAAGATTCTTTATGTCTTTCTTTACAGCAGAGGGCACAGATGGCCTCACTAAATCACCAAAACTAGGATGAATTCAGGCTTCAGAGCTTATCAATTAGGTGATAGTCATTACAGTTTAGACTTTTAGGTCTTTTTTTTGGTTCAGATACTAAGGATCAGATTTCTCTGTATGATCTACATTTAATGTTTCCATATAGTCTTTTCAACTCTACTCAGCGGAGCTGAGAGGTTGACAATGCTTGATATGTCACCACCAGTGGGATGCATAGACCTATCCATAGTTTTCTCGTACCATTTTAGGTGTTGCTTTGCAGTCTTGGCATCTAGCTACTACTCTAGAAAGGTACAAGTCTTCCTGACAGGCCGGTGCAGAAGTTTGAGATGCTGAACGGAATTCTAGATAGCACTTGATATTAATTTTCGGAGTAGCTAATCTTGCCCTGAATGCCTACTTTAGAGCAAGCCGAAACACTCTTTAATTCTATTGGGTTGATGAGAGTCTCAGACTTAAGTGGAAGCTTAGACTCCTAGCTCAGTTGTTGATACCTGTCTGTAGACATCTCAATATAGATGTGCAAATATGGGGCTGAATCACATGAAAAACTCATTTGAACATGTGTTTAGAGAACCCCTCCTAAAACATCCAAAGCATCCACAAGCCTGCACTTTTCCATACCGGCAGCTGGGGGCCAGGTGGGATACCTTAAGGCATCTCACGTAGCACTAGATGCTGACACATTGACCAAAGAAACAAGCTGTCACTGTCGTTGCTGCTGTTCTGCAGAAGTAAGAGTTCTCACCTCAGTTACTTGCTCTGAAGATATTTAACCAAAACCTTAAAGATGGAAAGTAAGACAAAACAGATAGGACAGAAGACTGAATTGACATTGCTAGGGATGCTGGGAGTAGAACACCACCCAACTTAATGCTTAAAGTGCAAGTCCTCTCCATCCTATATAATGTATTTCAGTTAAATGCTTACTACTTACCAGCAGCATCAGGTAGCAACATGAAAACTTGAAACTCCAACACCTAAGCATGTATTTGTTTTCACAACCAGTGGGATGAATGACTGAATGGCATCATAAATGATTCAATACTTCTTCATTCAGAATGATGTTTCTTTAGCACCTGTTCAAAGTACTCTGTCATCAGAAATATTTAAGACTTGAAACTTGGCCTTTAAAATTCATTCCCTGATGAAATTGGAAAGAAAATACAGTAGAAATCACTAAAACATTCCTACAGAGCATGATAGAAAACATATGCAGCCTATCAATCTCTGATTATAAGAGTGAAAGTATTTTTCTCGTCCATAATGTGTAAAACAGAGCTGTTTATGTTTGTTTGAATCCCTCCATTTCAAAATGCAGATGGGAATTTTATTTTATATGCTGGTTCATTCCGGTGCAGAGACTGAAAGGAAATAGCAACGCTGCCTGCAGAGGTATTTTTGCATATGCTTTAATTCATAAAACTGTAAATTCTGACATGTTGCCAATCATTTGAATTTTCATAACTCAGAACAACCTGTTAGGACAAATAAGTTAGAAGCCTTCAAACAGTCTCTTCAGAACATTTATCAATGTTAAAATAAAACATAAAACCAATTCCTGCAACTTTTCAGTGTCTGAGCAACTAGTACTCATATAAAAAGTACATGGCTTGACCATAGGAAGCAGAGGTCCTGGATACCTTTATTTCCACTTAAACTTTCACTAGACATCTCCTTTAAAATCAAATTATTTTTGGTAAAGAAAATGAATGTGCTTTGCTCCCCAAACTCGAGCTCTGAAGGAAAGTTGTCTAAATCAAAGTTTTTTATTTCACCTGCCTAATATTTGACAATTAATTGCTTTGCTCTGTTGTTCCCTGTAAGTTACATGAGTCAAAAGGAAAAAAGGCAGAAACTAATGGCTGTGAGCAGCTGGTGACAAGCACAGCACAGAGGACGTGGCAGTCAGCTTCCGGCATTGCTCTGATAACACACCTGAATCATAAAGAAGAAACACTGCATATTCAGCTGATTATTTCTTTGTGGTAGAGATGCTGTGTATCTCTACTTACGCCAAATTGCTAGGCTGCTCCCTGCAAGTTCATTGCTTTGAATCAGGAAGCGAAATGCTAGCCATGGATTCCATCCTTTTCATGTATTTGAGTATTTTAATAAAACCTTCCCAAAACAGCAATCGGGGCAGAAAAATTACAAGGAAATCCCAGTCAGCAATTAGGGGTTTGTGATTGCTTTCAGGGAGACCAAGTTCTGCTTTAACACTGTATCTCCTACTGGACATCCTATTAAGATTGTAGGATCTTTTTACATTGTCCTCAGTGGGCTCTGGCATAGTTGCATATTTTAACCTTGGTATTGGAAAAAGGGCTTAAAATGCCATAAGACTAATTGTTTTCTGAGTCTTGACATAAGAAAAAGCAGTGTGCTCTAATTCCCCTTCCACACTTCCATGTCTCATCTTTTATTGATATTCAGCCAGGTGTTAGCTTAATTTTGCATCAAAACAGTAACTTCAAAGAGTAATGGGGCTTCTAGATCTTTTAAAAAGAATAAAATTAAACATAAAAAGAGAAGACTGACATGATTTTTTGTCCACTACCACTAAGCTTGCTGCCCATTTCTTATCTTTTATTTTTTAATTTGTTTAATGAAAAAGTGTTTGCATGGCAAGTTTAGGAAGCTTTGCCAACACAAAGCTTAAGACAATCTCATTTTTTATAAAAATGAACAAAGAGCACCCACTCTAAGATTGTTCAATGGATACTGTAAATGAATGAGACATTTATTTACGTGCCAGCTCAACTACCAGTGTCGACAAGATTTGCATATATTTTGGCAAGTGTGCTGCACAAGGTGGTAATAAAATAGGCCTTTTATATTTGAGTCCAATTTACTTTAGTTATACTCATTAAAAATGTGTTTTCATGTGAAAGGGATTCCTGTGAAGGATACTTTGGAAAGAGCAATATCACAGAAATGTGTGGTATATAGTCAGTATCAAGCATTGTTCCACTGAGAAAGATAATTTTATTTTTTGAGAAGAAATTCCCAGATTCTATGAATTTAAGACTCTTGGTTGTTTTTTTTTCCTTTGTTTTCTTTCTAATCAGTGTTAAATATCATGCTTATTACTTGCTGCTACCAGTTTTATGCTTTTTAAGTAACACAAATAATGGAATTTAAAAAAACCTCAACAATTCACTTTGCATTTTTTTGCCATATTCAGTGACATGACCTATCCAAAGGCTTCTCACGGGAAAGCAAAATTGTGCTCTTACTCTATGAAGCATTATTCAGGGTAAAGTCTTTTTCACAAGTAGTGGTGCTGATATAGCTAAAGGTGTGATTTCAAACCAATTTTCTTTAAATGTGTAGAAAATTGTGTGAGCAAAATGCTTCATGAGCAGTACTTTGGTTTTAACAGGCTCATACCATTACATTTTATTATGCATTAGGAACATGCTTGAATTAAACAAATCAAAAAAGGCAACAAGAACAGCACATTTAAACTCAGTAAGCTTTATCAAACAGATTCAAGGCTATGTATTTGTGAAACCTAAATAAAAATATTTGCCCAGTATCACATGAAAATACACTGAAGATTTATGGTTTTATTGAGTTTTTTAAATCTTGGATTTGCTCCTGTTTAAATTGCCTTGAGAAGATATTGGACTGCTAATTCAAACAAGAGAAGAGCATTGAAAAAAATCCTGTGTGTATTTCAGTTACCTTGCCTCCTTACTGAAGAAAAAAATGCAGAGCTTCCCCATCACAGCAATACAGAGCATCTGTAATACTGAAGCCATTTCTGAAGAACTAATGTTTTCTTCAGAGATAATAAACAATATCTCTTTGTGACAAATGCATACCTACCATATTAATTTTTAATACTATGACAGAAATGAGAAACCTTTGACAGGATCAATTAATTTTTCATGAAACACAGCTATCAAACTGTGCATAAACATAAAATACTCGAACCTGAAAAAAGGTTAATTTTTAAGCAATTTCTTATAGGCAGAATGGCAAAATCTGGGCATTATATTAATAGTTTCACTTAGGCTAAGCAGAACCAGTATCTATAAGAAGTGCCAGCATTTCCATAGGCTCAAGGTGAAGTAATGTGCCAGTCACAGAGAGAAAAATAAATAAAAAAAAAAACCTGCCTCAAATTGCATTGCCTACTTCTAAAACAGGTATCAGCTGCCGCCCAACTTAAATCAGCTAAAATACAAGTGTCTTTGCCTGTAATTTCAAGAAGTGCAATAAACTCTCATTTATGCTTTTGACATGTACTAATTTTGGGAAGTATTAAGAGATGTCAGAAAAGAAAGCCAGCACCCAAGCATTTGTGAAATATGCATTTCTTATAAATAAAATAATATTTAAGCTTTATAATTGAAATTCTGATAGAGATAATAAGTTATTATGAAAATATATAGCTTTAATTTGCAGACATATAAACACTTTTGGTACATTACAGACATATAATGCCAAAAATTAAAATAATCGGTTTTAAGCATAACACTAATGTATCTTGTTCACACAGAGAAATCTGATGTAATCATCATACAAAAAATAGCTCTTAAAATGAAGTGAAAGTGGTACATCACTGATAAACCTGCTGCTTTGTTGCAGAGGATACAGCAAAGAATAAATTATCAAGAAAATATGCCACTAGTCTTACAAGTTAGATTTTGGATCTAATCCAAAATCAAAGCCAATGAAAAGGAGCCAGGAATGGTTGCCAAAAATCAGAAAGAAAACCTTTCACGTGAAATACCAATCCAGAAAGGAGCAACAGTCAGAATAAACTAAGTCCTATAATTCTTTAGAACATGAAGCGATTTTTGTTTTCATCTGGCTGATCAGAAGTATCACAGAAAAATCTATTACACAACCAAACTGATGGAGTACTACTGACAGACTGCTCAAAGTACAAAAAGTACCACCACTGCTGTGACAACTAAAGATTTAGCCATTCCCTTGCTTCCTTGCATCTGGCATGTTTATGAGGATGAGCATGGGGTTTTGCCATTATTTGCTCTAGGAAACTTTAAATATAATTTTCCATTAAAATGACCAGCAGATTGCTGGAGCAAATGGTAATGTGGATGAGATCTGGAAGAAATGAAAGATGATATCTCACAGCAGTTCAGATTCTCATTACAATATCTTGCATTCTTGCTCAACAGGAATTGCACTTCTTGTTAATGCCTTTTCTATCCTACTGTATAAGCTTTACTTGTGAGGTAATAAACATTCTGGTTTCTTTTTTCTTTTTTTTTTTAATTATTACTAGTGCATTTTAATGTATTTATTCTTTTAATTGTACGTACATTGGGACAGACATTTCTCTTTTTTGTGGTTAAATGCCTGCGTGCCAATGTGTATATTATATTAAAACCAATATATTTAAAATATACTCTGTTTATCTCATGGATGGTACCTTGAACAGTTCCCTGCTCAGGAGCATTTGATGCCCTCTTGTGGTTAAAAATACTTTTAAAACTTTAAAGAATCATCTTACCTTCCCCTTTTTTATGATCATCGATCTTATTGATTTATGAAAGCTGCAAATGATATCCATGTTTTATGGACAGGGTGCTAGCTGTTAGTACTAAGTTCTCATAAAAAAGCTGTACACTGGATTTCAATTTAAAAAACTGTAAACAGCTATTTACAATTATAATATTGTTAAGTTATAAATTAACAGTCCTTCACTGCAACCTCTGTCAATACAACCCATGGCTAGATGTTTCAGAGCTGCCCAAAGTTTCTCAGATGTTGTATTTATCCACAAATAAATGTCAGATGTTAGAAATCTCCATTGGTTTCTTTTCCAACATGTGCAGGTTAATTCTTCCATTTAATGGGATTTGTATTTCCAAGTTTTCATCTGCTCCGTGATGCTTTTTTCCTTTTCTTAGACAGATGTAAATGCCCATCCCTGTTACTAAAGTGATTGAACCCAAGCTTATTATTGACAGAGCTACCAAAGTAGGCATGCAGGATGCTGACTCCATTTTTTTATGTGTAGGCTCTATGGATACTTGAGGCTGCTTTTCTTCTATACTGATATCAGGCTCCTTTCTTAACAGACTTTCAATGTAGCTCTCATTGCTAACAGTGTCATTGACAAAAAGGTTCACCATGACAGTGGAATGGAGAGGTTCTGGATAGCCGTGATCACTAACTTTTACAAGCAGTCGATAGAGGCCATAGTCATTTTGCATCAGTGACTCTTCCAAGGTGATATTACCAGTTTTAGGGTCAATCCTAAATGACTCTGGTCGAGGGCCTCTTCTTCCTATGATGCTGTAAGCTATGACTGCATTCATGCCAGTGTCCTTATCGACAGCATAGACCTCAGTGATGGGAGACCCAGGAAGGGTAGAAGGAAGGACCAACAAATAAGACATATTAGATTGAGGAAATAAGACTAAAGGGGGGTTGTCATTTATGTCCAGAAGAAGGATAGTTATTTTTGCAGTAGAAGAGAGGGCAGGATCACCACCATCAACTGCTTCAATCCACAGAACATAGGAGCTTTGCTGCTCCCTGTCCAAGGAGACTTTAGCTCTCAAAACTCCTTTTCCAGTATCTATGACAAAAATATCACTTCCATTCAGAACTGAGAGAGCAACCCATCCATTTTGCCCTGCATCAGCATCTGTGACACTTATAACTCCAATTTCGCCAAAACCTGGAAAGTTTTCTGGCACGAAAAAGCTGAAATCCTTATTGATAAATCTTGGACTATTATCATTTTTATCCAATACAGTGATGGTGACAGTTGCTATTGATTCTCTTGGAGGGAACCCAGAATCTACTGCTTTGACAGTATATCTGTATTTCTCTTTTTCTTCTCTGTCCAGCTGGGTTGAAACTGTAAGAACTCCTGTGGTTTTATCTAAAGAAAAATAGGAAGGGGCATCAGGCCCTAAAAAATAGGACACTTGTCCTCTTTCTCCACTGTCAGCATCTGTAGCATGCAGTTTGGTCAAGAAAGCATTGGGAACATTGTTCTCCTCAATGGATAATTCTATCAGCTGTTGAGAGAAAACTGGCGAGTTGTCATTGTCATCTAGAATTTGCACTTTGATTATTTTGTTGACATGAAATCCTTCCGAGTTCCACGCAACTACAGAGATTTCATAGATCTGCTGTGTCTCATAGTCCAAAGACTTTGTGGTCTCTAATAGGTATTCATTATTGTATGGCTTGTACGGTGAAAGTCTGAAAGGCCCATCACCATTCAAATAGCAGTTGACTTTGTATTTTTCATCGGGGTCTTTTATGGTAAAAAATGCTATAGGTGTGTTAATAGGCTCCAATTCCTTTAAGTACACCACCCCTTCCGCTTCATTAGCTATGAAACGAGGGACAATTTCAGGTGGCCTCATCATGACTTTGATGATTGTCACTAGCACTGTGATCACAGCTGGGATACAACCAGGACCGTTGCCCAGTATGATCAGCCTGTGGAGCCTTGGAGTGTCCCCATCAACTTTACTGGAGAGTGTGATAGTTCCTGTGCTTTCGTCCAGACGGAACAAGTCTCTGGATGGCTGGGGGACCTTCTGACTGTAGGAGTAGGTGATCTGGGCATTGGATCCAAGATCCATGTCTACTGCGTGGACAGTGACCACGTGTGTCCCTAGAGTGGAATTCCCATAAAGAGTGACATTGAGCTGTGAGTCGCTGAACTGAGGGCAGTTGTCGTTGATGTCGCTGATCCCAATAGTGAGGGTGGCACTGCCCATAAGTGGAGGAGTTCCCCCATCCTCAGCAATTATTATTGTGATATACTCCTCCCGTGTCTCCCTGTCCAGAGCTCCCATGACAATCAGGTAGGGAGTCCTCTCCCCACTCTCATTCTCTTCTACATCTAGGGTGAAGACACCGTAGTTATCTTGCAGGCGGTAGGTCTGTACACCATTGGTGCCCATGTCGGGGTCAAGGGCAGGGTGCTCGATAGCCAGGCGGGTGTTCACGGGTGCATTCTCGGGCACTGAGAGGCGGATGTGGGGCAAAGGGAAGTGAGGTGCATTGTCGTTGACATCCCGGATAGCAATTTTTACCTTCACCAGGCGGAAATATTCCTGTGGCAGCACCAGTACATCCAGCAGCAGCAGGCATGACTCAGATGTGGGTATGGAGGAGGAGGAGTCAGCAGCTGCTCCTCCCAAGACAGTGGCCCCACTGCTTTCCACACACAGAGCTTCTCGGTCAATCTCCACAGCCGAGGTGTGCAGCTCTCCGGAGCGGTTGTCCAGCTCCACATACTGTCCCCCCAAACCATGGGAGGCCAGGGTGAAGGACAGAGGGGGCTGGAGGGCTGAAGGCCGTTGCCCACCAGCTGTTGGCAGCCGTAGGTCACGGGCCAGGCTGCCGATGAGCACTCCAGCAGGCAGCCCCTCGTTGAGGCTGTAGAAGAGCTCGGTGGCGCGGCTGTAACTGGCAAAACAGTTGAAAGGTCCAACGAAGAGCAGAAAGAGGAGCAAGTGCTGAGGAGAGAGAGGCACAGGGGTGTGGGCAGGGGCTGGTTTTAGGGCAGGAGGGGAGGCAACAGGCAGACCTCCTACCCACTGCCTCCCCCACTGCCACTTCGAGCAGGGAGTGTGGCATCAGCAGCATTAAGACATCCTCCCTCTCCCCCCATCTCACCCCATCTTCCTCCCTCAGTACAGCAGCTACTTCATGGCATCGCCATCTGTACCCTCCAGGCGACACCAGCTGCATTCCCCACAGCAAATACGCACTGCCAGGGATGGCCAAGGGGTATCCTTCTTCCCCTCCACACCAGCAGCACTTGAGCCCAGACGTGCCATCTTCCTTATCCTCCACCATCCCCCTCCCACCACCACCTCCTTAAGCTCGCCCCCTTCTCACCCGCCACAACCCCGTCATGCCCTAAGCTCCTGCACAGACCCAAACATTTGCTTGCCCTCTTTTCCTTCCATAGCAGAAATGTGAAACACCTGCCCCTGGGTCTCCTCCCGCCCCATCCCAAAGCCTGTTCCTCCCGCATCCCCACGGGTGCAACGGACACGCGGCTCGCACTGCGCATCCTGCGCTGCTCCCGGCGGAGCCTTGCACCGCCCCCGCGCTCCGGGCGCCGCAGCCCGCGAGGTTCCCTGTCCCCCCGCGGCCCTCGCCCCCCCACCACGGCACCCCCGGCCGCCTGCACGCTGCCGCGCAGCCCCGCCGCGGTCCCCCTCCGGCTGCCGACTTAAAATAGGAGCCGAACAGCGGAGCGGTAACGCGAAGGAAGTTCCCCGCGCTGCCCAGCCCGCTGCGTTTGGAAGCAGGCTCCCCGAAAGTAACTTCGGACATCGTCTCCACGGGGATTTCTTTTTCCTCCTTCTCCCCTTTTTTAACCACCCTTTTTTTTCTTCGTGGCTTCTCTGCTACAACCTGCGAGGGCAGCAGCAGCAGCAGCAAAAAAAACTTTTTAACGGCTCCCCTGATCTGTGGAGATCGGAACCGAGAGAAAAAAACGAACAAAACAAACAACAAATATACACATATATCATAGAATCACAGAATGGTTTGGGCTGAAAGGGACTTTAAAGATCACCCAGTTCCAAGCCCCTGCCATGGCAGGGATCACCAGACCAGGCTGAGCAGGACCCATCCAACCTGGCCTTTAACACTTCCAGGCAGGAGGCACCCACAACTTCCCTGGGCAACCTGTGCCAGTGCCTCACCGCCTTCATCGTGCAGAATTTCTTCCTAACATCTAGTCTAAATCTTCCCCTTTCCAATTGAAAGCCATTACAAACGTATATACATGGTTTTGGTTTCGTTTGGGTTTTGGTTTATTTTGGCCAATTTCGCTGCTGCGTGCTGCGATGCCGGGATCGGGGCTCCCGCCCCCCTCCCCCGCCGCCCCAGCCCTCACCTGCAGGCTGCGGCGGGCGGTGCTGCTGCCGCCACTGCCCGGGGGCCCCATGCCCGGCCACCGCTGCCGCCGCCGGCTGCGCCCCAGCAGCCCGCCCGCTCCGCCGCCCGCCCGGCGCCTCGCCTCCCCGCGGCTGCCCATTCCGCCGCCGCCGCGCTGGGCTGGGCTGTGCCCAGGACACTCCCCCTCCGCTCGGGAGGCCGCCGCCGCCGCGGGGAAGGGAGGGAAGGAGAAGGGGGGGGGTGGGCACGGCAAGGAGGGCGGCGAGCGGGCGAGCGAAGCTGGCGAGCGGGGCGAGCGCTCTGCGCGTCCACGTCGGAGCGGGGAGTGTGAATGCGTGTCTGCGCCTGTGAGTGCGCGGGAAGCACCGGGAGCAGAGGGAGAGCATACTTTCGTCTGGAAACTGCCAGGGGAAAATTAAAAAAAACCCCAAATTAAAATAATAATAAAAAAAGAACCATGTTTTCCTCCTTCCATGGAAGGATGTTATGATGAGGCTGTCGGCGGGCAAAGGGAGTATAAAAGGCTGCCTCGGTTTAAGCAGCGTTGCCGAGCCGTGATGAGTAGAGAGCGTGTTGCGTCTGCACGAAATGAAAGTAATGGTTTGAGGAGTTTGCAAGTGTTTGGTTGCTGGAAGGTGCGCATCCTGCAGCAACTGCAGTTTCCTACTGGCTAGGAACCCCAGGGTCGCCTGTGGCAGAAAATTATGTGCTGTCATTTTACAGTCTCCCGTCAGTGTTGGTTGTGCTGTGAGACTGTCATAGAACTAGATATGAAATTATTAACGCTCAGAAAACTTTAGATAGTGCAATACCAATTAAACATCTTCTTCACATCTTGGACTGTCAAAAGGATAGCTAACCTGCATTCTTTACACTAGTTCTCTGCAAGATCTCAAAAGGAATTTCTGTCTTTAGTGTTCAGTGATCTGGATCCAGGCTGTTGCTGAGAGATCGAGTGTTGGGATTTTGGTAGGCTGTTACATTTGTCAAGTACAGTGGACCTCTCCCTCTCAAAGGTGAAGTTTGCATAGGAGATTAAACTATCTGAATTTCATGGTCTGAAGACACCTTGAATGTCTTTATGCTCCATGGCAAGCACAGTGTGCAGACATTTGATCTCAGCATAGGTACCAAAAACACAGAGGACAACAACAAATTTGCCTTCGGTCAAAATGAAAAAATACTTTTCCCTCTATAGCTCCTTGGGACAAACTCCGTGTCCCACCTGAAACAGAAAAACAAACAACAAAAATTAGAATCCCCAGCCCAGAAGCAGCCTTATGCCTAAGTCTTTTGTAATTCTGTGTCTTTCAAAAGCAAATCATAAGTGAAAAATGCAGCACATACTGTTCAGTAACTCTTGGGACATAGTTGGATGTTGAGAGGATGACAGAGGCGCAAGCTGAATAGAATAGAATAGAACAGATCCTGAATGAAACAAAAACTTCCAAGACTGACTTCTTTCAGGGCTGTAAACACATTGTATGAATTCATTTTTCTCATAACCTGTGAAATATAAATAGTGCAATATTGTTTGTGTGAATTAGAGGTTTACCCCATTCTTGCTAAAAGTCAGGAGTAGTGGAATCAGGCTCTGTTTTATTTAGTGGACCTCTTTGAAACATACTATGATTTTAATATCCATTTCATCCCCACAATGACATTAGCACAATAATCGTATGTGACTTAAACAGTAGAGCATTACAGTACTAACAAAAGTCCTGGCTATATTTATTATTCACTACTCTCTAGGGTTTTGAAACCACTCAGTTATGTACTGCCCTTATAAATTGTTTATATCTTTACCATTCAATTTCAGCACAAATAGAACAGGCAATACTATATATACAGTTCAGAGCAAACATCTATAATTTAAGAAAGAAATCAAACTAGAAAAGTCCTTTACTAAATTCTCTTCCATGTGCACTGTTCTGCAAGTTACTCAGTGTGAAAGGTGCCTATAAACTTGTTCCTGTTTAAGTTAGTTTAGTTGGACATGGCAGATGATTTTAGTTGACTTACATCTCCTCTAATTATATTCATTTCAACAGAGAAATATTGACTCATTTGGATTTCAGTCAGATTTTGACACTGCTTTACGTGGACTTGGAGTTTCATAGCTTGATTATAATCTAGTGAATCAATAGTCATCTTGTGAGTGGATCTGAAGTCCCTATGAAATTCTATCTTCAACTTCTTTTCCCTGATGTCTCAGTTTGTCTCCATATCGTCTTACTGTCTTGAAATTACTGACCTATTACTATACCTTTCTTAACCATCACAGCCACTGCATTTCCCTGAGGCCTCTGATAGAGTAGGCAATGCCTCTACTATTATAGTATGCAGATTTTCATTACATTTGATGCATTTTATTTTATTAAACCACAAGTGTTACAGCAAGATTAAAAGTTTTCTATAGCAGCTGGTACCTGTATAATATTTTATTCTGTTAGACATCAGCAACATTCAATAATTCTTAAAAGATGTTTAAAGGATAATGTATCCAATAAATCTTCTGCCTAAGGAGAAATACTCCAGCTGTGTATGGGATAGGGGATGACGGATGGGAGAAATGAAGTAAATCAGAAGAGATGCAAAATTGGTGCGTTTATTCCTGGTGTTTTTTGGAGGGGGGAGAGCCCCTTCCAAAGGCCAAGATAAACATAAATTGATCTCATATATCTGTATTCTGTTATGTATTCTAGGGATAAGAGGTCAGCAGTTTGTAAATCTCATCCCATTCTATGCCATTTAGCTAACCATGTCTTTTTAACTTGCATTTTACTAGGTCAAATCTTATTACCGCTGAATTTATCCATATACTGGTACTGCATCCAAGATTCTGGTTGCAATTAGTGAATAAAAAGGAACAAGTAGGAACAGTTCTGTGGGCTTCCTGATCTCCTCAGGTAAGTTACAAAACACAAGACAGAGAGCAAGTGACAAGCCATCCAAGAAGTGGCATGAACACATTAGAAGACGTACCTTAGTGCTATGGTAAAACAGAGTGTTTATTTGGTGGACATAGCAGGTATTGATGCTCGATTGAAATGCCTTGGTTTTGCAGACTTGGTGTTCCAGTCGCAGATGGAAGCTTTTCCAGATGAATCATTCAGGGCTATTGCTTCTGAAAGGAAATCACAAATATTCCTTTTTGGCATGGCTGGCAACCCTGACCAACTTTCATAGGAGATGGGGATGCAGGTACATATTATGCCCTCAACATAGCAAAAAGCTGTCTATTACAGCCTCCAGTTGTACTGAGCAAGATTGTGATGTGAGATTCACCATCAATAAGATTCTACTCATTCAACTGACAATCTTTGTCATACTTCATTCAGCATGACCCTTTGGGCTAGATGCTTTTAAGTGGGGAAGCAGTCAAAGTGAGTGAAAGCACTGGTGTTCGTATTTATTTTAGTTGCAGTAAAACTGAGAAAGGCACAAGACTGACAGTATCACTTCTCTGAAGAGTTTAATCTGCAAGAGATATAGGGCAAGTGAAGGAGATCCTTTTGACTATTAGTGATGTAAACTTCTTATTGCTTTGCTGCTCAGTAAGGAAAATGCCTGACATCCTGAACTACCGCAGGATAGTGGATTACAGTGTGAAAGACTCTATGAATATTAGATAGTGACCTTTCTTGCTGAAGTGCCGAGCATCTGGTGTGCACATTTGTACTGAAAGCTGTGATCATCCCGTGTCACTGTGGATCAGACCTGGCATGATCATCTTGTGCTCAGCATAGAAAGGGAGAAAGGCTTGGCAGTACTTTCCCTTGTGACATTGAAAGACTGGGTTCAGCTTGAATAAAGCAGTGGTGGAGCTGGAATATGGACAACTCTTTGGAGTATACAGTGCTCAAATCTCCAGTCATGCTTTCAAAGGCCTGGTTCTCGCAAGCTCTTGCAAAGTGAACCTGCAAGATTCTGCTCAGCCGTCTTTCATGAGCAAAACCTTGCTGCTGTCATGACAACCCAACAAGAAAGTAACTAACCTGTGAAAGTGGTTTCTAGAAGAAGAAATACCTCATGAGACAAAATGATGTTTGATAGGAAGGCTAACAAAGGTGGATGAGATTTTCCTGTCTAGTTAGCTTAGTGTCTGTTGGGGACTACCGTGTTGAAGCATCACAAATCTGAACTGTTAAGCACTGGCAGAGAAAAGAAATTCGAAAAAGAAGAATGCTTCCTGCAATCTTTGAACCAACTGCATTTGATATATTTGACCAAGTTCTTCCTAAAATTATTTTCAGGTTTCGTAAAAATACGAGTTCTTTGTTTAAGAAGTTTTGCATATGCCTCCATATGCTTTGTGTAGTCTCTTTTGACCTGGAAAAATACCAGAATATTCCAGCAGTGAGAAAATATTTTTTTCAATATATTTTTAGTCTGATCACAACTTTGTTTTCGTTAGTTTAGGAAAACTAATCTAAGGTTTGTTAATTATGCATAATTTTCTAAAAGGAGATAGGAAAGAAGGATTTAACTCAAATGATATTCCAGCATATCTTTTTTTATGAGTGTTTGTTACATTGTATTACACAGTGTATTAACTTTCACTTTCACTGACTTCTTGTGCGAGTCTTAAAATGATAATGATACAACTTTTGTTTCATACAAGACAAAGCGCAGAATGAGGTACAGTACTAATATGATACCACTAAAAATTATTAATACCGTTAAGTCTTTCATTATGGTCCTTATCACATTAGTTCAGGGACAGCCTTTCAGCTTCTGCCAGCTCACTTTCTACAAAATGCCTGTAAGTTATGAGAGTGTCATGAATATGTAGATGTTTTTTAATCCACTTCTCACTGACATTAAGCCATGGCTTCTGAGCAAAAGTTACAACCTCCTGATGCCAGAAATTAGATCTGTGAGGAGCATGCTGCTTCCAGTAATGGAGCACAATTCATGGAAGAAGCCTTGTGATATGCCAGATAGCTATCAGATACAGAGGCATGTGCTTGTAGGACTCCACGTGGGCTGCTGTGTGCCAGGTAGTTCCTCTAAGCCAACTAGCCACAGCCTGCAATCCTACTTCATTTTCTGAGATGGAAATGGTTAGATAGTAGATATAGCACAGTATTATGGACAATTTTTCCTATGACTGTTGCAATTCCAGTACTATTTCAGCTTTGCTTCTCTTAGTTCCTCTGGAACAGACAGTGGTATGTATTTTATCTTGCCAATTATACTACTTAACGTTGCTCTGAAATGCATACAATATGTTGTAGTTTCACCTGAGATCTTTGGCCACAAAGGATGAACATTTGCCTCCTTGACAATAAATTATTTTTAATCTTCCAGTGACTAGATTGTGTCATCTTCCTTCAGTCTATATTCAAGTAAAAATTCTTAACAAAGTTGTTAGCTCTAATTCTAACATATTCTTTGCTCATCAAAATTTTTAAAGAACTCAAAAAGCTTTTTACTGAACATGCAATAATTACTATGTTATCTGGGATTTGGGCCAAATAGCTTCTTTTATTTAGAGAAGTAAATTGACCAACTCTCAGTGGGATTTAGTACATTTTAATGTCTGTGATGGAATGAAGATAGTGAAACCAAACAACTTAATGCATAGTCAACTTTTTACATAATGGAAAAACATATTGGCTATATGCTTCAAAAATCTTGCAGCAGGTAGTAGCTTTATTGTTCATATCGCCGCTCTGATCACTCAGCTCCCTACTGAGATAAGAGACAATAGAATTATTTCTGCAGAGGCCCTGAGTTCACTTGACAGAGCTGAAAAAATGGTGGGAGCCAAACCTATTCTGAGGTTCATCCAAAACCAGATTTTCTTGAGTTTTTGAAAGCATTTGGTCACATCAAAGTCATACTTCTGTCCCGTTCAAATTTCATATGTAGTAGAAAGAGAGGATTACTCATTAGAAAGGATGGGATTTGCTTTCTCTAACTTTGATGCCTGAAAATCAGGCATCCAGTCTAGGTTTGTTTTGGGTTTTTTTTCGTCCTCACAGAGATACAGACATTTCCAAAATATGTAACTGGAAGTGACAAGTATCTAGACCAAGTGAGACAAATTGCTTGCTGTATGGATCTGTTCCTCTCTGAAAGAAAAATGTGAGCTATAGTGAGTAGCTCAGATATAGATGTTTAAATTTAATCTGTTTAAAGATAAATTATAGAGAAAGATAGTGCTGAATATGTAGTCAAAATAGTTACATTGCAGATGTGACTTTAAACCATACCCTTAGAATAATTAGCAATATACTTTGAAACAACAGTTGAATCTTAAGAGCCTAAATATTCAATGCTAGCAGCACACTTGCAAATTAATAATCAGGAAATGTTTCCAAGTATTACTTCGTGATCATTTTAG
Source organism: Neomorphus geoffroyi (assembly GCA_033558235.1). Taxonomy (NCBI): domain Eukaryota; kingdom Metazoa; phylum Chordata; class Aves; order Cuculiformes; family Neomorphidae; genus Neomorphus; species Neomorphus geoffroyi. The sequence goes on from JAUMJM010000005.1 coordinate 3,457,425, forward strand.
ACAATAATTATATCTGAAAAAAAAGTAGGGAATTATGCCTAACATAGTTTTAGAATACCAACATTCATTATATACTTTATTTTTATGAACTCTTAGCTTTATGCACCAGACACAAATTTTACTTACTACATGTACAGTTAACTCAGGTAAGTGAAAAAATAAGTTCACTTGTAGAAAGGTGATGTTTGAAATTTTTACACACAATAAGCTAAGTCTTTCATTTGACAGATGTGAGATGTTTTTTAAACAGCATTGAAAAGTCAAGTTTAGAGTTTGACTTCTTCCCTCTTCCCAGTGCTGCACATCTCTAGGGCTCACTATAATAACCATTTAATTCAAGAAATCAGAAACTCAGCAAGCAGTTTAATAAAAGTCAAAAGGCATTTCCTACAGCATAGAATAAAATTATCTAGTGTTTTACTTCTTCATATAGTGATTTTCTTCAGGGAAAAAACATTTTTCTTTTTTTTTGTTAAAAAATGGAAATGCATAATTCATGGAAAAATGAGCAGCATGTACGCAAGGGTAAAACCTTATTCTCCTTATTCAGCGTAATATGGGATTGTGAATGAAATAGCAATTAATGTAAATTTCTATTTCAAAATTTGTTTTAGTAATGTACCATCTAATATGGCAATGTTAACAGCATAACTAAGATGTTTTGTTAGTGTTTTCTGTTCCTTAGGGATACAAAAAAACTCGATTTCAATTGTGTAGCCAATGAAAAAGAGCATAGAACTGCTAGCTGGAATAGCTTTTACATGGTAGATTGCCCTTCTGGTACATCGTTCAGAAAGTGATATATGCACAAATAGTACCTCTATGTATAGAGTATGTATTGTAAGTAAATTGACTGAGAAGATCTTGCAGCAGAGCAAGAAGCAACAATCCAAGGAACCCTAAAATAACGGAAACCGAATATATTCTGATTTGAATTGTGTGCATCACACTACAAAGACAGAAATAATAAAATGTCCATGTTGTGTTTTCTGCATATTATTCAAGGTAGTTTTCCACATATGGTCACTGATATTTAAATACTTTTCTTGATTGGATCTTTCATTTCATAATAAGTAATTTGTATAAGTTTTAAAAACATTCAGCAATGGGAAGATCTACACATGGGAAGAGATACTTACTAAGTGAACTATGTAAAACTTTTTTTCATTTTTCACTCAATCTTAATTCAGATCTCGTTTTGATTGTCCCAAAAATTTAAGGATTACCTCTACTCTTTTACTGAGTAAAACCAGAAAGATCAACCTCTGAAAGAAATGGTGTTGTGTTAACTATAAATCTTCTTGAAACTGAAAACCTTTAGTGGATTTATAAAGATTCTCAGATATAAATATATGTGATATATATGCCATATGTATGTCCAACATATATGTTACTAATTGTTAGTGAGGAACTTTTCTCCTTAGACTTAGATTTCCATGCTTTACCTTCTAAAACAGCAACATCTATCTCTCACCTTTCAGCTTTACATAACTAGAAATTAGCTTTTATAAATATAAATGAAGTGGTTTCCACATATCATTTTGTAATGAATATTGATATTTTTATTTTTTTTCCAAAATAATAAAATTGTCTTTTATTTTCTTTTATTTTCTGTCTATTGATTTGTATTCAGTTATTTGACAACACATTCATTACCGTCTAGTTTTCTGATTATATTTGTATTGTCACCAGAAGCATAAGCAGTGTAGAAGCTGAACTCTCTGATGTAGTCTTATATCTGTATGTGTGTGTGTCTTGGGAAATGAAACATTAAAAAAAAATGGAAATGTGCCATCGAGTGTTACTAGTTCCAGTCCAGGTCAATTGTTACGACGGGTCAATGGGAACAATAATAGCTGTTACAGGTCACAGAACTTGGTAGCATCATTGGCTTTGCACTCTTCAGAGCCTATTTTTAAAGTGCATGAAAGGAGTTCATGTTCATGATTTTTTTTTTCTTCAGTAATTTGTACCTGTAGGTAGTTTCAAGATTGAGATAAATTTTAAAAGAAAATTAAACATAAGGTAATTTGTTGGTTTTTTTTTTTTCAGAAAGGGAGAAGTGTATAGCATCAAAAGCTCCCCCCAACCTATAGTGGATGCTAGTTCTCCTTTTAATAGTACTTAAGAAGTTTACACCACGGAGTAGAATTCAAAACAGCTTGTTGATTGATCAGGGAGCTGTTTCATTATCATGCTCTCTGTAAAGTTCCTAAAGCTTACTTGAGAGGAATATAATGCAGTTTTACCCATCAAATGTATTTTGTATCCAGCTTTGTTTGCTTAAGGCTCTGGATTGTCATGACTATCCATTGGACAAAACTGACTCAGCAAAGAGGCCTTGACTTTCCCTGAGGGGTCAAGGAAGAGAAAACTTCTGCTTTTTTGGACTCAGGTAATGGCAGATGAACTGCCATTCAATTTTTGTAAAAAATGGGCTGATTTTAGGGGCTTTGCTAAGGAAAGTACTATCAGGAGTTCCTTCTGAGACGTGTATTCAAGCCAAGAGAATGTGTTTCCTTGTAGGAAGCTAATGAGGATGTCTGAGGAGGAGTGCTTAAGAGTTAGGAGCGCTTAAGGTCTTAAGTGTTATTTTTTTAGTTAGATTTTTCTGGTTCCACATTATATGAAGCACTTAGGCGATTCTCTTCTCAGTGCACTTGTCAGGTTGGATTCCATACTGAGTTTTCTAACTTTCTACGGGTAACATGTATATTCCTCACTCGTGGTGTGGGCAGGCACCTAATCAGTACATTTCTTGATCAAGACCTAAGTACCTCACATGGCTATGTATTTTGTCTCAAAGGGGCTCCCAGGAGGGCCAGCAAGTGAGTGACCTTAGCACTACACTCCTTAATCACACACACACACTGTTGGCACAGCATCTTGGCTCTGCTTTGAACTGTTGTTACTAAAAACATAAATCTGATCTTACCGAGGCTAATTAACAAAGACTATAAATGCATGATTGTTGGTGCTGCATGATGGGAGGAGAAGACATGGATTGCTCTCTGATCTTTCTGTATTTCTCAGTACAGATTGAGGCACTCAGTTCCCTTCCCCTTAAGAAGACGAGAGGAGCGTGGGGTGTAGATGGTGGAATGGTTCCAAGCTGGCTTAAGACAGAGTATGTGCTATTCCACAGATGGCCGTGTATGGAGCTGGACATTTCATATGCTGGGAAACAGCCAGAGAAACTTCCCTCATTAGAAGTGAGAAGAGACTAATTAACCTCACTTGCTACACATAACTAAAAAAATCCCTGCCATTCTTGCAAATGCGTTATGCTGTTTTACAAAGTGATCTGACCTGAAAACAGCTTCAGTAGCATTACTGAGGAAGAATGGAGTTTGGCATCAGGTGAGCCCAAACATTTCCTATGATGTTAAAATATGTGTCCTGAGAAGAGCCAACTCAGTACCTTGCTGTGGTATTGAGTTGTCTGAAACTGACCAGCTTGAACAGTATGTCATTTATAATCAGAATTGTCAGTGTCAAATAAGCAAACTTTATATCTGGCAAAGGAGTGAGAGATATACAGGCACTAAACAACATCTTTATATTACTAATTAATAATACTTGGTACTCCTACTTATTAAAAAAAATTAAATTAAAACCCTGCAAAACCTTTAGCTTTCCCAAGCTGTTATTTTGCTTTCTGAAGATAGGACTTCTTCTCTTGCTGCCTCATGCTGCTTCAGCTAATCATTGGTGATTTAAATATAATTTCATTGTGTTTGCAAATATTATTTGTTAGGAAGAAAGTTAAAGTAATTATTTTCCAGGGATAACAGGAAAAACCCAAGAACAAAGCAAATTCAGAAAAACAAGATTATTTTTGATCACAGCATGTGATGGCAGAAGAGGCAGAGTAGACACTAGAAATAGGCTGGCTGAGGTATGTGCCATATTGTCACATGCATAATTCATTTTCTAGATGAAGCAAAGCCTCATATATAATGTTTCTTGAAAATAAGTATGAAGATAAGAAACATACTTAGATAATCCACTCATACTGTACACCAGGAGGAAAGAAATCTATTCCTCTTTGTATGGAGGGCAAAGTTTCTGGTGGATAAACTTGTACTACCTGCATACACTAATAACTCAAATCTTTTTCATAACCTGGAGTTATAAGTAGGAAAATATTTTGACTTCCAGAGGAAAAGCCTAACAACACAGCTTCTCACAACACTTCTATGTTTATTTCTATGTATCCAAGACAAAAATGACTTGGGAGATTACCATTCAGAAATGATCTGACAGCTCACACTTTGCTCTGACGGTGTGGAGCGGTAGATCTGTCCATCTTAAAACAACATCTCTAAGTTAAAGTGGTAAGAAATGTGATCAGATAGTATCCAATTTCAGTCATGAATGAAATAAATATCTTTTACATTTTTTGTATGTCTCTAGGATTCACCTTATTTAACTTTAAAAAGGTTACAGAAATTGAGCACATGACTTCTGAACCTTGGATTCTCTTTTAATAAAACTACCAAATATGACTTATATTTATATAACAGAGCTTTTTACTGTTCTATGATTCATTCTGCATATTAAAGTAACAGATAATTTTATTTTATATGTTTTACATCATTCCTTATCTGAACATACTTGCATTAGTTTATTCTTTTATTTATTCTGCATGTTCATCAAAATTAGTAAAATTACTGTCTCACTTGTAGTTGTAAATCAAAACAGAAATTCAAACAGTCAAGATTTTAACTGATGTTGCTGACATGCAAAGCAAGAGTTTAACAATGTTCTCCATGTCCTTTATCTATGACATTTTGAGCTCATGATTAAGCACTGATGTTTGGACTCACCTAGCATCCCATTCTTTTTGACTACATTGCACATCTATTTTCTTACAGTGGTTATGAAGTGGGTAAAGTGCAGTTAAAAAGCTAAGAATTTGGTAGGTTAAAAATAAGCATTCATTTGTCAATTTTTATAAAGACAGAATTTCATTGCTTACAGCATCTTCATGCTGGAAGAGTTTCAGTGCACGTATTACTCCCAACAGTGAAATAATTCTGTCTTATTTTAAGGAACAGATACCTATGGCACAGTGTTATTCTGAGATTTTACCAAGATGTCTGACTTCCAGTGGTTCGATTGTGCTCTTAAAAGTTCTAATTTCTTAAGAATAACTCACTTGACCTGCTTTAGGAATCATCTAAAACCAGACACACACAATTGGGTTTGTATGTTTCTCTGATTTGCCCATAAAGGTAACTTGCCCAGCTGTAAATAGTTGCCATGTTGGTGTCTGAAAATAAATTTGGACAGATAAATTAGGAGACAAATCTTATAATTATTATCCAGCATATACTTCTCCACAATTTATTTCTGTAAGTTGCGTTTCTGGCCGTGACCCTGCATATGTTTATTCCAGTTGCCGAATCCATGGCTGTACATTGGTGTAATGGGATTCTGTTAACTACGCTCACTCTGTGCCTGGCTTATACAGTTACCATACTTATGATTGTTGCACTTTTGGCTTGATGTTTTCATGGTTTTGCACCCATTTGTTTTTTGGTTTTTTTTTAACATATGACACTAATGGATTTTGGTAAAAGAGAAGAGCTTGATCAAAATAAAAGGTTATTATTTATTCAGGAAACTGAAAGTGTAATGGAAAACTAAATGATAACCTCCCTGATATTCATCTTGCCTTACTTAAAGCCTAAAATCCCCTCAAAAGAGTGACAGATTCCATAGAGTCGAAGTTCTGCTTTATTCCCCTCCTTCACTTTACATTTAGGCTGACATGCAGTCTCAGCTTCTCCATTTACCCTTCAAAGAATATTGACAATGGCTTAAGTCTCAAACATTTTCAAACTCTGCAAAATGTTTATTCTGAAAAAACATGGACTTTTAAAGATGAAGAGACCGCTTCAAATTTCAGATTACTCTAAATCTAGTCAAATTCATGGTTACGTATTGGTGGAAATAAATGATAAAAGAGTTGACCGTATTGACAATTTGAACACTGAAGATTTAATGGCTTAACTAACAATGTGCTGACTATTAATCATAATGTATAGGTATATAAAATTACAGAATTAATTACAACATTAAAGTTGAGTTTAAAGAATCAGCTCCTGTCCATGTTGTCACTCTTCTCTTCATTAAAGGTGTTTGTTTGTTATTCTCACTACTGATCTACAGGCGCTATGGGGACTATTTTTATGGTAAGAAGACTATGTAAACTTTATAATTACTTTGGTGGAAACAGTTATACCTCCTGTGCCTGTGTAAAATGGCTCATTTTAACGTGTTCTAAATTACTGAAATCACATTTATCTGTGTGTAACTAAGCTTCTAGAAAACACAAAGAATTGTTTAGAACTGCTTTTAGAACTTGAACTAGGCTAAGAGTTAAGCTTATCGAATATGAAAACAGGTAGATGAGATACTTTATATGTTTAAATAGACAGAAAGATTTTTGTATTTTCCTTGCTTTCAAAATCCAGTACATCAGTCATCCCACTCACCAATCCCATCAGACAAGTAAAAAAAAAAGTATAAAGAAATTACTTCATTCTTCTTTACTACACTTAACAATGGTAGATTATAGGTTTGTTTTAGAATATTCTTTTATTTCATCTTCTTTTCTCACATCTTTAGTCAAATTTCAATACAGAGATTGAAATCCACCCCCTTCCCTTTCCACATTCCTGATTTTTGTTTTAGATTGTTTTTTAAAAAGCTCAGAAATACACTGCAGAATGTTTTCCTTGTAAACATTCTGTATAATGGCTCAGCTTTATACTGCTGGATGATCTCAGCCTGTGGCAAAATATCCTAAGCTAAGCGGGGTGGAAGTATGGATCTGCTTGAAGGAAGGGAGGCTCTGCAGAGGGATCTGGACAGGCTGGATCCATGGGCTGAAACCAACAGGATGAGGTTCAACAGGGTCAAGTGCCGAGTCCTGCACTTGGGACACAACAACCCCATGCAGCGTTACAGGCTTAGGGAGGAGTGGCTGGAGAAGTGCCTGGCAGAGAAGGACCTGGGGGTGTTGATTGACAGCCGGCTGAACATGAGCCAGCATTGTGCCCAGGTGGCCAAGAGGGCCAATGACATCTTGGCCTGTATCAGACCCAGCGTGGCCAGCAGGAGCAGGGAGGTGATTGTGCCCCTGTGCTCAGCACTGGTGAGGCCGCACCTCGAGTGCTGGGTTCAGTTTTGGGGCCCTCACTACAGGAAGGACATTGAGGGGCTGGAGTGTGTGCAGAGAATGGCAACGAGGCTGGTGAGGGGGCTGGAGAATAAGCCCTACGAGGAGAGACCGAGGGAATTAGGGTTGTTTAGCTTAGAGAAGGGGAGGCTGAGGGGAGACCTCATCACTGTCTACAACTGCCTGAAAGGAGGTTGTGACGGGGTGGGTGCTGGTCTCTTCTCACAAGTGACAACTGATAGGACGAGAGGAAATGGCCGCAAGTTGCACTGGAGGAGGTTTAGACTGGACATTAGGAAGAATTCCTTCACTGAAAGAGGGGTGAGGGATTGGAACAGGCTTCCCAGGGAGGTGGTGGAGTTGCCATCTCTGGAGGTGTTTAAAAGGTCAGTAGAAGAGTTTCCAAGGGGCATGGTTTAGTAAGGGGACAAGTACGGCTGGACTCGATAATCTCAGAAGTCTTTTCCAAATGGATGATTCTATGATCCTGGATTTTACAGATTTTTTCTTCCTGTTGTATTGGCTATTCTGATGAATAAAGTGATAAACACTGTTTTGTCAAAATATCAATTGTATGTTTTTATAAACCTATGAAAAATACCAGGATCATATTTTTTTCCCTGAACAAATCCTCTGATATCAAGTTGTACTACAGGTGTAGCTATAGGATGCAAATATTCCACTTCAATGAGACAAGGTGATGCCATGCTTATTTTTTCAGGATTGAGTTTATAGGTGGTATTTAACAATCATATAGGCATGAAGCTTATTTGTATTAGAGTCAGTTATTTTTACTGTCACGGATGGTTTTGCTATCTAGCATTTTTTTCTGATTAATTCAGTTTCTTTTGTTTCTTTCTTCTCTTTTTTTTTTTAAATATTTTTTTTATCCATTCAGGACATCAACTTCTAGGATGAATAAACATTTGCATTAATATACTTTGATACCTCAACTGGATACCTAGAAATTTCTATTTTTACTTTTCTGAATGTAGTCCCTGTTGAGTTTCATCTTTTTTTTAGAATATTTATAGCAAATGTAGCACTATGGGATTTTTATTCTCCAGTTCTTAGAGATTATTTTCTCTAGTTATTCTAGTTTGTATTCTTTTGCTGCCCTGAATAGTTGTGTTAATGAATGATTTTTAAGAGTTTTTATTTTTTTCATGTAAGAAACAGATTAATTAAAGCTGTGGTAAAACATGTTAATATTTGTCTATGTTTGGAGGATGAGCAAAACATCTGTGTTCTTTGTGTATTTTGGTTTAATTATTTTACTAAAATATTTTGTGCCTATGAAATATTTTTATCCTATTTGTTATGTGACCTGCTCTTTTCTTTTTTTTTGTCCTTTGTGGATTTTCTCTCTCCATTTGCAGCATCAGCATGTGAGGCTGGAGAGATCTACATGTAGACATTCAGAAAATCATGTCTTCCATGGACGATGCTATTTGCAAAGCCATGTTCAATAATGGATAGCATAGTATGTAATTTAGTAGATCACAAAGGACTCAAGGTACTTATAACTGGATTGTTGCATAGCAAATGCCAGTCCATAAAGTATTTTGGTGATCATCTAAGCTATTATGATCCAGTTTGACAAAGACCAATGAATTAGAAAAAATGTGAGTGGCAGATGTATATGTGGACAAAATTTTATTCTATTTATACATTTTTCTTTGGAGAAGGTTTTCTCTTACTTGATTCAATTTACAACACGTGATGCTGTGCTAAGGGTTTTGTATTGGCCTACATTTAACATATTCTATTCTCTTTGTTTTTGCAGAACTCAATCTTTATCTTGCTATTATAGTCATTTAATAATAATTATTTTTGGCTTTTTTTGTTGTTCAGTGACAAGGGGTTTGTCTTTATGCATATTTTCCATTCCAATGTACTGCAATGTAGACTATCTATCTCCTGCAGTTCATATTAAATAGCACTTAAGCATAAGCAATCAAATACAGCTCCTCCTTTTGCCTTGGAAAACCCATGATTTGTGGGCTGAGGATTCTTCTCTTAGTCAAATGCTGAATTTCAATCAATCTACATGATTCTTCATTTACTTTAAATAGATAATGTATTCTCTTTATTCTATGATTTTAGTATCTGCTTTTCATGCTCAAAGGAAAATGCAACTTTGACAACATAGGAGTGAATCTATAAACAGGACTTAGACCCGTTGCTGAGTGTTATGCTATCTTTTAAAAGATGAATCTCCTGCATTTATTGAACAGGTGGGTTGTACAGCTTGAGCTCTGAACTGTCTCGGCATTACGAGGGAATAACAGACTTTTAGGGATACCACTTGCATTATCCAATGAGAAGTGCTATGAAAATATTTAATATTTTTCCTAATAAAAGCTCATATTTAAGTGTCCGTTTAAAAGATACCTAATTCTTTACACTTTCACAACAAAATCTTTCAATCTTACTTGGCCTCCTTTCTGCCATTTTATTTCAGAACATGGCAAAGGAGTAATCTATTCATTTCAAAGTCAGTTTCTATTTTCTCCGCCTAGTTTAAAAGTCTGGTAATGTGAAAGAAAATAAATTTGAGGAAGATGAATCCTATTACACTTTTTTCACTGGTTTTGTGCTTTACACAACTGAGATAGTGGCTTAAAGTGTTGTTTGATATTAAGATATTTTCAGTTTCTCCTCTGAAAACTGAACCATACTGGACAGTGTAATGAAGGAGAAAAGGAACAAGAAAAAACTGAGAAAAATATTCTGAAACTGAAAATTATGAGATAGGAAAGGTAATGAAATAAGTTTCTCATTTGCTCAGCTCAATGCCCAGGACACTAAATTTCAGATAATTTTCTGTCTGATTCCATGACTGTTTTGTTAGAACTTAACAAGCTCAGGTTTACTTTGATGATCTGTTGCCTTCTGGTTATAGCAGTATCCAAATTACTAGCAGCAGGAGGTGAAATTTAATACCTGTATTCTTCATTCCAGGCAAGTACTCAAACCAGTGAACCTTGGATACAAGTGCAGAGACTGCATGTGGGCCCAGGGGCTTCAAGCAGAAGTTATTCTGGCAAGGGTCTGTTGAACTGTCAGTGACACTGGAGCCCCCAGACGCAATTCCAGAACCTTCACAAAGAAGCCTGTGCACATGCCCCAATTCAAAAACTCTTATAAATAGGAGCTTGTCATGGAAACCGCCTGAGAAGACGCTGCAGAAGAACTGCAGGACCATGTGCTCCTGAAGACCACATTTTCCAGAGGCCTATAGAGTGGTGACTATTTTCCTTCCTTTCCTACTCTTAGTCCTCTCTCTCCGTCTCTCTTATTCCTCTCTCTCTCCCTCTTGTTCCTTTCCTTCTGTTTTCCATGGCACTAAGGCGCATCAGATTGGATCTGAGTTGTGTTGTTTGGTGCAGCTGCCTTGAGATTGTGATCTGAACAGTTTGAGATCTGGTTTTTAGCAACTTTTGCTGTTCTGGCCATGTCCAAAACCAGTACTGATTCTGTATTTTGGCCATGTCCGAAATATTGGTTTGTTGTTTTGCCATGTCCAAAACGAATACTGAGTTTGCTTTTCTGGCCGTGCCCAGAATATTGATTTACTGTTTTGGGTGTCTTTAAGATAAATATTGATTTGCAGTTTTGGCTGTACCCAAAATAAACCTTGTTTTGATTTACCCTGGGAGGTTTGTCATCTCCAATTCACCACACAGACATCAAGGACTTGTCATTCCATCCCCCTCCTCATCCCCCTCCCCCCCACCTGAGCAGGAGGGTGACCCGGGAGCAGGTGGAACAGACCCTGACAACAAGGAGGTTTTCCTTCCACCTACTTTTCATCTGTAGGTACTGAACTTGTAGGGTAGCAGACCAGGTGCAGAAGCAATAGAAAGTGTGGGGCTCCTAGCTTGCAAATCCCAACAGGGCTTAGATGTGAAACTTCAATCAGGGAGTGTGTTTTACTTGTCTTTGAAACAGATTTCCTAGTCTTTGGAGACCTTGTTATCACAGATTTGACTTACTCTGCTTCAAAAGTTAAGTAAACATCACAGGCAATTGATTAAAGGAGAAGGATGAGCATCCACGTTTTGGATACAGACAGTTAATGCAGTAGCTGAATCTCTTTGCGGTCTTATCCCTTTCTTTAATTTCTTTATCAGAATCTCTACTGTTTTCTGTAGCCGTATTTTATTTCTCTTTTTCCTTGAGAATGTAGACCTCAGTCAACTGAACATGTCTTCACTTAAAATTTATCTACAGAGTTTCAAATAGTTCTATTTTTTTCCCTTGATTTATAAGCTTGTGCTCTGGATTTTCAGAAAGTCGTATTGTACCTCAAAAAATGTGTATAATTAGAGAAATGAAAAATAAAGGTAATATCTAAAATACCTGTGAGCTGTGTTTAAAGAACATCTACTTTTGCTATTCCTGTGTAGTATTTTTCAAACTTTACAGTAAGACCACAGATAATTCATGTGCAAATGAGTGTAAAAATATGTGATAACTAATCTGACAGGCTTTGATCCAAGAGTGATTACATTTTAATATGACTGATTCCTTCTTGTTCTGTTCTTTGATGGGTACTTCCTTCATCAAGCTCTCCACGCTCCTGAGTCTCCATTCTCAACAGATTTTTTGCCTTACATTTTTTGTCTCCATTTGTCCTATTCCATTTCCCACAGAATTCTTTTTTTTGCTCTGCATGATTTTCTGAGTGAACATTCATTTTGTCTAACACTTCAAGTTGGAAGGAAAAAAAATATAATGTGAAGGCTTGAACTGCTTATGTATTTAAAACAAAATTGACCTCAAAAGATAATACTAAGTTAAATGCTTAAAAACAACGAGGGTAACACACTGAGAATGGTTATCATATCTTTTGGGAATGGAAAAAATGCAATGCACCTTCCCAAACCCATGATGCATTGGCTACAAGCAGGGGTACTATTGTTTTAAGACTTTTCTCCATCTGGACTGTCTGTAGTTGTACATGCTGTGGGACTGATTAATATCTGAACATAGCAAACACCACACTGGGATTTGGGACTTATTTTCTACTCCTAGCACTTCCTCTGTGCTATGTACTCATGAGCAAGTTATGTTGTCTCTCAGTGGCTGAGCTTCCTTTGCTGTGACTTGGAACAATAAACATTACAGGGAAAACTGGGTGGAAATAAGTTGACCTAAGTTTAGATCATTCACGATGTCCTCTGTCTTCTGCTTCTGCATCCTGTTTCATATCTTCCTCATGGATATCTTGGATAGCCCAGAATACCGACATTTAGATAGTTAATTACTATCCCTATTGCCTCTGACTACTGACTACTTTCATTTTATATTGCCACTGAGGTTGACAGTAGCTCCCAAATGTACATGCAGGCAAAGAGTTCAGATTCCAGACATACTTAAAAGGGATATAAGCATTTCCCAAACAGCTTGCTGAGGCATGAATATGGCTGGTGGAATGGTTATCCCAGGCTTAGTATTATAAAAACAATGAATACAACCTGAGCTGAGCATTCACAGTACCATTCTAATATTAGTAAAAGTAGCACAGCCTTATCTTTACCCATACTTAATGCTAGCTATATTCTGACCTAGTTGGTTCTGTCTCTTGCTTCGCTCTACAGTTCAGTGATCAAGGAAATGTTACTCTGTATTCAAGCTGACTTTGCTAGTAGAGTCACAATAAATACTCGCTTTCCCTGCAGCAAATCCTTGATGAAGTAATCGCAATACAGGTCTCAATGGCTTACTGAGTAATGAACATTTAAAAGATTCAGTCACTTTGAGGACTGAAAAAGCAGGTGTTGTCTTGTAATGAAAATGGCATAAATTCTGTGGGCATCAAAACACCTGTTTTATGGTTTTTATTAGCTGGTAGTCTGCTGTAGACTGCCCTGCCAAGAGAAAGAGACTGATTAAACATTCCATAAGCAACTGGGAGAAGTCTCATGATTGCTAGCATTTGTTCTGGTGGGGGATTCAACTTATCAGATGCCTGCTGGAAGCATAATACACAAGAAAGGAAATTCGGAGGTTCTTGGAGTGTGTGGAAGACAACTTCAGTGTCACCACACAAGTGGTGAATGAGCTGACTAGGGAAGGTGCCCTGCTGGATCTGTTGTTTGTGAACAGAGAAGGCCTTGTGGGAGATGTGAAGGTTGGAGGCTGTCTTGAGTGCAGCGATTATGAAATTACAGAATTCTCAATTCTTGGAGAAGTAAGGAAGGGGGTCAGCAGAAGTGTGACCTTGGACTTCTGGAGGGCAGATTTTGGACTGTTCAGAAGGTTAGACAGTAAAGTTCCTTGGGAGGCAGTCCTAAAAGGCAAAGAGGTCCAAGAAGACAGGACACTCGTCAAAAAGAAATTCTGGAGACACAAGAGTAGGCCATCCCCACGTGTGGAAAAATGAGACAGTGGGGAAGAAAGACAGCTTGGCTGGGCAAAAAGCCTTGGTTGGATCTCAGAAAAAAAAGAGGAAAGTCTATGAGCTTTGAAGGGACAGGTATCCCAGGAGGACTACAAGGATGAAGTGAGATTATGCAGAGAGACGATCAGAAGGGCTAAACCCCATCTAGAACTTAATTTGGCCAATTCTGTGAAAGATAATAAAAAATGTTTCTACAAATATATTACCAACAAAAGGAGGGCCAAGGAGAATCTCCATCCTTTACTGGATGCAGGAGGAACAATAGTGACAAAGGATGAGAATAAGGCTGAAGTACTTAATGCCTTATTGGTCTCAGTATCAGTTCTGTGGTTGCTCAGCCTCCTGAGCCAGAAGATAGGGAGAGGGAGCTCCAAAGATTCAAGAAGAATTGGTTAGAAACCTGCTCAGCTAAATAGACATCCGCAGGTCTATGGAGCGGGATGTTATCCACCCAAGGGCATTAAGGGAGCTGGTGGAGGTGCTCACCAAACCCCTTTCATCATCTATCAACAGTCCTGACTGACTGGGGATATTCCACTTGACTGGTGTTTGGCAAATTGTACTCCCATTTGCATGAAAGATCAGAGGGAGGATCTGGGGAACTAGAGGCCTTTCAGTCTGATCTCAGTGCCAGGGAAGGTCATGGAGGAGGTTATCTTGAGTGCTAGGTCATGGAGGAGGTCATCTTGAGTGCTGTCACACAGCACAGACAGGACGAATGTGCGATCACGCCTAGTCGACATGGATTTATGAAAGGCAGGTTGAGCCAAACAATCCTGATCTCCTTTTGTGAAAAAGTTATCCCCTTAATTGGTGAGGAAAAGGCTGTGAATGTGGTGTACCTGAACTTTACTAAAGCCTTTGATGCCGTTTCTCACAGTATTCTGCTTGAGAAACGGGCTGCCATTGGTCTGGACAGGCACAGCCTCTGCTGGGTAAAGAACTTCCTTGATGGTGGGGCCTGAAAAGTGATGACAAAAGAAGTTAAATCCAGTTGGAGGTGAGTCACAAGTGATGTTCCCCAAGGTTCAGTGTTGGGTCCAGTTCTGTTCAATATCTTTATCAATGATCCTGATGAGGGGATTGAGTGAACCCTTAATAAGTTTCCAAATGACACTAAGCTAGGCAGAAGTGTTGATCTGCTTAAGGGAAGGGAGGCTCTGCAGAGGGATCTGGACAGGCTGGATCGATGGGCTGCAAACAGTGGAATGAGGTTCAACAAGGCCAAGTGCAGAGTCCTGCACCTGGGACACAACAACCCCAAGCTGCCCGGCAGAGGAGGACCTGAACATGGGCCAGCAGTGTGCCCAGGTGACCAAGAAGGCCAATGACATCTTGGCCTGTATCAGAAACAGCGTGGCCAGAAGGACCAGGGAAGTATTTGTGCCTCTTTACTCGGCATCGGTGAGGCCGCATCATGAATACTGTGTTCAGTTCTGTGCCCCTCACTACAAGGAAGACGCTGAAGTACTGGAGCGTGTCCAGAGAAGGGCCATGAGGCTGGTGAAGGGGCTGGAGAACAAGCCTTATGAGAGGCGACTGAGGGAACTGGGCTTGTTTAGCTTGGAAAAAAAGGAGGCTGAGGGCAGATCTTGTCACTGTCTACAACTACATGAAAGGAGGTTGTAGCGAGGTGGGTGCTAGTCTCTTTTCCCAAATGATGGGTGTCAGGACAAGAAGAAATAGCCTCAAGTTACACCAAAATCCAAAAGGATTATCAGACACTGAAACAGGCTGCCCAGGAAGGTGTTTGAGTCCCCATCCCTGGAGGTATTTAAAAGAGAGGTAGATTAGTTTCTCAGGGGTATGGTTTAGTAGTGGACAGATACAGTTGGACTTCATGATATCTGTGGTCTTTTCCAGCCAAGCGATTCTTTGATTCTAAATGAAATAACAAATTTAGTTTTTTCTCTGATTGCTTCTAAGTATGCATACCTTTTACTGCAAAAAGTAGTTGAGTGAGTTTGGAGCACTCTCACACATATCTTCCATCCCAAAATTTGGCTGAACTCAACAGAGAAAATCTGTTCGAGGCCCGCTGCATAGACTTTGAAAACAGTACAATTTATATGAAAACAAAAGTAGCTCCCAGAATCAATAGTCATCACCATCATCATCATCACGTGCAATTTTGCAGTTGCTTTTATTGAAATCTTAAAGAATTTTACAAGTAACTATAATTAAAATTCACCAGCTCCCTATGCAGTAGTGTTTATTTGGTAGCCTCATATATTTTCCTTTTAAAAAGATGAGTGTCTCTTTTGTAATTTTAAAGCATTTTGATGCCTCAAGAAAAAATATAATTTAGTATTTGAATATAAATGATAAAGAATCAGAATCATAAAGCTGCAGGGAATGGGTATTTATTACTCAACACCGCAATTTATTACTAGATTGTTAAAAATGTTTTCAAAAGTGTTCCATTCATTTAAGAACTCATGTCCATTTTCAGAAGTGATTATTAAATTTGTCTTACAGTGAATTCTTATTCTCTTGCACCTCTTATTCTCTTAGAAATCTCACTAACCAATCAGCCACAATTAATGATATTGAGTAGTTTCAAAGATATGGCCCTTTGGAACCTCAGACTAATTACTAAATTCAGTTCAACCTGGACTTGTAATTATTTAAGTTGCTTTTGAAAATTGAATCTCTAAGTCACTAATGCCCAGATGCTTACATTTATTAAGAGCCTTAACTCCCTCTGAAGAGTCAGTTAAAAGCCCAGATATCTTTCAGGCTCTTATGTTGAGTACTTTTGGCCAATGTCACCTTGGACACAGTAGTATATAAGTTGGTGACTGGGCAGTTTTGCAATATATAAATCTGAAAGAGAAATTATATTTCCTATTGGTGCTTTGTGTGAACATGCAATCCCCATTGAAATGTATCGCTGAGGCACTTTTAAGCAGAGAAATGATGGGTAGATTCTGCACCATCTTTTTTCCCCCTCATTTCTGAAAATATCTAGGCCTGCTTCAGACCTCTATATTGTATGGGAAACTTTATAGTGTCTTCCAGATTTAGAAAAATATTAGATGAGGAACACATGTGTATTTAATGACACATGCAAAGAGTTAACTGGAGCCATCTGTTACTTCAGAATAGAGTTGAGTCTTCTTGTGAATCAGCTGGTAGGAATCTCTTTTTCCCTGTTAGCTTTCCTGAAACAGCTTTTAATATAGCATCAGACACAGGAAGAGAGTTCTGTTTTATATTTGCATCAGATGTTTTGAAACATTCAAACGCTAATACAGCTGCAGCAATATTTGGAAGAGGAAAACACGTCCGAGAACATATGGGATTTATCTTGGAAATTGTTTAGAAAAGATAGTTAATTCTGCATGTCTTTCAGTATTATTTTTTATGCAAAGATGATCAATTCTGCATGACTTTCAACATCATTGTTCTATCATCCAGTGCAAAGAATGATTTTTTTTCTTTGTTTCTAAATAAGGAGATGTATTACTGTTGGATTTAAATGACTTCATCTGGTACATAATAATATAGGGACAAGCATGTACTTTTCACACATAGACGTTCATATATATACTCATCTGATATATATATTGATTGTTGATGAAGTGAAAACCCACTCTGTAAGTAGAGAAGCTGATAAGCGTAGTGTCAATGAATATTATCCTTGTCTTTTGCAGGGAATTCTGAGCTTAGTTCCCAGCACCATTGTAGCTCTGAAGTGGTTGATAATATTTATGAGGAGGCATATATTTCATTTTCCTGAAATAAACAGGCTTTCTTGCTCCTCAAGTGAAAACCTGTCATAGGGTAAGGAGAAATCTACTTATTTCATTTGCATATAGCTGACTATCTCTCTCAGAATCCAAGAAATGTATTTGCTAAATTGTATATTCTAAGCTAATTGGTATACAGCAATGTTAAGTCAAGGTACTGCCCAAAGACAAAAGGTCTGTGTTCAGAGCTTGTGGTGCTCCTGTGGACATTAATCCAAAGCTTAGACACACTACGTATGACAGAACTGAAGTGATTCACAGCAACAGTAGGAGATGTTTATGACAACTTCTCTGTGAGCTGTCTCAACATGTTTAAGGAGACAGGAGACAACTGAAACTTCAGAATCTCATGTATCTGTAACAAAACTGAGCTGATTAGTCTTTATAACCTATGATTTCATTCTTCCAGGCAGAATTCATACAGTTTTAATAATAACTTAAAAAACATTGGCTTGTTTATGCAATTAATTACAAGATCAATTTTTTAAGTTATTTGCTAAATATAAAGAAGACAGATATGTAGCAGTTCACTCCCAGAGAGTAAACAATGAATGAAACCCCAAAAGAAAATCTTTCTGTTGATTTCATAGGCTTGATTAAGGCAATCCTGAAAAGCCTACAGCACTTCCTGATGTTGCTTACATCAAAGAAAATCAAGTCAGCAGCAGAGACAGTTTCTTTTAGTGGTGACAGTAAATATCCTATCTATTTTTCAGACATCCAGCAAACCAAATCTGGAATTTATTTGGGGGGGAGCATGGAAGGAGAAAGAAATGTTTGTTTCTGAATATATTTTATGTTAAATGAGTTCCTTTTTCAAGCATAACGTTGGTTGTATTAGCTCATTTTTTCTCTTGAGAGTAGAGAGTATGTATCATAGTGTTATATGAGCATGCTACTGTTTATAAGGATGCTCCTGTGACTTTCTTGTATTTGAGTCATCATTTCCACAGGTGGAAAAAACAAGCAAGATAAAATGTATAATAAAAGGGTCTATAATAAAAAATTCCACTTGAAATAGGAGGCATGATTTTGGCTTATCACTTTTTTTTGTTGTTAGGGTAGTGGAAAGAATGAATATAGTTAGAGAAACCAGGATATGGTTAGGAAATGGCAAAATACCAGGTCCTACATAAGTTTCTCAAAAGGAGCTATGCCACTCATATTAACTTCTGTTTGTTTGGTTTTTTTCTAAAAAATGTTTTGATGGCTTACAGGTATAAGTGACGAGTAGAGGTGCATTTAAACTTGTGACGTTACTGTCTTTCACTTTATGGTTCTTTCTCTTCATGATTTTCTTGAGCTCTTCGTATCAGACAGAGATATTTCCTCTCAGCATTGGTTGTTTATTTTGGTTTTTTTTTGGGGGTAGGCTAAATACATGTTTGTTTGTTTTTAAAGGAACACACAGTGGTAGAAGTAAATAGAAGTTATTTAATTAAAGGTTTTTCATTTTCTCAAAGCGTAATGATATCATTTATAAGATGAATAAGCACATTTGTTTTAAAAACTATAAAAAGAGGTTTAGCTGAGGGGTAAATATGTTTTCTATTATAAGATTCACCTAAACAGACAGATAACATTGGACTGATAACACTTTCTCCATTGTGATACCAGTTAGTTGAAAAAACAACCCAAACCACCAGTTTGTTCATATAACGACAAGAAGATGGCTAATTATATGGTGGTTATTGTTCTAAAGCAGCATTGGAGTTGACAAATGAACATTAGAAATTGTTTATTTTATGGAAGAGACCTAAGGCCTTACCTAAGACCTTCTATAAATGCCTGCAGATAATTTTTTTTATATAGAATCATAGAATCATAAGGTTGGAAGAGACCTCTGGGATTCCTAGTTACCTAAGGAGCATTTACATAGTTCTTCAAAAGAACTGCTTGCTCTTTAGCTACGGTTCACCTCTCATAGGCCAAACGGAAAATTATTCTTTACACTTGAGGGATTGCATTTGAATGAGTTGATAGTCTGCCTGAATGTTGCCTTTTAATTTGATGAGGCTGGGTGGATAGCTGTAGGCTGATAAAATACTCTCATTTTGTTCCTGCTGTTGACTCCTGTTCTTTGCGAGTCCTTTAGGTTTTCTGAGCATGATGTTCTGTTTATTCTTGCCTGTCCTTGATTAGTGTCCCCTTTTCTACGTTTAATGTAAGGCAAAAATGCAATAGGTTCAAAAATCAAACACTGCAAAGAGAGCATCATGCAGCATATAATTTTTTCCATGGAAAATCAGACCAGGAACATGGTTTCAGAGAGGCTGCCTTTTGTTATTATCTTTTCCAAACCACTCTTTCTAGAATTGAGGGGAGCCTGCAGTCTCATCCAGTGATTAGAATAAGCGGTATTGTTTATTTAACTGATTTTCATCTTTGTTAGTATCTTTGCAGAACACTCAGAAGAAGGGAGAATGTAAGCTTCAAATCCAATGAAGCAGAAGATAATCTTTGAATAACTTACTAGTTACTTGATGTAACTGACAAACAACATTGAAATTTAAAATACCTCATAGGCATCACTACATTCACATAAATACAAAAAGATGAAGAAGAATATAATAGAGCTTTTGTTAAGGTTGAACATTACAGAAACTTTCTGATATCTCCCACTGACAGTGAAGAACATAAAGACAGAAGAAAATGACATTTCCTGCCTAAGCTTTAGTTTTATAAATGAAATAGAAATACAGCAAAAACTTATGTCTCTAAAGAAAATATAATCTTATATATAAGCTGTTTCAGAAAAGAATATCTTAAAAGCCAAAGTAGTAAAAATCCAGTGTACTTCTAATATTTGTTTGAAGTGTAATGATTTCTTTAAATAAAATATGGAAGTTATTTAATTAAAGGTTTTTCATTTTCTCAAAACATAATGATATCATTTATAAGATGAATAAGCACATTTGTTTTAAAAACTATAAGAAGTTTAACATGGACATGACTGACTACTAGGAAGACAGCTTAGCTAAAAGGTAGCAGTGTTTATAGATCAACAGAACTACATTACATTATTAGATCAGGATATAAACTCCCTTAGAAGTTTGACCTACATGTATCCCTTGCCACTGCAATAGGATAATACTCTATATCCTTAATAGTAAATTTATGTCATCACAGTTGCTGTGATTCAATTGGTTTACAGTTCTTTGAAATTAAAGACAAAGCTAGCATTGAATTAACTGTCACAATCAAATGTTTGTGAAATAATAAAAGCACATGTTTTTAATTGCAAATAAAGAATGCTGATTAGCATAAAACAAAAAGCTTCACTGTGAACGATTACAGACTCATTGAATAGTCACAGTGAGGTCACCACAGTATCAATAAAGTGGTCATCTTGTAGCAAGACTGAAAAATAAACTAGAATATTCTTTGAGGTATTTTTATTTGAGACATTTTTCTTGTAGCCTGCATTAATATCAAAAGAACAAGTCAAACTCAAATATTTCTTGGACTGTGTTGTAATGTTAAAAAATAGAAACTCAATGGGGGACAAATTTAACATGGGCATTTTTTCAGAACTACTTTGCAGTGTGAATATTTAACATCCATACAATTACTTTTTCTATAAAAAGGCCTGTTGGAACATTTCAAATTCTAATACTTAATGTTTTCTGTCTTCTCCATTTGGTTATCAATGAATTAACTAAGCTTTTCCATTTCTGTGTCACTTACATTTGGTTTCTTCTGATATAAATTATTTCATGGACAAGACATAGTGGGAATGAATTCATAATTTGTCATAGAAAGGAAAAAACAAGAGCTTTATACTGCCTCTATACCATCTGTTCCAGCTGCTTATAAGATGTTGTATTTTAGGAATAAAGATGAACAAATATGAATTAATATCTTTTTTATTGTTGTTGTTTCTTTCTCATGTCTAATTATTTATATTTGGTATTTGTATAGGCCTTCTTTAGTTACTTCTATTAATGAGAGTTAATAATACATGATTTTATTTGTAATACAGTGGTTAGAGAAAAAATAATCTTATATCTTGGCAGCTGTCTGTAATGGGTAAATTATGAGCAATGAAGGTGGCATAGTTCCTGCTCTGAGGAGTTAACCTACAGTGGGTGGACAAAGTAAGAGTAACCATGACAAAAAATAGAAGGAAGGAAATAACAAGGTAGCACTTATGAGATCCTGCAGTCAGCTAGTTGTTGCATTGCGCAGCACATTGATTCCATGGACTATCCTCAAAGATAAACTACAATTAAACAAATTGGAGGAAAATGAAATCCTTTCCAGATGAATGACAAAATCAACTCAAAGTTATACTATAAGTGCTTCTGTATTTACAGGGTGGGTATTTTGTTGTGTTGTTTGTTTGTTTGGGTTTTTTTCATTTAGAAGATAATACATGCCTGATCTAGTCCCATGGCTTTTTGAGAAGAAATCTGTTACTGACATTTAAAACTACAAGCAATACTGACATAATTTTGTGAGAGAAACTTTGCCTGTTCTCACATACATGATTTCTCCAGAAAATCATTATAATTTGCTTAAATATGTTTGTTGTTCAGAATAGTGTTAAAAATTACCACGGATAACAAGTGGCCTGGCTCTTGTTCATAAGTAGTAATTTGTAGCTACCTCATGTAGAGAAATACATCTACTTTGATTATTTGGAACTGTCATGCCGTACTTTACTTTTGCTAGAACAGTGTAACATTATTCACAGAAAGAACTTTACAGACTTGTAAGACTCACATCCACTGGGCACCTGCATGATTCATTTAAGTTGGACTCCTCTGGGTAGGGCTTTCAGAAAAATCAGAGTTTATTACTCCTAGTAGCTAAAGTCAAACTGAAAAAAACAGGAGATAAATAGATAGATAGATAGATAGATAGATAGATAGATAGATAGATAAGACAAATTTGTGTAAATGTTTTCTCTTGTCACCAGTCCCAACCTATGCTGTATTACTAGCTGTTAGGATCAGTCTACTTTACAGAACAGAGCTATTCATTATCTTTCTCCTGACTTATCATCAACATTTGTTAGGGTCACAAGTTTACAAGATTAGTATTCTTATGCCCCTTCCAACTGAGTTCTGTCCAGACCAAAACCCCATCACACTAAAAAACTGGGCACAATGTGTTTCTGAAGGCCCAGTGGTTTGAAAGGTATGTGGAGGTGCTATGTAATAGGATTTAAAAATAAAACTCTGAGTCTTTGTTTAACAGCAAAGAAATAGAAATGACAATAGAGAAGACCAACAATCTACAAACCACTGTGGGAGAAAGAGAAACTGTTTCAGTTTTAGATCTTTTCCATTGATGCTTAGGGTGCTATAAGCTTTAAGCTCTTCCAGCATTTGCTCTTTGATTTTCTCACCATGTTATTGAAACTTTTGAAAGATCTTTTCCACATTGCCTATTATTTTCAGAATCACAAATCAATTTCTTTGTGCTAATTATATTTATAAACCTCAAATACATTTTATATGTGCACAGTATACTCATACTGTGTCTGCATATATTTATTCAGTTCTGAGTGAAAAAGAAAATGTTCTTGTCTTGTGTAGGAAATGGATGGGATTCATTTTTCCTAATTTCCTAAGCAACCAAAATTGTTGTACACCTGGCAAGAGAGGTGCAAATAACATGCAAATATGTGTATACACATAAAGAAATACTATGATATACCTATACACATATACATGGATATGCATGCCTCTGGAGAAGGTGAGTTTTGAAGAAACACAAAAGAAGAGTGTTCTGAGAAGTTATATTTCACAGCAAAATTGAATTTAAATTAATGTGATCATAAGTGGTACTCTTTATTAATGGAAACACTACTTAATTATTTGTGTTCATACAATAACTTCTAAACGAGTTCTAAAGGTTTAGATTGTGTTTTATGCAGATGGAGAAAAAAACCAAACAACAAACAAAAAAACAACAGCCAACATCTATCATATCATCCATACCGACTCCTAGATCTTCAGGGGGGCAATGATCTTGTCTTCTAAATGCTACGGTGTATGTTACGGAGTCATTCTACAGTGACTGAGATGATTTGACTCCTGAAAGAGTGAAAAAGTCACTATCAGTGAGGGTTTCTACTAATCCATTTACATATTCACAATCTGAGAATTCAAGCTCTTCCTTAATTGCCCAGACTAGTATGTACTTGGATGTCTGAGGTCAAGTTAATTGCATCTACTTTAGATTTCTACAATGTAAATATCTGCCTTTAAGCTAATTTTCTGTACTCTTTGTATAGCTGGTGGAGAGAAACAAAGATTTTCATGATGCCCATTGTCTAAAGTCGGTGTCTACATTAGGTCAGGTGAAGCTTATTCTAAATTTCTGGGCATACTTGCTTTCTTTCTTCCCTAAACTTCCCGTTTAGACCTAGGGTAGGTGGTCTTAATTCTCTAGGTTTAGGCAGAGGGTCAAGGGCTTCATTTGCAAGTAAATTGTCTGAATTTATTATCTTCCCTGTCCATCAGTGCATGATCTGTGTCATCATTGGTATTTCTGTGGTGAATTATAGCAATGCATGTTTCTTCAGGAATTACTCTATCCATCACTGTTCCGATTACAAAATCAATTACAATACAAACCATAGCATTATCTCTTACTTACTGTAATATTATTAGAAATTTGGAAAAAAAGTGGAGGATGTCTGATACAAACTTCACACTTTGATGTTTTCTGCAAAAATAGCAGGGTAAAATGGATTTTGAAGGCGTCTCTTCAGCTTTATTGTATTACTAATATGAGGCTATATAGTCAATATACACAGTAACGGATCAAAGCTACTAGGAGTTGCTAGCAAAATAGAATTTATTCTGCACATCGTTATGTATTGATGTATATAAATGACAAATAAAAAACACAATTTCAAAGGCAAGGAAAAGCAATCAAATATTCAAGAAAAATTTACTGTGACTGCTATTACTATTCAAATGGGAAAAAGTCTTCTCTCTTAGGGAAAGCTGAGCTATTTCTGGCTTTATTATTTTACAAATACTGCTGTAAGTTAGTAAAAAGTGTATAATTTAATTATATGAACAAGATTGCCATTTATGTTATATATCAACCATGGTTAGAAAGCACTTTTTTTTTTAACTGAAAAAAAGAATGTTAATTATACAGGTTCTTGGATCACTGGCATTTGCCACACTGTCAAAATCCTTCGTACACTGTAGATAATGTAATCAAATTATCTTCAGAAGTGAATATTCAAGCAATAAATAGGTGAAGTTCAGTTGTTTTTCATTCTGATGAGTGTCTCCAGAACAACTGGGTCAGGTATACCACTTTGATTCTTCATGTGTATTAGATAATGACCAAGGAATCAAAGAAATCTCAGAAAGAAGCAGGATATGGGTAATTTTTTGAACATTTTTTCTCTAAGTCTGTTTTCAATAGAATGTGATTTTCATTTAGTAATCTCCGTAAGAAGGAGATATGAGAAATAGGGATAGTATTTAGTTTGAGAATTTTTAACAATTCTCAGTAGCTAATAAAATATTTTTCTTGCTTGAAAGTTTTCCCTTTTTGAGGAAAAAGTAAAAAAGTCCACCTTTATTTTTCATCTGCAAAGGAAGACGATACATTACAATATGATGGGTGTGATACGTGACACATTCCTATCATATATTACTATTTTTTACCAGATGTTGCAGAATACTGGGGTTGTGGCACAACTAGCTAATGTTTACCAATCTTAATCTTACCTGGAAAGATCAGCACAAGAAACATGTAAAAAAATACATTGAAGTCTAACTCTCACATCAGGCTCCATTGCATAGTCAGGATTGTAAAACTCGGATATAAGGGCAGAATTCACCTTGTCTTTTATTATTATTATTTAATTTTGAATCTATCAAAAAGTAGTTTTCCAGTTGAAATAATTCTCTGGAGACATCAACAAAATTAGTGGAGTTGCCCAGTGACTTAGAAAAGCATCATGAAACAGGAGGAATAGATCTTTATGAAGCATTTATTTCTATTTCTATTATGCTGCCTTCTCTATTTCCCAAGGAGGCAGCATATGGTGGTTATTAGATTAGGCAAATGATGTCTAGATAGACAAATTTACACAAGACAAATACTATTGTAAATGACTTTGCACAGTTTTAAGATTTTTGAGGGATATTTGTAGCTTTTTAGTCATTCAGTTTTACCATAGGCAATGTTGTTCTTGATGTTTGCATCAAAGTGCTTGCATTTTCTTACTAGAATTTTATATATCTCTCTCCACTGTAATATATTGTTTTTATTGACACTACTATTTAATAATTTACATTTCTTTTATTTTTGGAAACAGTTTAACTAATCTGAAATGGAGGATTTAATTGTACTTTTGGATAAATTTGGCAAGAGTGATTGATTCTTATTTATTGCTGTTAATGAAAATATGGGAGGATTTAACATATGCTAGAAGCTTTCTAGCTACCAAAGTAAAGATATGCCTTGGTTCTGGCCCTCATATTAGACTATATAGGGGAATACTGAATGATCAGAAAGGATGATATGAAGATTTTGACATTTTTTTCATGTAAACAATTATTGATAAATTTATTTTGTTAGATTTTATGGATGACTTTATGATATAGAATCATAGAATTCTTTGGGTTGGAAGGAAGATTTACAGGTCATCTAGTCTGCCCCCTTGCAAGCACGGGGACAACTTTAACTAGATTAGGCTGCTCAGAACCCCATCCAACCTGACCTTGAATGTTTTTTGGGATGGGGCCTCCACTGCCTCCCTGGGCAACCTGTTCCAATGTTTCACCACCCTCACTTTAAAAAATGTCTTCCTTATATCCAGTCTAAATCTACCTTCCCTTAGTTTAGAAACATTACCTCTTCTCCTGTCAAGGCAGACCTTGCTAAAATATCTGTTCCCATCTTTCCTCTAGGTCCCCTTTAAGTACTGGAATGCTGCTAGAACGTTTCCCTGCAACCTTCTCTTCTCCGAGTTGAACAACCCCAACTCTCTCAGCCTGTCCTCATAAGAGTGGTGCTCCAAACCTTAGATCATTTTTGTGGCCCTCCTATGGACCTGCTCCAACAGCTCCATGTCCTTCTTGTACTGGTGACTCCAGAGCTTGCAGAATCGCCTCCCTTGACCTGCTGGTCATGCTTATTTTGATGCAACCCATGATATGGTTTCCCCTCTGGGCTGCAAACACACATTGTTGACTCATGTCCAGCTTTCTGTTTGTGACTATCCCCAAGTCTTTCTCCACAGGGCTGTTCTCAATCACATCATCCCCCAGCCTGTATTGAAACCAAAGATTGCCCCGACCCAAGTGTAGGACCTCTCACATGACCATGTTGAACTTCATAGGGTTCATGTAGGCTCACTTCTCCAGCTTGTCCAGGCCCCTCTAAATGTCATCCAAGCCTTCTGGTCTGTCAGCTGCTCCACTCAGCTTGCTGGGGGTGCACTTGATCTTGCTATCTATATTGTTAATAAAAATATTAAACAGTACTGGTCCTAGTATGGACCACTGAGAGACACCACTCATCACTGATCTCCATTTGGACATTGAGCCATTGACTGCTACCCTCTGGATGTGGCCATCCCACCAATGCCTTATCCACTGAAAAGTCCACCCATCAAATTCATATTTCTCCAATTTAGAGAGAAGGATGTTGTGGGGAACTCTTTCAATGGCCTTACAGAAGTCCAGATAGATTACATCCATTGTTCTTCCCTTGTCCACTGATGTGGTGACTTCATCATAGAAAACTACTAGGTTTGTCAGGCAAGACTTGCCCTTGGTAAAGCCGTGTTGACTGTTGTGGATCACCTCCCTGTCCTCCATGTGCTTTAGCATGGCTTCTATGATCTTCCCAGGCACAGTGAGGCTAATGTTTGGGTGTTTCCCAGGGATATTCTTTCTACGCTTTTTAAAGATGGTCGCAATTTTTCCCTTCCAGTCACCAGGGACTTCGCCTAACTGCCATGACTTTTCAGATATCATGGAGAGTGGCTTGGCAACTACATTGGTCAGTTCCCTCAGGACTTGAGTCCCATAAAAGTATGCATGTTCAGGTTCCTCAGGTGGCCACAAACCTGGTCTTCCCTTACTGTGGGAGGGGCTTTACCCCCATGGTCACCAACTTATTGTTCATTGACTTGGGACACATGAGGAGAGCAGTTGCCAGTGAAGACTGAGGCAAAAAAGTTGTTGAGTACCTCAGCTTCCTCTTCGTCTGTTGACATTAAGTTCACATTCTTGTTCATAAAGGGGCTTTGCTTTCTTTAACCTTCCTTTTCTGGTTGACATACTTGTATAAGCCCTTCTTGTTAGTCTTTGCACTCCTTGCAAAGTTCAGCATCAACTATGCTTTGGCCTTCCTGATCCCATCCCGACACAACTGGGCAGTGCCCCCTTGCTGCCTATGTTACCTGTCCCTGATTGCACTGCCTGTAATTTTCCTTCTTGCACTTTAGTTGACCAGCAGGTCTCAACTCAGGCATACCAGTCACTTCAGTTCTTTGCCTCCTTTCCTATATCTGGGAACTGAGAGCTCTTGAACTCTATTGAAAGCATCCTTAAAAATCTGCCAGCTGTGTTCTGTTCCCCTGTTACTGGGGACAATTTCCCAGGGGGTCCTACTGTGCTGGAATATACAGCATAGAGGGAGGTCTTACAGAGGAATTTATACTGGGGGTGGAGATACAGTCACAGAAAACTGCCATAGGTGCCATCGGTCTAGGAACTTCTGAAAGAATCATAGGAGTAGTTATGGGAAAAGGCAAACAGGAAGCTGGACTTTTGGGCTAGCAGAGGCAGAAAGTCACTAGTGCAGCACGTACCCCATGCTCTCCAGATTCACAAGCACACTCTTCACATTTACAGATCCCCTGGGCACTGGCACAGCCCCTCTGCCCACCCTGCATTGCTTCTTCATATCCTGGATCTGTTCCAAATTCTGAGACTTCCTTCAGTTTCTTAGAATTGTTAAATAACGAATAAAGATTATTTGGAAGATTCCCTGTCTTTTTCTATATCTTTTTTTTCTTTTTGGAAAAAAATAGCCCATGCCTTTTCTCTGTCTTATTCCTGATCTTTCCAATACAGTCATATTAATTTTTTTCGATTATGTTGCTCCACTCCAGAAAAGAACATACTGTTCTTTCTCTACTTTTCCTCTTCAGAAAAATGAGCTACTAAAACTAGATATTTGTTCATAGCTGTTCCGAAACTGTTTCCATTTAAATAAGTGGTAAAACTCCTGTGTAGGTTCCGTGGAGCCAGGGTGTCATCTGTCATTTCATGCCATTCATCTTGACAAATTACACCATTTTATTTCCTACAATGATTCTTTCCTGTTCAAAATTATGTAAGGATTTCTTTAAATATTTTGCATAAATGAAAGTCCCAGAACACTGTTTTGTCAGTTTTCTGAAATGTTAGGAAGAAAACTAAGAGAATATTAAAACTCAGAATGAGTTGAATGTAAAGGCCTTTTCCTCCTGCAAATAGAATCAAAATTTAATACAAAGCACGTATCTTAATCGCTGTTTCCCAGACAGGATTGTCATGATTAAATGACTCCATTGTGAGGAAACACAAACTCCGGGCTCAAAAAGTCAGATTCTGTAGTAAGCTTTTGTTAGCACTTACCCCATGTATTGGTCAAATATCATAGAGAAGTCACAATTTTGTCACAGATTTTCAGCAGACCATTGCCCATGTGTATAAGTGCACAATGGGATGAAATAACCAGCCCTGTGATGCAAGTCTCTCTTGCTAAAGGAAACAAAAGCTGGACAGATGTACTGTGTGTGGCTTAGTTGCCTACCAAACCTAAAGCATGGCGGTTTCGGTGCCCAACATGGGACCTGAAGAGCTCGAGATAAGGGCAGATTTGATTAGACTGTTCTAGACAAAATTTATAGATATCATAGCCATTTACGTACTAATTAGCAGGCTCCTGAACTTGCCACAAGGCTTCCTTACCTTGCTGTGTATGAGAGTCGAGTGCAGGTTAACGTTTTTTGAATTTACCATTTGCGGTACTCATTTTCATTTTACTCTGCTGTGCCTGCAAATGTTTTGGTAACAGCAATGGACATATAGCTAGCCTGGAAGACTGCCAGGGCACTGCTTCAATTCCTGTGCTGCTGAACTAAGCAGGCTGGCACTCCGATGTGAGCTTGAGTTTAAGGGCTGTGACCTGTGGATAAGTCCAGCTGGGAGCAGGTACATTCCTGAAGGGATTATAGGAAAAGTCCCTGCTGTGGGTAAGATGCGGCAGGTACATCTCTGAAAAGACTGTAGCCCTTGGGTAAGGCCACGCTGGTACAGATACACCCCTAAGAGATTGTGGCCTACAGATACGTCCATGCTGGAACAGGAGCAAGGGAAGGAGTCCACTGCAATGTTAAACCATATAACCTGCCTGAAAGGTAACGGGGTAGAGATTATAAGGGAAAAATGTTTTAATCACTGCAACCTATTATTTGAGTTGCATGGTACAGGAAGTGCTATAGCAGGAACCACTCAAACCAGTGAAGGATGAGCATCACAGGGAGCAGTACAAGTGCAGCTGTGCCCTGACCTGAGCTAAAACGATGGCGGTTGGTTAATGAGTATGTGTTGGGTACTGCTTTTACCAATTAAACTCTCTTTATGCCACCTCACAGGTTTTCACACTTTTACCTTTCACTTCCTTTCCATCTCACTGGTGGGAAGTAAGTGAGTAGCTGTGTGGGGCTGAACCTCTTAACAACATTAAACCACAAGAATAAGGAAGAGCTGAACTCTGCTATACCTGTCTGCACTGATGAGGAGCCCACAGTGATGCAGTCAAGAACTATCCAAGAGAAGTCAGATCACTTATGCAGCTGGCCAAAACCCAATTTCTGTGATCCGTGGTACTCTAATGCGGGAGATAATCTTGCCAACAAATTCCCGAGCAAATATGTTGGCAGCTGAACAACAAACATTTACAGTTTTACTGAATTCCCAAATTGTAACTCAAACTAGTCAAAGAGGAAACATCCAGCCAAGATTCAGATTTTTTTATGCAACTGTGTTAAACCACTGCTTTTAACATGGTATTTTGCTGAATTTTTAGTAGTTCAACTCCACAGTACTAATTGATATAATATTAAATGAGCATACAAAGAAAGATAAATTTGTTACAAACTATTTATATATTCCCAACCTTTTATATGTACTATCACTACACTTTTTTATTCACATTCGTCCCTTCTAAAAGAGCCCTGAGACAATTTTTACTCATTTGTAAAGATGTATACTCACTGAGTCAACTGTTGTGACTTCTTCAGAAGTAATGATAGTGTTTTATTAGCAGCTAATTTTTTTAGACTTATAATTACTCAAGAGATGATTACATAGAAGTCATATTCTTCAAAAAGTTGTTGAAAGACAGTAGGTTGCAAATTAACTCTCTACTCTCAGGCCTCCTCTTTTGTCTTGAAATTAAATCAATAAGACTATCCCCTGCTTCACTGAATAATTCATTTGGTGTTCCTGGTATCTCCTCGAGCCAATAATACAAGTGGCAACAGTGTAAAACAGAAATTCATCACATCTAAATAAATGTATGCAATGATGTAATAAGTGTTTCTGAATATCTGTATCATGCACTCTTTTTACAGTAGTCAGTGAAGAGAAACAGACACCTATAGAACACTTTTATACAGCTGAATTAAAGAAGTTCAAGTAGAAGGACTGATTAGTAACCAGCCATAAAATTTTAACTTGTTTTCTGTCTTTGCTTTGAACATTTTCCTCTAACTCTCTCCTGTAAAACTCTGCTATGTAAGGAGTGAACCCTAAGAAATGTTGATACAGATTGCTTAATGTTACTTAGCATCGGTACCCAGCTTTTTATTCAACTGTAAAAATGTAGCCATAGACTGTAATCAATCTCATGCCAGAGCACATACTTAAATAGTAGATAAGAGTGTTCAGTATATATATGTTTCTTTTTCCTATTTTCTCCCCTATACAGGCATACAGGACCATTGAGTGACATGACATGTTTCCAGATGTGAAAAAGTCTTTTTGACTCCAAAGGAAGCACTGTTTAAATAAGCACTCATTTAATAGCAGTTTTAATTGATTCAGAAATATGCAGCTCAGCTTGCATAGTCTGGTCTGCAAAAGATAAATGTGAGGATGTGAATCACTATGTTTTCAGCTAAGTCTATCACCCAGACGAATAAGCCCTTTAAGACATTCTCATGAGCAGGTTTTTAAATATCTGAGGACAATGAATAGATGTGTAGCATTTTGGTCAGACAAGCAAAACTGTAGCAGCTTTGCACAGCATTTGTTTTGTGGTTTTGTTCCCCCTCAACCCAAGTATTAAGAAGACAACCTCGATCATCTGTTCCGGCAATGTATAGTTTGAGACTGGAATGGGAAGAACAATATTGACTAATGAGACTTTGAAATCCTTTCATGCTTTTCTGAACTAGTAAATACACCAGATGGTTATGACCTATCATGAATTAAGTTAACCTGAGGTCCATCAGATAAATCCTGTCCAGTTTGTTTGTCCTGGGAAGAGCACTCTGTCCTAGACACTGAGAGCTGTGATATAGGAGCTTATGAACAGAGGAGAATTTTCTCTAATTTTTGACCTTTTTTTGTTGGCAGAGTAGAAGAAGCAAAACCCCAGATGAGAACTATTTAGAACCTTACAATACAGACATTCACATCAGATAATATGTTCTGGTGCAAATAACTAGTGCAGTTGTCAAGAATATTTTAAACAGATTTCAGGAAATTAACTTCACTTTATGTTCTGCAGAGGTAGTTTCCATACATGAGTGGTAAAGAGTTAGGCATGTACTGCTCATGATATACTTATTTCATGAATTCCTGAAGGTTTTCAGGGTTATTAATCTGTCTATTCTCACAAGAAGTAAGTTCACTTTAAAATTAAAATAAAACAACTTGTCAAGTTATGACCCAAATAGACTTCTGAGCTGCCCATCTTCAGGAACACCTTCACTACTGAAATTAGGAAGAACCTACTTTAACTTGTCTATATAGTTTGAAGGTAAATGAACAGGACTGATTATAAATAATGGTTTCCTAGAAAAGTGTCACAAACTTGTCGTGACTACCGCAATAAGTCCTAGCCTAATTGCAAACCTAAATTTTTTTTGGGAAAAAACCCCATTATCCTAGGATTTATTCTCTATCATAGCACAAATAGTATGTGTTTGAAAAATGTTGTTGAAAAAGTTGACCACCAGTCCCCATTGATTGAACGAGGCCAGCTAGACAAGGTGTTTAGGTACTTGCTATGGATACATAAAATTCAGTTTCAAGTTCTTACTCTAACAAATCTAAAGAAGGGATTTGAAATATATGAATATGCAGTATTTAGGATAGAGTTCTGCTCAATTTCTTCCTGGAGAGCTCCTCAGCATTGCTTATGGAAATAATTTCTGAACAAGAAAGGAATGAAGGGGGAGTTGTGGGTTTAAAACTTGGTGGTTAGTATGTGCAATCAGAGTGTGAGGGAAGCTGAGCAGACTTTCTCTGAGTTCAAACTCTGTCTCCAGAGAACAAAACTGATCAGGAGTCTTCTGGGTACATGTCTGTACTATCAGAAATTATTACTTTTACTTTTCATCATGTCTTAAACTGAAACTTTCTGACAAAGTATTTCTTAAATAAATCCCTTACTTGTTTGACTCTCAAGCAACCTTAAGCACTCAAATGTATTAAAGTAAGCTGTAACCCGGTACTTGGGATTCTGCCAAGCAGACTGGTGTTCCAGAGTTGTGTACTATTTTTATTTATTGCTATATAATGCATGCTTTATGATTTTGTGCCAAATGCATCGTATCTGGAACAGTTCCCCAGGCACTGAGAAAGATTCTTGGGCATACTTATTAATAAATATTCACTGCCATATGAAAATACAATAAAAATGGATCTTGAGTACTAGACCCCTGATCCCCACACTGCCTTATTGCTACCTTAGTGCTTGATTCTTCCAACCAGCTATTTTCTACAGAGATCATGTATAGATGGAGCGAGCACTGAGTAGTGTGTCTGTGAGCCTGCCTGTGTCATTCAATGGCACTTGTGTCAATTACTGGGTCTCCTTTAATTAGCAGAACCAAAAGTAACCCTCATGCAATGACTGTTATAAAACTTCCAGTCTTCTTTGAAGATGTGTATTAGTTAATTTGGTGGAGATTTATGTAAAGCACTTAATACTAACAGCAAGAATAATAATGAAAGACTTGATGTAAGGGGCCTAAACCCTAGAGTAAAAGCCAGAAGACTCGTCTTTTAATATTTAATCGTCTGTATTAGCATATATTTTCTTTGCTTCTCTATGCAGGCTTTGTTGATAGACTTACTAAGTTCTTTTAAAGATCTCTTATATGCTTTAGTTCAGTAGTTCAATTTTCAGTCTATTTCTTTGTTTTTCTTTTGAAGAGATTGTCTGATTATAGAATCAATCTTTGATTTTTTGTGATCTTTGTGAGTATGAGGAGGATGTTGCTTGAAGTAATTTTAGAGTTTTCTTGATCATATTAAAAGAGTTCATTTAAATCACTGGTCGATGCAAGATTGATTTAGCTTTAAGTTTTCATTGAAGTCTATTCAGAAGCACTTGCAAATCATAGCGTGTCATCTGTCAGCAAGGACCCAGTCTATCTTAACAAGAATAAATTTTTTTCTTAAATTGAAGTAAAGCACATATGTAGTTATCAAGCCATGTTGTCTTATAACCCTGAATGGATGTTATTGAGATCAAGCTTCTTTTTCTCTGAAGTATCTTTACTAGAAGACAAGCAAACACTTTTATACTGGAGAATTGTTAGAGCTGGGTAATTTACTGTTCACATACCACTCGACCATCACTGTGAAGAATTTGGAGTATGTGTACTTGTTGTCTATGAAAGATTTAAAAGAAGACAGAGACTGCAAGTAAAAGGCTTATTTTCCCTTGGATTAGAAGCCAAGTGTTGTCATTTTTGCTTGACCTTTCTCTAACATACTTGTAAGTGTTTTAATTTGAGTCTGATTATGAGACAGAGAACACCACAACACTTAATTCATCCCTGACTTTGAACAAAAAGCTAAACTACTTGAAAATAGTTAACACACAAACTTCAAACATACCCAAAATATTTCCTTGAAGAATATATATCAAGTTTTTCAAGTTCATCTGTACTGCACTGCTGCAGTAGTTTCTTACCTACTTATCTCAGAATGTCCTCTTTGTGAAAAAGTCAATAATGTAAAATCAAAATACCTTTTCCTGTGCAACTCCCGGGTTTCTCTCATCAGGAATGTTATAAGAGAAACAGAAGATGCACATGAAGGTGTACTGCTATAATCTGACAGCTTCTATCACATGAGATCAGTCTTGGGGTGATGGAGGTGTGTGGGTGTTTTAATTGCTCATACCGATTAAAGTAATCCTAAACCAACTCTGTTTTACATCTGAAGTCAAGCCAGACCAGGAATGCAATAGTGATTTAAATTTACACAAGCACACCGATGCTCTGAAGAGCTTCTTTAACAGCTTTACAATGCACTTCAGGAGCTTTCTCTACTCTTTGTCTTGAGGTGAAATGCATCAATAGTATTTTTCTATAGCTATCTATATCTGCTGCAGCTCTCTTCTGTAAATTACAAAACATTTTTAAAAAACTTCTGTTAGAGTTTATTTCAGCACAGTATAGGTAGTGTATCCAATGGTCTGCAGAACATTCAAATATTAAGTAGTAGAAAGTAGACTACTTTTATATGTACTTTCCCAGACTGAAACCTGGACCTTCCCCCCAAAAATTTTTTTTACATCCCCCCCCAAAATATGAACTATCTCAAAAACTGAGCACTGATTTCTCATTAGCTTTTGTTGCAAACCCCAAAAAACAATGTGAGAGAGAAAAGCATTGTGATGACCTGTGCTCTCTTATTTCCCAGAATTTGTCATACAGTATTGCATTTTCATAGCAGTAAAGTAACATTATAAGGAAGTAGTTAAAAGCAGTGCATTCCCACTATGATATCAAGGCAAGTTTACTTCTTCTACATCCAAGCGTTATCATTTATCTTGATACAGCAGAAGTGTGGCATAACGTCAGCTGAACAGAGGATTCTGACATAGAAGAGGGTTTTTTGCACCTAGTTTTGGCAGCTAAAACACTGTTATAGGAAGAAGAAATTGTACAGATAAACATCTTTATGTTTAACTATGCCTAAAACTCTGAGGAAATGCTCTAATCATGCATTATTCTGTAGAAGATGGGTACTCCATCTAGTTTTTGAGCTAGTGTCTTGTGATAGGGACACTCTGCATGTACATAGCTGGTTGAGTCCACTGTGAAGTCTAGGCATAGGGATACCCTTTTTTTCTGGATCCCTAAAGGGCTTTGGTAAGATAAATGTGTCTCGACGCTCAGCTCAGATAAATTGACAGTGCTTCCAAAGACATGCATAATCAGTACTTCATATCCTTGAGGGAATATGTGCCAATAGCTTTATGAAACTTGAACATAAGATCAGAATTATTTTCTGGCGCAGTGCTGTATTTAGGCTTCCAAGCTGAGTTTAAGGTGCGTACTAAGCACTTGCCTCCTCTCTCTTGAAATATGGATATTTCTGTGCTGTTAAATAAGAAAGGTTCAGAAGGGAATTCAAGGATTCAAAAGTGTTCAGGGAAAGACTACAGCCCCATCTCTCACATGTTGTCTTTGGAAATTGATTCTCAGTTAAGTAAATTATGGTATGAAGCCATAAATAGGGATTTAGAGATTTACCCTCCTAATTTTTTCTCTTCGGTACCTGAACCTTGAAATAACACTGTAATGGCAACTATCTTATTACAGTAAGATTCTGTTGGCTTGGAGTTTATGAAATATGCTGTAAGTTTGTTCTGACATTTGTTCACATGCTGTGATGCATTTCTAGACTTTTTCAACTTCTTCTTATATTACAAGTAATATTATTTTAATTTTATGCCCAGGAAAAATGATTATAGTATAACAACAAAGTAGTTATGCTTCAAGTAATTCTTCACTGAAATCAAACGTCTTGTGTAACAATTAGACTTTGCATGATTTGGATGAGTTTCTATAAACAGTACTTTAGAAGAAGAATTGGTTTTCTTATTCACTGATTTTATAACTTTAGTAAATCTATAAAGTATAAAACTAGTGTGTTTACTCAAAATGTAACGTACCTATCTACAGGTATTCCTGCAAAGTTAAAGACCATGACATTCATCATTTTACCTCTTCAAATTGATTATTCATGCAGTAGATGAAAGAAAAGTAACTTATTGGGACTATAATATTCTTAGAACTTAAACTATACAACTCAATGTGTTTTATTTTCATGTGAAACATGTTTGCCTTTTGATACATCCAAATATTCACAACAATATCCTAACATGCTCCAGAATTATTGCCTTGAGGATCTTCTCACTGTTGAAAATTGACAAGTTATCTGAGGACCTAGAGTCTGTGCACTATTCCATCAAAATTTGCAAATTAATTGAGAAAAGGTGGTTATAAATGTTGGTTTTCCATTTGGAATTTAAGTATGTCAAAAAGCATGGTAAAAACTAGATCATAAAACCTTGTATTTGTTATTTAACACAATTGTTTTTCTGTAAACTGCACTTAAATGGATCAAGAATACAGTTCGGGTTGTATGACTCGTATCTGAGAACATGGATTATGTTGTAAAGGTGTATCAAGATCCACAGAAGAACATAGATTAGGAATATTATGTAATTCATAATAAGGGATAGTTGATGAATGAGGACCTATCCTTTGGCTCAAATCTCTAAAATATTATTTCTTTTAGATGTATAGAATTAAAGAGTATAATAAACTATGAATGAAGGAAAGTGCTAAAGGATGAGGTTTTCAGATAGGTACAATGGTACAAAAAAGTAATTGATCAGCCTTAGTATATTTAGACTTTAAAACCTTTATGGATAATCTATACAGGCAGTAAATGTCATGGCATCAAAACAGTGGGTGATGAAAATATGTAAATTTTATTGAAAATGGCAAAGGAAATAAATTGGAAAATGAAATTATGAAAAATTATGAAAATGATGAAAAATATGAAAATATGAAAAAATATGAAATAATGAAAAAATATGACAGAAAAGAGAAATGAAATTGTTCTTCAGATATGCAGTGCCTGTCTGAAGCTTTTGGATGGACATGACTTGAAATGGCCTTTCAATGGCACCTCTCAGCTCTGTTCTGATACAAATTAAAATAAATTACGACGTGCTCAGTTAAGATGTGAACCTGTAAAAGGATGCAATGGACACAATCTAAATCTCTTCTAAGCACTTGTCTCTAATGCTCAAGGAGTGTTCAATAAACTGTATAGAATGTTCACAAATTGTCTTGTTAATGATTTTGCTTTGATTAAAGATTGTCAAATAGGACTGGTTAGGTTGGTACAGACTTTGAAGGTGAGTGGATACAGACAAAAGAAGTGGAAAATGAGTAGGAAGAAATTAAATGAAAATGTGTAAAAACTGCAGATAGGCACATTGCCTTTTGAGGCAAGAGAAAGCTGGAAGCTAATTAAGAATAATAATTTTTAAAACACTAATTTCTTCATGAGTTGCTGATGTTTAAAGAATAACACTAATTTAAAAGCTAACTGTGTAGTAAGTATTATTAATTACAACTGTAACAAGATAAGCAATTTTTAGGGTAGGTAAAACAGTTATTTCTTAAATGCTTATGATTGCTTTTCTGACAGTCTTACCATTAAATATTTTATGGTTTTATCATACTGTTTAGATCATTGTGTGGTTGATCATTTGTTTAGGCCTCTTCTAAAATCAATAGAGTCCCTTAAATGGTGCCAAGACTCATCTATGCAGAACCAATTAGAAAGATAGGCCTTAGTTTACAGGTAATTAGATATGCATGTCAATTTTTTTATTCTGATTTACTTCCATTTAAGTCAACAACAGCCATAAAGGACCTTTTGTTATATTTACAGAGTATTTATTGTAAACAAATTAAAACATTGTCTCTTGAGGTTTAAATTGAATCTGGATATCAACATAATTTCACTGCAGACTCTATCCAAATGAATACTAAATCCAGAATTTGGTCTAACAAGGAAATATAGTCGTAATAGACTAAAATGCAAATGGCAAATAACCAGGCTTCAGACACTATTTAAATAATATTTTATTTATGGATGATAAAAGAATTCCATCTGAGACTTCCACTAGTTACCTTCTTCAGATGTTCACCAAATCAACATGTGGAATAAGTGGTACTGAAAATCTCTAGTCTGTCAAGAAAATTGCATGAATTAAGACTTTTAATTAGGTTTCTCTGGGGTTTTTTTGGCAGACTGGAGCTATTAGATTTTGTATTTACCAATGTGCTTATCACATACAGTCACTGTTAGTCTGCATGCTAAACCTCCCTCTAAAATTTTTGTTAAAAAAAATCAGTCATGTTTACACAGAAAACGTATCTATAAATAAGAAAGATTCTGTCTCATTAGCTTCCTCTTCTGTCCTTTTCAGAGATGTCCAAAATTATGTGTTTATTGTTCAGTCCTGAAAATTTCACCCAAAGGGGGAAGACTTCCCTTAGGTATCCAATAAAGGTGCAAAAGTGAATGTAGAATTCATAGACTTGACAGCAAACAGACTACAGTTGGTATAATTGTTTCCTTTTATTCTCAGTGATAAGTTGCTTTTTTTTTTTTTTTTTCTTGGTATATATAACCCAGAATTGGACTAAAGATTTCTGTTGTGTTTTTCCCTCATACTCATACTGATTTTTTTATGGCGGCCTCAGGTAACCTTTTAAACATGTTCTGAACCCTTTAAAACCTGATTTTTAATGAAAGGTGATATATTTTTATCCATAGCAGTATGTTACCTTGGATCCTTTTAAATCTCTTAAGGTTAAAGCAGCTTTTCAATTATTTTTTTGCATAATAAAATATCTAACCCTTTGGTTATTTCCCAAGTAAAGCACATTCATGATATTAAGGCTTTGCTACTTAAACCTTATGTTATCATCTGTTATTATATGAAACAGATAAGAAACATAATCTTTCTGATTATCTCTTTACGAAGTATGATAGTCCCAAAGTTCCAGAATCTGTTCAGTTAGAAAGAATTTTTCATACTCAAGATTTAACATAAGCTTGGATCTCGGTCTTCACCCTGGGAGGTTTCTGTGTACTGCTGTTACATCTCCTTAAGGTTCGCTTCAGCCAGAGACTCAACAGTTTGGCGATGGTGAGAGCTGTTACCTTTCAGCTGAGACAGCTGTATGAATCAGAGAATACTGCTTCTTTCTGGTTCACTGCAAAGGCAGAGGTTGGCTCAGTTCTTCTGAGAATTAATAAGGCAGTTTAGCTTTCCATGGGAATGGGAGAGAAGCGCTCATGCAGTTAATGACGGGCCTGGTTGAGAAGTAGTAATTAACAGATATGTCTCCATTGATAATGTGACAAGTGAAAACAGTAACTCAGGCCCCTCAAATCTTGTCATGAAAGTATCTTGTAAAGCCTTTATTAGTAGTTCACCCTGTGCTGTTGACATTGTAAGGTTCAGAGGTGTTTTTAGAATAAATTAGCCAGTAGAAATAGAAGTGGCATATCAGGCATGGTTTTCATGAGTGGGTGTGAAAGGCGTTGACTTTTTTCTGGGACTAAATTGCACAAAGGAAACAAGTTCTCATTCCGACTCTGAAATGACTTGAAGGGAATAAGCTAAACAAATGGAAATAGCATAAACCTGTTCCTTTGCATGAGTATTTTCTGTCTTCAGATCCTTTACTTACAACCCTTTTCCTTTGCAAAATACCTATTCAGAATTGTTCTATGCAGTGGAACACTGTTGTAGGTTATTAAGTTCACAGGGCTTGTTCCGGATTTGCTCTGTGGTGAAGGCCTGAACAATTTTCCTTCTTTACTTGTTTGTACTCTTCTACCATGTTAGTTCCTCTAACATTCTGAACAATGATCAAGCTGTGTCCCATAACAGAGTAGTATAGTTACATCCATTGTGGTCCCTACCAAGAACTGAATCTAATGATTTTCACTGTATATAATGAGTGTGCACATAGGTAGTAAAAATACTAGTGACACATGCTGATACTCTTGTTACCAGTGCACGGCTTGAAAAGATGATTCTATGAAGCAAAAAAACTCCATCAGTTACAAAGGGATATATGCATTTTACTCACATATTTGTTTTGACAATCGAGGTTTGTGTCATGGCTTTGAACAGCCCTTAGCACAGGATTCTGGAGTCTGAGAGACCAGTGAAGGTATACAAGCTTATAGATCTCTCTGAAGCCACAGCATAGGGATGAGACCAGAGAACCTTCTTTTCACAAACCCAGGATATGCTGGAAAGAGGAATGCTAGTGCTCTCTCCTACTTACAGCTTTGGATTCTTGACATTACTGAAACTTCAGGCAGTGACTAAAAAATTGAGCCAACACAATCAAAATTTCCTGGCCTCATTGTCTCTCTACTTCATTGCAAGTGAGACACTTTTGGCTTGTCAGTTGAAAACCTCTTTAGACACCTTGAAATACACTGATGAGTGGCTCAGTTTAGTTGTCTAAACAATGGCTTTTGTTGCCATTTCATATACTTGTTGATCCAGAGTGGTAGCTGGGACATAAGGTGCTTGTGAGACCCATGCCCTTCTGAGTATCGTCTGAAGACTATGTCAGAAGAGACTATTATGAAGGATATTGTGTGATACAGAGAAGGTAACTTATTTGAAATCCTAACCGTTTAATTTTATAGTTTTTGATCTCAAAAGTACTTCTAATGTAAAAAAAAAAAAGAAAAAAAAAGAAAAAAAAAAGAAAAATGAAGTCAAACAAAAAAGCATCTATGATTTAATCTCTACTGACTGAAGAAGGTGAAAAAAGAGATCAGAGCTTTCCAGTGTATCTCCTTGTAATATCATCGTGTGCCCAGGAATATAATTTAGCTTAA
Organism: Neomorphus geoffroyi; assembly: GCA_033558235.1. Taxonomy (NCBI): domain Eukaryota; kingdom Metazoa; phylum Chordata; class Aves; order Cuculiformes; family Neomorphidae; genus Neomorphus; species Neomorphus geoffroyi. The sequence continues at coordinate 3,498,750 of JAUMJM010000005.1, forward strand.
CAAGAAGACATGAAGAAGTAGACTCTAATGCAGACAGAGCAGTACATTTTGTGAAAATGTGAGCAAGAAATGAGAGTTTGCTGGAAGAGAGATGGGCATTTGGAGGTAAGTGGACCTTTATGAGTAATGTTTGTTGAAAACGTACCTGCTAATCTGAATATATATGGGCTTATTCATTAAAAATAGAAGCACTTGGACCAGAAGATTTTTTCTCTGAGTTGCAATAGTAGAACATTTTTAATACATCGGCTTTTTCCCGTCCCCCTTCTGTCTGTGTAGTTACCTTGATAAGTCCTCCATCATGAATAGTTAGATTCATTGCCTTCTCTTAGACTTTCATTTACCAGTGGGGATTTTTAGGGACAAGTATATTCATTACTGTTTGATGTAGGGAATACATTGAAGTATTGGTTTTAAAAAAATATAAAACCCAGCTTTCTATCTAAAGTTATACAAAAGAGTTTTCATTGTTTATTTTAATCAATTTCCTAAATTAACAGATTTATTTAAATTGTTTATTAGACAAAAAAAAAAGGTTTTGAGACTTCATGCAATTTTTTTTGTGAGCTTTCAAATGTTGCAGAAAGACATTTCAGTCTATTATACAGACACTTTTTCCTTGATGTCAAGTCAGCCCCTGGAAGTGAAGAATTAGACAGTTGTTGATGTATCTGGTTTTATTCCAGTGTTGAGAGATTTCCTAGGGCTTATTGTATGAGAATGTATTGGCATGAAGATCTATTTTCCCTTTAATCAATATTACAGAGACTTTCTATATAAAGAAGTTCATATACATTAATTACACTTCACAATACTGGCACAAGATTTTATAAAGGAATTTCTCCTTTTGAAACTTTTAGGATGTCCTTGCTTCCAGTCTTTTCAAGAGAAAACACTGTGGGTGGGAGGCCTAGTTAAGTATGCAAAAATATATTTTGTGGAGTCTCAAGAGGCAGAAATAAACATAAATCAGCTACTCTTTTCAAGAGGCACAATCCAAACTTTTTTATCATTTCTGTTCTTAATATGTCCTTGACCCTTATGATAGTTTGAGGATCATTTTATCGGCAACGATAGAAAGAAGCTTTAACACACGTATGAAGACAGTAGTCCCTTGTGCATGGCAAAGCATGTGCTCTTCCTTTGCAATACAAGAACTATAGCACGACCACGAGTCCTGAATGCTGCAGCCGCGTGCTGCATAATGCTTGCTTCTTGTTTCCAGCAACTCCCTGATTAGAAAGTACTTAAGAAAGAAACTCTCATTGGTCCTCCAGTATAACAAATATTAGGTTTTGGATATAGAACAGAAAATGTTCACTCAGCTTGAAAATGCTAATGTGAAGCAGTTAATTAATTACGTGATCATCAATAAGTGATGGGTAACTCTCTGTCTCTGCTCCTAATAATGCTGTTAGTATTCATCTTGCATACAGAGCAGTACTGGATTGGGTACAGTAGAGTGTGGCTTTGTCATCTTCTGTGAACAAATTTTTTTTGTGTAGAAATTCAGAAACTTCAAAAGTGAGAACTTGAACTAGGGAAAACATTAACTCTCAGGATACTGTGTAAGGAAAAAAGGCAAAAATTAAGGCAGTGAAAAACATGCTAATTAGAAAATTATTCAGGAACCAAGAATTAAAGCTTGGAAAAACTTCAATCTAAATGAAATGTAAAGTGAATTTTACTTTTCTGGAAATAGATTAAAATGATTCTATGTCATTCTAAATTAACAGAAATATAAATTATTGCAAGAAGTAGAAAACATTATCATGTCCTTCACATATTGCACACATGAATGTCAAACCAGTTTAACGTGATTGTAAGAAGATAGAATTTTACCTAAAATAACTAAAATGTATTACTTCCATACGTTCTGTTTTCCTATCCATAGTGTTGGTTACACTTCTCTTGCTGCACATAATCATCAATCTTATGAAACAGAAGGAAGGAGATGGTTTCGTTCTCCAGTCATTACTAACTTTCTGCCTGAGTCAGAGCCTCACCAACCTATAATAGAGAAAGTAATGTTTTCTCTTACAGCCAAAGGAAAGAAATTATAAATCTTAAGTTATATGAAAAATCATATAAAGTGATACTAGACTGCAAATATTGAAAACAATCCACAGTCAGCGCTGAGGTTGAAATGCATGCTCACGAAGAGAGCAAATAAGAAGTGTTGAGAAACTGGGGTGTCTTTCAGAAATAATAGCTAGAATACTCATAATTGACGCAGAAACTTCTTTATGTTTTCTTGTACTCATATCCTTGTCTGTCATCATAGCATTGTCTTTCATTTCAAGACACACTGTACAAACTACTAAAACAATAACCCCATTTTAAAGTGAGAATGATGTTTCACAAAGGGTAACTCTTATCTGATTTACATGACTACGTGATTTTTCTAATCACATCTGTGATTAGAATATGTGTTTCTGTTTGGTGGTGCATCTAAGCCTATATACTGCACAAAAGTAACAAGTTTTTTTCTGAATACAAAAATAGTGGTGTTTTATGGGAAACTTTTGAACACTGCTTTCTTTTCTAAAAAGAAAATGTAATTTATGGTACGGAGATTAAAATTCCTCTTTTCGTTACTGAAGACTTTGAGGAATATTTGTAAAAGCCACAAACTGATTCTTCGTGAACTCCAAAGGTCTGAAGGTGTGAGACTGTTCTTAGTGAGGATTATTTTGAAGACTACTTGAACACTGAGAAATGACAGCATTAACAATATAAATTAACCTGAGTGATTCAATATATTTCTGTTTTAATTCATATTTCCGCTTACATCCTATTATGCTGACTTTACTTTGTCATCTTCTTTTGACACTTTTTTTGTCTAGTGAAGACTGAAAATACAAACACAATAAAATATTTCTCTTTCAACTTTGATATTCTCCTGCTATAACAAATGTAAATACTACCTTTCTCTTTATAACTTCTGATTTGTCTTTTCTTTTTGTAAGCCTGTGTTCATGCAACTAAAAGATGTCAAATGTTGACAGTCCATAGCTTCACATTCCAAGGTAATTATTTAAACTCCGTACTATGTCTTCAAATGTTGTTCAGCTGATGAACTACATAGAGCAAGCAGAACTACTATGAACACTTTCCCTGGTTTAATTCAGGTGGCACTGATAACTATCAATCAACTCGATTCAGTTTCTCATACATAGGCTTACAGTACTCATAGATTTAGAGTCATATTTGCCGGCATCATGTGGATGTGTTGCATAACTGGGACAGTTCAAGTGGCGTTAGTCATCTCTGGATAGCTGAACTGTGCCCTAACTCTGTAATAGGCATCTAGGGACTGATTTGCTGGCATACAGAGGTACATAGCACTATTTGGGATGTCTGACAATATCCTGTCCTGTCTCCTGCTACCACTCCAGAAGATCATAGGTCTATCATTGGTCTTGTTCTGTCAGCCTCCTGTGGATATGATAAATGGTGTTTCAATGTCACTGTACACCTAAGCTGACTTAACTGGATTCTAATTTAATTATCTTTACTTCCTTTGTGGAAAATGCAGACAAAGATATGTAATTCTGGATGCCTATTTATCTCATCTTAGCATACATAGTGAAAAACAGCTGAATTAATTTCTGATATTTTTTCCATTGGTGGTGTTCCCCAGGGATCGGTGTTGGGCCCAGTCCCGTTTAATATCTTCATTGATGATCTGGATGAGGGGATCGAGTGCTTCATCAGCAAGTTCACAGATGACACCAAGCTGGCAGGAAGTGTCGACCTGCTGGAAGATAGGAGAGCCCTACAGAGGGACCTTGACAGGCTGGAGAGATGGGCTGACTCCAACAGCATGAGGTTTAACAAGTCCAAATGCCCGGTTCTACACTTTGGACACAACAACCCCATGCAGAGCTATAGACTGGGTGCAGAGTGGCTGGAGAGCAGTCAGGCAGAAAGGGACTTGGCAGTGCTGGTGGACAGGAAACTCAACATGAGCCAGCAGCGCGCTCAAGTGGCAAAGAAAGCCAATGGTATCTTGGCCTGCATCAGGAACAGTGTGGCCAGCAGGACTAGGGAGGTCATCATTCCCTTATACTCGGCACTGGTCAGGCCACACCTCGAGTGCTGTGTTCAGTTCTGGGCCCCTCAGTTCAAGAAAGATGTTGAGATGCTGGAGTGTGTCCAGAGGAGGGCGACAAGGATGGTGAAGGGGCTGGAGCACAAGCCCTGTGAAGAGCAACTAAGGGAGCTGGGATTGTTTAGCTTGAAGAAAAGGAAGCTAAATGGAGACCTTATAGCTCTCTACAACTACCTAAAAGGAGGTTGTAGTCAGACAGGGGTTGGTCTTTTCTCTCAGGTGACCGGTGACAGAACAAGAGGACACGGTCTCAAGCTTTGTCATGGGAAGTTTAGGCTTGATATTAGGAAAAAATTTTTCACTGAAAGGGTGGTTGGCCATTGGAATGCACTGCCCGGGGAGGTGGTGGAGTCACCATCCCTGGAGTTGTTTAAAGGGAAATTGGATGAAGCTCTTGGTGCCATGGTGTAGTTGACAAGTAGGAGTAGGTGTGGGTGTTGGGTCATAGGTTGGACTCGATGATCTCAGAGGTTTTTTCCAACCTTATGATACTGTGATACTGTGATACTGTGAGAGTATTTAAATGAGCAGATAAAAACAAATTAATAATTTCTTGTGTATGAAATTAGATGACCTTTCACCTTAAAGTCTGTTCAACTCCAACAGACACTCTTGTAAGCTACATAGGAAAATTAAGTATTAACTGGTAGACCTTACAAGTACCATTGAAGTTAATGGATAATTGGTATTTCACACGTGCTGAGGATTTCTTCTATAAACTTATTAAAAATTCCTTAAGTTTGGTCCCTTATAATTTGGTTATAATCTCTTGGATCATTCTGTACAACCTTTTTACTCGTTCCTGTTAAGTTTTGTACATATATTCAATCAGTACTACACTGTTAACCTCAAAACAGAATATCTATCTCCTTTTGTCTGAAATACTATATTTAATGCATAATAAAACACGCACACAGGTAACTAGTGATATACATTGTTCATATTTTAGTCTTCTCTCATTCTTTATCTTTTCCAGATCCTAATTCCTATTCTTTTGCAGAAGTTTAGAAAAGACTTAAGTTTCTGAGTACTCGTGGAATAAGAGTATTTAGATGCATGACATAGAGCAATAGCTCCATTGCCATCTGGATCACACTTATTTTTCTCCTTGTCTGGACTATTAACTTTTCTCATTCTGTCTCAGTGCATGGACTCTCCAATAGTTCTTCAATACCCACAAATATCTGTAGGCATCACTGTTTTTTTTAATCCTCCCCTTCTTACTGAATGAATTTACATGTTTGCATTCCTTTTTGCTGGTCTTTGTTTTGATTTTTTTGTTCCTCAGGTGAATTAGCTGGTTTTATTGCAGATTTAATTCTCTTATCCTCTAAAGATTGATGAGGTCTTCACTTAGTTTATTGAAAAAAATTTCCTAGTCATTATCATTGGAATTTGTTCAAGTAAAGGCTGCACAGGATCTTAATAATGACTACTTAAAGTCAGAGCTGTGTTATTAAATATTCTATATCTTAAATATTAAAAGTTATTTGGATGTTTACCTGCCTCTTAGAGCTATGGGAACTTGGTGCCAAAATGTCTTTGCAGATTTGGGCCTGTATTGTGTTACATTATTTCTCTGTGCTCTAGGTATTTTGAAAGCTGAACAATCTAATTGTTTTTATTACTGTATTGGATATTCTGTTTACACCTGCAATCTGTAGTCCCAGTTGTTAGCTGTGCTATTATAGAAAACCATTTATTATTTGACTGCTGAATACTTTCTTTAAATCATGTTTCAGTCTAATATTTTATCATTTATTAATGGCTTTTTGAAGTCTGCAGGCAGTTTCATGTAATGGTGTTCTTTCTTACAAGGACATAAATAATATATCCATAAGCTAACTGGCTAGTGTTCTGAAACAAAGAAACTAGAACACAAGTTTCTGAACAACTGCTAAACTTTCCAAGGAAGTAAAAGGATCATCCTGTAAATGATAACCTACTGGCATTAGTATAGTCATTAACTCTACCTACTTCTTAGCTCTAAATTGAGACACTTTCAAGTAAGTGTAGTCACCGTGGATTCCCCATATAATCAATAAAGGGATCCATAGGCAGTAAGATGTCAGAGGAGAACAAAGATCTGCAAGAGATGTCTTGGAGAGGGTTTATTTGTGACTTTATCAAAAGGCTAATAAATTCAATGGCGAGGAGTGCAGCAGCTGAATATATGGTAATAGCTAGGACGCAACCCAGAGGCTTCTTAGTAAGTCTGTCCTTCATCTCTATTTTTGAGAATCCAGTTAAACATTCTCTTTCTGAAATAAGACTATGTACTTGAATATATGTAAAATTTCTTGTTTATTGAAACTCTCCATATCTACTAATTTTATAATAAAGGACATGTCTGTAGGGAGATTTTTTTTTTGTTGGTTTTGTTTTATGGGTTTTGTGTGTGTGTAGGGTTTTGGTTTTTTGCTAGCATTGTCTATATTTACTTGTGTCTTATCAAATGATGAGTCAAAAAGAGTTTCAAAAGCAGATTGAAAATCTGAGACACATTTAAAACCAGGATGTTAAATGTTTCTTTTCACACAGGCTTTATTATAGAATGTACTTCCCAAACCAGTGTCATAGCACTATCATAGGGCATAGACTTTGCTCTTCATTATTTGCCATTAGGTCCTTTGATATGGTATTTTAATCAGCTGTATTTTTATTTTATGTTAAAAAAGAGAATGACACGGCATATGTGCTAAACACTGGAAATTCAAAAGATATTTGGATTTCAAGACTTAAGGGAAAGATCAGTATTAACAGCTAAAACAATATATTTAATCACAGATGAATACTTTAAACTAGGTTATTATTATCCAAGTATTATAAAAAGTAACCTTTAAAAGGTTATATCACTACAATTTAATAGAAAGGAAAAAAATAACAAATAGAGAAAACAAATCTGTACAAACAGGCACATCAATATAGTAGATACTGGAAACTTTTCAACTCTGCAATGTTTTATTTCGGTGTAAAAATAAAAATCTTTTTCTTTCTATCCCCACACTCAGCTTCTCTTCATTTTTTTCTTTTCTGACTTTAAAAGAATTTAAAAAAGAGAAATATATGCTCAAGGTGTGTTCTACCCTCCCATCCCACTTATGTGAGCTTGGCTGAGAGAGCAGTGGGCAAACTCCCCTCCCACCGCCAATAGTCTCTGAAGTTTCATGTGCTTCTTTTTGTAAATAGAGGGCATGACAAAGGAAAGGCAAGAAAGGAGGGGTTGCTGTGCAGGTAGGTATTAGTGTCTAGTTATGTCACTCATTTCTCCCAGTGAAATAGACAGCAACATCTCTAGGACTTACTGTCACTGTGTTTCCTCATAAGGAACCTGCTCCTCACCTTTGTGGAAGTGCTAATTACCTCTGAACGCAGAACTGCTCAAGATTGTGAAGCATTTTACACTAAAAATACCCAGTGGGAAAATGTGAATAAAAATTCTCTGGTAACTGCAAATTTGAATGAAATTTCGAGTTCAAAAGAATGAAAACAATCAGTGAAACAGAACTTGATTTTTGAAATCAAGAATTCTGATTTCTGTATTATTTAAAATGAAAACTCATTTCAGCATGACCAACTTTTCTTTGATCAAAATGGTAAAAGGTCTATCTTCAACATTCCTGTTTACATATTTCTGGAATGCTCCAGCTCCTAAAAAAAAATTGATATATACATTTTCTATGCTTAAAGATCATAATTATTTCAAAATCTCCAAGGACATGAAAATCCAGCTTTTTAGAATACTTTTGAGCAGCAATATTCATTTTCCAACTATTCAATTTCTGTAGGAGTACTTATTATGTGAAGGAAATGAATCATATTCTGGACATACATAAAGAACAGTCGCACCACTTTTATTCAATCTTCAGAGCTTTTAAGTAGGCCAATGAAGATAACTTTTGACTTTAGCACACATTTAAGTTATTCCTACTCATACCACCAAGAAAGTTTAAGCTATGTGTATAGCCGTTCAAAATCATAGAATCATAGAATAACTTGATTTGGAAGGGACCCACAAGGATTATGGAGTCCAACTCCTATCCCTGAATAGGATAATTCCGGCATTGACACCGTGTGTCTGAGGGCATTGTCCAAATGCTTCTTGAATATTGTCAGGCTTGGCACCGTGACTGCTTCCCTGGGGAGTCTGTTCCAGTGCTACACCACCTCTGTGTGAAGAATCTCTTCCTAATATCTAACTGCAACCTCCCATGACACATCTTCCTGCCGTTCCCTCGAGGCCTATTTTTGGTCACCAGTAAGAAGAGATAAGTGCTTGCTCCTCCTCCTTCCCTTGTGAGGAAACAGTAGAAGGCTATGAGTTTCCCCCCTCAGTCTCCTCTTCTCCAGACTGAATGTGGCTTATTATATCTTCAGCTGCTTTATTCATAAAGGAAGAAGTTGCACATACAGATGGTTAAAAAAAGTTGCATGATTTTGGTGACATGGAGGCTGAAACTCTGACTGAGGGATCAAAGCAGAGCTACCGTTTAAGTGGGATGAATACATCTAGTAGCACTAGAGAGTTTCCCAAGAGAAAGAGAGAAATTCCACATTAGGCTTAGAAAAACCAGAGCAATCCATTGAAAAGTGCCAGTTCCAACAAAAATCAGTTTTTCAAAAAAGGTCTTTTAAACAGACAATCAGCATTAGGTTGCTATAACGCTTTAAAAATGAGATAGTAAAATCTCTGGGAGACATCTGTCTTCAAAATCTTCCCCCTCTGAGTATGAGAAAAATGCAAGTGGTATGTTAGAAACTGAACATTTCTTACTACCAGAAAACTTTTATCATGCTACTTGATCTTCTTAGTCTGACTGGAGAGAACAGAATAAGCACTGTGACTCAGATAAACACATTTTTAACTGTGCTCACTCTATGTATTTTGAGAAACAGCCATACTATATGTAATGGTCAAAAGAAATTCAGAAATACCGGTATAAAATGCCAACACAGGGAAATCTTGCTATGATTTTTTTCAGTTTCATTTTTTATATTCTTATGATTGCAAATAAGAGGCCAATTCAACTTCTGTACACAGGCAGATTTAGGAACCACATACGTGAGGTACTGAATGACTGCATTGCAATGACTTTTGCAAGACTTTTCAATGGAGAAGTCCATTTGTGTCAACTTTTCTCTGATTTTCTTTAGTTGGAGGGAAATAAACACATATTCAAAAAAAAAAAAAAAAGAAACAGCTGTAGCTGAGCTGTGGCATAGTTACAACATTTTTTCAGCCACTGAAAAGTCAAAAAAGCACAGCAACAAAAATGATAATTAAATATCTGAGGATCCAGATCTGAAAGGATGTCAAAGACCAAATGCTATGAAACCTGGAGGTGACTGACCAGTTAAAGAAGGCACAGCAGGCTGCTGTAGTCTGAATATGGTGGCTGGGAGATATTACATCATTGAGCCTGGAGCAAGGGATGGCTTCTTGAAGCAGATGAATTCAAGAATGCAGAGGGAGCCAAAAAGTGTTTGCTCAGGTTGGTCCTCGTGGAACAAGGAGGTTTTTCTTTTCTGAGAATGATTACACTGACTGTTCTGGCATATCAAATGCCACAATATGACAAATTAGTTCCTGATAGAAGATCTTGGAAGATATTGTTATAACCTGAGTCAGGTAGATCCTATTTACCTTGTATAATAAGACAGTCCTTATTTCAGTATGAATTGTTTTTAAAAGTTGAGACTTCTTCTATTACTTTTTATCTGTTGTGGGTGCATATTGTCTCATTTGCACAATATTTAAAAATGACAAATGTTACGTTCTACTAGAATATATAATTAATGTAAAAATTTGCTGGAATCATAAAATACTATCATGATCACTTTGAAAGTATCAGTGCTTATTTTTACAGTATCGTATTTTGCCTAGTTGGAAAAAAATAAAAATGTTGATTTTGTAGGTATTTTTCTTCTAATCTGGTGTCTTTTTTTAAAGAGTTCATGAACATGGTGAGGTATTCCAGGGTATGAAATACGATTATGAAAAAATAATGAAATGTCTAGGAGGTTGCTGACATTTTGTTCTCTGCTTTCTATCCAATAATCACCAGGGAACATCACTAGATTGTCATTACTCACACCCTGTTGTGTCATTCTATTTGAACATTAAAAGCAAAAGAAATATACAACAAAAAGGTGGGAAAAAAAGTTTCTAAAACATCAGAAAAATCCCCAGACTTCAGGAAATGCAAGTTTCCAAACCATGAAAAATTACCTAACAAAATAATTATTCCTGTTCTTCAGAATAGTGACCTCCCTTGTGACTCTAAAATGAGGAAAACGGCAAATACTCTTTCTGTTGATGTCAGGCTCTCTAGTAATGTGTCTTAGAGAAGGAACTGTAAAAAGAACTTTGTTTCATTGATATCCTGTAGAGTGTGGCAAAAAATATAAAAACCCAACCGTTCATGCTTTAAAAGCAGTTTGAGCCACAACATCAGAAACCTCTAGCTTTTCCTGCTCCTCCACCACAATAATATCTTTCCCCGTTATCAGCATTTGTCATTGCTATGTGCATTTTTGCTTTGCATTTCAACAAGCTAAGACAGAGGCACAAACACAAATCTCTTTTCTTACAGACTGTAGAGACATGGCTGCAATCGTGTATTAGATTTTTTCTCAAAATTTTAAAAATACATCAGGGAAAAAATGTTGTTATTATTATTTATGTTTCTTAAGATTCAGGAGCAAGTGGCTCACAGTCGGGACTCAAAGGTTGAGCTGAGTAAGCAAAAGATTGTCCTCGGTTTCAGCTTCTGAGTAGTAAGTTTTAGTGAAATCACTAGCTGTAAAAAATAAGGGTGAGTAATCACTGAGAGAACGCTGTTAAAAAATCACCTGAAGGACTTAGATAAATTACTTATATCAGCTTTTAAGGCAACCATGTCCTTTTGCACATTTCTCTGATTTGGGTCCAACATTCATCTGTTACTGGTTTAATTTTTCACCATGGAATATTTTTTAAATAATTTATGTGAGTAATGTAGAGTTATGAATTCTTTTTTAAAGTTATTTTTAAAACGCTTCCAACGTCCCATCTCTTACAGTCTCGTGTTTTGATTTGGATAATAACAATTTACTGTGAAATTTAAATATTGCATCTTCCACTTCTGTTTGGACCTTTGTGTCTATTATCAGAATTTTTGTATCATTCACATAGTCATTTAACATTGTGTTTCTGGCTTTCAGACCTTACTGAAAGGGCTGCATTAAGATTAAGATTTTTCAACTATAACAGATTGAAAAATGTTGCACTGCCAAATTTTCTTTCTCATAATTAATGGCTTTATGGCCATAGGTAAAATAGTTCATCCAGATCTCTTTTCTCCTGTAAGTAAATAATAGGAATAGTCCCTCCTCACTTCAGATATCTCAGATTTAAGTGCCTGGTCTACGTCTATTTAGACTCTCATACAGTCACTGGAAATAAACACCTTCAGAGAGTGAGTCATTGTATTTTGTCATATATGCCTACTCTAGGATGGCATGAATAGGCCTTTAAAAATGTTTATTACTCTTTGCTGACTAGGGAGTGAGAATATAGGAGTTAACCGTCATAACTCCGGAATAATTCAGCATATAAAATAATATTCTTTCCTATATGTGAACCGCATGAAGTTCAACAAAGCCAAGTGCAGGGTCCTACACATAGGTTGGGCCCACCCCAAGCACAATTACAGGCTAAGCACAGAATGGATTGAGAGCAGTCCTAAGGAGAAGGGCTTTGGAGTGCTGGTTTATGAGAAGCTCAATGTGATCCATCAATGTGCACTTGCAGTCCAGAAAGCCAACTGTATCTTCGGCTGCCTCAAAAGAAGTGTGACCACCCGGTCAAGGGAGGTCAATCTCCCTCTCTGCTTGACTCTGGTGAGACCCCACAGGGAGTACCTTGTCCAGCTTTGGGTCTCTCAACATAAGAAGGACATGAACCACTTGGAGTGAGTCCAGAGGAGGGACACAAAGATGATCAGAAGGTTGGAGCACCTCTCCTGTGAAGACAGGCTGAGAGAGTTGGAGTTGTTCATCCTGGAGAAAAGAAGGCTCCAGGGAGACCTTATAGCAGCCTTCCAGTACTTAAAGGTGGCCTACAGGAAAGATGAGGAAGGATTTTTAACGAGGTCATGTAGTGATAGAACAATGAGTAATGGCTTTAAACTGAAAAAGCTTAGTTTTATATGTCAGCAGAGGTTGGTCTCTTCTCTCAGGCAACCAGTGACAGAACAAGAGGACATGGTCTCAAGCTTCGTCATGGGAAGTTTAGACTCGATATTAGGAAAAAATTCTTCATTGAAAGGGTAACTGGCTATTGGAATGTGCTGCCCAGGGAGGTGATGGAATCACCTTCCCTGGAGGTGTTTAAAGAGAGATTGGATGAGGCACTTAGTGCCATGGTTTAGATGGTTGAGTAGGTATTGGTGTTGGGTCATAGGTTGGACTCGATGATCTCAAAGGTCTTTTCCAGCCTTGTGATACTGTGATACTGTGATATAAGGAAGAAAATCTTCACTATGAATGTGATGAAGCATTGGAGTAGGTTGCCCAGAGAAATTATGGGTGCCCTATCCACAGTGTTCAAGGCCAACAGCACTAGCAAAAGCAATGGTATATGCGATAGAATAATAAATAATGTATACTTCATATAAATAATTCTATATGTGTATTGACAGTGTTGGCAATTTGTAGCATTCCAAAATGTTCTTCTTCTTTTTTAGTACTAATGAACTTTTTGTTTCAGAAACTTTCCGTGACCTGTAGCAAACACATTAAAAAACCTGAACATGCACACCCATGTGCACACACATGCTGTTTTCTTAATTATTCACATATTGGAAAAATTAGTACTTAGCCTGTTGTATGTACAGAGCACTGGAAGTAAATACTTCCATGTAGGAAACATTACTTTTAGATGAGGATGAAAGGAATTTTTTAATGAATTATGGAAGGAAGACAATATGCAGTGCAAATGTAGCAAAGAAAAAGTCCTGGCATATACATCATATAAAAATAGTAGATAATATGACAAAGCAGCAATATTTTCAGCTTTAATAGCCCTAAGGATATGCTGGACATATGTTGATTTCAGGGAATTGTATAACTGAAATTGTGCAGAATGTTTCAAGGAACAGCAGGATCTAGCTTTTCCGATAGCTAACCATAAGTTTAGTGGAAGTACCTATAAAGAAACAAAATCTCTATCAGACACTTAAAAGACAGGTTGTGCTGGAAAAAAACCATATCAAATATTAAGTTCCTTAACTGGAATGGTTGAACAAACCTGTACTGAGCTGTCAGACATAATAATAGAGAAAATACATTGATGCGTAATTATCTGCAGAAGCAAATAGTAACCCCATTTTTTTTCTTTCAGTGTCAGTTCATAATGCAGTTTACTGTCTAATGCTATTTCGATGTAATAAAGTAAAAAGTTGAAATGTGTGATATTTGCAAATAAGCACACTTCATTTACTGTGGAATTAAAAACCAAATGAGATGTTGCCTACCTAAATCCCTGAAGTGAGTCTGACTGTAGAATATCTACAGGAGTTATTTTAAGAATTAAGAACTATCTCATGTAGAAGACAGCAAATGACTGGGCATTAACAGGGAGAATTTTTAATTAAACATGAACATATGCAAACAAGGATTTTATAAAGAGATGTATACATTTCAGTGCATGTGTATGTATGCACATTTGTCTTAATACAAAAGTCACTACAACCATTAATCTGTGAGAAGTGTGACTAAAGAAACAAAAGTTGATAGGGGACTGAGGGAGGTTTAAACATTTTTCTGTCACTCAATGGCATGACTGGGTGACTGTCCTTGACTGTCTGTGTTGGGTCTAGTTTGACTTGAGCTTGCTAAGGAGACAGATTTCTTGTTTTCCTTTGTTTTTTCTTATGATATTTCTATTTGAAAGAATGTTATGTCAATTTAATAAACACATTTTATTAGTTGGGATACTCAGTTCTCAATTGGTAACCGGCTTTCTACAGTTACATTTCATAATCAGTCAATGCCACTTAGGAAGTGAGAGACAATAAATGAAGATTTTTTTTATGCTATGGAATATTACCTTCTTAGAACAATGGCTCCGATTTTCACATTGAATTTTGCTGAAGTGAAAACACATTGCATTCATTTTGAGTGGCATTCTGAATTTTATTTCACCATTTGATAGAAAAGTTTCAGTTAAGTCCACAACTTTCTCTTTTACATAAGGATATTTTGCAAACGTTGAGATTCCTGTTGGTTATAAACCCCCAATTTTTTAATATGTAATAGAATGCTGCTGCATAAATTATAAACTGCTTCCTAGAACATTTAACTGTTTTATTTTTACCCTCAGTATGTCAAAGAGCATTTTTTTTTCTAAGAAACATTGAACAAAAGTCTTTAAAACAAATGAGTAAGAATGAAAATAGTGCCATCTGCTTGCTCAGCTTGAAACACATTACTACTTAGCCTAGCCAGTAGTGTATTCATGATTTTACAGTGGCTAATTTATTTTCTATTTGCAATAAATTTGTAGAAAAACCTTCCGTAGCATCTCCTGTATGAGTTAGTTACAACTACTGAAGACAAATGCAGGACGGAAGGCTGAAACAGATTCTGGATGGACAATGGATTTAGAGCAGCAAAAAATGCAAAACTATGGATAAGCTTTGTGCCAAACTCCAAATAGTTCCTAGCTATTACTTTTATTTCATATATGGAATTGCCACATCTGTTAATTAATGTGAGGGATTGGCCATGGATGGATGCCAGGTGCCCACCAAAAGCTGCTCTGTCACTCCCTTTCCTCAGCTCAAAAGGAGAGAAAAACGTCTAGTGAAATGTTTGGGGATGGAGACAAGGACAGGGAGACATCACTCAGCAATTACTGTCAAAGGCAAACCAAACTTAAATTGGGAAAATTAGCTTAATTTATTAACAATCGAATCAAAGTAGGATAGTGAGAAATGAAAACAAATCCTAAACCACTTTTCCCCTAAACTTTCCTTCTTCCTGGGCTCAACTACATTCTTGATTTCTCTACCTCCTCCTCCCCACCAGTGGCACTGGGAGACAGGGAATGAGGGGTGTTGTCAGTTCATTACACGTTAATTCTTCCATTCCTTCCTCCTTAGGCACTGGACTGCTCGCACTCTACCCCTCCTGCAGCGTGGGGTCACTCCCATGTGAGACAGGTCTCTGTGAACTTCTCCAGCATGAATCCTTCCCACGGGCTGCAGTTTTTCATGAACTGCTCCAGCTTGGGTAGTTTCCATGGGGTGCAGTCCCTCAGGTACAAACTACTCCAGTGTGGGTCCCATAGGGGGTTACAATTCTTGCCAAGAAATGTGCTCTAACATGGGCTCTTGTCTCCACAGGATTACAAGTCCCGCTAGAAGCTTGCTCCAGAGCAGACTTCCCATGGAGTCACAGTCTTCCTCAGGTGCATCTACCTGCTTGAGCAGCTCTAGGCTGTAGGTGCCCAGTGCAGTGTGCCCAGGTGGCCAAGAGGGCCAATGGCATCTTGGCCTGTATCAGACCCAGCGTGGCCAGCAGGAGCAGGGAGGTGATTGTGCCCCTGTGCTCAGCACTGATGAGGCCGCGCCTCGAGTGCTGGGTTCAGTTTTGGGCCCCTCACTACAGGAAAGACATTGAGGGGCTGGAGTGTGTGCAGGGAAGGGCGACGAGGCTGGTGAGGGGGCTGGAGAATAAGCCCTACGAGGAGAGACCGAGGGAATTAGGGTTGTTTAGCCTAGAGAAGAGGAGGCTGAGGGGAGACCTCATCACTGTCTACAACTGCCTGAAAGGAGGTTGTGACAGGGTGGGTGCTGTTCTCTTCTCACAAGTGACAAGCGATAGGATGAGAGGAAATGGCCACAGGTTGCACCACGGGAGGTTTAGACTGGACATTAGGAAGAATTTCTTTACTGAAAGAGTGGTCAGGGACTGGAACAGGCTTCCCAGGGAGGTGGTGGAGTCCCCATCTCTGGAGGTGTTTAAAAAACGGGTGGATGAGTTTCTTAGGGATATGGTTTAGTAGGGAGACAGAAACTGTTGGACTCAGTAATCTGAGAGGTCTCTTCCAACCTAGTGATTCTATGATTCTATGATCTGCTCCAGTGTTAATCTCCATGGGCTGCAAGGGGAGAGCCTGCCTCATCGTGGTCATCACTACAGGCTGCAAGGGAATCTCTGCTCTGGCACCTGGAGCATTTTGTCCATCTCCTTCTTCACTGACCTTGGTATCTGCAGAGATTTTTATTCTCACATCTTTTCTCTCCTCTCTCCAGCTGCAGTCCCCCAGGGTTTTTCCCCCCTCATCTTCTTAAAAATATATAAGAGACATTTCCACCATCACCAATTGGCTTGTCCTTGGCCAGTGGTGGGTCCCTCTTGGAGCTTGTTGGCATTGACTTTATCAGATGCAGGAGAATCTTCTCGTAACTTCTCTCAGAACCCTCCATTGTAGCCCTTTGAAACCAAAAACTTGCTATGCAAATCCAATGCAATTAAAGATACTTTTTTCCAACCTGTTACAACTCATCACATGTGAAGGAACACCCAACAAAGGCTACCTAACCAATGTTTTGGGGGGTTTTGGGGGGTTTTGTTTGTTTGTTTGTTTGTTTGTTTGTTTGTGGTTTTTTTGTTTGTATTAAGCTGATATTTCAAGAGGAGTAGTAGATAACCCATTGTTGGATTCCATCTATTGCAGTTGAACATCTGCAGGCTATATCTGCTATGAAAGACATTGTTTTTCAAGTAGTCTTAGAGCCCTGAAGATATTATGTTGGCTTCTTTTGAAGAAGAGACTAGCTGCAGAGTTCTTCTATCCCGGCATCTCACCATTACACTGAAACAGAGGACCAAATCAAGGTTAAAAACCTCATTGTGGGAGATACAACACAGATACGCAATAAAAGGGTGGACCTTCTACCCCAAAGTACTCACAGTCTTGCTTTTGACAAGGTGGAACAGGGTGATGAGCAGCGTGGAGGAAGCTGAAAAGAGACAGAGAAAAAAGCTGAACTGAAACAGAAACATTATTGCATGCTATGAGCTTTCTAGCAGTTTTCTGTGGAAATTGCCAATAGGGATAATTTAGAGCATGGAACCAATCCTACCTCTTAGAATAAATATTTCCCCATCTTTAGAGGTCATACAAGAAAGAGTATGACAGTTTTCAGCCCTCAGGTGGCAGCTAGGACTGTGCACTCTCTTACTCCTCCCCACCTGGTGGCATGGGGAGGAGAACTGGAAAAGAACAGGGAAACTTATGTGTGTTGAGATAAAGACAGTTTTAGAGAGCAGTAAAAAAGAATAAATTATAATAGTAATGATGAGGATGATAATTATAATAATAACAACAACATATTTAAATACAAACGCTGACTACCCATTTACTAACCCATCTCAAGCCATGATTTCAGCAAGCACAGTAACAGCAGTAAGTGCAGAGGTCACAGCAAGCACAGTAACAGCAGAATGTGGAACACTGAACACGGAACATGAATCAGCTCGCTGGCCCCTGGCCAAATTCCCATTTTTATACTGAGAATTATGTTATGATATGGAATATTCCATTGACTGGTTTGAATTAGCTCTCCTGGCTTTACATCTGTACATTAACATAATACAAGAAACTGAAATCCTAAAAACCTTGGTATATTTTCTATATTCTTCTCATAGTAAATCTAAAAACTAGCAGTTGCTGGGAAAGAAAATAACTCTATTCCACTTAACATTACCAGGCAACAACTTAAACTGTATGTGTTATCAACATCATTCTCATACTAAATGCAACAACTGCTGGGAAGAAAATCAACTGTATCTATCTCAGCTGAAACCAGGACAAAAGTATTTAAGAGGAAGTGATTTGCTCTGTGAAAAGTTGGGAAAACTCAAGTAGTGTTTCACTTGACAAAAATCCTACTGCTAGAACAAGAGCGTCCTAGAGACCAAAAAGAACACAACCACTCTTGTGAAATAGCAGTTTTATTTAAAAAAAAATTGAAACGAAACTGAATGTCTTAAAACAACATTTCGGCATGTTTCATGTAATTATACTGATGAAAAAGCAGAGAAACGACCTAAGGACTTTTAGTGTTTAAGACTGATAGGAAAGGTTGAATGTAAAGAAAGTTTAAGCGAGTCTCTCCAGCACACATCTATAAAAGAGAACCTAAATATCACCATTGTATCTTTGTATACACATAAGTGACAGGACCATTCACTGTGGCCAGAGCATAGAGGTGGATCTGATTATGTCTTTAACTCTGAGTGAACCTTGTGGAGCAAAAGGGCTCGTAAAATGAAACGCTAAATTTTGTTAGGACGCAGATTAGAACAATGGCCTTCCAACTTGTAGAGTAGACAGAATAAAAGTAAAGGAAACTGAAACCAAAGCCCACTGTTGTTGGGTACCCTTCAGTCTTACTCACATCAGTAACTTTCAGTGCCTCCTGGGCTGCCATGAACTTTCTTGTCTATTTGACGCTTCCTCTATGACATTCATTTGCCTAGTGTAATAGTGTTCATGTCTGTGGATCATATTAAGAACTCATTCTTATACGTATTCATGCATGGACATCTCTCAGAAGATCATATTTGTTTAGAAATTTGTTTTGTTTTTTTCTTGAGCATTCTTCAAACAAGTTGAAATATGTATTACAGCTGTATGATTAGATATGTTTTTTGCGAATGGAGAAGTAGGGAAAATATTCTGTCTTCAGATACCAACAGTCTGTTAATGATGAAAATTACCATATTCCCAGTGGTTGTTCAAAATCCCAGTTGCTGAAAGACAGATTCTTGCTCTCAGAAACTCAAAAACTCTATGGGTCCGAAATATTGATTTGTTATTTAGTGCTGCTTCTATCGTGGAAAATATAAAACCAGCTTACTCAGATAATTAAGAAAGGTTCATCTTTATTTACAGTATCACAGTATCGTAAGGTTGGAAAAGACCTTTGAGATCATCGAGTGCAACCTATGACCCAACACCTACACCTAGTCCTACTTGTCAACTACACCACGGCACTAAGGACCTCATCCAAATTCTCTTTGAACACCTCCAGGGATGGTGACTCGACCACCTCCCTAGGCAGCGCATTCCAATGAGCAATTACCCTCTTAGTGATCAACAATAATATCAATAATATCAAAAGTCACAACCAAATGAATAATTTCACTCCTATAATTAAAAGTTAGAGTTATTAAAATCCATTCCTGACTCTAAAATGAATTTGCTGGAAAAATGCTTGGGAATAACAGAGAAGGTCAAATTTTCAAAAATGGGCTACAGTCCGTGGTAGTTTCTGTCTTAGTTGCCCAAACTCAAAAGCATTCCCTTTTTTTAGTTATTTTTTCATTTTTAAGGTTAAACTTCCCTCTGCCCCATCTGTGAAATCTTATAGGAAATACTCTACAATTCATTATAGCTCTTCATCAACTGAATGACTTTAACTGATGCTTAGAGATGATGGAACACATTTTCTGATCTGAATCACTTTTCTGAAAATTAATTTTCTAACATCACAGAGTACTTTTTTCACTGAAAAGTTCACAGTAACATGCTGGGATTATTTTTAGGACTACACTAGTATTCCTAATCAGTCAGAGTTGAAAAAACTGTCAGGAAAAAAGTGAGTCTTTTGCATATGCACAGAAGCAATATTAAAGAGTTTTGAAAGTTCAATAAATTTCTATTAATTTTTTGTATCTTCTTTTCTGTATACATACAGAAACAATTTCTTAACCTAATGTTAGATGTAACAGTAATACAATTTTTACTTTTATGTTATCATGACCATTTTGAACTGGACTCAGAAGAAAGATTTTCCACTTGATGTATAGGGTGGTTTCAATGTTTTTTGCTAATGTAGTTGATAGATCTTTTAGGATGAGAACATGCAGTGCTTCAAGGTTTTGATGTCACGTAATTTCAACTGAGATAGTCAGGTTTTTGAAAAGATGAACTCCTTATTATAATGCAGTCTGTTATAACTGATACTGGTTTTAAAAGACATTGGTAATCTATTGAGATTATGTAATGTGTCTTAGTCTTTAAAGTTTGTACCTTTAAAGGAACATGCTACTCCTCTGATAGTAGTTGCATTAAAATACACACTTTTCCATTGATTTTCTGCCCTAGAGTAACAAGCAAGTTGGATTTTACTGCAGTACAACATACATTAAGTTTCTACTCATCGATCAAAAGGAGAACATTTCTGGTTTACAGTCTTAGCTGTATTTTCATAGTTTTCCTATGACTGTGTAAAACACTCATTTTAAACTCTGATCTATAAAAATTATTACTTTTCCTCATATTCCTTTAATGTTTCTCAGATTATTTTATTTTCTGTTATTATTTGTAGTTTGAAATAAAACCCCATTCCTATAAATCTGCTTAGAAAAAATATATTTTAGAAAGTATTTCCTCACTTAGTTAGTAGCTGCGTCTGTTTTAAGAGTAATAGTTCATAACAGGGACCTAAATGGCCTAATCTAAGTCTCTGCTTTCACAGAGTGTAGGACCAAACGGTTTCTAGAGATCACTTCCAAATCAGACTTTTTTATGAAAAAGTATAAAACTGTTCTCTAACAAAGTTGAAGCAACAGAAGTGCAGCAATACAAAGTGTTTCGGTTTTAGAAAATCTTTTCAAGTAACTAGCAGAGTCTTCAGTAAGAACACAGCACACAGTTGACAAAAGGTTCTATCTTCACATACAGTCATTACTTCAAACTCTAACCTGCACAAAGTTTGGCTCAAATATATTTGAGAAACATTTCCCCCTTCCTTCCTTGACTGTCTTTCACTAGCTAAGATTTGCATTGCCAGGAATTCTTTCTGTGATTAAGCACATTCACTAATGATAGGGCTTTGTCAGAATAGGAAAAATGTATTTCTCTAAAATACTCAGAGATTGAGATTACCACGTTGCTATGTTAATTTTAAGTCTATCAATTCTGTCAAATAGGACTTAAGGATTTTAATTATTATCCAAACTGAACTCAAACTCTTCACCTTTTCTTTTTCCACCATTACATGAGTTTCAGAAAATTTTCTAAAGTCCTTACAGGAAACAAATGTCATAAGCCAATTATAGTGGATGAAAATTGGTTTCTGAAGTTTTCAAAGGCTGCCAATTTATTGTTAATTCAAAGAGTATAAATCCATTTAGTTTATCTGTGTATGGACCTTTGCAGAAGAATTACAAGGAGGATTGGCTATGCCCATTACTCAGAATTCCCACACTCTTGTACAAAAACATGCTGAAAAAGTAACTTTATTTTTGCTTTAGCCAGCAACTATTATGTAAACGATATCATGCACCTGGCTTCACTGTTCACAAACTATATGAGCACACACATAGTAGCTAGACAAATTCACTTCTTGCATGCATCAGTCACATGCCCATCTAGTACATAAAAGCTGAAATATGCTAGACCCTATGCTCCTCGCCATGGGTTAAGCTCAGTGATGCCATGAACATCTCCTAGTTGCTCTGCTCAGCTGCTGTCAAGGAGGCCTGGGCTGATTCATAGATAATAAAGTCATTTTCCTGACCTTGCATTGTGCTGTTTCTGTGTATTTCAACCTGCCTCTGGGGGTGCAGAGCCTCCCGTTGCCCTACAATCTGAAAGCTATCCCATGATACAGTAAAGCACCTAAGGCTAGACTCCAGTAAGAATCAAGCATCCAAAGGATAATTTAGACAAAACTGAGCTAGCAAGGATTGTAATCTAAAATCAAATAAATAAAATGAAAATCCTTCCTTTGCTGCTAGTGGTTTAACACTAGCAATGTCTAGGAGCACTATGTTCTTAAGTAGACCCAGAGAATAACTCCAGTCTAAACATCTCCCAAACTCTCTTCCATCTGTGCCCGACCTGCATCGAGGAACTGGGGTTCTTCTGTATGAGTCCCCATACCTAACCGGAAAACGCAATCTAAGTCAACTGCTAGCATTGAATATGTAGGGTGAGTGCTAGTCTAAGTTTTTTTTAATGTTTCTTGAAGATTTTAATCATCAACATATTTTTTTTCTTTTAATAATGCAAACCTACTGTTACATGCCCTGTATATCATTGTTCCCCCTCATATAGCTAGTGCTATCTTTTCAGGTTCTACTCCCAGATCTGCTTCTGAATTTGCCCAGGGAAAGCTAAATATAAAATTTACAGGTACTTCTTTGAACAACGCTTGGAAACCAGGTTTCTCTTTCCAGTCAGTAACCTAATCACTAGAAGGTATAAACTCAGAATGTTCCTCAAGTTATTTTCCTCTGTCCCCTTCTGAAGTGGGAACTTTCAGGAATAAGTTCATATATTTGTTTCCAGTTATGGAAGCTCTCCATCACTAGCTATTTCCCTTATTCCAGTCTGTAGAAGCAGATGATAATGGTTTATAAATTCTTGCATACAAAAAAGGCGCCATGCCCATTTCAGTGCTATTCAATCAAAAATTTCCAGTCATGAAGTTTATTGTCAAGCCATTGGAGAATGATTACCTTTGATAAGTGTAAGAATATGATGTG
Source organism: Neomorphus geoffroyi (assembly GCA_033558235.1). Taxonomy (NCBI): domain Eukaryota; kingdom Metazoa; phylum Chordata; class Aves; order Cuculiformes; family Neomorphidae; genus Neomorphus; species Neomorphus geoffroyi. Next base: position 3,521,413 of record JAUMJM010000005.1, read on the forward strand.
ACTTTGCGCTAATATAGAAAATTTTGTTTATTCCTATCTACCTATCTATTTCTATTTCTTGTCTTTTATAATTTCTAAGATAGAAAATTTCAATTAAGATGTGCAGGCTATGTACAATGATTTTGGAATACATGTATCAGATTACATTCAATGTCTTGCTGTACAGAAAGTGCAGCGTGGTCTAAGGGAAAATACAGAAAAAGGCTGCAAAGGCTAGTGACTTACATGAATTTTTACATGAAGGATAATGAGCCCCTGAGTATATAGAAAGAGTGATACCCTTTCAGGCCCCCCATTTTATGAAAAAAGAGCATCAGTAGGCTTATGCTTATAGACAAACAGAGAACACATTCTGGATGCTCTCTGACAGACATGACAAAGTACAGAGATGTTTCAGGCAGCACTGATTTACGTGGGAGTTTTACTCAAACTTTAGCCTAGTTATGTTTATGAAGAACGCAAGATCTTCCTTTCCTGGCTTCCCCCATGTCCCATTCTGGTTACATGCCTTGACATACTGGTGTCTGGCAGAATGGCTGTGCACAGAAAGATGGGAAGAGTATCTGTGACAGATATAATTTTTCACCAACATGACCTCAGGTAGCCTGTAGTACTGTTGGTGTTCACACTTTTACACAGTGATGTGACACTACAAGAAAAGACTTGGTATAGATACTTGGTCATTCGTTTTAGGGCATTTTTTTACATCGTTACTTACAAAATGCATGGAGTATCATTTAAAAATTAATAACATATTATTTTTAACTGGCCGACCTGAGATGCACTCATTACAACAACAGCCCCATTTCCTTCCAAATCCTATTAACATTTTGATGGATTTCTCAAGGCAAATGGCTGCATTTGGTGGCCAGATCTATTAAAGCCATTTGAGAAAGATGCATAAATTGCCAGTATATCTTCAGAGTACAGATAAATAAGAAAAATACTTCTATAAGGACATAGCCCTGTAGTTTTGGGTGCTATAATAAATACTTTTGAAAACAAACTATTCAGCTTTGGAATTAATAAGAATCCTTTCTCCTCAGATATAATAAACCCTCCTTTCAGATTAAATTACATAGCTCACACGCTACGTATTTTAATGACAGATAAATGCAAATTTCTGTATATAGCTAGACTATTTTCTGCCAAGGTTTCTTCTTTTCAAGATTTCACAGCAAAACACAAATCAAAATACAAATCCAGGGTATTAATTATTACTTTGGATTCCTGCAGTGCCAATTAAGTCACTCACCACTCTATAAAATAAGAGGTTTTGAGAGAAGTCCTTGGCATTAGCAAGAACTCAGCAGCCATTATTTGCTTCATATACTCCAAAGCAGTCTTGATTAGTGCTTAGGGAGCAATATACTATTGCTCTCAGATTAATGTCAATGTAGTTTTATAAAGAGAGTAGACGTGGCTGGCTGTTATCTCATGTGAAGATGTTCAAAGGGTGTATTTAGTACTCCTGATATTAATTAACACTTACATATGTTTTCATGAAATGAATCATAGAATCATAGAATATCAGGTTGGAAGGAAGCTCAAAGATCATCTGGTTCAACCTTTCTTAGCAAAAGTACAGGTAGTTTCCAGGGAGATTGCTTCCTAACTGCTGAAAGAAAAAGCAGTTTCAGGATGTGACAGAGACGGTAAGCACCTGGGCGTCTTGCAAGCAGCACATGCTTGTAGGTTGTGAGTGTAGATATAGCCAAGATCAGATTCACCGCCTTTGATAAACGTGTAGCAGTTATTGAAGATTTCCTATCCCATGGAACCAAACTGTACATTTTAAGCTCTATAATTTCTGGAGAAAAGACATAACACCTAGTCTAGCCTGGCTACTGGATACTTGCCCAGTGGAAGATACCTAGTAGCAAATCTCTCTCCAGCAATTAACTCCCTTGTTGATTATGACAAGGACTGTATAGGTCTCCTAATAATGGAGAGGCCTGTGGTTTGCCTCCTCAGGAAGCCTCAGGAAGGCCATTTGCTTTGTCAACCTTACTGCTATCACTGACCCGCCTATGCAGCTCCTATCTGTGGACCGTCCTGGTGCAATGGTGACTAGGTAACAGTCCTCTCATGCCCTTTGCTTGCAAATTTGCTTCCAAAGTTAACTCTCCATTAGATTTTTCACCCCATGTTCCTATGACCTGACACATGAGAATCTTGGCCTGTCAATGATACAGTCATAAATCAGCAAGATTGCGACCAATGGATTTCTGCTCAGTTAAGAGTTTGAAAGAAGATAAGACTTTCCCTGTGTTTCCTTGACTTGAATCACTCTGTTCTCTCTGATCCATGCTCCATGTTTTTAATTTTTTTTTATTCTATAGCTTCGAAACAGGGTCCAGTCTTGTTTAACATCTTTATCAATGATCTTGATGAAGGCATTGAGTGCACCCTTAACAAATCTGCAGATGACCTCAAGCTGGTTGCAAGTGTCGATGTGCATAAAGGAAGGGAGGCTCTGCAGAGGGATCTGTACAGGCTGGATCGATGGGCTGAGACCAACTGGATGAGGTTCAACAAGGCCAAGTGCAGAGTCCTGCACTTGGGACACAACAACCCCATGCAGCATTACAGGCTTGGGGAAGAGTGGCTGGAGAGCTGCCTGGCAGAGAAGGACCTGGGGGTGTTGGCTGACAGCCAGCTGAACATGAGCCAGCAGTGCGCCCAGGTGGCCAAGAGGGCCAGTGGCATCTTGGCCTGTATCAGACCCAGCGTGGCCAGCAGGAGCAGGGAGGTGATTGTGCCCCTGTGCTCAGCACTGGTGAGGCTGCACCTCGAGTGTTGTGTTCAGTTTTGGGCCCCTCACTACAGGAAGGACATTGAGGGGCTGGAGCGTATGCAGAGAAGGGCAACGAGGCTGGTGAGGGGGCTGGAGAATAAGCCCTATGAGGAGAGACTGAGGGAGTTAGGATTGTTTAGCCTAGAGAAGAGGAGGCTGAGGGGAGACCTCATGACTGTTTACAACTGCCTGAAAGGAGGTTGTGGTGAGGTGGGTGCTGGGCTCTTCTCACAAGTGACAAGTGATAGGACAAGAGATAATGGTCGCAAGTTGTGCCAGGGGAGGTTTAGACTGGTTATTATGAACAATTTCTTCACTGAAAGGGAGTCAAGGATTGGCACAGCTGCCCAGGGAGGTGGTGGAGTTGCCATCCCTGGAGGTGTTTAAAAGATGGGCAGATGAGTTTCTTAGGGACATGGTTTAGTAGGGAGACAGGCACGGTTGGACTCGATGTCCTCAGAGGTGTCTTCCAGTCTTATGATTCTATGATTCTATGAAACTCTATTGTCTCTTCTCTGACCTACTTATTTATCTGCAAAACACGTTCTACTTGCTCTTGCTTGCAGTTAGGGTTTCCTGTATAATTCTGAGCAAGTCACAATGAATCTGAACCTGTCTTGATATTTTCAATTTGCAGTCATTTTGTTTTGCCCTTAGTGAAGCTTTGTGTTGATGTTCAAAGCTAGATATCTTCTATTGTGGATGATTTCATCTAAGTTGGCAAAAAAATCATGCAATAATTTTTGTAATTATAATAATATTGTTTAATATTCATACAGTTGTTAGTCACTGTATATAAAGCAGAACATAGAGCCTTAGTTTTTACTCATTTTCTTTTGAATTGTCAAAACTATTCTGCTTACCAAATTACTTTAGTAAACTTATAAAATGATATGGAAGGCTATTATTCATGTATACTCTTTACTTTCACTCTAGCTTGCATTGTAGTGAGAACAATTTAATGTACTATTTTTTGGCAAAAATATTCTAAAGAATATAGTTCTATTACTGGACCTTCTATTTAATCTGTTTTCATATCTCATTGTATTCAGGTTATATCATCCCTGCGTTGTGATATCTAGAAATGTCATTATTTTAAGCAAAGAAAGTATAATTTAATATAAAAGACAAGATACAATGCAATAGAAAATACTGTTCTTCCTCTGCTGCACAGACTTTTTTTTTATGGGACTCTATTTTGCTGTAATGTCTCTTTGCTCCAAAGAGAGGAAAAAGTCTTAGCACTTAAAGTTAGATAACTATAGTACAACTGGAATTTTAAATTCCAAATGATTATCATTATTATAATTATTTCAAAAGAAAAAAATTACACACAAAAAGACAATTATTTAATATTTAATTAAGATTATTTTTCAAGCCAATTTGCTGTATGCAATCTAGCTCCGAAGAAACATAAACTATATAGAGTATTTAAATTAAAAAGAAAAAGTAAACAAAAGTTAGAGCTTAAATCTGTACCTGCATGGTCCGAATTTCTAGGAGTTTCATGTGGACTCAGTAGTCATTGTACTATTTAGTACAAGCATTTAGCAATTTTAAAATTATACAGTTGGGTATAAACTTCTACCAGGAGAAAGAGGGATCTCCCTTGTGCACGGTTGAGCAGTGCCTTAGTTGAGTCTGGCAGATCTTTTTTTGATTAATAGAAAGAGAAAACCAGAGTGTGTTCCAGAGGTCTGTACATGAAGGGATTGTCTGTAAGTGAATTTCTCCTGTTTTTTAGTAGAAGATATTTAGGTGTCTTCAAGAACTACAACTTTTTCTCTTCTCCTAGAGCAGGACACTGATTTGGGGAATTTATCTTCCCAAATATGCTTTATCTTAATAAGTTTTTCCAAAATAAAATTTTCCTTTTTGTTGAAATATATATTTTGGTAATACTTTTTTTTTAGATTATTTAGATTATTTCCTCAATGTTTTAATGTAAGAATATGTCAATATTTCATTTACTGTTTTACTTTATTGTCAAGGTACGTTATTTTCATAACTTGAAAATTATTTTATTAGATGGACTTCTACAGCTGATTATGTATAGGAGCAGCTTAACATTTACACTTAATTTTATTAATTTTTTTGTTTTATTATTTATGACCACTTATGACAGACTTTTTCAAATTTTTGTTATGTTTTAAACATATTAGTAACAGTTATTAACTTTTCTGTATCTAATCATGTGTTGTACATGCACCAGTGGGTAGATACAGATAATATGCAATGAAATACCTGTATTCCCAAAACCTAGAAATAAAATTAATTGCATTAAACTGGTGGAGGAAAATAAGTGACCTAAATTTGAGAAAATCAATATTCCATTATGAATCTTTTCAGAGGACTTGTCCCTTAGAAATATCCTATTACTGACTATGTCACTTTGTATTACTTTGTATTGTGTTTTCTGGCTTGCATGCAGTAATATGAGTTTGAGGTTATCTTTCTTCAAATGATAACACAATTTTTATGCCATTTTAGGGCACTTTTCTTGCATTAAAGGTTTGTTGTAAATGCTTCCAACAGGTGAAATCTGTTGATGCCTGAAGGTAGATGTGCGTATTCAAAGTATTTTCATGGATTTCACTTCATATTTTTCAGGAGTGGATTTGGTATCTAAAGAAAATGTCTTTCTTAATTCGAATTCTCTGAAAAAATAAACACTTGTTAACACATCAGTACATCAGTTTTAATCCATGTATTTTTAACACAAAATTTTCCATTGTAGCTCATTTATTCAGTAAATTATTGCATAATATTTGCAAATAGAGAAGATTAGTATTGCATAGGTTTTTATAAGCTCAAAAATGGATAGTTCCTATTACCTACTTCATATTTATCATTAGATTTCAAATATATCTGGATTTAAACTTCAAGATATGAAAATGTTTTCTCCCAGAAATTATGGAACCCAAGTAAGGAGATTTAAGTCAAGATGTAGAAAACATTGTTTCTTTTGAGAAATGCGAGGAATTATTTTATGACAAGTACTCTATTGAGTATACACAGCACAGTGTCAGTCACACATCACTGCAAGTGGATATAAACCATAGAACAGACAGTGTTCAAGACTATGTAACAACCTATGAAGTAGTAAGAAAAGGAAAGATTACCCCAGATATTTGATGTACAACATAAAATAACCAGCCAGACTCACTCATTGACAGCAATGATAAGGAGGAGGGAGCATTTTCTCCAAATTCTCCTCATTCCATTGCAGGTAAAGAGAGAAATGAGAACAGTGATGATATATGCATCATATATCACAACTGTTCTCACATTTATAATAAGAACAGAACATACATAAAACCCCAAACAAACTAACTAACAGAAAGCATATTCTCCAAAAGAAAACAGGTGATGATTTGTAGATTTATACTGTAGAAGTAAAAAAAGCATATACATTTACCATATGTACTATACAGGAGCCTTAAACTACTTGAGTGAAGTTCATGTAACGTCAATGAAAGTCAAAAACGTACTAATGCTTAATAACAATGATGAAATGTTGCAACAATGAGTTTCTAACATTTACTACTTGGAAATTCTTCACACATTTTTCAAACATTTTCAACAGAACTCAAAGGCAAAAAAATCAGTGTTCTTGATCTTTCTTGAGTTTTGTGAGGAGCAGCTTATAGCATAGGCAGGATGGCTCATTTCTCCCTGAGGCATACGAAAGCCATTTCGCTGCTCTAATCTCATGGTCCAGTGGGGGCTGCTGCATGTCCAGGAGTTTGTGTGCATCATAGACCAAATTTGGCTTTCTCCTTTATATGTTTTCATTAAGAAAGGTAGTATGGACTAGGTAATGGAATAAGTTGAGAACCTTTTCAGTGGGAGAGTGGCAGCTCTGTTTCTCTTTGTTGCTGCAGACACGCAGGAAAACAGAAGGGAAGAGGGCTGGTGAGGGAAAGCAGTGAGATTTGGTTCAATACATATGCAATGACAAAACTGGTCAGAAATTTTCCACTGAAGAACAACAATTCACCAGATTGTAACATGTTTCAGTGCAGGTGCTTTTTTTCATGTAACGCTGCCCGAACTCTGCCATATTGCTTGCAAGCATTGCCACCCATCTCCTCACTTCCCCACTTGCAAATCTTATCTGTTCTGTACCCCAGGCTTCTGAGTGCCTTGTTTCCCCCATGCTGATGTGGATCTGGGTAACCAAATGTGGTAGTCATCTAGTTCCTGGAGAAACTGGGAACTGGTGCTGACTTGGCCATTCGAATGTTGTTGCTAAGCCACTCTCCATCTTTGAAAGTTCCAACACCAAACATACATCTCCATGAATGATGTGTCTGGACAGATCATCTGTTGCCCGTTTTACTCATGACTGGATTTTTTTCTTCATGTCTTTTCAAATCTTCAGAAACAGATGCTTTTGACTTGAATTGATCAGAGGTAAGAGGTACAGTTGCTGTTACTTGACTCCTCTTTTCTTAAAGGCAAAATTAGACCAAAATTAATGGGTGTGAACATGTAAAATAAAAGTAAAACCAATATCTGTTGACTGGAGTATCTTGTCAATTGTGAGGAGCTAGAAAGAACAGAAAGTAAACCTCTGAGGTGAGGGAAAACGCTCTCTTTATAAACTGCTGTTGTCCACTATATATCCTTACATGAAGAAAATTTTTGCAAGACCTTTCATTATTATTTTATGTAAGTCACCAGACTTTCAATATAAGTCTCTAAAGGTACTCACATTCATCCATATGCTTCATTATAGGAATATGCATAATGTCATTGCATATGAAAAGAAAGCAAAAGTATTTTTGGAAGAATGTAATTTCACTTTAGTATGGCAGTGATTTTATCTTTTTAAACTTATGACTTAGAAAAAAAGAGATTTTATCTGCATTTTAATAGTAGTCCTAAAGTTTTTCAAAATCTATTTACTAACATCCATGGATTAATTTTCTTCAACAAACTTCTCAGACATAGAAACTTTCTTGTAACTGTATCTTTCCTTTAATCATATGATTTTGGATCTTAATTCCCTCCATTCTTACTTGTACTTTCTAATAAACCATTTGGCTCAAGCAATCATATGAGACCTAGGATTTTGTAAGTACTGGTGAAAATGTTTTCTTTTCATAAGGATGAATGCATCACACATGCCAAATAATTTAAAATATATATTTTTACTTCCTCATTACTTCTTGTTTTCACTCCTTCTCAACACTCACCTTTTCCGTGGTATATTCTGCTTTTGTCTTCAACCATATTCTATAAAATATCCACTGGAATCTTAAAAACTCTGACGTATTCTGTCAGGTCATCTCAAGTTTTTGTATCTTGCTATGTTCAATCTGCCCAAGGGTTAAAGCAGACCATTACTGTGTTATAACAAAATGTTTCCTAATATCTAGTCTAGATCTCCCCAATACAGGTTTGAGCCAAGCCCACCTGTTTTGTCACTGGATACCAGGGAGAAAAGATTGGCCCCTGTCCCTACACAGGAAGCAGTGGTCAGGACTGAGGTTATCCCTCAGCCTCCTTCTGTCTAAAAGAATTGAGAAAAATGTTGAACAGAACACCGAGCCCCAAGAAACACTGCTGGTGCCTCGTTGCCAGCCAGATGTAGCTCCATACACTGCGGAATTTTAAGCTCTGTCATTCAGCCAGCTCTTCACTCGGTGCATACTGTACATGCTTATCTCACACAGTTGGACAGCTTTTCCAGAAAGGTGCTGTTAGAGAAATTATCAAAAGCCTTACTAAAATCCAGAACAATTACATCTACCACCGCCCACTGGACAGGTGACCGTATTGTAGAAGGATATCAAATTAGTTCAACAGGACTTTCCTTTCAAGAACTCATGTTGACTGTACCTGACGACTACATCGTCCTTTAAATGCCTTTTAATAGCATTCAGGATGATGTTCTCCACAACTTTTATAGTTACTGATATTAGACTAAGTAGTCTGTTTGTTTTTAGGAATGTAAATAAAAATTTGATACCACTGTGAAGTGAGATCATTGTAGTACTAGAGTTAATTTTGTGTATTTTATGCTACTTAAGTATTACGAGTGTCTTTCAAGATTACTATTACCTATTTAATAGCTCATTGGGTTTGGTGACCATATCAATTTACTTTCTTACATTTTCTGATATTACTATGCTACAGTAATGTCTAGTGGCAACATCCCAAAATAATGACAGAGTAACTGTGAAAGATGGCTGCATTTTAACGTTCTTAATGTATTCTGTCCTATCTTTTCTACCAAAATGCTTTCCAGTAGCTTTCTATCACTCTATACTAGGGAGATCAGCACCTCCCTCTCCACTTCCACTCCTCAGGAAGCTGTAGAGAGAAACGATGTTGCCCTTCAGACTCTTTTCTCCAAACTGGCTTATCCCAAAGTCCTTAGCTGTTCCTCATAGAATATTCCTTTCAGTCCTTCCACCAGCTTTGTTGCCCTCCTCTGGATGCATTCAAGGAGCTGCATATCCCTCTTTAATTACGGGGCCCAGAACTGCACACAGCACTCAAGGTGAGGCCACACCAATGCTAAACACAACAGGATAATCACCTTTTTTTACCAGCTGGTTATACTGTGTTTGGTGCACCCCAGGATGTGATTTCTTCTCTTGGCTGCCAGGGCACATTGACGACTCATATTGAGCCTGCCGTCAACCAGCACCTACAGATCCCTTTTTACAGGGCTGCTTTCCAGCCACTCCTTTCCCAGTTTATACTTGCACACGGTGTAAGTATACTTATTCCTTCCCAAGTGCAGAATCAGGCATTTGGTCTTAAATTTCATGCCGCTGAAGACTGCTCAGTGCTCCAATGTACCAGATCCCTCTGCAGGGCCTCTTGTGCCTTGGGAAAGTCAACGGTACCACCCAGTTATGTATCACCATCTATAAAGCCTTATAACTGTTATATAATATTTAATAATAAAATAAATATCATTGAATGTCATTATTATTTACTTTAAAATTTTTCTCACCCTCTATCTCCTGCAATAACATTATGTCCTCATCATGTGCTGATCAGACTAATGAATGATTAATAATAACAATTTAGAAAGAATATAAGAACAGCATAAGTGTTTTGCTATATTTTAGTGTTATGCTTTTCTGGACTCTACTGATTGGTCCCTCTGAGACAGTGATACGAGCTGCTGAACTACATGTGTTTAATAACTCTTGGTGGGTCATGTTTCATTAATTTTTATAATTGCTTTTGAACTCTTATAAAATTTTTCATGCACAGTATCTTATTACAGTGAGTTCTGTAATTTCACTACACTTTATGTGGAAAAAATGTTTTTGAGATAGATATCTGATAATTTAATCTGCTGTCTCCTGCTTCTTAATTTCTGAGACACTGAAAAAGAAAATCTTTTCCAGCTTTTTCTGGGACATTTGTGTTCTGATAGGTCTCTATCTTATTAAAAATTATTTAACTCTTTCCTCATGTAACAAAAAATGTAGTGATTTTAATAATTATTTATATGAAAGTTCTTTTTTGATTTTATTTTTTTTTAGATTAGAGAGATGGAAATAAGCACAATATTCATGTTCCAGGAACACTGTGTGTTCTACAGTGTCACAATATTGTTTTCTGATTACATCTCCATTCCTTCCCTAATAAATCCTAATACTCAATTTGCTTGTTTGACTGCTTCTGAACATTAAGATGATTACTCTATTTTCATAGAATAATGTATTATAACTCTGAGATGTCTTTCCTTTGTAGTACAAGCTACTTCAGAGTCCTTCACTGCGCATACAAAGTTAGAATTGCTTTTCTTCTCATTTTTCCCCATGAGTATCACTAACAATAATATTGTTCAGCCTTTGAATCTAATCACCATAAAATATCATTAAGGCTAATCGAACATTCATATAGTTAATCACAAAGCTTACACTGTTGTATTTGAAAGGCAAATAGGTAAACTCTCATACTTTTTGACGCAGTTGTTTGTAATAAAGAAATTAAGTTTTGTGGAACTTTCCTCCCACCCTCAGTTAGTTAGGAATAAAATTCAAGTATTTTGAAGTGTTCTGTAAAAAAGGTAAGGAACACTGAAATTTCTGGCTGTGAAACACTTCAGCAAGTTGTCACACAGCTATTCAGTTTCATTGTCAAGAACTTCTTTTAATGAATGAAGGGAAAACCAGACTGAATTAGAACCTGTTCTCTAAGGAATGTTCTACTAAAATACTACACAATATCCGGAGGGATGAATGTTTGCATTTTGACTGATTGCTGTATTTTTCTGATTAATTTGCAGAAGCCAAGAAGTAGGATTGTTTGCTGTAACTTAATTTTTCAGCAGACTTATGCTACGAAGCATTTGTGGTTTTCTATAGTTAGCCTGGAATGGTCCATACCAGAGATGGGGCTCTAAACAAGGAAATGTTGCATACGCATTGATGTAAAAGCCCCTATGTTACAATTATACACCATGGTGAAGTCTATTGTCTTTAATGAAAATGAGAAGGGAATGGAAATTGGATTTTGCAGTATGTTTTGAAGATAGGACATACATGATCTTAATGTTTTTCTAATCTGTTTCACAGTTGAGACTCTTGAGTGAAAACAATCCATTGCTGTCATGAAATACAACAAAAGTTTCTATTATCTTCTGATGTTAAGTGTGATTATTAAAAATCTACATGAGAAGATGTTTACTACTGTTGGTGTTACAAGCAAGATGTACTTATCTTGGAGGATGTAGTTTAAGAAGGAGATAAGAATAAAATACAAACTATTTTATTGTAGGAAAACAGAATGCAGAAAGGGAATTGTGCTCCTTTCAGTATATTTACAACAATATAAATATTGGATGACTTCAAAAGATTTGCAATGAAATACATAGGTTTAAGTTGAGGTCAAATGACACTAAATGTAATAGTCAGTCACACATAACCACCCCTTTAAAAATATTTAATCAGATACAGCATATTAATCAGATAATCCTTTGAGTATGGAAGCTAATAGTCTTTTTCATCTTTTAAAGCAAAGTGGGGCTTTGTTCATTCTTTCAGGGACTAATTTAAGCACAAAAAATGAAAGACATGGAACAGAAAATATATGTCCTTGATCTGTCACTCTCCTTCCAATAAATTCCTAAGGACAGATGGCTTTTAGACCTCTTTTGGCCATCCTACTTTATTATCTGCAATTAAGTCCAGTGAAATCCATATCACATCTCCTATCTGGAAAATACTTTATGGCAGTAGGAATTCTAGTTAAAGACAAGAAGTAAGAGGTTGTACTGAAGGTTTAGAGACTGAGCAGCTAAATTCTGCTCAAGAAGTTCTTTCATTAAGTAAGTTTCACTTGAAGAGCTGCTTCTAGTTTTAGACACTGAACTGAACCTTGCAGTGATTTTCTTTTTTAGTTAAAAAAAAGAAAGATTCAACCTACAGGATTCTTTTCAAATGGAACTGATTTTTTTTAAATGCTGCTCTTTTTTAAGAAATATATGTATGAATAAAATAGACACCCAAACCATCTCTCCCATTTACAAACTATTCAAACATCATGAAATTTTCTCTTGATTTACCTGAAGACTACAGTTAGGTAGGAGCTGGCAAAAGTGTAACAGTTTAAATGAACTCTTTCCAAAACACGAACAAAATAGTTTAAACAACCAACCAACCACATCTTCAAGCATGGTATTATCTTTCAAAGATGACAAGAATCCAGCAGTAGTAAAGCTGGTCTTCGTTTTATGTATGCATTATAAAACAATTTGAAAGAGCTAAAGGATCTAATTGACTTTTTATGAAGCTTTAAATAGTCACTATACATAGAAATAGAAGGAAGGATTTCAGAACGTGCCTAACTACTTCTGTGTAGCAATCTTCTATATTCTTTTACTGAATAGAAGAATAATTCTATACAAAAATTTCTGTCAACTAACAAAGAAAACATCAGACTTTCACCAAACAGACTATTTCCCTGTATTTCTCATACTGCATATGCCACATCATTGTGATAATAGGACTTATGACATGGGACTATTTTCTTGCTGTGTGTTTTTTAAATGCCAGTGAAAAACATTTGTTAGAAATCGTGTGAGACTACAAAAAGAAATATTTTGAAAATATTATATATTGAATAAATGTATCTTTTTTAAAAGGTGAACCAAATTCACAGAAAACTATATAAACTTAATAGATTATATTGTCAAGTCACAGCTTATTTATGGTGTAAAATGAAACCACAAAAAGTGTCATAAAGGAACATCCACCTTCTCTGGTGACACTATCACAGTATCATAAGGTTGGAAAAGACCTCTGAGATCATCGAGCCCAACCTATGACCCAACACCAACACCTACTCCTACTTGTCAACTACACCTCGGCACTAAGTGCCTCATCCAATCTCTCCTTAAACACCTCCAGGGAAGGTGACTCCACCACCTCCCCGGGCAGCGCATTCCAAGGGCCAATCACCCTTTCAGTGAAGAATTTCTTCCTAATGTCAAGCCTAAACCTCCCCTGGTGAAGCTTGATACCGTGTCCTCTCGTTCTGTCACCGCTCATCTGAGAGAAGAGACCAACCCCTGCCTGACTACAACCTCCCTTTAGGTAGTTGTAGAGAGCTATAAGGTCTCCCCTGAGCCTCCTCCAGGCTAAACAATCCCAGCTCCCTCAGTTGCTCCTCATAGGGCTTGTGCTCCAGCCCCTTCACCATCCTCGTTTCTCTCCTCTGGACACACTCTAGCATCTCAACATCTTTCTTAAACTGGACACAGCACTCGAGGTGCGGCCTGACCAGTGCCGAGTATAAGGGGATGATGACCTTCCTAGCCCTGCTGGCCACACTATTCCTGATGCAGGCCAGAACACCATTGGCCTTCTTGGCCACTTGGGCACACTGCTGGCTCATGTTGAGTTTCCTGTCCACCAGCACTCCCAAGTCCCAAGTCCCTTGTCCCTTGTGTGAGACACAAGGCACAAGCTCTTAGTAAATGAGGTAAACCTGTTCTCCATCAGCCCATCCCACTGTATTTCCTTGCAGTCCATCAGAATGTTAGATCTTTCTTGATGGAATGAATGAGTTCTTTAGGTTTATTCATCTTCAGTCAGTTTCTTTCAGTGGACTTGCTTCTTTTTCCTCTGGTCATACCTAACCACACTGCCTCAAAGTCACTCTGCTGCACTTATTATCTGCATAAGTCTCAATGATATAATTTGTTAGACTTATGTTTCCCTCCTGTGTGATCCAGGCAAATAGCTCTGAAGAGCTGAAACACAACTATGCTGTCAAATTTCTGTTCCTTCAGTACTGGGGCACATGGCATTATTTTGCTAGATTTCTGGAAGGTACAAAATATAGGAAGGCATATAGCAATATCCCTGGAATCCCTTCTGTCTAACAAAGTCCAAATGTAGTAGTCTATAAGCTGCACAGCTTTCCAAATTCCCTTTTTGAATAGGCTGGATTTTCAGGGAGAGGAAAGACAGAAGATGCAGGATCATGAATCTGGAAAGGACAGGAATACAAATGTGTTTCATGTTGAGAGGCTGGTGAAACACTGCCCTCGTAAAACTGCTGGAAATAGCTGCTCTTGCCTTCAAATTAAAACTGAAGGACTTTCTATACTCTTCTCAAGCCACGGTGAAACAAAAAATTTGAGTTACTTGGACAATTTACATCCTGAAGACTGACTTCCCAGAATATGTGTTCTCCTGAAAACAGGAAGTGAACGTATTCAGTAACTTTTCCTGCTAGTAGATGTGAAAAACAACAAAATGAAAATGTTGAAAGCAGTAACAAAAGAAAAGATATGTCAGTAATGAAAACGTAATTATAGTGTTCTCGATACTGCAAGAAAACAAGAAACTAATCTACGTAATAGTTTTCTAAAATAGATGAAGTTTATATTTCTTTCTGTACAAACTGTTAATTTTCAGTTCATATTCCACTTAAAGATTATTTTTTTTCCCCTTCAGAGCGGGACTAGAAGAACACACCTGGATCCTGTGACCCAGCTGTATCTGACAATTTATTTTGCAATTGTCAGAAAATGCAATTTAGACTTCGTTATAACAAATCCAGTCTTATCTGTCTTAAATACTTTCTTACTTTTTTTTCCTCATGTATAACCTTAAAAAATGCACACTAAAGATAGTTATACTGCTGTAAATAGCTAAAGAAACCAGGGTATTGTTCATGAAAAAAAGCTTGGAAATACCATATTTGTTGATTTTGCAGGATATTGTCCAGATACTTATTTGCCCATCTATCCTTTTGAAACTTTGAGCTGGAAAGTATCTTAAAGTCAAAGTTTAACCCATCACAACTTGTGCTGGTCTTGAATTCACAAACTTCTCATACACCAGTCAAAAGGCTCACTTAGGCTCTGTAGATGAAAAGGAATGCATGCAACAGTTTGTCAAACCTATTTTTATATTATACAGGGGACTTCTGTTGTGTCTATTACAATACTCAAGTGTTATGCTTTTCTTCTGTGACATTTATTCTTCAGGTTTGATAAAAAAGACCTGCTTTTAAAAATTATTAATAGTTTTTTCCCCCCTGAGAGCCAATTTGTTTCCTGATAGTCAGAAAATTAATTTTATCTTCTTGTCAGTCTAATTAGTAATCTGAAATAGAGATTATCCAATTATTTTGAATGCTTCAGTGCAAAACAACAATAAAAGATTCTGTATATAAATCATTTAGTTATGTGACATTCTAATTGAAAAAATGCAGGTCTTCAGTTGGTATGGATCAGCAATAATTAACAATGTAAAATGAATTGTAACATTATTTTTCATTCTATTAATAGCAATATTATTAAATGGTAATTTGAAATTCAATATTACATCTACAGAACCACTCAGAAGGAACAGAAATTGAGTCACTAATAAATGTCTTGGTGTTGTCGTTTATTGAATTAAATTAATATGTATGCATTATATACTTATGATTAGCCAAGTGGATAAAACAAAAAAAAAAATTCTCTGGTGGTTAATAACAGCATGAATCTGAACCACTAATAGTTTAATCTTTAGAAGTCACTGGGATAGTATATCAAAATATGCCTGGTTTCAGGGAGATCAGGACCATTAAAAACATGTCCAGATCCAAATGAAATTTCTATAGGTTATCTGTTGAATAATTTAAAATATTTATGGCTTCCTATGGGAACTTCCATAATCATTATTTGCTAAAGATGTTTCAAAAAGGAAGCTTTTTTAATATAATATTTGTTATTATTTATGTTGTAATCTTTTGGTCATGAATATTCAAATGGTCTTTAGAGGTTGCTGTAAATACATTCTTAATGCTTACTTTTACCCATTAATATCAAGTGTCATTTTAAACCAAGTTAGGTGACTAACCTGATCCCTTGCATAAAAGTAGAAATGTAATGTATAAATCATAAACGTGATTATATCATTCTTTTTCTTACTGACAGTAACTGTTTTTTATGCCCTGAACCTCCACAGCACTGGTGCAAAGTCAGTCTTACAAGATATCAAATGCTGAAAGGTGAAAAAGAAAAAGTTCTTTTTAATAGTCTCAGAAAATGCTTATTTATTTCAGTTGTACAGAAGTCATAGATTCCTCTAAATTGTTTTATTTGCCTACTCAAAGCAGTGAAGAAAACAACAGCATGATCCTTTCCTAGATATAGTGAAAGTATGTAAACTATGCAATGTCATGTAATAAGATTGAGCATTACAGATTTATTTGAATTGTTAAAATTTTTAAAAGATATTTAGGTATTGCTTGTCACTTTTTTCTAAAACAAATCATCCTAATCCCCTGCATTCTAAAGGAGCACATTCTGTTTTCTCTTTCTTTTGTCCCTCATAAATATTTCCTAGAAATTCCATAATACCAGTTTTAGTAACAATGGGTCTAGTCTGTAAATAAATCCATATCGATTTCATAGAAAGTGATGCTTTTGCCTGAAGAAAGGCTGTGTAACACTCGACTGTTGGAATGTCAGCATTTGGCCCAGATTTGATAACTCTCTTTGCTGTGCAATAGAACAGCTTGCGATGGCAGCTCAGCAGCCAGTTTCATACTTGGTGATGCTCTATTGCACTTAGAAGATTTGCCCTCTGAGTGATTTTAATCCAGTGTCTTTGTTAGAGATTGCTCTAAAGGGCTCTGAAAATATTTAGTGCCCTCGCATACTCACCTTGTTATTTGTAAGTATTTGTTACTCGTATGACCCTTATCTCCTGACTTTGAAGTCGGACCTGAAGTGATAAAAGCATCATGAGGACTAACTTTAGCGTACAAAGCTTTCTGCACTGAGTCCTTTCTCTGCCTTTATCCCTAAGCATTTAGGCTGGTGACACAAGCATATCTACTATTGCAAATGGAAAAGATTCAAATGTCTCAGCCCAGTAAAAATATCTTTGTTTGTGGCTATTTCTCTGTTGTTTAGACCGTTTTTTTTTAACTGGGACAGGCTACAAAGACAATGAGGCTAACATTATTTGAGATAGGAAAATAACTGTAAAACTGGCACTACATATTGCACATTGATAAGACATACCTCAGCCCAAACTAAGTAGTTAAAGAAATGTTGAAAGAGCTAATCTTAAAGGGGAAAAGAGATGGAAAGAAGACTACCATGATCTAAATTCAGCGTGATCAGTTTAAGTGTTCTCTATTTTACACAGTGTTCATTGCAACCCTGTTATCTGTGGAGGTTTACATGTTATTATTGGTAACAAAAAATCACAGTTCTGTTTTAACTGCAAAACCTCTCAGAACTAGGACTTACCACGTTTTTGTCTGGACTTATTATGTTACTGTGTGCAGTGGGAACTATCTATGAATCCATAATACAAATGCAACATAGAAGAGCACAGACATGGGAGGATGGCAGAGGGCTTGAAAACAGAGAAACAAGTCGATATCAGAATCCCAGGGCTATGAGCACTATGGTACTGGTAAATCAGTTGCCACCGCTGCATATAGCTGGTTTTATAGACAACAAATAAAGCAAGGAATAAGTACCTAACATATGGAAAATACACCATAGAGTTGTTCTGATGTATAATGAAATCAAAGATCAATGAAGGACTTATTGCTAGAAAACATATGAAAGTACCCCAAAGAAATCCAAGAGTAAACGGAAAGACACCCTCTTCCCCCAAAACATCATTATATTTCTCCTGTAAAATGATTTGCCCAAATGCCTCTTCCTTTTTTAAGGAAAATGGAAAACATCAGACTTAGAGCCCCCTAGAGAAGTGAAAGATTGAATGTAACATAAGAGAAAACTAGATACCATGAGAATTAGCTGTAATACATAATTTGGATTATGAATTTTAGCAATTGTCAGAATACTAATAATTATAGTTATTAGAATACTATATTTATTAGAATACTAATAATTCTTTGATTAGTCTGGTAAAACTTAGACTGCTGTAGGATCATTTACTGTCATAAATTCTTCATTGTGCTTCTATTGTGTGTTTCTTCAGCACTCACTAAACACACAAGGGATGCTATTACATTATTCAGGTTTGCTGAGAGTCCGTTTCTCAGCTGGACAGCGTTCAGGCACAGAACAGAATTGTGCTTCTCAGGCAACTGATACACTTAATGGCTGTATTTGCCTTTTACTGGTTTTATTTTATATGCACTCATATACTTAAATAATTCTTTGGTTCCTTCTACAGGAAATATATTTTATCCTTAAAGCTATTTATCTTACTTATCATTGAAACCACCTTTTGAATTCAGGAAGTTTTACTTTTACTATTTCACACATGTGAAACAGAAATAGTTGGAGTATTTTAACATACTACTTCATCAAAATGGCAGAGGTCTGTCCAAGTAAATTTGTATGATTAGAATCACACAGCACGATGTACAAATTCCAGTTGGTAACCCAGTTGTGATCCTATGTTACTGTCGGCACCTACTCTAATGAATGCTGTGCTCATATGGCTGTAATCTTTCCAGCTACAGAGCTAGCTGTATTTCTGTGAAGCCTGTATACACCCTAAGAGTGTAACAGTCTTTGAAATTACTTATTCACATCAAAATTCAGATAAATGACTGAGGAGTTTTAAAAACAACCCTCATACGTACTTGTCTGCTGAAGTTCACAAAAAACGTCCGGTATAAAAAATAATACAAACCTCATGCTCTGTTACTTAGAGTTTTAATCACTAAAAATTCTTTCCTTGTTTACATGAAATAATTATCGAGAGTATGTATTTTCACATCATATTAATCCCTTACGCTCAGGTAACATGTATTTCTTTAAACAGTAATTTCAGTAACAGCTCTGCAACCGTACAATGTTTGGAGTGTAGTTACACACTTTAATCATTGTGCATAGGAAAGGATACAAAAAAGGGAATCTGCCTTTGACTTTTCCTCCTTTAGCTCTGTTTTTAGTTGCAAATAAAAGCAGATACTCTCTAAATACACTGAGGGAACACAACTGACAAACAAAAAGAGCCAATTCACATGTAAACAATTAAAATTCAGATATTCAGATTTTATATAGGAACACACTTCCATAATGAGTTTAAATAAAACGCCTGATTTTCAGCAAGGATTTTGTTTCCATTTTTGTTTTTATTTCCGTTTGGTTTGGGGGTTTTTTGCCCTTGATGGATACTATCAGGAAACAAAGCAACAGAGCTCTGTGTATGGCTTGAGCTTACTTCTGTTAGAATAAAAGGTAGTTTATCACAGAGAGGCTTTTTAACTTCATTTGAACTTGAAAACAGAGTCTGGTTTGGAAGTTACAGCAGGGTCAAATACTGTAGCTGGAATAATTTGCTTGTTGACTTTGTGAGACTGACTATCAGCTTTGATTCCTCATAATTATTTTTGTGATCATTTAGACAACAGACATAATCGATAGGTAGTAGAATTAGGCTATACTACAGAAAAAGCTTCTGAATTATTCACAAGATCAGCTAATTGTAATGAGATCTTAATGTCACAGTTTAGGAAGTAAACTAGTGCAAACCGACTCACAGGAAACTATTTCAGGGCACAGTCTGTTTAAGCACATAATAAAGGGGATTGTCTTTGACAAAAAGCATATCCCATGCTTATACAAATGGTAATAATAGCTGAACGGACAGCTAAAACTATATTTTCAAAAAAGAAGCTTTTGACTTAGGGACTCCAAAATATTTTTTGAAAGTAGAAGAGGAATGGGAAAGACTATGCTTGCATCTGTACTTTATTCTTTTTTATAGTAATGAGATTACAGTTCAAATTTTCCCTTCTCAAAGAAATTGGATTGCAAGGATAGCAGATAACACAAACAATTTGACAAACTGGCATTTATAATCGCAGTGATGTATCTTTGAAGAAGATGATGGAAATTCTGTAGCTTTTAATTAAAATTAAGCTTTTAATTCACTTAAGTGCTGTTACCCACACTATTGTGTCCAGGTAACTTAAAGGCACGTGTAACAATGTATCATGACAGCCAAGAATTTGACATGCTATTACTTGCCCTTCACAGAAAACTCCACAATCAACTCGGGTCATAATTCGCTGTAACAATAGGAATCTGTGCTCTATGACCTTTTGCATCCCTGCATTTTCTTTCATACATGGAATTGAAAAATTTGTGCTTTTCTGATGTGGTGGGGTTAACTAAGGTTAACCCTGCGGCTGCTTCTGGTCCGAAACAAATAGGTGTCACTTGCAAAATTCAATTTGGTCGCCCTTCTGCCATCTGAACTTTGTCACCACAATAAGAGGCTTGATCAAAGAATGTCTGAAGGTGACAGTTAATGATGATTTCTACCTAAGGATAAGGAGAGCAAAATTAAAAAAAAACACAACAAAACAAACAAAAAACCCCTCCAAAAACCAAAAGGGGATTATAAACACAGGAGCTGGATTCAGTCATCAGAGGCATTTCAGCAATGACAAATGTTAGAAATTAGCCAAGTTCTACTATCCATGCTGCTTTTAGCATGAGTCAGATTTATTTCGCTTTTACTTTGTTCCACAGTTTTCTTCTAAATGTTTTTCTATTACACACACTGAAAAATAAACTTGAAGAGGATTCCATTTTTGTTTAATATAAAAGAAGTGTAATACTGGGTGTTACTGGGATAATATGGGCAATTCAGTCTCGCAACAGATTTGTGCATATGGTAAAATGTAGGAAGACAAAGATTAAGGTTTTTGAAATTCTGTCAGGTCTGTTAGCATTCTGTTGATGATAGTTGTTGACATGGATGAGAAATTGCCAGAACAATAAATATTATTTTACGTATTTAGAGGCACAATATTTAGATACATATGTACCAAATGCTGATTATAGATAAGAAGAGATCTGCAAAAGAATAGACAGTAGCCGAGAGGTTCTGGGACTAAGATAGCAGTGATACGATTAATAAAGTTCAGGTTGCTGATTCTCCAAAACATTGAAAAATGACATTAAAAAGCATATATACAGAAAGATTAACTTCCTCAATAAAACAGTGGTTCGAGTAATTTGGAACAGAAAGAAACATCTCAAGCTACTGTTAGTTTACGGAAAGTATGCCTGCAAGCTAATTAATTACTGACAGTCAGTAGTAATTAATACTGCCTCCCCCATTGCATGTTAGAAGTAATTAGATTGTTTTTCTTAGCCTAAAAAGTTACACACTTGACTGGGCTTGAGTTTGCCTTTAAACATGAGTTGCCAGAGAGAGGAAGGTTACTCTCTGGAGGACCATGTCATGCATCAAAAGTAAAATATTTCTAAAAAAGCCAAGAAATGTTGAAATGAATCTTAGAAGTTCTCTGAACTTTGTTAATTGACTCATTAGGTTACACATAAGCTGGGCGTTTACAAAAAATAATAATGAGCCAATACCTTTTCCAGTTTATATTTGGTTATTTGGTTTTCCAGTTATATTTGGTGCAAAATTTGGGGCTAAGAATAATGAACTCCAAGTTGATGAAACCAGCTCTCTGCCTGTTTGTTGGGGTTTTTTTTTCAACAACAGACATACCCAGTCCTCAGATTTTGGCAGAGAAACTACTCTTAACATATAGACTTGGAAAATTAAGATTTTATTGTTCTGTCCAGTACATTTCTTCTTCATAGGAAAATTAAATCATTAGGCAACTTGCTTCCTCACTGATACTTTAGAACTGATCATATAGATATTTTTTGAAGGAAGAACTTCTGTTAATTCTTCTGTGAATTGTTTTTTCGTGAACAGCACAGATTTAGGTTCTTCCCCTTGAGAAATAATTATTTTTCTTTGATTTTATGTCTCCATGGTAACTCTGTTTTTGAGAATCCCTTTCTCTATTTCCCTGTGAAGGCCCAGGTTTGATCACTACCTTGCAAAAAATGTATGTAATTAATTTAATACATTTTTGTAGTCTTTGTTAGCAGGTGAAAACCTTAGCCTCCTTCACTTAACTGAATATTTTAGCCTGAAGGAGACACAAAATACATTATCTCTGCAAGTGTCTACTCAGTCATTTCTTGTGGGCTAATTTCTGTTTTTCTATAGAGTAATTAAAATAATAGCTCTTCATGCTCAATTAATCAATGTAGTTAAGACCAGTTTCAGCTAATTTCCTGTCTTTGAGATGTTTTTTCTTTTTTTTCTAATTCTTTCTTTTAAAAAAAAAAAAAAATTGCCTGAATAATTTTTAATTAGAATGCAAATACTGTTCCAGGAAATTTATTAATGTACTGTGGACCATAGATTTATAGCTAGTATTGTGTCATCTTTTCTGTTCTATGCTTTAAATATTTTGAAAGACTAAACAAGATGAGTCTTGGTATGCAAGCTAAATATTTGAAGGAAGCTGTCTATTTAATTGCCTTCGATCTTGTATAGTTATGAAACAGTAAATAAATCTATTTCAATACTAGGTTTTCTGAATAATTTTGTTTCATATAACTATATAACACTTGAAGTGTTATTTGACACTGTATCACTTTCCTCCATTACTTTGTTAGTGCAAAGGAGAGGGTGGGACCAGACAACCAGGAATTCATGGAGAAGAGTGATCTCAGGAGCTTAGACTTAGGTCAGAAGAACAAGCTGCACAACTGCTCACGGTCTCTCTTGCTGGGTGACCAAAGAGGGTACGGTGACAAGAACGGCAAAATAACAAAACAGCAGTGAGTGAGATGCTGAGTTTGGAGGGCAGAACTCCAGCCCCAGTGCTGTGGTTCATTGACCATGCAATAGTGCTCTTTTGGAGACCTGCACTCTAAACTGTGGGGCTGATCTTATCTGCACTAAGCAGGGCCCTCCATATATTACATGGGGTTTTTTTGGTTCTGAAAACAAAGGCTGTGTTTTAATGGCTGCAGGTTGCGCCAGGGAAGGTTTAGACTGGACATTAGGAAGAATTTCTTCACTGAAAGAGTGGTCAGGGATTAGCACAGTTGCCCAGGGAGGTGGTGGAGTCGCCATCCCTGGACGTGTTTAAAATAACGGGTAGATGAGTTTATCCAGGACATGGTTTAGTGGGGAGACACGCACGGTTGGACTCGGTGATCTCAGAGGTCTCTTCCAACCAGATGCTTCTATGATTCTATGATTCTATTTTAAAAGATACATGGCCTAAGTAGAAGATTTTCTACTTAAGAGTAAAAACATTTCCCTACGTTTAATGAACAACCACAATATAGAAAAAACAAGGAACACAAAGAGAAAAAAAAAAAAGATTTTTTTTTTTTGTAGATCTCTACCATTCATTTCAAAAATTTATGTCAAATTCCACATTTGCTATAGCCCCACAGTGAGCTAATTTCATTGGTGTTAAAACTACTTTAATGTGTGGATATCAAATTATGTAAAAACTTAGTACTTGTCTTCTTAATATTTGTTCTTTTACTTTTTAGCAACTCAGACAGTAGTTTGTATACTGAGAGAAACCATCAACCAAAACAAAAGTAAAACCCTAGAACAAAAATCCCTCAAAGCTAATAGGCAGGTCTCAGACCTTCCACCTAGTAATAATATTTTCCCTAAAATTGCAGGAGGGTTTGAGGGATTTTTTTTTATGTTTTTTTTTTGTTGTTTTTGTTGCTTTTGATTTTTTTAATTTATCAATAAGAAAGTAAATAAATAATGGTCAAATAGTAATTTTTTCTCCAAATTGACTAACAGCAAATTTTAAAATATCTTTACCTTATATGTTATAAAATATTTGTTTTGACTAATCATTTTCTTGACCCTGTTTTATTGAGAAATATTTAGAATTCAATAAGTTTTCCTTCAATATATCAGCTATACGGTAGAGATCTTGATTGGTGTTCTTCTTTAAACATTTTAGATTGCAGGTCTGAAACTCAACTCCAGAGATCATTTCTGAAACAGTCAAGTACAATTCACGGTTTCTTTTGAGTGAACTTACTAATTAAAATGATTGTAAGATATGAACTCAGACATAAGTATAGTCAAGACTGTTGATTTATAAAATCAAATGAATATTCATGGTTAGCATTTTGTATGCTGTGCTCTCAAATCAACCTCCTGCTGCCAAGAAGAAACACTGGAACAACAAGTGCATCTTGCAGCATTCCCAGAGACTCTCAATTTTCTCTCTTGCTTAATCAAGAGGCAGCAGGATCGTTTAGTGAATCCTGAATGCTCAGCATTCAAAGAAAGAGACTTCTCTTACCTTCAGATTTTCCCAAGTTTTGGTTTTTTTCCTCTTCTGCACAGATCCTTTGTTTCAGTCATTTTTCAAAAGAAAACACCATGAAGGGAAGCAAGGCTTTGTTTTATTTTAATCATTACCATCATTACCTCCTGTGTACGTGCCTACCTATGTTCAATATGTGACCTACAGAAAAGCAGATATCTGCATGATACCTACATCTAATATCTAATGTCTATTATCTGTTCTATGATTCTAGGATTCCACAATGCTTAGGGATTTCTTCTTTTATATCAAACTGTTGTGATCCACCAGATCAGACTTTATCTCTGAGTTTCTGCTAACATCGTGCTGTGCCCAGTGAGACATAATTATTTTCAGTGTTGGTTTTTTTTTTTAAAGTTAAGAAGTCTAAAATAGTGGAAGTGCTGAAACTCAAAAGCGTGGCATTTGTTCATAGCTTGAATATGTAAAGATGCATTGTGTGACCAGATGATGAGAAATTGTACTTAGGGACTCTGAAGGTGCAAAAGTTTGTGGTAGTGTTACAAGACCGTTTTGATAGAGAAAATCAAGTCAATCAATGCTGTATTCTTCCTGTTTTGTGGAACTGTCTGGTACGTTGTACTAAGATTTTTTCTTTAAGAAAGAATCTTGAAAAGCTCCAAAACAGTCAAGAAGCATAATGATCAGGTTTCAGTTCTTGGGTTTATTTATTGACCGTCTTTTATCTGACAATGCAGGTACCCTCCTTTTGGCATGAGGTAGCTGAAAATGAAAAAGGCAGAAGTTGAAATGAATTTTTGTCTTTGTGATAAAATTACGAGCACAGTGTACTCTTCTTGGTTTGTTTTCAGTTTCACCAACAGAAATCTAATTCTATATTTAACTATATCTCCAGGTAACACTGCCTCCACTCATATGGCTGTAGCTTCCTTGAAGCCTAGGCAACATGTTTAGTTTTGAAAATAGCTCCTCTGGTGGCCTTCACTTTGAGATCAAGATCTTGAAATACAGCTGACACCATGCTAGTATCTTTATATGAAGTAATGAATAAGCTCCCATTAAAAGGCTCCCTCAACGTGTGTGGCCAGTGCCATTTAAGATAATCTCTAGTATCTCAGATGTGATAGATTTAGAAAGAGGGAAATTATTCTTCCAATACCCTTCCAATCAGTTCACGTGAGCTAGCACATCTCAAATATTGTACGCAAAGGCAACTTAAATGAGTTAGTGACAGATACTCACAACAGTTTAGATGACTGGCTATCAAAATTAAGGGTTTAATACATTTACCTTAACACAGATGTCTAGTGTCATGTGAGATGACACGTGGGTATTCACTGGATCTCCAGGTTCCATTCTAAGAAGCAAAGAATTTTCCCTTTGTTTCTTTGTAATACGTGCCAGCCCTTGTGGATATTGGGTGCATCTCAGTCAGCATTAGATATCTAAACTGAGAAAATTGAATCAAACCATGGGTGTCTGTGTCTTCCTTGACGGGATAGCTGTATGGACTCTATTGATTATATTGACTAGGTTTTCAGTGCTATAAAAGGAGATTATTAACTATTTCATATTTAGACAGCTTACATGTAGGAACCTCAACCTTGTACCAAACCCCATTTGTTATGCTTGTATCAAGTACATTTTCTTTATATTTAGAAGGGGTCTCAATTTAACTTAAAAGCTAAATTTTAACTTAAAAGTTACTAAAATGTTGAAAGCAACAACATACAGCCTATACTATAAAATATTAGAAGAAATCAACCCCAGATACAAGCAGTAAATGTAAACTCCTCACTAACTGAAGAGAGTAGTGACGTCCAAAATAGCGTTTCTGTTTCTAAAATATCATTGATTTTATTGCACATTTCTTTGTTTTGCTTAGTCCTATTTATGAATTGGAAGAGCTATGTTCAACATATTTGTACAATAAGATCAGTAGGCTGGGAAATTGAGTTGCAATGGAATATTATTAGGATACTAAAACCAGCTTTGGTCTATGACTTTTTAGAGGAAATAACATTCAAATATGACAATGGTACTAAAATATTACAATTACTAAAAATAAACTTTTCACTTTTATGGAAAATATTTTTTAATCATCTCAAATAAAAAAGAAGGAATGGTAGAAAAATGTGTTTTAAGAGTTTTAAAATTTGTCATGAAAAAAAGAATCAGCTCTTCATCTTCTTAAAGCTTGAGGTACAATCATAGTTCATCATTTATTTGGCAAGGTCAAATGTTAATAAAAAATAAAAAAGGTCTATAAAGTCAAAACAAACTGATAAATTCAACGATATACTCTCTTTAAAAGAAATATGTACTTTAAAATGTATATATATTCAGATCATATGGAATTAATTTCTTTGTATTTTAATAAAAAGATAAGTTACATGCACTTCGGTGTTGATGGTTTTTAAGAATCTGAGACATCTTTGAAAGTAATCACTACCTCTTTTGTTGTTGTTGTTTGGTATTTCCCTCTGTATGAAATTAGTGTTACCTTTAGAAATAGGTGCGATTTTTCCATCAATTTTTTTTACAGTTCTGTGGCAAAATTCTGAACTGAACTGCTCTCAGTCAGAGATGTTCTCATGGAGGCAACTACACCACACAGGCAGGGCAGAACAAAGTTTTACAGCACAATGATCTTAGTCTCCCTCTAACATAGACACAGCACTGTACATTAGAACTAGCTTTCATGGAATCATAAAGCTGGAAAGGACCTAAAATACTTTCTTAGCCCATCTTTCTTCTCCAAAGAAATATCAACAGTATCTACATCGTTGTCAGTGGATGTTGTTCTGTCAGTTCTTAAACACATCCATAACAGTGCCTCTAACTGCACCCCCCCATTTCAGAGTTTTATTATCTTGCCATTATTTTTTCCAATGACTCAAGACAATTTACGATCTACTGTATCTCTCCTTCTAATTCTGCAGAATATCTAGCTAGAGTTGTTTGCTCTCCATACTGATACAGTTATTTCTGCCTAAACTTAGTGTTTTTCATGTAGCCTGCAGAATAATGTAGTTTCACGGCATTTTTAATTTCTTTAATATTTTAAAATCCTTTTGAACTCTATTCCTGTTCTGTAATGTACTTACAGTTTATCCTAGCTTGATATCAACTGCAAAACTAGCAGTGATATTCATGTTTAAAGGTCATTAAGTCAAATATTGAATAGAAGCTGTCCTAGGACAAAATCATAAAAAATTTGATTTGATTTTTTTTTTTAACAGTGAACAATTAGTATTCTCTGACTCTATTTTTTCAATTAGTTTTGCAATTATCCTATGTGTCTTTAAATATTTTTCTTTAGCTTGTATATGATGCTCACATGAAAAATAATGTCAAAAACTTTACTGAAGCCAAATACACAACTCTGATATATTTCTTCCTTTGTCTGTAAGGCCTGTTACATTAGCCTAGGAAGAATTAAATTGGTTTGACATGATTTGCTCTTGACTAATCCATGTCAGCTGTTATTTACTGAAGGTCTAAAGTGTACTGACTAAAAAGCTGTGACTTGTGAAATCAGAAAAGAGCTTGTCATAAGACGATACTGCCCAATACATCTTGCTCTTTCTTTTAGTAAGGCTTAGAAAATGCTATCCATTCCAGGGATTTTATGACAAAAAATGTCACCAGGTACTATTCCTTGATTAACTTGATTTCCTCTATTGAACTGATATAAATGAACACAGAATAGTTCTAAATTACTTGGACAGCTGAATGGTGCTCTTTAATCTCAGTAGTAATCTGAAATGAAGCCAGTGGTGCTGTTTGCCTGACTAAGGTGGCAGGAACTGGCATTCAATCAATGTCCAATTTTTAAATTACTTATATACTGGGGTGCCAATGACCTAGGTAGGAAAAAAAACATAAAATCAAACTTTGCTGCTCACAAAAAAATAATTCAGTTAACTAAAATACCTATTCTTTGCCTTTCTTATGGCACAAATGTAATAATGTCAAACATATTCTTTGTTTCCTGGCTTCACTATGTCTATGAACTTATAATCAAGGGGCAATTCTCTCAGAAAGAATATGTTAATTTATTTTCAGCTTCTCATAAATAGACCTGTATACACTGTATATCAACTGGGAAAGAACTATTTGATATAAAGCAGAGAAAACTTTGAGATGAAATATAAAGGGCAGATATACAATATATATACAAAAACTTAGATAAGGTCTTCCAAGTGTAATGATGACAAGAAGATTCATTATGCAGTTTCATCTGCATTAGCACAGGGTGTAAAGGTCTAAATCCTCTACAGGGCTTTATGGATGGGTAATACCCATATGTAAGAGCCTGAGGCCATTGAGCTCAGTTATATACTCCTGTTTTAAGTCAAATATTAAAATAAAGGCTTTGATGGTACTGCCCGGAGTACAAAAGTGCTAAATACAAAGAATCATGCATTCAAGAAATAAGATCCAAGTTTATTTTTTTCTTCTTCCCAATCCTAAACTGTATCTTCTGGGAAAATGCCACAAAAAATGCTTGAAGGGAGAAAAGTTGAAAGAATAGTTTCGAACTTTATTGAGAGTTCAGAAAACTAGACAGAGAAAAACTGTTGCTGTTCAGTGGATTAGCAGTTTATCAGAAGATTACCAATATTTTGTCTCTATGAAGTGAACTTCCATGCTGCCTCTTGCCAATATTACTTCTATGTCAGTCACCAGTACATAAATACAACAGAATTTTACCCTAATCTAGTTGAAAGTTTAGACTCCTGACACCAGCAAGAAGATACCTTAGAAGGCACTGTTCCTCTGGTCTGTAAGATCTGTAGATCTGGGTGGACAGTTTTCCACCCTTCATAGTCTACGTTGGTGCTCAGCAGTCCCCTGTGAATTGTCAGCATGCTAAGGAAACGCAGTAAATGAATCTGAGCTTTTCATTCTTTGTGGGATGAAGAGGGAAAAGTGAACAGCATCATACCTTGATTTATAAAATAGAAGTGTGAGACCTAATCAGTTACTCAAAAAGAACTAATCAATGCATGTTTTCAGGAGAAATGTCAAGGTGATGGATTCTGAGTATAAGGTATTTCTCTGCTGCCTTAGGAAAAGCGTTTGAGGGTTCAGCGCATACTAAATTCTTGCCTTAGCTAGGCAGCTGAATATTGACTTTGTATTTCTACAGGTTTTGGTGGCATATCAGGATTCTCTTTGCTTTCACTGGCTTTCATCCATACCATGCAAATCTCAGGGCCATTTGATCATGTGCTATCTGCATACATAGGCATAGCCCCACTTTGGTTCAATAGCTCTCTCTGTATTCCTGTTGGCCACCCCTATCATAACCTTGTTCCTGATTTGCCTAGAGGAGCATGAAGTCTACTAGGATTTCACAACGAACGGGGAGAAAATCTAATATAACTCATATCCAGGATGTGTGCATTCCACCCCCCTGTGAAAAAAAAACCCTAGGAAAACTACTGTGTTTTCACTGCATCTCTGGATTGCTGTGTCACCTAGTTTCTGCACCGAGAGATTAATGTCAGTAAATGCCTTCTGAAGAATAGATTAAGTCTTTGGTGTGTTGGGGTGACCCACAATATAACGCAGCCACATTCTGGTTGTGACAGAAGGCAGCTCCTTAGTCATTATTTCTCAGTGAATGATGTGGAAATCTGGGGCATAGCACAAGGTTCTTAAAATAATTTTAAGTGTTAAAACTTCATTTTATGTAATATCATGCTTAAGTATTAATTCTGAAAGATCATGACACTGGGTCACAAAAGGTTGTAGCCTAAATTTATATTGACAAAAAAAAATGAACAAATTTAACTTCATAAATTATCCATAAATGGGCACGAATAGATTAAGTAGAGGGAAGTTTCTGATCACTGTCCATCCTCTTTTATTCTATGTGTTTATTCCATGGTCAACATGGGAAAAGAAACTCAAAAGTGAGCCTTGTATTTGTCTTACAAGAAACGCTCTATAAATATAGTTAGAAAGTAACAGAGTCTCAAGTGCACTTTCTCCCTTCCTGAGGTTTTGGTGCCCCACAAAGAACTCTGCCTATAGCTCTTACAGTTCTTGCAAGTTACATGAGTTCCGACTTCCTCTATACTAAGTGGTAGGCTAGAGGTAATAAATGGGACAGGAGAGGTAGCTGAAAGCCTCCAGAATTCACCTCCGTATTCTACACGAGGATTTTACTAGTATAAGTGTGTAGGGAAGAAGAAATTTTCCCTTTTGGTGGTGACTGGTGCTTTTTGATCCTGCATTAGTGTTTGCTGTATGGCTGTGAAGAGCCACTCAGGTTAAATCAGGGTTATATCTGCATCATTCTTCCTTCCCTGAGCACAGCAGCATTGTTTCACAGTCTCAGAGGGGCAGCACAAACCCTCACTTCATGTGTTTTCAGCACAGTAACTCATGAATTGGACATGAATTACAAATACTGTAATCTTATCAAAATTCTTTGATATTCTTTTGTATTAAATTTTGGTTCTATACCTGTTTGATCTAGTTATTCTCAGCTACTCAAATATTCATGGAAAACAAACATGGAAAGGTAAAAAACCTGGTTGAGCTGAAATTTTGTCTAGAGTCTCAGGAAGACGTTTCGTTCCTGTTTTCATTAGCTTCACCCAGTAACAGAAAGAAAGCTAATGTTCATGCAGCTTTTAGATGCCAGCATTTCTGCTGAACCAGTAGCTTTTAGAAACCCCAGGGAATGTCACAGATGGGGAGAAAACACTTAGAAACTTTAAATTGTCCTTTGCTATACCATACATCAGCGTTTCCTTGAAAAGGTAGGTCATATTAACTTTTTTATATCTCCTATTTTTATCTTTCCTCTGGAAACGTAAGTAAAAAACAAAAACTCAAAACTGTACGTAGAAAGCAGATATCAGAAAGGACAAAAATCTTCCATAACAGGCCAAATCTCTGATACTTTGACTGCTCCCTATACTTACTTTTATTTTCATTTGCACAGTTTCTTATGGAGTGCTCGCAGAGGAAGACATGACATGGGATTGGTTTTCACTGAACCCTGCTACCTCTTCTGTTTAGGATCATTCTATTAAGGCATCTTTTGTATGGCGCAAATTGACTCTGTAAGTGATAAATGCAGAACTTGAAAAGTAAAAAGCAATAATTTATTACTTCAATGAGCACAAAACATAGCTAAGATTCAATGATCCACTAGGCTAAGCATTAGTTTGCTCACCAATACTCTTACGGCATCCAAAGACTCTCTGCTGGCCACACAAGTGTCAGCCAGGAGGTGCAGGAGGAGCCTTTATCACTCTTTGAACTTGTCCTCAGTGCTGCAGAGCTGGCAGGTCCCACCAGCTCTGTCATCACTGGTGACACTGATGGCTTTAGGCAAAGTCTCAGTGATTCCTAACTACTGAACTTGCTTCCCCAGGTCTTTGTTTAGTATTTTATATTTTTCCATGCTTTTCTCCTTGAATGCTTGAGCTACTAATGATCTTGTCTCAATAGAGTTCGCTCTGGCAGTAGTTTTTTCTTTCTTATCTTTCTTCCCCGTTTCTCACAGCTCTCTCTCATAATTTAATGGGTTTCTCAGAAGTCAAAGGCAATGTTATGCTGCTGGGCCCGATCAGAGCTTGGCCTTAGACCTTGCAGCACAGGCTGCTGAGTCCAACGGAAAAGAAGTTTACAGCAGTATTTGCAGAGATGAAAACTAAGATAATTGATATGTCATGAGGAATAAAATAATTTTAGATAATGTGAACAAATTTCTGATAGACCATTATATGAAATCATTAGGAAGATGGAAGGTATTTACCACGCCAAGGAAAAATTAGAGAGCTAATTTCTTATTCATAGAAAAGTGTTTGTATTTGTACAGTAATAAAAGGAAGAAAAAGACTCTCAAATATTTTTTGCAGAGAAAAGTAAATCTTAAAATTACGTAGGAAAATGAAAAAAGAAAAGCTATCACTTCTCTCTACCCAGGTAGAACAGTTATGGCAAGTTCAAACTGTTCAGATTTGGCAAATACAGAAATATTTTTCTAATTTTATTTGCTGTTCTGCTATAAATAATGTGACATATTCACAAAATTGTCAGAGTTTCTTTAGTTACTCTTTGTTTCAAGGGTCAGAATTGAAAAATCAAACAGGAAATAATATCATCTATTTAATTTACTTTTTTTAATTGCTTTCCAATTGATGGTATGTCTGCTTGCAAGTATGACAAAATATGAACGCATTTTTCACATGAATGCATTTCTCTTGAGATAAAATAAACTCTTGATCATTAAAATAAAATTTTACTCTCCACAAGTTAAATTTCCTTACTTTGCCAGTATTGCTTATAGATTAGTCCATTAGTCCACATTTCCAATTCTCCATACAAGCAATAAGAAATAATAATTTAAAAAAATTAATATCTCAAAATTATTTTGTAAGCTAACCACAAGTCATTGTCATGCATAAAGATCCTAGCCTTACATTGGTAACATAGATACTGAGCAAATGTTCTGTCAGATGATCAGAACCCTTTTCCTCGTACACCTCATGGCTGATGGATAGCTGAACATATGGCTCATTTTTTTGCCTCACTGATTTTATTGTTCTCACTTTTGCAAATGTTGCATGTTGCATCAAATTACTGCTAATCATCTTTCAGGTAACAGTGTACACCCTCCCAGTTCAAATCACAAACCTCATCTTGACTGCCTCCTTTGAAAAGAAGAGTGCTGTAATTCTGAATGATGAGTATAATGTAATATAATAAGTCTTTTCTGGGAAGAATAATGTACAGTACCACCTGTGTTAGTGAAGATATACTGAGCAAGCTTTGTTATAATAAAAGCATGCAGCTGTTTCAGACTGCCCTGAAACTCAGGGCTCTGACCATTCTTTATAGTTTTGTATGTTTTTTTTACTGAGAACAGATAGATCCATGGAAGCATCCATGGATCAAATATGGATATGGTACATCCATGGTACAAATATGGATTTAAATGAAAGAACATACAAATATAGATATAAATATCTGGACAATTTTTTTCTTCCCACTCAGAGTTTTCCTGTTCATTGTGGTCAATTATCTGTCAACCACACCTGGAGTCTGACAGTGTGCATCTGATGTACCCTTTTTGTATGTTGGGAACACAAAAGGATTCTTAGTTTAACTTCCTTCAGAGATGAAAGGACTGAAAACGTCAAACTGGCAATTAATTATCTGTACAACTATCATCTGCATCAACTGGAGAGGCTCTACTCAATTTTCACACACTTTAATTAGGAACCTGAATATGACTTAAAAATTTAAGGGACTTAAAAACAGAGTTCCAAACAGGACTAAGGGACACCTATCCTGGTTGTCTCTCTCCGAGTTCAGATGTAAATAGACCAAGCTTCACAAGATATTTTTATTCCTATCTAGGATAAATAAAGGCACAACTTCTGTGGCAGGGAGAACAGAAAAGCAGCTGGACTCTAAGAAGAGCAAATTTATTCTCACAAGCCAAAATACTGGGAATAGGAAAAATGTTGGCTTATCAAACTCTCGAGATACCGTTCAGAGGGACCTGGACAAGCTGGAAAGTGGGCCTGTGTGAAGCTCATGAAATTCAACAAGGCCAAGTGCAAGGTCCTACACCTGGGTCTGGGCAACCTCCAGTATCAATACAGGATGGGGATGATGTGATTGAGAGCATCCCTGTGGAGAAGGACTTCTGGGTGCTGATTGATGAGAAGCTGGACATGAGCCGGCAGCTCAGAAGACCAACTGTGTCCTGGGCTGCATTAAAAGAAGTATTGCCAGCAGGTCAAAGGGGGTGATTATCCCCCTCTACTCTGCTCTTGTGAACCCCCACATGGAGTACTGTGTCTAGTTCTGGAATCCTCAACTTAAGAAGGGTATCGAAGTTTTGGAGCAGGTCCAGAGGAGGGCTACAAAGGTGATCAAAGGGCTAGAGTACCTCTGCTGTGAGGACAGGCTGAGAGAGTTGGGATTGTTTGGCCTGGAGAAGAGAAGGCTTTGGGGAGACTTCATAGCTGCGTTCCAGTACCTAAAGGGGGTCTACAGAAAAGATGGGGAGGGACTTTTTACAAGGGCTTGTAGTGATAAGGTAAGGGGGAATGGCTATAAAGTGGAAGGGGGGAGATTTAGGTTAGACATTAGGAAGAAATTCTTCACTATGAGAGTGTGTTTTGGAGTAGCATATAAGTTTTGTCTCTCCTCCCACTAAATAAGGGGTAGTGGGCTATAGAAATGGTTCTTTGTGCCTTTTTCCATTTACATAAATTGCATGAGGAAACAGGTAAATGTTTCAGTTCTGTTCAGTTGGATGGTTTTTGCTATTTGAGATGCCTCAAGTTATTAATTATAGAGTCTCACTGTCTGTCTAAGGAGTGAAAATGCTTTATAAACAACCTGTGCCACATCTATGTGTCATATCTCTGAGGGATTTGATACACAAAGCCTTTTACGAAGTGGCTAAGCAACTGAAAGGTGTTCTCAGACTCATCACACCTCCTACTCTTCTTTTTCTTCCACATCAGAGAGAAATGCTCTGTTCCATATGTTTATTTCTCTTGCTGTCCTCAGGTATGTATACACGTGGGAAGGAAGAGACGATCTGACAGAACTTTCATAGCCCAGTCTACAAGACAGGGCTGAGAAAAGCCTTCATTCATGACTTCCCATATTCTTCCAGGGCTCCCCTCACCCCACCTATGGCCAAGAACCCCATTTCAGCTCTCCTGGATTGTAAGTCCCTGGCCCAGTGACATTTCAGTATGGTCAGTGTGCAACTCCCCACAGCCCTGCCTGCGCTGCCTGGAAACGGACCCCACCAAGCCAGGCCCTCCCGTGGACTGTGTCACAGCCCAACCTCAGCCTGTCCCCAGACCAACTTCAGCCTGTCCCCAGCCCCATGGAGGAGCCTGGGCATTGGCTCAGGACTGGGGCTGCACCTGATGACCCCATTTGCTCTGCTTTTGGCAGCTCTTTGGCAACTCCTCCTGGTGTTTCCTCAAGTAAAAAAGGATTTAGAAAAGAGGTTTGGCAAACCTCCTGTGGCTCCCTGTAGCTTTCCCGGAGCTCTGCAGAAGACCCTCTAAGGGGGAAGTAAAAAAAGAATTTCCCTCTATTGAATGTAAACAGGGTTCAGATCTGAAGAAAAAAGGATTTATGATGACAACTCGGAAGCTCTGGAGATAATTCCAAATCCAAACAATCTTTGTAAATTTACTACCCTTAAAAGAACCTGTATTATTCTGCTTCTATTGCTTTCTATATCCTTTCCTAATTGTATCAGCCCAATTTGTTTTTTGTAGTGTGTTTTCATCAGTTATGGTAAGTAAACACTTCGATATGATTGCTGGGTGCTTCAGTGGATCTCATGCTTTGGATGAGTGAACACCAACACAGGAAAGGATACCTGAACTCTATAAAAACTTGTGCCTTATAAAAGGGCTTCTTGTGATGATGAAGAGGTTTTAGATAGCATCCATTTGATCAACTAATTTAAACTAAATTATGAATTATCCAAGAAAAGCAATTAACCTGAATCTTGACTTGTCTGTGAAATGAATTACTTAGTGATTGTTGAAAATCCCTTACTTAGACAAATCTGATATTCTAATGCAATGGTGTCAGCCAAGCCAGGAATATTTTTATAAGATGAACTCCTTATTTTGTTTATTTCTGATCTCTAAGAAACAAACAAAATAACCCTGAGACTAAGCCTGAGCAAATCAGAGGCCTAAAAATAGCTTTACTTACTGGCTCTGTCAAATCAAATTTAAACCCTGCAGAGCTGATTTATAATTCTTTGCTTGCAGTAAATACTTTTTATGATTGAAAACAATAAATTTTTAAGTTATATTCTTAGGGATAAATACATATCATGTATTAACTCAAGAAACACAATGAATGTGAGAAACCAATACGATAATGCAGCAGAAAAAGAGAAAACAGTGAAAAAAAGGAAGGAACTCAAACTACCCTGACCTCAAAGCTCCAGATTCACAGCACCAAGAGCAATAGTTATTCTGGTGGACATGTAGGGGGAAATTTTTGGTCAAACTTAAAGATCAAGAATGAAAATGCATTGTTATATAAAAACACCAAAAAATAAATAGAACTAGGAGATAAACTATCCAAAACTGAGCATATATCCTACTGTTTAATATGTACATGAATTCTTCATGCAAAATTGAGGACAATTTTGACAGTGGTGGTACTTTTGTACAGAGATACAAGTTTAGATAAAGCTATCATATGGACCTATTGCAGTAGGGTTTCATCTGAAAGGCATTATCCAGGAAGTTATTTTTTGATGCAAACCATGTTGTTGCAGACAACAATGTTCTAAGAAGTCATTATATAGGTTTATTTTAGTATACTGCCTATATAGGGAGACAAAAGATGTTTCACCTTCATCCAAAGGCATAACTTATTTCTTATTTTCTTTTTTTAATTATTATTCTAAAGCAAAAGTATGTGAAGCTCGCTCTTTAACAACATTTGAGATATGCACCTCAGGCAGTAAAAGATGGAATCAAATGACACAATTTACTTGTCCACACATAGGACTTCCGTGTCATTTGAGGTGTTCATAATCTTGGGAATCACACGTGGTTGGCATCTATGAGAAAAACTGTGAAATGACATCTTGAGTCAGGTGTCTCAGATGACCCCAGGTGTCTGTATGCAGGCAACCTAAGCAAGCTCAAAAAGTAGGATTTATTTCCATATTCCAGACACCTAAATCCAATTTTATCTAAATGGAATTTTCTATGTACGAATTATGAGAACAATGGTTTTGCAATTTAAAAAATGCAACATGTGATTCAGTTACTCCGCATATAGTTATCAGTGTCAATTGAGATATCCTACCTCATCTGATTTCCAGCTGGCATTCCTGAGAATTTGGTTCTCTAGCAAACTCAAGCTCCTGTTTATCATTCCTCAGTGTATATACCTCTTAAAAGGCGCTAGACTTCTATACTAACTTAGACCTGAAACTTCATTCAGCTCTTGTGATATATCTAAAAAAAAAAAAAAAATTGAGAGTCTATGGCTGAACAAAATCTCATTTAAGCTAAGCAATTGGATTTTACACTAAAGGAGTTCTTTCTGTTATTATTATCACTCCCCTATATTACAGTATCACAGAGTCACGGAATGGTAGGGGTTGGAAGTGACCTCTGGAGATCATCTAGTCCAACCACCCTGCTAAAGTAGGTTCACCTGCAGCAGGTTATACAGGAACATGCCCAGGCATGGTTTGAATATCCCCAGAGAAGGAGATTTCACAGACTTTCTAGAGAGCTTTTTCCAGTGGTCTGACAACTGCACAGTAAAGTTTTCCCTCATGTTCAGCTGGAACTTCCTGTGTTTCCGCTTGTGTCTTTTGGCCCTTGTCCTGTCACTGGTCACCGTTAAGAAAAATCTGGACCCATTCTTTTGACACCTGCCCCTTAGATATTTCTAAGCATTTATAAGATTCCCTCTCAGTCTTCTCTTTTCCAGACTAAACAGATTGAGTTAACTCAACCTCTCTTCATAAGGTTAACAGCACCCTCTTCTCTTTGAGTCAATAGTGAATTTCACTTGTAAAAATTTATTTTTCACATCAAAGAAATTAATCTTACAGATTAAGACTAATTAGAACCTGCCTTTGAAAAATTTCATGAGTAACATCCTGTACAATTATACTTTTCCTTTCAGCATTGTTCACTGCCTCTCTCCAGAGGTCAGTTGTTGTACTCATCCTTGTGCCCAGATTGGTTAAGAGATTTTCATGTAGTGTCATATGAAAAACTTTACTAAATACAACTAGATTAAGACAGTTTACATTCCCGTTGCCTAGAAAATGAGTAGTCCTTCTGAAAACTGATATCAAATTAATCTATGACAATCTAAATGTCACACATATTTTTAATCCTGCTTTTGTTTCTGTCTTTAATTAATCTTTATTTTAAAGTTTACTGAATATTTGCAAACCTCTCTTAACAGATTACCAACTTTGTAATTATTCTGGTCACTCTTCCACCCTGTTAAATGAAGATATTATGTTTGCTCGTATCTGATTCCACTGTGATTACTCCATTAACATCATCATTTACTGTGAATAGGGTAGGTAGGCACTATTTAGACAGCAGCAAAGTAAATTTTAATTTCTACTTCTACTACAAGCAGTGAATAGTATACATATAGACGTACTCTTTTGAAGTTTATTAATGGAATAAATATAGTAACTAATTTAAGATTATGTCTTTTTCAACAAGTAGGAGCTATTGAGGTATTTTATAAATTTTAACCCTGGATTGATGGTTTACAAAAGGATTCAATGACACAATAACTACTATATAAATGCCTTCTTACATGTTCTACCCTTAC
The DNA here is from genome assembly GCA_033558235.1 of Neomorphus geoffroyi. Classification (NCBI taxonomy): domain Eukaryota; kingdom Metazoa; phylum Chordata; class Aves; order Cuculiformes; family Neomorphidae; genus Neomorphus; species Neomorphus geoffroyi. The sequence continues at coordinate 3,560,147 of JAUMJM010000005.1, forward strand.
AGTTCCCTTCACATATATTATTTCAAGATATAAGTAGACATAGTATATTGCCCTTGATAATTTTAAGTGGATTTTATAACAGAAATTTGACAGTAGTGAATAACATATTCTTAAAAACAAGTTCTTTGCACACAGTAATTAATTTACTTCACTATCTGTATCTAATCTTCAGAACCTTAGTGTTGAAGCTATTTCAAGCAACTAAAGTTAGGAGAGAGATATAATTATCTTCATAGATTTGAGGAGGTTAAGGGCGAAAGGGATTATCAGATCATTTTGTCAAGCCTGGAATATACTGTGGGCCATTAAATTTCATCTGGTGTTAATATCTGCTGAGAAAAAGAGCTGTGGTGATCAGTATTTATTATTATTATTGATCATATTTATTACAGCACTACCCAAAGGCTGAAGAAGAAAAGAATTACTCTTGAGATAAGCATTGCATAAACATAGATTACTTGATGATCCCTGTCTTGAAATTTGCAGTCAAGGTAAGTACAGTCTGGAGGTGGAGAAAGGAATCTAAACCACACTGTGCACATCATACGATGTCAGCAGACAGCACATTCGTTACATTATTTAATTTTATATTTTCCTAAGTCAGAGAAATATAGATAAATTTAAGCTATAAGGAAAAGAATGCCAAAACCAACAGGACACGTCAGGAAGATTGAAAGGAATGTAGGACTGGAGTGAAATTATTATGAAGAGGTATGATTTCCTCAGTGGCTAAATGTACTGACTGTTCAGCAAAAGCACGAAGTAGGACTCAGTCAGTAGAAAGGGTGTCTTTATTTACCTTTTTCTTCTGTAAGACAATGTAGAACATAAGAAAATACGTTTTGTAGAAATACTCCAGTTTAATTTCATATTATGCATTCTTTCTATGCTGCCTATTTGCTTACTTCTAGAAGATATGGTATACTTAGGTATACAGATTCCTCTGAGAAAAGGATTCTTTTACTTTCAGAATCTTATTCCCTCACAAAACCCTCAGCCCTCCCCCTCAATATAAAAAAAGTAACATTACATGCGTTACTCGCACAATGATTCTAAATTTCCGTCAGATGCGTTACCAGATATGTCAATTTAGTTTTGAATAAGCAGGAGTATTTCACTGTTTTTCTCTACTCTGAACAATCATGCTTGTAAAATAATTCCACAGTTCCGACCTTATTCAGCTCGGTAGAATTTCTCTGTGACTAGGACTATTGGTATATTGGACTGCATTCTGGTCACAGTGGGTCTTAGATTTGAGATTATCTAGAAAGAGCTGGATTGCATATATTTCAGAATTTGCAATTCAATGTCTATTAAAGTAATGGAATTATCAAAAATTATCATAAAGTATTTTCATATATTTAGTCCTTAAGGCTATTTTCCTTCTTGATGTGGTGCAAAACTATAGCCCTAAAAACTATACAAAATATGCAACCATACTAAACTCAAATACAACAAAAGTATTCATTTTTACGAATGAATTATTACATTAAAAAGATTTTCACATACACAGGATATGTGGACAGTGGCAATGGTACAATCATACAGAAAATTATACTCCCCTGGTGAGAAACAACTGCAAAATCGTTATCTGAAAAGAACTTCTTTTGCTGATCATAAGACTTCTATCTTGTTTGGTGAAATAAAATCATTTTTTCTGTCAGCTAATTTGACTCTACTGGGTTGAGAATAAGGTAAAACAAGCAGAGTTTTACTGTCTTTTTAGGTGATAATTAATTTGCTTATCAAGGTAAAGAAAATGGTAATTAAACAATTACAAGTAACAATATAACTTGATCATCGGTAATGAATATGTTGTAAACATGCATGAAAAGAAAAAAAAACACATCAGCTTTCAGAGCCCAAGTAAAAATTTTTCTGGTCCTGGCAGAAATAGATACTTCTTTATTTTATCCTGTTGAAAGAATAAACTTGGGATAGTTATTCTGATCTTACAGTAGTGTCTAACAAGATTTATTGACCTAAGATCTGTTTATTGATTTGGAATCATCAAGGAACCTTAAATTCTTGCCTACAATTTTGTAAGTCTTCAATGTGACATCTGGGGTAGTGATCAATGAATTATCAGGCACTCAACCTACTTGACTCAGCACAGCAACAGACAAACCAAACTGTCTGGATACAGAAGTACTAATTATGTAGTTTTGCACCTGTCATGGATGGAAATTTTAGTAGACATTGATTTATCAACAATGCAGAATTTATTGAGGTAGATCACAAAATCAAGCCATATAATTTCTATTAACACTTAATCATGAGTTGATTAACCAAGTGATTCAAAGTGATTCAGCATGAGCTACTATAATCAAATCAGTGACTTATTTACAGATTAAAAAATTGCAAAATTCCCTTGCTTACAACAAAGGTTACATCAAATCCTACACACAAATATGTACACGCATACTGAAGTTCATGGATCCAAATACATAGAGGTCAGCCTGGCCAAAGTTTTCCTTCTCTTGAGATTTGTGAAATATTTACTTTTACTATCTCAACATTCTCATCAGGCTGGTGTTGAGTCATGAAGAGCCTGCAGTCACCCTGGTCCTTGTCTTGCACTGACAGGTGACCCTGGAAAATGGTCAAGTTCAGAGGGAGATGCTGGGTGCAGGCCACTGGGGTTTCAAAGATCTCAAAGGGTCTCGATTAGAACTGCAGGGCTATGGATGATTGACTTTCATCAGTATTTTCTGCCACAACTCATTTTAAGTAACCACGGTACTTTCTTCTAACAATACAATTCCAGTACTTCCCAGATCATACAGTTTTGGCATCATTGCTACAATGATAGCATGTATACCAGGCTGTCAGGAGATGACTGATCGTCAGTCCTTCTGTCAGGCATTGGATTTCCTTTACCAAGCACAGCAATTTTGAGTGCCTTAACACTCAAACTAACTGCAATTTTATAATGGGAATCCTTTCCCCCAGTGTGCCTGACCTAACCTGGACCAGCAAGTAGCCCAAAGGCTGGGGTGGGGGAAGGAAGATTGCATCTCCACGGCACCAAAGCTACTAGATCCTGCTTTATAGCCTTCAGTAGCCATTTCATGTGAACAGAGCTATACTGACTACAGACCAGGACAGATTTGTCTCCAGCCATCCTGGAGTTTACTAAAACCCATGTGATTTTTGCATCTGTGACTCAGAGAGAGAGAGATAAAAGGACCAGCATGGACATCTCTATGGAATTTTACTACAGAAAAGAAAGAAGGGGAAAAGCAACACAAAGCTTCTATATCCTTATGCCGAGAAAATCTCCAAGAACATGTATGAAATATGGAAGAAGAGATAAAAGACTGTTCCAGTGGTCTGTCTGAGTACTTGTTTGTCCTCTAACCTCCAACTCCGACAATAAGAAAACTAAATTGTGACAGCAAACAAGACAATATGAGAGAATATTTAGAGAAAACAAAGTTAAATAAATGTATTTTGCATTTAAATCTGAAAGCTGTGAAATCTGAACTCATTTTACTAGCTCATACCACTTGTAAAAGAGAGTTTCCTGATCTCCATGCAGCTTTGAAAAAGTTCTATCTCCTGTGCTTGAGAGCGTTTCCTTCTTGACAGAAAACTTCATAGTTTCTTTCGATTGTAACAGCTGTCAAGGGAGGTTGTGATTTCTGAAAAGCTTGTTCCTTTTCTATGGAAGGTTCTGAATATTAAGATAAACTATAAATTGGATCCTGTATTCAGTAGGAAGGCAGTGTACATAGCAGGGCAAGGGGTGATGTGCTCAGAGACCTATATGTTACTTAGAAGATGATTGATGAATTTTGAAACTTCTTTTTTAATGCCTGCTTGGATTCATTCCCAGATATAATGAGTTGCATTAATAGAGTCTGGAGGTCAAGAATGTATGGCTTACTCTGACAAACTTTATTCCTGAAATTCTGAACTTATTCCATATTTGAACCAGCATAAATGAGAGCAGAATGTGGTTCTATTATCTATTTCTTGTTATTTTAACAAGTCAAATAATTTGAGAACTCATAAAGAAAGACCCTAAACTTTGATTCTAGCTCTTGATATAGCATGTTTGTAAATCTGCTTTCTGGAAAAAACCTTGACATGTAGTTGTCAATTAACAATTGTTTTTCCATTTCTCTTGGACAAATTCTGTCATGCCTTAATGTACTGTGATTGGCAGTAACGTCTTCAGTAAGTTTGACTTCATTTAAAGTTATAATTAAACCCATAGTTATCTTCATTTACATTTTAGATGAACTCAGACACTGGTGTTCCAATTAGTGAAAACAGGACTCTCTTTTATATTTCTTAATGAGAAAGTTCAGAGAAATGGTAGAAACTGCAAACAAGTTAAGCTTCTAAGTTCAACAGACCAATACAGATCACTATATAATAGAAATAATATATTTTCTCAGTGGTATAATGTATATTGTAAGTTAATGTACTATTTAGGATTACACAGTTTATACTTAATAAATGAAATATTTCATATTTATTAAAGTACCCTGAAAGAATCCCTATTTAGATCCAGCTTAAACTAACACAGTGTTCACTGTGTTTTGGCATCCAACTATGTAGTCCATGGGATAAAAAAGAATGAGGATTGAATTCTGCCTTCACTGAAATGTCAAAATGGATTACTGATGAGTCATAAATGTCTTCAGGAGAATGCACCCTGGTTTTGATCAAAAGTCAAGGAGAACAGTTAGCATCACAAATTTTATTCAAATTTAAAAGAAACTAGAGACAAATCTTAATGCTTCAAACCCCCAACTAATGCAATTCATGTTTCAAATTATGGATTCAGTACAGAATGTTTCTATTACTTTGAAGACATCTGAATTCCATGTTTTGTCTTTACTCTTTTTCTCTTTCGGTTTAAAACTGCAAACACTAAACCTACTCTAGGTAGTCCTTATATTATGGTAGAAGAGAACATACTGCACGTTAATCATTGTGTAATTTAGTTGAGCTCTATAAAAAGGTAATTGTTTTAGCGGATGTAATGCTTAGGAATCAGTTCTAGAGCTATAATTACATGGGATAGCATTAAAATACCAAGTTAGCACTCAGACAAAGTACCAACCAATCAAGCTGGAACACTGTGTATTTTAGATTTAGTATGGTAGATTTCCTCTGACATGTTTAGAGTTGAGTTTTACAATATGAATTTAATAGGTATATGACCTGCTAGTGACATATCCAATAATGAGGGGCACTTTCTGAACCATTGCTAATGTTTCCTAACCTTCCTTTGATTAGTTGTATTTGTATTGCTGCAGGAAGAAAGGAAAACAGCACTCCCACATGGGATTTACCTGTAGCTGTCACAGTCATGAAGAGTTACCTACTAAATTGCTTCCAGAACACTGGCAAAGGGAGCACTTTGCCTGTCTCAAGCTGGCAAAATTCTATTAGTGAACAATTTTTACGTATAATGGCTGCAGGCAACTCCAACACAGAAATTTACCTCTGCTTCAAAATGGATTATAGCAGTAGTATTGAGAGAGCTGACCCTGTACTATACAAGTCACTGTACCAATCTTTGCAGCAGTCCACAAATCTGTAAAATGAGGAGAATAACTGTTTCCCATTTTATAAGGTTCTTAGAAATCTAACATCGCAAGCTTATAAGATGGGTTGTTTACAACAGACATATCAAAAGGACATCAAATCCGTCAAATTTAAATGAAATTTATTCACATAAATGGTTTTCCCATTTCATAGTACAATTACATCATCACACTTCATCAATCAAGGGTTTCTTTTTTTTTCTTCTTTTGGCGTGAGTAGGTGTTACTATAAAGAAAACCTGTCTTTTGTAAGATTAATGAAAAACTGAAGAAATTTCAGCAACAGTAGCTGTAACAATACCAGCACAGACTGAAAGAACTCTGACTTACTCCATGGCTTTTAAGTGAGGTGGAAGTCAAACAGAAAACCAGTTTACTTTATCAAAATTGCAAGATCAGAATGTCTCTTGCCAGCCACCTTTTCAGAAATGCAGAAAAATCAAAGATAAATATTCTTGATCTCAAATACACACAACCTCTGAGCCTGGAGAATACAGTGGATTGCACTGTATCTCACAGTTTGCAAAAAGTTATGGTTAATAAATGCTCTACAGGTTGAATATCTAGCTTGAAATTCTCTACAGAAATAAAGAAATAATTTTTTATGTTTAATCTCCATGTTTTCTATGAGGCAACATAGAAGACAATGCATGCATATGCCTAGGTTTTCTCCAGGTGAAAGGCTATGATCATAATGAAGGATAATTTGTTTTCTGCTGCTTTCCCACTTAGGAGAAAACTTGTCTAAACTTCTGACTCCTGTGCCTTGTTCTGCTGTAACTTAGACAACTTAGGCAACAAGGCTTAAAGTTCAGATGGAATGATCAGATGATGTGAATTAAATTAGACTAGTTTCATTACTTGAAAATTTCAAATTTCATTCAGTTATATACATATATGTGAAGTCTTCTTGACTTTGAAATTTTGTAATGTGATTCCAATATAAGCCTGGAAAAGTTTCCTGAAATACTGCCTGTGTTTGTCCTGCACTAGCTTTCTGTAGATATCAGTAACGACATCCCCTTATGCTGGAGTAAATCACGAGCTAATGGGATGCTTGACAATTAAATTCAATTTGCTGCTTTTATGTTTCTGTTCACACACAACTCCCTCTCCTCATGTATTAGTTTTCCATCTCTAAACAGATTGAGCCTTGACTTTTAGTTATTATGTCAGAGATGTAGTTAACCGTGGTATTAGCTTGTAAAACCCATGACAGTGATGCTGCAGTGTCGTGATAGTAAAAATAAAACATGAGAGATACAGAGTTTTAATTCAATTAATCAAGCATAGAAGTCTATTGTTACATGGGACACGGGGAAGAACCTGTCTGATTTTTTGCTGTCAGTTCAGAAGAGCAGGTTTACAATTCACTTATCTTAAGGTAAGTGACAAGATTCATATAAAACAGAGCATGGTGATACTATGAGAGAATCATCTGCATAGGTTGCAAAATGTGACACAAAAGAGAAAACTGTTAACTTTCTGAAGTGACCTCTAGAGACCAAGTAGGACATTTCACAATGCATTGAGAGGCCATGGGGCAATTCAATTTTGCTACAAGCTTATATGAGAATTCAGCTCATCCTGAATTAGTCACCTAGGGTAGGATTCTGTTCTTAAGTATAGGTTTTCAGTATAATTTTTGGTGCCTTACAGTATGACATCTAGCATCCAGCTGCTACAGAAATTGCTTTCTATGACATGCTTGTCATCCTTCTGCATTTCTAGAAAACTTAGGCAACCTAGATATCTGAAGGCAATGCAGGATGCTATGACATCTAAAGTGGCCATCAATGCCTATTAACCACTACAGAAATGAAGAAAATAAAACTGACTTTTTTATTTATTAATTAAGTTAAAGTATAAAATACTAATTTAGGTCACCATTAATGTTTCTTAGACACATACAGAAGTCCTATATCCTACAGCTGAGGATATGACCGAGTACCCTCCGTATATCTTTGCTCCACTGTTCTTATTAATAAAGATGCTTTGAAACTCAGTTCTACTAGAATACGTAGTGACTTTTCCAAACAGAATTTTTGAAAAGATGAATAGAACAAATATTTTAAAATTATTATTTTCTCTAAAATACATTAGCTTCTCAACAAAGATAAGTTTTGATAAGGTAAGATTTTCATTAACAAATGTTGTCTTTATTTGTGTCTACAAATTTCTTAAAGGATTCATTCTTTTTTTCATTCACTAGTCAAAAATTTTACCTTCATATATTAATTTTTCCACTGCAGTTTCTCTGGAGCATCTTCTTTCACCTGACTACAATTTGTTATACTGGTGAATTTATTGAATCTGGTTAATGACTTTCTTACTGCATGACCATAGCATGTAATTCAGCATGTAGTGGCAAATGAATCCTTTCCAGATAAATATAAATCTTGAGATATGCACAAAAAATTTGCTCAATCTATGAGCATGTAGAAGTACACTAGAAATAATGCAAGGAGTTTTCACTCTGCAAGACAATAGATGACCCTGGATGAACACATTTTAGAAGGCTAACATTGTCATATTTATCCAACACAGTGAAAAGGAAGATTACTAAGCTTGTGTTTGCGTTGATGTATATATCACATAGTAAAGAATACCTCTATGTCATAGAATCACAGAATTGTTTAGATTTAAAAAGACCTTTAAGACCACAGTCCAACTGTAGACCTAACACTGCCAAGTCCACCACTAAACCATATCCCTAAACACCACATTTACATGTGTTTCAAACACTTCCAGGGATGCTGACTTAACCACTTCCATGGGCAGCCTTCTCCAATGCTTGAAGACTGTGTTGATGAAATATTTTTCTCCTAACATCTAGTCTAAATCTCCCTTGGTGCAACTTGCAGCCATTTTCTCTTGTCCTACCACTTGTTACTTGAGAAAAGAGTCCAACACTTACCTCACCACCACACCCTTCAGTTAGAGAGTGATAAAGTCTCCCCTCAGCCTCCTTTTCTCCAAGGTAAACAACCTCATTTCCTCATCTGCTCCTCACAAGACTTGTTCTTCAGATCCATCACTGGCTTTGTTGCCCTTCTTTTCACAAGCTCTAGCATTTCAATGTCTTCCTTGTAGTGAGAGGCCCAAAACTAAATACAGTATTCAAGGTGCAGCCTCACCAGTGCCGAGTGAATGAAGACAATCACTTCCCCAGTCCTGCAGGTCACATCTCATGGTATCCTATAAGTTTCTATCAGAATACATTGCTATTCTAACCCTTTTGTAGTCAAAAGTCTTGATCATTTTATGTTTTACTTGAAAAACTGAGGCAAATACCTGCATGCCTAAGGACATCAAACATAAAAATGACTGCATGAAGAAAAAGGTTGTGTGTAAAATCCTTCTCAGTATAGTCTGGCATTACAGAGCAGCAAGGAGGAGTGGGACTGGTTAGATAACAAAAATTGATCTGTTGAGAACAGATTATTAGAAGGTCTGACAAAAGAAAAGTTCTCTTGGTTTGAAGGGCGATGGATGATGCAGAAAAAACTAAAGAAGCGTTTAAAATTATCATAGTTTTCACAAATCAAAGCTAGAGATCGTTTGAGATTTCTATATCGCTTTTTGACACAATTAAACTTTTTCCTATGATGTGTGAAAGTGCTGCAGACTATTTACTGTTACTAAAAAAGGCAATCACACATCAATAACATCCTATTTAGCAACCTGTTTTGTTGGACAAGTCCTGTCTACCCTCTGTTAGTGTATAAAATTCCTTGTTGACTGAAGACAAGATTGATTTACTTTCCACTCAAATTCTCCTTATACATTTCCTGCTACAGTACATTCATTTTTGAGAAAAGAGTAAATGAATTGCTGTTTTAAAGATGACAAATACATGTGGTGCAGTATAAAAACTGTTAACATCCTTCTGGGAAAGCAGGCAGATTATTTCCATGAGGCTGTCATTCTTCTCTGTTCCTGCCTTAGTAACTGAAGCCTTTTTTTCTGTTCAAAAGACATTCAGTCACAAGTGATGATCATGGACATACCTCAAGGTCACTGTTAGGTTCCTTATGGAAAGAAGGCCAGGCAGTGAGCTCAAGAAGTGAGCGCCTTCATGGCTATAAGTAGTAGCTTTCATGAGACACATTTGAAAGCAAACTACAATTGTCTGCCAGAGCAAAAGTTTCTTTAACAGAACATGTGAACAATTTGGGCATAATTATCCAGATGATTACTCTCTCAGTCATCAGTCATCAGTTCAAGTGTTTCTGTCCTTGTCCTTCCCATCTAGATCTTTTTCTCCTTGGGTAAGGATCAAATCATCACAACTTTCCTGGAATCATTTTTACCGGAATACAGGCAAAACTATTGATATACCTTTTTGCAATGCTGAATATACTTGCTGATACCTTTAGTCATCCAATTACAAGTCTTCATTTGTAATTCTACCATATTGATTAATCATAGACTGTGGCAATTTAATCAGTATGTTCTAGCAACATGCGCACTGCCACTCCTATTATTTCTGATGTCACAGATTAACTCTTCTCTCAGGCGACCGGTGACAGAACAAGAGGACATGGTCTCAAGCTTCGCCAGGGGAGGTTTCGGCTCGACATTAGGAAGAAGTTCTTCACTGAAAGGGTGATTGGCCATTGGAATGCGCTGCCCGGGGAGGTGGTGGAGTCACCGTCCCTGGAGGTGTTTAAGGAGAGATTGGACAAGGCTCTTAGTGACACAGTGTAGGAGTAGGTGTAGGTGTTGGGTCATAGGTTGGACTCGATGATCTCTGAGGTCTTTTCCAACCTTATGATACTGTGACACTGTAACTGTCAAAACAACATCTGAAACACTATCCCATAGTATATAAGTGATATTTTTTCTATGAATGCTTTATCAGCAGACTTCCAAGGCAGAGACACAAGATTTACAATAATTTAAACCACAGACTTGACCTGTATTCTGATCTGTCATATTCCCTGATAGGTGGCTTCTTCCCTAGCCCTAACTGTTGTCCTTAAAGCAAATCTGCCAAAGACAGAAGATTCACTCATAACAAATATTTTGTAATCTACATTTAAAAGCCAAGAAATAACATATTTTTACAACTTGTAGAGACAGTTTGTTTCAGAACCATGTTGGGGTTAGTATTAGAAAGGTTTTCCTAATATCAAGACTAAATATTCTTGATTTAATTTAAGCCCATTACCTCTAATCTTATATTGCAACCTGTTCTTGATAAGTATTGTTTTCTTTAACATGAAATTGTACCAAGAGTATCTTAAGCAGACTTTGCTATGGTTAATGTGAATTGAATGAGTCTAAATATTTGTAAGGAATATTGATTTTTGAATATAGTAAGGACTGATAAATCTAAAGCGTAAACAGAAATACATAACTGCTACTAGCCATGTGTCCAGGAAAAACTGTACAAACCCTTTGTGCCTGCCTGCAAACTCATCTACTTGCAAAAGATAACCTCTTTCTTCTTAATTTCTTTGCTTTGGAAATATATAGAAACAGCAGTCATCATCAATGAGTTGTCATCAGATCTGGTTTTCTATCTTCCATCAAAGCTGTAACAAAAAATCAATATTTGGCACAAAATTTCATTTGTTCATTTACTTTTTTTGGTTTTGTAGTTCTGTGACTGCTCCATTTATTTAATAATTTCTCTTTTTAATTCAAGTGTGCATTTTTCTAAAGAAAATCCTCTTAAAACAATTATATCAGAATTTTAAATATTTATTTTCATTCATGGTAAGTAACAAATTCCTGAATGATAATAGTTGTTATTATTTCCTTACTCTTAATTATAAAAGAAAGCAAGATGCAAAAAATTATTCTTCCCAAACTAAATATAATTACACACACTTATCTGTATATATTGGTTTTTGTCAATAAGGTTTTTCAAGGGACAGAAATGTTTGGATAGCTACCTATTGATTTAAAAAATCAATTTAATGTAGTCTCCTTCTGGAGATAAATTAGCTATATGCTTAAATGACCCATAGTAAAGAGATTACTCTGAGGATAATGAATACTGTGAAAGGTTTCTTGGCATGAAATGTTTTTACTTCTCTTATGTCTTATACATACAGTGTAAGTAAGCGTACTGTGAAAGAGGGAAAAAAAACTCTATGTGCATATTTTATTCCTCTTTTTTTTAATCCCTCTTTCTTACAAGAATTCATAGGAGGACAATGAATTAGTTGGATATTTGTGGTGAAACACTTAACTTCTTTTCCTCTTTCAGGAAATGGGCAAGTCAAGACACTGTTAAAGCTGTAAAATTTTGTTAGATCAGGATACTAAATAGTATACTGGACCTTCTTAAACAAAACAAACCACTAAGGGAAAAGAGGGGAGAGAGCCAAAGAAACCAACTCTCTTCACATCTGACCACTGTATTCTTGGACAAACTGCAGCTTCCTATCTAGTTCCCAGTCTAGTAAGGGAATTCCTCTGTTTTTAAGTCAGTGGCTTCCTGAGCTGCAGCAAAATGTACGCAGCGTTGTTCACTTTGCAGGAGAGTCTCCTTCTCTCAGCATACTTAGGTTTTAGATTAGGTCTGTGCTCCAGATCTTCTGTTCTTCTATTGTCCTACTTCTGTATCCTCCTTTTCATGTCTGTTCCTCCAGACTTCCCTGAAGCCATCAGGCTTCTCTCAGGAAAGCGTTATTTTCCTTTTCTCAGAGGAAAGGTCTGCTACTGAAGAAATCTTCTCTTAGTTCCACCGACTTGTGGCTTCTCTGGTGTGTAAAGAATGAGTCACTTTGCTGAAATGTCACCACTTAGGTTTCTTACACATTACTTGGACCTAAGATCCTTTGCTAAACCTTATTGCCCTTTGTTTAATTTTCCCTGAACTTGTAATTTGTTGCTCGGTATAAGGTAGCATAAACCACTACTGCTTCAGGGAAACAAAAGGTCCTCCTCTTCCTCTAGTTCTGTGTATATTACTGTTACTTCATTTGAGCTGGTTGACATAGCCATATATCCTTCTGTTAGGAAGAAATAAAGTGTTTTAAAACCATTGGGATTCAGAGGAGAGAAGCAAAAATGTGAGGGAAAGAATTTCTGTTTAGAGCAATTATACAAGGTGGGCATAGCATGCCTATTTTCAGTTATAGTCTTGATCTATGTTGCTCTACACTGAGCGTCATGCATAATTTCAAAATTTGGTGGAAAATAAGAAAGAATAACTTATATTTTTGAAACCTGGATATAAATTTAGATGGGACCTTCAAGTATGTATAGCAATATTGACATTCACCTTTAAGCATTTCTAGGTTGAACGTCAGTTAAATTAACATCAACGACCAATGAAAAATACTTTTAACTTTAAAACCAGGTAAATTCCTGTACGGAAAAGTCTATGTCATTCTTTGTATTCTATTGTAAATCCCGGTTTGGAATCAATGCTCAAAACTCCATTCTCTGGTGCAGAATGCGGTAATTAGTAATTTAAACTAGTGTAAGATATTTTACTGTTGATGAGACAAGAATCTGTAGAAAATGTCAATGTTGTCTTTACCTTATTCCTGAAATAGATGTTAGAAATTCACTCTCTGTTGAAAGGAGATGATTAATTCTTTAGGGGAATTCACAGCCATTGAGATGATTTACAGATTATTCCTGGGAAATGTTTGGGGGTTTTCCCTTCTGTTACCTGGGTTCTCCTTCACAACTGCTCCTTTCTTTCATTTACATCTATTATATTTTATCCAAAGGTACTACTTAGATTATTCTTGCTTGAGGACTAGTGACCTCTTGTAGGTCTGTGGTGTGAAGGTTTATCGTTAATATCTGAAATAGGTATCCCTTATTCCTCTTCAGCACAATATCTGCTGCCATAGGCCTACATATGGTACCCAGGGGAGAGTAAATGCTTAATCTGTGGCCCTTTTAGCCACTTGGGCACACTGCTGGCTCCTGTTGAGTTTCCTGTCCACCAGCACTCCCAAGTCCCTTTCCGCCTCACTGCTCTCCAGCCACTCTGTCCCCAGCCTGTAGCTCTGCATGGGGTTGTTGTGTCCAAAGTGTAGAACCCAGCATTTGGACTTGTTAAACCTCATGCTGTTGGAATCAGCCCATCTCTCCAGCCTGTCAAGGTCCCTCTGTAGGGCCCTCCTACCCTCTAGCAGGTCAACACTTCCTCCCAGCTTGGTATCATCTGTGAAATTGCTATTGATGGACTCAATCCCCTCATCCAGATCATGAATGAAGATATTGAACAGGACATGGCCCAACACCGATCCCTGGGGAACACTACTAGTGACCGGCCACCAACTGGATGTGACACCATTCACTATCACTCTCTGTGCTTGGCCATCCAATCAATTCCTAACCCAGCACAGAGCGTTCCCATCCAAGCCATGGGCTGACAGCTTCTCCAGGAGTCTGCTGTGGGAGACAGCGACAAAGGCCTTGATGAAGTCCAGGAACACCCTTCCTCTCATCCACCAGGTGAGTCACACGGTCGTAAAAGGAGATCAGGTTCGTCAGGCAGGACCTGCCTCTCCTAAATCCATGCTGGCTGGGCCTGATCTCTTGGTCATTCTGCAGGTGCCACATGATCACACCCAGGATTATCCGCTCCATAATTTTACCTGGAACCGAGGTCAGGTTGACAGGTCTGTAATTACCTGGATCATCCCTACGTCCCTTCTTGTGGATGAGTGTCACATTGGTCAACTTCCAAGTCATCTGGGACCTTTCCAGTGATCCAGGACTGTTGATAAATGATGGAAAGTGGCTTAGCAAGCTCGTCAACCAGCTCTCTCTTCACCCTAGGATGGATCCCATCTGGCCCCATAGACTTATGAGGATCCAAGTGGCTCAGCAGGTCTCTAACTTCTTCCTCCTGGATGACAGGGGGACTATATTGCACCCTGACCCCATTCACCACTTCAGGAGACCAGTTGTCCAGTGAAGAATCTGCCTCAGTATTGAAAACGGAGGTAAAGAAGGCATTAAGCACCTCAGCCTTTTCCTCATCTTCAGTTACTATATTTCCCTCACTATCCAATAAGGAGTGGAGGTCGTTGCTGCCCTTCTTTCTGCCATTAATATATTTGTAAAAACACTTCTTATTATCCTTAACTCAAGCGGCCAATTTGAGCTCCAGCTGGGCTTTTGCCTGCCTAATTTTCTTTCTATACAACTCAACGATATCTTTGAACATAACCTGACTTACCTGCCCTTCTTTCCAAAGGCGATACACCCTCCTTTTCTCACGTAGCTCCTTCAGAAGCTCCTTACTCCTCCAGGCTGTCTGTCTGCCCCTACGGCTCGTCTTATGGCACATTGGGACAGCCTGCTCCTGCGCCTTCAAGATTTCATTCTTGAAGTACATCCAGCCTTCCTTGACCCCCTTGCTTTTAAGGACTATTTCCCAGGGTACTCTCCTGACTAGTTCCTCAAATATTCTGAAATCAGCCCACCAAAAATCCAGCGTGGATGTCCTGTTTATGCCCTTCCTTGTTCCATTGTTTATGGAGAATTCGATTATCTCATGGTTGCTGCACCCCAGACAGCCTCTGACAACAACATCACCCACCAGCTCTTCTCTATTTGTAAACAGCAGGTCAAGGAGAGCCTCCCCCCTGTTAGGCTCACTAACCAGCTGTGACAAAAAGCAGTCCTCAATACATTCTAAGAATCTTCTGGACTGCCTCCTCTCAGCTGTGTTAAGATCCCAGCAGATATCTGAGAAATTAAAGTCTCCTGAAACAACAAGGGCAGACAATCTTGAGGCAACTTCCAGCTCCTTAAACAACAGTAGATCCATCTCTTCCTCCTGATCGGGTGCTCAGTAACATACTCCAACCAGGATGTCTCAGTGATATCCTGGACCTGGGCTTGAGGAAGGCAGCTGACTTCCCTGTGGGATGGGTCTAGCCTACATACAGGACCCTCTGTTCCTTTCAGAAGGGAGTTGCCTATTACAGCTACCCTCCTTTTCTTTTTAGTACTTGACGTTTTGATCCACCTGACAGACGGGGCAAAATTGAGAGGTTCCCCGGACGAATAGTCTTCATCGCTATCGTCAACCTGAACCTCAAATTCCAGAACCCGAAACTTGTTTTGTAAGGGCAACTGGAATGGCAGCATCTTGAAGAGAGTCAGAAGATAGGAGGGAAATCTATTGTCTCCACGAGAGCAGACCTGCTCCCATTCCTCCTCAACAGCTAGGTCCCTCATCCTGTTGGTGAGGAATACATGGTTCCTCTGTCTCCTGGGGAGTATTACTGGGGGGAGAAAGGGTGCGACTCCACCAGTCTATCTCCCTTTCACTATCATGAATACTCCGCAGCCTCTCCACCTGATCCTTAAGATCTGCAACCATAAGAAGCAGATCGCTAACCTGTTCACACCTCATGCAGGTGTTTTTTAAATTGTCCTCAGGTACTACTTGCAGACCAAGGCATTCCCTGCAGTCCACAGTCTGGACACTTGCATCCCTCAACGGAGACACTGTTTGGATTGACACACTCCTGGTGGCAATAGTTTTAGCTCGCCTGGTCACCATTGCTGGTCAGGGGAGCAGGAAAAAACAAAAGCAAAAACCACAGAACAACCACACCTACCCGAAGAGTGACTGCTGACCCTGCCTGCGCGAACTGCCACGTAAACTGCCTCTCTGAGACCCTGTTTGCCTGTTCGCCACGCTCAGGTTCACTGCCTTAATAAACTGCTGAGCCGTGCTCTTCTGATAAGCCGCATTCCGGTGCTGGTGCTCCCAAGGAGAAGTTTATATCTCCCTCGGCTTCTGCCGGGACCGCCCCCTGCACCGTCAGCCACCCATGTGACCGCTGCCACTTCTGGGGTTGTGGAGAGGTGCACTGCCACCATTCTTTCTTAGAGCTTTCCCTTGCTCCGGGGATTTACTGCCCACCTCAAACTAGCACCCAGCTGCAAAACTTACCATTGCTGCTGCAGATCCTTGCCGAGTTCGCTGTGAGGGCTGGTTTAGTTTCTTTTAAATCTCCCTCAGTAGGTCTTGCTTTGGGATTTTACACTATTGTGATAGGTAATTGAAGACAGTTCGGTATATCTTAGGCCTTCTTTGTCAGTTCAATTTCACCTTGCTCTCTTGTAGGTCCTTTTTTTTGAAAATTACATTCTAGGTTTCTGGGACTAAATCACTATTGTTGCTAACAATGCTTGCAATGTAGATACTGCCAGTAAAGAATTCAGTCACTGGTGAGACAGACCTTATTTATATAGTTGCTTGTTTCACACTTATAAGACACCTAAAAATGTTCGAATTATACATCTCTTTTGATTATGAAACAGTGTTCTATTTTAAGTAGTTCTGCAGGATGTGTTGCACGGGGAACAACATGGAATTTATGTATTGCGTAGAGAGCAAGATCAAAAGTAGCAGGAAAATAAAATGGTTTTATCCTTACTGCATTTAATTGTTGTCTTGCCCTAAACTCTTTCTTGCCCTTGGCCACACAGTGCTTATGTAGTGTTTGATAATCACTTCCAAGAAGTGGCTCACAAGTGATTGTTAGTGATATAGTCCTCATTTTTTTCTATTTGATAAATGCTGGTTTGTTGAAGTGTTGAAAGTTATCAGCAACACATACTCCCTTAAATCTGTGCTTATCTTCACAACTGTTCGGTATAATTTTCTGTGTCCTGTCTCTTCCCCTCTCTATTGCATTCTATAAAAAAACTGTATACCTGTTATATGTAATTGAATTTGATCCAAGTATCTAAGAACTCTCTGACCAATACTTACGTAATTAATTAAATTAATCAACATAATGAAGTTGAAATATGCCTTTTTGTTCAATTAACACAGCATATTAGGCAGTACTTTACTTAGGCAGTAAAATTATTTGTGATTTTAATAAATTTCCTTATTTATAAATGCTTGCCATTTATTATGGGATCAGAGAGTAAATAGGCTGATGATAATTAGCAACATTAAATTGGTTTATAAGGAATTTTTTCAAATTTTTAAATTAAAACATATTTAAAATTACAAGAAAACAAGCAGAGTAAAACTGGCTATCAATATAATGTTGATGATTCAATAGCCATGGAAGATGAATCATTTTTGATGTATTTTAAAGGGTATCATGATAAAATTGCAGTGCCAACACAACAGAAATGACTCTGAGTTCAAAAATGTTTGGCACAGTGGAAGGAAGATTGCTTTGAAGAGGGAAAAAAAAGTACTACGCAGAGCCATAAACAACCACAAAGGGATACTTAGATAGTGTTTCTTTGGTGTTTACTGCAATGAATTTAGAATGAATAATGAATCTATTTATGTCATGGTGACCAGGCTTCTTATTTGGTAGAGAAGCCTATTTGCTGAAGGAGGTTTCAGATGGCAGGCGATATTTAGACAAACTTTTTAGAAATACCATGGTTAAAAAATATTTGTATGTATTTTTGCCAATGGACACAAATAATTAATATTTCCCAGAAGGTAATTAGTACCTTAACAACCCCATAGGCCTAAACCATAAAATAACCAATGAAACAAATAAACTCATTTCTAGCTCAATAAGTAAAGTGATACTTCTAGCTATTGTTTTCCAGAAAATTCTCAGTTTCCTACATTTTACAAAAGTTAGATTTATATCTGGTAGTATCTTTGTGAGAAAGGCAGCATCGGCCAAATAGCATGGAACGGCTTCCATATAATGTCAAGGGAAGAATAAAATCTTTATAGTTTCGAAAGCCAGAAGAGCCTTACTTTAGTATGTAGGCAGTGCTTTTTAAAAAGCCACAGAGCATATAAAAAAGACATACTTTAATTTTGAAATAGCTATGCTAGCCAGAGAATTTCTCAAACAGTTGATGGAACAGTCTTCATAAAGAGGAGTGTATTTATTAGACCCTCTCGTCACTGCCAAGAAGACTGCAACATTAAATGTCAAATGTGTCAACGGGAAGTTTAATCTTAATAATGGTGTAGGTGTGGTATATGCATTTGTTATCTTTGTTGGGTGAAGACATCCTCATGAATGAGGAAGCATATTGTATGTTTGATCATTATTGTGCAACATGAAACAGAGCAGAGGAGATAAGCTCCGTAAGCAAACTTGACCCTACAACAGTTTTTATACAGAGGTTTTGTTTTAGAAAGTAAAGCATTGTAGCTGTGATCTGGCTGAATCCTTGTATTTTATCATATTAGAATTCCCAATGTTACCTGCAACATTTTTGTAGGAAGGGATTATAGGTTTTAAAGGCAATGTCACGGAGATCAAGACTCTCCAGTCTGAGCTACTTGCACTGTCTCGAGTTCCAAAGGTCTTTAGAACAAAGACAATTTATGGACTTAATAAAAAAAAGGATAGTGAAAACAATTCCTAATATTGCCTTTATTTTTGAGAAACAGCAGAGAACGGAGGACTTGGCCTGCTTTCTATGGAAAAAGTTGTTTGGTTTGGATTTTTTGTTTGTTTGGCTTTTAAAAAAATCTAAACATCACAGAAAGTCAAAACAGTCAAGATTTAATACCTCTTTTAGAACTTAAGGAAAAGAAAAGGATAAACAGGAACCTAATTGAGAGGCTAGCTTTTTCTTTTCCCACTGATATTGGATAATATTCTTAGTCTCGGAGAAATGGAAACTATGACGTATTACTCTCAGTAGCTAGTAAAAGTCAGAAATAGCTCCTATTGAGCATAGCTCCTTGAATCAGACAAGGAAAAAAACAACTATTCTGTATTTTTCAATTGATGTCTAAAATTTCCAAGCCATTTTTTCCACATAGTAGAAAGATGAATTAATTTGTGCTTAATCTTGTTTTTTAATTATTTATTCTCAATTTGATATATTCTTTCCCTTTTTTTTTTGGCTCTTCATATTGTTAATCTAAAAATAAACGCATTTTCTAGCAATTCAGCTATGGTAACTTCTATTTATTTAAGCCCAAATAGTGAACTCAGATGTTCATATGAAACTCATTGAATGAGTATGATCTCCTTTGACGTTCACAGCCACAGGCACTTGGCCCTAGTTGTCAGTTCCTTCATCACCACAGATCACAAAAAAATCTGGTTTGGGTCCACTGTATTCTGTATGTATTTCTATGAACCGACAAAATAGAATGATGGAAAGAAAAAAAAATGTTTACTTTTCTTTTAGTTCAGTGTCTTCTACTATTGCTGTATAAGCGAGCGTAGAAATAGATTTTCTGTTCTGGGGTGAAATACATTCTATTGGTTCTTTAAAATGTTTCTCTTTCACTGTATAATTTTTTGCTTTGTATTCATTCTTAGTTGAAACCATTCAAAGAGAGATTGTTTATTTCTTTGAGTTCTTTGCTTTCCTAATGTGGAAAGTAAACATTTTGGAGTAAGATGCATTCTCTCTGTAAGCACAGAATCCAGCCGGTTGGGCCCTGATTCTTGTGCTCATGCATTCTGTGGTTCCTACTGCAGCAGAACATAAGCATGGCTTTTCATTGCAAACTGTCATGTATTTCAGAGGCATTCAAAGAGTTCTTTGGTGAGTTAGCTTGGCATTGAAGTCTAGGTGAGGAGTAGAGGCTAATTTTCTCAATTTCTTGAGCACAATCTGTTCTATAACAGATATTAAATTTTTCAGGACTGCAGTGGGTATCTCCACATTATGCTCTTATGTGAAGCAGTTCTGGCAGTCTTTTAACAATATAAGGGAATATATCCCATGTTAATGCAGATAAGGTAAGATACATAATCAGGTTCAAAACCTGGTAGGCTGTCGCTCATTAAGCCGTCTGAAGGTAATTCCCTACCTGCCATTTCTGTACACTGTTTTTCAGATCCAAAAGATAAGTAGAAAAATGATTTTTAATAATCGATTTGAGCATTTACTGTTATCCTTTTCTCTCTTTTCAATGATACTACAGTAATTTTGTTTCATTGGAGATCTTTTGTTCTGGTAATTCCACACTGCACAATTATCTGGAAGGTAAAATTTCCCTTCACCTTTCTCTTCAGCATTATGCATTTTAAGTTGTAGACTTTCTGTCTGACCTCTTATATATACTACACTAACATTATTGGCTGAGGTTGATGTCATTTAAAATTGCATATGTCTCATACTAAAGCTGAAACTTTTGCCTTCTTGAGACAAAATATAAGAGTTTTATTCCCTTCTTCCTCCTTCTAAGCATAGCTAATTTGTAGCTCACTATTATGTCCTGCATCACAATCGCCTAGACTTCTTCAAGTTCTACGTCTTTATTATAATATAACTAGAACTTATAAAAAACTAAGTGAATTTTACTCTAAAATAGAATATCATTGCATTCATTTAGAATGATATTCTATTATTATAGTCATAAATGCAAAAATTCTATTGACTTTGTCAGTATTCCCCTGAACTGTCTGAACAGCTTTAAAGATAAAGCCATTATTATGCCAAAGTCCTTTATTCAGCACTCCAATTATTCTTGGGGAATTTTTATTATTTTATTTTCTGCTAGAATGGTTTTTAATCCACTAGCATATTTTATAATGTTTGTGTTCACAAAAAATAACCTGATACATTCCGATACATTTAAGGAATCAGAATTACTTTCATTATAAAACTTGTACATGTAGTATTCACTCACAAGTTTCTGCAAGTTTAACATTTGGAGTACAAAGGCTCTGTATGTCATTAAAATAAAAACAAACAAACAAACAAACCATAAACAAGTTTTGCAGGCCTTCAGCTATTTTCTCTCTTAGAATGAAAACCTACAATATGATAATGAAAAATAAGAGATCTTATCCATAACGAAATATTACTTGATTTTGGAATTTCAGATTTCAGAGTCAATGAAAATGTAGTTCTCTATTAAGGAGCAATGCTTCAGTTTGAAAGAAAAGTCTAGGTCCACAGGTTTTTTTTGTTTGATTTGTTTTGGTTTTTAAATATAGCTTGAAGGAATCATAGAATCATAGACTCGTAGAATCATAGAACTGTTTGAGTTGGGAGGGACCTTAAATATCACCTAATTTCAACTCCCCTGCCGTGGGCAGGGACACTTTCCTCTAGATGAAGTTAGTCAAAACCTCATCTAGCCTGGCCTTGCATGCCTCCAGGGATGGGGCATCCATGACTTCTCTAGGCAACCTGTTCCACTGCCTCGCAGCCCTCACAGTAAAACATTTCTTCCTAATATCTAATTTAAATCTCCACTCTTTCAGCTTAAAACAGTTGCTCCTCATCCTATCCCTACACTCCTTGATAAACAACTCATCCCCACCTTTCCTGTTTTCTCCTTTTGAGTACTGGAAGGGTGCTATAAGGTTTTTGTGGAGTCTTCTCTTCTCTAGGCTGAACAACTCCAACTCTCTCAGCCTGTCCTCATAAGGGAGGTGCTACAGCCCTCTGATAATCTTCATGGCCCTCCTCTGGGACTTGCTATAACAGATCCATGACTTTTCTGTGTTAAGAATTCCAGAACTGAACGCAGGACTTCAGGTGAGGTCTCATGAGAGCAGAACAGAGGGACATTATCATCTTCCTTGATCTGATGGTTGCACTTCTGATGCAGCCCAGGGTATGGCTGGCTTTCTGGTCTGCAAGTGCAAACTGCTGGCTCGCATTGAGCTTCCCATCCACCAACACAGCCAAGTTCTTCTCTTCAGGGCTACTCTCAATCTACCCTCCACCCAGTCTGTAATTGGGATTGCCCTGACCCAGGCGCAGGACTTTGCACTTGACCTTGTTGAACTTCAGCATCACACAGTAGAATTATAAAATAACTTACTGACGGGTAGAACAAGATGTGCTACTTGGTATATCTATTAATTCTAATGTCTGCAAGGCTGTTCTAAATTGTAAAATTCCAAGCTGAGGAATCTTACAATATTGCCACAGGTTTTTTTTCATCCTTTATTTTCTTCAAAAAATGAAAGTTAACAGTTTAGGGATTAGGAGTCACGTTGCATTTGCAGATATTTCTTGTTTTGATTTTATTTTTATTTTTGGCCATATATAATCTTGACCACTGTTCGCTAGAGTGCAGGTAGTTCTCTTGAGATACATAAATCTGCACAGAGGTTCCATGTAACTTGTTTACTGTCTCCGTTGCGTCTCTATTTTGTAAATTGATGCTGAAAATTACTCATGCTTCTAAGAGAAACACCTTAAAATACTGAAGTACAAGATTTACAGATAGAAATAACTATTTATGATATCAGGTTATACTTGATATTCAGCATGAAGAAGAGGCCTGAAAATGACAGTAGGAGATTCTAAGCACCAACAGTGAAATAGATTTACAATAGCCGGGTCTAGCTGCACATCACAAACACGTGACAGTTTGATATATCCTGTCTCTGCCATACTGTCAATACATGCAATAGAATGAGCCACTACATAGCCATTTTGAAATACTCCTTGATATTCCATCATATTCTCATATTGTATAGTTGGAATTATCAAAATGATTTCTCTATTTTAAGTATAGATAAGAAGAAAAACGAGGCCAGAGTGGTAAACTATAATTTCAAAGACTTATTTTCCAGAGATGGCATTTACTGTTTCATAAATCACACAAAATGAACAGATCTCTGGAACATTACTATTATCATCCAGTTTCTGCCAAACTCTCCTAACTTACATGCATTTTGTATATGTGTTCTTTTTTTCAAACTGGATGTGTTGTTTTTTCTTTACTAATCTAGAAACTAATTATTAAACATAGTGGATAGTTAGGCATTATCTGAATGCATAGTTCCCTTTTCAGAATGGTGTTAAGGGATAACATTTCATTGCTGTTGGTAAAGGCATCCTGGGGGCTAAGCAAACAAAATAAGACTAGCATAGCATCATATTCTATTAAGAGAATTTTCAGCACTTTTCATTTTTCGCTTTTACCTGATAATATAAAATATTTTTTTTCTTTTTACTACCAAGGCAACATGAAATGATAAAGAGAGAAATTATTCCAGGAAATGGGACTGTTACATTCCTTGCTTGATGGCAAAAGAAAGAACACATTCACTGAAGCACTTATGGATGTTTCATTGACTTGAAAGAAATAATTATAACCCATAGGAAAATGTTAAATATGATTTATAACAGAGATCTGTTATTCTGAAGACAGTAAAATGTACACCACTTCTGGTACAGAAAAAAAAAGCTAAGAAAAATAAAGAAAAGTAATCATGCTTTCTCCTTTCATAATGAGGTACAGATTTTGGCATCTGTAAGACTGTTTTGAGTTTATTTCCTATAATGACAAATGTAGACAAATAACTTTTGGATTATTACTTATCTCTACATTAATTTTGAGGAAAAGAAAAATGTTTGAGATCTTTCTCTCTAAAGTGCACGTGGTCTCATTTGCTGTATTTCCTATATACTCTCATTTTATACCTTTGAATTTATATTTACATTGTCATAAAAATTAAAAGAATTGCAAATCTTCCTACAGAACACTGATTTAATAGTTTCTGAAATCAAACTGGACCTTTATGAGGAAGCAGTCTGATGTCCACAGATGTGTGACAATTCTGCAAGTAAATCCCTTTGCTGTATTATGCCCCTTTTCCCAAATTCAACTCCTAGACACTCTCCCTGCCTGTAAGTGGGCTTTTTTCAAAAGTAAATGCAAGATTTATCTCTCGAGTTTTCAAAGGAAATAAGCCATCAGCACTGCAGCTACAGATTTTTCCCATATTAAGACATGTATGATTTTTATCAGACTGTCACTGTTTAGTCCAACCTGGCTAATTTCAGCATCTAAAACTGTGCTGTTGGGCTCCCAGTTCCCTTCCCTCCCACCTGCAGGGGAAAAGGAGGGGAAAATGAGAGGAAAAATGTTTGTGGGCTGGAAACTAAAACTACAACGAAATTTATACAAATATATGAGATCATGCCCCCACTCCACCTCTTGATGACTATACATCACCACAAATACTGTAGAGCAAACTCAAGGGAATGGGTCCACAGCTACAAGGGAGCTGAACTCAGGAAGGGGTTTCAGGACTGCACGGATCTGGAATCAGGAGCAACCAAACAGACAAGGTCCTCACTGGATGTCAGCCAACGTAGGAGAGAATGAGAACCTTGTGATCTCTCAGTTTTATACTGAGTATGATGTATATGGGATGGAATACTCTGTTGGTCAGTTTGGGGTCTCCCGTCCTGTCTGCCCCTCCCTGCAGGTGTAGCCTTTTTTGCTAGGTCAAGGATGGCTTTGGTTACTAGAAGAATAAGTACAAATGTGCAAATAAGTACAAATGTACAAATAAGTACTATGCCTTTTTGCATACTGATGTCCTCTGTTGTCACTTCTAGAGAGAAACTGAAAAACGTAGATAGTTTTCAGAAAATGGAGTTACTTTAGAAGAGACTGAGTTAGAGAAAGTGACCCTCATCTAACTCAAACCGCAACACAGACACGCAACTACTATTGCCATCTAGAGTTTTTGCATAAGACTACTTAAACATATGAAAAATGATTAAGAGGTCTCTTTTAACACAAATATAAAATTAAATTGTTATAATTAAATCTCCAGATGTATAAATAATCTGTGTCCCAAGTTCATTGGTGGTATAATCAACGTCAGTGCTGTCTTACGTCTAGTGCTTCTTTTCTGAACATTCAGAATGAGTTCAAATCTATTAAATTGTATTTACTAACTTCAGGTATTAATTCGCATGTTTATTTCCCAGGTGAAAAAGTGAAATCCATAAATTCATAAACTTAGCAAAAGTTCTATGCCACTTTAATCCCTCTAAAGCTTCAGGCAAAGTAATCAGGCAGACTGAATTTAAAAACAACAACATTTTTTAATGTAGTTGCCAGCTCTGTGCACAAATTGTCAAAGAGATGGAAAAAGAAATAGTGATAAAGAGGAAGACGGAGAGAGGACCATCCCCGAGTATTTTAATTTTCTGGTCAAATATTTGTTTAAATTCTTGGTAGGTTATTTAATTGGAAAACCTATATTTTGTGCACTGCATGATGCAAAAGCATTTTCTTCAATTATATTTGATAGTTTATCCATCTTCTTATGTGTCTTCTTTAGGGAATAAAAAGATAACTGCGTTCTTAAAGAAATAAAGGCAAACTGTCTAAGCTGAATATTGTGTTATAATAGCCTGAAAAATTTCTGAATTACTTCAATAAAATTCCTAAATTGTTGCAATCGATAAGATTGGAGAATTTTCGCAGGTCAGATACTAGGTTTTTTAGTATTGAATAGCTCAGTATTCCCCACTGAAATCACTGAGACCAATAAGAACAAGGACAGAAGAATTAGCATACAGTTTTTTTTAAATTATTTTTTAGAAAAATTACTTTTTTTCATTTTATTACTGAAAGAAGAACAGGAAAAAAAACCAGCCCTGAATCTGGTCACTAACTAAATTTTCCCTATAGAAACTGTATTGAAAACAATTGATTTTCTCTGGAGATTGATTTTGTCAGAATTTATAACTGTGTTTTATCATAGCCACTAGTGACACTTAATAAACTTGCAGTGAAGGAATGAGTAAATGTGCAGCCTGCATTGCTCTAGCTTATACACACAATTGTCTCTTTTTCCTGACCCTATTCTTACAATATACTGCTTTATATCTAGCAATGGCCTGAACACTCGCAAGTATTACTTATGAAAAGCTATGCTTTTTAAGGAATCCGTTTAACAGTTTGCCGTCTTATCTCTTTTTATCTATTCTATGGAATTACTTATTTATATAATATTTGGCTAATTATTTACTTCCTTATCACAGTATCACAGTATCATAAGGTTGGAAAAGACCTCTGAGATCATCGAGTCCAACCTATGACCCAACACCAACACCTACTCCTACTTGTCAACTACACCATGGCACTAAGTGCCTCATCCAATCTCTCCTTAAACACCTCCAGGGATGGTGACTCCACCACCTCCCCGGGCAGTGCATTCCAATGGCCAATCACTCTCTCAGTAAAGAACTTCTTCCTAATGTCAAGCCTAAACCTCCCCTGGCGAAGCTTGAGACCGTGTCCTCTTGTTCTGTCACCTGTCACCTGAGAGAAGAGACCAACCCCTGCCTTATGAAGTCTTCACTCTTCAGAAAGGAGTACTTCAGCATACTTGCTGTATTTTAAGTTTTGTTTTAACATTCAGTGAAATGTTCCATGTATATTTAAAGACACATTTTAGTAAATTAAACAAGAATTACACGAATGAACAATGCAATAATGTAAATAAATGCTACATGAGCATATACAAAAAAACATGGAGTAACTTATCGGTAATTGTCCTATTCCTATTTTAGATTTCTTCTTCAAAACAAATTATGAGAAATAAAGTTAAATCAGTTCAATTATTTCATTAAAAGATTATTTTCAAATATCTGTCTATATTTCAAATGTATCTGTACTGAAAGCCTGAATGAGCTTGAACTTCCCATTTTTTCTCAATGACTCAAACAATTTTGTTATGCTTTTCTTCATGATGTATTGTATCTTGTCATGAAAAGAAAAACATCATAGCATATGGAAATAAACAGATGAGCTCAGCTTGAATTTGAAAATCTCTTTGTTACTTACAAATTCTTCCTGAAATTTGTAGGCACTTTTCCAAAAGTACATTGGATGTTGCTGCAGTGTCACTTAAATACTTACTAAAATTCTAAAGTAAAGTCTCATTTTACAATTTTGTCCTGTTTTAATGATTGACGATTATATTTTGAGGTTTTAAAAAAGGCCTTGTAATTATCATGCTGTGTCTAAGCTCTGAATAAAGTTTGATAACTTTAATTCTTTTTATATTATCTCTAATTTTCAAATTCAAAATTATTTTGCTATATTACAGGCAATACTGTAATGGCAACATATCTATGTTAGAATTGTTCAAATATCAGTCTTTTATAAGAAGCATAGAAGTGAATACCTTACTTTAGTGTCTCTAAACAATGATGAAAACTATTTCCTTACTTTTGAAGTCCAAGAACATTATCCTGGCTGTTAAAATGAATACAGAAAAGCCATAGTCTTCAGGTTTTATTTCTCTAGAAAGGGAATACTGTCACCATCTAATGTCAATAATTTTTATGTGATGCGATAGCATCAGTTCAATGGTGGTAATCCGGGTTTACAATCAGGTGGCCTCGGATTGGACCTAGTTGCTCCATGCATTATTTTTCAATTAAAACTCTTGTAAGATTGATGATGAATAGATAATTTTTGAAAAGTAAAGTTTTTTAGAAATTCAATCAAAATAAAAATGAAATCATATTTAACTATGAATCTCTGAAGTTTTCATTAAGAGTATCATCTGTAAGTAAAAAGTATAGATAAAGTATACTATGTTGGGAATAGTCTTGGCTTAACTTATATAAAAGGCTTTTTAAAATAAAAACTTAGATTGTTTTTATACCAAAACCATCTTATTTTTAGGGTGTCAAAATGCCAAAATCATAATTACAAAAACCTTTAATTCTGATGTTTTAACAGTACTTCTTAGAATTTAAACTTTGTGAGGTCTAAGATGGTTTTGTAAGTTTTCAGGCATCTGAACATGCTTTGGACTCGCCACTCTCTTTAAATGACTTGAGCAGAACTTGAGCATACACAGTCTTTTCTTCCTGTAAGTTTTATTATAATTCATTTTTGTTGGAAAATATTATCCCTGGTAAGAACGGAAATTTCAGCAGAGGTCACTTTGAGGTGGTTTTTATACTTCTTTAACTAAGGTTACCTTCATGAACCAAAATAACCAATGAAGTCTGGAAAAAAATTTGGGATAGCGCACTTGGGGGAGTGGTGGCTTTTTGCCCAGCCTAGTGGTTTATGACTTGTTTTTTTCATTACATGTGCTGTAGTTCTGAGTCAGTCACTGAGCTGGATTCACAGTAGAGAGGATAATAGAAATCAATACCATGGAAAAGAATAAACAATGAAAGCTCTCTGTTAATGACAGCCTTCTTCTGCACTGAAGAAAATTGAGCCCTTTAGTAAGAGCACAAGAGCTTCCATTTCTTGCCTAATTTTAAACTTAACACAGCAAAGAAAAAAAAATACAAAACCATGACCAAGAAAAAAACAAGTAACCCTTTAAAGTTAGAATGTCTTCTAAAGTCTGATAGTAAAATTTTAAAGTTGAATTTTAAAATCAACTGTTTTGTACAAGACTTATGATATTATACTGTCTGTGACATACATAACACCTGATAATTTTTCTGCAAGTAGGGGGACAGATCTTAAGCTGTTGAGACAAGCTATTATGAAGTCAGTGTGTTAGTGTACACATCAGTAAAAGACTGCCCTCAAAGCAGCCATGTCCCTAGTGACAGGCAATAGGACAAGAGGAAATGGCCTCAAGTTGCACCACGGAAAGTTCATATTAGACTTCAGGAAGTCTTCTTCACCAAAAGGGTTGTCAAGCACTGGAATAGGCTGCCCAGGGAAGTGGTTAACTTGGGTATTTAAAAGACGGGTAGATGAGGTGCGCAGGGATATGGTTTAGTAGTGGGCAGATATAGTTGGACTCGATCTCAAAGGTCTTTTCCAAACAAGCAGTTCTGTGATTCTATGAATAGATGCCTGCCTCACATTTGTTTGACTCCTCACCAGAGAGCTTGCAAACTGTGTGCAAGACACTTCTAGCCATGACATCTGCATATGGCTTTTAGCCACAGAATAAATGGTGAAATTCTGTTTGAGATTAAATGTGGCATTCAGTTATTTTAACATAGGTGCCTAGTGCCTTGTTGTTTCCCTTCATTGGGCTAGGACATACAACAAAGGATGTATAGATCTGCATCTTTTGGGATCTACAGCTAGGTTAGAACACCACCACAGTACCTAAAATAACAGTAGGTGATTGGTGGTAGGTTGCTGAAGTTAGCCAAGAATATCAGAGGTTGTTTCCAGAAAGTTTTTGTTTATGGCTGGTGAAAGTGAAAGCTCTCATCAGAGTTAATTAAGAGTTAGTCAATACTCTCACTGGAACTTAAAGTGATTAAATTGACATATATGATGAGTTGGATTCTTTGCCTATACGTGGATATTTGAGAAGCTGTAGTAAACCTTGCCTTGTTTCCAGAAGTTGCTTCAGAACATCTTGGAAATTCTGTATAATCCGTATTGTATCTGCCAGCTGAAGTGGATGTTTTAGATACCCAAAGAGATCTCAAATAACTCTAGATATCCATACTTTGGACATAAATACTACACCTGATGAGTACTACTTATCAGCTGAAATGTTGTCTACGCTTCTGCACCTTTCTGGAGTAAAGACTGAGGTAATACTAAACGCATTAGAGGAGACATTTATAATTACAGCTCTGTGTTTAAATAAACACAGATGCATAAACACACAGATGCATAAACCTGTGTTTATGCATCAGAATTCCACTCTTTGCTCATACTCAGGCATATAGATTTAGGTGCCAAGATCATTAGTGGAAATCACATCTAGTTTCAGAGTGGTCTTTGGGATAATTAGCCCCCTGAAGAGCACATACATATGCTGTGGGAGTTTTGTTTGATTAGTTTAACAGGGCTACTCCTTAGCCTTTACTATCTGTCTAGTATTGAACTGTCTCACTTCAGATGAAGTGTCAGTGTCTTTCTTCCTCTGATAGTTTTATATGCCTTACTACACACATACACATTTTCTTCACCCAGCGCTTCATCAATAACTAGGACCTTATAATTAGGACTACCCAATATGGCTGGATATAATGGCGTTGTCTGCTGAAGATTACGCATAAGCAGAAGACATTTCTGAAAATATTTGTTTAGAGAAGCACCTGGATTTCAATTGCCAGCTCCCATGATTTTTTAAAAGTTTCATAATATGGGGTGAGATTTAATTCTCAATTCAGACACATAACTTTAAGTAACTACAATATAGACACTCATGTGTCAGCTAGATGACAAATGAAAATAAGAGGGGTGATTCATTGCTTACCCATAAACATGTAATGTGCTTTGAAAGGCTCTAGGGTATCTCTCCCAGCCTCCACCTTACCCTCCAGAAGCCTGTGGATATTTTATGCCTGGACTATAATCTGTCAGATGCCTCCTAATAGATAAGAAATTCTCATATTGCAGCCTGTACATGGAAAACCACTTGCAGGCTACAGCACCGATGTCCAGGACTTTAGGATCAGCTACTGAGAGATAAAACTGTAAAATTCATTCTTACAGGCTTCAGCTTCAGGATATAATGTTAAAGATCTAAGACTGCAGGAATTTCCTCTTTGCTGTTTTCCAGATAAGAACACAAACCTTCACAAAGTTTATGGTTGTCTTAGTTTATGAGAAACCTCTTCTATTATACTACTGCCAGACAATAAAAAGCAGAAACTAAAATTCCTCCAATAAAATGTAATTTCCCCCCTCCAATCTGTGCTGACAAGATATTTTACTTCTTTTTTGGATTTAGAAACAAGTTTTCCTTTCAGGAGGCCAAAATATTTGGGGTTTTTTGTTCTAGTACTTGTCTTGCTGTGCTTGCCTGAACGTCCAGATCCTCAATCTGGGCAAATTCTCTGGAAAAGAGTAAGGAGTGCTCCTGATTTTCTTTTCCTATCTAGAAACACATCTTCCTTTCCATCTAGTAATCACTGATCAATCACAACACAGGTTTTTTTCTTTAGTTGTTTATTTGCTTTTGTGACTTTCTAGACCACTGACACAGTGAATAACAGCAAGGAGGAGAGATTGTCGAAATTTCCAGGGAACTGTGCAGAATATAGCTTTTTCTCCCCTACCCAGCCTATCTAAAACTACTTTCCCAGATCACTCTATGTAATGTTCCATTCTGTGTTCAAAGAATTCTCCCTCCCAACCCTTCATACATCGTGCCTCCTCATGTGACCTTCTAGACCTCCTTGAAGATATATCTCACAGACAATGTTACCCTGTGTAAACCAGTTCAAGAAGAGATTGGAACATGGAGATCTAAAGCTAAGATTTCCTTTTGTTTCCTCACTTCTTAAAGCTGAAATGGTGATGCTAAGTTCCAATTTTCCAACAGTTTCTGCTATGCTGTCTCCAGACTTGTTTAGATGAAAATTTTATACAGGGCCTCATGAACACCATCAAACTTTTAATGTGAAATGAGTTTGTAGGACAATTTCTAATCATATTATGACTTCTGTGGACTTTCTTCACTTTATTTGCCAGAGTTCATCAGCACAGAGAAAAGTTAACTTCTGCTTTTCTCCTGGGATGTGAATTTGTTCTCTGTTGTAGATGCTTTTTTCCACCAGTTACATTAAAGCCATGGTTGCACTTGAGAGTATATTGTTTTAAAGCCAATTCTGCTTTAGTTGGTAAAAGCAGGAACAAAACCTCAAAACATGTTCATTCTTTCATAGCTATACATAAGACGATTAGGTGACTCGTGCTTTTGTAGATTATACCCCCTGGTATGAAAATTTACGCCCCTGTAAGTCACAAGAAAATTGCTACTAACCCAGAAAGTGTGTATTTAAAATGAAAATTAAATTTAGAATTCTGAGTCTCTTATAAAACCAATATCAAGAAGGGAGATTTCATCAGAAAGCTAGTTATTATGCTATTGTTCTCTGGAGACAGCATGTTTAAATACGAGCTTGAAAATGTATAATGTACTCTTTAATACTTCTCCTTTCCACAGTGTCATGTATCACAAGGCTGGAAAAGAACTTTGAGATCATCAAGTCCAGTCTGTGAGTCAACACCAACACCTGCTCCTCATATAAACCATGGCACTAAGTGCCTCAGTGCCTCATCCATTTTCTTTTAAACACCTCCAGGGACGGTGACTCCACCACCTCCCCGGGCAGGCAGTGCATTCCAATGGCCAATCACCCTCTCAGTGAAGAACTTCTTCCTAATATTGAGCCTAAACTTCCCCTGATGAATCTTGAGACCATGTCCTCTTGTTCTGTCCCCGATCACCTGAGAGAAGAGACCAACCCCTGCCTGACTACAACCTCCCTTTAGGTAGTTGTAGAGAGCTATAAGGCCTCCCCTGAGCCTCCTCTTCTCCAGGCTTAACAACCCCAGCTCCCTCAGTCACTCTTCATAGGGCTTGTGCTCCAGCCCCTTCACCATCCTCGTTGCTCTCCTCTGGACACACTCCAGCATCTCAACATCCTTCTTAAACTGAGGGGCCCAGAACTGGACACAGCACTCAAGGTGCGGCCTGACCAGTGCCAAGTATAAGGGGATGATAACTTCCCTAGTCCTACTGGCCACATTATTCCTGATGCAGGCCAGGATACCGTTGGCCTTCTTGGCCACTTGGGCACACTGCTGGCTCATGTTGAGGTTCCTGTCCACCAGCACTCCCAAGTCCCTTTCTGCCTGACTGCTCTTCAGCCACTCTGTCCCCAGCCTGTAGCTCTGCATGGGGTTGTTGTGTCCAAAGTGTAGAACCGGGCACTTGGACTTGTTAAACCTCATGCTGTTGGAATCAGCCCATCTCTCCAGCCTGTCAAGGTCCCTCTGTAGGGCCCTCCTACCCTCCCGTAGATCAACACATCCTCCCATCGTGGTGTCATCTGTGAACCTGCTGATGAAGCACTCAATCTCCTCATCCAGATCATCAATGAAGATACTAAACAGGACCGGGCCCAACACCCTGCCGCCAACTGGATATGACACCATTCACTGCCACTCTTTGGGATTGGCCATCCAACCAATTCCTCATCCAGCACAGAACATTCCCATCCAAGCCACGGACTGACAACTTCTGTGGGATTCTGCCGTGGGAGATGGTGTCAAAGGCCTTGCTGAAGTTTCTTTACTATGTGAGTGCAGACATGACGGCACAGTCAGCTGATGAACTTACTCCCAGGATTTTTTGCGTATAATTGATATGAAATAATTTTGGCCTGCATTTGATAATATGGCCAGTGCCGGCACACCTCAGTCTTAGAAATCAGGGAAAATACTGATATTCTACTCTTTATACTTACTGATGCAGATATACATATTATTTGGCTCTCTTATTTAAACCTAAGACCCAAGTTTTTAGTTATGGAGCCAAGTCATTTTGCCAAATCAATAAGACCTTCCAATATACTCTCTTTTTTATTTTTTGTGCTTTTCAGTCTGTAAAAAAATCCCCAGATCACTCAGTTTACAATATTCTAAACTGTATGTATGTATTTATTTATTTATTTTTCACAGTTACGTAACTGTGATACTAGTTTAGACAAAAGAAGTAATATGAAACAAAGTGATTTTTCTGGTTAGTGGAACCCGTTTTTGGAGAAGAGCACAGTTTCATAAAACTGATTGAATATAGTGAATTATTGATCAGTGTCATTCAATTGCTCAAAAAAAAGTGCAGAATAAAAGTTTACAGACTGTGATGGCTATTTATTATGACAAATTTAGAAGTGGCCATTAAAAATAAAAGGTTTTGTTTGTTTTTTTTCACTACCATAAGAAATCATGATATTATTGACTATTTTTTTTGTGAAATATGATTCTTAAACCATAGTGCTTATGGAGGGTACTCATCAAGTTAAATTACTCTCTGATTATGAGTTCCAAATTTGTTCCATTTTATCCATGCTGCTCTGAATGAATGAGATATTTTCAGGAGGAGATAAGTGATGTTAAGTAAGAAAGCAAACAGGCTTATTATCAGTTTGATACCATATCTTGTAATGAAGAATTGTGCATACTGTAGTGTTTTATCCACTGCTTCTTAGTGTACATTCTGAAAGACATTAACATGCATTGAAGACAGGTGAGAAAAAACAAATTCCAAGTCAGTCTGCAGTTAGATTCAATAGTAAAAATTATGAAATTGTCTCGAACTTAGAAGGAGGTAGTACATAGAGACTACTTTTCTGAGCCCAAATGAATATGTGAGGATGCAGCATTTCTAGGGGATAGTAGAAAAGTTAAAAGCAATGAAATTAGTCCTTGAAGGCATATGAAAGCACATCATCTGTACCTATGAGAAATAATATACCAAGGAGAAAGTGTAATGTGCAGAACAGTACAAAACCAGATCTAAGATTAGATACAGTCAATAAGCATAATAAGGCTTATTTTCATTTATACCTCTGAAAAATATTATTTGTCCTTTGTTTCTCCTTAAATGACAAAAGATAGCTGTGAGACCAGAAGTTGGACAACTATTGATTTAATATTTGATTTCTGCAACAGGAGGGGCATTCCAGGGCTTTCATACACTTGTCTAAGTCATTCTGCAACATATTCTTTAGATATGTCGTTTTCTGTGAGACACTTTTCATGTTGACACTTCTACACGAGAAGTGTGTTCTTTGTTGTGGAAATGTTTCCTTAAAGTCAGATACAGTTCTATGTTGGATTAAAGGCTAATTGTTTTAATGAGGGTGATCCTGCCAGTGATATAATCTCCCTTATTTCATGCCTGAATCTGTTCTTTCCCTTTCCACAGACTGTAATTAATCTAAACCAAATGCGTTGCTTTTTATAAGACTTGTTTTCTCTTTTGACTTTATTTAAGTACAACTATCACATAATAGTGGAATACTTAGCACTTTATTTTCCTGTTTTAAAAGCCAGCCTTGCTGCTGTGTGAGTTTCCCCAGACTCTCGCAGTTCTTTGTCTTAAATTTTATTGCTTCCGTAATTGCTCACAGGAAATACAGTGTCTTTTGACATAAGTGTATCAATTCGATCTTAGTGTGATGTCTTTGAAATGAAAAACTGTTCCTTGCAAGAAAACTAGAACAGCAGCAACAAAAACACTTAAATCTTTTGTACAAAGGGCTGTGTAGGAAAATCTTTTCTGTGCACAAGGAATATCAAGAAGAATGTCAAAACACAAATCGGTGCACTGAATAAAGCCATGCCTCAACTATAGAAATTCTTTAGGGACAAGGAAACACTGTGTTTTCATTATGAAACGAGATGACCAGTGAACGAGTGTGTCTGTACAAGCCATCTGGGACTAAGAACAACAAAACAAAACAGGTTTTAAAATAGAAAGGTCGCACAACAATACATTTGCTCATGGACAAGAGTCGCAGAGCTGCCAGGCATTTGGGAGATCATTTGCAAGAGCTCCTCCAGACTTGGTAGGAACAAATATTTTGTAGATTCACAGAATAGAAAACAAAACTAGCTCTAAATGTTGCCACTCATGGCAAATCCACAGTGACTGTGCAGGGAGGCTGCATGGCAGATCTGCTCTCACCTCTGCAGATCTGTGGGTGTCTCTTGTCTCTCCTGTGGCAGAGCAACTAGAGAAACTATTGCAGACCTACTGCACATAACACAACTCAGCCAAGGAACTCCAGTGAGAGAAAGAGAGACAATATTGCTTCTAGCCTATGCTTCAATAATTAATAACTAATAAAAGGATTCTGGTCACTTGCATCATTCTGATAATGAAACTTTCTATCTGAGTGTTGTGGGATGTGTCAGAGAGCTATGGCGTGCAGTGAGCTGTATAAAACACTACAAATAAATAAACTCACATAAACAGGTAAAGAAGGTACAGACTCTGCTTTTGAAGTAGGCAGTCCCTAGAGCTAAGAGACATTTGCAGAGTGTGTGTACAAAAGCTATAAGCAATGTATAATATATGGTTTACACACCACTTTTTCAACTGACTCATTCCTACCTATACATGGTTTAAGTGCAGGAACCTTTCTTATAAAACTGTCATTTTAATATGCTTATAATAAAACAGACACACACAACGTCTACACACACTGCAAAGACTTTGAGACCATCTCTTAGCCCTTGTGCTGGCCTGGGGAATTGAAGTAGCACTGCAGGGGGTAACCAATTGTTCCATGCTGTTCCGTGTGTCTGCAAAACTGAAGGAAGAGCCTTAGGGGTTTTAGGCCTGCAGTGGCAGAAATTTTCTAGAACTGATCATATGACAGGGACAGTGAACCTATGGCATGTATTGCTCTTGCAAATGGTAGGCAAGCAGGGCTTGAGATATCCGCTCTCTTTTGGCTGCTATGGAGCTGTCATTACTCACATTGCCTAGTAAGCAGTTGGTGGCTATAGGAAGACTTCAAAGCATCAACCGAAAGATAAGGATAAAGATTAGATATTTTAAGGAGCTGAAGGAGATCAGGTTGAATGAAGAGCAGATGGGGGTGTCAAAACATTGGCAGAAAGTGTGAAAAAGTTTCAACACATCCTAGTGTCTATAAAACTTACATAAATACACAGGATTTAAAAGTGATATTTAATAATGATAGATATAGCCAAACCAGTATTGTTATGTGAACAGCTTATTAGCATAAACAATATCAGCTTTCCTCTGATTTTTTTACTGTTCTTTGTGGATGTTCAGACATCAACTTTCTAGACAAGGCAAGAGTTCAGGAATAATTTATAAGGATACTTCAATATTACAATATTTTAAGAGTGCATAATATTGATTTAAAATCATAATTTATACTTAACTTGTCACCAAATACACTGAGTTTAAAACTACAGCTATGCATTTTACACACAGACATAATGCCATTGCACTATACAGACTGGTTAAAATGTGAGAAACGGCCTTTCAAAATTATATTAAAATACTATGTTACAGCTATCAAACATATACATAGTGACATAAATATGTCTTCAAAGTGTTGTGAAATATATGGGAGGTGCATTGGAAAGTTAGGGTCAGTTCTTTACTGGTAAAAATAGTAAAAGTTTTAGTGAATTGAAAGCTCTTCTACCTGATTTGCAAAATCTTGAGACCTGTGGTGTTTTGTTGTTTGATTTTTTTTGTCGCCCATGGGTCTTTTGTCTGTGAAGTTCAGGGTAATGCAGAATGACAGAATAATTACTGTTAGAATACTTCTTATTAAAAAAAAATTGAATGTGATTATGTAATGAATCATCTAGACAAAGAACAAAGTGTATTAAGGAACTTCAGTCTGTAGGAATCCAATTGAGAGCTTAAAGCACCATGAAGTTTCCTCTTTTCTCCTTTCTTCTCCCCCTCCTCCCCTCCAGCTTTTTTTTTCCCTCTTTCTGGGGAAATCCTAACCCAAAGATATATTTTTTGTCCTTTTTAGCTCTGAAGAAGCTTATGTTTCAAATAATCTTATTGAAGAGATAAAAGTAGAAGCTCTGCAAAAGGCTGGAGTGGAAGGAAGAAAAGTTGCATGAATTGCTGAGAAAGACAAGGTAGGGAGGGCTATTTCCTCTAATCATCAGCTATTCTGATTTCTGGTCCATAGCTGTGACCCGGCTTCATGACATGTGGGTTTTCCGTCAGCTTCACATCATCACCTGCAATTTGCATAATGTAAAACTCCAGGAAAACACGGGGTAGGACAAGCTTAAATTAACCTTGTAAGGTCTGAGCTTCAATTTGGCTCATTAATTTCAAAGCACAAGTAGTTCCAATACCCAATAGGCAGAGAATGCTTTCAGTTGTAACAATGAACTGTAATAAAAGTATGAAAGATTTGTAATTTTGTACTAAATCTGAAAAGAAAGAGATTTGATTTTCATGTTTCATTACTGTTTCTCATACGAGAAACCTAAATACTGCAATGTAATCAATTTCCTATACTGAGGCATTATCACAAGCAGTGAAAAATCCTCAGAAGATATCTCTGAATTGTAACACTAAGCTGAAGAGCTATTATAACTTCATTTGCTGAAATCCAGTCCCTGCTTTCCTACTTTGATAGTGTGCTTAGTATCATGATTTTGTGAAACTACATTAACCACTTTATTTTTTCAGATAAGAATTCTTTTGTGTTCTTTACACTTGCTGTGGTCTACTAATTAATCTAAAGAGATTTCACTGACTCTGAAACATAGCATGTGTACATGATCCATAGAAAATTATCCTGGAGCATTATCTTGGTAAATTAAAAGTATAATTCACTGTTATTTCACCCTTACTGAATTTGAATATTGTCAGGGATGCTTCAGAATTGTTTTAAATAACAATAAATTCCAGCATACTAGCACTTACTATGACGTCATTAATATAGTAACATATGCCATGTTTAGCTACATCAGTCTGCCAAAGTTTCAGTACAAAGAACAAGATCAGCAAAATTAAAAATAACTGGAAATAGATGTTTTGGTTAATTTTAATGATAATGAAAAGCACTGCTAACTCCATAGCCGTTAATAACAATAGGTATATAAAAATCTCCTATTGAATAGGTACTTGAGATTCAGAGAGGTTCCATTAGGTAGAATATTCACTATAAACAGTAAAATATAATAGTGTAAACTAGGCCTGAAGTATAAAAAATGAGGCAAACATATTTTATTTTATTCTATTTTAATAAAATGCTTACTTTAACAATGCTGAAAAGAATAAAATGAAATATCCAAATAGCCATTGAACAAACCTATTTATCTCATACTATGATGAAGAAAGTTTACTAGACTCCACCTCCAGACACTATTGTGGTTGCAAGCTTCTTAATCCTAGGAAAATGAAAAAATAAAGAAAATAACTTAAGCAAAGACCAAAGAAGCTTAATGCAGGAAAAATATCCATTCTGCTGCTGAATATTCTAAAATAGTGCCTGTTGTCACTATTTAAAGTAAATGTTTTCTCAGTTAAAACCTAAGTTAGTCTGCTTGGGATTTGTTTATGCTCAATGCAGAATGCAAAGGTTCTTCTAGAAAGTGGTTTGTTACATCTTAAAGTATCACAGTATCACAGTATCATAAGGTTGGAAAAAACCTCTGAGATCATCGAGTTCAACCTATGACCCAACACCTACACCTACTCCTACTTGTCAACTACACCATGGCACTAAGGGGCTCATCCAATCTCTCCTTAAACACCTCCAGGGACGGTGACTCCACCACCTCCCCAGGCAGCGCATTCCAGTGGCCGATCACCCTCTCAGTGAAGAATTTCTTCCTAATGTCGAGCCTAAACTTCCCATGACGAAGCTTGAGACCGTGTCCCCTTGTTCTGTCACTGGTCACCTGAGAGAAGAGTCCAACTCCTGTCTCACCACAACCTCCCTTTAGGTAGTTGTAGAGAGCTATAAGGTCTCCCCTGAGCCTCCTCTTCTCCAGGCTAAACAACCCCAGCTCCCTCAGTCGCTCCTCATAGAGCCTGTGCTCCAGCCCCCTCACCGTCCTCGTCGCTCTCCTCTGGACACACTCCAGCATCTCAAATCCTTCTTAAACTGAGGGGCCCAGAACTGGACACAGCACTCAAGGTGCGGCCTGACCATTGCCAAGTATAAGGGAATGATGACCTCCCTAGTCCTGCTGGCCACATTATTCCTGATGCAGGCCAAAACACCATTGGCCCTCTTAGCCACTTGGGCACACTTTTCAGATTAATTTCACTTCTTATTTCTATCTATTGACAATAATGGGTGGCTAGTTCAGAAGATACCTGCTGTGAAGGCATTTATTCAGATAAATTCCCGAAAGATGCTTGATTTTTCCAAATATACCCATCCCAGTGCTTTCCTGAATGTTCCAAAGATCCAGCATTATCAATGAAAGATATGGCCTGCTCCCGAGAAGTGATTGTCTGGGGGTGTAAAACAGATGTTTGGCTCTACTATGGCATTAGTTAAAAGAGCTATTTTGTGCTCTTCAAAATACATTATATTGTTCAGGCTTTGACTCCTTGGATTTAAGACTATGAAGCACAAAAAGGCTAGGGTTTATTTATTAGCACTAGCTCCTTGGAGGGTAGATAGGCTATGTCCAAACCGGAGAGTGGTTTTCAGTTCAACGTATACAAAGTGACAGACCTCCATTGCAGCCCACAGTGGTGTACTGATAGAGTAAAATTTAGGGTATCAGAAAGCCTGTTTCTGGCATGTGACATAACAGTATGGGCTAGCATTTGTGGGAACAAGTGCTTCTGGGATGTATTGTAGGACCCTATAGAATGAAGGATTCTAAATCCAATACAACTTTTATTGTGTTTTCTAAAGAAGTTATTGAGTGAAATATTTCCCCAAAATTTGTCCTGTTTTCCTTGATAGATCTAGGTAGAATGCTACAAAATTGTTGTTGTTATTGCAGAATTAACATTTCTGAAATGCTCAAGTAACTCTCAAGTTTATATCTCTACTATTAATTAAAGGGTCCTCTGGACTTTGGTCATACGCACTATTAAATTGTCATCTCTTTTCCTGGCTCTGTCCTGAAAAATGCTGACTAGCTCTATCCAAATCAAATATGTCATGTGTAGTTGGTTAGCCACAAGCAGTATAGGCTCAAACTTATATTTGATCATTTGACCTCTGGCCCAGGTATCAAACTGTGACATTCCTTCTTTTATTCAGTAATACAGACATGGAATTACGATGTATAAGAAGTCTTTGAAAGAGGTCAGAAGTTTCTCTAACTTGAGTTAAGGGTTAAATAATTTCCCTGACCTAGATTGCAGGGAAATAAAATCAAATATAACTCTGAAAAATATAAAATCAGGCATATCATTTTTGACTTTTCTCGTTATTAATACTTTCGGTACTAGTCAGGTCTTCGAGCAACTATGTTTTAGTAGAAGTCATAAGAGTTTCCCGTGCGACTTGCCAATATATAAACTCATTTTAAATCACTTATGAATTGATTGTCCACTTAATTTATTAATTCAATAGGCATTTCACTCTGGTATTCTGCTGTCATCTTTTCTTCTTTTGCTCTGATGACCTTTTTCTGCATATTCAATTTGTGAATGACTCAAGTGGGCATTTGACTTATACTTACTGGTGAAAAGTCTAGAATGAGACATTACTGCAATGCTCGGTCTTTGCCTTGAGTAGAATGAGTCATAAAAGCAATTTTCAATTCAAAATTATAATGCTGAAGAAAAGATGCTTTAGCTTAAATTAAATGTAAGGAAGTTGTTTACACTGTATGTTCTTTGTCCTAAAAATTCCTTTTCTGCTAATTATGGAAGGTTAGATGCACTAAAAATCTGGCTAGTTTTAAGGAGAGACATAGGAAAAATAGGCTGAAGGCTCTCAAGAATGTTGAACATGGTGTGTAGTGTAGAATGATGCAATTCAAGGGGTCTTTTTCAGCTTCTATCAGTGTTGCTTTTTAGAAATAAAGTCTCCTTTAAATATGTTACAAACATGCTGACTGGGAACTCCTACTGCAGTACCTATGGCTTACTTTACTACAGAGTAAAAGAAGCCTATCACATTTTAATTGATGTGAGCAAACAGGCTTCTGTGCTCCTACGACACTTTTTACAGATATCAGTTTTAACCTTTAAAAGATCTTCTGAATAAAGAGGTTCTACTTTGACCCTACTGGAGTTTCACTTGTAGGAGTGTTAGCATACTTAAAATGTAATTTGTAAGAGATAATTCAGTAGTGTGGTTTATGACACTGCATATTAAGACATGCAAGGTCTTAGAGCTTCAAGAGAGGAAAAGGACATACAGTAGAAGAGTAGAAGACAGAAAAAGTCCTGTATTTCTATCTAAGCTTTGGGTCCTACAGAAAGCCAGAATTAAAACAAATGTTAAACACTGAAGAACCAATGCATATTTCCCCTTTTGCATCCCAGTGTCCTGTTCACTAGGCATAGCATTGCTATAGGATAATATTTCCTCTTGTGATGTCAGAAATTTACTGTCAATGTTGTCTGGGGACTGTGTGGCTTCTTATTTACCCAGACTGAGCCACATTCCCAGTGTCAGCATCATTTCAAAATGTCAGGAAGATAGTGACAGAAAAACATCACATTTCTTCGAAACTATCACAAAACAAAGAAAAATAGCATTTTCTGTAAGATGTTTATGTCTGAAACTGTCCTCTTGATAGCAATAATGTGTGTAGTGCAGGAGTATACCTTGAGCAAACAACCTTTGCCATTGATTAAATGTTTCAGCTCCACAAAGGCCATTTACTACCTTGTCTACTTCAGCACCACAGACATTCTCTTTTAAATAGCACAAATGTCATTTCTGGAAAGTGTGACACTCAAATCTTCAGTTATAAAGTAGAAAAATTAGCGGGGAGTTGATTTTTTTTTTTTTTTTGTGGAATGGCAGATTTGAATACTTGCCTTAATATTTCAGATTATCCTCATTTCAAAACTTAGAAGATATAACTGGACAGAGAAAGCTGAGAGGGATGGGTACAATGCATTTTCACCTATTCAGTTTCCTAATCCAGTTGTATTTTTGCAGCCTTGGAGATAGCCTATGCTTTTGTTGTGCAGGAAAGGATTTAAATATTATTGAAAACCCATTAGTAACAGTTAGGAAGTCTTTTCAGAGCTATAAAAAGTTGGATGGATTTATATGGAATAAATTTTCAATACAGTGTGTGTGGACTTGAATCCAAATTAGTTAATTTTAATGAATAATGTTAATAGTAACTACTACAGAAAAATAAAAAGAATGTATACCAGACTTTATTTTGCTGATATGGTTATTATTCTTTTCCTGTATCAAGTTCAAATACTCTTTTCTCAAGGTTATTCTGTTTCTGAATGGTGTTATCAGTAAAATGTGGAGAATAAACGGCATTTACTGTCCTAGAGTAGATGCCTAACAGTGTGTATGACATGACCATGTTTTTTGTGCTAAGCTGTAGTCAAAGTTCTGGTTTGAATCTCACTTACAATGGCAGATGTTTTATAGCTACCTTAAAGTAACTGCTTGCTAGATATGATCTTAAAAAATGTATGTCTAAGAAATACTCCAGTGGTACACTAGACCCTCTAATTTGGGAAAAAAACTCCATAACTGAAGGAACAGTTTATGACTTTTCATTATCCCTGCAGTTCTCAAAAAATTCCATGCAACTACTATTACAACATGTAGAGTAGTCAATGCAACATTTACTTTTTGGTGAAGACATATTTCAATACAGAAATATACCTAATCAACTGGACACAAGTAAAAGTAAATCGAACACTTTCAATGACAGAAAGCACAAAATACTCTAAAAGATAAAGCTCAAAATCCAGTAGCACTAAATATTTTATCTTGCTTACTCTGTGCTATAAATGCCTTGAGTTCAAAATTTGATACTATAATATTTATTGACACTATGACAGCAGGCTGTGAAAGGAACACAATTCATGTTTTCAGCTTTTATAACTATGCATTTTGGTCTACTGGAACCATCAGAATTTAGTTATATTTTGTATAGGACAAATGATTGGGGAAATAAAAAATCCTGCCCCAAAACCTGAAGTTATCATCTTTAGTTCCATGCCAAACAGAGCAAATGATCTGAGTAGTTTCCAGCAGATTTCAGGAAAAGTGTTTGGTTCAAATTTCTATTTCACATTTCAGGGTGAAAGACCTTTGTGATTACTATTTATTTACTATTACTTGAAATAAAAAATAAAACAGCTTCAAAGTTTTCAGGAAATGCAAACAATTACACTTAGAGGAAAAAAATCCACAAATTTATATGAAGAGAAGAATCATGTTTGTCCTTTCATTATGTCTGCTCTGTCTGGTAATTATTCATTTACTAGATCAAAACATTACATTAATCTCCTTACAGGTATTAATATGTTATGCAATCTATCATCATCTCTGCAGAGTATGTAGTTCTATAAAAAAACTATCTGAGTGTATGACATACATTAGTTTAAAACCCCTAGTCTTGGTTGTACTCAAACCCATGGAAGGCACATTTATTCAATGAAGTCCAATGCATATATTTATATGATCTAAAAATACTTATATCATATAGTAGAAGTAAACCAGATAAACATATATTTCTCATTAAACAAGAAAGTCTCATAAAACCATGGATTCATAGAATGGTTTCAGTTGGAAGAGACCCTAAAGATCACCTAGTTCCAACTCCTCTGCAATGGACAGGGCCACCTTTCTCTAGATCAGGTCACTCAAAGCCTCATCCAGCCTGGCCTT
Source organism: Neomorphus geoffroyi (assembly GCA_033558235.1). Taxonomy (NCBI): domain Eukaryota; kingdom Metazoa; phylum Chordata; class Aves; order Cuculiformes; family Neomorphidae; genus Neomorphus; species Neomorphus geoffroyi. The sequence continues at coordinate 3,604,405 of JAUMJM010000005.1, forward strand.
GAACAGCTCCAGGGATAGGGCATCCACTACTTCTCTGGGCAACCCTTTCCATTGCCTCACCACCCTCACGGTAAACAATGTCTTCTTCATGTCTAATGTCAGTCACCCCTCTATCAGCCTAGAACTGTTATCTCTCATCCTGTCACTGAACTCCTTGTTAGAATCCCTTGACATCTTTCCCATAGGTACTGGAAGGCTGCTATAAGTTCTCTCCAGAGCCTTATCTTCTGTAGGCTACGCAGGCCCATCTGTCTCAGCCTATCCTTGTATGGGAGGTACTCCAGACCTCTGATCACCTTCATGGCCCTCCTCTGGACTCACTCTAACTGATCTGTGTCCTTCCAGAGCTGAGGGCTTCAGAACTGAATGCAAGACTCCAGGTGAGGTCTCATGAGAGTGGATTAGAGGGGTAGAATCACCTCTCTCTGGTAATACTTCTTTTGATGCAGCACAGGACATGGTTGGCTTTCTGGGCTGCAAGTGCACATTGCTGGCTTATATTGAACTTCTCATCCACCGACACCCCCAAGTCCTTCTCTTCAGGGCTGCTCTCAATTAATTGTCTGCCCATTCTATATTTGTACTTGAGATTGTCCTGACCCAGGTACAGGACCTTGCACTCGGTCATGTTGAACTTCATGACCTTTGCAAGCCTATCAAGGTCCTTCTGAATGGCATCCTTTCCCTCCAGTCAACTGCACCACACAGCTTCATTTCATCGGAAAACTTGCTGAGAATGCCCTCAAACCCAGTGTCCATGTCTCAGACAAAGATGTTAAAACATCGGTCCCAATACTGACCGATCAAATCCATGTCTTTCTAATGTAGACACAAGAATGTCATGTGGGACAGTGTCAAATGTTTTGCCCAAGTCCAGGTAGATGATGTGAATTATTCTTCCCTTATCCAGTGTTGAAATCCCTTTGTAGAAGGCTGCCTAACTGGTCAGTCACAATTTGTCCTTAGTGAAGACGTATTGGCTGCCCCTAATCACATCCTTCTTTTCCATGTGCCTCAGCAGAGTTTCCAGGAGTATCTTCTCAATGATCTTGCTGGGCACAGAGGTTAGACTGACTTACCCGTAGTTACCCAGGTCTTCCTTTCACTGTTTTTGAAAAATGGGGTTTATAGTTTTATCTTTACCCTTTTCCAATCAGCTTATGGAACTTTTAAGAGTTACAACCCCTTAATTTACTCAATACTATTCTTTAAAATAGCAATATGTGTCTGCAGATAAAATAGAGATGCCACAAAACTCTCTTGCAAAATCTCTGCTATTTTTTTTTGTTTTTCAAGGAGAAAACTGTTCAGGTTAGAAGTGTGTGATTGTTCCTTGTGCGTGAAGATTTTGAGAATATCATGTGAAGAAGAGAAGTCCATATTTCAAGGAATTGGTCTGGTAATAAGAGAAGCAGTTAGACTATAACAGAGAACTGAATGTTCTTCATGATGACTTTAAGTGTCAGATGGTAGTGTCCTGGGCTTTATGTTTCACCAGTTCCTACATTTATACCATGTACTCACATAGGCTGCTAAATCCTGTTGCTGGCAGTCATGTGAGACTAGGTCAGAAGCAAAGGGTAGGCAGGTAATACTCACTAAAAGTTAGACATGAATGAGACTTTCTGATAAAATATCAGATATTGAGGGTATGTCTTCTGAGCAGTAATGTGCAACTTCAAAGAAACCATCATCAGTGCAGTCAGCTGCTAGAGAAAGCATAGCTCTCCCTTTAATAATTAAGTAGGTAAAGTGTAACAGATTTCACTTGAAATACAGGAAAAAATGGGTTCAGAATCTTTCTTTTATAATGTGTACAAAAGCTTTCAGTTGCATGGCACTGTAAGTGTGGATTTATCATCCTTGCTAGAATAGTTTTACTTTGTGTAACTAATTAATTATTTATCGGAACAGAGAGTGCAAAAATGATTTTACATGACAGAGATTGTGACATTTATGTGGGAGAAGAAAACCTCAGGATAAGCTGTTTAACTTAGAGGACAGAAGATCTGGATCTGGGCACCTACATGAAAAACATGCTTTAAACCTGAGTTCTAGGACATACTGCTTTGTGGTTGTCTAATTGTAAATTACTCTGAAGGTGATTTCTTTTCAGTCTAGGAAAAAAAAGAACCTCAGGTATTTCTTTAGCTTTTACATGAAATGAGACAACTCTTCTCATTTGAATTGCATGCAGTGTGTTAAATTTTCACTGATGTTAAAAAAAGAAGAAAATATGATGTAGAGGGTTTATGAAAATTGCCCTGTCTGGTTGTATCTCTATAAACATTTCTATCAGTTACCAGATAAAAAAGGAATTGTGAAAATAGAAAGAAGAAATCAAGAATAAAACTTCAGCTAATAGAGAAAACCCATAACTGTGCAGAAATTGAATGCTGAAGAAGTCTGAAGAAAACCATTGACTGACTATATAATTATAGTACTTGAAAGAATACTTTTCTGTTACCAAATGTTTGAATATAATGGTACTTTTCAGTTCTTAGAACCAGAAGACTGAGGATGAGTCAAAAGAGCAAGCAGAAGCTTACATTTAGTGTCCCAAAGGGAAAACCAAATAGAAATGGAATTTAGAAAGAGAATACATAACAACAAGAACAACAGAGTCACTATAGCCCCACTAATAAGGGAAGAGAAACTTCAAAAGATTCTATATTGAGATCCATTCGTTAACTGTCAATACCCTCTGTCATGTCTAACAATCTACTGGAAATCGTGTGAACAGATTTTGTTTTGGCATTTCAAAACTTCCAGTTCTTTTCTCAGAAAAGCCCAAAGCTGCAGAGATACACAGAGAGAGAAAAAGATGTTGGAAAACAGGTTATGTAAATAATTTTTAGATGACAAAAAAAATCTTTGATTTAGATTTGACTTAATATGAAGAGTGAGGGGTTTTTTTTGTTTCTTTGGATTGACTGATTCTCCTTTCTGTTTTCAAAGAGGAAGCTGGAACTGAAAATTCTAGGTGTGTCTACTTTGCAGTATAGAGTAAGATATTCATGTTAACTAAACCAATGTGGATATTAGCAGGAACGGATCTGCAGCAACATATAGGTAAACTTACTTCATCAAGATTCATCACAGTAGTATAGATGGAATGATTCCAGTACCTGAGATAACTTATTGGTACCTTCATGTGTTTCTGCAACACGTCTCAAACTTCAAAACAGTATTTCAGGATTACAGTAGTTTTGACAATAGTCTATATATTAAGATTAGATGCATACGTCAGTAGTACCTTTTCTAGATCAACCTGTCTAAACCAGATAAAAAAGGTGTTGCAAAATGGAATAAAGGTCCCCTCACAGAAGAGGAGGATTTTTTTCATCACAAGTACCTAAAGGATTCCATTCTCTGAGTGCAAGTCTCAGCTTAAAAGATCTCTAAGGAATGGACCTGTTGGTGCAAGATGCACTTCGACACAAACACAGTATTCAAGTCTAGTCTGGTCTAGTCTGCTGGGATGACTAACAGACTGTTTCATTCTGCAGAATGATGTTAGTTTTATCATGAGCTGCCTAAACTAAACTAGTACTATATTACAAAGTGCCAGAATTTCTAGGTGAGAGTTTTCTGAGAAAAGAAACAATAGTTAATTAATGCTACAAGTGCTGTTATTTGTAGCAAATACCATGGTACTAATTGAGACTGAGGTAAAATTTTGCAAAGATGTTGAAAAAAGGCAGTGGAAAACCAGACCTGCAAAATGTGAGAAGAGGTGCAAAGAGATAGACTGATTTTATTATTGTCATTACCCAGCATCTCGAAGAAAGCATTTTGGAGATAATGCACAGTATTCCAGCTTCTAGTGGTAGTACAGTACCATTAGTAAAAGACTTAATCTTCTCTGTGTGTGTGTAGATGCACACTACAAACTGTCACTCAGAATAGGTTTTTCTCAGTGGTATTATGAAAAAGAAGGTTGCCAGGAACCCCAAAAAGTCTGTCATATCAAGGTGAGGCTGGAATCTGTTGTCTGCTCAAGCTATTTTTACAGTCATGAGTTGTCTTCATGGCAACTCTTCAACACAGTATCTTTATGTTCCTTTTCTTTTAGTAAATGGATGGTAGAGAACTAAGGACTTACTTCCTAAGAAGGAGAATGGATATTTAGGGTTTAAAGAGGGACAGCAATTTTTAATATGTTTCTGATGAGTATTGTAATTGCAGCTCAGACCTTGGTGATGTTCTAAATCAGAGTGGTATAAGGTAGGAAACTGTATTGCTGTTAATTTGTGGCTATGTAGAGAGGACAGACAAAGCATTGCCGAAGGAACGTTCTGGAAATGTTAACTCAGTAAGAGTACAAGGAATTGAGATTGGATGAGGCACTTAGTACCATGATTTAGATGACGAGTAGGTGTTGGTGTTGGGTCATAGACTGGATTTGATGATCTCAAAGGTCTTTTCCAACCTTGTAGTACTGTGATACTGTGAACATGATAGAATCTGAGGCAGTGGACCAGGTTGTATAGAGAATTCACGGATGTCCCATCCCTGGAGGTATTCAAGGCCAGATTGAGTGAGGCTTAGAGCAATCTGATCTAACTGATGTCTAATCCTATGCTTATTCCAATATGTACATAGTATTAATAAGATGTGAATAGCTGTGTGTACTACTAAAAACATTGTAAAATAAAACTAATAATTACATTTTAATTAGAATTTTTAGTTTTAGTACATAGAATTCAGTCACAAAGTACCATTGTTTCTAAAAGATGCTGATGTTTTAGAAAGTTTTGTGTATGAATTCCCATATGTGAGTACTTTTTTTCTAAACTAATTCCTGTTTGACTACTCTCCGTGCAAAATTATTCATTTTACAGGAACCAATTTTTTCTTGTAAAATTCAATACATTCATTAGATGTAATCAACTGTTATGTTACATGTTAGATAAACAAGTATTGAATTTAAGATGGTAAATAATTTAATTACTGGCTTATTTTCTTCTTCTAAGATCTTATTTAGGTAATCTGAAAATCATTCCTGTAACTGTTTTCCTCTTTAGGAGAACCTATGTGCTTTGTTTCTGCTTTGGTAGTATCTTAAAGAATAAATCAGAATTTTGTTTATCTTTTTGATATAATCTGTCAGGTATTTGACAATTCACAAAAAAATCGAAAGGAAACTAAAAAAAAAAAAATCAGAAAAAATATCTACCCACTTCTCAGAATAGAAGAGCATACACTGGAATTTTATGCGTATATTTATGAAACGTGAATACAGTCCGATCCAAATTTATTGAGTGGGTAACTTACAAAAATGGTTGTATTCATTGGCACTCTATCACTTCTGTGGATGTTTGCTGAGTTTTGTGATAAACCCCCCTTTTTTTTTAACTAAGAGAACCTAAATGCAACAAAAGACAGATGGAAACAAAAATCCACCTTCTCTTAACCAATCTAAGCACAGCACCAATAAAGTGAGAAAAAAGGAGAAAGATCTATTAAAATGACATACTGTTTTAAAATATATCATGTATAAAGACTGGTAAAAAGCTAATGATAAACAGATACCTACATGTTGTTTTGATAAACTAACCATTTGCTCTACCTATAATTTTATGTAATATGCAAACAAGAAATACGACTTAGCAGCATGACATTCAAGTGAGAATCAAATATTTTATTTCATATGTTTTCCCACCTAGATTTGGGAGAGCCCTTTAATACATTGTTTTGTGAATTTCTAGCATCTATAATCGCACCATTTATGGCGTAGCCTGCAGTGGAGTGAAGAAACACCTGAACCAGCAAACATGCCAGAAGCAGTAAAGTCCCAACAGTGGAATTCAGCATGAGTTTATCCTTTCTACTAATGTAATCAAGGTGCAGTCAGCTCTCCATTATTGATGCTAATTGGAGGTTGGCAGAATTTTGAAAGCAGAGGTAATGGTATGGTTTCCAAACTGAGTTAACTTGCTCAGGATCAGCCCCATGCATAGCCCATTTGATTCCATGAAAGATGCAATGCTGTCCAAATATATTGTGTCACTTTGGGTCTGAAGCTGTGTTCCTGGTGCACAATATTTAAACCAATATGCCCTTCAAATACGCCAGAGTGTTTGGTGTGAGGACAGCTGGCACAAAACGTGATCACTGGCAGGGGCTCAGCACAGCATGGAAGCAGTTATAAAGCTTCTGGGCAAAAGATGGATGTCGTTGGACTCATGTGGCTCTACACTCAGTGCATCAATCTGTGCAGCATTTTAACTGTCCTGTCTAGATTAGTTGGGATCTATTTGTACCTTTGGCATGATTTAGCTACAACACAGATAGCTACTTCCCAGATGATGCAAAAGTTACTAAATTTGTGTTGGCTCTGATCAGCTGTAGATATTGACAAAGTATGCATCTGAGCTAGTCAACTCAACTCCCTGTGTGGTCAAAGGAGAAAACAAACAGCTTTCAGGTTGTGATCTATTTCTTTATAATCCTGATCAGGATTGTTCTTCAGTATACCTAATTCTCTACCTTGAACAAAAAGATGCCTGAAGTGTTTATCTCAAATGTGGATATTTATGACAGGTGTCTACAGCTATCTGGTATCACCCTTGGCATCTACAATGGGTTCTGTTCTTTACTATTTTAAAATGTGTTATTAAACATTTCCTGTAAAAAGATTAAAAAAAGTTCTTGTCCCCCTCTGTATTTACAAATTGACATAGGAAGGACGTGTTTTGCATGTTTGGAATTCACAGAAGCTGGAGAGAACGGATGTTATTTGTCCCTGTGAGACATCGATTTTCATCATTGATTTAGGACTAAGCAATAAAACAACTTTCTATGGCAAAATACATCACTGGCTTCAGGACAATGATTCTGCCTATGATTAAGGCCATAACATGAAAGCAAACCCACTAATTTCATGAGTTTCTTAGGCACTTATGGCACTGGTCTAAAATGTTAGATCATTCTGTTGTTTAGGTAATTATGGATGCAGAGGGAAACAGAAAAAACTGACAGTGGTTAAAAGTTAGTACCTACATCCAAAGGACAGCTTTGAATGAATCTCAGCTAAAGAGACCATATGGTAAGTTTGTAAATAAGTGCACGTACTATATTCAGTGTAAGAGACATAAAGTACTCAGCTCTGAACTTGAAGAACAGGGTAAGGGTAATGCTGCACACAGTGCTTCATATATTTTTTGACACATTGGGTTTTTGTTGAGAATAATAAGGAACAAAAATTGGTTTTTTAGGAAAGGAACAAAAGGAGGGAAAGGAAAAGGTCAATTTAAATTCATCTACTGTTTTGAAAGACAAAATATCAGACTGTTGAAATGCACTGTTTTGACTCCTTCAAATTTCCAAATTAGTAACTGCAAATTCTATTATAAGTAATTAAAGTTTTCTTGCCTACATCTAAATCTGCTACTGTTGTAAATATCATGCTTATTATTTTAGCTGGAGGAAGTCAGAGAAAAATGTTCATTTAAACATATGATTTACAACTGAAGGATTTAAGAGTTTTCAGGCACCTACGAAATGGTAACAACTGGCTAACTATTATTAATACCACACCAATGGGAGCTTTCCAACAAAAATACTAAATGAATGTTCTAAGAACATAGCTCTAAATTTGTACTCTACTACTCATGATAAGTAATATTGATCATATGATTTAGCATAATGTTTGGTTGTATGTCTACTGATTTATTAATCTCACTGAGCTGCTGTAATGCAATGTCACAATGCAATGTTGGTGTATTTTTGACATAAATGCAAGGTTACAGTTAGGAAACTGTCTGGATAAGGGTTAGCTACAGTGAAAAACTTGTTTGTTTATATCACTGTCTTTGTTTTCAAACAGCAGTACATCACCGAAAAAGCATGTTTTGACTTCAGCTTTCTGTGGCTAATCAAAATTATGCACATTATGGATTGAGCCCAGCCAGAAACTAAGATGACCCAGTCAATCTCTCACTCCTCCTTAGCAGGATGGGGGAGAATCAGAAGAGTGAAAGTAAGATAGCTCATATAAAGATAAAGACAGTTTAAAATGTGGAGCAATTTCGCATGTGAAAGCAAAGTTAAATAAGGAATTTATTCAATATTTTCCATCCACAGGCAGATGCTTTATTACTTCTTATAAGGCAGGATCTTAGCATGCATAATAGCTACTTGGGAAGACAAATGTCATAACTCTGAACATCTCCCCTTCCTCCTCTTTTCTCTCAGTTTTTATTGCTAAGCATGACATGATATGGAATATAATATACCTTTGGTCAGTTGAGGTCAGCTGTCTTGGCTCTTTCTCCTCCCAACTTCTTGTGCAACCCCAGCCTACTTGTTAACCGGACAGAGTGGGAAGAATAAAATCTCAACACTGTGCAAGTACTGCTTGCCAATAGTCAAAATGCTTGCGTGTTATCAGCACTGGTTTAGTCACAAATTCAGAATACAGCCCCGTGCAAGCTACTATGAGGAAAATTAACTCCATCTTTTCCAGACCCAGTACAGTAACTGAGGAAATTTTGGTCCAATAATGAAAACTAATTAAAAACTATTCTAGGGTTATATTTTGGTAAGATTTTACACTTATAATTTTAAATAATTAAAAGAACTTATTTACTTCAATACAGTTGGATAAGTTGCTGAAGTTTTGCAAATTTTTTTTGTAAGTTTAATAAGAGAAAAATCACAAAATTCTCTTACTTTTAAGCTTTGAACATGTGATGGCAAACATGAACTTTAAAAGCTGTGTGTGAAAGGAGACCATGTCCATTACAAAGTCATAAAATGGATGGAGTTGGAAGGAACCTTAAAGATCATCTAGTTCCAATCCCCCTGCCATGGGCAAGGACACCTTCCATTACACCAACCCCATCCAACCTGGCCTTTGTCTGTCTATAATTCTGCACGTGACTGTGTAGAAAATGGCACCCAAGGGGCTTGAATGAAATCTAAAGAAGGCAAACAACCTGAATTACAGCTAAAAGACTAAGTTCGCAGTCTGTCCTTAATTCATCCTATTGAATCTACAGGACAGAAAAGTCTTTGGCATCTCTAACAGCACTCAGGAGGAAGGACTCCCATTCTAGAAGGCAGATTAAAAGCAAAGTTGACACAGACTCCTGTCACACCTCTTTGTTTTGGGATTCTCTAAAAAAAAGCCCACATTTCTGTAATACTTTGCATTCAAGGATAAAAGAGCTTTTAAACTCTTTTAAACTGTTTAAATATTAAGCCTCAAAATATGTCTGTGAATGAAGTATTTATTATTGCCTTAGAAATGGACTGACAATCCCCTCAAACATTCATTGTCACTAATATTACGTATCTAATTTTTAGCCATATTAATTTTGTACACATCATGCCTAATTTGAATTCACTTGGAGATTTTAATGCCACTTGAACCTCAATTTGCTGCATATTTATTGCCTCTGTTCTACTGTGCATGCTGAGATGTGTATATCCAAGTGTGATACATTGTGGCCTTCACCTGGTTTCTTGGTACTTAACCAGTCATTAATCAGTTAATCAGTCATTACCAACTAGTTAGTTAGTGACAGTTGGAGGAAAAAAAATTCCTGACTTCTGTCTTGTGCTTACGTGGGACTGAGGAATGAGTCACTTTTGAAATCATCTTCTTTCCTCAAGATCGTATTTTTTACCTACATTGTTTGATTTTGTGGTTCAAATTAAGTATTTCATTGCCTTATGAATATTTAAACTTTGGTTATCAAAAATTTATCGCTTTCAATTTCAAATTATTTTCTTCTGGGTTATGTATTCTTAGGATGTGCTCCATCCACTGACTGTGAAGTACACCTAGACCCTGTTTCTCTGATTAACTTTTGGCCATAACCTACAATCTGAATGATCTGATAGAATTGTCTTCCAAAGATAGTTCCTTTAGCTAAGGCCCACCAGTTAGCTCAGGTAGGTGTGCATATTTGAGCTTTAAAGTTCCAGGACACAAACTTCGAACGGTTAAACCATACAAAACCAACAGGAGACTTGGGTTAAACATGTAAGCTTGGGTTAAACATCTAAGCAGTATCTTCCTAAGAATTAACAAAATGTTCCCACTAAAAAGCATTTTGTCTCTATTCCTAGGGTTTTAGATTTTGTAGGACAAAACTATTTCCAGCTATTGAACTAAACCACTGTGTGAAGTGATTGCTATACTTGATACCACCCACCCACCTCACCCTGATCCCCCAATCCATATTTTATTTCCCTAATGTTACAAAAGAAAGGAAAAAATATCTTCCAAGTAATTTTTTCCCAATGTTAATTATATCATGCAAGAAGCATACTTTATCAGCTTGCATTATTCTCAATTGGATAAAAGAAGGCTTTATGGTTTAGAGGCAGGACTAGTTTAGCAATGTCCTTAAGAGTGTTATTAGACAGAAATTTTTTTGTGAAAATAATGTCCTGAACAAAATATTTGTGAACCTGACATGTAACTGTAGTGTTACACTGTGGTCTCTCTACAAAGGTGTGTGATACCTCATTATCTCTATGGAGCTCCTCCTGGAGACTGAGGATGAATATCCCCTGAAGACACACACACCCCTGCCAGAGCTGGCACTTTTGCTGTGTGCAGCCATAAATCTGCTTGCTTCCCTTTGTCTCTTTGTAGCAACAACTGCAGCTTATGCAATTCTTGAGTAGGCTTCAGGCTTCTTTCCATGAGAAGGCTGCCTACTGTCTAGACTTGCGTTATTAACAATGAGATCTATTTTCTATGGCTTTTTTTTTGAAGAACACACACTTTGCCACTTAACTACTCAGTATTGTTTCAGAGTTGGCTTATTGAAGTGGTGTCTTTAAAGGATAGCTTGGGCTGGATCTAGTGTTCTTGTGTTCTTATTCAAAAAGGCAGCTCTGATCTGATTCTTTAATTTTCAAATGAGATCGGCTTTCTTAGATGTGAGGGAAATTTCCCAATTTGGTCTTGATGCTAAATTTCAGCTTTGAGCAAGATTTTATGACTTGCCTACGCAAAACCAAGAATGAGTGATAGGCTGATAATTATAGCAATGTTAGAATGTACTTTTTGTAGTCAAGTCAGTGAAGTATCCCCTACAGTAAATAGCATTTTTCACAAATGCCAAACATTTGGGGATAATTACTGTGGAGCATTTGGATGCCTGAAGGCTCACTTCTTTGTGAATGGAACCAACAGTGAGAAACAGACATTGAATAGCTACACATGGCTTATGAGCATCAGTATTTCCCAAATGCATTCATTCAAGTTTGTTCTTAAAAACCACTTTAAAAAGCATTTTTACCCTTTATGAATTCAAAACATCATTAAGCAATCACTGCTTTTCTTATTGTATGAACAACAGACTCTCTCAGCTCTACATTGCATAACAAAATTTAAAATTTCTGAGCTGAGACAGTAAATGAGCAATCTACCTTAACTGAGAAAATTTTGTAGTATAATTTTTCAACATTTATTTTCTGTGGACAGATGAGTTAAGATTATCAAGTACCAGAGCACTGATTTTGCATGATACTCTTAATATATTTGTTTTCATTTTTTACATTTCAAATGTAAAATTGGACGATCTCTGTGTGAACTAGCAGCTTGTGTACAAACCTTCCCCACACAAATATTCTCTCTTTCAGATGTGTACAATTTTAAGACTGTGTTTTTGTACTTTCCTACTTTCTAAAGTGTTTTTGGAGGTCTTTATTTATCTCTTTATTTTTACTTTTACTTTCTCTTTTTACTTAATGATGCTGTCATATATTTCATCTTGTTTTTCATAATTTTTTTATCTATTTATTCTGGCTTAGTATTCACTAAAAATGTATCTGTGAAGGCCGATTCTTTCAACAGAGACCACAGACCAGCAATTTATTCTTATCTGTCTGTTACCTGTGTTAACTGGTGGGGACGAGTGCTGCTTTGGACATAACCACTTTTAAGAATGATAGATTTTTCCTAAAAAAATAATTTACTTTCATAAGAATTATTTGTTACTTACTGTTGTGTATTCCAAACCTGATAATTCTAAAGAAGATTTCAAATTCCCTGTATGGAGGGTTAATTTTTCCTGGGTAGGTATCAATTTCAGCATTTTATCTTTGCCGGTACATTAATTTGGTTCCCTCTTTTTATAGATTAATTTATTTTAGAATAAGTCTCAAAGAGTCAGGCTTTAAGAAACACAGGTGAATGAGTCAATAATTTGTATTTTATTATTAATGTGGGATTCAAGTTCAATTTCACGTACCTGCATTCCCAGATCAAAAAACACATAGACACCTATGCTTTCTCTTGAGTCAGTGGAGATCAATTAATTTGTCTTGATATATACATCCAGTTCATTTGAGATAGCTCACCTAGCTTCTACAGCAATCCACAATTATGTAGTTCTATGCAGATGCCTCTCATATTCAAAGGTGCCTCAGTCATCACTGTATTTGTCCAGATGAAAAAAACCGAACAGTTGATGCACTAAGTAAAACCTAATGCATTAAGTAAAGCCTAAAGAGTGAGTCAGTTCCAGTCAGTAGGAGCTTGATTCAATTGCCTGAATATATGTATCTAATCTCGTTATAAGAATCTGCAGGACATCTGATATATCTGCATGAATCTGACAGGTTTAATACAGGACTTCAAGGAGATATATGCATTTCTGTGTTAACAGTTACAGAATGGCAATATAGAATAGATTTCATATATAGAAAATAGAATTATTATTTTTTTAATATTGTCACTTAAGATGTTGATGTCCCAAAATTCAGAAGGTGTAGAAGAGACAATATTCAACTAAAAAAATGAGTAATTTACTTATTAACATTGGTATTTTTTTCTTAAAGGAAAATTAATTTGAATATTTCAGAAATTCAGGTAAAGATAAAAAGCACATAGTGTAAATATTTCAAACAATAAAAAGTGACATGATATCTTATAACTGACATGTAATGTTAAATCTACACCATGTCTTGGGTGTCTGAGCTCCATAGTAACAGGAGTTTAGTAGCACAGCAAGAAACAAAACGAATAAGCATGTTGAAATCCCAACATGAAGGAAGTCACAAGACGGCGGTCAATACGGAGAGGTCAGATACAGATGGAGATCAAAAATCTCATACTTGGGATACATCCAGGCTTAGAGAAAACATTTAAATTTGAAAGTGTACAATCCTGAACCATTAGCAGTTTCATCCTTTCTTTTGGAGATCTGAAAAAGTCTCATTTTTTCAAAAAATAGATGAAAGATGAGCTTGAATTTAGTACAACTGTCTGGTGATTACAGAATACTCTGCCTATTTCTACATTACACACAGACATGGATTCATTTTCCTTCTTGGGTTGAAAGAACTCAAATACATCACTATTTAGTTGCGTGTTGTGGCGAAAGCAGTTAAAGAATGACAAGGTCTAACCAGGAAAAAAAAATAGTGTCATGGAATGTAATGTGTATAAAGACCACAGCCAATGGAAACCATGATTTTCACAAGTGACTGCCCATGTTGTTGTAGAATAAGAAAATTCAAGATAAAATGATAACTTACTTATCTAAATCGATAATTAAGAATACCTGTAATGTCTAAGTGTTGTTTGTTATTAAGCAACCAGAAAATAACCAATACAGAGGTACTATTATAAGGGCAGATTAGAGCAAGCAAACATTTTTGTTTCGTATATAAGTTGATGCTAATTCCAAGATTCCATCAAAGCTACTGTCAGTCCTTGCAGTCGTCACATACATAAAAAACTCCCTTCAGGATAAATATTATATATTTTATTGGCTGTTCAAAATGCTTGAAATCAGATTGAGTGCTTACATTTGTCATGTTACGGTATGATGTAAAATTCATCTGAAATCAATGCAATACTTTCAGTGACTTAAAGCAACTATGGATCAAGGCTTGTCACATTGGTGGTGCATCTCAGGTTATCTTAGTTATATGATGAAAAGAAATTAGTTTGTTACCTATGTATGTAATCACGGTGTTAATATAGAAATGAAAAATGTGCAGTGCACATCTGCTCATCACATGCCACAGGCTGTGCACCATACAGTAAAACTGACATTAAGAATGGGAAAGGGAAGAGTATCAACAGGAGTTTGTGATGTAATAAGAAGAGAAGAATAAGGACACATTTTTATTTCCTATAAACTGCTGTGTTTCATTGGTGTCTGAAGTGTGAAATCGATCCACAACAGTTTATAGTAGCTGAGTATTTATCCGTTAACAGCTAATTTTGATCTTCATTTACACCAGTAACTGCATGGCCTGATTTACAAGCACATAAGTGAGATCAGAATCAAAGCCATAATCTTTACAACTGTGCTATCAAAACAGAGAAGTGAAGCAAGCACCGTTTCACCTACAAGCTATTTTTATGGTTCCCAAATCTGTAGGTGTTGAGTGTCTCATATATATTAATAAATTTATTTTCACAAAGTTCATTCGAGAAAAAGGAATATTTTTCAGTTCTTTGAGCAATTGTTGCTGTACAAAAGAATCAGATTTATTAAATGCCGACCATTAATAATTTTATTCTCAATATTACTAAAAATTCATAGTCTAGAGGAACAAGAAATGAAAAGCTAAATTCAGTAATGGTCTCTGAATGTCAGCTCAGTGTTGCGTGAGCCAGTGCCACACAGAAAATTATTTGCAGATATTTTAGAGCAGTAATTCTTGCTCTTTTTCAAGTTATCTTCAGGATAATGATTTTATCATCATCCATATGCCCCATCTCTGTTATTCTACCAAGGGTTCTATCATCATTCCCTTCTTATTTAGCAGGGTGCAGTCCATTGGCAGGAAATCAGTGGAACAAATGGAACCATGTTAGTGCACCCACTGAGATAGTTCAGCTAATCCTGTTATTTCCAATTTCCTGAACAGAAAAAAAATGCTAGGGATTGCATTGGCCTATCTCTTGAGCTGCACTACTAGTTTCTGTGCTCTGACATCGAAGAATAGACACCACTAGTTATTTCCAGCAAGGTGAAGCAATGAAGAGAACTGATAAATCATGCAAGTGTTACAGATGCTTTGAGAAGTAGCAGGCAAAGCATCTGGTTGGAAAAGACCTTTGAGATCATCGACTCCAACCTTACCTGTCCACTTACTAAACCATATCCCTGAGAAACTCATTTACTCATTTTTTAAACACCTCCAGGGACGGTGACTCAACCACCTCCCTGGGCAGCCTGTTCCAGTGCCTGACCATCCTTTCAGTGAAGAAACTTTTCCTAATGCTTAGTCTGAACCTCCCCTGGTGCGACTTGCGGTTCTTTCCTCTCGTCCTATCACTTGTCACATGAGAGAAGAGACCAACGCTCACCTTGCTACAACGTCTTTCCAGGTAGTTGTAGAAAGTGATGAGATCTCCCCTCAGCCTCCTCTTCTATAAGCTAAACTATCCTATTTCCCTCAGCTGCTCCTTGATAAATTACATTCAGTTTTACACTTAGTACATTTTCAGGGTACATTTTTGGCTTTAAGAAGTCTTTGTAAATCTGAAATTTTCTTTCATGTAGATATGGAATATCTTACAATATTTGATAATTCATAGTAGCATTTTCAAATGAAAAACAATTTTCTTGGTCATTGGATAGTCATTATTTCTTCTTAATTAACCTTCTTTTTCTTTATGAATTTACCTAGTGTCCTGAAACCTACCAGAAACTTAATCAGTTCCTCAGATAATTTAAATAACTTTCAAATGGCTGTTTATAATACTAACCAATAAATATCTTTTGATTCCATATTGGTACCTAAAATCATCCAATTGGTAAGAAGACCCCAGAAATATATGCATCATTAGTAAGAAGAGTATTCAGCCAGAAGCTAGCAATGGAGGTAGATTAAGTTCATTCAGAAAGAGACATAGATTTTTATCTGTGTCTTGACATCTTCCAGAGTACCTACAAATTTCTTTTACAACTATTTAGGAAGCCAAGTGCAACCTAGATATCTCAGTAACACATTTAAAGTTAAAAATGTGAATCAGTCCATAAGATTTCTGATTTCAGTAAGTCAACCCACTATTTCATATATAAGACTCCAAAATAATGATTTATACATACTTTGTAGTGGAATATATTTAAACAGGTTGATTATTTTCCTAACAAGGTGATTTGAAGTTTGTAGTAGCTACAAACAACCTCTGATGAAAACTGCTGTCAGAGGATCATAGAATCATAGAATCATCCTGTTGGAAAAGACGTCTCAGATGGTCGAGTCCAACCATACCTGTCCCCTTACCAAACGATGTCCTTAAGAAATTCAAACACATTGCAGAACTTTCATACACATTCAGAACTCTTAAGATTCATTGAAATACTCTGAGCACTGCATATATGAAAAGAACTCACATCGTGCGATAATTTTCCAGTGAAGGATAAGCTGAAATTGTTGAACAAAGCAGATCCAAAGATCTGTCATCTTACCTGTGGAGTGAGAGATGCAGGTTTTTAGTACAGATTTATGGGTGAAACAGAGATATTACCTCTGAATGATTTCAGATTTGTCACTTATTTTGAGAAAGCAAAGGTTTCTTCAACATTTCTTCAATTAGCTGGGACTTCTTGTTTAGTGAAAAAGCAACGAATCCAATTACACAATTATCAAAGTTTAAGTATTTTGTATATTAATGTTTATCGCTGAGTAGCTCTTAAAGCTGAACAGAAGTGAGTATGAAATTGTAATTTATTAAAATAAGAACTTATAATTAATAACATTTGTTTATCAAAATATATGGATCTAAGATTCAGGGAAAACAAAACAAAACAAAAACCTACTATATCTCATCTTCTGAACTGATCTTGTGGCATGATACTTTGTTTATATTCTAAGAAAAAAAAAGGTTTTTTTTCCTGTACAGCTAGTGTTATCTGAGTTTCTAATTGGTAAATACATTGATTTTTTTTTTAGCAAAACTTGTTAAAATCAATAACTTGTTAACAAAATGTTTAGACAAAAGAAAACTAATGTTTGCTGGTTTGCAATGATTGAATATAAATATAAATATAAATATAAATATAAATATAAATATAAATATAAATATAAATATACATATACATATACATATACATATACATATACATATACATATACATATACATATACATAAATATAAACAGGAGTTTATAATAAGCAAAATTTTTATAGGTTCAAGATCTTGATTTTGATTCATATGTGTATAAAGAACTTTGTTGAGCTATCTGGTCTGCTAAATCCCTGAGTTCTGCAAAAACTTAGTCTGGAAAACCTAAGAGAACAAGCTTTTCTGCTGGTACCGTCTGGTTTTGGAAGTAGCAAACTCTGATTTTCTTATCTTATTTTAGCACTGGTTCTCCTGGACAGATTAAAAAGTGTAGAGGAAAGCAAAATGAATAATAATAACAACAGACCAAATGTTATGCAGCTTGCACTTTGACTTTGGTCATCTTTCATCCTTGATATGTCCAGCTACAGCAATGTACACCCCTTCTAGGTATATCTATAATTGTTTAAAATAGATGGGAATATCCAATACTTCTTATTAATCTGGTGTCAGTAGAAACATTTTATTTTACTTCAGTGCAGACAGACTGAATTGTCACATGCTAATATCATTTCACAAACATTTCAGGTTTATGACATTTCAAGAATGATCGGATTCTGTGAAGCAATGAAGATTCCAGTGCACAGGTATTATTGCATATAAAAGTTACAGTCTTATGATGCATTCTCCACTAAAACACAACCTCTTTTCAGCTGCTCCATTGATTTCCTGTGTAAATAGGGAAAATCACTGAATATAACATTTATTTCATTTAATTTTAGGTACCTTACCCTTGGCACCTACTTAGTCAATGGTAATGTACAGGTACTTCTAAAGCTAATTCCCCACTTCCTTGACCTTCATCAAAATAGTGAAGACAAAATCACAATTTGGACCTGCTTGAAATTCCCTGTTAATAATAGACAAAGTTACTCAATGTCAGATTTACATTCTCCATGTCTCAATTATATCTTCTTTAAGGTCTAGAGAGTGTCCTATTCTTCAGAACTTCTTGCTGGAAATTTGAAAGCTGTTTAGGATTCTAGGTTGACCATGTCCTTTGCCATCTAATAATCACCATTACTAGTAGTGATTCATTCTAGCTTTTTAATTATACAGCTTTCCTAAATATTTTAAAAACATACATTAACACAGAAAAGTTTAAGCTGTTGCGTACCACAGAAACAGCAGAGAGAAGAAACCCCAAGAATGACAGCTGAGATCTGCTATTGTATTATCTGTATGCTGAATTCAGCAAGATTGTGTATCTTAATGTTGTCTTCTTAGAGATCCTTTGTGTTTGAACAGCATCAGCCACATTTTTTGTAAGTTAGACAAGCTGTCACTATTAACTTACACCATGTCAGATATAACTTTATTTTCCCAAATGGAAATATTACAGATTTCTTGTCATCCTTTCTCCTTTTTTCTTCTGAATATGCTCCAATTTTCACTTCTCACAAAACTGCTTTATACATTTTCAACAGTCCATGGCAGCACAAATAAATTAAATTTTTCTTAAGTCAGTTATTTTCCTCCCTCTGTCTTGTTTGCGACACTGTCAGTAAACGTAGCCCAGATCACAAAGATATCTTCTCTCTGAAAAAAATCATCCATAATCCTCTCAGTCTATCTGATTTCCTCCCCCCAAAATTTGGTTAGAGGCCATCTTGTTACGTACCCTTCTGAAAGTAAGCATACTGAATGCTTGTTTAATCAGTTCACAGTACAACGATGCAAACAAGCAGCCTTTGTATTTCCATGTCAAGATCTAATTTGTATTAAGTGCATTGAAACATTTACAATTTTACAAGGCACTGATCTTAGTTGTTTACATTAGTCTTATGTCATACAGTAAAGTAATTATATTTGCTGCATGAAATTATTATTTTTTTAACAGTAACCCTCCCCCCATTGCTTTCTTTTTTTTTTATTCTTTACTGAAGAAGTATCTTGACTTCATTTTGTTAAAAAATTTCCAAACATACTGACTTGCCTCTGTCTACATTTTCTACCCCAGAAACATTTCTTTATTCAATGAAACTTTTGCAAGGGCTTATGAGAAAAAAGTTGATACGCTACTCATAGTGATAATAGATAATGAGAAAGTACACACCTGGTTAAGAAAACTCTACAGTTTTAACTCTAATTTAGTGATTTTAAAACTCCTTTGACCATCTAAAACTGATCAATTACTTCAATACTCTGAAATTTCAAAGATCTTTTAAAAGAATATTATCTTTTTCTGTTCAAAATGAATTGTGTTTATCTGTAACCTTGGAGATTAGTCTTATAAGCAGGCAGAGAGAAGAAAGATTATATAAAACATTTATATTCTATTCAGAATTTCCTAGATACTTTCTTCCAGAGAGGTCATAGAGTACAATTATAATTGCCTATTTACCTAAATCCATTTTTATAGGTTTTATCAAATTTGATAAGCATAGAGCTGATCACATCTATTTTAACATTTTTTGCTCTGTAATAAGGGGATTCATAACAATTTTAAGCTTGGCTGGTGAACACTAATGATGGGTTTTACTTTCTCAGCTAGTTCAGGGGCTTTTGCCTTCAAAGTCTATCATATTTGGAACAAAGAAGTATCAAACTTGCCATCATGATACATTAACACTTCCAGGCTGATGTTGGGGCTTTGGGTGCATTAATAAGTCATAATGGGCCTGACCAATGTCATGAGGTTTCCAACTATGCCTATGGGCCCAAAGGCTCCATTTCAGTTCCCCCTATGGCCATCATCCCCTTCCTGAGCTGTTTTTGAAGAATGTTGATGATTTGCACAGCCACAGCCATCCCCTTGCCTGGCCATGGAGCCCCATCATCAGAACCCCAATCCATGGCCTGACTTCTGGGCCTTATATTTCTCTGGTGCCATCATGAGGGGCCTGTTCTGGACCGAAGCCTAACTCTAACCTATTGACCGAGTCACAAGCTTAACCTTGATCCTGCATTATCATCATGGTATGTCCCTATGACCCGAATCCTGGCAGGACTTGCCTGCTATCTGTAGATCTACTTGCTCCTTCATTGTGTACTGTAGGGTGAGCCCTGGCTGATGGTGACCTGTTCTGCCAGCCCCTTTGGACATCATCCTCATCTCCTGCTCCTTAAAGAGCAGCTGGCCCTTGCCGCTGCCTAACAATTGGATTTGGATGAAATATGTATTATTGTTGCAATAAAATACATTGAAGTGTATATACCTAAGACACACAACCTACATAAAGATGTTTATCATGACAGGTAAACTCCGTTAATCCAAAATATTGTATTTATTTAGATGCTAATGTATATTTCTGTAATCATCCCTCACAAGTCTTTCTTTTCATTCTCAAACAATAACAGTGTTCAGGAAATTCTGAACATTTTTGATGGAGAAATAAAAAAATGAAGATTTTTCAACTGAAATAATTGTTCTTTCTGAGCAGTCCACCTCTTATTTCTGTAAAATAAGAACTCAACTCACTGAGATTAATATTTTCTCATTCATGTTATATCCTAGATAAAGCAACAAGCCATAGTTATTTCTGACAGATGATTCTTAACTAAAAGAGTAGGAATAGAATAGTTCTGGGAAAAAAATCATACAGATGAAAAAAAACATAAAATCACAGTTGCGGCTTAGACAGGCATATTTGGAAAGTGTCTGAAGTCAGATGTTAGAAAAAATGATTACGGCTCTGCCAGCCTGCTAACTGAAAGTGTTCTGTGAATAAATATTACAGCTGATGGGATAAAAGAGATAGCCAGGGTCATAGCTAGCATACAAAGGATAACAGATAAATGGAGAGAGGAAGAATATTTAGTCCTTCACAGTAAAGCTGAAACTCCATTAATGACCAGGTCGATAATAGATTGACCCTGAGTATATGCAAGTGTAGTAAAAATTAAAAATATTTTAAATAAATATATTTATTAGAATAAAATAGAAGAAAATACACTCTTTATAGGCAGTAATGCATAGCATAGCTGAATGCCTGTCTAACCTGATTACCTGAATATATTAAGTCATAAAAGAAAACCTACTATTTATTCAAGTTAACATCAAGGAAAAAAAGCAGTAGGTCCAGGCACTTTCCTTGCTAGTCTTACATTGTTAAATATAATTTTTTTTTTAAAAAGCAATATAAATCCATCATTGTTCAAGACCCATTTTAACTGAAAGAGATACATGGTAAGAATTATCAGCATTATTGGAGAAAAACCAATACAGAAAACCCAACATAGGTCATTTAAATGCTCATGCTACTGCTCTGAATCTGAATGAGTTGCTAGCCATTTCGTCATCCCTTTGCAGCTATTCGTGTTTTAAAACTCAGTTTAAAACAAATCAGTAAAACAAAGATTTATGCATTTTTAAAACATCAAATAATCAATTGTACTTAGTGATGTACCTTAAATAGATAAAATTTTGACAGGTGGCTGAGGGATGCCCTCGTGTTGGGTTGTGAGGTTCAAGATGGACCCCCTTGCTTTCTAAATTTCCTCTCAGAGAAGAGCCTAGATAGATACATCTCTATTCCCAGCTGGTTTATGACTAAAGGATTACGTGATATGTGTACATATATGTGTTTTAGCAACCAGTCAGAATTCAGCTACCTGTGAGAATCTCCTCACATACTGACACCCACAGGGTTAATACTTGTTTTGCAATACCTATCATGAGAGACATTTTTATAATGCTGAGGTGATAAGTAATTTTATTCAAGTGAAAGATTAAAAGAAGTTTACTCAAAAAGTTGTCCCTCCTGAGGGAAATTTGTGAGAGGTCCGGTCCTGTTGACCTGTCCATCAGGTAAGGTGGTAATTTTTAGTTCCTCAAAAAAGCTTCTTCAGGTGAAAATTTTATACTTTTTGAAACTCATTGGAGCCTCTTGGCAAGGTGGGATTTAGTCAGGTATTATGTGCTGTTTGGCTTTTGGTAATGCTGTTTGGTGTGGGGACTTGACGATTTACCATGTTTTTGAGGCAAAGAGTTCATCACATGCTTTCAGGGGTGTTTCATTTCTTAACTGAAGCAGCTTTAGGATATGAGGTCTCCACCTCAAGTGTCACTCTGATGATTTGACAGACCACCACCTGATTCATCTGTCTTGCAAGATAAGGTTGTTCGTTGTTCAAGCAGAGTTTTGCGAAGTTTGGTATTTGCCATCCACAAGGCCTAGCAACTCCATGACACCATACTTGGCCGTTCAGATGCCTTATTTAACTGCAAGTCAAAATTACATATACTGAATGCTGATACAATCTATTCAGTCATCACTTTTTCAGTAACTTTTTTCCCCTAGAGAATAGTGATTTGTCAAATAAAACATTTCCTTACTAATGTTAAAAGCTTAAGTTTTAGCAAAAAAACAACCAAACACTCCACAAAAAAAAACCTTAACAAAATAATTCCTTCACCCTTATATGTTGCTATATTACAGTGTTGCTATATATGCTGGGAGGGAGCCAATTTCTGGGATTTCTCCTCTTGTAATCCTGCACTGGCAGGGTGAGGAAAGAAGAAGCTGAAACATTGAAAATACTGATCAGATATAAAGAGGGAAAAAAAAAAAGGAAAACAAAGGACAGGCAAATTTCTGGTTTTATATGCTTGCTCCTGTTTCAACTATTAAAATTAAATCTATACGTCTAATTTTTCAGATGTCTAAATATAAGTGTTTCACACTTACCTGTGTGAGTCTATCCCTACTCTTTATCATATGAAGTGAAAACACAGAAATAAGTAACTATATCTGACTGTAGGTAGAGAGGTTCCTCTAGAAAAGGATGGGGGCAAACAATCACTGTACTTTTCTTCTTCTTCCTTTTTCACTGAAGGTCTCCACTGATAAGGGTCTACAGATAATACAGTGCTATTCAAATGAATGGAAGATTCTCATTGTGGCACCAGTAGAGGTTTCATTATGAAATCAGCAAAATCTAAAGGAAATCGCAATGATGCTCTTTGCTTTTGCAAACTACCATCCTCCACAGCCCCTACACAAAAAAATGTATTATTTTGACATCTGTTCAATTCCAACTGTAGACATAGCCTATGAACTATACTACAGGTTAAACTTGTGATATACCATCATAACCTGGGGTACACGGGGTGTCACAGAGAGTCTTAACTAGTGAACTGAAATATATTTCAGAAACATATTTGTGAAAAATAAAGAAGAACATACACACACACCTCCTTTATGAAATAAACCTTTAAAAAAGAACTATTTCTCTTTACAAAGCAACACTGGACAAGCTCTCAAATATTTCAGTCTATAGTCTATTTGAGACTTAGACATTCATGAAATGAAATGCATTGCCTACTGTTACACAGAGAGGTAAATGTTAGATATTCTGCCAAATATAACCCAATAAATTTGTTTTTCAGTCCAGAATGCCTTCTCCAAGTTTCCACTGAATCTATTCACCCAAGCATAACACCAGATTTGGCATAGCCTCCTCTTTCATTTTGGCCAAGTAAGTAACTTCATTCCAGTCTCTCTTTAAAACATGCTTTTGTCAGCTGGAATTCCAATGTTCATTTACTGTTCCATGTTTGCATGTCCAGCCATCATCTAGCACATGAACGAAGTACTAACTACAAAACAAACTGTTCTAAAAATTTTACTTTTTTTTAAATTGATATTTTTTGAAGTAACAAAAATGTTCCAAGGTTTCCAAGATAAACTTCAAATAAGCAACTGAAATACTTTCATCCCTTTGGACAAACCACAAGTCTTCCTTTTCCTTTCTGTGGCCATGGGTAAATTGAGTCACTTTCATAAAAAGATATCTTTAGGTCCTGAATTACTTAAGAACCTAGTCAGACTAAAGGCCTTCTGAAAATTAATCGGGGAAAAAAAGAAGTCTTTACTCTCTCTCTTGTTTCCATCCATTACCTAGGATGTTTGTTAAATTCTATTTAAATTCTATTTAACTTTGTTAAAGTTAAATAGAATTAATCTCAATGTGTTTTAAATAGATTTTGAATTCCTGGGATAAAATCCTGACACATTCAAAATCAATTAAAAACATCAACTGAGTTTCTTACCGAGAATGTATTTGCCAAGACCCATATTTAACAGTAATATTTCTAAAATAATATTCACCTCACTCCTTGCAGAAAAATCAACACTCAACCAAAAAACCACGAAGAGCCCCAAACCCCAAGTCCGTAATTCCTCAGGACTCTTAATATTCTGTTTTGTAGTTTTCCTTCCTTGAGCAAATTTTGGCCATTACTTTAAAACAAATTATATATTATACCAAAAAAAAAAATAAAGAGAAACAAATCCACATCTTTGACTCCCTCTCGACATTTGCAGTGCTTGAAGATAAAACATAAAAGTGAAACCATGTGCAAAAGGTATTAAAAATATTATTTGTCAATGTCCTACATTTCATTGTTTTTCAGTGCAATCTGTGTACACAGGACATCTCTGTGTTACAAAAAAATAAGGTAGCCTGTAGTTAAGGCTCTGGGGTAAAACAGTCAAAATCTGACTCTTTCAGACAATTTGATATACAATTACAAAATGTCCTCCTTTGAACTGGATACCTCATAGGTTCCTAACTGGGATCTTTTAATTGAAATTCTTAAAGTAAGACTAAAACTGTATAAGATAATAAGTCTGTGACAAATCGTTGAGTAGGAGTACAAAACTAAAGGTCAGTCACACTCATGAATTTTATTAAATTAACTGGAATCTACCAAGTCCAAACATATTTCAAATTTTGGATGTCCCAGCCTGTACAGCTGTGGGGTTTGGAATGATCAAGATTTCATTTTATCACAATATCATAGTATTACAGTATCAAAAGGCTGGAAAATACCTTTGAGATCATCGAGTCCAGCCTATGACCCAACACCAATACCTACTCAATCATCTAAACTATGGCATTAAGTGCCTCATCCAAATTCTCTTTAAACACCTCCAGGGATGGTGACTCCATCACCTCTCCGGGCAGTGCATTCCAATGGCCAATCACCCTCTCAGTGAAGAACTTCTTCCTAATATTGAGCCTAAACTTCCCCTGACAAGGCTTGAGACCATGTCCTCTTGTTCTATCACCAGTCACCTGAGAGAAGAGACCAACCCCTGCCTGACTACAACCTCCTTTTAGGTAGCTGTAGAGAGCAATAAGGTTTCCCCTGAGCCTCCTCTTCTTCAGGCTAAACAATCCCAGCTCCCTCAGTTGCTCCTCATAGGGCTTGTGCTCCAGCCCCTTCACCATCCTCGTTGCTCTCCTCTGGACACACTCCAGCATCTCAACATCTTTCTTGAACCGAGGGGCCCAGAACTGGACACAGCACTCGAGGTGTGGCCTGACCAGTGCCGAGTATAAGAGGATGATAACTTCCCTAGTCCTGCTGGCCACACTATTCCTGATGCAGGCCAGGATGCCTTTGGGCTTCTTTGACACCTGGGCACACTGCTGACTCATGTTGAGTTTCCTGTCCACCAGCACTCCCAAGTCCCTTTCCGCCTGACTGCACTCCAGCCACTCTGTCCCCAGCCTGTAGCTCTGCATGGGGTTGTTGTGTCCAAAGTGTAGGACTCGGCATTTGGACTTGTTAAACCTCATTCTGTTGGAATCAGCCCATCTCTCCAGCCTGTCAAGGTCCCTCTGTAGGGCCCTCCTACCCTCCAGCAGATCGACACTTCCTCCCAGCGTGGTATTGTCTGCGAACTTGCTGATGAAGCACTCGATCCCCTCATCCAGATCATCAATAAAGATATTGAACAGGACATGGCCCAACACCGATCCCTGGGGAACACCACTAGTGACCGGCCACCAACTGGATGTGACACCGTTCACTATCATTCTCTGTGCTCGGCCAACCAACCAATTCCTAACGCAGCACAGAGCGTTCCCATCCAAGCCACAGGCTGACAGCTTCTCCAGGAGTCTACTATGGGAGACAGTGTCAAAGGCCTTGCTGAAGTCCAGGTACACCACATCCACAGCCTTCCTCTCATCCAGCAGGCGAGTCACATGGTCGTAAAAGGAGATCAGGTTGGTCAGGCAGGACCTGCCTCTCCTAAATCCATGCTGGCTGGGCCTGATGTCTCCGTCATTCTGCAGATGCTGCATGATTGCACCCAGGATTATCCGCTCCATAATTTTACCTGGAACCGAGGTCAGGCTGACAGGTCTGTAATTACCTGGATCATTCCTATGGCCCTTCTTATGGATGGGTGTCACAATGGTCAACTTCCAGTCATTCAGGACCTCTCCAGTGAGCCAGAACTGTTGATAAATGATGGAAAGTGGCTTAGCAAGCTCGTCCACCAGCTCTCTCATCACCCTAGGATGGATCCCATCTGACCCCATAGACTTATGAGGATCCAAGTGGCTCAGCAGGTCTCTAACTTCTTCCTCCTGGATGACAGGGGGGCTATATTGCACCCTGTCCCCATCCACCACTTCACAAGACCAGTTGTCCAGTGAACAATCTGCCTTAGTATTGAAAATGGAGGTAAAGCAGGCATTAAGCATCTCAGCCTTTTCCTCGTCTTCAGTTACTATATTTCCCTCAATATCCAATAAGGAGTGGAGGTCGTTGCTGCCCTTCTTTCTGCCATTAATATATTTGTAAAAACACTTCTTATTATCCTTAACTCAAGCGGCCAATTTGATCTCCAGCTGGGCTTTTGCCTGCCTAATTTTCTTTCTACAAGACTTAACGATATCTTTGAACATAACCTGACTTACCTGCCCTTCTTTCCAAAGGTGATACATCCTCTTTTTTTCACGTAGCTCCTTCAGAAGCTCCTTACTCCTCCAGGCCGGCTGTCTGCCCCTACGACTTGTCTTACAGCACATCTGGACAGTCTGGTCCTGCACCTTCAAGGTTCATTCTTGAAGTACATCCAGCCTTCCTTGACCCCTTGCTTTTAAGATCTATTTCCCAGGCTACTCTCCTGACTAGTTCCTTAAATATTCTGAAATCAGACCACCGAAATCCAGCGTGGATGTCCTGTTTATGCCCTTCCTTGTTTCGTTGTTTATGGAGAACTCGATTATCTCATGGTGGTTGCATGATGGTCTTTGTAACAATGTGACTGTTTTTTCACTAGTGCTCATATCCTTGGAGTTTTTATTGTGCTCACAGTTGACAGGTCACAATTTCCCACTGTGATCAGTGTTGCTTGGCAGTGACCATTCAAATCAAGCTAATATCACAGAGGCAGTAGGGACTATATCATTCAGCTAGGAGACAATACTTGCAGTGCTATTTGCATACTTTGTGGTTTCAGACAAGTTCTTTCAGTGTCCATCTCCTTTGTCACAGCGCAAGAAAAAAATATCTGTTTTAGATGAAAAACTAATGGTAAGGTGATGCTTTATAGAAAGATAAAATAAAGAACGGGGAAAAAAAATATTTACACATGAACCACAAGAGAAGACAAAAGATGAACTCGAAAAGGGAGAAGTATGGTGAAGTTAAGATAATCAGTTCCATCAATATGAATATCTAGTTAGGCATTAGGAATAAAGCTAATGAGACAATATATAGTGGTTAACATCTCACTGTTTAAATTTTAGTTCCTGATTTTAGGAAGGTAATCAGTAAACTTAAGATATGCCACGAAAGATGATAGCTCAATGATAAACATTCAATACAGCTGACATTCTGTTCATAACCCTGTCCAAATCAGTGAAGAAGACACAGCAAATCAATAGAAGTGTTTGAAAATCCAACTAATTTACAAAGCTGTAGGGCTTCTTTGCAACCCTGATTAAGGTAAGAATTTGGGACTTAAATCTGTGATTCTTCTCAGTTTAAGTAGCAAAATAATCTGTAGTGATGAGGAAGAAAACCCGTATTAGAAGATAAATGAAGTGAAGGTATCATTGATGTCCATCTGCTTGGAAAAAAAAAAATTAGAGAAGCAGTCAGAATGAGGAAAACCTGGATTCATTGTCCTTCATGACTCTCAGCTGATAAAAACTCACTTTGTAGAGTTCTATGAAATTTTGTAAAAATCTTTAAAAACTAAGCAATAGTGTTTTATCTCCCAATTTCATTGCTGTGGAGGTCAGAAATCCTCTACCCTTAGACAAAACACTAGTCAGCACAGAAATGAAGGAGGATTCTTGCAGCCTAGTGCTTTTGGTCTTCACTCACAAGTAATGAATCTTCTTTCAGTGACTTTTTTTTCCCCAGCATTTGAATGCTTAAAAAATGAATTTGTGCTGTAGAGACAGAGGTCTCTCCATAATCAGAGGAACACTTCACTGTGGATTAGAGTGGCCAATGCAGCCTGTTTTGCTTTCTCTTCTTGAGAATCTTCTGTTCTTGGCGGCAAAATGAAGTCCTTATAGGGGTGTTTTCACCTCTTGATAGGACACTGTTTTGTGAAATAGAAGAGCAGAAACCATTGTGTTCAAGGAAGAATAAACCCTACATCTCTACTTACTGGGCAAAGTGGAGTAGCATCAGTAACATAAAATTCTGTCTTTCCTTGGATATAGACTCAAGTTGTTTTGGAGTAGGGAGTGCGGGAAGGAAGGATAGTGAACATCTGGATCTCATCCTAGTGTGGTTTCAGGACGTGTTCGTCTTTCATTAACACATTGAGCAGACGATGGTCATGTCAGAGTTATTAAGTAAACTACTTAAGTGATTTTCTTTTTCATGAATCACATTCAAGGATGTTCATGTTGTAACTCTGCTTTGGTGTTACATCTATTGAATTTCTTTCGTCACTTGTTATTATGCTGAAGATCCAGACTTGCTTTTCAAACAGGCAGAAATTGTTATTTTCTTTTCAGACGTTGGTATGTATAAAGAATTGCTAAGCATGTTCATATTCTGCAAGTAGAATGAGGTAATAAAAATTTCATGGAGGAAAAAAAGGTCAGCTTGACCAAACCACTTTTTGTTTTGTTATATTTTAATGGATGTAAACATGGAGAGTGCTTTTAGGGAAAGTGTTTTGTAATGTTGTGTTTTTATGTCACCGGTTTATAGCTTGATTCTTTTCCATCAGTTTTGTGTCTGGATAATACAGTGAAATCACAGTGATGTTTTCTGGTAATAGAAATGGAGAATTAGACCATAAAAATATATTTATTCTTTATTGTAAATATTTTAAAGGCTCAGCTACATGTTTAAGAGCTTTCTTGTGTTGATACATTTGATAATTACGGCTGTTCCTAAAGAATATAGTAGGAAAGATGGCTTAAACATAGAGAAATCCTCTCGGTATTTGTGGCAAATTATAAAAATTTAAATTGTATACAGTATTCCTGCCAGTGCCCATCTGTGTTCATCTGAA
Organism: Neomorphus geoffroyi; assembly: GCA_033558235.1. Taxonomy (NCBI): domain Eukaryota; kingdom Metazoa; phylum Chordata; class Aves; order Cuculiformes; family Neomorphidae; genus Neomorphus; species Neomorphus geoffroyi. Next base: position 3,633,694 of record JAUMJM010000005.1, read on the forward strand.
AAAATACATATGTCTACATATATCTGTCACACATATAAGTGTGTGTGGATTGCTTTAAAACAGAAATAAGAAAACACAAAGATTTTTTCTGGAGTAAAGAACATTATTTTTTTTTTTCTTCAGGTCTTTTCTGCTTTGAGCTAAAACAGATTTAATTTTCAAACTTTTCAGCTAAGCCTCATCTAAGTAACTTCATTTTCTGAAAGTTAACTACATGTTTTCAGACAATATCTGTCTCTAGAAATGATAACAATTAAAACTTATGATTATAATTGAACTAACAGAGCACTGATGGAGAAAGACCATTGCTTACATCTATCCCTAAGGAGAAAAAGATCATGCTCAAGTTGGCAGAATGCTGTGAGTCAAAGGGGCTAAAAAGGATTGCACATGCAGGGAGGAGTGGACAGGACAGATGACCTAAAACTGACCAACAGCGTATTCCCTTCCATATATGTCATATTCAATCCAAACCTGAAGGATCACAAGGTTCAAGCCCATTTCTTTGATGAACAGCATCTAATACAGACCTTGTCTGTCCTTTTGCTCTTAGTGAAGCCATGTTCAGGAAGGAGGGAAAAAACACCTCTTCAAAGTACAATGGTGTTTTAGAGCCTCAAGGGCATCCTGTGATGTCAGAGGACACCAGGGAAAAGTATATCACTTTAGAAGGATCATCCCTGGGAAGGGTGTTTGAAAGCCACACCTCCTGTCTGGGAATGGCTCTGCCTCAAGTACATTTAGAAATTTCTTCTTGAAAACAAATAAGTTTCTATTCACAATTCTTTTCAGTCTTGAGGATATAGGCTACATTTCAGAAATATAAACCTGTTGAAAGTGTGGTGATGAATGCATTAGAGCATAACAGTAACAGTGACTCCTGATGATATTGATTCTCTCTACAATGAACAGCAAAGACTGTGTTCTGTACAGCCCTTTCTGGTTTAAAATAATTTTTTTATGGAAATCACTAAAAATCAATCAAATTAGGTGGGGATAAAAATCTCAGGTAGCTGGTGTGGTAGATAAATAGCAGTGTATATATTCTTTAAAAGTAATATTAAATAAATTTTGCAATTAATTTTTTATGTAATTTTAACTTTGTTTACTTTTACTCTTTCACTGAGTTAAAAATATTTTTCTGAGTGCTTTAAATTCTATACCCTCTCTCTTGGATAACTTAGAAATATCAGGGGTTTGCTGTAGTGCCTGCATAATGATTCAGAGGTATCTGCTTGATGATTTGTCTTGCAGAGCAATACGGTTTCAAACTAGAGTTTATCAGAAATCACATCAAGCCAGTTGTGTGATGTAAATGCAGTGAAACATGGCAATAACTTGATTTATTGCATTTGGCGTATTACAGTTCCTAAGACTCATACAAATACATAAATGGTGTTTTTTCTTAGATGATATTAACTTAACTCATGGGAAATATATTTAACGTATCTACTTATAATCCAGTAGCTTTTATTTAGAAGTGTTTTCCAATCCAACTTGTCAAGCCTGATTTTCATGTGTTTCTCGGTATATTAATTTTAGAAATTTGATAATTGAACTTCAAATAGCCCTCAGAGCTAGTCAATATATTATTTTGCTTGGTACACTGTTCTACTTAAAATTTTAAAAATAATATTTTCAGTAGTTTTTACAAACTGTATTCATATGTGCCAAAGTGCATGCTAAATAGTTATAATTTCTATTGCAGACAAGACAAGCTATCTGACAATTTGTAATTTTTTTCCTACTTTTGGAAAGTTGTATTAAATCCTAGCTTTCTTTTACAATACAGTGTTTTAAACCCAGTAGTTCTCCTGAAAGATGTGAGGTTGTTTAAAATTGTAATCAACGAAGATGTTCCACTCTGTCAAATCAAAAATTGTTATTGAGTTATTGAAAGTCAGGTGTTTGTGTCACTTACAGATCAATGAAAACACCACTTCTCTAAATTTTCAGCACATGTAGAACAACTAGAATATTAATAAAATCCTTGCCTTGTCTCACAAGAAAAAAAAAAAGAAAAAAAGAGTTTTTTGCTTTTTTTTCTTGTATAGCAGCCTTACTAGGGGCTCTGAAGATGACGCTGATGAAAATTTATTTGAAGAGATCTATGTTCCACTAAGCACTGATTTTTACCGGGATTTGAGTAAGGCTTTTGATAGCCATCTCTCCTTTTACTTTATTCAAGGTCAGCAGCAGGAAATAGAAATCTTCTCACTATAGAAGCATCAATTAGTATGGTAGTCTCATAACAGTTTGATTATTATAAAAAAACCAGGAAGATTTATCGTCAGTTTAGTCAGAAATTTATTGTTCTTTGAATCATGATGCTTAAGAACTTACCAAGATAGCAACAGTAAAATTAAAAAGAGTTACAGAATTATTTGGCTGTTTTTATAACTGTCATAAAAATATTGCTACAAAATAAAATAATATAATGAAAAAAGTCAGATTATTTTCAGATTTTATGAATCCCCATGGTGCAGCTGATAATGAGAAGTTGCTACTGCTTTAAACTGAGTCAGGAACACTTTTGCCATAGTCCCAAATCAATGGAATTGATGAAAAAGAAGAACAGAACTCAGAATTAAAACCTTGACTGAGAAACATGTTCTCTCTTCAGTTTATTCCTTACGTCACATTACCTAGCATGCTATCAAAGTCTATGATATTGTATTCTGCTCCTAAGAAACACTGAAATACATTATACTGTAAAGCCATGTGTAGTTTTAGTCGTTGTCGTTATGGTGTAGAGACTGAATCTACTTCTATTGTTGTCTTAAACATTGACTGGTTCTACTTGTACTGTCTTCGGCATTGTCCGACTCTACTTGTATTGTTGTCTTTAACAACTTCTTGAGTGCTGTGGCTCCTGCTGGGCTGACTGCAGAGGAGGGGGAGGAGGTGCAGCAGCAGGTACTGCCCCCCTCACATGACTGTGCGTGTGGGCCCAGAGCGTTCAGGCAGAGGTTATTCTGGCAAGGGTCTATTGAAATGCCAGTGACCCTGGAGTCCCCAGACCCAATTCCAGAACCTTTACAAAGAAGCCTCTGTGCATGTGCCAATTTGAGAAATTTCACAGCAAGATCACCCCTAATGTTAGGGGAGGGGGCACGGGCTTGTTCTATAAATAGAAGCCTGCCAAGATGCAGGTTGCCACACCCCTGCCACCCCACAGGAACCATCCGAGAAGACACTGCAGAAGAATCGCAAGACCATGTACTCCTGAAGACCATGTCTTCTAGAGACCCGTGGAGTGATGACTATTTCTCTCTCGCTCGCTCTCTTTGTTCCTTTCTTCTGTTTTTTTCATGGCACTACTGTGCATCGGATCGGATCCAAGTTACGTTGGTTTTGTTCAGCTGCCTTGAGGGCATCAGATTGGGATCTATATTTTGCTCAACTTTTGAGGTTTTGGCCGTGTCCAAAACATTGATTTGCAGGTTTAGCCGTGTCCAAAACCAGTACTGATTTCATATTTTGGCCGTGTCCAAAATATTGGTTTGTTGTTTCGGCTGTGTCCAAAATGAATATTGAGTTTACTGTTCTGGCTGTGCCCGGAACATTGGGTTTTGTGTTTAAGATAAGTACTAATTTGTTGTTTTGGTTATGCCAAAAAATAAATACTGTTTTGGATTTGCCCCAGGAGGTATTTTGTCTCCAATTCACCACACAGACATCAAACGACCTGTCCTCCTCCTGACTGAGCAGGTCTGGGCGGGGAGATGACCCAGGAGTGTGGACGGGGCCCTGACAAATGGTTTAAATGAAAGTTTATGTTTAGTATTTTCAAAACTAGAGTGGTATTGTCAGACATTTAAATCTGTACTACAGATCAAAAGCAGGCACTTTGCAGAGTTTTTATTAAATTGGGACTTGTTTTCTCAAAGCACTTCTACAGGAAAACAGCACAAACTTAATCATGTAATTGACCTTGAACTTTGAAGTGGAAGCAGTGGAAAGTACTCCATAGTCAGATTAGTTGATAGCCTTATAGTAGATGTCAGGGGTGAGATAGACCATGTTGATATATGGGACATACAACTGGTTCATGAATGAACACTTACTTATCACACAGTTATTTTGAGTACCATTGTACTTACAAAGGGTGTGCACGGCTGCATTTCTTACATCAGGTCCATTGGAGAATGTAGGTATCACTTTTTTATTTCCTGGAAGTGGATGCTGAGGTGCTTTGATTGGACTGGTTCTGGGCATTTATAGAAGACCCATGGGTATCTTGTAAACTGAACTAGAAAGCTTCTGCTACTCCCATGCTGAACTAATATTTTAAATTTTAGTTTGTTTTTATTTTTTTACAGTCCAAGTAAATCCTAATTTATGAATTTTGAGTGTCTGTTCACTATTACTATGATTAAGTATGCAATCTTTTCTGATTCTGCCAGCCCTAATTTTTTTAAAAAAATATTAAATAGATTAAAAATATATATATTTTAAAAATAATTATAAGCTAAAATCCAACTTATTTCCTTAGGAATACATGACAGTATATATGAAATTTTGGGTCCTTGCTGTGAAATATTATTTTATTACTTTCCATGTGGCATTGCCATAGGTAATGTAGTTACATGACCATATACAAATCTAAAGAAGATTCTATGTAAAAAGTGAGATGACGCAAGATATATAAGCCACGCATAATGGTACTAGTATACAAATTTCTTTAGCTGATAAGTGTGAAATAATGAGTTATATATATTGATTTCAAGTAACAAAATATGTTAGTTGATGAAACAAAACAAATATTTCCTCTTTGTCCACATTCCAGACCTTTATCATAAACAGATATCCAACAGGTAGAATTTTTGGTTTATTTTCAGTGATAAACTACAAATGTTACGGTAGGCTAGTTGCAGAATTCCTTGTCAGAAAACATAAGCTTTCCCATCTAAACAGAATTCAGATCTAACTAAAAAACTGTGCTTTTACTAGAAAACCTCCTTGTGACTAATGAACTGAGTCCAAGCTTTCTGTACGGAGTTACAGCAAATCTGTCACGATCAAAATGCTTGTTATTATATGCCTGAGGTGAAACTGTATCTTAAACTTGGGGTTATATGTTAAGGGTTAAATTCTCACTCCCGCACCTTTATGCTCCTTAGTAGAGTCTCAAATGAAGCCTTGCAGTAGGGTAAAAGAAGATTCCCTAGAGGTAGCATCCCTTCCAGAAAACAGCTGGAGACCTAGTACTTGCTAAATCTCTTGTCTCTAAACCTGGACACAGGGGCGAGGACACAGCATGTAGTTTGACAGAGAAACTGATTGACACGTTGGACCATATGGCAGCTCAAAGAAACAGGTCTATGTTAAACACAAATCCTCTGTCTCTCTCTGTCCCCTCTGTCCAAACCACATGAGAGCATCCAAATGACAGCAAATATTTATAATCTTATTTACATTAAGTAACACTATCTTTTGTAACTTTTTTCGCATATAAGATTTGAACGTTTTTTTGTTACTATATATAACTTTTTGTGTTACTGGAACTAAAAAAACCTTGAAATTTCCTCTTTATTCAGTTTTCCAGTGGATTTAATTAACCCATACTACACTGGCCTACTGGGCTAAAACCTGCCCAGAAATTCAGGTAGCAAAGAAGCAACTAAGAAAAGAAAAATATGTAGACTGAGAGCTATGTAATGCAGGAATGTCTTGTGTGTGGTGAAATCCCTGTCCATCACGACTGTCACGATACAGTTCAAAACCTGTCTGCACTGGGAACGAGAGGTAACTCTTTTAAGCTGAAAGAGGGGAGATTTAGATTAGATACTAGGAAGGAATGTTTTATTGTGAGGGTGGTGAGGCAGCAGAACAGGTTACCCAGAGAAGTCCATGGTTGTCCCATACTTGGATGTGTGCAAGGTCAGGTTGTATGAGACTTTGAGCAACCAGTTCAAGTGGAAGGAGTCCCTGCCCATGGCAGGGGAGTTGGAAATGGATGATCTTTAATGTCCCTACCAACCCAAACCATTTTATGATTCTATGATTCTGTGATTGATGGAGCACAAAGAACTGTGAGAGAAAGGAAACTTGATGTGCAGTTTATCTAGGCAAGCATTTATTTTGTCATTGTGGGATTGAACCAATGATGAGCATGAACATCTGTGACATAGATCCCAGTAATGGCGTAAAGTAAGAAAGCCGGAGGATCTCTCAGTGAAGAGTGAAGAAATGTCAAGTTATTATTAGGTCTATTCTGTGATGTCAGCTTGAATTTCAATACAAGGTTGAGTTTAAACCTCTTAATTGTTTGTGTTTTGATTTGTACTGTAATCTGATGTTAAACAAGCCATCTGGTTACCAGGTGAGGAAGTTCAGATCTGAGGCAATAGGAGGAGCTGGATTTTGAGTTTCTTTCTTCTAAACATATTGGATATAACTCCAGGTCTTATTTTTATATCCTGAGATTACTTCTTGAGACTCTTAAATTTACAGAGGTTTACAAGCTTTAGATAAGATCTTGAACACAGTCCTCAAGCTCATTTCATGTAATATGTTACTCTGTGACTCTTCCTTTGCTAAGTTAATTTTGTTTTTATATTAGCCCTATAATATTTCTGGGTACCAAGAGTAGGTTAACTGGCCTTCAGTTATGTGAACAGTTGTCCTTGACATTTTTCTAAGACATGTGCTGGTTTTTTAGTCAATAGGAATATACATCAATGACTATGGCCTTTTGAATATAGAGAACAATCTTGTAACGATACTGACTGGCTTCCTCAGTACACTCAGATGCTACCCATGTCATCATACTGACTTAAGTCCAGCTTGTTTTGGTGATTCTAACTTGGTCTTCCTCTAGTCTGGGTAGTGGTTGCACTCCCACAAACTGCTGACAATCTCAGGGACCCAGTAAACGTGAAAGCAGATCTGACCAGTAAAATGGAGACAGAAGTGACTCTAAGTCTTTTCTGCATCATTTATCACTAGTTCCCTTGCCCATTGAAAAGTGAGAATACAATTTTCTCTGTCTTACTTTTGCTGCCTGTGTGCTCACAGAAATCCTGCTTGTTGTCTTTTACACTCTTTTCTAATTTCAACTCAAGTTTCAACTTCTGGCTTTCATTTCAGACTTCTGTACTTTAACACGGTTTCGGTTTTTCCCCCCAGGTAGCTGCTCCCCACTTCCATCTTCTGTGTACTTCATTTTTTTTTTGCATTCAGGCTCAGTCATGTGTGTTCCCTGTTCCTGTATTTTGACCATTTAACATGATTGCTAGGCTGTCTGCACATCACAGAGCGTTGTCTTTGAAGAGCAGTAAGCTCTCTTGGGCTATATAGGGCAGTCTTCCACGTGCCCGCACAGATCAAATTACTGAAGAAGAAATATTTGTTTGTTTTTTTTTTTTAATTCTGGATCTGTAGTTCTGCTATTCTTCCCGCTCTTACTTTTTTTAAAGAAGGCTTCATTAGGCTTTAGAAGGTTTGTTGATCAGGTGTTCTGTACCAGATGCCCACCATGACATCATACATGTTAGTTTGTCCTTGACCAGCTTGCTTTTCTCTCCAAGGTGAAGTTCCATGCATGCTAACTGCTCCACTGCACAGAGTTCAACTCCTGCTTGTTTCCCTGTTGATCCTTGCTAAAGAGCTTGTATCCATCTGTTCTAACATTCCATTCATGAGTCATACTCTGCTACAGATCTGTGATCCTAATGAGACCACAGATCTGGATCTCTTCATAGACAGCTTCCAGTTTCTCCAGTTTGTTTCCCATGCTGTGTGCAAACACTTGAGATGAGTCCCTATTCATCCATCATCCTTAGGGGCAATGAGAATGCCTCCATCATCACGAAATGATCTGGGTAAACCTTCATTTCCCCTCAAGATTCTGCTTCTCTTCAGGTATTGCAAGCATTCCCAATTAGCCTTGTTTAAAGTCCTTCTCATTGCATGAGCAAACCACTTGGGAAATACATCCTTCCTTCCCTTGTCAAATAGCATCTGTGTCTCCTCAGGCAGTCCTCATTCCTTAAAGAGGGTCCTGTGATCGGAAACTACAAACTCAAATGCCAAGGATATTTAGATAAGAGGTCATAAATTTACTCCAGCTTCTTCATTCTCTTGGTATTTTAATGGACTCTGGGTGTACACAAGGTAGGTTCTGATTCTTGGGCAGCAAGTAAATACACTGATTAGATGTAAAGGTGTTACAGAAATCAGTGGAAATCATAGAATCATTTGGGTTGGAAGGGACATTAAAGATTATCTATTTCTAATTCCTCTGCCATGGTCCGAGACATCTTCCACTGGATCAGGATGCTCAAAGCCTCATACAACCTGACCCTGAACACCTCCAGAGATGGAGCATCCATGATTTTTATGGGCAAAGTGTTCCAATGCTTCACCACACTCACAGTAAAATATTCCCTCCTAGTATCTAAATCTCTCATCTTTCAGCTTAAAACAGTGCACTCCCTGATAAAGACTTCATTCTCAACTTTCCTGTAGCTTCCTTTTGTCTACTGGAAGGCTGCTATAAGGTCTCCCCAGAGCCTTCTCTAGGCCAACTTTCCCAACCTTTCTTCATATGAGAGGTGCTCCAGCCCTCTGATTGTCTTCATGTCCCTTCTCTGGACTTGCTTCTGTGTCATTCCAGAGCTGAGGGCTCCAGAACTGAATGCAAGACTCCAGGTGAGGTCTCATGAGAGTAAGGTAGAGAGGGAGAATCACTTCTCTCAACCTCCTGTTAACATCTCTGATGCAGTCCATGATACGGTTGGCTTTCTGGGCTACAAGTGCACCTTGCCAGCTCATGAGTTTGTTATCCACGAGAACCGTTCAAATCCTTCTCTTTAGGGCTAATTTCAATCCAAATTACAGGTATGTTGTAACTCATTTCACTGTGCCCACGATTTCACCCTGAAATACTGATTTGTTGAACTTTGTTAGTATTTTCTAGCTACTACTGTTAAAATAAAAGGCAAATTTTGTGCCATTCTAGGTGGAAATATAGTTATGCTGAAAGAAAATCTTCTTCTGCCTTGGTAAATTGTTACCTCTAACACCAGCAGTCCCCAATCCCACTATCCCACCACCCTTCAATTATGAATGTTCATATGACTCATCACAAACTGAACACCACATTTCTGAAGCCTGTAGTAGGGACACAGGCACAGTTGGACTCGATGATCTCAGAGGTCTGTTACAACCTTCTGATTCTATGATTCTATGAACCTCGACTGATTCCTACCCCACTCCCCCAAGGAAAGTACTTTATTTGCTTTCTAACTTGGAAAGAGGTAAACAATGGAAACATTGCCTAATAAAGTCTATTTTAGAAACATATGATTTAGCAAATGCATCATAAGCAATGTGTCTGCTACGTATCTGAAATAATGTAACTAGCTACAGTAGCAACAGAATGGAGATCAGGCAACACCAACTCCCGAGCAGGACTTAAAGCTGTGCCTTGGACTGTAGGTATTCATTAACTATGAAACCTATGCTGATATCCATTCCACTGCATCTTTGTTGTTCTAAACTACCTTACAAACTTATTCTAGTCAATCTAATTCAGGTCAACAAATGAACTATTTCTGTTTCTTGCAAAGGGGTCCTTAAGGTAGCCCTACTATGATGTTACATGAGAAGAAAGGACTTTGTGCATTTATGAAATTGGAGATTAAGGTTCTGAATGCAGCTTAGGCTGATGGTCTCTCTCTTGCAGAATTAAGATGCCAGCTCCTCTGTGTAAGAAAACTCAACTGCAGATGTGAACCAGCAAACCCTATATCTTGCTAGAGGAACTGACTACCAAGAAATTTTGCCTTCTAAGGAGTTTAAAATTGGTGAATGCTAAGGAAATATAGCTCCTGACTGCAAGTGTGTGGTTCTATAAGACTCAACAACTCCCAAGCCATACTGCAACCTTATGTATTTTCTCTACAGTGCCCAGGGACAACATAAGAGGCAATGAGTGTAAGCTGAAACACAGGAAATTCTAACTGACATCAGAAAACATGTTTTTCTGTGAGGGTAGAACAGGTTGCCCAAGGAAGTTCCGAAGTTCCTGTCTTTGGTGATTTTCAAGGCCCCACTGAACATCACCTTGAGCAACTTGAGCCAATGCTGCTTTGAGTAGTTGGGTTGAATCAGACAACGTCCAGAGGTCCCTTACAACTTCATTTATTCTGCGATAATCATTAGTATCAGCTGATAACTTTTATTTGTACAAGACAGCAAAGCTTCCTGAGTTCTTGAAAACATTCCAGCCATTTGACTTAGGAAGTGTTATGATAATTTTGGAAAGCACATATAGTGACATACCCTACTGCACTTTGAGCATTGACTGCAAAGAAAATCTATGCTGTCTTTCCCTAGATACATTAATGAAACCACTACTTGGAAATTAAATGCACAGCTTTTACATAACTTATTTAGATATTTTTTTTTTCTGTTAGGTTTGGTTTGGGGGTTTCTTTTGATTTTTATTTTTGTTTGTTTGTTTGTTTGGGTTTTTTTTGTTTTTTTTTAATTATCCTTTATCCAAGATCTGAATTAAGGTCAAAAGAAGAAATGATTACTAAGGAGAATCTAACAGGGAGAGCCATTGACTATTTTATGATATTGTTGCCATTTTTGGTATTTTAGAGAAGAGCATCAAAGTAATTTGTGCAAAATACGTGTTGTTAAAACAGTGTTAGATTTTAAAGTAAGCATTTCTTTTGTGATAGTTCCATCATAAAAACCCTATGGACCATTTTAAAAACCAACAACGTTATGCCTTTATTTTCTTAATTCATATTTTCTTAAACTCCTGCTTTATTTGATGGCTTCTGTTACTCTTTTCTGGTATTTCTGAGTAAAGTATTCCTATGTAAGAGGAAAGAATAACCTACCATTGAATTATCCTCCCACTTCCTTTTTTTGTATCACCTACGTATGCATTTTAAATACACACTTCATGAAAGATAATGATAAAAAAAAAAATTCTATTCTTATATTCTTGCTATTTTCAGGGTTTTTTATTGACTACAAAACTAATATTGTTCTGCATGAAGTCAGTTCTTCTGGAGTCTTTAGGTTACACAAGACTAGCAACTTTTTCATGGCTATTTATACTTAACTTCATCCATTTTAGAACTTTACCTTCATCATCATCATTATAATTACAATTCAATTCAATGTATAGTCATTAACTATTACTATAATTCTTCACTTCCTCCTTCTCTTTTTTGATTTAAGGTATGGTACAAATAAAGATGATACCACTACAAAATATAAATTGAGAGCCAAATAGTGTGTCAGAGAAAGGGATAACAGAGCAAGTATACGGAAAGTTTGTTACTGTCGTGGTAGATACATAATTTTCCCTTTTGGTGCCTACTAAGTGTGTGTGGAGGTGGTTTCTGAGTTTCTATTGGCTGTAACAAAATGAAAAGGCTGGTAAGAACTCTTCAGGGTCACAGTATGGGGAGGCTGGAGACAGGAATTACTGTTTGATGGTGGTGCTTTTGAGAACGGAGTAAAGGAGAAGAAGTAAGGAGATAAGCATGAGAGTATCTGTAAAGTGGCTGTAGTGAACATTAGGAAAAAGGCCACAGAAGAGAGCTGAAGGTCATTGAAAACAATGGTAAGAACTGTTCTGATATTCCTAACTGAAGACACTTCTTTGTTTCAGTTCCGTAAACCTGATTTTTTTTGGGGGGGGCATTGACCCAGTACAAATAAGGCCAACAACCATTCTCTTACATCCTCAGTCTGGTTTTATTTTCTGTTCTCCTCAGGTGTTTTTCATTCCCTTTTCTATCATGGTTGAAATATGCTGCCAGTGCAGTTAAGTTGTAACTGTATATTGTCTTCTGGCTTAGTGGTAAAGTAAATCCTGTAAAGTAAATGTGGGGGTTCTTTTTAAAACACTCAGACTCATTAGGTCATTTCACCAAAATCCACTGCTTGTGCTACAACTATAAACAGGAGTAAATGTTTGTAAAATTATCTATTAATTTAGGCAATGTACTAGAAGTGCCCTCATACCCCTCATATTGCCTTTCCGATAGTATTTAACACAAAAGAATTTCATTCAGCTGCCTGCAAAATGAAACTTGTCAGAACGGCAAGATAGATGCTAGTGATGTGATACTGCAACAGGGTATTTTATGAAGCTGATCTCTTTAAGCTTGCAGTCCTCTTAAGAACTGCAGTGCCATTTGCTAAACGTATATCTGGAAGACTATATTTTACACTGTTAGACTACCAGCTTCTGAAACAAGTCACAAAATCCACCAGGCCAGTTCAAGCTCATAGTATGTACCTTACAAAAAAAAAAGTCTCCAAGAAATGAACTTTAAATATTGCTTTTGGTCAAAATTCTGTTTAATAAAACTACAAGTTCTTTATATATCTTATTAAGTATTACGCTGAAGTAATTGTTGTGGAAAGAACCCAAAGCTACCACTACAAGATGTTTCCTTGTCATACAGTTCCCCAAGAATCAAACTAACTGAAAGTAAACACATGGCATTATTAAATCAGAATTAATGAAGACAGTCAGGGTGTACTGGACACTTAAATAGCACAGACTGAATGACCTTGCATTGTCTAGGAAAATCAAGGCCTAAAGCAGAGCATATGCCTGCAAAACAGGAATATTGTCTGCACAAAACTTGTTTAAACTTAAGTGGACGAAACCTTGTATAACCAGGTTGATGCCTCTAAATTACAGTCTCTAGAATTGGATGAATTATCTAATTATCTACTTACTGACCTATGGATGACATAGCTACTTATTTTCAATAGAAATTGGCATGGACATGCGAAGGGAACAAGGCAGTGATGAAGAGACAATCTATTTTACTTTGAGAACAAAGTCAGAAATGTCTGAAATTGCAAGAAGTGTCAGTTTTTCTTAGATATCTGCATTTTTCCCATAGTTCTAGACTAATAAATGGTGGAACACTAATAAAGGTTGTAAGCTGCACCACCAACTAGAACTCATTACAAAACCAGAGCTAAATTGTCAGTATAGTACTGCACTGTGCTACACTGAATAACACTGTGGTTATTCTTCAGATGAAACATTTTTCCAGTCATGTTTATCATTTATTAACTGTGTTTTCTAACAGTTTTGGAAAAGCCTCCAAGAATTTTACTATGTTCTGCTCTATATTCCTTCCTTCAATGGATGAACTGGCAACAATATAAGCATCAGCTAAGGCATGTCACTAAGTGAAGGTCCTCTGCATACCATCACTCTGTGGATACAATTCATCCTTATAATAAAATGTTATCTCACAGCAAGCAATAGCAGAGTTAGAACACCACACAGTATTCAGTCCGTGGTGGTTGCTCATACCAGCCCAAGTCTGCTTCTTCCACAGCACAGACGGCAAATCTTATATCACCTCTTTGGCAATTCTGGTTTATGACTGCAATTATATGTACTAGAGGCTAATGGTATTAGTAAGAATAAAACCATTCAGTTTAAACAAATCTTTGCAATAGGAGGTTTAATTACTCAGCTGGAACAAAAAAAAAAGTAAACCTGTTAATAGTGCTGTGAGCTAAGAACAGAGAGCTAATTGCTCGTGGTATTTTTCCCACTTGTTTTCCTAAGGACCGTCAATTAGCAAGATGTTTAAGTAATACTACACACATGGCAACTTGTTACATGCAAAATAGACTTGTCTTGGGGAAGATGACGTTCATTTATTACCAATTTTAAAAAAATAGAGTACGATAGAAACAACGACAAAACCAAAATCACCTTCCACTCCATTTCTTCCCAATATTAGCTTTACTTTTTTGTTTCTGACTTCTCTGCCTCCTCCTCTCTCCCAGGCAATGCAGAGGGATAAGGAATGGGAGTTGTGATAGGTTCATAATACTTTGTCTCTGCTGCTCCTTCTTCCTTACATTCTTCTCCTACTTCAATGTGGAGTCTCCCTCCAAAGGGCTGCAGTTCTTCACAAACTGGTCTAGCATGGGCCCTTTCCATGGAGTGCTGTCCTTCAGGAGTAGACTGCTCAATCGTGGGTTCCATGGAGGCTACAAGGTTCTGCCAGAAAACCTGCTCCCACATGGGCTCCTCTCCATGGGCCACAGCTCCTGCCAGGATCCTGCTCCATGGGGTGCAGCTTCCTCCAGGACACATTCACATGATGCACCATGGGGTCCTTCGTAAGCTATAAGGTGGCTATCTGCTTCACTGCCGTTCTCCACAGGCTGCAGGGGAACAGCCTGTGTCACCATGGTCTTCTTTTCATGGGCTGCTGGGAATCACTGCTCTGGTGTCTGGAACACCTCCTCCCTCTCCTTCTTTTCTAACCATGGTGTCCTGTTCTAATTTGAGCTAAAGTAAAATCAGTTTTCTAGCTTTTCAACTAAGCCTTGTCTAAATAACTTCATTTTCTGAAAGTTAAATACTTTTTATCTCTCATTTACCTTGCCCTAGGATGAGGGGGAAGGGAGTTGGGACCATCATAACTGCTTGTGTTTAGATGCTGATCAGGCTGGGCTGGTGCTAAATTATAGCATGTCTGAAGGGTTCTTTCTCTCAAGTTTTCTCTGATTCTTCTTTCTCCCAGCTGCTGCACAGAGCTTTTTATCCTTTCTTAAACATGTTTTCACAGAGGTGCCACCAACATCACTAATGGACTTTGGCAAACACTAGGTCCATTTGGAGCTGACTGGAACTGTATCTGTCCAATGTAGGGGCATCCCCTGTCCTCTTCTCACAGAAACTACCCCTACAGCCATCCCGCCTTCCCTTACCACATAAATCCAATATATATCCTCAAGGTTTTTTTTTAAGGATTGAAATATTAGTAGGTTACAATGATTTGCAATGAATGAAGCAGTACAATACAACAGTAGGTTACAGGTTGAACACAGTTGAACATATGGAGTAATATTAAACATGAGAACTTACATAAAACACAAAGCAGATGATTTTTTTTTCTCTAGTGAAATACAGTTAAAATGGAGGAAAGTCACTGACACTGTAGTACCTATGGAGCACAGTGATCCTTGAGCTAAACTTCACTGAGCTGAAAAATCCATGCAGAAAAGTGAAGAGCCATGTGTCTGCACCAGCTGCTATCTACAGATGTCTTATCTGCATTTACACGGCACCGCATTGAAACAACCAAGATTTGCCAACTCTCCTGGCTTATGCTGAGCTAGTTTGGTGACAGCAGGATGGTTAACCAGGTGAACACATCCAAGAGTGACTAAGACCTGATGGTGCAGCTGTGCAAGTGTGAAAGATTTCATCCAGGCATACCCTGCCTTTTGAAGGGAAAAACATACTGCTCATAGAATCAAAGGATCATGGAATCATTTAAGTTGGAAAAGACCTTTAAGCTCATTCAGTCCAACCACAAACCACTGCCAAGTCTACCAATAAGAGATGTCCCTAAATGCCATATCTACACATCTTTTAAATACCTCCAGGGATAGTGACTCCACCTTCCCTGTGTAGTCTGTTCCAATGCTTGATAAATATTTCAGTGAAGAATTTTTTCCTAGTATCCAATTTAAACCTCCCCTGGTATAACTTGAGGCCATTTCCTCTTGTCCTATTGTTACTTGGAATGCTGTCTTTTCAAGCTGCAATGTGCTGGAATTACCTGACAGGGTTACTTTTTCAAGTCGTGCTGCCTGCTTCCAAAACCTACTTGATTTGTGCAGTATATCCAGATATATTTTGGAATCACAACATGTTATTGAATTAGATGAGAAAAAGTCAGCGCTTGATTAATTCATTTGATGAATATAAAATTCATCCAATTTTGAGATCTTTCCAAGGCTGCAGTTCTCAAAGCGAGTTCTCACATTCAATAATACACTAGCTTACGTTACATTTCTCATGTTTCTATGATGATTTTTTTTTCAGAGTAACAGCTTGCTCTGGCAGATATGTACACGCTCTGTCTGCTCTCTTTCTTGTTTGTGTCAGGATTTCAGATTTATCTCTATGTACCTTGAACTATCATTTTAATCGAGCATCCTGGGGCACAGTTCTGTGACAAGAGGTAAATTTAAACGCAAATTCTGTAACTAAATTCTGTAACTATAAACTCACAAAATCTCCCTATAGATCTCTGTCGAGAATATATCAGAGATTTTATCTTTTTTTTTTCTTTTCTTTTCTCATAAGTTTATGTCTGTTGAAAGGTTCCTCAGGCCTTTGACTCTACTTCCCACAACATTGAAAATAGTGCTACTTCTGCCTTTCAATGGAGATGCTCTTGGGAATATACAAGGCAAAGATCTTAAAAAAAATCATCTGCTTCAACAGAAAACTTTGCTCTGAACACTGGAGGTTCAGATTGAAGATTTTAAAAATAGATGAATTAGTCACACATACATCTTTTCATTTCTTCATTATGATATGGAATATTTCTACTTCATTTAATAATCAGCTTTTGGGAGGATGAAAACCTGTTTTTATGCTGCTTTAATGCAGCAGATGGAAGAACATCAGGGATGGTTTTAGAATACCTACTGCCTTTGTAAATAGTATTATTTGATCTAATTTAAACCACATCACATTCACAGAAAGTCCAAACCCAATCTTCCTTTTTCTTTAAATTGTACTGGTTGCAGATGTTATATGTTTAACGGGCTGTGAAAAGATTGACAAAAATCCTCACTACATTCTTTTTCAGATACCTGCCTATCTTTAAACATAGCTCAGCAGATTTAAGCTGTAGTCTATAAAAATAATTACATCTTCTTGTAGAAAAAAGCTAGAAGGAAGAATGTGCCACCCTTCATGATGGAAAACCAATAATCATGGAAGAGATAGTTCTCCCATTTCCTCCTGGGCAGATAAGTGACGACATTCAGTTTAACTGAATCTCCAGGTGCTGAAACCATTTTAAAAAAATACAACAGTATAAAAATATTTTATTTAATTTAACATCAGGAGATGTTAAATTAATTCGCTTTCACCAGTGGTTAAATTATGTATCAACTGGTATTATAACCCCTTTGAAGAAAAGTCTGAGGAAGACATGGGGCTCATTGAAGGAAAATCAACAATATTTTGTACTATTAAACCCATTCAAGAGTTAAGTTTCTTTCCAAGCACTCATTCAATTGAAAATACATGAATTTTAAAATTTCAAATTTTAGAATTTTTAGCTAAAGTAACATGCAGCTTGTTGATGTCACTTATGGAAGCATGAACAAGCTGAGTGCAATTAACAGAGGCAGCCAACAGATGAAGCCATTTGTGCAGTAATTCATGCAGAGGCATATAAATATGGGGCCAGCAACCCTTCTCAGATTGGCATACACATCCTCAGCTGTGACGCTGTAGCAACAGTTCCTGTGCTGTTAGAGACCTTGACCCAACTGGAGCTACAGAAGGAGAATGCAGTCCTACAAATTTCAGGCTGCAGGAAGCTGTGAGATCTTTCTTTAAAACCAGGGAAGATGCATCGCCTATCCTGTAGGAGCTCTGCAGCTATTGAGAATTTGTGCTGCAAAGCGAAAGAGCTGCTGGTGGAGGTATCGTCAAAGAAGATGTATCATCATCAGAATAGATAAGAAAGACATCAATCAGTTCTTCTGTGAAACCGTGTTGCTTCTAGAACCCAACTCATGAACTGTTGCAGAAGAGTCTTTTCCTGTCCCCCTGGAAAGTGGAAGTTCCTTTTATGGCAAAGGCTGGAAACTGGTGATAAGACACCAACAGGAAAGGTCTTGTTTCAGTCTGCAGTTAAACAATGGATTAACTGCCCTCAGAACTGATGAGGAACAGAGAGTGTAGACCAATGAAGCATCCAAGCTAGCTGACCCTGAGCCACACAGCAGAACTGAGAGAAAACAGTCATGGCACTGGGAGACTCCCTGGGGAGAACAACAGAAGTCCCTGTCTGCTGACCTTATCTGTCATCTAGGGAAATATACTGCTGCCCATAAATCATTTTCAGAAAGTTGTAGAGATGCTGCCAAGGTTTGTTTGGCCCTCTCATGCTGCTTTGTCATTTGGGCATCAACGGTACTCCCTGGGGAGACCTGGACAGTATTGAGCGTGACTACATGGCTCTGAAGAAAGTGATCAAGAACTTAAGGGACTAGGTAGCCTTCTTCTTGAGGAGAAGGGAAAGGGACCCTCTTTGAGAGTTGATGACTGCTTGGAGGAGAACAAGATACCAAGTTCCGCACCTTGGAAAGAACAACCCTCTGTACCAGTATAGCTCAGGGGATGAGTAGAGGGAAAACAGCTCTTCCAAGAAGAAATTTGGTGACTAGGTGGACAAGAAGCTGACCATCAGAAAGAAATGCACCCTTGCAGCAAAGAAGGTCAATCGCATCCTGGAATGCATTGGGAAGAGTATTACCAGCAGGTCAGGGGACATGATCCTTCCTCTTGACTCAGCACTGGGAAGGCCACATCGGGAGTGCTGTGTCCAATTCTTGACTCACAAATACAAAAAAGAAGATACAAAGTTGCTGGAGCCAGTCCAGTTAAAGGTGATAGAGATTGTTAAAGAACATCTCTCATATGGGGAGAGCCAGAGAGAGCTTGGGCCATTAGTCAGGAGAAGAATAGATTCAGGGAGATCTTATTAATCTGTACAAACACTTGATGGAAGGAAATAAAGAGATGTACTCTTCTCATTAGTTCTCAGCAAAAGAACATGAGATAATGTACACAGTTTAAATATGGGAAATTCCATCTAAACATAAGAAAAAATTTTATTACTGTTAAAAATTGTAAAAAATATGCTTTTTTTGGTAATGGATGAATAATACAAGATTCATTGGAATCAGATTCTAGGATAGGACGAATCTATATAAAAAGACAGATTAATAAAAAAATTAAAACCAGAAAAATGTCCTCTTTTGAGAACTACATTTTGAGTCTTTTCTCCTCCCACTGACATCGGTGTAAATCTGGAGGAAGCATAATAAAGCCAATGACATTATTTCATATTCATACCTGAGTAAAGGAGAATACAATTTCTGCCAGCACTGATACTGTTTGATCCTAACTATTGCTGCTTAGTTGCAGAGTGCAGAGCCTGGACTCAAGAACCTTCTTCCCCTAGGTTGTATGACTTGCCTAAGTAGAGCTTGTATCCTTTCATCCTTTGACTCTATGGCACTGTGTGTTAAGAATGAACCAAGGAAGTAAGGAATGTAAATGGCAACTCAGAAAATATTAAATGTAAACCTTCGCAAATGAAGGCAGTTTGGAGATGCATAACTTATTTTTATTAATTCTCACATAATTCTTGTTTATACTGTCCTTGTCTACAAGACAAGCGGGATAGTTCCCCACTGGATAAAGGTTATAGGACCTAGCTACTCATATGTTATGGAATTTCCTTCATATTTTATTTGGGCTTTATGCAGTCCACTAACAAAAAAATAGAATATTTTTCAATAGGGCTGAATGAATCATCAATGTCACCTTCAACTTATTCATCCCTGGCTTATTTTAATAACCCTAAAAAAACCCGAAAACCAAGCAAACAACAACAAACCACATCCAGTCTCTTTTTCTTAGCTATGCATATTGGACTTTCTACTCTGGCAGCATTCCTAAACAAGTCTGAAAGACAATGGTGTTTCAAGATGCAAGAAAACTTCCAGGGAAATAACAAATTGACTCATCATTCAGTCACAGTGAATGTGTCCTATATGGAAAACTGCAATCCTTTAGCTCAATATATCACTGTACTACCCTTTTTTTCCTAGAAGAGATGCAGTGTTTCTTCTTGGGAGATTGCTCCACTGGACATTTACACAGATTTACATTCATATACTAGAATGAACTATACAATAACAGTGAACCAAATTCGTTCCATCAGTGTACAAGAAAGATAATACTATTCTGATGGTAAAAACTATAGGATCTATATTTATTCCAGGCTGACTGTCGATATACTCCTTTGGATACCCTGAAGGCTTCAAAACTCTAACATCAACAGCATCCAAACATAAGTCAATTAATCATTCATTTTGTTCATATGCATATATGAAATCAGCCTTAATTTATTTCTCTTCTGTTGTCCAGAAGATGATTTATTTAGAAAACCAAATAATATGAAGTCCTTTCTATGTATGGGAGAAGGAAAAGACAGAGAGCAAGAAAATAATAATTTTGGGGAAAAAATTGTATACAAGTAAAAAAGGTTAAAATGAAAAATTAGAACAATTGATAGATATGGCTGCGTAATATTGAGTACAACAGAGGGACGTGTCAATCCTCTTATCAATCATAATGAGAAATATTAGCAAATTTGGAAGTTATAGAACAGTGCTGGATTATTCCACTGAAGGTGTTCGTCATCAAAGCAGAGATGTTTTGGGAATTGTTTTCAGCTGAGGATGTCGATAAAATATTTGGTAACTAATTCTCAGCTACTCATCTTGTTTCCCATTGTATTACAAAATACAGATATTGAAAGTTACACCCATGCATACATATATATATCTATATTGTTATAGGTATTTACGCACAGACATACACACGCACACTAGCAGTGATTTTCAAACAAGCAAGTGAGAATTTATTACTGAATCTAAATGGCAATTAGATGTCTAACTTCCTTAAGCTACTTTGAATAAATTCCCATCTAGCATTATCATGTTGGCAAAATATAAAATAATTATGATGTCTCTCAGCATAAAACTGTTCATTATTCTTTTATAATGATTTTGTTTTTTCTTCCACATAAAAGATGCAAATATATTTAAGCAATAAAAAGGTTTTCAGCAATTCACTGGTTCACTTTAGTCCCAAGGATTTTCTATAAGAAATGCATAAAATGAAATTTAGTCTCTCAAGGCAGCAATCATGGCCTTTTCTCCCATATTCCGTTAGTGCCATTACTTTAAGTGAAAACTCATCTGTTACTTATGAAAGGTAAAGCATAATGTGTGTGACTAAATTTAAAATATAGAATCGGGAGTTATTGTTACATTGACACAAGATGTTGTACCTTACATGGGGACAGGCTCTTTCACTATTTATGACCAATACGCCCGTACGAGAACAGCTCTTGCAGACAGTCTTTTGAATTTGCTATAAATTGTAGCAGCCTGACAAGATAGGACGTGCTGGGGAGAGGGGAATGGACTTAAGTCTCACCAATATCTAGTCAATTATTCCTTTTCAGCTGGATTATTTGTGTAGTTCATTGACAGGAGATTAATATTACATAACTTGTTGTTTACGTAGAAATTTTCTCTTTCACACCTGCTCCGCAGCTGCTGTTGGAAGGACCCTTGAATTTAGGTTGTGAAGCCTCTATTACAGCTGAGTGTTGTAAAGACTGTTTTTGTCAGACTGTGTTGTGAACTGCTACTTCACAGAGAGTTATCAGTGACAGCAGTAAATATATGGAGTAAAATGCATCATATGAATACGAGTTTAACCCTTGTTATATGTATGGTCGGTTTACTGCTACCGAAGATTCTAAACGAATATTTGACACCTCACTTCACGAGAAAAGGATCTGTTTATACAGTAACACGATCATATATGCATTCTGGAGTATGGTTGGCTTTTTTTTTTATTAGAGGTTGCAGGTCTTTCAGTATTTTCTTGAGTATATTGGATGTGTATAACATATTGGGCGTGCAATTCTAGACGAGATTCCCTAGTTTTATATGCTTATGTATAAAACTTAGATATCTGAAGTGAGATGATGAATTGAGAATCCTTCTCTTCTCAAATGGCAATATACTGACGTTTCTGCACAAGGATTCATTTAACTCAAATCCTTAGCAAGATTTATACCATTCTATCCACTAACTGAAAGTGATGCTGGAATGAAAAGTTCTGACTTTCAAACATTACACTAAGGACAGATGAATCCCACACATTGTTTCACTGGTTGCTTTAAAAGACCAATTCTTATCAGTATCGTGGGTGATTCAGTAATAGTAGTAACTTATTACAGAATTCTGTAAAATATGGACAAATAAAAACCTTTAGGTATAAAAAACTTTTACATTTTTTAATAAGTTTTTTAATTTTTTTATAAAATCTAATTTTAATGTTTATTTAACAAATAAATTAATACTGAGTGATTGGACAGACATGGTGAATGAGCAGAAGAACTTTTATTTTATTTGTTATCTTCAACTACAAACCCACAATTTTAATTGAAAACAAAAATAGGAATTTTTAAAATACATGAAAATGAAAGATATTTTCATGGAATACATTATCAGCATTTGTAATTCCTTGCTGCAATGCATAAGGAGATCAAGAACTTAGAATATTAAGAGCAACCACTTTTAGTCAAATAAAATGGGATCAGGCAAGCATTATTGTTTAATAGCTTTCAAGTGATAAAGATAGTTGGATATATATTCCGCAGTTCAAGATAAATAACTTATATTTTGGGGTCCTCCCAGGCCACACTTTCTACTGACATGAGTATTGTTCCAAAAGAAGATGTTTGTGAGTTTAAATCATAAGGCTATTTGGTCAAGATTTAATTTAGTTAGGTTTCTACATCCATTTTTGCACCTATGAGTACAGCTGCATTTGTGCATACAGATCTCAAAGTCTTCATATTCTGCCCTATAGAGAGGGAACGTTTTGTATAATGGGAGTAGAAGTTTATTCACTGCAATTTGTCTTCTGCAGTATGAAATGCTTCACAAGCAAGGAGGAATTATAGGGCTTCTTGGACAGAAGTCAATTTCTTTTATAAGTTATTTTCCTCCTTTTTATTTCCCCCCCCCCCCTCACCTCTTGCTCAGTGTCAGAAAAAGGAACTGAACAATTCAGCAAGGCACAGCACAGCTCAATACCCAAATACCTGCAGGGGCAAGAAGGGGTGGAAGCACTGATGAGGATGTTTTAGGGAGGATCTTTGAAAACATTAGAGTTACAAAATCTGAATATTAAATCACTGCTCTGAGGAACTGGAACTGGTTTATCTTCAAAGCAAGAATTTTCATTATCTATTTCCTAGCTCTGTCACTTTCAAGGTTACCTGTATCACATCAAGACAACATCCTTAAGCTAAAAATCTTTCCTTTACTGTATAAGGTGTTTCAAACATTTCTGATCTCTGTGGAATTAGACTTTATATACATAGTCAGCTATAATTTTGCTTATGGACTGAAAAGCCTCACAGCTTTGCATTTATTTTGCAAACAATGTTTTTAAGAAAGTTGTGTTAATAGTGTCTGTGCACTGATAAGCTGATGTGTTTTCCATTGCTCTTACCCAATTTTGCCTTCTTTTTATTCAAGCAAAATTACTGAGGAAGCAAACTGAAATCCATATTTCTTTTCAAGAAAAGCTGTCTTCTATATTTTATTGAAGCTAGTAAAAAAATAAGAAAATACTCAGCAATTCTAACTATAACTAGTCAATATTTGTGACAAAATATCTCTGAAGCATCTCGTTCAAATATTTATGAAAATAACATAATTTAGGATTAATAGAGACAGTTAATACACACAGAAAACTGTCTCAAACCAGAAAATATCTTTTTTATCATTTCCCAGAATAATGTCTTCATTTTTAGCTAAAGTATAACACTGTTTAATTTTCATTTTGATATATTTGGTTTCTATTAAATTTCTTTTCTTTTCAATTTATATTTTGTTGGGTTTCCAAAGTAACATTTTAATTTGAATCTTTAATAAGGTACTTGCAAAAAATAATATTAATACTTTAATAAGATTAAAGTACAGGGGTTTTTTTGCTCTCCAGTGCATTCTAGTATAAATAAATTACCTTCAATATGAACCCTAACTACTTTTCTTCCAGAATTTAAGAACTACAGGTAAATCCAAAACCCTACATGGTTAGATAGCACACTGAGGACTATCATTTTACTGAGAACACTTCCTTGAAAAAGAGAGCTTTCCTACTGCTGGCTATAAACTGTGCATAAATAATGCTTGGCAGACCTCCAAAAAAGAGAATTCAACTACACAATAATGCAACCTAGCCAAAGCTGGTTTAGATAGCTACCTGACATCAGGAGATTTACTCCACATATACATGAAAAGAATTCATAGAATCATAGAATCATAGAATGGTTTAGGTTGGAGGAGATCTTTAAAAGTCAACTAGTCCAACGCCCCTGCAATGAACAGGGCCATCTTCAACTGGATCGGGATGCTCAGAGCCCCATCCAACTTGACCTTGAATGTTTCCAGGGATGGGGCATCTACTGCGTCTCTGGGTGTGTTCCAGTGTTTCAACACCATCAATGTAAAAAATGTCTTCCCTACATCTAGTCTGAACTTACCCTCTTTTGGTTTAAAACTGTTACCCCTTTTCCTATTGCAACAGACTTTACTGGAAAGTTTTCCCCCATCTTTTTTACAAATCCTCTTGATGTATTGAAAGGCTGCAATAAGGTACCCTCACAGTCTTCTGTTCTCCAGGCTAAATAACCCCATCTCTCTTAACTTTTCCATCATCCTCTATCTCTTCATCCCCCAACCTGTATTGATACCAGAGTCTGCTCCAAGACAGGTGCAGAATCTTGCACTTGGTCCTTTTGAACCTCACGAGGTTCACTTGGGCCCATCTCTCCAGCTTGCCTGGGTCCCTCTGGATGGCATCCCATCCCTCAGGCGTTTCAACGCAACACTCAGCTTGGTGTCATTGGCAGATTTGCTGAGGGTGTACTCTGTCCTGCTACCTGTGTCATTTCTGAAGATATTAAACAGCACTGGTCCCATTACAGACCCCTGAGGGACACCGCTCATCATTAATCTTCATCTGCACCTTAAGCCACTGACCATTACCCTCTGTATGTTACCTTCTAGCCAATTCCTTATCCACCAAACAATTAATCCGTATCTCTCCAATTTAGAAAGAAAGGTGTTGTAGGGGATTGTGACAGCAGCCTTACAAACGTCCAGATAGATGACGTTCGTAGCTTTTCACTTGTGTTGTCACTCCATCATAGAAGGCCACTAAGTTTGTCAGGCAAGAATTGCCCTTGGTGAACCCATGCTGGCTGTCAATAATCTCCTCCCTGTCCTCCATGTGCATTAGTAAAGCTTCTAGGAGGATCTGTTCCGTGATCTTCTCAGGCACGGAGGTGAGGCTGCCAGGTTGGTAGCTCCCAGTTGGCCTAAGTATATGGAAAATAGCATTTTAGATTACATCTCTATATTTCTAGCTTTCCTTTCCTACAGAACCTGTAAAAGCTTGTTTTCAGATGCTTATTCTTTTATTACTTTTGTCAACTAATTTGAAAGTAAATATTGTTTATGTCTATTTTCTTTTTACTTTGTAAAGCACAGCCAGATTAAGTTAATTTGCAGGCATATGTTGTCCTTTTCTTCATTTATGGAACTGACGTAGAGAATGAATTTAATGATTTCACTTGACTCTAATACTTGAACTCCTTTATGGTCCTGTGCTTAATGCATCTCTTGGTTTGTATGATTCCTTTCAGAATTTTGTGGCAGTCTGACTTTGAATGTGGCTGAGAAGTCAGATTTATTTTCACTGCAACAATCTGCCACAGCATTTTGTGTATGGTTTTCTTCCCCCAAGTACACAGCTTTCATCTTCAGTCCCCCACCCACCACCAAAGGAATGGCTTTGAAAACAACTGGCAGTTTGCAGTCCTGAAATTCAGTGTTCCAGTTTACAATATTTAAGCTGGTTATATTTTAAAATATTCTCTTTCACGCTTAGAACTACTGTCCAGATCTAAATATAAGCTGAGGCAGTTGGTGAGTTCCATTTTCAGAAGATAAAAATTTAGAACAAACAGACCGGAAACAGTAAGAGAAATCTAAATTTCATTTTCTCTATCACTTTTACTATTAGTTTCAGATTAGTGTAATAAGCTAGGCTTCTTATTTGAATATTGTGATCTTAAAGATTAAGAAAAAAACAAACAAACACCTCCTAAAGATATTTTTGTATTTTTTTTTCTTTATTTTTCATTCATAAAGCTGATTATAGGGGACTATTATGGAAAAACACAGAAGCAGCAGGATTCAATAATTGTTGCTTATACATGATTTTTCTTAAGCAGCTCAGGGATAAGATAGACACATTCATTCATGATTGTGTAAGCATGTGATAACATTTATGGGGAAGAAAGTATCCTACATTCTGCTGTATCACATTGTCAGCCCTGAGAACCCTTTCTTTGTTTGTTTCCTGTTTTTTTTTTTTAATTGGACAACGAACAGTGAATCTATGTGAGCATCAATATTTCTGTATTGTTAAATACACATGTAATTTTCAAGTCAGCATTTTTAACATAAGCCTTTTTTATATTAACAGCTTAATGTACTTACTAATAATTCTAATACTGTTTTTGAGGTTAACTGAGTGACTCTGGTTTTGTGTGCTTAAAGATAGGGAGCTACCTCTCAACAGCAGCATGGTAAATCTCCAGCAGCAAAATTGTTAACTGAGGCTGGAGCTCAAAAAAGATTTCAGCTCTGGGAAAGTTTTTTTCACATAAATATCTGAACATTTTTGTTACAAAACTAAAAGGAAAATACAGATAATTCAGGTATGTAATTCATCAGTTTCAGTTTTAGCATGGCTAATTGTGAAGTCTCAGTCCTTTTCACCAACTAAATGCATGAGCTATTAGCACAAGTAGGAGTGTGACCCCAATTTCCAAAGTTTCTTTAATTTGGTTTATGAAGGCGTGTGCATGTGGGTGGAACTAGGTGATGATGACAGCTGTGAAATACTATCAGGCTTCTCATCTTTGAAGTTTACTGTCAGGAAAAGAAGAGAAAAAAAAATTCTTAAGTTTTAGAGGAAATGAAATACAGTTTGACGTGAGCCACACCGTTGAAACTATACAGGAGCTGGTATAAAATATGCTCACTCCATGTAGTAATGAGAATGTTTATCAATGTAATTCAGAGCATTTAAGATTAATCACTTCACATTAGAATAAGAGGATCTTTAATTTCTCTCTGACTTTATTCTTGGTTTGCCAAAATGTCTTAATGTCAACAAAGAGAAATAATGTATGTAATCTAGGCAATAATTCAGTTTTATTCCACATATCATAACTAAAATTGACATAAAAGTAAACAACAAAAAAACCCCAGCAAAATATTCTGTGAAAAACCTAGTGAAATAAGAATAACAGACAAGGTACCCTGCAAATTATTAAAACCCCTGTGGACATAGATGCTTTTTATTTTTTTAAAAAAAATATCCAAAATTCATTGGGAATTTACATTTTTTTACCATATTTTAAAAAAAGAATAAACTTATTACATTTGGATATGAGTTTTAAAAAACAAAACATGGCCTGAAAAATAGATTTAGTTTTCCCCTAATTAAAATTCATTAATTTTTTTGTGATTAAATTAGAGACAATAATAGCTAAGTTCAACATGTAGTTATTTTAACGACTTGCTTAAAATGCTAGATTTGTAGATTTTTCTCACTCTTTGCAAAATAGCTCTCAGTTTAAAAAAAAAAAAAAGGTGTTTTATTTCAAGGGCCTTTGGCTCCACCTTGTGTCCATTATGCTTTCCTAAAGAACCTGACATGTCAGGTGAAAAAGAAATATATGGAATGAAATTTAATGCTTAAACTTGGAAGGAAGTTTTACCATTGCCATCTCTGATGTTGAATTTCACTTCATCTTCCATTAAGGAGAAATGAAGCTTAATAAGTCCAGTATTTTCCTTTTATTCAATAAATATAAAATTCAAAATAAAATAAACTACTTAGAATTTTTTTCTATACATACTTACGAAGACATTATTTACTGGAATAAATCTGCAATTTATATAAGTGAATCCTGCAGTTGTATCAGCATTTGACTAGGAAGTTAGGAAAAGTAACTTGAGGCAAATGGCAATGGACTCTGCTATTAAACTGTAGATGATGCCTAAATTTTGAAAGAAGAAACAGGTTTTGCAGTCACCGATTCAGATTTAGCTAGGTTGAATCTGAAGGCACTTTTATGAAACCTAACCTCTCTTTATATTCCACCATACTAAAAGTGTTTCTTAAAAAAAGGCCTCCATAATCCTATGAAGAAGTGACTGGCCTAAAGTTAAGCAGATGCCTCTCATATGAAGTTATGTGAATTTGAATTCCTGAATCCTTCTTTTTTACGCTTTTCTATTCCACTTCAAAGTTACAGTGACAATAATGCACAATAAAACTGAGCCAAGTGTTTCTGTGGGTAGTGAATGGGATTTTTGTCCCATCAATATTTTTTGCTTGTTTGGGAGTGAATGCTGTGCTGCCTTTTCAGGTATGTGCCTTATGTTGAAGTGCACATCAGATCATCCAGGCCCCTTCGATGAACACCAGAGATACATGATGAGAATCTGGCCTTTTGAAAACTTCTCTCATGAACTTGTCATGAGGCTGAGTTTTGGAGTCTCATTATATGAAGCGGATACCTCAACACAACCAGTAGCCACCTCGGGAATCAGGAGTATCTCAGTTCCTCTAATTTACCTGGTTTATTGTAAGAGTAACAGTTTCCAAAGAGCTAACATACTGGAAAGGGATATTTTAGATTACACTCTAGGAGGAAATGAAATATGTTTCCAATAAACATAATAATCTTTATATTTTCTCTGTTTTATCTGTCAATTTAATTCTTTGCTGTATCTGATCAGCTATTTCCATTTACTCAATATTTTTTTCTTCAGTTAGTTCTAAGACTTTTCTTTTGTCCTCTGTCTTCTTTCCCTCTCATACTTCTGGGAAATTTTTCTTGAACAAGAGGTGGTACAAAGAGTCTATATTAGATTTTCTTCCCCCAAAAAATTGAGACATCCGATTTGCTTTCATGATTTGTATAAATCTCTATTTGCCTTGTCTTGCTGTTGTCTATGTTTGTTCTGGAATTTGTATACATGGATGTTTTCCCACAGAATTCACTTAAAAAAAGAAATTGTCAATTTTAACTTTTATCAACCAGAATATGTCAATTTTTTTCAGGAAAAGATTACAAATTTCCTTGTCTTTGTTAAGGAAGGACTTACTGAAAACAATTGCATAGTCCAGAATCTTATATGAAGTTACAAAATGAAGTTCAGTTGAAGAAAAAAAAAGAGGCAAGTGCTCTGTGGGGCAAGAAAGGAAAAGAGAAAAACTATCTGCTCATTTTACTATATCACTCTCCAAATTACACACTTTCCTTTTCCCAGATCTCTTCCTTTTCTGTGGGATCATAAGAATTCTATTCCGTGGGATTCTTCTCTGGAGCAGAGGAGAGCAAAGGATTGAAATAAAACCAAACACTGCAGTTCAGAACACTGGAGATCATTGCTGGTATTACTACTCTCTCTGGCTGCTGTCACAGAGCTGTTATTTCCTGATATACATGTCACAGATTGAATGCTGATCACCGCGGTAGATAGAGAATGTCTCTATGAGAATAAATCAGTGTGGTGTACAGAATTTATTTAACTTTCAGGGGCTCATGTGTTCAGTATTGCTGGTTTAGGGCCACTGGAATTTGTTCTACTGGTTCTCTTGCTTTCTTTTATTTCTAATCAAACAGCTTCTTTTCTAGTCTATACATGCTGCTTCATAAAAAATATTCAGAATTGCTCTCAGTCATGAGAAAAATGTTATAATATAGCTGAGAAGGCATTTTGAACATGATATTATTAAAAGCTGATTACTACCACAAAGTACTTTAGCAAAGAGACTTTGACACAAATGGCAAGTGCCAGTATTTGTCATGGGCATTAGAACACCAAGACTATTCACCTCCTGCCTAGAAGGGCACACACGCACACTGCTCAGTGCAAAGACTCCCAAGTCTTTATTTTCAGTATATACTAGGGAATAAATAATTAGAATACACATCCTCTCATTTAAATAACTTTATAGAGTACAGGTTGTATCTGTACAGTATGGCTCAGTTTTCCATGTGTGCAAATTATCAAGTATTGGATAAGTTCTTGTGACAAAAAGATAATAATACATGTGCCAAGGCTTCTGTGTAGCAGATTGTCCTATAGAATGAATGTGGCAACCAAAATCTGGTTGTGCTGAGGTTATGGATGGTCATGGAAAAAAAAAGGTAAAAAGTGAGGGAGAACTCAGAAATAGACAGATCAAAGATAGAAATAAAAAATTAAAGGCAAGTAAGCAAATATAATATATGAAGGTCTACTTTATTAAAGAGGAAAACAGTAATCAGTCTGGCAGCAAGCCTGTACAGTCTAAATAACATTGGATATTACCTGTGTAACATGTCAATAAATTACCAGAGAAAAAACCCACATGCTACTCATCTTGGTTTTTCTATTTTAAGTTTTTACTTCTGAAACCAGAATAAACATTTTACCTAAGTGGTCCTTTGTATTCTGTTTTGTAGTTGCAAAACCATATAGAAAATATCCACAGATCTTTTGGTTGTTCCTTTGCACAAGTCAATCACTCACTCTGAAAATGTAGCCCTTTTGCTATCTGGAATAAAACCTCCAGTCATAACACATATATGCACAGATTTAGTTACGTAATGGCAGGCTTAAATGGGAACAAATGCTATGAAAAATGTGCTGTGATAAATGACAGCTCTTTTTTTTTTTTTCTGTGTTGGTAAATTAAATCCATCTTGACCATTTTCATTAGACAGATGTACTTTCAAAGTTAATTCTCTTCTATATTTCAGGTAAGGTTTTCTTATGACAATTGATTTTGTTATTTTATTCAGACATATTTCATCTCCAAGGAAGGTTCTGAGAAAACAAAAAAGAATTTAGATTCCAAAGTACATGGTGCAAATTGCATATAGATATCTCATTTTGTCTCACAGAAAAGTAAATGACATTCTATCTACTTACCTGAAGTCCACCGAGAATTGAAATAAAGCTCTTTATATCAAAGAGTTATTGTGCCTTTCTAGTCTTCGGTGATTACGTGAAGACATTTTAAAACTTTTTAAAGTACTATATACAGCCTTGTTTGATTTGCTTTCAATCAATGTACCTTGACCTTTCAAAGAAAAATGGTTGTTAGCATTTGCATTCTTTTAAACCATGAGTTCTAATAAACACCAGAGCATTCCTGCCTTTCAGAAAACACAGCTTTAGTCATAAATGTAGATAATATCCCCTAAAGAACAGAGTTATAAACATAATACATTCTTGTTTGATTTCTCCCATGGAGTGGGAATGAAACAGTTGGCTGCTTCTTCTTATCATTCAACAGTCTGGATGAAATAGAGCTTCAATTGTTTTCACATCCCATTTATGGCTACACCCGCAAACTTGCTTATAAGAGCTTACTAATATAAAGTAATCTTGTAGTCTTGTAGTAGCAGTATTTATACTGTAGCTGTATATTTTACTAGATTGTCTTAATTAAAAATATATATTAAATAATATGGATTAATAAATATTAAATAGTTTTGTGGAATTTTCAAAACTGGGAAAAATTTGTATGTATTTCTGCTTGGAACAATAATGTGAATACATATAGTTCTCATTTGAACTAATGGAGTTTCTAAGTAGTCACCACACCCACAAATTAACCAAACAGATTGTCAGAAAGTAGCTGACTTTTAAAAACTGAAGTCAATAGAAGGCACACGACCATAAAAGGAAAACAAACAAACAAACTTACAAAAACAATAAACTAAAAAGAGACATTTCTATAACAGCAGCTTCAACTTGGAAACCTGAGTTTGCAGAAAAAAATTAATTCTGAGTCACATATGAAGCAAATCTATTCAGACTTGAAGTCCATCTAATTTGTGTTATATTGCAGCATTCAAGGATAGCTCTTTAAGTGCTCAATATAATTCACTGAAACAGTTTTATAGGGAATGAAGGTTGCTTAATTAGGAAAACAAATTAGCTTCAATTGTAATCAGCTAAAGATCAAGCTGAGTCATGATCAAAGAGCATCAAATACCTTACATGTATTTGCATGGTTAAATTCAAGGAAATAATTAAGGCTTGCTTCTATGTCTCTTCTAATAAGGTACAGCAAAATTAGAAAGCATCAATTAATTAACAAGCTAACACTCACTTTCTTCTATTGCAAAATAAAAGCAAAATTCCAGAAAATGATTGCTAAGTGTATGAATATTATAACTGCAAATATCTCATTCAAAATTGTCACTGGTGATCATTTTTTGAGATCCTGTTGAAATAGTTAATGGTATCCATAGCTGTCACAGTTCCCCGAGTTTCTCAGGAGCTTGAAATAGAGCATTTCCTCTCTTTTTCTTGAAGTTTTCTGAAGGACATAGATAAGTTACAGTCTCTAAAGTCCTATTAGTACACACAGATGCATACAAGAATCTAGAGCATTGTAACTCTAAATAAAGGAATACAGAACTCCTGGATGAAATAACTGAAAAATGAATTTTTAAAGTAAATGTCCCATTTTTTCACTGTGTTTTTTTCTCCTCTCAAATCCTTCTTTCCAGCCCAGGCACTTTCAGAGGTTTCTATGCTTGGAACAACAGAAGTACACCCAACTAAGGCTTGGTTTTAGTCCTGCAGGCAGGTCTGTCTCTTCTCAGGCAATATTCAAGTTAGTTATCAGCAAAGTCCTATTTACCTCCTATGCCTATGTACATCCCCCACAATATCCTACCTCTGAGAAGAGATGGATGTGCACCAGACTGATTTATGTGTTAGGACCTGTAGGAAGATAAGTCAATCATAAGCAACGAAAGGGTGTGATGACATGCTACAGCCATGTCCCCCCTCATTAGAAGTCTCCAGAGTACCATAGTGTTTAAAATTTCCAGTTTTGTTGCTTGTCATGCCTGTTCCAATCTGTATTCCAAAAACATTATAAAGGTGAAAGCAGTTCAAAATTACTCACCAAAGGTTCTTAAACACACTAATCAGTTACAGGATACAAGAAAAGGTCCTCAAATTAAGTGAAAACTTTTGAGAAGCAAATATATAGTGAGTAGAAAAAACCCCTCTTTTCTTTCAGAGGAGGGAGATCACAGCAACAAAGGACTGTGACTGGCAACTTTGTTTTGGCCTGTCCTCTTTAAGCTATTAATAAGCGATGTTGTAAGGAGATTGAGTAAGACAACATTTCTTGACTAGTAATTTATTCAAGGCAATAAAGGCAAGTGCTTTCTGAAGAACTTAAAAGGACCTTTCAACATTCTTCAAGAAAATGGCATATTAAGTTTAGCTTAGATAAAAATAATGTCATGCACTTGAAAATGAACTGCCCAAAATTTACATGCATAATGATATGCTCTAAGCTAACCATTACAACACAGGAATGAGATTTTGGGGTTGTTAACGGATTGCTCAATGAAAACATCCATCTGGATGAGATG
Organism: Neomorphus geoffroyi; assembly: GCA_033558235.1. NCBI lineage: Eukaryota > Metazoa > Chordata > Aves > Cuculiformes > Neomorphidae > Neomorphus > Neomorphus geoffroyi. The sequence goes on from JAUMJM010000005.1 coordinate 3,666,900, forward strand.
TACCCACAAGCGCAAGAAGGAGGACACAGGAAACTACAGGCCAGTAAGCTTCATCTTCTTCCGTGGAAAGGTGATGGAACACCTCATTCTGGATGGGTTATCAGAAGTGGTCAACATGGATACACTTGACCAATCTCATAGCCTTCTATGATGGCGTGACTGGCTCGGTAGGTGAGAGGAGAGCAGTGGATATTGTCCACCTCAACATTTGACACTGTCTCTCATAACATACATAGGCAAACTTAGGAAGTATGGATTATCTTAGTGGATTGTGAGGTGGATTGAGAACTGTCTGAATTGCAGATCTCAGAATGTCATGATCAGTGGTGTACAGTCTAGTTGGAAGCTTGTAGCTAGAAATCAGTAGATCAGTACTGGGTCCAGCCTTATTTCACGTATTCATTGGTGACCTGGATGAAAGGACAGAGTCCGCCCTCAACAAGTTCGATGATGACACAAAATTGAGAGGAGTGGCTGATACACCAGTCTTTGCTGCCATTCAGAGAGACCTAAAAAGGCTGGAAAGTTGGGCAGAGAAGGCAGGTAATGAAATTCAGCAAAGGTAAATGTAGAGTTCAGCACCTAGGGAGGAATAAGGTCATGCACCAGCATGAGTTAGGAATTGATTGTGGCTGAAAAGCAGCTTTCTGGAGAAGGTCCTGGCAGTCCTGGTAGACAATAAGTTAACCATGAGCCAGCAAAGCGGCCTTGTGGCCAAGAAGGCCAGTGGTGTCCTGGGGTGCATTAAGAGTGCCACAAGCAGGTTGAGGGAGGATGTCCTCCGTCTCTTCTCTGTCCTAGTGAAACTGCATCTGGAGTCCAGTGTCCAGTTCTGGGATCTCTAGCTCAAGAAAGGTAAGGAACTACTGGAGAAATTCCAGCAGAGAGCCGCAAAGATGATCGGGGTGTGGAGGATTTCTTTTATGAGGAAAGGCTGACAGACTTGCTTCTGTTTAGTTTTGAAAAGAGAAGACTGAATATCTAAACGGAGGTTGTCAAGATAATGAGGCCAGACTTTCTTCAGTGGTGCAGGACAAGGGGCAATGAGGACAAACTGAAACAAAAGAAGTTCCACTTCAGCATAAGGAAAAAATTCTTTACTTTGAGGGTGGAAAATTCTTCCTGATCTCTCCACAGAGATATTCTAAACCTATCTGGACATGTTCTTATGCAACCTTATGTAGGTGAACCTGCATTACAAAGGGGGTTGGAGTAGGTGATCTCCAGAGGTCCCTTCCAACACTTACCATTCTGCAATTCTATGACATGATTTGTGTGCATCTGAATTATAGCCTCAGGAGACATTTTTTTTTTTCACTGCTTCCAGCTGTTTATTCTCAGAAGAATGAGTTCATTGTCCCAGACCAGCAGAGATGCTAACAGCAGTACCAAAGGGACGCACCCTGAACAACCCAGGGCTCAGGGCCTTGGAAAGAAAGAGAGAGCTATCCTAACTCCTTTTGGGAATGACTCCCTTTTTTCGTGAATTTCAGGTGTTAAAGTTATTTTTGCAAACCATCACTTTAAGCATGCTTGAACTGTCTAAAACGAACTACTTGACTGCTATTGCTTCTGAAGGAACCGGTGGATGAACTTGCTAAGCCACTATTCATCATATTTGAGGAAACATGGCAGTCCAGTGAAGTTCCCAGTGATTGGAAAAGGGGAAACACAATATTCGTTTTTAAAAAAGGAAAAAAGGAAGATGTGGGGAACTATAGGCTGGTCAGTCTCGCCTCTGTGTCCAGTAATATCATGGAGTAGATTTTCCTGGAAACTCTGCTGAGGCATATTGAAAATAAGGTGGTGATTAGTGACAACCAATATGACTTCACTAAAGGTGAGTTGTGCCTGATCAATTTGATGGTCTTCTAGGATGGATCTACAGCATTAGTGGATATGGGACAAGTAACTGACACAATCTACCTGGACTTGTGCAAAGCATTCAACACTGTCCCGCATTACATTCTTGCCTCTAAATTGAAGAGACACAGATTTCAAGGATGGGCCTCTTGGTAGATAAGGAATCGACTGGATAGTCACATTCAAAGATTTGTGGTCAATGGCTCAATGTCCGAGTAGAGAGCACTGATGAGTAAAGTTATTCAGGATTCAGTATTGGGAGCGGTGTTGTTTAGTATCTTTGTCTCGGATAGGGACAGTGAGATTGAGGAGACCCTCAGAAAGTTTGTCAATGACACCAAGCTATGTGGTGCGGTTGACACACTGGAAGGAAGAGATGCCATTCAGAGGAACCTTGATAGGCTTGAGAGATGGGCCTGTGCAAAATTCATGAAGATCAAGAAGGCCAAGCGCAAGGTCCTTCACCTGAGTCAGGGTAATTCCAAGCACAAATACAGGCTAGGGAAAGAATGCATCAAGAGTAGCCCTAAAGAGGACTTCGGGATGTTGGTGGATGAGAAGCTCAACACAAGTTAAAAATATGTGCTTGCTTCTTCAAAAGAAGCACGGCTAAGAGGCCAAGGGAGATGATTCTCTCCCTCTACTCTGTTCTCATAAGACCTCACCTGGAGTACTTTGTTCAGTTCTGGAGCCCTCCGCACAGGAAGCAGATCTATTAGAGTGAGTACAGAGACTGCCCATGAAGATGATCAGAGGGCTGGAGAGCCTTCCCTACGAAGACAGACTGAGAGAGTTGGGCTTGTTTAACCTAGAGAAGAAAAGGGACCAGGGCAACTTTATAGCAGCCTTCTGTTGCTATAGAGTGGAAGGGTGGCCCTGTATACTAAGGAAACTCGGTGCTGTAGATATTGAGATTGGTGATGAACAGATTGAGTGCCTATGGGTAAGAGTAAGAGGGGCAAGCAAGACTGACATCCTAGTAGAAGTATGTTATAGACCATCTGATCAGGAGGAAGAGGTGGATCTAACTGTTATTTAAGCAGCTGGAAGTTGCCTCAAGATTGTCTGCCCTTGTTGTTTCAGGAGACTTTAATTTCTCAGATATCTGCTGGGATCTTAACACAGCTGAGAGGAGGCAGTCCAGAAGGTTCTTAGAATGTATTGAGAACTGCTTTTTGTCACAGCTGGTGAGTGAGCCTACCAGGGGTGAGGCTTTCCTTGACCTGCTGTTTACAAATAGAGAAGGGCTGGTGGGTGAAGTTATGGTCGAAGGCTGCCTGGTGTACAGCAACCATGAGATAATCGAGTTCTCCATAAACAATGAAACAAGGAAGGGCATAAACAGGACATCCACGCTGGATTTTCAGAGGACTGATTTCAGATTATTTAAGACCTAGTCAGGAGAGTACGCTGGGAAACAGTTCTTAAAAGCAAGGGGGTCAAGGAAGGCTGGATGTAGTTCAAGAATGAAATCTTGAAGGCGCAGGAGCAGGCTGTCCCAATGTGCCATAAGACGAGCCGTAGGGGCAGACAGCCAGCCTGGATGAGTAAGGAGCTTCTGAAGAGGCTCAGTGAGAAAAAGAGGGTGTATCGCCTTTGGAAGAAGGGCAGGTAAGTCAGGTTGTGTTCAAAGATATCATTCAGTCATATAGGAAGAAAATTAGGGAGGCAAAAGCCCAGCTGGAGATCAAATCGGCCACTTGTGTTAGGGATACTAAGAAGTGTTTTTGCAAATATATTAATGGCAGAAAGAAGGGCAGCAACGACCTCCACTCCTTATTGGACATTGAGGGAAATATAGTAACTAAAGATGAGAAAACGGCTGAGGTGCTTAATGCCTGCTTTACCTCCATTTTCAATACTAAGGCAGATTCTTCACTGGACAACTGGTCTTGTGAAGTGGTGGATGGGGTCAGGGTGCAATATAGCCCCCCTGTCATCCAGGAGGAAGAAGTTAGAGACCTGCTGAGCCACTTGGATCCTCATAAGTCTATGGGGCCAGATGGGATCCATCCTAGGGTGATGAGAGAGCTGGTGGACGAGTTTGCTAAGCCACTTTCCGTCATTTATCAACAGTCCTGGATCACTGGAGAGGTCCCAGATGACTGGAAGTTGACCAATGTGACACCCATCCACAAGAAGGGCCATAGGGACGATCCAGGTAATTACACATCTGTCATCCTGACCTCGGTTCCAGGAAAAATTCTGGAGCGGATAATCCTGGGTGCAATCATGTGGCATCTGCAAAATAACCCAGAGATCAGGCCCAGCCAGCATGGATTTAGGAGAGGCAGGTCCTGCCTGACCAACCTGATCTCCTTTTACGACCATGTGACTCGCCTGGTGGATGAGAGGAAGGCTGGTGATGTGGTGTACCTGGACTTCAGCAAGGCCTTTGACACTGTCTCCCACAGCAGACTCCTGGAGAAGCTGTCAGCCCATGGCTTGGATGGGAAACTTTGTGCTGGGTTAGGAACTGGTTGGTTGGCTGAGCACAGAGAGTGACAGTGAATGGTGTCACATTCAGTTGGCAGCCTAGTGGTGTCCCCCAGGGTTTGGTGCTGGGCCATGTCCTGGTCCTGTTCAATATCTTCATTGATGATCTGGATGAGGGGATCGAGTGCTTCATCAGCAAGTTCGCAGACGATACCAAGCTAGGAGGAAGTGTTGACCTGCTGGAGGGTAGGAGGGCCCTACAGAGGGATCTGGACAGGCTGGAGAGATGGGCTGATTCCAACAGCATGAGGTTTAACAAGTCCAAGTGCCCAGTTCTACACTTTGGACACAACAACCCCATGCAGAGCTACAGGCTGGGGACAGAGTGGCTGGAGAGCAGTCAGGCGGAAAGGGACTTGGGAGTGCTGGTGGACAGAAAACTCAACATGAGCCAGCAGTGTGCCCAAGTGGCCAAGAAGGCCAACGGCGTCCTGGCCTGCATCAGGAATAGTGTGGCCAGCAGGACTAGGGAAGTTATCATCCTCTTATACTCGGCACTGGTCAGGCTGCACCTCGAGTGCTGTGTCCAGTTCTGGGCCCCTCAGTTTCAGAAGGATGTTGAGATGCTGGAGTGCGTCCAGAGGAGAGCAACGAGGATGGTGAAGGGGCTGGAGCACAAGCCTTATGAGGAGCGACTGAGGGAGCTGGGCTTGTTTAGCCTGAAGAAGAGGAGGCTCAGGGGAGACCTTATTGCTCTGTACAACTACCTAAAAGGAGGTTGTAGTCAGGCAGGGGCTGGTCTCTTCTCTCAGGTGACTGGTGATACAACAAGAGGACATGGTCTCAAGCTTCACCAGGGGAGGTTTAGGCTGGATATTAGGAAAAAATTCTTCACTGAGAGGGTGATTGGCCATTGGAATGTGCTGCCCGGGGGCAGGGTGGTGGAGTCAGGGTCCCTGGAGGATTTTTAAAGGGAGACTGGATGAGGCTCTTAGTGCCATGGTTTATATGAGGAGCAGGTGTAGATGTTGGGTCATAGGCTGGACTTGATGATCTCAAAGGTCTTTTCCAGCCTTGTGATACTGTGATACTGTGTGATACTTAAAAGGGGTCAACAGGAAAGATGAGGACGGACTTTTTATGAGGGATTTTAGTGAAAGGATGAGGGATAACAGTTTTAATCTGAAAGAGGGTATATTTAGATTAGATATTAGGAAGATTATTCTTGAGTGTGTGAGTGCTGAGGTAGTCGAAATGATTGCCCAGAGAAGTTTTGGATGCTCCCTTCCTGAAAGTGTTTAAGGTCAGGTTGGATGAAGCTTTGAGCAAACTGATCCAGTGGAAGGTGTCCCTGCCCATGGCAGGGAGTTTGGAAATGGATGACCTTTAGGGTCCTTTTGAATACAACTAATTCTATGATTCCATGATTCTATGATTTTTGATCTACCCCTAACTTTTATTTTTCTAAGGTTTAGAGTACTTCTGTACTAAGTATCTATGTAATAATACTTTTTCTATTGCTGGAAAGACTATTTTTTTGCTGTTAATTTCTTTTTCATAGATAAAATATGAAAGTTGAAGTCTCACAGTTCCTCCTGAAAATGGTTTCAGTGTGATTTTTTCACTGCTCTACTTATTAGGAAAATGCAAAAAACTTATAGTATTTTCTGTTATTTAAGTAGTTTTTTGTGAAAATAGATAACATTCACTTTTAATACAGAGTAAATGTTTTGGACTCCTAGGGAGATATTTTTATATCTCTGGTTATAATCATGTCTTCTCATTGTATTTTTAGTGAATAATTGGTTTCAGAAGGTTAATGCAATTGAATAACCGTGTAGGTTACTTGCCAGTCAATGGCAAGAAAAGCTTAGTCATCTGTTGTTCAAGCTCATTTAACTTTTTTGAGCCTACGATTTCACTCAGAAATCTGCAAAATAAGCAGAGGCAGCCAATTACTCAAGTTAAGTGAGGAGTGAGAATGCATCATTTGCTTTTTAGCCTTCATTAAGCCTGGCACTGCTGTCTCTCAGAGGTGGTACAAAGGGTGTTGTCTGGCAAAGGATAACAAGCAAAGAGGGTGAGGTAAATACAGACTCAGTCATCCTATGTTCAGCTTGGGAACTGGGTCTATTCTTACATGGGAAGACTTTAAAAAATACAGAGGATATTGGGGCAGCCGATTACTGTTGAGTCACTTGCAGAACGGGATGGCCCAATTTCGAAGAATGAACGTAGCATAAATGTCAAGAGCTTCTAAAATTGTCCTAGATTAACTGTTCTATTGCAAGATATTGAGAAAATAAGAAAAAACGGAAGTCATTAAGAGAATATATGCTATTTAAAATATTTTTATCAATTTAATAAAAAAAATTGTAATGAAAATCATTTTGGCAAAAAAATGTTACTAAATTTTATCCACCTAAGATCTCACCTCCTGAACTATTCCATACAGAAACATCTGCATATACAGGAATTAAAAAAAAAACAAAACAACCAGCCAATTCTAATATAATAGACTTTTAAAAAAGAGTTGCATTTTTTTTCAAATAATATTTTAAGTACTTAAAGAGCTCAAAAATCGTAAAGAAAATATATGTTTTTATAAGGAATGAAAAGCCAAGCACAGTATTGTAATCAGATTTGAACCACAAAACCCCAACTGTCTGACTGCAATTGAAAAAGGAAAAATACAGAAATAGTGTTAGAAATACTTTTTTGTGTGCAAACATGCTTCAGTGTGTCAAAGTTTTTTTGAATGGTTAAGAAAGCAACTTCAGAGTTCTTTTATCATAATTATGTCTTTGCTTGGTTTGATAAACTGATAACAGATTTCAGAGAAAGCTCTCCACTCTGAGATCTTCATAAGTATGAATGGAACTTTGGACTTCTAGGTGTTTATGTGATCACAAAACTGGAATCAAATCTAGAAAATTATAAGCATGTAAATAAAAATTTTTCTAAATTTTCTTGCCCTTTGGCTGGCAAGAAAATATTCATCTGTTTTACCCTTGCTCTGTAATCAGTAAAATAATGCTTCATTGCAATCAAATTACTTTATGAGAATAATCACAGTGGCCACCGGAGTAATAAGGGATGCCAAATATTTGGATCCTTTTCCTGGACCTGTAAAAGTTAATGTTCTTCCAGTTGCTTATAGCAGGAAAAAATATGTTATGTTGAGTCATGTAATTAAAGAGGAAGACAGATGGTATCTGCAGTGAAAATATTATCCTTACTTGTTGAGTCTTAGAGCACAGATTAACTCTTGTTCATACAGGAGACACTATTCCAGTAAACTTGTATGCATAAAATTAAATGCTACACAGTTTACTCAGCTGGCCAGCCAGAAGCAGGGCCAAAAGCTATCTAACGAATTCTGACGCTGGTTAGAAACTACTGGCAAGAATAATTCCTAAGCGCCTCAGGCCAGAACGTGAATATGAGAACTTGTCTTTGCAGATTTCTGGGGCCACCCAGAATCACTGCCAGTCAGTATTGTGATCTCGTTGTTCTTTTGCGAGTCCAGAATACTTTTAGCTTGTTGGAGTTGTCTTTTTGGCCTGAGGAGACCAGCGACTATCTGAGTTCCAATATGAGAAGGTAGGTTGGCACGTTCTAGTTGTCTTTAGGACAAAGTCTGCCACTGGACACTATGCTGGAAGGTATAAGCGTTTAATTGATTTGCAGTATAGGTTGGGTACTGTGTAGTATGTTTTCTTACAAAGTAAAGACATCTACTTACTTTTGTTCTGGGATTTAAACTCTGCGCCAGGTTGACTGCAGAGTCTGACCCTTCCTTTGTTGCAGCTGAAGAGGAGCTTATGTAGTGCAGTGTAGCTAAGCCAGCAAGAGTGACAAAGCTACAAAACAGTGACCATTCTGCATGAGTGAAGAAATAGTGCAGACAGAAACACCTGAGGGCCTTTACTGATTCATAGCACTGTTGCAGAAGCACAAGAACATGCCTGACAGCCTACCTTTCTCTACTGCAGCTTGTTGTTGTAACAGAATAGCTCCTCCTGCATCCTCTATGTACAAAATAAATTCAGTTAATCTTTGTCTATTTCTAGGAAATTAGGATTGTAAACCACCCAGGAACATTGTGCTTTGCCTCTTGCAGTCTCACTTGATCTGTCCCCAAAGTCAAATGGAAAGTGTATAGCTGTGGGTAGAGGGAGGCTGAGCCTAAGATACCCTGAGAAAATGCATCAGTGTGTGGCCAAGCGAGCCTGGAGTACAAAGCATCTGTGGCCAAAATTAACTTGTGTTTTCCTGCCAAGGTAATCATGAACAGTATGATATGACAGAAAGGAAGAAACAGCTTGGTTTTGGCATTAAAAAAACCAAGCCAAAACAGAACACTTAACAGAACTATTATAGCCTATATAGGATGTAGTGGTTTTCATGCCTGTAATTCCTGTCTTTCTATTGGAAATACAGGCTCAGTAGCTGTTGGGTCAGGGACTGCAGTTAGTCTCTGCATTCTCTGGTAGCCCTGTGTAGAGCCTAACTCTACTTGTATTGCCATCTTAAACATCGACTGATTCTACTTCTGTTGTCTTAAATATTGTCTGACTCTACTGGTATTGTTGTCTTTAACAACTTCCTGAGCACTGTGGCTCTAGACATTAGGAAGAATTTCTTCACTGAAAAGGTGGTCAGGCATTGGCACAGGCTGCCCAGGGAGGTGGTGGAGTCGCCATCCCTGGAGGTGTTTAAAAAACAGGTGGATGAGTTAGTTAGGGACATGGTTTAGTAGGGAGACAGGCACGGTTGGACTTCATGATCTCAGAGGTCTCTTCCAACCTTATGATTCTTATGATTCCTACTGGGCTGACTGTGCTGTTGCAGAGGAGAAGGAGGAGGGACAGCAGCAGGTGTTATCCCCCCCACCTTGACTGTGCATGTGGACACAGAGGGTTCAGGCAGAAGTTATTCTGGCAAAGATCTGTTGAACTGTCAGTGACCTTTGAGACCCCAGACACAATTCCAGAACCTTTCCTAAAGAGTTTCTGTTCATGCGCCAATTTGAGAACTTTCCAAGCAAGATCATTCTTCATGCTAATGGGGGGGGGGGGGGGAGGTGGGGAGGGGGCAGGGAGCATAGATTTCTATAAATAGAAGCCCACCAAGAAGGCAGGCAGGTGCAACCACCACCCCACGGAACTCACCTGAAGATGTGCTGCACAAGAACCACTGGACTGTGTGCTCTTGAGGACCACGTTTTCCAGAGGCCCATGGGAATATTTTCCTCTTCCATACACACCCACCCCCCTCCCCTGGTGCTACTCTTATTCCTCTTTCTCTCTTATTTTCCTCTTCTTTTCCATGGCATTACTGTGCATTGGATCAGATCCAAATTGTGTTGCTTTGTCCAGCTGCCTTGAGGGTGTCAGATGTTTTATCTGAACAGATTGGGATCTGTTTTTTGCAACTTGGGAAGTTGTAACTCAGGGTTCATCCAAGTATTTGATTCAATATTTTGGCCGTACCCAAAATATTGATTTGCTGTTTTGGCTGTGTCCAAAATAAATACTGATTTGTTGTTTTGGCTGTGTGTAAAGTAAACACTGTTTGAATTTACCCTGGGAGATTGTCTGTCTCCAGTTCGCCAAGCAGATATCAAAGGATCCTTCCCTCTCTGACTGAGGAGGTCATAGGGGTGGGGGCGACCCTGTGGAGCGAGCAGGCCTTGATACTGTTCTTGAAAGTCATCTACTTAGTGTTATCAGAGTCATACCATGAGACTATTAAAAATCCTGTTATAGAATCATGCCAATGCGAGGAAGTGGGTTTCTCCCTGGCTTCCTTGTGATTAATGAAGAATATGCTGCTGAAACAAAGACAGCTCTTTTCTGATACATAAATGTTTTGTGCAATTAACATCTTATCCTGGTAGTTCTGGAAAAGCTACCATCCAGATCATTCATGTTATAAAGAAACAAGAACTTCTTTGCTCACTTACCATCACATGTAATGGCAAGAGTCAACTGATAGAAATAACATCGGATTACTTTTTGTCACGTATATCTAAGTTTATCTTGTACTGGATGCTTGTATGCAATCTGGAAGAGGCAAATCAAGGTATGACCATTTCTGCACTGCACTGACGCCTCTTGAGCTATCTTGTCATCTTATGTGTTATTTTGATGGAATATGTGCTGCCAGCTCTCATTCATTTTAATAAATGAGAATAATCTCATGCAGTCAAGGCCTTTATCTCCCTTTGTCTGTTACCCACCTTCTGCTTCCGAGGAAGGTTTTCCCCAACATATTTCTGTTATATTCTGTGATGGCATATGGAATCTGTGCACAAACAATATAACTACTCTCTTTGATACTGAGGATTTTGTGAGACTAAAAATATCATTATAAACCTGAAGCTTGATTACTTCCTCTGCCATTCCCCACGCCCCCAGACTCCAGGTGCAGTTCCAGGCAACAGACACACATGAGCCATAAGGCAGCCTGGGTGAACTTTGGCAATTTTCGTTTAGAAAATTAATGCTTTGGGCAAAGAATGTGATCAAACCAGGCAAGAGAACCCAACCAGGCAGGCTGTCATTGTGGATGTTGGTTGTGATGGGAAATAAGCATTGCCATTTGTCATTTTGTTTAAGCTGTGGGTTGGAAATGCTTTGCTAGCAAGTTTATACCCTTATCCGGATATTGCTTATCTTTAGGATGCAGACGGAGGGAAAGCACGTGAGGCTTGCATCCCAACCAGGGCTCATGCCAGGAATGGGTCGGTCATGAATAGGGCTATTGTGGATCACTTGGAAGAACAGGCCTACGCCAACTGAGGGAGTAAAAAGGTTATCACTGAGGAAGATCACGAGCCTTCATCCAGTGACTCCTGGAGATACTGATAGAGCATGAAGAATTAAAAACCCCAAAATTCTGTCATCCAAGAAGAGGGTCCACTGAAAAGGCAGAGCTAAGCTATTAGGTACTGGAGTTATTAATGAATATGTATTAGTGTGACCTTTAAATATAGTCTGAGGAAGTACGCAGGTGTGCATATAGCATTAGAGGTATGCACCCAGCACTGTGATTAAACATTTGTGCCATGGACTTTAGTCTTGGCTAAAGTTTATTCTAAGCTCGTTTCTTACATTGGTCATCTGCTGAGGCTGATCACGACTATTAGCTAACAAAGCAGTCTCACTTACAATCACTTCAAAGAGAAGAAGGAAGAAGTTCATTTTCCAAGGAAGAAAGCTGATGCTGGGAGGCAGAGGAAATATCTAAGGCAGAAAAGATATGAGTGTTGAATCATTGTAGCTGGATATGCATATTTCTTGGGCTGTACAACAGAATGGGTTTATTGTAAACCCTATCAACTATCATGAAATCTGTGTATTGTCTCTGGCTCTGAGGAAAAAAAATCACAATACCCGCTGGTTTAGATTTTTTGAGAGCATGAATGAGCACGTATGAATGTCAGCAAGGATGCAGGTAGTTAGGAGGTCAAAATGGTCCATTTTTCATATAAATATATTATTTTATATTTAATAAGACATACTGTTGTTCAGAAATTGTATTGAAAGTAGAGATGCTATTGTAGTCCACCATAAGGATCAAAAAAAAAGCACACAATCAAGCTTTTGGCCAGGAAACCAAAAAAGGAGGACTTGATTATCAGAGGTACTGAATGTTCGCAATTCCTGTTAGCATGAATGGAAGTTAAGATAGCTGCCTGTAATCCTTTAAATCCCTTAATTAAAGGGATTAAAGATTTCTCAGAATGTGCTATGAACCCATGAGTAAAAAGAAATTATTAAAACTATAAGAAAGCTTTTTATAAAGTGGTAGGCATAGTTCATCCATTGATGTGTCATCTCCAGCATTGTCAGATTATTTTGGTGTAAATCATTTTGCAGTTCAACTCAGTCTGTAGTTTTTACCAAATGAGGAAGCAGTCCAATCTTTGAATCACATTTAATATATGTGGACTTTTAACTATGAAGTCGTTCTGTTCTAGTGGGAGTAGTCCCTGCCCATGGCGTGGGGGTTGGAACTAGATAATTCTTAAGGTCCTTTCCAACCCAAATGATTGATTCTGTGAATCATGCTTGTGTTTTCCTTTGTGCAGAGAAATGGTGTCATGTACGTGAAAGGCAACCATTCTGCTCTAGTGAATTCCTTTCCTCCATCAGCACCCTCCCACAGCATTCACTTTCTAGATGTGGAAAGCATGTCCCTGAATGAGGAAACAAACATGAATACCCTGTAGTTCTGTTCTGGACTACCATGTGTGGTCAGAAGTGTCAGCTAACGCTAGCACTGAATGGAGTTTTGCACTAACTTTCTAATGAAGATAGGAAGCACTTCCAGTCAGTGATTCCCTTATAGGTGGAAAATTGGTTTTATGAACAAATCACAAATTGAAATGAGTCTTTGAATGTTTTCTCTGATAATTTAGTATGTGAAGAGACTGCAGCTGATGGAAAATTTTCCCATTACTTTTTAATTACTCATATTCTCTTTATATTCATTAAGCCATCTTCCATGAAGCCTAAAAATGACTACCAGCAATATATTGGCATGTAGGCGATATTAATAAAGTGTCCACATGTTTGAAGTGTGCCTCTTTCAGAAACAAGTAGAACCCCATGCATATCTACTTACATTCCAACTTTAAAAGTACAATATTCACAAATCTTAAGGGAAAGAAGCTCTTGCAAAAAGAAGATAAAAATTTTGACAGGGATGTTCAGAGATACACCTGATGTTACACTTACTATTTACCTAGACTATTGCCAGAGTACTTCAAACAGTTATTTTGCTTTTAGGATAAATAAATTTGTTTATTTTCCTTCCTAGAAAAAAAAATAAAGTAATAAAATACTCAGTAAAGAAAGTAAGCAAATGAAACACATTCGGTTCTGTTAAATATTTGAAAATAAACCTCTATTGATTATAGGCAAAATGTGACTGTTTAGTAGGAAGGAAAGAAAAAAAACAAAATCACCATAAAACCATCAAAAATGAGGAGCTGCTCCAAGAGCTTTCTCGTATAACAAATTAAGTTGTAGTTAATTATTATAATAGAATAAAGATTTATTCCAAGGTTGGCAGGTTGACATAACCTACTGTTAAGTAGTCCAGACTCACTGGACTACTGATTTTATTGTTGAATTTCTAGAAAATCGAGTAGATTCAGTCTTCTCTTGACAGCTACACCTGCACTCATTAATTTTGGGGATGAGCTTTTCAGCTGGCAACTTGATATTGGCTCCATCCAGTGGTATGACTGCTTCATTGCCTATTTTTGGTACCAGTCTAAGAAAAACCTTGGCTTCTTAAATTTGGCTTGGAGATACATTTGGCTCATGTTGTGAACAATGAACTCTGCCAACAGATTTCACAAGATAGTTCTTCAGAAAAGAAAGATTAATTACCACTAAAAAGGCCAATATTCATGATATGAATCCAAGTGACTTAGAACTGAGTGTTACAGGAACTCAGTAGTCCCAGAGAAAAAGGATAGATAAGGGATAGAAGTTCATCACACCTCTGCTTTTATTATTTTTTCCTAGGACCTAGAGAAATAGTTTCTTTGTGCTAGCATTGGATACCTGATGATCTATTGCCTTATGTAGTGGATTAAATTCAAAAGGTCTCTTTTGTCTGAAAAGTGAGAAAACAATGAAATTTGAAGTATTATAGGGAAAAAAACGGTCTGATGTGACCTAAAAGATTTTTTTAGTGACCTAAAATTTTTCCTTTTTTTTTTTTTATTCCCTGTAGCTAAAAAACCCTGTTTATTATTGAACATAGAGGACGCGTTATTTGGTTTGCTTGCACAATATTTTTCATAATACTCTATTAATTAAATGCCTGCCATGCCAACAAAACATTGTTCTGCATGTAATGGAGAGGTCGTTCAATATTACTAAGGGAAGCCTAGGGTTTGCAGATCTTGAAATACAAAGCTTCAGAGCATTAGTAGCTTTGCAGGCAAATAAGCTGGGGGATATGAACTTTTCCTAAGCCAGCAAGATGTTCTACTTAGCATATAAGCTCTCTGTTTCACTTGGGGGATATTCAGCCTTCTTTGAAGAAAAACGAACAAACAAACCAAAACTATGACAAAAATAAAATTAGTATATCGCTAAAAAAAGGCCCACCACTTCTAGGTATTTACTACCCATACCTGATGATAGAGACAAGCAAAAATGGTTGATTGAGCCTTATTTTCATTTTCAGTTATCCGTAGTTTCACATTTTATCACAAATTTCTGTCCATATTCATTAGTATTATTAGCACAGATTAGTGATAACAGTGAGTTTTAGCCTTGTTTCTTTTCCTGAAACTTTTCTTGGCATTATGTGGAAATATGTGGCTCATGTCCTTTACTGATGTGACATTGACTACACCTGCAGCTGTAAGCAGGCTTGACCTAAAAATCTTTCTTCCTCTTTCTTCTTTAAAAATAATGTTTTCTACGATGGCAAGTGACAAATACACATGTGTCCACAGGAACTGAGTGAGTGTTTTCTGGGAGTCTGAGATTTGGAAGGAGCCAAAACCATTCTAGAGAGTGTTTTAACTAAGAACTAATATCAGATCTGAGGATAAGTTATAGATCATTAGTCCTATTCTTGTTGTGTTTCCTGCAATACATATAGATACTGATTCTTCTATTAATTTCTAAATCTTCTCTATCCCTTATGCAGAACCTTTACATCTCCCAACAGTTTAAGAGAGGACCTTTGCTCTCTTGTCCTGCACGCAGAAAGAACGGTGCTGTTTCCAATTTGTTCTGCTCTCAGTAGGACATACAGGAGCAATCTAGCCTGGTCAAATTTGGTCTAATGTTTAAGATAGTGTGGCCACAAGGCTGTTTTGAGGATATCAGCAGTGAAAAGCCAGACAACATTCCTGATGAAATCTAAAGAACTCAAATTTCCCTTCTCTGTATCATTACTAGCACTTTTGATTCAAGTTTTATGTCCATTTTATATGTGGAACTACTTACATCTCATATTTCTGGCTAGCAGCCCTTATTAATATTGGAGAAGTTCTGCTGCAATTGATAAGAAGTGGTTATATAGGTAAATTCTATTCCTATATACGATTTTATATATGATAATGATTTTTATATAAATTCAGACACTGTAGACTAAAGTCTTCCATGTGAAAAATTTTCAGTAAATTCTGTAAAGAATGGTCTTGAGTAGCAAACAAAGCTTCACTCAGAAACATAAAACTGGTAAAACATTCTTGGAAATATGTAATCCCTGTAACAACAAAAGAGAAATCCATTCTAAGCTATCTCATAGTAATTCTGAAAAGTAGAAGTAAACTTAAATAGATGGAACAATATTGGAGACCATACACTCAGTTTCTAGTCACGCTTTTGAGGAATTAAGCATATGATTTCCTAATCCCTGTTAAATGATCTTGCTAAACTGCTAAATAAAAAAGTGAGCTTCATCGATATCACTTTTGTGCTTTTTAGGAAAAAAGTAAATATGCATGGTATTGCTTGGCTTCCTATATTATCAGTTCTTTCCACACAGGTTGTAAGAAAAAGCAAATTGAGTGTCCAGTTTCCTCTGAGCTAGATTTTTTATTTTGCTTAGCTATTAAAGCAGAAAAGGCTACTTAATGTCATTGCACATTATCTGTGTCAGTAAGAGTCACATTTATGAATCCAATTGAAGTAGTCACTCACATGAACAATCCTGCATCAACCACAGCATGATTTCCCAGTGAAGGACATTCTTAGTCCCTCCCATGTGAAATTTTCCTTTCAAGGACTGTTTGTTTTCCACTAATAATGGCTCATCATGATAGCATCATAATTGGAGAGGGCACATCGTTGGAGAAGGCCTCTGGAGATCACCTTATTCAACACTTCCTCATATGTCATCTTCTCTAGTCCTCTAAACATCAGACTGTCTGATATACAGATCTGTCCTGTGGTCTATAGCTAATCTCTGGATTGTCAAGCTGACCTTTTATGTGAAACACAACCACTCCTCCTCTTCTCCTTCTTCTTTCTTTCTTGTGTAGTCTGCAACTGTGCATTGCAGTACTCCAGTCATGTGAGCTTTCCACCTAATTTCTGTACTTCCAAGGAAACTATGATACTGGAACTGCACATGGAGTTGCTTTTCTTGTTTGTTTTCCAGGATATGAGTATTTTTAGCATACAGCCACTTGAGATGATGTGACCTCTATCCCTTGTCTTTGAGGGGAGTACGCGAGCCGCCCTGAAGGCACTTTCAGCTTGTCCCCTGGTTCATTCGCTTGTCTCCATCTTTGGGCACCACTCACAAAATAGTATAGTTGAAAGCCATTTCAGTATGTTAGTTAGCCTGTTAAGAAAGAGGTCATTACCCCTATTAGATAAGTGTATCACATCTCTCTGTAGTGACCCTCAGTCTTTGAAGAATGTCTCATGGTTATGGAAGCCAAAAGCCTGCAGGCAACAGCAGCAATGTAGACAGATTCTGACCTGTGTGGTGTGACTGCTTCTGTTTGCCCTTCCTTCTGACTGACAGCATTGAGCAGAAAATAACCTGAGTGTCTGCCCCCTTTACTTCAGCCCCTAGGTCTCTGCAGGTCTGCTTGATTATGTGGATGTATTGGTTTTTTCGATAGGTAATTGTAGCCAATGTAATTATAATATACTTTTGTTACACAAAGTCAAAGTAAATAATTGTATGATTTCCTATATGTTTGCATAAATTAACCCGCAGCCATTTCTTTAAATTACTATTTAATTAATTCATTGTTTTATAGTGGAAATCTGTTCTGTCAGAATGTTTAAACTGCACATAAAGACAAAAATATTCTCATCATTTCATTGAATTATTATTGTGACTTCATTAAAACAAGAATTTGAGACATTACCTTTATGAATCACTTGTTCTTTTTACTATTTAGCAGTAGCTTTTTTTTTGTCTTTTCAGTCATGAAAGATGCAAATCAACTAGTTGTCTGTGGAATTGCCTTTGATTATGGCAACAAGGGGATTCAGTAGCCTAAATATCAGTATTTCTTGTCATTTTTGACATTGGATCCAGGCCTGCAGCTGCAGCTCCAGAAGGATGAACATCTCCCATAAATCTTGTGTTGTACCTGCTATCTTCATGTAGAGGTCATGGATAACTGGGTCATGTTTATACTCAGACTATTGAACTTTATGTGCTTCAAGACTTCCACCTACAGATACATTGATGTGGAACAAAGAATATAAAGTAATTAAACGGCAAAGATAAGACAGGACTTGAAAGTATGTCCTGTTCCTGATTTTAACCTCTACTCATTTTAAAAAAGAAATAGGAGATTTTGCCTTAATCTTTTGACTCCAGTATCTAGGGTTTTGAGAACTGCATCAAATATCACAAACACTAAAACTATCAGCACTATAGTTGTTCTCCTGAAACGTCATCCTCTTGATACAGATAAATTCTTTTTATTATATTTTCCTAAATGTTCTATGACTTTGATGCTTTAAAATCAATGAAAAATGGTACTAAGAGTGCAAAAGTTATACTGATCTTTGTGTTTGGTACACGTGACAGCATCAGATGTTTTTCTCTATTGACTATCACTGTCGCTACAAAAGTCTGCTATAAAGTTACAAAACAGTGTTGTATTCCAGAAGATGTCAGTAGAGTATTAGAAAATAAAAATGGGGATCCTATGTAAGGTCTATGGTATTAAAACATTCCGATACTAGAAATGGCTGGTTCACATGATGATTTGCACACAGAAAACATTGTCTACAACTATCAGTTTCTACTTTATTATAAAGAAGGTCTGTATTACTGTGCTTTCAACTACTAATTTAGTTAAAATATAATGAAATATATTCTCCTGAGAAAAACTCTTCAGATCTAAGTATTAATGTGAATTAATCATATCATATGGTCAATGAATCAGCTTCATGTAGACAGTCCTCTGGCTAGTGTAAAGGGATCTTACTTAGGCACATTACTGAAAACAGTTTATTACCTTCATTGGCAGAGTTGCAGAGACTTTCACAATAAAATCTCCTTTCCAAAGGAATGACAGTGTGAAGTACTGTAGCTCAAGATGCTCTGTCAGAGGGGTGTCTGTGAAGTAAAAGATTAGTAGTGACAATGGGTGAAAATTGACCTGTGAAATGAAGCAAATACTGAAAGGCTAGTGAGAACCTTCCTTTCAGCTACTGAGTTGTCATCACTGATGGCTAACAAAACACAACCCTTTATATTCCTTACTTTGAAGCCAAGACTTCCTAGGAAGAAAAATTTTCTACTTCTGACAATGACTTGTGAAGGAGATAGTGGGGACTAACTTGCTTTTCAACAACTTGAGATTGAAAATTCTATTTTATATAAGTATGGTTGTGGGAATTAGCTATTTGTCAGTGTGAAATTAGATTTAATTCATTATTGGGTGATCAAATGATATAAGTAAGCTTGTCATATTTTCAGGTGGAAACTTGAGCTAGTGTGATCAGAAGCTCTTTCAGTGTTTGTTATGATCTTGTTCTAAGTTTGAATTTTTAAGAACCTAATCTGGCTTTTGTTGCTAACTGAAAGTACTGAGCAGGGTTAATTATCTGTATGTATACAAAGTTTTCTTAATCACTGATCAAATTGTGTCGTGCAAGGAGAAACAGGTGACTGATAGGGTGCACACTATTAGATTAAAAATTTGGAGAGCACAGAGTTTAGCTTTGATCAGTTTTTAGAAGCTGCAGCTGTAAGGCTGACATTCTTAGTCTGGCTATTTTAGTAACAGATCATTAAGAAGTTTCAGAAGGAATATTACAGCTCTGTGATTTACATTCCTGAATGATGAAATTGACTTATTTATCTAAATCTTCCGCATTATGTCCCCTCTTATCTTGTAATAGATTACATTTTACTAGCAAGATGGGCAATTTTGCCATCTGCTCCCAACTTCAGATAGACTTAAAATGAGAAGTTATTTTAAAGTTAAGTCAGCTGAAGGCCAATACAAAGCAGAACTTAGATATGAAACCTTGAGTATTTCATATGCCATTATGTTACATATATTTCTAAAATTACTTTTCAGAGATGCATATGCACTGAAAGAGGATGTTCAGAAATTCACCTGAGTGCAAGAGATTTATACTAATTGTATGGATCAA
Source organism: Neomorphus geoffroyi (assembly GCA_033558235.1). NCBI lineage: Eukaryota > Metazoa > Chordata > Aves > Cuculiformes > Neomorphidae > Neomorphus > Neomorphus geoffroyi. The sequence continues at coordinate 3,686,324 of JAUMJM010000005.1, forward strand.
TGTATCTCTAAAGACACACAGGTTTTGAGTAATTCTCTGTCTTACTTTCTTGGATTGAGAAGGGGGTTAAGATTTTTGGGTTTAGAGGAAGGCCAAGAATTAGTTATTAGTTAACTAGGTAGGAGATTGCACCTGCATCCACAAAGAATAGACTATTGTCTAAAATCACTGAAGTAAAGAAGCAGCCCCTGGTAAGAAGGAACTCTCCACCCTAAAGACCAGCTGAAGATGGGTCACCAGCCTGGCAGAAGGTCAACCAGCCTAGCAGTAAGTCAAGGAATAACTGAGCCTGGGCAGGGATGAAAGGAAAAAAGTTCAACCTTGAACATGACGACTTACTTGATCCTCACGAACACCGACGAACACCACCAGGAGGCACTGTGCAAGCGCAGCAGGGAGGAGACTTAATATGAAGCGAGGACAGGTGATGCATGTGTATAGGCGTATTGGGAAATCATATGAATATGTGGTGACACTTTATACCATTTAAACTGGGGTGAGCTCCTGGAAATCTGGGCACATTTGAGCTGGAGAGATGGGCTGATTCCAACAGCATGAGGTTTAACAAGTCCAAGCACCAGGTTCTACACTTTGGACACAACAACCCCATGCAGAGCTACAGGCTGGGGACAGAGTGGCTGGAGAGCAGTCAGGCGGAAAGGGACTTGGGAGTGCTGGTGGACAGGAAACTCAACATGAGCCAGCAGTGTGCCCAAGTGGCCAAGAAGGCCAATGGTATCCTGGCCTGCACCAGGAATAGTGTGGCCAGCAGGACTAGGGAGGTCATCATTCTCTTATACTCGGCACTGGTCAGGCTGCACCTTGAGTGCTGTGTCCAGTTCTGGCCCCCTCAGTTTAAGAAAGATGTTGAGATGCTGGAGTGTGTCCAGAGGAGAGCAATGAGGATGGTGAAGGGGCTGGAGCACAAGCCCTATGAGGAGCGACTGAGGGAGCTGGGATTGTTAACCTGGAGAAGAGGAGGCTCAGGGGAGACCTTATAGCTCTCTACAGCTACCTAAAAGGAGGTTGTAGTCAGGCAGGGGTTGGTCTCTTCTCTCAGGTGACTGGCGACAGAACAAGAGGACACGGTCTCAAGCTTCGCCAGGGGAGGTTTAGGCTCGATATTAGGAAGAAGTTCTTTACTGAGAGGGTGATTGGTCATTGGAATGCGCTGCCCAGGGAGGTGGTAGAGTCGCCGTCCTTGGATGTGTTTAAAGGGAGAATGGATGAGGCACTTAGTGACATGGTGTAGTTGACAAGTAGGTGTTGGTGTTGGGTCAAAAGTCTTTTCCAGCCTTATGATACTGTGATACTGTGGTACTGTGATTTGTGGCGGAGCGATCCCCCGTGTCCCCAGCATCAAATAAACTTACCTTCTTTATAATCCTCGTGATCATAAAGTTGTTTCACCGAGTGTCAGGATCCTTGACTCAGATGTTTGGGTCAGCTGGAAGTGGCTTCAAAATGAAATGGCTCATATGAAAATGCTTAGGTTTTTAATGAGTCTTTGATATTCTGTACTGTCCCCTGCAATAAAATGGTCTGTACAATAAGTCATATTGCAAAGATCATGAAAAGTAGAAATGAGTACTGCTGGGTGGTTGGATAGAAGATCACTCCAGTCTTTTCACAGCTGTATGTCTACATTACATCCAAACTTTCTGGCCATCCTCTGTGCACACCTCAAGAAGAATATTTAACTCATCAGAGCAGAAACTATAACAGTCTTAGCAGTAACTAAATAGGCTTAAAAACTGGCTTGCAATACTGTTTATTTTCTGGAACTGGTTTCTGGAATGCTTTTGCTGTGTGCCTAGCAAAACTGTCAGTCAATGTTGGGCATGACAGAAGATATTTCCAGTTGGCAGTATTAGCGAAGCTATTGTATTTTAAGGAGGTAATATTGTTTAATGATATGGTGAAGAGACATATGTTACGACATGTAGCTTACCCTCAGAGACAGAGTAGAGAAACTGCCCCATTTTCATTATGGTATAGACACTGTCAGCATAGCTTTGTTATGCTATGAAACAACAGAACGAGGTCATGACCAAGAGACATGGACCAGCTCACACTAGTATTGCTTTAAATTAGCTCCCTTCACATCAGAATTTTTTTGGAGAAGTTGATGGGGAGTGATCCAAAAGCATCAGAGATACTGAAGCGATAGTTAAGTGGTGTGGGGTTCAAGTTCCTTGTTTGGTTTGCAGTTATTTAAAGAAAAAACACTTTATATGGATACTGTCCATGATACAAGTGAAGAACACCACCTGTGTTACATCTTTCATTAAACCAAGCTAATGAGATTCTACGTATATCTTTTGAAAGCCTGGGATCCCACTGGCACCCAAAAATCATTTGTAAGGGAAGTGTTATTCATTGTATTAAAATATGAGGCTTGGCAGAAACATGGGTACTTTCTTTCTTGTCAAGATCTACCATCAATGTCTTTTTTTTTTTTTTGAGTACTGTTAAAGAAGCCAAAAGATTAGTTTTCTCTCTTCTGGAGGAGGAGATTGCTCACGAAAGTGTAAGGAATCAGACTACAAACACTATATACAATTTGTAGTTGGATCGCTAATAGTGACAGGTGAAGGGGAGAATCATCTTATTCTTCTCTACAGGGCTCCTGCCAGTCTAATCTTTGCCCCATTCAAACATTAAAAAAAAAAAAAAAAAGACAGCGTAGAATTATTTCCTACGTTATATTTGTTTACTTTATCTGGCTTTTGTTTATACAGATTTCTGACCAATTTTTCCCTCCACAACCTTTAGTACAAGCTGAAAGACAATGTTCATCCCTAATTAGTGTTACTTTTATCATTGCACTAGGTACAGATGTTAGAACATCTTTACATTCTTTAAAGTCCTTTGACCAGCTAAAACTCCTGCTTCTAATGATAGGATACAATAAACTTTCCAGTCTGTGGGCTAAATTCAGCATCTGCTAGAACAGATGCACAGAGGTACATATGGGGCCAGCAGCTAGGTACTTTGGACACGAATCTGATATAAAGGAGATGAATTCAGACTTCTTTACTGCTTTTTACCTTGTTAGTTGCAGATTAAAGGACAGAGATTGTGGAGACATTTAACTAAATTACATTTAGATGCAAACTGTAGGTTTAAAAACCAGATGATTAGGTGACTAACTTTCCAGAGGAAAGAACGTGTTAGAGATAACCGACTGTATCCAAGCCTATCTTTGGAGCACAGCAGTATGAAAAAAAAAGTCTTTTATACAAGATTTTAAATGTTGTTAAGGTACATTTTAAGCTCCCACTTCTTCCAGCTCCCCCAGGACCTTCCTGCCTGGCCACTTGAGCCTGTCCCAGTACCCTGGGGACCCAACCTCTCTGCCCAGGGTGAGAGGCCTAGATGCTTTGTCAGGGGAAGTTTAGGCTTGATATTGGGAAAAAATTCTTCACTGAAAGGGTGATTGGTCACTGGAATGCGCTGCCCGGGGAGGTGGTGGAGTCTCCGTCCCTGGAGGTGTTTAAAGAGAATTGGATGAGGCACTTAGTGCTGTGGTTTAGATGACGAGTAGGTGTGGGTGTTAGGTCATAGGCTGGACTCAATGATCTCAAAGGTCTTTTCCAACCTTGTGATACTGTGATACTGTGATACTGTTGCCTTTGCAGGATGTCTTGGGTGTACCAGTACACTCTCAACCCACCAGATACCCTTGTTCAGACCTGAGACCTCCCTACTCCCTCGATGGTCCAGCATGGAATTTATCATCAAATCCACACACAAGCCCCCACATACATGCAATTCGGGCAAAGTACAGACATACATATCCAGCAATTTGCACCTAGCACACAGGGTGTGACCCTCAGTCCTACTCCAGATGCTGGTGCTCACCTCACTCACTCCAGTTCCCCTCCCATAGCATTTTTGGGGGGACACATACCATTCCCTTATCAGTGACTGGAAGTTAAATACCCCACTGGCTCTTGCAGCTGACTATGAGACCTCACTGACTCCAGCAGCTGCTATCACAAACTAGGGGCACCCACACCCCTGGTTTGACATCAGCAACTGGCACCAAATCTTCCTTTTCCCAGGTATCCCATTTGACAAGATCTTTGATCAGACAATCATACTAAAATAAACATCCCCACCTTACACATACCTCCATCGTGCATTTCAGGTTACTTGAAAAATTAAGTACATTGTTGAATTATTCTGTTTAAAGATACTATATTTATTCATAAAGTGTGGTAGAACTACCATATATATTTATGTAACAGTTTTCACAGATTTCACTGTTAGAATTATAATGAAAATTATGTTTTGTGAGCTATTTATTTTAGATTAGGTGATATTTTTCTTTCCTAACATCTGTTTAGAACATCTGATAAAAATGAGACAATTAAGAATAGCTTTGGAGGAATAAATAAGTTAAATTGTAATAATACCTTTTCCAAACATGAAACTGGTAGTTCAAGTGTAAGAAGAGAGGCACTTCAGTCAGAGATTGCACAATTTAAAATTAATCTGTAGCTCAAAATAATCTGGTAATTATCCCCCTTTCAAGAAAAACTCTACAGAAAAGTAGATTAATTCTTCAGAATTTTAATGACTTGTTGATTAGTGGTATCTGTTATTGGTCAGTATGGTTGATTGAGCATGCAAAACCACTAAGTACCGTCACAAAACTGTTGTAAAGGTCCATCGCTCTCACACTGCTAATATGCAGAGACCACTTTGCTGAAAAATTATCCGTGGAAGTCATTTTTAATTTAGTAATTGCTTGCAATAACACTTCAATGTTAAGATGAGATTCTGATAGAATGACATACTGATACTAGCATTCTTAGTTTGTAACATTATGACCTATGATAGCCTGCTTACTGTGGGGTGGAATTGGTGTCAGACATGCGTAAGAGACTGATTTTTTTTTTTTTTGAGTGCCCTAAACCACTTGTTTTCTTGACTTAAACTATTTGGGTTTGACAGCAGCAGAGACAGTGTCCTTCAACCTTATCCCACTCTTGCAAGCAGCCCAGCTGTGCTTGCTGCCCAGAGAGGTCATGCCGCAGTTTTGTGAGTAGAGATAGCAGGGGCAGAACAATACCTTGGACTCACCTTAGACCCCAGAACACCCCAAAAAGCAGTTCTAGAACTTAGCTAGAAGAAGTGCTGTGCAGGCCCACTGATAAACTATAAAAAATACTCTGGAAGAGAAGCCATTTACAGCACCACACGTGCTATCCTGGGAGACAGAAGAAAAGGACCAGAGCTCAAGTGGTGTTCTTGCATTTTCCTCTCTCTCCCTTTCCTCTATTTCTCTTTCTTTTCCTGTAACACAGATTTAGCATCCAATGTCAATCTTATCCCTAAGAATGACTGTAAAATAAATTCTTTTTTGGACCAATTGTTTGGCATCAATTTGCCATCATTTAGCCTGGAGGATACTGAACCCATAAATTCCATGTGAAGACCCATGGTCTTACCCCGGCAACCCTTGGACTGTCCAGGCTGGGTCAAAACAACATGGAAATTAATTTGGAAACTGATGATGTATTGGATGAATTGCCTTTAATCAGGGATTTTTTTCCTCAAAAAACCTTAGTCTGACTATTGTTGCAGATTCTCATTGTAGCTTTTTCTTTGCTAATTGAAACAACATAACAGTAACTGGTGGGTGATGTATTAGATTTATCAAAGTGCAGGACTACAATGAAAGAGACAGATGTTCTCGCTCCTCTGTTAATTGGTTCAAGCAAGAAAAGCTCTTCAGTGATTGCTGATCATGGTGCCACTGTTCAGCTTTGTGTGTATGCACAGTGATACCTAAAAAGAATTGGGAAATGCAGCAAAACAAAAGTTGCTTAGGATAGGAACAATGGAGTGCTCTCATACTCAAGTGCACAAGATTCAGTAGTTGTGGTCAAAAGCACAGAAGAATGATTCAATTATTTTTTGAGAAGTTGGAAGAAGTTACTGCCTGTAATATTTTGGTTTAGTGTTTATGACTATGCAGCCTTCAGACTCTTCCCACAGCTTTGAAAACAGGATCTAGTGGGACCTGGCTTCTTTAGTTCCTGGATTCAGTTTGACTATCAATCATTATGTCTTTACATCTATATTCACAGTATATTACCATAGTATCAGTATTAAAAAAAACAGTTTTCCTACATTTTGGAATGAAAAGTTATTAAAAAGCTAAAGGAAATTATTATTTTCAACTTTCTAACTGTACAGTAACAGTCAGTCATAGGATCATGAATAATTCAGACTGGGAGGTACCTCAAGAGGATTTTAGTCCCATCTTGTGTTCCAAGTAAGGTCAGCTATGGCATTTGACTAGGTTGTTTGGAACTGTGTCCAGCAAGATCTTGAAAGTCTCCAAGGAAAGAGACTGCACAACATCTCTGGGCTGTTCTCATTGTGAAAAAGTGTGGTAGATTGACATTGGCTGTGCACTTAGTGCCCACCCAACTGCTTTATCACTCCTCCTCCTCAGAGAAAAAGAAAATGAAAGGCTTATGGGTTGAGATAAGGAAAAGGAAATCACTCAACAATTACAATACCATTACCAGCAAAACAGAATCAATTTGGGGGAATTATATCAATTTCTTACGAATCAAATCAGAACAGAAAAGTGAGAAAATAAATCAAATCTTACAACACCTTCAACTCACGCCAGTTTTTTTTCTAGGTTCAATTTACTCCTGATTTCTTTACCTCCCCCCCACCAGAGACAGGGAAACAGAGACTGGGGGTTGCAGTCAGTTCATCACATGTTGTCTCTGCTGTTCCTTCCTCCTCACACCCCCTGCTTCAGTGTAGGGTCCCTCCCATGGGAGACAGAACTCCATGAACTTCTCCAACATGAGTCCTTTCCATGGATTACAAATAAAAAAATAAACTTTCCATTTTTGCAATGCTGAAAATAAACTTTAGCTATTTTATTTATGAACGTATTTATGTCCCAAAGAGGTTTTGCAAAGTTTGAATAATTTGTGAGCTAATTTGGTGCTGTACAAATTGTCCATTGTGATGAAAGTTTTTGTTAAAAATTTTCTTGCAAGTGATAATTTCTGTTCTATGTTCATTGAATCTACATTCTGACTGGTTACATGAAAGAACAGAAGCATTTATTTAATACAAATAAAGATTATTTTCTTTTTAATGGCACAATAGCAATATTTTCTGTTCTAAGGAGACCTTGTACCTGTGAGCTTAATTTCCCAGTGTCTTTCATCTTTGACCCTTAGTATGTCCAGGAGAAAACCGAGAAAAACAATAATCATAATTTTTTTCTTCTACCTCATTCTTATAACCACTTCAATAGTACAAGTATGAAAGCTACTCACATTTTTAAATGTTAAAAGTCATGTTTCCTCAGCTTCAGATAAATGGGTGATTAAACATTGGTTTTGCAGTTGTTCGTTAGGAAAAAACTCTCAGATATTTGATGCGCACATATTTTACAAAATGTTTGACTTGTATAATCTATATGTTGTTCTTTAAATTCTTACGGGAGTCATCAGGGTTTTTTTTTATTTTAAAACCCTTTTACTCTTTTATCTTTGAAAATTTCCAGCTGTGGGAGGAAATGATAGTGTGATCTCTCCTTACTGACATTTTCATAAATAATGAAGTGGAAATCAAATTATTTTAAAGACTGTCATTGTAATTCTGTTTTTGTACTAATCTTCATGTCAATTGTACTCCACTGCATTTTGTAGATATTTTTATAGAAGGTAAAATTCTTTGGTTTTCATCATTTTCTACTGACATTCAAAAGGAATTATAGAAGTTGGATTTATTTCTGCAGGTGCAGTGATTTCCACTCTTTGAAACAGGCATGCTTAATAAATTAGAAATATTTTTATTTTTGCAGTGGTATTCTAATCAATCAAATGCATTGGGCCTTCATTGTAGCCTATAAATAAACCAAACCTTGTTAGATAAGATTGATGACAGAGGATTGCCTTAGAGCCCAAGTAGAGTGTTAGGAATAAGGAAAAGTGGAACTCATTAAAAAGCAGCTCAGCACTCACGATCAGTTGTTATTAAAATGTAAAACTAGATATTGATGATTTTTCTATAGCCTATAGGACTTTTGAACCCTGCTATTCGTATTTGGGACAAAGGTTCCGAAAGTATGGAAGCACAAGATTAATTGATAAGAGACTGAAGTGTAGAGAATTAATGTGAGAGACTGAGAGCTAGTCAATATGAGCATAGAGATACATGAAATAAATTAATTTATATTTTGGGAGAATCAGTATTATCAGTGGCACTCCACGCAAAATATATGTGATATATAAAAATGTGATATATAAAAATATATATGTGATAAATAAAAATATTAACTTTCACAACCTTTTAACGCTATTGTGCTTGAAGAGAACATGACCTTTAATTGACAAATACATTGAAGAGAAAAGGCTAAAAGCAGCTATTTATGAACTTTTCAGACTAGTGAAAAATCTTTCTTAATGGTTATACTGCAAATACTTTCTGTTGTTAAATAATTATGTAACATTTGATCCATAAATTTTTGACAATTTTTCAAAATTAAATAGAGAAGGAAAACAGGCAAGACATTAAGTTTATGCCATTATTTGGCTTGTAGTCTCTTTGTTTCTATTATTATATTTTAATTATTTTAGTATAATTGTTTAAACTTTTAGAAAATAAGAAGGATATGTGAAAAATATCTGACTTTAGATCATTTTGATGGATCTCAATATTTAACAGTGCTTCGGGAAAACTGAAATGACACTGCATGAGAAGACTGAAATTAATGTCCCAGAGATTAATGAGATTAATGAGTCTGAGATGTTATAGTTGTCCTGTGTAATGGGTTCAAAGTAGTAACACAGAAGCATGAAAGTCATTTATTCTGAGTGTGTGAAATGGTAACATTTTGTTAATATCTAGTATTTTGTGAAGCTGAGAATGATTGCAACCTTCTTATACACTTTCACAAACCATTAAAACAGATAGTGTGATTTTTAAGGATTTAGAGCAGGATTCTTGTCTCGGTAGATTACTGTTGTGAAGGTGGAAGAGTGGGCAATAAAGTGCCTTAGGGAAGGAGACAGCCTTTAAGACTACTGTAAAAAAACAGGCGGTGTTCCTTCCTTTTCTGGAACTCATTCTTTAAGCTGTTGACCATTATAACCTGGACCAAGAAAGGAAATTGGGCATTCACGTAGCTTTAAGCATATTCTAAATCACAGAGAAGAATCGTTTGACTTAGATGAGTGTGGGAATTAAGGTAAAGGTGTGAATAAAGCTGTTTTCAGGAGTGGGGCTAAATGTGGGGAGAAATGGGACAAGGTAGTTTTTCTTTAAAAGCAAAGTCAGTGGAGATGCAAAATGCACACACAGAGCCAGCACACACCTTATCGTAAAGGAATGTGGCCAGGACATGCTGACCTGAAGTGGGGTCTGAGGTGCTTGGGAGCATGTGCAGCCCACTCCTGCTACCACCAAAGAACATCAAGGCCCAATTATTCCCCAAGAAAATGAGGTACAGCTGTTTCTCTGATAATCTATGCACTCTTTGCTCATTAAAATATCATTGTAATATCATTATAATACTAAAACACATTTCCACAACTAAGGCTACCTGCCTCCTCCCTGCCTCTGAGGCAAACCACTCCCCAAAACCACATTTACTTGGCCTGCGCAGTTAAGTTTTGGCAAGCAAAGCAAAACCTTTTTCTCCACTGATCAGCAGGGCTTGACATAGTGACTTTAGTCACTCAAGTTCCACCTAAACCTCCGCCTCCAAGATGCAATTTACTATAAAAAATGCAAACAAAGTAAGGATGAGGGAGCTGGGAAATGTCACTGAAACTTTTTTGGGATCAGCTAACAGGTTGGACCCCATCTCCCCTCCCCCCTGAGCACTGGAACATCACTGGAGTAAGGTCTTTATCTTCGGCGTGCTAAGTGTATATCTTAACATCAAGCTGATTATTAGTAGCTCTCTATACTTTAAGCTTAACAACATATTTCTTTCCTGTATATTGCTCCTTTACTTTCAAAGTATTTTTGCAAACAGTGTCTTATTCCCAGCCACCAACAAACCATTATTTAGTCACGAGTTATTATACTCTTAATAAAATTGTCTAGTTTATACAGACCTCAGGAATCTTACTAACTGTTAAGAGGGGTTTAAAGGGAGTTTGTGTTTTAAACTCATCAAACTAGACAGTATTGACTATCTTCATGAGATTGCTGATAATAATCAGAGAAACAAAACAGTTTAGAGTAAGATGAATGATGATATTATCCTTGCATAATTGCTTAATTTTACCATATTCTGATGGTCTGTGTGACTATTTTCCTTCAGTCACCAAAAAGAGTTTCAGGCCCAAGAAACACGGTGAGCCATAAGTTGGACAAAATGAATTGCCTTGTGTGTTTGCTCGGTGTTTTGCCACAGTAGGCTTTCAGATTAAAAAGAGTTAAATGGATTGCTAATGCTCTTAAACTTCACTAACTCTCCCTTCTGAAATCTCTCTTATTTTTGCATTTATTTCCTCATTTTGTGACAATAAGTTCAAGGTTTATTGTGTTCAAATTACTTCCATGTCCTACACAGGAATGGTGAAATCAGAGAAGAAAATAATGTGCTTTTCTTTTTGCATTTGTGAAAGCTATGGAGTTTGTCTTATATTAGTATGAAGCAGTGATTCTTTGCATCATTAATTTAACCTTCAAAGAAAGTCAATTTAGTATTTGCCGTTACTTTTTCTCATTTGCTGTATCCCATTTAATTTGTTTAAGTCAAATTAATGTTGTAAGAAATGTATTCCATACTGCATACAAGGGCTGTCTTGGGATATCACTTTCCTCTTTCTGCCTATTTTATCCCTGTCCTCACAGTCTAACTAAGTCAGCAAAGATATGCAGCAAAATGTCTGTCTAAAAAGTTATTCACCAACTCCAGTTAATACTGAAGAACCAAAAAAAAAGTGGAAAAAAAAAAGAAAACAAAAACCCCAGTAAAAATAACAACTAAACTCTTTCCCAAAAATTTATGTCTGTAGTATTGTCTCATTTTTAAATAATCACTACTTGATGAGAATTAGAGATAGAGTTGTTCTCTATTTTTTTGTCATCCCATTGCCATTAATCATATCTCCTATTGAAAATGGATTCAGTAGGACACACTGAGCTTTTGGTCAAAGTGTGAGATAGCATTAAGCAGAATTACATTTCACTGGAAAGAAGTTCAACGAAAATACATTTTTGATCACCATCTCAAGCTTTTACAATTAAAGAAGAAACATTTAACACTGTGACATCTTTTGCATGTATAGACAAATTCCATGCATATATTCCACTCAAAATGGCTCTATGGAAATATTTTCCCACCAGACTTGATTGTTGGGTTATAAGAGACATCTAATTCGACTGTTCCTACTGGTGTTTCCCTATGTACTATATATACTGATTCACATCATTTGAGAGTAGAATTGAAGGTCCAGAACACTTCCTGTGCCATAACCTGAGGACTGAGGAAAAATTAAGAGCTTAATTCCTACAAATGTGTATCTGAATGTAGACTGGATGGCCAAATCCATTGTGGTTGAAACCATGGGTGAATCACAACAGATAATTAAAACATGCAAATTGCAATTATTTTTTTTTTTATGCATAGAGAAAGAAAATATTTTAGCTGTCACAAATTTAAAATACTTAAACATACTTTAAAAACACATTTTGTTTGGATTTTTTATATTTGCAGAGATTTTTTGTCTTCAGTGAAGGTAATTTAACCTGAAGTTGAAAATCTCAGAGTATATTAATATGGAAAAATTAATAAAATATGCTTTTATGATGATAATTCAACAATATTGTCTCATTTCAGTGGGTTCCAGTTCCATAAATGGACATGCTAAAAGTTAGCATTATTGGTTTAAGACATTGTGCAGTGGACTCATGCACAAATTAAAGCCATTTTCATGGACTTTAAAATAGTCCAGAGAGATTATTATTATTAATGGAAATTTGAGGATGTAAAGGACTCCAGGAGATAAATCCATTCAGGGAGGTATGCATAAATAAATTGTCCCTAAAGGGTATGACTTTAACCTATGTTATATTCTACAAATAATACCAGTGAATGGGATGTTTCATGCCTCATTTTTTTTCTTCTTAGTGTTTGTTCCTCAGATCCTAGAGTTTGAGAAGTTTTCCTTCCTGACACATAGGTGGTGCACAGTGCACTGTGGCCATCAGTTACCTGAACTGACATTCTTCTGCCCCAGAGCTTGTGGTCCCACTCCACTCTGGTTGTCATTCCCATTGGCTTCTGATCACTTACAATGGTTTTTCTGCCTCTGCTCCAGCCCATTCTTCTCAGTCTTACTGCCTCTGCCTTTCTCCCTTTGCTTTTCTCATCCTCTTATCCTCACATCCAGTTTTTCAGTATTCCCTGTTTTGCTCGTGCTTCCTTCCTCAATCTGCCATGGAGATACTAATAAGGGAATACTAAGGGCATTATGTGGCTAAGGGGTACTGCCTGAAAGAAAATATGATTAAGATCCAGCTTATGTTGCTTCTGCAGGCAAAAAGGTTTCTTTGAGCTCCGTGGCAGGAATGCTAGTTGGGAGCAGAACTGTGCAGTCACAGGAGAATGCATGAAGGGAAGAAAGAGAAGATACTAGAGTGGAAGGTGCATGTTCCCCAGGTGCAAATTATCTTTTTACAACAGATAACAATAATTGCAGTGAAACCCTCACTGAGCTTCTGCTACCCTGTGACAGAGCAGCTCCAGCACAGATGGAACCTGAGGGATGCCTAGGTGTTAAATCTAATAAGATCCTTACTATATGTGAACTCCGCTTCTTTTAAAGCTTAGTGATTTTATAGTATTTAGATGACTATACTGATACATAACTTGGAGAATTAAAAGAGTATTCCATATTTCAAATATGTTCTTCACCAGCTGAGAAAAAGTAGATTTTTCAAATGAAAAATTGTTAGGTTTTTTTGTTTGGTTTGATTTTTTTTTTTTAATGTGGACAAAGTTTTTTGGTTTCCAACAATATTTACATATTCCAGAAGCTTCCTCATTCTACTGCTTAACATGTACAAGTATCATGGCTACTGCTAGGCAAAGAAGCACAGACTAAATAACTATAACGGCTATCAAAAATAATTATTCTGAGCTTGAAGAATTCTAATTTATATGACAAATCTAAGAGCAAAGGATATGCAAACCTAAAAGGTAAAATCCATGACGCTGAATACCATTAAAGTACAATATATCAGGTTCACATTCCTCTTGAAGTTCATTTTTCGTGCACTGAAGTCAGAATATAGAAGCAATCTTTTGTAGATGGTATACACAAAAGGAAGCTCCTATAACCACTGTTTGGCACGGGGTTTATAGTCTGGTGAATTTAGCATCTAAATACACACCCTAATTGTGGGAAATTATTGGCATAGATATACACAAATTGTTTTTTGTTTGTCTTTGAGTAAACCAAAGCAGATTTTGATATTTCATTAAGGCTTTTAAGTTTGAATTTGAAAGTCTGACTTCAAATTAGAAATTTGACCTCAATCTCTGGAACATCATAAACATGATGCGTAGTGAAAATCAAGCTGAATGTATGAGAAAAATCATTGCCTCCAAGATGCTGAACATTGTTTATTCAGTTACAAATGCCAGGACAGTTTCTCCTGTTCAGTGTGATGGAACACCAGCTGAATTTTTTTAATTTAGTTTTAACCCTATGTACCCACTGGCCTGATGCGATACCATAAAACGTTATATAATTTTTGTTAAACGTGGTCCTCAGATGTAAATAAAATCTTCTCAATGGAACATTGGGAACAGATACTTTACCCACAATACTTTTCATTTTGACTAGCTGTTTCCATGTCAACTATGTACAGTGGAGAGGTTTTGGTGCCATACGGCTTACAGAACCATCTGTGTACTCCAAGGACAGCTTTGATGTGCAGTAAAAATGCAAGCTTGTTTTGTGAAAGGTTAAGGTGGCAGAAATATATATATCAAAGCTATCTACTGATATTCCCAAAACTAATTTTCCAGCTGTTCATGTCAAATTATTTTTGTTATTATTGGAGAATACCATTTAACTTTAGAAAGAAGTTATAAGCCTAGGAACACAGGAACATACAAAAGTGATTTGTTTATTATTATTTTTTTTTAAGCAATCCGTGATAGCTATGTGCTATAGGCAACTAGACCGAATCTGACTTACTCTGGAGTAGAATAATAATTTCAACTAACGATAGTCATTTAGGGTATTCTTTATGTAAAACAAGATTCAGCCTGCAATAATATTCAAAGTCACATCAATCTCAGAATACTTGAAGCAAAACCCCATTATTTAAGAAATTAAATTAAATTAAATTAAAGATGCTCTGAGTCTGTAAAACAGTTTGCTGTCATATAGTGAACTCATATTTACCTCATAGGAATTTTATTACAGTCATGTTATTTTTATAGTTTTTTACTGTTTTTTTTAATATTCTTTGAATTTTTTATTGCTTCCTATACAAAGGATTATCTGCAGAAGCTTCAGAATCCTTCCATGTAGTATCTAACTACAGGTATTGGACACAAGATTTAAGCTTTTTTGCTGCAGGTTGCAGAGTTGCATCTCCTGGTTGTATTTTTTTTTTAAAATATATGTATATATATATATTTCTAGCCATTTGAAGTAATAATTGGCATTCAGGATAGGATTCACTTATTTTTAACTTAATCTAACTTGGTTTAAACACATAATTGTTTCAGTTCCTTTATAATTCATGAAGAAAAGCGACTCCAGAAGGCAGGAATTCCTACCTACCACAGAGTAAAACTGGATGTAGAGGGAACCCATAGGGCTCTCTTAGATTAGGCTTACTCTTGTTTTCAGGAAATAATTACAGTCTGTGGATCTCAGGTAGATGAATACAATTTTTGAGATTGCTCGTGCTGGGGTATGATGATCTAGCTGCAGCTAGAAACAGCTCCCTGTAGAACACAGAAATACTCCAAATTGCTGTTGTCAGATGTTGTTTGAAATGCATATTTGAGACATCCATACACAATTGGAAATACGACACAGGACGTGCAAGAGAACCATTTCTGTTTGAAGTAGCAGCTGCAGTCTTAATGAGTTATACGAAGCATCTCAAATGACACACTAGGTGCATAATCTTGAGTATCTCCTACTTTGTAAGTACACTTCAAATTAGAGAGAAGTGACTTTCAGTCTTGTATCTTTGGGCTAGTTAATTTTTGTTACAGATGCAAAGGGCTTTTAAAAAAAGGAAAGATAATGCCAGTTTTTATCTTCTCTGCATAGCAGGGCAGTCTTCTGAGAATTCTTAGATCTAAGTTTGATGTTACATCTCTTTTTCTCTATGTAAGTGCTGAAATGACTAACCTAGACTATCATAAAAAGGAAGGAGCCAAAGGAAGTAGCTTGATTACTGTTGTCCCTTAGTTTGTAAAGAAAGATATTGTGGTGTCTTATACGATTTTGAAAGTATAATATTTAGTGCCCCAAAAGTATAAATTGCAGGTTGTGGAGGGATCTTGAAAACTGAAGTAAGGAAAAACTTAGAAAACACCATGTGCTCAGCATTTCATAACAGGTAGGTTCTGAGACCTATAGTTTTCTCTGTGATTTACATAGGGATGTTGGATATATAATTCAGAATTTGATTTCTGACGTGGGTGTCTGGTACCTGAATCTCATTTTGGATCTAATCCTAGGTCTTGCTTCTCCAGCAATTTTCTGCTTTGGGGTGAAAAATTAGCTTTAGCACTACTTTGGCAAAAGAAAAGAACATATAAACAGTTGGACCTGTCATTAGAATTGT
Organism: Neomorphus geoffroyi; assembly: GCA_033558235.1. Taxonomy (NCBI): domain Eukaryota; kingdom Metazoa; phylum Chordata; class Aves; order Cuculiformes; family Neomorphidae; genus Neomorphus; species Neomorphus geoffroyi. The sequence continues at coordinate 3,702,155 of JAUMJM010000005.1, forward strand.
ATTCCTTAATAGAATACTGTAATTTTAAGTTTTAATTGATTTTAATGAAAATTCATTAAAATAAAACAGGAAGGAGAATTTCTTTCTCAGTTGCAGCTGTTATATAATATCCTGACTGTTTTTATGCTTTTCAAGCATTTCTGGTTATTTGTTTTTAAAATAAAAAGCGAAGGTAAAAGTATTTGGGTTTAAACAAAAGACTCTTCATAATTAATAACGTTTCATGCATTTGATCCTGCAGCCAAGTGGTTACTTTGAAATAATAGTGTCTTATCCATTTCTGTGGCAATAAGCAATGCTGTTATCACAGTCAGAAGCCATGACCGCTCTTCCCCCCCTATGGCCGCCAACAGTTTAAATTACCAAGAAGATTTTTATTTCTTCTGTCCTTATCACAACAATGTTTCGTTGTTTCTCCCTACTACTATCAGCCTGGCCACTCTTCCCCATTTCTTCCATTTTTTTCAGTTGACATATAATGAACAAAATAATTTGCATCAAAATAATATAATTGTCCTAAGGCTGTGTTGATTTACTGCCTTCCTTCCATTTCTCTTCTCTTGATATTCCTTTCTGTCATTTGATTTTTTTCTCTCTTATCTCTGTACCTTTTTCTTTCTCTTTTATGCAGCATTACAAACCTCTTTCTTTCTTTTATCCCTTGCCTCAGCAGTGATTTTTCTTTGCCTTCATTGCTACTCTTTAAGGATTTGCAGCTGCATTCCCATGGCTCTTCTTCATGCTGGCAGCAACCCATAAAGTTTTTTTCTAACAGCTCTAGCCTGCTTGTTGTAAGGGTGAGTGTCACATCACCAGTCTGTCAGTGCTTTTGTTAATTAATAGAGACAATGTTAATTGAGGAATTATTTTGTTAATAGATGTGTTAAACCTCTGTATGAACTCAATGTTTTCTGTAATCAGAACGTTTTCCCACTGAGCTGATTCACACAATTGATTAAGGTTTGGTGCCTTCTAACTTGCATTCCAACTGCCTACCAAGTATTACAGTTTGGGTTTGATGACAAAATTCATGCCAACATCAGAGCGATTTCTGAAGCCTAATTGAAATCTCAAAAAAATCTGGATAATCCTGATTCATTCTTAAGTAAAAGTGGGCTGCTTCATGTCTGTTCTTGCAAACCACTTAAAATTCAGTGATTGTCCAGAGATGGTTCAAACTAAGACAAAAAGCACTTTATTCAGTTTTGTATTGATAACTTCCACCATGCTGCACTATTAAGCCATCACACTGTAACTGCTACACTTCTAAGACATCCTTTAAATGGACTAGAGTTTCCTGTTGCCATGGAGAACATCCTGGCACATAAGAGCTCAGAATAAAGTTGAATGCATTTTAACATTTAAAATAGGCCGCCTCAGTTTTAGAGTCTGTATTTAAAAAAATGCAGAATGTGCTCTAGTTCATTTCTAGAGTGCAGTTAGACACACACCGGAGATCGTACGAAGCTAAAAGCTGTGATTAGAAGGTAAAAGATGGTAATGACTTTTACCCAAGAGAAGAATCTGTGTGAGAAAGGCTGCATTCTGGGCCATCCTATCTGGGTGCTCTGTATACTTAACAGAGCAAACCACATCTCCAGAACACAATTCATCCCATCCCTAGCTTAGACATCCAAATGCCAATTACAAAAAGAAGTTGCTGTGATTCAGATACATAACCATTAGGTATCTACACTCAAGAGATATTCTAACTCTGGAATATGCCATCTATTAACTACTAATTAACTGCAAAAAGAGATAGCTGGATGAACCACTAGATGGACAATTGCTATTATCTTGAATCTATGATTTGAATTTAAAATTATGAATTTGCTTTTCTTCTCTTCTGAATTGTTTCTCTTTGATCCTAAACCACTTTGCTGTGGTTTTAATACCCCTGTTATGCATACAGGTGTAAGATACCTTTTTATGGGATGTGATCATAAAAGGTAACGGTTTTTAGGCTGCCATTGTGAAATACCTTGCCTTAACTCGGAACTGTTACACACTAAACTTACCTAAATGATGACTGTTAGAAAATATTTCTTCATTTTGTATTTATCATCCTGAATAAAATGAGACTGGCTTTATGACATCACCTTCAGGTATGAAACAATTCTTAAGCTGCTTGTCTTCAATATGGTTTGGTAGGACAAAGTATTATATATATAGAATTTGTTTCTGTGAAAATAAAAAAAGAAAGCATTTTTTTATTTTCAGTTCAATTTAGAAGAGCAGTGGGAGAGAAAAGGGAATTGAAATAATAACATTGACAAATGAAAAGGAAAAAATGGTAGAGGAAATATTTTCCAGCTGTTACAAATAATGAAAAGTAATTTAAAAGCTACTTTACAAAAAGAAATGCAGCAGGGCCTTTTTATCTGTTTGACACCATACTTACGATTCTTTTGAGAACCTTTCAAAATAAATTACTTTTGAGTCTTTCATGATAAATTTTCTAACTTCTTTCTTTATCATGTGTAATTACAATATTTATAATGAATGCAAAGCTTGAAAGAAAATATTGCACTTTCTTATAATTTATAGTAGGGAAGAAAAGGCTGTGGCATCCAGGAGTAGAACTCCGTATTAAATATCAATATAAGGCAATGAACTAACGCAGTGCTTGATAACAAAAAAAATATTGTTAATTACTTAAATTTAAGTCATGTTATCAAAAAAAGAAAGAACATCTCTCTCTAGAAATGGGAATTTTGTAAAGTGATTTTCAAAAATTACAAGACAGATATTATTGTATCTAAAAGAGACTTTCAGCTTTTATTCTGTATTTTTTTGGCTGTTAGTAAAAAACAGCATTCACAAATGTAAGATTTCTAGTGCAACATTGTAACATATTAGTGCAGCAAAGAATAATTAACTGCTATGTCTAGTTATTCTGACTTTAACAATAACACTGCATAAGTGAATTCTCTGTTTGATTTAATTACATAACACTATTCTTAAAGATCTGAAAACAATCTGTTTATCAAGATATGTTACTGTAGGATGATAATCTTCTTTCCTAAACAAAAGAAAAAATTACCCACAAGTTTTTTGGGGGGTTTGAGGAGTTTGGTTTTATTTTTCTGAATATAGTGCTTTAATCAGCTTTGTATTCATTTGAGACGACTAAAGATTATAGTTATTTTTTGTGTAATATTTTGAAAACATATGTTTTAATGTATCTTTTGGCATTAGCAGTCTAATAGTTCTCATATTCTTAAATAGCCTGAAAATGTATGAGATTTTATGCTGAAAAGGATAATAATATGTAGGGAATAGATATATATTGAATTTTAAATAGTGTTTTAATTTTTAAAAAGGGTTTAATTTCAAATGTATTTTTCTATTTTTAATAAGCAGTTTTTACTGAAAATAAAAATTATTCCTAAACAGACAACTTACTTTTAATGTCATGAACTGCAACAGCACTTGACAATGACAGACCATCAGTTCCAGTAGTAATATTGAGGCCTCCCTCCCCGAAAAAAACAACAAAACCAATTCAATTTTCTTTTCCAGTAGATTATGCAATTCACTATTGAAATTCTCCAGAAAAGGGCTTTTCTATTTGTTTGTTTCACAGAGCAGAGACATTTGATCTACATTTTCTTTTTGAAATATGAGACTCTCACTCTGAGTCACTTGCTCTTTACTATTCCATATAATTCAACTGTGTTTTTGTGCTTTGACTTTTTGAAGGGTATCTAAGAAGTTATCTTCTTTTTCATAACTTACTGGAGACAATCTGTCCTGTGCTTTCATGAACACAGGTTGTATAGCTCAGAATTTGAGGATAACACTTTTAGGTCACCTGATCCTATTCACAGCAATGCTCAGACAGTTACAGTCCTATTGTGTTTGTCAAAGTATAGATATTATTTACTTCTTCTGTTCCGTATAGCTTCCTAAAACTAGGTTTTATTTTATTTTTATCAAAGCTGATGTTATTTTCAAAGTAGGTATCAATATGTTGCTAAGTAATTTAACCCTACTTCACTGGACCAGGATCTGCTCTCATGATCACCCAAACAATGGACATTTTGTTTCACCCCTGGGGTCTTTCTTGAATTCATAAAACTAGAGTGTTCCTAAATAACACATAGGTCCAGTTCTGGCTCTTGGAACTACCCACAAAAAGCAATGTAAATAGAACAATACAAACATTTTGTTTGACCCACGCCTTATGTAGTAGATAGAGTTTGTACATAGTAGCTAGCAGAGTCCATACATAGTAGATAGCACCTAGTTTCCTAGGGAAGGGAAAATCCCTATCCTCTCCTAAGAAAACATTCAACAGTGTCATTGCAGGGTACTTCTCATAATTTGTCCTAGGTCTAAGGATCAGTCCCTCGGCCCAATGCACTTAGCAATGTAGATTTATCTCAGGTACATCTGTAATGGTAAAAAGAAAAGGCAAAAGACTTTGGTTGTACAATGCTATGTCTATTTATAAGATACAAGGGCCTATTTTCATTCTCTGCAAACAACTGACCCAGCTCACATGTCCATATCACGAAGCAGGAAATCGCACCCGCAATGAGTACTAGGAAGAGCTACTGCTCTTCCATGAGTCCAGTCTGGGAGACCACAGCTTATTGTAAGCATAACGGATGTAAGCAGATGGTGCCAATTGGCTCTAAGAACCAGTGCAAATTTGTACAAGAATTGCTGTCTATTAATACAATGCAGATTTCTCTGCATTACAGAGTGTCATGAAAAAGAGTCACACATTTACTTCATTTTCAACATTTTCTTCAAGTTTCATATCTATATTATAGGTTTACTCTAGACTCAAACATCATCTCCCAAATGAAATAACAGAAGGGAATTATCATTTCTGTGTTTTATGTTTCAATGCTTCTTTCACGTACTATTATAAATTATACTACCTGTGCTTTTTGTCATGCTACGTTATAAATTAATATACAACTTTCTGTCTACCGTCACTCCCTGATCTATTTTACTTTCATATTTTATCCCTCCTGTTGAGTGCAAAGTAAGAGTTTCATTTTTCCTTAGATGCTGTAAGCTGTAGCTTACTTTTTTCTCATTCAAAATCTCATTTTGATTTTTATATCCATTTATTTCATGTTTCTAGCTTGTCTTTTGTTATATTTTTGTCCTTCTTAGGGTTTAAAAGGTCCTCTGAATACGTGCAGTCTGCAAATAGTATTAACATAACATTTGCTCCCTTCTAAGTGCTGTAATGAAGTTGTTAAACAAGAATGGTTGTGACATAGTTGGCAAGTTCCCCAGAGTTCCTGACCCAAAACATGTTAACTCAAGCCATACAGTTTGAGAAATCTATTTATTAAAAACAACTAAACAAAAAAATGTTCTGTTATGTGTTTTCACTCGGCATTTACCATTTCTTTCAATAAAATTCCATGACATAGCTTCACTTAAAAGGTTGAAAAGATAAAATCACATTAAATTGCACTCCAGTAGAAGAGGAGTAAAATTTCTGAACTTTCCAGAACTAGAGGAAACACAATTCACTATTACAGCATTGAATTGAAAACATTCCCAAAAGTTAATTCTGATCCAATACTCCGTATGTAGATATAGGAAAACACATTAGAATTATTATAAAGACTAAATTATCTAAATTTTTTTGGTTAGCATACTCTTCCTTAGCTAACATTTTACATATCTAAGTCTAAAACTCAGGCCAACAGCTACATTGTTCTTATCACTCTTTGTTGTGATGAATTTTCTGAATAAAGTTCTAATAAGCACACATGGAAATGCCTCTGTCTTGGAGATTGAGTCTTGGAGACTCTTAGTTCTTTTTTTGTACTGGATACCCACAATTATTCTGTGCTCCATGTCTGATTTGATGGCTATTCTCACAAAGTAACTACTGGATATAAGCTAACACAAACCTCAGCCCTGCTCCTCTTTGATGGCTCAGTGATTAAATAATTCATTCAGGATACAGGAAACCAAGACTCATCTCCTGTCGTTGCCTCCAGGGATTCTAACCTGTACTTCCGATGCAAATGCACTAAATTAGGGCATGATCTGTAATGGAGTAATTTCAGATTGCCCTGCTCAATCTGTTCCAGTGTGCATAGTATAGGTAAATATTCATTAGGCTAGAAGAGAGCATGCAAAAGCCAGGTTTGGGTTCTTGGCTCGCAAATTGAAAACTCATAGCTTAGGCTCTGTGCACAGAATGACGTACCTCACAGTGGAGGTGCAAAATGCTACATTCCGATGTGATGCTACTTACAGCTTGCCAATGAGAAATGCTACAGAGATCCTACCTTCTACAGGGAACATGTGCCTCATCTTAAAAGTCATCAACAAAGCAATAACAAACTCTCTTCTAAAGCATCAATTAGAGATTATACATTTTTTTTACTGCAGAATTCGTGTGGGTTATAGCAGTGGAAGATTGTGCTTTAATGCTGTAAGATGTACAACTAGTAGCAGCTGAAGAAAACCCAGTGACACATTTGATTGAAACTCTAGGAACCATAGATCCACTAACACTAGGTTTATTTTCAGGTGTAATAATATTTAACATTTTCAGGATTTTACATCTATCTTAACTACTAAATTAAAATAAAAGATGTGTATGAGTTGGGAAAATAAAAAACAACTAACACTGAAATGTTTAGTGGCACTTGGTGGTGCTGTTGGATAAGAAAAATGTAGAGGCATGACAACACTGGGTGAGTTAAATAAAATTATAAGTACGACAGCTTCATTCACCTCTGTCATATCCAATATTTCATTTCTTCTTTTGACACAAAGATTTTAAATTAGGCAGAATTATAATTCCTGGTGGCTTGTATTCTTAATAACTCATACAGGGGATATAGATCTTTAACGTGAATTTCATGCCTCTCAAGACTGACAGTTAATGAGACTATTATTTTCATTTTCAAAGTACATAAATGTGGGATAGAAAATAGGTGGATTCACATCTCTTACCATCATCTTTCAGCACATATTTTATTCTTCATCTTTTAAAACCTTTTATAATATAAGGTGAACACAGAAATAATCAGATGATTTGATACCATATTTTATATTTCAATGAGTATTTTATTAAACCAAGGACCTTGTTTCCTCAATAGAAATAGTACATGTTTAAAAAAAAATTATGAATACCTGTTCAAATTACTTAGGCTAATGTAACATTGAACTGAACATTCAGAACCCTGCTACCATCTAGTTTACAATCCTTCATCAGAAATGCTCTTTTTCTAAAAGCTGTCCACTGCAATAATTGTAAACAAAGTCTTCAGTTTGGCAATCAATCAGCTCTACTCCTTTAGTTCAAGCTAAAGACATTTAAAATTTCAGCAAAGCACCTTGTGATCTTCCAGTATCTACAGAAGGGTGTTCGGATGTCCATTTTAAAAATTACTAAATAGAATAATTCTACAGTGGCTAATTTATAAAGGGGGTGTGTGTGTGTGTGAGGTAAATGACATATTTGAGTTTTGAGATATTGGGCTGAAGTTCCTTTTAATTATAAAAGCCATTATTTTTTAACTCTTTCATCAGGCTTAGTGGATTTTGAACTCCTGGTGTTCCCACTAGGATTACATTGTAGCAATTTATGTGGAGTCAGAAAAGATGTCAGAGCTTTAGCAGGGATTTTCAGTGACAAAAGATATGTGTTAGACTTGTACTTTGCTTCAAAGACAGGGTCTTAGCAGTCACACTTTATGTCACACTGATAGGCAGACACATTATTAGCATCTTTGACTTATAAGAATAGGAAGCCTAAAGGTCCAAATTTTGCCTCTTTACAGTTAAAACATCAGGCACACAGTGTGTGTCTGTGCGCAACTGCTGTTTTCAATATAAGGGGCAGAATAAACTCACAATGTATTTCCACCTGTCACCTTAGTGCCTTATCTGCAATTTTATTTCATTTCTATTTGAGTTTTGTTCTTTGGATTCAAATCACGAGATCTTGAGCATCCTAAACGCTCATTGAGATCAGCAGCATTTGTAAATCTGAAGTAAGTTATCAGTACATTTTTAAATGCAGAGTGTGTTATCAGGACCTCTTGGGATCTATTTCAAACCCTATCTGTATTTGCTTTATTTTAGATGTGTTTGATTTGTATTCTATTAAAAGAAACCCCTTCAAAGGTAATGGATAACATATTTCAAAGACAAAATTCCCTTGTGATCTCATAGAAACACCTCTCGTGGTCTGTTGGGTAGGTATTAGCTTGGGAAAAAGAAATCGGGATTTCTGAGTGTTTCCATCATCATCCACTGCCCTACTAAATGGACTGTGGCAAGTGGTTCTCTCACTATGGCTTGTTTTGGTTTTTGGTTTGGTTTCGTTTGTTTTCCATCTGTAAATACAGTCTGATTATGAAAAGCTGATGTAAAACATTGGCATTGTTACCACAATCAGGAAAAGGTGGTGAGTCTTCCCAAGGGGTTAAAGAGACGTGGACATGAAAAGAACCTTGAAACAGATGTGTGGACTTCCCATGTTCTGTATTTCTTTAGACATATTTTTTTCTGAATATATCAATGTTCAATCTCTTTCTCCTTTCTGTGTAAGTAGATATTTGCTAAGCATTTATAAGCTAACTGCAGTGTGAGAAGCCCTTTTTAAGAAGGCTAAACAGCAGTAAGTCCAGATACAATACAGAAATATGCATTTCTTACTGCACACATATTCTTTGTTCCTCATCCATTATTCAAACTGCTGTAGGAAAAGCTTGTATGTGTGACATGAGGCTAACAAAAACATTGCAGAAGTCAGTATTTTCAGATCTTAGCATCTATTGTTTTCCACCTAAATCGATGTGCAGTTTGTTGTTTTTTTCTTTCTTACTGTGGTAAACAGTCTCCTTCCCATTCTTTTAAACATTGCAGTCATGGAGAATAACTGCCTCTCTAGGGGATGTGTATACTACTGTTTGTACCTCAAGCCCCAGAGTAAACATAAACATTTATGCTGTTATGTTGGTAATATAACCTCCCTACTCCAGCTGAGTGTTCCCCTGATTATGCAGCCAAGAATCACATTAGCCCTTTCAGCCTCAGCACCACACTGGGAGCTAGCGAGATCATGTTCAGCTGCTCCTAACTTGAAGGAACAGATTGTTAGAAAGTAACATGTCCTTAGCTTCTTTGATTTAGAGCCTGGGTAAACCTCTGTGAGGTAAGAGTTTGAGGACTTCAGGGAGATCAAATGCAGCCATATTATTTTCTAAATAGTACATATTTAATTCAGTATCACAGTTTAGCTTGCCTACTTAACGTTTTGGGATGCTCACTTCTCCTGCTGCTCTAGGTAGCTGGTACAGTCGCTGGAGTGAGCAGGACATAATTCATAATTAAACAGATAAAGGGTAGTAGAAATGCACTGAAGAATACAGGCAATATTTCTGTGACTGTCCTTTTCCTGGTCTAATGGAAGGTATCCCTGCCCATGGCAGGAGAATTGGAATTAGATGATCTTTAAGGTCTCTTCCAACCCAAATCATTCTATGATTCTATGATTTCTGCAGCACATTTTGCTTTTGCTCTGTGACTTGATGCTGTCACTGCAACAGAAAAATTATCACAGAGCTTTAGTTTTATTAGAAGATAGAGGGCCAGGTTTTAGTAATGCTGTTCCCACAGCCAGTGCAAACTATCCCCAAAGCTGCTGTAAGCAGGCTGTTGAGTTCATTACAGTGCAGAGGTGATCCAAAACTAAAAGAAACCAGGTTGTTTTCTCTCATCTCACGCCTGAAGCTGGGAAAAACTGGCATTACTCTAAGAAAACATAAATGACCAATATGTTGTTTTGCCAGGAGTTTTTCACCTTGCAAGGGAAGAGAGTTAAAATACTCTTCCTTTTTTGTAGTTTGATGGAACACAGACTTCGGATGTTTTTGTTTGTTTAAGGGCCCTAGTTAAAAAATAACATCAAAACTGAATTGATAGGTAATCTGACTCTCTGGTGGTGGGGAATTTTGCTGCTTCATGTAAGCCCAGGGGGTATCATGGTACACTAATTCAACACAGAGCTTTATGCCACCATTTCACACTAAGTGATATATTATTTGATATGTGTATCAGCTGATATTCAGTATCTCACCTACATTTTCCAGTTTTAGGCAAAGATTTCACAGAAGAGAAAGAAAAATTCTGATTTATATATAATGTAGTGTTTTTACTTAAACTGTTATCCACAGAAGTAAAAACAGTATCTCCATTTGCTGCTTTAGCAATGTAATCTTCTCCAGTCTGTCATGGTCCTAATTTTTTCCCACTTCTTATTACTTACTTATCTCTACTTCCTATCTTGTACTATCTTTCTTTTTTTCTTTCTTTTTTTGTCAGGTGAATTTTCATCCATTCTACTGCTCATAATGTTGAGTACATGATTACAGAAGACTTAGTGCCAGTTCAATGCAGTAGAGTACACAGCTGGGGATGGAAAAGGCAACTGAGATCACAGCAGTCTCAATTTAGATTTGTTGAATGATTATGGATACGCACCTTTCATTTCCTGAATTTAAGCTGCTGCTGAGAGAAGTGATCCTTGGGGAACTGTTCAGAAAGCTGGACAAAAATATTTTTAACCAGATCAGTTCATCATGCAGCTACACAAGCCTCTGTGTTGGCAGTCAGAAGATGAGAGAAGCTAGAGGAAAATTTGAGGCTCAGGGATACATCTTTTGTGACAGCGTGACTGTATTTCAACCTAAACTGCTACCAAATCATTGTATGTTTTAATTAAAACTTGTTTTAATAAGCAGACAAACAATATAAAAAGAAATCTACTTAGCTTTTTAACTATTTTAAAATATCACAGTACCCTTTTGTTCCTCAAAACCATGTCTGTTTAAATAACACAATTTTCCAGAGGAATTTCATTCTGGACACTCTTCACAACCTTCCCCCTTCTTCTGTCTCTCTTCTTTGCCTTTGCAAATTTTCTAGATGCACAGCATACAGCGAACTATGTGGCAGAATATAAATGCATTTTCATGCTCTTACTATCTACTGATTTGAAAGATTTCAGGGCTGTTTGCCTTTAGTTCAGAGATAACCAATTCTGATTCTCTCTAATCATATTAGTTGTCTTTGAATACTATTCAGTCATGTATATATCTTACAATAAAGTGGAGATGACATCCAGTGCAAATCAAATCTGTGTAGAACTTGATACCCAGACAAGAACATATTATTATTCTTCATAAGCTTCTCTCAGACTTGCAGATTCCAAAGAATAGAATTCCATGCTTTATAAAGTACCATCGTAAAAGGATGGTTTGTTGTTTTCTAAAATATTACACACCACAAAAATATTGCCTTTTTTAAATTATGGCTGGGACATTATAGTAAACAGTAACATGAATGCAAACTAGATTTATCCTACCTCCTTCAGGCTGAGCTCTTAAAATGAAACATAACTTATTAAATTATGTATTGTGAATGAATCAGACAAACACGAAAATTTTTCTTTAAGTAAGTTTACTTTGGTTTTTGTTTTCCTGATTACTTTAATGGAAAAAATATGAATATCATTTAAGGTCCTCAATCTCAGAATTTTACTAAATACATAATCATAAAATGAAGTCATCATAGGATCATGGAATACCAGGTAGGAAGGGACTCCAGTGATCATCTGATCCAACTTTTCTTTGCAAAAACACCAACTAGACAAGAGGCTGACTGTTCTCATCATGAAAAATTTTCTTCCCGTGTCCAATGGGAATCTCCCCAGAGTAACTTGTACCCATTACTCCTCACCTTTTCCATGTAACTTTTGTAAAAAAGGAGTCTCCATCTTCTTTCAAGACACCCTTTAGATACTGGAACATAGTGATAGCATCTCTCCTAAGCCTTCTTTTCTCAAAGCTGAACAAACCATATGATACAGCAGGCTTCCCAGTCCTCTGTTCCCAGTGGCCCTTCTCTGGACCCTCTCCAGCCTGTCCACATCTTTTTTCTGTAGTGGGGGGGACCAAAACTGAACACAATATTCCAGGTATGGCCTGACAAGCACTGAGAGGGATAATGACTTCTTTATCTCTGCTGCTGATGCCCTTGCTGATGGAAATCAGGTTACAATTAGTAAATATTTAACTAAACTCTGCTCAAACCTTGTATATGAATTTGATCAAATTGCCCAGGGTCTTCCACAGGCTCTCTGGGCACATCAGGGACATAAACCCCACTTGGTTACTCAGGAACAGAGGATCATCCTGAGGCACAAGTGGTTTCTTGGCATGTGTTTCAGAAGTTCCTCAAGAGGTCTTTTGGTTATCAAATGTATACTTGTAATCATATGATCTTTGACTGCACAGCAAAGCCATTGCTGCCTTGGGGAAACTCCAGAGTATACCCTCCACTGTTGATGTTAGTGTGTGCTGGTTGCCGTGGACAGGTTCAGCCAACTTTCAGTGTTCTGCATGTATCTGTTCTTGCAGCTTCAGTGGGGCTGGAGTCCAACACATTTTCACGTTACCACTCAGCATATACTTTCCCTTTTTTTTTTTTTTACCTTTTTAATAACTACTTCTCCTTTAACACCAAACCTTATAAAAGACACAAGACATTCACACAAACTTGTACAGAAACATCTTTCCCTACACTCCCTGCAACCTCACATTGGGAAAGCTGAGGAAGTCCATTTACACTGAGGACAATGTTATCCCTAGAGGGAGCTGAAACAGCCAGGGCAAGGTACTATTTTTCTACTGCATCACCACCGTTACTGTATCGATTCCACCACCTCGTTCTTTTTGCATACCTTTGCTTACCTGTTCCCATGATAGTGTCTTTTTCCTGGTTTTGAGTCCTTCTTGTTGTGCCATGGGTTGCTAGAGCACCCTGTCAATTATGTAGGAAACCCAGCGTAAGTCTGCCTTGCCCTCTAACACTTCCGCTGAGCAGGGAGCTTCATGGGGCCATTTGCTCCCCTACCGTTATTCACATTCCTGGTGAGTCTGTCTCATGCCTTTTTCTCCCTTGTGCGCCAAAGTTGTCCTTATAGATGTATGTACTCTATTACAGTCATAGAGAACTTTCTGGAACTCACTGGGTTTCAAAGTAAACTTTCTTGAAACTTATTTTTAGAAAATATCCTGACACATGTAAAACAGAACCTTTCATATATGAAAATATATTGGCTATATAGAAGACTTCATTTTATTCTGATCAATTTGTTTAGGTTTTTTGTTTACTCGTTTAAATGTCGATCTCATACTTTTTTCTTTTGTACAACAAGTAATCTAGGCTAGATATTTTATACATTATGCAATGATTTCTTTTCTTAATTTGCACCTACTTTTAAGGAAATAATACAATCACACAATATACAATTTCCTGACTTATACTAAAGTATCTGAGTTACATATGCAAAAAATGCTGAAATCTGAGCAAAGACCAAGCAAATAATTTGAAATAAATGCCTTACTTAATTCATCTCTCCTATTTGCAAAGTTTGTATAGGCAAATAATTATTTCCTCACACTAATTCAGCATGTGAGTTTGCTCAAGAGTTTTTCACTTGATTGATTGAATAAGTAAATAGGAACTGGCTGAAGTACCTATATATTGTTCTGTACTCAGCCTGGCTGGCAGTTCAAACGACGCTTTTGATCTCTAACTCTTCTCTAGTTCCTCCTTACCAAACAACTTTGTGGCCTGTATGCCAAAATATCTGATGACCTTACAATCTTATACGTGCTTATTCTCGTAGTTTATGAATGTACAAATTCTTTCTTTTTTTCATGACTACCAGCACACAGAAAGCCATTTTTTTGAAAAGATGCTTAGGCATAGTTCCATTAAACCAGAGAAGAAACATCTCATCTGTTGCCAGCTTACTTCCTGGAAAATTCAGAAGCCAGTAAATATTTTGTCTCACAGGATGATATAAAGAAGAGCCAAGTGACTAAGGAATGGATTTTCAGAAACCTGCAAGCTAAGCAGAGCCTATCTCTGTTAGATATGAGACAAATCCACACAGAAGGCCATAAATAAAAGCTGTGGCTTACAATTCTTCCATCCCAGTCATCCAGAAAACTATTGATCCAAAAAGCTTAGGCCTAAGGAACTAATGCTGTTGAAAAAATGAGGGCACATCAATCTCTAGTATTACAGCAGCATAAAATGGCCACCTCTCCCTTGGAATCAGTGGCAAGCTACTCATTGTTTCGAGATAGAAAATGCCTTCTGTTATTTTATGGGGACGTAACGACCCTGAGGACACCAGTCGTTCTTAACGCCTCTAACAAACTTCACCCAATGCATCCTCCCACATGTATCTTTCCCATGGCCATGGGGGCTCATGACAGCCCTGGTCCAGGCCTAGGGCATTCCTGAGCTATGTGGTAGGTGTACTTATTTCCAGTTCTGCCTTTGCTTCCATCTGCTCTTGGTCCTGACTCCCTTGGACTCAGTGAATCACAGACTGTGTCGGTGGCTGTTGACGGACCCCAATAACAGACCTTGACAATACCTGCTGTGCTAAGACTCTGCAGGACACTACCCCATTGCTGAGCTCTCCATGCTGGAGAGATGGACTGATTCCAACAGCATGAGGTTTAACAAGTCCAAATGCCGGGTTCTGCACTTTGGACACAACAACCCCATGCAGAGCTACAGGCTTGGGACAGAGTGGCTGGAGAGCAGTCAGGCAGAAAGGGACTTGGGAGTGCTGGTGGACAGGAAACTCAACATGAGCCAGCAGTGTGCTCAAGTGGCCAAGAAGGCAAATGGTGTCCTGGCCTGCATCAGGGAATAGTGTGGCCAGCAGGATTAGAGAGGTCATCATCCCCTTATACTTGGCACTGGTCAGGGCGCACCTTGAGTGCTGTGTCCAGTTCTAGGCCCCTCAGCTTAAGAAGGATGTTGAGATGCTGGAGTGTGTCCAGAGGAGAACAGCGAGGATGGTGAAGGGGCTGGAGCACAAGCCCTGTGAGGAGCGACTGAGGGAGCTGGGGTTGTTTAGCCTGGAGAAGAGGAGGCTCAGGGGAAACCTTATTGCTCTGTACAACTACCTAAAAGGAGGTTGTAGTCAGGCAGGGGTTGGTCTCTTCTCTCAGGCGACCAGTGACAGAACAAGAGGACACAGTCTCAAGCTTCATCATGGGAAGTTTAGGCTCAATATTAGGCAAAAATTCTTCACTGAGAGGGAGATTGGCCATTGGAATGTGCTGCCCGGAGAGATAGTAGAGTTTAAAGGGAGATTGGATGAAGCAGTTAGTGACTTGGTTTAGATGAGGAGTAGGTGTTGGTTTTGGGTCATAGGTTGGACTCAATGATCTAAAAGGTTTTTTCCAGCGTTGTTATACTGTGGTACTGTGATACTGTGACACCCTCAGCTCCTGCATTGTGCCCTTGGACAAACATGAGAAAATATTAACAATGCTGCAATATACACCTCTCTGAGAAGTGATGATAGCAACTGCTTTGCTTAGGACAGAGTACACTGGTGTGTCCCTTATCCTCTCCTCCCGCTTCATCCTTGCTGTTCACTGTCGATACTGTTATCTTATAGAAAAAGTCCAGGAAGTAACCAGTTTTCTGGAACAGCTTTCCCCAGGGTATGGAGAGCAAAAATCCTACCAAGTCCTTCTAAGCAGATACCCATGAACCAGAGAGTTCTAATTGGCTGAACTGGACTAAAGAACTACAGATTGTCTACCATTCTCAAGCCACATTCCAGTGGTTTTCACAGAAATTTTTGAAATATATTTATTAGATAATTATAAATTATTCACACCAGAAAGTGGAGTCTGAAGTTCTGAAAATATTTAGTAATTCTGCTTGTACAGTATATATAATTTTGACAAGAAAAGTCTGGAGATTTGGTACTACAGAGAGTTTGTTCATACGTGGGATTCATGTTGTTCAATCTTGAGCATAGGATTCAAATTTGATTTAAGAAAGCAAAGTTTAAATGTTGATATTTAGATGTCTCCTTGCTATTTTATATGTTTACTTAAGCTTAAATGTGGAAAACATTCAAATTAATGTAAGATTTCTTGAGTTCGGAGGGGAGGATGTTTTGTTGTTGTTTGGTTGTTTTTTATTGTGTTTTTTATTTACAATTTAGAAAAAGAAAAAAAAAAAGCTAATGTTTCCATACTCCATACAGGTAGAATGTGTAGTTTTACTGCTTCTGTCTTTTAGCTTTTTAATTATTTTTTTTTGGTGTGCGGTTAATTGTACAAATTTGTCGTTGTTCTCCTTATGTTTCACAAGACCTGATAAATACAAGCTGGAAAGACCTTCCTTTTATGTTCACATCTTTATCTTGATTTGCTAAAATGAACAAATGTATAGATGTTATTACATAACTGTCATTTTTATAACCCTATTGATAATTCCATAGTTTTTTCAAATAAATTTCTTTTGCACTCAATATCAACAAAGCTGGAACTCTTACAATTATTCAATAAAGAAAACAAAAATAATTTAATTTCAATGAAGACAGGGATGAATGGATGACTCAGTAGACAAATTGCAGTGACTCCAAACAAAATACTGTCTTATGAATAAACCACAATCTTTCTGAATCCCTCAAATCAATAGGTGTCATATTTCTTAGTCAAAGCTGGGCTCTCAAGAATATATAATTCATTGCAAAAATTGCTTTTGAAACAATTTTTGACATGCACAAGAATGAAAATGTGATAAACATTTCAATATTAAATATAAGCTTGTAAAATTACTTGGTAACATGGGTCCAAATCCTCATATGAGATTCCAATGAGTTGAGTAATTAAATATTTTTCAGGGCATGTGAAAGAAAGAAAGAAAAATAAGCATTTAATAAATCACGATGTTTTGGACAACTGCTGTAGAAAAGTTACCGTTCTAGTGCCTTATCTGCCTATAGCGATTTTATCTTGTGATTTTAAGTTTGTACTTGATAGAGATTTTTTTCTGAGAACTAATCCATTTTTCTTTCCTGAAAATATTGAGATACTTCTCTGATTAGGTTTTCCAGAGTTCCTTATTGTTTTTTTTTCTGTTGTTCAAAAATGAAAAGACTATAGGAAGTCATTGTAATGAATCAGATGAAGATTCCCTATAGTAATTTAACTTCATGGGTGTTTTGAATCTTGTAAAGTGAAATTTACGCTGTGAATTCTTTCTCCCTGGTAAATCTGAAGAAAAGAGTGGAACATGGCTTTGTAGCAACTTAGCTTCCCAAGTAGAACTTTTCTCTTTTATTTTACAATTCATTTTGAGACTTGGTGGTTTTATACATAGATGATTTTTGGAGATTCTTCCACCAGGAAACTAATTCTTCATGTGCATCATGAAGGAAACCTGAACTAAATGATCCTTGGGATTTTATTATTTTATTACTAGGATTAATTGATCTAGGTGTGATTTTTCTCTAAGTATCCTGATTTCTTGATCAGTAAGGTGGTCCTTTTGTTACTTCACAAACATGCTGGGAAATAACTGTGTAAAGTGAGTGCAGTGATTTATACAACAATGACATCTACATAAAATTGATAGAGAAAAAAAGATTTAGTAGACGTGCTTTGAGAATTTTTTTAAATTTAAGTTTCTAGCACTAAGTATAAGCATTATAATGTTGTATTGTTTAATACTAATTGTGTCTGCTAAAGATTACAGGAAGTAAAAAAACCAAAAAGCAACAAATTACCCAGTTGTAAAGGCTATTTGTTAGATATAAATTACTAGTTTTTTCTATAATTACTGATTTTTCCAGATCTGAATTTTTTTATATCATTAGACAGTGAATTTTTATTATTAAAAGAAAATCTCGGTTAAGTTTGTTTGATTGATGGATTAGTTGTGGTTTTTAATCCTATATTCATTTCTTTCTCCTCTAATGATATTGTGCTTACACAGATGGTTCAGGAGCAGGTCAGATGGCTGAATATTACTTAGCGATATTTCAGGTTTTCTGAGGCATCTCACATGAAGGACTTTCACCGGAGAATGGTGAATACTGCATCAAACCCATGACAGACTTTCGCTGCCCTTGTCTGGTACCTTAAGGCTGGGTGAGATACTTCATCTCCAATGGTGATTTAAGTAACTGTATTGAGCTCCTTCATTCTCTCACAAAGTCTGCAGAAATATTTGAATCATGGGGCATAAAATTCTCCCCTATTGTTAGAATCAAAAGCACGTACTGTTTCCAAAACATTGAAGCAAATATTGAACCTTGGGATTAAAAGCTAGAGATAAGAAAATTCAATATTTTCACTTGTATCAAAATATCTGAAAAGTGTGTATGAGGTCACACTTTCTTGATCCTTTAGCATTCCTGTAAGAAGTTGCAGGATCACCACCTTAATCTGTGTGAGACCCAAAGGATGTCATTATCAAAGCGTTCACTATTATCTTTATCCCACAATCCAATGTGCTACATCGTCCAAGTTTAGATAACAAATGTTTCAGGTATTTTGAAGTATTTTGTAAGTAGTGGGAGACACTGCTGTTTCTCTGGGAGAAACAGAGATATGCACAAATTGCTTCTGACTGGAATTATCCTTATCCCCCCACTGTGAAAAACCAGTCCACACAGACTATCGCAAATTGCGGAGGTGAGGACAGACAGGCAGTTGCAGATGAAGAAAGCTGCCTACTGGAGAGTTGGTTACAGGAACAGGTGAACTCCAATTAGATTTTCCCACCAATTAACTAGCTTTTCACACTTTATTCATGTTGATATTCACCTCAGGTTTTTTAGCCTGTCATTCAGCTAGGAAGTAAAAGACAATTATCTTAATTTGTACTCAAAGGACCTCAGTATTTAATCTGTGTGCACGCTTTGGAGCATCTTGAGATTTAAATACATCCCCTTGGCTAGGATCAGCACCTTATAATACAGGACTGTGGCATTTGGAGTAGACACGGTTGAAAAGCGTAGGGTATGTGGACAGACCTTGCAGCATTCGTAAGAGATTTTAGGTTGTGCTGTACTGGAAAGACGTGGAGGATGAAAGGCTACAAGAAGCCTTCTACTTCAATCCTTATCTTGCAATATCCGTTGTATTTTTTGAATCCTAGTCATAAAGAGTAGACCCAACAAGAAAGGAATGATCATTTGCTGAGTGCCTGTGATGCCCTTTGAAGACAATAAGTGGCTTGAATACTTTGCACCAGTTAGGTGACAGAAACCTCATGCACTGCACTTCGGTAGCAACTGCTGTGGCACAAGACTTTTAATAGCATCCTGTAACACAGAAGGAAGGTGCATTTGACAGTATGATTTAGAAGTGTATTCTTTCCCAAATCCCTGACCAGCTCTTTGTTCAGATAAAAAGCGAATTTATATTCTCACTGATAATACTGACAGGGCTTGGGGCTGCAGCATTGTCATATCTTGTAGTCTTGTTCCATATCTCTTGATGCATGGTATATTTTGTAAAGATTCACTTGACTATCTGATGCCCTCTGTTTTGATGAATTGGAAGGCTATTATTGTTCCTGCTATGAATCTGATTCTAGTTTCTAAAGCAGCAAAACCCAAACCAACACAAACGGTAAATCCCACCCCACTCTCTTTATCAATTCTGTAACCAGGAAAAAAAAAAATCACAAAATCATCATTTTTTGTAAATCTCTGCTATGTAAGCCAATGTAATTCTTCAAACGGGCTGGTCATTGTGGGTTAACTCCAGAGGGCACCTAAGCACCACACAGCCTCTCATTCACTTTTCTTTCACATTCCCAGTGGAACTGGGGTAA
Organism: Neomorphus geoffroyi; assembly: GCA_033558235.1. NCBI lineage: Eukaryota > Metazoa > Chordata > Aves > Cuculiformes > Neomorphidae > Neomorphus > Neomorphus geoffroyi. The sequence continues at coordinate 3,721,835 of JAUMJM010000005.1, forward strand.
AGGGAAGGAGTAAAACCAAGAAGACTTGGGAGTCAAGATTTAAAAAAAAAAAATAAAAAAAATGGATAAATGAAGGGTAAGTGGAGGAAAAGAGAAATAAAGTGAAATGAGTGGTGCAAAGGAATCAGTCATCACCTCCCATGTGTGTAGACTGATGCCCAGTCAGTTCCCAAGCAAAAGGCAGTTAACCCTCTTAGAGCCCCCTCTTTTCCCTTTTATAGCTGAGTATGATTTTGCGTGATATGGAGTATCTCCTTGATTAGTTCAGATGATCTGCCTGGTTGTGCCTCCTCCAAATAGATTGGGGGTTCCCTGATCTGTTCACTAGTGGGGAAAAACGAGAAACAGACACGACCTTGATGCTGTGCAAATATTGTTCAGCAAAAGTTAGAACATAGGTGTGTTATCAGTACAGTTTTGGTCATAAATCTCAGAAACAGCACCACACAAGCTCTTATGAAGAAAACTAACTCTCTTCTAGCCACACCTAATACACTGGCATAGTTCTTCATGTCATTTCTTTTTTCTTAAGTGGTTTTACCAATACTGTTACAGGAAATTTCTAAGCCAGCCAGTCACAGAAGTTTCGCTCCGGTTCTTTTTCTTCCTGTTTAAATATTTTTTACAATTTTTAAACTATGGTTTGAACACATTTTTATTTAAATAAAATCTTGAAGGAGCCTAAGAAAATTTCAAATTACATTTTCAAAGTAAATGGACAGACTAGCTCATTGAAGACTGTGGGAAACAGAGGAGGAACATACATACAAACTCAATCTACTGGTTTTCTACTGTAGCCAGAGGTGAACCACTGAGGATTGATTCAGAGAACCTAAAACTGAGGAATGTAATTTTCTTTTCATTCTCATTGTAGAAAATGGAGAGAAGCATATACTCCAGGAAGTTATGAAAAACACCTGAGTTAAAAGACTCAAGGTATACATTTTGCTTAATCATTAAAATTGCAGGTTCAAACTTTAAACACCTTTTAAATTTTTATGAATTCAATTTTCCTCTCCACATTAATTAGAGTTTGGGACTTCTGTCTAATATTTTCTTCAGATATATGTTCAAAAAGAAATACTATACTGCAATGGACTATACTGTTGTATATTTTGATGCTACAGTTCTTGTCCTGCAATGATTTCTCAGAGGCAACTTTTTTGTCTGATTCTGGAACCATTAAGAGTGTTGACATTGTACTCTTAGGCTGGCATTACAACAACAAATAATGGCAGAAGGCAGTGGTGAATCAGACTCATTTTAAAACACTGAATTTAGCTAAAGGAGTCACTTCAAATAGAAAATCTGACTAGTCCATCTTTATGCAGCAATCTGGAAAACTGTATGAGAAATTAATAACATTTAAATTAAAGAGGATCCATTTTTACAGACAAATCCTATGCCTAAACTTGATCCTGTTACTGTGCAGTAACATAAATGGAGCAGACACAACATGAAAGGAACCTTGGGTTTTTTACCTTCATCAGTTCAAACAGAATGACTGCTTTCTACTGCACATAAAGTTCTGTAATGTCTGTGTATTTCAGTAGACCTAATGTTATCTGGATAAGTACAGAAAGATAAAATATTTGGCTTAGAACTTATTCAATAAAATTATTAGAGCCGCAAGGAACAATTTCAATTATATAAATATATATAAATATATGTGATTCAATTGAACTTTTAATCTGTACATATTCTGCTGCCTAGAAGTGAACAAAGATCTAGTTTCCAACTCCTCTTCAGTTATTATACTGTATGTATACTCTATATAATTTATATATACTGTATGTAGACTATGTACACTGTATATTTACTGTATGTAGACTATGTACACTGTAAATTTACTGTATGTATACTATGTATACTATCCAGCCTTTATGCTGAAGAAGGTGAAGCAGGCACTCACACCAATGACTGAAACTGAAGTTGTCCCCTATGCTAGGTCAGTGTCCACGAATAATCATTGTAGTCACAATTTTGATGGAAAACAAAAAAAGAATTTATTACCGAATTTAAGCATTTCTGCACTAATATGTTCTTCCTCCTTTATTCACACCCAGTGCTGATATTACTATATGTACTTTCTTCATATCTCAGATTTGTGTGTTTTTTCTTCCTGTAGCAGTATGCAACAGCTCAATGAAAATAACAGAAACAGTTAAACAAACTAATTAAATAAATATTTGTGGAAATAATTTGTCTTCAAATTTATGATCAATAATTTAAAATCGAAATATAAGTGACTAAGGGATGAACTGAGAGATGAATAATACATTGGTTTTCAACCTGTGTTTACGTTCTGTGAGTACATGAAATGGAGTAGCCATCTCTTCTATAACCACTTCTGATCTTAAGCACACGTCCTTGGTGAAAAGTGGTGAAATATCAGTGTTTGTTCTAATTTAGCTAGCCTGGTTACCAGAAAACAAATCGTTCCTTGCAGCATATTTATGTAATGCATTTCCCAGCTTTAAACTATATTGGATTACCTTTACTATGTGCTGCATAAAGCAGAAAGGCATATCCGAAGAGGGGAGGAGACTATAGCATAGAGAGAAGTCATCTTTTCCTTCCAGGTTACATTAATTTCGTCTGTTCATTATTCTCAGTGCATGCGCCTGATTTTTCTTTAAACACATTTTATCAGGCTCTAGTCCATGGTTTTCTGTAGAGCCTCATTTGATTTAGCCCAGTGTCAATGAAAGAGGGATAAGGTTACATAACTCTCATAAGACACCTACTCAAAAATGTGATAATAAAGACAAATGGGTGCATTGTTTTATGGCGGTTACCATGTCACCAGACAAGGGCTTTGAGTCAACTCTGCTAGTACTATTGTGAGAGGAAGAAAACGTCTGTATCTTGATCCAGCTTTACTTGAAAAGGAAATAAAGTTGCTGCATAAATCTCCTTTTGCCAAACCAAAATTATGGGAACAGACTCTGCAAATATCTTGTCACAGTTCACTAGCAAATTACTGTGGGTGGCTATGTTTACTTTGTCCAGGAGATGTCACTGAAGACATTGTTAAGTGTATATTTCAGAACTTTGCAGGAAGAACACAGAATGAACTGTGATATAAAGCTCTGTTCAATCCAGAAATACCTTGGCCTATTTCAATAACATTACTGCAATATGTACTTGTCAGGAACAAGGAGCAGAGTTTTCAATTCCGTTCCTCTGCAAAATACACTTGTTTGCACCAGTCCATTAATAAGTCTTCATTTATTTACGTCCACAAGACAATGATGGTCCTGAGGAGTCCAAAGTACAAAGGGAGAGATTTGAGGAAAAGGAAAATTCATCCAGGCATTGTTGCAACCTGAAGGAAACAGACACTGCTGGAAGTTTGCTACATGTGCAATTTACATACTGATTCATGATAGTGTTGGATTAAAAAAAGTAGCCTATATATATCTAGTAATGTTTCATGTTACCAGGCTTTCAAGTCAGACTCGGCAACCACTTTTAGAAAGAACACATATCTTTCTGCATCTGAACAGAAGGCAAGGCAAGGAAAAAGAGAATGAGAAGAGGAAGGAAAAAAAGGAAAAATAAGAGGGAAAAAGAGAATGGGGAAAATATAAAAAAGTGAGAATGAAGGGGAAAAAAAAAAAAGTAAAGAGGGGTCAGGGGGTATGAAATGCTTACCTGCAAGCATACAAATATGGTTATGGATTTTTTTCTTCTCTTGTGGCATCCTTAGTGCTTTTGGGAAAACATCAGAAATAAAATTTATTATTTAATAGTTGAAAAGCATTAGAAAGAAACTGTATGTAGGAATAAAGATGCAACATTAGTGATAAGAAAAGACAGAAACTGAGGAATGAAACAAGCATAGAAAAGGCAAAAACTGAGTTAAGGTTTTCTGTGGAGATTCTTCAGACAACAAGGAGAACACTGGTCCCAGAAAAGTGCAGTGGAGAATTTGCCTGACCATGAATATAGACATAGAGTAGAACTGGAGTTCTCAGAAGGCAAAAGGAGATGAACTGAAAGCCAGTAAATGAGCATAAATGAGCCATCATGGGATGGCAGAGATCGCATGGAGGAAAGACTACCCTATTGATCTCAGCGTCTCTGTTAGCTCAAGTGAGCAGAGTCTGTGTTATTGATTTATAAACCCCAGTCTTGGTGAAGAACAAAGATTAACATCTAAGTCTCTACTTTTATGACTACCATGAAGAGCACTTCAGAAACTATTACCACACAAAAATAAAGACCTACTACTATACAAATGAACGAAAGTGTTCCAGGGACCCATTCCCTGGTTCTACAGTTAATTGAGATGGTTCGGCTGTATTCACATTAGTAAAATATCCAAGCCTCCAAACCAGTGCATTTAAGAGCTGTTTTGAATACTCTGTGCTGGTTTAAAACTGTTTGGGAGACTGATACTTGACTTAGATAAAAACATTATCAACGATTATTTTAACTGTTTAATTGTACTGACAAATGTAGTGCTGTTTACTTTCCCAGCACAGACACAGACGCTTTGTAAAATAATTAAATATGAAGCCAAACAGTGAGAATAAGCTTATTGCCTAAAAGAAGTAGAACTATAAAACTTTATACTTATATGATTGTAACATAGTTTTTTCCTGAGGGAGTTTTAGGTGTTGCCATTAAGATTTAAGCACAAAATTCATAAAACATAAATTTGTTGAATGATGTTCACTGATTCAGCAAAAACTTGTATGTAAAGCCTCTTTGTAGACTTTACATTTGTGGTGAAACAGAATTGTACAAAAATATATATACCAAGACAAAGTAGAAATTTTAAGTTTGAAGTTTAAATTAAAATATATATTTGACTAACTATTTTTTGGAAAACATAAATTTACTTGTTCAGCTATAGCATGTGTAAGATATCCACATACAAATATATCCATAGCCATATTCATATATGTAGGTTGAACAGCTGCAGCATATAGTTAATGGTTTAATATAAATTAAAATATGAAAGTTTTGGTGGTGTCTAACTTTCCTAAGCTGTTGCTGCATGTCTTTTTTAGCATGGTGCATGGTATCATAATATACAATTTAGCTTGCTTGAATTATCTCCTGTGAGACAGAGTTATACCAAGAGAAACTACGCATTCTACAAGAAAAAATCCCAGCAAAGCTAAAGCAGTCAGACTCTAGAGAATTAATTATCAGGGATTATAGACCAATCTGGCAAGCTGTAGGTGAAAACTGACATTTAAACTTCTGGAAATCTTGTGCTGAGAATGGACTGGCTCCAGGAAGCCTCCTAATGAATCTGGTCTATAAAAAATCTAGTATGTCTTTAATTTTTATGTATATTTCAAAGATATTTTAAATATAAAACTTAATTACAGTAGACAACTTGAAATAAAGATAATTAAAAAAATCTCCTCTTTACATGTACAACGAATGACTGTGTCCCCCATATCAAGGTCATCACTCCTAGATTCTGAAGAAATCACCAAAAAATACATCACAGAGCTTGCCATTTTATTCAATATATCATTTGTTTTATTTTGTCTATGAATTTACAGTTCTATGAGGTTTTTTCCATTCTTTGTTTAGCCTAAAGAAAAGAAAAATCTGTGTTAGTGTCCAGATGACTTTTGCCTGTATTTTAAATCATTAGTATCAAAATGATTATAAATTCTAGAGATTATACCTTTTACTGCATTGTAGAATAGTATAAATCTTCTATGACTGTAAGAAAAATTAAAACTATCAAGAGAATCAGCCTTATACAGAGTGCTAATTGCTCATAAAGTAACACAAACATCATGGGCAATACAAATGGTCTTTAAGTGCCATAGGCAAGCTCCATTAGATTAATGAGCCAACGGCTCCAACTTTGATGCCTCTTCTAATTATGCATGATTCGCCATTTCTTTCAAAAGAAAGACATCTAGTTAATTAGGTGCAAAATGTCATCTATAGGTCATTGACAGCAAGGAAGATCACCACTCACGAGGTTTAGTCTTCAGGCAAAATTATTACTCCTCTGGGATTACCACCAAATGTCATTATTGAATCAAAAAGAGCTCCTGCGGTAGAAAGATTATAGAAAAGAGAGGAAAAAACCTCTCCACAAATCCTTTTCTTTCCACCGTGACTCATACACAGAATTATCTATCCGACCTTAAGTAGGTAAATACAATACTCCTGAGATGCCACAAATTAAAGACTCCCTTTTAATCACATAAAATAAAAGGATGTTACAAAGTCCAAGAGTTCCATAAAGCTCTTAAACAATGATGCTATCCTGCTGAAATATGCGGGTAATAAAACTTAGTTGAAAGTTCCCCCATTTAGATTTGATAAACTCTCACATCCAACTTTCAAATTAGAGGCATGAAAATACAGTTTCTACTTCTTTTACGAAATGTCAAACTGCAACGTCCTCTGAAACATTTGTAAGGTTTTGGTATGATGTCTGTCCTGACCCAACTGTCATTGATTTCAAGGCTCTAGTTTGGAAAAATTAAGCACTGATTAGTGAATCCATCATTATACAGCTGCTAGTTTGCAAGATTGCATTTAACTTGTGGAAATGTTATTCAAAGACAATTATTTAAATTGTATATCTCATGATATCAAAAGCTAAAGCTGGTTTATTCCAGCTATACTGTCTGTAAGTGAGAAGAAACGCTATCACTTGTAGCTTGCAAGGAGATAAAAAATGCTGTCAAGTATTATCTCGGTTTGATTTATTCTTCTTTTTCCAAATATAAAAGCTTAGATTCTTGATAGAATAGTGTTAGTTAGACAATCTATAGGCCTTTAGAAACAATGTAGTGGTTGAGCTGACTAGAATACAAAATTTACACCCAGCACCACAGTGTAAGTTGTAAAGATGCATTTTCATTTTAAACTGTGATGGAAAGTTAAAAATAATTTAATTTATTCTTTTTGTGAAGCAAATACTTTGTTGATCTTGCCAAGGGATTTTGTTTGGATTAAGATTTTTGTTCTGTCTTCATCACAAGATTATAGGGTATTTCATACAAGTTGGAGCAATAAGGTTAAAATGAAACTTTGCTAATATCCTGTTGGCAGTTATGATAAAATTGATATGTTGCAACAAAATATTTTAATTTCTTGGGGTAAGCATTTTCTGACAGAAACCGGGTCAATCAAAACAGCTCTATTATTTCTTAACTGTTATCACCCCAGAGAAAGTTTCTATTTATTTTGTGGTATGCAGTTGTTAAGAATAAATGGAAATTCATATTTTATTTATTTTTTTTTAAACACATTTTAAAGAATGGAAGGGAATAGGGTAGAAGACAACCTTATGGACATTTTTCTGGCTTCTACACTCAGTAACAGGCTACCATCCATGACAGCTGCTGAGTTTCCATTGCTTTTGGCTCCATTACTGTGTGTTTCTTCATCCCAAATTTCACTTCTGCTCTACCTCATAGGAAGATGATTACACAGACCACATAACCACAGATGTCTTGCCAAACCAACAAAAATCTAACAGCTTTACCAGACTGCAATCATGTATGCATGTGTAGGAATCTTCATTCAGGGGAACTATAGATGTCCCAAGGAAAAGCCACAGCAATAAAGAAATTTCAGAGGAAGACTGGATGCTCAGCTCTTCTAGGACTTAAAAATGACAGAATAATTTGCTGGTTTCTTTCTGATCTTGAGTAGCAAGACAGCTTATGTTAGTGGGAGACACAAAGCAAATTTTGGGGAATTTCGAAAGCAATGATTGTCATCTAAATTTACCCTTGAAGAAATGTAATTAAACACTAGAGAGTGATTTCTGCATTCTTAGATGAGAAGTTTACTAAGTGGGTATGATTTATTTTAAATATAGACTTAAAAATAAATCAAACCTTGTTTACATTGAAGCAGATTTCCTTCTACTGTCCATGCACTTGCTAGTCAACCACAGGCAAGGCACTGTAACATGTACAGCATAGAGATCTCTAGGCCATTCAGTGACAAATCCCTTTCTGAAGTCTTCCAAGGTCTCATGTAAGATGCGATCAAATCAAATTTTAAGTGGCCTCAAAGAGGACTTATACCAAGGATATTTTTCTGTCTTTCCCAGACTGTCTACTAAGTTGGGTCCTAGAGTAAAATATACAAATATATTTACATTCAAAAGATAATCCAAGTTACCATGTAAAAATTTTGGAAAGGATTGTGGAATTTTATTTCCAATGTAATATAAGAATTAAATTCAAGTTTCTCCTGTGGTTACAATTTTGATATAGCTAGATATCAAGTCCTTGCCTGCATGCCAACACAGTGTCATTAATTCTCCAGATGGTTTGTGCATTGACGATAAGTTTGAGACTGAATTCCTAGCCACTGTTAATGCACGGCATTTGAGTAACGATTATAGGAGTTCTCCAAGTAAGAATTCTGGTTTGTCCCAGAGATTGTCCCATGTAGCTCCTGCTGTGTCCAGTGCAATTAATAGGCACCATTTGTATGCTTCTTTGAATTGGGTGAGGAATCTGACCATCCCAGAGATTTATCCAACCAGTTCCTGCTGTATAACTGAACAAATTTAGTCAGGGCACTTGTAAATATTCAGTAGAAACTCTCCTGAAGATGCAGAAATGGTCACATAGGACAGTGTTTTGTATGCAGAAAGTTAGGAGGTGTTTTGTAAATAGTTTAAGGTACTCAAAAGTGATGGAACATAATTGCTCTGGAGTATTTGGAAATGACCACAGGGCAGATGGTCATCAGAAATTGACAGGGTAGTGGTTTTGGATTCTCACCCACTCTGGCTCATAGCTGACTACTGTTTCCTCACAAGGGAAGGAGGAGCAGAAGACACTGATCTCTTCTCATTAGTGACCGGTGGTAGGACTTGAGGTAATGGCAGGAAGATGTGTCAAGGGAAGTTTCAATTGCATATTAAGAAGAGGTTCTTCACCCACAGGGTGGTGTAGCACTGGAACAGGCTCCCCAGGGAAGCAGTCAAGGTACCAAGCCTGACAATATTCAAGAAGCATTTGGACAATGCCCTCAGACACATTGTGTGAATGTTGGGATTCAGCTATGCAGGCAAAAGAGATGGACTCAATGATCCTTGTGGGTCCCTTCCAATTCAGGTGATTCTATGATTCTATGGCTGAAGATATCTTTACAAAGACTCTTGCAACAGAGATGCCTGCCACCTTCTGGATAGCTAACAGGAGAATTCATTCCTCACATAGGTGCTGCCCTATGCAAAGATGCCTGTACGTTTTTGAAAAGCGCTTTGTCCGTTAGTGTTTGTACAACAAAACCACTCTTGAATTCTGTTCCTTTCTTGTCCATAAGCTTCTTTTCCTTACTTCATACAGCAAGAAATCCTTTGTATGTGGGCCAGATTTGCTCTCTGAGATTTAAACTGGGGTAGGGAGTATCATGGCATCCACTCCATGTGCTATCTGTGTGTCATGGCATCACCTTCTAGTCCAGACACAGCCCAGACAAATACTTATATATCTATATATAAGAGTAAAATGGGTTTATGCATAAAAAAGCTTTGTTAGCTTGAATCAGAGCACAAAATTATTCCTCCTTGCTTAGTGACAGCTTGCAGAAAAAATCAGAACTGATTTTGATGGCTCAGGTCTCTTAAATGTTTGCAATGTGGTCTTGAAAATTTGTACTTAATTATTTGTTCTGATAGTAAAGTTTATGTGAAAGTGTATAAGTAAACAGACAGAAATAGGCAGAAGCACCGTTATTATTATACTATTATTAATGTACATAGTTCTGAATATTTTATCTGTGTTTTCTCACATCAAATCTTCCTGCAGCTAATTGAGAAGTATAAAGATTTCAGTTTGTCTTTAATAACTACTTCATGCACTTAGTTTTCTGCATTCTTTTGTGGTGACTCAACTGTTTTACACCTAGGAAAATATATTTGAAGTGCTGCTCTTTAACTAGAAATTTCTGATATTCAGAGATTATTTTTAGTCACAGGGCAAAGTGATGGCAAAGAAAGGAAAAAACCATCACCTCGCAATCTTGGAATGACAAACTGGAATTCTCAGCTGCGTGACAGGGCAAAGATTGGTCTGATCAGCTACAGAATTTTCATGATCCTAAGGAAGAGCCAAAGAAACAGTTTGCCAACCTCTACACTGACTTCAGCAGGATATCAAAGGCTTGTAAATCAGTTTAGCATCTGGTCTCTGAAAATTTAATCAGGAAATTACAAGTGTTGGTAAATTAGGGCCTGATCTTACTGACCTTTAAGTCAATGAGAGCTTTGTTGTTGAGTTAATTGGAAGAAGAACTAGATCCTTTGTATAATTAGGTATTGTACATAACCACATGTTGCAAACAAAATCACAACTTTTTTCCACCTGCTTTAAAGCTGTTTTCTTGATAAGTCACCAAGCAACGTTTTGTTTTCAGGCGGCAATATTGTTTCCACTCTGCAGTGAATCCAAAATGTAGTAAGACAGACAAAACTTTTAATCTCTGTTCTTCTTCATAAAAGAACTTAATGGTGAATGAGAACATACCTGAAAAAAGTTCAGGAATTATCACAGGTATAAGCCACAGAAGGAATGAGCAAAGGAAAATAAAAATAAAATATGTATGTTATCTTTTTTTCCCCATAATCTTTTATTCCACATGTTCTTGTAACTTTCAGCTTGATGAAATCATTCTCTGGTGGACTATACGTTAAAATACATTCAGCAGTTTCTTTACCTGTGGCAGCTAGAGGAAACTTGATTCTGCTGCCTTATTTATGTAGGTGGTCTTGAGATTTATAAATAGCGCTGTATTTACCACTCTTTGCACACTTACCACTCTCACCACACTTCAATGCTGAAATGGTAGTTGTATTTTGACCTCCAAGAGACAGCACATTAGCTGAGAAAGCATATAGAGCAGGAGTTTCAGGGGACTTGTTTGCCATGCTGCGCAGTCATAACACACTCCTAACTTCACCTCTTTCTAAAAGAAAAAAAAAACAAACTGGAATTCTGTCTGTAATGACCATCATCTTCTGAGGTACTGTCTATGTGTGTGACTGGAGGTCACTACGCCACTTGCTGCAGCAATCTTTTTCATTGAGTTTGAACCTGAGTTGGAGAGTATTGTGCTGTTTCATGTGAGGCATCAGATATGTTGTCTGTAACCTGAATCAGCTCAGAAGACATAGAATACCATCTTTTCACAGTAAAGAGAGCACTCGTACTCATAGATGGCATTTAACAATGCAGTTTGTGGGTTCACAATATATACATTGCACGACCTCCTTTGACTGTCTCCTTTAATTGTGACTAAAAGGATAGAAAAGAGGAAGAGAAGGGTGATTAGAACTATGCATTGCAAGAAGCCGAAGTCAGGACAAAACCAAATTTTTATTGCAGCTTTAAGAAGAGACAATTTCCCCCCTCTCTTGAAAGCCATTTTTTTCTGTTTTTCTACAATCTAAAGTACAAAGTCCTGGTTATAGACATGAGCTGAGACACTGCTGATTCCTTTGACACTCCTTTCAAATGATAGGAGTCCAATCAATTGGAGCCCAAGTGAATCAGCTTTAAAACCTGCTTCATATTTTGTAATCTTTCAAATGAATGCACTGGCAAATATCTGGGTTTGAAAGAAAGGAGTCAGAAATGATCTTGCATTTGTTTAGAATTGTACACAATGTGTTAGCGAAAGCAATCAATACCTAATTACTAGTCTATCTCTGAGACCACAGTGGTTTCTATTCTAATGTTTTCCACAGGGATAAATCACACACTGCATGACCTGATGCATTTGTTTTGACAGCTCTGCTTCAAACATGACAGTGAACGTCATGCTCTAAGAATAGCCTCCATCCTCCAAAAAAACAAGCTACAGCAAAGGTAAGATTCTAAAATCAAAGTTAAATTCTAGGCATAACTGACTTCAGAAATTCGCCATTACCTTATGGTGAGGATGTTCATTCAAATCGAGTTGCTTCTCAAAGCCCACGTTTGTTTTTTACTCTCATCAGGGTAACATGACCACTCCACTGAAATCTGTGTAACAAAGTGCAGCATTTTATCCTATGCACTGAGTAAGCATTCAATTATAGACTAACTCATATTTCATATAACATTTCAGTGCATTGTATACACACCCTTTCGTGGTCTAGTTTCTGAATGGTTCTTTTACAATTCAGATGCTGAGCAATACATTCCCTTCTCTGGGGACACAGTTTACCAAAGCCCTGAGGATTTTTTTGATATAAAGTTGAAAAGAGGAGAGTGTTTCTGTTTGTGCATACACTTTGAAGGAGTACAATTAAATTTAATGGTCAGGAACATTGATTTCTGACAGAAAAACAATGGTCAGATTCTGTTTTCAGGTAGTAAAACATTTGAGGGTTCTGTACTAGATTGATTATCCAGACCACCGTGGTAATTTGTATACCACTTACTCCACAACTCCATCATCCAATGATAGACAGGGAGCTGCAGCTACAGACTAGAGACTCACCATGTTAGGCATAGTAGAAATATAACTTAAATTAAAAATAAAACTTGTTTTTGCTACTGACTTTGAGTTCTGAGAGAAGTTAATGGCAAACCTTGATACAGGCCTTTCTTGTCCTTTTTAAAAAAATATATTTTTAGTCTACTTTTACTGCATTTAGAGGATATATACTACAGGATACACTGTTACAGAAAAAAAGCGAACAGTATTTTAGTGTATGTGGTTGCATTTTAAAATATGTTTCCTTTCTTATTCTCTGTTACATGATGACTTTTATATAAACAGAGTATGGTAGATATTTCAATTCTTTTGTACCCTTACATGTTATTAAATATTTAGGCAGTGAACACACAGTGACCTCACAACTCTATAGGTTTTACTCATGTCACCTGCGAAAATTTTCACACTGAGCCTTGTTTTGTTTGGATCCTCTTTTAGCTTTGAGTAGCGCTTCTGAAGTAACATTTATACTAATATTTGTTAATACTACTGCCAGACTGTTCATAAATAGTTAAGGATTTCCAAGGCCTCTGTAGAATTAAATTCTAGCTGAGCAAAGCTGGTGTTGAGATAAAGATTAATTCCAACCAGCTTTTGTAAATAAATCTCGACTCACAAGTCAGTAGTCTTGTTGATGAATTTACTACCCCTAATGAGTCCAGAGACAGTCATTTCTAGAGCCAACTTTGAATCTGAGTTTCCATTTTAAGAGTCCAATCACAGTAGGAGGAGCTGCAAGTAATTCTGTAGCTAACTTAAGCATGTCAGCAAAATAGCAGTTGGAGGTTAATCAGTGACAAGGAATCAAGGTATAAGTATAAATTAACTTGTACATACACAGCTGTTGTGTAGATGGGTAAACAGCAGTCAAGCTTTCATAGGTCTTTTTGCCAAGAAGCAGCCTGAACACAAGAAATAATTTTAATGAGATAACTAGGCAGATAGTAAAACTCTCCTGGAGTTCATACTTACCTCTTGGCCAAGCTTTATTTTGTAAGTACAAAACTTCACATGAAATAGAAAGCAAAATGAAGCATCATGACTGGACTTCCCAAGATTAATAGTTTTTACAGTATTTAGAAGATTGAACATGAAACACTGCATGTAACAGAACTTTTCCAGCAAAATATCATAACAACTCTTTCAATACCTCCAGTTACTAAAAGACAAGAAAAAATGTCCTTAGCTGAATCTGTGAATAACAACAATTTGCCAATGAATATAAAACTATGCATACAGTTACCTAATCAATTGTAGAAACAAATAACTAATTCGTAACCTCACAATTGTCATTGATCTTTAAAATATACATCTTTCAACTACTTTCCCAACTTAAATTATTATAATCTGTGAATTCTTTACCCTGAAAACAAAAAATGCATGAAGCTTTTGAATGTGTATTTGCTCATAAAGGAAGAGCTGATGTCTAAAGGTGTAAGTAAGTGAACTGGCATTCAGTTTTAAGCACTGTCAGTATTTTATAAAATATTTTATTATGTAAACAAATCCCTGTAGTTGAATCTGTGCATTCTAAGCCAGTAGATAAACTACTGAGTTGATAAACATACGATTTTAAGAGCCTTAGATGACAAGATGTCATGTGAGAAACTGTAATGTGATGTGGAAGTTAAAGGATGTATAGATAACTAGAATGCATAGATGTTTATTTTGCAAGTGCATTAGAAACTTAAGGATCTGGAAGTCTTAATAATAATAATAATAATATAAAAATGACAATAATGACAATGATGGTGATGATGATAATAATAATAATCATAAATGAAGAGCAACATCTGGCCATGGATTCTGGATTTGCTTAAGGTCTGATCTAGAATTCATGGGACCTAGAGATCTTCATGTGCCCTTAAGTCAAGAGCAGAAAGATATGTACATGCCTGCTAGTGAACTTCAGTCTGTGTCAGCTAGAGAGGAAGTATTTGTGCTGTTACATGAGTTTCTGTGATTGCTGTTAGTGTTTATGTGGTTACTAGCGAAAATACTGTTCTCTGTCTGTCGGTTTCTGTGTTTGTAGCTTGTGTGGGTGTCTGCATGTGTGTTTGTATCTGCATCTGCAGAGTGTATGATCAGCCTTGCTACTATCTGGACCTACAGCAAGGAATAGCCACAAACACTGTGGAGCGGAAATCCCTTGTATATTAAAGTCCGGTGAATTCATCTTTCCTTAACAGACTCATATAAGTATATAATTATAGTAAGATGATTTTTTCCACAATACTCTTGTATGTATCCAAATGATAAGCATAAAGCGAGTACTAGTCCTTGCCCCTGTGGTGTCCTTCTACACACTCTTGGAAGAGCCTCAGGACAAGGAGTGTGTCTGTTTTGTCCTCAGACTCATTACTCTCTCAGGACAACAATTCTGCCCATTTTTACCATTTTCTTTTCATGCATTAGCTACAAGAAATAACGTGAAGGAAATCTAAGGTGTCTTATTCTGGATATTCTTATCTGAAAGGCTGGATTCATCTATTCAGCTATGATATTGGATAACAGTCATAAATACATTAATTCAGTGTTCTTTATTCCCTCTCCTCCACAAACACACGCAAGGGGGGTCAAGGGGAGGGGGTTGGGGGAAGAGAAGAAAATCTCCATCATATGTTAGTGAAAGACAGTCTGTTTGCCCTTGAACTAATTTTTCCCTTTCACAGAATAACTCAAACCAGTTAACAAGTGCTTTATTTTGTCAGGAATTGCAGCTCATGTTTACATGGATCATGGAAGATATTAAATTGTTAAAGCCCTTCAGAATGGTTCCAGACTTTGATCTTTTCTCCCTTACTTACATGCACTCATTAACAATCATACTGAGTTTTATTTTAAGTGAAAATGACACTGTCTTTTAGGCTCCCTTACTTAATTCTAACCCTCCTGAAAGGCTGTGTCATGTAGAGTATGAAGCACTCTGAACTGCCGTTGGAGTGTATTAGAGACACTTAGTACCTTGCAAGATATATTTATAAAAGAGCAATCTTTTCTACACAGAAGAAAAAATGGAATTGAAGTGTTCTGTTTTTCATTTCTTATATGCTTTTCTTCTAGCTGCACTTTCCCCTGGTGCTCAATTTATTTTGTACTTTCATTCTTCTACTTCCTTTGGTTTGGTGTTAATAGATCAAATGACAGGATTTTCCTCTTATAGATACCTACAGTGTTTGCTTCTTTATTTTAACACAATATTCTATCAACTCTGTTGTAAAATCTTTTTATCTTTTGTTTGCTGGAAACAAAATGCTTCAGAACAACTTCCTATGTAATGGAATAGAAATCTCCTTGTCATGCACCTCTTAAATGTAAAGTTTCTACTATTGTTAATAGTCCATTGATTCTCTTTTATTTGTTACCATGTCTTTATATTATCAGTTTTAGAATCATTTTGTCTGCAAAAGGCAGATGAGCAAAACATGCCGGTTTGTTTATATTTGAATTAATTTTCTCTGCTAACTCCAACTTGTAAAACCTCATTGTATCTTCTTAGAAATGTTTGCTGATGATTCTGAAAACTTTTTAACAGGCAAAGCTATTGACGTGCATCTGCAAAATAGTTCTGAGTTGACCCTTGCCAAAAGCCAATGTAAAATATTCTTTTGCCCAATTCAGGTCAACTGTTGAAAGTCAAATTCATACGTTACTCAGATTTTTAAATTATTATTTTTTTAAAGTGAAGTCCAGAATCAATAGAGAAAAGGTATGTAAATAAATATGACTACCTTGTTCTTGTAGCATGTAGGTCTTGTCCTCCTGATTATCTTTCAGACTGACATTTCAGGGATTTTTTTATGCACTGATCTCTATGAAGTTTCTCTGGGAATAGAGGAAAGCTAATTCCTTCTATAGCTGACAATGTGTAACTGTGTGTGTCTGTGCCCTGCTGGTCTCAGTTGCCTTCTGTTGTGTGCTGCACCATGCTGCTTTCAGACCTTTGCTGTGACCCAAAATGGACTGTCCAGAGGCTGCTGAAGGGGCCCTCGGCCCCCAGAATTTGCAGATTCTCTCAGGCTAAATTAAGATGAAATGACACCAAATGATTAACTTAAAGAGGAATTTATTTACACAGGTGAAGTCTTAGGAATAAAATAAGCATTGGCTTGTTAAATCTTTAGCAAAGAAAAAAGAGAAAGAAAAGAGGGGAGAACGGGAAAAAGAAATAAAAGATCATGATTCACCACCCCAGGCTCCAAACTTGTCCAGTGTTGTTTCACATCTGTTAGGATCTTAGAAAAGTGAGTGCACATGTGCGGTATCTTGAAAGTGTAATTTATAGATTAAAGTCCTTTTCATGTTTCCATGTATTTACATTCTAGGTGTATTGGGGAGGAATTTTGGTGCACTTGAACAGTGCACCTTCTGGAAGGGTCTGGAGGTTTTAGAAAGGAGTTTGTGGTCTTTGGAGGGGTCTTTGGAGATCGTCTCGCCCCCTCTACCGTCAGGACTGTGGTATGAAATTTCTTGGCACACAGGTGCAATTTCTAGTGATCTCTCCATGCTTCCTTATCTGCCTGTCACCATGACAACGGACTGCAGGCTGCTTGAAATCTCAAGTTTTCAACAGTTCCTTCTCAGGATGAGGGTTTAAGACATTTTAAACAAATTGTCCTCCTCAAATTCTTACTCCCTCACCACTTTTTACCATTTTTTTCATAAATGATGCCACTTTCTCATCTCTGTACAGCGTTCCTGATCAACAGTATTTTCTACATTCTAGAAAAGTTTTCATCATTTCTTCAGATGACTACGATACAACGTTCATTGTTGGCATGAGTCTGGTCAGTGAAGCTGTTATCATATCTGCACTGGACCTTCAGAATCCTGCAACACAGCCAGTAGGCTGGGGTGGTAGCATGGACCCTCAGCCTGTGTCTCTGACATGTACTGGGTATCCTGGAACACAGGTGGAGTTGTATAGAGATGAGCCAGAGGCTACTGAGGTACTAGGAGCAAAGAGGGCAACACCAGTGAAGCACCTCAAAAGAATTAACGGCTCTGCCACTAAGAATGTGACATGGCTGACGGTGCCTGTACACCCATGCATACAGTATGGTAACAAACAGGAGTAGCTGGAAGTCATTGTGCAGCAGGAAAACGATGATATAATTGCTGTCATGGAAATACATTTCTTGGAGAAGTGAAGAGGGGTCAACAAAACTGCCACCTTGGACTTCCAGAAGGACAGACTTCGGCCTGTTTAGGAGTCTGGTTGATAGAGTACCTTGGGAGGCAGTCCTAAAGGGCAAAGGAGTCCAATAAGGCTGGATATTCTTTAAGAAGGAAGTCTTAAAGGTGCAGGAGCATGCTGTCTCTATATGCCAAAAGACAAGCCTGCAGGGAAGAAGACCTGCTTGGCTGAACAGAGAACTTTGGCTGGAACTCAAGAAAAAAAGGAGCAGGAAATTCAGAAGGACTACAAAGATGTCTTGAAGATATGCAGGAAGAAAATTACAAGGACTAAAGCCCAACTAGAATTTAATCTATTTACTACTTTAAAGACCACAAAAAAAGTGTTCCTATAAATATATTAGCAGTAAAGGAGAGCTAGGAGAATCTCCAGTCTTTTTTAGATTCAGGGGGAGACTTAGTGACAAAGAATGAGGAAAAGACTGAGGTACTTAATGCCTTCTTTGCCTCAGTCTTTGATATTAAGACCAGTTGTTCTCTGTGTGGTAAGCCCCTGAGCTGGCAGATACACACAATCGAGCCGGATTAGATCCACTCAGGGGTACTGGGAGCTGGTGGAAATGTTCACCAAGACACATTCAATCATTTAACAGCAGTCCTGGCTAAGCAGGGAGGTCCTACCTGATTGGAAATTTGCAAATGTGATGCCCACGTACAGGAAAGACTAGATCTGGGGAACTACAGGCCCATCAGCTTGACCATGGTGCCAGGGAATGTTATGGAGTAGATCATCCTAATTGATATCACGCAGCATGTGTAGAATAACCAGATGAACCAACTCAGTCAGAATGGGTTTAGGAAGGGTAGGTCTTGTTTAATTAACATGATCTCCTTCTATGGCAAGGTGATCTGCTTAGTGGATGAGCGAAAGCCTTTGGATTTTGTCTACTTAGACTTCAGTCAAGTCTTTGATACTGTTTCCTGTTGGAGACATTTTATAATAACGAGCAGCATGGTATTCTTGAAGGGCCTTGAACAGTGAGATATGAGGGATTAGGTGGTGAAGAAATAGAATTGTTTGCAAAGAAGTGTAAGATAAAGAGCAAGTTATCTAGCAAAAGAATGTTAAACTTGCTTCTTGCAGCAGTGCGTGATCGTGTGTAAGTAACCAATCATAAGTGTAACTTAGGCTCGTGGACAGCTGTGTTTATCCAATCATGTAAAATCATCCAGCGCGTGATAGAACTCTGAAGAATATAAAAATACAGCCTTCTGACAATAAAAGGTCTTCGATTCTGCATCGGAGTCTGTGTGTCGATCTCTGCAGTTTCCCACAACATTCTCCTGGAGAAACACAATGTTTATGGTTTGGACAGCCATACTCTTTGCTGGATTAAAAACTGGCTGAATGGCCAGGCTCGAAGAGTTGTGGTGAATGGACTTAAATCAAGTTGGAAGTCAGTCACAAGTAGTGTTTCCCAGGGCTTGGTCCTGAGGCAAGTTCTGTTTAATATCTTTATCAGTGATCTGGAAAAGGGGATCAAGTTTACTTTCAGTAAGTTTGCAGATGACACAAGTCAGGTGATACTGTTGATCCGCTTGAGGAAAGGAAGACTCTACAGAGGGAGCTGGATAGGCTGGATCAATGGGTCAAGGCCATGTATGAGATTCAACAAGACCAAGTGCCAAGTCCTGCACTTGGGCTGTGCAACCACATGCAATGCTACAGGCCTGAGGAAGAGTGGCTGGAAAGCTACTCACTGAAAAAAGGACTTAGGGGTTATGGTCCACAGCCAGCTGAACATGGGCCAGAGCCAGCAGTGTGTCCAGGTAGCCAAGAAGGTCAATATCATCCTGGTTTGAATCAAAACCAGTGTGGCCAGCAGGACTAGGGAAGTGATTGTCTTCCTTTTACTCAGCGCTGGTGAGGTCACACCTTGAATTTTGTGCTCAGTTTTGGGCCCCTTGCTAAAAAAAGTGCATCAAGATGTTGGAGCTTGTGCAAAGAAGGCCAACAAAGCTGGTGAAGGGTCCAGATCATGAGTTTTATGAAGAGCAGCTGAGGAAACTGGGGTTGTTTAGCTTTCAGAAAAGAAGGCTCACGGGAGACCTTATTGCTCTTTATAACTACTTAAAAGGGGGTGGTAGAGAGTTGGTTGTTGATCTCTTCTCCCAAGTGCTGCCATGGAAGGCTACAAACTCTTCAGGAGAGACAGGCGTGAGAGAAGTGGTGGAGGGGTGGCCCTGTATACTAAGGAAACTCTTGATGCTGTAGAAATTGAGATTGGAGATGACCAGATTGAGTGCCTATGGGTAAGAGTAAGAGGGGCGAGTAAGAGGGGCAAGCAAGACTGACATCCTGGTAGGAGTACGTTATAGACTGCCTGATCAGGAGGAAGAGGTGGATCTACTGTTATTTAAGCAGCTGGAAATTGCCTCAAGATCCGCTTCCCTTGTTCTTTTAGGAGACTTCAATCTCCCAGATATTTGCTGGGACCTTAACACAGCTGAGAGGAGGCAGTCCAGAAGGTTCTTGGAATGTATTGAGGACTGCTTTTTGTCACAGCTGGTGAGTGAGCCTAACAGGGGGGAGGCTTTCCTTGACCTGCTGTTTACAAATAGAGAAGGGCTGGTGGGTGATATTATGGTCAAAGGCCATCTGGGATGCAGCGACCATGAGTTAATTAAGTTCTCCATAAACAATGGAACAAGGAAGGGCATAAACAGGACATCCACGCTGGATTTTCAGAGGACTGATTTCAGATTATTTAAGACCTAGTCAGGAGAGTACCCTGGGAAACAGTTCTTAAAAGCAAGGAGGTGAAGGAAGGCTGGATGTACTTCAAGAATGAAATCTTGAAGGTGCAGAAGCAGGCTGTCCTGATGTGCCATAAGACGAGCCGTAGGGGCAGACAGCTGACCTGGATGAGTAAGGCGCTTCTGAAGGAGCTACGTGAGAAAAGGAGGGTGTATCGCCTTTGGAAAGAAGGGCAAGTAAATCAGGTTGTGTTCAAAGATATCATTAAGTCATATAGGAAGAAAATTAGGGAGGCAAAAGCCCAGCTGGAGATCAAATTGGCCACTTGCGTATAAGGACAATAAGAAGTGTTTTTACAAATTTATTAATGGCAGAAAGAAGGGCAGCAACGACCTCCACTCCTTGTTGGATATTGAGAGAAATATAGTAACTAAAGATGAGGAAAAGGCTGAGATGCTTAATGCCTGCTTTACCTCCATTTTCAATACTGAGGCCAATTGTTCACTGGAGAACTGGTCTTGTGAAGTGGTGGATGGGGACAGGGTGCAACATAGCTCCCCTGTCATCCAGGAGGAAGAAGTTACAGACCTGCTGAGCCACTTGGATCCTCATAAGTCTATGGGGCCAGATGGGATCCATCCTAGGGTGATGAGAGAGCTGGTGGACAAGCTTGCTAAGCCACTTTCCGTCATTTATCAACAGTCCTGGATCACTGGAGAGGTCCCAGATGACTGGAAGTTGGCAAATGTGACACCCACCCACAAGAAGGGACGTAGGGATGATCCAGGTAATTACAGACCTGTCAGCCTGACCTCGGTTCCAGGCAAAATTATGGAGCGGATAATCCTGGGTGCAATCATGCGGCATCTGCAGAATGATGGAGACATCAGGCCCAGCCAGCATGGATTTAGGAGAGGCAGGTCCTGCCTGACGAACCTGATCTCCTTTTACGACTGTGTGACTCGCCTGGTGGATGAGAGGAAGGCTGTGGATGTGGTGTTCCTGGACTTCAGCAAGGCCTTTGACACTGTCCCCGACAGCAGACTCCTAGAGAAGCTGTCAGCCTGTGGCTTGGATGGGAACGCTCTGTGCTGGGTTAGGAATTGGTTGGATGGCCGAGCACAGAGAGTGACAGTGAATGGTGTCCCATCTAGCTGGTGGCCGGTCACTAGTGGTGTCCCCCAGGGATCGGTGTTGGGCCCAGTCCTGTTCAATATCTTTATTGATGATCTGGATGAGGGGATCGAGTCCATCATCAGCAAGTTCGCAGATGACACCAAGCTGGGAGGAAGTGTTGATCTGCTGGAGGGTAGGAGGGCCCTACAGAGGGACCTTGACAGGCTGGAGAGATGGGCTGATTCCAACAGAATGAGGTTTAACAAGTCCAAATGCCAGGTCCTACACTTTGGACACAACAACCGCATGCAGAGCTACAGGCTGGGGACAGAGTGGCTGGAGAGCAGTCAGGCGGAAAGGGACTTGGGAGTGCTGGTGGACAGGAAACTCAACATGAGCCAGCAGTGTGCCCAAGTGGCAAAGAAGGCCAATAGTATCTTGGCCTGCATCAGGAATAGTGTGGCCAGCAGGACTAGAGAAGTCATCATCCTCTTATACTCGGCACTGGTCAGGCCGCACCTCGAGGTCTGTGTCCAGTTCTGTGCCCCTCAGTTTAAGAAAGATGTTGAGATGCTGGAGTGCGTCCAGAGGAGGGCGATGAGGATGGTGAAGGGGCTGAAGCACAAGCCCTATGAGGAGTGACTGAGGGAGCTGGGGTTGTTTAGCCTTGAGAAGGGGAGGCTCAGGGGAGACCCAAAATGAGGTTGTAGTCAGGCAGGGGTTGATCTCTTCTCTCAGGCGATCGGTGACAGAACAAGAGGACACGGTCTCAAGCTTTGTCAGCGGAAGTTTAGGTTCGATACTAGGAAAAATTCTTCACTGAGAGGATGATTGGCCATTGGAATGCACTGCCCGGGGAGGTGGTGGAGTCACCATCCCTGGAGGTGTTTAAAGAGAGATTGCATGAGGCACTTAGTGCCATGGTTTAGAAGACAAGTAGGTGTTGGTGTTGCTGGACTCAATGATCTTAAAGGCCTTTTCCAGCCTTGTGATACTGTGATACTGTGAAATAACAAGCGATAGGACAAGAGGAAATGACCTCAAATTGTGCCGTTTTTGGAGGTTTAGACTGAATATTAGGAAATATTACTTCACTCAAAGGATTGTCAAGCATTGGAACAGGCTTCCCAGTGAAGTGTTGGAGTCACTGTCACTGGAGGTATTTAAAAGATGTGTATATGTGGTGCTTAAGGACAGGGTTTAGTGGTGAACTTGGCAGTGTTTGTTTTACAGTTGGACCTGATGATCTTAAAGGCTTTTTTCCAATCTAAACATTTCTGTGATTCTATTCTGACTTTATATATTGTTGCTATTCTAGCTGAGTTCATATTGAACAACACAAAGTGTGCTCATATATTTACATCTTTTGAAAGGACTATAAACTCCAGCAGAGAGGTGGCATTGAGTAACTGAAGAAGGTCATTTCTTTAATATTATCATTTGGATTCAGGATATAATACCTAGGAGCAGCCATAAATCACACACTGCCTTGGATAATTATGTTTAGCACCTGGCACAAAAGAATCATAAAATCATAGAATGGTTTGAGTTGGAAGGGACCACAAAGATCATCTAGTGTCAACCCCCCTGCCACAGGCAGGGACACCTCCCACCAGACCAGGCTGCTCAAGGCCCCATCCAACCTGAGGTTTAACACGTCCAGGGTAAGGGCATCCACAACTTCCCTGGGCAACCTCTTCCAGTGTCTCACAACCCTCATTGTGAAGAATTTCTAATGTCTAATCTAAATCTTCCCCCTTCCAATTTAAAGCCATTCCCCCTCATCCTATCACTACTTGCCCTTGTCAAAAGTCCCTCCCCAGCTTTCCTGTAGGCCCCCTGAAGGATATTGGAAGGTCTTCCCAGTTTTCTCTTCTCCAGGCTGAACAAGACCAACTCTCAGCCTGTCCTCATAGCAGAGGTGCTCCAGCCCTCTGATCATCTTCGCAGCCCTTCTGTGGATCCGCTCCAAAAGTTCCACATCCTTCTTAAGTTAATGATTCCAGAACTGAACACAATACTCCAGGTGGGGTCTCACAAGAGGGGAGCAGAGGAGGAGAATCACCTCCCTTGACCATGCTAATTTTGATGCAGCCCAGGACACAGTTGGCTTTCTGGGCTGTGAGTGATCATTGCCAGCTCATGTCAAGCTTCTCATCAACCAGCACTCCCAAGTCCTTCTCCGCAGGGCTGCTTTCAATCACATTGTCCCCTATCCCATGTTGATAGTGGGGGCTGCCTCAACCCAGGTATAGGACCTTGCACTTGGCCTTGTTTGACATCATTAGGTTCACACAGGTTCACTTCTCCAGCTTGTCCAGCTGGATGACATGTCATCCTGGATGACATCTTGTCCTTCTGGTGTGAAAGGCTTTGAAACTTCTCAGTATTGTCATAATAAATGACAATAAATATCTGAACTTTGACTTCACATATTGACTCCATTTTAAGTAGGGAGTGAGGTGTTAAGGCGTTATTTTTTTCCTGTTCTTTTCAGTATTGTCTTGAAGGCATCTTTTTGCCCTTTTATTCTACTATGCTAGAAGCTCTGTGTACATTTAGAGATGAGCTGATGAGGGCATTGTAGGAACAGTATCATCTCTACCCTAAGACACAGCCTGCCATTGCTGTAACTTTGTGCTAGCTGATTCATGGAGCAGCATTAAAGGTTATGGCAGTCAGTAAATAACCTGTCAAACTCCTACTGCTTCCCCTACCCAATTCAAAGGATTCATCAATCTTTGTATTTACTTGTGCTGCACATCTGGATTGCTTATTGATGATCTGGATCATGTTCATCAGTTTCTTGCTCATTTAACACCTCTATAATCACCTCAAGGCTGTGTAAACCTTTTCAAAACCACTGAGGTGTAAAATATCTTCCCTTTGGTGTTCAAGGTGCCACTCTGCTTTCTGACTACTCATTTAACAGCACTATAGTCTAAGATGAGCCAAATGTCCTTCTCCTTCTAGAAGCGTCTTTACTATATAGCAGTGAATATCCCTACCTGAAAAGACACACAAACACACATATATATGAGTACACACACACACACACATTTAAACACAACATAAAGCCTTCCCCTCTTAGACATTTTGAATGTTATTTTGATGGAAAATGAAAACGTATTTTTTTAACACAATACATGCTTTAAACATTGTTTTTAAGAATAGAGATAAAATTATCATTCTTTGCTTGTTCAATTTCTCTATGAATTGCTAAATAACAAAGAGGCAACAGCAGTGCTGATTGATTTTTTAGCTTTACTCACAGTAATAGTTCCTTCAAAAGTCCAGCATCCTCGAGAATAGAAGCAATTTTTCTGTGACAATTTAATGTAATGCCATATGGGTTATAAAAACAAAACCATACAATTTTCTCTTTTTGTCATAAAAAAAAAAGACATACCGAACTGAGAGATGCCATAAACAGATGAGAGAAAAATATGTGAGTGTATTTCCTGGAGAGCACCATTCATGCCATCAGCTGTTTCTCTCTGGCTTCCCCAGGATATATTCAACCTCCAGCAGAGGCTCCTATAAATCTGGAAAGGCAGAAGAGCCAAGCATTCCATGAAGCCCATTAAGAACTTCAATGTGATCAATCTATTTTGTGTGGAGTGTAGCTGGATACTTGCTAGTGCAAAACCCTGAGATCTACATCTAAGCAAGATGATAGTGCTTACTTAATGTGTTTCTCTCTTCTATGCTCACTGCAGGAGATTTACCTTCCTGCAAGGAAAATTATGTTGCTGAGAGTGAAGAGTTGATAATCTTCCTTTGTGTGCTGCTTCCCAGTTAACACTAAAAAAGTAATTGCAACTACTTCTATATTACATGTTTATTTTTTCTTTCATTCTTCTTTTAAAGGAAATCCTCAGACCTTTGTGTTCTAGACATAGATATTTATTATAAATTAATTTTTCAAATAAGGATATAGCTGCTCAGTATCCTGCTGAAAGTCAGCCAGATATTGAATGAAACTGCTATGTCTTTATTATTAGATCTGAGCTTGGAGTCTTCAGTTTTACAGAGATTTTTGTAGTTTTTGAGGTTTTGGGGGGTTTTTGTTGTTTGTTTTTTTTTTTATTCAAATCTTACTGAAATATGAGGACTGTTCTTGAAAGTGTAATGATACATATTTATCCACTGGAATTACATCAGAATTACATTTTTGGCTAGTGTTTAATTTGAAGAATACATTAACAAAACTGAATCTTGATATTAGCATACAGATGGAACTGAACAGTATGTCAATACTGACTGACAAAGCAGATAGATTGCTGGTTGCTTAATTTTAGATTAGTTCTAAATATTCTCATGGAAAATATAAAAATGTAAAAGTGTATTTTAATATTCCATTTTGTTTAAACTGAGAAGAATACAATAATTTGAGGAAAACTAGTAAAAGATTGATGTTAGCATATGATTGGCATGTGGCTAAAATGTGTTTCAGTTGTAAAGACAGTTCAGTAATAATAAATCAACATTGGCAGGCTTGCTATCTTCAGGCCTCCCTTGCTCACATATAATTGATTTTAAACAGTACACCAAAGAGAAAAGAATGCTGTTCTGTGTCTGTATGGATTTTTCCTGGATTCTACTGTCTTTGTTAGGAAAAATTTGAAGTTAAATGACAATGTTTCCTAAGGCTATTTTCTTTGCTGTTTTATTAAAAAAGTCCAAACTTTAGACTTCCCCTGTGAAGAAAAAAATGCTTTACTTGTGTATACTTCCTAATAGGTAAAAATGTGAGAGATAAAGAGAAATAGTTTCAAGATCTGAGTGAACCAGCTTTTAAACATTTTGCAGTGCTGGGGAAAGAAGGAGGATACAGGTGTTCCTCATTGTTAAGGTGAAGTATAATAATAATTTTCTTTGTTTATCTGCATAGAAAGTTTTTATTCTCTGAGTCAGAACATATGGACTCAAATTCTAGAAAAGTAAATATATTTGTAATTTTGGTTTGGACTTAGTGAATACGATTTGTCTGGTACCAGATTCAATGTTTTTTATCATCAATAAAGAGAAGCAGGCATGTCAGGCAGGATTCTTCTTATCTTAAGCTAAATACAATGCATTTACTCACTTACTTCCCCTCTAGTGGGATGAGGGAAAGAATCAGAAATGTAAAAGTGAGGAAACTCATAGCTTGATGTAAAGATGGTGTAATAGGTACGAAAAGATGCATGCACAAGTGAAGCAAAATGAAGAGGTTGTTCACTACTTCCCATCAGCAGGCAGGTGTTCAGCCATGTCCAGGAAAGCAGGGCTTCATCATGTGTAAAGGTCACTCAGGGAAACAAAGGCTGTAACTTTGAGCGTCCTCTCTCCCTCCTTCTTACTCCGGCTTTTACTGCCAAGAGCAACATAATGTACCATAAGATAACCCTTTGGTCAGTTGGGGTGAGATATCCCAGCTGTGCCCCCTCCTAGTTTCCTCTGCACCCCAGTCTTCTTGCTGACAGGACAGCATAAGAATTAAAAAAATGCCTTGACACTGTGTAAGCACTGCTCAGAAATAACATAAACATCTGTACGTTATCGATGCTGTTTTCAACACAAATCCAAAACATAGCCTACATACTAGTGACTATGAAGAAAATTAATTCAATCCCAGACAAAAAAAAAAATACAAAAGGTCAAAGGAATATCAGTATAGAATTGTATTTCTCTCTGTTCACTGCAAATGGAACTGTGAGTGATTAGTTCAGAGACAAGTGACCGCACTGCAGATGTCTGAAGAAGCTAGCATCAATCCCACCCAATTTGTCATTGTATATCAATACCCCAGCCTCTACATACCATCAAAGTCTCTCCTGAAGGAAAGATCTAAATATTAGACTTTTAAAATTATTTCCTACCACTCATTGCCAATTTTAAAACCTAACATTACTGAAATGAACAGTAAAATGCTCATTTCTTCTTTTAGACCACAATTTAAACCTGAATGGGTGACATAATTAACAAAATTACAAGAAAGGCTACCAATAGACTCAGAGGCTTTGTTTCTATTCTGCGTTTTTCCCATCTTAATGAATATGTGTGCACTATAGAACAATGCAGCTGTTGGGTCAGAAGACCCAGACTCCATAGTCTGATCTATTACTTTCAACCCAGCCTTGGGCTCCGAAGTCTATGGATTTAATAAACTTCTTCAAAACAAAATCTAATACAGGGTCTGCATCTGGTTACCGACATTCACTCAGGTCTGCATCAAAAGACAGTATGGATGGGGTTTGACTCTGTTTTGTACATTCTCTCAACACCCTCCCTGCAGATTCTCAAGCACAATCATGTGATAAGATATGCAAAAAACATCTCGTTCATATACTGAAAAAATATTGTTTTAGTGGTCTACAACACAGATCTCACAGTATTTCAGACAGTTCCAATTTTATATTCAGGCTTCAGAGATCTCCACAGTGAGTCTCTGGTCCAACTGCTCTGCGTCTGAGTCAAATCTACTTGTTTGAGTGTTTAGAAGTGTTATTGTGAGCTACTACTCTACATGATCTGATAGAGGAAGGGATGGCATGGATAACTGCTTTTGTGGAAACAGAGCAATGGAGATGTTACCTGTGAAAAACACTAGGCTTAACACAATGTATCAGAAAGATAATCTAGATATAATGAAATCTGAATCAGGAGTGAACCAATCTTGGCCAGCTTTAACCAGCTCTATCTGAACTACTTGCCTAGAGTCCCTTGATAGTGAATGGAAGGAAACTGACATAGGATACAAATCATCTGACATTTTCAGGTGCTTACCTTTAGAAGAAATGACATGAGCTGTTATGAATTATAGCTGGTTTTCTCTGATGTCTGTTCAATAATCTAGGCAAATAGTTGAGATGTAGAAATCTGTATTGCATATGTCTGCAGTGGGGAGAGAGGCATTCTTGAAAGAGGTCTGTTTTGCATGCTTTAATATTCACAGACTTTCGGATATTTCTGCTTTCTGTAAGCCAGCATGGATGCCCATGCATTAGTTATGACTCAAATTCTATGTCACTTTAATCAAAAGTGGTTCATGAGATACAACTTCCTTAAAATTCTGTTTTAAAAGCAACATGTGATATTCATAGAAATGCTTTATTATGTACTCTTAGTAACGACATTATAGATCTGATACCTGGATAGAGTTGTCTTCTTACATTTTCTTTCAGTTAGTTCACAGCAGCACCTGCTAGTCTATAAAAATCATTTCAGTAGATTGTTTTAACCCATAGTTATTGGTCAGTTTTGTGTATGTTTATGTGTGGGAATTATAGCCATTGTTTAATGGCTTTACTGATGTTCATTAAGAAAACTATGCTTGTTGTCATTAGGGTTAAATTCTTTACAGAATACTCCTTCACTCCCCTAAAACATTTTAGGCAACTGAGAAAAGCTTAAAACCATTTTTATAAAGCAGTTATGGGGCAAGATGAGCCTAATTGCTGCTCAGAAAGAACTAAAAGTACCACGATTAATATATTTTTGTTACAAACACAAGATATCAAGGCTTCTCTATGTCACATTAGCATCATGGTTCAAAATAGATTCCTGTTGCTGTTTACCTAAAGTACCCATTATTAGCAATAACAAATTTTCAGCCATATATTTGTCATCTGTTGGGAAATGAACCGTATGTGCATTAGTGATGTTCTGCCTTGTGATGAGGCTCCTTTTGCAAGCTTTGCAATAAGACCAGGCTGCTCAGGGCTTTATCCAGTTGTATTTCCATAATCCCAAGGCTGGACACAACATTTCTTGGCTTCCAGCTCC
This sequence comes from Neomorphus geoffroyi, assembly GCA_033558235.1. Taxonomy (NCBI): domain Eukaryota; kingdom Metazoa; phylum Chordata; class Aves; order Cuculiformes; family Neomorphidae; genus Neomorphus; species Neomorphus geoffroyi. The sequence goes on from JAUMJM010000005.1 coordinate 3,751,059, forward strand.
ATTTTTAAGACTACCCTCATGTTGATAAAGTTTCTGCTAAGATCCAGTCTGGACATCTCTCATTTCAGGTAATATCCATTATCTCTTGTCATTCTGCAATGTATGTCCATGATGAGTCTGACTCTGTCTTCTCAGTAACATCGCCACAAGTACCCAACGGCTGATGTTAGGTCCCCCTCAGCACCTCTGTTCCAAACTGCATAATCCCCATTCCCACTGACAACTGTAGTGATCCTCCACTGAACTCACTCAACTTATACACATCTTTCTTGTTTTGAGGATCCAAACCTAGAGTACATACTCTCTGAAAAGTACTGAGCAAAACAGAAAAGTCAGTTGTTTTTTTTCATCAGCTGGCTATGTTTCTGTTCATACAACCGTGAGGCTTTTTTTGCCAGGATGCACTGCTGTTTTACAATCAGCTATCCATTCCCTAGGGTTCCCTAGGACCTGTCCCCAAGTTCTTTCTGCAGGGCTTATCCCCAGCTACTCAATCTTCAGTCTATTGCTGCAAGGAGTTCCTCCTTTCTAGGCGGAGGGCTTCATATTTGTCCAGGTGTTTCTGAATGACAGCACTGATACCCTGAGTGCACTGATTGTGCTTGCTAGGTCAGTATCATTTCCAAACTTCACAAGTATGCATATTCATATTCTGCAACAGCTAGGAAAAACAGAGTCTGAGATGAACTGAGATCTTCCTCTGAAGTCTATTACTAAGAGCAGGTAGTACAATAGGGAGTCCTATGAACACTTATAGCAAATGATCTAGATGCAGACTACAACTGAGTAAATTCAAAATTAATAAAAAGTACTATTCATAAACAAATTTGGAAGGCAACAAAGCGGTGACAAAGATATTCCCTGTCTCTTTCTCTCTGTATCATTCTTCTATTTGAATACATACTCAGATTTCTAAACTGTTTTTATTTTTCATCTCTGTCTCCTAGTTGTGATGGAGTATCAAGCAAAAAGGAACTGTTCACAAAGCGATGGTGAAACGCTGAAATTACGTAGAGGGAACAAAATGATTAGTGGCCACTTGCTGGTCACCCTGTAGTTGAGGTAATACTCGCCAGAAACTCATTGGCAGTGGAGAAGGGAAGGAAAAATTTGAAATCTGGGGATACTGAGAAAGTGACAATTTTTGTTACAAGAAGAGAATTACATTATCCCAAAGCACTATAATCACAGGTTTGCCTGTGATGATTCATACCCTGAATATTTCAGCTAATCTGAAGTCTAATCTCAGAAAATATTGGAAAATGTCAAGGAGAGAGTCAGGACAATCATAATTTTGCTCTTTTATAATCAACGCGTCAGGAGTCAAAAAGCATGTAACCCCTTCCCTCTACTCATGAAGAGTAGTATCTCAACTTTTCATAATCCTATATACACTATTAAGCTGTTTTATGATTAGAAACATGCTGGATCGAGCCCCTGTGCAAGTATAGAAAGCCAGGATGGCTCCTTACACTGCCTTGCTCTGTGGGTTTAGGTAAAATCTTGCCTATAGGATTGTCACGGCATCTTTCATTGATCCTTTCGTTTTGTTTCTCGCCTCCCAGCCCCCACAGCTGTTGCTGCATCGTCATTTAGGAGCACAAGAGCTTCTTGTTCACTTTCCATTTCCTGCCACCAGAGGGGCTGCTACGCGTTGATAAGTTACAGAAATACCAAACACTTCAGAGACATGATTAATGGCAATAGATACTTTGGCTGATGGATTTTGATCCCCCAGCAGAAATCTGGCATCAATCATGTGCCTGAATTTCTCTGTGCTGCTAGATGATTTAGTACTCCATGTCCTATGCTCTACAACTTCCATTTGGAGCTGAACAATTTTGCTGTCACCTTAGAAGTGTAGCAATAATTTCCACTCTGCTTTAGATTCTAAGATGTTGACAAGTCACTACTTTTAGGACACACTACCAAGGGAGTAATTAGAACTATTAGAATAGGGAAGACATTCAATTACTTATCCTTTGGCCAGCAATATATACTTTCCCTCATCTAATTAAAAACAAAGCAATATTTTTGTTTAATCTCAGAGATATATGGGTTTTGTCAGAAATCTTCTTGTAATATATGAATGAAAGCTTGTATGATGGTGTAGAATTTCTGAACTTCAGAATTACTGCTGAACTTCTACAGAGAAATTTTCCACATTAAATCACTTAAACACTTCAAATCTCAGGCATCTGATCAGTGCTAAATATGCTCAAATATTTTACAGTTGTATTAATATGAATTCAGAGGATGCTAAGTAGGTTTCTAACTAATATTAATATTATACTAGTAAAGTTAATTAAGCAGTTAATTAAATATTACAATAACCTGCCAGTAAGTTAATATAAAATACTAAAACCAAATGAAAAGAGTTTGAAAAGAAACAGAAACTATGGAAAGAAAAAGCAGCTCACACTGGACTGCCACTATGTTGTGAAATTTAGTGAGATTAATTGTTTTAATATCTCTGTGAAATGATGATGCAGATACCAAGAATTAAGCATGAAGCCAATTTGACCAAGATCACAGGACACTTCTATGGGAAGTGAGGTCTGTAATTATGAGACTGAGTTCAACAATTTACAGAACAGTTTTTCTGTTCATAATTCCCAGAATGCACAAATAATAAGCTACATCCAGACAATATTACAGTTCATTCAAATCAATTTGATATAGTGACCATTGCAAATGATGTATTAATATTTCTTTTCCGTCAAGAGACATGTCTTACACTTCATACTCTGAACCCAGACAAGATTACTGAGACAGTTAATGTCCTCCAGTCCTGGTTCAATTAATTACTGCCAGACTAAATCAAGATTCCTTTCATGCCTGTGACTTTATTAGTGATATTTCCATTAGAAAGACAGGGTGAAATCAGAGATGGTCAAGATTTTCAGGATTTTTAGTCCCAATAAAGGTTTTTGAAAATGTCCAATTTTTTTTGTGTTTTCCATGTATAACAGTTAAAATAGCAAAAATTATTTAAGGTTTGGTTTTCTTTAAAATCTTCTTAAGAAAATCTTGTAATCATATATTTTACTGAAATCCCACTTCTGGTTGCACAAACCTATACACATACAAGTAATATCTGTTTTCCTAAACATACTTATCTACATCTCTTACCATGTTTAACTAAGCAGCTGTCTGAATTTTGGTAAGAGATGTGAATCTGCAGACCTGTGCATTTAATTTTTCTATAGTTTGCTATCATTATATAAAACTCGTCTGTCTGGTTTGTTATTAGGTTCTTGGCATAAGGCAATATTTACATGGGGAGTTAGATGTCTTTAAGTGGATGGTTTTAACTATTCAGATGGAATCAGGCATCTCTGTTATAATGATCTTTGCAACGGCATCTTCAACTGGGTGGTGTTAGATTCCCAGAACCACTGTATTGTTGAATTCTTGTCACCTGTGATCCCACCAGATCTCTCTAGGAAATGTAGGATCCTTTGCTGTTGTTTATCTTTACATTTATAGAAAACATTTCCTAAATGTGTGAACGGTTTCACATGATTTTCTTTGTATTTGCAGAAGAGTTTTGACTATTTACAAGCACTTAATCTATGCAAAATCAACTTTTTTTCAGCAGGAAACAGATGGGAGGGTGTCTGAAAAGAATGTCCAGGTCTTCCACGTATCATTAATCAACACACTGAAGAAAACAAATTGATCTATGCACAGCAGAGGCTATCCAGTTGAAGTCCAAAATTCCCACCTGAGAGCCCCAGCACTGAATAGTCAAATACTGTGTTGTGAAGGTAACTATGTATTCTCTACGTTATCCATTTTCATGTTAGTCTTCAGTCTCAAAACTATCCACTGCCTCAGCATTGGCTAGCACGCAGTTGTTGGGCCACCACAAAGCATTAGAGAATAAGTGCACTGTGTTTGCTCACAGGCACAGCTCTGATTGTACCACCACTGCAACTGTAATAGAGAACTGTTTCACAATGATTACTCATAAATTAAGTTTCACAGTATTTGCCACAGAACTAATTTTCTTGCAACACACAAACTGATCTTTGGTCCAGAGTTAGCAGTCTGAGTTTGATGATGAACCTGCATGGCTAATTTGGAGTGACTCACAAACAATAATATTTTTTAGGAAATATACCCTCCTCCTCCTCCCTAGACATAGCTACCAAACTTTACCTCTTTGGTAGACATGTTATTGGTCTATTTCTGTCTGGTTTTGTCAGTGTAAGCTTTCTGGTGTGAGACTTTCTCGTGCTTTGAACAACTATATGTATGACATGCATCCCCACTAGGTACTGAGACTTTTTCAGCAGCAGGGAAATCAGACTGTCATAGCAAAGACATCAGGTCTCACACACTGTCTCCAAGAAAGAGTTGGTTGTCCTTGAGAAAAAGTCCAGAAACCTGTCAGAAGATAGACAATCTTTTGCCTTGTAGCAAACAACGATGAGTTAAGCAATTTGCTGTAGGATGCTTGAAGTATGGGAATACTTATTGAAGCTCCCAGATTTAAGGTTTACTTATCCTCATTGGATCTAATGTTTGCAGTCCCTCAGATGGATTTCCTCTGGGCAGAAAATCACTCTTGTAAAGAAGCTCTTGAGTGACAGTATGCAATAATTCAGTCCAGTGATTATAATTTATGGTCTAGAAACTGCTGCAAGCATGTAATGACTCGTAAATAGTCTTAAAAGAAATTATTAAAAACCCTAAGATTATTGTCAGTGGCTAATATTCATAGCACAATAGTCTGCACTTCCATGAGAACTATTTAAGAATCTGAGAATCTGAAATTAACAAAAGTTAGAAAAAATATTTATTCATCAATGAGGACATTCACTCAGGAAATGGAAGACTTGCCTTCTGCACTTACCTCAGCAACTTTGCACCTGTACTTCTTATATCCTAGACATCAACTGTGGCTGTCAGCCACTTTTGGAATAAGCAGGAAAGTTGATTCTCTTCTCCTTTTGTTCAAAATGGACCATTCTGTGTCCAGGAATGAAAACATCAAGAAACTAGAAGGAGAGCTACCAAAATTATTTGACTGTACCATAAAGATCTCCAGATGAAGAAAAGCCAAAATTGTCGAACGGTTTTACATTAGTAAGTCACTGAATAAAAGACGTGAAAAGTTGACATAGCATAATATTAAATTACATTAGTAAATCTAAACAGCATAAGGCATTTTAAAATAGTGAAAAATTTATAAAACACTTGAAGTCATACAAAAGAAAGAAATAAAAGCTTTATATGTTACAGACAAAATTGTTTTTATTAATAAATATTGTATAATTTTGTAAGATTCAGTAATTCTTCAAGAGTTGTAAGACTCATTTAGAAAATTTGGACTCCCGCTAGCATATTTTTATCTACCTTTTCAAGGAATCTTGAGATGGGTGACATAAAAGAAATTAATAAAAATTTGTATTTCTAGGCTTATGAAATGATCATTTTCAACTGGCAGCTTGATTTTGACCAAAGAAAGGAAACCCTATACTTTTATCTTAGTGATTTATCCAGGCCATTTTTTTTTGATTGGGTGAATGTCGACTTGGTGGAATATCACCTGTAACATAATATCTTCTACTAAAACAATATACTTAACAAAACACACCCTTGGAACACAGTTTTTACAAAATTAAGTATATTACTTAGGACAAAAGTAAATTTTTCCTGTCGATAACTCCTTGTTCAATTCACTGTCATACTGAAGTCCAGCAAAACTCAATAACTTCTGCTGGGTTTTATATAACACCATCAACTTGGCCACAAAAATTGTAGGAGGATTGAAATCTTACTTGAAACAGTAATAATTTGTCTTATTAGAACATTCTTTGTCCGGAAAGACTCTAAATCATTTTGCAAAGAGCTGCAACAACTGCTCAAACAGTAGGACATTACATTACCTGCTTGTAGAATTACTTATGCAGAAAAGTACTGCTCAAATGTTACGAATAGCTGTAAGGAGGGAGAGTAGTAAGATTGTCTACTTCTGTGTACACTTTCCTTTATGCAATTGTCTGTTATACTTTTCTTTGTTATTTTCTTATCAAATAAGGATTTAAAGTAGATTATACTTGTAAATGCATAATGTTTTCTTGTTATTTATTGAAATTTTAAAAAAACTATTGACTTTGATCAGACTTAGATGATTGTCTAAATAAAAATGTTTTATTGAATGATCAATCAAAAACAATAATTTAAATTTTTTTCTAAGTGACATTATGTTCATAAGTAGCAAAGTTCCAGTGAGTAAACAAGACATTGCCCTCATAATCTCCTTCAAAAAGAAATATATATGAATGAAAAGGAACAAATCTCATGACTCTTCACTGCATTTTCACTATTTTGCTAGTATGTCAGCGTAGCCGAGAGTCCCTTCTTTAAAGTAGTAGCTTTAAACTCTTGATTATCAGAATTTTAGTAGCTGACGCTTCCAGAAACAGCACTCTCCTTCCAAAATCATTGCATGAAAATTTGTTAAAGAAGGATTACTTTTCTGTTAATGAAATCTTGCCTAAAATATATTTTGCTCCTACAGTCAAAGGGAAAACACAGCTGAAAGGAGTGAAAGTAGTATTAGAGTAAGGAGAAAAAGAAATTATAGGTAATGTATGAAAGCACAGATTCACAAGCAAAAGAATCAGAACAGTCATCATTAGAGCAAAGTCCTCTGTCCCCACGAACACCAGCAACCTGTGTGATGTGTCTCACACTGTTGTACCAGTATAGCTCAATTCTGACTCAGAAGGCCAATCATCAACTCAGATGCAATGAAACTACTTCTATGTAGTCTCTGGTTTTTCTGGTGAGATGGGTAAGAAGGATATAACCAAGTACTTTTTAGAATGTTAGCGAAGGGGCTGGATTGATGCCTATAATACATCTTCATCTTGAGTGTGTACCGAAACTGAACGAATGACCTAGAACTGAAATATTCTAATAAATGTCTACATCTGAGGGCTATAAGGTTAAAAATTACTAACAGACAACAAAAGTAAGAAGAAATGACGGAAATAGAAAAATAGACCAAAACAGAGTGCATTCTATCATGAGAAGGTTTCTGAATGTGTAATGTAACCAACAACAGCTCACATGTGTAATCGATATTGGTCCACACAAAGGCGTAAGAGAAACTACCACTGGCAGCTGCAGCAGAAGCATTACTTTTTAAAAGAGAAATTTCACTCTTAAACAAGTGTTTAATTTCAACTCTACATAGAGAATTCAAAGCTGTGCTCTAACACAAAACTTCCGTTCCCTGCCCAATAGATCTTTTGTGACAGTGTCAGTGACAAATGAGGTCATTATCAGTGGTAATTGATATACAACACATTGTGTATTAGTGTAATCTTAAAACATGAACTCATAAATATTAATTTCAAAATTTATAATATAAAAAAGACAATACACGAATACAAAAAATCTCATTTACCATTATAACCAATTTCATTCCTTTGCTCCCTTGTTTCAAATTTTGGTTAGTATTTTAGGTACATCTACTTGAGCACAGGCAGACAAATCTGAGTTACTCTTTGTTGTACATAGATCCATATAGATACAACAGTGTGTTCTGTCCATACAGGTACATCAGTGTGTTCTACTCTTGAGCTTATAAACTCTGCAAAGAGGGACACTAATGAAGTTCCAATATAATACTTCCCTGTGAATTTTAGGCCAGAATTGCCTTATATCTAACCACCTTAGAATGCAATTCGGAAGAACCCAGACCTACATGCATCTTCCTGGCAGCTGAGGCAGAGGGATTTGCACATACTAAAAAGTCAGGAGTGCCCCTGATTGCACATGTGCACCAAAAGGATCTGAGCGAAGGCTATTTTTGGCAAGGGTCCACTGAACTGTCAGTGACCCACGGAACCCCCAGCCACAACTGAAGAACACTGCCAAAGGAATTTCTGCATACGCTTCAGTGCGAGAACTTTCCATGCAGAGAAATGGCGTAAGTGCAACAAGATCATGCCTAATTTGCAGAAACAGCATGGAGCTCCTCTATAACTAATCTCTGCCAAGAAGCATATGGGCTCCCTCTGCCACATGGATGACTTTTCCCGGGGAAAGCTGAATCGGATTTCATTTAGGTGGTAATTTTTTTATGTTACATGTCTCTTTTTCCTGTTACTTCTTTCTCTCTCTCTGCCTTATTTTCTCCTTATTCTCTCTTTTTATTCTGTATCACCTTTCTTTTTCCCCTCGGAACTTGCAAGTTCTTGCTTCAAACTGTAGTTGCTATGACTGAGCTCAAAGTAAAAAATTGTTGCTGTAAGTTGTAGACACTTTGGCTATGTTCAAAGTACAGACTGGAATTTTGAGTATAACCCTGGAGTGATTTTTCATCACTTGGGACTGCCATGCAAACATACAAAAGAAACCTATCATCTCTCTCCCCTATCCTGCCTAGCAGATCAGTCAGGGTCGAGCGGTAACACTTGTACAGCTTTGTTTTCAGAAATTAAATGAAAAACATATAAGAATATCAAAATTTAAGATCATGGATTCCTTCTTCCTCTCATCACAGTTAATCAATCTAATGTACTTCATAAATTAATCTATTTCTGTCTTAAAGGTAGCTAAGCTTTTTTATCTTTTCTCTTTCTCTCTCTCTGTTTGTGGCTATTTGGGTTTTTTTTAGGAGGGTATTTTTCTTTCTCGGTTTGTGTTTTTCTCTACTTGTTCTGTTTTTACAGTTTCTCCAAGATTCATTCCTCAGCTTACAAACGTACTTTCATTGTCAAGCCTACACTGATTACTCATGGCTATTCTATACCCATCTATTCTTGTGCCAGCATCATCTGTTAGCTAAATAACTCTCTTCTTCTTAGGTGTACCACTGATTTATTTATAGGCAACAATTATATTCCCTGTCATCTTTAGTCTTTCCAGACAAAACAAGCCATGTTCCTTTTGCTTACTTTATTCTTCAAAATGTCCCAGTAATCCTCACTGTCCTCCTTTTTAATATAATTATATAAGATGAAGATACTGTGATTGTCTTGTATTTCTTAGATGCCTTGAAGGATGATAAACATGTTGGTAGAATTTTTTTTAAATGTGAAACATGCACGAGGACTTTGAATGACCGGGTTATCCCATTATACTTATTCACTGATGAACTAAGAAATTCAATAAAAACAGCCATGAAATCTAGGAGGTGATGAATTGGTATTATATCATGATACATTATGACAATACTATCTGCCTAATTCTTATAGTTTTAATTTTCTACAATGAACGTTCTTTATAGATGACATTTTAATAGTTTCATCTTTTAAGATTCAATTAATGTAAAATATTCACCAAGCACATAAATGTTTTGTGAATTTAATCACTGTGTATGTTTATTTCATAATAATGTAACTAAATTTAATCCTTCTAGAAAATTCATAGGAGTTGTGTAGTAGCTGTGACAACTGAAAAAATACTATGTGATTTGAAGTATTTCTTATAATGTACTTCTATGCTGACAGGTAACTATTATGAGTAACAAAATGATCTATTACATTAAGTTTCTCACTGAGTCTTTGTATATATTTCTTTTACCAGGGACAGTTGCAATTTAATAGTGCATTAAAAGACCATGTGGTGTACCATTTGTCATGTAGTATTTTTATATAATTTAATCTACAAGTTCCTGCTTGAGTCCTAATTAATCTAACAACCACCTCATTAACTTTTGGGAAAGCCTCACTCTAACTTAAGGTTAATTATTTAACACTTTTTGGCACCACTGCTACACTAGCTACATATGTGCTTATTTTTCTCTATTTATAAGATCCACTTGTGAGTGAAAACTAATTAATGAGTAACGAAAGTTTTGCAGACCAGAAGGTGATATTAAGTATCCAATTTCTCTTTTTATAAGAAGAAGAGACAGAACTATGGCAAAGAGGATTTACTTATCTCTACATACATATCACTTCAGCATGATTTTACCTAGTCCCTCCGAGTCTCCTTTCTCAGGCAAAGGACAGAACAGACACTGTTAAGGGACAATCATCTTCTAATGCATTCATCTGTCACATCAGATGAATCGTACTGTCTCTGCAGCTTGTAAAATCAGATGTGGATATCTATAGTGTAGTGTCTAATGGTAGGATGAATCCCATCTAAGTTATTAAATATAGTTATCCTCACCATATCACATAAATTATGTGATAAATTATGCCATAATGATGTTTATTTGATATACTTAATTACATTTATACCTGGTCAAATATTACAGAAAAATATCTTACATTAGCGAATATTATCACTTTAAAACAGAGACTTTATTTTTGATTATGTCAATTATATTGATAATTTGTTTTGAATCCTTCCTTCATTCCTTCCTGCCTTCCTTCCTGCCTTTCTTCCTGCCTGCCTTCCTTTCTTCCTTCCTGCCTTCCTTCCTTCCTGCCTTCCTTCCTTCCATCTGTCTTTGTTTCCTTTATTCTCCCTTTTTTCCTTCTTGCCAGTCTCCTCTCCTTCCATCTCCTCATTTGAACTGAGTTATAATCTTATTTTATTTTTTACTTTCCATAGATACAGAGATACACTTTCATGGATTTTTAATGTTATACAGAAATCCTTTTCATAGCATAAGAAACATTTAAAAAAGTCAATCTAAATGTAATATTACCCAAAAATGAACAATTATTTTTGTCGCAGATTTTTGTTTGTTTGTTTTGCTCTCAGATATAAAAAAAAAAACCCACAACTAATTTTCAGCTCACAAAATGATCAGTGAATTAATATGTCAGTCCTGTTTTTTCCCTATTATGTGAACTGTTTCATATCATTCAATTTCTTAATCTCAAACTAAATCTACATGGATACAGTGCTTATTTGTAGATGAAATCCACTTTCAATTCAAAACACTGATCTCTGTGTCCTAATAATTCCTGCGCCCACTCAAAGTCTGATGTGACTTAAAAAACATGTCTTTTTATGTCCTTTTTTCAAAATACTCTTTGGCTCTTAAAAATTAATAAAATCATGCGGATGTTCAGTATATATATTGTGACTAAGTCAGCAAAAGTGGGGCATGCAATGTAGCTCTGCCTCCCTTTCAAATCTAAGCCATCTATCAAGTTGGCTTATGATTGATTTTCTCTAAAACGTTCTGCATTGCAGTGCTGTGGCAGCACTCTGGTTTTACAGTGTCTTTTTTTTCCTGCGCCCCAGCTGGATTCACAGGGCAATTCAGCAGCTGGCGCAAAGTCTCATTGAATTTGTCCTTGACTAAAAGGATGGTGAGAACAGACATTGAGAATTTGTCCTTCAGCCTTTGCCTTGCTATCTGATACTCAAATTTGCCATTCTAAAATTTTAAATCAAATAACTGTTTCTCCATTTCTCCAGTCATTTACTGAAAACTAATTGAGAGTACTTTTAGACATGTAACTCCTCTTTTCTTCCCTAAGTCTCAAGTTCATTTTAAAATATATTCAGGATCACAAAGCTTAGTGTATATTTTGTGATTGATTTGAGACCATCATGCAAGAACACCTATTTTGTTTCATACTAGATAAAACCATTTACACGTCAATTAATCAAAAGAGTTCTTTTGTAGTTTATATGGTTTTTTTCCTAGATTAGTCCTTACACAAAAGATGCTATATTGTGTTGTTTCAAAGAAATCTGAGTATACGTTCTTAATTGGACTACACTTCAAGCACTCAGAACAATCCCTTGGTGTTTATGGTGCTTTGTGCTATAAAATACTGTGTATATATATATATATAACCGCCTAATTTACAGATACAGTATTCGGATCTCTTATTCCATTTGGTATTTCAAGTAAGAATATTCTTTAGGGGAAAAAACCCACAGGACTAATCTACTTTCTGGATTATCATTTCTGGCTTTGTTTCACCAAGGTTTATATAAATACTGAGCTCTGGAGAAAAATACTGTTAACACGGTAAAATTTCCAAAAGTCCTTATATAGTAAATGGAGAGAAGGCAGCTCTTCTATGAGCAACAAAATAAATGGAGTAGCTTAAATACAGAAAACTGCATCCCTGAGATGTTGCAGCATACCTGGGACACCTGCATGTGACGGGCAGATGTGACACAAGACCCTGTGTAACCCCATGTTCTCTGAATCATCGTCAAAGGTTGAGCACAAAGTTATGGAATTAGATTTAAATGCCAACTAGTTGTCCCTATGTAGACATCTGCACATTTTTGCAAGACTTCTGGTCAGAGGATTTTCAGGACACAGGGAAAGAAATGAAAGAGTTTAGAACTGCTACTAGGATAGGCAGTCTTGTGATACTGTTACATAGATTTTACCTGCATTTATTTGATATAATTTGATTTTTTAGGAAATTGTAATCAATGTTGATAAAGTGTTATTTATATTTTTCTACCTTTGAATTTTTCATCTCACTGAAATGTACAGAACTGTGCAAACTACGAGTAACTTTCTTCATTAAATTATTTGGTGAACGCACACAATCTGACTTGAATCAAGGAAATTTTTTTTTGGTTTGGCAATATTTGTAGGGAAAAGTCCTAGTTCTGTTGGATGCAATATGATCTTATTATTATCTTAAGGAACATTGAGGGAAAACACTTGGCCAGTGTACTCTTTGACTTTGCCTTTCATTCGCAGAAATGCATGCTGTGCATTCTTACAAAGACACACACCAAACAGCACTAAAGCATGTTTTATACCTAGGCACCCAGGCACAAACATTAAAGCTATAATATATGTGCTCAATAAGAAGATACAAATTTGTATTCACAGCTGCCTTGAACCCTGTAATTAGTTTGGTTCTCCAAGTAGACTGTTAGTCACCATTTCATGAGCAGAAGCAACCATTTTGCTTCTTTCCATCCAATTTTTCCCCTTATCAGCTCAAATTATTTCATCCTCTTCTTGATGTAGAACAGACTATCTGTTGGGCTGTCTATATAATAAACAATTTTAAACAGGCTACAAATGTACATTACAAGCACAGGGCAGGTGGCAGAAGCAAAGAAATCTAACTTGTACAAATGAAAGTATAGCTTTTAACAACAAAAGCTGGAATGTTTTTGGCTTTCTGGAGATAATTAATTTCTTTGGTATTAGTGGCAAAAAAAAAAGGAAATACCAGCAACACATGAATGACCCCCTTATAGTGTCCTGCTATTTATTTTTATACTGAAAACAATTTTGTGTAGTTTACAAAAAGGGAATATCAAATGAGTAACATGTCATGGTGTTCAGAGCCACAAGATTTTAAGTAAAAAGCCAATTCTCCTGTATGTTACTTGATACTGCAGTCTAATATTTCCAGAATGAGAGATACCAGATAGAAGAAAACAGTGATATATTCATTTTAATATCAGTCAAATTTCAGTGCAGCCAATTATATGAAGCTTCATCCAGTATCAGAGACGCAAAAAACTCAGAATAGCAAATAAACTTGTGTATTGGTGTTCTAATAGAAAAAAATGAGAAGACCAGAGATAGATATGAATCCAAAATCGATTCATACCTGATGTAGATGGGACAATACAGGCAAAGACATACATAAAAATATTCTAACCCAGGACTGGTTAAAAAATCTAGTAATGCTAGCACTGATTTTAGATTGCCAGAATTCTCCCTGCAGCACTGCGAGCCCTGCCCATGTGGGACGAGGCAGAGCCCTGTCAAACACTACTCTGGCAAGTGTGGTGACACATGTGGGGACCCACACTTCAAGGGGGTGTGCATCCTCAAAAGTGATCACTCAACCACTCAACAGCCATGTGTGTTACTGGATATTAGTCAATATCAAGTTGCTAATAAATCAGTAAACCACTTTAATCATGATTTGATTTAAACTGTAGGAATCAAGCAGTTTGTCTCCTGGAACAGTGTCACTCTTTATCTCTGTGCAGTGATATATAGGATTTGACAATGGCTCTGATTCTATGTCACCGCTATGGAAAATGCTACATTCTGCAAAATGCCAAAAAAAAAAATTCTCCTAAATTGATCAAATTATAAGGTTTTCTGGAAGTTCAGTGAATGTATTTGTAACAGAGGTCTGTATTGGTTTGATGCTGAAACTCACTGCAGTTTAGCATTGCAAGCTTTCTGTCACAGACCTGCAGCTCTGCACTTGCCGGCTGTAAGAGATATCACTTCTGAGAGTTCAGAGAGAAAAACTGGGAGCAAGGAGCTTGGAACAGAGAATGTGGACTATTGGATTCCTCTCCAGGCATGTGAAGGACAAGAAGATAATCAAGAACGGTCAATGCATATTACTGAAGTGACATCAGGCCTAATTGCCTTTTACAATTAACTATCAGGCCATGTGGATGATGGTAGGGCAGTGGATATAATATACATTAACCTCAGCAATATTTTTACACCTTTACCACAGCATTCTCTCTTGAAAACCAAGCAGTTATGAGCTGGATCGATGTTCTGTCAGATAAGATGAAAATTGCTTGGTCTGTCAGACTTAAGGAGTAATAATCAGTGATCTGACATCCATTTGGTGACTGGTAACAAGCAAGGTATCCCAAAATCAAGGCCTAACTTAATAGTGTTCAATGTCTCCATGAGCAACCCAGATGACAACATGTGCAGCAAACCCATGGATGGTACCAGATATGAATGGTATTAAGTTGAGGGAGCTGATCTGGAGCCCACAAGACTACTTTTCTTACAAAAGAAATCTGATATCAAGTGCTGGAAGTCCTGAGGCACATCAAGAAGGTTGGGTAGGAGCTTTGAGAGTGTAAATCTTACTGATACAGCTTTGGAAAACTCTAAGTGACCAAAGTGAGTAGAGAGGCTCGCTTATTCCACCCTTTGAGAATGGCTACTGGAGTAAACGTTCCCCAGAATACATCGTATAAGCTTGGGGGAATATTTTTAATAAACTAATGCTTATTTGATGTAAAGGATATTGACAGTTCCCCTCTACTGTAGAGGAATTTTTAATCGAGCAAGGATATGATGTGTTGTATGAGGCCTGTGTGGCCTATGTGCACAATCCAGCCTATATTAAGGATGGCAGTGTCAGTGAACTGACCTCGAAGGACTACGAATAGAGAAGTAAGCAGTTTGCAATCAGTAAAGGAATGTTAAACAGAATGTCAAACTGCTAGTGTAAGAAGGAGTGAACAAATGTTTAAAGCCAATCAGCTCGTTATTCATGGCCACGTGAGCCCTTGGAAAAGGAATATAATCTGAGCTATCTTGGCAATAAATGGAAAAATACCGTACTTCTGTGAAGATTGTGTATTGATATCCTGGTCGGCAACTCTACCAAGAGCAAACATAAAATTGAAGTATAATAGTGTATAGTCTCTGCATATGATATGGAAAATGTGCCTATTTTGTGCCCTTTGTAGCAGCTTATTATAATATGCCAATGTAATTTGTACTCCCTGTCTTCTCAGGGAAATGTATGAAACATAGCTATAGTAAAAAACCCCACCAGTTAAACCAACTAGCTCACTGAGAATTGCAAAATTATTCTCATTCATTCTGAGAAGTTATTTTCTCTTAGAAGTAAGTATTCTTCAGGATTTACACCATATTTTCTGAGAGTGAATTCCAGAAACTCACTGCCAATTACTGCAAATACTTTTGTTGACCTACTTGGCAAGCCACTAGAGATCAAACTACACTTACAGCAAACAAGCCATAAAAAAATAGTTATTCTTCTCTTATCCTTCCTCTCAAGCTCCAATTCCTCTACCAGCTAAATTGATGTTTACTTGGGTTGCTTCAGGTTTACCTGAAGCAAATCCCTTTGTTCCACTATTTGATAGTGCTCAATCATACTTGTCTGTTCTGTGTTTTGCTCCTCCAAAGTGACTAGCAACAAATACTTTGCAAGGACATCATCCTTCACATCAGACAAAAGTAAGGCACTCACAAATGCCACAAAGGAGCTCATAGTTCTACTTTGTTATCTTGAGTTGATGCTTATATAATATGTTGTGTCATTTTAGAAGTAGTTTTAAAGTTACGGGAGGAAAACAAATTTTTAACCTTTCTATCAGTAGAACAAAAATTCAACCGGGATAAAATCACATCAAAATATCGTGTTTAAATAAACATTTCCATTTGTATAGATTTTTCTATTATCCTAGAGTTGGGGGGGGGGGGGGTTTGTTATGATTTTTTTGTTTTGTTTTGGATTTTTTCCTGTAGTGTTATAGCTTTCAAACATTTTTTTCTGGAAAACTTATTCACAAAATTACAAACTCTTTACTAACACTTTTTGAACATCATGTAAAAGTAGCCATAATCCAACAAAATTTACACAGAGAAAATCCCCACTCCTAGTCCACATACATACCCTAAATCTTATTTCAGTTAATACTTTTTATTTGGAAACTGCCTTCTTGTGAAACAAGTGGAAGCTGACAGAAGAGAGTTGTGTACTTTAGTTCAAGCTCTGCTATAACTTTGATCTTAAATACTTATACAGTAGAGGTTATTTTTTGCAGTTTGACAGCTGACCCAGAATAAAGGAAAAATGCAAAAAACAAATGATGGATTATTGACCACTTGAGGAAACTGAACGTATACAAGTCTGGGACCTGATGAGGTGCATCCCAGAGTCCTGAGGGAACTGGCTGATGTGCTTGCCAAGCCACTCTCCATAATATTTGAGAAGTCATGGCAGTCAGGGGAAATCCCTTGTGACTGGAAGAAAGACAACATTGCCCATTTTTTTAAAAATGCTAGAAAGGAAGACCCTGGGAACTACCACTAAGCCTCACCTCTGTGTCTGGGAAGATCAAGGAACAGATCCACTTAGAAGCTATGCTAAAGCACCAACCTAGTGGCTCTCTATGATGAAGTGACTGTATCAGTGGGCAAGGGAAGGACCATAAATACGATCTGTCTGGACTTCTGTAAAGCCTTTGACACAGTCCTCAACAACAGCCTTCTCTCTATATTGGAGGGGTATGGATTTGATGGGTGGACTGTTCAGTAGATAAAGAAATGGCTGAATTCAGAGAATAATGGTCAATGGCTCAATATCCAAATGGAGACCTGTGACAAACAGTGTCCCTCAGGGTTCTATATTGGGACCACTGCTGTTTGATATTTTCAGTGATATAGATAGTGGGATCGAGCTCACCCTCAGGAATTTTGTGGATGACACCAAGCTGAGTGGGACAGTTATCACACCAGAAGGATGGGATGTCACCCAGAGGGAAGTGGACAAGCTGGAGAAGTGGGTTTGTGTGAAGCTCATGAGGTTCAACAAGGCCAAGTCCAAGGTCCTACACCTGGGTTGGGACAACCCCTGGTATCAATACAGAATGGGGGACAATGTGATTGAGAGCCATCCTGTGGACAAAGACCTAGGTAGTGATCGATGAGGAGCTTGACATGAGCTGGCAATGATCACTCCCAGCCCAGAATGTCAGTTGTGTCCTGGGCTGCATCAAAAGAAGCGTGGTCAAGGGAGGTGATTCTCCCGCTCTACTCCGCTCTTGTGAGACCTCACCTGGAGTATTGTGTTCAGTTCTGGAATCCTCAACATAAGAAAGATGTGGAACTGTTGGAACAGGTCAAAAGGAGGGCTACAAAGATGATCAAAGGGCTGGAGCACCTCTGCTATGAGGACAGGCTGAGAGAGTTGACCTTGTTCAGCCTGGAGAAGAGAAGGAGAGACCACATAGCAGCCTTCCAGCACCTGAAGGGGGCCTGTGAGAAAGCTGAGGAGGGACTTTTTACAAGGGCTTGTAGTGATAGGATGAGGGGGAATGGCTTTAAACTGGAAGGAGGAAGATTTAGATTTGATATTAGGAAGAAATTCTTTACTATGAGTGTGGTGAGATACTGGCACAGGTTGCCCAGGGAAGCTGTGGATGCCCCTTCCCTGGAATTGTTCAAGGCCAGGTTGGATGGGATCTTGAGCAGCCTGGTCTGGTGGGAGGTGTCCCTCACCGTGGTAGGGGGATTGGAACTAGATGATCCTTGTGGTCCATTCCAACCCAAAATGTTTTATGATTCTATGATTAAAAAAACCCCACCAAAACCCAAAACCCAAACCAGACCCCAAATACTTCTGTGAGTTTTACTATATGCAAGTACTTGGAAACCTTAAAGCTTATCAGAAAGTAAGAAGCATCATTGTAATTGAAAAAAATAAAATCCACATCTAGTGTAATAAAAAGTATCAAAATATTTTTTATTATTTTAAATGCTGTTATTTTTAAATTTTCAAATTGCAATGAGAAATTGTACATTTGAAAGTTCAGGGACAGCAATTCAGATATGATAAATATGTTAGAAAGTGGAAAGATTAAGTTAGAAGAAGGATAGCTTTATTACAACATTGCTGCGAAAACTTTTAGAAGAAAAATGCTTGGTGTTATCTCCTATTTGCTGTCTTTACAATAACACAATAAGCTATGGCAAATCTGAAAATCTGGGACAACTAACTCAGTGCCATCTTTGAAAAATGATACCAGAATCGAATGCTTCTTATTTTTTGTAGGATTCTGGTTTATCTCACATAACTTTCTACATCTAAAATACAGGAACTGGGGTTGTGATTCTTAAGCTTAATTATATAAATATTAGACATCTAATCTTAACTAGCTATGTTGCCTCAAAAACCTATAAAAAAGGACCATCTCTATAAGGCCATTCATGCCCTCCCCGGAGATCCCAAGACAAAGCCTGAGAACCTTAGGCAAAATTTCCTTCATACTGAACAGCATCTAAAGCTTTGTCAGAAAAGCAATGGTACCTAAATTGACTTTAAGGGCGTGAGTCCAGTGAAATGAATTCTCTCCAGCATGCAATGTTCCATAAAGCTGCACATCTAAAAGTTAACATTTAATCATCTGGAGAGTTTCTACAATAAGAATTGCTAAATGGAAATTCATTCTGCCCTAAGATGCCTGGACTGATGCACTACAGCATTTTGTGATGGGATAAATAATTTTCTGGAAGTGTGTACACATGAAGGGATTCCTAGGACCAGCTTAAACTAAGCATGTAATTTTGGCTCATTTTGTAGTCTGTAATACAAAACTAAGATACAACTGTGTTCACTACTGATATTCTAACACAAGTTTGCAATGTGTTACAGGATTAAGAGTAGCTGGTTGCCTACCAAAACTGAGCTATATATAACTTTGATGAGTGGCTTTTTTTCTTGCATTGCTCTTATTGAATCACAATTTGAGACACCTCCCGTGAGGAGGAGGGGTAATTTTTGCTAAGTGTAATGGTAAAGGATGAAAATACACAAAATATTTTCTAATATTTAAGAATAGAAGAGTAGTTTTCTCAGTGGGAGCAAAGACTGAATTTATTGAGGCACTAATTTAAGCTGAAATGCTGATTTTGAAAGAAAACAGAATTAGTATTCAAGATCTTTATTTCCCTCTTTATTTCAATAATATATTTTATTTTTTCAGTGGGAAGAGATGGTGAATATCTTTACAGCAATGTTTATAAACATCATTTGCCAAATAAAAATATCAAATCTATTTTAATGCATTCACTGAAAATAATTTGTGGAATACAAATGTACAAACACTGTTATTAAAGATGTTTGCTTGTCTATTAACTAAAATCACAGCAATTTCAGATATCTCTTAGTACATATGAAGTCAGTTTTCTCCATTGTGCAGCAACAGAGAAACAATCACTATTAATTCATTCTACCTAGACTATACCTTAAAATAAGGAAATTATTAAAATTAAGCAATTACTGTTTTCTACACTATTTCCAAATTAGCAGCATGTAACTTCTGCCACTGATATGATAAAGCTATTTTCTGATGGTCCTTCTTTGTCAAATGGAAAACCTTGTAGGCAGCTGAGAGTTTTCTTTTCACATGGACTTAAAATTTGCAAAGAGAAAAATGTTGATTTAAGAAATGAAGTAAATATTTTTCTTGTCATAAAGGAATGGGAGAATATTTTAAAATATGCACATGATCGATTGCTCACTGAAGCTTTTATACATGTATAATGTAGCTTAGCCAAATGGCTAAATAACTCTCTTTGAGAGGATGTGGAAGCAGATTTTACTCTTTGAAAAAACATTTTACTTCCTCTCCACACCTAACAGATATTAGATCATAATGTATTACTTTGGGGAAAATAATTAGAGTTCAGTCTGGGATGCAAGAATAATTGTTTATTTGGAAACCTCAGTTGTGTGTGCCACTGTCTGGCAGTGGTGAGTCTACTTAACGTACAAATACAGCTACTCTGAAGGGAGAACGTGCATATAGGTATGGGCTTACTGAGCAACTGGCATATTATATTTTCACTTCTTTTTTACACTTGAGTCATATAGATTGTATGTCGAGTCAATAAAAAAAAATCAAATACACTGAAAGGGTTAAAACATTTTGTCAGTAAATGAAACAAAATGGGTTAGTATTTTTTTTATATTTTCACCTCAATTTTAATAGTTTAATGGTATGGTAGAGGAAAGCCATTGAACTGATCCCATTTTATTATCCACCACTCTTTTCTGCCTGCTTTGTGTAGTGATTATTGCCAAATACTTAAAATATTAAGGACATATACTGTCATTTTCTTGATCAATATTACCTAAAATCTACAAGATGAATATAAAAAAGGCACTGAATCTGTAGGAAGAAACCCTTGTTTGTTAATTCTGCATTCACATTTCTACAATCTCTGAGTACAGTAAGTTCATTGAAAGCTATGTAAGCTGAAAATATTTTTCTGAAAAAATATGAAACATTTTATAGTTACATATATTATGTTGATTACAGAGAAAGACTGCTTGTCCTTGAATATCCAGGCTTTCCCTATGGGATATCATTGCTACGTCATTATGTTAACACTAGTATTGTGGTAAAGTTGTCAAATATGTCTGATAATTTAAGCTTTAAATACATTTTTTATCTAAAATATCATCCTATTTGTTTATTTCATCTTTGAGAGCATTACATATAAAAAACTGCAGTGTAAATCAAGAGAAAAGACTTTGTGTGTCCTTTATACCAAGAAAATAATGGCTTTTCTAGTTTCCAAGCTTTAATGTAAATATTCAGATGTGATTTTTCACAGGTAGATAATTAATTGCCACAGACTAAATGTGTTAGTGAGAATGAGTGCAAAATTATATCTACGTATCATTTGGTACGCAGAATTCTCCAGGGACTACTTCTGAATATTGCATAGACATTTTCAAATCATACACATCCAAATGATTTCAATTTATAATATTCTGTTAAAACTAACAGCTGCATCCTTTTTGGAATGACTCTCTCTGGGCTCATCAGTCTGAATAAAAAATTTAGATGACCATTAATTATATTGATTAAAAACCTGGCAGCTCCTTTTTACTGAACAAGTCAGATAGTGAGACACAAAAGCTATACTTGATTAAAGACAATCTATGAGACCCAAATAACATGTCATCATAACAAAGATATGCTTCTTGCCCATTCATACTAGGTAAATTAAAAAAAATGACTAGCGCTTTTGTTGACTCCATTTTTGTATGCTCAGTCTGGAAGACTGAAGTGTTCCTCAATGAAGTTTGGAGAAGGTCTTTGGTTTTCTAATGGAGATGTACTTGAAACTTTCAGAATCAAGAAGCACTGTGATGTAGTCAACGTAGTGCTGAGAGGAACCTTCGGGTCAGACTTCAGTATTTCCTAGCTGACTGCAAGCTTCTATACATGTAGCCCACTGAGAAATTTGTTCCTGAAGAATTTGTTGGCTTTCTAAGATGGGGCTACAGCACTGGTGGATAAGGGAAGAGTAACTGAAATTATCCCTTTCATTATATGGGAAAAATCTTATAAGCAAAGACTTATATGTGATAAAAAGATGCTTTAAAAAAGTATATTCAACACAAAACAGAAATACAAACCCAATAACTATGATAGTGTTTGTTACAAATTACATTATACTATGAAGAAGATAAAAGTGGGAAAAAACCCATAATTTTATGCTAAGGAAACATTAAAATCTACACTAGACTGTTCATAGAGGTCTATCCTTATCCCCAGTGAGTTGAAGAGTACAGAACGTTAAGTTTCCTCTCTTTTGTTGAATGACATCACAGGCAAAACAATGTAAAATGACGTTAATTATACAAAGTCGATTGCTTGTTCATCTACGTATAAGCTCTGGTTTTGTCATGTTTTGTAAATGATGCAACAACACATCTTTGTTCTCATTCAGCATAGATTTTACCAAGTATTGAACTTCTGGATTCACAGTTTATAGCAGAACTCCTCAAACGGATGCTTTTCAGTTGACATGACAGAAAAAAACATGTCTAAAGTAAGAGCGTAATTTAAATCTTATTTTATTCATTTAAGCTAATGGTATGAATATCATAGAAAAAGAAATTGTGGTTGATCCTTTTCAGAAGTTAAGTTTGTAAGTCAACTTTGATTCTTTTGGTAGAGTAGTACGTCAAAAATTCAGCTTTTAATATGAGTCTTCTGTTGTCATCTTTTTTAGTTTAGTGATTTTCTTGCTATTTTTAAATGTCCTTAATGCTCATGCATTAATGTAGTATAAGAGAAACAAATATGTAGCTGTAATTTCCAAAGAGGCTTTTTAAGAACTTTTTGTTGCATTCATTTTTTTTTTTTTTTGCATAGGTCAGTAAAGATTAAATTTTTTTAATTGTGTGACTTCTACAGTGAAATGTCTTATTTTCAGAACTTGTTCATTAATCAGTTAAGCATTTAATCTGTGAGTTATTACATTTGTTTATGAGTTCCTGTGTTTAAAAAAAAAAAGAAAGAAAATTTCTCATATCTTCTTGGAAGACTTCAAGAAGGGTTAACAATCTGTAGCTATGTTTAAGTGTGAAATCTCAGTGCAAGGCCCCTAAGGCTTTACAACAGTAATTGTAACATATAGCATCTAAAGGTCAGGCTATGTTTCATGAAAGTCCATTGATGACAGCTGTCATTACAACTTCACTACCAAGAAAACTATAGTTATGAAGGCACTCATGGGGAATATCAGGCATTTAAGTACCAAGGGTTTACTGTTGATGTTATTTTCACATGTCAGTTCTGCTTACAAAAAGACCAGTAAGCAAGATAAATTATGAGAATATCTGTAATTGACAACTCCTGCTTTTATTTCAGCTTAAAATTAGTCAATGTAATTATTCAAGCACTAAAGAACATTCATTACAAGGCAAGCAATAAGAGAAGATATAAGATACATTTATTGCAGAAAGTTCCGAAGCTGATCAATCCACTCAACTTCAAAAATATTGCTATATTTGGACACAGAATTTGAAAGAAATATTTCACAGGTTTATGCAGCTCCTGTTGGTATTTCACCAATGAACGACTGGTCAGCAACCCAATACTGTTTAAAACCCTGTTCCTTGTCTGCTTTTAATAACAATAGCAACCATGGTTCTTTTCTTGACTAACGCTAATGAAATTATTGCACTCCCACCTTGGCAGCATCTAAACTTGTAGGAAAAGAGGAGGAGTGATAAGGGATGCAATTATCAATTCAAAACTAGTTTAGATGAAAGTTTTGTTAATACTTTACTTTTTCTACCATGTTATTTTGAGAATGCTTATCAGTGTTTCCTTTTAAAGGCTCTGTTGTCTTACTGTCTTAAATCACATGGATTCTAATACATATAATGGTCAGTTTTTTATTCTGCAATAAGTTTCTTTTTATTGCAATAATCAATTTTTATTATGATTTTTTATTTCACACCTTAATATTTCCATAATTTTTGTTCTAACTAATCATGTTTAGTGAATTGTCTTTTACTTTGATTTTCATGAGCTCATGATCTCAGGAAGAGTCATCAGCGAAACACCCATCTTCACTCTCTCTTGAATGTATCACATTGAGTCTTCCTAGTTTATACTTCATATAATTATTTAAAAAATTTTGTATTATCTTTACCTTCTCATTTTATGTAATTTTTACTGTGATGGGATGTTTCCCTCTGACTTGTAGATTATATTTTTTGTATAGTACCTACCAAACAATGTTGCCAATTTAGTCATGATATAATATATAAGGTAAGAATTAGAAATTTATCTTGGGCCAATTTGGTACATCCTCATAACTAAACTTCTCTGGGACCTGGCTATATATCTTTCATTGAAAGTTGATATCTTTTCTATAACTTCTCTTTTCTCTAATATATCTGGTACAATATATCTTTCACTAACAAAATGCTCAGCTTTTTCTCCTTTTTTCTTCCTTTTGCTAGCCATTGTAATTTGTCACTTTTCTAAATGATTTTTAGGTAAAAGAAGTCCATATATACTTTTTAATCTTTAAATACCTACATAATACTTTGCCTTTTTTGTGTGATGGCTTACTTTCGATAAAATTGTATTTTTCATTTAGTTTTGCTTTAACATCTAATCAGTCTGGGTAGGAGCCTATCTGCTAAACTTCAAAAATCTCTACAAATGAACGAGACATGCCAGACTCCCCCTAACCGTCAATTGGAAAAAATTGTATTTTTAGAGAATGAGTCAGAATATATGTGTATTTCTTTAGAATGAAATGAGCTGCTCACTCCAAAATGTGTATTATTCTCTGTTGACTAAAGGGCAACAGACTAGCTAAAATCGATCTACAAGTTAGGCAACTATATTTGGTCTGGTGAATTGTACCCTTATCTTTCACAGAGAGTGCTAATACTATGAACATCTAATGTATTTTTTAATTCTCTTAATGTTTTTATCTCCATATTTTCTGAAAAGAAAAACTTGTCCAGGACATTTCATTTCTTTATACAGAATTCAATTCCTCCTAGTCATTTCTGCCTAATGGTCTTAGATTGGTTTGTCTAATGTATTATTCGAGCAGAAGATCATACAACTGTATTTGCAAGTAAATATTTCAATTTTTCATTATGGTCTTTTTTTTTTCTAGAGTTTTTAGTGTCTTGGAATTATCTTTCATTATTATCTCCTTAACTTATTCCATAGACAAAATCCTTCATATTTATAGGATTATCTAATGTATTATCTAACAATATTCCATTATATTACTCTTTCTCAGTTCCTTTTGATTCCTTTCAAGCAAACAAACAAACAAAAAAACCTAGTCAAACCCCTAAACATAACACCCCCAAAGCACTAACAGAAAAACCAAACAACCCACCAACTTTTATCTGTTCCTATTCTTATTTCTTTCCGAAAATCTATACATTTTAAGAATTACTTTTGGGTCACTCATATGAAACAGATTTGCAGTGAATAGTTAAATAACAATTATTTTCACAGTATCACAGTATCGTAAGGTTGGAAAAGACCTTTGAGATCATTGAGTCCAACCTATGACCCAACACCAACACCTACTCTTACTTGTCAACTACACCATGGCACTAAGTGTCTCATCCAATTTCTCTTTGAACACCTCCAGGGATGGTGACTCCACCACCTCCCTAGGCAACGCATTCCAATGAATTTTGTGTAGATATATCATTGTCTTATCTCACCATTGCAGACAATGATGCAGCAAAGAATAAAGACAATGTGGAATCTCCTCAAAATCCCATTGTGCATTATTTCTTTTGTACAGCTTGAACCTGGCAGTTTAAATGTGGACTTTGCTTTGCTAGTCTATAGAAGTTCTACCAATGGTGGATGATATTTCATCAATTCCAGTGCATGCATAATCCAGGAACATGACATTTATTTTTTGATAAGTCAATATACATGCCGAACTTTTTACTTTTAGCGCAGCAATCAGTCATCGGATACACCTTCTCCCAGCACTTTGAATTCCTTCCTTCTCTTGAGAAAGTGCATAATTAGTTTCAACCTGTTCAATTCATATAATTACAGGGAGAATATACCAGACCATAGGCACATCTACAGATCTTCTGAAAAAGATATGCTTTTCATTTTTTTATTGCCTTCCCCCCACCCCCCACCCCCCGCCACTTCTTTAGCTGGTAAATATTTTTTAGCTGAAAATATAAATATAAGTTAGCCCCACTATCTAACTTACAATTACAGATTCCGTCCATTTTTGGTGTTTATCAATAAGCTAACTTTATCAGTCTGCTTTGTAAATTGTAATCACTTTAATTATTAGCATCATCTCATGCACTATTACGTTTTCATCTTACTTCATAAAGGATTACACAGTGCCTTATTTTCCCATAGATATTTTAAAAAACTAATAACAGTTTGCTTAGGATTATATTATTTTTGTTCTGGTGGTCTGATTGCCTAAAGACATTCACCTGTTGTTTTTTTTTCAAACGTGCTTTGATATTAATATTTTTGTTTCTCTGTATGTCTCAAGTTCTCTAGACTCCATCAATGACTTGTATTTCAACTTTTCATTAACATCTTGATTTGATTTAGATTTTTTTTACAGCTTTATTACTGTTAATATACTTTCTATTTTCCTCTTCTTTATCTCTTCCACATGGTGTATCATTCAGTTAACTATTGGACCTCTAGATTAATTTAGTTTTATTCTATAATTCTTGTTTTATCACATAGTTCATTTTCCCACAGATTTCCGGATCTTTCAGAGCTTTCAAATCAGAAAATTATATATTTTTTTGCAAAAATTATTGTGTCTCCAATATACTTTTTTTTGACATTTGTTGCCATATTATTTCTGTTTCTAAGAGTAAATAGCACATTCACAGTAATGTGATCAATCTATATCATGACTTTTTTTTCTCTCATGCAGTCCTCATTGTTCTCATTCTTCTCTTCTTGTTACTTATAATATTTGTAATAATCATAAGTTAAAGCATTATTTTTAGAATGGAAAACTTATCATGATATGCTACTTTTCCATTTTTTATCAATTCTTTCTTTTTATGTCTGTTTTTTTTGTGCTATTTGACAGAAATGTCATGTACTAGAAAGAGGCTATGAATTGTCAGTTATGAATTGTCATTTAGAAACTTTCAGAATTCAGTTTTTTATCCAACATAACCAAATTTTATTCATAGCCATAACTAGTGATTCTTCAAAGAGATGTTAATTTTACAGTGAAAAGAGATTTATTAACAACCAACTAAATAAACTATGTAACATTTTTGGGCAACTAGCTATTCAGTCTCATACTTTTCCAATTGCATACAATGCAAGTCTGAAAAACAAAGAACATTTTGATAGGCCTTGGATGTATGGTATTGGAAGTATTGGAAGTATTTTTACTCTTTGAATCTTACCTGTGTATATACAACTCCTCATGAAATGTAAAGGAATTAATCTTCATTATATAAATAAAAAAGTATAATATATATTTTTTTATATATTATATATATACATAGTACCTGGAAGTATTATGTTTCTGAGGAACAGTTGACCTGGATAGTCTAAAATGAGCAATAGTTATGGTTTCAATAAAAGTTAATGCAATGGTCGTTCAATATGTTTATTCATCTGGAAAATTTGGATAATCTTGTAACTATTAAAGACAATAGAGGAATTATGAACACATTTTAATATATTTCTGAATTAAAACAACTGGTTTTGAATATAGTTTACCTACTCTTTGAACATTAAGAAATTCAGCTTTCAGTGAAAGTCCAAAAACCGTGGTAGATTTTTTTCCCAGTAGCAGGATAAAAAATATTCTAATTTTGGAGAGGTCTGAACTTATGTCTTAACTTTTAAGAAAATCAGTTGAGGATTTAAAACCTCATTTTTAGGTCCAAAAGCAACAGATTAGTGTAGATTGGAACAGTGAAGACTGGTCAACGATGTAACGCAAATTTAAGAATAAGTATATTTAATCACAAAAGAAAAGATAAAAAATGGGTAAGTAAATAGTATTTAGCAATTTATAGAAATCAAAAAATAAGATGTACTTACTAAATCAAGGTCATCCAAGTAGCACTAAAACATTTTCTTCGTAAAATAAGTAAGATAACATTGGTTTAAGAACCAGTAATTAAATCTCTTTATTAGAGTGTTAGTAGTTGAATCAGTCAGATTAGTTGAACTCAAGTGTCACTGATTTTTAACGTCTGCACATTGTGATTAGGATGAAAGTAGCAGGTACACTGTCTTCCTTGGCACAGAACTTATAAAAGAGTGTGTCTAACTAACCTAGGTACCCCTTGGTTAATGTGTATGTGCAGTGCCACATGGATAAAAGACTATCCACTGTGAAAGAGTTGGTTGCAAGCCAACTTTCATGATAACTTTTCAGCAGGGTAGGGTAAATGTCTTCTAACTGACTCAGATTGATTTTAATTTTTGATATCTTCATAAGGCTGCTAGGCAGGTTTAATCTAGTTCCTTACTCCTTTAAAATACCCCAAACTAAATGGTCCTTTTCACCTCTCGGTTGACAACAGTCTAGTCTTGGGCCCATGTGATCACTAAATCATGGTCACACATTGAGTAGGAGAGGAGACTTATTAGTAATCATAACTATGTTGGTCACCAACCAAAGAAACAATGTGACAGAGAGATTAGTGTCTAACCTGTGCCCTGCCTCGCTATAGTGTGCTGATGTAGAAAATCTCTGTGATGGTAAAGCATGACTATAATTTTTTGGTGAGTTCTGAGGTTTTTTTTTCAATTCAAAATGAACTGAAATTCTCCAGCCTCCCAGAGAAGTGATTTCATAGTCTGAAACAAAAGATCTGTATTATACCAAACTTATGGCATGAAGGCATGCAGTGACAATGAGAGCTCGATCCTTCTGGGGTTTGAGCCCAATGAAATCCATACTTATGCAATCGAATTTATACTTTTGTACATACCCTTGCTGTATGTTACCTTTTGATGAGAATTCGTTACAGAAGTGTTACATTGCTAATAGATCAGGAGGGAGAACTGTCCTGGATCAGTGTCCAAGCAAGTTATTTTAACATAAATCTCACTGAAATTTCACTATATGCTGCTCATTTGATCAGGAATAGTATACACTTGTTAAATTAAATAATGTGGATAATACCAAATATATCCCACAAAGCCAAAAGAAATACTTCTTAGGTAAGCTATTTCTAAATTACTGAGATGAGAAAAGGAATGGATATCAACAGTCTTTTAGGTAAACTAAGTACCCTTTTCCTTTTCCTGTTTTTCAAAGATAAAATCATGTAACTGCTAGGAAAAAAAGAGCTCTAAATTCTTTGGCATTTAACAGGAGGAAATACTGGTGATATCGCTCAAATTAGATGTTCATGACCTTTTAATCCTGTTCTGTAGAGAAAGATTGAGCTTCTTAAGCATACATGTATATTTTCTATATCTTTGAATATAGAGCCTGGCCTCAAACACTTTTGGTAAAAACGAGCATGTTTCCTATCATTTTAAGTCATATTATTCAGACTTGTGAGAATACATCAGAAAACTGACATTAAAACTACCACTAGATACCAGCGTTTACACACTTGAAACATTTCTCCAATGATGTCTTTTCCTGATTTGTTGTCTGACAGTGGACTTTTTGTAGAAACAAATAAGGTAAATTTCAAGAGTACTGAAAAGATGGGGACTGGAACACAAATAACAATAACTACTTCCATAAATTGAACTTCATAACCTGCTGTTTACATTATAGCACTGAAGGAAGTATATATGAATCTCTTCCATCATTTAGCAGAGTCAAAATTACCTTTTTCCATTATTTAGAGTCTTGGAATCTTGTAAGGTGATGTTAACAACATGTTTTCTTTTTAATAATGTAGACTTTTTGAGTATTTTTATGTGGGTTAGATCCCTTTTTCTTTGCAGCAAGAAATCTTTATGTCTTACTAATTGTAATACAACTTTTTAATTATTTTCTCTTTTCAGAAATACCCCTTATACAATTAAAAAACAATTACTTTTTTTTTATAACTGTAATCAGATTTAATTATTTAATAAGTTTTCAGCTTTCCAAATAATGTTTTGACATAGTGCTTAAACAGAATTCTTAACCTTTTAAAAAGAAATAAAATATAGACCTGTTATTGAAAATATTTTTCTTAGACTCCTTCTGTGCTTGATTGAAAAAGATTGTTTTGAGAATTATCAGGTAACAGATTTTTTGAGTCAATAACTTTTTCACTTTCACTTCAAAAACTGCATAACAAATATGTATTTCAAGGTCATGGTATACACAAACCTTTCAATTAATCACATGAGAGGATCATTGGATTGGCATAACGGCACAATCTATTCAACTTGAGCTACATGTGCATTTAAGACAAAACCCTATTCTACCTTTGTCACGGTCCACTCGGTGGACTCGAAACACAAAGTTAAGGCAAACAAAATGCCAAGGGGTTATAATTCAATCAAAGAGAAGCTTTATTATTTTGCCCATAAAGCGGCACACTATAGACAAAGTGGAGGAAAAGGGAGAAAAAAGGAGGAAAGAGGATCATAGCTACCACCACGGGTCCAAAGGCGTCCCTATGGTCCCAGGCCCCGAACAGCGTCCTGACGGTCCTCAGTCTTGACTCGTCGTCATGACAGTCGTGATCCGTATCCAAAGGTGAGGAGATCTCACCGGGGTTCGATTAAGAATCATCTTTTATGCTCAGTAACAGCACCGTGCACCTCCTCTCTCCCATGGATTGTGGCCAATTTCTGCCTTCGGTTCGCAATCCAGGCTGGACTGCACAAGCCTCAAAAGTTCTTGCTTCGCTTGCCAGAACTTGTCTGCACCTGCACCACCTCGCGTTCGGGGATCTTTTACTTCCTTACCTCATCTTCCTCTCGTGACCACTGGGTAACCTTAAGAACCTCTGCAAGTCTCTGCGCATGCTCTTCTTTGTTGGCTTTGAGTCAGGGAGGAGGTGGGGCAAGTTTGGCTGAGGCATCAGGTGAAACCCATCTTTAGGACAGCAGCTATTCGGCCTTTCCTTAGATGTTACTGGCAGTCCCTGGTCATGGTGGCTGCTTGTACCATGCAGTTCTTTTCTCTCAGGACATTTACTTCTTGGTCTCTCTCCAAGTCCCTGATGTCAATGAACAGTTCTTCGGACCGACTCTTACAACCTTCCATGGGAAATTTTGGTATCAGTATTTATTTGACAGAACAATTCATCATGATCAGTATTTTTGTATAAAAGTACTTCTATAATAAAATAAAATATTTTCAATGAAAATATCATTTGAGTAGGCTCAAAACAAAAACATTCCTCATTTTTTCTACACAAGATGTTCTTATATCCATTTAAAGCTGCAGCTCTTTCCTGATATTTGCATTTGAAATAATTTTTTTGAGAAAATATTCTGAGTTATAGATCAGTTCTATAGCACAATAGCACATGATTTAAAATGTCTTTCCCTTTGAGGAGACCATTTCAGTGATTGTTTCTTCCTTTCATTATAATCTTTAATTTTTAGCAACAGTCACAAATTCGAATTTCAAATACCTATCGTTTGTTTCACACAAGACATATCTCCTAGATTTAAGAATATTTAAAGATTAAGTACTAAAGATGCCTAACAGGGTTTTTTTAAGAATAAAAGTACTTACTTGTATCAGTTTTTTTATTTCCTTTGGTATCCATCATATTTGAAAAATTGTGGTAAAATGGAAATTCCTAGACTGAAAAAGAGGAAACATAACCCTGTTTTTAAAAAGTGTAAGAGGAAGAGCCAGGAAACTACAGGCAGGTCACCTCTGTTCCCAGCTGGAAACCATACTAAGACACATCGAAAACAGCAAGGTGATCAGTAACAGTCAACATGGCTTCTCTAAGGACAAATCGTGTTTGATAAACTTGATGACCTTTTACAACAAGGTTACAGTATGACCAGCTAACGGAAGAGTGGCTGAAGTCATCTACCTGCTCTCATGCAAAGCATTTGGTACTGTCTTGCACAACATCTTTGTCTGTAAAATGGAGACGTATGGAGCTGACAGCTGGGCCACCTGGTGAATAAGGTATTTTCTGGATAGTCGCCTTCAAAGTTTGCAGTCAAAGGCCTCATGTCTGAGTGGAGATCAATGACAGGTGGTGACCCTTAGATGTCTGTATTGGGATCAGTGGTATTTAACAACTTAGTTTGGAATGTGGACAGTGGGGCTGAGTGCAGTGACACTAAACAGAGTGGGGTGATTGATACTTCAGTAGGAAGGGATGCCATCCAGAGGGACCTTGACAGGCTAGAGGAGTGGGCCCATGCAAACTTCATGAGGTTCAACCAGTCGAAAGGCAAGGTCCTGCAACTGGGTCTGAGCAATGCCAAACATGGGTGCACACTAAGTGATGAGTGCATTGAGAGCAGCCCTCTGGAAAAGGACTTGGAGGTATTGGTGGATGAAATAATGGACAGGGGCTGGAAATGTGTGCTTGCAGCCCACATTTCAAATATCAAATCCCGGGCTGCATCAAAAGAACTGTAGCCAGCAGGTCAAGGAAGGTGATTCTGCCCCTCTACTCTGCTCTTGTGAGAACCAACCTGGAGTTCCAGCTCTGGAACCTCCAACACAATAAAAATATGGACCTGGTCGAGTGGGTCCAGAGGAGGACCACAGAGATGATCAGGAGGCTGGAGCATCTCAGCTATGAGGACAAGCTGAAAGAGTTTGGGCTTTTAGATTGGAGAAGAAAAGGTTTTGAAGAGACCTTATAGTAGCCTTCCAGTAAAGCCTTCCTTCTTAAAGGGGTCTACAGGAAAAATGGGAAGGGAGTGTAGTGATAGGACAAGGTGTAATGCTTTTAAACTAAAAGAGAGTAGATTTAGATTAGATATTAGGAAGAAACTTTTTGTGAAAGTGGTGAGGCATCAAGACAGGTTGCCAAGAGAAGGTGTGCATCCTTCATCCCTGGAAGCCATCAAGGCTGTGCTGGATGAGGCTTTGAGTAACCTGGTCTGCTGGAGGATATCCCTGCCCATGGCAGGGAGTGAACCAGATCTTTTTAAGGTCCTTCCCAACCCAAAACGTTATGTGATTCTATGAATAGATAGGAAAAATTGATGTTAATTATAAATTCATTGACCTGATAGAAACTGACATAATTATTTTCTCAAGAATCATAAGTTAAAAAGTTAAATTGATTGAAATTTGATAAAAATGTAGGCATTTATAGAGACCTGGGTCAGTACTTTAAATCCACAAGAAATCCCTGAGCCAAAACAAAAATTCCAATTAAGTCCTAACCTGACTGAAAGATTTTGAACATTTTGTGACAAGGAAGCACGAAATGTTTTGCTAAAGTGATGAACTGAGCCAAGAATAGAAGCCAGTGTGCTCTTGTATAATTTGACTTTCTTAGATATCAGCTAAGAATGTGGCTTCCTATGTGTCAGAGATGATCTCTTCTACAGCACAATTTGTTAAATATACTTTGAGTTAACTGCTTATCATTGGGGGGATACCACTACTGCTGCCTTGTGTGGCCTATGCTAGTTATGCAATGGTAATGGCAAAACCATCTAGTCAGTAAGGTATTAGATGACAATAGTGAGGTGCGTCTAAGGCAACCTATAAGCAGCAGCAACCACAGTGGTCATGATCATACATACACATAGAAAGAATGTATTTTATACAGTACTAATCTGATTTTTAATGTAAATCAGTTATATACGTGACTTAGATGCCTAATAAAAATTAGACATTTTTATTTTAGTTTTTGTTGTAATATCAACTTTTCCTCTGAATAAGGACCTCAAATAAGGACCAACTAGAAATCTCTGTTTCATGTACAAAGATAACAAAACCCAGAAATATACAGAAAAATATACAAACACAGGCATGCTTAGAAATTAGAGCCTTGGATTGAGCTTTGGAGTGATATGACAGCTGGACTGGATAGCATAACCTGGTTGTCAGGATACTCACTAAAGCTGTGAAAAAATAGTTATATTTCTGGTTTGTTTTTTTTTTCCCCAAAACCTGACAAATAAGCATTTCTTTCATGACTTCAAACAAAATTTCTGATTACCTTCTTTTACATTTTGTGAGTGAAAAATGTTATCATATATCATATCATCTTCAATCAAGGCGTATCAGATACTGCCTTGTTGTATACTATCATTTTTGCAAGTAAGTTTCTCCATATGTCCCTTCATTTCATTTTATAGGACCTAACAGTCTTGGGCAAAAGACACAGATTTTTTGTGTCATCTAAAGAAATTTAAAACTATGATCTCACATTTCCCGGAGGCATTTTAAGACTTTTTAATAAAAGTGGAATGCAGTTTTTCATTTTGTTGTTAAAGCAGCGGTGGGTGAAACATCTAACTTTCTTGTGCTGCCATTGGGAATTGTGTCTGTAACACACTTCCAAAAGTTGATTTTAATGTATTGAGCTATCTAATTTGTTTTCAAAATATCACACCAGATACTGTGTGACAAGTAGACTGGAAAAAGCACACATATCCGTATTTTTCACTGAAAAATACTTTAGTGTCTTGACTGTTTCTTCTATGGGAACAATACTGAACAAATCCTTACTCAATATTTACTCTGTTCTTTATTATAGGAGTTCTTTATGTTCATAGGTCAATGACTGGATGTAAGTCAACTCAATTCTTTCATATCTTCACCATATTAAAAAATGTCAGTTCCTGAAATAAAAGTCATGAGGCAAAAAAATCATATGTTTTTTAATTAAAAGATAAAATATTAAAATATATACATCAAGGGCTATATTATGAATAAGTGTATAAATTTGTACTGATGATTATACAAGAGACTGACAGAATGCTTCCTATTTTAAATATTGGAAGACTGATCATCCTTATTTGGGAGATTCTAGGTGAGTTCTGGGGAGGCAGATGGCACCAGACAGTAACTTTGATTTGATTGTTTTTCATTTGTGTAAAAAGTTCTTGAAGGGGAATGACCAGGCCAAAATCCTTCAAAAAGAGAGAAAGGATTCCTCACCTTAACATGGGAATTAACTGTACTTATTTAAGGAGAAAAATTTTCAGAGGTGTAATCAAAACAAGGGAAAAAGTTAGTCACAGCACTGAGCCTGGGAGCTTACTGGTTATGTAGAAGCTGAGCAATGTCAGTGAGTAACAAGGACTGAAATGGCATGAACAGAAGCTTTCTAAGGAACAGCGAGACCTGTGCACAGCTTGCAACTGTTCAAAAGTCCTCTGAGCTTGTTGGAACTCAGCCTGGGAAAGAGAAAACACTTTGCTGGAACACAGTGGACATACCTAAAATTATACAAACTATTGTTTTTACCCTTTCTTCCTTAAACTTTTAAAGTTTTTTGTATCTGAAAAATCCAATATCCTAATTTATCATCTACTAAAATTTGACTGCTTGACTTTTAGCCCGCTTAATGTTCACTGAGGAAAATACTCCAAGGCAGAGCCTCCTCAAAGCTTTCCTTGTTTGAGTTTCCTTCAACAGATCCTTTAATTGATAAGACCGGAGGTTATGATCATCCAAGATCTCCTCTAGGTCTAACGGTAATTTCTTCCAATTCTTCCACAACTTCTTCTGCACAGAAGTTTATATAACTGTTAGGGGAGAAAAAGTGCTGATGTACTTTTTAACTTTTAGGAGCCCGTTAATGGTTGAAAGCAGCTCTTGGTGTTCAACAATACGTGATATTTTGAATCTATTGACACCCAGTAAATCAAACTAGATTTTCAGCAGTTTTTTAGACCAGTAGGATTTAAATAATCACATTTCTGTGCTAAAATAATAAAACTATTGCACCAGTAAAGGTTGTCATGATATTTACAGAAAGTGCCCTATGATAAGACTTTCACTGACAGCTAAAACCACAGCAGAATGGTTATACATTTCATTCTTCAGATAATATTTTTTGTTATCTTAGCAAGCCTACAGTACCACCAAAATATAAGCAAAATCAACTGCATAATACTAAGCTTTGGGCTAATTTCCAGGAGAAACTTCTAAGTAAATTTTAACCATAAACAATTGATTTGATAATTTATCCATATTAATATTCAAATTTTCTTGTTGACTTTGCACAGGGAGACCTTACAAGACATGAAGCCTCATTTTCTTAGTATGTTGTTAGTATTAATATCTCATCGTTTTAAATTAATAAAAATGGTTATTTCTTTTTAACCAAATATCATTTTCTAATGGTCAAGAGTTAGACGATTAGGTTTTTAATTGTATAAATGTGGTCCTGTAAGATATTTCTAAAAAATCATTTAAGTCAGACGAAGTGTCTCAATTTTCACTTTAATTCAGATACTCCAGGTGAAAACACTGATGAACCCTGATGTCCCACTGCCAAGACCCTTGTCATAGGCCTGCTTAGCGTAACCCATACCTACATCTTAGCATTGATAGACACATTCTTTCTAATAATTCATTCATCCCCAGTGTAAATCCTTGAACTCTTGTTTTTTTGCTGAGAATTGCAACTGCGTGGAACTTTTTCTGCTGATACACAGAATTTTCAATGTAGTGTTATTAGCTTATTGAAATGAAGCTCCTGTTGATGTGGAAAACTTTGAAAGATAAGAAATTAGCATGATATCTTTGTCTTGCCAAATACATATATACACATCTGAAACAATTTCAAGTATCACAATAAATGAAGCAATAAAGTAAGACTGGAGAAAATGTTAACCTTACTGTGCTTTAATTTATCTCCTCATTTTGACACTGTTACACAAAAGAGACTTTTTCTTTTTGGCTATGCCACAGGTCTTCTAGACAACTTTGGTCAAGTAGGTTTTCTTCTTTGGCTCCCATTCCCCAAGCTAATGCCGATAATGATCCTGACCTCCTTTCTAAAATGCTTTGCGATCCTTGGGTGAAAAGTTCTCCCTAAAAGCTTAGTAGTTTTATTATTATATCCATTATACAGATACGCTATTCAAGGTCAATAGACCCATATTGCTGAGCAAAAATTAGATCATATGACTATCACTACTATGTGGCAATTGCACTCAAAAGTACCCAATTCAATGTTTAGTCCAAATGAACCCATATTTAGTATGGCTTCACATATCACTGTTGAAAGTTCAGTACTTGAATCTTGAACTTCCTTTGATTACGATTCTGTAGTAAGACTTCCTCAAACTTTTTAATTCATTGGCTGCTGCCCCCGAGGGATTCATGCGGATTGGACAAGAAAAGAATGACATCGACAACATATAAAGAAATTCTATCCAGGATGTCCAATATTTTTATGCCTTCAACTCCGTTATTGTGTTGGATTCTTTGACTGATTTGTTCCAGAGTTATGGTAAAAAGGGAGGGCAAAAAGGGGCACTATTGCCTTTTGCTGCTAGACAAAGTAAAGACTTCTGAGCGACATCCATTATTCCTTACTGTAGGCTCCAATACAATATCTTCATTTAAGAAAGTTTTAGACCATTATGTGAGACTCTCAAAACTTTCATCAAATAGCTTCCTTTCAGCCAACCAGATGGTCGTTCAGCATATAATGCAAATAAATAAATATCTCCTCTATTTCTATTTTGCAAAGGTCTGTAACCTGTAATTTGTGCATTCCATCAGCCAATATAATGACATCTTACTGTTATATCCTCATTGCTCCTTCATTCTTCCAGATGCTGTTGTTGCCCTACTATTTCAAATGCATTCTGAATTTTGTCTTAGTTTAGAAAGTTAATTTCTTTGGTATTGAAGAAGATCCATGAAAGTTCTTAAGAGAAAACTTCAAGTTAGGCTAGGAACTGTCTAGTCCTAGCTAGATGGCCTGAACTGAGGTTTAAGGATAACGCTTAGTCCTTAAGATTGAGCTTCCTGTCAGCTCCTTCTGTCAGGACACTGTAGAAAAGAGGTAAGATAATTGAACTAACATCCCTGGTCTAAATTTTCAATGTATCTTCTCCTTGTCTATCATTTTCCACTTGTTACGAAACATTTATTTTTGAATATTTCCGTTACAAAAAATAATGCATTCCACTAATGTCTATTTTTAAATCACATATTTTAATATTTTTTACTATATCTTAGATGTTATTTTTTATTATTTTACATTTCCATTTTTAGACCATAAGCATGAGATAAAAGTGAGAATCTCTTCAAAATTAATATATTAGTATCATATTTTACAAACTATATAAAAATTATAAGGGTTTGTTTTGGTCTTCTACCTCAATACTAGGCCATCCAAATGTTGAAGGTGATTTACAGTGAATAATATGTTTTACAATGGCTGTATTCAATTGAAAACAAACATGCTTTTCAGTGACTTTAGTGACAATAGGCAAGTGCAAAATTAAATGGCTGCATAATTGCTGGTCTTGCAAATGAATCACATTAGGAGTTCATACATTCAGTTTATTCTACTGCTAGAAATTAAACAGTGCTTTTTAAATGCAAGTGCTCTTGGAGTAAAATGGACTTTGGCCATTTAATATGCATAAAGTCACGATAGTGTCTGATACATTAAGAGCCTAAGCCATCAACTCCTACTCAGAACAGCTGTGTTTAACTGCTCTTTGTATTGCGATAAGCTACTTGTTTGAACAAGTGTACCAGAATTCAGGCCTTATAAAATATTAGAAAAAAACTCTGTTAAGTCCATTTTAATATCTGTATTGTATGTTTCTTTAGTCTCTTTTTACCTTTGAAGTTTGCTTCCTAGAATACATTTCCGTTAAGTGAAGGTGAAGAGAATGTTGCATTACTATGAACTACAGAACTGGACTCCTATGGACAGTGGCAAGAGTAGAGACAAAATGCTTACGATGAACATCCAGGTAACTGCATTAACTATCAGATGAGAATCCACTAGCTTTTTATTTTTAACTATTTAAATCATTCATTTTTCAAAGGCTTGGCCAGGGGTATAATCACTTGATTTCAATCAATATCATGAATTAAAATGCAAGCAGAACTAATAGTATTGTTACCGTAATAGTTGGAGGAGAGTACATTACAGTCACAAGATCAGTTTCCTATCATTTTTAACCATCTATATGTCTCTGTCAGTTAATATTTTTATTTATATATATCTTTGAGAAATAAAAGTGTTTGAAGTAAAGTATTTCTTATTCTGTTCTTACTAAGAACTGACTTGTATATGAAGAATCGCTGAAGTCTTAAATATCAAGAAGCTCACAGGCTGCTTCACCAGCTACCGTCTCCTGTTTTCAGGCATGTTAATATGTTGCCATAGATATTGGAATCTCTCTCACACACACAGAGGAAAATCAGCGCTGGAAGTTCTGCATTGCAGATTCTCTTTAGGAAGGTCTAATTGTAGCCTCAAGATATTGCCCATGCTGCTGAAAAAAATAACAATAGTAGAAGTAAGACTGGTTCAGTCACAGCTCTCTTTGTGGCTCCAGGGAGAGCTCATGCTGAAAACATACTTCCACTACTCTTTCAATAAATGTACTCTGCGATTCCTTCACCTTTGAATTTCACAGATTCATTGGCAGGGAAAGAAGCAGGGCAGTGCCATTACCTCAAAGGCAATTTCATTACCCGAATCTTTCTCGGCACCAAACTGTTGCAGTGTCCCTGAACTCCTTTGTTTGACCGCTACCTGTATCCTTCTATAAGTGATTCCACTCTGCTCGTACTATTTATCCTCTTGGTTTTGGTAAATCATCTACCCATATGAAGACTTAAGTGTGTCACATGAGGAAGAGAAATCAGGGGTTTCTGAAACCATGATAGGTTTCAGATTATCTTTGGATATCTAACACAGGACCTCTTAAAATGGCCTGATATTCAGAAGAGTTAGAAACATTTTTTTGAGGACACGTGCCTCTAAAAAAATTGATTAACAGTATAGATTCAGAAGCTAAATTTCCTACTAAATAGAACAAAACTGTTGTTTCAAATTAATCTTTGGAGAAGACCAGTAGAATGCATCAACCTATTCAATCTTCTCAGAAAGAAGACCACACGAACTGCAGGGAACAGGGGTATTTTTAATTGTAAGCAGAACTCTTCTGTAATTGTAAGCTTTCTAAACAAGTGGAAAGAATATGAAAGTGAGGAAAAACTGAAAAAAAAATGAAATTGCTGAGGAATATCTACTATAATCTCAGATGCATTTTTTTTCAAAAATTTTCTGCCTTGTATAATATTCTTTGGATTATGACAAAGAATATTTTATTTAATAAATTTTGCAATTTAGTTTAATTTGTATGTCTTTCACCCTTTTATTTCAGCTACCTTTTGAATATTGATTCTGTTCAGCTACTTTAAAAATCAATGAACCGTGGGAAGCGGGGATTGCAGTCAAATTGCACCTTGTCACATGCTGTCTCTGCTGCTTCTTCCTCTTCACACTCTTTTCTTGCCTGATTTGGGACCTCACTCACATGAGACAGTCTTTCACTGGTTGCTCCAGTCTGGGTCATTTCTCTAGTGCTTCTAGCCAGATAATTTTTTATACCAGTCAGAATGCTGTTGGCCACCTGAGCACACCACTGGCTCGTGTTCAGCTGACTGTTGACCAGCACTTCCAAGTCTTTTTCCATTGGGCAGCTTTCCAGCCACTCTCTCCCGAGCCTGTAGATTTAAATGGGGTTGTTGTGATGAAAGTGCAGGAGGTGGCACTTAGCCTTGTTGAATCTCATACAATTGGCCTCAACCCACTGATTTAGTCTGTACAGATCCATCTGCAGAACCTTCCTGCCTTCAAACAGATGGAAATTTCCGCTCAGCTTGGTATCATCTGCAAACTTACTGAGGGAGCACTCAGTTTCTTCATCCAGATAATTGACAAAGATATTAAACAAGACTGGCCCCAACACTAAGCCCTGGGGAACACCACTTGTGATAGCTGCACAGTCAAAACAGTACACATCTTAGTGCATATCTCAGAACAGAAATTAGTTCGGAAACATCATTTAGAGACTTCTTCTGAATTCCATTACATTGAAAAATTTCAAGAAGTTGTTACTTTTCATCTGATTTAATACCAAATTATTATTTTCCACATTCTGGAAGGTCCTTGCTTTGGGTTGATCTATTGAAATTAATGTTAAAGGAAAGAAGGTAATGATCCATTCTTTGCCTCCCTGAGTTCTTTTATTCTACTGAATTGGGTTTATGCTCTGAGAACTGATGTATAAATGCTCTTTATTTTATTGTGGACTCTGTTTTGAAATTTCCAATATAGACAGTTCTAGTCAGTTGATAATACTACTAGCCTGGATGTCAGCAAAAGTAAATGATAGGAAGAAATAAGCACCGAACACACAATGCAATGATCTTAGGTCTAATTAATGCCATGTTCCCAAAATTAGGAATAGACTGGCCTTGAGATAATTATGACTAAATATATTGAGAACTTCATATTTTGAACTTGCAAGTCTCATTGCCTTCCACAGGTAATACGTGTGATTTCTAGTATGTTTCCCTGGCCACTGGGTGTCACTGTTCTTTCAGTTTTAGCTTGGAACAATACCAAGTTTTGTTTGTTTGTTTTTTTATTGTTTCTAAAAGAAAGCTATTAAGGCCAAGTAAGTCACCTGAGAAAAACACTAAGAGTTGCTGAAAATCTTCATCAGGATATTTGCACATCATGTCCCCATTGTGGTTTACAGTTTAGTCAGGAATGCCATATAACACTAGTCAATTATACATATAGTATTCACCTTTTGACATCTCAACTCACTGTCTCATGTGGTTCAAGTGATGCAGGCAGCATATACTACTACATTTATTGTAAATAATTCCAATGTGAAAAGGTGGGATTTGCTGTTTCTGTTTAGACTGTTTGTAGGCATACTATGTAAGTAAACATAAAGTAATATTGAGACTAACAGTACAGAAATTCGGGAAGTAGATTTGTGTATCATACTCAGGGCATTACTATTCTATAAACATCATGCATTTGAGCTATAACAAGGCTCTCAATTCAAAACTCTACGAAAAAAAGGAGGATACAAAACTTTTCTTTTGCAGTGGAAGTTAAGTTGACAATCAGACTATATGTTTATAATTAAGGCAGTGTTCCAGATAAAGGAAAAGTTTGACTTAAAAATGCTGTCCAATTTTTAACATTGTTATTCTAAGACATTGCGTGCCATGAAACCTCAGTCCACTTATCACAGAAGATATTCTCATGCAAAGGATTAATGAGTATTAGCTGCTAGGTAATTTTACCATTACATCCATCCAAATAAAGTGTTGAATAAAATGTTCTTTGCAATACAAAATGTGTTCTCACTTGTAGCTAATATCCAGTTTCTCATAGAAGAACAGAACACATTGATAATATTTACTCAAAAGTAAATATGAGCTCATCCTGTGCATATGTTCTTCATAGTTTATACAAAATGTAGGAAAAAAACCACCCTTCTACAAGTAATAATTTAACTTCACAATGTTAAACCAGGGTTAAGCTTCTTGTTTTGTAACGGGGAATTCTGGAAAATTCATCTTCTCCCTGAAATCAGGTTACTGGATCCCACCTCAGATGTTGTAGAACTTTATAAGTGGGTGATACAAAGCAATGGTATTAATATCACTATGGTTAGTGAAACTAGAAAATTCTTTTCCTAAACGGTATATTAATTTAATTCTAAAAGAGTTTATGTGATTTCATTGTTTTTTCATAAGCATGAAGTTGACTGTGCTGAGCAAAAAGATCATGTTTTCTCAACCTTTTACTTTAAAAATTATTTACACAACTTCGAAGGCACAATTTAATATTGTGAATTACGTAGGTTTTTAGAAAAACTTGTGTTTCTCTTGCTATGGCTGTTTGAGGTATAGACTCTTCAAGGCTGAGAATATTCTCTACTATACATAAACATAATGTATTAATATGTTATCTGAACAAAAAGTGGCCAACAGGGACAGTCATCTTACTTTAACATCCAAAACAAATACATATATCTGAAACATAAGTGATATAAAATGACTGTATACATGTACTATTATCTACTCCTTTTTCTTTATCTCTTGGCATGCAGACATATAGACATACACACACATATATCGTCTTCTATTTATTTGTGTTTAGTTCACATTAGCAATCGTGGGTTTTTTCCCTTGCTTAATAACGTAGCAAAAACATACAAAAATCCTCCTATGTCTGAACACCTATTTCTATGTAACGAAACATATAAAGTCATAATGAAATGTATTACTTACACCTTACAAAGAAAAGGCTCTTCCTAATGCCCCAGGAGCCCTTTAGGCCATTGCAATGTTGGTGCACACTATATTATCAGATTTATGTCATTCTGATAAGGGAGCCCACTTGAAGTAGCCTTTGAGCTAAAAATAAGACATTAGGTTGAAGGAAGCAGCAATTTAAAGTTATTGGTGTAAGGATAATTAGAGGCTGGCAGGTATCCAATGTCATTATGAGGAGGCTGCTGTAGGGCAAATACAACTGCCATTTTTCTGCATGGGTCTGTCTTCACTCAAAATAGATTTATTTTTAGCTTACATCTGCTTCTTAACATCTTGAGTTTTTTCAGAGCTGTTTTTGGACTTGGACTTCTTCAGCTTTTTATTATTTAGTTCAACTTCTAAATTAGTTATAAATTAAAGAACATGAAGTACATCTTTTGCAGTGACTGGAGCAATGTTTTTGTTTTGGTGCGGAACTTGGTTTTGTTTCCCCATATATTTAACTTCTCAATATTCCATTTCCTTCTGCTTTCGTTCTGCTTAACTGTCAGTGATCCTTTGAAATATTTCTGGCCAAGACAAACATTCAGTCTCCCACGTAATTCTTGAGCAAGTTTTGGGAGTTAACAGAGGCCATGGAGTACTCACAAAAGGTGGTTTGGAATTGTCCATCCTGTTGTAGAAAATAAGGTAAGTTAAAGATACTGATAGGGTATATTGTTTACCGGTTGGACTCAATTTCAGTGAAAAATCCAGTAGGAATTTTCTTGTATAGGCATAGTCACTGATGCCGTGAAAATTGTTCTGGTAGCTGTTAGGATGCGAAGTGTTCATAAGGAAAGAAAAAGGTAAGATGTCAGCAAATTAAAAGCTAGTTTTCAGCTTCTGTAGTGGAAAGAGGACTAAACCAAGAGATTAAGCTAACAGCCTGTGTTTTCCTGAGGGAGAAAGCCTATATGTCACAGGCCCACTTTGACCAGGAGTATTCTATTA
Source organism: Neomorphus geoffroyi (assembly GCA_033558235.1). NCBI lineage: Eukaryota > Metazoa > Chordata > Aves > Cuculiformes > Neomorphidae > Neomorphus > Neomorphus geoffroyi. The sequence continues at coordinate 3,794,923 of JAUMJM010000005.1, forward strand.
AGTTTTTTGAGAACCTAGTTTCTGTATTTTCAGTGCTGTGCACATGCAGCACAATACTTGAGGTCAAAAACATGGTATCTTTACATTGCCTACCTTCCAGGAAGCAGTGAGGGTCAATACCAAAGAGGTGAAGATTAAATGGAAGTCTGTTGGGTACCCTGAATTTAATGATGTAAAACGCTGATACATTTTCCTACAATATAGATGGGTCCTGGGAGTCTGAGAAATCACTACTCATCCAATGCATCCGACACAGACAAAATGGCCTGGGATCCATCCTAGGGATATCCTGATTTTTCTTGCTATGACTACCCTACATTTAGACAAGAATTTGTGATAATACTTGAAATTGGCAACAGTTTATTTCTGACTCTTTGACTATCTCATAAGAAAATTCTGAAGAACAAAGAAGCTTATCTTGTAATGTTGTAATAATGAAAGTGACTGACATAATATGGTATAGATTTCGAGTCAAATGAGTAGCTAAGACAACAAGAACAATCTTCCATAATTGAACAGAGATTCAATTATATCACTCTTGACCGGGCTTCACTTGGTTTCCCTTATCAATATCTATTTTCTACAAGCTGCACTGAACCTTTTTTCTGTGTTTCTCATGCAAGGTGTTTACAAAACAGAGGAAACAGTGGCAGACAGGCACAAAGATGACATTGATTCTACTTTTGCTGATGAAGAATACTAAATGCTAGAAGAAAAAAGAGAAAGAGAATAGTTTAATTTGCAGTCCAAACTCTCTCATGAGTCAAAGAGGTCAGAGGTTATGCCAGATCTCAGCATCCACAGCCACATGGTCTACAAAACTAGTTCTGTGGTAAGATTTCTATACGTCTATTTGTCTATATGTCTATATGTCTATATATATATGTCTATATACATGTAGATAATGTCTATATATGTGTGTGTATATGTATACATATGTGTGTATATATTTATATGCATGTATGTATATATATGTACAAAAATTACAGAGATCTTGTCAGGTTGTGCAGAGAGAAAATTAGCAAGGCAAAAGCCCAGCTAGAACTCCATCTGGTCAGTAATGTAAGAGGTATCAAAAAATGTTATTACAAATCCATTAACAACAAAAAGATAGTACAGAAGAATCTCCATCCTTTATTGGATGCTGGGGGGAACATTGCTATCAAGGATGAGGAAAAGGCTGAGGTGCTTAGTGCCATTTTTGCCTCAGTCTTTAACAGTCAGACCAGTTATCCCCAGGGAGTTCAGCCCCCTGAGCTGGAAGACAGAAACTGAGAGAAATAAGCCACTCATAATCCAGGAGGAAGAAGTTAACAACCTCCTATGCCACCTGGACACTCACAAGTCTATGGGGCTAGGTGGGATCCACCCAAGAATACTGAGGGAGCTGGTGAAGAGCTTCTCAGGCCACTTTCCATCATTTATCAACAGTCCTGGTTAACAGGAGAGGTCCCAAATAACTGGAGGCTTGTCAATATGACGCTAATATATAAGAAGGGCCAGACGGAGGATCTGGGAAACTACAGACTTGTCAGCCTCACCTTGGTACCAGGGAAGATTATGGAGCAGTTCATCCTGAATGTTTTTACAAGGTATGTGCAGGGGATTGGGCCCAGCCAGCTGGGGTTCATGAAAGGCAGGTCCTGGTTGGCCAACCTGATATCCTTCTATGACAAGGTGACCTGCCTAGTGGATGGAAAAGCTGTAGATATTACTTGCCTCAACTTCAGTGAAGTTTTGACACCATTTACCAAAGCATTTTCCTAGAGAATCTGGTACTCATGGCTTAGACAGTTGTACTCTTTACTGGGAAAAAATCTGGTTGAATGGCCAAGCCCAGACACTTGTGTTAAATGGAGTTAAATTCAGCTAAGAGTCAATCCCCACGGCTGAGTGTTGGGGCCAGTCTTTTTTAATATCTTTATCAACTATCTGGATGAGAGGATTGAGTGCTCTCTCAGTAAATTTGCAGACAGCACAAAATGGGGTGAAAGTGTCGATCTGCTTGGGGGTAGAATGTCTCTACAGAGGAATCTGGACAGGCTGGATCAATGGGCTGAGGCTAATTGTATGAGATTCAACAAGGCCAAGTGCCGGCTTCTGCACTTCGGTTACAACAACCCCATGCAACATTACAGGCTCAGGGAAGAGTGACTGGAGAGCTGTCTGGAAAAGGACTTGGAAGTGCTGGTCAACAGCCAGCTGAACATGAGTCAGCAGTGTCCTCAGGAGGCCAAGAAGGTGATTGTCCCCCTGTACTTGCCACTTGGTGCTGCTGCGTCTCAAATCCTGTGTTCAGTTTTGGGCCCCTCAATACAAGAAAGATGTCGAAGTGGTGGAGCACGCACAAAGAAGGACAACAAAGTTGGTGAAGGGTCTGGAGAACAAGTCATATGAGAAGAGGCTGAGGGAACTGGGGTTGTTTATTGTGGAGAAGAGGAAGCAAAGGGGACACCTTATCACCCTCTACAACTGCCTGAAAGGAGTTTGTAGCAAGGTGGGTGTTGGTCTCTTTGCCAAAGTAACAATTGGTAGGATGAGAGTAAGTGGCCTCAAGTTGCACCAGGAGAAGTTTAGTTTCTCTATCAAAGGAGAGGTGAGACATTGGAACAGGCTGCCCAGGAAAGTGATGGATTCATCATTCCTGGAAGTGTTCAAAAATGTGTAGATGTTACAATTTGAGACATGGTTTAGTAGGCATGGTGGTGTGCTGACAGTTGGACTTGATGATCTTGGAGGTCTTTTCCAACTGCAATAGTTCTGTGATTATATGATTCTATTCTATATTTATATTTGTGCATATATAAGTGGATGCATGCATGTATATATGTATACGTACAGAGTGTACGCTGTAGATAGACTGTGAAACATACACTAGCCATATACATGATAAAGAAATTTCTCATCAAATCCTTACAGCATGCTAAATAGCTTCTTTTATATGGGGTACTGCAAAAATAAGTGTATTTAAGGCATTGTGTTTGATAGATAAATTAATCTTACTTGGTAACAATATGAAAAGGTCATTGTGACTTAGAGATCTGAATAAAAAATATTTGCTTTCTACTCTGTGGATTTTTTCTATCTACAGCTTTTGACCAAATATTACTTGAAACAAAGCTTCTATTGCTGATGCAAGTATGTTAAGCATAAGTAAACTAAACTTCATTACCTACTTGGGAAAAAAAAATAAAGAACAGCATTTTCTTTTTTTTTTCCAGAAAGGTAGGACTTTGTTTTTTTTATTTTATCCAAGAAAAATCTCTGACTTTTTTTTTTCAATTAAAACTTTTATAAATTTCTTTTTATCGCCTTCTCAGTGCCCTCTGGAGTAGCAGTCACGAACTCATGGCTCAGAATCAAGAGCAAAATGCAGACAAATGAGTGATGCCAGGGCTTAAACCAAAGTCCTCATGAACAGATTTTCTAACAGACCGGAGTAATAATCTTCAGAGCCACCATGCTGGCTTGCAGATTGCTCTTTTAAGTGGCTTTGATCATTATGGTTATTTGGCAGCAGTTCTTAAACTAAAGTTTGGACTTCAGAACCCAGATGTACTGCCTGAGCCTAATTGAAATCTCTTGAATGGGGAGTACAAACACAAAAGAAATTCCTCTGGTTAAAATTTAAGTCAAGACAACAGCGTGTCTAGTTCAGCATCAGTACTTGTTTCACAGGGAAAAATACACATCTGATTAATCCCCATGAACAAACTAACCAACTGATGCTATGAACAAACCAACTGATCAATTTACATGTAAAAACACATATTATAAAACTACTCTGATTGCTATTTATGATTCAAAGGGTGTTAATTTCAGTATTAACATATTTAGAAACAAGAAGCTGGTTAGTGTAGGAATTAGTATTGGTGAGGCATGCAAGCACTAAGTAGCAAACCTGTTTTTACAGAGAAACAGACGGGAGGACATACGGCATCATAAAACAAGGAAAAAAACCCCATAATTAAAGGTCTCTGGAGCTTCAGGTACTCACCTCTGCAAGAATAACAGAGTGACTAGCAGACTTTCCCCTGTACATAAAGTTAGTCCAGTAAGATAAACAATGTTTATATTGTTCTGTTTAAAAATGTATATGGAGGATTATGGGCCATATGGACATCAAAAAGGTCAGGTGGACTTAAAACCAGAAATCTGATTGCAGAATGTTCTTACACTGAAACAAAATAGAAAGATACTGATCTGAATGGTCACCTCTTTTTTCTCTTCACAGGAAGTGCTGACATAGATAAAACAGCTTTGATGTAATCAGTGAAAGCAGATCATATCTTGATTTGCAAATAGAAAGAAATAGTTTATCATGTAATTGTTAACAGGAGAATGGGATGAAAATGTAGTTCACTGACATGATAATAATGGCTAAAAATAAAACCAGAAGATGGTAGACAATAATACATGGAACTGAAATTCTGTGACTTTTCAAATGCATTCTGCTCTTTCAGTCAAGGATCTGAAGGACATAAGCTATTTTTTTTTCTTTCTATAACTTTGAATTGAATGGAAAGGGTGTGTTAATGCAAGCAAGTAGTCTACACACCCTGGTTATTATGCATAGTCACTTCTATGGGGAGGAATAATCATACTGTAAATGTGCTATTGCAAAAACAGAAAATCAGGCAAGAAAAACCTCTAAAATCTCTGTTAAAAGGAAACTTTGGTCAGAAATATCTGCTTACCTGTATACCACTGATTTAAATATCAAATTAAATCCATGAAGACACATCAGTTAGTTTGGTAATTAATTGCAAAACCCTTCTCTCTGTATGAAAATGCCCTTAACTTGAGTTGCATGGAAGTGTCTACTGATTAAATGCGATGTATGGTAGCCTTGGATTAAAGTGGATTTTCTTAACAATTATTTGTCTCTGAACCAGACGAGAATGTGACGTTACCATCGATATGAGCCTGAGTGTATCTATATGTTCTTAACCATAATATTAGTTAGAAGAGGAAGAAAAAGATACAAATTCATAATACTAAGATTACTAAATGAAGTTCTGCATCAGGATATTGTCTTTAAATATATACCTTGCATCTCAGTATAAAGGAACTATGAATCCAGATGGCAATATTATTACAAATTACAGGTAGAATCAGAGGAATTGTATGTACTGACACTGATGAATAGATATAATCCACCATCTCAGAAAATGAAGTACTGTGCAATCATCTGCTGTGAAAAAATGCAGCTTCCCTTAAAACAAGAAGTTTGTATTTCTTTGTAACACTTCTTCCAAAATAAATGACTGAACAGTAAAGGTGAATAAGAAGAACACATCTCAGAAATCTGTATTAGCTGATATGAATGGAATAAAATGGTAAAGCCTAATATAGGATGTGTAAAGCATTCAAATAAATAGTGAAGATACATTTCAAATACATCGAAATTTGTATACCTCTCCAGGTAAAGAAAAAGAAATTAAATAAAAAGCTGCAATCTCCTTCGTTATACACAGTAGAAAATGAGTAGTACTTCCATTGCAGATAGTAGGGCTGTATCAGGAAAAATCAGTACAAATAAGATCAGAATCATGCCTACAGCATCTAAAAGAATAAACCAGCCTGTAAGCTTGTTTAACATATGACAGCCCTAGGGGCAATTTGGAGTCTGTCAGCACTTCTCCCTCTGGAATATGTAAAATATCTAGATGTTGCTGCTCAAAGAACATTTTCCACAGCTTGGCATATGTTTTATACCTTCCAAAGAGAATATGCAGTACACCATACTACCTTTTTTCTATACCACCCTCCCTGCTTCTTTTTTTTAAAAAAAACCCAATCCTCTTTCATTATTTAGTATGTATTCATTCATATGAATACATCTCTACCATAATGCTACAAATCCTATCTTCTTTCCAGTGAATGGGATATTTGCTGTTTATGTCAATGGCAAGAGGATTGGACTGTGCAGTGCTTTGTGCAAGTATTTATCATTCAGAAAGAAATATTGGTAAAATTAGCAAAGACATAAAGAAGACGAAGAATATGTTTCATGTTGTGGTTTTGGTTTTCTCCCAAAACAATCCCCAACTTAATCCTTTACCAGAGAAAAAAATATTATGAGTGTATGTTTGTGAATGCTGTGAATATTCTTTCTTCTTTGGTCTAATCTAAACAAAATCTGATTATTTTATGATACATTACTTTAACACTTCTAGATTGCATTTTCATTTGAGTCAAATTACCTTTTGTCTGTATCTTTTGCAGTTTTTCTCTAAATGAGACAAATTTTGTGAATAAAACCCACTGTAAATTTGTTTAAATTAGGGATTATTGAGATAAACTAAAAAAATGAACCACAAAACAACACTTTATAATATTGCCATTTGTAATAATTGGTTTTTCATTTTACTGATTTTATTTCTTGGTTATTTATTTATTTATTGACAATAAAGGATCACAGGTATATTTGAAGGAGCAAAATAACACCCTTATATTACATCCTCACAGTATATAATCTTCATGGTTATTTCCATAGATACAGTAAAGATATTTTCTGAATTAAATCATCCTTCACGCTGGCTTACAGAGTTACAACGGCCTATGTTTTTCACTGTTGGTATGAGAAGAGCAGAATGTAAGGATAAGGACTGTTGCTCTTGTCATTTTGTTAAAAGCACTGTTTATTAAGAAAAGTTAAAAGACCTAAACAAAAAATCTCTGTGAACTGGTGTGATTAAAATGTTTATTTCTCGATATTGTAATTTTATTCCAAATTATGTTAAAGGCATTCTCTTTTACTCCTGGAATGGGGTGTCCATTCCTGGAAAAACTCATGTATATCTTTCTAATTATACTTCTCAAAGACTTTCATAATAGTCCACCATAAATTCCTGGCACAGTGGTTGACTTGGAGCATTCCAAGTAGCAGATGGTATCCACCATGCACTTTTTTCTTTTTTTTTTCCTTTTTTTTAATAGCTGGAAACTTCTGAACAGATATTCTAATGGGAAAAGTCTAGGAAAAGAAAAATCGTGGCAATTTTGCATCTGTATTAAAATCAGCTCACGGACAAACCCTATTCATACTAAGTCAATGGGAGACATCAGCAAGAAGAACTTAGATGTAGAAATAATTCTGTTGGATATAAGACTGCGTATTCTTCTATTTTTTCTTTCCTTTAAATCACTAAAATTTCCATTTCTGAAATGTCTTATTCACTGACTAATTCCTCCAGTTTTTACAGACTACACTGGGAGGAAAAAAAAAAGTTTGCTTTTCTCAACTATCTTCAGAATTACTTGAGGCACTGTGTAAATTTTACGGCTGCCTGCCTCTGATAGTCACATTTATTCAAATTAATAAAGCTCCTCCCTTAAAAATCACACTTAGTTATCTCTTTATAGGACAGAATTTTTAACCAGTACCAGGTAGACAGATCTGAACCTGAGCCTAACTTTCTTTAAATAACAATCGCGTGCTCTAAGGCTAAGAAAAAGGAACCCTATTCAAAAAGATACTTATACAACAAAAGACCAGTATTATCTGTGCTCTAGATAAATAATAGAAAACTGAACAAAGTCTAGTCTCGAAAACTGGCTTTGTTCTTTTTAAGCTGTGGCAAATCAATGTTTAGCAATTATGTAATTTATACTGCACAGCAATCTGTTGTCTGTGTGGTGTAAATGTTAGACTGCCAAGAAGATGCCTGCAAAAAGAAAAAAAAGGTGGAACATCAAAAAAAGGACCTTTTCCCATGAGGAATTTGTATTGTTTACTTCTCTAACTCTTAATTTCAGAATTAGGTAACTGAAAAGAGTGTCCATCCTTGATTTGGATTACTGTTTCTGTTTGTTAATATAATTTATAGATCAGTATGTTGTTCCTTTCTGGTTGTTTGATTTAGTTTGTTTCATTTTGCAAGGAAATAGGATACTTCATCCAAAATGAAGTATTTAAATGAAGCATTAATCAGAAACTAAAGGCACAAACCAAGCCTTCACTTCCCATCCTGATATCACCACCACCACATTTCTGTCTCCATCACTATCTAGAAATAGTAGCTGGTCTTCGATCTCAGTTATGAATGTAACTCAGCCTATGATGTTTCCATCTTGCTGAACTGCAACTTTGAGTTTGTTTGATATTATGCACCCTAGGATTTTCTAGTCATACAGATGGTTGTGATTATCATAATGGAATTTACTGAAAAAGATCTTTTGAATGTTTTTATCACTTCTGTCAGGGAAGAAATGGCAGCAGTGGTATAGAAAAAAACCCCTGAAAAATAGAGAGACGTCTGTCATTTATCTTAGAAATTTAAACAAAACATAATGCATATAAAACTAAAAGTGCAACAACTAAAAGGTTTCTACATTCAGTGAAGAAGAACTAGAGAAATATACATCCAGGAATTTTAAAACTTCGTTGGTCTTCTGAAATAAACCTAGAATTTGCTATTATCTTTTGATATTATCTTTAATGCCTATAATAGCTTATTTACTCTTTGCATATACTTTAACTTTTAATTTAGAGGGCTCTTATTTTAATTAAAATTCTCCGAAAAGAATGGCATTTAGAGGAAAAACAAAACCCTAGACAGCGAGGAAAAATAGGTAGATAGAAAACAACACCACAAATTTTTGAAATTTCACACTTCTCAGTTATTTTCTGGAAAATAAAATGCAGGGACAGCAATTATATTTTCCTGTCCTTTCATAACTTCATGCGGAAAACATAAATCCAATGCAAAAGGAAGAGCAATAAAACCAAATGAAAGGTATCGAGTGTTACCATATTGCATTGCACTGAAATGTCATAAAACCTTTTATAAAGACAAATTTCCCCTCTAGTGCAGTAATACAGTCAGAGTAGAAAACAAAATGATCTTTATGTTATATACTTCTTACCCTCGGAGGAAAAGTACCAAAAGGACTTTTGATACTGTTCATAACAGATGAAAAAGCTTCCAGAGGGGAAATTTCCTCTTTAGTACTGGGGCAAGGTAGAATTGGAAAGCAATGTGAGGAATAATGGAGAGAACAAAATTAAATCAGATTTTAGAAGAGTACTTTGATATGCTTTTTTTTCAGTTACCTTGCTATCATTTTATTTCCCAAGCTCTGACTTCTGGAAGATCCTCCTCTCTGTAGAGCTAGTGAAATTTTTCTGTGCTTTGGTCCTGTGCTGATTTTGCAGGCTGCTATTGATTAGCTCACTAATGCAAAAGGCCTCAGGTGTAATCTGCGGAGGTTTTATTTTGTTCTATTTATCTCTCGTATAATGTTTATGACCCTGGAGTCATTGTAAATTCTGAGACTTCTTTTGAAGACCATATCAATCATGTAATTAAAGTGTGTTGCAGACACCTTTGTAATTTAGCTATAGTGAGATCCATGTTCATTAGATCATGTGCTGAAAATCAGTGCCATGCCACTTCCACTCTGATTTAACTTCTGAGGGTTTTTTCCTAGATATTGTTTCTTGGGATCTTTTAGTTGTTGCTCATAACAAACAGCAACTATTTAAAACCAACTAACTATATTACATATTGTATTACATTACACTCTTCATACTCAGAAAGTTACCATATTTTCCATAATGTATTTTAAAATTCAGATTAATTCCAAGATGACCTTACAACTGCCATACTGTTAATAAGTAACTCATTAATTATGGTAAGTAAAGCTTATGACAAGTAACAAAGGGAAACACCTACAGAGGGCAGTGATATTTTATTAACCCTTTAAGACTGAATTCAACTGAGTAAGCTGTTTAGTTCTCTTATTTGAACAAGAGTGCCATTGTAAGCCGAGACATTCAAATGGAGGAGTGACAATAGGCCTAGTGGAGAAAGATGTCCTTCCAAAGAAGTAAAAAGAAGATCAGAGGGATACTCTGAGGAGTAAAGACTAACGCAGGGGTGCCAAACTCATGGCTCTCACCATTCTCCTGCTCCTGCGGCATAATGCACGTCACACACGCTGCACACGTGACCAGTGCGCTGGCAAGAGTGTAGGGGCAAGGATCTCAGTGCTGCCACTGGGTAAAAACAAGGTGCTGGGCCAGATAAAACAAGGTGGAGGGCTGGATTCAGCCCATGGGCTGTGAGTTTGACACCCCTGCACTAAGTTGTCAAAATCACTGTGGAGACAGAAAAATTACAAAGGAATTTAAAATTTGATGGTGATATTAGAGAAATGTGACCTGTAATCCAAGTGGGCTAGAAGGTCTAGTGTTGTGTGCTGTCTCATTAGATTGAATTTAAAGACAGAAGAAACAAAATAGGCAAGGAAAAGTCATTTGGGCGAGCAGTATTTCTTCTCTTGTCTATTCTCCTTTCTCACATCTGTTATCCGATATATTTTTTCTTTGTGAACCGGTGACTGGAGAAACATCTCTCATACTGTAAACTTTTTATAAAACAGAAACATATATATAATCTTTAGATCATTAAATGTGTATTCTGCTTGAGCAATATATGCCACACTTTATCAGAATATTAATACTGGGAATGTTTAGGTCTGTGGGACAGCAAAGATATTTACTGTTCCAATGAGTTCTGGGATGCCAGATGGAGACGAGGAATAATACATAATATTTTTGGTACCAGTGTGAAAGTAATCAAGCTGAGCTGCTAATCTTCTTATTAAAATCTAAAATTTTCTTAAACTTGGATGGCTGACATCATTTTAGGCAGTGCTAGTTATCTTTTCTAGGCTACAGTTGCATTCTGACAGAGCATCACTGTCCCTTTGTCCCATCGTTTTCCTGTGTCTTATCGTAAAGCCCATTGCAGCTACCTTCAGTGCTTTATCAGAAGATACTAAATGTCTAACTACAGGCCTAACTATGAGTTTTTTCATGTGAGCCTGGCATCTGAGCACCTGCTGTAGTCACTGAAACAGCTGACCTAGACAACTAATTGAATTGCAACAGAATGTCAGTTCAGTACCACAGAACAGATTTGGTGGCCTCAACACTATTTACTACCACTTGAAATGTCTTGGAATATCCAAGAAGTCTACAAATGATCATCAAATATGACAGAATCTAAGGAAAGGGAGAATTTGTAAAATTGACATATAGTCCCGCAGATGTATTAGCTGTCATACTGCCTATACTGAGTGCTGTAACACATTCTGGGAATTGCGCTATGAACTACACTTTCTCTAGTCCCATCATCAAGTTCACTCAGATAAGCAACTAAATTTTATTATTAGATGAAAGATGTATACAGATTTACATATATATTATAAATATAAACTAAAAAAAGCTAATTTAAAAGAATCTTGAATAAAAACCTTCAGTTAAGCACTTTGGCTCTCAGTGCAATATGATATCAGGAACCATTCTGAGACAAATATAGGAGCGGAACATGTTGAAGTAAATGTAACATGCTTGTGACTGAGTCTGCAGTTACCTAACAGTAGCTGAAAGAAAATGTTGAAATTATTTCATTCAAAGGACTGTATTATTTTGCATTTCCTAACTGTTACTCAAAGTTTCAGAGTACACCATTCACTTAGGATCTACATCTGTGAAAATTCTGTTGGAAGAAAATTCCACATTTGTTTTTCCAATTTCTGACTATAATTTTAAACGTTTACTTTATGATGCAAATGCTGTGAGATATAATCTACCAATGTGTATCATGTTGCTTTTTTGCATATGACCCATAGTCAATTTTAATTTTATATTAGCATCCAATTCCTTATTTTCTTTCAGTAGTTAAAGTCAGTCCATTCTTAACTGCATTTTCAATGCCATGTGAACGATAGCTTCTTCTCTTTGAGTCCAATGTGTAATGTTTTATAGATGAAATGGTCATTATAAAAGCACACTCTTTCACAGAGTACATACATACTTTTTAAGTTTCATTCATATAGTACCATAATATATAAAAGAAAGTATTCTACAGTTTTATCTTAATATCAATGGAACACAAAACAACATTTAAATAAAATAATACTTAAAAAATGATTAAATCAGCAAATTATATTAGTGTATAACCCAAAGTAAGGAAAGTGACTACTTTTTCTAAATTTTTTGGTATGTTCTAGGTTTAACTTGGTATATATAATTTTCTCTTCTTAGTTGCCTGAAGTTTCCTTGCCGGCAGATATCACAAGGCTGGGAAGACAGAAAGTGTAGAACAAACATATACTTATTTATATTCTAAGCTGAACCCAATACTTTGTTTTTTTAGAAGAATGCTATCAAAGACAGAAAGATAAACAAGGATGAATGGGAGACATGATTCTAATATGAGACCTTTAATTTAAAACCTTTATTAATTTTTTCTTGCTAATCTATTAGACGACACTCAAGACGAGTCTCAATTATTTGCCAGTTTTGCAAGTTTTCTAGGAACAAGTCTGAATATAATTTCTTTAGTCACTCTATGATTATAGTAGTGACATTGATTAACTATGTCCTTGGCAGACAACGGTGATGATCAAGGTGTTTTTTTTCCCTCACAATTTATCATATTAGAGTCCTCTCTGGAAATGACAAGTTATTGTTTTTTGGCTCCTAAACCTAATACTGTTCAATGCAAACATTAGCTTTTGTTAATAAATAGTTGCTTTATACTATTGATTGTGATTTTTCAACAAACATTCATTATAACTGTACCACTGCTTTTCCAGTAAACAGTCTTATATCGCCCATTCATTTTACTTTACTGTACAGAAATAGTATACGATATACAGTATATTGAAAATACTAAACTCACATTCTACACTCAAGGAAAATACAAAGGGCTCCATTCTTTACAGATTTTCCTGCCCCAGATTAATGAGACCTCAAACTCTCATATTAAATGTATAAAACTCAGAGAATGCTTAAAATAATTTTGAGGGAAAAAAAAAAATCTCAGAATAAAGCCTGCCTTTCTGCAGAGATTTAGAAGAACTCTGCTTCTTCTGTACCCAGAGAAGTTTGATATACAAAGCGATATAACAAACAAGCTTTCAGAATGCAACATGAGGGAAGACAGAATAGCAATTAATAAATACACCACAGATTTAGCATCTTTGACTATACATATGATTTTCAGGGGCATTACATAGAAGTTCATATATGTTATTTACCAAAATACGAGATTGACATTCATAAGCATAACTCAATATGTTCAATTTACTGAAGCTTTATATTTTTTATGCTTTTTAAGAGACAATTTTCAGTTATTTATAATCAAAATGATGTTACAATAGCAAATAAAATTAAAGTATAGCACAATGCTTCCTTTTTCAACTGAAGTGATTTCTCCTTAACTATATGAAAGCCATGGTTTTCCACATTTTTTACCTTGACAATTGGTCTTAACTGTTCCTCTATTCAATCAATCATCATTCAAGTTAGACCTTTAACTTGCTGTAGCATAAATAATGTTTGAGAAGTGTTAGATTTGTATATGTTATTTCATGGTCATGAACTGTTCATAAACAACTTGTTCTAAACATTAGGAGCTTTCTGAATAATTTATATTTCTTTATGTCTGAAGAAATTTCTATAACAAGGAACACATTTTCTCCTTAAGTGCTTTCAGAGCATTTCTGTTTGCTGAGGGTTTTTATGGACAAGTGCTTTGTGTCAATTTGTAAGATGCTGGAAAAAGAAAATTGTCTTATTATTTCTGCTTACAACCTCTCTTTCCAACCAAAACAAAAATGAAAGTATACAAGGAAACAAACAAGCAAAGAACGAATGTTGTTTTATAATATTTTTGGGCAATTTACAACAATCTTCTACTCAAAGAGATTTATGACACATACTATGGTTCTACACAGTTTCTTGAGACTTCAAATACAGTTTGATTAGCTTACAAAAATTTTGGAGATTTTTGTATTTCCACACTTTTGATGATTTTTTTGTAATAATAAGTAGAAGTTGTATGAAATAGTAATGTTGACCACCAATGCCCAAGGCTGAAAAACTTGCAAAAGTCTGGGATCTCATGAATGGTCTTTTCAAATAAATTTTATCTTTGAGATCTTTACGTAAATGCAATGTGAAACTCTGGGCAGTGTGACTCAAGGCTATGGATAATCACTGTTCAGTACTGGAAAACTGCAACTCGATTTTTTTTGACTTTTCCCTTCTGTTTAAAACCAATAAATTTCTTCAGTCTTTCCTTGTATAACATTTGTTCTAAAGCCCTAATTGCGTTAATGGTTTTCTTTTGGACTTTCTCAGATTCATCATTCTCTTCATTGCATGGGGAAGTCAAAATCTGGAGGCAGCATTACAGATGCGAGTTTCCCAGTACTGAGTAACTGGAAAACATGTTTCATGTAACTTACTGTCAATAAAGGTGAGCTGGTATCATGTTTTTTTGTTCTGTTTCAAAAGTGTGTCTCTATGTTCTTATGAACATCTTGTAGGATTTTTATAGGAACAGCTTGCATAATGATGGGTTTTGATTCTACGGATACAGTAGCAATGATACTCAATCTACCTGTATGCCTCAGAAAGAAAACAGCTGGAGCTTTTGATGCAGTGCATATCTTTTCAGGTCAGTAGTTCTTTAAGAAGTTCTCTCAGAATGCACCACATTTAAAGATCCTTATTCATGCAGAATTTTTTTATTTTCAAAAATAATCTTTATGGTGTGTTGAAATAAATTTCTAAAAGATATAAAAACATAATCTTCTTGTCAAATAGATAAAAATGGAGGTCATGACGTATCTTAGAATACAGTTTTTACGGTGCAACAATCAACATTAAAATAGCTGTAACAATCAGATATGGCTTTTTCTTCTAGTACTAACAGTTTGGGTTCCATACTCATGAGGGTCTTGACTGAGAAGAAGAGAGTTAACATTTAAATTCCATCACAGTTGTCAGTTCTTTTTCTACCCCACCCTAAATTCTTTAGGCAGAAATCTATGACTTGATCTTTCGTGTTAAATACTAACTTGTCACAGATACAGCGCTCATACTTTTTATTCATTACTATAAGAAAAGCAAAAAGGGAAAAAGCTAAACTTCTGAAAGTGCTTTTTTTGTTATTCTGGCAAAGGACAGAGAGTTTTATAAAAAGGGTAATGCAGTTCTCATTAGAAGAAACATATAAAAACGTTTTGAACTGAAGCCACATTTGAGCCACCAACAAAGGAATACCTCATCTAGACCCTCCTTTTTTAAATCAAGTGTTATAGAAAGAGTTTGTCAAAGGAAGACATTGGGAAAGGTCTGAAGAACGTAAGGTGTGAGGGGAGGGTGAGAAACTTTGGTTTGTTTAGCCTTGAAAGGAGAAGACTCAGAAGCAACTACATTTTTCCTGTATCTAATTAAAGGATACAAAGATAGAACCAGACTCACTGGAGGTGCATAATGAAGGTGATGGACACAATCTGGAAGTTGGGAATTTCTGTGTCACCATAAGCCAGAAAAAAATGGTAGTCGAACATTGGAAAGGTTATCCAAAGAGGTGGTGGAGTGTCCATTATTGGTGATATTGAAAACTTCGTCAAAAGAGTTCCACAGGAATTTGATCTAATTAGACCTTAGACTTTCCTTAAAGAAGGATTTTGGACTAAACATCCTCTGGAGATCCCTCTCAACATATATATTTCTGTGTTTCAGTTGTTTACATGATAGTGAGGTATGGCAGCCAATTTTCACATAGTCATAGAACAATCCCAGTCGGAAGAGACCTTGCAAGATCATCTGGTCCAACACTTCCTGGAAAAGGGAACATAAATGAGATTATCTATCATCCTGTTCAATTGCATCCTGAAAACCTTCATTGATGAGAGTTCTACGACATCCCTGTAGAGGCTGTTGCAGTGACTGACTCTTCTCAATGTAAAAAATTTTTTCATATATTAATAGGAAACCTCCCCCAGGGCAACATGTACCTGCTGTTTCTTATCTTCTCCATGTGGCTCCTTAGGAAGAGAGAGAGTCTCCATCCTCTTAAGTACTAGAATACTGTGTTGATACCCTACAAGAAGAAATTACCTAACTCCTTCACACTTTCCTGACAGCGCAAGTTCTCCAGAGCTGTAATCATCTTTGTAATCCTCCTTTTCAAACATTGTAACAGTAAGTGCACATATCAAAGATATTGTGGTAGTCAGAATCCCAAATGAAGAAAGGTTCAGCCTTGATGATACCCGAAGTGCAGAGTTCCTAGTAGGTCCTGCTTCACTCACTAAAGTACTCATCGTCCCTGAAGTGTTACCTATTCGGAAATAATCAGAAAAAAAAGTTATTTATCTTGCTTATCCTCTGTGAATCAGAGTACTTAGTGTTTAATGAGCTGAGTGTTTGCTTTCTAGTCAGTACAATATTTGAACTACATTACCAAAGGAGACAGTCTAAATACACTTCATCTTCTGTGTAAGAAGGAATAGTGCAATTGAGTACCTGCAGCTGACCTCAGATGACCATGGTTCATTTTAATTTGTGGTATATGTATGACTTCTGCACAATTTATGAGAGTATACTAAATTTTCTCTCATAGTTTCCTCTAGTACACATTAAAATCAGTTTTAAACTTTCAGGTTTTTTTGGCAGGCCTCGGATAGGGTCCTGGAAAACAACAATTAGAAAAAGCCCATCTACCGCTTAACTACTAAATGCAATTTTGTTTCTTTATGTTCCTGTGACAATGAAGAAAATTAATTTTATAAAAACATTGTTACAATAAAAATATGTGCAGTAACAACCGAAGAATGAAATAACATTGGGTCATTGTCTGTAACAGGGCCAAGACAGAAAGGTTTGCATAGCACTGAAAGAAAATTAGACCACTAAAACAGGAAAAGAAGAGAAGAAAATGTTCCCAGCTGCCTGAAAGAATATTTCTAAAACCTGGTCCAATACCTAGAGGGAAGAGAAGTCTTTTAGGTTAGTAATACTTAGGTTAGTAATGCTTCCATAATGGAAACTACAGCACTCGTTTGATTTGTTACTTATTTGAAATAGAATCTACTTTTACATCAGGAGTTTGTGTGGTTTTGTTGTCTTTATATGTGCTTGTTGTTTGATTTGCCACATTTTTTATTTATTTTTCTAATTACTAAATATTTGATTCTTAAAATCAAGTACCTTATGTTTAACTTTAATTTATTCATCTTTATCTTCCAGAACTTGGATTATATCAAATCTGCATCTGTCAGACTGATGAACCCACAGCCCATCTCTGTCTCTTTCTGACGGACATTTAAATATTGTAAACTCCTTATGTGCAATTTCTTTCTGCTGACTTGAAGTCCTCTTCAGAACCCTCATCTTGAATGATGGACACTGACTATTGATTTGAACTTACTATCTGAGAATATACTGTAGCATTTTCCTCTCTTGATATGTCAAGGTATGTGTTTGTTCTTTTGTCCTTTGGACCACAGTGAAAGTTCATACTTGAATAGTTATTGGTGTAATGAGTTTAATCTTCTCAGAATTTCTGTTTCCACATAGGTAGAGATCCTATTCAGAAAGTGTGGATTAATTCTTTGTCATTATATTTCATCATTGTAAAATGGTTATTGTTGTTTCTTCCCATTTTGCTGTGCAATCCAGGTATTTCCCTGCAAGTATCTTTTTACTTAGTGCTGACTTTGTCATCAATGGTTCCTTATTTTCTTACAAATAACTGAAGAAATAAAGTAAGGCAAGAATTGATTATGACATGACACCAACAGATGTTTTAAAAATTTTTAATAATTATATCCTATTTAGAATGGCTCTCTGAGACTTGTCCGATACTTGTTCTTTAATCTATTCAATTTATATTATATGAATAATTATAATTTACATTTATTTAGAAAATTGATGTTTGTAATCAAGTTTAACACCTTACAAAAAAGTAGATGTACTACCTGAATATTATCTGTATTAATTCTAAACATCAAAGTAAACAAACTGTTTGATAAACTTGTCAAGTGATATTTGCCTCATTTAAATCTTTACTAAGTCCAATTCTAGACATTCCGTTATTTGACATAAATAATTTCTGAACAGCGTCTTTCAATGCAGCACCTCTCATATTACTTATACATGAATTTTAACTCTGTAGCAAAAAAAAACCAAAGGAAACTCTAAGGAAATCTTGGAGTTACAGCAATGGGACTTAGGAATCCCAAGTGCTATTCCTTCTATGGTTCATGATTCTTTATGTGACTGAGAAACATCATTCAAACACACCTTCTTAATTGTAAATAAGAATGAGCTTTCCAGGCTTGAAAATTCAACTTTCTGCAATCATGTTTTTAATTAATGCGTGCAATGATGTTTTTATTTAATATGTAAATTTTTTTTCTGTTTTATCCTATGATTTATTAACATGCAAACATACTGTACATTAGAGCAGTAAGTTGACAGTGGCATGGTGTGAAGGTTACTAGTGTTATGGAAGAGTATTTTCAGAAAGACTGGTCTTCACTTTTAATTAGTTATATACCATGCCAAACAGACATTAAACTGAGAAAGGAGTATAGGAAAATTTAAAAAAACATTAGCACACTATAAACAATGAAGTATGACATTCTTGAAGGATAGAATTGGGAAGGAAGAAGAAACTATTAGTTAATGTGTTATTTTCTATTAATAGTAGTCACTAAAATTGCATTATTTTGTGAAGAAAACCTATTAGCTTTCCCAAAGTTTGATAGATCATAAAAAATTCTTAAAGAAAGACTTGACTAAGGACAGTAGCCTTAAAATCCAGAAATTTTACAGTTATTTCAATGTTTGTCTAGATTATGAAAACTTTGTGCTCGTTAAATATATAAACCAAATAAATATGTAAATAAATTATTTGAATAAATAATTTCTCTGTGAAAATGTGAACTAGTTTGAATAAGTAGGAAAAGTAATATTTAAATTATTTGAGTAAAATAACATGACAGTGACTACACGACTTGTGCAAAGCATTTCACATAGTCTCGTATGATGTTCTTGTCTCTATATTGAATTGACAGATGACCACTTGATGGATAAGGAATTGGCTGGATGATTGCACTCGAAGAATTTTGTGGAGACAAGTGATGTTCCACAGGGGTAATGTTGTTTAACACCTCACCTCTCAGACATGGACAGTGGGATTGAGAGCAAGTTTGCTCGTGACACAAATTTATGTGGCACGGTCATCGTGTTGGAGGAAAGAAATATCATGCCGAAGGAGCTTGACAGGCTTGAGAGATGGGGCTGTGTGAACCTCATGAAGTTCACCAAGTCCAGGTGCAAGTTCCGGCACCCAGGTCAGGGCAATTCCCTCCCCAAAAAATACAGTTTGGGTGGAGAATGGATTGAAAATAGCCTTGAGAAGAAGGACATAGGGGTGCTGGTGGATGAGAAGCTCAACATGAGCCGGCAATGTGTACTTGAAGCCCAGAAAGCCAACTGTATTCTAAGGTGTGACCACCAGGCCAAAGAAAGGGATTCTGCCCCTCTATTCTGCTCTTGTGAAAACTCACCTGGAGTACTGTATTCAGTTCTGGAGTCCTCAGCACAAGAAGGATATGGATCTGTTCGAGTGAGTCCAGGTGATGGTGACAAAGATGATGAGAGGGCTGGAGCACCTCCCCTACGTGGACAGGCTGAGAGAGTTGGCATTGTTCAGCCTGGAGAATAGAAGGCTGTGGGGAGACCTTCTAGAAGCCTTCCAGTACTTAAAGGTAGCCTACAGGAAAGTGGAGAAGAACTCTTTATCGGGGAGTGTAGTGACAGGACGAGGAGTAATGGTTTTAATCTGAAAGAGGGTAGGTTTAGATTAGATATTAGAAAAAGATTTTTTACTGTGAGGATGTTGAGACACTGGGCAGGTTGCCCAAAGAGGTAGTAGATTCTGCATTTCTGGAGGTATTCAAGGCCAGGCTGGATGAGGCTTTGAGTAACTTGTTCTAGTGGAAGATGTCCCTGCCCATGGCATGGGTGTTGGAACCAGATGATCTTTAAGGTTCCTTCCAACACAAACCATTCTAGAGTATCTGAAATTTTTGTAATTAGGAGAAAAAGAAATGTTTAACTAAAATATTTGAGTAAATAGTTTAATGTGACAACATCAAATATTTCAAATCAGGAGGAAAACTAAAATTTTTTTTCCAAGGTAAAAATATTCCAACATTTTGGGAAACAATAAAAAATAAAACTGAATTAAATATATAGAGCAGTTATGTCTGCATTTTTCATGGAAAAAAAGTGTATTGATAAACCAAGTAGGAACATTAATCCTTGGAAAACTTTGATAAACCCTCAATTATTTCAAAGTAAGTTTTAGTGACGTTGGTACATGTCTTCCAAGATATAGAAATATAGCAAATACACTGCTCTAAATGGTCAGTTAGAAAAAAAACCCCGGTGCCTGATGTATGGAAAAATATAAGATTGAAATTTTCGAGAAAGCTTAAAGATGTATATGAAGAGATGTATATTAAATATCAATGATATCATAAATATTTTTCTGAGACATATGTAGAGAAAAACAAACCAGATTCAATAGTTGGTTTTTTTTAAAAAAAAACTATAAGCCCTTTTCAATAGATTTAAACTTGTAATAGTAATGGAATCAATAATTGAATAATTTGACAAAAAAGAGCTAAACTTGTCAAATGAAATTAGGGAAAAAGTAGGGGGAAAGGGAGAAATATGATTTCTTTTAAACATTAAGATCTGTGGTGGTGACTTAGATGCACTAATTTGACTAAAATTATTTAAATAGAGAAAATCAGGTATAAAAATTCCTAAAGTATTTATCACTTATTTCTGAAAAATATTTTTTAATATATAAAAAGTAGAAATGTCTGAATATTGCTTTATTAAAAAATCAATTATCTAATAATTTAAATAGATATTTTAAATGTCATCTTTTAAGCCTGTATAATGTCTATGATATGTATAACAGTGTTAAAAAGTATTAATGATATTTTATATTGTTTTGAAAGTTCTTCTGACTGGCTCTTTTTTAACATTTTTTTTTTTTTCTACTTTACCCAAAGCTATAAAATTGCAAACTTTTGCTTAGTAGAGGTAACATATGTGACTTTCACTTTCTTTTCTAGAGTTTTCATAAGTTAAATGTTTTAGGCTACTGAAGTCCATAAAGTAATGCCAATCAAATCTTCAGTTTCTATGTCTTTCCTCTGAATGGTGGTACTATGAACATACACACAGATTAGACTACATACATAGATTTGACCTATCTCCAGCTAAAACTCACTTAGAGCTGTTGAAAACTGCTTTTGATTAAGTGAGAACTCTGCGTTCTCTTTGGCTGCTTCCATAAAGAATTTGCCACGATGTGTTAAACTGTCATATTTTACATTCATGTTGAGCATACCCATATTCTTCCAAGCCTACATGCTTATATATTTGGTTCTGTTGTGAGGACTCTAGAGGAGGACTGAAAATGAGGAGCTGTGGAAAGGAAAGGTACAGTAGCATCTTGAAGTGCTTTTGTTATATATTGAGTAATATGTATTTTTCTCCTTGTATTATCCAAGAGACGCTACTGGGATGAAGAAGAATGCTAAAATATACAGCCTTGACCTTTTTAACTTGACCCTAATAGGTTACAGTCCAAGACAGTGCTTGGATTTTTGTTTCGTTAGAGAATGTTAGTACAAATTCGTGAAGGATTTAGAAATCTGTGCATAGGCTTAATATTTCTTTAGAGAATCATTTCCTCAACTTGAAAAAAAAGAGTGGACACATGGTATTTGTGAATACTTTCATCCTTCACATGTACTCCTCTAACAAAAGCTGCAGTGAATCTCTGTCTTACTGAATACTGAGAACTAGTATAATAATTTCTATTGCAGTTCCACTTCTAGTGCAATCATTATGAATCTATTCCTAAAAAAGTACTCCTGTACTGCAAAAAACACAGCAGTGTCAAATATCACAAGGATTCAGACAAATTCTTTCATTGTCCATTAAGTCTTTATATTGAAACACTTCCTGCCTGTGATTTGCTTTTTTTTTTTTTCTGAAAATAAGCTCAGAGATCAATCTGTCAGTGTTTGAATCTCACAGTTTGATTGAGGTTTTCTTTCTCTTTACTTCTTTTCTGCTGCCATGCCCAAAACACAAAAGTTTGGAACTTTCTTTGACCTGAATATAAATAACAAAGATCACTGACCTGCAGTCTGCTCTTTTCACTTTATCAACATTTAATGGAAAGGGGGAAGAGAAAGGGAAAATGCATGCTCTTAGCTATTATCTTTACAAATGACTTGCTAGCCTTTTATTTGTCTACTAATGCTTCTAACACTCAAAGGATATTTTCAGAATTTCACTAGATGAAGGTTCAGTCCTGAGATGACTTGACAAGCTGTATCTTCCTTAAGAGATTTTGACATGATATTAAGCCATAGTTACAAGCCAATACTTGAACGTGGAGCCCTGGGGAAATCTTTCAAAAGTGGAACACAACATTTACAGCAGGAGGCAGGTGTCTGCACCACTGAAGCAAACAACAATATGATATATATAGTATCGAAAATGGAAGCAAAACTACTGTCTCTTTACTACTGGGGAAAATGGAAGAGGTTGAATGAGAAAAAAAACATCCTTTTCAGCCCTGGAGAATTTTAATTTACTGACAGAATGAAATATAGTCTCATCACGGCAGGTGCAGCAAGTGCCAGGTGCTGTTCACAATATTGTCTTTGAATTTATGTGTTTTCAAAACATTGAGAGGATTTGAAGCAGCTGCACTGGCCATGTGGAGAGAAAGCAAAGAGCTTTTAATTAGCAATAAGAGGGCTGTTAATTTCTTTTAGGAGCCATCTTTGCTTTGCACTCATATCAGAATCTCAGCAGGAGCTCCGTGCAGCCCCAAACATACAAAGAAAATCAAGTAAGCTGTGTGCTACAGCCAATTTAAAGCAGAAGTGAAATAAGGTTCTGGCTTTCAGCTAAAGAAATTCTTGGCAATTTGATTCTTAAACTGAGAAATGAGATTCACAGACGAGGGACTACATAGAGATTTTAAAGTCTCAGTCAAACTCCTTAACCCACGTGGTGCATAATATAGCACTATAAGATCACAGTACAAAAAAGGTAAAAATTCTGCAACAGGATTCCGGCTGAAACATAATACAGTAGTTGTTCAGGTTGAAATAAATGCTAGAGACCGAATACCGAGGTAAATCAAAATCTGAGAAATCTTACATGAGACTACAGACTACATCAGAGATGCTAAACCACTGGCACAAATACCAGCTTTGACTTGGACAAAGAGTTTAGCATTTTTGAAATCTGACTCTAAATACTGCCAAGGTCCAGTCTCTCTGGAAAATACACAGATGACTTTCCATTAGAGAAAGTGTAACTTGTATTATTCTTCATTCTGTCAATCTCAAAAAGATGAAAAAGTATATTTTTAACAATGTTTCACATTTTTTTATGCAAAGGGCTTAAAGTGACCTACTTGTGCTTCATTTAGGGACTTTCTCAAATGATTTTGAAAGATTTGAAATTTGAGAGGTTGTCCCTCCTCCTACTGAAATAAACGTTAACATTGTGCAATATTTTTGCATAATGGGGAAAATGAATTATGAATGTATAAACAGTCTGATTTAAAACTCATTGAGGTATGTTAGAACTTTTCTAGCTATTTTAGTAAATTTGCTGGTTTGTCATTGAAGTTACGTTCAATACATTCTATTTGTTAATCAGGGAAATACAGAACAGCATTTACTGTATATAGGAGGTATCTGTTTAATATTTTTCCAGGATCCTATTCTTAAATGAGATTTATTTATGTGTTTACTCTTTTGTTGTATTAAAATTTTTGAGGTGAAGAAAATTACATTAATGTTTATAGAGTATAGAATTAAATTTATGCAAATAAAATGGTATATTAGGTCAGGACTGCAACTTTTAATTTTATCTTTCATTAGACAGCAGTAATTAGCATACTTAATTTATGGTGACACAAAAAATTAAATGAAGAACAACTGATAATGTATCAGATCCCCGTGGGCAGCCTTTCAAGATATGGCAGAAGTCTAATAAATGACTATCAAGTCAAAAGTCCATCTATTTTACCTACTTTATAGTAGTTAGGTAACAATATAGATGTAGCCTATTTTTAAATCAGAAAAAAAATAAACAATTGCATGCATTGAGTTGCAAGTTTATCAAAGATATATAAGCATAAATAAACTGAGATTAATTAGCTTGTCTTCTGATGCAAGGTAAAAAATGTGGGGTTTATCATTAGTGAAGTTGAACAGAGGGATAAAACATAAGCCACTAAATATTTTTATGTTGTTATGACACAGTATAAAAAGTATTGTATATTTATAAGCAAAGGAATCAGAGGTAGACTAAACAATCCTGATTTATTGGATTTTATAAGTAGGATAAAGGTGTGGCTTAGTATCATCTATCATTAAATACGTAATAAAAATACCTATTTTTGGTTTTGTTCTGAACAATAACATGACATGGCTTTTTTCTAAGATAGTGGTCTAAGATGTTCTAAGAATGCTGATCTAAGATATTGCTGTGTTCAGAATATTGGTCTTTGTTGGTGCAGGAAGAATTCCCATTCTGTCTTCTAGTACCAATTGAGACATCCAGGAGAAGCTACTCTGTTTATGCTGCACTGTAACTTGCTAGTAATAAAGATGCTTAATTCATTTTTTTTGCCAGAAGTTTTTATTTTATGCATTTATTCCACAAATACAGTGTTATATTGCCGCTGAAGAGAGGAGATCCTTATGAAGATTGAAAACAGAGAAAGGAATCATGCAGCAACTACTGGGGATAAACATTGTGAGTGTGACACAGATAGAAAGTGCACAGCGAAACCTGAATTAATGTGATCATCTGTAACTTCAGACAATCATGTGGACATAAACTAAGGAGATGAACAGAAGTAGTAGTATAACGTAAACTGTTCATTCAGAAAGATATTCACATTACTACCAAGCAAATAGTACAGTCAGAAGTAGATTTTATTTTGAAACCAATATCTTCATAATTTTATGGTTTTTTTATAACAACAGCTTTCTTCAACCAAGACATGAAGCCGTGGTCCTGCTAAGGTAATATTTTTTCAACAATGCTGTTTATTGTTTAGATATTGCGATTTAACATGTAACAAAGGTAAGCTGATGAAGGCATTGATATTTCATTGCTAAGCTGTATCATTCAACTTTGCAATTTCTGTCTCCTGTTGACATCAAGACAAAGAAAATTCAGTGTCATATGTAATTTTTGGTTTAGCTACGCAATTAGTATAATTGTATACAATGGAAATGATATTCTGATAACTCCTATGAACTCTGTCACATTTAGACAACTACTGCTATTCATAAGCTCTAAGACTAAATACACAATTATGGTTTAGGCTCCAAAAGATAGCAAAGGTAGTCTTTATAAAAATTCAGACATAGAGATCAGTGTTTTTTACCATAGTCTGATCTTCAAAAGCTAAAAGTGTTTGTAAAAAGGACAATTAAAAAGTTCTGAAATAGCTATGATAGAATTACAATAATTTCTTTCTGGCTTGTCTTCTCATTGCTGTTTCATTTCGAAGTCGTCAAGAATACTTAGTTCTCTATGTTAGAATTCTCAGGGTCACTATCTGATGAAGCTTGTCCCAAGGCAGGAGTTTCTAAAAGTTTCCTACAAGTTGCAGGAATCTCTGAGCTAGAAAGATGCCTTAACTCTATGAGGAATCACTGAAAAACAACTAAGAAAGATTGTTTGTGAGTGCTTCAAACTGTCTTATGAAGAACTTAGGACAGATAATGAGCTGCAGATGTCGATACAGCTGGATCTGAGAGTTGTACATGTCCCCATGTAAACCAGGAACATAACTTGTGCACCACAGTTGATGATTAAGGTAGAACTTGAATATGCCATTGAAATAGTGGTCTCAAGGAAGACACTTAAACAAAGCCATGTAAAATAATTTTATTACTAATAGCTTGCTAATTGTCTGAAAAGTAATATGACAATTTGTAGATCTCAGAAGTGTATTATGAGTGCTCAGGAAGAAGGATTACATAGTGCCTGAAATTAAATACTAGTTTCCCACTCATGCTATAGAAGAGACTTTGCAAAACTCATTTTTGTCTATTTATATTAGAGGTTAATTATATAAAGAAGAATCTACTGTTATGAAGACCTCCATATTCATAGAGAAAGAAATTGAGCGAGATGTCTCCAATTTAAATTTGCTATTACAATTGGAATTGCTCAGTGCTTCGAGAATGTTGCATTTCCAAAATTCCAGTTGTTGCTCTGTACTGTTGATAGTCTGGTTATGAATGAATGTCAGTTTTTTAATTCATTAATTTCCACTGCAATTTCCTGTCAGTAAATTGCTCTTGTTTCCTTTTGACAAGATCCACAGGAATGGACTAACTAACACGTAGGGACCTTCAAGAATATCAAAGTATTACTGATGTAAGTTCCTATGATTTTCATTTATAAGCTATGGAAGTCATTGTAGATCACTGTGTTGTATTAATACAAATATTGATGCTATTCTCATCTGTATGAGGTAAGACTTAATATGAGAATTAATCGTCTATCATTTTTTAGTCTTAAATTTTAACAATATTTGAGTGAAGATATGCATAAAATGCTAATGTTTTCTATTGTTACTAGAATCAATCTATTCTATATTTATATTTTTATCTTTTTTTTCCAAAATGCCTGAAAAGAGTTATTTATTCATATCCTAATACATACAGATGTGGAACGTTATGCTAAGTGATTATCATTACATACTTTTTTAGAAATTAGTTAAATCCATTGTCAGGGACAACACATTGATTCAAAACTGATTTTCCATGTTATACACCATTCAGTTCCACTATTGGCTGAATTCTTTGTGTAAACATCCTTCTTTGACTCACTGTTTCAGGCTCATCTTCCTAAATGAATTACTGCCAGAGTCTGACATCTGCATGAGCTTTCAGTGTGTTGTCACGTGATCATGAATTATTTTCTCTTAATTAGTGTCTATTATGAGGAAATCACACTGTGACTACTGAAGGAAGTCACGTCTTTAATTCACTAGGTGAAGCTCATCCAGCGTGAAAGTATAAGTCATCAATTTTGGTAGGAATTGTGACTAAATAATAAATATTTTAATGTTCTCCTCCTTAGCAAGTCACCCCTGTTTAAATACTGGATTTATGTTTATAAACTTCTTATGACATAACATCTCAAAATATACCCTGATCATCCCTACTATGATACACTGCGATATAAGGAACAGGTTTTACATTTTACATTTTATCATTTTCCTTTTGCTCCTTCGCATTACAAGAACTTGCATTTGCCAGAAGATATGAAACAGGACCAAAGTGAGATACTTCAACAACTGTCAGTAATTCTAGACCTTCCTTAGAAAGTCTTTCATAGCACCTTCATTTTCACTGTCTGAAGAGATCGTTTCCGAACATACAACTCGTCATTATTTCACTCTCTTAAGTAGAAAGAATTCTCAGATGTGGAGGATGGGGTGATATTCAATCAATGTAGGCCTATCACTAAATTCTGTCTTTGTATTATGTTCATGTATTATTTATTCTTAATCCAGAAATAATTTACATCATGCAGTGTTCCTTTCTCCATTCATGCACTGACATCCAGGCGAGTACAGGAGGCCCAGTTTTGTATACTTTGTAATTCATGTTGCCTGCAAAAAAAAGGTTATATTCACCTACTGTCTGCTACAGTTCCATGTATTCTGCTTCAGAAATGCAAAATCAATGTAGTCACCTCAGGCTCCATTCAATCAATGAAAAGATGGGCGAGGGAGATGGTACAAGTGTGTGGCAATTACTAATTCAGCATCACATCTGTGCGTTTATCTGCGGATTTAATGGCAGTTGTGCGTGACCTAGTGAAGAGGTTGTACAAATATTGATGTGATTTCTAAATCATAATCCACATAATTTTTTTTAATTTAATGTACATTCTATGTGTGTGCTGATACTGAAATATATTTATTAGAAGGTTAGCTGCTACTATGGTAATTCTCTGTGGCTCAGTTATTTTCAGTCGTTTTGGCTCAAGTCACAGTGATCTAAGACAGAGGTGAAATGCAGGTCAGAGATTTCTGAGTGAACAATAAAACATTATGTACAATTCACTTTACAATTAACACATTTTCCCTTGAGTTAGAAGATGTAAGTTAGCTGTGACTCTGAAAAGAAATCGCTGGCTTATTTAATAGTGTGAGGTGAACTGTTGTACTTGTTTTGTCTCTTAATGTTGTTTTACTAAATTTCTGTCTATAGAACCACACGCATTGGTTTAATTCAGTCTTCTGATGGTTTCATGTACTGATTTCTGGTTTTAGACTCCATCTTGAAAGAATTAATGTTAAAGATTTCCACAGGGGTGGCAGGGGAAAATAAGAGCTTAATTCCTTCAAGGTACGTAGGAACGGCTGTTCTTTTTTTATTTTTTATTCTTTGCTTAAATTGCCTTTGTGTGAGCTTACAGACATTCGTTTTAAGTTGGATACTAATATGATAAATAATTTTGGAAGGAAACACTTCTATTATGAAGAAAAGTGAAAAGATTCCATGACATACTCTTGTGGGAAAAAATGGTTTGTCCTTTGGGGAATAACACTGCCAATTATCTGTGCTGAAGCATGTAAAAATTAATACCAACCTTAGATGCATATGTAGAATGGCTATAGAACAGAAGGACTTGGACCAAAATGAGCAAAAGTGTTTGTAATGGCTTAGTCATTTAAGTTAGCTATTAGGACACTTTTCTCTCTTCATTCCACATTCACAAGGGCTTTTTTATTACCTTCTATTTGTTTTACAGCTCTCTCTAGAACTTTCACCAAGATTATCCAAAATCACTCAGTTTACTACTGTAAAGCTAAATATAGCTTAATTCCCAGAGGTTTAAATATACTGGACAGACAAGGTAGATGGGGTAGAAGAAAGAAGCAATAAAAGGATGTTTAGAAAGACCTCATAATCATGTTGGAGTCTACATCAACTGATAAGCAGAAACATTAAGTATCTTCTTATGGGTCATCCAGGAATAACTGGAAGCAAAATTTAAGTCACAAAATTTAATTTTAAATGTGCATACTAGACTCATGATGCTTTCTTTGCCCATGAGTCTTGTCCTGCATGTGGCCTGTGACCAAGTGCTGTTCCCATTTTCTACTGCTTTTATATCTAGCAATGCGATGAGTTTTCTCTCAGAGAAGATGCTGTGTAAATGAAATTTCTAACTTTGGAAGGCAGTGAACTAACAGGTACTACAATAGCTATCGTGAGGTGGCAATGAACACGGCAGTATTAACTTGTTCCATTTTTTTAAGCATTGCCTCTTTCCACTTCATTTTTAAAGGATGATACAATCTAATTCATTTGATATGTCATATAGTGATCATGATACAGCCTTCCATTGAGAGATATTAGAGATATTCTAGCATTAAAGTGAATGGCAAATGCAAAGTAATTCAGAAGAATGAATAAAGAGGTGTGCGCCTTTCTCTTCTAAGTAAGTGATCTGACATAAAAACAACCCAATGAAAACTGATAGCTAGTCAGATTTTCTGAAAAGGACAATTAATTTGGTATCTTAGTCCCAGAAATGGTTAATCTGCATTTCTTTGACATTCCTTGGCACTGCTGATATGGGAAAAAAAGAGATCAAAATTACTGAAATATGGAGAATGGGCTAACAAGGAATTAGTTTTAATATTTAATGCTGGTACTTAACTAAATAGGAAAATGTAATACACCAATATTGCTACTTCTGAAACTTTAAATTTACTTAATAATTTTAATACATACAAAAATTTGGGAAATACAAGAAAGTAATTGAAAATCTTTCAAACCACAAACTCCTCAAGAAACATAAACCCCTGTGGTCTCCCAAAAGGTACAATTTAACTTATCTTGACTGGAATATTTTTTTATATGTGTCTATCCCTTTGAAGAACAGTCTGCTTCACTATAAAACTCAGTATTTCCATACTCTTGCTATATTTCAGAATAAAAGGTATTTTGAGGCTTACGGTGATGGAGGAGTATGAGAGAAACCATTTTCTCCCCCTCCTCTCCCCTCCTCAACCCCTGCATTGCCTCCTTGATTTTTTGTCTGTCCCAAAACACAAGCCTCCAGTCTGCAAAATAACAGTAGAAATATCAAGAGATGTCTGAGCCACATTCTGAGCAATACAAAACCATCTCAAATAACAAACCCACCAAACGCCATCAGTGTCATCATGTGCATTGCTGATTTGTAAATCTGCAAAGAAATACGTTAAAGGTAGTAAATAGTATTTATTAACATCTAAGGCCTATCAACTATTTTACAATTCAGAACACTTGAATCAGGAACTTTCATAAATTGCTAATTTAACCAGATAATTTACATCATCTGAGGTACAGAAACTGATTATGGAAGAGATCTCACAAAGTGAACCAAATTAATTTATGTCTCACTGTAGAAGTCTAAACTAGAACATTTTACCTGAAATATATATAGGCTAAAAGTATGAATGTTTACCTATTATTTTGGTTGGGATGAGATACATAAACTTTATGAACTGCAAAAAATTCTGTCTGAGCCCTAAGTCAAGCTAACGGCTGTGATTGGAACCTGAGGGAACAGCTCAACTTCCAGTGAGGTTCATGGGCCCTTGATCCAATAAAAAGAAGAAGCTGAATACGATAATTAAGGTATCAAATAAAATAATTTCAGATCTTGAGAGACCTTATTTACAACATCATACAACAATAGTGGGAATGAAGGGATGAACTTATTTCTTTTAAAAACAAAGAGAGAACTCTAAAAGCAAAATACACAAATTGTTCCCTAAATTTAAGATCGCTTTTTTTGCTAGTTATTCATATGCATGAGGCTATGAATCATCTTTAACAGTCCCACATGCCCACTGCATCTACTCATCCAGAACTAACACCTTTTTATTTACCAAATGTATAAAATACATTTAGATAAATGTTTCCTGTGTATGTATTTTTCTAATATATGAGTATGCATGCATACATGCATATACATGTATAGACATTATTTTATAGACATATGAATGTAGAAATATCTACACCTATATATTTATACATACAAATTATTTCTCTTTGGAAACTAAATATTGTTTTTTTATTGTTACTGTAGCAAAGCCAGAATAACATTTCATAAAAGAAAACAGATTTACTGAATAGGGTAGTGGAGTTTGCTAGTAAGACAGACTTACCATGTGATTTCTACTGGATACGAGGAGGGGCAAACAAGTCTAGGAACAGCTCTGCAATGAGGAATGAGATGTGAAACAGAAATCCAAAAGTTACATCAGCTAAATCTTAACAGAAGTCCTTAGACTACACTTGCATCTATTGCCAAGAAATAAAAAGGTGTTTCTTGGTACTAGGTGATTCTTCTTATCGATTTTAGACATCTACCTATAAAAGAATTACCCTCTTAAAGTAACTATTTCTCCTTCTATGACTCTCAGATGACTAGTTCAGTAGTAAATGTCTAACCTGAGACTGATACAAGTTTGTATCAACTTATATTATGTTACAATGTCTCTAAGTGTTCCTCTTTCTTGGAAAAGTCCTCAGGTGGGACTCAGCCCCAGATTAGCTGGATATACTTATAAGTAGGTAGAGTCAAGTCAACATAGTTGTGCTGTGTTTGAGTGGCAAAGTTTT
The DNA here is from genome assembly GCA_033558235.1 of Neomorphus geoffroyi. Lineage (NCBI taxonomy): Eukaryota > Metazoa > Chordata > Aves > Cuculiformes > Neomorphidae > Neomorphus > Neomorphus geoffroyi. The sequence continues at coordinate 3,826,522 of JAUMJM010000005.1, forward strand.
GGTAGCAAGAGGACCACACGGTGGCTCACGTGAGAAGCTGCTAGAAGTTTACCCTATGTCTGATAGAGCCAATGCCAGCTGGCGTGAAGACAGACCCATTGTTGGCCAAGGCTGAGCCGATCAGTGACAGCAGTAGCACCTGTGTAACAACATATTTAAGAAGGGTGAAAAAAACTGTCCAAGTGCAGCCAGAAGTGAGGAGTGAGAATGTATGAGAATCAACTCTGCAGACACCAAGGTCAGTGAAGAAGGAGGAGGCGCTCCAGGTGCCAGAGCAGAGATTCCCCCGCAGCCCATGGTGAGGAAAGCTGTCCCTCTGCAGTCCATGAAGGTTAACGGTGGAGCAGATATCCACCTGCAGCTCGTGAAGGACCCCATGATGAACCAAGCGGACACCAGAAGGAAGCTGCATCCTGTGGAGAGCCCACACCTGGAGCAAGCTCCTAGCAGGATCTGTGGAGAGAGAGAAGCCTGTGCTGGAGCAGCTTTGCTGTCAGAACTTGTGACCCCATGGGGGACCCACACTAGAGCAATCTGGGAAGGGCTTACGCTAGAGCAGTTTGTGAAGTGTAACGCATCAGAAGGACTCAAGTTGGAGAAGTTCATGGAGGATTATCTACTGTGGGATGGACTCTATGCTGGAGCAGGGGAAGAGTGTGAAGAGTCCTCCCTCTGTGAAGGAAGGAGCAGCAGATACAACATGTGATTAACTGATTGCAAGCACCATTCCCTGTCCCTCTGCATCGTTGGCAAGGAGGAGCAGAGAAAAGGGAGGAGTGAGGGGAAGTTATTTTTAAGATTTAGTTTTATTTCTCATTATCCTACTATGATTTGATTGATAATAAATTACTCTAATTTTTCCTATTTGAGTCTGTTTGTCTATGACTGTAATTGTTGAGTGATCTCTCCCTGTCCTCATCTTGACCCACAAGACTTCTCTCTCCCCTATTCAACTGAGGAAGGGGAGAAACAGAGAAGTTTTGGTGAGTACATGGTACCCAGTAAGGATCAGTTCACCACAACAGACTAGGGAAAATTCAGTTTACCCTGGAGGATCAGCTCAGGCCAAGCAATGCTATAGCTACGTTCAGCTGCTTGAACATATGTAGACTGTTTGTGTCTTTTGAGTTGTTAAATGATACACCCATCACCCAAATGAAAAGGGCACATGTCTCCTATGCAACTTGTATCATTTCTGCCTGTCTCATTCAGAAGTTCAGAGTAGCATGAGACATCCTGAATGATACTGGAATCCTAAGTATAACTAAAATAATTTAAATCCTTTGTGGCTTACCAACTGAACCACCATCCGTGCTTCATTGACTTCATTATTTAGAGACCATCACCAAATGTACATAAGACTTAAATATGTATATCTACACCCAGATACATCAATTTAAGTTTCTGGGGATGGATCAAAAAAATTCTTGAAATAGGTATTAAGTGTCACCTGAAATGAGATAGGGTATCCACAAAATCCTTATGGGCTTACATATGTGTTATGACCTATTAAGTCCTGAGTACGTTTAACTGAATTATATCTTCAGTTTCAAACTGAAATTCAACTTTCATGTAATTTTCATTAAGTACATGAACAATATGAACATCTTTAATAAGCTACAGATTTGACTTCTATTGCACAATGAAGAGTCAGGCTGAAATCAGAATTAAGTTTAAATGTCTTCCATTAAACTGAAACAGATTATTCTCTTTGATTTGGATATCTGATTCATATTCCATTCTGTTAATTTATAGAGAGTTACTAGTAGCTAATATTTGTATGATACATTTTTAAAGTTAATTATTTTCCCAAGAAAATACTTTAAATCCTGCAATGCAGATTGAAGCCTTGATCTTCCTTGAATGCGATAAAGCAACATTTTCTAGGATGTTCCGAGCCAAAAATGAGTTTAAAGTAGCAGGTGTAGAACTCTAGAAGTAGGCAGTTCTCCAGCAGCAGTATGTACGATAATTGCTCAAATTGCCCAAAGATATTTTGTTAGTGTAATCTGTTTATGTATTCCTTCTTTTTAATATTTACACTGATAAGAGCTTCAGAGATGTGCATAATTATTCTCTGTGGAAATAATCAAGATAATTAATACACTTATTTTTTAAATATGCAAAAACATTTTGAAAAATGTTTCACTAATATTTCTATCTTGATTTTACAAGTAAATAATTTATAATAGGCCCCATTCTGCCTACTTTGAAATTTAGGGCTTTTTTTCCATTAAATTCAATAGAAACAACATCAGGTCTAATATGAATATTTAAGTAGTATGATGAAAAATAAACCCTAAGTGTACTTCAAAACTAAGAAAATACTCTAAGGTATTTCTGAAAGAGAAAAGGAAAGAAAAAAGACTACCTAATCTGCTTTCTTACTCTAATATTCTTTTTTTTCCATGTTAACTGTATTGGTTTTGAGTTGCTTTTTACCTTAAGGATTAAAGCTATTTCAGCTCATGAAAACTTGAAGGCATATAAACAGCCGATAATTTAGAATCAAGTTTTATTGAATTAATCTGATTGATTCATGATGAAACCTGGAAGTTATTTTGACTTGCTGAACATGCTAAGCTCGACACCTAGTCATTTTCTGGGCGCAGAGACCTAATGAAGGACATCTATCAAGTCCCTCTGATTTCATAAGTAACACAAGTTATGTTAACATTGAGTTCTCCATAATGTAGAAGCCCGCTAGATGTCTGTTCAACATCTTTTCTCTCTCTAGTTGACTTTTTGCTCGCTATTTTCTCTTGAGAGGGGGTAAATATTTTATAAATTCAAGAGTTGGCTTCTATAATTTCTTCTTCTCGTGTTTGTTTTTGTTAATTCTTTAGTATGTTTTCTTTTTTCTCATTGTCATAGCCTTTTTTCCTGGGTTAGTTATGCAAATTGCTACTATAATTTCCTTTCCCTGTTACAAAGATTGATCCTGTATTTCTCATGTGTCCTAATAGCTTAGTGATCATATATTTTAAAAGTAATTTTTCTAAAATTTATTAACAGGATTGAGTAATCAAGACACTGATGAAGAAGACTGAATTCTTACAAAGCCATAATACATTTACTTTTCTTGCCAACACTGTGTCTTTTAAAGAAACCCACAGGCCCTGAACACATATCTTACCTTTACAGCTTCCAACACTCTAACAATATGTATGTGCATTTAGTATTGGAAATGAACATAACTTTGATTTTAGTTCGAGGGTTTTTTGTATTTTGAAGTACTGAATTGTATTACAATTTACAGAGAATATCAAATACAATGAGAAAGCATTCAGTTCTTAAGCTGCGTAATTATTTAGCAGAAGCTAGTTCACTGACTAGTCCTGTAAGTAATCGACTCCGTGTCTGCTGGAGTATCGAGATATGCCAAGGAAGATGTCCTCAGTCCTAGCACGATCACAGTCTGATCTTTCCAGTCTTCTGCTCTCTGATGGGTATACACAAAAGCATGTATGAACATACACATATCAGGCAATCATACTTATTCACTCATTTTCAAAGTACCAAGAATTTGTCTCTCAAGTATATAATAGTATTCTGGTAACTAATGAGTATTTATGAATTTTCTGCACACATACACTGAAAATAGTACAGTAATCTAGAATTTCTAAAAGCCTTTAAAAGAATCATAAGAATTCTAAAACATTCTAAACAGTGTATCTACACTCTGACAGGAAACCAAGCCTACAGTTTTATAACAAGGATCACAGTATATAAAACATTTTTAAAATATATTTTGCATTGATTACATGGACATGGACTGTTGAAAATTACATCTTATACTTCCTGTAGTTGACTGTTTTAAGTGTTATCCATAGAGCAGTCTACAGTAGTTTCAGGGTGAATTTCACAGTCAAAACCCCCCTAAAACCAAGGAGTAGAAGATAATATGGTGTTTTGTCTTCCTTTAGATGTTGTTGCTATTTCAGTCCTTCAAATCAATTGGTGCAAGTGGCTGCTTTGGGTACAAACACTGTAAAAAATCCTGTTGTTTTTCTCTTTTGTTATGGTTTGAGTTAAACTGGGGGTCTATTTCCTGAGCCTGGCTTGGCCTAGCCTGAGTAACTCCATTTTCTGAAAGCTAACTGCATGTTTTTCGGACAATTTCACTCTAGCAGTGATAACGAGGAACAGAAAGGCCAGTGTTTATACTTATTTCTCTAGTAACCAAGGCCTCCCTTGAGCTAGCAAAAAAGGCTGCACCTGCAGGAAGGGGTGGACAGGACATGTGACCCCACACTGACCAACAGCGTATTCGATCCCATATACATCATACTTGATATAAAATTGAGAGATCACAAGGGGCTCGCCCTCTTCTGTGATGGCTGCCATTCAGTGAGGACCTCATCTTTCTGATTGATCGTGATTCTGGATCTGCACATTCCTGTGTCCAGTTCCTGAGTTCAGCTCCCTCCTAGCCACGGGACCCATTCCCCTGTGTCTGCTCTACAGCAGTTGTGGTAATGTATTGCCATTGAGGGGTGAGGGTGTGATTGAGGATATTTGTGCATATTTCATTATTTTCTAACTATTTTAATAATTATTACTATTATTATAATCAGTACATTAAAGTTGCAGTTTTAGTTTCCAATCCATAAGCCTTTTTCCTCTCACTTTACTCTCTCCTTCCCCTGGGGTTAGCGGTGGGAAGTTTGGGAGCCCAGCTGCATGGTTTTATTTGCCAAAAATTAGGCATGTCAGGGCTAAATCCTGATGTCTTTGTATCAGTTATCCATGGCAACTGACTGATGTTTTCTTATACAGTCTTCCCACTGTTGAAGCTAGTATAATGTCCTGCGTATTTTACAGAAATATTTATTACAGATTTTTCTGATACTGTATTTTATCTTTCTAATTATTATTTATTTGATGTAAACAGTGCAAGGATCTGGCTTTTTAATTACTAAATTTTATAAGACCTCTTTTTTACAAAGTTATTGGCACACAGACGTAATCTTCACTATTCCTTTAGCAAAGTTATAGGTGTGCTGTACACCCCTACGACATCATTGACAGTATTAAAACAGAAGGAAAAGTCTGTTGTGCATATCCATCTCTGCTGTCTTGATTTCAGCTTTCACTGGATCAGCGTCAGGAAACAGTAGTTTGCATCCTTTTCTCTGTTTGTTTGTGATATGTAATAACAAAGTTGTTACAAAAGGGTAAGGAAACAAAAAAAGAATTTCCATAATTACACAACTCAACTACAACACTTATCAGACTCTTAATACTTGGCTTCTAAATCCATTTCAGGTAGTCAGTTTGCTGTGTATTTTTTTTATTACTCTTCAATCCTCATTCTTGTTCTTATTTTTTTTTATTTTGTTTGAGGTTTTTTCCTTTATTTTCTATCTGGTTTTGCTTATTTACTTTGTCCTTAGCTTTTATTTTTCTGCCTTCTCTGCTTCTATATCTTTTTTGTATTTTTTTCTGTCATCTCTTGCCCGTTATTGCAACCTTGTCCTTTCCACCTCGCTGAACATAGCCATTCTGTACAGAAGACTATTCATACCTCTCGAGTGCCTTCTTAGTTTCTAAATAAAAGTAAAACTTTTGTTCGATGTGTCTAGGACATGCAGAAACTACCGATTAATCCCGTTTGTTTTAATCTGTCTTGGTAGAACTACTTTCCCCTTAGGTTTCCTTCGTCCAGTGTTATGTCTATTTATTTTTCTACTTAGCAACTTTAACTAGTCAACTAGACTATTTGACTAGGTCCTGCTGACCTTTTGGGGATTTTTGAGATGGAATAAGGTTCCAAAGCTTCTTCCACAGCTCTCTGGCTGTCCAAATTGCTAGTTATGCTTAAATCACAGGTTCTTTGGAAGCACTAAATTCAATTAAAATGAGTGCACGTGCAACAATTTAGTAGCTGTGCATCTCATCTAGAAATGCAGATCTTGGGTGGGATTCACACCTAAACAGTGGACTTGAGAACTAGTAGAGATTCCTTGCGGTCTTGACAGGGACTATTGTACAAGGGCACAGGACTCCCAAAGACTCTATAGCATATCTCAACAAATTGTTGTCTCAGACTACTGTAGGACATCTTAGTAATGTGGACATTTTCCATATTAATTGAAAAAAAAAGAAGAAAACAAAGGCATTTTTGTAACATATAGAAAGATCTAAATAATATTTTTCTGCAAATAAAAAGGAGAATAAGATAAATAAATGTTGCAGAGACAGACAATTTCAACAAGAATATCTATGGATACAATGGACATCTTTGTGGCAGACATGGACACCGGAATTGAGGGCACCCTCAGCAAGTTTGTCGATGACACCAAGCAATGTGATGAGGTCAACGTGATAGAGGGAAGGAATGCCACCCAGAGGAACACTGACAGGCTTGAGAGGTGGGGTTGTACAAATCTCAAGAAGTTCTATAAGACCAAATGCAAGGTCCTAAACATGGGTCAAGGCAATCCTAAGCACAAATACAAGTTGGATGAAGAATGGATTGAGAGAAGCTCTGAAGAGAAGGACTTAGTGGTGCTGGTGGATGAAAAGCTCAACATGAGCCAGCAATGTGCACTTGCAGCCCAGTAATCCAAATGTATCCTGGGCTCCATCAAAAGAAGTGTGACCAACACGCTGAGGGAGGTGATTCTGCCCCTCTGCTCTCGTGAGACTTCACATGGAGTGTTCAGTTCTGGAGTCTTAGCATAGGAAGGACATGGATCAGTTAGAGTGAGTCTGAAGGAGGGCCATGAGGATGATCAGAGAGTTGGAGCCCCTCACCTATGAAGAAAGGCTGAGATAATTTGGGTTTTTCAGTTTCGAAAATAGAAGACTTTCTAGCAGCCTTTCAATACTTAAAGGGGGCCTATAAGAAAGATGGAGAAGGACTCTTTATCAGGGATTGTAGTGATAGGACAAGGAGTAACAATTTCAAGCTGAAAAAGGGTAGGTTTAAATTAGATATTAGGAAGAGATTTTTTTACTGTGAGGATCTTGAGGCACTGGGCAGGTTGCCCAAAGAGGTGGTAGATTCTCCATCCCTGGAGACGCTCAAGGCCAGGTTGGATGAGGCTCTGACCAATCTAATCTAGTGGAAAAATGTTCCTTCCCATGGCATGGGTGTTGAAACTAAATGATCTTTATGGTTCCTTCCAACTCAGATCATTCTATAAATCTATGATTCCATGATTTTTCTATTTTACGTTGTTAGTGAAAAAAACATTCCATCTTAATTATGCCAGATTTGAGAAGAAGTAGATTGGCAAGAGATTAACTATAAAAGGTGAGACATAATATCAGGATAGAGAGATGCAGTGGTTTTTCAAATGGGGAACTGCACAATCCAGCTCTTTCATGTAAGAAATACAGTTATGAATGTTAAGAGGTTAAATCCTACCCTGGATTATAATGTCTCAAAGGAACAGAAAGAAATAAATGAATACCATTTAGATAAGAGCTAGATTTCTCACTAGGCAGAGATGCATGACTCGTGATGAAGGACAAAATATCACCCAAATATACCCTAGCATGTTTCAGGATATTTACAAATTGGTCCTTCTAACAGGAGAACTACTGAACAATGAGAGGTGGGAGAGGAAGAGTGGGAGGGACTAATGCTCACGAGCAGGAATCCATCTTAAAGAAGTAAGGTGTTTGCATCTCTTCACAGAACTGTGTCTCACAGAAAATGTGTAAGATACATCTTACCACATGACGATAATAGTAAAAACAAGTGGTTTCATCATAAATGTGATGACTCCATTTAATTCATAGGACATATTTCCACACCTGATAGATCTGCATATTTTATGAAGTTCAAGCCTTTTACAGAAATGGATCAATACATAGCTTGAAAACCACAAAATTTATTTGTGATCCTGGCAGGAAGATTGAAGATTACCAGCTAGATTTCTGCTTTAATACCTGTTGGCCTGAGAACCTCTGTAAAAAATTATTCTGACACTAAATGAATGGAAGGGTCTATCTGAGCATGAAAAATTACTCTGCTCAGTGAATTGCTTCGTATCAGAGAGCAATAGATCAATAACTCAAGGACTCATCTTGTCTGATGTTGGACTAACAAAATCAAGGAGAAAAAGTTGAATAACTACAGAGCTCAGAGAAGTTATGCTAATCTTTTCCTGTGATGAAGCAGAGAACACAAAAACCCCACACCCCTCCCCCCCCCCGAAAAACACATGCAAGAAAACCACACACACACAAACCAAATGGAAAATTAACCAATGAAGAGAAATAGGACAGACAAGAAAAACAATAATTCTCTGGTAGAAAAGTTAATTGAGGAGTTCCAGACTACTGCTACATTTTTATTTGAATTTATCGATAATCAAGAGCCTTTATGTAAAAGTTTTGGGGTTTGTTTCATGTCAAACAAAAGAATGAGAAAGAAAAGCTCAGTGTATTTGCTTCCAGAGATTTCAGAGAGGCTCAAAAGGAACAGTCCTCAATAAAAAAATATCACTTACGTATGATTGAAAAATTTTAAGGAAATATAATTCATCCACATGACAGATCTGAAATACTGTTAAAAATACTAGGGTCAAAGATAAGCCTTCTTCTTCATCCGACAGAAAAACTTCAAAGATTTTATTTGATTTTAGAGCATAACTGTTATGATATTTATTGCAGACCATCAATAAAACACACCAGTGTAGATGCTTTCTCCTTATCCTTGGAGAACATGTAAAAGAAAATACAAAATGCAGATTTTTTTTCCTGAGATGCTATTCCAATCATAATCAGAAAACAACTGTTCTTCCAATGAGGAAAGAGTTAATTTTTAATCTGTAAATAAATTTTGTGTTTAGAAACTTAATGAACAGCATAACCAAAGAATATATTGTGGATTAATATTACATGGATTCAGTGTACTGAAAATATCACAGTATCACAGTATCATAAGGTTGGAAAAGACCTTTGAGATCATCAAGTCCAACCTATGACCCAACACCTACACCTACTCCTACTTGTCAACTACACCATGGCACTAAGTGTCTCATCCAATCTCTCCTTAAACACCTCCAGGGATGGTGACTCCACCACCTCCCCGGGCAGTGCATTCCAATGGCCAATCACCCTCTCAGTAAAGAACTTCTTCCTAATGTCGAGCCTAAACCTCCCCTGGTGAAGCTTGAGACCATGTCCTCTTGTTCTGTCACCGGTCACCTGAGAGAAAAGTCCATGCATCAGAAAAATTTCTTCCTCTAGACTAAGAGTAATTTAATCAATAATGATGGCAATGGAATGACATGAATGACACAAAGGAAAAAAAAAAAAGAAAAATAAAAAAATACCTAGTAGTCATTTTGACTATTTTAAGTCTATGTCTAGATGTTTCTGTTGGGGTTGTCTCTTCTCCAGAGAGGGTATTTTTCTTTCTCCTGGCATGACTCCCATATGGCCAAGTTTCACTCTTGTAGAAAACAGTGCTGGAATGACTATATAGATACTTACTGTACCATGAATTACTAAGAACCAACCAGTTGGAAAGTAACTATCATTCACACAGGAAAGAGTAATCCAGCATGATAACAAGTACTTAATGCAATAAATATAATTGAGAAGTACAACCAGATTTCATCAGTTTCCTGATGTTACTGCTGTCTGATTAGGTGTACTTTCAAGACAAGTTTGGCAAATGACTTGCATACAGTTGAATGGATGGAGAATCACATGAGACAGAAATCTAGCAAGAATATTATACCACTGTTCTGACAGTGAAGATTTCTTGGATAGATATGTTTGCAGGATGCATTACTGATTCATGTGGAAGCAGATAATCTTCTGGAGTGCCTTTTGAATGGATGGTTGCTTTCTAAGCCTGAAAAACTGGCAATACATGCCTATGTGGATTTTTCCAGCCCCCATCCAAATGGACTATAGTGCAATGAATGGAGTTCTGAAAGAACCATCAGTTTAACAGTTTACTTGGTTTAATTCTTGCACAAAACATTGCAAGGAAATACGACACTTCATCCCTTTCACTTCTATTCCCAAGGAGAAAAATTCTGGTATTTCTAGTCTCAACTAGGTTTAACTAGTCAACTCCCTTTTGATACACATTGCACTTGGGTTTTTTATGATGCTATTAGTTATTTGATACTTTTATACTTTTATTCTTTTCTTATTACTATTATTTTACCCTGGAATTTAGTAAACAATCTAGGATTGACAAATGATAAATTCAGCTAGTATTTCGCTACCAAAAATAATCTTGACTGCTGAAATGAGCAAAGGAAGGCTCAACATGATATACCACTGCATCCACTCTTACCTCCTCTGCTGATAATATCACAATTCTTTGCCTACCTCAAGTTTTACTTCAGACTGTATCGCCTGAAACTGATCTTTCTTTTTTTTTGTGGGAAAATTATGGATGGAAACTCCACGGGACCTGTAAATAAACTGCCAAATTGTTTGTTTTAGGCTGACTTCAGTCATAACTTCAGAGCTTTACTGAATTTCCATTTAGTGAGAGAATGGGAAAATACATATATTTCAATTCTAGTTCAATATATCAGTTTTAAAATGGAGAAGTATATTCACAACACTGACACTTCTTAGCTTTTAATTGCATCCATTTAGATTGGGACAGGTGATCTACATAAGCAAAATACAATTATCAACATCTGTAGGCTGGCTGAAATTCATCATTATTTTCAGCTGAAGATTGCAAGAAATTATGATTAAAACTGGATTGCCCTTTCTGCTGTGGTATTAGGGGAATCACAGGCTCATTTTATTTAAGAATAACAGTTTAGTGAGACATATTTACAAATGCTGAACTACTGTGCCTTTACTCTAAACATTAAGATTGTTTCGGCTCAGTACAGACATTTTGAATAATATATTTTATCTTATATTTTTTTCTGAAAAAAGAAATATTAAAGATAGTGGTAGTAAAAACTAAATAACACAAGTGATTTATGTAGTTCAGAGGGGATTAAAGTATTACATTATGAGAAGATTTAGCTATACATAATCATACACATTAATGCACAATTATATATTCACATACACTTACTTTTACATGCACATACATGTGCACATATATGTGTGTGTCTCCATTGGTCAAATATAATGTTACTGGCACACATGGAGATATATATACACCACTAGTGTAGAAAGACATACCTTTTATAGGTCTCGATTGTGAGGATTCTCCAGAGGCAGACTGAAGTCGGAATGACGGCTTTCTTTCAAGGCACAAATTTAAGTTTTGTTCTATACTCCATACTCTCTTTCCACAAAGCTTGTGAGAAGCCAACCTTTTTTTGAAATGTCTGAACTTTCACCAAGTTTTCTTGACGTCTGTCAACAGTGTTAATGTTATTAGATTGTGTTTTCACAATCTTCCTCTGGAATCCAGTATAAAAATATTTTGCAAAAGGATGTCAAGATTGGAGGCAGCCTGGGCTGCAGTGAGCACATACTGGTGGAGTTCGAGGTCCTCAGGGGCATGAGACAGGTGAGGAATGTAGTAAGAAACCTAAATTTTAGGAAAGCAAACTTCCAGCTCTTCAGGGAGTTAGTCAGTAGGACCCTCTGGAAAATAGTTCTTGGGGATAAAGGAGCAGTACAGAACTGGCAAATATTTAAGGATACTTTCCACAGAGCACAAGAGTGCTCAGTCCCCAGGTGTAGGAAATCAGGCAGGGAAGGCAAGAGACCAGTGTGGCTGAGTTGAGATCTGCCGTTCAAACTGAAAAAAATAAGAAGGAACTGTGGAGGCAATGCAAGCAGAGATAGATAACCTGGGAAGAGTATAGGGATGCTGTAGGACTGGGGTCAGGAAGGCCAAGGTGCAGTTGGAGTTGAACTTGTAAAGAGAAGCAAAGAATAGCAAGAGGGGCTTCCATAGGTACGCCAACCAGAAAAGGAACATTAAAGAAAGTGTACCCCCACTGATGAACAAAAACGGTGACCTCGTTTCAACAGACGAGAAGGATGAGGTACCCAACAATATTTTGCCTCAGTCTTCACTGGCAACTGCTCTCCTCAACACTTCAGGGTCAAAGAACAACAAGATGGGGGCCAGGAGGGTACAGTCCCTCTCACTGTAGGCGAAGATCAGGTTCTTGACAACCTGAGGAACCTGAACATACACAAGTCTATGGGACCTGATGAGATGCATCCCAGAGTCCTGAGGGAATTAGCTGATGTGGTTGCCAAAACACTCTCCATAATATTTGAAAAGTCTTGGCAGTCACGAGACGTCCCTTGTGATTTGGAGAAAGGGAAATTCGTGCCCATTTTTAAAAAGGGTACGAAGGAGGATCGTGGGAACTACCGACCTGTCAGCCTCACCTCTGTGCCCAGGAAGATAACGGAGCAGATCCTCCTAGAAGCTGTGCTAAAGCACATGGAGGACAGGGAGGTGATTCAAGACAGCTAACAAGGCTTCTCCAAGGGCCGTTTCTGCAACCTAGTGGTTTTCTATGATGGAGTCACCACATCAGGGGACATGGGAAGAGCAATGGATATAATCTATCTGGATTTCTGTAAAGCCTTTGAAACAGTCCTCAAAATATCCTTCTCTCTAAATTGGAGGGATACAGATTTGATGGGTGGACTGTTTGGGAAAATGATTGGATGGTTGCATTCAGAGACAATAGTCAACAGCTCGATGTCCAGATGGAGATCCATGACAAATGGTTCATACTGGGACCAGTATTATTTCATATTTTCATTGATGAGATAGATAGTGTGGTCGAGTGTACCCTCAGCAAGTGTGCAGATGACACCAAGCTGAGTGGGTAGTGGTCAGACCAGAAGGACAGGATGTCATCCAGAGGAACTTGGACAAGCTGGAGAAGTGTGAACTTCATAAGGTTCGACAAGGCCAAGCACAAGGTCTTACACCTGGATTGGGGCAGTCCCCAGTATCAATGCAGGATGGGGAATGATGTGATTGAGAACCACCCTGTGGAGAAGGATTTGGGTGTGCTGACTGATGAGATATTCAACATAAGCTGGCAATGTACACTCGCAGCCCAGAAGGCCAACCGTGTCCTGGGCTGCATCAAAAGAAGCATGGTCAGCAGGTCGAGGGAGGTGATTCTCTCCCTCTGCTCCTCTCTTGTGAGACCCCACCTGGAGTACTGTGTCCAGTTCTGGAATCCCCAACATAAGGATATGGAGTTATTCAAGCAGGTCCGGAGGAAGGCTGCGAGGATGATCAAAAGGACTCTAGAAAACAGAAAAACTACTGTGTGATTAATCTTTTTGTGAAAGCAAACAAATCAGAAATATCTTTTTCCACGACTGTTCTTTTCAGAACTTCCATAAGAACATAGTGATAATGCAAATCCTTTCAGGTAAAGAAAATAAATTCATCTATATCTTATACATCTGGAGTGAGTTTGATACAAGAAGCATTTGTTTTTACAGAGAATGAAATATTTTGACTAAAAGAAAGTTATTTTTCTGTAGAATTAGTTTTCTAACTAACTTCAATTAAGTGATATCAAAGTAGCAGTATTTTTTTTTTGGCAGTATTTTTTTAATTTAGACAGACAGAGAGACACAGACCGTTCTGGTATAGTATGGGGTTTTTTTTGAATAGTGCTATACCTTTTTTTACTTATCTGAAAAATGCAAAGTCAAACAGAGAGCTAGCTCTGAAGATCTAATTATTGGAGACAGACTTGGCTGTATTACAGTTCATAATAAAATTAGTCCTTGGAAAGTAGTAGAATATGCAGGGAGAATTTGTACATATTTATGTAAGCTGGATACATATTCTATCCCCAGCTCTTGTCTCCTTGCGCATTGTTGATGGAAATCATTCCCTCATGCCACCCAACACTGAAATAAAGGATGATTGCTTTCTAAAACTCCAAAACATGTGTTAGAGAGTTTATTTGCTGTAATTTTTGGTGTTAAGTTCATTAAGCCACCAGGCACAGACAGAAAAGAAAACAAGGAACCAAAACAAAACAAAACACATTTTTTTCCACTAGGAAACTAATGAAATGATATGTAACCATTTGCCTGTTTTTTTTTAAAGAAGTAGGATTAAAACAAATTTCCAGAAAAAATATTCTAGTACAATGTTGCTTATATTTAAAGAAATAAATATTTGTACACAGAAAAAAAACATAGACGGAAATTTTATACAGACAATGATTTAAATCACTTCTTTCTTCTCAGTAATAGGGGAAAGTTTGGACAGTTAAGGGATCAGCATGGTGGTTGTTTTAAATCCTATTCTTGCTATCAAACTCTCCCACAAATTGTATGGGAGGCTTGGGGTGATGTCCTTCACTTTTATGACTCAGACTAATTGGGTAGCTGTGATCCAAAACTAATTGCAGAAATAGTGAGGTTACTTGAACTTATGTCTTTTGTGAATTTAACTTTGACTCTTTGAAGCACACAATGAATAATGTTAGTTATTATAATGAATAGACAATTTTAGCTTGGTTTCTTAAGGAAGCAAGACTTTCTCACTTATGTTCTGTTCATCTGTCTCTCCTATGAGTAAAGGATTTTGAACATATCAGTCAATTTTAACCTAGTTTGATAACGAAGTATGAGCAAGAATGAATATTTTATAAAATTTTTGAAACTGCACTCTGAATAAAAGGAACAAACTAGCACTTTGCTGAGACAATGGTGAGAAATTAGAAAGAATCTATTCTGTTTCTCCTATTACTCTCCAACCAACAACATGAACCAGCCTCTGGAAAGCCCACATCCACATATACAAAGTAGATTTATCCATCTTCTGAGTTCAGACCCTTAGTGTTCTCCAGAGCTGTCCTTGGAGCCCATTCTCCACAGGTGTTGACTCCCCACCTTTCTACAGCTAGACAATTATACTGATAAGAAAAATATTTACCTTCCACTGGCCTTTTTCCCCAGCTTAGCTCTTCCCCAAATCACTTAAATTTTCTCTTTTCCTGTTTTGGTTCCTCCCCTAAATATCCCACAATAAGTTCTGTGTAACCATCAATTGCTCTTCCCATGCATCCCATGATAAGTTCTGTGTAACCAACAATTGCTCTTCCCATGCATCCCATGATGAGTCCCTCACCCCTAGACAGCCCAGAACCACTACTCTGAAAAGTATTCTAGAGAGTTGCTCCTGATGACTCACTAATCTCGATGAGTTTCACACCTGGACAGTGGGGCTGATGGCTCTCATGGGATAGCTTTAGGAGGGACATCTGGATAAGATATTTATTCATCCTTATTTGGGATCTTGACTGCCATTGTTCCTCCCTGTGTTGCCCTGGTCGTGTGGAGATGTGCCTCTGATGTGTCCAGGGCTCTCCTGTAATTTTGGACTACTAAGGAGCCAGATGAGGGCTTGAAAAGGGCTCCTCCTCCTGCCCTTGTCTCTCTGAACTCCTTTGTGAGTGTGCAGATGAGTTTGTGAACCTTTATCAAATAATCTGGTATTGCCTCACATAAAGGTTTAACGAGAGAGGACCACACCATCCTCTGTCCTTATACAATGCTTCCCAGTTTCATTTTCTGTGAGGGTTGTTCTCCCAAAGCAGAAGATGTAGTGCTCTTCCAGGTACCTCCCTGGTGTGCTGAGTCATACCACTATTGTTTATACTTTCTATCTCTGAACAGAAAGATATTAGAGTGCATAAACAGAGGTTTATCCCTTTAAATGAAACATAAGAATAGAATCCTATATTTGTGTGAAGCGTATACACAGTCTCTACAAAGGCTGTATTTTTAGTATAGTAGTGGGAATTTGACATTAGTTAATACAAATTTATGACAGCTACTATCTATATACTATGGTGAAAATGTTCCTATCAATGTCCTTAATGACTGTGAAGATTGTCAGCTCAATCATTAAAGGGTTTCTATTTCCTTTCCTAAAAAATAATGGTCATCTTTGGTTTAATATCCCATCAGTTAAGCCCCTAGTTTTGGTACAACAAATCATAACAGATTATATTGTTATAACATCTGCCTGTCCAGGAAAAATGAAGAGAACATTAAATCTTGCTCAAAACTGTGCTGTTCATACATTTTAATTTGTCCATCAAATACAACTCCAATTCAAATTCTCAGTTATGAGGCAGGGTGAAGACAAGGAACAGAAGGTATTGTTAGGATTTTACATGTGAAGTAGTTTCATCCAAATTTTGCCTTTAAGGTACCACTGGAAAATAAATTACCAGTAAAAAAAATAAAAGCCATCATTGCTGTGTAGAATAATATTCCTATGAATATCTGAATAATATCTTCCTTTTATTTCAAAGCTTTTTCCCATTTCTTTGTTTTATCCAGACCAAGAGCAATCTTACTTTCTTGCCAGTCTAAAACCACTTAAATCTTATCACATAAATAGCTAAATATTTTCTTTCCTCCTGAGGCAGTTCTGAGCTCTAGCATTTTAAACCAATTTTTTTGTTTATTTATTTTTACCGAAAGAAGCTATTGAAATGCCACTGCCTGATGCCAGCACACCCTCAGAAGGCAAATATCTTCATTCTGACTAGCCATAAAAATCTTGAATAGGATTTGCCCATGTTACAAACTCCCCTTATTTGATGCAAAAGAACAGTTTCTGTGTCTCTTAGCCTCTCACCATGTGATACCATCAGGTCTCTGGCAGATGCACATGCCCTGACAAAGACCTGACAAAAAAGTAGGCTTGCCAAACACCCAACAAAGACTGGAGCTTTGCAGTTGTCGAAACCTGATTACTCCTTTTTCACACATTTACCTTGCCTTTTTTTCCATGCTTAGAGGCACACAGTCTCCACAAGATGTGGGTTGCCAGCCAATTAGAATTGACCACAGATCAGACATTACAAAGGAGTCCCACTGAGGAACTGATTCAAGCCAATTGCCCTGGTCCTCGAGGTAGTGGATCTGCAACTGGAGACTCTCCCTTTGGATTGAGACACAGCTCAAAATAACTTCCCTGGGACTGAGATCCCTCATTTCATAAGTGAGAAATTATGCGTATTTTGGGTCACAATTCTAAAGGATTTTTCACAGAACTTAAGAATTCTTAAGTCAGTTGTGTAGGGGTATTCCTGTCTGACGTGAACTTGTGGTTTACTTTGGTTTGCAAGAGTACTAAATCATTTTGGTTGGAATAAATCTTAACTTTGAGTGGCTGGCAACCAACTGAAAACCAGCTAGGAGATTTTTTTGTTCTCTCAATAGGCTGATGAAGCAGTTTGGTAGCTCGGATGCAACATCTATTAGCAAGCAACTTCCAGTATACAAGATGAATTGTTTAAGGTAAGAAAAACAACTTTTTTCCTTTATATATTTTTTCCTTAATATAATACTTGTCCCTGGAAAGTGATCAAATCCCTGAGTTTGCAACTATGTATAACTATATAGCATTTGTGATCCTGGGGTTTATGAACATTACTCCTGAATAAGTTCTTCTGCAATGAGACCATAGTAAGAATTTGTATATTTATAAGAATTTATTTAGCAAGAAATCAAGAACTTCAGTGTCCACAGAACAGTACTAATTAATATTTACAGGTCAAACATCCCTAACTTATAAATGTCCCAGCTTTGTGTTTCAATTGCATGTTTACTTTTAATAAATAATACTATCTTCATCTAATTTATTGTCATCTGCACATGGAATGAAACAAGCTGTCTTCTGGAATTCCAGTATTGTTTCATGTGACTCTGTGATCAGCTGTATAACATGAGCAGACTATCTCAAATAAACCTAATATTGTGACTTTAGTCTAGCATTAACTTAACCGTCTCTTTAGTAGCCATTTGTCTAAATGCTGGTACTGAAAATGATGATGACTAATGTTTTGGGAGTTAAGCAAGATTGCTGCCTTCTCATGTTATTAAATGACCTTAAAAATATTTGCTACTGTATTAGATGTTGTTGTGTAATTAACATAAAAAAAAGGGTGAGTCGTATTTCCATTTTAAGAAACAACTATAATGCACATGAAAATGCCAGTGTCAATAAGAGGAATATGTCCATAGATACCAATCTAGTATAGACCTTTTTCTACAGTTTTCATAGTGACTGTCAAGCATATTGACTTCAGGAATTTTGTTGTTTTCATGGTAAGGAAATTGTAATGTAGAATGCCAACATACTTGGTAGACCAGTGGTTAATCAAGTTTTCATAATACTCTGATGCAGAATGTAAGTGTAAATTCAGAATAACTTTTATGGCAAAAACAAAACAAAAGAAAGCAAACTAAACCAAGAACACAAAACTGTAAGATACTGTAACTTGGAAGTAATTAATTGCAAAAGGAGTTATTTTATTTTGGTTTAGTAATGTATTTTGGAAAATAAGATGACCTGCTTGAATTGAATTAATTCTGAACTGGAGGCTTGGAAAGGGAATTTTCCTGTTACTCATTTAGGCAGGCATGTAAATAAGCATCTAAAATTTCCTCTCCTGGAAAAGAGATTGACTAAATAATAAATGTAGAACTTGAAAGAGGTGTTACTGTGAGTATACCTGAACTGGGGACATATGAGTGTTTTAAAGAACCCAGGTTCACAAATGCATCCTGCATTATAGTAATGAACTATAAAATAATGTTCTCCTAATATTCTGGCTTCCATAGGAAGGTCGTAGGTCATAAAGGAGCCTGTTTCTCAGTCTACATAGACCTTATGCTGAGGGCCAAAACTTACAAGTCTTACAAGTATAGTTTATAGATATTTTCCTTTTTGCTAGCCCAAACCATTAAGCATGCCAAAGCTGCTCTCATGAAAGTTTTGTCTTTCATTTAACCATCCAAATGTTGCCAGTCAGTCCACTTTTTTTCTTCCTTGATATCTACTTGTGCTACTGCATGCAAATCAAATCTCAGGGAGAAAAAGAACCTATATTCGTTGCAGACTTTGTCCAGTCCTTTCCTGAAAGATGCACATGCCCTTGTGGGGAAGTCTACAATATGTAAGTAGAAAAGCTTCTTAGAGAAGAAAATCTTGTTTACACTTGTTATAGTGTATGCCATGACTATTTGTAGAAAGTTTGAAAGATGTCTTTTCTTTTCAAAAAATAATGCTGTTAAATTGACAAAATCAAGGGAAGAAAATAAATGCAAGTTTTACTGTCTTTATACTAAAATCTTGCATTCAAAATATCTGCTTTTATGGTATGTTTGGGTGTTTTGTGATCGTGATTGTTTGTTTGTTTATTTGTTGGTTTTTAATTAATGACCAGCATGGGCAATGTTAATGACAAGCTGGTCACATTTGCACAATGACCCATTTCTGCATGTACAGAAATTCTTTACTGAAGAGAAAGCAGAGATTGTTAATATCTTTGATAGTGATAGGCGTGCTAGTGTACTGTGCTCTGGCAAACAGTATGTATCCAGAGATGATTTGTGATCTGGAGAGAACTGTGCATGAATTTCAAATGGCTGACATATCACACATCTTCTGCTTATATTTATTGGGGAACGTTTTTTCAAAGCAATTAATATGAAGCTAAGCTACTAAACAAAATTTTCAGTGCAAAAATCTTATAAGAATTTTTTAAATTAAAAGTTATTTTTTTTACAATCTGTAGAAGCCTTCCAAACTACCTCCCTCTGTGAAAGGAGTGATCAGTGTCATAAAACAGAAATAAGCTGAATATACTGATCATATTTGTGTTGTGGAATAAAGGGCACAAATACATAAACAAATGCAGTGATTATGGTTAGGACTTTCCCATTCTATCACAATAAATTTTAGGAAGTATAGAACAATTACGTTTTAAGGAAAATGGACAGAACTATACCTTTTGAAGTGTTGAGAAAAAATCGAGTGAAAGACTTGTAATTTTATTTTAAAAAATGCTATGCTAGTCTGATTGACTGTACAATTTTGTACGATTTCTTTATTTTCTTTGTCATTATGCTGTCATTGGTGCTATGTTGTACCTTAAATAAGCTAAAAATTCAATACATGCAAAATTTAAAAAATCATCTTGAGACAAACATGATGGCTACATTAGATATAAATATTTTTAAATTACAATATTTTTATAAATATAAATTTATAGTATATGTAATATTTAAATTATATTTAATATTCTCTTATATATAGTAACCCTTACCTTATGATCTGTTATTACATATTAGCTTTTTTTAAGAGATCAGTTAGAGCAGCATAAAAGTAGAATAAGATATAATGTAAATCATTCTAAATTGTATAATTAAATGTTTTCTGTTAGAACTGTGTAATTTGCAAGTGATAAAGAAGGTTGCAAAATATCATTAAAATAAGATTCTATTATTCACAAGTAAATTCTGTGTAGAAGATTTATTTTCATTCCAAGTCCATTTAAGATTTCAGAATACCTGAAATACAAATACAGGCTGGAAGGAGAATGGATTGAGAGTAACCCTGAAGAGGACTTTGCGATGCTGGTGGATGAGAAGCTCAACGTGAGCTGGCAACATAAGCTTGCAGCCCAGAAAGCTAACTGTATCCTGGGCTGCATGGGAAGAAGTGTGGCCGCCAGGTCAAGGGAGGTGATTCTGCCCCTCTACTCTCGTGAGACCTCACCTGGATGGAGTCCTGCGTTCAGTTTTGGATTCTCAGCAAATGAAGGACATGAATTTGTTAAAGTGAGTCCAGAGGAGGGCCATGAGGATGATCAGAGGGCTGGAGCCTTTCCCCTGTGAGGACAGGCTGAGAGGGTTGGCATTGTTCAGACTAGAGAATAGAAGGCTGTGGGGAGACCTTCTAGAAGTCTTCCAGTACTTAAAGGTGGCCTACAGGAAAGTGGAGAAGGGCTCTTTATTGGGGAGTGTAGTGACAGGATGAGGGCTAACGGTTTTAATCTGAAAGAGGGTAGGTTTAGATTAGATATTAGGAAGAAATTTTTGACTATGAGGTTGGTGAGGCACTGGAACAGGTTGCCAAGAGAGGCTGTGGGAGCTCCATCCCTGGAGGTGTTGAAGACCAGGCTGGATGAGGCTCTGAGAAATCTGACCAAGTGGAAGGTGTCCCTGCCCATTGCAGGGGGGTTGGAACTAGATATCTTTGAAGTTCCTTCTTATGGTACTATGTTTTGTTGCAGTAGATATTAACAGAAATACCAATTCATATAATTCAATAGACTTCTCTTTACAGTCTGAATTTTTATGACTGCTTATCTTTTCCTTGTTTTACATTATTCGAACGATAATGCTCTGGTTTACTATTTCAAGAACATTATTACACCTTCCTTGTTTTTTTTAAAACTTTCTTTTATTTATGACTACTATTCTTCCTATGAGACTTAAACAACAATGAGGAAAATGCTGATTTTAGAGATTTAACGTCAGGAAAAAAGGTGTGATACATTTCTTCTTTATTTCTGATTCAACTATAAAATTTAAGAGGATCAGTGAAGAAAAAATACAAATGGTTCCAGTGCAGGACACAAAACTGATAATAAATTTGCATTTCATATGCTTGAAAGGAATATTAGACTCTCTTTAAAGATTTGATTACTTCCATATAACATTATCCTTGTGTCACTTGCTAGTACATATTTCCAAATATCATTCCGTTTATGTAGGGTTATTTCTATTTTAAGGTAAATGTCTTGTTACACTGAAATGCCTTAACAGCCAAAAATTAAGGAGTAGAAACTTCAATCCTATTCTTGAAAAATATTCCATGCTCTCTCATATGCAGTTTTCTTGCTTTTTATGCTAGAATAATGGAGTTGTTTGGTTATTTTTTTTAGTCCTGGCTACCTTTGTAACTGAATGTTAAGAGAAACAGAAATCCATTGGTTTATGCTAGCTTGTCTTGTCCAGGCAAAGAAATGCTAAGCCACAAAACTTCTATTCCCAGGAGAACTTAAACTGAATCCAGCTGGGTAGCAAGTAGTTCCAGGAAGGCCCTGAATATGCTAAATAGCCTATGACTGTAGATTCAGGTAGCATTCTCAAGCTGTGTGTTTTACACACAAGTAGACTCCAAGAATGTGTGGGGTTTTGGTTCATAAAAAACTTCCTGAGAACTACTTTCTTTCCAGTGTCCTTTGTACATGCAGTTAGAACACTCCATACAAATGGTAATATATGCAGAAACTAAAAATGATTCTAGAAAGTGACTACGAGGTTCAATTCTTAGATCCTCCTTCCTTCGTTCATCGATGACACAGAAATTGCACTGAATGTATTGGGTTTTGAGTTGTTTTCTGATTTTGGTTTTGGTTTCCCCCTACCCATCCCTCCAATATTTGCAACAATAAAGCTGTGAAATTATTTTTCTGGGAATAGAAAAATAGAGAAAACATCCTCTCCTAGAGGAACAGTTGTGTTGTCATGGCAACAGATAGGGAGGGATTTCTGAAAAACTCTATGCAAATTCTCCCACTGAATTTCCTCTTGATGCTAATAACATATTGGATTGAAATTTCTGGGAATGATCATGAAACAGGCCAAAAAATGACAACTAAAAGACACATTTTAAAATAGAACAAAAATTTCTATGTTTCCATTTTATTGATCATGTTAATGCTTATTTACATGTAGGTTGACTTACTATGTACTTATTAAGCAATTATTTCTATAATTCTGCTTAAATTTTTGTATCTGTAGGCTGACAGTGTATTATAAAAATGTCTACAAAGCACTTACACGTATTGCACAACTGACTGGTTTAAAATTCCTAATTAGGAATGGAAGCAGGGTAGTAATGAAAGATTTTTCTGCCTCTTTGAAATACCCAGTGAGGCAATGAAAAATATTTCTGCATATAATTCTAAAATGGCTTCTGGCATGAATTTATACTGAAGTTTGATGCTGGAAGAGAAAAATAAAGAATAAACTTTGTTGACTTAATTTCTGTGGATAATTCAGTAGTACTGACACCAGCAGTTCACGAAACAAGGTTTTGTCCCAGCAATTCTCTATAAATAATTTATAAAACCACACATAGCAGTATGGCTTTTTAAAAATGGTCCTTCCAAAAATGTTAAATTGCATCATTAAATAAAATCATTTAGAGTGGCCAGGGTATTTTTAAAGCAGAGAGCTTTCAGAGAGTGCAGAATAAAGTAGTTAATCTGCAAAAGTCTCTTAAATCATTGTATTAGAAAGGTCATGAGCACGTAAGTATGATTTAAACCTGCTTTTCTAACGCCTTGAAGAATTACTAATCTACAGTAGCCTATGCATTACATCCATGTAAGGAAACTATTTTCTGGATAGACTGACATCAAATATAGCCATTAAAGAGAGGTACAACGCGGTTTTACAACCAAAATTAAACAACAGCAGCAGCGACAACTTTTTATTTAAAATAAGAAATTCTACAGTACAAGTTTTGATTGTGTTTAATAGCATATACTTCTCATAGTAACTAGAAGACTCAAAAACTAGGCTTCATGGGGAAAAAAAAACAAATGCAGCAGTAGTTTGAAGAAAGGGACAGCAGTCTTAAGAGGCAAATTAACACCCAGAGGTTCAACCAAGAGTAGCTGCCCTCAGAGCTGCTGTAGACAGAATACATTAGGAGTGCACTCAGAGAACACTGCTAGTATTTTAATTAATGGGGAGTGCTTGTGGGCCATTTATTGTTGCTAAGAATTAGGCAAGATAATTGATCCAGCACAGGTGCATGTAATTGAGAGATATGCCTAAGATTGAGGATTCACATTTAATTTACCCTGGGAGCTTTGCAAATACAGTAAAAATTTAGTTCACAGAAGTGTAACCCAATCTAACTAGCTGAAAGAGGAAAAAGAACAGTTCGACTAGGAAGATGTGATATAGCAAGATTAGTTCTACAACACCACGCAAGTGAGACATGATCGTATTTATTTATTTCTTTTAGTAATTCACACTTAATGTAGTTTAGGAATACTAAACTATAAAAAAAATTACAGTAGACGCTTGAGGATTAAGCTAAATAACTTCATAATATAAAAAAAGACTGCAATAGGGTTGCATAATACTTTTTTAGCAGTTTTGAAACACTGTTCTAGTTTAAATTGTTTGGTGATTTAGAATAAATTTTTATGAAATAAAAGTATATTTCACCCCATTATTTTTTCTTTGGCAAGTCTGAGATTTTTCTTTTGTTATGGGTTTCAAGATTTTACCTTTTGAAATAGATATTAAAGAGTTTCAAAATTAATGATTTAATTTGATATTTCTAAATAATACCCACAGTTTTAAAATTATCACTTCTATACGCTTTGATCTTATTGGGGTATTTTCCACTGATTTTCTTAAAAAAAAACAGTAGCTTTTTTCTCCTGTAGTTATTTATACCCACAGTCTATGCTTATGAAGCCTTTCTGTTTCATATGCAGGACTAAGTCAAGTTCCCTAACACAATATCTAAAGAAACTACTTAATGGTGTGTTGCAGAGCAAAACTTCTATGCAATGTGTCAGCTGCTAGTTTTCCAAATAAAAGCTGTACGCCAAAAAGTGGTAAAACAGGAACTTTAAAGTGTTTGCACAAAACTCACAGTATTCATAGTCAGTGCTTAAACTAGGCAACATGAAATGCCCAGGATAGGAGCACAGGCATAAGCCTTGACAGGCTTGAGGGCTTAGGCTCAGATTCCTGGAGTTGGTTAAGCCTGTAACTTCAGTCAAGATCAATATAAGAAAGGGACCTAAATCCCTCAAGGCTCAAAGTATGAAATCTTCTGAAAGATGTCTTTCATGTAAGACCATCAATGCAAGCACCAAAGCCCAGCAGTGAAAACCATCCAGCTGCTACCTACCTGTTTACATGAAAAATTAACTGCCTACGTGCTTACATGC
The DNA here is from genome assembly GCA_033558235.1 of Neomorphus geoffroyi. Lineage (NCBI taxonomy): Eukaryota > Metazoa > Chordata > Aves > Cuculiformes > Neomorphidae > Neomorphus > Neomorphus geoffroyi. Next base: position 3,851,223 of record JAUMJM010000005.1, read on the forward strand.
AAAGATCCCAGAACTTTATTCATATACAAAAAAATTATACAGAATCAGGGTAACAGAAAAGAAAAAGGACACAAAAATAAAACATGGCTATTAAACACACTATTGTCTAATATTTGAAGCAGCAAAGGATCGTCTCTTCCATGTGATCTGAAGATCTTTCTTGTCTCATGGGAAACAATCATATAAACTATGTTTAAAATGTGCTGGATGGAGGATTCGTTTTAGGATTTACCTGTTATCACTGAATGTCACCCCGTTACAATAAAGTGCTCAAAAAAGACACTTAATTCTTTACAGCACCATAGTACAGATGTAACTATAAAGGCATGTAACACCCTCAAGCATAATCTGTAGTATAGCTCTGAGGAAATCACATAAGGCTGTGGGATGTTTATTTGTGACACAGACAGGGTGGGAAAGGTGACTGCTTTTCTCTCATTTCCTAAGTTTTCCTAAAAATACAAAGAGCAGCCCACTTGCTGCTGCTAGCTGTCATGTTTTCAAAGAAAAGGGGCTCATTTTCTATTAGTTTTCCCAGAAGTTCATCAGTTGGTAACTAACGAAGAGAAAGTTTGGGGTAATACGTGCCATTTTACATCGCTCTTTGAGTTTTTTGAAAGTAGCTTTTAGATTCTCCCAGCCTTTTCTCCAGCTTTTCTATGTTGCCTAGGTCCAGGTAGCTCTGTGTTGAGAGTGCATTTAAGTAGTTCCCTACTTAGCAGTCTGGATTTTTTTGGCTACTGTCTTGTGACAACAGCCTCTTAATTTTACACGAATACAAGACATTTAAATAAGATTATATTTAATTAGTTCTTTTCTTTTGTGATACATGCAACATTGCTGCAGTAAACTCAGCTTTTCTAAATTTCTGCAACTATTTGTTTTCTTAGTTCATGTTATAACTCTGTACTGGAGTATATTGGGCTAAAACACAGTATATATTACCCCATGTACTTTCTCATCCATTGCTTTCTCAGGAATTTGACAAGATAAAATGGAAAGGCACCAGTAAAAGGTCTCTTATATGTATGATAGTTGATCTTAGAACAAACAAAAAAACTTAGATGCATATCAAAGGTTTGTACTCTTTATTAGAAGTGCTGTTAAATGTATTACTAGTGACATTTCTAAACACATAAACTGCTGTCTCAGCATGATGCTTATTTAATTTCTGAGGGCTTTTTATTCTCTTTACCAAATAATCAGAGTAATTTGCGTATCACTGGATTTTACTCTATCAGTACGCCTTTAAGAACAAGATTTATTTTATTATTTCTGGTGGGTAAACTTTGACATTTCATCCCGCTGGATTTCTGTGGTACAATCTCTACATGAAACCATCTGCTGCTGGGAGAAGCAAGATATTGATGAAAATTTCAAGCAAATCCTTATCCCTTTTTAAGTGCCTCATAACCCATGAAGACATGTGCAGATCATAATACATAAAAATAGCAAGCAGAAGTCATTCTCTGAAGCAGTTCTCATGGCAGTTTTTTTTCTTTAAAATAAGCGATACATTGTGGGTCAAATCTTAATGTGGAAGATAAGTGTCCAAGAGTAACCAAGACATATAAACCGAAAAGTTTTAGCAGCACTTTTTTGAGCTGCTCTGTTCTTGACAAATGAGCAAGTGTCTTTCTAGGTGTTAACATTCATTCAGAATTATATATATGGCATTAGCTTTCCTTTTGTTATGATTGAGAGCTCCTTTCTGCTTAAAGGTCAACAACTCTGAGTGCTCTAGAATTTGCATATTTACTCAGATTATTCAAAAAATTTTATCACTTGATTTTGTAACAGCAATCCAAATTCGGAGTCACTGAGATAAAACTTCTTATGATATAATGCTCTGAATAAATTGCTTTCAGTATTTGGATTCTACTAGTGATCTTCCAATGCACACATTGGGCTTGAAGAAGATTGTATAGCAGCTGATGTCAGTTACTCAGAGTCCAGCTCTCATAAACATGCTACTTATCCTTCCTCAAGCATAAGCACTATTGCAGTCATTTTTATAATAATAGTTAGGCTTTCCAGATTGGTATATGTCAAACAGTCATAGCCTAGATTAATGGCTATGTATTTGAGAAGACATCCTTCAGAGAATTTGTGGCAATTCTGAGTTCCCTGTGTTTCAGACAATGTAATGGATACTTTGTTGCTAGCATAAATCCTGAACTGAAGAAGTGATCTTGACAGGCCGTGACCTGATCTATTACAGCCATGGGATTCATCTAACCAGTGCTTAAACCTTGTAGTCTTGGCATAGGGTAATGCTTGTGCAGAGAATCAAATCTTTTGAACTGGTTGTTGGTCACTGCCTGGATATCAGACAAGAAAAGGGTGTTTACAACTGCATCTTCAGCTGTCTCAAGCAAGGGTCCCAAAAGCACCGTTCTACTCAATTATGATATCGAGTTGGTCCATAGTCCTGAGACTAGTCCAGGGTTTGCGTGATCTATTGCTATGTATTATTTTAAATTATATACAAAATATCTTCTTTCTATCTTAGCTATTTACAAGACCAATAGAATCATACCTGCGTCTTCAGGGAGAGTTTCTAATGTCCCTGAAGAGTCTTATCCCTGACATCTTATACTCTTGTGCTTAAAAAGAGCATTATCTTTATATGAGGATCAATTTTTCAAGTTTGGTGAGACATTTCAGTGGCCAGGTTAACCATGCAGGACGTTAATTACCACATTTAAGCACATAGATTATTTTATGTACAGCAGCAGGTGGCCAATGAAATATCCTGAAGAGTCTGAATCTCCCACCTGGAAAGTGATGCAAATAATCCATTACCTCATCTATGCAGATAACTAGATAGGGAGTTTCAACCACTCAAGAAATTAATGACTAAATGTACTGGGTGTGCACACAGGCAAGTTCAGGTGCGCCATGGGATATGCTAGAGCTTCATACATTGACGTTTCATAGCTCTTACCACACAAGCTCTTCTTATCGCCTATAGGCATAGCTTATTCTACCCTAACATATTAGTCCTTATCTTGAATTATAAGCCCGCACTTCAGTTTGGGATTTACCAGAACTCTTACCTATGAATAGCTATTTCTCTCCAGTGACTGTAACCATCTCCCATGATGTCTAGCTTGGATATGATCATCATTCAGGTGAATCCCTTTCATAAACAGAAAACGCTAAAATTAAAATAAGCCAATATTGACTTCATTTAGCCATAACAAGTTTAGATTTGTCATTTGCAGCTTCTAATAATCTTTATGAACAAGATCCCCCAAAAGAGACCAGGTAGTCCTCGTCAAGAATAGACAATGTAAGATTATGCGATAGATCACTACCAAAATATATTACACTACATACTAGCACAGGTGACAGCTTTCCACAGCAAATGAAAAAATGTAAGAAAAAATGGTGAAACTTTCAAGCATTCCTTTCTTAGTAGACACTTGGATTTCAAGATACTAACACAAATATCTGAGATGCAAAATAAGTGATAGTTTCTTGGTAATATGAGTATATTCTATGTAAGCTACAAGCTTTCCTCTTCTAAGACCTTACTGCACAATTCACTGTAGCGCCTATCATACACTGTAAAGTGCTTTTCATGTAGGTGAATCTTATATAATTTCTCTTAAGTTAACATTTAAACAAGCTTCATGAAGACATACTTCTGTCCCATTATCTAGTTTTTTTTCTTGTGGTATAACAACTTCATTATAATATAATATTATGTATTTTTACAACACCAACAATGATGCTAGCAGATAATATTTTAAATATGATCCCTACCCAGGAAATTCTTGTTTCTAAATAATAAACAGATATACAAGGAGACAAATGATGACAGGGAATGATTAGGATAAAAGAACAGCAATTAAATGAAACTAAAATTTAGCAAAACTACAAGTACAATATTTTATTGACAAGATTTCCATTTAAGTTTTAATAAAGTTTAACGTATTTACATTAAATATTTGTACAAAACATAATTTGGCTACCTTGCATGAGATTCATATCACTTATCTTCAAACATAATAACTGAAGTGTCTAACTGATCTACTTACAGTATGTGCCTCTAACATAAGCACTTCCTGAAAGTGATTAATCTGACCTATCATGAGTATCTAATTAAGCATGAGAAGAATCGTCCTCTGGGGATGTCTACATCTTTCTCCAAGGGGAGTCTTAGCTATTTAGCTCACATACAAACATTTATCTCTGAGGTACTTAGGGAAGGGATAATAAATTCCAGCAGACTGCATTTTGCATGTGAGATATATGAACAGGAACTTGGAAGCCAAATTTTTTTCCAACAATAGCTTTCAACAGCTACTGACCATTTCCTTACTACTTGTCCCTCCATAACTATTTTATTTCTCTTTGTCTCCTTATTTCATTTTCAGTAAATGTTCATGACAATCCAAAGATATTTCATCACTTGGTATTCATATCAAGATAGCATTTCCAGAGGTGTATTCTGCTCAGATGTTTTTACCTTTAGCATGTAAAAGTAATCCCACCAGATTTCATTTATTTGTATGTGTGGTTTTCCTCATCTTTATTTCAACTCCAGTGGTACTTCAGTAGCCAAAACTCAGAAACGTACTTGTAGAGATTATGACATGTTTTTCCTGTATGTGTAGCCTAAGCTTGGGTGGTATTTTAGTGCTTTCCTATTACATTGCAAGCTCAATATCTAATTTACTGTCTACTATTCATCATCTCTAGATCTTTTTCAGCATTACAGATTTCCAAGGCTCTCCCTCCCTTCGAATTGCATTTCAGAATATTTTCTCCAAGATGTATTATCTTACATCTCATATTCTGAACTACATTTTCATTATTTCTCAGATGTTTCTAAATTCCCTGCATATTTCATCCATATTATCTTGTTTTATTCACTCCTGCAATCCGTAATGCATGACCATATATACCTGCAAACAGCAGGTAAATTAAAGCAGATACATAGAAATGTCTTTGATTATATCTTGCTCAGTACCTTTCACAAATCACAGTGAACTCCCTCAAAACAAATTATTTGTTTTATGAAGCATTTATAAATCTGTATCACTTTAAAAAGAGCTTTTAAACATAGTTTCTACAAATATAGGTAAATTTTACATTCATCTGCAGTTCTCCAAATTTGCATCAGAACCACTTTGAAAATCTAACATCATGTCTGGCCACTTCTTTTCTTGTGCATCAAGACAGTCATCAATGAGAGGCTGAAGGTCAGAGTCAATAGGTTGGCTATTTTTTATCTGGATTACTTTAGAACATTTGAATGAATACAGTCTAGTTCTGGTCGTGCTTATGGTACATGTGGAGAGTTTAATTTCTATAACATCACTTAGTCACACTTTGATGATAAGAAGGTGAGGGAATCAGCATATGGTTTACTTGCAACAGTTTTTATAGTTGTAAATTAGTGCACTATAAATAGACAGAGAAATGACTTAAAATGCTTGTCAAAGTCAGTTACTCGATTGGCAGGTAGCACATTGGAAGGTAATATACTAAAGTATACTAAGCTAAATGACATTATTATAAAGCAATAAATTAGGAGAAAAAATAGTGGGAGAAGTCAGTTTGCCTTACTGAATTTAAAGGAGGTTAATTTCAGCAGGACTTTTTAGTCTTTGATTTTTTTTTGTTTCATTCTTCTATTGTTTTTACTACATATGTGCTATGTATCTGCTTAAAATGTAAAAGTTGAGGGGTTATTGTGCTTTTCTGTTTTAACTTTAAGAAAAATTTTATTACTGCTGCATGTGATTGACAAAATCAGTCTCTGTGTAATTGTACTACAAACAAAATCAGCTGTGATGGTTTTATGATGAATTATATCAAAGCACATACTGTCCTTCTAGCAATTACAAAAAAATAATTACTAAGAATAAGAAAGAAAATAAATATCCTTTAAAATTACAGATTTCATTAGACTGCCATGCTAAAAGTGTAATAATACACTTTTCACTTCGTTAGCTGGTTCTCATGTGTTACCTGATCCTCAGATAACCTAATAGTTAAGAAATCCAGGTTAGTATTTGAAGAGGTTTGCAGTTTAACAAATTCCTGATGAGATGAGGAAAATTAAGAAAGTGTCTTTAATGCAAGACAACTGTCATACATCCTTCAGAGCACAGAGCTTAAATGAATTTTCTAGTTTAAAAATTAACAGCAACACATCAGGATAAAAGTGATTACTTTGATAACCAAATCCCAAAATGTTTAAGGTTTGCCATGTTGAGTGAGAGGATGCATGGAGAGTTCCCTTTTTTATGTTTGCAAAATACTGCGCAGAGATAATCCCTAGAGAAAGGATAAAAATTTTCATCTCCAAGATGGCTGAAAATATCTGCGTGTATTCTCTATCTTGTTAATAGTGAAAAAGTATGAAGAAATGTACTATCACTGCAAAGGACTGTGGAAAAGCACAGATGTAACCTCTGGAATCAAACAGGGAGGCAGAAGAAGAGCTCTCTTTACCTTAATTTCTGGCTGCATAGCACACTGCTAGAATTCGCACTAAAAGTCACACTATTTAAAATTTTGGATGTTTCCCATCAGTCTCCTCATGCTGATGAGAACAAAAAGTGCTGCTGAACAGGTAGCATTTTAAACAAGCAAGATGTTCTTCACTGCACTTAATTCATTTCACTTGATCTGGGCTCTGTCCTGCCCAGGTGACAATGATATATTCTCTACTTTATATTTGGGGTTTTTTTTAAGGATTAATAAAAATCAGTGTATTCATTAGAATCTCATTGTAAGAACAACAAACTTCATAGTTTAAATAACTTTTTGTTTCATTTTAATTGTTTCAGTTTTTCCACCCATCCTGGTGATCTCAGTGTTTTAGTTCCTCTGAGAAAGTCAGGCTCTTGATACATGGAGTACATGAGTTCTCACTTCCTCTGCTGTATTTAATGTCAAAGGAGGAAATGTTTTCATTACTTTTCATAAGCTGTTTCAGTTGTTTGAAAAAACCTAATATTTTATCTTGATTCTGTTTTCTGGCTTAGCATTGTGCTCTGCCACTACCATTTCAACATCATTCCTCCTGCCTTTGCAGATGGCCTGGCATATGTTTCGATTTTGTTACTCTGACCATCAGTGGCAGTACCCCAACAACTTAAGTTTGGTGTGGGTTTATCATGAAAAAACAAAATTAGTCATGAATTTCATCCTCACTCTGGCATTAGAATAACGAACACGCATCCCTTAGTAACAGTAAAAATATTGAACAGAAGGAGTGACAAGGAGTAATCCTATGGGATAAGCAGTGAGAAATATCCCTTGGAGGTTTTGCGTGCATTCAGGGAAAGGATTACCCATGTCATGGTTAATAGAGAGCACTATTCCAGCACACATCTGTTTCTGCATGTGGGTGGCAACCAATACTGTTAAACTACTCAAATTCCATACCATATATCTATGGATGAAGAAATCAGTTAGCATTCATAATGCTAAGTGACAAAAGCTTCCTCTACAAGATGTTTTGTATATTTATGTGGTCAGAATATGCGGAGAGAGCCACCCACAGTGGATATTTTATAAACTAAACAGAAATGTTTTGTAGATTCAAAAAAAAATAAATCTGAAAAGGCAAAAGGAGAGAGAGAAGAAAGACATAGAAGCAAAGAATAAAGAGTCAAGTACTATTGTGTGCTGGAAAGATAAGACAATGACATTGAAATCAGAGAATCAATTCTGCTAGTTTAAAGCACATTGATTCAGCCAGGGAAGTTATGGCAAAGATCCAAGCAGACAAGAAAAGCGGCCAGAGCTGCTGTTGTTCTCTTCTGGCTGGAGCCTGGAGAGAAATAATTTTTTGTTGGGGCAGTTCCGAGGCTTTGGCAATGCAGTAGCATCAATAAAGACTGAGTGGTCTGAAGTAAGAAATTAAGCCCATAACCTTGCAGTTAATTCAGAGCATTTTTATCAATTATCAGCCTATAATTAGCTGGTGCAGCAGTCGTGTTTTAAAACTGTACAGCACTAACTGCTAAATCACAAACTGATCCCTTTTCAACACATTTTCCTTACAGAACAGCCATTGGAGAGGATTTCCATGATACATTAAATTTAAGCCATTTGTTTTTACTGATTACTTAAATATTTACAACATGATGTGCCAGCTTCTTCCCTTTGGATACAGTCATGGAGTTTTCAATGCTTTGTACGCTGTTTGAATATACACAAAAAGAAAATGAGTAGATGTGCTAAGAGCTGTAAGAGGCATATGGCATTTTCAAAGCTGGTGCAAATATTTACACACATGTGGATGTCTGTATGCAGCTCTATTTCTTCACTTGACAGCAGTCGCTCTTATCGTCAAATTTTTTGTTGTGTAGAGCTTATGGAAAATGCAAACGGGTAGTTTACAATAAACTCAAGTGAACAGCAGGAAATTAAAACATTCTCCTGATTTTTCTGTTTAAGGGTATATGCATTTCTTAACAAACCCAAGAATTGTAATGTTCTGATATCTTAGAAAATGCATGTAAGACTACAGGTTAGAAAGATCCAAGGTATTTGAAAAATCTTAATGTAGAACTCATCTGCAAGCTGAAGCAGTGTTAATGAAGACATGGAACAAATAGCTTATATTAATAAAACCATTTTAAATGAAGCCCTTAGTAACTAGGTGGTTAGTATTAATAGTGACAATCATATTTACGTTAAACTTTTCGCTAATGTTTTTATTTTAATCACTTTTTCACGTTAATACTATTCAAAGAGCTATGAGATTATTTGTTCATCTTCTTTCTGATATAGCACTGGAATAGTGAGTCACGCATGAAGTTTAATAAGCTTTGATAATTTACTATCAATTCAAGAAGCTATTGATTTTACCCATTGTAGATATCCAGCTCACATTTGAAATAGGCTCATTTGCAAAACTGAAAGCATGCCATTTATTAAAACTGAATACTAAGCTTTGCTCTAAGCAAAATAATATTTGGCTTAGATGAACAACTACTTCATAAACCAAGATAGAGTGGTCTTCAGATTATGCTGTTGACTTACTCTATTCAACAAAGGTTTCTTTAGAAGTGATATCCATTGCTCATTTTTCTGAAACAAAGTACGTCAATTAAATAGCAAGGTATTTTCAATGGTCAGAAATGTAATGATATGAACTTAGGCAGCTCCTTTAGTCTTTGACATTATTCATTTCACTTAGCTGTGATATAATTAGATGTGATTATGATTTACTGGATGTACTTAGATTTCCCAGTGTAGAGTTGATGTACAATATTTCTGTTATACCAGTCCTAACTGGGATTGTCAGTATAGGGCTCATAGGTGCAAATTGCGCGACAAAAAGGGGAATCTTAATCATAAGTGAAAGAGCTATGTTGGTCTTTTTAACACAGAGAATAGAGTAGAAATTATATTCCAGTAGTAAAATTTCTTTTAACTGAAACAAAGGATCAGCTCCAAGACTGGGAAGTAAAACCAAGAGATCTATTTTCAACTTATGCTTTAAAATGCTGCTTCACCAAGCAGAAGTATTTACATTAGTGCTTTCTTTGACAAAAGATTCTTTATTAATAGGGAAAATGCATTAAGTCATTTCATAAGTTGATGTGACTGTAAAATGACAAATGCATTCATGTAAATTGGCATTTTCTAAGTAAGGCTGCAATGAAAGCTTTCCTGAGTGCTCATTCTAAATTACTTTTATTGGATTTAAATGGAAAATAAATATCTTGACTTATGCCTACTTTTTTTTACTTTTAATGTCATTTTTAATTTTTCTATGACAATTTGTAGTGGAAGAGAAACTGAGTCCAATTTTATATTTTATTAATTGTTTAATGTTTTATTGAATTTAGGAAATCAGTGCAAACTTTTTCCAAGAGTGTTACTTTTGATTATTACATCACAGAAAAAAAAAAATGTGCTTCTGTTACGTTTCTCTTTATTTATATGAAAAGATTGGTACTCCTGAGACTGGCTTTAACAACTTTCTTCACAAAAGGGCACATTTTTTTCCAGTATACTTTAGCTGAGATATTGCTTTCTCATTTGACTACAGAAATTTCAAATAGTATTTAAATTTGTCTTAGTTTGGATGAAAAAAACCCCAACCAAAATATGCTTAAGTGATTTTAATCAGAGATTGTGCAGAATAGAGAACAGTTCTTTGCTACAAGTGTATGTGTGCACAGAACAAAGTCAACAACAGGTGCGACTGAGATGTTAATATGGATCGAGTCCTGTACGCAAGCACTGGTGGTGCCGTCACTTTAAGTTGCAGCTCCATTCCGGGCAGCCCTGGGGAAGGCGCACAACTTCTCCTAAGCCACAGCTCTGCTCCGGGCAGCCTCCTTGTCAATCCAGATGGTTATTGATCACTCACACACGCACACACAGAAAGGAGAATAAAGATGGAGAGGGAGAGAATACAGCAATGCAAGAAGAGATAGCAAAGTGAGATGATTCTCTATGCAGCAAGATGGCGAAAAAAGGGTGGAGACCAGAAAATAGGGATGTCTGGGCAAACGGGACACAACCTCTGCCCCGTTTTCCCTGGAAACGGCTCCTTTCCCCCTCCACTACCAGCAAAGGAAGAAAAAATTCCCTGAAAAAGAAAAACAACCTGAAACTATAACAAATTCCATGTCTCTTCATGGATTCTACTTCCCATTTGTGAAGCTAATGGCAGGAAATAGCAGTTCTGAATTTCATTCATTTATTTGGATTACAGTCTTTTTTAAAAAAGTTCTACCCCATTAGGATTTTCTTCTATTATAATAATTACTGGAAAGAAAATTCTTGCTTTCTTTATTGCTTTTAATTTCTTTAACATAAGCATGTATTTGGTCTCCTATTCCCACATGGTTTCTTTTTCCTTTTATCTTTTGAAGCTTGAGAAAGACTGTGTTATATTGCATCACTTCTAGGCAGAAATGTCTGGGGTTCCTGTCTTATGTGCAAGTAGGGGAAGCCCTTTAAACAGCACTCTTTCCATACAAAGTTTCTCTTTGTGAGATATATGGGCAATGTGAGCCATAGGAAGAGCTCCTTATTGCTCCAGATAAAAAAGCTAGTTCAGATAGGCAGGTTATCAGTTACAAGTTTCCTTCACACGTAAGAAGTTATTTCTTATTTTCAGCTGTGAATAAATGTCATGATGTCCCCAGTTCTTGTCGAAGAAAAAAACGACAAAATGTGCATACAGAATGGAAATTTTATAAGCTATCTTACTATAAAGGCTTCAGTTTTTACTGTGAAAGTATGAAAAATAAAGACATCTGGAGATATATCATCACCTACTGAATATAGCCAGTGATGATGATTATTTCAGTAAAAGCAGAACAAGGCAGATAGGTCTTTAATATGCAGTACCAAAATGTTTACATAATTTACACCTTTATGAAACTATTTGCCTCATATCAGACATCTGCCGTTACTTTTTTATGCTTTATCCTTGAATATTTTATAGCCAGATTGTAGATATATAAACCTTGCATAATATAATATTTTATTTACAAATGAGAGTTTGAAGAAGTCCAGTTCACTCTTATTTCCTGATTTCTACGATGCACAGAAATAGTACGTTGACCACATTCAAACTCAAAAAAAAAACTTTTAAAAGAATATTACTTTATGTGCAATCTATCAGTCCCCAGAGTGCTGTTAAGATATTTGGTCTGAGATAAATAATCTCTATTACATTTTCTACCCTGCTTAAATTTCAATCTACATAGTCTGCATGTCCCCTTCTTTACCTTTGTAAAATCAAGAGCTCTTAGCTGAAACACCTGTGCACTTCAAATAAGAGAATCCAAGTGTCTGGCATCTGCTGTTTGATGCAGGCATGTTAACATGGATAAGCTAAGTTGTTGTCTCAAACGACGGCCTCTGGCTACTCTAAGATTTCTTTCACAGGTGTGAGGTTCTACCTTTTGCTAAGTGCTTATACCAGTTCTCTACTTTTTACAACACCCTAGCTTTGCTCATGAAATAGCAGGCACGTAAAGGGAGCTGCCCATGTATATTACTGGTGCATTGTTTTCTGCTGAAATATTAAAAAGTACAGTTATTTGGAGGCTGCCATGCAATAGCGCTACTTCTTGAGAGCTGTAGATTACAGAAAGAGAGATACTGACTAAAATTCAAATTTATTCCTGTGAAAAGCCATACTATACTTTTTAAAACTATATTAAAAAGAAACAATATTTAGTCCAGCAAACAGCTCACTAAGCAGCAAGCTAGTATTTTTTAATGGAGATTCAGACAGTGATGCTCCTATTTTGCAGCTTTCCTGGTATTTGCTTCAAGTTCTACCTGAAAGAAAACAAACAAACAAACAAACAAATAAATAAATAAATAAATGGGTTAAAATTATTCCATCAATTATAGAATGTTATGAAATACATGACATTTTATTTTTGCAGAATTATAGAGAGTTTGGAATTCTGCAGAAAATGTGGGTGAGAAAAACGTTAACATTTTGAAACCATTAGAGAGTAGTGAAGAATCTATTTCTCCTCTCTTTGGGTGTCCCTAAGCAACACCTTCAAAATAAATAGAATAGTTGTTAACTGAATTGCTAACAATCAAGTAGATTTGTTCAGGATATTTCTTGATTATTATCAAACAAGACCACACTCACTTTCTCTTCCTTAAATTAGTTTGTTAGCTTTGCACCTCTACCTCTGTATTTACATGCCTACATTTACATATGCTATTGTGAAAGATAGATTCCTTTTAAAATATTAATCTTTAAATAATTTTAAAAAAGGAAAGATTTTTTTCCTTACTTGATTACTTCTGAAAATAAAACTTGCCATGACCCACTGGAAAATGGCCTTTTCTTTCCCTGTGTCTCTTCTGTCTGATTTTCAGATGTCTTTTATGCCCACTTTTGAAAGAAAATCTGCTGGTAAGCAAGATATAGATCCTTTAATAAAGACAACAAACGAGGAAAGCTTACTCGATGTTTTAAACTGTCAGAGCCTTGAATATTGAAATAAGTGTGTTCAATGAGAGATAAAAGTGCCTTCATATGGATTGCATGCAAACCAGTTTGCAAGGATATAAACATTTGCTATGCAGCTACTGAATTCAGACCCTCAAATCCTCTACATAGTTTCTACTTAGCCTTGGAAATATGTGGCAGATGGAGTTTCCCTTATGACATTTCACTGGAAGTTCATGCTGTGTTTCTGTGCATAGCCAAGGACATGCTTGTTTGGCTATGTTGGTCAGTTTAGCATCTAACGCCTTCTCCTAACATGCAGCTGTCTTACTTGCAAGACATCATACTATAGGCACAGTAAACACATGCTTCTCTGATTAATCTCTGCATCAAATGCAGCTGGCAGGCATGGCACCCTTCAACCTCAGTTCAGGAGCTCTCCACTTCATGTTAGCTCTTTGTGTAACTAAAAGACAAGAAAGACATTGAGGTGTTGGAGCGAGTGCAGAGAAGGGCAACGAGGCTGGTGAGGGGGCTGGAGAACAAGTCTTAAGAGGAGCGACTGAGGGAATTAGGGTTGTTTAGCCTGGAGAAAAGAGGCTGAGGGGAGAACTCATCAATGTCTACAGACCTGTCAGCCTGACCTCAGTTCCAGGTAAAATTAAAGACCAGATAATCCTAGGGGCAATCATGCAGCACCTGCAGAATGACCCAGACATCAGGCCCAGACAACATGGACTTAGGAGAGACAGGTCCTGCCTGACCAACCTGATCTCCTTTTACGACCATGTGACCATGGAATGTGCTGCCTGGGGAGGTGGTGGAGTCACATCCCTGGAGGTGTTTAAAGAGAGATTGGATGAGACACTTAGTGCCATGGTGTAGTTGACAAGTAGGAGTGGGTGTGGGTGTTGGGTCACAGGTTGGATTCAATGATCTCAGAGGTCTTTTCCAACCTTATGATACTGTGATACTGTGATACTTGCCTGGTGGATGAGAGGAAGGCAGTGGATGTAGTGTACCTGGACTTCAGCAAGGCCTTTGAAACCGTCTCCCACAGCAGACTCCTGGAGAAGCTGTCAACCTGTGGCTTGGATGGGAAAGCTCTGTGCTGGGTTAGGAACTGGTTGGATCACCGAACACAGAGAGTAATAGTGAACGGTGTCACATCCAGTTGGCGACTGATCACTAGTCCTGTTCCCCAGGGATCGGTGCTGGGCCTGGTCCTGTTCAATATCTTTGTTGATGATCTGGATGAGGAGATTTAGTCCATCATTAGCAAGTTCGCAGACGATATCAAGCTGGGAGGAAGTGTTGATCTGCTGGAGGGTAGGAGGGCCCTACAGAGGGACCTTGACAGGCTGAAGAGATGGGCTGATTCCAACAGCATGAGGTTTAACAAGTCCAAATGCCGGGTTCTGCACTTTGGACACAACAACCCCATGCAGAGCTACAGGCTGGGGACAGAGTGGTTGGAGAGCAGTCAGGCAGAAAGGGACTTGGGAGTGCTGGTGGACAGGAAACTCAACATGAGCCAGCAGTGTGCCCAAGTGGCCAAGGAGGCCAATCGAATCTTGGCCTGCATCAGGAACAGTGTGGCCAGCAGGACTAGGGAAGTTATCATCCTCTTATACTCGGCACTGGTCAGGCTGCACCTCGAGTGCTGTGTCCAGTTCTGGGCCCCTCAGTTTAAGAAAGATGTAAAGATGCTGGAGTGTGTCCAGAAGAGAGCAACGAGGATGGTGAGGGGGCTGGAGCACAAACCCTGTGAGGAGCGACTGAGGGAGCTGGGCTTGTTTAGCCTGGAAAAGAGGAGGCTCGGGGAGACCTTTTTGCTCTCTACAACTACCTAAAAGGAGGTTGTAGTCAGGTAGGGGTTGGTCTCTTCTCTCAGGTGATCGGTGACAGAACAAGAGGACACGGTCTCAGACTTTGCCAGGGGGAGGTTTACGCTCGATATTAGGAAAAAATTCTTCACTGAGAGGGTGACTGTCCATTGGAATGCACTGCCCATGTGCTTCTGTTCCGAAGCAATTTCTCATTTTTTGTCATGTGATTTTTTTCCGCACTTGCTGAAGTTTTCAAGAAAGGTGTGTTTTTTAGACAGGAAATAGAAAAGCAAAATGCCTTGTTGCAGACCTCTCATATAAAGCTGGCTTACTACTCAATTTAGACTTTGATTTCCTATTCATCTATGGGATAAAGAGGGGGAATGATTTTATTTTTTTTCCCAAATATGTAGCATGAGAATTAAGCTGCTGAAATGTGTGATGGTATCTTGAAAAGACAAACAATCACACATTATTATGGCAACTCTGAAAAAGATAGTATACCTATACAACAGAGTAATAAACCACTGTTTTTTTCTAGCTGCAAGAAGATTCAGGTCCCAGATGGTGAAAATTATTGACCAAAACTGTGTTATTACAATTGTATCTCATTAAACACAATTAAAAAGGAAAAAAACACCCCAAAACCAACATACCAACCTCAAAACTATTAGCATTTGGGGACTGTTTCAGTCATTTAGCAATAAAAACTCACTGACAAAATGCTTCTTCTAATATAACTTAAAAATAGAAAAGGAGAAAGTAAAAATACCAAAAAGGAAAACTTTAGACAACAACTCACTGTGAATTATTTAATCATTCTGAAAAATGAACTTATTAGAGAATTTCTTATCTGTTATCTGTAACACAGAAATATGCACTTTGGTGGATGCTGGAACTTCCAATATACAAAATCATTGTGAAATATTAGATCTTTACAGATCTGAAAGCAAAGAGAAAATACACTAAAATAATTGCCTTCAGCTTTTTGTTGAAATATTGTTTCAGTAGTATGCCTCTGAGATTATGAGTAACAGTTATTTAAAGTGAACGTCTCCTAACAATCCAAATTTACATTTGTATTGGAATTATTTATTTTGTTTAAAGTAGAAAAATCTCCACATATGTAGAGTTTTATTTCCACTTCCTTTTATACTGAACTTGTGTGCTGCCAGATTAACCTCAAATAAATAGTTGATCTTCATAATCATCTTTTTGATTCACCGGCACAGTGTACCATACCTTGTAAATACGATGGGTTTGTATTATTATGTTTATGTGGGAAGTCCAAAAAATGTCACTGGATCTAGACTGGCTTAAAGACAGATGATCCAAAATGAATTAACTTTTTCTTTTTTTTATATGGATAGGTGGAAAACGTCTCAGTGAGTAAATCAATGGTTTCTATTGTGTAGTCAAACCATTTTAGTCTGCTGTACCTGTTACACTGCAATTTTGATTCATGACCTCCATGTGATACAGTAGGGCAACCTCTGTAAATACTGTCTCTGATGAATATTTTTGTGCAACAAGACATCATTTTAGCTTATTTACAAAACATTTAAATTTACAGAGCACTGAAGGCACTAAAAGACCTTATTGGCTTTTATCTCCACCTACAGAATTCCCATAGGTCTAGGAACACTGTTCACATCTTGTTCAACCTATGTTGTATGTGTTCCTTCCTTCTGACTTCTTTTTATCCCAACTAGATCTCCATGGGCCTGCCTAGCCTTAGTGTAGCCTTGCCATGTAGAGGGTTTTGGATGGACCCTGATACCAGCCCGTGAGCCTTCTTCCTGTCAGAGGGACCACTGCCCACGCTGGTGCCACCCATGGCTGTTGTCTTTTCTCCCCTTAGCAGTCAGCCCTCACTGCTACCTGACACAAATCCAGTTTTGACTCCAATGATTGTTGCTAAGGTATAATTCAGTCTACCTAAAAAGTTTTTTTGAGGTTTTAGGTGGCAGAGTTTTGTAAGGGAGGCACGTTGTGAAGGTCATCAGGGTATTGGATCTGATACAGAGGGAATGATACTGTGATCTTTCTCATTTCAAAAATGTCAAGTTAAAGCTGTTTCCATCCTGCTCTGTAGCAGCAAGGCTTTTTGTTTCTCAGTACAAAATCATTCCTTAATTTCCACTGCCATGGGCAGACAAGAGCCAGTTTTGACTGTCTTGAACAGAAAAATGACAAAATGAGTCTCTGAACCAGAATACTTTCTAGTGACCCAAAGAGTTAAAAGCATTCTCCTAGATGATAATGCACTTCTAATCTAACCAGGAAATAAATGACCTTTAGAGGGAATATAGAGCACTGGAAAATAGAAAGACCTACACATATAAACACATATACACACACACACATACACATTTCATCTTAAAATACCAAGGTCTTTAAAGGAATTACATGATTTTTTAACCATTAAAAATGTCAATTGTCTTGTGTTTAAAGATGATCTTTATTACAGATATCCATAGCTAGTCCAAATGTCTCGCATGCTCGTAGCTCATTATAATATTTCTTGTTTAAGGGCATGGGAAAGTTAGAAGCTAAATCAAATAGACTTCATAATTTGCATCATGCTATTACACTTTCAGAAGCATGTTGTTGAATAATAATGAATTTCATTCTCATGAGATAAAGTCTAGATCCATGTAACTTTTATGAGTTTGTATTATATGCTTATACTTTCATAAATACCCATGTGTACTATAATTTTAAAAAAAAACAGAAAATTAATGAAGAAAATACAAACATGCAGACTAATTAGTTCCATCATCCAATTTATTTCCCACTGTGATATGTTGGGTCTAATCCTGATAACACTGTCTAAAAGATTTTATTATAATTCTGTCACACAGATTTAGCCCCACTTACTTAAGTGGAGTTAGAAAGAGTTGACAAATTGATATCTTCCCTTATTGTAGTCTGTTTCTATATTGAACTTTGTAAAACGGTACTTGAATTCACATAATTATTGCTCTGATAATGCAACAATAGTACTTCATGACCTTCTCTGCTCTTCGCTGTCAAAATCAAACACCAAAGAGTAAACATCTCTGAAGGAAAAGCTGAGATCACAGTTTTGCAACTGGGAGTTACCACAGATTTAACTTTGATGGGTGCACCTTAATTTAACTAAGCAAGACTCTGGTTAAATAGTATGTTCTGTTAAATACATTGCATCCTTAGAGGTTCTGTAAGAAAATCTCCATCTTTTCAGAGTTAAAAATACTAACTGAATCTTGAGTCTTTTCTCTGCTGTCTTCCAGATTTCAGATGAGTTTTTGGGGAGAAGAATTCAAGTACCATTGTTAAAAATTTTTATTGTTTGTTCCGGGTCATTTGAAAAGAACATAAAACGAAAGACCTGGAATTGAACTCATAAATACTTGTATGCAACCGAATTATACATGTTCTTCTAGAAATTTTCTGGTTTGATTGATTTCAAAATGGCTTTGAATGACCAAGATCATGAATAAAACACAGAGTAAGAGGAAAGAATATAAAAAATAAAATGTGGCAACAATTATTTTGCAAGTACTAGGTAATACAAAGATTTGCTTTAAGAATATGATAAATGAACCACACTGAAGTATTAGACATTACAGTACAGTATTGTACTAATTTACCCAATGCTGAAGATGGTAACAGAAACATTAAATACAGTGTTAACTATTGTAAACTTGTTTTCACAATTATCTACATTTAGGTAGCTTGATATACTTTCATCCAGAAGTCATATAAAGTGCATATAGGCTAATTTTTTCTTTGACTCAGTTCTAGGCCGAACTCTTTATCTTGCTAAAACTGAAAAAGAACTTTGTCAACTTGAACATCCAGTTCCTGTTTTATTTCAGTTATTTTACTTTATCAAAATGGTAAGATAGGTAAGAGAGTGGTATTTGCCAGACGATAACGTTTTATCAGAATTCTTGCATTTTTTTCAGTCACGTGGGGAAAGTGTTTCAGAATGTGTAGAAAGTATGTATGAATAATGTTAACGGAAAGGTAGTTATGATAAGTGATGCATATAAAAGATTACAAATGAAAAAGGATAAATAGACATGGTGTAGCTGACAGGCTATAAAACCTGCCTTCTCACTTCCACATCTAGAACTGACTACTGAATGAGATCAAACTGGTTTAGTCAATGACGTCATATAAATAATAGGCTAGGGTTAGTTCTAATCTACTTAACACCAGGTAACAAATTAACTGAATCCACTTAACTTATTTGTAGTAAGGCAATTTTATTTTAGCAATACCAAAAGGAACACTTTTCTCTAGAGAAGTGTTCTGCTGCTGCTCTTCTGAGTTTGTGTTCATGTTGAGATTCTTATTTGCAAATATAAAAAAGCTACCATTTCTTCACAACATCTGATGCTAGGATGAATTTTAGTTCTAATACTGATCACCTATTTAACAGAATTTCATTACAAAAATTATTTCTTCTGTTCAGTTTTTTTTCCTTTTCTTTTTCTATCTGCTACATTTTTTCTGATTCATTGTTCTGGTTTTTTTTAGTCAAGATCTTTAAAAGTAGTTTGGACACTTGTTTTTTTTTACCTCCCCACTAGAAACTCATTCATTGAACTCTTTCAATTCTCAGTGAGTTCTCAGGAGCAATGTTTCCTTTCCTCCCATACACATCAGGAAGAAAGAAAAAAATGTAGGATTGTGCAAGACTAGCAGAAGTGCAGGTAAAATTATATTCACCTTCATTTTTAATTATATAAAAAATACTGGTAAACTGAATGACAACTTTATTTGTTTTGTTTTTTTTTTTTCTCTATACATACTAAAAAAATCTTGGGTGAAATCACTTTTGTACAAAAGCTAGTATGATGACTATGGACAATTTATGTAATAGCCCTCTTTTTCTTGTTTTTCAACACTGGATGAATGAAACTGAGGAATCTGGACTGAAAAATTTGGCAGTCTTTTCTTTGATAATTTCTTTTGTGCTGTTAGAGAAAAGATATTCTGAATAGTAGCATGGCTGCCTTAATTTTATATGCACTTTGTGAGTTTGTGATGTTTTGAACAGGAGAAAGAGGAAACAACCTACTTAACTACATTCTCAATGATATTTTAATTACTTAAATTAGTAAAATCGTACAGTATTGTCCCATTTTCCACTTATCACACCACTGCATAAAGATATAAAGACCTGACATATTTTCCAAATAGTTTTTTACTGCAGCCAAGCAGCACTAGCAGGTTAATTGAGACTCTGTTTTATCACATAAAGTAGAAAATACAAAAGAATAATAGGAATGTTTTTCAAAATCTGGTGCCACAACAAGAATTCTTGTATTTTCAAGGGTAAGAAAAGCAAGTGAGACAATTCCCAGGAAGACACACTGGAATTAACATATTTATTTTACAAAGTGAGTTTTCTCCTGCAAAGTGAATCCTTATTTGTTGGTTTTTTTCAGTCCTGGCAATTGACCTACAACAGCATATAAGGTTTACATTTCAGTGATAGCTATTGGAGGTCATACTATTCAGCTTTAATCTGCAGACTTGTGAATATCCCTCAGGTATGACCATTTCCTTTTATTTTCAGCATCACACATATTGGAAACACAAGTACTATGAAATCCATTAGAAGCCTTAGAGCTAAGAGTTAATACAGTGACTGGAAAACGCAGAAGCGAAAACTAGTTATGTATACTAGGGGCAAATATATTGTTGCCTCCTTCTATTCCATGCTCATTTTCCACAATAGAATTTTAGAGGAAAATATGGTCTCAGAATCAGGTTCCAGACACTCACCTCCCTGTTATATTTTTGTCCCTTTTTCTTGCCATAGCATCTCCAAGAATGAAAAAAAATATATTGAGAGTTTTCCTACAGCCATTTCAATTTCATGCTTTAGTTTGATCTTCCTTTTCTGTATTCTTCTGGTAGCCTTTGATATTATTACTGCAATTTGATGAAACAGCAATTATCAGTGTGAAAATCTAGCATAGAATCTCATGCTATAGAGAAGATAAAAAGGTATTGCACAGAAAATATCCTCAAATTGTTCATGTCCAAGGCAGGGTTTGAAATGTAATGTATTATTTAAAAAACCCACATTAACTTAATATATATACATTCAAATGCTTATATTTTTTTTAAAAAAGGGTGTTCTTAATTTGATTATTTTGGGAAAACATATCAATCTTTATATTAAACCCTTAACTGGACATCAGTCCATATATTTGAGAAGACCATTTTTTTTCAAAAGGAAGCCATTTAAAACATTATTTTCACTCTCTTATATGTTGACATGTGTCATTTTGATGTGTTAACTTCAACACCCTTTATCAGGTTCTTTTAAATATTCCCCGCAAGAAGGACTTAATATTTAATACTAAATTCACTTATTTGAAGATATTTGATGTCACATGGGTAAAATACTGAAATCAAACCACAGTATAGCAATATACAGCTGTTCACAATACAGATGCGATTCCCATCACTGATCTCTATATGTTGACTGTCTCAGTGCTGAGTGTCCTCAGTCATCAGGAAAGAATACATGTGTTGAATCCAGCTTAATTCTATTGATCTCCTCAACATTCTGTTAGTTCACTTGTTCAGTTGTTTTACACTGTGTTGGGTGAAGTCATGCACACAGTCTCCTCATTTTGGTCTAGGTAACTAAGGGAGATATTCAAATCATTTTGATTAACTCAAGGAAAGTCATTTATATAACCAGCAGATCCTCTCAACTGATATAGCTAGCTGATCCACTCAAGTGACACAGCTGTTTGTCTAAAATGAAGGCCACCTTCTGATCCTAATTGCATTGAGATAAAGTCATCTTTCTTTGCAACAGTCAGTCACTTGCTATGTTCCCCCCTCAACTTCACGAACACATCACCCCAGACCATTTCCTCTGAGCCTTCTCCCATTGCAGAGATTTGTTGATCAGACGCTATACGAAAACTCCTAGTGGATAATCCATAGCTAATGATGTTATGTGACTTCCTCTATAATTTGCAACAGTGAAAGTGTCACACAACATCCCTGAAGACTGTGATGTGCTCCAGCGCTCCCTAGCATGAAAGTACACTGCTGTTTCTTTGACACGTAAACTTGTCTTGTGCTCCATGCAATCTACAGTGTGATATATAATGACACAGGCCTGTAGTGGATAAGCAGGATCTGCTGACCCTAGAGAGTCCTGAAATTTACCATGGCTTAGACATTTCAGCTAAGTAGTTTTGTTTCACCTCACTTTCAGAACTACTCAACCTCCATTTATGACCAATTAAAAGAAATCAACATTTTTAAGTGTCGACTTATCTAACGTATTTTCTGACCTTATCTGACAGTGGTTTTCTACAATAGAGTGACTGTATTGGTGGACAAAGAAAAAAAATCTACAAATATCATGTACCTGGATTTCTGCAAGGCTTTGATACTGTCAGCCACAACATTCTCACCACAAAATTGAAGAGAGATGTGTTTGGTGGACAGACTGTTGGATGGATAAGGAATTGACTGGATGGCCACGTCCAAGAATTACAGTCAATAACTCAGTGTCCACATGGAAAACTGTAAAAAGTGATGTCCCTTAAGGCACCATATTTGGATCAGCAGTATTTAATATCTTCATCAATGACATAGAGAGAGGGAATGATTCACCAGACTTGCGCATGAAACCAAGCTAAGTGATGCCATTAATATATTACAGAGATGGGATACCATCCAGACAGCCCTTGACTAGCTTGACCAATGGGCCCATGTGAACATAATGAAGTTCAACAAGGCCAAGTGTAAGATCCTACATCCAAGTAAGGGAATCCTCAGTATCAATAAAGACTGAGGGATGAGCGGATTGAGAGCATCCCTGTGGAGAAGGACTTGGGAATACCGGTGAATGAAATAAAATATATGAGCCAGCAATGTGTACAACAGTTTTAAACCGAAAGAAGACAGATTTAGATTAAACATAAGGAAGATTAATTTCTTTTTTAATTAGGGTGGTGAGACACTGGAATAAGTTTCCCAGAAAATTGATGGATGCTCCATCATTGGAAATGCTCAAAAATGGATGGGACATTGAGAAAACTGATCTAATTCAAGATGTTCCTGCCTTTAGCAGAGGGATTGGACTACATGAACTTTAAACGTCCTTTCCAATCCAAACCATTCTGTGATTCTGTGATTCTAAGATTCTATGATTTTATTTGTCAGTCTTAGGATAAATTCTACCTTTCAAGGCCTTGTTTCTTTCCATGCAATGCACTGAGCAAGAAGCACACCAGAAAAGATGTACATTAGATTATATGAGTTTTGTCTGTGAAGTTATAAAGTCATTAAATGCCTCCCTTTTTTGAATACTTCATTAGAGCTTGGAGGTTTTGCCTCAGTGTTTTAAAACAGGCCTTATAGCATATAAATACACGCACAACTTAAATGGAAGTGGGTTTTTTACATTTAAGAGTCAAGCACATACAGTGACATCTAATAAATTTCATGAGATACAACTGGATTAAAATAAGTCTGATCTGAAGTTTTCTATCCTTTGATTTTCTTGAAAATATACTTTTAACCTTTCCCTATACAGCAAAGTCAAGCATACACCAACCTTAATTATGTGCTTTGAGAAATATCACACTTAAATTTCATAGAATCATAGAATCATAGAATGGTTTGGGTTGGAAGGGACCTTAAAGATCATCTAGTTCCACCCCCTGCCATGGGCAGGGATACTGCCTACTAGACCAGGCTGCTCAAGACTCCATCCAACCTGGCCTTGAACACTTCCAGGGAGGGGGCATCCACAACTTCCCCGGGCAGACTGTGCCAGTGCTTCACCACCCTCATTGTGAAGAATTTCTTCTTAATGTCTAATCTAAACCTTTCCCCTTCCAATTTAAAACTATTTACCTTGTCCTGTCAGTACTTGCCTTTGTAAAAAATCCCTCCCCAGATTTCTTGTAGGCCCCTTTCAGGTACTGGAAGGTCACTGTAAGGTCTCACCAGAGTCTTCTCTTCTCCAGGCTGAACAAGCCCAACTCTCTCAGTCTGTCCTCATAGACATGGTGCTCCAGCCCTCTGATCATATTCGTAACCCTCCTGTGGACCCGTTCCAAGAGTTCCATACCTTTCTTAAGGTGAGGATTCCAGAACTGAACACAATAATCCAGGTTAGGTAGCATGAGAGGAGAGTAGAGGGGGAGAATCACCTCCCTCGCCCTGCTGGCCAAGCTTCTTTTAATGCAGCCCAGGACATGCTTGGCCTTCTGGGCTCGAGTGCGCATTGCTGGCTCATGTTGAATTTCTCATCAATCAGCACTCCCAAGTCCTTCTCCACGGGGCTGCTCTCAGCCACATCATCTCCCATCCTGTGTTGATACCAGAGGTTGTCTTGACCCAGGTGTTAAACCTTATGATGTTCACAAATGCCCACTTCTCCAGCTTGTCCAGGTTGCTCTGGATAACATCCCATTCTCCTAGTGTGATCACCACCGCACTCATCTTGTTATCATCAGCAAAGTTGTTGAGGGTGCACTTGATCCTGCTGTCTCATCAATGAAAATGTTAAACATTACTGGTCCCAGAACAGACTAGAATTTTTATCTGGACATGGAGCTGTTGACCGCTGATATTTGAATGAGACCAATTCCTTATCCACTGAACATTCCATCCATGATTAAGTAAGATTTTATTTTACTGAGGAGTGAAAAAGAAAAAAAAAATCATTCTTCTCTTCAAAAAGAGAGAAAGTCATGAATGCTTTGTAAACAACTGTAAATTCACATGAACAAAGGGCCTGAGGAGTTTCACTAAAGTGATGAATGCAGGGAAAAGTTGAGTATAATGAAACTGTAACCTCCAAAACACTATAAAGTATCTCTTGGTAAAATGTCTCGAGTTTTTAAATTTGAGCATATCTATGTTTTCACTTTTCAGGAACTATTGTAGAACACTACTGATTTAGGCAAGGCGTTAATATACTACATTACACCAATGTATTAACTACATGGTATGAGTCATTGATAATACAGGTAGCCTCAGTATTCTCTTTGTGTTCAAAGGGTGTCAGAAAGACTGCTGCAAGGGATAAAACTATTAATATGATCTTATTTCCATAAGATTGTCTTCAAATGTGCGTGGTCATTATTAAATAATTTCCTTGAATAATGCCTCGAGTAAGAAAGACTCAGTAATAATATGACAGTTTTATTCAGGAGTCTACAGTGAAACAAAGTGATGTGTATTTATTCCTGAATTTCTCACGTCATATGATGAATAACAGCAATTATAGGAAAGAACAATATTAGCTTTACAGTTATTGTTATTATATTAAAGTACTAAGAATAAAATCCCATATTTCACTCGATAGTCCAATCATCACCAAAATATGTGACAGAGGAACATTTTATAATCTCTGTATTTCACAATGACTGCACAACTAGAAATTGGCAGAGCAAAGTCATTTATTTTTCCTTATTACCAGCTTGCAGAAGGCCTTGAGAATATGAGGCTAGTGATGGATATTTTTATAGCAGTTGTTTTTTTATTGTCTTTTACCATAGTAAGTACATTTTGGATAGTTCTACTACAGTTGATTAAAGTAGTAGGAAGAATTCAGTGATAGAAGAACAAGACATGCAACTCGCTTTCTCATGTTTTGTGGAAGGAACTACAATTTCATAGAATTGGAGACTATTAAATTAGAACTACAGTTCCTTCATTTATAAGATTAGATAATAAGTGACAATGGGCCCAATCTGCAAGACAGGATATTGAATTTAACTGTAACAAAACCCATTCTTTACCCTAAGTGTGGTTAAACAGGATTCTCAGTCCTCAGACATAACTGAAACCTGAGCAGACATCATCCTTGATGACCTGTTCTAGTTGGCCCTGCTCTGAACAAAGCAGTTGGACTAGATGATCTCCAGAGATATCTTCCAGCTGCAATCATTATATGCGATTCTATGACTGATGTATTGACTTTAGCAATGCCAGTATTAAGGGGGTTAAAACCTAAATGGCATGAGATCCCATGTATTTATAATATTCCTATTTGATCTTACAGCACTTCAGATTGTCAACATGTCCAGTACAACTTTCAATTTACTGTCTGTCAATGAGATCACCTAAGATAGAAATGAGAATTAGGTATCGTACTCTGCTGATAATCAAAGAGACTGAGGTATCAAATAAAGTTTTCATTCCTTAAAAAATTATTTAATTAATAATTAAATGTCTACTAATTATGTTCCTGAAATTAAAAGCACATAAAAACCTAAAAACAGTAATGCATTTTCTTTAAGTGTTATATACGCACAGCGTTAAATTTTAAGAGATTCTGCCAAGTCCTCATTTCTGTTATTATGTATTTGAAAAAAACTGAAACACTTGGAACATATACTCAATACTGTTTCAGAAAATTCAAGTTAATGTTATGAGAATTTTATAGTTAGAAAGGTCCATAGTTGCTGTCAGATTATTCAGCGTTCATCCAATTTTAGCAGATTGTGTTTGGAGAATGTAAGTCCGATGTGTACTGCTTATTTCATTCATGTTAGCTAACATTTGTTTACACACAGCCTGAAATACAAACTTCACAGCAGGATGAAAAAGTTCTCCTAATTTATTTTGTGAAAATATTTATGTAACTGAAATTCATACATTTCAGATAAGAGACACAAAATCTGTCTTTTCCTGCAAAACTCACATCATGTGTAATAACTATTATAAAAAAAAAAGCAATTTCTGTCACGTTATTTTCTGATTTTATTATTAAATTTATTACAGAGGTGTCATTTGAGTGGACTGCATGTTCTTTCACTCCCTTGGTAAAAACGGTTGGCTGGAAACCTAAAGACATGCTGCAGTGTCTAGAAATCAGTAATGGATTTACAGAAGGGAATAAGTTCTTCTAAGAAATGTAACCTCTTCTTTTCTCTGCCAAGTGCAAGGCTCTCTTTGTGGCTTCTGAAGCAGTCTTGCACTTACAGTTACATTCCCCTACGCCTACCACCTCTCTACTCTCAGCACATATCAGTCAAGCCTTGCTAAAGCATGGATTTTTATTTTTTTTTTCAAATAAACATAATGTGCAGTAAAAGAAATTCACAGAGTAACCTTCTCTTCTAAAAAGCAGCATTTAAACAAAACATAAAATATTCTTCACATATTTTTACTACCTTTATCATAAGACAGTGGCTTCTGACTTTTCTGAAGCAAAAAGCAAATATAAAAATATTGCAACAACTTTTTTTCTTTTTGTCTTCTCTCCGCTCATTTTCTTTACTTCATTTCATACTTTAAATATTACAAAATTCACAACAGTTTGGTAATACTAGACTTGCTATAACAACTTTCTTGTTATAATTTTGGATATAATTCTTGTTATAATCTTGTACATTTTGGATATGTACATTCCTACTTCAGCATGCCTTGGCAGCAAATACATTTCCTGTGTTTTTACTTGGTATAATCAGTTAAACTTGTCCGTTTACCTTCTTCCATTTATCTTATGATAAAATGCAATACAAATCAACATCGCAAGACATTTAGTGAACTTATATAATGTTAAACACTATTGTTGTTTACTTGTTTTCATATATGTGTAATACATTATCATAAAAAGTTTGAAAATTTGAGTTAAGAGTTTGAAACAGTGGCGTTGGCTCTTTTCCTTGTATTGAGGTTTTTTTGAAAACTTATATTTTCATATCTGATCCCTAAAGAAGACTGTTCAGAATCATTAACAGCAAATATGTGTTTACAGCTAGTTTGAAGCAATTGCTAATTAACTCCACAAGGCAGAAATGGATTTCTGTTTAGCACTGAGTTTGCGCTTTTCCTTTATTTTTGACACTCGCAGGTGTGTGGTTCAAAATGCATCAGCATCTGCTTCGTAACTGCCTGATGCAAACCCCACTGAAATCAACCTAATTTAGTGAGAACATTTGAAGGAAAATTCTTCACAAAAATCTTAAAAACATTATGTCAGACAGGATGTCTGGAAATCTGATCTGAGTCTACTCTCACATTTGAGCAAATTTTGAGGTTAGTTCAGATTTCAAGGGTCCAGTAACGTTTCAGTAGCTCTGCAATCCCTTTGGTGCACTTTTTACAGCACTTTACCAAGCTCAATGATTTTGTCCTCTTTTTTATCTAATTGGAACATCGCTTCCTGTAAGTTGCATCTAATGTCTCTCCTTTTGTTACATGATACAACTTAGCTCCATTTTCTCTAAAACTACACCACAGACAGCAAGTCAAAGAGAGCAACTTGAATATGCCTTAGCCTTCTTTTCTTCAGGAGGAACAAACTTGTGTCTCCCAACCCTGCTTGTATGTTGCATAGCATGTATAATACTGTAGCTCTAAAAATGAATATATATCTCTATCACTTTTTTTATTCTAATAATTAAAAAAATCAACACAAAACAATCCATTGTTGATTAGTTTATTATTACTTAGCTTAAATGCAGTTATTATTAGGGCAGCATAATGATCCCTATTAGAAATTTGTAGCGGATTACTGCGCACAACCTTGCTATCATATTTTATGCAAAGCCCTCATTACTTGAAGTAGTTCTACAAGCGAATGTGATCAAAGTTAAAATCAAACGGTCACATTTATTCCGATCCTGCATTTACTGGCTTATTCTTTTTTGGAATGAATAAGATTCAAAGGATATATATAATAAAATAAACATAAGATGAGGGTTTTTTTGTAGTAGTTTGGGGTTTTCCTATTCATGATGATTAAAAAGAAAGACAATGCCTTGTACAAAAATAACAGTTGAATACAAATAATCTACATAAATGTTTATTTTATTGGTAAAAGACTTGTTATATATATGTCTGCAGACCTGTACTATTTGATTACATATATATGTCTAAATGAAATACGAAATTATTGGTTTGTTTATTGCTATGATTTTAAATATTTAATTTTATTTTTAACTCATCATAGTGATCTGAGATTTTCCAGTTACAAAGAAACAATATTTCAATGCATTTTCTGGACAGGAAGGCACAAAATGAACTTGTAAGAAAGTTAAATTTAGGGCTTACTGACACGGATTTTTATGTTGTAGCACAATGCAGAGATTTCAGTATCAATTTCAATTATAAAACTTCTATTTGAGATTTCAGGAAGATTAGCAAACATTAGGGGAAAAAAATATTTTATTTGCTTTAAAAAATTTTATTACAGATTTTTCTCATTTCTAACCTTTCTAACCTTTTAAAATATTTTTTCTCTTACATCCTTTAGATGGCAGTCTTGTACCATCCACGAAATTATATACCAACGCGATTACATGTAAAAATACAAATGCACCCAGAAAGAGAGATAAAATATTAAGAAGGTGAGAAGGAGATGGAGTTTGTGAGGGTTTTCATTTTATTTTCCACATCATGATATGGTAATTACATAAAGTACAATGTTTCTCTAAATCTGATTTAAACGTTTCTATGGTTCTTCATTTTGTATATTTAGAAAAACTAATTTCACTGTCACAATGACAATAACACAAATAATCATCTCTAAAATATGCCAGTATCTCTAGAAGAAAATAAGCTCCTTTGCAAGTGATGAGATGCAGTCATGCTTCACTAGGCTGAATGACTGTAGACAATTTCAGAATTGGACATCATATTTATGAATAATGGGAAATGTTTCCTTAATGTTAATTTCTAAATTTATGGTGGCAAGAAACCCTGCACTTAGTAATATAAAAACCCTAAATATCAAAGAAAAAATTTGAATTACTGTGGACCGTTTGGTTTTAATCTGTGAAACAGACATAAACTCTACACACCAGAGAAGAAAGAGAACACATACACACACAAAACCCCACAACAACAAATCAACCAACCAAAAAAAAAAAAAACCCTCAACAGGATTCTGATAAAAATATTAGGAAAATAGAATTACAGGAATGTGTTTTTTCAGCTTACATAGTAGTCAACCACACACCACCTTCAAATATCTTTTGATAAGCACTTTTGCCTTGACTGGTATGCTGCATGCTTCTTAACAGCATGATAGAGTAAGCACAGTCTGTGGCAATTTGGGGAAAGTAAAAAAAAACCAAACCCAACATAAGACTCTCTAATCAAGCTTATGACTTCTTTGTATGTGTCTTATCCTTTTTTACTAATGGGATTTTCCTTCTGCCTTTGAAAAGCTTTTTAAAGAGACAGGAAAGTACAGAGACATAGTGTAAGTATCCTAAACAGATACTCCTCCACAATGTGACTTTGCCTTAGTGCTTTCAAGCCTTTGTGGTCTGCAGAACTAATTTATACCTTCTCTTTTATATTACATTGTTTCTGAGTGATGTTCTGATGAAGTATTCTCCATTTGAACAATATGTTCACATTCTGCTCTTTACTGATGCACCACAATCAAAATATTACTTTTCACTGCCAAGATATAAAGAGAGTGGTAACAGGAGAATAAAAAATAATTTGCCTCAGCAAAACATAAACACTCCTCTTATTCAACCTCTGTCTCTTAGATTTCTATTTGAAGAGGGCAAATCTTATTTTCAGTTGCTCATTAAGTTGCTATGGAAATATATATTGGCCAATATAAATAAGTTGTTAAAGGATTTATTAAATAAGCATCTTTTATTGCTAACCCGATCTCAGCTTTTTGTTTCAGTTCCCCATGCTAGGCAGAAAATATACCTTAATTATGAAATCACTGGCTGTGACCTAGGTTCCATCACAGAATCTTCAATAAATTTCCTTACTCCTTTCCTAAAAATGTCTATTTTAGTCTAATTATGCTAATGTCTGGGTTATCCTTAATTAATGCTCACTGTCATTTGTGTAGTCACTGCTTACAACTTCAGGTATTCAAAAAGAGTTTGCAAGTGAGGATTTCTTGTTTTACAGCTCTCTGATGCTCCACTGTGTCAAAGTTTGCCTGGCAGAATTAAGTTCAATTTTTCTGTGGAATCTATGCACATAAAATTCTTCCCTTTCCAACTTGAGTGTCCTAGGATGTGGTAGAGAAATATCAATATACCTTGATATTTGAAGTGTTGTGTATCTTCATTCCTTATACAGCCTGACAATTTGACCTGATTATGTTTTGAATTTAGACCAGCGGAAATGGTAAAGCATAGAAGAAAAGGAATCAAGGCTTTCACGTTATGAATTTAGTAGTGTTTATGTGCAGAAGATGCACTAAAGGCTGAATCTTAAAGTACGATTTGAAGGAGGGTGGGAATTTTTTAAAGCATACAACACAAAAAATATTCTTAGGTTAGAGCAAATATGAAAAATACCCTCAAATGAGGAAAAAGGATGTGATAGGAAAGGTGAATTTGTAGTCTTAACCACTGTAAACAGTTACAGAATTTGGTTTGGTTAAAACTCTTCATCTGCCTCAAAATACAGTTTTTACTTTCTATTCAGTATTACAGAAGTTTCCATTTCTGTACTTCTGATTTCCCAGCAGTTCTGCATTACTTACAGAAAAAAAATCAAAGTAGTATAACATAAATACAGATTTGATTTAAAAATTCCTTTTCACTTGAGAAAACATAAAATCTTAGATCTTAATGAATACAACATTTTGCTTATTTAATATAAATATAAAGGAAAAAAAGTGAAATCTTAAGTTATCTGAATGACAGGAAGATCCCAGATTTTCTATTGTGCTTAATCTAAAATATGTAGCTTGTATCAAGTTATATTTCATGTCTCAAATTCATTAAGATATCAGTCTTCATTCTTTTCCCATGTCCTATCCATAAGAAAATACATGCCATTAGGGATGCTACAACTGAGAGCTTAAGCAATCTCAATTGACTGTAAAAACTACAGCATATTTCTTCCCATCAGTCCCCAAAACACTGAAAGCTCCATCTAGTATTCGAAAGCTTCTTTGTTACAGCGAAGTCAACGCTCAAGTGTGTGCACTGCATATGCAATTGTGCATTTCATGTCATATATGTTATATTTGGTAAATTCTGTCATCAGTGCAATCTTTTCTGTGTCCGAAGGAACCCTTTGCAGAGGTAGTGGTTTGGGCTTTTTTTCCCCACAGGAGCTTCAATCATAATGTTCTTAATTTTCTCTTAATAGTAGTAGGTAAAAAACAACCCTTTTAGTCATGCATCAATCAAGTTAATATACCAAAATAATATACAATTGATAATGCCAGAGAATGGATTGTTTTACTTGTTACTATACTGTCTTCTACACCGTTTTAAGTATTTTTATTGGATTTGGTAATAAAGTGCAAGTCCACATTTAAACTGTTCTGCAGTATCTTGATTTTCCTGCTCAGAAAAGTAAGTTTCTCATCTTTTACACAAATATAACCCTTTAAACTTCTGCTCATGCCCACAGTGTAGCCACAAGATCGACATAACAGCAGGTGCTCCATATTAGTCAGTCTGAAGCAAGAAGGAACAATTTGAATTCTGGGTGTAGCTACTGTATTCAGCAGAATTACATCTGAGATGAATTTGACCTGAAAGGTTTCCCTTTCATCAGTGACATAGATTTGCTCACTGCTATTCAAAATGGAAGTTAAGCATTAAACTAAATACAATCTCTATCAACTTGTGAAAAAACTGTCTTATAAATTCAATGGTACTTAGCTAAGCTACAAAAAAGAAAAAAACCTTAATAGCCAGAAATCGAGAAGCTCTACCAAATCTGCTACTTTGTAATGTGAACTTGGAGCTCAGTCCATTTCCTTTATCAAAGAAGGGGATGTGTTCATCAGAGTCTATAAAATAGTAAGTATAGAACTAACTCTAATAATGGACTCCCAGTTCTGAAGGACAAAGGTTTAAGACAATGCAATATTTAAAAGCTGAGACAAACCAATTCAGATTAAACAAGAGGTTGTATTGGTTTTGTGTGGCAAGGTTTTGCACGAGGGGGCTACAGGAGTGGTTTCTGTGAGAAGCTGCTGGAAGGTTCCTGTATGTCTGCTAGAGCCAATGTCACCCGGCTCCAAGTCAGACCCACTGCTGGCCCGAAGCTGAGCCAATCGTTGATGGAGGTAGTGCCTCTGTGATAACATATTTAAGAAGAGGAAAAAATCCTGTGTAACTGCACCTGGGCAGAGGAGTTTGAGAGAAACAATTCTCTAGGCACCAAGGTAAGTGAAGAAAGAAGGGGAGAAACTGCTCGAGGTGTTGGAGCAAAGATTCCCCTGCAGCCTATGGTGAAGACCATGGTGAGCCAGGCTGTTCCCCTGCAGCTGATATCCACCGACGTCTCAGGGAGGATCTCATGCTGGAGCAGGTGGATGCAGTCTGAAGGAAGCTGTGACCCCATGGAGAGGAGCCAAGCTGGAGCAGGATTATTGGCAGCACTTGTGACCCCATGGGGGACCCACACTAGAGCAGTCTGTTCCTGAAGCATCTGTGAAAAATGATCCATGTGGGAGCAGTTTGTGAAAAACTGTAGCCTGTAGGAAGGGCTGATTTTGGAGAAGTTTGTGGAGAACTGCTTCCCATTGGAAGGGACCCCATGTTTGAGCAGGGGAAAAAGTGTGAGACAGAAGCGGCAGAAATGATGTTTGATGAGCTGACTTTAATCCCCATGCCCCATCTTCCTACCTCACTAGGAGGGAGGAGGCAGAGAATTTGGGAGTGAAGTTGAGTTTAGGAAGAAGGGAAGGGTGAGACAGCTATGTTTTATGATTCAACTTTATTTCTCATTATCCTGCTCTGGTTTGACTGGTAATAAATTGAATTAATTTTACAATAGTCATGTCTGTTTTGCCTACCACGGTAAGTGGTGAGCATTCTCTCCCTGTCCTTTTCTTGAACCAGAAGGCTTTCATTGTATTTTCTATATCCCACCCAGATGTGTAGGAGAAGTAATAGTGTGGCTTTGGTTGGCACTTGGTGTCCAATTAGGATCAACCCACCACAGAGCTACGATGCTTTCTGAGCAGTGTTAGGAATTAATAATTTATTTATTATTATTATTATTATTGTTTGATAGTGAAATAGCTGCTTCAATTCATGCAAAATGAATTTTTACCAAATGATTCCATTTTGAGTAAAGTAAATATTGAGTAGAAAGGATATGCTTTTGGTGCCAGGTGAGACTGTAGTCAAATAAACAACCAAAATACAATTGATAGACAAGGGATACACTTAAAAAAAATAAAAAGAGGGCTTTTTAAAATTATTTTAACAAAATACGATAATGTTTAACATATTTGTTTTAACACTATCAGGACTGAGAAGCAGAGAGCTTGCTATAGCCCAGGAGGAGACAATATGGTTAACATTCAGTGAAAACTTTGCTATACAATCCTTTCGAGCGTTTACTGGATATTAATGCACAATGAAGTTTATTGTATCACACACTGTTTGTGTCTGACTAGAACCCTCAATGTGTATGTTTCCTGATTTTCCAGAAGTTCCATCTACTGTTATATACACAAAATTATTGTAAGATAAAATCTATTGTTGTATTCGTTACATTGTATATGATTGCACACAACTTAAAAAAAATATATAGATATCATATAAGGGTAGCATACTCATTATATCACATTCAAAAAAACCAGAGTAGATAATGCAAGGTAATTTCAAAGTTGGAGACTTGGTTGCACTGCTTGATCTTGTCCAGAGAAAGGCAACGAACATGGTAAAGGATATAGAGTACAAGTCTTGTGAGGAGTGGCTGAACAAACTGGAGTTGCTTAGTCTGGAGAAAAGGAGGTTGAGGGGAGACCTCATCAACCTACAACTACCTGAAAAGAGGTTATAGTGAGGTGGCTGTGGTCTCTTCTTCCAAGTAACAAGAGGTAGGACAAGAAGAAACAGTTGTTCTGGGGTAAGTTTAGTTTGGATATTAGGGAAAATGTCTTCATCAGAAGGGTTATCAAACACTGCAACAGGCTGCACAGGGAAGTGGTTGTTGAGTCATCATCCCTGGAGGTATTCAAAACACGTATATATTCTTAGGGACCCAGTTTAGTGGTGAGCTTGGCAGCGTTAGGTTAATGGTTGGACTCAATGATCTTAATGTTCTTTTTCCAACCTAACTGATTTTATGACTCCATGATCTAGGAAATGTCTTACATTCAATAGACTGTGATTCATCATGAATGACAAATTTATCACATAACAGTTTTATTACTAAGATAAAAGAAATGTTGTATTATACAAAAAATAATTTATAGTTTATTATATACCCTTTTTGTGTGTGTGAAGGGATATCTAAAATTTGAAAGGAAGAAGTAATCTTGAAGAATAATTCAGAATTTTATTTATTCATATTTTACTTTTACTCTTTTGTGCCCTGATTGTAATTAGAATAACCTAGATTATTTTAAGAAGAAAGTACAATCCATAGGAATTCTGAGTTGCAATATGCTGAAGAAGAAAACACCCAAGCCTAACCAAATCCATAAAAAAACACCACAACACTTTAAAAAGATGCTGGAAATTAAGAATTAATGTCTGTACTGGGAATAAAATAGTTTAGAGCAAGCTACTTTAATATCAGCAATATCTATACTTTTTTGAAGAGCCCAAATATCCCTGATATATCTTAATTCTATTAAAAATTTCAACTTTTTAAGGATCTTTTTTCAGATATCTTCTTGAAATTGAAGTCAAAAGCATTGATACTACAACAGATAGAATAAAAGCTTTGGGTTATTTAATCAAACAGAAGTAAAATTTTAGTTTTTCAAAGAGAAAATCTATTAGTACTCAAGCATTTGCCAGCTAGAATTTCCTATAACTGAAAATGTAATCTGTTGTTGGCACTCAATGCTAGGAAGTGGTTAACTAGTTAAAATTTCATTTAGCTATAAAGTTTTGATATTTTTTCAAAAACAAGGCATATTCTTTACAGAATTAACATACCCCTAGGTATGAACAAGCAATAAAAAGGAAAAAAATGGCAAAGAATAAATTCTAAGAATAAGGACTCTACACACTGTAGGAATTATTATTAGTTGTCTTGTGTTTTATCTTGGTGTTCTACATTATACTTGGCAGGTTTACGGGCATATTATTCATAGAATCATAAGATTGGAAGAGACCTTCGAGATCGAGTCCAACCGTACCTGTCTCTGCACTAAACCATGTCCCTAAGGAACTCATCCACCTGGCTTAAACATCTCCAGCGATGGTGACTCCATTAGCTCCCCAGGCAGCCTGTTCCAAGCCCTGACTACTCTTTCAGTGAGGAAATTTTTCCTAATGTCCAGTCTAAACTTCCCCTAAAGAAGCAACAAGCTATGGTAGATCAAGCTTATTCAAAACAAACTGTGGTAGGTCACAAGTTCTCGCTACAGGATGGGCTGACCTATTCATCAGGTAATTGAAACATAGTTAAATAAATCTCAAATGTTCATAGCATTTGTTAAAATGAGAAGAGAAATAACCTATTGGAATGTATTGTCTACTGATTTTGATAAGAGAATTATAAGAGCTTCTGACTTGCTCGTAGTTCATTTGGGAAGGCACAGCTTGCATCAGAAAAACTGTAATGTTTTTCAAAAATTACACATCATAAAATATGGTTGAGGACAGAAACACACAATAAGATTAGCCAACATTTAAGAGAAACAGTTGTAATTCCTTATTTCTGCCACAAGACCTGGTCAAATTTTAGCCTTGGTGGCAGCTGTCAGATCAGCAGTACTCCTGAGCCCAGCCATATCCCGGCCCTATGTAGGCTACTCTATATCACCTGCAAAACCTGGGTTTTCTACAGGAGGAAATCACTTCTAGGTAGAAAAGGCCTGGGAGTGGAGTGCCCCTCTGTGGATCTGACCTGGATACATTATGGCATAGTATTTTGGGAAACACGGTTGCTCTCAAAATGAATGATCATTATTACGTTCATTTTCGTAATTTATATAATTAAAATTTCTTAATTTATTTTAAAAAATAAATAATACTGTTTAATACTTCATTAAAAAAAATTGAGGAGAGATAAAATGAGATTTCATGCAATATTTATATTAAAAATAGTCTCTATGAAGTTGTAACAAATGGATGTACGTTCATGGTATGTTCATTAGTACCTCAAAACTAGAACTATGACAATAAGGCTTTTAGTAAAGACTCAGTTTAAGCATAAAGGCAGTAAGATTATCTATGAAAGACTGTTGATCCTTAAAACATGGACTTTGAAAAATGTCTCTCACTCATGGATACCTACTAGAATGGATGTACTTACAGCTACAAGCATAAATAGTGTTATAAGTTGGCTAGTTAGAATACCCGCCAGTTATTAAGGTGTATTATTTCTTGTCTCTGCTTCTAGATATGTAAAAACAAATCCTGACAATGCTAAGCTGCTCATTACCTAACCTAAATTATGATTATAAGTGTAGCTCAGCGGACATAGTAAATAAGGTCAGACCATAACAAATTGTGCATGAAGAGCTGCAGAGGATATTCACATCAGATGTGGGAGGTCCAAATTAAAAACCTATAATTCAAAAAATACCCTAGGCAAAAGACTAACAGGATTTTTGCATTAGTGAATACAAAATCTTTCCTATTGGAAGTAAACTTACTTTAACATACAAAGGCAGTTTAATTATTACAGAATATAGTTGTGGTGATCAATATTTCTTCAGGAAGAGGGAAGCCTATGTTGACTCTGGACATCTGAATTAAAATGAACAGGGAATGTCCTTCTCATCTGTAAACTGGAAGCTGGAAGAAGGCCTGAAAGCCTAAATCCAACAGAAAATTTGTAGTTCTGACTTTCAGCCAGTTCACATTATTTCTTTCTTAGACAACTCCTTAGCTTTGAGATGCTTTTCACTCTTTATAACAGTAGTAGTTTACATATTAGTAGTTTGACACAAGAAGCATGAGTGCAGGTGTAAGGAATGAAGTGGAGCTTCCCCGCTGTTGATTTATCTTGCTCTCTCCACTGTCTTAGTTCAAGCCTGGGTCCTGGCTTTCTTATGAGTCCTCAGTACAGTGTCACTACCTGCATGCTTAATACTAGCACCCTGACCCCTGACTAACCTCCTCCATAGATTGCACAGAATTGCTAGCCTCTGCAATACAGTATGGAGTATGTCACCTGTAGAAGAAGACCCAAGTGCCTTGGTTACACACACACAGAAATGCTTGAGTAAGGCAGTTCCTTGAGCCATCTTACTTAAAATAGAATTTCCCTAGTCGATGAAGACAGATATGCACCTCTAGTGGGCAATTTGTCCCAATAAACTCCTGACTCAGGTTGCAAATGTCTGAAATCACCCTCCACTGACCATTAGAAGAGTTCTAAAGAGACTACACTCCTAATAGAAGCATTTCAATTAAAGGCCTAAAATTAGATGGTTGAAATCTAATCCAAAATCTGAGTAGAGCTGGGAGTCAAAAGTATCTCTGTCCCAGTCTACATCTATAATCACAACACCTTTGTAAAATAAGATGTCTGCTCAGGAGGCAATATCTACATAGTAGTACAATTGATAGTTAGAAATATTCCAAACATATTTGGGTTGTTATGAAAGCAAAATGTTTTAGCATTCATTTAACAAAAAAAATTGATGATCTTCCAGTTAAATTAGGGGAGATAAATAGCCAGAGACCTTGAAAAGTGTGGGTTTTATTATTAGAATATCTTAGCTCATAAATTCTCTCTATCTTAAAACAATTGGATTTACTTTATTGAACTTCTCAAATAAAGATTTCTCTTTTTTTTCCTGCACTGGCTGAAAAAAACTTCACTTGAATATTTTTGCAGCATTTATTTTTCTCATAACTACTCAGCTGATGGTAGCTTACTTGTCACACTGCCAAATGATTATAATCAACTGATAATTGAGGCCTTTGCAAATTCAATTTCTTTTAGCTAGAATGGTATCATTACAGACAGATATATAAATCAGTATTACATGCTAATTACCAATATCAGAAAATAATAGCTAAAATACCGTCCTGAATAAACTGAATGTTAAACATGCACAGAATACATAAATTCCTCTGTTCTTCTCTTGGTCTTGATTTTTGAGAAAATGCTTATATTTTATTCAATCATGTTGTATACTTTCTGTATTCAATCAAGTTGTGTGGGGTATTTTTGTTCTCTTTTTTTTTTGGAAAAAAAAACCCCATCCTGTAGTGTTTCTTACATATTAAAAGGAGAGGTTTTAGAGGAACACTCAATAGTACTGTGTAAAGATAGGTAAGTTCTCAGATGTTTGTTTCTGCTTTCTGACATAAGGTAATCATTGGCACCTAATTTTGATTGCAATCACAATTTAATGACATTACTTATCCTTCCTAATCTTTTGGTTTATAATTCTCTAAACTTCTAGTGAATTCTAAAAAAAGAGAGTGAAGGAAAGAGACTTGGTTTGGATGTGTGGTAATTGGCAAAAAGCAAAAAGGAGAGTCTATTATCTCAGATTATTAACACAGACTTGATACATCTGGTACTGACTGAGTCTGTCCAGAAATACTTATCAAATAAATAAGTAAAATCAAGTGTTGGCAGATGTGGATCTTAGTCTCATTACGGCTTTCTCCTGATGTACAGAATTTGATAAAGTCTTTTAGTTTAATTTCTGGTTGGTTTTTTTTATATATTTTCCCACAATATCTCGGACGTTTGAAAGGTTGCATGCACAATACATGGAAAACTTGCTAGAAAAAAATTGGTATCTGTATGTATTTATTCAGATTTTCCCACTTACACAGGCTTAAACTTTGTTAAAATGATATCACAGTATCACAGTATCATAAGGTTGGAAAAGACCTTTGAGATCATCGAGTCCAACCTATGACCCAACACCTACACCTACACCTACTCCTACTCCTACTTGTCAACTACACCATGTCACTAAGTGCCTCATCCAAATTCTCTTTGAACACCTCCAGGGATGGTGACTCGACCACCTCCCTATGCAGCACATTCCAATGAACAATGACCCTCTCAGTGAAGAACTTCTTCCTAATGTGGAGCCTAAACCTCCCCTGGTGAAGCTTGAGACCGTGTCCTCTTGTTCTGTCACTGGTCACCTGAGAGAAGAGTCCAACTCCTGCCTCACCACAACCTCCCTTTAGGTAGTTGTAGAGAGCAATAAGGTCTCCCCTGAGCCTCCTCTTCTCCAGGCTAAACAATCCCAGCTCCCTCAGTCACTCCTCATAGGGCTTGTGCTCCAGCCCCTTCACCATCCCCGTTTCTCTCCTCTGGACACACTCCAGCATCTCAACATCCTTCTTAAACTGAGGGGTCCAGAACGAGGTGCGGCCTGACCAGTGCTGAGTATAAGGGGAAAAAAAAAAAAAAGTTGAAACAATCTGTATTCTTATTGTGCATTTAAAGCCCTGAAGGAAAATCTGCTGGGATCAGCTGCAGATAGCTTCATCTCAGAAGAAGAATGTGCCTCCTAGCAGTTGCTTGTTCTGTATGCATGATCAAGCAACAGTCAATGGTTTCCTGTGCCTCATTAGCTGTGGTGACAGGAAGAAGTATGACTCTCCCTAAATACCTGCCCTTCCTCTGAACTAAGATAGCACTGCATGGAGGAAATACTGAGAAACTTGAATTTTATGGAATTTTTTATTGTTGTTGTTTTAATAGAGCAAACCACAAACTAGCAAAAATTCAACAAATTAATATAAAATTATTGTCATATTCTTGATAAGAAATCAAATCACATTATAGTGAGCTTGAACTTTTGACATGGACATTGTTATCTTCTCTTATCAAAAAAAAAGAATGAATTATTTCAGTTGGATAAATGTGAATTTTTACTTCTTTTAGTTGCAAAAATATGACAGAACTTTTTAAAAAATATACCAATTAAGGTGATTCTTAAATGCTGCAGCATAACTCAGTATACATATAAGCCAGGATTTCCTCAAATACCTTGTTTAGTATTTTGTATTTCAAACTGAAGGGGCAAAAACAGGGCTGAAAATTCTTGATTTTCTGTTGAAGAAGTGAGGTCTACAGATGTTAAAAGGGAAATCAAAAGATAATTCTAAGGTTCATAATTCTTTTTCTGAGTTGCTTGTGCAGTTGTAGTCAAATTAGTCTTGGTAATGATAGCTTTGCTATGAAGAGCTTTGCTATCATTTTTACCATTTTTCTGTTTTTACCATTCCTATTAAGATTCATATAAACTTTAAGAATATGTTTAAAATGAGTGTACTGATGTGTACCTTGAAAAATTCTGTCTATTGACTGTAAAAGAAAATCTTTTTATTCAGATGAGACAGCCACAGTAAATTCTATCCAAGCAGTTTCAGTCCTTATCCCTAAACTAATATTTTCCAGTTTAAACACGTCTTTCTTCTACAACTCACAAAATGAAATATGAAAGTACAGTAATACACGACCATAAAAGTTACTGCAGTCTAATGCAACACAGTTTTTCATAATTATGAAAGATACACTTATTTCTGACCTTGAAAGTTTCTGAGATAAAGATGTAAAGTCCTGGCAACTTCAAGACTGCTACTGTAAGCTGCACCCACTCCCCTCAGAAAATATGCAGCTGTCAACCAATACATCTAGTTGACAGGTGAAGTATCAGAATGAATTAGTACACCAAACCCCTTCTTTAATATGCTATCAAGTGTGTTTATGTCTATTTTTTCTAATCGGAAATATGTCCTAATCGGGACGGATGATTATATGACATGACATGACGTGATATGACATGATATTGTACAAAGATTTTGGTGGTATTTACTCAGAATAAACTGCATGATACATGTACCTTCCACTCATTCTTTCAGTTTATAATTTGGAATTGTATGTTACGTTCTGATAGTACATCTCCTAATGAATTATTCTTTGTATAATCAGATTTATTTTTCTTCATTTCTTCTACTAAGTCTTGCCTCAGTACCAGGGAAGGTCACGGAGCAGATTGTCTTGAGTACTACCATGCAGCACACATGGGACAACTGGGTGATCAAGAGTCCTGCACTTGGGACACAACAACTCCATGCAGCGTTACAGGCTTGGGGAAGAGTGGCTGGAGAGCTGCCTGGAAGAAAGGAAAGCTGGCTGAATATGAGCCAGCAGTGACCCAGGTGGCCAAGAAGGCCAATGGCATCTTGGCCTGTAACAGACACAGCGTGGCCAGCAGGAGCAGGGAGGTGATTGTACCCCTGTGCTCAGCACTGGTGGGGCCGCACTTCGAGTGCTGTGTTCAGTTTTGGGCCCCTCACTACAGGAAGGACATTGAGGGGCTGGAGTGTGTGCAGAGAAGGGCAACGAGGCTGGTGAGGGGGCTGGAGACCAAGTCCTACGAGGAGAGACTGACAGAGTTGGGGTGGTTTAGTTTGGAGAAGAGGAGGATGAGGGGAGACCTCATCACTGTTTACAACTACCTGAAAGAAGATTGTGACGGGGTGGGTACTGGTCTCTTCTCGCAGGTGACAAGCGATAGGACAAGAGGAAATGGCCACAAGTTGCACCAGGGGAGGTTTAGACTGGACATCAGGAAGAATTTCTTCACTGAGAGAGTGGTCAGGGATTGGCACAGCTGCCCAGGGAGGTGGTGGAGTCACCATCCCTGGAGGTGTTTAAAAAACGGGTGGATGAGTTCCTTAGGAACGTGGTTTAGTGGAGAGGCAGGCACGGTTGGATTCAGTGATCTCAGAGGTCTCTTCCAATCTTATGATTCTATGATTCTATGATTCATATATCAGGGACAGAGGTTCCTTCATATACAACATTTATATAAACTTACAAATTGTTCTGGTGAAGTAGATCAAGTCTGTCAATTGAATGTATGTGCCTAACTTTAACCTCATTTTGAATATGAACAATGGCAAAGGTGTGCATATATTTTTGAAAGGATTGAAAACCTAGAATTTTTCATTTGAGGGTCTTGTAGCTGTCTGATTCTCTAGAAAGTCAATCAACTGACCTAATTAAGTGCCTTAATAGAGGTCTAGAAGCCTAATATTAGGAAGCAATTCAAAATTCTTGGCTATGTGTTTAAGAAAAACCTTAAATCATAGTATCAGTTACATATGTATCAGGGTGTTTTTGTTTCTTGTTCTCAGTCTGTAAATCCTTAATGAATATTTACGATATTTTGTGAGAAATAATATGCATATTTTATTACAAATGACAGAATAATTTTTTAAAGAGACTGCAATCTGCCACACATGATATACTGAAATGATTTCTAGCTATTAGAATTATGTTGCATATTCCTCCGCTGACT
The DNA here is from genome assembly GCA_033558235.1 of Neomorphus geoffroyi. Lineage (NCBI taxonomy): Eukaryota > Metazoa > Chordata > Aves > Cuculiformes > Neomorphidae > Neomorphus > Neomorphus geoffroyi. The sequence continues at coordinate 3,894,127 of JAUMJM010000005.1, forward strand.
AAACAATTCAGTGATCAGTTATAGTGGACTGAACCAAATTCAATAGGATAATTTTTTCCACCTTTCTCATACTTAGTGGTATTTTACATTAAAATAGGCATACTAAATTTACTTGTAAAATAAATTAATAGCAAGTAGTATATTTTTTTTAAATAAAAGAAACAAGAAATGGTGGGGTTGTAATGATGTGTGAACCACTTAAGCAAATTTTAAATGCAAAGTTGCATTTAGCTGCAGACGATATATCCTCTGCTTGCTTTTTCAGTGCAGTGAACATGGGTGACGTGAGAGTCATTAGTGAGAAAGATATTAATTCAGCTTCCATCTCTTGGAAATAATTGATGGTTTAACAGATATTACTCTTCTTGTGAGGAACAGGTAAATTATTTACTTAGAGGATAATCTAACAATTCCAATTTTGAAGAAAGTATTTTCTTTTCAAATGCCTAACTTGTAACAAATTAAAATATTGAATGAACAAACAGGGCACCATCTTACTATGACATAACAGAAGCAGAAAATAGCAAAGTATTTTTTAAAATATTTTTTTTCAAAGGAGTCTTTTTGTTGTCCTTCCCATACACACTACCCTTCCCAACTGTCTTTCACTCTTTCTTCTTGAGTTTATATCTGGCTACAAAGGGGCATAAGTTACTCAGAACAGGAGGCGACACAAAGCAGTTCTACTGTTCTCTGCTGTTCTCTTACTCCTCCTCTTTGCTAGCACCTGCTCAAGATGTGGGTATGTATGGGTCTCAAGTGCCCACAGAGCCTGCAGAGGGCTGTTACAAATGGTATGATGCACTTCTCTCTTAAAAGAGAAGCAGCAGTATGTTTATTGCTGTGAAACAGCACTTCAACAACTTTAATGGTAAATATGACAATGATTTAACAAGACTCAATGGCAAGGTAGACTTGATTATTTACTGTTTAGAGGATGGGGTCAGACAAAACTGTCACTGAGACCCTTCTCATTGAGTCAAGAGATTCAGAGAGAACTTCCTTGCTTTCTAAATTCCTTCTAAGAGAGGAGTTTAGGTGGAGCTGGATCCAAATTTAGCCCAGAACTGGTCAACCGTTATGTCTAAAGAATTATATGTATACACTCAACCCTTTAGAATCAGTTAGATAAGATTTCAAAGTTTCAGTGTACTTATCCTCAATTCACTTACAATGGCGCTTTTCCTGCAAGGATTCTCTCAACCTCAAAGAGTAACTTCAAGAGACATCCCTGCTCTAGGGAAGATCCCAGTGCGCAGCCTGCTGCCATTTCAGGAGACCTAAAAGGGCTCTTGGGCTGCTCATTCTTTATGGAGTAAGACGATTGACTCATAGTTATATTTACATACTGACCGCATGTGCCAGTTTCTTCCAAATTGTCTTGAGTCAGACATTGACCAGCATTGTGGCCAGGTGAGTACATTACTATAGAACAGCCCTTGATATCTGTCTCCTTCAAATCCATCTTGAGCTGGATGCAGGCATCAAGACTATCACTGACTACCATGACCTCATTGCTGATGGTTATTGTTTGATTAGGATTATAGGAAAAGGTTAGGTTTGTAAAGGAGGGAGTACATCATCACACGGACACATGGATTTCTAGCCCTCATAGGGTCCTGGGAAGCACTACTGCGGCAGTAGTTTTATGAGCTAGTCAAGAGAGAAAGAAAAGTGAATAATGGTGGATGTGAGAACACTGGGAACGGCTTCAGGACTTTATGCACAAGCACACAATAGCTGACAGGAGAGTAAGCAGCAAGACCCAGAAAGACCAAGGACTGAGGCTTTGAGCAACCTGATGTAGAGGAAGGTGTCCCTGTCCATGGCAGGGAGGTTAAAAACAGATGATCTTTAACATCCCTTACAACCCAAATCATTCTATGATTCTATGACCTTTTCTGCCTTTTATGACTTGGTTGAATTCAAATGCCATTGCTTTTTTCTACTGCCTTCACTGTGGTGTTGAGGATGTAACTTTTAAATACATAGATTCTTTTCCTTACAGAACAATAACTTTAATTTTATGACGTATTAATAAAGACAAAGATAAAAGTAGTAATGTTTCAGCTGTTATAACATAAAAATATAAAAGCAGTAAGGATAGTAAGCAATAATTAAGTTCTTTATGAGACCACCGATTTGCAGGAAAGAGAAGATTTTTTTTTATTCAACATCCCTGAAAAGACTTGGACGACCTTTCATATTATACTCTTGGTGAATGTAATGGAAATTAAGGTCACTCTTCACTCTTTGTTCCACAAAGGTTAACTGCTGGCCACCTCCTTCTGCTGTCACCTCTGTACTCCACAGGTGTTAACTATAATTTTCTCTCAAATATTCTGATTGATTATCATAATTACATTATTCTCAGAGCAACTGTAGCTGGTATTTAGTTTGGATTTTGTTGCTTCTCGTCAGACCTGATGAAAGGATTCTGAATATATGCATGAATATGCATGCATATGTGTATACATTGTCAGACTGTCATTTAAAAACTACCAACAGTTACAAAAGGTAGGATTAATTCCAGTATTTTGTGTTTGCATATTGTCTGTCTACGTATCCATCTTTCTATCTCATCTCCTGTCTGTCAGTATAGAGTACAATAATTTTCAACACCTATATGCTTTACGGTACTGCTACTAATGAATTGTTAAGTATTGTAAGTTACTTTTTCCTTTATACCTTGTGCAAAACTGTTGTCTATTGTATATTTTTTCCTTTGATTTCATTCAGCCATAGAAGGAGAATCAAAGAGTAATAGAAAAGCTTAGGTGGGAAAAGATCATTAAGATCCTTGATGCCAATCATAAACTTAACACTGTCAAGTCAACCCATGTTTAGGACCTTGTACTTGGCTTTATTGAACTTCATGAGGTTTGCACAGGCCCACCTCTCAAACCTGTCAAGGTCCCTCTGGATGGCATCCCTTCCCTCCAGTGTGTTGACCATGACACACAGCTTGGTGTCATTGGTAAACTTGCTGAGAGTGCCCTACATCACCATGACCCTGTCCAAGACAAAGATGTTAAACAAAAGTGGTCGCAATACCGAACCCTGCAGAACTTCCATTGTCACTGATCTCCATTTGGATATTGAGCCACTGACCACAACTCTTTGAGTACAACCATCCAGACAATTCCTTATCCACCGAGTGATCCATCTGTCAAATCCATGTCTCTCCAGTTTAGAGACAAGAATGCTATGTGCGACACAAGTTCATGGGACCTGATGAGGATGTTGTGAGGGAGAGAAGTTGATGGGACCTGATGAGATGGATCTGCGAGTCCTGTGGGAACTGACCAATGAAGTTGCTAACCACTATCCATCACATTTGAGAATTCATGGCAGTCTGGTGGAGTTCTCACTGACTGGAAAAGAGGAAATATAACTCCCATTTTTAAAAAAGGAAAAAAGGTATACTTAGGGAACTACAGGGTGGTCAGTCTCACCTATGTGCCTGAAAAGATCATGGAGGAGATCCTTCTGGAAATTCTACTGAGGTACATGGAAAATAAGGAGTTAATTGGTGACAATGAACTGGTTTCACTAAGTGTAAATCGTGCCTGACAAATTTGGTGTCTTTCTGTGATGGGGCTACAGTACTGATGAATAAAGGAAGAGTAACTGACATCATCTACCTGGACTTGTGCAAAATATTCCCTACCAATCCAAACTATTCTATGATTCTATGATATCTGTCAAGGAAGAGAGAGTAATGTCCCAGTGGGAGATTTTTTGTAAGCTGACATGATCATATCATTTTCTTCAGTTTTTCATAAACTGTTCAAGAGAATACATCTTCTAAAAACTTTACAAAAACACATTTTGAGTTATAAAAAACCCAGTAGGAAATAGGTATTATATGTTCCTCTTTCTACTAATCCATAGAAAATGACTTGTTAAAAATCTCAACAGGAAAGTCATGGGATTTAGTTAAAGGTTTTAATGCAGGAGGTTTTCTCATGTATCATTCCAGTCTAAGACATGAAGGCACATTTATAAATGTGTGCAAAACAGAGCACAAAAAATGCAGTGTGAAGTGAAAACAAGTCGATTGGTATGATTTCAGAGGAAAAGATTATAATAAGTCACGAAGAATTAATATTAATTTACAACTCTGTGGAAATAAAACAGAGAAATCATGCCTGTAGCCATGACCCTCCCACTGAACTGTTTATTTTCAGAGCTGTTTTCCTTCCTGAAATCTGTTGAGATTTTTTAAATGTATTTATTTATTTTTTGAAAAATGCAATAAACTTTTTCTCATAAGAAACAGGTTTCCTATGATTCTAGGCAAAATGGTCAGTATTTTTTTGCCCCAATTTCTGTTTGTGGACTACAGTGGTTTTCCTGTTCCTCTTAAGCACTCTGTCACTTGCTGACTAATTGGGAGTCCACAGATTGCTAGATAGTTATTTATTTTCTTTAGAAAACTGCAAACACATGGGCAGCAAAGTCTCAACACAGAGAGTCATTTATATTTTATGTTTTCTAGTTCTTTGTGAGTTTAATTTAGAAATAATTCTGGCCTGTTCAGCTCTCTTTGGCAATTTTCTTTTGTGACATTTATGCCTACGTCAGTGTATTGCAGAATACCTCTACTGTTTGGAGGTTCTCACTGCCATGACAATGACTGGATTTCATCACATCACCTATTTGAAATGTAGACCTTCCTTGAAGACTAGAGGAAAAGCATACTATCATCTGACCTGAAATTTTTTTGGTCAAACGAGTATCATTAAGATGTGTAATGCAGAACCTGACAGATCATCTAGGATCTATTTTTCAACAGTAAAAGTTAATTACACAGATCTTACAAGCAAGCACAGAGATTACTCCTGTAGGGAGCATATTTGGTTGTTTTTCTCTGGGCAGCTCTCTATAAGAAACCCCAATGCTTGATATTAAAGTAATGCTTCATAAGATCTGCTGTACTGGATAATAAATAACAGGAAAACTCTGGTGCTCCTTGGAGAAGGGACTTTATTAAGAGGACTATTTTGAGAGATATTACAGTTGCAGTTTTGGACATAGTGACTAGCTATGCTGTTTGTCTCATACTTTTCCATCTTACTACCTTTTCTCCACTGAGTGTCTTTTAGTTTGTCTTCCTAGAGGAAGAGATCAGCTTAGTAAAACTTACTATATCACTCCAATTTTGTAACCAATTTTTCATAGGTTAGAATTTTATGAAATTTAAAAGCATGTAGAAGAAAATTTTGCAAGTGTTTTCTCTGCCTGACACTGATTATTTTTTACTTATGGAAAAAAAAATTTTCATTTGCATTCAAAACCACTTTATAAGCAATTCTGGAAATCACTGGGGGGGGGGGGTTCCATGGTTTTTTATATGAATTTTGGTTAAAAAGGTGGATGATGTTTGTACTGATGATAGGTTTTGTATTTTCCTCTGCAGTAAATAAATTGATAGTCAGTGCAATATACGCAACAGGAATTCAATAGAAAAAAAGAGTTATAAACAAGTAATTAATGCCTACGCACACAAAAGGTTTACAAAATAAAGCTGTACAAGCAACTTCAGATCTGTCATTTCTTATCTCAACAACTCTTTCTGTGTCATCTGCAGTGTGGTACCATGGTTTCTAGGGAAGCCTGCACATATTTTTAATGCACACTTGATAACTACAAAGATTTATAAGATATCTACAGTAAGAAATTGGTAGATTTCTCATTCCTTTTGTAATCTGGCTATCACTTACCCAAACCTTACAGAAAGAATTCATATCACCTACTTTTAAACATACACATTGTAAACATTTCTATCTGGGCTAGTCATTATATCCTTCTTTTATAGTTGTTCCTCAAGAGGGGCAGTGTTACTTATAGATACGTTTTATGTTCTTTAGATGCCTGTTTTGACATGAAATGAATTATGTTCAGAAAGTGTGTATTTTTTCTCTATTGACTTGAAATAAAGATTAGGATTACCAGTCCAGGTATAGAAGTCCTCAGACACTTGATATAAATTGTACAAGGCAAATGCTTGCTTCTTTGATTCAATCTAGAGTGATGCAGTTATTTATGCATTCATTTGCTATTATTAGCTTCAGTGTCTCTCCGTTTTTTATGTTTGCTGCTGATTGTGGAAGGAGGTAGTAAGCATTCATTTACTAATTGTCTCTTATTAATAGCCAATCCTATTAAGGAAGGAAAACAAAAAAATCACTTCCTCAGTTTGTTCATTTTCATTTCCTTCTCATTAGTACGTTGCCCTTGTCACTCAAGGAAGACTTCCATACAGAGTTAAAACCAGAGAATTCTAAGACTGTTCTTATTATTTTGTGTAAATCTCTACATTGCTATATGAATTCATAGGTGTAAAAAGTTGTGCAAGGATGAGATGTTTTGTTTTCTGGAGACTTGCCCTAAGGAATCAAGGAGTCTGGTGAGCAGAGCCTCTACAGGCTCTACTGTTCTCATTTGAAACTGGGAGGGCTTAGCAGTTCTGAATGGTTTAGAGTCTGTTATCGTTCAAAGTCAGCTCCTTCCTTCTGTATACAGTAGCAAATTTTGATTATCATTATAGGAGCCCTATCTGTAAGATCTTGAAATCTATTATGGAACCTGAGTCACATTACAGTGAAGGGAAAAATATAGGGCTTTGAAACTGCAATTCAATTTCTTTGAAATCCTAGAGGAGTGGACGGGTAGGAGGAAGTTATTAATGTTACAAATGTAGCAATGACTGCATCCTTCCATTTGAAAATACTGTATTAGCCCAGAGAGCTACCAGGGGGTCATTGATGACAAGTCATGGAACAACTCTCATGCACGTAGAGTTTCAGTCTGAGAGGGGCTTCTGCAGCCAAGGAGACACTGTCAATCACAGCCGTTTTGGAAAGTCTTGTTAGAAGTTATTTGTGGTTGACTGCAGTTCGCATGATATAACACATGACTTTTTCTCAGAGCAGTTACATTTTGCTGGAGTCTTTTAGAAGCTAATAACAAGAAGGCTCTTTCTCATGTAACTCTGCTGCAGTGTAGACACACAGTTCTTGCCACGTGACAAGATGTTCTAAGTAAATAGAGAAGAGTTGCTAAGAAGAGTAACTTAGAACTTTCACAGACAGGGAGGGAAAGACACATTTGCATGTCCAGATACCTTTCTGTAGAAAAGAAAAGATATATAGAGAAGCGCCGACCATCTGGATTTAGTTTCTAGAAGGTCACTAGAGCTTAGTTCAGAAAATGGGTCAACAACATTAAAGACCGAATACTTTCACTAAATACCTCTTACCTCTGGGAAATATTTCAAATTGAATAGAACGACTTTTGAAATTAGGTGCATTTTGTGTACAGTGCTATAATCTGTTTAATCTGTTCCACATTTTAGTAGAGTTTGAGCGTCAGACCCATAAATGCGCAAATGATAACAAACATACTAACTATGATGGGGTTTTTGTTGTTAAATGACAGACTTTCACCTTGACACTGAAGAGATTTTTAGCATACATTCCAACAAGGGGTAGATTATTCTGAAAGGAAAGGGACTAATCAGGTTAAGGAGGTTGAATTAATATTGCATTATAAATCAATAAATTGAAGTCAAGAGATTCACACAATATATAGACATGAAGAATGTTTTGAGACTTTGACATGCCATAAGCTCCTTCTTCGTGTGCATCAACAAACTGGAACTGGGACTTATTTAGCACTATTCAAGTTCTTTTAACAAAGCTGATTATTATTTCAGCATAAGACTTGTTCAGCACAGTAGAGAGGTCTAACATAGTATGAGCTAAGATTATTAAGGTTCCATGGCTAAGAAATTCATTTTAGGACTTATGTAATATTTTAATACAATATTTATCAGAATCTACAATGAAGGAGAGAAGTATTTGCCTGAGGAGTTCACTATTCATTTTCCTGATTCTCTTAGAAATATAGAAACAGGAATTACTTGTTCATCATTTTCTTTTACAGTAGGTTAATTAGAGGAATTTTTTATTATTATTTGATGAGAACTGTCAAGTACGTGTATAAATCTGTTATACAGAAAACCTTTTACAGCCGCATTCCTAATATAAAGGACCAGATCACAGGTAGTGAAACAAGAACAAATCGTAAAAATATAATTCCTTCTATTACTCCTCAAAAACATGTTCTTTCACAGAAATCTAAGAGATTCTGGTTTCTAGTTCACATTAACTTCTGTTTCTTGATCTCAGTTTCATTCTGTGGGACCAAGAAAACAAATGTTCTTTGGTCTTCATTCTATTGGAATTGCATACTGAAGTCCCAGAAGATGATTCTCCTACCTCTATTTAAAGCTCCAGAAGAGACTCCAAAGACTTCCAGTGTTCTTGGGGCAGTGAGGCTGAGTAAGGCTGATTGACTAGACATAAGGGCTATAATATTTAATACTGTAACAAAGAATTTAATGGGATGTATTCTGTGAGGGGCCAAGTGCTTTTAAATCTATCTAAACTCTGTGGGATCAGAATGCATTCAGCACACATTCGGATTACATCTCGAGATAAACTCTTCTGTGCTTCAGTTTCTTGTATGAATAGAAAGTCTGTAAATAAAATGCAATGAAGTGAATTTAATCTAATAATAACAATGCATAGCAATCAGAAATGTTCCATAGTAAAAGCAATGAGATGCTCATGGAAATGGTTTGAGAAATGTAGCTCATTTGAGTTATGCACACAGGCTCCATTAACATAGCAGCAAGCACAGCACAAATACCGTAAGCAGTGAATGAGGTACAAATGCCCTTTTCTAATTCTGTGAAACTGTTTCAACCTCCTGTATTCATTTAATGAAAACATATGTACATCCACATAGTAGTAATTCAGCACTATACCTTCAGAAAAAAAAATGTGAGTACTGTAATTCACCAATGAAAGAATATCTTTTTGTATCCAGTGAAACTTTCTATATATTATTACTAAAAATTCCTGTGTAAAACTTTGCATCCTTTGTCATCTGTGTATACACAATGACTTTTAGTTAACTAAATAAAATTATGTTTCAGTAGGTAGTTTTGGAAGCCTTTACTTCATAGACCATAGCTTATTGTGCTTTCTTTTCTTTCTTTCTTCTCTTTTTAGTTTCCAGGAATTAATCTACATTATGGGTGAAGATATCTGCCAGTTTTATTGAAATTAATGTCACTTCTTTGTTAAATAATGCATAAAATTTCTTTACAAACCTTTTTTTCCATAATTATTCTCAATCTCTAACACAAAAGTGTTTGATCTATGGCCTGGATGCTGTATACAACTGTAGAGTTTAGCCCCCAGCCTCAAATCAAGAAGAGAAAGCACCACAGTGGAGAACTGAGGTACAGGGCAAGACAGTGGTCTCATAGCTCTGCCTTGGTCAGACATTTTCACCCCACACCTATAGAGGGCTGATAAGTTATCTCTGTCATAACTGCTGCCCCGTGTCAACACCAGCTATCGTCAACTGGCTCATAGACCACACTTTGGTCAAGAGCCTGTGTTCTTAGCCAGAAATCATGTTAAAGGAGGAACTTCTGTTTATTTCTGTAAAGAAGGTAAACATGGGAAGAATTAGAGGAAAACAAAAGGAGGGAGTTTTATACCTGAAGAGTTTGTTTGCAAAGACAATGCAAGCCAGACAACGAGGCAAATGACCGAATTGGCACTATCAGCCTCTACACAGTATAAAGGTCAGAGGTTTTGGGCCCATTGTCAGAGTTCCCTCTCAGCTGGACTGAGATCCCCCACCTGTGGCCAATCCCCCTCTCCTGCTTCGCCGAAGAAGGCATCACAACGTATTTCTTCCTTTGCTAAGAAGACATGCCAAGTAGTCTTGGGTGTTAATGTATATATTTTTTCTTTGATGCTCAGCGTGTGTAACTAATTATTGATCACAACTAATTTTAATTAAAAATGGTGAGTTCTGAGCAATTGCTCTTACCTGGTTGATGCGGGCATTGGTACATGACAACATCTTCCAGGACAATTAGTTTCATTCTGTGTGTGGTATTTTATGCCTGTCTTCCTGCTCAGATTTTTGAGTCCTGTGTTAAATGATATAGCTGGTAAACTTTTGGACACAGGATGACAAAGGATGTAGTATCCCCAGTAGTGGTCACATTCTTTCTCATGAACTTCTACAGTTTTTACTATTCTGTTTGACCTACTCTGTCCAACTCAGCAAGGAGCAAAAAAACCCTAATGTATATAAAAGTCAAATATACAGGGCAGATACTGAATATCTAGTCTTGTTGAGCAGGAGAGCAGTATTCAGACTCTCTTGCTTACAGAAATGGATACGTGTTAGGAAGGACCATGGAGTCTGTTTTCTTCTCTTTAGTGTGTTTATAAAGCAGAAGGATAAGTTTTGTCAAACTGTTTCTCAATCAGGAAAATAAGATAACATCCTACTTCTTTGTGGGTTTTTTCTGGCTTTCACTTTTTTCCAGGCCTTCCAACATTTAGCTCATCTCTAAAACTTCTGATCTTTCACTTACAGTCTGCTTAGTAATTGCTTAGTTATTGCTGAAAAAGAAAGCCTGAAAAAAGGAAAACAAATGTTTAGAATCACAGTGGGAAATTATATACAGACAAGATTGTGTGTGGTGTGTGTGTGTATGTGTGTGTTACACTGCATTAGTGTGAGGGATTTGGGGATAATTTTTATTTCAGTTATGGTATCTGAATGCTTGCAATAATCACAGCTTCCTTTCTGGACATATTCTAATTTATATTGCTAGAGTTACTTAACTTCTGCTTTCTGAACTCTTTCTTTGAGCATGTCATTTTAATTTCCTTGCCTTCAATACTTCTGCAATTAAAATTTGTTCTTGAAATTGTACTGGTTCCATCATGGTAAAATTTTTTATCATGCAGTCATTGTCTGTTCTTCATAGCTTCTTCTTTCTTTATTGTGTTTTTCACTGCACTTCACTTTAATCAATCAATACTGCTGTCTTTCCCCATACTATTCCATCATTTTAAGCCATCTTTCCTTCTCTCACACAAACCAACTGTATAAAACATCATTTGTCTTCTCTATCTCTTACCAAGAAAAGTATTATTTCCAGTCTTTCTCAGGAAAAAAGATTCCTTATGTCAGGGCATTTTCTTTTGTAATCTTTCTCTTTTCTCACTCAAGAAAACCTCACTACATACATCCAAGGACTTTATGGGGGAAACTTCATGTGAATAAGATCAATCAGTCAACATTCTTGGATTTCATATTCTTGTAAACTGAAGATGACTTTTAAAATTTTCAGAATAATTACTTAATTATTTTAAGTCTTGTAAGAAAAAAAAATCCCAAGTATCTTTGTATAGTTCATATATTTTAGTTCTCTCTGAAATGACTTATTTTCAGTGCGATGAAAGTACTGTACTTTTAAAACAGGACTATGAACAAAAAATTGTCTCGGGAAGGGAAGGGAAGGGAAGGGAAGGGAAGGGAAGGGAAGGGAAGGGAAGGGAAGGGAAGGGAAGGGAAGGGAAGGGAAGGGAAGGGAAGGGAAGGGAAGGGAAGGGAAGATACTAAAGGGGGATGCAGAAAACACTTCTCCCTTTTCTCATCACCAACCGATATCTGACCAGTTCCCGAGCAGTGGACACCCCACCAACCTCCTTCCCTCTCTCTGCAGTTTTATTGCTGAGCATGGCATCATAAGGTATACGATATACCTTTGGTCAGTTGGGGTCATCTCTCCCAGCTGTGTCTCTTCCAAACTTCTTGTGTAACCTCAGCCTACTTGCTGTCCTAGCAGAGTGAGAAAGAAAAGTTCTTGACACTGTGCCAACACTGCTCAGCAGTAATTAAATCATGTTGTGTTATCAACACATATTATGTTTTCATCACAAATCCAAAACATAGCACCGTACAAGATACCCTAAGAAATTTAAGTCTATTACAGCCAAAACCACTAACAAGGTGTTGGTACTTCCATTATAACCTCTACAAACTTTTTAGCTCATGTCAATCAAGCTGTTTTGCTTTAGAGCTGGGACAGGAATATACATTTATCAGAGAATCATTTAGGTTAGAATAGACCTTGAAGATCATTGAGTCTAACCAATGGTATTCAGCCAGGTCTAACAAGAGACGTGTTTATTTTCTATCACTCTTATAGCAAAAAAATATATTTTAACTTCTAATTTCAGTACACAGATTAGAAGACACAAACAAGGAAGATATTACGCCTGGAGCTGCAAGAAATATTTCCATCATTAGTAAAAATATAAATACAATTCCAAGTTTTCAAAATAAACTAGCGATAAATTGCAATCTGGAAACTGACATCCACATTGGAAGTGATTAAGAAAAGAAGTAGAACTCCTGTAATCGATACTTGAGAGCACCCTTGTTATCTTCAGCCTTTGTATCGCTCAGCGTGGAGCTCAGCGTGGTAGGAAAGAGGCAGTCTTCCTCATAATCTTCCATCTGCATAGCCTGAGAAAGCAATAGTCTTTATCAAAAACTAGACACTCAGGATATTTCCACAAAGTGAGCAAGGATCTTGTAAATCTGTCGTATACAAGAGAATTCACAAGTCAAATGGAATACATAATTGCTTGTTATGGTTCTGATATTATTTGAATAATTTTCTAGGGCTACAATGTATTACAGCAGAAAGCAGGCAAGTATGAAATGGTAGGAAAGCATACCATGGGATGGAGGGACATTGTTTTCTAAAGAAAGAATAAGTATGTGTTTTTGTTCAGTTTGACTGCAGAATAAAAAAAAAATGTGATGATGTGAAAGCAAGCATAAGGATTTCCTTCTGCACCACTCTTCAAGCAGGCACAAGAAAGATATGGAAGATATAGGTTTTATGAGGTATGAGTCAGCTCTGGTATCGCTTGCAACTACGCTGAATTGCATTACTATTTTGTGTCTTCCACTCTGTAAAGCATGGAAACTTATTCTGCATGCCATTGCCTAAATTTGAGCAGCCATCAATTTAGGAGATGAAAAGCAAGAGGCAGAGCCTAATACAGTGAAGCTATGCCTAGCCAGAGTAACTTTTTCTTTAGGAATTATCTGTTGTGTATGTTCAGAGATAGTGTAGCTACAAATGATGCAAAACTAATTGTTCACTTGAAAATCTGGTCCACTAATGTATTTAATGTTATAAAAATTGTTAGTTATACCTAGAGGGAGAATAGAACTTATCCAATAAAATATGAGTTAGATAATATTTAAGTACATGTGGTTGTAAATATGTTTACTATCAAGTACAGGATAATTATAGCTCTTTTGAATTATTTGGAATTAATTTCCCACCTGCAATTTGTAATATACAGACTGTTGCAAAGTTTATTGGTCTATTTGTCCTCATATTTGCTTTAATACCATGTAATTACTTGAAAACCAGTCTGAATATTACTGCGCTGCATCACAAATGCTAAGTATATTGTCTGTGCAGATATGTTCGCTCTAAGAATTATTCATACAGGATTTTTTTTTTTCCTTTTTTATTATTACTATTTTAGGACTCAGGCCTGGCTACAGAAACGTTGAAAAATATGATCTCAGTTCTTAGGAAAGAAGGATATGTTCATATGGCTAGATGCTTGGTATAGGTTTTTATTTCCTTCTCTGTACTAGATTTTTGTAAGAAATACACATTAAATTGCCATCTTTATAACAAGCATTTCTGAAGAATCTACAAAACTGAATTGTGATGCCATATAATTCATAGAATCATAGAATGGGACCTTAAAGATCATCTAGTTTGAACCCCCATGCCATGAGTAGGGACACTTGCCATCAGACCAGGCTGCTAAAGGCCACATCCAACCTGGCCTTGAACACTTCCAGGGAGAGGGCATCCACAGCTTCCCTGGGCAACCTCACCACACTCAGCGTGAAGAATTTCTTCCTAATGTCTAATCTAAATCTTACCCCTTCCAATTTAGAGCCATTGCCCCTCATCCTCTCACTACTTGCCCTTGTGAAAAGTCCCTTCACAGCTTTCTTTTAGGCCCCCTTCAGGTACTGGAAGGCCCAACTCTCTCAGTCTGTCCTCATAGCAGAGATGCTCCAGCCCTTTGATCATCTTCACAGCCCTCCTGTGGACCCTTTCCAACAGTTCCATATCCTTCTTATGCTGGGGATTCCAGAACTGGACATAGTAATCCAGGTGGGGAGTATCCATTATTTATCCTTTCCCTTATCCTTTTTTAAGATGAAACTATTAAAGTATATTATGTAGTCACTTGTACTGGTAAGTCATTGACTAAATGGCTCAGGAGATTCCTCCTTCATCTATGTTTTTCTCCGATTTCTGATCTCATACCAATGCTGTGACCTCTTGTCCTGTATCAAGGACTGTCACCAGTCAGGTACTACCTATAGGGTCTATCATTTCCTAAAATTACTCTGAACCATTAAAGAGATACAAGGTTACTTAAGATCCTGAATCTGTTCAGAGTCACCAACATCTTCTTCTTTTTACACTTCGATATATTTCCCAAGGAAAAAAAAGTTACAGCTATTTCTTTTGTAATATACTTGTGTAAATAAAGATATATTCTGGTCTAATTTTACTCTTTTTTTTTTCTGCTTTGATACTTCTATTTCTCCTAACAGCTATCGTAATCCGAAAAAAAATCCCACATTTTGACCAGGTTTCAAACTTAGTTAAAAAGAAAAAAAACTAACACAAATAATTTCTTCATAGAAATTTTTTGTCCCTGTATTTTGTGTGGATGGAAATTATGCAAATAATCATGATATCAAAGCAAAGTTTGAATTTTGATTCACAATGCTCTTTAAAGTGTTTATTTTTTTGTATATCAATAAGTTAAAATGACCACTCAAATTGATTATTTTTTAAACCACTAGAATTTCATTCATAGAGACTTGAAACTAAATTTTGCAGCAGTGAAGAAAACAGAAAGCAATGCAATATTCAGCAGTTCTGAAAGGAAGTTTATTATTATTATCCCTCTCTTAGAGATGACATGTGACATGGAGAAGTGACACGATTTACATCAGGCCACATTACAGTCTGGTGTAGATGGAACCTTGGCTTTCTGACTGCCGTTAACACAAATAAAAATTATGTTGATAATGCAAGCTCATTTCAAGAATGCAGAAAGTTGGTTAATAGTGAATTGTAAACCCACCACTCAGTCAAGCATTGCTGGAAAACATTGCCAGTGGGTTTGTAAGTTAATATTTAGGATCATCGTCAGAAGCAATAGTTTATCACTTTGTAGCAAAAAAAAAAGATAGAATACCATTGTTCTTTTCACATCTAATCTTTAATAGAGTAATAGATTAATCTTTTAGAAAGAAGGAAATATAGAAATTTATAAAAATATTTTAGAATAAAGCCGTAAATTGGATATGATTAGCCTGATTTAACTTCTAAGGATTGAAAAATAATTCTGAAAGTCAAACACATTGAACTTGTCCTTTGATGTTTACAGCAAAATCTTTGTCAGTTTTGTAAGTATAGTAAGCATTGACCTATCTTTAAGTAAATGGATGCTGCCAAAAAAGACTCTGTTTATTTCCTGTTTATTTCTTACGTGTCTTTTTTTAAATATTGTAACTAGAATCTAAGTAGAGGAGGACTAGTAATTTATTTCACTGCAGAGGGATGGGAATAAAACAGGATTTGCCCAGTAAACAATTTATTGAAACTTATGTTTTTAACTATTCAATTTCTTCTAAGTAATGTGTAGACATTCAAACTCACAATATATTAATGTCTGAGGTGCGTGTCTGGGAACTTCCAGTTTTTAAACATGAGAGTAAATAGAAATATGTGCATCCTTTTAATAGCTCACAACATAATTATTTGTTTAATGAAATTTGTAGTCAGTGTTAAGCCATTTGATACCAAAAAATAAAATTTGGAAGGCTAGAGGCATAAAAATAATCTTCCATGTTAAACTACTTTTATAAACCCAAATGCTTGGATCCTTTGAATTTTAAAAATATTTTTCCAGCCATGCATTATGCTGCTTAAAATCTTTGCAAGATGAAGTAGAAAATCTTTTTTCAACTATCCTGTCTTCCATGTGGCTGTTGTTAGTTTGAATTTCTATTGAAATCCAAATTTCATAGAATTTCTATTGAAATTCAAATTTCATAGAATCATAGAATCATAGAATCATAAGTTTGGAAGAGACCTCTCTGATCATCGAGTCCAACCATGCCTGTTTCCTTACCAAACCATGTCCCTAATAAACTTATCCACCTGTTTTTTAAACACCTCCAGAGATGGTGACTCCACCACCTCCCTGGGCAGCCTGTTCCAATGCCTGACCACTCTTTCAGTAACGAAATTCTTTCTAATGCCCAGTCTAAACCTCCCCTGGCACAACTTGCGGGCATTTCCTCCCATCCTATCACTTGTCACTTGTGAGAAGAGCCCAGCACCCACCCCATCACAACCTCCTTTCAGGTAGTTGTAGACAGTGCTGAGGTCTCCCTTCAGGCTCCTCTTCCCTAAACTAAACAACCATAATTCCCTCAGCCGCTCCTTGTAGGGCTTGTTCTCCAGCCCCTCGCCAGCCTTGTTGCCCTTCACTGGACAGGCTCCAGCACGTTAATGTCCTGAAAACAAGGACAATTTGAAAAGAAGTGTTTGGGATGTACCTTTACTGATGGCAAAACTTCACCAGACTTCTTAGGTTTCAAAAATATTCAAAACATAGGAGGTGAGATATTCCATACACTTTCAGTGAAGCTGTTGTAATGTATATTTATCCTAAATCCTGAAAGCTAGAGGTTCTGTGAGAGACAATAATGAAAAGTAAAGAAAGTGAATATGATCCAGATGCAGTTTGTAATGTAATTGTACCAAGGCAAATGCCTTGCCATGATGTGAATTTAAAACCCCAAATCAAGTGAAGGTTATTTTTAAATTCTATACATTCCCTAAAAATATTTTATGCTCTATGGATTATTGAGTGACACATATATAGTTATGTGATTTCTTCTTTTATTCAATCATATTTTTAGCTTCAGCTAAACGCTGCATGAAATTTTAGGGTTTGAAAATAAATTAACAACAAATTTAATTTATAAAAACACCCATCAGACATTTGCAAGGATAACTGGTAAAACTTGATTTTTTTTAGTTCATTTAGTGTCACCTGAAACAGAAAATATTTCAGAATTTTTATATACTCATAGACCAAAAAGCTACCAAATAAACTGTCTTCCCTCAACTTCACACAGAAGTCTGTGTCAGTGTTCAGTTCCAATAATGGTGTAATAATAATTTCACTAGCTGTTGCTAAATGGCCTGAGGACTGAAATGACTAATATGAAAATTCCTAGCAGAGTTCATTTTCTAATTATGGAAATTGCCTGTTCCAAAAAGTATGTTTTCTTTTTCCACTTTACATACATTATACTGCAGCAGGAATGTTCATAATTCGGCACGAGTGCTCTCTGAGTTGTGTGTACAGTTGCTATATAAATTGCCATTTGAGAAAGGCTATTACTAGGCTTTATATAAGCCTTTTTGTAACAGACTAGATTTTGATATTGATTGTCTGTTGTGTCTTTTTTGATGGAAGGGTGACTAAACTTGTTTTTAAACAAGGCAGCTGTCCCAAAAGAGACAAGAAACTGTAGATGTCTAAACCCTTGAAAATAATGTGTGACCTGTGTCAACACTATTTAAAAAAGTACAGGTATTTTTCTTGTGAAACATTTCAGGTTTTATAAACTAAAAAAGGATTAACATGTATCTGAGATTTTATATAAATTTGGAAAAGTATGAATCCATATGCTTTCTAAGAAGAGACACTTCATTATAGCAAAGAAAAATGTGCTGATCTACCCCTCAGTGACTAGATCATTTGTCAAATACTGTTACTGTTTGCAATAACATTTGCAGGTTGCACACAAGTTTTTAGCTCCCTGTAGAATCAGGCCTGTGAAATGGAATTTATCCCCCTGAATTCAGGATGTTGATTGAAATTATTAACTTTGTTAAATTCTTTAAAAATTTCTAAATATCCTCCATTTAGATTTCAAAATGCAATATTATTGCCAAACTGAAAGAAAAAAAAATCGGATCAAATCAAATTCAACAGAATAAAATAGAATAGAATAGAATAGAATAGAATTAGAATAGAATAGAGTAAATAGGAGTAGAATAATAATGGTTTAATGTATCTGCTGTCACTTGTGTTTCTTTATAAAACTGATGCCTCTTTTAAAGTATGTATGTCTCAAGAAAGGTCTTACTACTTTTCCACGTTAAATCCAGTTTTTAGAATGGCACATCACAGAGAGCTTAGTTGTTTCTCAGCTGCCGTTTTTCACAATTCTTATTACGTGTTATTGAAAAAGCTCAGAACGAATATTTCCACATATTAGGATGAAACTATTTGGATCAAAATGTATCTTTTGTCATTGCTGAAACTTCTTGTCCTGTTCAGATCGTAGTCCCATGTATTTTATTCGCTCCAAGCTATTCTTTGCGCGATCCCCACTTCCTGTCTCATGTGTATTACCTTTTGAACGTCCATTCTAGTAAATGAGGTGTCTGCTCAGTAGACCTGATTGTACTTCATGTGTTTTTCAAGGCAACATCAAGTTTTATCAGATTCTGTTTCTCTATTGATATCTTTGCTCTTTGAGTCAGGAGAAAGATAAGTAGGTGTGTCAGAAGCAGGAACCACTTACTTAAACCACTGAAGTAGTTGATTCACACCCACCTTGAAGCCCTATATCTACTTTCAGCAGAAAGAATTAGAAAGTCAGGACGATGAATCTTGGTGCTTAACTTTTTGGCACTGCAGTATCAAGTGTCACAAAATCTGAAATTCACTTTTAGATTTAGACCGTGACCTTTAGAAAATCAAGTGTTCTTACAATCTCTGCTGCTGAGTGCATGAGTGTAAGCTCACTGATGAAAATGTGATTTCCTGTAGTTCAACATAAAACTTGACCTCTAGTTTTAAGGTGACAAGCCTGATACTCAGTTCCAAAATGTTCCTGTGAGACTTCTGGATTGATTACCTTGTTAGCTTTAACAACAGGCAAATCGACTGCTTCAGAAAAATCAAAAAATAGCTTTTCGACTAGTGTAATAAAGTAGTAAAATGCCACATATTTTATAAGCAAAGATAAAATTAATTCAAAGATACCCATCCAAGAAATGTGATTCATATTAAAGCAAATCAAAATGAAGTGTTTTATTAATATATAAAATACCTGTTTTACAAGAACTGAAAATTTATCATTATATGATGAAAGTAATGAAGATAGTTGAAACAATATAGGACAATACTGAAATATTAAAGTCTATTTTGACGCTTGCTCTCCTACTTATTGTTATTCTTCAAAAAATGTGAGGTAAATATGCTCTTGACACTTAGTGCCTGTGTTCCATGTCACCTTCGTTTGATGACCGAATCTGTAAAAGTTTTTGACTTTAGAAAATTATTCAACATGTTTGCTAATTATAAGGTGTATAAACACTAACATTTATCATTTTAGATGACATCGCATGGGTGTAGAAAACGTATAAGACAATACTTTTATTTTTTACAGCTATATGTAATTTTACCTTTCAAATTTTTTTTAGTTGAACTCAACCAATGTGTTTTGAATATTTGCCTTAAAATTCTATCTTTTATGCACTAAATGTGCTTATTTTTTCCCCAATAGCTGTGAAAGTAACCTTAATTATTGGTTCAGATGGCTAAATATATGTACAATATAGGTAAGAAAAACATGAACTTATTTAAAGAAATCTTTGTTTCCTTTTCCTCATTCTCTCTAGTTTTCCCGAAGGAAGAAGCTGATTAAAATAATATTGTTAAAGCTTATTACACACTGACTGATAACACCACTTTGGACACTGCTATGAGATTTCCATATATCTGAAAGACCAGAAATCCTAAACAAATTGGTATAGCATGTGCAGAGAGCAATTCTTTATCATATTTACAACTCTGACAACTTTTAGCCAAACCATACTGACATGGTAATTATTCTCTGTTTTCATAGTGAAATCAATAGGGACTGGAGAACGAGTTTTATGAGGAGCAGCTGAGGGAACTATGAATTTTTAACCTGGAGAAAAGGAATTTGAGGGGAGGCTTTATCACTGTCTACAACTACATGAAAGGAGGTTGTAGTAAGGTGGGTGTTGGTCTCTTCTCCCAAGTGGTAGGCAATAGGACAAGAGGAAATGGCCGCAAGTTGAACCAGAGTAGGTTAAGATTAGACATTAGGAAAAGTTTCTTCACTATAAGGTTTATCAAGCATTGGAACAGGCGTTCCAGGGAGGTAAATAAGTCACCATCTCTAAAGGTATTTAGAAGACAAGGAGGTATTTAGAGGACAGGTAGACAAGGTTCTCAGGAATATGGTTTAGTAGCAGACATGAATTATTGCACTTGATTGTCTCAAAGGTCTTTTCCGATCAAACAATTCTATGATTCTATGATTCAGTATACCTGGAGCATTCTGGAATTACTGTCTTTGCACAGATGAATAGTCCATGTATCATGGGTCACTATGAAGTATCAGGCTTCTACAGTTTTTGGAGAGATGTAATACATTCAGTTTGGGTTTTATGAAAGAGTTCAGTGACATTTGGTCTTTCATGGACAAAAGTCAATGTCTTTTCTCTGCCTTTTGAAATTACATTTTACTATGTACTTTAGTTCAGATGTAAAGACACCCACACGTATACACTTTTCTTTCAAGCGTGTATGAGTAAGAATCTGACGATGACAAAGATAAGAATCAGTCTGCAAGGAAAAAAAATATGTTGCAGCAAGCAGAATTTATGCTTTAATCAGCATCTCCTTCATCTGCTGTGATTCACACGTTTTGTTTCTGCAAAGTGCAAAGCAGTTTCCGTGAAAAAAAGAAAATGACTGTTTTTCACTAGCTGAAAAACAAGTGGGGAAGCATTGCTGAAAAGTGTCTCTCCCTTTTCCAGGCTATTTCATGACACCAGAGAAACAACACAAAATAGAAGAAAAGATTGAAGAAGCATTTACAAACTTCCCATCTTTCCTTTACGTAACAACAACTCTGTGTAGCCCTACCTCTTTTCCATGGATGATTCCCTCTGAATCGCACTGCTGTGCTATTCTAAGACGTGCTGAAGGGAGTTGTTTATAGGAACTAAAGTCTTCTGATTGAAATATGAGTTAAAGCAAGAAGAGAAGACTTAGATAATGTATTTTTTTCACACATTCAATTAGTTTAAAGGTCAATATGATATCAAAACGAGACAAGGTATATTTTTTTATGCAGAGGGTTTGCGGTTTTGTTACAGGATCTATGTAAAAGCAGAGTTTGTAACTCGTATGAATTCACCAACTCTGAATAAAGTATTGAGAATAAGAAAACATTAAGATTTTTTCTTAATAATGATGACATTATTCACAAGTTTAAAAAAAGGTTACAAGTGTTCTGACTTTCTGTTTTTTTCTGTTCACACCCACTTAAAATGTTTCCTATGATAAGTAATACCCTATTAGCATGAATCTGCTCCATCCAACTTGATTCAACAGGTCTGAGTCCATTGCAGACACGGTAAGTTTAACATAAAATGAATGAAGAAGTATAATCCATGTGAGAAAATATACTTATTTTTTATTTTTTAACAACCTGAAATTTTCTTTGAAAAACCTTGACTAGAAATTATGCTTTTTCAGATTGAGTTGGGAAGATTGGCAGTATAATGGATTAGTATGTAGAAGATAATGAGGCTTTCTGCAATGCTATTTTAAGTGAAAAAGTCCTGCCTTATTAACCCAGAATTGTAGGTGGGCTCGTTCTTGCCTTTAGAGTGCTGCGGTTGAAGGAGGGAGGAGGAGGAGTCAACGAATCTTAATAGGTATAAATCCAAAAAGATGACAAGATAGTAAAATAATGATAGTATCTAAGTGCTACAGTTAATAATAATGACACTAATAATAACTCATACGTTTCTGACAGTGAAAAAAACTATATGTGGCATGAAAATTTTCATTGTAATTGTCAGATAAGTAGGTTAAGGAAAGTATTGAGCCAAGCCTTGTTTAATCTTTCATAATTTCCATCCAAAGAAGAATTATACATCCAGAAGAATTATACAGGAATTAGAGCTAAGTTTTAAAGAGAATTTTGAAGTCAGACTACAAATGAATAAAAGCTTTATTTCTCAAATCTATCGGTGCAATAATAGTTTTGCTATGACAATAGCTGCCATGAGAATTCCTTGTTAATATAAAAAATAGTACTGAACGGTAGGAAATTGACTCAATATTTTACTAAAGTGGGCCAAAGCTAAGTTATTCTCCAAATTGAATATATTGAGTTCAAGGAAACAGAAAAAAAAGTATGGTTAAATACTGCTATCCTTCCTTTATATGAGGTACTTTCTTCAGAGGTAGATTTCAGGGTATGCTGTATCTAAGATGACCACCAAAACCACTTTCTCAAATTGTGGATTTCATTTTTTATGTATATTTGCATCCTTATGAAGATAGAAGACCCCTTATTGTTGCACTGATCTCCCACTAAGCTGATCAAGACATTCAGCAATACTTATGCAGCAAAGGAGGGCAATTTTCCGTGCTATAACCAGGAAATGGCTGGTGAGGAGGGATTAATACATAAGAACTACAGGAGAAAACTGTCTGAAGTTCTCTTGAGCCAGTTGGTTTAAACGCTGAGACAGGATGCCTGATATCAATATTGGCAAAATGAAAATCAGGTCAAAGAAATTTTGATAAACACCTAAAAGTCCACCTATCAAACTTGTATTTTATTAAAATGGTAGAAGTTTAAACAAATCATTTGGAAATGCTAACACCATTTTTAGGTTGTCTGAGCAACAGCATTTATGTGAAAATCACTAATACTATCTGAAGTTATCTTAGCTGCAAGTATTACCAAAGCACAGAAATATAAAGAAACTTTTCTCTATTTAGTTCTCTGTTATATTAACTCACAGTCACAGGGTAAAACTTACAAAACAGTTTTCTGTTCAGTTAACTTTTAATTAGAACTAGAGAAATGAAAGATAAGCTACGATTTCCCCTTTTTTTTCTGAACATAAACAGGACAATTTGTGAAACAGCGATCTGGATATGGTGGAAGAAAGATTCTTCAAGATTTGTCTTGGGTTGAAAGATTGTGCTGGATTAAAAACTGTCTGGATGGCCACGTCCAAAGTTGGAAATTGGTCACGAGTGGTGTTCCCAAGGGTTCAGTGCTGGGTCCAGTCTTGTTTAAAATCTTTATCAATGATCTCGATGAAGGGATCAAGTGCACCCTCAGCAAGTTTGCAGATGACACCAAGCTGGGTGGAAGTGTGGATCTGCTTGAAGGAAGGGAGGCTCTACAGAGAGACCTGGACAGGCTGGGTTGATGGCAGAGAAGGACCTGGGGGTGTTGATTGACAGCCGGCTGAACATGAGCCAGCAGTGGCCCAGGTGGCCAAGAGGGCCAGTGGCATCTTGGCCTGTATCAGACACAGTGTGGCCAGCAGGAGCAGCGAGGTGATTGTGCCCCTGTGCTCAGCACTGGCGAGGCCGCACCTCGAGTGCTGGGTTCAGTTTTGGGGCCCTCACTACAGGAAGGACATTGAGAGGCTGGAGCGTGTGCAGAGAAGGGCAACGAGGCTGGTGAGGGGGCTGGAGAACAAGTCCTGTGAGGAGAGACTGAGGGAATTAGGGTTGTTTAGCTTGGAGAAGAGGAGGCTGAGAGGAGACCTCATCACTGTCTACAACTACCTGAAAGAAGATTGTGATGGGGTGGGTGCTGGTCTCTCCTCACAAGTGACAAGTGATAGGACAAGAGGAAATGGCCACAAGTTGCACCAGGGGAGGTTTCGACTGGGCATTAGAAGGGATTTCTTCATTGAGAGAGTGGTCAGGGATTGGAACAGGCTGCCCAGGGAGGTGGTGGAGTCACCATCCTTGGAGGTGTTTAAAAAACATGTAGATGAGTTCCTCAGGGACATGGTTTAGTAGGGAGACAGGCACGGTTGGACTCGATGATCTGAGAGGTCTCTTCCAACTTTATGATTCTGATTCTATGATTCTCTCAGTTGGAGACATATACAAAGCACTCCTTGGAGGCACAGTGTATCTTGGGATGTGAAGCGTTGTTGAGATTCAGTACAGCCTTATGATCCATAGAATAATTCAGGAAAAGCATTGTAATGCTAATTGTCCTTCAGAGTGGTTAGGTTTTGGTGGTCTCAGATGTACCTTTGAGCTAATCACCTCCTTCATTCTTCTTCTACATTTGTTGGTTCATTCATGCCTATTAGATTTGCAGCACTGAATCTCACATTTATGTTAACAAGGTCAACAAAATTGCTATCATGCAAACAGTTCAATAAACATTTGTAATATCTACTTCAGAATAAAATTCAAGCTGATTTAACTGAATACAAAATACTGGGAGGAGTATAGCATAAAGAGACAAGAAAGATGTCATTATATAAAATAATGCTCTGTCATACTGTGGGAGACTTACATCTGGCCATTAGCTGCGAATGGTGGTGTATAAAATGCAAAGGCTATATTAATAATAAAAGTACAGTTATATCATTTCATTATTAGTTAAAAATAAGTAGCAAATATTTTAACATCTCATGCAATCTCTTGAAGCATCTGAAATGACACCCCTGAAACATGATTTTGTATCACTAAACACAATTAAGTACAGCTGTGAAATATATCTAGAGACTTTTTTCAGTTTAAAGTCATTGCCATCCAAGATGTCCATTCTTAAGGGTTAAAATTTATTAATTTTAGGAAGGTATGGATAGTTAATCTTTTTTTGAGAATTCAAAATAAATCCACTCACAACGTAATTTTTATTTAATACTAATAAACTGGGGGAAACAATCAATTCTTTTGAAAGAATCAAATTGCCTTTGTTAGATTTTGGACTGATTCCTAAATAGATTGAACTGAGGTAAGAGTTTCCTTTCTGAGTCAAACCTTTCAGTTGATTTGGTTTACTGAAAGAGATTAACTTAAATTCACTCACAAGATTACTTGACCTTAGAACCTTTCTAAAGGACTATTCATTTTACATTCTCTAAGAAGCATATTTATAGCTGAATACTGTTTTAAGACTAGTTCTTTGCTACTTGTAGACTCAGAACATCTTACTAGCATTATTTAATTAAAAACTCACAATTCCCTTGTAAGGGGAAGCATTAGTATTCTAATTTTTCAGATGCAGAGACCGAACACAAAAACCTTTGCTTTTACCCAGGGCCACCGTGATTCAGTTAAAGAATCAGAAGAATATTCAGAAGTTTCTGGTTTGTAAGTTTTTCTTCTTTCTAATAGCATGTTGACCTATATGAAAGAAATTGTATTTTTTAAAAAAGAAAAACAGTGAATATATTTCCCTATACTGCTGATAGGAGTTATTTTAATTTCCCAGAATGTTCATCAGAAGCTCATCAATTGTATGACTAGTGTATAAATTTCCTCACTCACAGTTTTAAATTTCACTTTACCGTGAGTCTTCATCTTCAATAGAGAAGGGAATGTTAACTTTCGCTAAGTGAACACATTGGAATAAACCAAGATGAAATACTTTGAATCATTCATTATCAGTAGTCCATTTAATCTGCCACACTACTTAAATCTCTACTTTGTGAGATTTATACATCACCCTACCTGCCTGAAGCTTGAAATTCTGCACAGAAAGGATGTCAGGAAATAAAGAAAATACAAAAAACAGAAAGGAACTGTAGCATATGCATCCTTTCAGGGTTTGTTATTAGCTAGGCATGAAAACAAGAGGAAGTATCAGATCACACACACAAAAGAGCTGTCCCACTCTTTTGACTGGCTTCCTGGAAAACAAAACAAAAAAAAATCTAGGAGGCTGGAAATCTGTTCTTTAAGAGAAATCCAAGTTCCATTTTGCAGGCTGGATACTTTTGAGAAGCTTGAATGAGGCTTAAGGAAGCATTGTCTTCTGTATGGGCCAAAATCTTTATATCTAAGTTCTGTCTAGCAAAACAAACCTACACAACCTTGGTCTGGACAAAACTTTTTGAGGTGTTAGCATTATTTGACTTCACTCTAGAAGAAATAGCTATTCAAAGAAAGGGAAATGAAAAAGCTAAAGTAAGTTTGTCTCCAGACCAAGAATTACCTTATACCTGCAGATGGCATTGTTGATCTTTCATAGTTTTGCAGATTGCTTGAGTAACCTGATGGGAAACTGCATGCGCAGGCACACACACGCAAGCACACAAAGGCAGCTGGGCAAAGGTACTAATACATAGATTAAAATAAAGATCTATAAAAACAGTGATAATGGCTAGAAAAAAAACCCTGCACTGAAAATCTGATTGGCATGTTAGTTAATTAAAATTAACAAGAAAGAAGAGCTTAAGGTCACATTAGGGATTACTTGCCGTGACAACTTTTCCAGAGTATTTCACTGTGGGAGGAGGTTAACACCCAATTTATTCATAGTCAAATAATTGTATTTAATCTATTGATGACATGAACTAATGAAGGACAGGGTGACACAGCAAACTGGTGAATAGATAAATTAGTTAAATGTATGTGGCTCAAATTTAAAGACATATAGGGCTTTTATGGCACTGTATACTTGCTTAGTGAGTACAGCAGTAAAGTTTCCTCTAGCTCACTAGTTTAGCTAGGTCTAGTCTTGATTACTCTTCTCTTACAGGTCTATGCTAAGGGGGATGTTGGATTGCATGAAGTAGTTTTAAACCTGTTAGATTCCACTTTAAATAGTGATATATTTTACTTAATCTTAAAAATCCTACCTGGATCCAAGTGTTCACTATTTTACAGCTTGGTTCACTATTTGACACTATACAGAGTAGTTATAAATGGCTAACAGATCAAAACTGCAACCGATATGCTGTAGAGTTGTAAATGACTGCATATAAGGAGAAAAGGTGCTATAAAAGTCTCAAGCTGAAGGCATCTTCTCTAGATTTTATTGAAATCTTCAAAGTGGGCAATTTGTGCTTTTCAGATTTTTTTCTTATCATTTTAATATTTTTTCTTTTAGCAACTGTTGAAAAAGAAATTATTTGTTTCTTTGTGCGACAGAAGGAACAAATTTCTGATTTGGATCTACTTTGAGAAGTGTCTGTATCTTATGATTAATTTTCCATATTTTATCCTGGAGTGACTGCTTTCTAGAATAGAGAGACATTTTCTTGCCTCAAAAACATTTTTGTGGTCTATATTTTAAAAATTTGAACATATACCATTGACATATACTACAGAACTTGCTAGGGTTTACTTCTTTTGGTAAAAAAGAGAAAATGATAACTCTACAGAGAAGAAAATTTCCCTGAATTAACTTATCAGTTGAAGATAACTTTTCTGATGACCCAGTTATTTTATAGTTATGTAGATATGAAGACACAGATTAATGCTGTTTAATACCCTGCATTAAGTCCCTTTCTGAAAATAAAAATGCATACAGGTGTCCAGAATTTTTAGAGAATGCTAGAGGCACTCCCAGCTTTTATTGTTTTCAACTACTTTCTTCCTTACTCAGCAAGGATTCTTCGTGAGAAGAGAGGAAAAGCTGCTATGCTGGATATGTCAATGGTACATAGATTTTTTTGTGTGGGAGGAGACTTATAGAACATTATTTATGGTAAAAATAGAGTAAAAATATAATGAAGAAACAGAAATAATGTAAAAATACAATGTAGAAACTCAACAGATAGTCCAGGCTCTGCTACTTTCCAGGTGATGATACCCACTTATTGGTCTATGATACCCACTTATGGGTGGGTGATGATATCCACTTATTGGTTTGCCACTAGTGAAAGGATTATTATGTACAATTTGCCTTTAAATTCTTCTTTTTTCTTTGTCTCTTGTGTGGTTATAGCACTAAAATAAATCAGGCAGACAAAGTGAATCATGTTTCAGGTACATTTTGAGAGACTTAAGGTATTTAAATCAACACTCTTTTTGACTCATAAGTGAAAATCTAGAGCATATTATTTAATTGCAGGACGTACACTGAAAAATACTGGTCTGGTAATCCTAAGTGCACAATTTCTAGGTGGCACTGGGAGAAAAAGTTTGAATTCTACATATACCTTCAGAAAACACAGTCACTTTAAAAGAATTTGGAAAGGTTTTAACTGAACAACTTTATGGAATTTGAAGTACAGATTAAAAATGCAATGCAGTACTTTGTAAATTCACTTCTGAAGTGTAGTGACAAAAGGGAGAGAGTGAAGAAATTAGAGCAATTTAGATTGTTTTATTTTGTCACTTCAGTTAAAACAACAGCACATCTGCTGTGACTTTGGAAATGAAAAAGCTAAGTGCTGTGTTGCTCAGCTGTGTGGGGAAGAAGTAGGGCTCTCATTTGAGAAGAAGATACTGTAATTTAAGAGCATATGATGTCATTACCAAGGAAAGCAAGCAAAAAATTGCATAGTAGAGAGGTTGCTGCTGGAGCAGAGAATGTATGAATGTGTCTTGAAACTGAAGGTCCATAAATGAATAGATTTTCTTAATGATTCTTCAGTGTGGATTTAGGTTCATAATCTGTCATTCATGTAGTCCGGTAATATGAATATATGCACCATTTTTCAATTAAACTTCTGGGTGTCTCCTACTGATTGTGTGGCTCAATGAGCGTGTCACCCTGTACTGTCAAGGTGTATTAATGTCCACTGTAAATCTCATTTAAAAGACAAATCCAAATAAGAAATTCCTGCTGCTCCAATTAAAGCTGTATCTCTTTAGAGTTAACAGGACCTTACTTTGTCCTGAAAGATTGTGAGTGATGGATTGTCTTGCAAATAAGAAATAGAACAGAACAGGATCGGCAATGAGGAATTAGAAATCCAGTTTCAAACGTACATGTAAGAAAGCTTCAGTAGTGTAATTTTGAATGTCCCATTATTCACAACTTATATTTCTGCGCAAATCTTTCCAACGTCTCAGGCTTTCTACAGTGCATGTTCACACAGTCTCAAAGAAACTGCTGTTTCTCAGGGAGAGAAATTGTTTATGGCTGATTTCTAATACTTTCTTGAATGGATTATACATTTTGAGAAAGCAGGTACAGAACTTGTTTTTCTGGTGCCTTCACATTTGTGACAGAGGACATTTAATAACCTGACTGTGGCTCATCTTATCAAATGTGCAGCAAACCATAACATAACATCAAAACATGTAGTTGAAATTTTAAATACGTTCTTTGCTGGTTATGAGCTGGACACAGCTATTGAATCCCGAATAGACTTGACAGTAATACTTCTTTGTAGTTACTGCAGTACTTTTGTGATTATGTGTTTGGAGTTTTGAAAAATTAGATGCATTCTGTAGAACTGGTAGCTGTTTTTTCCTAAGGCAACAGACAACAGCAGTATCAATATTTGCTAAGATTTATTTTTAATATCCTGTATTATATGGCACTGCTGAAAAAGATTATAAATTTTAAATCTAAAATAATCTACTGACCAGTACAGCCCTATGTCAATAGCTATTTTACAGTACTAGTTATTCTGGGCAAAATATATCCAGGAAAATTAAAAAACAACAACCCAACAATTAGTTGAGAAACAAATTACCTAACTTTATGACCCAAGTAAATAAATAATTATCAAAAAGTAATTGATTGAAGGCATTCTCTGATCATTGTGAAGAATATTATGCTTATTCTATACTTTACAACTGGCTCAATTTTTTTCTTTTTTTTTAAAGAAGCATTAGATATAAGCTACTGGCATAAGATTTCAGGACTGAAAAACTATTAGTCTGACTTGATAGAAAGATTTCTGTACTCAGAATATTCTGAAGTTGCATATTCTGAAATTGCAATTCCTCTCCTCCTCACTGCCTGGAGGAGAGAAAATAATTTTGTAAAACCTAATATTTCCTTTTTACTTCCATTGACTCCTACTGTTTCTTAAATGTTTTCCAGAGCTTTGGACTCAAATCTACTCAGAACAGAATAGTACACAGTATTCTTTTTACCTGGTAGCAATGACCTCATAAAAGCTTTTCCATAGTTATATCAGGATACCTCAAAGGAATGACATATGAATTCAAATATCAGTAAATCATAGATTTAATTTTTAAATTAATTCTATTTGGGAAACTTGTTTTAAGCTCTACTTCACATAAAGTAGTCTGTTATCTGGTCTAAATCACTACCTCATTGCGTGCAAACTCCCTAGTGATGTCTTTGTTTTCTGGTGAAAGTGAATAATGTTTTTGAAAAGACTTACCCCATCTCTGCATATGCCTCATGTGAATATTCAATGTTTTCTCCTTTACTGAGCTTGACACATATTACTTGTCAAAACTTTATATTTACAAACTTGCTAAGGCATTCTTTCCTCTATTATCTTCTCTTTTCAAGGTTAGTAGTTTGATTCCCTCTCATGCTATGTGCTCAGTGCTGGCACCATCTCTCAATGCTTATTTAATTTGCCGTAAATTCTCAGAAGCTGAAGAAAGAAAAGACCTATTAGGTTTTTTAGTCTGCCTCCCTGTCCATTCAGGATTGATCCTTATTGTTCATTCACAAATGTTTTGATCAGTTTAGGATCAGTTAAAATGTATGTTCCTTGTACTGGGGTTTCTGGCATTTATTACCTTTGGGAGGTGTTTTTCTGCAGTCTGATAGATTTTTCTTTCAGGAAGTTTTATTAAATGTTCTAGGTTTCAAATTGGTACATTCTCTTTCACTGAAATGTGGTCTTATTTTTCTCTCTAGCTTTAGTATTCCAAGTTTAAATCAATTCAAAGACTGAGTCACCTCATTTCCATTTAAACATTCTGTTTCCTTTGAGCATTAAATAGTCTGAATTACAAAGCCTAGATCCAGTGGCTTTCATTTTTTATTTTGTAATACTCTCCCATACTTTCTTGTGTTATCAGTTTCTCCGGTTATATTCTTTACAAATGTACTGTCCTTTATTTTCACTGATTTTACAACCAATTTTCCTGTGCAACAGTGTGAGTTACTCAGATACACATATCCCAACCAAAATCTGAGAGTAAGCACTTTTGTAGTCAGTATTAAAAAGAAACAATGGAGTCTGACATTCCAGAAGGTGCTAATAGGACTTTCCAGAGGTCTTGTGCTGAGCACTCTTCAACGGCTTTAAGCAGTCAGTAAAGAGAGTTGAAAACCTTGGCAAATTTTAACTGCAGAATATAAGTGATATTTATATTTTGAAAATGAGTCTTTAATACAATCTCTAAACCTATGTTAAACTGCAAGACTTCTTACCTTCCCCTGCTTAGACTGCTGTCCTTATGCTGGATGTAATTTGAAAGCGACAATACAGTTATTCCTCAGGAAAAATACAGAACAACCTTTCTAAATGTTAGTACAGAATGACAGGAATTTCATACAGTTTGAAAAGTGAAAGTGGTGGAGGTTTTGCACCATGTTTTGGAATACGCTATGAACCAGTTAGCTGAGAATTATTACTGGTGGATCAGTTTTCATTCATGCTAGGCTGAATATAAACCAACAGTGTGCACTCATTGCAAATAACATAAACCATAGACTGTGGTATTTAGGAGAGCCGTGTTCAGAAGACACAGAGAAGTTATCATCCTCCTACAGTCAGTGTTAGTGAGTCTGCATCAGGAATAACATACTCAGTTGTAGACCCTCAGTTAATGAGAAGCCATAACTGGAAAAGATCCCACAGAAGGTTATTGAGATGTTCGAGAACTTAGAACATATCTGATGGAGACAGGATGGGACGGATGGTCTTATTTAGTTTGACATGGAAGAGGGAGCCTACAGAGTGATCCAATAGTTGCTTTCTAGTTATCTGAAGGCTAGTTAAAATGATGATGGATCAAAACATTTCTCAGTAGTAGCATGTAAGAGACAGTAACCACAAATTATTGTTTAGAAAGTTGCAAGTGGATGTTAGGAAAAAAATCACCACTGGGAGTATAATGAACTAGAAATTTTTGCCCAGACAGACTGGAGATTCATCTATAGGTTTTTCAAGACTCATCTTGACAAATCTGTAGCTGACCTGTTCTATCATCAGCAAGTGTTTATGGGTTAAACTCAGTGGGGTACATGGTAACCCAGATATTGTGGCAGGAGTTTGCTGTTTGCCACACGACCAGCATGAAGAGACTGATGAATTCTTCTGTAAACATCTAGGAGAAGTCTCATGATCGCGTCCCATCAATCAACACAGCAGAAAGGAAGCAGTCTAGGAGGTTCATAGAGTGTATGGATGATAACTTCCTAACACAACTGGTAAGTGAACTGACTAGAGAGGCTGCCCAGCTGGATCTGCTGTTTGTTAACAGAGCAGGTCTCGTGGGAGAGGTGTCACCTGGGACACAGTGATCATGAGGTGATACAATTCTCTCTTCTAGGGGCAGCGAACAGAGGGGTCAGCAGAGCTGCCACCCTGGACTTCCGAAGGGTAGACTTTGAACCCTTCAGAAAGCTGCTTGATAAAGTTCACTGGGAGGTGGCTCTAAGGACAAAGGGGTGCAAGAGGGCTGGACACTCCTCCAGAAGGAAATCCTGGCGGCAAAAGAGCAGGCCATCCCCGTATGCCATAAAACGAGTCAGCAGGGAAGAAAACCATGTTGGCTGAGTAGGGAGCTTTGTAGCCATCTCAGAAAAAAGAAGAAAGTTTATGAGCTTTGGAAGAGGGGGCAGGCTTCCCAGGAGGACTACAAGGGTGAGGTGAGATCATATAGAGAGAAAATCAGAAGGCCTAAAGCCCAAAAGAACTTTAAATATATCAGCAGCAAAGGAGGACAAAGGAGACTCTCCCTCTCTTTCTGGGTGCAGAAGGGGCAGTAGCGATGAGCGATGAGGACAAGGCAGAGGTACTCAATGTCTTCTTTGCCTTGGTCTTTATCTCCAAGGAGGAATGTCCTAGGGGTACTCAGCCCCCTCAGCTGGGACATGGTGGGAATGAAGCTCCAGCTGTTCGGGAAGACTTGGTTAGAGACCTGCTGGGCCAATTAGACATACACAATTCCATGGGACCAGATGGGATCTATCCGAGGTTATTAAGGGAACTGGCCATTAATAGTAAAATTCCCATTAACTTCAACATTTTAGGATCAAGCTCTTAGAAGAAATCATTAAAAAGCAATAATAACAGAGGAAGAATGGGTCAGCTTTTTTTTGTCTTTTAAATTGCTTAGCCTCTGTTTCTTTTTAGCAATAAATGATATTGTATTTCCTAAACATAACACAATCCCAGCTGTCAGTGTTATTTTCAAGACAAGGAATTTGCATATTCTAAGTCAGGGAGGAAAGTAAGGAAGGTATCTATATTTCTCTCATTTGAAGTAGGTAAAAGCTAACATTGAGCACTACAAAAATAATAGCAAGATAGTGTCACAGAGCAGCAGAGAAGTAGTATGCTTAATTACAGAGTATCTGACACTTTAGAAGTCTCAAGAAGGTTCTGTGGTGAGTCTAGTGTAATTAAATGATAGTACTGATCTCCTCAATATCACACACAGCTGTGACATATGGAAGCAGAAAACATCTGTTTATTCAAGAGCAAAACAAAAGCTTAGAGTTTGATAAAGGATATTTTCTGTAGTGAGTTTGCAGGTATTTAATATCAGTTGGAGAGATGAATTTGTTAGAAAAACGGCTCATTTCCCTGTTTACTGGAAATGGTATAACCCTGGTTCACATTTAAAAATTATACAGCTAGGTATAATATTATATAATGAAATAATGTTGTTACTATGTAACAAAAACTATAGCATATTCTATAGTCTTAAAATAGAACTTGACTAATAGATACTCAGAACAAACTTGTAAGGTAGTAGGAAAATATAAATCTACTGAGGCAGAGACTTTTAGTGACTTGCCAAAAAACATACAGACATTCATTTTAACAGGGAAGATTAGAATTCAGAAATTTCTGGCTTTTTGCCCTGCACTTAGCACACAGTCTGTGCTAGATTAGAAATTCAGTTTGTGCTTCTACCAAAAATGTAATTTTCAAGGTTTAACATAGCAACTGTTTGAAATTGCATCATTTAAAACACAAAAGATTTCAACAATTATCACATGTTTACTTAGAGAATAGTTTTAAAAGTTTTTGCTGTATCTTAAAACTTCTTTATATAGATGATGATAAGAAACCATACACAATACAGGCTAAGTTTTAGATAATTCCTTTCATCTAATTTGTCTCCTTCAAGCTGTAAAGTAATAAACTTCCTTCTAAGGAGCTTCTTCTTTTAAAATACACTGAGTGCTATCATAAATTTGAAAAATATGATCCTTGAGCTCTTTATATTTGTTAAAATTATTGTTGAACATGAAAAAAACATTCTGTTTAGAAGCCATTTACATGAATATCTCTCTTCATGCTTGCTATGGAAAAGATGTGGATGAAACTACAAAAAATTCTTGTAGAGTGGAACCTCAGTAGGTTTTACACAGAGTTGAGGTGTAAAATTTAAAAATTATGATAAAATGTATAGAAATCCTTTATAGTTTATAGCGTGTGAAAGTAACTTGCTTTGAATAGATAATTATACGTGTAAAAGTGCAGTATTCTTTCCAAGTTAACTGCCTTGTGAAGAACTCTTTCCCTCTGAAACCTAGTCATGCTACTGACAGTGCCTTATATTCTGTATAAGATAGCTTATCAAATATTCAGACACAAGCTAAAAAGTCTCATGCAAATGAGAGTTACCTTTAAAAATTATTTTATATAAATGACGATATTTCCTTTTTTATAAAAGCTTATTTACCAGTAGACATTGACCTAGTGTTTAATAAAACATTTCAGATTCCTGAGGTCAGTTAAAAAGGATGTCTAAAGAAATATAAATCTAGCAGTCAGTGGTGGAGAAATTTTGTATTATGGTTGGTGTTCTGGGAGCAACTTATGAGACAGCTTACACGCAACACCCATTAACAACATGTATGCAGAGTCACTTTGTGGTTATGACCTTTTGTATTCAACCCATGAGCCAAAATTGCACTTTTATAAGGTTTTATTCAATATAAAATGACAGTCAATTGCTCACTTATAATGTAAACTGGGTATAGGGTCTGAGGCTGCCCAAACATTAAAATATTTGCCTTGTGCTCCTAAGAGAGTAAATACTTTAACCTGACCTTATTATGGTTTGCAACAATGTCAAAAGGTTCTGACCCATAGAACTTAGTGATCTGACCATTCAGTCTACTCTGTGTGCATTTCCCGTAGATCTGATTTTAGCATCAATTTATGCAAATTATTTCTGGCAAGAAAAATATTCTATACCACAGGAAAGAAGTCTTCATTTTTAAGACTGATCCTGAGTGAAGATGTACTCTACTGACCGCAGGATTAAGATCATCTTCAGCTCTTCTAATTACCTTTTGTGCAGGGCCTGCCTGATCTAGGAGACATGCTTTGAAAATGCCTCATGAGTGAGTTTGCTGGGTTAACCTTGACTGGATGCCAGATGCCCACCAAACTGCTTCATCACTTCGCCTCTCAGCTAGAAAGTGGAGCGAAAACATAATGAAAGGCTCGTGGATAAGGACTGGGAGGCACCTTTCAGCAATTATCATCACAGATAAAATAGACTCAATGTGGGGAAATTAATTGAATATATAACAAATCAAATCAGAGCATAGTAACGAGAAATAAATCAAAATCTTAAAACATCTCCCCCTACTCTTCCCTTCTTCCCATGCTCAGTTTCTCTGCCTCATTGCTCTGAGCAGCACAGGGAGATGGGAAACTGGGGTTGCAGTCAGTCAGTTCATCACACATTGTGAAGAACTGCAGCCTGTAGGAAGTACCCACATCGAAGAAGTTTGTGGAAGACTTTCCTGTGGGAGTGATCCTACATTGGAGCAGCGGAAGAGTGTGAGATGGAAGGAGCAGCAGAAACAAACTGCTACAGCACTGATCCTTTCCACAGAGTGTGTTTCTTCAGGAATGGATTGCTCCAGAAGTCCTATATGGCGTGACAAGTCCTGCCACAAGCCTGCTCCAGTGTGGCTTTCTTGCTACAGAGTCATAGCCTCCTCTGGGCACCCACCTGCTCTGGTGTGGGGTCCTCCATGGGCTGCAGGTGGATATCTGCTCCACTATTAACCTCTATGAGCCGCAGGGGTGCAGCCTGCCTCACCAAAGTCTTCACCACAGACTGCAGGGGAATCCCTACTCTGGCACATAAAGCACCTCCTCCCCCTACTTCTTCACTGACCTTGTCTGCAGACTTGTGTCTCTCGCATCTTCTCACTCCTCTTTCATGGTGACTCTTGCGCAGCGGGTTTTTTCCCCTTCTTAAATATGTCCCCTTCTTAAACATGTCATCACAGATGTGCTCCCACTGTTTTTGATTAGCTCAGCTTTGGCTCTTCCAGACATGGAACAAGCTTCTGGTATCTTCTCACAGAAACCACCCTTGTTGCCCCTTCATGACCTAAACCTTTCCACACAAACCCAAAACCTTGAGCAATGAAAGAAAATGCAATATGGGCTATTCCTAATTCCCTAATTTCATCAGACATATGTTAGCACTCTACTGAATAGCGCTAAGTAGTTAGGAAATTCCTGTTTCATAGGCAAATTTTGAAAAAATAAAGAGCTCTGTTGGCAAAAACTAAGATACAAAAGTTATTCGTGAACATAAGGAGAGTTTTGCTCTGTAAGTTTTTTAATGTAAGCAAAGAATCTTGGAGTCTATTCTTAGCCCTGTTCCAATCTGTATCAGCTCTAGATGGTCTTACTTGAGAAGGGAACTTGGACGAGATGACTTCCAGAGGTTCATTTCAACCTCAACCCTACAGCGCTTCTATAACAGTGCAAGGTGTTTTTTGGTTCTGTAATGAAAGGAAATAGCAATGGGTTTTTTGAGAGGCTTAGGTAGTTTTTTTGGGGGTGAGTGAAATGAACTCTGATACTTCAGGAAGGAACATTATCATATGAATTTTAAGACTTATTGCAGTGCAACACTGAAGATAAAAAGATTTAATTTTTTTTTGTAAAAATTATATTTTATGGATATGTAGAGGAAGTAAGTTGTTGGATTTGTTTTTTTCCTGGTGTAGGAGATGTATAAAGTACATCATTTACATACGTGTAATTGGATAAGGGCTTCTAAGGAAAAAGGTAAGTGATGAAGGTAGCAGGAATAGAATATAGGAATGATTCTGTTCTGGAATGAGTAACGCACAGATCACAAACTTCTGTGAGAGAAGTCAGCCACTGACTTTGTTCTATGTCTGTCCTAATGTCCTAGGAGAAAGGAATATGAAATAGAAATCAAACCATATCCTTTGGTAACAGAGAATATTTAAAAATAAAATAATATTCATCTTTTCTTACCAGTAGATTTTCTGCTCATCGCCATAGAAACAAAATTTACTTTAATTAATAGAAAACTATCATTCACTTTTTCAAAATTCATGCTTCCAAACAGTATCTGTCATTCTGACATTAGTATTTAAAAGATTTGTTTTTCATTATGTCTTTCATTCCTGGTGAACTAATGTAATTTAATAAAAGCAAACCTCATTTGTTAAGCTATGATAAGAGATTAAATTTTATGTTCAAAGTTTTAAAATTATTGTCTGCTGTAGAGCAAATCATCACTGTGAAATTCTCATTATATATTAGGTTTTGTTTCATTCTTCATGTTTTTTGTATAAAAAATGAATTAGTCTATCAGACACTTTTTCTAATAATACTTTTTTCTTTTTCCGTCGCTGTATTGGCCTCAGTGTAAAATCACTGACAGCACTTAAAACTGCAGTTAACACTTGTAATTACTTCGGTTTTGTCAGGCCACTTTCCTGGTTTTCAGACAAATTTCTTTCCATATTCCTATTTATGAAGATACTTTCTCCAAAAATCTCCAAGCTTTTCGAATGATAAGCATTTCCACTCTAGTTTGCTGCCATTTTGATTCCTATTTCATGAGCTTTTAAAACTGCATTCGCAGCAGAAGTTACGTTATCTACATGCCATCTGCAGTTTAGATTCTCAATGTGACAAGCACCTTCCACTAGCTTTTAGATAAAAATTACGACCAGTGTCAAATTCCTGGCAATCAGGGCAATTCAATTATATCCTGGTAGCAGAATGGCATATTCTCCTGACTATGTTTTTACTAAATACCTAAAAGCTATAAATTCCAGCAATTTGTCAGTCTTCTGGGTAACAATCTATAGTGTGTCAAAAAGCTTTTAGTCTTTTGTTATAGTAATAACCCTGTTTATTGTTCAGTACTTCATAGTTAATGATCTACATATAATGCCTTCCAACACAAAGACTAAAACTTGCATCAGTATAATTGTATCTGCCTTGTATTACGTACGCATTTTCATGATTTATTATCAATTTCTGTTCTAAATCACGATGTGTGATATTATGCCTTGAAGACTGCTGTGGTGAACTTCCCAGGACCATGAGACCAGCATCAAATACTGATTTGACAGCTAAAGCTAAGAATTCTGCTGTCATGCATGGTGTACTTTGTTTTTAGCAGTGAACCTAAAAACTAAACCATTGTCACTGAACTGTTTGGTCCTTTCACCAATGTACTCTGCAGATTAGTCATTATCCTATCTGCCATCTGTTTTTACACTATGCAAAATGAAACATACGGGCCAAATCCAGATCATAGTTACCACTGAGTGCGAATTTTTGGTAGCTCTAGGCATTTGACCTGACATATTTTTTGGCTCAGTTGGGTCTTTTTGATGACAGTTCTAAAAGAGATTCACTCCATATGCTTTCAAAAGAGAGCAATGATATTATCTAATAGGCAATTTTTTTCTCCAGAAGATGCTCTTATTTAATTCTTATTGTATTTATACATGTATATTTTATTTAGATGTGGAGTATTCTCTGTGTTTTTTACAGACATTTGATCTTAGTAACTAGTCAGAGAAATGTTATTATTTAAGTTTCTTAATAATAAAAAACAAACTACATTTTATATATTTATTTATTTATAGAACATTAACAGATTGTACTTCTCAGTGAAGT
This sequence comes from Neomorphus geoffroyi, assembly GCA_033558235.1. Lineage (NCBI taxonomy): Eukaryota > Metazoa > Chordata > Aves > Cuculiformes > Neomorphidae > Neomorphus > Neomorphus geoffroyi. The sequence goes on from JAUMJM010000005.1 coordinate 3,933,059, forward strand.
AGTCTTAATTTGTTCAATTGTTCTACTACTGCCACATTATTTTAATTCAGCTCTCATGGATTGTCAGCAGAAATCTACTTATCAGCTGAATCTTGCTCAACATACCTTTGCAGGGTTCCTAGACAACAACCAAAAAATCACATTTCATTCCTTTTTGTCAGACCTGCATTGACTGGCAAATTGCAACAAAATTGGTTTTAGAGAGCTTTATATGACTTTCTTTTCCCTCACTGTTACTTGTTCACTTCTAATCAACCTACCAAAACAAGCGAAATCCAAATTCCAGTTTGGCTATTCACTCTCTGCAGATTATTAGATAAGGTCTCCCTTCTACGTATTTTTTTTCTTATAGGAAGTAGTATGTATAGAAAATTATATTGTGTTGTCTATTTACTCATGTAGTTGCGTCATGCAGGACGGGAGAAAATAAGAAAAGCTTGAAATGAAGGGGGAAGCCTTAAGGAAGAAGCTGAAAGGCAGAATCACAGAATCAATCACAGAATGGTTTGGGTTGGGAGGGACCTTAAAGATCATCCAGTTCCAACCTCCCTGTCATGGGCAGGGACACCTCCCACCTGACCAAGCTGTTCAAGGTCCTATCCAACCTGGCCTTGACATTTCCAGGAAGGGGACAACCACAGCTTCGCTGGGAAGAAAAGAGAACAATGCAGATATTCTCTATAAGACATTGCATATGAGTCCTAAACGTGTTAATGTGTTCTGTGCTGAAAATACCTAACTAAAGAAAGTTTGAAGCAATATCAGACAGAAGGATGATGTCAAAACCCCAGAAATCTATAACCAGCATATTTAATTGATGCTTCTGAATATATGTACAAGAGAGGACACTAACAGCTTGCTCTGACAGTAAGAATACTTTATCCTAGATGACTGTAGGGTCTGTGTGGTAAAAGGATTACGTTAATCGAGGAGATCCAAAAATAGCAAATCTCTAGGATCAGTCAGACTTCAAGCCTAGTTGTTTAAAGGACAGCAGAATCAATGTCACTCACAACGACGAGAAATCAAAAATAAAGTCTAGGAATGTGAAACGAGGGAAAAAAAACAGTACTATATCTTCTGGCTGCTGAATATGGGCCTCATACACAGAAACTAGGACTTCATCTACATACAGATTCTGAAGGATGTTACAGAAGAAAACAGAGAAACCTTCAGATTGGAGCTCTGTTGATATCTAAGTAACACATATTTTTTTAAGAAAGACACTACATATTCTATTCTATCTGCATAATATAAGTCAGATGATTTGTATTCTGGTGAAACTAATATTAGCATGCACTAAAATTCTCTGCAGGAGACCTTCCATTCACAAAACCCAGGAAAACCTGAAGCCTAACTCTTAATGCCTCTTTGATGTGCTAGATATCTCTGGCTTTCTATCAGGTGGGATCAAGACATATTTTTTTTAGGTCTTAATAGCATTTCATGAAAAGCAATATATAAGCCTATATTTCTCTATTTTTAAATTTCAAACCATTTGATGGAATTATTCCTCTAGGAAATCAGCTGGTATTACTATGCATCACCATTTTATTTCAAATTCATAAATCTGTATTGATTTTCTGTGGCATATAATATTTGGGTAATAGCTCAAATAAAACCCATCTGGCACAATCATCTGGGGATGATAAACTTAGTGAATCAGACTGAAAAGTTACAATATGCTGTGTCAGTAACAACATATCAGCTATTCAAGAGGTAATAATTAAAGCCACAAAAAGAAAGAGGTATAAAGTAATAATTTAAATAAAAAAGCTATAAAAAGATGAAGTGACAAAACAAAGTACTCTAAGAGTTCATTCAACAAACAATTGCACACAATACATATCTAGATTTGATGAAGAAGAATGTTTCATAATTAATAAACGTGGAGCCTGGGACTTGATTTATAAAGCCTAAGAAGGCATTCATTATGTCATATAAAGAAAGGAGATAACCGCTTGGATTTTCTAACCTGTAATCTAAGTAGTGAAGTTAGTGTTGCGGATATCTGATATTCATTAAGCTCCTCTGCTGGAAGGAATTTCACTGCATTTGCTTATACTTTAAGGCTTGATTCAATACTAAAGGCAGTAAAATAAAAATACATCTGGGGCAGTTACAGAACCTCTTGTTAGGACTCAGAAAAATACATTTGGAAAGTATCATGTAGTATGAACCTCTCTGACTTCATTTGAAGCATCAGTGAATAAAAATTCTTCAATTCTTAGGTAGTTTTTGGTAAAATGCTGTTCAGTGGAATTCACCTATTAGTAAGTAAGGCATAAAGAAAACTGAAGCACTTTTTTTCCCCTTTTCAAAACCAAGTAGCACGCATCCAGTTCATAATAAAATAAGGTTGCTATTACAAGAATAACTGCTATGTTATAGTTTCAGAAAGGTGTAGTTAGAGGTGTCAAAAAATCACAGACACTCAGATCAGTCTCTTGAGCAGGACATGTGTGCAACAACTGCCGCTGTATTTGTAGTGGGGAAAACAGTTCCAGATACCAGAACTTTATGAGGTTACAGAGCGAAAAAAATAACTATCTGCAAAAAAGCTTGTAGTTTCTTTTAGCTGTAGATCAGAGTTACTCTGTCAGACACGTGGTTATAATACCTTTATACATAACAAGTTTTAGTAGGATTTGGTTTTAATTTTCTTTCTAAATAGATGATGAAATTTAGCAGTGAACATACAGAGGATGGGACCTTTTCAAGAACAATTATTTGAGTTGTTTTAATTTGCATATGAGAAGCTATCTGCAGGAGGTATCCGTCTGTTGCTTACAATAGGAATTTATATTTATTTGATTTAAGATAGACAGACTTTAATATAGGAATAATGATTCATAATTTTGTGTTCCACAACACTGCATATCTTACCACGACTTCACTGAAGTTAGTAATTCCAAGGCTAGTTATCATGTTCAAGTAAGAAAAGGATTCATCTACCTTACAACTGCAGCTTTTAATCTTAATACCACAAGAGTTTGAGGTATTGGTAAATTAAGGTCTCTACTGGCACAGTGTTCCTGTGTTATTGTCCTATACTTCACTTTCTATTAATCTTTTAGATTACCCAAATGCTAAAAAAAACATGACCAATTTAATAGCCCAGTTAAATTTGTTACGGATTTTTTAAAAATACATCTTGAGATTAGTATTCAAAACTTTCAATAATTAAAAAAAAAATAGTACTCCATTGAAACTCCACTCCATTGTCACTCCACTTAGTGACATGGTGTAGTTGACAAGTAGGAGTAGGTGTAGGTGTTGGATCATAGGTTGGACTCGATGATCTCGAAGATCTTTTCCAACCTTACGATACTGTGATACTGTGTGACACTGTGAAATAATTCAATCAGAAAATAATATTTAAGAAGTACTAATTTCAGTATTATAGACAGAGATTGTGCCACCTGTCCTCTACTCTATGGGACTATTGATCACTCTTGTGAAATCTGAAAAATAAAATGAAGCATTAAAGAATTTTCTTTCTAAATTCATTTTGCAACTCAATAACCACACCATTTGCAATCTCTAAAATATCGGTTTGGTCAATTGTAAATGGATAACAAATTAACTGAACAGCAAGATAACAGGGGATAAAACTTCTATTTAAGTCAAACCAGCTTTACTACTAACTGTAACAGATCTAAGATTTCACTCAGCAGAAAGATTCCAGACACTGAAACTTAATATGTGATCTTTTGATGTCCTGTTATAAAATAGCTACACAAAATTCAAACCCAAAACCTCAACCCTAGAGGATGGATGATTTGTCTGTTCAAAGATCTATCGATTTTCTTCACTGATATATTTTGTTTTAAACAAAATTTGTATGGAAAAATATAGAAAATACATTCTCCACTTTGAATTTAAAGCTGCAATTTTGAGGACACACAGACAAACACACATAAGTTATTAAAATCAATGTGTTATTTTTCAGTTATTGCATTTTAAATATATATCTTTCCTTCAGAATATTGCTTCTGAAATGAATGTAAACTCAAGGGTTTGTTTCCCTTCACATAATTTAGTAGTACATTTGAAATGTATAAAATATTTCTGAACAAGCTGGTATGTACACATAGAGTAGTTAAATGACATTCAGAACAAAGACAATTAGAAATTCTGCAGCGATGCTAAAGTAGATACTTCCATTTCTTGGGCTGGTTTGTTCAAAACTTTTTGGTACTTCATTGTACATATTCTTAATACATATTATAAAGTTACACCTAATTCTATTTTTGAGCACGTGATTAATTTAAAGATATACTTTGTCACCCTTATTCCCATTGCAGTTTGCATTTTCTTTGTTTTAGGAAACATCTTCATATAGATAATTAGTATGAGAGTTATACTGTTAAAAATAAAATGCCAAAGGCTTTGATATGGTTCCATCCTCAAATTTTCCTCCCTTTGAAGTCAAGACAAGGACAGGTGAAGATATGTTCTTAATATATCCTCATAGTTGGATCAGGACGTCGTTAGGAAGTTGTTCTGGACTCATCATTGCCAGTTTACTTATACAGCTGCTGAACCAAGAGAGTAATTAATTCTTTGTAGCCTAACATTTAAGGTGATCAGCTGGAAAAAGTAATCCTGATTTCTTTTTATGTGTCCTACTTAGCCACAACTGTAACTGAGGTATCTGGGTTTTTTTAAGGGGAAATGTAACTTTAGAATTTGCTCTACTCATTAATTTCAGCATCAGTTGTTGAATTCTTTTGTTTATTTATTAGTGTATTATTTGTAATTACGTTTCATTGCTCCCAGTGCAAGCTGGATAGTTCTACTTTCCCCTTTAGTTTAAAAAGGGCCTCCCATCCTGGGCTTTGCTGATGTTCTGGATGGCATCTCTGAAAACAGGCGTAGAAGCTCGGTGGGAGACAAAAGCAGGACCTATATGGGTAATTTCATTCTAGTGTAAGACTACTCAAAAAAAATTCAATGCATATGTGTACAGCACCAGGCTTTTCCTCAAATGCAGGGCAGTGCCTCTGTCAGACAGCACTACAGGAATGGTACTATGATCTTCTGACCTCTTTTATGGCATTATGGAAAGAGTACAGTGGTCAGGTCACAGCTTGCAGCCATCATTTGGAGGCCTTTGAGATGAAAGCTAAAAACTAGTAACATTACGGTTGAACTTTGTGTGAAGTGTTGATAGCATGCCAGCAATGCTCTTAGCTTTTAATAATTTTTATTATTGTAAATATAGAAGGAATACTTGACAAACATTCAAAAATACATTAAAACTAAATATTAAAAGAAATATTTAAAAGGGAGATTTTTTTATGTTGCAAGGCTGGATGTTCAGAAGAAGTACTTCCTTGGACAAGGAAATTTCAATATCCATGACCTTGCTGAGCTGCAAAGGACTATATTTTCTTTTGCCAAGGCTAAGATGTAGCGGAGCATTCTTGTGGCTTCTCTGACTTTTGTTTTTTGGATAGTATGTAAAATTGCCTTAATGTACTTTAGCAAATAAAACCTGAAGCTGAAGTGGGGAATTCAAAACATTATTAAAGGGAAATAGACGTTTGAAGAGAGAATAAAACCACAATGTAAGAAGCATAATATTAAAACAATTACATAAAGAATTTAAAGATAGTCTATTGTATTTCATTACTTGTCCAAGCACAGAGATAAGGATTTTTATATATATTTAATTTCTCCTGTTAGCTCACTTAAAATTTCCTTTAAGAGATGGGCAATTGGAAACTACCAAAGTGAGCTTTTCAATGTGTTTTAAAATATGTATTTATATCAGAGATATAGTATTAAATTCCTCTTTTGCTGAACTCAGTGAGCAATAGGACACAGCAACAGAATAAAGTCCAAAATTCTACAGATCCATATGGTTATTTTTGAGTTTGAGTGTATGTCGCATTTTATCTCACAGTTATAGAATCTTGCTGTTCAGCGTTTTCTGTTGAAGGAAGAGATTTCTTTGCCACCAGATTCTCTCTGCAGATTAAGCTAATTAAATAAAAGAGAATAGAGATTTCAACCCTAATAAATCTGACTCTGTATTAAGACACTGTGTCACTTCCATAACTCTTTCAATAAAAGCAGGAGGGATTGATCCTAAAGACATTTTAATTATTGTGCGTGACATCAGAAATATTTCTTTCAATCCTACCCTGTCAGACTGATTGTTTAAAAGTGAAAAACTGCACACCCTAGTATGAGTTAGTTTGTGAGTGCAAAAGACAATTGACAGAATATCATATGAAAGTGACATTATTTTTTCTTTGAAGTAGTATCACAAGAGATACTGATTTTTACTGCTGCAATATAAAATAGATCATGAAATAAAATATGGGTATGTAACACAGAAAGTGGTGCCACAAAAATAATTACTGATTTTCTTCTGCTGATTTTACAAAATGCCATGCTTGGAAAGCCCCTAAAGTGAGTTTAACTTTTTATTTCTAACGTTGATTAACTTTACATTGTATTTAACTTTCATTTGATAAGGAAAAGCAAAGCTGTGATACATCCTTATGAAATTACACACTGAGATACCATAAACTCTTATGCATTCACTTAAATTTCAGCATCTAAATATCCTTAAGATTTTAATGATATGACTATCTTAAATGTATTCCTGAATCAGTGTTTTCTGAACTAGGGACTAATTCTGTAATTTTTTCTTATGGTATTCATTATAATATTTGCGATAACTACATTATATCTGGAACAAAGAAATGAATATAATTCTATGTTCATTTGCTTTTTTACTGTTTGCCCATCCAAGAACTGTAAGCAAGCTTTAAGTAGATCTTTTAAAGATTTTAGTCCTTAAAAATCCGTATCTCCTATATCCTCAGAACTGAAGTCAGAATTATAATTCTGCACCAAGTGTAGTTATCTTTCAAGTCTGCAAACCAAAGTACTGAGGGTTTTTTATGTCTTTATTTTTTTCTTAATCAACCGTTGCTCCATATGCCTGGGAGCTATAGTAGCAAGAAGGCTGGAATGATATCATGCTGCTGAATTGATGTTATTAAGGGTTCTGCTGTTATCCTGTAGGTCACTTGCTATAGAGGACAAAGTTGTAAATCTAGTGAGGATCCTTCAGACTCTAAGTCAAAGGTTAAAACAGGCTATACAAAATAAATGTCCAAACTGTTCCTATGGGAGCTTTCTATGCACAGTACGTTGGTGAGATACGAGTTTCCACAGCAACCATAGATTCAATATCAGAGTGTAGCTCTCCTACATTATGCTATATTGCCTGTGATTCCTTATGCCTAGCTAGTGGATTTGTATGGCCTCCTCACCTGTTATACTATTGAATTTGGTTTTTACCTCTGCTTTGCTTTGCTTTAATACTGAAGTCCTGAGGTATCTTGTAAGCTGGAAGAGATGTTGAAATTATGTAAGAGACTGGCATGTACATATCAGATGAAACAACGTTCCTGACCCCAGTAGTTTACCTAACAGTCATTTTTACATGAGAATGAATTGATTTTGAATGATTTTTAAAAAGTTCTGTTTTATACATAATGGGGAGATGAGCTGGGAAATGTCTCAGTTTCTTTCCTTTGATCTTTTTTTATTCTTCTGTGCCTCAGAAATTTGCTGTGATACTAGAAAAATGGTTTATCCTGCTAATATACTACCACCTATTTCTCCATGAGGGTATGGGAGGATAGCCACTTACAAGAAACTTTTAGTAGACTGATTTATGGGAAAGCCATTATTTATATAAATAAAAGTTTGAAAATCTTTCAAACAATTCCTTATTTCAAGCAGTATATAGTCCCAGAGCCTGCACTTAATATTCTATAATATATTAATAATGACGTTAGTGACTGATTGTGTTACATTATCACCTAAATTCCTATTGTCAAAACTGCTTTACTATGTGGGAATATATAAGGAGAAGAACTTTTATCCAGAGAGCTTTCATTCTAAATAAATAAAAGCCAGTGGACTAAAAAGGTGTGATTATTCCTGGAGCAGAGTTAAGTGAAGCAAATGAAAAGAAAAGGCTTATGATCTGTCTTGCTCCAGTTAGCAAAACACTTAAGCATATGTTGAACTTCATAAAAATGGATTTCTTTTAAAATGCATTTCTTAGAATATGACCTTGAGCACGAAGCTTACTTTTGTTGCACAGATCTGTTTAATGCTCTCTGCATAAGTTGATTTTGTGTGTACATTACATGGTTTGACTGTTGTACAAATCCCAATTGTCTGTTAGAGAGTGGCACAGAAATTCTGTGTTCACAGAGTGATCTGTGGCTCCTGTACCCGAGCTCATCTGTGTAGCTCCATTTTTGAAGAATGGAGAAATAAGACATATTTAGCTGAAAATCTAAAAGCATAGCTAGAAAAAGAAAAAAAATTACAAGCTAAATAGAGACAGAGATTCGTAAATCATATTTCCCTTATGCATATTTGCTTACAAATTTAACTAATAAAAATGAGGATGTTTCTTTGCAAAGTTATGCAACGGTTCATATGTGCCAGTGAAGCAGATACGCGTATCACACAAGGCAAGTGTTTAAACCTAAGCAGACAAAGGCATCACATTCAGCCGAGAAACGAAACGACATTTTGTTAAAGGAAGAAAAAACAAATAAATCTCTCAAACTCCATATACATTACTGATACACTAAACATATTTCTCTCTTGCCTTAAGATAAATATAAGCAAGATTTTTAGAAATAATCCAGTTGGTTCCAGATCTAAACTTGTTAAATTGTGAAAACTACTGAAGATGTTATGTACCATTTAACCAAATAATTATTTAATAGGGGTAAATTTTATTACATTTTGGGCAAAATAGTGAGTTTCAGCTGAGACTAAAATATAAACAAAGATGTAACTCTTATGCACAAGCTGGACACGTTTTCAAGAGAGAAAACTTTTTATCAGGTTGTATATATTCTTTTGTAAGCAGTATCTGTAATGCACTTATGTATTATCTTTTATTTCTTGTTTTTTCATTAAAAAATAATGAAAATAAAATTATGATTTAGTATTAGTAGCCTTCTAAGTCCTCTATCCTTGAGATGTTATACATACACAAAACTGGAACTTCTAGGTCTCACCTTGAAAAATCAGGCTAATGATGAAAATTTATCTATGAATAGTCACATTTTCTTCAGTTGTTGTTTTAATTTATCTCTTCTTAAATATTTTTCCTTTTTTTAGAACTTGTTCTAAACATTGCTATAAACTGTCAAGTAAAAAGTGATTTTTTTCTCTTCATTCTATTTTGTCAAGCTCAAGTAAAACTTAAAAGCTGATATCCTATTTCTAAAGACACAAAGAACTGCTGACTATCAGAAATACACAGATCGCATCCGAACAAAATAAAATGCTATGTGATATGCCTACTTCATGCTAATTGCCAGATACAGTGTTTAAACAATGTTTCTTTTAGGGTCAAATTTGAGTAACGAGTATGCATTGTGTCCCTACAATGGGGATGATCAGCTGGTGATGCCCACTCACTCTTGTACAGTTCTGTATGCACAACAAAGTGAGCCAGGCAGTCTGCAGTGCATACAAGACAAGCCAAATGAAATAAGACTTCTAGTCTTCAAAGTCTTTCAGAAATGGTAAAGATTTAATGAACTCATATTGATTATATGGCACTGTGTCCTTCTTCTTAACGACTGTCCGTTCACTTTATCAATCGAGGCAACGAAATATTATAATATAAAAAAATAAAGAGACAGCCTGGGGTTTTTTGTTGTTTTCATGGATTATTACTTTTTTTTTAATATAGTAAAGAGTATTGCTTTGGAGAGTGAAAAGTAGAAAATTCAGTTGCTTTTATAAACATTTTACAATCAAATTAAAAATAGTATCAATAGAATGTAACATATAGAATAACAAATATATTAAGAAAACCTAGCAGTTACTGAATATTTAACTTGTACCTACCGTTTCATTTATTTTACCAGGAAGAGTAGCTGCTGAACAAGCAGTTAGGATTTGCTAGAATTTATCTCCTAAAAATTAATAAGAATATAGCACTGCTAGTGCTGAAGGGTTGTTTTTTCCTGTGACAGAACTGGATTGCAAACTTTGCCTCTTTTGAAATGCTATACTATCAACAAACATAAGAACTATGAAAAATAAATCAGTAAGTTTTCTTAGTCAGGGTGATATTTCCCCCACTTCTGGGACTATTGGCATATTGTTTCATGTTCAGATAAAATCCAAGTAAAATTGAAATACGGTCAGGAATGTACAAAAGTTTTCATATTTGGCTTGCAAGTGACTTAAATTATTTAGCTATAGATAGCAGTTGCTCTGTTAGATGGACTTGGAATCTCAAAGGAAAGCTATGACTCTGATGCCAGGAGTATTGATATTTATATTTTAGATTTACATTTTCATATGGTAAATTTTATTCTGCCCCTTGCCTTCCTTACCCAGTTCTCTCCACTCTGATTTAGTTTGAAGGTCAACCTTGGAATATCAATTTCAAATTCTTCAGATGAGACAGAGAAATTCTTGAGAGGACTGCTTTACACGTCAGAATAATTTACACTATTCAGAGCTTGTGTCTTTTCTGCAGAAAAACTCTCAGCTGGGAGAATCCCAAGGAACTGTAAATACAGCCAAGCTCAATCCTACTCCATGTTCCCATAGTATTTAATGGAGAAGAAATGTATTTTTTTCTAGAAATTTCCACCTTGAAGTTAGTGTGGAGTAGTCCAAAATCACACTGACACATATCAGATGACTTTCAAAGATCAGTAAAGAACTGTTTCTTTACCTCTCTATCCTTGTGTTTAATTCTGAGTGTTTCCCAGTGGTCCGTAAGTTTCTGATCTTTTAGTGAATTTTATAATAGAGAGCTGGTCCAATATTTGGTAGATACAACATCTATTCTGTTTCATTTGTTCCTGTTATATTTGTTTAATGGGATTTGTTTTGGACTAGGATGATATTTAGGTAGATGATGAACTGAAAAACTATCTTTGTAGCAACATCTGTTCTAGTCAATGGCCAAACATATCTTAATATAACTCAAATAACACCAAAAAATTCATGAGGTATATATTGGGTATTTTATATGAAGTCAGTAAAGGACAGATGCAAGACAGTCTTAAAAAAAAATCCTGTTAGTTTGGAAACAAGCTTCTCATGAGCTTCCCATGACTGCAAGTTAATTCACATGTTGTTATTTATAATTTTGGAAGTTTGGCATTAAAATAAGGATTAAGCCCCCAGCTTTTTTAATGCTGTTCCAATATATAATTTCCCTTGCTTAGAGAGGTTTTGTTTTTAAACAAACAACATATAAAGAAGAGCAATTAAAAAAATAGTTACTGTCATTAGATCTCAAAAGGGGTTTCTATCTGTATATAGCGATAATAAAAATGGAATTCTGTCCTCCCAAACTCTGACTGGTCAAATTTTGACAGCATGGGGCAGCTGGATGCCTATCCATGTTGAGTAGCACTCTCTGTTGGTGTGTAGAGACCTGGCGCTCTCTGTACACAGAAGCACTGTGAAACCTTCAGTTCAACAAATGAGAGATTTGAGAATTCAATCCAAAACTGAGAAGAGGACTCTGGATCAAAGAAAGAGGAATCTGCACCTTCAAGACAGAAGATCGAGCAAGCACTGGGAAAACCAGAATGTTCTCAATCTATTTTAACAGAGTGGTAATTAAATAGTCTCTGAGTATGTGAATGAAAATACATAGGGGTTGTCACATACAGTTGAGATAAAAATATTTCCATGTGTAATAGATGTCTAGCTATTTTATATAAGGGAATCACTCTCAGAAAGTAATTTAACCACTATACTTCAGAATGTCTCTTCTATAAATCAAGGACAAAAATTGTTCCTTGTGAATTAATAAAAAAATTAATAAAATTAATACAACTGTAATTACCGTATAATTATATCTTACACAGTTGGCATTGGCTGTTGGTGGAAATTATCTGCAAGCCTTCCAGCTGCAATTATTGTATGGACTGAATGATAGAAGAATCCATTGAACAATTGAGCAGAATTATGAGTGAAGGTGCCCATTTGTGTGTGTGTGTGACAGGTGTGACCACGATGATGACCTAACAAAGATCAGGGCCTGCAAAGGACTTGACAAGGGCCAAGGCCTGCTAAAGACCTGAGAAATACTGGGCTTGCCAAAGACACAAAGACTGGGACTTTCTGCCTGTTGAAACCCCTACTCCCTGTCCTTTGAGCTGCTGGGGACGGGGAGAAGGTAGAGAATGGCTGCCAGGCACACAGTTTCAGAGTATGGGGTCCCCAGCCAATTAGACCTGACCACAAATCAGAGTTAACTGGGTATAAATGGAGTCCCACCGGAGAGTCAATTTGAGCCAGTCCCTTCTAAGAGCCATGGATTAGCAGCTGGGAGTCTCCTCTTGGATTAAGACACTACCCGAAGTAAGTTACCTGGGGCTGAGAGGCCTCATATTATACATGAGTGATTGTGCAAATTTTGGGTCATTCTGCTAAAAGATTGTTCAGAAACCTTAAGAACTCTTGAGTAAGTTGTGTAGTAATATTGCTTCCTGACGTGGTTTATTTTTGTTGGTCAGAGTGCTAAGAAAATCATCATTATTTTTGTCACGACTGACCTACGTTTTGTAGGTGCCTCTGCAACACTTTGATCAAAAGAAGGGCATATTTGTCCTAAGGGACTGAAGTTAAATGTTTCCAGTAGCATTGCACCAGCTGAGGAATTACATAAATCCAAAGCAATTGCTAAAAGTTAGTGGAAAATTATTGTTTTATAATGTGAGTGAGTGAGGAGACTGTAAAAGGTACAGAAGATACCACTGAAATAAATTTTAAAGGTTGCAGGGCCATCAATGCATTCAAAATTTTGGGAGCTTTCCTGCTTTGGCAGTGAGATTGAGCTAACTGAATATCACTGGTCATTCAATTTCTTGAAGAAGAGTTACGATTTTTTTTCTTATTCTCTTCCTTTTTCTCTCTTTCCCTTTCTTTCTCCCATCCTCTCTCTTCCTCTCTTCCTTCTGCTCTCCCCCCTTCTTCTCTTCTCTCTCTTCCTCTCTTTCTTTCTCTCCCTCTCTCCTAATATCCCACTCTCTCTCCTCTCTCCCTCTCCCTCCTCCCTCCCCTCTCTCCCCTTCTCTCCCTCTATCTCATCTGTATCATTCAATTTTCAAACAGATCAAAACACCGATTCACTCTTGCTCTTCCTCTTGGTGTAGATACTTTGGCAGTCAGAGTCCTGAAGTAAATTCCTGCAGCCTTTTAAAAACTTTATATTTTGTTGGTTGTTGTGTGTTTGGATTTTTTCACCATCACTTAGCATGCTGAGAGCTATCCAAAGTCTGTCCCCTCCACATACTATTTCCTTCCATGGAAAAAATAGCTTCTTTATACTATGTAATTTCCTTTAGCTGTAAGATTAAAACATAAATCTTCAGACTCTGGCTTTTACACAAATCAAAACTAATTAATTTACTTTAAATATTGTAATAACAGTGTGTTTAAAAAAAAATGCTAGAAGTTATTGCTTCTTGCCAGTTTCTGAAAGCTATGTATTTTACTGATAACTAAAGACTTTCTAAAATAGCCCAAGCTGATATGACGTTTTAGAGAAGTCCATGGAAGTTTTCCTCAAGGATGTGTCAACAGCTATCAGAAAAAAAAATAAATAAAAAAAAATGTGTGTTGATAATAGAAAAGTAAGTTAAGAGCTGTGTCAAGAAAATGCCAATAATAAATAAAATAAAAATGTCAATAATCTGCTGTTTAACATCTTCCTTATCTGCCAATATGAATGCTAGACAGTCTTACCAGCAGAAACACATGATGGCCAGAAGACACAGGACACTTTGTAGTCAAAGTTAGGATCACATGCTCAAAATAAGGGCTTGCTTGGTTTTGGCTGTATTTAAGAACACCTTTCCACTGATTCTTGACGCATATCGCATTGAGACATGTTACCTCAAGAAACTAAGCATCACTTCCAGAGTCTGATGAAAGAGCCAGTAGGGACAACAGTAATTTTAACAGGGTGTTGATGATTCCGTCACCTTATATTAAAGAAATTGAATATAAATCCCTTACATTATTAAACTGTTAAATTCTATGTAGCATATTGGTTTCCTAGAAAGTGATTAATGACTTCGAGTCTGAAGCAATGTTAGGCATGCTCACTCTTGGACATAAACTCATTGTGCTGGAGGAAGACAAATAAAATCTGAAGTTTTCATTTTTCTTGTATCTTGCCTATATTCTGATAGTTGCTTCTGGAATAACTAAAGATAAATTTTGTATAAATTGAATTAGCGATTTTTTCCACCAAATTCCTCCATATCACTTCTGGAATGGCAAGTTACCAAGTATTTAACTATACCCAAATGTATAATGCAAAACAAGTATTCCCACATTCATGCTCTGGTGCTGATATTCTTTGACATAGCAAACCATTTTTCCACGTATCTCTTCCTTCTTGCATTTGGATGACGGAAGTGTATCCATCACAATGAGTCCTTATTCTAAATGGAATTTCCTAATATCTTTAAAAGACGTGAAGCTATGTAATAAATATATTCCTATGTATGCAATAAATACTTGTCTGCATCAATGTGAAGTGCAATGAAGACAGTAAATTGTTCTAATGATAAAATGGAAGAGCAAAAAAATATAAATTAACAGAATGAAGGACGTTAAAGTAGGTAGCTAAAATTTTTATTTCAGAAAGGCTAAAAACTTATTTAAAAATATCTAAAAATGAGAAGACAATACGCACAAAAAATCCACAAATATTACTTTTTTCTTATAATGTGTTTAGTCAGTATTATTTAGCAAATATCTAAAATACAAGTTCAAAAATAAGAACACTTAAATTTCTTTGTTATCCAGTTGAACTTGGAATAGTAAAGGCAACTTTACAAGAGAATCTCATCAAACCAAAAGCTAATTATGTAAGAGCTAAACAAAATCATCAACAATAAAGGAAAGCTGAAGTAGGAGGCGAAGATGAAACATTCATAACATTCATTACCCTTCATATTCATGCACATATGGGGCTGACATAGCAAAAGGATTATGATTGCTCTCAATTTCAAGACAGAAACAATCTCAAAAGGCGTAGCACATTTGTTAGGAACTGAAAATCAGGCAGCAATCAGCCATGGATGATGAAGTCTGGCATCTGATCTATTTTAAGTAATGAGGGAAAATGACATAGACTAGAAGGTAGGGTGCACATTTTACCAGGATTCATTTGAGACTTCAGGCACACTACAGAATTTCAGCATTAAGGGTATTAACAGTGACTTTATTGTTAGACATAATGTGTTTTTACTAACACAAAAATGCAGTTTCATATTTTGTTGGCACAGTCACCAAAGCCAACACTTGCATCTCAGTTACCACAGCTTTTTATTACTTTTGACAACAGAAAGGTAAGAAGCAAAAATTATTTTGCAGGGGAATCTTGTAAGCTCAGGAGCAGTACAAAAATCAGTCCTCAAAATACACCCAGTACTGATCATGGGACCAATAACATGATCATTAAACTGCTGATAAGATTTCAGCAGCAAACCTCAAGTTTTAGTAAGAGACAGCACTCATATTCCGAGTTTCTAGAGAGGCAGAAGAGGATCCTTCTGACTCACAAATGCTCTAGTCCAGATAACCTGTCAGTATGTCTTTAATTCTTTTGAGACCCTTCTGTTAGAGATGAGATATACATGTGTGTGCAGTCACGTACGTGCAAATATCCATGCTCATGCACTGACAAGGTTGAATACAGAGACTTGTCATTTTTTTTCTTGGAGTGCAGTTGTCATAGAAGGAGTATAGAAATTACTTGTATTTTGTGCTGGGACAAGTTTCCTATCCCATCACCTAGCCATTACTATAGATTTGTGGCAAATAATGTTTCTGATTCAGAGAAGCAACACTTTGGGTGTGATTTTAATACTTGAGAACTCTGAAAATTTTAAATTCCTGATCATGTGATCGTTCTAATCACTAAGCCTTCCTGTTTACAAGACAAGAGGGCCATTCAGCAGAGTCCCTCCTCAACTCTGTTGATTATACATTTCTCCCAGACTGGAGCTCAGCTGCCAAACTGCACAAAACAGGTTGTGCACCTCTTGTAAATCAGTGGGAAAAAATTACCTACATTTCAATGAAAGCAAGACACACCGTTTAAGCTTACTTTTTTGTGAATTACTTCTTTGCTTTTGAACTGGGCTGCGTGAAGGCGGTCTGAAGTGATGAGTGTGAAGTGGGAAGGTAAAAGATGAGAAAAGGCTTTCTTGTCTGTATTTCACCATTGCAGCTAGTACTCATTTATGCATCACTTTGTGAACACAGGTCTTCAACACTAATAAAAAAGCCAGCAATAGGCCATGGGAATTGCACATTGCAGTCTGCTAACTGACAGAGGAGGAGCGAGAAAGACATTCAAGCCAAAAAAAAAGAATAAATCCCAGGTGTGAGGAGCTTGGGCAACCAAGGTCAGCTGCAGCCATAAATTTAGCTTCTGTGGAGGCTTGCTAAAAACTACATAAAAAGACAAAAATCATTCAGGGGATGAACTCTTCCTATTTCAAGCCTTTGCAGATGGTTGATTCTCTAGGTAAATCACTTTTATGACCACCAGCTGAAGTAATGTCACTCACCTTGAAACAGCCAGTCAAGCTTGTTTTACTGAAGGCTGGGGTGATGCCCTTTTAGGATTTTTTTCAGTTTCCCTCATTTTCTTTTTTTTTCTTCCTTCACTTACACAGGTGAGCATTAAATGAATTGTTAGAGAGAGGATTGCTGAGGAAGAATTTCAGATAATTAGGAAGTAAGAAAAGCATTTTCTTCCCCCCCTAAGATGTATCTTGTTTAACTTATTCTGTTTAATTTACTATTAGATTAAATGTCCCACCAAATAATAACTCAAAATTGTTACTAACAAAGTTTACTTCTATTTTTCTTTGGACATCTGTTGCAGTGTTGCACAAGGTACTGAGAGTACATCAAATACATTTTTTCTGTTCTTTTTCAAAACAAGAAAGTCATTAATTTCTATCTATTTTTTTTTATTTTACAGCCGTTAGACAGATAAAGAAAATTAATGTAGAACTCCCTTCACGTACAATGTTACATTCTTTCTGATGAAAAACTGATATGTTTTTATTTGATAATATTTTTGCAAACACTGGAGATGACTGTAATTACAACATACCAACATTCTTTTCCTTTCTTTTTTTTTTTCCTTACTTTTTCCTTTCAACCTTGGAATAGCAGAATATGTATGATATCCATGTCTATATCCCCCTTCCAATATATTTTCTTTGCTGTTTCATTAACTGCTGCTTTAGTGTTTTGCTGTGTCAAACCATATTTTTTCAGTAACTTTTAAACTTGTGGAAAGAGTTCCATCGATAGAACCGGACTGTCAGTTTTCTTTACATCAGTCAGTTACTTTCTAAAAGTTATTAGACAACATGTCCATATTACAGAATAGTATAAAGAAGGATGGCAGGCATGAATGGCAGAAATTACAGAATCTGTGTGCTATTCAAACATGTAGTCTATTGCAAAGAACCAAACAGACCTCTCATCTGAATAGGATGGGGAAGAGATAAAAGCAAAGAAAGGAAAACTACAAAAATCAAAAAATTCTACTTTAAAAATAAACAGGTCAAATATAAGTCTTTCAGGAAACCTTTTTAAGTAATGGGAAAAGGACCAAATTCTCATTGAAAAAGGAGATGAACAAACAAACAGAAAGAAAACAACAATGCTTTTATTCAAAGTAGAAGGTTCATTCAGAAGCATTATTGGTAGTGTGTGACTTTCAAAAACCTTTTTTCGTCAATTGCTCACAAGCACGCTTACTGTTCTATAGCATAAAAATCGCAAGGTATGTACCCAGGAATGCAGAACTTAAAAAAAAAAAAGAACTGGTTGAAATGAAGAGTCTCAGAGTGACAATGCTTTTTAAAAAACCCTAAAAACCAATTTTTAAAGAATCTATTTTAATATAGAATCATAGAATGGTTTGGGTTGAAAGGGACCTTAAAGATCATCTAGTTCCAACCCACCAGACCAGGCTGCTCAAGGTCCCATCCAGCCTGGCCTTGAACACATCCGGAGAAGGGACATCCACAACTTCCCTGGGACACCTGTTCCAGTGTCTCACCACCATTATTGCGAGAATTCCTTCCTAATGTCTAATCTAAATATTCCCCCTTCCAATTTAAAGCCATTGATGTTATATGAGAACATTATAAGACAACATGGAAAAGTGATTCTTTAATACAACCTGACTGTCTTCACCTGACCAATACTATTCAGAAGCAGTTGTTAAAGATGCCTGAACATTATTCATGATACATTACTATTACTTCTCCCCCTACTCTCTTAATACCTACAAGACATTTACACCCATGAGGAAGCTGCCACTTCTGGCCAGTCCTAGAAACTAACATCTCTCAGACATACAAAGGTAATGATCAAGCACCCAGACAACAACAAAGCATCATCACCAGTCACCTTCCATTAGTAAATACCTGTAGTCTTCTTCTGGTTTCTTTTCCAAGATCAATCCACAACATGTCTAAGCAACCTCACTCCTAGCGCATTTCAAGCCAGAAGATGCAGGTCTGAAAGATGACCTGTCAAATCTGCTTGTAGCTCTGCTGATAGAAAAATGAATGCAAGTGTCTTTTTTTTTCTCTCTCTACATAAGAACATGTTTAACTTTTCTGACCTTGCAGATTCCTGAAGTGACCAACAACCCCACTCTAGCATTGGAATCGCTGTGAACACAGCAAGTCTGTGACATCTTCAAAATGCAATAGTATTTCTTTCACTAATTATAATGCAGCTTTCGTAACACAGAGGTGTTGACTGACAGGACAGCAACTAGTATCAAGTGGGACACACAAACAGAGGCACAGCTGATGCTCCTGATGCGTCTCCCTTTCTGACATCTTGAAAATACGAAAATTTTAGCTTGCTTTCTCAGGATTTTGAGGTGTGAAGTGTCAACTTTGTAACAAAATAACAGTTTCCTATGGTACATCCCAGCAGAGAGGACTGTGCTAGAGAAAACAAACTGAAAAGATAGGTCAAGGGGAAAAAAAACATATTAAACAAAGTAGATTTTTGTTCTACATTTAATGTGTTAAACTGTAATGCAGAGATGGAATATAAAAGAAAGAAAATCACATTTTACAGTATATCGTGCACTCCAGCTCTTTCTTTGGAGGTATTAGATTTCCTTCATTTTTTTCTAATATTGCCAGTAGTTACTGGGAGGTAACTAATTAATTAGTTATTGGCTTGATCTTTTTGCCAATGAGACAGACATAGTGGCTTGGTGAAGCACCTGGTGCCTGTTGCCAAGCTCTCCCTAGTCTCATCAAATACAGCAGTTCTCTAAGCTGCTCACAGCTGCAGCAGCAATTTTCACTCTGATAACTGTTCTTTCACAGCAGCTGTAGGAGTTGTGCTGGGGGACTTTTACTAAGCCTGAAAATGTTCTAGATGGAAGGATTTCAAATGCCATGCCTGTTCACCCAGGAGCTCATTCACATGTGAGCTTTTGCTGAAAGCTCATGTCCTGGGGACTGTTATGCCATGAAACTGCCAGTGTAAGTGGAAGATGAAGTCCTTTCATAAGCCCAGCTGAACATTTGATAGTCTTGGAAGCTTGGTCCTGTAATCCAGTAGCCCCAGGCATTTTAACTTGCACATCATATATTTAAAAAACAAATGAAAACAAAACAAACACTGAAAAAAGCCAAACACCAAACAAACAAAAAACAAAAATAAAAAAATTATGCAGGACTCGGAACATAATTTTAACAATTTTTAACATTTGGCTTATTGGTCCAATGGGGGTAGCAAGAAGTTTGTGAGAGTCAATGAGGGTTTCCACGTTTTCTAGATTAATAAGTTCTCTAGATGCACTAGCAGTGCTATTTCCTGTCACTGACCTACAACAGCTTGCTGTTTTTCTGGAGGTATGGAAGATAAATGGAAATGAATAGTTGATGACCTTTTGTTGAACTGATACTTTTACCTGTGAGAAGTTTGCAACACCTTTGCCAGAGCTCTGAAGGCTGAACTTGTCTATTTTTTATTTTTTTTATGTTTTTTATCCCTGCAGGGAGAGGTTATTTCCTCTTTAAATAGCTGTGAAGATATCTGCTGTATGAACCTTAACACTTGCTTTACCTTCAATCCTTTTTGCAGATGGCTGATAGTTTCACTGATAACTCAAATGTCTATTGGTCTAATCCTCTTTCAGTGTGTACCCAGACCGAAATTTAATGCTGGATCGAACTGGTCTCTGTGATGTATGGGTGTATTAGAAAGGAGAAAAATAAAGTGATTCGTGCTGAGCTCTCTCTCAGGCTTTCTTAGTATTGTTATACATAATGGTAACAGACACATAATTCAACTTATAGGAAAAGGATGTATGCATAATGTATTTAAAATTTATTGAAAATTATTTGTAATTTCTGCTTTTTACTGGCTATCTTTCCACCTGGAAGGAGACATTAAGCTCTTGAAAAGTCAGAGCAGCCATCAAGCACATTGCAGTCAGGGAACAGCTAATCATTCCACCCAAGCTGTCCTTTTAACATGCTTTGACAGTTTAGAGATCACTCAGCACTAGTGTCCCGTCTTCCTGTTTGAATTTTTAATCCTTATACCATTATGTTTCTCAAATACTTTCTGAGGGATGTGAAAGTTCCCTTCTAGTGAGTATATGTTTATCCCTTGCCTACATGGCTAATTATTACACTTTAACTATGTCTATGGAATCAATAAAAAGCATTAAAAGAAAAATCTCAAGGTCTGACACTAGGTGATGCCAACTTAATGGTAGACATGTTGTTTAGGTTATTTTTCCCTTTATATAGCAGATATATTTTTGAGAATACATAGTTCTAGAAGTCAGAAAAGAGTTTGGAAGTGATTTAATAGTTACGTAGGGTTAATGATTGGGCAGCAAGTTCCTGATTCTCTTAAATTTCGCAAAATTAGATGTGACTGTAGTATTTGATAATCAGCTGTTTAAGTATAAGAGAAAATCATCGTATCTTAACATCTTAATAGTCCATTCTCTGAGGACGTGTGACTGTATAATACTGAGGATGTTGTCAGTATCACAGGATGGGACTGTTTGTATAGCACTATGCATGATAACCCATGAGCCAGGAGAAAGGTAGGACAGCAGTTAAGGGGTCTTTAGGGGCAATAATGAGGTCAGAATGGTGGCTGTTATCTTTACTTGTACCTGAAAGAACCCACCGTCACAATGCAAGCATTACAGCTCTGCTTCTTCCCCATTTCCTCTCTACTTCCTTATCCTTTCCCTCTCATAAAGGCATGATTATTTCTGAAAGACAGTCTTTGGCAGGGGTTAAATCTGGGTTTGTAGCTGTACCATGTGTTGTTGTACTGGGGCTGACAAAGATTGAATTCATTTTCCTCATAGCAGCTCTCATAGTGCTGTGCTTTTTATTGGTAGCTAAAAATGTGTTGGTAGCAAACCAATGTTTTGGCCACCACTGAGCAGTGCTCACACAGCATCAAAGCTGTCTCTCTCAAAGACTGCCTCCCTCACCAGCAGTCTTGTAATGGACAAGATCTTGGGAGGGGACATAGCCAGGACAGCTGACCCAAACTGACCAAAAGGATATTCCATACCATATGATGTCTGCTCAGCTAAAAGAAAAGGAGGGTGTTCATTATTACAATATTTGTCTTCCAGTAAAAGCACTTTGTGTACTTAAGCCCTGCTTCCTGGGAAGTGGTTGGACATTGCCTGCTGATGGAAAGTAGACAATAATTATTTTGTTTTACTTTGCTTCCTTTCATGGCCTTTGCTTTTACTTTATTAAACTACCTTTATCTTGATCCAAAGGATTTTTTCCATCTTTTTTCTCCTCCTACTTGTCCTGCTGAGGAGTAGAATGATAGAACAGCTTAGTGGGCACCTGGTATCCAGCAAAGGTCAACACACAGCAGCTGTTGAAGAAGTGGTGGCATGGAAAGGGTAGAATTATTCTCCTTTGTCATCACAGCTGATGCACAACTTTCCTCTTTAAGCAGTTAAGTGAGAAGAAAAGAGTCCAGTCCTTCTAGGTGACTATAGCAGCATGGGACTACGTAGGAAATTTATGTTGGAAAGAGAAGGCAATGAAAGAATTCATTGTGTCATCTAAAATAGTCATGTGTTAACCTAGAAATGCATCAAACCTGCCTTTGATCTTCTATTATGTGTTGATATACACACGTTGCAAAGGTGTTTGACATGTTGCCTGAATTGATTAACCTGGAGGACAGTGCATTCTGCTGCTTTCACCCGTGTTTTCTTTCAGTTCTCTTTGCTCAAGGTAAGCAAGAGGAATCAACAAGGTAACAGAACAATACAAATATGTACACCTACTTATCTCTCCCTGCAACATCACGAAATCCTTTCTGATGTCCTTTTATCTCACCCTGGTTTTCCCATGACATAGGAATTCCTCTCTGAAAATGAAGTACACATGAGTTTCAGCAAGTGAAAGCTGTGGCTGTACTGTCTGGAATGTGGGAATTATATATTTGAATATTTCAAATTTCACTGTCATTATAATAAAGTTGATGATCACTGTATTTATACTGTCTGGTTCACTCCTCACCGGATGCTTTTCACCTGTAATTGCTAAGGATGTTTATCACATTTTTTATTTGCTTTTTATTTTGTTGTTCTTTCTCATCATTGTGTGGCAATTATACTTGTAAGAACACACTGTTTGCAAGTAGTAGTTAAAATGCACCATGGCCCTACTATTTAACTGAAAGAAAACGTGGTTACATATCAACAAATTCTATTAATGGAATCAGAAAGCAAGTTTTATTTGTTAGTACTTTTAATGTTTACTCTAAGTACTCAAATAATGAAACCATCTTTTAAAAATGAAAATCCATCCTCTTTGTCCCATTCTAAAGACAGTGATATTAATATAAGGAAAGGTGAGAGGGTTGCTTACGTTTGTTGTCTACTAATTCAGCAGTATAGCTTCTGGAAATTTTTGTCATTTATTGCAGTTAAAAATTTATAACCTGAAGAAGCTGGTGATAATGGGCTTTAAGCCTTACAAACTCCCCAAACCACTGGATTAAAGAATCTGCTGTATTCTGTGTAGTCCCTGAAGCACACTTTAATGGTTCTGCTGAAAGAGTATCAATCATACAGGAACCATTCCACAAAGTTACAATGAGACACTCCAAGATGGTTAAATGTTTGCATTTTCTGTAATGTAGTACAACTGTAAAACTGTATCTAGGAGACCTAGCAATAAGAAACTTTGCATCAAAAAAACTATGTTGTACATGTTTTGCTTTTCTTTTTTTTTTTTTAATTTTTGTAACTTTGTACTAATAAGATTTACCGAGTTCTATTTCTTGAGATGTTTTCATTTCTACATTTTTTTCCTATACATTTCTAGACATAGGTGGGAATTTGAAAACGTGTATGATTTTCTCATTATTTATGGGTGTAATGTCTTGTTGATTTCCCCCCCCCCCCCCCCCAGACATGACTATTTGTGCTGTTATCAGTTTATGCTTTCATTCTGGAAATTTGTCTGCTTTTGTTTACTTATGAGGAGATTTATTTTCATGGAAAATGCTGTTAAATAGTCTCTGTAAGAAACTAGCATAGTTGGGAAAGTGAATAATTTTTACATATTATTAGCAGTAATAAAACATTTAAAATGGATAAAGGTCTAGGAAATTTTAATCTGTCAGCTGAATGCAACTGTGATTAAAAATGGAGAGTTATTTATGACTCCAGTCTTTCCAGAAGGCTTTTTAGCAGCTAAATTCAAAGGATGCTCAATTCCAAATTGTCCTATTAGTGAATGCGAATTAATATCACAATAACTACTCTGAGACTACAGTCAACTATAACCCGTGAGGGAAAAAAATAAACTTTAGAGCTACATATTTTAGGAAAAGAAGTTGGAGATTGCCTCATTTTTGTACTCAACGAATTTGCATAATGTATTTAAATAACTTAAGCAGATCTAATCGCTTTAGTTAGGAAAAGTTTACAATTACTAATGAAGTATTTCAGGTAAGTTAGCCTTCCACACATTTGAGGTGGTTTATCCTTTGAATTGTAAATTCCAGAGATCTTCAAAACATACAGCTGTCCGCTACCAGTTCCCCCTACTTTGACTCACATTACAAAAATAAATACAACAATAATAAAAATTACAGCCAGTGCAATTCTACAAATGACATGCTGTCAGAGGAACCATGATACTTACGTTTTTACACCAAGCTATTTATTATTACACCAAACCTTCCGTTGCTTCTGAGTCCATGAAGCAAATGGAAAAGAGCCATGAGCTCTTACACTACATAAAAGCACGGGAAAAATTACAGAAGTTGGTAATAATGAATGAGTCTTACTTTTCTTGAAGACATTTTGCATTATCCAAACTGCAGTGATAAGATTATATCATTAAAATAAGATGGCTATCTTATTTCATAACTTAGTGTTTTTCTGGGGCTTCAGGTGCTTCAAAACTATTTCATCATTTCTGGTCCTGATGCACCACTTTGGAGACGTCAGGAAGTTTAGCCCAAGACTTTTGCAGAAGGAACATAAAACCAGCCAGTAGCACAGAGAGTCCGCATTACAGTATCACAGTATCGTAAGGTTGGAAAAAACCTTTGAGATCACTGAGTCCAACCTATGACCCAACACCTACACCTACTCCTACTTGTCAACTACACCATGGCACTAAGTGCCTCATCCAAATTCTCTCTGAACACCTCCAGGGATGGTGACTCGACCACCTCCCCAGGCAGCGCATTCCAATGAACAATTACCCTCTCAGTGAAGAACTTCTTCCTAATGTCAATCCTAAACCTCTTCTGGTGAAGCTTGAGACCGTGTCCTCTTGTTCTGTCACTGGTCGCCTGAGAGAGGAGTCCAACTCCCTTTAGCTAGTTGTAGAGAGCAATAAGGTCTCCCCTGAGCCTCCTCCAGGCTAAACAACCCCAGCTCCCTCAGTCGCTCCTCATAGGGCTTGTGCTCCAGCCCCTTCACCATCCTCGTTGCTCTCCTCTGGACACACTCCAGCATCTCAACATCTTTCTTAAACCGAGGGGCCCAGAACTGGACACAGCACTCGAGGTGCGGCCTGACCAGTGCCGAGTATAAGGGGATGATGACCTCTCTAGTCCTGCTGGCCACACTGTTCCTGATGCAGGCCAAAACACCATTGGTCTTCTTAGCCAATTGAGCGCACTGCTGGCTCATGTTGAGTTTCCTGTCCACCAGCACTCCCAAGTCCCTTTCCGCCTGACTGCTCTCCAGGACTCTGCACCCAGTCTATAGCTCTGCATGGGGTTGTTGTGTCCAAAGTGTAGGACCCGGCATTTGGACTTGTTAAACCTCATGCTATTGGAGTCAGCCCATCTCTCCAGCCTGTCAAGGTCCCTCTGTAGGGCCCTCCTACCTTCTAGCAGATCGACACTTCCTCCCAGCGTGGTGTCATCTGTGAACTTGCTGATGAAAGACTCGATCCCCTCATCCAGATCGTCAATGAAGATATTAAACAGGACCAGGCCCAGCACCGATCCCTGGGGGACGCCACTAGTGACCGGCCGCCAGCTGGATGGGACGCCAATCACTAGAACCCTTTGGGCTCGGCCATCCAACCAATTCCTAACCCAGCACAGAACATTCACGTTCAAGCCACAGGCTGACTTCAGTAGTCTACTATGGGAGACAGTGTCAAAGGCCTTGCTGAAGTCCAGGTACACCACATCCACAGCCTTCCTCTCATCCACCAGGTGAGTCACACGGTCGTAAAAGGAGATCAGGTTGGTCAGGCAGGACCTGCCTCTCCTAAAACCATGCTGTCTGGGCCTGATCTTTCCCTCATTCTGCAGGTGTCGCATGATCACACCCAGGATTATCTGTTCCATAATTTTGCCTGGAACCGAGGTTGTTCACACTGGGTCTCTTCTCTCCATAGTTTTTTTGTTGTTGAGTGTGATTTTTTTTGTTTATTGGTCTTTGTCGGCTTTTTTTTCTTCACTTAAGATTTCTTTAACTTGATTATCTGTTACAGTGAATTGTACGTTAGAGTAAAAATGTATGACAACAGGGATGCTGTTCAAAATGGGCAGAAACTGATTCAATACCAATTTTCTGATGATTTGGAATCTTCAGTTATATCACAAAATAAAAATATTAATTTTTACTCTATGAAGATTCTTAAATAATTGTATAGGAATTCATTTTTTGCATACCTGAAATTATTATTTTCTGGTTTAATATTTTGAAAATAAACAATAATTTATTTATTTTTCCAAGATATAAAATGTCTTCATTATCTTAACTGTCTTAACTGTAAATTTTCTGTTTCTCTATGTTTTACTCTTTTTTTTCATTATTGTGATTATAGCACAGACACACATACACAAACAGAGGAAAATCTGACTTGTTTTCTTCCTGAGGCTTCAACACTATCATGTCAGTAAGTGAAAAAATTACTGAGGCAGAAATTTGTCATCTTTTTCCATTCTAAGGCCAAGGAAAATTTCTATTATCCAGTGCTCCTAGAACACATTTTAGGATGAAAAACAATCCTTGCTAATAACATCTCTTTTTTTTTATTATTTCTAAGTGTATTTTTATGGATATTTCTTTCAGGGCTTTTTTTTTTAAACATTCCGAAACACTATCTATAATTACTAAATTGTACATTTTTCAGTATTTAAAATACAGTCTTGAAAACAATGTACATTAATTGATTTCAATTGCAATAGAGAATTCTGCATGCTGAGTGCTGGATAAACATCATGATTATTTTTACATAACGGATTTTACCTCCATTCCTGCCTACTTGTATGCCTAACATAGTAGATTTGCTTATCAAAACTGTAATAGCTTTGAACTTCTAAGGTACAAGAACAACCTTTGGCCATTCTATGATTCCACACTAGAATAAAGCTTCAGTTCAACAGACATTCTTGAACACATGTTGGAGGTTATCATGTGTATGCAGCGCTTCAACAGGTATTTTTATAGACATAGAGGGGACCAGGAGCCCAGAGTTTACTGCAATCACTGCTATCCACCAAGAGAAACATAAGAATCCAAAACCTAGTCATAGAAGAATTGTTCTAAAAACAATTTTGTAGAAGTAATGCACAGGTAAAAAAGGAAGAATCCACCTCTAAACAAAGAATCCACATAGAACCATAGAATGACCTGAGGTGGAAGGGACCCAACTCCTATCCCTGCACAGGATAATCCCAACATTCACACCATGTGTCTGAGTGCGTTGTCCAAATGCTTCTTGAATATTGCCAGGCTTGGCACCATGACTGCTTCTCTGGGGAGTCTGTTCCAGTATTCCACCACCTTCTTTCTAATATCCAACTTAAACCTCCCCTGACACATCTTCCTGCCATTCCCTTGAGTTCTATCACTGGTCACTAGTGAGAAGAGATCCTCCTTCCCTTTCAAGGAAACAATAGATGGCTATGAGGTCTGCCCTCACTCTCCCCTCCTCCAGGCTGAGCATATCAAGTGACTTCAGCCACTTGTCATACGATTTCTCCTCTAGACCCTTCACCAGCTTTGTGGTTCTCCTCTGGACACTGTCCAGTAGCTTGATGTCCTTTTTATACTGTGCTGCCCAAAACTGAAGGCAATATTCAAGGTGGGACCTCTTGAGAAGAGGGGGACAATTACCTCCCTCGACCAGCTGGCAATGCTGTGCTTGATGCACCCCAGGACACCGTTGGCCCTCTTGGGTGCCAGGGCACACTGTTGGCTCATGTTCAACTTACAATTGACCAGAATGCCTAGGTACCCTTTCGGCAGGGCTTCTCTCCAGCTTCTTGCTCCCCAATCTGTATATATATCCATGGTTGCAGTGTCCCAGGTGAAAAATCTGGTACTTAAAAATAAGTTTCTGTGCTTAGTTAACACTGTAAAACAAAGAATTCCACAAACAAAAACTCCGTAAACAAAATAAATTAAGACTATGCCTTTTCTGCTTGTGTTAAGCACAGTAATTTTACTTTTATTCACTTCCTCTACCTGATGGCTGGGAATTGGTTGTGAACTATTCTATATCTGACTGAGAAGCAGGTGCATTAGGAAGGCTTAGGTCTGTATTTATTCAGTTCATAACTATAATCATATTTTCACTATAATTAGCAATCTAATTGCCTCTATTAAGGGTCTAAATCTGTAAACACTTATGCATATGAAGAACTCTACTTCATTTACTACCCTGAGCTTACTTACCTGGTTCCTTACTTACCCCTTTTGTGAAATTTCTATTTGATATTCAGCTGGTTTTGTTTTGTTGTATAGAACATTTCCACTTCAATAGACTTTAGAAAGCTTTTAAAGTTTTTCTTAGAGTAAAGTATAAAATATATTAGAGGTAGTTATGCATTTTTTAATCAGTTATTCCTTAAAAAAAAAACCCTCACATTTTCTTTTGTATGATCAAGAACAGTAAAAAAGATTTCTCATACCATATTGCAGTGATATTAAATGTAGCCTACTCCGCCATTGCCAGCAATTACTATGAGAGATAGAATTAACATGCCAGGCTACTTATATAACTGTTATAATTTTTACCATGTTGAAAAAGATCCATACCCCTTGCCATCTTTCTCTTATCTAAACTTCTAATCAACTACCATTAGTCATTAACAGTCTTTAGCAAAAGCACTTGCTAAGGACTTTTGGAAAGTGTAAATACAATATGTTTGACCTTTTTCCCCTAATCCAGGATTAAGTTGATCCATTCAGAGACTTTAAGTGGACCAGAAATATAGTTTGCTTTTTAGCTTTGTTTACTATGCTCAGGCTGTGGGTCTACCTATATCTTCTATTATTACTTCAACAAGCTTATTAAATACTGATTCAGTCAGACTGATTGCACATCTTTGTTAGTAAGTAACATATTTCATTTTAAATCCTCCTGAAGAAATCTTGGATGAGAACCATCTGCTTCTATGAATGCTTGCTCTTTAATATATCACTTTGGGCTTCATTATCTGACAACAACTCATCTTCATTATCTGAAGAGAGCAGCTCCAAACCACATAACTTCTCATCTTCCCGATGCTGGATGTTGACACAAAACAATCATTTAACAGCTTTTCAAGATCCTTCTTCTTAATTTCTCCCTTTAATCTTTGTTGACCAAGGAATTCAGAGATTTCTTTTTTTTTTCTTAAACTGATACATTCATTCAAATAAAATCTTTTTTTTAAAAAAAAAAAATCATGATATTCAGTTTCCTTTTGGGTTCTCTTCACTTCTGCTTTATGTTTGAGTCTTCAAAGATGTTTCCATTTTTTTTATTAATAATTCTGAGTCAGTATGCATAAAAAACCACTCAGAGACTAAACTCCAAACGTAAGAAAAATATCTACTCTCTGATAGCTGTATTTTGTTTTCTACAAAAATCCCACTGAGGAGCTTTGGTAGAGTATCTCTCCAAAGCAATTACAAATCTTTATGTGCAACATATAATACGGTGACAGAACTCTATTAATAAACAGAAAAAAAGAATAATTTTACTTCTTTGTCCTTTGGGCTCCAGGAACAAACAATAAATTTTATGGAATACTTTTTAAACATTGTAAGAAACATGCATTGTGATTTTTTTCCCCCATTAATAAATGCTACATATTTTTTTTTAGAAAAAAAAACAAACAATATGAAGTGGGATTTTTTTTGTTGTTTATTTGGTTTGTTAGCTTTTTTTCTCCACCCACTGCAATGGTCAGTTGTTTAGTTTTCAGTCTCGGGTGATATATTGTTCAGAAGTTTGCTAGTCACTAGGGAGAGCCTTTCAGGTTGACTATAACCTCTAAAGAGGACATTTGGGATAAAAATGAACAAAAGTCAGTGCAAGCCATTTTTCCATTAAGTACTGTCAACTTTCATAAACAGTCTTTTCTGCTTTACTACTGTGAAACATCTGGGATACAAACACCATGTAGACAAACACTGTGGAATTGCACAGCTATTTGAAAGGAAAAGGAGTAACACAGGCCTTGTAAGATTTAGAGGTAGTGAGTGGATGACTGAGTGAC
The DNA here is from genome assembly GCA_033558235.1 of Neomorphus geoffroyi. Lineage (NCBI taxonomy): Eukaryota > Metazoa > Chordata > Aves > Cuculiformes > Neomorphidae > Neomorphus > Neomorphus geoffroyi. The sequence continues at coordinate 3,963,161 of JAUMJM010000005.1, forward strand.
AGAAGAAAGCTGTGAAGAGTGGCAACTGTCTGTGAAAGACTGAAGAATTCATTTTATCCTCATCACTCTATTATGACTCAGATAAGTCCTTGCCATATTCTGAATCTTAATACTAACTCTTTAACTGCGATACACAATGAAATATTGGAATACTAAGATTGCTCGCTTTTCAAAATTAGATTTCGATCATTCATATCTGCTGAGTTCTGAAAAACCTGATCTAAGACAGCCCTGATTTGAGTGGGAAGGAAGTGGTATCAGTGGATCTTCACAGGTCAATTCCAAATTCAGTTAATTTACTGCTTTATGACCCTTTTCCAAGCCTTTTCCAGTCAAATATAAAATCTGAAAATATTCATAATACCTAAAAAAAAAATACTTTTCTTAAATTTTATCATTGATAACTTTTAGTGGTTTTCAGTAAGTTTTTCTGTGATCAGCTCAAAAAACCAATCAAAACCGGTACTTTGTGTCTCTTCAAATTAAAATGACAAAAACATAGAAACATGTTGGGGACAAATATATCTGTAGTGTTAAAGGAGAATATATACAGGTCTATATATATTTGAGATTCAGATGTTCAACTGCAGGTGCGCAGTATCATTCAGTATACATGAGGAAACAGAAGAACTACCTAGGTTTGTCAGAGAAATCCACCAGAGGTGGGGGAAAATCACAAAGTCTTACATGAGATACATATCCTTTTGAAGGCCAAAAAAAAAGCTTTCCTAAAACCTCTCAAATGAGAGTAGACACCTATGTTTAGGAATCTACATCTCCTGTTTATTATAAATCAAATGTTCATGACCAAGTTTTTTCTCCTTGTTTAAGAAATGAGGCAGAAAATACATACATATCTATCTAAGAAAGCCAGAGACTTACCTAATTAGACCAGAATTTATTTCCAACAAAAGATAACTACTTCTCAAAGCAAACAGCTAATATGTTCCTGAGAATTCAAAATAAATATTAAACCAAGTAGAAGAGATACAAGACTGTTCAGTCTTGGACAGCCTCATAGTTTAATTTCACATTTGTTCACTGGGAAATCTGCTAAATTTATAGTCATTCAAAGCTAAATATCACTATTTGATGTTGGGTCAACTATATTGTTCTCAATGGCCGGTGAACTTGCATCTGTTAGTTCCCAGGCCTGGATCACAAACATGGCTACTTTATAAAGCATTTGTTAAAATCAAATAAACAAACATAGGCAGAAATGCTAATGTATTTCCAAGTGCCATCATGAAAACATTAGAAAGGGAAGTCATGCTTGATAAGCGCTTCAAGCCCGTTTAGTTAATTTTGCAGTGTGACATTATTCCTTTCAGCTGCACTTTCGGTCGATTTTATGCATAGGCAAATCCAGCTTGGTTTTTATTCATTAGAGGGTGTGTGTATATATATATGTGTGTGTGTGTATGGAATAGGCTAGACCAAATCTAAATAGTAATTAGATAACTAACTTATTCTGAAATCAGATAATAAAGGAGATATAAATGATAAAAGTCTTTCTTTCCTGCTTCCACATAATATATTTATTCTGTAAAAATTGTAAAGCTGATGTAACATATTCTGTAGAGTATTACCACTCTTGCGAGGGGAATAAGTGAGATACTGTCTATTGTTCTCATTTAATAGCCTATGCATGTAAGAAAATAGGATGTATCAGATCCTATAAAAGCTACTATGAACATCTGTCACAGTGAAGTTCTGTGTTACTTTTACATCTTCTAGATTCCTATGCAAGTAGATAATTTTCTTCCATTCCTTACTGTGCTGTAATATCTGACAGTTCTCCAGTAACTACAATTCCCACACCCTGCAGTGATTGTAAAAGTAATTCTAGTAGTACCCTTCAGAGCTTACACTTCAGCAGTTCTGCTCTGGTGTATTATAAGCCTCATTTTGCAACACTTCTCATTGCCTTCGTTGATTTCTAACCACATGACTCAAAATCAAAATGCGAGGTGAACATCAGGCTCAATGTATTCTTTTCACCTCTGTGCTGTACTCAAATCAGATATGGTTGCTCTCCTTCTAACAATATTGCTCCAGTGAGTTTCAGCATGCTTATAGTTCAATTTTTTCTGAATTTCTAAGCAAAAGGAATTAAGTACTGTCCCAAGGCTAGCAAAGATAAAATATCTTCAGTAAAAACAATGCATCAGTTATGTAGAATTAGATTTTTGCACTATGATATGATATCCTGCAGTCGAAGCCAAACGAACTAACTGCTAGACAAGGTTGAACAGCAGGGAAGAAAATTCATTTTTCTTTATGTGAAACTAATGTTCAAATTATACTCATATATTTCCTTTCACATTTCTCTGTTGTCCTAGAGAACTCTGCAAAGAAAACATAACTTATAGAATTTAAAAAGCTGTAGAAAATTCTTTGTGACAAATTATTAAATCATTTTAGTATTTCTGATTCTAGTCAACATATATTGCACAAGATAGGTATTCAGATGCAAGGACTTCGGAAGTTCTCATTCAAGGCAGTCATAAGTCTAATAACATAAACATAAATAAATTCTATATTTCTATTGATGTTCTAAAATTACAGTCACAAGGTCCACACTAAATAACAGCATATACTGCACATAATTTTCCTTTTCTTTTTTTTTCTTTTTTTTCCTGTTTCTTTTTTTCTTTCCAGAATGCCATATCCATGTGGCTTCTCTCTTCCCTCCTAGTCAAAACATACTTTATATCTCTAGCTCTCTGTCCGTCTTGCTCCTTATAATTTTTTTAAGTCTTCTATTGCACTCAAAGGCAGCTTTTGTCTGAATGAGGACAGAAGCGGTAATGACATGAGTACCTGAAGCAATCAAGTATATAGCTTACTAACTGAGTCATGCCAACATGTCAAGTTTACTTTATCTCTTTCTAATACAAAAGACTTCTCAATTAACATGCTTGTTACAGACATTCAGAATTGGATATTGCTATTCTTTGATGTAAATCAGGAGACAGTCAAATCTCATCTGCACGTTTAGAGTGATATTTAGCTAAAACATCTAGTTGCTATGGGCTTCTCGATCATACATTTTTTCGGTAAAAATCCTGGTTTGAAGCACTGGTTAAACTTGGAAAGGGACATAGTTAGAACTTGTGTCTGGGACTAATTTTAAGACATAGACTTGCTCAGAGCCTAAAAATTCAACTTCTGTTGCTGCCTAAACCTGCAAACACCTAAATTCATGGAGCTTCTGTTGTCCTTGTAGTTTCATTTTTTTTTCCCTAGTCATTCATAATTCTGCTCCTGCACATAATGTGATTATCTGATCAGCTTCAAAAATGCAGTAGACTTAGAAACTCACTATTTTTATTCTAAATCTATCTGTAGTGCCTGCCTGATGTAAGTGTTCAATGTCTAACTCACATAAAGGATGAAGAAGGGATAGCACTCATCTTAATAGACTAGTAAGTAGATGATGAGATAAAGTATAGAAAAAAAAAATTAGGATTCATCTACTCTAGCAATACGTATCCAGTACTTACTAGGTGCTAGTCACTGGGAGATAACCTCCTTTTATAACCAGCAGAGTTTTCTTCGTTTTTAGAAAGCAATTAATCTAATTCAATTTTGGTGATCACTTTTGAAATAATGCAAAGTTATTCCTCTGGAAGTAGGTTTGAGGTTTTTTCGTTATGAAAAAAATCAGAGGTGTAGCAGCCTAGCCTGTGTTTAGGAATCCAAGTGCATAACAAGAGCCAGTGTATTTCAACTCTAAGTTTTTTCTTCTCTGCCTTATTTGGAACATCTGAGAGAGGACATCTGTCTCATTTGACAGGTGATCTATTCAGCAGTAATCTCTAAGGTACTATGAGGTAAATGTCTTCTAATGAAGATCTGGAATTTTTCTTTAAAGAAAGGAATACAAACTGGGTGAAGTTGGAGTGGTCTCACTAGCGAACATGCAGAGCTACAGGCTGGGGACAGAGTGACTGGAGAGCAGTCAGGTGGAAAGGGACTTGGGAGCGCTGGTGGACAGGAGCTCAACATGAGCCAGCAGTGTGCCCAAGTGGCCAAGAAGGCCAATGGTATCTTGGCCTGCATCAGGAATAGTGTGGCCAGCAGGACTAGGGAAGTTATCATTCCCTTATACTCAGCACTGATCAGGCCACACCTCGAGTGCTGTGTCCAGTTCTGGGCCCCTCGGTTCAAGAAAGATGTTGAGATGCTGGAGTGTGTCCAGAGGAGAGAAACGAGGATGGTGAAGGGGCTGGAGCACAAGCCCTATGAGGAGCGACTGAGGGAGCTGGGGTTGTTTAGCCTGGAGAAGAGGAGGCTCAGGGGAGACCTTATTGCCCTCTACAGCTACTTAAAAGGAGGTTGTAGTCAGGTAGGGGTTGGTCTCTTCTCTCAGGCGACCAGTGACAGAACAAGAGGACACGGTCTCAAGCTTTGCCAGGAGAGATTTAGGCTTGACATTAGGAAGAAGTTCTTTACTGAGAGGGTGATTGGCTGTTGGAATGCGCTGCCTGGGGAGGTGATGGAGTCACCGTCCCTGGAGGTGTTCAAAGAGAATTTGGATGAGGCACTTAGTGCCATGGTGTTGTTGACAAGTAGGAGTAAGTGTGGGTGTTGGGTGAAAGGTTGGACTCGATGATCTCAAAGGTCTTTTCCGACCTTATGATACTGTGGTACTGTGATATGAGTGATTCTACAGTCTGAGAGTTTAGATAACAACCAGATGAAGATCGGGACCCATTTCCTGATTTCTCTCTTCTGCATATATTCTAGTGGACCAGCTTCAAGAAAAGTAATAGTTTGAAAAATATTTGTTTGGGATCTCGGTTCCAAAGTTTGCAGTAGAAATACATACTCCCATTTCTGCTTTTCCACATGGCTAGCATATGCTCTAACCAATAGGTTAAGTCCTTCTCCTTGACAATTTATTGCCTCTAATTTCCCATTGCTTAACCTAAGCATTTCTGTGAAACAGACAGGAAAGTTTTTTAGTGTATGAGTTGATACAGAGTAGAAGTATTGAGAAGCACCCCAACAGAGTACTCTATTAAGTTCTGAAGAGACATAGAACTTCCTTGGGTTTTTTTTCCAGTACAGCCGGTTATCAGTGTACACAGGAACTGTTAGAAGCTTAACTTCTCCTTGCATAGATAAGCATTGATCCTTGGCAGCTTACTACTTGAGCAGCACACAACTTGGGCAGCAGTTTACACAAAGTGAAAATATGCCCAAGAATTAGGCACTGCAATATCTAAAGCCTTTTGTGGAAGTCACTTGAAATTGCTTTGAAAAGGTGTATCTATGAGGAGAAATACCTTGCTGTTTAATGAGGTAGCAAGGTTGGGAGGAATATTAATTTAATTTTTTAAAAAAGGACTAAAATGTGATTGAGAAAAGAGTGAGAGGTCTTTCAATCGTATTTTATTTCTGGCTTTCATAAAAACAACTGTATATATAAAAGAGTCTCGTCTCAAAGCACAAGTAAATATTTCATTAACAGTGCTTACTGTAATGTCTATTAAGATCTGCATCATGTAGAAGAGAATGAAATAGAAAAGGTTCAAATTGAAGTTAAAGAAATACAAATTTTGCTCTGACTAAGATTATAAAAAGATACTGCTCTAAGTTAAGTTTCTGACATTTGATTAGATAAATTTGTTTTAAGCAAATATATCCGCAAAGTCTGAGCAGTATATTTTGTGACTACTCAAATAAAATGTTCTAATATACCAACCTGTCCTTGCAAGTTTCAAGGTTACCTACAACAGATTAGAGCTGTCAAGCCTCATGGTGCTTATTATATAGCGTTCCTGTTAAGGTTTCCTATGAAACCATTAGCCTTTTCCTTTGACATTTCCTGTTCTGCATGGCTGAACATGTTTATAAACCACATACTGCTTTGAAGCTAGTCTGAGTAGTGTTCAGGTTAAATTAGTTGCTAACAAGTTACACTTATTGAATTGCCTTTGCTCATACCACAAAAGAGCATTGCTATCCTTGGTGGTTTAAATAGTTTCCTTCCAAGTAGTTTGTGTATAAGTATATTAATTATTTTCTTCTTAATGGGAACATTGAAAAATTGTGTTCTAGTTGCTAATGATGATGTTAATGAATTAGTTCTTACACATTAATAAAGTATATCATAAAATTACCTTAAATATTTGTTTCATTGAGTAGGGGAAGAATGCAATTATTTCAAGGCACATTCTGCCTAACCGTTCTGTGAGAAGATAGCTATAGCGATAGTAACAATTTTCTCTGATGTATTTTGCAAAGAACAAAATAAAGAATTAGAAAAATAAATGTGGAAAAAATAAGCAAAACAATAAACCCATTAATACATACTACAGTTTTATGGAATTATAACCTCCACTGTCTTTAAACCCACATTTAAAGTTGTCTCATTTTTACTGTTTTCTTGGCTGAATATTTTTATGATTTTTTCCTCTTACATCTAATGAAAGCTTTAAAGCCAGTAGAACCATCTAACTGCTATATTAATTTTTTGAAAACTAAAAATAAGCCTAAGGATTTTCCACAGACAGAATAGTGTAACTGTAACATTTAAATTCAATAGCTATGTAAACTCCATGAATATAATTTATCTTCCTAAGGCAGACAGAATATCCCAGTGCAGATCCTCAGCTGTTGTAAAACCATTTGATAGCCCAATGGTATTTTACTTCAATTGGGCATCAGACCCCTCCTTGGTTAATTTCCCTGAGACAGAAACAATGTGAACTGGCTTGCAGTATAATGAAAATATGGAGATAATTCCATGAGGCATTTAAATTACTTGTTCTCCGTGGCAACGGTGTACTAAATTGGTTGTTAATATAGTACCTGAAAAACAGTGCATTTGTTGCTTTCATAAAGCTTTAAGCTATGTGCAATACTTCTGGTTAACTTTTATAACCCTTCACGTCTTTGCAAGAGGCCACTTGGCTGAATACATAAATTTTCTACATCGCTTCCCCTAGAGTACATGGCAAGAGTTCAATATTTGCAGTTGACTCCATTTAGTAGACAATAATTCATTGTGGAAAATTACACAATACATACAAGTTGACACTGTTTAACATAATTGACAGTTTGCTGAGGGACATCCCAGCTGAATAAGCTTGCACCGGGAATAGCAGTCTATCTCAAGGTTAGAATAAAGGCACCTATGAAACCATTATATGCAAAGGTACAGCAGCCCTGCAAGGAGATTACTTCTCCTGACCTCATCGCAACAAATACAGAGCCGCCTATATTCACTCTCTGGGCACTTAAGTAGCATAAAAATACAAACAACAAAGCATAAATGATACTTTTATTGGGATATGAAGCTGTCCTGTGAGATATTAAAGCACTCATAACACATTTGTAATGATTCTCAATCGCTGAAGTATTACTCAGAATTTGACAACTCAATACTGCAGCAACAGCAAGAACTGGAAAACACATAACACTTCTTGTTCCACATTTATCTTAATAACATTTGTACACTATTCATATATGAACCTTGCTGCAGCAATATTCTTATATCTTTTGAAAGTGCATAAAATGGTGAAAAACAATATAAAAATCTAAGGAACAGGGGAAATGTTATCATTTTGAAATATTTTTCTCAATTTGATCTATTTCTATTGAGGGAAGGAGAGTAAAGAGGAACCTTGGACCAAGGTTTATCAGCAATCTACAGAGAAATCAACTGTTATAGGAAATATGTCAGGAATTATTTAATTTGATTATGTTTTTTACAGAAATATTTAGCCTGAGACATATGATATCTATGTAAATTGTTGATCTGGATGAATCGAAAGCTTGAACTTTTTTGTTTCATTGTTTAAAACTTTTTAATAATATTTTTTAATTCAGAATTATAAGGTTAAAATTTAAAATATTTTTAAGAAAAAAAAGGTTATCACCTGAAAGCTTCAGCTATGACCTGAAGGAAGCATTTTATTTGAAGGCCTTTTATTTCAAGGGGAAAAAAAAAATCTCAGAGTCTGTATTCTCTGAACAGGAAAACAGTAGTTCAAAAAAAGGATTTTACTTAGTAACGGTAACTTATTTTGAAATTCAAAACTATCCAGAAAGTTTGAATGTACTTTGTCTAAAAATACACAAAAGTTTAAAGTTTGACTTTAAAAATTATGTTAAGGATCACAGACAGTGTGAAAAATAATTCAGGGGAACTTAGATGGCTTATCACGAACTTTGAATGATGAAATATTTAAGTAGTTTTTTAAAAAGTATTTGTTTGAATGACATTTTATGATCTATTTTATTCATTACTGGTTTCTATATCACATAATGTCAGGAATAAGACCCATAATTAAAATTCTTAAACAAAAGAGAAATCTGGTGCTTAAAAGGAAGATGGAGATTTCCGAAAAGAGATAACACACACAGACAAAATACCCAAAGGACATTATAAAGCTGTCTATTTTTTCTGTATGAGTTCAACTCAAATCAAACAAAATTAATTTTTCTGTTCCCTGCAATGAATTGTACAACTTTCATAGATGCAAGAAGATGAGAACTTCATTACTGTACTTTACTGAATAGTCAGTCTGCCATTTATGCTTAAAGCTTTGATGCAATTACCAGAATGTTCCAGTGTAATGGGATCACACACAGACACACATAAAAGTAAGCAAAATCACAAGCTGTCTACTCAGAAGATAGTTTGTATTTTGGACTAACAATGTCCTTGTATTTTCACTATGCCATAATGTTTAAATGAGTTCTCGTGAATCTTTTTCCAGGTATTTTTTCACAATGTAGAACCAAAAGTTTCATTACCAAATTAATAAAAACTTATTTAATAACTCAAAACCCACCTACCTGAAAAACTTATTTTCTAACGGATAAAAAAGAATATGTGTAACCATTGCCACTCAAAAATCTTTCAAAATGCAAAAATAATCATGAATAAAAATATTTATATGTACACATGAGGTTTGTGTTTCTAGGATAGAAAAAAGTAAATAACACAACTTGGTTTAGATATGAGAAAATATACTACATAGGAAGTTTTATTTAAACTGACAAACTGCTCAACTTCAGAGACATAAATTTTTAGTACATGAAATGAGATTAGCAAATCATTCATGAAGTGCTTTGTGTGCTTGTGTACAGGGAAAATTAAAGAAATCTGATTTACAAAGTCTTTTAGCCAAAACCACTATGGAGAACTGAGAATTACATGCCCTCCAGAGATCCCTTCGAATCTAAATTATTTTTCAGATCTATGATTCTATGAAAATAAAGCAGTCTTAAGTAAAATAAAAATATAATAGATTCTGTACTACTCAGTTCCATGGAGTCTTTAATTGTTGTTGTTGTTGGGAAGTACAACCTTAAATATAGCCAGGCCACTAGAAGGACTTGTTCATGTGAGCCATTCCTTCTTAATTACCAGTGATCACGTCAATGGTTATCCTGGAGTGAGGCCCTTGTGAACTGTTAGTGCAAAATCAATAGTTGGAGAATGTATTTTCTGCATTACAAGATTACTCGAAGATGTCTTAAGAGATCAAGGAAATAATTCATTCACCCTCTGCTGTGGGAATATAATCAGTTACTGGTAATTGTAGTTCTTAGAAAATTTTCCCTCCCGTAACAAATTCCTGACTCAGCTGTACTATTTCTCCAACAAAAGGATAAGTAGTAAGTTAAGCATCTCTCTCCAGAAATCTCTACAGCAATGACGTAATTGTTTGACTTATTTGCTATCTTGTGCAAACAGAGATGATCAGTTCTAGTCAATCAATGCAAATAAAGTTACTGCATGTTATAGGTGCACTTGCTACACATAAACAGAGTTGAAGGCATGAAGAGAAATGTCTGGAATACGAGTAGGAAGAATTAAGAAAAATCCAGAACAATCAAATGGAGGTAAGTAACTGCAGGGGCATCTGCTAAAGCAGTATTTTTTGTTACATGTTCTCTAATTCTCAGTTACATGTCTTCTCCATTTCTACATTACTTTTCATGGCTTGGACTGGTATACTCTTTGCTGGAAAAAAAAATGGCTGGATGATGACCCATACAGCTGTGGATAATGGAGTTAAATCCATTTGGCAGTTGGTCACAAATGATGATCCTCAGGTCTCAGTACTGGGGTCACTTCTGTGTAATATCTTTATCGATGTCTGGATTGAGTGCACCCTCAGTAAGTTTGCAGATGACACACAGTTGGGCGGGAGTGCTGATCTCTTGAGGAAAGGGAGGAACTACAGAGTGATCTGGGCAGGCTGGATCGATGGGCTGAGGCCAATTGTATGAGGTTCAAGAAGACCAAGTGCCAGGTCCTGCACTTGGGTCACAAATATGCCATGCAAAGATACAGGCTTGGGGATCAAAGGCTGAAAAGCTGCTGAGCGGAAAAGGACCTGGGGATGCTGGTTGACAGCTGCCTGAACACGAGCCAGCAGTGTACCCAGGCGGCCAAAAAGGCAAAAAAATATGCTGGTTTGTATCAGAAACACTGTGGTCAGCAGGACTAGGGAAGTGATTGTCTTCCTGTACTTGGAACTGGTGTGGCTGCACCTTGAATACTATGTTCAGTTTTGAGCTCCTGACTACTAGAAGGATTTTGAGGTTCTACAGCATGTCCAGGGAAGGGCAGTGAAGTTGGTGAAGGATCTAGAGCACAAGTCTTATGAAGAATGTCTGAGGGAACTGGGGTTGTTTATCCTGGAGAAAAGGAGACTGAGGAGAGACCTGATTGCTCTCTATAACTACCTGAAAGGAGGTTGTAGTAAAGTGAGTGTTGGTCTCTCTTCCTAAATGACTAACAGAACAGGAGGGAATAGCCTTGAGTTGTGTCTGAGAAGGTTTTTATTGGATATTAGCAAAAATGTCTTTACCAAGGGGTGGTGAGATGGTGGAGCAGGCTGTCTAGGGAAGTGGTGAAGTCGCCATCTCTGGTGGCATTTAAAAAATGTGTAAATGTTTTGCTTAGGCAAGTGGTTCAGAGGTGGAGATGAGAGTGTTAGGGTGAGGGTTAAACCTGATGATCTTAAACGTCTTTTCCAAGCTAAACAATTCTATGTAGTAATTGTTGTAGTAATATCAGTCAGAGAGATTCTGCAAAACAAATGCAACCTCCACCTACAGCTGCGTTGCCATTTCTCATAGAATTACGTCTGGATATTTTAAAAAACACTATTTGGTGGAAATACTCTTCAATTGATAAAAATATTTTAAAAACTTCAGGACAGTTAAGCAGGAGGAAAAGAAATGCTGATGTAGAATGAGTTCATGGGGAGCAAAAGAGCAAACCTGAAGTTAATTGGAGACTCTGATGCTGAGGTGCTAGGCAGAGCATAGACAGCACCAGAATACTTCAGAAAAAAGTAGGAACTTTTTCAAAGAGATTTTTCAAACATCATTTAAGGTTGCATACCTGACTACTTTTTGTGCTTTCAAAATCTTTTCTGAAGTTACTAAAATGAGTAGATAAAACTTTGAATATACTCAAAGGAAATCAGAACAATGAAGATATCATTTTACAAAATCACTTTTCATAGATAAATTTGTCTTAAAAGAAATTTCTATTCTTGAGCACCAATCAGGGAATCTCTGAATCACCTGCTTAGTCTTTCAGCTTTTCCCTAATTTTTTCCATCCACTCTTCTCATTTTAAGATCCTTTCACTTTTATTATCTTGAACAAAATGTGAAGGATTTATTTGCTTTTGCTGCAATCTTTTCTAAATTGTCTATTACACATTGTTAGGAAAGCAATAAAAAATATGGGTGTAATATGCTAAATAAAAATAGTAAACATGAAAATGGATTGAGTGAATATTTAACAACAGAAATGTTATATCTCTGTCATTCGGCCTCTTCCCAACATAATCAATGTTGTGCAATGGACTTGCTAGGCCTTGTAAATGGCAAATAATGAACTGACCTTGAGTTTGGAAAATGGAGCAGTGTGTAAAAAGGGAATGGTTTGACTTGAACAACTATATCTGGTAAAACAGAAGGATCAGATGGTGTTCTAATGATCAAATCAGCTGAATGACCACTGGATTGAAGGAGCAAAAAACAAAAAGGCCCCCAAAAGCACATACTGATCTTCCTGTCCCAAAGGCATCACAAACCATTTAATCCCCCCTTCTCAGGACACAGCCCACCTTATCAAGAGCAAATCAATGCCTAATAACTGACTTAGCTCCACCTCGCCAAGAGGCACCAAAAATTTTTCAGAAAGTATAGAATTGGCACCTGAAAACCTGACCTGACCTGAAAAATTACCTCCTTACCTGATGGATGTGTTGATGGGCCTGTGCATCTTCCCTCCCAAGAAAGGATAACTTGTTGATAAGTCACGTGCCTCTGACTTTGTCAGATGTTTTCCTGGGAAAATAACTACTAACTTGAGATGCAATTATTACTTCTTTTATATTTATTTATATATATATAAAATCATTGTTAATCGGTTATTATTGTCTAGTTCTAACATAGCAAGTGAACCAGGTATAATCGTGTAACACTAATGCAGTAAATGAATTTATCAACAGTAATCTCAAACTTGTTTTTATCTGTCACTTTAAATAGATTATGTACTGTTTAAACTGTGTGACTAATCCGATGACAGCCCATTTGGACTTACTGGCAACAAGTATAAACTCTGTGGGTGACAGCCTCTGAGGAGACTTTCACAACAATATTAGATCTAACTGGTGTCTAACTCATATGTATAAAAACACACACATAATCCTTTAGTCATAAGTCTCTGACTAGATGTTGTGGTTTTGGATTTTTCCAAGGAATTTTTCTTCCTCTTGCCAAATAAAGGGAATTTCAGTGGGACGAGAGTGGGGGAGGACATTTCTGGGGAAACCGGAACAGAGGTTGTGCCCGGATATCCGTTTTCTTCTCGGACAGCGGCAGTGGTGTTGGCAATGGCAGCGGCAGTTGCGGTGTGTTTGCATTTTGCAGTCTCTGAAGGAAAGATCACCAGTCATCTGAATCTTCTACAATTCCTGCAGAACTCATACATCTCCCTTTCCCTCCCTCCCCCCCGGCCTGCGGCCGTGGAGCCATGCCAGGGACAGCAGCAGCAGTGGCAGCCCCCTCTGCATTCTTAAAGAGACCTGAATTGCAAGATTTGGGGTACAGGACTCCATCCATTTAAAGGTTTTAAGGTTTTAGTTACGATTACTGTTGATTCAGTTCTGTATATATGTGTATTTGTAGCTAAGAACTGTTATCCTTTCTATACAATTATTTTTTTTCTGATTGAAGATCTTTAAGATCTGATAACATCAGATAGTTTTCATCAAAACAAAGACATTAGAGATGGATCCAGCCACACTTAGCTTCCTCTCTGAGGGGAAGCTTAGAAAGTAAGAGGACCTATCTTGAACCTCGTGACTCAACCACAGCATTTCTTATTTACGTGACAACTGGTATGATAGTTATTCCTAAGCTAATCCAGCAAAATCTTCCCTGATCTCAACAGATGTTTATTAAATCCTATCTAATAACTTTCATTGTATTCTTGAGGATGTATTAAGATGGTCTCCAAAAGCATTTCTTTACTAATAGTATGAAGAGTAAAGTCAAAATCCTTGCCCATTACTTTACAGGAGGATCTTTTAGTTATTCTATTACATTTGAGAAGGCTTTTCTACCTTTAAATCCTTTAAATCTTTTTTTTTTTTTTTTTCCCCCAATTCATTTTAATTTTCACTTCCTATATAGTATTTTCTACTCAAACCCCAAGTTTTGGACTGATGGAACTAATACACACTATATGTATAATGTGAAATACACAATATATAAAATGCATATATATTGATAGGCTGAGAGAGTTGGTCAATTGTTCTTGTTTAGCCTAGAGAAGAGAAGGCTGGGGGACATCTTCTAGCAGTCTTCCAGTACTTAAAGGGGGCCTACAGGAAAGCTAGGGAGTGCAGTTACAGAACAAGGGTTAATGGGTTTAAGTTGTAAGAGAGGAGATTTAGATAGATATTGGAAAGACATTTTTTACTGTGGGGGTGGTAAGGCACTGGAACATGTTGCCAAGAGAAGCTGTGCATTCTCAATTCCTCGGTGTGTTCAAGGCAAGGTTGGATGACAGTCTGAGCAACCTGATCCAGTGGAAGGTGTCCCTACCCATGGCAGGGGGCTTGGAACTTGATTATCTTTGATTATCTTTAAAGTCTCTTCCAACCCAAGTCATTCTATGGTTCTATGACATATATATATGGCAAAAAGTCATAAGGTGCTTTTGATTTATCAATTACACTTTTAAAATATGTAAAAGTACTAGGAAACCTAAGGCCTTCTATCATAAGCAGTATTCCTTTTTATTTGTATTACAGCAGCTTTATAAATATTTCAGAGAATGTGCATGTGAATGAAGTATTTCGTTACAAGGTATGTTGAAAACAAAGAGGAAAATAAGGAATTGTAGGAGTACTAAAAGTACAAATTCAAAATATAGAATGCCTAAGTGGCTGTTGATCTATCTAATAATCTCCAGGCTCCTATGCTAAATATGTGTTAGGATGCACATTTTCATTACATGCATCTTTTCCCCTCCTAGGAGCCCAGTTCCATAAGCGTTCAGGAGGAAGGCTACTCACTAAGTGAGTATGTACACTCAGAAAGAGTGAATGAAAGTGATTCTTGGAATTCTCCTCTACAGTCTCTGTATAACTTTCTCAGTTGTTTTACAACCAAACGTTTAAGTCCTCCTCTGATCTCTAAGCTAGGTGACTTAGGAAACCAGGAGTGTACGTGTAATCCTTTAGCTATAAATGCATATAATCTATATCCTATGAATCCCTTAGCCATCAACCGCTGACCAATTCCAAGACTAGGACTGCATCCAGTCACACCTAGACTCCTCTTTGAGCAGGGTTTAGAAAGAAAGGGAGTCCATTCTGAACCTCATGACTCAATGGGACAGTCTCCCTTACGCTATGTGTCTTTTAACCATAAATCATTGACCAAGTCCAGGACTAGGACTGGATACAGTTGCACCTTGACTCCTCTCTAAGAAGGAGTATGTTCATACCTCGTGATTCAGCAGAAGGGTCTTGCTTACTTTTTTGCATCCCCAGTCCCCGTATAAATCAAATTGATTCTAACTCGATTCTCCCTCCATACGTTTCCGCCATTTAGTAAGAGGGTGACCTTGCTATCAAACTCTGTTAAGTTGCACTTTTGTCTAAAAAACTCATTCATGACATCTGGCCTGCATAATATGCATGTTGTAATCTACTAAGCTGCCCTCTGTAAGTCCATCCTAATATCACAAAAATAGTATTTATGTAGGAATGGAAGGGTGAAATATGAAGCAAGAATCTTAAGAGAGATTAAGACAAGGAAGCAGATAGATCTGTGTTTATAACGGTGGCATGAAAATGTTGAACTCTTGGACACATAATACGTTTAATATCATGCCATTTTAAACTCTATCAGTTCCAGAATCAGACCAGTCAATCACTATTAAATGGACCAATAAGATAATAGTTTGCATTTTGAGATCACACTCATGTGATGGATCATACTCACTGTACATAATGATTTCTGTCTCCATGAAATTTTTTTGAGAGGATTATATTGTCCCTTAAAAATAGACTGATTAGTATTGGAACCATTTCTCTAGGCTTTTTACTCACTCGCAGACACCATGCCAATGATGTTCTGCCAATTGTCTTGCACAGCACTAAGAGAATAGCAGTATCACAGGTGTGTAAATATGGATTTCCATCAATTTTATTTACATATGATTCATTACTGCTTAAAACTCAGTCAGAACCCACTGCTTAGATCTGCATACTCTAGTCCACTATAACCCTCCGTACTTCCGCAAGATGTGGGCTATAAAATTGTCTTTTATATTTGCTAAAAAAATAAAAAGTGGGTGGCAGCCTTACTGTCTTTGAACGAAGAACCTCAGTCACACAGATAATGAAAAATTTTCATTCATTCCTGAATGAAACAGGAGTGCAGCATCGAAATTCAACCTTAGACCTTTGTTTGTGAAATTTATAAAGATATCATAGTTATAGAAGAGCCTGGAAAAAAACCTCTTAATAATCATTGAAGTGGCCCGAGGTCACAGCTGTGTGATGGATGGAGTTCATGGATTATATATAAAAAGTATATTTTCACTTTGTATATAAAGTGAAAGTAAATCAGAAGTCCAGCACCTGTGCACTTTGGAAGTTTTATTACAGAGCAATGCACATGGTATAATAAAAATGACAGCTTAAAATTTACAGTGGTGGTTGTATTTGTTTCTAGGTTAGGTTTTCTTCCACTTTTCTTCAATTAATGATAGCTTACTACTCCTGACATCTAATATGACTGTAATGTTTTCCAAAAGTTAAGGACAAAGTGAAAAACATGAGACAGATTATACAAATTACTGTGATAACATAGCTGATGTTGATATAGACATCTCTTCAAAATTTACTTACAAACTACCTGATCGTAAAGAGAAAAAGGATGTATATACAATTACCAAATAACTACCTAAGAACATTTTCTTATGTCTTATTTTTGAAGCGTAGGCTGATTTGACTGATCATAAGCAATACTTACTATATTCTAAGGATATGTGATGGCCTTTTAAGGAACATGACTTGAGATTTTCTTAATAATTTGGAATTCCACAATTTATTTTCCTGTGAACTCCCTTGTTGTGGTCAAAGTCGAACTCATGAGTGAGTACAAGAATGTATTATTAGTCATATCATCTATTTTTTAGCTATCTATTCAAAATAAATAATAAAAAAATCCACAAATCCTGATGACCTATACTGGTACAAAGTGACAGCCAATGATTTATTTACCATTCTGGAAAGTTGTTATCTTTGTGAAATTTAATCAGTTGCAAGTCACTCTCCAGACCTTTGTTAGTAATATTGAGTAACACCAAGTGTAGTGCTGATCGCGGTATCTCTTTCCAGAGTTCAATGATCACCACTTTCTGAGGTTTGCTCTTTAATCAGCTCATAATTCATGTAACATGCTATACCACTGTGTAACAACTGATATTTTCTTACAATGTCTTAAATTTTTGCATCGCCAGTTCTTAGATTTCCCCACATGCATTGCAACACAAGTAGAAAGACTAGTACAAAAAAAAAAAAAGAAACCAATTCCAAATTTTAATCTTTGTTGTAGAAAATGAAATTTGTAAAGAACTTTTAGATGAAGAGCACCTAATGTTTATATTTTCACTCCGTATTCTCATTTCAATCATTACAAGCTGGTAAGCACTGAAAAGTTTAAGAAAAGGCACTTAGATACCCCAGTAAGTCTGACATTTTCAGACTCCAATATTTGAAGAGAGTATTTATCCAACAAGTAATCATTCAAACATTTCAAAAGCATGCATAAATTGTATATGCATGTATATGTTTATATCTCCTGAAAATCTTTTACTTTATAAGAAAAAATAGAGTTTTGCACTTCTTGCAGTGTGAAGTAGGGATATTTATCTCTAGTGTGTCTTTTATTTGAAACAGGATGTGTAATCAAGACATTTTTATGATCAGGAACAGACTTTGTAGAACGAGCAAATTCAGCTTAAGACATGGTTCCTGACAAAGAAGATAATCAGTAAGATAGCTTCTTAGAATAAGTTAAGTTTCTGTCTTGTTGGTCATTTAAACCTTAACCAGATATCATTCTTCCCTAGAGAAAACTCCTGTTCTGAGGGGAAAATTAACTATTGACTTCAGGCTTTAGCAGATCTTATCAAATTAAATCCAGGATCCTTTGCTCAAACTGTCAACTAACTCTACTGAAAAAGTTCAGATTTTTATTTCTGAGTGAATAAAACTCCAAGATAGAGTGGGAAAGTGCAAAAATCCCCTGGATGACCGGATTGCCAAAAGACCTTGAACATTTTTAGGTCAGAGCTAGCATGTGATTTTCTACAAAGTGCCTGAGAACTTGGAAAAGAATAGGAAACCTCCAAAATAGGCCACGAAATTAGTCCAGAAAAAAATTTTTAATTCCTTCTATAATTGCATTAACGCTTATCATCTGGAGTTGGACTATAAGACTCCACTTTTTTATATGAGTGTAATATTCACTGGCCTATAGTCTTTTGCTGGAATATCTCTTCACTTACTCAATGCTCATATGCAGGAAAGGCTTCTTTTATCTGTATCCAAGTTTCTATTAGGTGAGAGTCTAAACCATGCGAATTCTTGTGATAATTGAAAGAGATGCATATCTTTAGGAACAGAAAGAAAACCTATAAGCTGATCAAGAATCAGTAAATTCACTAAATTAAAAATTGAATCTAGAAAGAGACAGAGTTTTGAAGACTATTCTCTCCTGGATTTTCATATTTTGATCAGCTGTCTGAAGATTTCTTTTGGATGTTGGGGTTTTTTTTCATTTTTTTTCCTTTTGTCTCTGTAGCCTTTTACAAATTCTACTCTTCAATGTTGAATCAGGTGGAATTTTTTCAGAAGTGATGTAAAAAAAAATTGCATAACAGGAATCCATTATTTTGTAGGATATAGCAAGAGTCTTTTTAGTCTAAAGATTTGCGATCTTACATGCTATCATTATACTACTTTACACGGTTGAATGGGCTGGGGATAGTTATCTCTAACTAAATAAGCAGTGTCCACTGATTAGTTTTTTATGGAGAACTTTCCCATTTTCATGCCAGGAATTGCATTCACATCAAAAGACGATGCTAATTTTTTTTATTGTCAGTTGGCAGAAAATATGTGCCACATGAATACATTGTTAGCAGTAACAATGACTGGTTGAATGACTACAAAAGTATTGCACAACCTAAATTCTTCAGCTCAGATGGAGTAGTTTTCATGCTAAACTATTAAATAATTTCATGGCATCCATGCAATTAAATTTGAAACTCACCTTTAAGAAACATGACCCATATGTCACTACATTTACATATTTGTATATCATAATGACTAATGCCCCACAAGTGATTATTTTTTCCCCTTAATGAACAGCACTGTAAAGTTCAGGATTTTCAATCTTGGAAGATTTTTATTAACTTTCTGATTTAAATAGGCTGCATATTGTGTATAACATCTTCATTGTCATTTTACAGAATTAGTTGTATTCGTTGCAGTGAAGTTACCACTGACTCATAAATTAATGGATAAAAAAATCCTCATAGTGAAATAACAGGAACATAATTAAACTATAGAACTTCTCCCAAATTTGGATGACATTTTGATAAATTAAAATTGTAATTACTTTAACTTTTTGGATAGGGCTGACACTGGGTAGAGGTCTCAGCTTTTTCCATACAGAGACTGCCTCTTAGTAGAAGGTGATTAGCCCAGAAAGTTAGTTAACTTTTATTACTTGGAAAGAAACATAAGACGGTTTCGCTGTCCCTACATTTAAAAACTTCTTATTTATCAGAATGAAATCACATACCTACTGCCCAGAACTGAAGTGATAACAGTATCTAACACAAGCAGAAAACCTTTCAAGATAGGTGAAAGAAATTACATTTCTGGTCTTAGCTAAATTTTGCTGACAGATCTACAATATTTATTGGGGTAGTACATAATAAATTTATCAATATTGTGGAAACTTTCTTTTTTTCTTTCTAGTTATAATTTTGTTTAATTTATTTCAAAGTCTTTAGTATGTAAAGAGTAAGTGGCAAGGCTATGATCATCTGTCAAAATATTATGAAATAATGAAGAAAACATTAAGAAAATGATGTGCAATAGAAGTACCTGTTGTTCAAATTCCTTTGCACTGTCTTAAATAACTTCTTTTTAACAATACTCCAGAAATTCAATACCATAAAAATCTAATTTCCTTCTGGGAAAAAAAGAAGTGAAGGTGAAAAGAGTGGATTTCACACTAACAAATGTGTTATGCATTTACAATATTAAAAATGTGGGTTTTTTTCTCTCTGTTCTACATTTTATTGTTCTTAATCTTTTTGTGGTTTTATATTTGTTTTGTAAAAAAGATTGTTAGACAGACACCAAGAACTGAGCATTTCAGCTCAAAAAATCAGTTTTATGGAAAATTATTTGAAACTACAGGAAGACAGGGTATATTGAAGAAAACTTTTAGCAACTTGGTTGCAGTAATCACCCACAATGCTCTCTGAAGTTCTATTTACTCATGTTCCTAAGCAGTGCGTATAAAAAAAAAAAAAATCACTAAAAAATAGATTTATATAACATACAGAATTGAACTTTGGAAAAATCTCCAACAAACTGTCATATAACACTGTGCAAAACCTCCTGACCTAATCTGTCAGAACTCTGTTCCCTAAGGGAAGTTAAGCCATTGCCAAGAAAAAAATCTCAGGGCACTTTTGGCAGCAAGGTAAGTAGTACAGACCTGGGAATGGTAGACTGAAGGTCTGGATCAAGGTAATGTGCAGGTCTGAAGATGAAGCTAAAAAGTCAGCTTCTAGGTTTGTGTTAGAATCAGTACTAGTGATCCCTAAACATGTTGACAGTCCACGCAATTCCACAGCTGGGGCGGGAAATAAAGTGGCTCTATGGCCAAGGAGGGGAGTGAATGTGGCTGAACAGGAGACTGACACTCCTCCAAACACCTGAGAAAGGAGCTAATGGCTCCAACCAGAGTTGAAATGGAGTCTTTTGAGTCCATAGTGTGAGGAAAGGTTTCATGTGGGTCTAGTAAGGGTTATTAAAGTTTATTTTGATATTCAAGGCCCTGACATAAGCCATAGATTTTAGAGCTGTGTTTTTCATACTATACTTCACTGTGATTAAATACTGTGAAGCACAGAAAAGTCAGTACTGTGCTCTGTGATGCATACAAACCCAAAGGAAATTCTCACTGAAGTCTCCTTCTAAAGCCACAATTAATTCTTCCCAAAGCTCTAAACAAGCGTGAGGTGACAGCCTTAATGCTATTCCTCGATGCCCTGTTCATAAAAAAACTCTCTTTCTTGGATTATATTCTATGACTACTTGGGCCAAAATGCCAGTGAAGGAACACCAGCTCCTGCTATAAATTTAATCAACTGCATATTCATTCACCCTGCAAGTGCAATCCATCATACCCAGCGTGTAGTCTGCAACGCAGTCACCCTTAATCAAATGAGTTAGAGTGGCATATCTAAAGTGTAAAGATTTGTATTAAATACAAAGGACGTCAACTGTGGTATCAGAACAGTATTAACCTTTCCCTAATTTAGATTTGTTACTTGATATGAGAAGTAAGGTCTGCAGGTCCGTAGGCTGGTCTTTACAATCTGTTGCTGCTCTTCCAGTTGCACTGCCTCTCTCTTATTGCGTAAATCTCACTAGCAGCAAGGTACATGCATTGCACAATGTTCCAAATGAAGGCGCGGGTACTCCATTTGCATTCACTAGGTTGGTCAAAATTCTCTGGTCATAAATTCTCTGGTCAGAATGAAACTTAAGTCTTCTTTTCCCCTTCACATCTGGATGCTAATATGTGCCCTCTTACGTATCAGCATATCTTTTAAAATGTGCTCTTCCAGACTCTTCCTAGTCACTGAAGAGGAGATCTGTTTTTAAAAAGCTCTTGTTTGGATCAACAGCCTGGTTCAGTATCCTTTGGTTTGAATTTTCAGGGTTATTTTTACCATTTCCATAGAAGCATGCAAACACAGTTAGCATACAAAGAAATCATTACTTTGAACTCTAATGATCTTCAGTTTGCTGCAGTTTTCAACTTGCAGGGAGTATAAAAAAGGAAGTGAAAATATAAGCTCTCACCTATTTCCTGTGATTTAGATGATGGTAATGACAGTTTCCTGAGAGAAGGATATTTAAAATCTTTGTAGACATACAGTATATTTATTGCTGTTAATATGATTGGAAACCAAAGGCATCTATCCATCTTTTCTGAATTAATTGTCACGTAGTAGAACTTTCTTTTACACTGAAATATACACATCTATTGCATAAAAGGTGGGTGGAGAGGTATTATATATTGCATCTCTTGCTAGTGTTGAGCATGTCCTGGTTAAGTGACTCTGAAAGTGAGACTTCTACCCTCCATCTGCCATATATTATTTTGTTAATCACTTCTTGAGGTAGAAATCCCAATTTCATTTGCCAGAAAATCATCCTGCAGAGATTTTCAGCTACTCATTCTCTCTTAAAAGCTTTTTTAAGATACTAATGAAAAAATAGTTTACAATTTGGAGGAAAAGGAAAGAAGTTTTGGTGAAAGGCGAAATTACACTCAGGCTGAATAGCACTTGAAAATGGCTTATTCCTGGCTACCCGAGACTAGTCAATTCCTTAGCTGCAATCAAGTTCGACAATTATTTTCCTTATCAATGTATTTCTGAACTGAACAGAACATAATGGCTGTAGCTTTGTTTTTCTCCTGACTGTACCTTTATGCCCAGTCGTAAAATCTTTCATAGGATTGGATATAAAGCAATATAGAATATTTTATTTCATTCACTGAATCATTGCATGAAAACAATATCAGTCTAAACTAAGGGTAGAAAGGCATCTTCAGCTTGGAAATTACTTACTTTTTTCAGAATATGTTAAACTCTTTAAATTTTAATATAGACTTAATATTTAATTATATAAAACATTTATAAAGTATGTTGCTTTCCTTCATGTTTCAAGAAATGTTCATTATCTGTATTTTATATAGTTTATAGTCAAACTTTGATGAAAATGCTCATGATATAGATTTGGATGCTTTTTTTATAAACTGATAATTGATTTTCTACTTCTGTATCAAGTGTCAGATATCTTCAGCTAGTAAAACATCTCCTTTTCTGAAGGTACTAGAATAAGATAGTGTATAAACTGAAGTGCATAGGAGAATTTATTTTCAGATTGTAGTATAATTTCCCATAGTGTTCCATAACGTAATTGGAAGTAGATTAGTTAAAATTGTACCTTTGACAGAGCTTTAAAAGTGTTTTTAAATGTTTACTCACACAATTTAGATATATTCTTTCAGTCGAAGTGAAAACCTAGATATGTAAGCATCGAAGAGAAAGAAAATCAGCAACTAACTAGAAACACTTTTTACAGTATGATCTTATAGTTTGTCATTCAGATATAAGAAGAGATATGACATTAAATGACCACAGTTCCTTCCTACTAATTAATAGGTCACAAATTCATAGATTTTTTTAATTAAAATAGATCAGTGCAAACACCCAATCTACTCATTATAATACGACGCATATTGGTTCTTAAGTACTTCAGTCCCCATTGAAGTAAGGATCATTACCGGAATCTTAATCACTTGCAGTCTTACACATAAAATGAAATTCTACTTAATAGCTTACCTGATTGGTAACTTGATTAACTGTTTTAAGAGAAATAACTAGAAAGACATCTGTGATACTTAGGAGTAGAAAGATATATGATGTCAGTGATAAGGCCTCAAGGTAACTGAATCTGCTGAATCAGAGTAAAGTTGAGAAAAAATACAAATCCAATTTGATTTTCAATACTGTAAAGATCATGTATTACCTGCAGTCATTAAAATGGTTATTTCTCAATAAAATTAATAAATATAATCAGTGAGAAATAAAACTGAATGGTCTTTGAAGTTTATGATGAAAGTATGTTATGTTGAAAGTCAAGGATGTGAACAACTTTACTCCTGAATGAAAGTTTAAAAAAAGCTCAGGAAGACTCATATCGTAAAGAGCTGTGTGACGTAAATAAGTTTTGTATTTTAGGTAAGTTAATTTGGACCACTTGGTTGTAAACACTTTAATGAGCCTAAAGCTACACTATACATTTTATATAATTACTTGGCTAGATTAGTTTAAATCCTATAATATAGACGAACCTTACAATTAAAATTCTTGCTGTAATGTTACAGGACTTGTTAAGAGCAGAAGCATAACTTTGTATCTGCCCGATTAAATGCTTTGTTACACTGACTGGTTTAGACACATGCACAGATAGTAAACGCACATATGCACTTAAGCACATGTATGCACTTAATAAGTGTGGTTTGTTATTTCCACAATCATGTCTACAGTAATATGTGTTAATAATCTAGAAAACATCTGAAATAACAACTGTCTCTACCTTATAATTTTTTTTCCTGTCTTTAAGGGGTTTCCTGAAGAAATACTCTGAAAGTAATTTACCCAAAAAGAACCTGTGTTCTCCAGATTAAGCAGAGAGAACACAAGCTCATTGGTGTACACTAAAATGTTTGGAAGGAATATTTGAGAGATCACATTTGAAAGGAATGCATGTAAGCGAGAAATGGGGCAGTGTAGCCATTAGTTGTTAGTTTGTGAAGTATTTTCGCTATTGTTGTTTCCATTCCATTGCCACACATAGTCCATGAATCAAATATTTTCACAGAGAGGGGTTGTGCACATATTATGAAAGAGATGCATACTATGAAACCTCCATATAAGGTACCATATGAGCATATCTCTATCTTTATCATTTCTTTTAGAATAAACTCTTTTTTTCACCAACTGGGGGTTGTTTTCAGGTAAGGCATAAGGAGTCCTTGAAATCTTTAAATCTCTAGTTTGTGACTTGTACACTAAAAATACATTGCAACTATAGTGCTTCCTCTGTTAAAGTGCACAGACTTGTAAATTCACAAAGATAAAGGTTCAAACCAACAAAATTAATCTGTTTAATCTTCCAGTTCCTATGATATTTTACTTTCAATCACAATAGAATGACTAACTGCAGACTCATTCTGAACATCAACACTATTTAGTACTATTGTTATTAACTTCATTAAGCTCTATTCATGTAAACAACTGCACTTATGAGCTCTTTTCTATATAGCTATTTTATCAAACTGGATAATATTTTTCTCTATTTTCTTAACTTTTTGCGCTCTGATATTCATACAAAATCAATTATAAGAAATCTTTTAATATTTTAGAGAACTAGCTTTTGGGGTTAGGTGGAAACTACTGAACTTCATTTACAGTGGCACTGGTGCAAATATTTATGTTGTTATTTGTACACTTCTAACACACTATCCCTTAATTAATTCCTTTTCATGAACTGTATATAAAAAACCAGGACAATGTTTATTGAAGTAAGAATGTTTTCAACTCAGGAATTTTGCACGGATTTTATTCTGATCCAGAAAACTTAACAATATATTACATAGCTTCAATGGTAAGCATACAAGCAAGAGGCAGAAAGATGAAGAAACATCTGCACAAGTACGCTTACTAGAGTAAAGCTAATTTATTATTATTTAAGATCTGAAGATGAGATTAATTTGAGTAAGCTTCAGCTCCCCAAAATTTGAGTATATACACTCGAGCTGGATTGTGGCGATTTTATTTTTTTGGTTTGTTTTTTTTAAATCCTTGTATAATCAACATAAATTATGCCAGAGACTTAGATACCTTAGTGATTTATTTTAAAACAGGATAAGTATATTAGCTTAGACTGAAAGTCTGTATTCTAAAGATTTCATTCTAATATCGAAGTAGGAAAAGCAGACAATATCATCTCATTGGAATAGATGACAACATGTATGGAAGACAACTTCCTAACACAACTGGAGAGTGACAAGAGAAGATGCCCAGCCAGATCTGCTGTTTGTCAACAAAGAAGGCCTTGTGGGGGAGGTGACTGTTGGACGACGTCTAGGGTACAGTGATCGTGAGATGATAGAATTCTCAGTTTTTGGAGGAGTAAAGAGGGGGTCAGCAGAACTGCCACCTTGGATTTCCCGAGGGGAGAGTTCAAACTGTTTAGAAGGCTGCTTGATAACGTTCATTGGGAGGCAGTTTTAAAGGACAAAGGAGCACGAGAGGCCTGGATGCTCCTCAAGAAGGAAATCCTGGTAGCACAAGAGCAGACCATCCCCATGTGCCGTAAAGCGAGTTGGTGGGGAGGAAAACCAGCTTGGCTGAGTAGAGTATCAATCTGAGGAAGAAGAGTAAAGTTTATGAGCTTTGGAAGAGGTGGCAGGCATCCCAGGAGGACTATAAGGGCAAGGTGAGATCATGTAGAGAGAAAATCAGAAGGGCTAAAGCCAGTTCAGTAAAAGACAACACGTAATGTTTCTTCCAATATATTAATGACAACAGGAGGACTAAGGAGAATCTCCCTCCTCTACTAAATGCAGGAGGGACAGTAGTGACGAGGGATGGGGACAAGGCAGAGGTACTTAATGCCTTCCTTGCCTTGGTCTTTAATAGCAAGGTGAGATGTTCTCAGGGTGCTCAGCCCCCTGAGCCAGAAGATCATGAGAATGAAGCTCTAAGGATGCTCTAAGGATTCTCTAAGGATTCAGGAAGATTCGGTTAGAGACCTGTTTGGTCAACTAGACATATATATAAGGACAGATGGGATCCACCTGAGGGTATTGAGGGAGCTAGCAGAGGTCCTTGCCAAACCCCTTTCCCTCATCTACCAGCAGTGATGGCTGACTGGAAAAGTGCCACTACACCGTAGGCTGACAAAAGTTACACCCATTTACAAGAAGTGTCAGAGGGAAGATCCAGGGAATTACAGACCTGTCAGTCTGACCTCAGTACCAGGGAAGGTCATGGAGCAGATCATCTTGAGTGCTATCATACAGCATGCACAGGATAATCGGGTGATCAGGCCCAGTAGACATGGATTTATGAAAGGCAGGTCCTGCCAGACCAGTCTGATCTCCTTCTATGACAAGGTTACCCATTTAATGGATGAGGAAAAGGCTGTGGATGTGGGTGTACCTGGACTTCAGTAAAGCCTTTGACACTGTTTCACACAGTATCCTGCTGGAGAAACTGGCTGCCATCAGCGTGGACAAGCACAGCCTCTGCTGGGTTAAAATCTGGCTGGATGGCCGGGCCCAAAGGGTTGTGGTAAATGGAGTTAAATCCAGTTGGAAACCAGTCACGAGCGGTGTTCCCCAGAGTTCAGGGCTGGGTCCAGTCTTGTTTGACATCTTTATCAATGATCTCAACGAAGGCATCGAGTGCACCCTTAGCAAGTTTGCAGATGACACCTGGGTGCAGATGACACCTGGGTGCAAGTGTGGATCTGCTTGAAGGAAGGGAGGCTCTGCAGAGGGATCTGGACAGGCTGGATCAATGGGCTGAGACCAATGGGATGAGGTTCAACAAGGCCAAGTGCAGAGTCCTGCACTTGGGACACAACAACCCCATGCAGCGTTACAGGCTTGGGGAAGAGTGGCTGGAGAACTGCCTGGCAGAGAAGGACCTGGGAATGTTGGTTGACAGACAACTGAACACATGCTCATGTGGCCAAGAGGGCCCATGGCATCTTGGCCTGTGTCAGACACAGCGTGGCCGGCAGGAGCAGGGAGGTGATGGTGCCTCTGTGCTCGGCACTGGTGAGGCCGCACCTCGAGTGCTGTGTTCAGTTTTGGGCCCCTCACTACAGGAAGGACATTGAGGGGCTGGAGCGTGTGCAGAGAAGGGCGACGAGGCTGGTGAGGGGGCTGGAGAATAAGCCCTACGAGGAGAGACTGACGGAGTTGGGGTTGTTTAGTTTGGAGGAGAGGAGGCTGAGGGGAGACCTCATCATTGTTTACAGCTGCCTGAAAGGAGGTTGTGACGGGGTGGGTGCTGGGCTCTTCTCACAAGTGACAAGTGATAGGACAAGAGGAAATGGCCACAAGTTGCACCAGGGGAAGTTTAGACTGGACATTAGGAAGAATTTCTTCACTGAGAGAGTGGTCAGGGATTGGAACAGACTGCCTAGAGAGGGTGTTGAGTTGCCATCCCTGAAGGTGTTTAAAAGACAGATAGATGAGTTTCTTAGGGACATGGTTTAGTAAGGGCACAGGTACAATTGGACTAGATGATCTGAGAGGTCTTTTCCAATCGGATGATTCTATGATTCATTGTTCTTGAAGCCACTTCTTGTGGGTTTGTAGTCACACAAAACTTATTACTAAATTATGTGTCAGGATCCTCTGCAAAAAGATCTTCAATATACTTTTATACTTTTATAAAAAATGCTCAGTTTTAAAAAATTATGAGTATTATTTAGAGAACGATTTTCCTTTTACACTACCAATGAGATCCACTTAAAACATATGAATGGAAACAAGATGAAAGTATAGTAATGTATACTTTGTTTTAGTAAGCAGTGCTCTGCAGTAGGACAGGATGTGTAGACTGAAAAATCTGGTGCTGAGAACCTTATTTCCTCATCGTAGGCATTTTAATGACTATAATTTGGTCTGTATTTCTGTTGCTAGATAGTAAGATAAAGCAAGTTAATTTCAAAAGTGATTAAAAAAAAAAAGAAAGAAGGATAAATGAGTATTATTTAATTATAAAATAGGAAATCATCATTAGGAATTGATTACCTGCTCAGATACATCTGATGATATCCTTTGAGTTGTGTGCTTACTGTGTTCCTTGAGTCCTTTATTCAAGAATGTAAAGAAACAAAAACTTGAAGTATCACTTGAAAATATAATTGCTTAAAGAGATTTCATGATAACTTTACTGAAAAAAGACCTGCCTGCCTAGCAGCGTTTTTTCTTATAAGAGTAAGAAATAGTCCATCTTTACCCACTGCTTTTTAGACACCACTCATTAAAATCTATCGCATATACAGTGATTCAGTTCTGTTATTTTCTTCTTTATTGGTAGAATTATTATATTTGCCTAGAATGTGTTTCCTACTGTTTGTTATTCTGCATCTAATAAGTAGCTAGCATAACTGTCAGGGGTACCTGGAATATAGAAATGTTAGATTTACTTTCCAGTACATAGTAGCTGAAATGTATTCTTTCTTTTTTCTTATATTCATAAAGGAATTTAAAATTAAACATTACTGTAACATTTTCATGTATTGCATTATATGAAAATTCTGTATCAGCAGACAGGAATACTTTCACAGTCATAAAGTACAGGTAAAAAAAAAATGTATTAGTCAAATTTTATTCTTGTTGCAACAAAATAGGAACTAATGTGTTAATACATACAGGAAGGTGTTTCTTTGAGATATTACTTAGTCTTGCTTTAATTCGCTGTGACTACAACCAAGGGCCAACATATTAAAAAAATATTATTAAAGTTATTGCCTGTTTAAACTAGTTATTCAGATATGGAACCACTGATTGAAAGGGACAAATAACTAAAACAAATGGCTTATTTTCCCTATTGCAAGAAAATGGTGGACGAGTAGATAGTTACATTTACTTTAACTAATGAGAAAAATAAATTTTTGAAAAATGCATATTTTTTGTGGAGATGTTTGGCTTTAAAAAAATGCTGAAATCAGTTGGATGTTATGAACAAATTACAGTATATTTTTATATTTTTTAATCACATTCTTCATGTTTTCTTCATTTACAGCAGTAGAGAATATTAGAGGGATTTTTTTCTTCTTTTTTTTTTGTTTTTAGAGTGAGCTTTCCTTAAAACTTATGTTAATGGAGAAAAGTGTGGCAATAGAGATTACTGTGGAGTTCTATGTATGTGTTAGTAATATCCAGAATCACATAGAAAGCAGTAACTTTGCAAATGTGCTTAAGGTAAAATTTGTCCTGCTATGTGCTTTTGGATCTTTTAGCATCCACTTGCCAAAGTGATTTCTAAGGTTATCAAATGTTCTTGCAATTATGTCACTGAAGTTACATTCAGACATAATTTGTTCATGCACAGGTCGGTTTTTCTATTCTACCGCATGGTCTTTGCTACAATGGATCTTCTACTCTGTTCAAATACAGAAAATTTTTCCTGTTTTGCTATTTTAGATCAGTTAAAAACCCCATTAATTGATAAGATTTCTCTGAGGTGGAAGGCCATGGGCAGGATCAAGATTTATGACTTCTGGATTCAAACTAAGTCCAAATTCTGCTTAATGAAAAGACATAATGAAAAGACATATACAAGTTTCAAATTGTAGCAAGGAAATATCCAATTTCCTTTCCAAAAAGAAAAAAACCCTCACAGTAATGTTGACAAATATTTGATATTTATATATTTTTATATATATTTATATATTTTTATATATAAATAACGGAGGGAAATAGAACCCAACAGAGACAAGCAATGCAAATGAAAATTGCTCACCACTAGCCCATCAATGCTCAGTCAATCCCTGAGCAGCAGCTGCTTCATCAACCTCCTTCCTGTTTTTATTGGATTATGGCATCATACAATATGGAATGTCCCTTTGTTCAGTTGGGACCAACTGTCCTGGCTGTGTGCCATCCCAGCATCTTGTGCAGCCCCAATCTTCTCGCTGCTGGGATCATGTGGTAGAAGTAAAAAAGGCCTTGACCCTGTGAAAGCAGCACTCAGTAATAAGAAAAACATCCCTGTGTTATCAGTACTGTTTTCAGAACAAATCCAAAACATATCCCCACGCTAGCTACTAAGAAGAAAATTGTCTCTATCTCAGACAAAATCAACACACCCTTTGACTTTCTTTTCCTTTTCTCTGTGGCTTCCTAGCCTGAATGGAATATTTTCACTTACATAGGATCAGTTAGGAAAGTAGATAAACAAGACACCTGGC
This sequence comes from Neomorphus geoffroyi, assembly GCA_033558235.1. Lineage (NCBI taxonomy): Eukaryota > Metazoa > Chordata > Aves > Cuculiformes > Neomorphidae > Neomorphus > Neomorphus geoffroyi. The sequence continues at coordinate 3,993,561 of JAUMJM010000005.1, forward strand.
TTCTAAAACATTTCTTCAGACATGCAGTTCTAATACATGAAACACTGCTTACTTTCCAAATATGTTGATTCGATAGGGATACATCAGAATATGGAATTTTGCTTCTGTATGCAAGTAGGTGTTATCGTTTTGCCCTTGCTAATACTTCCTTGGAGCTTTTTCACTCACGAGTTGCTTGCCTTTGAGTAGGAGCAAATAGAAATAAGAAAGACTCACGATATTTTTGCAAAATGCCAATCCTGATTTGACTATGCAGAATGTAATCTTTGTTTCGGTTGGAAAATACTACTTGTACAAATATTTTTAATTCATGCAAATCTCTAAAGAGGAGCTTTTTTTCTGAGAATATAGATATCATTGTGTGAACAACTGTATTTGTTCTGGAAACAACCACCTTGTTGTCGTAGTTAAATAAACGTTTGGCATTTAAGAGGCTGGAAGAAAACAGGAGAATGTTTTAAATTCATTAACTTTCTTGGATATGAAGAACTACACTATCATTTTAACAAAACTAGAAAAGCAGAAGGAAGAACTAATAGGAATACTTGAACAAAACAAGTCTTCTGTCAAGATCTAACTTTTGGCATTTCAAGTGTGTTTGACAGTATAGCATGTGAAAAGATAACGTCTGCATAAATACACTTTTCATTTCCAGTGGCACTAAACAATGTAAAGCAGTTTTCCAAATGACTATGTCCTAAGTAATGCAAGACATGAATTTTAAATTTAAAGGAGCTTACTGTAACCTTCACAATTAGGACAATACAAAGGAGTTGAGTTTTTTTCCCCTCTTTTTCTATTGTGCTTTTCTTTGTGAGTTTGTTTTGGTTTTGTATTTTCTGTGGTTTATTGTTTGGTTTGAAGGGCTTATATTGTCTTTTTAGCATCACACGGAAGCAAATGTATCTTTCTGGTTTATTTCTCCTCCACTTATCAGCACAAAATGATTTACAAACCTCATTACACAGACAGCAGAACATGGATTCAGATGCTCTCTGGGATTTACACTACAGTTATGGTCACTGTAGCTTCCAGGGGAAATAACTGAGGAAACAGCCAGGACTAATGATGAACTAAAACATTCTTATTCCAAGGAGTTCTAAAATGTAGAGCTTTCTTTTTGTTTTTAGGGGTTACTCACTTTTCTTTTGATGCTTTTTGTGCCCTATGAATAGTATAGATCATATACCTATGGAAAACTAGTCATAACTTAGGCTTGCACAGCTTGAAGGTCTGTGTATTGGATACAACTGTATGACTGATGTCATGGTTTTCCACTGTAAAAAAAATTTTATACATTTATGTCAAAGATGCAGACTGTCTCTAATTCACCAACTCTTTCTACACACAACTTTGTAACTCTTATAGCAAGGATGAGTGTGCCACCTTGCTGGGCTTCCTTTTAGATGAGAAGTTGATAAAAGCTTGACTCCCCAGAGCATTCTGACCTCTTCCTGATTAGCAGATCATATAGTGTCTAATCATAGGACCAGTACAAAGACACATGCCATGTCATATTATCTTATAAAGAGCTGAACTCCCTTTCCCAAACAAAAGATTCTTCAAATATTGGACCAGAACTGAACCTTGGAATGCCTGCTAACTAGTAAACCAGTAATATGAAGAATAGGAAACAGTGCAATAAAAATGAAATTATATTATTTCACCCAGTGGGGAAATAGCTTTCAAACTTGTGAGAATACCCAGGAACCCAGGAAGGCTACATGCTGACTCTTATCTATCATTTAAATAAACAGAAGCACAGGCAGATGTAAGGTGTGTGGTGGCTCCTTTACTAAGTCTAAAACACCTGGCCATTAAAAAGTCCCATGTCTCAAAATGTTAAACAGCATCTGAGCTAGGCTGAAACTGATTCAATTACCTCCTTGTAGTATTCTTAATCCTGAAACCTCTTTTAGAATCAGGTAGACAACCTACATAGTAATCTCAGATAGGAGATATTAGAGTAATCTTTCTCAATTCCTAGCACTTGGGAGTTGAAACGCAATTTCAAATTCCTTTTTACTTGAGAGAATTAAAATGTGCATCTCCTACTCCTTTTAAGTTGTAAGTTATAGGGTAAGCTCTCCGTTCTTTTTTGGAAAAGCTCTTCCACTTTGATATTAATTAACTGTTCACTGGGACAAGAAAAAGAAGCAGTTTTATCTGTACAACCTTGATTTAAGAAGAGGAAGACCTATTTTTCATTCTACATATAATGAATATTTAAGTATAATGAATTAAATACTCACAAGCACAGCACCTGGGAGACAGCCTTGCCTCATGACAGGTAGCAGCCCTGCCTGACCATTTGGTTACAATTTAATGATATGTCTTTGTCTTTCTCTGGAACAACAGATATTCAATTGTTTCATGCAAAACATAATAATTTGAAGGGAGGAGCTGAAGATTACCACTCCTATACCTGAAAGCCAATTGGTTAGTTTGTTTATCTAGAAGAGCAGATATTGACAGAAATTAAATCCATCCAGGAAAAATTTAAATTGATCTAGATTTCTGTATTTCTGAGTAGGACACTGGGACACCATCATCTTTTCTTGCTTTGACTTTTTACTTAGGAATACTGAGAACTCCTGTCAGTTTAGGCACCACAGGCAATACAAAATTATGGTGCCTGGATTGTGTGCGTGCGCAGCATCTTTGTGTCTATGTATGATTTTGTCATTTTAATCCTAAGTATTGTTGAAAGCAGGCATTTAGTCCTTACTGATCTTGGAATCACAGAAGCAAAATAAGTGACCATCGACTTAGCTTTCCTGTGTCACTACTAGTTTATTAACAATACCAGAACTAAGTAGTCTAAAGCTATAATGTACAATTCAGTTGATGTTGTAAGGGTTATGGAAATATCCACTGAGAACTGCATAACTTAACATGGGAAGGTAAGATATTGATGTCCTCAGAATAATCTTACATTTAGTGAATAGTTGAAGATTGAATCTACATTTTGGAATAGATTTGGATATAGGGTGACGATTTCCTTAGGAAACACTGTTAAAAAATATTTTGCTGCACTTCAGTGGATAGTGATACAAATCCTGTCAACTCAGTTATTTACCTGCAGAAATACAAAGACGGTAATATCATATCATATCATTGTGTGTTTTACATTGTGTTGCTGAACCACTCATTTCCTCATTTTCTCCTCGTGGGCTCAGCAGAGAGGAAAGCATAGGTCTAGCCATATAGACAAGGGGTACTTCTTTTTCCTGACTCCTCCTGATCCTGTTAGATCTACAAACAGTGTAAATGTATTTACATGGACAAGCTTGAAGGTTGTGTGTTCAGAACACTGCTACTGTTTTTTCAATTTTCTTTGAATTCGTGATGCATCCACCCAGAGGGACATTAGAAAGAATTTCTTTACCAAAAGAGTGGTCAGGGATTCGAACAGGCTGCCCAGGGACGTGGTGGAGTCACCATCCCTGGAGGTGTTTAAAAAAGGAGTGGATGAGTTCCTTAGGGACATGGTTTAGTAAGGAGACAGGCACGGTTGGACTCGGTGATCTCAGAGGTCTCTTCCAACCTTATGATTCTATGATTCTATGATATTCTTGATATCTCCAGAAAGCAGCCTGCCATTCATGAGATATCAAGGGTGTGATTGTTTAGAGAATAAGAAAACGAAGAAAAACCCTACAGAAACATCGCTAACACAAAGTTAAAATCATTTACTGTTAACAAGTAGCTGAAACTGACCTTCCCTGTAATTATGCAAAACCACAGTGAGAATTACACCTTATCGATTAGTCAGAAAAAAAAAAAGCCGGCAAAACTAAACTCAAAGTTGCCTGCAATCATTTAAAAAGTAATTCAATGTAATTCTCTGTTTTCTATTCCTTCTCTTTGGGGACTTTCACAGAGTTCTCTAGTTACCCATTCCCTAATGTCGACTACGCATTTTCTGCCCTACTTAATTCAGTCAGCAGTCTGTCAAAGTTTCTAAAGCAGCAGGTGTGCAAATGTGTCATCTTTATGTCTGTTAACTTGATACTTCTGTATACTGAAGTAGTCATCCTAGTCTCCCCTTATGGTCAATAAGGAGGAAAAATACTTCTGGGGAGCAATTAGTGTACCCTATTTCAGGCAGCTGCTTTAGGATGAAATTAATCACTCCCTAAACATATCCGTATCTATCCCTTGACAGTAATGGTTAACTGAGCATCATTCAGATGTATATGTGCATTCTAAGTATCTAGAATTAAAAAGTAGATCCCATTTAAATGTCTTCAGACTTTGTTGAGCCAAAGCCAGATCTATGAAATGAAAGGAACCAACACTTCATGTGGTGGCTCATTCAATTTGCAAGTGAAGTTGACTCGTACTTGGTTAGTATCCATGCAGCAGTTTGACTGCCTCTGAGCCAGTGATTATATTGGAGTTTGATGTGTATGTCTTTATCAATAATACCAGTTTAAGCAGCCCTTCTGCCTCTGTGAAGCAGTTGTTTGTGATGCTACGGCAGAAAAATGAATTGTCTGTGAAACAAAAAAAAAAAGCACAAATAATAGCATAAGTAGATGCTCAAAGCAACTCAGAGATCTAACGATGCTCAGAGACAGCTAGAAATGTGAAGCACTGAGATATGGAAGAGATATAGTCTTTGAAACTTGAGTTTTGTATGAGATTGGATATGAATATCAGGAGTGTAGTCAGACATCTCTATTAAATTGAAACTGGAATTTAAAACTACAACGCAATTCTTCAATAGTTATTTACTTCAGGGTTATTTATTTAACTTTTCCTAACTATGAAATTATTTACTTAAGTTTACGATCTACAAGAAATCAGTCTAAATTCACCTTAGAAGCACTGAGTTCTCTCCAATGATTGTAAAGGATTAATTGAGGTATGGACATCTACACTGTTTCCATCTATAAGTCTAAGTGTTTTTATCATACTTGCTAAAGTTCAAGCACACACAAAAAAATGGGGATAGGACATTGTAATTTAGTCAGTTATCTCAAAAGACACCTTGACCACAATAACCTCAACTTCTACAACTTCTATTATTTTCAGATTAGACTAACTCACCGTGCCAGCACAGAAAATAAAGACTGAATGCGAAGTAGTTTGACAACCCTGCCCACCTCAAGGGATAACTGAAATAAGATTATCTGCTTAGTCCTTTTGAGGCAAATCTTTGAAAGCATATTCGACAATAACTGAATTAGTGAAATTTTGGAACTCTGTCATTAGAAAGTTTAACTTTGGGCCTTTCCAGAATACATGCAGATTAAGAAGTAAAAGACTGCTAAAAAACTTATGCCCAAATCCATATTCCTTATATAACTATTTAAATCTATAACTCCAAAGCACTAAATCGCACTTGACTGCATGAAGGAAGTTGGGAGAATGCATGCTTTTCCTTATCTCATTTTTTTTTCGTCAAAAACATTATAGAAAACCATACAACGTGTATGGAAATTCTATGTTGTATATATCCTTCCTTCCTTCCTTCCTTCCTTCCTTCCTTCCTTCCTTCCTTCCTTCCTTCCTTCCTTCCTTCCTCCCTCCCTCCCTTTCTCCCTCCCTCCTTTCCTATTTTAAAAAAAAAAATTCTCAAGTTTATAGTACTCTGGCACAAACTAAATGAACAGAAACAAACTTTTACAGAACCCATTCAAGTCACGTAATATTCATCATAATTTCATTTCATTGTAAGCTATTATTAAAATTAAGCTATACATTAGAACTTACAGCCACAAGTCCAAGTGCATTTTCCACTGTATTAAAAGGATAATGTTCTGGATATATTTGAATGGGTCTAGATGTTTTTCCTCATTAAAATACATTTTAAAGTAAATTTGTTGTTATCTCAAGACATGTAAGAGTGAGTATAAATTGCAGAATAATGTTTATTTTTATTTCATAGATTTTAGTCAGTATTGCCACTTAAATATAAAAAAGAGGAATTAATATTATAGAGATTTTTTTAAACTTTCTATTGCTTTCTCTTTACACATAATTGTCTTCAATTTGTTTCTCATAAAGAAAAATAGAACCGCACACAAACTGAATTCAGTAGCATAAGAAATTATCTTAAATTATGTCAGAATCCCTAAGGACTATCTTTTTATAACATGTTCAGACAACAAATTAAGCTCAATAGTAGCTCACAGATCTTACAAATGACACAATCTTCCTTGTCCGATAATTGAAAGAAATGCAGACATGTATTAACTTTAAATACCTCTGTTATCAAAGCCAGTACTATGCATGGTTTTAAATGCTTTGAGTTAGGGGCATACTATTAATGTTGCAATATAGTTGCTTTAGTTAAACAGTAAGGGTCACACTTCAAAAAGGCCAAGGATTCTAGTGTTTCAACAAGACAGAAAATTCCACATATAGTGCAAGTCTGTATAACATACTAAAAAATGAGGTATTATTTGACCTATCTAAATAACATAGTTTGTTTCTTAATTGCAATATCTACCCCATTTGAAGCAAACCATTCTTCATTGGATGGCTATAAGTTCTTTGGAAGCAATATGCAGGGAAGGAGAGGTATTGGGGTAGCTGTCTATGTTTGGGAAGAGTTTGATTGTAGAGAGCTCAATGATTGTGATGTTCTAATTCTATTCAATTCTTTAGGTAGGTTGCATGCAAGAACAGAACCACAACAGAACTGGTATCACATAGTCTAAAATCTATTTAATAAGCAAGTTGTGTGTAACAGGTGGATAGCAATTCCAACTCACAAATTTCTGTTCTGCAACACATGCACAATTCACACATATCAGTCAGGGTTGCGGTTCCTTCAAATCCAGTTTGGACCAACAGTATTGTCTCAGGAAAGCAGGATGTTCATTGACCAGACAACATTTTGCTTCCTGGTAATACACTAATCCATCAGAGTGGTTCTGCCTTGGGCTTACTTCTCCACATGGCGTTGGGCAACAGTGGGTGCAATCCCATCCACTCCCAAGGTGCTGTTGTTTTGATTACTTACTTCTATGTGACAGATTTTCAAGAAAAGCCACCAATGGTCTCTCTAATCACATAGCCCCGTACAAACATCTTCAACTTTTTCCATACGTAACAGCAATTAGTGATTGTCACAAGGTTTCTGTCATCTTCTGGTCTCATATTCCAATCGTTATAAAAAGTATGCATTTAAGAATACTTGCATAACAAAAGTAATTTCTTACTTCTTTGGTTTTTGTTGGGTTTTTTTTTAGTTTGATTTTGATTTTGTTTGGGTTTGGTTTTGTTGGGTTTTTTTTTCCCATAAATTACAAGATTATTGAAGAAAAACTAAGCTAGGCACATAAAGTTAAGGTCTCACTTATCTGAGATTGCCCATTTGACTAGGCTTCACACAGTGAAAAGGACTCAGAATTTTCTCTGGAAAATTTTGAAGTGAGTCTTGGTAGGAAAAGTTTCTGCAAAAGGTCTACAATTTCATGGCTCCTTAACACACTGAGTCTTTTTTTTAATTATTTATTTATGCAATCTAATAACAGAGACTTTAATATTTAAAATATATTTACCAATTAATGTTTATATAACACAAAATCACAGAATCATTTAGGTTGGAAAAGACCTTTAGGATTATCAATTCAAACTGCAAACCTAACACTGCCAAGTCCATGTTTATCATTAAAAATGTGAACACTGACTAGAATCAGACATTAGGGAGATTTAGTTTTGTCCTCTGGTTCCAGAAATATATAATCTTCTGCTGTGACTAGATCAGCGGTATTTGCCTTTATATCCATTCAAGTGTGTATTCATACATGTTTACATAGAGGGCAAAATAGCAAAAGGAATCTTAAGTGCAATGTTTTCTAATTAAGATCAGTGTGATTCATAGCATTTACATTCTGTCTTTCAAGGTGAGTCAGAACTACATTGTGTCCTTCAACATTCCAGAATTTGAAATAATTTAGCAATTTTGAAAGAAACATTTTTTTCTCCAAATATGAAACTTTGGGAAATTAAAAAAAAAAGACATGACAGTAAGAGCACCACATTATTTTCTAACTTCCAAACATTCATCAATGTTACAAAGAATAAATTTTCAACAACCGCCTTTTTAAATCACACACCATCCAGTTTGACTTCCCTCATTTTTTACAAACTCTCCTGGGAGAATTTTACAGATAAGACACATGAAAAACCCAAGCATAATTTAGTTTTATTCTGATCAACACAGAAGCAAAATAAGGTCAATATCATTTTAAAAGTACATGTCGTACTCATCAATAATAAATAACAAATCAATAAAAAATATATAAATAAACAAAACCTAACAAAATTGCTGTTGAATCTTAAGACTGATTCTTACGAAAATATTTTGCTAGGTACTGATCATACCTAACTGTGCTTGTTCCAAAACATGTAAGAAGAGATAAATGATGACAAAATGCCGATGTTGAGACATCTCATTTGGACGTATCACCCTTTCTTTCATTACTATATAAGCTATTTCTTCCTGCAAAAGTTAAGCACCTCAGAATGGGACCAACATAATGATCCAATCTAGCTATCATACGATCTGAGCATTTAAATCTTGCTTGGATCACTGTCATGCATGCACACAGGAATTACTAATTCTTGTCATTCTGTATATGGCCTCCAATATAATGAAATTACAAAGATGTTTTCTTCAAAATTAATTTGATCAGTGAGATTGAGTGAAAATAATGTTTTATATATAATTTTTTTTTCAATCACAATATCTAAGTTTTAGGTACAGCAACATTTGTTTCCTCGTTTGAGACTCAAGCACTAGCAGAAGAATTTTTATCTATTTCAAGGACTATTTTTAATTAAGATCTCAAACAAAATATTTAGGGATTTTGTGTTATCATTTACTTTGCGTTAAAACAGAAACTATCAAGTTATGGCTAGATATTGATTAGAGTATTTCTAAGTTTCTTGGACTTCAGAATAGATTTTTTAAAATATTTTCCTGTGCTTTTTTATTTCAATGCAGGGCATGAAAGCTCACATAAATAAAGGAAATATGAAAGATAAGGGAAATCACTGTTATTTCCAGGAAAGGTTCTAAGGAGTATGTCTGTTCCTTAAAAATGTAATGATTTGCCCACTGAATAAAATAAGATTATGCATTTTAAATTATGACCTCTTTAGAGATCTTAGTGAAATAGACAAACTGACTAAAAAGGATCAATCAAATGAAACTAAAACACTACAGAAATGAAACGTCACATTCCATTACAATGTGATTAATAGGTAGTCACTGAATAAAATAAAAATGACATGTACTGCAATAAATTACTGTGGTTTTTTTGCCTGAAGATATTTTCCTTTTTTTTTAATTCTCCTTCCTTATAATCACAAGGTAGTTTTATTTGAAGTGGGAAAGTTAGAAATTGTATCCTATTTCTTTTATTTGAGTATACTCTATGGTTTAATAAGGTTCTATGGGATCCATCTTCAAATTCTTAGCACAGCTAAGCCTCACTAGTTTCTGGTTAGGTGACTTACAATGATCTTTAAATTAAGAGGAAATTAATGAATGAAGGAAGGTAGAAAGTCCACTAAGAAAAAAAAAATCTATAATACGTAGTGAAAAAAGAGTGAAAATATTAATGAGCAATGAAGTGATTTAATTTTGACATGTGCAAATGTCCTCAGAGGTCTTTTATGCCTGCTTGATTCTGGTAGAGTGTTATTATCTTGATCTCTTTTATGTCTGCTCGATTCTGGTACTGTGACTGTGTTAGTATCTTAGTTGCTTGATAGCTATTATATTATTGATGCACTGAAGGCTTTTAGAAGACTGATGATATTCTTGCTATATACTACCCACAAATGTACCGCAAACAACCATTCCTGAAAATTAATAATGGTAAAACATGAAATTCTAACAGCAAATGCAAAAATGAGAACTAGTTATTAACACCTTATATGTAATGAAACAGATTCTGTCCAGGAAACTTTCAGTAAACTCAGTAGTTGAACTATTTATGTCTGCCATGTAATAATATCAAAGTATCTGGCTTTTTAATGTATAATTAGTGCGTTCTTAGTAAGAAAGCTGAAGCATAATTTCTATTAGCAAATCATTCTACTCTTTTATGTTGCGTATATGCTATGCTATAGTATACATGATGATGTTCTGAATAATTCAGAAAAGCTAAGATTTCTTTTTTCCCGGAAAACAGTGCAGTGACACAGTGAAATCATCATGAATTCTCCAGACAGCAGAAACATCAAAGCAAAGGAAACAAAATTTCGGATAGACATGCCCCTTATTTTAGTGGGATGGGTATATCAGCCAGAACTTAAAACATTGCAAGTCATATAACCAATACCCTACAGCTTTTCTTCTGTAGCTGCAATTGTAAATATAATTATCTTTTCAAAGGCGTTCAAATATGACAATCATTAACTTTGTGCATCCTGCAATGCATGTTAATTTGACAGGCTCAATATATATTGCAGCAAATTTGCAGTGATTTTACTGCTTATTTTAAGGAAAAAAATCTCACAAATATATTAACTCTTATAGAACGTGGAAAGAATAAATATAACTGGAGTTAATAGCAGGAATTTCCAATATCTCAGCAATTCAATATGGAAACAGAACGAACTTCACAGTCATACCAAAACATAAGGAATTTCATAGTCATAATGCAATAGTTAGAGTTAGTGGAAATGAAAATAAAGGGTTCAGTTGAAGAGTTTTTGCTAGAGACAAGGTAATGGAGGTATTGCACATATTGTGACAAAACTCTCGAATATTTAAATTCTTCAGTCCTTTCATTTGTGTACAACTGTCTTCCAGCAGAATTCCCCATATAGGTTCCATGTTAGTACAGGTGAGTCTTCATGTTATGCAGAGACTTCAAAAGATTCTCAAGGACTTCTGTATGTACTATAATCTTTTATTCATGAACATAAAGAAGTACAAAGAAGAAGGCAAATATATGTCTGAGGTGCACATGTAAGTAGTTTGAATTTTTTTTTGATTTATTAGTAATTCTATTTCTAAAAAAATAAAATTTAGTAGAATGTTATTTAATTTCTATGCATTTTACTAAAATTCTGCATGTGTATCACTCTTACTCTGACATGTATTTCAAAATTTCAGTAATAAAAATGTCATATTTTAACTGGAAACAGATACTTTGGAAGAAAATCAAAAGCAATTTATAGTAAATTAGTACAGAAAATGCTGTGAGAAATAAATCTAATCCAAGCAAAGTGGAAAAGAAAACAATAGCAAAAATTTCAAGACAATTTCTCTATTCCTGATGGCTTTGTTGATCATTTATCTCTGTATTTCCATTTTTAAACAGCTTTGTTCAATCTCATTACATCTTAATTAGTCTTCTCCTGTTTTGTTTTTCAATCATCATTATTTTTCCCAAGATCAATAAATTGTATTTACTGAGAATCTGAGTATTAGAATACCGAGGTTATAGAAAGACCTTATTTTGAAATTGCAACTCACATTAGCTTCATCCAAACTTATTCGCGTATACAGAACTAATGCCATTACTGAACTTGAGACAAAAGGGGAAGTTTAATCTCGATATTAGGAAAAAATTCTTCACTTAAAGGGTGATTGGCCATTGGAATGCACCGCCCGGGGAGGTGGTGGAGTCCCCATCCCTGGAGGTGTTTAAAGGGAGATTGGATGAGGCACTTAGTGCCATGGTTTAGACGATGAGTAGGTGTTAGGTGTTGGGTCACAGGCTGGACTCAGTGATCTCAAAGGTCTTTTCCAGCCTTGTGATACTGTGATACTGTGAAAAAGACACGGTTTATGCTTGTAAAAATAGGTCTCCTATGTAAACTGTGCAAATTAGACCAAGATGTACACTTTGCATCACTTTTCTTCAGATAGAAATATGGAAATATTTTATGCAAAGGAAATTTATTCTTACTATTTTCTAGACACGTTACTGCCAAGCGTAACATCGACAGAGCTAGCAGAAACAATAACTGAGGCACAAACAGAGGCTATATTTATGAGATTGCAACAGCAATTAATTGCATGAGTTAACATACACACTTTCATACTCACTTTCAAAAATACTAAAAACTACTTTCATGTCACATTTTTAGTCTTAGTTGAAAGCCAGAATTCTAGATAAAGTGGCAGGTTGCTGATATTTATCTTCCTCTCATCAAAATACTTTAGAGAAGATGAAACAAATGACACATAGACACAAGAAAACTGAAAAATTCTTTTGCATTCTTTGACACTTTATAATCTGTATCATACAGTCAAAGAATAATAGGATTGTTGGTGGTTCACGTGGCAGAAGCACCCTGCGCCCCACCAACCTGATGAAGGCCAAGTTTTTTAACATGGGCAATCATCAGCTCTTCCATGCTGTGCCTTTGGGATCACATCGTGACTGCTGTCACATATGCACTGTGGTCAGCTGCTGCTAATCAGCAAGTTCTCCCCAAGTGGCAGGAATAAGAAAGGTAGGATCTCTTAGTGAATAGACAGGCTCCAAAGCCAACAGGAGGCTTAAGCCACGATTAATGGATGACACAAGGTCCAACAAGGTTATAAAATTGGGCCCCCCACCAGAGACACCCTTGTCCTTGGAGCAACAGATGTTTGACCGGAAACTCTCTGCTTGGGATTGGGAGGACATTCAAGGAAAATTCTCAGGACTGAATGTCCTCATCCTCCTTTCATTGAGTGATTATTCTGGATATATCCTGGAGTAAACCCTCGGCACTTTGAGTGAGTGATTCTATCTTCTGGTTATCCTTGAGTGAGACATTTCCTTTTGTGACTGAGTGTGTGTACGGTTTGGTTAGTATTCTCTGGTTCTGAAGATATGTATCATGGAATCATAGAATCATAGAACCATAGAAGCACAGAATTATAGAATGGTTTGAGTTGGAAAGGATCTTTAAAGGTCATCCAGTCCAAGCCCTGCTGAAATGAGCAGGGACATCTTCAACTAGATCAGGTTGCTCAGAACCCCATCCAACCTGACCATAAGAGTTTCCAGGGATGGGAAATCTACAATCAGTCTAAGCAACCTGTTCCAGTGTTTCTGTATCCTCATCATAAAAAAAAAAAAATAAAATAAATCATTCCTTATATCTAGTCTCCCTGGAGCCTTCTCTTCTCCAGGCTGAATAATCCCAACTGTCTCAGCCTTTCTTCACTGGAGAGATGTTCCATCCCGCTCATCATTTTTTGTGTCCCTTACCAGGAATTGCTCCAGCAGTTCCATGTCTGTCTTTCTTGTGCTGAGGACTCCAGAGCTGGATGCAGTACTCCATGTGGGGCCTCACCAGAGTGGACTAGAGGGGCAGAATCACCTCCTTCAGCCTGCTCACCACGCTTCTTTTGATGCAGTCCAGGATATGGCTGGCCTTCTGGGCTGCAAGCACACTTTTCTGACTTATGTGCAGCTTTGTATCCACTGACATCCACAAGTCCTCCTTGGCCAGGATGCTCTCAATCTCTTCAGCTCACAGCCTGTATTGATACCGGGGATTTCTGTGGCCCAGGTGTAGGACCGTGCACTTGGCCTTATTGAACATCATGAGAGTCATATGGACCCACTTCTCAAGCTTGTCCAGGTCCTTCTAGGTGGCATCCTGTACCTCAGGCCTCTCAACTGCACCACTCAGCTTGGTCTCATCTGTAAACTTGTTGAGGCTACAATCACATTGTCTATATCTTTTCAGTACTGGTCCTCATATGGACCCCAACAGATAAAACTTGTCACTGACCTTCATCCAGACATTGAGCCATTAACCAATACTCTCTCAATGAGACTATCCACCAAATTGTCCACCGATCTAAACCCTATCTCTTCAATTTAGAGAGAAGTATGTTAAGGGACACTCTGTCAAAGGCCTTGCAGAAGTCCAGATAAACGACATGCAAGTTCTTCCCTTGTCCACTGATGTAATCATTCCATCATAGGAAGCTACTAGGTTGGTCAGGAAAGATTTGCCCTGTGTTCTAGTACCAAAACATTGATCTCAAGTACATCTGGACATCTGATGAGAAGTGGTCCTTTGTATCTGTGTCTTAAAAATCTCTAGTGGTTTTTGGCTCTTATTGTCTTGTCTACTGGAAATAGTCGCACTTTATAGTTTTCGTAACTGACCTTCAAATATTGCAAGCAGCAATTATATCTCCCGCTAGCCTCCTCTTTTTCAGACTAAGCAAGCTTAGCTCCTCCAATGACTCCTTCTAAGTTCTCCAAGTCCTTTATCAGTATAATACAATTTTATCTACCTCACAGACTGGTTATTATTAAAATTACAATTATGCCACACTGAGCTTTAAATTCGTGATCTGTTTATGCGTATTTATAAGTTCACAAAAAATCTTCCATATTGTAGAAGCTCTGCTTTTGTTAAGATATCATTTATATACGCTGGCTGACATCATACAATATTTATCAGGCCATGATTCATCACACTTAACTTATACACCTAGATAGAGCCTTGTCATCTCTATATATAATTAACAGATCTTCAGTGAACATTTTAGGGGTTTGGATGACATGAATCTAAACTGTTTCTCTTACTATTCAGTGAGCCTAGGATGCTTAAACTTCCTGTACAGATTGCACATTAAGTTGCTAAAATTAAATAGAAGACAGACTTAAGTCTCTGTTGGAGTGTCTTAATACAGAGTAACATACAGTGTTTTAATGCACAGTAACACACAAAAAGAGCATTGATGAGGAAAGGGATGCATAATTTCAGAAACTGGTTTCTAATTACAATAAAAAAATGGGCAATCTATCCCACTGCTTGGGATATTAGCTACTTTTTTATTTCTTCTGAAATTAAGGATGACATAATAGAAAAGGAGAGAAAAAGAATAACCATGCTGCTGTGAGTTCAAATACTTAAGTGCAAAACTAGGTTTTAGGTATTTTATATTAAAAAATCATTAGATTTATTAAAGAAATAATGATATGGAGATGAGAAACCACATCTTCTAAAAAAGTCCCTCTGCATATATTGCTTTTTTAGTCCCATTTGATATACCTACTCTTGTACTTGCCCATTCCCAGACGGATTTAAGTTTTCTTTTTTGCATCAGTCATCTCCCTTCTGTATACTAAGTAGCCTGCAGGATAATGATAAACTAACCTCCCTAAAGGTAGAAGGTTTTTTTGTTGGATTGTTTGTTCGTGGGTTTAGTTTTGGTTTTGTTTTTGTTTTTAATTACATACAATAAAAAGATTAAAATCTTTTATATTCCACAACCTGGTATCATGACAAATTTTTATTAAAGATGGATAACGTTACCTATGTCTTAAGGAAAAAAACAAACAAATAACCCAATGTGGTATCTTTTTAGGGAACACATTGCCTTAATGGGATGGAAAATAATTAGGAACAGACTGAAAACGTGATGGAGCACATTAAAATAAACAGGAAGGTTTTCAGCTGCAGTAAGGTTCATTTTGATCCAAGTTTTATCATTTATATTTAGTATCTAGTCTAAGTTTATTTTCTCTTTTCAGTTTGTGAAGAAAAATCAGAATCCGCAAGGAAAGTTCATCCTGATTATGTCTGACATCTTACTTAGGAAGGGACAAATCACTATTGACAACAAGCTTAAATTAGATACTATCTACTGGATGACCAATGTTAAATGAGATTCATCTCTCCTTCAGTCTGTGATGGTTCAGCAAGGAACAGACAAGAGAAAGACATCTATTTGTTTCTTCTAATTATATAACACATTTCCATGTATAGACCAGAATAGGTCTTCCACTGGCCTAAGAACAATAAGATTTTTTAAAACAAAATAAACCAAATAAAAAACCCTGACCCTACGCCATCTATTGAAATAGCAGCTAAATGGGGTTGTCAGGATTAAAATTTAAGTGTCTAAATTATTTTTTCTTTCTGGTTCTGAGAGTGAGCTTTTAAATCTCTTACTGAAGTCCCCCTGCTCCTTTAAAACATTTCATCAGATGAAGCTACTTTTCATTAGTTTCAAACTAACTTAAATCCCATTGTTATCTTTTGAGCATAAGTTTCTGCTCAGCGTTCAGAAGAGAGGTTTATAACAGAGCAACGGCTAAGTGCTGCCAGTTTACTTTTATGTCTTAATGCATTTCAAAATTTTCAAGTGTTAACATAACAAAGAGAAAGTTGAACACAGAAGGATAGAAAGGGAAAAAATGAAATCTGTCAAACAACAGGCAGAATCTTGTATGATGAAAAATTCAAGCGTATTTACAAAAATGTTTTTGTCTCTGTCCATTTCTTCCCTACTGTCAGGTTCGCAATTTGACTTCACATATGCTATTGTCATTTTTCAGCTTAGAAAGTCTAACAGAGGCAGGAAAATAAAAAGGTGAAAGAAAAAGAAAGGTCAAGAAAATTCAAGGAAACTAGCTAGCTTCTTTTATATCTCAGACAAGTTTGAAACATGCTTTTTATACTAGGTGATCATCAGAGGCCCATTTTCTGCAAATGGCTATGTCATTTTAATAGCAGAAGCTCAATGAACAAAACATATATCTCACTTTTATTCTGTGGCAATATTTTCAGGTAAGCAGCAAATAATGTCTGTTTTTTTCATATATCATGGCAACAAAAATGTACAAAGATTCTTTCTGTTAGTGTGTTCTACACAGACATCTATGTCTAGGCTCACTTCCTCACGAATGCAGAAAAACAGGTACTCTTACAATGCGATTCACCCTGCCTGTTTTACACACCCACTTAAGAATAGAATGAGTCACATTGTAAATGTACCTGTTTCCCTCCAGTGACTATGTGGGTAGGCTAGACCAAGTAGCTCTGATAATTATGTTATACTGTAAACAATTGAATTTGGGAAGAAGTATTCAAATTAATCTGAATTTAGACACAATCAAGGCATACAAGTGAGTTTAATTTCTATTCAAGTCATGTCTTGTTCCATTTAAACATACACACAGATACTTTGATTCATGCGAAGCATGTATTCGGTTTCCTCACATTCTTATTGGCATTAGCATGTATTTTTGAATACTGTTTGAAGTGCCATCAGTGTGAAACTGTTCTTTAAATCACTTATAACTAAAACTAATACTGGGATTAAATAAAGAATGATTCATCGTTTTCTCTCTGACAGCTTGAGTAAGAATCATTGTTGTATCTCATAAATGAACACCACATGCAATACCAGTCAAAGAACAACTCCAGATTTCTTTTTGTTCAACAGCTTCATAGATGGAACACTCTCAGAGTAGATCCTCATGTTCTGAATACCGACTCTACAGAGGAGACTGAAGCATATTACATAATATTGCACAGAACCTTAATCAGATGTATTTTCTCTTGACTAACATAAAGTGGCTCCCCTGTAAGTGCACTGCAATGATATCTAACTTTTCTTCAAAAAGTTATAGAGAAAAAAATAAGTAACAATCCTCAATCATTCTACCATAATAAAGCACGTACTTATTATTAGACAAAAGCATTTGCTTAAAGTAAGCATATAGCTTACCTGTCATCTTTTGTCAAAAAATAGTCCATTGTAACTGGAAACAATAGTTGTGAGCTACAACTCACCTGTAAAAATATAAATGCGTGATTCCTTCTTCTAACAGAATACAACTTAATTGCAAACTAAGAGCTATGAGGTAAGTATAAGTGAATATAGAAAACCCTAGTGAAATAACTACATGGTAAATTTTACATATACTAACAGTTTAGCGTTTACTTTTTTAATTCAAAGGGGTTTTCAAATAATTTGTTAATGACAGTCAGATATTTTTTCTTTAATGTGTAGTACTTGTCCTTTGCATTACAATGGAAAGTACTTGAGAGACAATGTCTTTATGATGACTGAGGGATTACGTGAGCAAAACTTCTCTTATAGTCAAGTATGTCTTACCTGTAGGATATAAGGATAGTTGTGACAAAAAAAAAAAAGAAGTCAAGGAGAGACCAGATACTTTAAATCATTGGAGAAACAAACCAGCCTGTATGCTCAGCCACTTGTACTGAAAATCACTGAAAGCACAAGAGAACCACTCAGTCCATGTGAAGCTCCAATCATAGTCAATCAAACAACTCACCTTAAACTTGACAATTTTACTACAGATTAAAATAAAGAAAATTATTAAAATCCAGTATTATATTTATGCATTAGAATATTTATTTGTCCCAAAACAAGTATTTCCATCCTTAAAATTAAGAGGGTTGAGTTTAATAAGTCTTTCGCACCTCTGACAGAATTTGAATAATATAAAGGGACCTAAATCTCCTGCACAATTTTGCAGACCTCTACCATTTAATTTGAAATGCATTTTCAAGAAAAGTATGACCTTGACATTAATTCCAAGAGTGATCTGGAAGGAAAAATGTATCTCAACAGACTGATAAGTGGATAAGGATTCAGCAATAAAAGAGAAAGACAAAAGAAAAATGAAAGCATGAAAATTATTACAAGGAGATACTTTGAAAATGGGTGAATGTTACCTCTCCAACTCATGATAGTAAGAGTGTACTGAAATGTTAATTTGATTAATATTGTATTAGATTTATCTCAAGTGAAGAAAGTGAAGAAGCAGGAAAATTATTTTCCAGACAAAAATCTAACAATAAAGAAAAACAGCATAACTATGAATAGAAATTAAAAACAACTCTGAAGGATACAGGACAATAATATGCAATTAATTTCAATATAGTTTGAACAATACAACATATAATTACATAGAATAAATATATAAAGCTCTGCTGAAAAGTATATAGGAAAAATGTAGACTGAGAAACCCAATAAAAATAATAAATCCTTAAGCATTAATTCATTTTGATATTTTTATGTTGTTAATAGAACTTCAGTGGTGTGCAAAGAATAGAAAGCTATGAATGGTGATTAGCGATAAAGCTGAAACCTTGCTGTAAGTCTACTTTCACAGGAAAAATAAAATCTTTTAGACAGATGAATACTAATCTAATTGAATCACACTACTGTCTATTTATTGCTTCCAAAGATCAAGGCTTGTTTTAGAAATCTGCACAGAATTCGAATTGGAAGGCTATAGGTGACCAATGACACTTTAATTACTTCAGGCTCCGGATGAATCAATTCTTCGCTGGTACCTGTCAGCTCAGATACATTCGACATTATTGATCTTTGTCCATTCATTCATCTTCTCTCAGACTAAGTTGTTTGGATTCCTTAATTCTTTTTATTTTCACTGTCATCTTTCTAATCACATTCACAAGTCACTGCAATAGATCTTCATCTGCTTTATTTGTGCTTTCTGTGACATTCAGTAGATGTCTTTGATTAAAGTGTTATTTTAAAGATTATTCATGTATGACATTGAGTTATTTTTGTTGATCAGAGGCAAAATCTATTTTCTAAGATTCTGTGTGAATGCTACATTTCTGAAAGGATGCAAAGAATATTTTTCTATAAATTGGTTCTAGAGAACAGTACTGAATGACACCCGAAGTTTAAGAAAGGATTGCTTTCTAAGTGATCACCAGATCCTTAGCTTTAAATACAGCTCAAAATTAAAATCTGACACTTCTTTGTTATTTTCTGAGTTATAAAAGGGATGATCAGAAAGTAGTTACATGTCCTACCTCAGTGTTTGACCATCTCTAGTGTCTCATTAGAAAACATTCAGTGTAGGTGAGCACAGTTCAGAGGGAAGAAGTATAGGGAAATAAAGAAATGTGGGAATAATTAGTTGAATATTATTTGGAAGAAGAACAGACTTATCACCAAAGTCAGAATATCTATGCTCTAAACAAAGTACAAAATCAAACACCTATTGTAAAAACTGGTTTTCATAAAATGTTGTTATTAAACAAAACCACATTGCGATCCTAGAAAAACACATGCATGTACTGTCTATACTGTTCTGACAGGATAATGACAATTTCTATTTATTTTTAAGGAGCAGGAAAAAGATCATTATTGACAACAGACAAGCAGTATGATCTAGGATGGCAGTTCCTACCTTCTTCTGATACAGCACAGTACTAACTTAATTTTACCTCAGTGTTGCTCTGACATTTTTCTGTTTTTTTCTGCTGCTTATTCTTTTCCTGTCTTTTCTGTTCTAAATGATTACATGCTCAACATACAAGAATAACAGTCCAAAGACGGAAAAAACTTTCATTTGTATCAGAACCAGACAATTCTATTAATACTGAGCCTCATTAGGCTACACTCAGGCTTTCCCCAGCTACAAAGCATTACAATATATGTCATTGAAAAGGCACAGAAAATAATTATGACCTTATCAGTTCCTTCCAGAGTGACTCTCATATCAAGTTATTTTTAGAAGAGGTGGAAAAGAATTCATGACATTTAAAGTAAATACCAAAGTAAATTGAAAAGTAATGAATAAACTATAGCGTGCTTTGGAGGGTGGGGAACAGACAATGCTGCAGTACAGATATCCACTAGCAGTTTTAATAACAAGGATTTTTCAGGCTAAATCACCAGTGATGACAGTTACATCCTCACCTTCTCTGTGTGAGTATATATATACATACACATGTATTTATAATGCTGTTGTAAGGATTGATGCTTTACTCTGATAACCTTTAAAACCATGGAGGAAAAGAACCCGGTTCTTTTACTCTTTTCTGACTGTTGTGTCAATATCAATAACAGCATTAGCTTTGTAATGTTCCCGTTAAAAAACTGAATATTATTACAAGTTCTTTGTGTAAGTCTCATGTTTGCTATTTACCTTTATTAAAAACAGAGAGAAAGAAAGAGAAAAACAAAACGCAATCTGTTAAATGGGAAATAATTTATAATCCTGTCTTTATCCGACACATTTAGTGCACCAAATATGAAAGCCAGCTTCCCTGTTTGGCTCTGCACACAGCCTATATCTTTACAGAACAAAAGGAAGAACTCTTGTAATAAAGTTTGAATTTTGTTTGAATGTATACTGAATTATTTTTCTGCCAAAGTTAACAAAATTAGTTTGCTTGCTTATCCTTTAGACTGAAGAGAATCAAATTTCACAAACATTGGATGACAGCAGAAATCTCAAAGTAAACTGTATATAAATATTGAGAAATTATACTGTCCTGGTAGACCAGGGCAGAATATACTATCTTTTCTTTGAAGCAAAATTTTCAACTTTATTCTAATCATCTTCCATTTTAAAGAAAAGTAAATATCTCTAAAGCTGGGTAGAATCTCTTAGCCAAGGAAAGTATTTTCTCTATATGGAACAAAACTGGATGCTTTTTACTTTTGATAATATTGGTATGTAGTCAAAATGTCTTTTTGGAAATACATATTAATGCAACAGGAAGAAGAATTTAGTCCTCTATTTATATAAAAGTACGATTAATTATAATGGCACCTGACCACTGTGAACAAATACACAGTTAGACATTAAATTAATGAGACTGGCAGATCTGCTTCCTACTCACCATTTTGAAATTTTCCTTATAGTCTCCTAGAAGACCATGCATGATTTTAATCTATTAAAACACTAAATTACACATCACAAATATTCTAACAGGTAAAAGAGTTCTGGTCATTTAAGGTAATATAAATAATCAAATTAGGTTTTTTGCTACAAACACACAAACTCACATAAACGTATCTAATTTTCTTCTTTTATAAGCATTGACTTTCTTGTAAGGACTTAGGTCTACAATGACGACTGCTTGTCAGTATTAGCCAGTGAAACAATGATTTAATGTAAATCTATTTGCTATATTACAGATAAGAAATCCTAAAATGGGGAAAATAATTAATCAATTTAAATTTCCTTTTTCAGAGGTGTCATATTACCCATTTTTATAATGAAAAACAGAACCCCACTGATGCAGACTGATACAGAAATAATTTATGTTTGGCTATGAGGTGGATCTGGGCTGTACACCAAAGAACACAATAAGTGTTTATAGCAGAACTACAGCTGTCTGCTGAGGTTGTATTCTCACTTTGGTAATTATGATTGTTTATTTTTATTTCCATCCTTTAATAATCAATTCCAAAATTACTTTATAAATGAATAAAAAAGAAATATTTTTTTTTAAAAAGTAGATTTTTTTTCTGCATCATTATGCTAACAACATGTTGCTAGAATCTAGCATTTTGAGATATAGCATGGTCAATGATGTTCCATTTAAAAATCTTGGACAAGAAAGTGATAAGCTTGAAGAAATTAATCTGTTTGGGTTTGGGAGTTTTTGTTTTTCCTCCAAATCGAAATATTATATAAGCTAGATCTAATCCATCTCAAACTAAATAATTTTTAAAAAGATATATAAGCATGGTTAGTCTTTTAAAAAAATCTCAGGATTAAGAGATAAGTTGTGGGGTTTGCAGTTTTCATGTTTTAACACGCTTTTCATTCCTTTAACCAAAGAGCTCCTCAAATGACCAGTCATGAGGGGAGTTACTCACTAGTAACACATGTCATATTGTTAAATAAGACACTGTTACTATCACATGGCACTCATGATATTTTAAAATTTAATGTTCATTGAGTTTTCAGGCTTGTGTATGGTCAATAAACAAAACATTCATCTAAAGAGCAAGTTTACACTTTAGATGTCCTAGCTCTATATATTTTTAAACACTTTTGATTCTACCATTTCAGACAGTGAGATTATATAAACATTATAGAAAGCAATAAAGAAGTATATTTTAATATTAATAAAATTCTGACAGCTATTCCTGGGATAGTTTAGCCTCCATCAATAAGGACTTCATACACAGTAAAGTGTATATTATTGCTGCTTATATATAAACAGGAAAACACTTCTTTATGTATCCTGAGGAACAGGTGAAAAATATTATTGGTTTATCTCAAAAAGAAGGTCACATTTTTTTTCCCTCAGCACTGTCTTTTCTGTGGTATTTCTAGTTGCTCGTGTCCATTCTGTCTAGTTCTATTTGCTTTCTCACTGAGCTTGTCTTTCCCTCATTCACTGCATCTTTATCTCTACAACCATTTCCCTGTCGTTTAGAGAAAAGAAGCCCCTTGGTAATGTGAATTTGTAAATGGGAATTTAGAGGTGCCAGAAATACCAACGTTCCTATTCAATGTTCCTTTTCTCAGTGATTGTCTTATTACTTTTCTGCCATAATTTCATAGCTAAATTAAAGATATTTGTAAGACAATCAAAGAACAAGGGGAGATTGTGTAACCATGTAACTATTGCACACAGGTGCTGGTCTGAAGTGAACTGATATGACTGTACACTGTCGAATTGTATATCAAGGATACCAGTACAGAGAGAAAATAGTCACTGGTTTCACTTCATAATTTCTTTCACAAGTAGATGTTTTATAATTCATTTAAAAGGAATTAAGGAGCAAATCTATTAGTTGCTGACAGAGACACTGATCATGCATACGGTAATAAATCTTAATTTTTCTTGTTTATTTATTCCATTTATGAGCCTCGATGTATAGAAAAACCTTTTTTAGATATGTGCTTAAGATCAAATACATGATCAAATACATGTTCTAGAGTCTCAGAGTCTGATTATAAATCAAAATGTATTTTGATAGACTAAGAACTACAAAGCCAAAGATTAGTGTCAAACCACGTTATATTGGTTGGGACTCCACAAACGAGAATCACATATTCAGTGTTTCTCATCAGTATGTGTGTGTACGCACACACATACGGGTGGTTTATAAATCAAGCTGTCAATGAAAGAAGCATTGTATGAGATACAAATAACAAGAAAAAATAGCACATTCCAAGTATGTGTACTTCACCTTAAAAAAAAATAAATAAACAAAAAAACCCAGAAATCAAAATTCAAAACCATAGTGAAGATATTTCAAATTATAATGGAAGAAAGCAGTGGTTAGCCTAAAAGATCAGAGGCTGGACCTATGGCTAGGAGTAGCACTTCAGTGTGTTTATTAGAAAGAATATTCTCAATGGAATTCTGCAACATGATCATATAAAAGTGATAAAAGAGATTTTAGATAATGAAGAAAGGATAGGAGGGAGAGATACCTTGCAATTCAGCATTTCCATCATTAAAAACTGTACACTTCAATGTGGCTACATGATATCATTGAAATGCACGCTCTTTCTGAGTACGTAACTCACAGCTGAAATTGCAAGATCTCTTAAAAGTTACTTGGATAACTTGTTTTCATTTTATTCATTTTATTCTTCATTTTGGAAAAAAAACAAATTCAGTGGGTAACTCAAATGTTACAAATAACAATACACTCATGATTTGTAAAGCATTCCAATATCACCAATTTCTAACCTAGGAAGACAGTTAATAGTTTATTAATCTTTTTAAGGTTTGAAAAACGTTTGCAGGTGTTAATTTAATTTCTCATTTTCTGTTCAAGAAAATTATTAATTTTCTTAAATAATGCCAAATGTAATATTTTTTTTTCCATGCTCATATTTCAGAGAGTAGATGGATGATTCAATGTTGATTTATATAAGAACTTTTTATGCTTTTTCTTTATTCTTTTTTAATTAATTAATTAATTATAATAGCTAAGAAATAAAATATTTGAACCCAGAACACCAAGTTACAGCTAGGAAATTCGAACAATTTTTTCAGATTATCTACATGTGTTACTAAAATATTTTACTGTGTTAACTATGGACAACTAAGGTATTCTTTGATACTGATTTTTAGTAAAAATTGTTTATATAGTCTTTTTGCTGTTTTCTGATAAAGTGAATAATCCACTTAATGTCAAAAAAGTTAATTAACCGCAATTTTTTACCAGCTGCAATTTCTTATTTTTCAAGAGCAGCTTGTGGTCTCGTATAGCCATGCTTTCCTATGGAGCTTCCTAGGCAAATAGATTTCCCAGAGAAGTTGTGGACTCTCTGGAAGTGTTGGATAAGGCTCTGAGCAACCTGATCTAGTGTAAGGTATCCCAGTCCATGGCAGGGGGGTTGGAACTGGATCATCTTTAAGGTTTCTTCCAGTCCAAACGGTTCAATGACTCCATGATTCTATTAAATCAAAGTTGGATCCATCTTCAAAGTGTGATGAAGTGCTCAGGGTCGTAGCTATGAGTTTTGGATATCTTGAAGGATAACAATTCCATTACATTTCAAATCAACCTGTTCCAATACTTGACATACCTAATTCATTCATTCATTTCTATCTAATTCAAATCCACAGATCATGCTTATAAAAGATAAATTAAGATCAAATCAGTAGAATGTTTGTCATGCATCCAGAAGAACAAAACCAATCCTTGACTTGTTCAACACATTTCACCTTTCATTTAATCCTTCCCAAAGACTCCAAGACATATAATGACTGAATTACAGCTACAAGCGTTGTTCTGCTGCAAATAATTGAAGCTCTGAAAATCAGAGCTTTCATAACATAAGAAGTTTATTTAAACAAATAACTCATGGTACATATGGAATTTTCATGGGTTTAAGGTGTTTGGTTTTGTTTTGTTTTGTTTTTTCTTTTGGATATTAAAAATAACAGCAATAATTAGAGAAAAAAAAATATACATTAGCTAATGGCCTAGAAGAATGTGGGAACTGAGCTGCACACATTAAATGAGAAAAAATTATGTTTTCTGAAAACATGAATCTACTTCTGGAAAAATACAGTTTGAAGAGAAAAGTTAGTAAATGTATAAGCATCAAAACTATAGACAAAGAAGAAAAACATACTTGTTGCCTTAAGACACTTGCAACCTGACTTTCACAATTTGTTCTGACATCTGTGTCAAGGCAATCATTGAGACTACTCGAGTATTTAACGTTTGAGTGCTTAATGCTTTCGTACTAGTAAAAGTGGGCTTTAACAGTCCATTTGCTAGTAGGACTCAAACGCTGAGGTCAGTTTTTTGTAGCTATGAAAATGTTTCAGTACTCTCAAGTATTTAAGGCAAATACACTAAGAGATTCTACGTCAGAACGTCGCCATGTTTAATCCTCTTGTGTATCTATCTTAGTTCCAATGTCATAGAGTGAATCAATGGACCAAGTGGTTTGGTGAATGTTTGTTTGGCACCTGGCATCTAACTGAAATCAAATGCACTACAATCCTATTCAAGTTGCTTGTGCTTAGGAATAGAAATAGATTTGTAGCGAAATTCTTGGATTCATATGTTATAATTAACCTAGAAGAAGAATAGTTGTTTAATCTGACTGTTACTAAACACTGTGACAAAACTCTTAGGTTTATTTGTTTTTTTTCATTTGTGGATGTTCTCAATAGCCTCTTTATCTTACTGTGTTTCTTCCAAAGATGTAGAGTTGGGCATCTAGGTCAGTGTTGTGGCTTCTATTGTGTGTTTATTTCTATTTCTTTATTTAGTTATAATGTGCCCCTTTTTTTTCCTTTAAGAGTCTGGATTGCCTTTTGTAGCAGTTCATATATTATATCCTTTTCCAGAGTAACAAGATGTTGTATAAAGCCAAATATACATTAAAATGGAAATCCCCAACACTTTAAGCTTAAATAAAATTGGCATAACATTAAAAACGAACACATACTTTAATGTCCTCAAGTATAACTATATGGTAATGGAACTAGATCCGTCAAATTTAAGAGGTAAAATTTTCCCATATCATCTGGGTTAAATATACTTTATTTTCCAAGAGAAAAAAATGAGTAGATGCAGTAGTCATGATCACAAAAATGTATATGACTTCTGATATGACTTTATTTTCAATGGTTGGAGGAGGAAAAAGTACTCAAGTGAAGAGCTGAGACAAAGTAGGTCTCTGCAGAAAATTTGAGCCAAGATGATATTTCAGAATAGATAACACAAGAATGGAAAATATAACGTGTTTGTCTGGTTAAACTGAGGGAAGAACACTTATGATGGCTGAACAATACATTTATTTACTATACTCCAACCCCCTGTGTCAGAAACAAACAGAAGGAAATGGAAGACATTGTGTTGTTCAGAACTATAACATCATCAGTACTACAGAAACATGTTGAAATATTTTGTGTGGCTGGAATGCTGTGCTCTAGAGCTCTAGAGGCTCTTCAGAAAAGACAAGCTGGGAAGGTAAAAAAAGAGGTAATTTGTGATGCTATGGGGTGGCTGGAATGCAAGGAGATTTCCTTTAGGACAGTTCATTAGACAGTCAAGGATTTATGGGTAAGAGTCAGAGGACAGACAAACAGAAGTGATGCCAAGATGGTATGCCTAATCTGGTATGCCTAATCAAGATGAGGAAATAGATGAAGCCTTCTTCAGACAACAGAAGAAAACCCCACTATTCCAGGACTTGGTACTCGTTGGGGACTTCAGCTACCTGGACAGACGCAGAATGAATGATATGATCAGTTACAAACAATCCAGGACATTTCAGTGGCATGTTAACAACAATTTTTTGATGTAGGTGCTTCATGAGCCAGCTAGAGGGGATGATGCTCAAAAAAGGAAAGAACTAGCTGTATATGTAAAGATTTAAAGGAGTCTTGGTCAAAGTTGTGGACAGAAGTGAGCAAGACATGTTAGAGTCACAACCACAGAATCTGAAAGAGCAGATTTTGTTTTATTGAAGTACCTGCATGAGAATATCGAACGAATCTGCCCTAGAGGACCAAGGGACCCAGGAGATCCATCTGATCTTCACGGATGGCCTCCCCAGGGGACAAGAAAACTGCACGGAAAGTGAGACAAACCAGCTTGGATGAACAGGAAATTCTTAATTGATCTCAAATTTTAAGAAGAGTTATAGATTAGGAGGAAACAGGGATTGATTACAGAATGGAGTCAATAATATCAAAGCTGAAATTTAAAAAAGATGTGAAGGAGATATGATAGTGTTTTGCAAGTACCTCAGATATAAAAGAAAAGTTAAGATGTTTGAAATACTACCTTAAATATTCAGAATTGCTATGGAATTTTTTTAATAAAATACAAAATTCTGCTGATTTATGTATTCAAAAATCTGTGTGCTAATATACCGAAAAATAACAGTTTCTTCTTTAATAATCCAAGTTAAGTAAGGTTGGTTTTGATGGGAAAAAAATGGAGAAGTTTTGAAGCATTTACTACTGAGAAAGGACCACAACTTTTTTGAAACCATGACTGTTGTTTTAAGACTAGGAAATGGACAGTAGTACATATACAGTAGTCAAAGACAAATGCAATTCAAGAAGCTGGCAAAGGTTGTCTCAGTCTTCTAGAAAGGCAGCAGGGATGACCCCAGTAACCACAGGCCTGTTAGTCTCACTTCTGTGCCTGATTAAGATTATGGAGAAAATTATTCTGGGAACTATTGAAAAACACCTAAAAGACAACACAGTCATTGGTCTCACGCAGCATGGGTTTATCAAGGAACGATTTAAATTCTTTCTATAACAAGGTCACTCACCTAGTTTGCCAGCATCAGCCAGCTGATAGGTTGGGCTCAAAGGGTCATAGTAGATACAGTTACATCCGGCTGGTCACCAGTCAGTAGTAGGGTTAGGCAGGGATACATCTTAGGGCCAGTACCCTTTAATGTCTTCATAAATAACCTGGATGCAGGACTTGAAGGTTTACTAACCAAGTTTGCTGACGACATGAAACTCTGGGGAGCTGCTGACATGCTTGAGGGCAAAGAACTCCTGCAGTTCTAGACAAATTCGAGAGTTGGGCAAGCATCTATTGCATGAGGTTTAGCAAGGGCAAGTATCTGGTCTTGCACCTGGAACATGGTTACTCTGGATATACATACAGACTGGGAAGAGAGAGGCTGAAGAACAGTCCTGCGGTAAGGGATCTGGGGGTTCTGGTTGACAGCAAGTTGAACATCAGCCAAAAGTGTGCCCTGAAAGCCAAGAGGGTCAACCATGTCCTGGGGTGCATGAAGCACTGCATTGTGAGCCAGTCAAGGGAGGTGGTTGCCCTGCTTTACTCTGAGCTGGTGCAGCCCTACCTTGAGTATTGTGTGCAGTTTTGGATGCCACAGTATAAGAAGGATATAAAGATACTGGAGAACATCCAGAGGAGAGACACAAAGTTGGTGAAGAGTTTAGAGGGGAAGTTGTAGGAGGAGCTGCTAAAGTCACTTGATCTGTTCAGCCTGGAGAAGAGGAGATGGAGGGGAGACTTCATCCCAGTTTACTGCTTCCTCACAAGGGTAAAGGGATCTTTTCTCTCTGTTAACCAGTGATAGGACCTGAGGGAATGGCAGGAAGATGTGATGTACCACTGTTTAGCTTGAATATTAGGAAAAGGTTCTTCACTCAGAGGGTGATGGAGCACTGCCCAGGGAAACAGTCATGGTGCTAAGCCTGACAATATTCAGGAAGCATTGGGACAATGCCCCCAGACACATGTTTTGAGTTTTAGGGTTGTCCTATGCAGGGACAGGAGTTGGACCCAAAGATCCTTTTGGGTCCCTTCCAACTAAAATCATTCTATGATTCCATGATTATTGTTAGTAACAGAATAACTATAGATTTTGATTTACTACTTACTCCGCCACCTCTCCCTTCTACAAAACAAAACAGAGTGTTTCTATGTCTTTTTAAGATCTTGTGTGAAAACGAAGAAAAAGAGCAGCTGAATTTCAGTGGAAGGTATTTTCTAGTTTTATTCCTTTTTAGATTGCATTTTCGATTTATGTATAGAATTACTTGAATTACATTTCTTAAAATAGTAACAATATTGTATATTGAAATAATGATTTGAACTTCCTCATACAAGAATTTCCAGGATTTTTAACACTTTACTGTTATATTATAGATAATATTCATGATACTGGTCCTAGTTCTGATATTTATTTATAATAATAATAAATTTTCTAATGATTCGATAACATGGTAACGTCAGAGCATTGTTGAATTACTCATTATATTTTTAAAATATAAACTACCACAACAGAAGGTTCAAAAGCTAATGATCATTTAAGAACTTATTCATTGAGATCTACTTCTAGGTAATAAATTATGTAAAGATATTAAAAACACTTTACAACATACAAATAAAAATAAGGTCTTAACCTGAAAGAATCTGCAGCTATCACACAACAATGAGAAAAGTAAAAATAAAAACTGCAAAAAGTTAGTGCAAAAAACATTAACTATATCAGTAATAGAAGCATTAATTCATAAGTAGAAGTTCAAAATGCAATGCAAAGAGTGAGGGAGGGTTTGATATTTTCTTCATTGTAGTTATGAACTCTGTCTTTATTCTTCTCTATAAGCAAATCTACCAGGATTTGAACTTTCTTGTAAAGGTGGTGAAGTCACAAATTTATATTTAAAATTGAGAACATTTGGTTGTGAACCTTATTCACTGTTCTGTGTGATGCGTTTTCAAGTACCTGATACCAACAAATCCAGACTTCTCAGTTCTATCTAGCAAGGATGCTCATGAGTGCTCTTCCAGATGTTTTCCTGAATCAGATTTTGGCTATATATTTTCTGGAGATCAAAAGGGATTTTAGTCTGAATTCCCCATCACATCCTCTTCCCTCTACGAATACGTCTGATATCATTCAACTAAAAAGTATTGAACTCGTGATAAAGAACCTAGAACTAATGTATCAGAGTCAGGACTTATCTGAATCAGGCTGCAGTACAAAGTTGGTATGCTGGGATATCATAAAAATTGAAAGTTCCTTGAATTCCTGTAAATGAAATAGTAAAGAAAGCAGGATTCATAGCTGTATGGTTAAAGCTCTGGTCTAACACTAAAAACATTTTGCTTCTAAAAATATTTTGAATTAAAGCATTTTGATTCTTCACAGGTGTGTCTGTGAACAAGTCAGATTCTCAAATATTTAGACATAAAAATGCCTGATCCATAAATTTGCTGAGAAACTTTTCATGGTCTTTCAATCAAACTTTTAATCATATCATGACTTTTTCTTCTTTTACTTCATAGTTTGTCCTTGCTTTCTTTGCCTATTTCTACTCATATATTGCGAAGGGGGCTCCAATCTAAGTGACACTATAGTACAAAAATAAATCATAAGACTACTGTGAAGGTTAATGCAACGTATTCACTTACCTATTCATCCAATTTCCTATTAGTAGAAAAAGAAACAGTAGGACCGAAGGCAGAAGCCTCTTAGTTAACAGTGAACATTTTTATATCCAACACATCACTTGATCAGATTTTAGAAAACAGCACTTTCTGCAGATTTGCTGGTCAGAAATCAAAATAAATCTTCCAACTGAATCTGCTTCTTTTAAGCTGACTACACAGTGATGGTAAATAGAATTTAGCTAGAAAGGCTTTACATTGATCTCATGTTGCTCGCCAGGAGAATGCCTTATGTACCAGGGCACTTTGTTGTAACCACAGGAATACTCAAATGGCAGAAAGAGCTTTGGCTTGTCTCTCTGTCGTTAAATGTTTGTGTAGTTTAAGAAATATAAAATTCTGGGAAAATCTGGAATTGAAGAAAACAATGCCAGGTTCTGAACCACTGTTTCAAGCAATATCTGATTTTATCTTAGATAAGAAACATCCATATTATTATTTGACGCGTAGGTTAGTGTTCCAGCTGTTGTGCATCCCAATCTGAGAATTTGTCTCCAGACAACTTGCAGTCCTAATTTGCTTTTGGTGAATTGCATGCCTGCACCTAGGTGCCTTTTAAGTTTTTCAGTCCTGAATATTGCAGTATCTAAGTATTCTTTTTCGATCTCAGAATTTGCCATAACTTCTCTAAAAAATTTGCTCTCCTAATCACAGAGAGTTGCCTCCAGGATATTTAAAAGTCAGTTTGTTTGTTTGTTTGGCTTTTTTGGGTGGAGAGAAATAAATGGTTTAGCCCATATTTATCTCTAAGAACAAAAGATAACAGGTGACAAACAGATAACATCTTCAAATTTCACTGAAGATGGGGGATATATTCTATGTAGAAATTATCTATATTTCTGAGGGAAAAACATGAAATGTTTCTTAACAAAAGGAACAGAGAAGAAATATATGGCAAGCTTTAAAATCTCCTTATAAGTAAGCACAAAGTAATGTTCCAGAGAAAATAATTCACTGATTTTAACTTTCGTAGTCTTTGTCCGTCTTCCCATTGTATTTTAAATGGTAAGGACATTTTCATGAAAGCAAAACCTTTTTTTTTGCTATTTAACAGTTCTCAATGATGGTACATAAACAGAAGTAATAATCTGTGCTGTGACTTCAAAGCCATTTACTCCTCATCCAGTTGTAATGTTACAAAGAGATGATTATGACTAGCTGTGGATATAATAGTGCAAGCAAGAAATCTCTTTAGAAATGAAACCTATGTTTATTCAAACGTCTTTAGTATAAAAAGATGATGGAAAAGTGATTCAAAATATAATTGTTATCAAAGTCTTGTCAAGCTGTAGCTGTTTTCTAGCAAGATTGTATAATGTGCTTTCTACATAATTCTGTCTTTAAACCCTTCTTGAACTTAGGGTTTGAAAAAAAATAAACAATCTGCATAGCTATTCAGCAGAAAGCTATTGTTTATATTTTCAAGAGGAAAAACCTCAAAACTTCTTCCTCTGAAAAAAGAGGCCAAGCAACCTCATGTTAATAAATATAAAATAAATTTGAACGTGAATAATTAATGTGTTTCAAAATTACTAGATGATGTTTTGTGGAACCAAAACAAACAAAACGCAACAAAACAAACAATACACACTGTCCATCCCAAAAAAAGAACCAGACTCCAAACTCAAAATAATTTTGAAACATTTGGTTCTGTATTTATCTTAAACTATGGAAAAAACTTTCAAATATGCACAGAACTGTAGTTTCTGTATTTTCTAATTTGGTATTTTGTACATCTGTCCTGCCGAACTACATATAGACTGCTAACTGTGGGCTAAATAACTGTACTACACATTTAGGTAGTCGTACATCCAACAATCTTATATATTGTGGGAGGGGTGTGTAAGCAAAAACTTCCATCTTAATTGCAGGATTATTAATTTAATTTTCTTTAGACACAAAATAAATCATTTAGGAAAAAAAAGGCTTTCTAGAGGTGTAATATTACATGTCAATGACTATCCAAGAAACAGATAGAAGAAATAATTATTAGGTACTGAATTGCTCTATTTTCAAACAGCCAAACCAAAATTTTGTTCATTACTTTGATCATACACTTACCATTTCTTTTCTCTCCAGTTCTCCTTTTAATTTCTGTTCTTACTTTTTAAATAGGAGATGTAAGCAATATGTTTAAGGTTTAATTTTCCTCACTATTGAAACAGATATATGAAAACTACTACTGAAAATATATCAATTCACATTTTCAGTCAGAGTAACTGCATTTATTAAGATTTATACCCAGAATTTATAGTTGGAATGCTTTAGTATAAATCTATGCTTGAAAAACTAGATCAATTTGTCAAACCCTAGATTCCTCTTAGTTACAATAAAAGAAACTATATAATTGTCAAATACATTTGTGAAATGTAGAGATGCAAATAGCTTCAAGGACACTAAAACAAATACGGTCTTGTATAAAAAGAACTGTCTCATTGTCCTATCTAAAGACTAAGGCTTGACATTAGGAAGAAGTTCTTTACTGAGAGGGTGATTGGCTGTTGGAATGCGCTGCCTGGGGAGGTAGTGGTGTTTAAGGAGAGATTGGATGAGGCACTTAGTGACATGGTGTAGTTGACAAGTAGGAGCAAGTGTAGGTGTTGGGTCATAGTTTGGACTCAATGATCTCAAAGGTCTTTTCCAACCTTATGATACTGTGATACTGTGTTCTTAAAAAAACCTGCACCATTTCTAAATTAAGAAGAAATATTATAATCTGTCCTAATTCAACTGGAAATTATATTGAATTTGTGTAGTAAGCTTTCAGTACTGAGGAGGCTACAGAGGTGGCTTCTGTGCGAAGCTGCTAGAAGCTTCCTCTCTTTCTGATCGATCCAATATCAGCTGGCTCCAAGAGGGACCCACCACTGGTCAAGGTTCAGACAATCAGTGATGGTGGTAGCGGCTCTGGGATAACATATTTAAGAAGGGGGAAAACCTGCTCAACAGAAGCCAGGAGAAAGGAGAGAGGATATGTGAGAGAAACAACTCTGCAGATACCAAGGTCAGTGAAGAAGGAGGGGAAGGAGGTACTTCTGGAGCAGATATTCCCCTGCAGCCCATCGTGAAGACTACGGTGAGGCAGGCTGTTCTCCTGTGGCCCATAGAGGTTAACAGCAGAGCAGATATCCACCCACAGCCCATGTTGGAAGAGGTGGAATATAGCATCAAGGATGCTGCGAACCTCTGGGGAGCCCATGCTGGAGCACCCCATTCCTGAAGATCTGCATCCTGTGGAAAGGACATGTAGAAAGGATCCACACTTGAGCAGTTCACAAAGAATTGCAGCCCATGGGAAGGTTTCACATTGCAGAAGAAGTTTGTGGATGACTGTCTCTCATGGGAGGGATCCCATGCTAGAGCAGGGGAGGAGCGTGTGTCATTGTCCCCCTGAGAAGAAAGGAGTGTCAGAGACTTCAACTCCTATTCCCTGTCCCAGTGTGCCACTGGGGGTGAAGAGACGGAGAAATCAGGAGAGTGGTTGAACCTAGGAAGAAGGGAGGGGTGTAGGGAATGTGTTTTAAGTTTTTTTTTTTAAATTTCTCATTAACCTATACTGACTTCTGATTGGCAATAAATTGAATCAATTTCCCTGAGTCAAGTCTGTTTTGTCCATGACAGTAATTGCTGTGTGATCTCCCTGTCCTTATCTCAACAAAAGATTCTTGCATTTTTCTTCTCCTGTCTAGTCAAGGAGGGGG
The DNA here is from genome assembly GCA_033558235.1 of Neomorphus geoffroyi. Classification (NCBI taxonomy): domain Eukaryota; kingdom Metazoa; phylum Chordata; class Aves; order Cuculiformes; family Neomorphidae; genus Neomorphus; species Neomorphus geoffroyi. The sequence goes on from JAUMJM010000005.1 coordinate 4,028,181, forward strand.
AGTAATAGAGCAGCTTGGTTAGCACCTGGCTGTCAGCCAAGTCAGCCCACCACTGAAGTACTGATGTTGCAAAGATCTTTGAGGATCACAATTACCTGCCTGACCTGAAAGATATAGTCTTATCTAAATACCGAATATTCTGATCTTGATGTAAAGACTCAAGTATACTGTATAATAGAACGTATAATAATAAACAAGCAAAGTTATATTATGCTATGTTCAATCTTGTTAACCACAGCTGGAAGGCGACTGGGCATTTTGTGATCAGGCTTCTAAATGGTAACTGTACTTGACAGATATTTTGAGCCATTTTTCATGTGTATTATTTGGTATGTCTTTTTTGGGGGTCTGAAATGTCTCTGTATCTCTAGTGTCGCACCAGCTGTCTCATTTTAAACGACAGTGAAAACATAACTCAGAAAGTAACTGGAACTTGGGTAATACATAAAGTATTTACTAAACAAATCTATAATTTGTTGTGTTCTAATGAGAAGCACCACTACAATGATTTCATTTTTATCTGCCCTTAGTGAGTATTATTCACTCAGACAATATTATAAGCAACAAATAAAGAATATTGCTACTAACAGCTATACATGTAGTTCCTGGAAAAAACATTCTGACATTAAGTATAAGGGTCCTTGGAAAAAGACACGTATAAATCAATAGGACACCTATATTTAAAGAAGAGGGTTTGAAAAATAGATTTTTTAAAAAAAGAGTTACTTTTTTATATTTTTAATGTTTGCTCATATTTTATTAGATATCTGAAATGAAATATTTATAGTTGAATAAGAGTGCAAGTTTTCCAAATTTCAGTGTTCCTATAAGACTCAAATATATTACTGGATCATTTCTTGGGAGAGTAGCCAAAAGTAAAAAGGTGTCTCTGCGTTTGCATTTCCCCAAAGTCAGAAGAGACGAAGTTACTGAAACAGCGTCTGGCTAAAAATAATTTCCTACTCTAATTAATGTGGTCAATGTTGACAAAAGAGTTCTTAAAAAAAGAATAGATGAGATTCATTCTGTGCCATTTACACTTACCATACACTATAATAAGATAAGAAGGAAGCTTTCTCTTTTCCCCATTATTTTTCTTTCTCTAAACACAGATTCTTTATGGTTTTAGGACACTTGGTCTTTTAAGACTTTGTGAAGTACAGTAATAGAGACTCTGCAGAGTAACTGAGATTCTGACTAGTAATAAATATTTGCTTTATATATGATGAAAATTCCCTAGACTAGGATTATGTAATATGGACAAAAAGACATTTGCATTTCCTATGTGGTTAAATCAGACTGAACTAACCACTAAATGGACTCTAATTCTGACACTGAAGTTTCATCACTAGAAATAGAAGACACTGTCCCATGCTCCTCCTATTCTCATTTGCATTAGATCACTCTCAAATATTAGCCCAAAGAAATCCAAGTTTTTCTTTGAAGTATTCTGATGGGATGCCAGCAATTTGAACTGACAATAGCTAACAGAAGTGTTATGTTTATGTTTTATTTTCATTATTAAGGTGAAACAACATTAGTGTGAAAAAGATAAAAGTACAAACTTATCTCAAATTGAACAAACAGTTGTTACAGTCTGTCTTTTTATGGAATTTATGTTCACCTTCAGGAACAATAGAAGAATTTAATGGAGTCATATTTTTTCTTAAGGGACACATCAACTGCAGCAGCTTTGATTTGGTGTCAACACTTGGAGATATAACTAAGACTAATGTTGACTAAATGTCAAACAGAAAACATTTAGAAAAATGGAAAGTGAACAAAAAAAGGTCTTCCATTGCACTATGAGACACTTCATAGTTTTACAGGTTCTCCTGTGGATCTTTAGTGCAATCAGTATGCTGAGCAGATTGCTTATATCGTGTATACCAAGTATTGCTCTGAGATGCACACGTGGATATCTCAAATACCCTAGTTTATATCAAATGGTAAGAGACAGCTATGCTTAGGTACCTGAATTTAATAGCTATCAGATATATTTGCAGAGCCCAAGCAATTCATTTTCATGAAGATACCTGCATTTGGAAAATCCCATTTTGTTCTATGCACTTGGTGTTTAAATCTGCCCTATCTTGAATATATTTCTGTTCCTATTCCTATTCTCTTTTTAATTAATTATTTTCAGTTACTCTGTACAAAATTACTTCACCATTTTTCACTGACCAGTCTAAGCATTTTACTAGGTTGGGAACAGATTCTTTCTGAGAATGGACTCTCAATCTTTTTTTCTTTTCTACGTTGTCTTAAGGTCTCTGAGAAAAGTTTTAAAATTAATTACAAAATAAATTCTGCACTTTTTAAGAAATTAACCTTACAGATAGAAAGGATTGTTTTGGAATCATACAATCATAGAATGATTGGGGTTGGAAGAGAACTTTAAAGATCATCTAGTTCCAAGCTCCCTCCTGCGTATAGGGATAAATCTTTCCCTAAGGCAGATTGCTCAAACCCCTGTTCAATCTCACCTTGAATGCTTCCAGGGGTGGGGTATGCAAGGCTTCTCTGGACAACCAGTTCCAGTGCCTCATCATTCTTATCGGAAAAAAATTCTTCCTTATATTAAATCTAAACTTACCCTCTTTCGGTTTAAAACCATTGCACCTTCACTACAGGCCCTAGTAAAACGTCTCTCTCCATGTTTCTCGTAACACCCTTTAAGTATTGAAAGGCCGCAACCAGGTGTGCCTGGAGCATTCTCTTCTCCAGGCCAAACAACCCCAACTCTCTCAGATTTCCTTCACAGGGGAGGTGTTTGAGACCTCTGCTCATTTCTGTGGCCCTCCCCTGGACCCACTCCAATGGGTCATACCTTTCTTGTGCTGGGGACCCCACAGATGGATCTAATACTCCCGGTGGGGTTTACCAAGAGCAGAGGAGATGAGGAAAACCACCTCCCTCGGTCTGCTGGCCACGCTTATTTTGATGTAATCCAACATACTTCTGGCTTTCTGAGCTGCAAGTGCACATTTGCCAACTCATGTCCCGTTTTTCACCCACTAGTTTTTCCAAGTCGTCTTCCACCGGGCTTTTCTCAGTCCTCTCATCCCCCTGTCTGTATTGATACTGGAGATTGCTCCAGCTCAGGTGCAGGACCTCACACTTTCTCTGGTTGAACTTCATGCACTTCTTGTGGGCCTGCATGAGTTTCACATCAGACCATTGACTGTATGACATATTGTATGATCAAATAGTTCTAAATAGAATTAGCAACTTCATACCCTTTTAAAATCAAGTTCTGCTTAATTCTCAGAAATTGAATACTAAACTGCTTCCAATATTGTGTTAATATAGCTAGAAAAGTTTAAAATGTGTAGAAAGCCCCGCATTTTGACATATGAGTATACCTTTCTCAACAGATTTAAAACAGATTTTGCAATGTAGTCTTGATATCTGATTAATTTTTGCTTAGTAATATCCTTTCAGTTTTACAATATTTCATACTTCCTAGAAGTGTTCCTTGGGCAAATTTTGGTTTCTGTTTTTCCTGTTCTTCTATGAAATGAGAAGAGGTTATTTATCTCTATACTTCTGTAAATTAATATCTCCCAGATATTCTGATATACACAAAATAGAAATATGTTAGTAAAATAACGCAACTGATTATAAAGAATTTTAATGCAGGTATTGCATTGCTTTTACTACAAACAGACTCTTGCAGTCTCATGCCAGTACCTGAATTTAACTCTCTGCTTTACACCAGCTATATCCGTTATATTTGCTTATGATACAGATCTCTATGCATCATTTTGTACCTTTTAAATATGTGAACATCTCAAACTTCCACATTAATTTAACTTCATATTGAATTGTTGGTTTTCTAAGAATAATAAATGTATACTAAAAACCTACTAATTCTATCATTGCTTCCTTGTTAAAGTCATTTGCTATAGCAATTAGATAGGCACTTGCTATACTTGAAACCCATTTTGGAATTAAAAAGATTTGAGGACTATAAGAACATTATTGGAAATTCAGTTCATGGGTCAATAAAATAGCTGAAAATATGACAGAAACATGCAGTTGTGTTCAGAGATACAGATTACCATCTTATTAAAACAAATGTTGCAATTTTACTGTTATAGTGCAGTTATTCATTTAATTGAAATGTCTTTATTTCTGAAAAGTCTGAACATAAGGAGTAACTTCTTTTTTTGTCTAATGCAATCATGTATGGTAAAAAGATCTGGACAGAATGTATTTTAGAATAATAATAGTTTTACTTAGTAAGTATAAATTATGCTTGAAAAATTTATAGTATTAAAATCTGGAAAAGGAAAATAAGGAGTTCAAATATGCAGCAATCAGAGCCATAGGTAACACGAAATATAAGAACAGTCAAATTTTTACTGCAACACGATTTCTTTATGTGCAACCGAAAAAATACTTGTCAGATACAATGTTAAGTAGCAAACTCTGTTGATTATTACAGTGTAATTATATTAATTTCCATTACTTGTAAATCTTAATAAGCATTTATTTTTAAACTGTGAAGCCCCCCACCTTTTGTGTGAAAAACTCTATACATATAGTATACATGATCTTCTAACCACTATTATCAGCAGTCATCTCTTTTCATCTGGAAACAAGGTGAAAGATGATGTAATGTGAAAACAAAACACTGCAAAGCTATTATAATAGAATGCATCCAGAAGCAGGGCTTTTGCACTCAAATTGACACTGAAGTGAAAAATGTATTCTTGAATATTTCTCTAGTTGTCCTGGCCTTTAGTTCCAAAAGTCATAAGTGTTTTTAACTTTAAATTTTACTGATTGCCTAGAGTTACATTTCTCTTTTTTTTTTTTCCAAGAAGCTTCACCACTGATACGATTAAGTAGTTCAGAAGTCTTTTTTCAACCTTAACAGTAATAGGATACACAAACCAGAGGTTGCTGTCATGAAACTCTTGCAGATTTTCAGTCTGCCAATATATTTAGACACTTTTCAGTAAGAACACTTCTGATCTTTGGGCTAATGAGAATGAATAAAAGCACAGCTGTGGGTAGGACAGGTGTTCAAGAAGAGTTACTGCTGCTCAGTGACCATTACCTCAAAGTGACATTGCCTTGAAGTGTGAAAGCATGTCGTCACCGTCATCACCTCTCCTGGTCAGTGAATTCTGAGCTGTCTTTCAGACTTAGTAATCATCTGAAGTAAGACACCAATGATTATGGTGACTTTCACTCTATTTTAAGCATTTTTTGTCAGCTTTTAGAAGTTGCATGAAGATTATATTGACTTTAGATGTCTTTCTGTTCCATATACCTGCAGATTTTGCCTTTATTATATGTCATTTTCTCTCTTTGCCCTATCAAGAATGCCTTGATTAAGATCAGGTAACTCTTAGGTGTCCATTTTCTTTACTAAATCTAGCAATTTATTCAACGTAGCAGCTACAATTGGAGCTCCAAATTACTTACTTACTTTTGTTGTATGTTTGTTCTATATTTTATTCTATATTTCTATGGTTCCCTAGTGGTGTGATTTTATTTAAAAGGTAATCTGCTGTTACATACAATACTACTATTGTCCCCAGAGACAGTCTGTCCTTTTCTCATTCTTATAGTCTTCCTGGATCTCAGGACAAATCCTCTCCAATGATCTGACTTCACACAGAATAGGATTTCTTCTTTTTCTTGTCCTATTCAGGGGAAATTATTTTTAGATCTACAAGGTCAATTCTACTGCTTTGAACTTTCAGTTAATGCAATACATGAGAAATATCAGAGGAAGAATTGGCTCCTTGCATCAAGATACATAAACTTTCTTAAAACAGCTGAAGAAACATGTCATTAACACCCAGCACCTAATGTATTGGTGAATTTATATATACAAGTCTGTATGTATGTCATATTTGTGTTGATTTTCTCAAATCATTATGAGATATATAAAGAAAGGAGTTGAAAAAATTTGTATCAACTCCAGTTCTAAAAATAAATTTATAAAACCTATTACTGTCTCAAAAATTGAAACAGAGAGAAAATACTAAAAGGCAAAACTACAGAGATCATAAAACTACCATTAATGTAATAGAGGTATATATGGAATAACTATTCAGCTTAAAGGAAAAATGAGGGGCGCTTCCATGATTTGGATTGTCAGCACTCTAATCAGTCACCAAACTGATTTTCAGCATGAAAACAAAAAAATAACCAGTCACAACAACAAGCAAGCATTCGTAGCCTTAACAGCTGACCTAATCACAAGAGGCTACTTTTTTTTCAGCATGCCTAATATCCACCTGAGGCACTGCAGTAACAGTTGCTGGCTTCCTTGTCAGCCATTTCAGCTTTTGTGTTACTTCTGTGCCGTAGGCAGGTTTAATAAAACAAGAATTTAGGGATTTGATTTAATTATATTTTAAATAGTTAAATATTTGGTTACAGATTAGGTCCATTCAGTTGTCCCTACTGTTCTATTAATAATGGTCTAGTCTCTTTCCTGAAAAAAAAAAAAAAAAAGAACAGAACAGAAACTCAGCTTTCTTCTTGACTTATTGCAAAGTCTCAGAACAATCCCACATGGATCAGAGGACTGTCTTAGCTAAGAAAAAATTGCATAGGCTTTTTGCCAATGTCACCTCAATTATATAGTCATCAGTGTTTTCACAGTAGGACACGAAAGCTGGTGATAGGTTTGCTTTCCCCAGGGTCCATTTTTCAACTATAGGGTTGACACAGATACATCTAAAGTGATGGGACTAAGATGTCAGTTGCCTATTGGGAAGTGAATAAAAAATTTGCTACTGCCAAGTATGACCTCAGTCATCCCCTCCCAGTAGTAAAAATGATTAATCTTATGAAGTAGAGAGAAACATATTTTTTTAAGTTTTTACTTTCATTATCATGTGCTCTTAAAAAAATATTCCAAACTGAAAGTTCCACTCCAACATGAACTCTGCAGGGTAAATTGTTGACACTATATATTTCCAAATGGTCCTGAAATTAACAGTACTTACAATGCGGGGTGGGGGCGGGTGGGGGGAGGGAGGGAGGGTTAGATGAAAGATATAGGACATATCTCATATCTTCCAAGTTTCAACAGAAACCTGAATTTTTCATTCTTATCTGAAATGAATGCAGACACTGCGCAGGGTATACCAGGTCTTTTAGGAAAGAAGGGGAAAGAATAAGATTAACTGTAGCATTAGTTTTGAAAACATCCTACAAAGTACCTCAGACCCTTCAGATAACAAGCACATTTAGAAGATTTCAGCATGGATATTTAATATGCAGATGGGACTAAACTTTGTTACATAAAGAGAGACAACTTTATATACAAACCTGTCTGTGACACTGTAAGATGTACAAAACATTTATTCTTTCTTGATGAATATAATAGTGAACTTGTAGCTGATCTGTGTCCTTTGGACCAGACACTGGAGGCCAATGAGAATGAATAAATACTGAGACATTTCATAGATTTATAGAATATATGGATTCATTGATACATTGGTAACTGGAATGCGCTGCCTGGGGGGGTGGTGGAGTCACCGTCCCTGGAGGTGTTTAAAGAGAGACTGGATGAGGCACTTAGTGCCATGGTGTAGTTGACAAGTAGGAGTAGGTGTAGGTGTGGGGTCATAGGTTGAACTCGATGATCTCAAAGGTTTTTTCCAACCTTATGATACTGTGATACTGTGATTTCATAGATCAATGGAATGGTTTGAATTGGAAAGGACCTTTAAAGGCAATCTAGTCTAACCCCATTGCCAGTTTAGCCCCTTTCAGTCAGCAACTGAACAATGGACAGTTTCTCTGTCATCCAGCCTGCACACGCACAGGGAAGGAGAAGCAGAAAAGAAAGAAAGAAAGAAAGAAAGAAAGAAAGAAAGAAAGAAAGAAAGAAAGAAAGAAAGAAAGAAAGAAAGAAAGAAAGAAAGAAAGAAAGAAAGAAAGAAAGAAAGAAAGAAAGATCTAAATGCTAAAATAGAAATGTTGTTTTTAATAAAATCAATAAAACCTAGTAATACTAGTACTACTACTTACTACTACGACTACTATAAAACAAAATAGTAGCCCAGTAATGAAACATGCACGACACTTACTTAAATATTTAACTTTTCTAGGAAGAAAACTGATTTTGGCTTATAATGCTAAATATTTAAGGTATCTTTTTTATTGTTATTTATCCCAATGAGTAAGGATGTCACTAATCAGGTGGATGAGATTGAAAAAAAGCAAAAAAAGGAGAAAAAAAAGGGAAAATAAAATTAAGTAGGACAAGGTCATTACCATAAAAGCCATATAGACAAGATGGAAGAGGAATAAGAGAAGATTTAGACAAAATATCATTAACCATGTTTTTAAAAAAAATTGATCCCATGCTTTAGATTTTTATTTATTTATTTGTTTAGCTTTGTCTGTTTTTTTCCCTTTCCAAAATGATGGAGCTAAAGGAGGAGAGGGAATTTTTGTGCTGAATAGCATTTAGTGCATTATGGTAAAAAACACACAAGAATGTTTCAGACAGTTCTGAAAACTTCTAAGCCTATGTAGACATTTAGAATAAACCATTCTAGTGATTTTTTTTTTAGCATCAAAGACTGCACCTAACTTCCTCTACAGATATGGAGAATCCTTTGCCTGAAGAACGGATGCAGCCCAGGCTGTGAAGACTAAAGAAAGAGCTTGCTTACATAGCTATCCTATATTAAGCCGAGATTTTGTATTTCTAGAGGCTAGAGCCATAAAACACTGTTACCCTCTGTATAATAATCTATAGTTGTTTTGTCCCTTTGGGAAATTAATTTTTTTCCCCTTCCCTGGATGTATCTTTGAGGAAAGATGAGTAACACCGTAGTATAATTTCCTTTAATCTTTGCTGGGAGAGAAGATAGATATGTTTAATCATGGTTAAGGCTGGAGAGGCAGTATAGTTTGCTTAGATTAGACTGAAGGACTAAGCAACCTGTCTTACTCAGTTTGCCAATATATAACTTCATATTTTTTTGCAAGGTACAGATCATTAGCTTTGGTAGCTGTCTTGACTTTTAACTGAAATCTGTGCACCTCTGTGTTTGGACTATTTGCTATCGGTATCACAATTATTGCTTATATTTGAGCAGGTTAAGTACTTAGCACATGATTTTAAATGTCCTATATATTGTCTGCCTGCCTGAACAGAGATCACTGGTTATGTCTTTAAATTGTATGAGGTTGTGTTTTTTAAGTTACTGTTATTTTTCAAATTTTTTTTTACTTACTTAGGCATTCTTGTTTCATTTTCCTCTCTGTAAAGTATGTGTGGCTATTACCTTTCTGATTTTTAACAGGTCAAGCAATGTGACATTGAAAACATTTGGAAGATGAAGTAAAATGGATAGCTTAGCATGTTATCTATTTTCTGACAACTTGTCTTCACCCCTCCCCCACCCACAGCCCCAAGTCATATTTAGTTCATCTCTTTGCCTTGCAAAGCTCAAGGTTAGAGCAATGTGAAAATGAACACTGATAGAAAACTAATATACAGTAATTCATCTTACACTAGTGTTTTGTAGTTATTTTTGTTTTTAAAAAGTAATAATTAGAGTTCCTTGAAAATTGTGCAATAAAAACTTTGATGAAATAAGTTAGGAATGGCTGATTGTAGCCCTGTCAGGCCTCTGACGAGACAACTGCACAAATAAATAAATAAAATTAATAAACTATATAATATTTCTTTTACTAAAAAGAAAGCTGAAGCTTGTTGGAGGAATTTCCAGATAATTCATTCCTCTTCATTTTTTAATACTTATAGTTCCAAATCTTCAGAAAAAAAATCTCATTACTACATTTCTCAGTAGGTATTAAGTAAGAAGAATAAGGAAAGCTGCAAACTAGAAAGAATCCAAAAGGAGATAAGGAAAGTGAAAAGGAGGGGAAAAAAATATCTGAGGATTTAGTATATACTTACAGTGTAAGAGCACAGTAAAAAAACCCCATGTAATTTCTTTGGCTGCTTGTTTAATTTATCAGTTCTGCTAAAAAACTGATTTTCTCTTTTCAGCTTAAGTACTTCATAACACTGAAAAATGAAAACTCAGTTAAGAATCTACTACCGTTTTTCTTGTTACTTCAGTGGCCATTTGCTAAAACAGCAAAATAATTTTTCACATTACTTGGAAACTAAATAAATAATCATCCAGCCTATGAGTTTGACTAAGTTACTTAAAACGTGGAAAACTCTCATGTCATATGAAGTGGGAACTACTGACCAGTCAGCCTCACCTCAACTATCAGTAAGATCAAGGAACAGATATGTCAAGGCATATACATTGCAAGAGGTGATTAGAGAGAGTCAATGTGGTTTCACAAGGCAAATTGTACCTGACTAATCTACTGACCTTCTATGATGGAGTGACAGCATCAGCAGATCAGAGAAGAGCTGTCATCTACCAGGTCTGTAAGACCTTTGATACAATCCCACACAACATTCTTGCCACTGAATTAGATAGATACGTTTTTGAAGGATGGACAGTTGGGTAAGGAACTGACTGAATGGTTCCGTCCCAAGGAGTTGCAGTGAATGTCTCGATGCTCAAGCGCAAAGCAATAATAAATAGTATCACCTCAAGGGTCCATAAAGGGACAAATACTATTTAATAACTTCATCAATGTCAATCAAAGCTGGGACCAAGTGCACTTTCAGCACTTTCGGGGATGATATCAAGCTAAGTGGTGCAGACAATATATTAAAGGGATAGGATGCCATTCAGAGGCACCTTGACAGGCTTGAGTGGGTCAGTGTGAACTACATGAAGTTCAACTACAGCAAGTGCAAGGTCCTGCACCTGAGCTTGAGCAATCCCCAGTGTCAACATAGATAAGTGGAGGAGAAGACTGAGAAAAGCCCTCTGGAGAAGGACTTGGAAATACTAGTGGGTGAAAAACGAGACATGAGTTGGCAAATGTGCACTTGCAGCTCAGAAAGCCAGAAGTATGTTGGATTACATCAAAATAAGTGTGGCCAGCAGACCGAGGGAGGTGGTTTTCCTCATCTCCTCTGCTCTTGGTAAACCCCACCGGGAGTATTAGATCCATCTGTGGGGTCCCCAGCACAAGAAAGGTATGACCCATTGGAGTGGGTCCAGGGGAGGGCCACAGAAATGAGCAGAGGTCTCAAACACCTCCCCTGTGAAGGAAGTCTGAGAGAGTTGGGGTTGTTTGGCCTGGAGAAGAGAATGCCTTTCAATACTTAAAGGGTGTTATGAGAAGCATGGAGAGAGACGTTTTACTAGGGCCTGTAGTGAAGGTGCAATGGTTTTAAACCGAAAGAGGGTAAGTTTAGATTTAATATAAGGAAGAATTTTTTTCCGATAAGAATGATGAGGCACTGGAACTGGTTGTCCAGAGAAGCCTTGCATACCCCACCCCTGGAAGCATTCAAGGTGAGATTGGACAGGGGTTTGAGCAATCTGCCTTAGGGAAAGATTTTACTTCTGTGGTAGAGTGATTGGAATGGGTGATCTTTAAAGGCTCCTTATAATCAAACCCATTCTATAATTCTATGATTCGGTTTATAAACTAGTCAATAAATTAGCATAATGAAAAAAAGCTGAACAATCATTATTATTAAGGTTGAAGGAAAAAGAGATGTAAAAATCAAGCAGTTAGAAACATTTTCTATATATCAAAGGTAAAATTAAATGAAAAATAAAGGTAAAATACATTTGAATAGTATAGGAATAACTTACCCCAATTTGGTCTTACTACTAGTTCCATTGAAATGCACATTAAAATAGAAGATACGAAGTCTGTGAGTTAGATACAGTCAGAAAAATACAGCTTCCTGTATAAGCTAAGATAATGGCATTCTAGACTTGCCCTATGGAATCTGAATGTCATGAATTCCTGGTTTGAAACATAATTTTATAAAGGTCACTTACCAAGGTAGAAAGCAAGGAAGATAAGGAAAAACCCTGCATAGCACATCTGCTTAGGATGAACTGATCTGACACAGTTATTAATTATCACAGATGCCTTAGGGTTGGAATGAAGCTGTCAACTGAAGAGTAAAATGCTTTCCTAAAGTTAAAGCCTCATAGAAACAGAAATAAACCCAGAAATTTTCTATCAGTTCTGACAAATATATTTTCAAAATCTGTGACAATATTAAGGTAAAAGAATAAAATGTGTTCGCAGAGTCTTAATCAAATAAAAAAAAATCTGAGATAAATTGTGTTTGATTCAGATGAAACAATTTTTTGTCAGATTTATGAAGACAATGACTTAAATATTAGCTAATGTTTTAGCAGTCATTAAAAAATTAATTAATATAGGACTTGGGATTCAGCTAAGTTATATGTATAGTATTTGCTTGAACAGTATTTGCACTTCTCTTTTAAAACAACATGGGCTGTTGTGGACAAAAGCAGCCTGTGGAAAATGTAGGGATGTGGAACTTGTAAATCATGTCTGCACAAATACTCATACAGTCCTGTGTAATGGATGCAGTTTGATCCTGATCATCAAAGTGGTTTGGATCATATCTCTAACATTAGATTACGTTGTAATATTATATTTCCCGAAACATTTATGATATCATATAGGAGTGTGACTGTGCTAACAGTACTTATCTTTGAGAAATACTCAACCTTGGCACATATTTGGAGAGGAACATGGTTGGAAAGATGGGTACGAAAGTAGGTAGTTAGGGGTCATGACATGAAGGTAAAATGTTTGACATGAAGTTGCTCATTGAGTTGTAAGGCTTAGCTTACTGTTATTACCAGTACTGATCAGATATATGAAGAAAATAAGGATGAGAAAGATGTGTCTGTATAATTGCTTTTACTTCGTAATAAAGTATGTTTGACTTCTGATATCTTGCTTATTCTTAATAATAAAGGTATATTTTAACTACAAACTTTCCATTACATATTCTTTGGTTCAGTTCTGTTTCATTTTTTAAAAATCTGAATGTCTGGGAGTTTTTTCCAGGAGTGCACTTACTTTGACCTCATTGAATTGACCTCATTGAACCTATGTTTGCACGCAGATGGAGACCCTGAGAGCAAACTTTATAGCCTAAGTCACATTTAGACACATGGACTCTGTTTGCCTCTAAAACAAGTAGGTCACACTGAACTCAGGGAAATGTTTCTCAGCATATATTATCGTTCACATGCATTATATGAGATAAGTCATCCCAGTTAGTCTGAGCCACAACCATATGTGAGATCAGGCTAGCAGCTAAGTGACAGTTTACAGGCCAGTCCTTGCGCTCATGATATAGAACTGTCGGTGGTTTTGTGGGAGGTCTTTTGTTTGTTCTTAAATGGGATAAGTGTGTTATGACATTTGAACCATTCTGCTCAGATCAGGCAGCTTTTAAATATTATGATACCATAGTTAAGTATTTTTAAGGTAATCTGTCTAGGTCTTTTCTATTTACATTTTTAAAACTGCTTAGACTGTGTCGATTCACAATACTTGAGCTGGAAACCTACTAGAAGAATGTACTACCTCACACAGAATCTCATCAAGAAGTTACTTTTAACAAGAAAGCTGTTGGAGGCTCTGAAAGGAACTATCTAAAATTGTGGAAGTAAAAATATAAAATCACAAAAAGCGCTCCTATCTATTGTGCAAAAAATGCCTAATCTGAAAACTGACAGAAACTATCACTGTGTACTTACTGTATCTGGCCAAACAAGTATTTTGTTGGTCTCATATAGCCACTCTAGTATTCATATACATCTATTGATTTTTGTAACTATTCAGGTCAAATTTCCACAAATGGTTTAAATTAACTAAGTTCAGATCCTACAATACTTTGTCGGCTGAAAACCTAGCACTGAGATTGCCTTGTTTGGATGATTATCCTTGCACTTTTGTTAAGAGCTTAAAACAAAGAAACATTTTTGAGTAACTGAATTATAAGTGAGGAATTAAATGTGAGAAACTTTGCAAAGCTAAAACTTAAAAAAAAAATACTACAACAAACAATAATCGCTGAGGTATTCCAAACCACCAATTAAATTCACAGGACAGAAGCATTTTCCAGACTGCCAAACATACAAAGCCAAAGAGGACATGCAGTAAAAGAGGAACTACTTGGCTGGGGTTTATTTGCGTTTGGGTTTTGTGGGGGTTTTGTGGATTTTTTTTTGGAGTGGGAATTTAATAGGTTTGCTTATTAAGGGCCTCAAGCTAGTCTAAAATATGGAGTGTAGTTACCATGTATGATAGAATGCATTTGTAAAGCTAACTAAATCATCTGGTCAATATTTTTGAGAGAAAGTCTTTTTTTATCAACATCAACTTACTAGCTCAAACACATTTTATCAATATGATTTTAGTAGTGGTGATACAAGTAACCCAATTAAAAACTCACTGCATTTATCACCTAAGCAGGCTGTGGTGCAATAGTTTTCTTGTTGTCTCTCATGACCAAATCAGAAATGAGAATTCAAAACATTTTCAATAATATGGACAGGGTGGGGATATTTTGCCTGCTTCCAGTCATATTAGAATGACAAATAAAAACCTCACACTAGACAAATGTACATGTTTGTGTCACTGAAATGAATACTGAAATGACTTTTAGTTTCAGTTTGGTTTCTCTGTTAAATTTAAAAGGAATGATACTATATGAAAGGACATCGTAAAGGCAGAAGATGAAGATGACTTTGGTCACAATGTAACCTTGCAGAATGGGATTTTTACTAGGAGACAACATATATCACTTTTCATTTTTCTTTTGTCGCTCTTTCTTATTTTTATAATTATTATTCAGCTCTATATTCTATCTTTTGTTCTACTATTATAGCATTTATAAAGTAGTGTTCTCTAGGTGCCAAGTAAGGTGAGATTAGGTGAGGGTTTTTTTTATCTAGACCATGATTTGTGATGTATGGGTTGACTTTATGCTTGTTAGAGTCTCTGGTAAAATCTGAGATATGATGTTTCTTAAAGACAGTGTGATTTATTCTTAATAGAAGTGGATGACACATTCCATGCTGACATTTTGCTATGGGCAAAAGAGTTTAGGTTCACTCTTCTTTATTGTAATCAGAAAACTCAACCTAGAATTTATGTGATATTTTGCCCAAAAGTCTTTTGCGAATTGCAGTTAGCCTCAAAATTCTGGGTGAAAGGTACCTTTGATTTTACCCAGGACAGTCATGCACAAGACAGAAGCATTTGACCATGTGAATAAAATGAGAGTAGTTTAGAACTCCCTTTTTCTTCTACTCTTAAGTGATATTACAATCCCGCTGCTAAACTACAGATCTTTACTTATTCCATACTGTGGCCTCATCCATTGAAAAAGCAGAGGTCTGTGGATGGGCTATAGTGAGATTTAAGTTCTTTTAATTCAACAAACTTTGGGCTTAAAATGAGACCCAACTGAAGTGGCACCAGATGCAATAGTAGTGCTTTCAAAGCCTTTTCCATTCTACCTTGGGGCATATTGCCAGTTCTTTTCTCCTTTTCATAAGCTGTTGGAAAGTCATGCAAGTGTACACTGTTTTATATTTACTACAAGATAACAGTTAGGCAGCTAAAATCCTTTGAACAACAAATTCCATAGCATTTATCACAATTAATTGAAAGGAAAGAACAGAGGGGAAATACGTAAACTTCATCAGGTTCAAAGGGAGTAGGGTGATGTTTTAAAGATTTTCTTACTCTTCTGAAAACCAGATCATAGTCCGTTCAGAGAGAATTAAGGCTCTTTTCTAAATAACAAGTGTGAGATTTTTAAGCTGTATATCAACTACCTGACAAACCCCAGTTCCCCTCCCCAACTTTTTCTTCACAATGCTTAGCACTTATGTAGCCTTTTTCATCTTCAAAGTGCTTCACAACACATTAACTAATTAATCCTTTGAGCAACCCTAAGAGATTAGTGTGTGATCTCTGGAAACCATATAAAAGCCTTGAGCAAGGCAATGAATCCTGCATCCAATAAGGATTATAACCAAGGTCTCCTGAAGCTTGCACCACCTTGGATTTATATTCTATTGAAAAAATACAGAAAATGCAAAACTATTTAAAAGAGTGAAATACTAAAATCAAAAAGTATAGATAGAATTGAAGGAGAAAGTTCAAATTTGCAATCTGGAAAAAACTATTACTTCCTAAGGAATACCTCTTATTCATCCTATAAAATATACTCACATAGAATAGGGTCTTTAAATACCCTTAACTGTTCTACTTGAGAAATAAGAGTCCTAGTTTCTGTCCTTGTGTTTGTATTTACAATAGTAAACTAAACAGGGCAAAGATACAGGACTCAGCACTTCATGTACTTCTCCAAAATGCTAAACTTTTTTTCAGTGCTTGCAAGCAGTTTTTTGCTAAGGTAAACTTGTAATCTGAGAAAAAAAGCAATGTAGCTCTGTTGACAGCAAGGCAGTTTGAATACAAGCATTGTGTTCTGAGACAGAAGAGTTAACTTTGTGGGAATAAGCACTTCCAAGCCTCAAAATCAGAGAATGAACCCTAATCCAATTCAGTTATGAAGATGGATGTAGTCTTTGATTGAAAAACCATAACAATGTCATAACAATGCCATAAGAGTGGTAAAAATCCTGAATCTCTGATCTGATGTGAGAATATTCTCAGTGTACTTGAAGATAGTTGCTTTTTAAAAGGTTGCCATAGCTGGAAGAGTAGCAATCCAACTTATAATAGCCTGACCACTTGATTTTGTAGTCATGCAAATCTCTACAAGATCTCTTCTTATTTTACAGAAAGATCCAGAGAAGGAAAGGAAATAAGCGATACTCAAGAAGCTGGTGGTCACAGAGCAGTTGTAAAATATCTAAGTTTTCAAGAAATCTTGGTTTACAATTCCCATTA
Organism: Neomorphus geoffroyi; assembly: GCA_033558235.1. Lineage (NCBI taxonomy): Eukaryota > Metazoa > Chordata > Aves > Cuculiformes > Neomorphidae > Neomorphus > Neomorphus geoffroyi. The sequence goes on from JAUMJM010000005.1 coordinate 4,044,990, forward strand.
TTGACATGAGTGTTCTGCATTAAAATATTTCATCCTTTTCTTTCTTGGAATAATTTGGGAAATACTGAATTTTGTTTAGGTCTTATAGAACACATTTATAGAATTCTATTCTATTCTATTTCTCAACAATGAATTTCAAACAAATGGAAACTTTTCTTCAAGCTTTGTTTTTGGATTGCAGTCTCCAAAGAAATGGAGGAATTTGCATTTCCTTCTGTGATCAGTATTTCCTGTTGGTTATCTCTAGAATCCTCTCAAATAATCATCTTGCCCCTCTGAAATGCTTAGCATATCCCACATACTCTCCAGGGAGATTTAGCTACCTACTTCAAAATTTTGAGTTCTGTGCTGAGGGACAAGCACCTAAAAAGTAAATATGTGCTACCAGATGTCACAGTATCACGGTATCACACTATTACAAGGTTGGAAAAGACCTTTGAGATCATCGAGTCCAACCTATGACCCAAACCCAACACCTACTCATCATCTAAACCATGGCACTAAGTGCCTCATCCAACCTCCTTTTAAACACCTCCAGGAATGGTGATTTCTGCTCAGTCATCACACAACCTCCTATGCAGGTAGCTCATTAGCATCAATCCTAATGTCCACTGTGCTTCAGTTTATTTGAGAGACTAGAAACTGCGAAGCAGGATATTGTCTCAGACTGCTAAGACAGAGAAAATAATTTGAAGTAAGACAAATTAAGAATGCCTTATACTCAACTCTGTGTGTTTGTGTTTAGACTGATACTTTTCTCACATTGCTTTCTCCTTTCTTTCTCTTAAGATATCATACCTATTTATTGAATGTAGAATAAAATTCACTCAAAGGTTTTACATGAACCTAAAGCTTGCCCTAATTCCAACCAAAAAAGCATATCACATGACAATATATTATAAAAAATATTGTGTGGTGACAGTGGTCAGACACTGGAATAGGTTGTCCAGAGAGATTGTAGAGTCTCTGTCTTTGGCAATATTCAAAAACCTACTGAATGCCATTCTGAACAACCTGCTCTAGCTGACCTACTGTCATAGACTGATTTTTGTCACTCAAATGATTTGCCTTAAATAATTTGTTTTCAAATACTGAGACTGCAGCAGAGGCAGCGTTCTTCAGCACCTTACCTCACTGTTACAAGCAGCCTGGCTATGTTTTGCTGCCCTGAGAAATCATGCTACAATCCTTTTGGTGGGGAGAGAAACAGCTGAGCTGTGCCTTGGACTCACCTAGGGCCACAGGGTCCTCCTAAGCACCCCTAAAATTGGTTCCATAATCTTCCAGAGGGAGCACCGAGCAAGCTTACCAGGAATCCCTCCCCCCTTGGGACTTCAGTGTAAAAATAATGCTTGTAAGATAGGGTGGAAGGGTACCTCTGTTATCCTGGGAGAGGAGAACCAGGTCTCTCTCTGTCCCTTTCCTCTCTTTTGTTCTTTTTCCTTCCTTTCCTTCCTTTCCTTCCTTCCTTCCTTCCTTCCTTCCTTCCTTCCTTCCTTCCTTCCTGCCTGCCTTCTTGCCTTCCTGCCTGCCTTCCTTCTTATCTTCCTGCCTGCCTTCCTTGCCTTCCTTGCCTTCCTGCCTGCTTTTTGGAATCATTTGTCATAATTTTCCGAAGGGTTTCATGAAGATTAAATCCAGGCTCACTGGCCACCGCTGAGAAGAGTGTGGCCCCATCGTTCTGCCTCAAACATATTAAAAGCATTGATAAGGTCCCCTCTCAGTCTTCTCTTTTCTAGGCTAAACAGACTGAACTCGCTCAGCCTCTCCTTATAAGAGAGGCTCCAGTACTCTGATCATCTTCATGGCTCTCCACTTGACCTTCTCCAGTAGTTCCTTTTCTTTCTTGAACTGTGGAGCCCAGAACTAGGGCAGAATGTGTTTGCTACAATCTTGTTGATGCACCTCTAGAAACCATTGGCCGCCTTGGCCACTAGGGCATATTGCTAGCTCATCATCAACTTGTCTACCAGGTCTCCCTGGTCATTCTCCACAGAGCTGCTGGGGTTATTCTTGCCTAGGTGCTGAACCCTACACTTGCCTTTATTGAACTTTATTACGTTCCATTTCGCCTTACTTTCCAGCCTGTCCAGGTCTTGCTGAGCGGCAACACAGACTTCTGGTGTATCAGCCACTCCTCTCAGTTTTGTGTCATTAGCAAAATTGCTGAGGATACACTCTTAAATATAAGGATTGGATCTTGTAGGAACATAAAAATAAAGCAGACAAAGGAAAAAAAAACAACAATAAAACCTTTTTTCTGTCTAAAGGCAGCACATTCTCTCTTTCTACATGTAAGCCATATGTCTGTATAGCTCTCCAGCTCTCCATAATGAAATACTATCTTTCTCTCTGTCACAAAATCCCTTCTCTTCCTTTTTTATTTCTTATTGCTTCAGCTGGTGTTTTGAAATACTGCATTTGGAATATACATTTAATAAACAGATGTCCATTCATTTAAACAATGAGTTAGAATTCCAAGGTATTTAGTTGCTGAATAATAAGATTACAAAAGTATAAGAGTTTCTATATAGCTCTGAAATTCCCTTTCATCCTCTGGATACAAATCTAATGTTTTTAGATCAGACATGAAGAATGATATTTATAACTTTTATGGCAAATTAATTCACTAGGGGAAGGTGAGCGACAGTGTAGTGCCAGCGGTCATAACTTCTTGCTTTGGACTGCCATTTAACATCTTGTTTTATTTCTTAATAAAAAGAAAACTTTCTCTCAGTTTATGAATCTGTTCCCTCCAGGGAAACATATTCAGCCTTTCTGTCTGTTTAATAAGGAAAATAAAAAAAAGATCATTAAATATGCACAATTCCTTCCTATCAATTAAAGTATTATCCAGACAATTGTTTACTCGTGGGCACATGTGCATGTACAAATGGGTATGCATGCACAACACAGATGTATGCACACACCTTCTCTTCTTCTGAACATACATTCATGTTTTTAAGGACACACGGATTCTTGACTCCTAATATAACATGAAATCTGTGCACTACAATTTGAATGTACAGTACAGATAGTCATATCCTGAGAAACTAATCACAAATTAACATCAGTAATTTGTAAAAGGACAATTATTGACCTCCTACCTTTCTATCCCTCCTTAAATACGTATCTGTTCTTTATTTGAAACGTTAAAATGCCTTATGAAAGACCAAATGCCACTTTGCCGGAGAAGTATGCAATTGAACAAAAGTGGTGACGTGGTGAGGCAATGAAATATAATTCAAATTCTCCTTATTGCTGGAAATAAAGTGTCTTTCTTCTTTAGCATTGGGTACATTTAATAAAACAGATGTTTTGTCCAGAACCATGTCTGCCTCATTGTCATATCTATAACACCAAACAGAACGGGAATTTGTAAGAAGGCAAAAGAAGGAAAATGTAAGAATGTATGGAATGTCTCTGTCTTCTGTAATAAACTAATTTTGAAACCCATAGCCACCAGGAATTGAATAGCGATCTTTTCCTGCTGTCAGCTACCCTATGAACTCAAAGGCTGAATTTGTGCATTTTGAAAATATAGGAGTATAACATGGTAAATACTTTGAAAAAGAAGTTCTAAGCACATACTCTTATCACATAATGTAGGCACATGGATTTAAAATTAAAATATAAAATTAAAATATAAAAGTGTTATCAGTAACATCTGATTCTATGTAATGGTCTTGGGTTAATAACTCATTGACAACAAAATTTGACCTCAAGCCTCACCACAGTCTCTAAGACTAAACATAAAACTTCTGTTAGAAGAAGCTGCAAGGTTTATGTCATATCTTCTAAGAAAGTACTACAGAAAGGAAAAAATGATTGTCAGTCACTGGATGCTCCCTACAATGCTGGAAAACTGCAGAACACCTTGTATCCAGTTAGGTTTGCTACTTCGCTGTAGCGAGTCTGCTATGCTGCAATTATCACTAAGACTCAGTTTTCTGAATACTTCATGACTTTGTGGATAAAAAGGAGAGAGTCAAGGCCCCAAGTAACAACCTCATCAGTCCTTTCAGTCAGGTGGGAACACACTACTGAAGGATCAAACAATCAACAGAACAACACTTGTCTTTATAGTGGTTGTCACCAGCAAAAAATTCAGCTTCCTCAAATATTGTGTCACATTTGAAGAAGGGCTACTTGGAAGAAGTGAAACTCATATAGCCAAGAGAGGAAAGTACCTTTGGAAACAGGCTTGTTAAACCAGTAGGAGGTATAAAGTCTGCTCATCAGGGAATAGGAACTGAAGCCTTGAAGTGAAAGAGGAAGAACTGTACCTGCGGGACGAGGTTTGTGAAGAAGGTGGCTAAAACGAAGAATTTTACATTTCTCTTTATCACTAAGGATATTCTTACATCTCTTCTTAAAGCAGAGGATGTTCAGAGGTTTTTAGTGAGTTTCTATTTACCAATTTTTAAAGCCCCAAGAGTAAACAAGACCTGCAATTTCATTCACTGTTGTTGGACTGGCATGATCAGAAGCACAAAGAATTGGTAGGATGGCAAGACAGCAGAATGATCATGGATAGGTGTAAGCTATTTGGAAAAGTCAGGTAAAAAAAGGAAAAGCTATAGGCCTTGACGCTTTTGAGCTTCTGATCTTCATAGTCCTGAGACTATGAACTGGAGGGATGCTTGTTGAAAGTCTCTGGTAAAGATGAGGAAAAGGAATATTGAAAGGCTGCAATAAGGTTTTCCCAGGGCCTTCTGTTCTCTAGACTAAACAATCCCTACTGTCTCAGCCTTTCATCATAGGAGAGATGTTCCATCCCTCTGATCATTTTTGTGTCCCTCCTCAGGACTGGCTTCAACAAATTCATGTCTTTCTTGTACTATGAACTCCAGAGCTGGACACAGTAATCTAGGACACAGTACTCCAGTGTCACCAGAGAGGACAGAATAATCTCTCTTGATCTGCTGGCCATGCTTTTTCTGATGCAGTCCAGGATACTTCTCAACTTTTTCCAGATCCCTCTGAATGACATCCTGTCCCTCAGGCATGTCAGCTGCACCACTTGGCGTGATGTGGTCTGCGAACTTGCTGAAGGTACATTCAAACCCACTGCCCATGCCATTGATGAAGATATTAAACAGTACTGGTCCTCACACAGACCCCTAAGGGACATCACGTGTCACCAGACTCAATCTGGGCATCAGGCTATTGATCACTACCCTCTGGATGTGATCTTCCAGATAATTCCTGATCAACCATACAGCCCACACATCAAATCCGTATCTCTCCAATTTAGAAAGAAGAACGTTGTGGAGGACCATGTCAACAGCCTTGCTGAAGCCCAGATAGATGAAATCCATGGTCCTTCCCTTGTCCACCAATGTAGTCACTTCATCATAAAGGCCACTAGGTTGCTCAGGCAGGAATTGTCCTTGGAGAAGTCATGCTGACTGTCTTGAATCTGTCCCAGGTCTTCCATTTAACTAAGCATAGCTTCTAGGAGGATCTGTTCCATGATCTTCGCAGGTACAGAGGTGAGGTTGACAGGTTGGTAGTTCCCATAGTCCTACTTTCTACCCTTTTTAAAAATGGATGCAAAATTCCCCTTTTTCCAGTCATGAGGCCCTTCAACCTGAATGCCATGACTTTTCAAATATGGAGAGTGGCTTGGCAACTACATCGGACAAATCCCTTAGAACTCCAGGATGTATTTCATCAGGTCCCACAGACTTGCATACATTCAGGTTCCTGAGGTGTTGAAGAACCTGATCTTCTCTTACAGTGGGAGAGACTTTGCTCCCCAAGTGCCTGTTTTGTTATCCATCCTCTCAAGAGGTATGGGAAGAGAGGTTGTCAGAGAAGACTGAGGTTGTGTTTGTGAAGGGCTAGTACAAATTATTGATGAGCAATATGGGAAAAGTGGAAAAGATTAATACCTGCTTTTTCTTCAGTCTTCACACGCAAGGCCTGATCCCAGGCTTCTGGGGATATCAATATGGTTTCGGAGGGAGACAGACAATCAACAGCAACTGATGCTATTTGGGAAATCTGAGTTTACTCACATCCATGACGCCAGACAGAAGGCATATGAGGACACTGAAAGAACTCAAGATTTGAGAAATATTCAGTTGATTGGAGGAGGTGTCTGACGTCTACAAAAGGCTATAAGATAGTCTTGTCTTCAGAAAGAGGAAGAAAAAGAAACCGGGAAACTGTAGAGAAGCCAGCCATAGCTCAGTTTTTGGAAAGATAATGGATATTTTCCTCTTAGAATCTACTTACAGGTAACTGAAGGAAATGGACATGGGAAATTCAATCCAGCCTTAAGAATAATCCTGGTTCAGTCAGAAGGAGATTATCTCCTCCATACAAAATTTCTATGACTGTATGACTTCGGGTTTACTCCTCTTCCACTCAGAAAGAGGTTCATTAACAAAAGCAGGGTAAGAAAATTCATCCTAAAATATACAACATAAGTTAATTATTGTATTGGAGTAGCAGTCTTGTGTTCAGTCTTCGTTATCTATAGTAATTAATTGTCAGTACTTCTATCAAAAACAGCAATCCCTCTCCCACACAAAAAAAAATATATATAGATCACTTTTCCAGGTGAATGTATTCAAAAATAAACCATATACTCACTTTCCATTTGATTCTCACACCCCCCTCTCCAGGTTCCAAATTCTTTCATTGTCTCCTCTAATTTTGTTTGGTTTGCATTTGAAAAATCACTAGAAATAACTTGTAGGGCATTATGGGTCTTCTTCTCCTATGTCTGTATAAGCATGCATCGTGGAGACAGTATTCAGATAATTAGAAGACAATAATTAGAGCTGTGCCTTGAGAAAGGCAAGTATAGCAACACTCAGCTATTCAGTATGCACTATATTATGACATTTTAGATAAAATGGTTAATTTGTAGAGATTCAAGTGCTGCAGACTTAATGTTCCTTAACTAATACTTTTGTTAGGACATAATATCTTTTGTTGTCTAGAAAGACTAAAAACTACTTCACTGTAATATGAGAAACAATAGTACAATCTCTGAGATTTCAGGGCAGTGGAATCTGAGGATGATTCCAAATCAGGTATCAGAGGCTGTCAATACTAATCACACGTTGCAATTCAGGCAGTCCACAGAATGATCAATTGTTCTTAGCAATGTAAATAATTCCTATGTAGCTACTGTGTATTCTGTAAGAGATAGAGAAATCAGATTTACTTTTCCCTTCAAGCAATGTATTATGCATAATTGAACATGCTTTTAAATGATTTTAAAAAAATAGTCATACCACTTTCCACCTAGAAAGATAATAAATGATCTGAATAAAGAATTTAAATCAAAATTCTAAAACTGATTCATCTTTGAAATATTCTAAAGCCAGTGCTTATGAAAGCATCCTATGGGATTCACACTCAGTAGGTATACACCAGTCATCTGAGATAGTTAATATGAATTACACCAGCTAAAAATTTTTCTCTGCATTTTCGAATCAGTGTGCAAACAAACTACATACATGCTTGCTAGCAAGTAGGCTGTGATATCCCTGTACTCAAACACACACTGAGCAGAGCTTCCAGGCTGAAGCACTGAGTGCGAGACTCGCACAGCTGATTTCTGCCTTTCACTTCCCCAAATATCCAGCTCGTCCAGCCTAGCAGAGGGATCTTTTCTGCTTTGTGCATTTTAGTAGCAGTCTGTCATAGAATTTGTGTCCGAAATAGACAAAACAAGAAACAAAGGAACAGAGGATCTGTGGCACTTTGGCAAGGGTGTCCTGATCAGAGAAGAAAGCAGAAACTCCCACTCCATGGTTTTGTTCTGTGCATCTCCCACTAAGTGACTCCCTTCAATTTCACTCTGTCTCATGACTGATATCACTAGATGTGCTTGCAATCACCGTGTCAGTATGTCACTCAGAAAGCAGACATATAAAAAGTCTCATTAAGACATATTAAAAATAACATCTAGATGTTAAAAAAACCTAAAAATTTTGCTTCTGTCTTTAATGTTTACGGCTGGTGACCAAAATATGAGTTCCACTTCTGCCATTGATCTCTTCTCATAAATGATGCACAGGGTTTAATGTACTGAAATTCTTGAAATCTCACAGTAGTTAAAGAAAAAACTTTTCAAATATAAACTTCGGGGTCCTGTTCAAAGATATACAATAATTGGTACATCGGAGATTATAAATTCACTTATCAGACACTTGGATGTAACCCACTCCAATTATCTATAATGATAATTTGTTACGTTAAACAACTGTGACAATTAGCAGTTTTCACAAATACGTATACAAAGTTATTTCAGTTTGGCAAAAGAGAGGGCATTAAAGAAAGGCAGTCAGAACAAGCATATCTGCCTGCAAAGTGCATTGATGTCACAGTATGTGCCTTCCTTTTGCTGTTGTATCTTTAAAACGGAAAAACCCATTTCAGAAGAAAAGGGCAGAAACTGACTGTAGTGGTAGAAAAGCCACTGGGATAATGACAGTCTTTATAAATCTGGCCTAGGGATCTGTACCTCAAACTATTTGTTACTATGTATTTTCTATTTTGTGGAGATTTGAGATGTTTTTAATCACAGAAAGAAGAAAATACAAAGAAGAAAGTGTAGCTGCAGAGACTAAACTTGGTAGTGCCAATGCTACTTTCCATTTATTTTCATACTCTCCATTTATCTTCAGACAGAAGTACTAAATAACCTTCAAAGGCCTCGTCAGTACTGGGGAAGGGATAAGTAGAGAGTGGAAACATTTAATTTCCTTGCTTTTTACCAGTTACATCTTCATTGCAAACCACAGAACGTTCAATCAATTATTAAGTCATGTAAAAATAACATCTGATGACATATTCATACCTTGTGCTAACCAGTCTTCCTTTAGGGGAAACCTGACTGTTTAGTATGATCCTTCAACAAGGAAAAACACAACACGTGGCCCACTTCGGGATCTCTTACTTGAAGGTGACTTCCACTGGGTTAATGAGAAAATCCACTCAATTTCCAAGAAATAAGAACAACACCCCTAAAGATCTAGTCTCTTAAGCTACATAATGATAACTCATATCGAATCACATCACATTATGAAAGCTTTGACTATATTCCCACTCAGCTATGCAATTTTTCACTTCAGTAATTTTTTTTACTTTTTCTTCTTGAAGTTTTCTAAATTTACAAAGCATCAACACTACATCTACTCTTACACTCTATTTAGTATCTATGTCCATTTCTCTAAATAACCAACCTTTGCTTTCATAGTTTTTAAATCTAAAAATCAGCTATTAATAATTTTTGGTACTTCACTATCAAGCTTCTGCTCTCAAAAGCTATCAGTGTAATTGAAGTACATGCAGTTGTACAAACATGTTATCTGACCAATATATAATAAATATATATCATGTTATTGTCAAATGTTCCAGTGGGCCCTGTAGTTTAAAACTACAATGCTACAAAGGTTTGATTTTGAAGATTTTTAGATAACTTGTCAAATGTCTTATTATGAGTCCAGACAGGATTTTTAAGAGAAATCAGTTAATATTTAAGATGATGCACAGTAATACATGCTAGAAATTGCATATCTGTTTGAATGGAAAGCTATGATTAAACCCATAAAATTAAGATTTTTAACATTTTTTTATTGGCACCTTTATTTTTCTTAATAAACCATTTCACATTTTAACTCCTTTTAATAATATCATCAAAAGCTTAGACAGAGAAAAAAGAAAATTCTTGTGACTAAGTTTATCATGTTGAAAAAATAAGGTACTATTATCCTAAAAACCCCACAGATGTTTATTTGGATATTGTTACCTGGTTTGTAGCCAGACTTTCCAACAGATATCTCATTGTAGCTGAAATTCCACTTCTTATTAAGGAATAAACCCCAAAAATTATAGACTTTCAAATTCATAGAAGGAAAAATCAATAAATGAATTATCATATAAAGGAATAATTTAAGAGTCATTAATTTTACTGATTTGGTAATATTCAGCTAGGGTCAAAAGACACTGGAAAAGATTAAAGAATTAGAAAAGACAGAGACAGTTTTTCTCTCAGTGTGGACTTGTATTGCAAATAATAAGGGATATTTTTGGAAAAGAGAAAAAAAAAGATTACTTCTTTGAATCCGTTTTTCAGTTTCTGACAGCACCAAAAATAGTTCATAATCCAGCTTTTAGGAAGTTCCCTTGATAACTTTGATAAACTGGAAGGAATTCCCTGTTCTATTTTATTATCTCAGGGACTTAAATCCATTTTTCCCATACTATAAATCAATGCCTTGGGGTAGGTGTCCTTTGAAGCTGTTCCATTTTGCTAAAGCAATTAAAATTTAGTAAAGTATAAAGTGTCAGTAGGTTTTAATAACATAAATTATTGAGAAACCTTAATAAGTGAATGCTTCTAGACTCACCTTCAGTGAAGCCACTGTGTACTTTCTTCTCATGCTTGTGGTGTGATCTGTTTACCCTTACAGGAGATGAAATATTCAATCTGGAAAACAGTTCAGTTCATAGAGGGCCCAGGTTAGGGTTTAACTCAGCTGTCTTGACTGTCTATTGACATTAAATTCAGGCAATCTGGCCTAGGAGACACGACACAGGAGTTACCAAAAGCCTTCAGAGGGATGCAGTTGATATTGTCAGTGAAATCCTTTCATTATTTGAAACTACATCTGTTCCAGATAAGTAGCACAGTTTAAGACAATTGAATGAAACCCTTCCTTTGTAGGAAAACACTTTCATTAGACACTTCCAAATTCAAACATTTACTGTCTGGAGATGAACCTTACACTTTATGTTTATGCTGCACAGAAAATATTATCTTCTCTGGTACAGAATGTGAAATGTTTAATACAAAAAGTGGTTCACATTCCATATGTTATTATTCATAGGAGGTTATTTAGTTATTTTCTCAAGTGTAAAACAAAAAGCACATAATAGAAAGCAGATTTTAATATGAAGATGTCACCCAGATGAAAATCAACTGTGGAAGCATAGGAAAAATGAAGTATTCCAGTTCCTGTTGAACAGTCAATAGTCAAAGCTACGAAAAATCAAATTAGCTTGTGCAGAATAAGAAATAATTACAGATAGGTGGAACTAAAACTTAGAAATTAACTCAGAGGCAACTTCTAACTTACTAAAAAATTATCTTCTGAGTTTTTTAAAAAGATAAAAAGTGTCATTGAATATCAGGTTCAGAAAAAAATATCAGTGTGTTTACTTCGGAACACAAGGAAAGAACATAGTGACTGAGTCACGATTTCAAGTTTTTATCAATTTCTATAAGCATTTCAATAAGTCATATTGAAAAATAAAGAGATAATTCAAATGCAAAAAATGCTAAATAAGATATACACTATAGAATAATAGAATCATAGAATCACCCAGTTGGAGAAGACCTCTCAGGTCATCGAGTCCAACCATATCTGTCCCCTTACTAAACCATGTCCCTAATAAAACCATCTACCTGTTTTTTTAAAGACCTTCAGGGATGGTGACTCAACCACCTCCCTGGGCAGCCTGTGCCAATCCCTGACCACCCTGTAAGTGAAGAAATTTTTCCTGATGTCCAATCTGAACCTCCCCTGGTGCAACTTGCAGCCATTTCCTCTCATCCTATTGCTTGTCACTTGTGAGAAGAGACCAGCAACCACCTCGTCACAACCTCCTTTCAGGCAGTTGTAGACGGTGATGAGGTCTCACCTCAGCCTCCTTTTTTCCAGGCTAATCATCCCTAATTCCCTGAGCCGCTCCTCGTAGGGCTTGTTCTCCAGCCCCTTCACCGGCCTCCTTGCCCTTCTCTGCACACACAATGAAACACTCTTGAGTTTTCAATATTTTGCACCCATGGACGTCCTATACATTTCTTAAGAATGGAATTCTGGACAGCCACAAAAACATCTTTTTATTAACTGAAATGAAAGAATTAGAGGCTGTGATGAAAAAGCTCATTAGCCAATTCTTTCACATTTCTATTCGTTTGCTTCCACCGGGTTTCCTGGATTAATATCCCAGAGATAAAGACATTTTAGGAAAAAAGGTAAGTGTCATTCCTTTCTCCTAAACTCGTGCTTTTAGCAGACTTTATATGAGACACCGCCCTATAGAATATTAAAATCAGGGATTTCTTTCATAACAAATGCTGAAGAAACACAATCCAACTCTAAAATGTTAGTAGGTATGACATGACCAGTCCAACAACGGATTAAGAAAAGTAAAATTCTTTTTTACTCTTTAAAAAAAAGTATTTTAGCTATTCTGAAAACAAAAAAAAAATATTCCTGTTCCTGTAGCTTTATGTTATACATGAACAAAGGAGTAATCAACGAAACAGCACTGTTATCATAAGAATAAGTTATAAATCCTGCTGCGTTAAGCAATTGGAAATTTCCTTAAACATTTTATCTCTTTTTTTTTGGGTATAGAAGTTCAACACCAACAAACACTTAAAACAATCCAGCCAGATTCAGATTAACAGTTGTGATCCAACATAGGCTTGTCTGAATAAAATATTTTCTATACATGACTCATCTTTTTTAAAATTAAATACTCTACCAAATATATTGATCTTATTGTATCTTTTCATTGAGAATGGAGACATACAAAATGTTTAGTAATATGTAATATCTTTTGTTATTTTAGTAGAGTTCTTGTTCACTTTTTTTTCTTTTTCTGCAATTCAATACATAAAAAAACTTCCTAATGAATTTTTGAGTTCAATGTTTTTATAGCTGCATTAGTGATTGCTATTGCTTGTACAATGCTAACGAGAGTGGGGTTTTTTCATCATTGTTTTGCTGCAAGCAAATTGATGGGTATTTTTTTAAGAACTAAACTATTCATTCTCTTTCTTTAAAATACAGTAAAGAAGAACACTGTGTGTTTTTGTTGAGATTATATTCCAAATCCCTAAGGTAGTAAAAAAGAGCCTTTTTTTTTTTCATTTATTTCACTGTATTTCTAAAATAATTATGTTGAAAATCCCATTTTAACCTAAATTACATGAAAAATCTAGAATGCCTTAAATAGCCATACTTTCCTGGCATAGTTTATGCTGGATGGAGTAAAATAATGTGGCAATTGCATAGACTTCTGTCATCTGTTATTCAGAGATGTATCAAGGACGCTGTGATATCTAATAGCGAGTATACCTGTCATCAGTTGGAGTAACAACCAGTAGAGATGTGATGACATTTGTATTTCTTCACAGTACTCCATTAACTTCTATGGTTTAGTATATTCTTCTTTCTTCTAGCCTGGAACTAAGGAAATTGAAGGAAAAAAACCAAAACTATTATATTTTGTTGTCATAAATAAACACAAAAAGAGGTAACATTTCTTCATTGTACCAACCATAAAAGTAATTAAAGATTCCTTATCATATGATATTTTAGCACTGTTGTTCAATAATTCCAAAGAGAAAAGAATTGTCAAGCTATATTGAGAATAATTTTCAGTTTGTTTCTTTGTGATTTCCAGCAGTATCTTTTACTGGGACATATTGGTGCTGGAGCCTGAAAAACTACAGTTTCATCAGGACCCATTAACCTATTAGCGCTAGATGTGCTTGATGAGGCTGCTTGAGAATCGTTACATTCTCAAGGTGCCAGTGGATTCATGGAACAAAGAAAGTGGTAACAGGATTGATGGGAAACTTCTACTCATGCTGAAATGTTTCTTTGCGTTTTTTAAATTTTGATTTACTTTTAGATAGTTATGTTTCACAGTCAAGATGGATCAATGCATTGAACAGATAAATGCTATACTTTAATGGCCAAATACGTTTCATAGCAATATAAAGACATTCTCTTAATTTTAAATCACACTGAGTATTCCAGAATTTCAACATTAAAATCTCCCACAATACTACACTTACATTCCATAAATGTGCACCAAAAATTCCCCAAATACTTTTCATCCATAATATACCCTTCATGAGGAATTTATAAATCTCTGTGACTATATAAGAGTCACACATACTCAAACACAAATAATTTTGAGTGGGGAAAATTATGTGTGTTTTTATTGTTCAGTGCAGTAACAAGAACAGAAACAAAATTAATAGAAAAAACATGACTAAACTAAAATACAGCATCAAATACCATTGAATAATTAGGATTTTTTTTTTGTCTTTTCCAATGTTGAGTAACTTTAAGGAAGACTTTCCTTTCAGAATTTTCAAATAGATAGGTATCGCATCCTTTCAGAATACATAAATACGCAGTAAATCTTTATGAAAGGAGTTAGTTATATGCATGATGAAAATGGAGCCGCATGATCAAGCTTTTGCAGATGAAAACTGAGTCTTCCAAAACATCCTTTTTTCAAACCACGTTCTTTGTCTAGAATCCCACATGACCTTTCAGGTTTATGTTCTGTTGACATAATATGCTTAAAGATAATTTTTCTGAATATAGGACCACTGTCTCACTTTGCTATACAGTAGGAAGAGTAACGGAATTTGGCTTCTTCAGCTTTCCTTACTTCTTGTAATGCTGTCTCTATAGATTTTGCCTAACCTCTTGATTATTAAAAAAAAATGGGTTCATATGAACTGGCAGATGATTCCCAGATCTAGAAGTCAGTGGAACAAGAGAGAGACTTCTAGCTTCCTTTTATTGCTAATGGTCTTCCATAAAAAAAATAAAAAATAAAAAACCGGTAATGTTCTGGATTTTTTTTCTCTATTTGCCTTGATTTTCTAAAGTGAAATACAGAGAGAGAAGAATACTAATTAAAAAAAGGGGCTTAGTGGAACAAGAAGGTGACATTGATCTCTTTATGGTCGTCTGCCCTTATACTCAAAAAAAATGAGTCAAAAAAAATAGGTTCATATTTCTGATACTACTTGAATGTTTGGCTCTCAGACTTTTAATTGTTAGATCTTGATTATGTTTTTACTACAAGACTGGCAGCAGATAGTAGAGGTGTAACTAAGGGGTTTTTTTCTGTGTTATATATCTACTGGTGGGTCTTCCATGAATGGAAACTTTGTCTTCAAAATTTATAGTATGAGCTGGTCACTTAAATAACATCATTTGACAAAGTCATGATTGACTTTCTTAACTACCTCTCCCTATTCTTCAAACTTCAATATAACTTAAACAAGAAATTCTATGCAATGTTTTATTTGTCAGTTTTTGATATTAGGCAAGATGTGAGGTAACCTAAAAAGTCAGAATTTGATTTTTTGCAGAAGGAATTTTCTGGATCCAGGTTACACAGGGAAATACAGTCCTGTTGAGATTATTTACCCTAAGAGAAACAAAATAAAAAAAAATCATTATGCCTGTGTCCGTTTTCAAGACAGGCACAAGTCAGGAGGTGACAATACTGATTAAATCAGTCTTGATTGTAACCTTCTGGTGACTAGTAGGGAGAAACAAAATCTAAGGAATTATTTTGTTGCCTGAACAAAATACTTGGTGTCATTTCAAATGCCACAAGGTATCTACTTTATCTGTCCAGGTGTGAGATGTGTGTATATTTACGTAAGAAGCTTTTGGATCAGCCCAAGCTGCATAACAAGTCAATATTTCAGTTAATATTCCAGTGTCTGATAGGAATTGATTCTGCCATATTCTAGAAAACCATATAGATTTCATGTCCTTCCTTTCCTGGTTCATTAGTAGACAATTTTTTTTTTAATAAATAGTTGTAAAGTATGATTTAGGAGAATTTTTGGACAATTTTATCTTTTTAATCAGCAAAAATCCTTCAATGGTTGTTTACGATTCAGTGTCTGCTAGACAGTATTTCTGCTTTAAATTTTGTACTTATATGCAAAAGACAAAGAAAAATTTTCTGTTTCCATGGACATAAAACATTATTGTCAATAAAATATATAATTTATTAACTGTAACACAGAGAATATATAAGCCTTGAAATCCATCTTTGGATACATTTTGAAATTATAAAATTCATCTCTAGCATCGTTTCACACTTGAAATGAAATCACAGCAACCCATACTTAATAAGATGTTTCTGCCACAGCACACAGTCAGGGTGGTAATTTGAAGTAACTTTGATAAGGTTAGGTCATAGTTTGAGTAAGTTAATCGGAGTTCAATGAAAAATGAACATGCTGTATTAACTCGTAGGAGCATGGGAAAATCAGAGCTAATAGGCATTATTTAACAAATTGCCATTTTAAATCACCTTCCTGAGGGCTTTTAAGCAGGATTTCATCAATTACATGCTTACAGCTCACATTAGCGATACACATTAAAAAAATTCCCACATGAATAATTTAGAAAAAAAATTGACTATCAAACTCCTGTGTGAGTTAGCTCTTGTCTATTTAAGCAAAGTTTTACTTAAATGATGCATGACACGCAATATTTCAGAAATGTGCCTTCTGAGATCATGAAAATACAGAGAAAAATGTGTCCTTGCAAAGAATCTAAATTTTGTTATTTACCTTTTAATTTTCTTGTTGTTTAGCGTCTTTGCCAGTTTTGTTATTTACTTCTGAGTACTGACTGCCTTTAAAAGCTTACTTTCTCTTAGCACTTCCTTTTTTGACATATTATGCTAAGTGAATAGAGACAAAATGTCTGTACTAAATCAGTAGCATAAGAATGAAAAGTAGAAAGAATTTTTTATCAAAAAAATTTCAATAGAAAAAAATGTCATTTTTAAAAACCCCTCACCATTTCTTTTACCTTTAATAAAAACAAATTTTAAAAGCTATCTGAAAGATAGTTTGGAATAAGCTTTACATCTGGTGAAGATAGCTTTTCCCATTTTTCTTTTGAACAAAATTGGATTGTTTTCCAATGTTCCTTGGGGGGAGGACAAAAGAACAAAATATTAATAAAAAAATAATTTTTTAAAAATATCTAGAATAAGTAATAAAGAACAAAACTGAAAGGTTTTACTGATTTATTCACTCAGATGGCACTTAGGAAAGCTGAGTTAAGCTTCCTAGTGTTACTGATCCAGGAAGGTAACCTGGGCCTGTCATCACCAGCAGTTTCCCATTTGCCAAGGCTAGTCATTATATCCTGACGCAGATCCCTGTTTGAGACAGTGGTCTGTTAGAACTTGTTACACTAATCTCTTTCACAAAGAAACTAAGCCTATAACCCTGCATTTTAGACATTTACATCACTGTGGAAAGATGTTGAACATGGGGACTGTTTGTTTAGATACTGGGAGAGGGGAATTACCAGGCTACAAATATCCAAACCATGTGTTTTCCCTTTGAAGGATATCGCTATTTAGCTCAGCACCCAGACATGGAGACATCTAGCCTACCAGAACCTCCATAGCTTCCAGGATGATACCCGAACTAGCAAACACAATCTCAGATTAATTTCTAATAAAGGGACAAGACTTAAGGTTTCAGGGAAACAAATACTATTGCTACAAGAGAAGAATCATTGCCAGAATACCATCATGCAGTGATTTATATTGAAAATGGGGTAGATCATCCTCTCATCTTGCTACTCTTTGTGGAGACCTAATTGTCTTCTTCTCTCTCTTTTGCTCATCTCTTCTCACGTTGAAAACCAGAATCTTGTTACACCGGTGCATGCTCAGTTGGTGCTAGAAAAAGCATAATCACTTTCCTTTCAGAAAGTTTAATCTGACCAAGAATACAGAAGCTAAGAAACTGCAAGTAGCTGCTTTCTGGTTTGGTGCTCATCCATACATTTTTGCAAAAAATTAACATTCAGAATAAACAAATCAAAACAAATACCATCAATCTAATGGGTTAGTCAAGTAAATCCAAATATATACTTTTCAGGCTTAGCCCACTAATATTTCTGAGAAACTCGTATCAACAATCTTCTCATCTGTACACATAGAATAACAATAACCACACAAAATAATATAGTGAAGCAAGCATCTATCACTTTCTTTAAGTTACTGTATCAGAATAAACATTAGAATAACGATGTTGGTCCTAAATTTAATACAATTTGCATTTTTGTCTCAGAAGAATCTTTTATTGACTGATAAATATTTGTATATTTGTTTCCTTTATTTTTTCCCCTTTTTCTAGAAGTCAACATAAACAGCTGTTGTAAGCAACAATGTGACTGACCTCTTATATTGATAATGGTATATGGGCAGTTCAATATTTACTTTGCACTAGTCATTGAAATTATGTCATCATGTAATGAACCTTATGGCTAATTAACAGATTGGTTAATATTAAGAATATGACATTTAAATCCCATATTAAAGTAAATAGTTAGAAACAAAAAAGTAGACAGCAATAATCATGCACCTTAAGGTCCCTTCCAGTTAAAACCATTCTATAATTCTATGATTGTATGTTGATTTATGTTTTTCCCTTTAGGAGTCTTTAAATGGAATATGATGTAGGGAGGTAAAATGCAGTGTTGGTTTTTTTTTTTAAAGAAATTGATTTTAATTCAAATTCAATCTTTTTATAGTACTGTTAACGTGATTGACCATTCTATGAGAAGTTACATATCCAAATTATAATTAGCTTCATAACTGATGTATTTTAACTCATTCTTCATCTTCTGGAGCATAATGTGTCTCATGCTAAAAATATTTAGCTTTCTTCATTCTTAACTGCAACCTTCTTTTAAGAAATTCAGTATTTTCTTCAAAATACATTTATATGCGTGTGTATATATATGCACACATGTTCTATTATGTCAAGTGTACAGAATTATTTTGTCTTAATCTGTGTATGTGTACTGCTATAATTCTAATTCTTTGCTCTGTTATGCCATTTATATAGTATCCCAAACAAGGATGTAATGTAACTCTTTCGGATATGTCATATTTTCTGGGTTCTTCCATCTTGCTTCCAGACCGGACTTCAAGGAAGCCGTAAGACAAAACCACATTTTTCCAAACAGTACATACAAAGGAACCATGGAAGAAAAATCTTCTGTGTCTTAGTGGATGTGGAGACTAACTGAGGAACAGAAAGAAAATAATGTCAAGGATGATAGATGATTTCTCTTATAAATTCTGTAACTCTTTTCATGTAAGCACTGAATTGTATGAGGGAAGTATTCAAGTCTAATTTCAGACTTGTTCTTGAGCAACCCAAGTCTGAAACCTAACTGTCTTAAGTCTGATCTATAGTCAATAGTACCTTTCCAATAAATTTGTCTTGCGTGTCAAATACTATGGCAGCCATATTCAAGATTATGCCTAAGATATGTCACTCTGTTTAATTTCTTAAATAGGTCTGACAGCAATATTGGACAACGAGGAGAGCTCCATCAAGCCCTAATGACCGAGAATGCCATTTCTAGTGGGAGGCTGGTATTCTTTATTCTCTGCCTCAAATTTCATTGCACAGCCTGTGAATGTTAGTGTAACTAACAATAAATTAACTTCATTCTAGGTGTGACTCATGGAAGTATTTCACAGACCAGAGTACAGAATTGTGATATATCTTTTACTTTGATATAATACATCCTACTGCATTCAATCAATTTTCATCCTGATTCATTCATTATGAAGTAATACAATACATCCAGCTTTGTGTCTGAAACATCATAAAAATTCAGAAAGACATAAAGTACCAAAGTGCTGAAGTGTTTAAATTGCTTTGAATTTGCAATCAACCTCACTCATCCAATGTTTAAATTACTATGACAAAGATTTAAGTGAATAATTCTAGAGTAACCAATAATGATGGAATAGTTAACTGCCTCACTAGCAGCTAGATTTAAATCCATTAAGAATGGGAAACCAAGATCCACCTTAATGAAAAATTCAGTTATGTGAAGAATTTCCTGAAGTGAGGCTTTGATGAAAAGACAACAATGGCAAAACAGTGTTCATCAGATTATATCTGCTCTAGATTTCAATAGGTCAATCAAAAAAGGAATTACTATATCACCTGAACTACAAGGAGGGGTTGATTCTGCCCATAAAAGGCATACTGGAATAGTAATAGGAGGAGTGAATACATTTCCATACAAGATATGCAGGATCTACAATAAGCTCAAAGATCTATTTCATTGTGTTGCATTTTAAGCACTCAGCTTAGTTACTCCTGTAATGTATAACAGGTGTTTGGTTAGGTTAGGTGATAAAAGCTTGTCTTCACACAAAAACACAAACACCATTGAGTAACAATGACAGGTGGAGTAACCTGAATAACAACCTTATCTGGGCACTCCAGACCGGAGTAGCCTAGAGTAGGCACATGATCAACCCCTAAAACGCACACTCCCCACACACAAAAGGAGCATAGAGGTGCAGTGGCAATTGGCCTAACCCTAATATTCCCATTTAGAAAGAAACCCCTGCCTAGCCCCTCCCAGGGCTGTTCATGGAGAATCTCAGTCTCATAGTTCAGGTATAACACCCACCCCATGAGTCACAGGGAACAGCTCTCCCGGGAACCTTTCGGACTGAGGAGAGTCACTGTCTAGAAATATGGAACTCCTTACACAATGTTGAGAAAGGACATTTGGGGTTGTATAAAGTTTATTATGGGATGTTAGGGGAGGACCAAATGTAGGGAAAAGGGATGAATCAAATCCTATGTACCGTGGAGTAACTGTATCAGTAGCCAAGGGAAGAGCTAAGGATGTCCTTTGCCTGGACTTCTGTAAGGCTTTTGATACAGTCTTACACAACATTCTTGTCAATAAATTGGAGAGACATAGGTGTTAATGATGGACTGTTAAATGGATAAGGAACTGGCTGGATGGTCACTTCTAGAGTTGCAGTCAATGGCTCAATTTCCAAGTGGAAACCAATAATGAGTGGTTTCCCTCAAGAGCCCATGCAAGAACCAATACTGTTTATCATCTTCATCAACAACATAGAAGGTGGGATTGAGTGTATACTTTCAGCAGTTTTGGGGATGACACCAATTTGAGTGGTAGAGGTGCTACACCACAGAGAAAAAATGGCATACAGAGGGACTTTGGTAGGCTTGAGGAGTGGACCCATGTGAACACCATCAAATTCAACAAGGCCAAGTGCAATGTCCTACACCTGGGTTTGGATAATCCCTAGTATCAATACAAACTAGAGCATGACAGGATTGAGAGCAGCCCTGTTGAGGGAGAAGGAATTGGTGATACTGGTAGACAAGATGTTTGATGAGCCAACCACGTGCACTTGCAGCCCAGAAAGTTAATCATATCCTTGTCTGCACCAAAAGAAGTATGGTCAGCAAGTTGAGGGAGGTGATTTTCCCCCTCTCCTCTGCTCTTGTGAGACCCCAGACCTTTAATTGAGTCCTATAATTACAGGACAAGAAGAATGGGTTTAAACTGAAAGAACGCAAATTTAGATTGGACGTAAGGAAGAAATCTTTACAATGAAGGCGGTGAGACACTGTAACGGGTTTCCCAGAGAAGCTGTGCATGTCGCACCTTTAGAAATGCTGAGGGTCGGGATGAAGAGGAATTTGGACAACCTGATCTAGTGGGAGATGTTCTTGCCTTTTGCAGGAATATTAGACTAGATGATCTTTAATGTTCCTTTCCAACCAAAACCACTCTAAGATACTACTATCTTAGCGATTTGTGGGGGAACAAAAGTGCAAAACAAAGAAATGAAGAAATAAAAGGATTTGTTTCTTGTAGAGTTGGCTGATACACTTCTGGCCATACCCTGTACCTGACCAACCCAACATGCCTTGTCTTTAGATTAAACACATTGACTATTTCCCTGGGTGAGAGACTGTCTCTTCTGTGTGCACGTGTGTGTCTGTATTGGAGTCAAAGTGCAGCAGATGAAGTCAGACCAGGGGTTTATTTGTTGATAGTGTCAGCACCTGGAATGACTCTAGGTCTATGAGCAGGGGTGTGAGGTCTACTGAAGGACAAGCTGGAATAACTGCCAAGGAATTTAAATGGCCTGGGAAAGAGGGATGTGTTTGGGTCTCAAATGGTGTGGTCATAAGAGGAAATGGTTGTTGGAGGGGAGTCTCAGCCAGCTGCTGGAGGGGCAATGGAATCTGGGGTAAGATAAATGTGTGTGTGTGTGTGTGTGTGCCAGAAAGAGAGGGAGAGAGGAAGAGAGAGAAAGAGAGAAGGAGTCTGTACCAACAGACTGGGGGACTGCAGCCTTGATTACTCCTTGTTCCACGTGCCCGAAAATAGGGAGACTGGGATACAGGGACAGCTACTAGGTAGACTGAGGCTCTGCAACCAGCTGCTGGAAGGATCCATTCTTTACTTGTGCACGTGAATATGTATATGTGTATGTGTGAATACGTATTTTCCAGTAATGCATCTTCAGTCTACGCAGCCAAACAGGGGAGCAGGTTGAGGTCACTGATACTATTCGTGTTTTTTCAAGTGCTGAATATGTCTGTCTGTGCTGATCTGTGTGGCTGGTCATGTATATGTACGTATAAATATGCGTGTGTGTGTGTGCATTCCTACTGGGAGAACTTGCTCAGTCTTGCTAGTGGTTGGACCTGGGGGCAACAGGGCAGCAGCAACCTCACCTCTATTATGCTTCTGGATTTTCTAAGTCCCTAAAACTTTTCTTTCTAATTGTACAAGA
This sequence comes from Neomorphus geoffroyi, assembly GCA_033558235.1. Taxonomy (NCBI): domain Eukaryota; kingdom Metazoa; phylum Chordata; class Aves; order Cuculiformes; family Neomorphidae; genus Neomorphus; species Neomorphus geoffroyi. The sequence goes on from JAUMJM010000005.1 coordinate 4,067,433, forward strand.
CAGGACCCTTGAACTACTCCTAACTTAGACACTTCTATTCATTACCTAAAATTGTATTTGATGAATGTTAGCCTAAAACACATAAGGCAAGGTTAAATATGTAAAATCAAACCCAGATCTATTACCTCTGACAATAAGAGAACACAGGGATTGTCACTGAGAAACAAAATTCTTGGACTTATTCTAGTATTTTCATATATATTTAGTTAACAGCATTAGTTATTGCCACTTCAGCTCCCTAAATGTTTTTTGTTTTTTTTTATTCATCCAACTAGGAAAGTGATATTTATTCTTTTTCTTGGATGTTGTGATGTATAATTATTTCTTCGATAGCATTCAAATTGCTAGTACAAAAGACTATATTAGTGGAAACCATGTCTACTAAATGAAAAGTATTGACTTCTAATTCAATTGTGCTTGCTTTTGTATGTCTGAGTCAAATCTGCAGTGTTCCTGGAGTTTAGTATTTTAGGCATTTCACTAAAAGTGTTCAGATCTCATTCTCTTAAGTTCTAGATATTATTCAACGTATGTGGTTTTAGCAGATAGGTGATGCTCTGGAAGGAGTGGATATTTACGCCTTGCTTGCAGTGTGTCACCTTTCTGCTTCAGTGCATGTCATGGCTTTGAATCTCTTAGATCACATCATCTTGTGTAATGTCAACTCACATTGGCATTTCTGCATGACACAGTAGAACATGATGGGTGGTGACACAGAAAATGTAATGCAGTATGACACATCAGGAATGCAAAGAGTACTGCCATTGGACAGTGATGTCAATTTAGATAGGAAGCTTTAAATCAAAAATGAATCTGGCAGACATTAATGGAGTGAATGTTACAGAAACTACTGTATATGTGAAACTCTTAATTCTGCAGTTCATCATAGGCATTAAACGTGTGCAAAAATAAATTCTGGAATGTTAGGGAGAACAAATATTTGTAGTTTACACAGTGTGCCAGTTTAAAGTATAATGAAAAATTATATATTGCAAAATATCTCTCTCCCTGCTTTTCAATCTTTTCTGTAAAAATTACTCTTTTATTTTAATTCCTTTTCTAAAATGTGCATTATAAAAATAATTACATATCATTCTTGTATAAGATTATATCAGATATTCAAATGCAAAAGGTATGCACGGAAGAGTGATACCTAGGTATCCCAGAGAACACTTTTAAATATCAAATTCCTTATTGCTTAATTGTTTCGACATTTCAATGAACCTTCAGCAGATAAATCTACTAGAGAAGTAGGAAGTCCTAAGAATTTTTTCACGAGACATTCTGGGCCTTACAGGTTGTGGTCTTATTTTATATAAACAACGTAATGGGGAAGAGTGTCTGGAAAGCTTGCTGGTGGAAAAGGACTTGGGGGTTCTGGTTGACAGTCAGCAGAACATAAGCCAGCAGTGTACTCAGGTGTCCCAAAAGGACAGCAACATCTTGTTCCCCTGTATTCCGCACTGGTGAGGCTGCCCCTTGAATATTGTGTTCAGTTGCGGGCCCCTCAGTACAAAAAGATGTTGAGGTGCTGGAGTATGTGCAGAGAAAAGAAACAAAGTTGGTGAAGGGTCTAGAGAACAAGTACTATGAGGAGTGACTGAGGGTTGCTTAGTCTGGAGGAAAGGAGGTTAGGGGAGACCTTATTGCTCTCCACAGCTACCTGACAGGAGATCGTAGCGAGGTGGGCATTGGTAACAAGTGATAGGATAAAAGGAAATTCCCTCAAGTTTCACTGGGGGAGGTCTAGATTGGATATCAGGAAAAATGTCTTTAATGAAAGAGGGGTCAGGCATCGGAACAGACTGCCCAAGGAAGTGGCAGAGTCACCATCCCTGGAGGTGTTAAAAAACCGTGTAGATATGACATTTTTGGACATGGTTCAGAAGACATGGTGGTGTTGTGCTGATGGCTGGACTTGATGACCTTAAAGGTCTTTTCCAAACTTAATGATTCCATGATTCTGTGATTCAGTGTATTAGATTTGGTTATTTTTTAGGATAAAAAGAATATAAAGTCAAAAAAAGAAAAGGAGAGTAGGTAGAAGACTGCAAAATACATCATTCTGTTAGTATCATATGACTATGAAGTGATAAGAGACATTTCTAAAGTTTTCATTCATTTTGTTGTCTTGTCAAGTTGTTTGTAGAGCTGAGGCTCATTGTTTTTTTCCCCAGGAAAGTCTTCTCTTTTTCTGCTTTGTTTCTTTTATTTTTTTTTCCTATGGCAGAATGTTTTCTGTCATGTGATAACTACTTCTATGGTTCAGGTTTTTTACAGGGCAGGGACTCAGTAGTTTCCCAAAAGATTAGAAGTATTTTAAACTGTCATAGAATACTCAGATTTTCTCAAAATCTGTGCTCTGAAAGAGGAAATGTGTATAGATACTGATTTCCATCACTAAAAGAACCATTAAATCATCTCTGACCAGACTCTAGAAAAACATAATCTCAGACAGTCTCTTTTGCAGGACAGCAACTCAGAGGATATCACAAAGTCTACTTTTCTGCTTGGAAAAAAATTTTTAAAAAAGGAAAAGAACCAAAACTCTGTTATAGAATAGAGCTGAAAAGTAGGGTTTAAAGACAGGGATGATGTACTGTAGCTAATAAGACAGGAAGAAAGGTTGAATTCCTTTTTTGTACTATGTAGTTTTAACTCTTCAGAAAAAGATCTTTTTAGTGATAACAACCTTCCTCCAATTTTTCTTTTTTTTGAAAGACTCAAAATTTTTTCACAGCTTTCTTCCCACTAGCACAATAGGAAAACTTTAACCGCTAGGTGGGAAAAAAACCATCCCTTTTAAGTACTTTTATGAATATTTCAAAGGCAAACACAAGTGCTTCACTATTTCTAAGGAACACAAAAATCACCTTTACTGCCAGTTTCATCAATTGTGATTTATTCCCCTGCTCAGTTTTTGCAGTTGCGCCATCATTTCCCATGATATTAGAGTAGCATGTAATTTTTGCCAAATCAAATGCAATGTTTCCCAGTGAATGTTATTTGCCATTATTGTTTTGACAGGATCAATAAGATGACATGTTATAGATAAGACCAGAAAAACACCGACAGTAAATTGTAGGACACAGTCTCACTTAGCAGTAGATTGTCCAGAGATGATGGTTACCAGTCAACTGTTTAACATCACTCACCCAAAGAAGGGTATTTACAAGCTCATGGTTCCTTGCAGTTCCCCTTTCTGTCATGTCATCAGCTTATTGTCTGAGGTCCTACACTGAATTTTTCTTGATGATAACTGCATTAGCAGCCCACTGCAATCTTTTGAGAAGTGACTTAGCAATCACATCCTCCCTATTTGTGGAATCAAGATTGAAGAGCAAGGGTTATAGTGTTATTCCATGCCCCCAAGCAGTATCTTATCTTAAAAATATTGATTAGCTTGGACATAACTCACATTAATTTATTAAGTTACTTCTGAAATAACAACGACTGTCTAGCCCTAATAGCAGGTAGAGTCAGAAGATTACTCAATGTTTTTTTGTTTTTTCTACATATTGATTGTTACACTACTTGCTTATAAGTTAACTTCACTGAGGCTTCAGTTCTGTAAGTTTGCATTCATGTATGGCATAAATTTACCTTTTCAGCTGTATTAAAGTTCTTCACAACCCTTTATGCACAAAATTAAAACCAATGTTTTGCAGACTGTGGCCATGTTTTATCATGTTTTTTCAAGGAAAATTATTTCTTTCTGTGGATATTACCTAATCCTAATGTAGTTTCCTGTGTGTTAACCTGTCTTTCATGTCAGTTGGTATGTTTATTCATCTCTTTCAAATAGCATGTCTAAGCATGGAAGTTGGTTTAGCAGACTAAAGCAAAAGACACGATGCTTTTGCTGGTGTTGCTAGCCAAGTTCCCTTCATTTGAATTAGGAAGGGTCCTCCTTCATACCCTTTTGAAATGGACACAATGTTGCCCTTCTTCCAGTCACAAGGTACTTCCCTTGATTGCTATGACTTTTCAAGTACTATGGAGAGTGGCAACCACATCAGTCAGTTCCCTCAGGACTCTGGGATGCATCTCATCAGCTCCTGTAGACTTGTATATGTTCAGGTTCCTCAGGTGATCATGAACTTGATCTTCCCCTACAGTGAGAGGGACTGTACCCCCCAGATTCCCATCTTGTTGTTCATTGACGCTGGAGGGATGAGAAGAGCAGTTGCCAGTGAAGATTGAGGCAAAAATGTTGAATACCTCATCATTCTCCTCGTCTGTTGAAATGAAATCACCATTTTTGTTCATCAGTGGGAGTATGCTTTCTTTAACCTTCCTTTTCTGGTTGGCGCACCTACAGCAGCCCCTCTTGCTATTCTTTGCTTCTCTTGCCAAGTTCAGCTCCAGTTGCACCTCGGCCTTCCTGACCTCATGCCTACACAACCAAGCAGCATCCCTATACCCTTCTGAGGTTATCTGTCCCTGCTTAGACTGCCTGTGCAATTCTCTCCTGCTTTTTAGTTTGAACAGCAGATCTTGACTCAGCCGCACTTGGTCTCTTCCCTTCCTTGCCTGATTTCCTGCATGTGGGGACTGTGTGGTCTTGTGTTCTATGGAAAGTATATCCTTAAATGCCAGCTCTGTTGTGCTCCCTTATGCCTGAGAACTGTTTCCCAGGGTGTCCTACTGACTAACTTCTTGAAGACTTGTGAATGCGTTTTCCTAAAATTCAAGGTTCTTAATGCACTTCTCACCTGTCCCATATCACTCAGGACCTTGAACTCCACCAGTGCATGATCACTGCAGCCCAGGCTTCCTCCAATCTTGACACCACTGATAAGTTCACCTGCATTGGTGTCCAGCAGGTCCAATAGCACATCCCCTTGGGTAGGAATGTCTGTTATCTGAGTTAAGAAGTTATCTTCTACGCACTATAGAAGTCTTCTGGATTGCCTACCGCTTACAGTGCTGTTTTTCAAACACGTCAGGGTGGCTGAAGTCCCCCACTAGGACGAGAGTTAGTGAGCATGAAGACTCCTGTAGCTGGAGGAAGAAGGCTTCATCAGCAGGCTTCCCTTGATAAAGTGGTCTGTAGTAGACACCAACCACAAGGCTCCTTTTGTTGCCTTGGTCTTTTAATCTCACCCATAAGCTTTTGAGTGAAAGAGAAATTGTTGCAGGTAGGGTAGAAATTTTATAGAACTAGATTTGCTTTCTATTTCCCAGAACTAATTATAAAAATTACTTTTTTGTTTCTGAAAGAATCCCACTTATACTCCTTTTGGACTAGTGCTTAGTAGAAAATTACCCATGTCCGCTTTCTTTAAATTAAACTGGACTACCACCAAAGAGCACTTTGTTGTCTGCATGGAATGCAATTATAACCCTTGCTTTAATCTTGAATTTATCCTCACAGGATTTTCACTCTTTACAAGAGAGGTATGGTTTCCTACAATGCCTTTGAATGTTATTAAATAGAAATCAATTGATTCACTGGACAGATTACAATTTGTTACATATTAGTAGTTCTTTCACATTTTGGTTTCGTACTCATTTGTGATTGTTGGATTTGTTTTACTTTCCTTTAGGAATGAGATTCAATTCCAGACAGTAAAGTATTTAATGTGAACTCCTGAAAATATATGCAACTGTGAAAGAGAGGTGTCTAAAAAAATAGTGTAGCCAGTGCTGATGTGGGACTTGATTCAGTTGTGCAGATATATTCCCTCACTACTACTGAAGATGTCCTATAGTATCTGTCTTGTCACCCAGAAGTCACTCCAGAGAGGGATATCTTTCTCATAGTTCCCTTGACATATCTCACAATCCAATGCAGGTCTTGCTGATATGTGCAATGTAAGTTCAACAATGTGCAAAATACACCATCTTCAAAGGAATAACACCAGGCATTAGTAAATTCTGGAATATAACCAGCCAGAAAGCAGCTTAGCAGAAAAGGATCAAAATGTCCTAATGTACATCAATGGTACATGAGTCGGCAACATGTCTCTGTGGCAAAGAAGTCTAGGGGTAACCTGGGCTGCATCAGGCAGAGCATTGCCAACAGGTCTGGATGTTTGGATGTGGTTCTGGGCAATATGTAACTCTGATGAAACAGAGGTTTTGAAACAGGTGACTTCCAGAGGTCCCTTCTGACCTCAGTAATTCTGTGATTCTGTGTTAATTAGTGATGTGAAATAATCTTAAAGACTTATGGCTGGAAATCTGAACTGAGTTGTAGTTATCACTGTTGCCTAGGGAGGTATTATCCCATCATAAAGTCAAAATCTAAGATTTGATCAAACATTCCCTTCAGTTCTACATTTTATTTGCCTACATGGGATTTATCTCCTCTAGATTCCCTTCATATTCAGTGGAAGGAAGCAGAAGGATTTTTTTAGTGTAGATTAATTTGTTTGATAGAAGTGCAATTTTAGGGCATAATCCACCTTACCCTAAAATGCCAGTCTCTCTATTGACTATAAAAGGAGCCTACCAAGAGTCACGTGGATGCAGGCATCTGCTGATTAAATCATGTTTGTTCAAATAAATGTGTCCCTAAGTTACTATAACTGTGTAGAACATAATTTAATTTTAGCGATATACGTCTGAAAATATTCTTACTGTGTTCTGGTGAAAGAAAATGGGCTATGTAAAGGAAAAATCCTCATTTTCATGCTTGCATACATTCAAGATACAAACCAATTAAGGTAGCTCTCGAAGTAATAGTTATGACGCTCGTAGTATTTATAGATCAAAGACTATGTGCAAGAGCATGGCAGACAGGATTTTTGTATTTCATATTTTCTTTTTTTTTCAGTGATTCCAAAGTCGATCAGTCAGAAGCCGGATATGAACTGAAAGCTGTGTAGCCATGGCATGAGTTATCTCAACTCTAGTCCTCCTTACTTTGTGAACAACATTCTAATGTATAATTGAACTAAGTCAATTCGGACTTGGGCTCCCTCAACCTGCTGGTCATGCTTATTTTTAATGCATCCCAGAACATGGTTGGTTTTCTGGGTTAATAGGACACATTGTGGGCTCACGTTCAGTTTTTCATCAACCTGTTCCCCCATTAATGTAAACTAATATAAATTAAGAAAGTTTTGCTTTAAAGCCTTCAGGAACAAAAAGCTTTACTTCTTTTCTTTCATAGTCAAATGCCTAAAATTTTTACTTCAATGCATCTCATTCTCATTTCTACGTATTTTTGATCTACTGAATCTTGATATTCCATTTTCTCTTGAGTAAAGTTGACTTTATTCCTTAGGTTTATTTTATCTTTCTGGCTTTCATTCACCACCTTTGTGCCATTGTTCTGGTTCAGGCTTTTTTTACTGAATATAAGCAGAAAAATTTAGATAAAATAAGAACTTACTTACTGAATGCATGGATAACTAAATGTAAATATAACAAGCAGAACATTTACATTTTTACATTACATTTCAGATTCTTGGCTAATTGTGACGGTAAATATAGGAGAGACTGTCATTTGTGTCCTTTACATCATTAATTAATTATGAGTGACTCTAGAATTGCAGAATCTAGTTGTGATATTTTAGTTTCATAAAAAGAATAAAATACTACAGTTATTTTTCCACTTGTAAGATGTTGTATTTGAGAATTTGAATCTGTGACAGTGCCAATAGGCATTAAAAAACATGAAGCAAGGCAATGAAAAATTCACTTGCCATATTTTCTTTTCCAAATCAGAGCTATTATCAATCTCTTTATTTCTCAGACAAAACATTTCTTTCCAAAAAAAAAAAAAAAATCAAGACAAAACATAAAGAAACATACAATTATATGTGTAGAATACAAAAAAATATATAAATAATCTTCAGTGTACACCTGAAAAACCCATGCAGGGACAAATCCCATGTTGTACTCCACTATTGCAAACAATTCATGCAAGGGGTCTTAGGACAATTGCTCAATCTACTACCTAATCAGGAAGCATTTTTCTGTATCTTTTGTGTATTGTCATAGTATCCTCCATAAACAAGTAGGGTCATTAAAGTTATTAAAGTCAATGGTTCTGTCTTCACCTGATTTTCAGGTTAAATGAAATACTCACAAGTAGAAATGAAGCTTTTATTAGGTTTATTTTCTTGAAAATTTGCTAAGACTAATGGTGCAGGTGTCAGGTCACTTGTCCTCTGCTGAGGTTGCGGTGCAGGTGTTACATCGTTTGTCATCTATTGAGGTTCAGAAAGCAGAGCAACATCAGTGCTTATATTTTTGATCAGCTTATTACACTGTGGTCTAGAGACAGAGTATTATGCATAGATTCACACTTTCATTGTTTGTTGCAGTACATTGGAAAATCAGTTTCTCAGAGGAATGTTGTTGCTATACATTCTCTATTTTTCTTTTAAGCAGCTTTCAGTAATAATGACGATTCATGCTGTCATTGCTCTGTGCTACACACAATGAGGCCACTCCTACTAAGAAAGACCTTTTGGTATCAGAGAGGAGATTGGTTCAAGCTGCAAGCACAACTGATTGAACAAAAAATTTTAGTGCCCAGAGAGTCGAGAAAAGGTCAGAGAAGGCTCTGACTATTTAATGAAGACTATTAATTTATCTGTTATAGACAAGCAAGACAGTTGTATGGTGACAGAAATAGTTGCTATATAGTAGGTTACTAAGGCATTATGATATCTATAAAAAACCAAAATGAGATAATAATAGTTGAGTTTCTTCAGTCTAAAACTAGAAGGGAAGAACAAGACAGTAAAGCAGTCAGTTAATTCAACATAACAGCGCACAGGCATTCATTGAGGCTGTGCAGTGCCAGTTTATATGTCAAGAACAATAATGTTAGGTCATATGATAAGGTAAGTTAGGTAAGATATGTTTTAATAGTTGAGATCAGGAAACAAAACATGAATTGTGTTATTGAAATGAAGACCATAAAAATTTAGGAGTTATTAGAGATACACAGATTACAGACAAGATCCTTTTGAGTGAAAGCTACAATCCCATCTTCCTTCCTTAGTGTCTTTTATACTTGATAATAACGTGGAAAAGTCACACGTCTTGAAAATAAACTATTATTTTCTTAAGATGAAAGAAATTTTTCTTGGACTCAGCATTAAAATATTGTGAGCTGTTGCCATAACAAATTCTTTGCTACTGCACAGAAATTCCTTTTTGTAAGGTGCAAGAAGCTTGCACCAGTCATTGATGTTTGATTGCCCAGGATTTGTGATCAAGGCTTTCAATTTGTTAGCTTCTCCCACCTAGCATTTATCTCTTCAAAGCACTTTGTTCTTTTCAGACTCTAATCTACCCACTACCTGCGAGACTAGTGTGTCTCTCTGGCTCTGTAAGAAAGCTGAATGGAGATTTAGGTTACTGGCATACATTTGGCATTGTGGTCCGTAATACCCAACTGATATTTCCTAAGAATTCTATAGTCTAAGATTTTCTACTCCAAATTCCCATGAAACTGAGGTGAAAAAAAGGTAAATTGCTAGTTTATTTACACATAACTATTACTCCTGGCAGCTCACACATACAAGATTTTACAGTTGTTATGTTTTTGTAATGAATGGTGCAATTGCAGAAAAAAAAGGAAACTAGTTTATTTTATATTAATCATATGACAAATACAGTAAAATGACTACATTTTCTTTTAAGTGATCCTTCTATATTAAGGCAGTATTTTTTTCAGCATAGTATTGCTTGGAAACAAAGTAATAATGAGGTAAAATGAAATCACAGTTACCACATTAAAGCTATTGATCCAGAAGGCTTCACATGAATCCACACACAAAACTGACTATCAGTGAACAAATCTCCATCTCTTTTACGTGGGGACTGAGAGACAATCATTTGAAGTATTGCACCTCTCACTGTCAGACTTTCAGTGGACACCCTCCAGGTCATTAACCTGATGCACTATATGGCAAGATTCATCTGTCATTCAGTACAATTGACAAAAGAATATTTGCATTTTTTGTATGATGATTCTTACATCAAATTATTATGACCAATGTGTCCAGGGATGACAAAAGCTTATATTTTGTTCCTTAACCAAGTATCTGTCATAGATATAGTCACTGCTATTTCAAATGAGTGCATAATTGTGTGACAAAAGCCATGTGTGGCACTGTAAAAAATTAAAACTACTTATGGGTCAGGAAGAGGGAGAAATTAGTCTCTTAAGTCTTCCCTGCACCATTAAATTTATGAAGGATCCTAGTAAGGATGTTTTCTTTATTAAAATAAAACATACTTTGCTAAAATCAATCATACTGAAAAGAAAACAAAACAAAAAATTTCTTGATTCATCTGTATATATTTAACATACTCTGCCATCTGCGTGAAAAAAAAATCAGCGTTCTTATGAAATGGAGAAAAGGTCACAGAATGCTATTTCAATTAAATTGTAATTCTTGGTAAATTGGAGTTTTCTTTGACTTGAATATTTTCAGGTGGATATAAAACTCAAAATGGGAAGTAGTTTTAAATTATTATTTTGGAATTTATGTTTATGCAATGGTATGCAAATAAGTAGTCTGGTTGATGTATCTTCCCTTTCTGAGACTTCTTTTGAGACCCAGGCTTTCCAATCTAAAAAATAAATCTGCTATGTATGAGATGACTTGACAACAGTAATGAATTACCTACATAGGTAAAGACTATTTGGAATATTCTTTATTTAATTCTCATATAATCATCATTGCACAACCTTCATAGAAGAGAAAAATACTATTTTTTCTTTCCTAGGAACTTGTTTTTGATGTAGCCTCGGTTTGGCATTGTCTCTGGAGAGTTCATATATCCTAATTTATAAAAGGTAAAAAATTCAGATCTGGTTCTCCTACTCTCAGAGGAATTTCATGTTGAGAATATCATTTAATTCTTCCTTTACAAACTTAGAAAAAGGCAAAAATGCTGATCTACTAAAAAAGTCTGAGCCCTATAGCTTTAATCTATTTTTGTGAAGGCAGCAACATTGTTGCTATCCCACATTTAGAGTTCAAAAAATCTAAAAAACTTTCAAACGTATTACAGTACAGTGAAAATTGGTTTTCTTTTGAGAACATTATTTTATTCCCAGTAGTTAAAATATAATTATCAAATAAAGTTGAGATTGCTGTTGCATTTGGGAATGATATTTGATATATTTTTATTACTCTGTAATTTTCAAAATGCTAATGTATGCCTACATTTTCAGATAAAGTTTATTATGTTTAAATTAATTATGTTTCCAGTTCAGATATTTTGCTTTTTCTTGGATTTTACTATGATAGTTAATAATTCTATCAATAGATGTGACCTTGTTCCTTAGCACAGAGGGGGATACATAGCTATTCACAGCAATAGGCTTTTATACCCTAAATTAGATAATAAAAGTCTTGTTGCATTCCAACAACATACACTACTGCATTTTATCTTGAAATGTAGCATGTCAGTAATATAATGTAAATACCAAAGAAAATTAATGTTTTTATAAAGCAGAAGAAGGAAGGTAAAAACAGCAGGATAATGTCAAAGAATTTCAGACCTTACATTCTTCAGCAACTTTTTGATAAAACGACTAGAAGATACAGATAATTGCTAACTACAAATATCAATGTAATAGCTGGCAGTACAGCATACCTTCAACTTTAACCTCTGTTGTGTTATTTTGAAGTAATTTTTTTCATTAACCGTCCTTAGTGAAGAAATTCTGACTGAACTTATGACAGCTACAATTAATATGATTCTTAAATAAATTAACAGTATCGCAAATGAAAAATATTCTGTAAATCATTATTGTTTAAATGTATTCCTGAGCTAGAATTAATAGACAGATGGGACACTTACATTTTATGGCATAGAATAATTGTTATACAGCAGAAACCTTATGTAATTGAGAACCCCAGTACTTAATGAGCAATGACAGTAGAGAGTCGTAACTAAAAATAAATGAATAAATAAAATAACCAAATATGGTTACTCCATGTTTGACTCTTAATCTTAGACTTCTGCACAAATTCTTACACAAGTAGTAGATATTTGAGCTATGCCTGACTGTATTTTGCAATAAGAACTTAATTAAACTGGTGGAAACTGTTTTAGAAGTGAGGTGGAGGTGGAACTAATTGACAGCTGATGACAGATACACCTCTACAAGAAGACTGGGACAAGCCAAGTCTTATGGCCATGGAAGAGTAACACCTAACCACCCATGAAGAGGACTCTGGACTAAACAGATGTGTTAGTATGTAGTAAACTAATATGTGCTGTTTATTAGGTCCTTTAATCAGAATTCTTTTTCTCAAGATGAATTGCTGTAGTCCACACAGAAAAGGAAATATTGTTTTGGTGAAGGTAACCCAAGTGATGGTGAAAAATTCATATTTTTTAATCATGAAAGACTACACTTGATTTCTCAAACATTGCTTAATTTACACATCAAAACCTGTTTTTTAAAGGTAAGAAATATTCCAGGGAAAAAAAAAAGTAACTTCTGTGAGATTTTGAAAATAATGTCTGTTAATATTTTGTTAACTGACAGCTAAAAAAGTGCTTAGTCAGAACTAGAGATTGTCAACTCATTCCCATGAATGAACCTATTTTGCAACCAATATGCAATGTAGTGTAATATAATAGAGATACAGCATCAGTTTATCTTTTAAATTCTATTGGACATAGAATGTGAAGTTTTCATAGCACATAATTTTCATCAAGAGCAGTGTGACATCTGTACCTGAGGTTACAGGGTTTACTCTATTTATTTCACTATAAAATGAGCTTAGTTATTGTCTGTATGTCCCTATAAAGAAAGATTGAATTACCTATTAATGAGTAATATACTTATTTTAGGGTGAAAGAATCTTACCCAACACGTCTGAGTCTTCTAATAAAGAATGTCTTAGATATTTAGGAGTCCGCTTTCAACCAGAATAGTACTGCCGCAGACATGATTGAGACTGTTGTTACAACCCGAATCAGACTGTCCAGGAGTTGCCAAGGGAGAATCTTTGCCTCCCCAGCAAAGTCCCCTCAGGCTAAATTTCAGTTAAGTGACACTTAATGATGGATTGAAAAGGAATTTATTGACACAGGCAATCTTAGACATGATAGGTATTGGCTTGTTAAATCGGTAATAAGGAAAAAAAAAGAAAGGAAGAAAGAGAGAAAAAGAAAGAGAGAAAAATGTAAGAAAATCACCACCTGAGATTCCAGTGTTGTCCTTAGAATCCCAGGATGATGGGCACGCATCCATGCTGCATTGAGTGCTATTTATGGATTGGGGTCCTTCAGGTGAGGGGGTTTTGGTGCACTTGTGCTGTGTCCTTTTTGGAAGGTTCTGTAAATCAGCCTGAGGTCTATGGTGATTGTTCTGCCCTTACCCTCTCTACTGACAGGATTGCAGTATGACTGCACAAGTGCAGTCTTGTTGCTTGTAAGCATGTAAAAAGGCACCATCTCATATTCATGTGACTTGTTTTTTTCCCTCAGTTCAACAGCTGGAAACAATTGATTTAAGGCATACCATTTTCTACACAGAACTAGTCTCTAACAGACTGTGATTTCTTCAATTTGTAGGGAAAGGAAGAAAAGAAAGGAAATAAATAAATAAATAAAACAAAGAAAAAAGAAAAAAATAAAAGGGAAAAAAAGGGAAAACTTACTCATAGCTCCCTTTCAATTTTAAAATAGTGCACAAAAAATAAATTATCAATGGTTCTAACCATTATTATTTCATACTTGGAAATGTAAACATATTTTTTTAAGTCATTAGGATAATATAAACTAAAGTTCATTCATAATTACATTATAAATACTTATTATAAAAATAATTTCTAGATGTAATAATATTCTTACATTATCTCATAATAAAATGACTTACAAACATATTAACACCCTTTAATGCATGGTAATAAGAAACATTACGATAAAGTAATAAGCACATTTTCTTAAAACAGTGTATGTGCCTGCTATACTTAATGTATGACTTTAAATTATGAAGTGTACTATAGAGTGCCATATAATTTGATAAATATAAAGAGTTATGTACATGGAACTGCACATACAGTATAAGTAATTTCCCTAAGGATACTGGTGACACAATAATAAACCTCAAGAACTCAGCTCAAATGATTTGTTAATGTCACAAGTAGCCCCAAATGGAATTACAGTTTCTTATGTACGCTACAAGTATATGCAATTTTTATAAAATAAAGTAAAAGAAATCACTCTCCCTGATCAACATTACTAGTTTAAAAATAAATGTGAGCAATATTTTTTCCTTGCCATTCCCTCAAACTACTCTCTCCTCTTCTTCTCCAGTAAACTTCTATCACTTTCTCATTGCACTGTTTCTTTTGCTTCTTTTTCCTCTACTCTCTATCCATACTTTTCAATCACCTCCAGAAAATAATTCAATCAAATCCATTTATTGCTATGAATTTCCCTGGGGAAGGACATGAATCAATAGTAGATTAGTGTTATTCAGAACGTTCAGTGAGCTACTAATAAAACTATTGAATACTTACAAAAGAAATATAATTTTTTTGAGAAGAAAACACTTCTAAGAATATTTTCTGGAGACCTAATTGGCATAATCCACACCCAAGAAAAAAGATTGAGTATTCTCTATAGAACTGCTTTCCTTTCCATCAATTATTTCTTATATAAGACCTTAAAAATGAGAACATTTCTCTTTTTTTCCCCACAGTTTAATGTTTCTTTCTCTAACAGAAAATCAGCCACTACTTTAGATTTGTAAAGGTATAAGCTCAAAATCCACTCTAAATGGGTTATTTTCCTTCTCACAATTCATAATACCAAGAAACATCACATCTGAAATGGGTATTCGATATTTGATTATTTGCTCTATGTTAGGGAACAAATACACTGCACTGTGTTTGAAATTAAATGCTGTTTGTTACTGAAATATTTTTACTGCCTACAATATTTTATTATTTAAATGTCAACCATCTGTTCAAATCAGCATGCAATGTAGAACATCATCTGTGGTATATATAGATTATAGCAAACTTCTAAAAGAGTAAAATTCAAACATGGAAAAATTCTTGTGCATTATACCAAAACTATTACTCCACTAATCATATAATAAACATGTATGATAGATGGGTTCTCTGGACAGTCATAGAATCATAGAAACATAGTATAGTTTGAGTTGGAAGAGACATCTAAGGGTCCAGCCTCCCTACAATCAACACGGACATTTTCAACTAGATCAGATTGCTCAGTCTTCTCAAACCTGACCTTGAACCCTTCTAGGAGTGGGGCATGCAAGCAATTCCTTATCCACTGAACATTCCCAACATCAAATCCATATCTCTTAAATTTAGAGAAAAGAATGTTGTGGAGGACCATGTCAACAGCCTCACTGAAGTCCAGATAGATGAAATCCATGATCCCTCCTTTGCCCACTGATGTAGTCACTTCATCACAGTAGGTCACTAGGTTGGTCAGACAGGACTTGCTCTTGGTGAAGCCATGCTGACTATCTTGAATCATTTCCCTGTCCTCTATGTGCCGTAGCATAGCTTCTAAAAGGATCTGTTCCATTATCTTCCCAGGCATAGAGATGAGGTTGACATGACGGTAATTCCCATGGTCCTCTCTTCTAACCCTTTTAAAAATGGGTGCACTGCTTCCCTTTTTCCAATCACCAGGGCCTTCGCTTGACTACTATGATTTTTCAAATATCATGGAGAGTGGCTTGGCTCCTTAGAGCTCTGCGATGCATCTCATCAGGTCCCATAGACTTACATATTTTCAGATTCCTCAGGTGGTCACAAACCTGATCTTTTCTTACAGTGTGAGGGACTTTGCTCATTGCCTGCCTTGCAGTCCATCCACTCGAGAGGTGTGGGATGAAATGTTGCCAGAGAAGACTGAGGCAAAAATGTTGAGTACCTCGGCCTTCTATTTGTTCACTAGGGCTTAAGAAATTATCCTTAATGCATTCCAGGAGTCTCCTGGATTGCCTACAGCTCAGTGGGCTACTTTTTCAGAAGATGTCAGGGTCATCAAAATCCCACAGCAGGAGAAAAGCATGTAAGCATGATGCTTCCTGTAGCTGGAGTAAGAAGGTTTAGTCAATAGGCTTCCCTCTATCAGGCAGCCTGTAGTAGACAACAATCACACAGTTCCCTTTCTTGTCTCTGTCTATAATTCTTATCCATAGGTTTTCAGCCTGCTCATGGATATTCTTCAGAGACAATTCTTCACATTCTATACATTTCTTGATGTAGAGGGCAATGTCTCCAATCCTCCTTCTTCACCTGTCCCTTCTGAACAGCCTGTAGCTATGGATAGCTGCGCTCCAATCATGGGAGTTTCAGTAATAGTAACCAAATGATAGATTTTTAGCAGCATGGTGGCTTCCAGCTCCTCCTGTTTGTTGCCCATGCTGTGTGCATTGGTGTAGAGCCACTTCGGCTGGGCTTCCAGCTCTGTCACCTTCTTAGAGGAACATCCCTTAATTCCTCGGAGGTATTTCACCAGTGTTTCCCTCTTGGCTCCTAGTACATCAAGAGCCCTTGGCTCATTTCCTGAAGAATTCAAGTGTGGTGCAGTGTGGCCAGCACATCTCAGAGACACAGGCTGAGGCACTTGCAAGTACCCTGTCCCTCTAACTTTGGTGTGTCATGTCACAGCTTGTCACAGGCAGGCCTGATGTAATCCCTCTCCCTCTTCAAGTCTAGTTTAAAGCTCTGTCAAAGAACCCTGCAAGCTTCCCCAATCTTCCCCCTTTGAGAAAGATGGATCTCATCTGATGTCATCAAGCCTGGTGCCATATAGACCATCCCATTATGAAAAACCCAAAACTGTGGTGATGACATCAGCCACAGAGCCATTCATTAATAGACTGTATGTATCTGCCATTTCCAATGTCACTGCCTGCAACTGGAAGGAGAGAGAAAAAACTAACCTGTGCTCCAGATTCCCTCTTTTGGTCATCCTGAGACTGCACATCATGGCTTCATCACCACTCACAAGGGAGAGCAGTAATGGGTAGCAAGGAAGTGATGTTCTTAACTCAGGTCCCAGGAAGACAGCAGGTGTCTCTAATAGGAGGCTCTGTCCAACATATTGGACACTCTGTTTCTCTCAGAAGGGAGTTACCTACAATTATAATCTGTCTTC
Source organism: Neomorphus geoffroyi (assembly GCA_033558235.1). Classification (NCBI taxonomy): domain Eukaryota; kingdom Metazoa; phylum Chordata; class Aves; order Cuculiformes; family Neomorphidae; genus Neomorphus; species Neomorphus geoffroyi. The sequence continues at coordinate 4,084,521 of JAUMJM010000005.1, forward strand.
TCCTCATGGAGGTGGTCGTGGTACAGTGAATAGGCCTTTCTGACCTTGGCAACAACTCTGGTGTAGGTGACGGCCATTTAATCATCTGTTAAATGTCCTTCCATATACAGAACCTCATACCTGTTAAACAGAGACTCCTGGGAAGGTGAAGAGGGCAAGGAGGAGGTTTGCCTGCTGCCCTGAGCATGGACTTGCCTCCATTCACTCCTTTCCTTTAAGTTATTGCCTGCAACCTGGCAGGGAGAGGATATATGATCCCTTCGATCTAAGATGAATCCCCTTAAAAGAAGTTTCCAAGAACTTCATCTTACATAAAGACTACATGAAGATATTGAAAAAATAGTGCAAGAAATACAATAAACAAGTGTCATAATTAGTTATTTTAGATAATGAAAATCAATATTGTTCCAGAAACTGAGTATACCTACCCTGGTTTTCTGGAAACCTTTTTCATAGATTGTTGATACTTATAAATTCTCTCTGGAGCTATGACCAGACAAGTAGTGCGCCTAAATGGGTTTTGCTTCATTTCATTCAGTTCTTTTTTGTATATGAAAAGGCATTTTCCATCTTCTACTTTTGTTTTATTCATGCTGCTAATATGTATGTGTCTAAATATAATTAGGTAAATGAGTAGGACTCATTTAATATCACATAAACATCCATGTGACAGTTCTGACCAAGGTGGATAAATTACAGTATTTGACATTATGTGATTTTCCAAGTATAAACTACTGTGTCACGTCGACCAAAAAAAAATCCACATTTTTTTCTGAAAGAAAAAACGTTTAAAAATTTCTCCTTCTGAAGCCTGAAATTTTAAATAAGCGTCAATTAAAACATGTTCTCGTAATCATTTTTTTCTTGCTAGATTTCTTCAGACTGGGGATGGATGGAAAGCAGAACAAATTAAATTGCTCTGGAAGTGTATGCATGAGTATTTTATTTCCTTCTTTTTTATTTTTTTTCCTTTTTTTGTTGGTTGTTTGGTTGTTTCATTTTATTTTGTTATAAAATCCACCAGAGAGTATCTCCTTCAAAATTCAATTCATCTTCTTGTGTTTCATTCTTCCTTTGTTCATTCTTCTAGTGTTTGCTTTGGGAGCTCTACATTATTGGATTGTATGGTGTGGTTTCAGAGCTATATATCTCCCTGTCTCTCCAGTGTATTCACGTCTGAAGAATCTGTGTGTAAACTATTCTACCTAAAGGCACACATAACATTCACCTTAACTGATCTTTTAAGAGAATGCCAGAGTAGAGGAATCCAATTCAGGGATGCACAGACCTAAGAACAGTTGGAGGTCTTTTTTATAACCTATTAGCTGTTTTGACAGAGCTAGATGAGACCATCTTGAAGAAGAAAAAATAAGATCTTAGAATATAACAGTTTTTCATTTTCAAGTCAGCACTTGAGTAATATCCTGACCAAGAAGGAAGGATGTTAGATGTAAATAAATTAGTTCAATTGAGTTACATTTTTATTAATTTAACTGATTTGAGAAAAATCTAAAAGTATTTTATAAAATACAGGTCATTATTTCACCTAAAACCATTCAACCTAGGAATGCACTGACACCACTTCCCTTTTCTCCTTTGCTGGTCTCTGGCCTAAGACTTATATCTATCCTTTTGCCCATTAAACCAGTAAATAAGAAAAGGAGAGATTGTTTTTCTCTCTCATCCCCCGTTTTGTTTTTATATATATAGGGTTAATAATCTCTAAAATCAATATCTTACACGTTCCATTCTCCAATGGAACTTCAAAGTTCGAGGGTTTTTTATATTTGGCTAATTTTTTGTATCTTGCAAAGTGATTCACGTGACTGATAAAGCGAAAATCTAGGCAGCTCAATCCACTGATGGACAAATATTATTTTCTGTTGTAAATATTCTTATATAAAATTTTATGCATAAATATTTACCAACACACACAATTATGTAAAATGAAGCAGTCATCTGTAGTCTCCACTAACAAGCTATTACCAGTGTGTTGACCAGATATCCTTGGAATATTGGGAGAGTGGAGCTCATAAACTCCAAATCTGAAGATGTAAATTCAAGATATTTGCGCTTTGTCCAGTCACCTAATGAGGTTTCCTTTTCCTTGTACAAGGATGGTAATTATTGTTTTATCTCTCTTGAATGACTCAGTGTGAAATAGGACATGTTAATGCAATGGGGGTATTTTGTTTGTTGTTTGATGAAAGTAATTCTAATAATGTCATCAAATTAGGTAACATGAAAGAAAGAGTAGAACTGTAGTCCACTTCTAGTTTTTGTTATTTTGTTCGTTGGATAATTTTTTACGTAATTATACTTTTTACATAATTTTACATAATAATACTTAGTTGCCTAGAAATTCAGCCATATATCATTTAAATTCTGTTTTATATATTATAATATTCTATAGTATTGTTCTTTTTGCAGGAATATGTAGCATGCATTCAGTTCACAGTTTTTAAAACCTGATAAGTAATTTCCCAAATCTGTCTGGAATGGATTTATGCAACTTCTTAAGTGTTCTCAAGAAACAAAGACTAACATGCAAATTATTTTCAAGGCTGGCTTTCATAAATGCTATTGGGCAAGGCAACTACATAAAAGCATCAGTACCCTCATTGCAATTCTAAACAGAGTCATTACTTCATCCGTCGTACCTTCCTTAATTCCAGATAGTATTTCATTATAGAGGAGCGCTAGCTATTATGTAGTATGGGTGTTACTTTGAAAAACCTGCTCTAAGAGCCTATCTACTGCTGACGTTTGTGAGACTCATCACAGAATTAGTTCATAATGAGCTACAGTGGGAGAAGCAAATGTTAGCATCACTAATTTTGTGGACAAATATCATCCAATTTTATAACTGCTCACTTATCAAATTTTGGATATAAAAAATGAATGTACTTATAAGTTGTGGTTAGTAGTAACAGTAATTTAAACATTCAGAGAGACTACTTGAGCTTTATAAATAAATACATGTTTTTAATAAGAATGTCTAATTTCAATGTTTTTTAAAGTTTCTTGGGTCAAGATTAGAATATCTGAGGTTTTTTTGAGACTGTTTTTTCTCAGTGTTTAGGCCTGGACACCACCACCAAAACCAATTGGGTGTGAAGTATTCACAGGTAAATATATATGCCTGTCTATCTCTGGTGTTCTGTGCAAAGTATATATTTCATTTTCCCATGACTGACTTAACCCCTGATCTCTGTAGTAAAGAACACTTTAGTGCACTATTTGGCATTACGAACAATATGTGCAAAAACTGTCATACTTTCTAGCGCCGATTAGGAGGTTAAAACTGCATCTTACTTCAGTAGTGGCAGATGCTTTGTGCATACTGAATGTAGTAACCTCATGATATTTCAATAATTAGTATATCAAACTCTTTGTTTCATTGCAGCAGAGATAATAATGGGGCCTATAATAGGGAATAATATGAGGATGTTTCTTTTCCTAACTTAAAACTTTAAAACTTAAGAATCACAATAGTATAGATACTGGTTTTTTAGGTTGATATCATATTTTTAAGAGCCATAGAAACTAAATGTGTTCTTCAAGTTGTAATTCAGGATAGAGTTTAATTGTATATTGTCCTAAGCTAGAGCCATTTTTCTTTTCTCTATAATGGGCTGGAAGTTTGCAAGCTGTTCCACTGAAAGTGGCTGGAATGCATTTCGAAATTTTTGACAGAAGCTTAAATGAATTTGTCTATCTGGATGAATTTGTCATGGTTATTATTTATCGTTCTTTTACACACAATACTTGTAGCTGTGAGATCCAAGCATTTTGGCAAGTGCTGGTCTGTAGTTAAAAACATTATCTCATATATGGCCTAATAATATGGCTAGAAAGAAGTAGCTAACACTTCAGGAAAACAAGATCTTCTTCAGGGCAATGTTTAAGACCTACAAAAAACTTATTAACTTTATGTACAAGCTTTCTTCTACATACTCTAACAGGCTGCAGTTTTGAACTTTATTATTAGCCTTGCAGACTCCAGTAGCATCCATTCTGCTTCTTGAATGATGTAATGATCACGTAATGTCCCATGTAGACTGTGCTTTCCCACCTTTTTTTTTTGTCCCTAATGACACAATGTATTCTACACAATCTGATTGTTACTGGTTGCTCTGTTATATTAGCTAGGATTCTTCACTGCATACATCAAGTATCACTCAATTTCACGATACGGAATACAGCTTTGGTTTTTTTGTTTGTTTATTTGATTTGTAAAAAATTGTCATATAGGTCCAGAATCTCATCTGATCCGCCATTTAAAAACTAAATGTTGTGAATTTATGTCCTTCAAATAGAATTTATAATACATATATATGGTTCTAAACTTCATTCTTCAATAATTAAAAGTTATACCAAGTTTAACTACTATTTAGGTATTATTAAATTAAATGTAAGCATAGGACTATGGAGAGGTTTGCGATTTTTTCCTTTAGTTTGTTTCTCTTAGTTTATTCTGGATTTCTTACTCTATTCCTTTTTCTTCTCTGTATATTTTGACTGTTTTGGAATTCTCAGCACAATATTATACAGACACATTTGAGCTCCGTGGCTATTTCTGAAACTCCTACAGACAAATCCATATTTGAATGCAACTCTCTGGGCACTGGATGCATAATTTAGCAATCAGATTTCGTATTTGCTGCGGCATGACCTTGACATTTGTGTGCATAAAGTTTGTTATATTTTGTACATATTTTAATACCCAGCAGTAGATACTTATATGAATATAACATTGAATTCTATGTAACCATCGCTGGTTTTGACTCTTATGTATATTAAAGACTATTCACTATAAGTACTTTTATTATGTTCAATAATCACAATCATAGATATTTGATACTCACTCAAGGTATGTTAGATTTTTTTCCCCCTAGTAGAACTCATTTTAGTATTTATTGTCAGTTAGTATTGTCCAGAGTTGTCCATACCTTACATGGATGGGTGTATTTTCCTTGTTGTCTTTCAAGTAGAGGTAATGGATGAAGTTTAAACATCTGTGTGTGGATTGTCTTTTATTTATTTTCTTCCTTTCATCTGAAGAAATCTCCACAAAATGCACTTGACCTTAGGATGACAAAGTGCAACTTGTAGTGGATCTGACTGAAATTAAACTTAAACCCAAGATTCACAAGAAGTGAGGACAGAACAGAATCCAAGGTCTTAATTTACAAAGCAGAAATCTAACTCACTTGACATGCAGTATCCTACTTCGATGTCAACAGATGGATTCAAGCTGTAGCAAAGGTTGAATTTCTTTGACATTTGAAGCACAGTGGTCTTTAACTTCTTCTGTCCCCTGATGTGTACTTGACAGCTTGTTTCAACAAAGGATACACAAGATCCAATAGGCATTTTTTTCCAGATTGTACAGCTAGGAATAACCTGGCCCACAAAGAACAATATCTTTTAAAGTACTTGGATACACCATCATATTTCCTAGATTTTGTCAATTAACTCAACACCTTCTAATATTTACACTTAAAGGTCTAATATGATATAGAAAAATATTTGTTTACACAACAGTATGTTATTTATCACTGCTCTCGAATAATTGAACTAAACACTGATTTTCTTCTGTAAGTGTCAATCATTCAAAAGCAAATTGCTTCAGCAGTAACATTGATGGAAGTAAATAATTCTGAAAGAATATATTGCACCACTGAGCCATGTTTTTAATTCCAGACCATTGTTGCAGTTAATTTAACTTTTTTCTTCTTATCATAAGATAAAAGTGAGAATCTTGTAAAAGGGGGTACATAGAACCTTTTGATATCTTATGAACATAGCAAATAAAATTTATTAAGATATGTTTTTAATTGCTAACATTTATTTCTTTATAGACATAAGCAACAAACAATGCTATTACTCAAGACAACTTTAAAATGATGGAGATATATTGAATTAATGACTTTGCACCGTATTTCCTTTTCCCTGCTGAAATAAAGATTCTCATCCCCCAAGGACAGTTGTGTCAGTGAGTGAAGATAAAGGGCAGAACAGTAGTATGTATTAATGAATTTCTGCAAGAAACATGTCCCACTATAAGATATCCAATTTCTTTGTTAAATGACAAGAGGCTTCCCCCTTGCTGGGTGCTACTTTGTGGTTGTCTTCAGCTGATCCGAGACTTCTCTTACGTTTCCTGATATCTTCACTTACAAATTCAACTGAAAACTTCCCATGGTGGATGGGATGGCTTTTATTTTATATAATCCAGCCAATCAAGCATAAAAGAAATAGGAAAATTTAAAATTAGCAGATGTTTCTTTCCACTGCTACCCTGATCTGCAGTATCAACAAATTCCTTTCATTTGTTTCCCTGTTATGAAGAATAATTGTTATTCAGTTTGGTTAAATTAGATTAATTTTATGACTACTTTTATGTATAATTTTCAGTGATTCTTCTCTAAAACGATAGGTTGTTACAGAAGAAGTGAACAAACACTGCTGACATAGGAACCCTACCAGGTGAAGAGAAATTTCTGGGGTTTTTTAGATAGAAAATTCTTACAAAGCATCGAGTCTTTAAAAATAATTCCAGAGTAAATTTGTTCAACTCTAGTATTACCACCTAATACACTAAATTTATTTACTTCAAGGCATATTCATTGAAGAATTTTCATAAGAAATTGGACATGGCAGAAGAAATGTCCCCTGTAGGTCTTTTGCCATATCTCTGAGTGCTTTGTCATTTGTCTTAGTCATTCCACGTTATTTCAGATGGCACCAAACATCATCATGAAGGTAACTGAATTAAGCCACAAGTACAACCAGTAGAGGCTAAGTTGATTAATCTTACTGACAAGCAATTAAATTAAATGGATGCCCATCAATTAAATTCAAGGGATACCTAGTAACACAAGATGCATGAGCAACCTTCCACCCTTAACCATTATGTGATCTTTGAAAACACAGTGATAACTGCTCTATTTAGATTATATTTTGCTCTGAAATATATGACCTTACAGCTTTCTGAATTCTGATGCTAGTAAAGTTCCCCGGGTCTGTTTGATTTATTAGCAGAGACATAGCCCAAAGAACCTATGTGTTCAATCAGTTTGTCGAATTTTGTGGTACTGAATGTGTGCAGAATAACTCTGCATCACATGTGTAGTAGATGAAACCTGTTCATTTTCTCTTGCCTTCTGAGGGGAAACACCCATTCAATGTCAACACCTGGAGCTTTGGCAGTGCAGGCTTAGGCATTAAGACAAAACTGCTATTTATGCTGACTGTCATGCATGATTATTTTGTTAGTACATGAATTTTGAAAAAAAAATTGATCTCTGCAACTAGTCTTTGCCATAAGACACAATATAAACATTTACTTTTGTCTGTACACAAGAAAAAATGTCATTCAACACTGTCATTGAACATACTGCATAAAACTCCAATTCTTATGCATATACCCTAACAAATTGAAAACCTTGGCTCTTACATTCCCTCAGAGGGATTTTTACAAATAAATACAAGACTTTTATTTTGTAGTATCAGTCTTGCTTAGCTTTATTATTATCAGATATAATCTTCAGGCATTCAATAAATCATTTGTAGTGTCTTTGGGCTCACTGTATCCACATCAGAGCTTCTACCCTCAGGCTTTCAATCCTGGTTTAGGCAGTTTTTTACATGGATGAAAACAGTTCATGAACTGATGTGATGTGTATTCTTTGACTTCCAAGTAATCCATTTTCTATAAACTATTCTTTTAATGTTTGGGGTTTTAAAATGTGACTGTTCAAAACTATAAGTAAAGGTTTGGGCCTATTTCTTTAATTCCTTATTTTTTTGAATGCAATAATCCTGCAAACTGTAGCAAAAAAATACCTTTAGAAGACTAAGAGCCTTAAAAATAGGAAACTGCTTTGCTGTTAAATATTTCAATACTGATGAGTCAGGGCTATTTATTTTATTTTAAGTAGTTGAACATTTTTGATAATGAGCTACAAATCAAAAAATCATTAACTACAAGATTAACTTAAAGCATGTAAAAAAAAAAGTACCCTCGATATTAAAGAATTTGGACCATTAAATAGCAAACAAAAGCAGTGTAGTTTGAAAACTGGTAGCTCTGGCTCATGTCTTGTTTGGTTTCTGCTGAAGACCCGTACTCATACATAGGTGAAATATTCATGTGTGGATCTATTATCCGTGTCTTACCCTATCTCCCACGTTAAACTGCTTTATGTGATTGGGAACATGCAGGGAGTAAATGTTTCCTCTGCAAGCTTCCCATACACTTCTCTTTTATCTTTACTGAAGAAGTTTTTAGATGCATGTATTCTTTCTTCAGAGAGTCTACAGGGTTGGATCTTCTTCCTAATATATTCCTCTCCACACCACTCTTAGAATGTTAGAATGCTCTTATGTTTCAATAGAATGTGGTAAATTCATAGGAAATGTCACTACATCAAAATAGCACCTTGTGTGACTCCTGTAATTTATTGAAAAGACAGGAAGTTTTAGTATTTCTAATTATGAATAAGAAATGCCATCACCCTTGGCAGCACAGATATAAGACAATGAATCACATCATACATTTAATGGATACATTCGGAGTTGCTTGAAATTGCCAAATTATTTTGATCACAGACGTAATAGTGGTCTCCTGTGACAAGCCATTAGACAATTTAAGCTTGTATGTCTTGTCATTATCTCTTAGTACCTAACTCTTGAATTTGAAAAGTGAAATGAAGGAAATTCTTCCAATGCATATTTCTAATATGACAGGATATACCTTCTCTGACATATAAATCTCTTTATCCAAGTAGATTTCTCAGTATTGGTGACTAAGTTTAACCCATTAGACTATTTTTTAAAGTATTTGATGATTCAGAACAATTTTTTGCAGCTTTGTCTTGTCTATTTTAACTTAAGAATAGAAGTAGGTATTTTGTTCGTTTGTTTAACTGCATGACACATGATTTTCAAAAAATCTTGTAGGTTTTCCTGAGATTTTGTGAATAAAATAATTAAAATATTGTCTGTTGTTAAAGTGATATCATGTCACAAGACATTTTTTATATCTTTTTCTGTAGAAGAAAAGGAAAAAACTATAGTTCACTCTACCAGCCTATAGTATGTTGATTGCAGCCAAAACTTCCTTCTATCTTTGAAAAGTAAATGACTGAGAAAACAGCAGAGCTCAAAGGTATGCACAAAACTAGTAAAATCAATAAAGAAATCAATATGCTTGCAGGTTAGATGTTGAGAAAGTCCTTACCAATGTTGCACATAAAGTAGATGTCTAATGCAGGTTTACTGGTCTATACGGTCTGAGATTAGATAGTTTAACTATCTGAAGTTAGTTGACATGATCTTGTCTTACCATCTGAATGCGCAAACTTCTAACTGTCGTTCACTCATGAAGTTAGTTATGGGGGAAGATACAGGTTATCTGAGATAACTAATGCCCAGTTCTGTATATGAAACAATTCTAAATCAAAGGAAAAACTTGAACAGCATTGAAGTGTCATTACTGAAGAAATGAAACATCAGAGAAAAAGTAGACACAAGCAAGGACAACACTGACAGGCTGTGTCCAATGACATATTCTGCATATAATAAATTTCCGGTTTTATGATTTATAAACTTTAGAGATTAAACCAGACAAGATAAAATAAAACCTGAGAATCCAATATTGTAAAATTGGCTGGAACTCCTATTTGAAAGATATGCCACTGACATTGTCAATCACGGAAATATGTTCCTGTTCCGTATTCACTTCCCAATGTCCTGAACAGTAGTCACTGAAACGAAGCTGAAAAATTAATGACATTACAGACATAGCTGTAGTGATATCTCTGAGTGCTTCCACTAAGTTTAGAACTGCTCTTTAGACATAGTTTGACTGCAGGACTGGAAGAGAAGACCTTTATAAACAAATTACATTAGTATTAGCAAAATGGATGAAGTTAGTTTAGTCACTGGTCTTTTGAATACCATCATCTTGTGAAGGAAGATAGTACTTAGAATTTAGAACTACCACTTCAGAAAATTAACACATAGGTATTATCATGAAGTTCAGGAATGTCTTTTGAGTAGAACAATTGCAAATTACAATAGTCACAGAAATTAATTTTAAAATTGCAAGTACAATTAATTAATTAATATTTATAATATATAAGATATGGTTTAGAACTCTTTACTTATAGTCTAACTTAAGTAGCTCTAGTCTATTCCATTCTCTTCTTGATGATTTTTTATGTAAAAATAAATTTTTCTAAACATTTTTGACCTCTTTGAATCTGTGACAGAACTGAGGTAGGGGAAAAACCCCAAAACATTGAGCAAAAGAAATGAAAGTTTGGTATCTCGAGTTTATACAAGCATAGCACAAAAATTACAGTATCTAGATCTATAATTTTCCTAGACAAAAAATTCTATGTAAGCTGTTGGCACACTGTTGACAAAATTGCAAAACGGATTTATTTGCAAGACTTTACCTGTCGAAAGTCATTCTTCTTCCATCTCTGTTACCTTTTTTTTCACTAAGGAATTTTGAAAGAGTGATACAAGCTAGACAAGTGAAAATGTCAGGCATATAACCTGATTTAACATTTACTGGATGATGTTCCTGCATTTGGAAATCTAAAATGAGATTGCATTTGGTAAGGTTTGTGGATACAAGAGATGGCTGTTAAAACATTTTTTTTTTCCTGAATATAATTTTAAGACTATTTTTATTTTTTGTTTTATTAAAAAAGATTCATTTTTATACTTATGCTAACGTAGAAGTGGATTTACGAAAAATGTAAACATTATGAACTTGGGAATCAAAAACAGCCCTCATGTTTAAATCTTACGATATCCTTACTAATATATTTATATTGCTAATATTATGTAAGGGAACATAAAAGAGTTGTGACTCCACTAAGTATGGGCAAAGAGAAAAGCCTTTACATGAAAGACTATGTTTCAGAAGCCTGTAACAACCCTGCAAGCCCTTCTTCCTTCTACTTCCTCTGCTGAAATGATTTGGCAGGGAGACTGAGTCTTTGAGGAAATTATTCCACAATGGTTTTGACTATACAAAGAAAAAGTTCCAGGAGGGGATTGTTCAGGGATATAATACCTCTAGTTAGAATCATGGCATTTAGTTGTTCTTCATGGAAATTTCTTCCAAACATCTCCAGCAAAGCATGACCTCTACCTCCTTCAGGACTTCATTTCAGCAATGAAAAATATGCACAATAAAGATGTATTCCCTTCAGTTTATTTTACTATTCTGGTGATGTGCCCTTCAGTACAGATGTTTGTTTCATAATTCACTTTTCACACGTATTTTATGTAATTTTCACCTCAGCTTGGAGGATTGCCATAAGAGTTTTCACCTGACCTGATCCTTTAAATTTGTATGATCTGACTATCACAAAATAAGACAAAGAAATTTTGAAAGTCTAATACAGAATTCAGTTTCATTTATGTACTATAGATTTTCTTTAGCTTTCATTTCCCTTTCTCTTCCTTGCTTGAATGCCCTATAACAGTAAAAATGTAATCGTAAATCAAAAAGAGACCATAAACTCCTAGAACATTAGAAGATTATGTATTATGAAACCTTTTTGCTGTTTATTTTAGTAGATAAAGGCTAAAGGAAATGGGACTGTATAATAATTCATACATATTGTATGTTTCATCTGTTTGTTATTTGGTATTGTTTAATTGATGAGTCTAAGGGGTTAACTCAAGCAGAAGCTGACATCATATACATAAGAAGGGAGACAAGGTGTTGACAGCAGCTGTTCCAGCAAATACCTGAGACTGTGCAGAGAACTAAATGCTTTGAAGTCTATCCCTGCCCTCCTGCTGAGCTGTCAAACTGGTTTGATCAAGCTCCAGTCACAGGTGAAACGGTAAGATTTTCATTAACTTTATAAAGGGACACACTTCCTAAAGCTGGGCTCAAAGCTTAGCTGAAACTAAACTTCCCTCACCTGAGATCTTCAGATAAATTTGGCCTGTGTGAGCGTTCAGGTAAGACACATACAAAATAAATCTTTTCTTGTACTGGAACTTCTTTCTTAGTTGTTATTCCTATTTTAAATTCCAACAATATTACAGCTCTGATAAAGCTTTCAGGCCTTAAATCTGTTTAGATCTGTTCATTAATCTCATAAATTTCAGTAAAAGGATTCGGTAAAAGAGAACATGCAGTTCTTCTGCCCTGCAGGTCTTGACTCAGGTAGACGTCAAAAATACAACTAGATCTGATATCATAACAAGGATGATCTACATGTGAATACATAATGAGACAGGAAATTATGTCAGTAGATAGAAGAATATTGTTCTAGATAGTGAGTACATTGAGAACGGACATACGTGTGTATCAATTGCAGATTCAATGAAAAAAAATTTAAGCACTAGGGCAGACTTATGCTTAAAATTTTACACCATACAAAAACATGGTTAACGTGACATTCAGCTTTATTCTAGGAAATAAAAATCTCTACTACTTAAGTGTTCTTCAAATACACCTGCAGTTCTGAGGCGATTGCTTGCAAAGCAGGTTTTGCTGTTTAGTAGGGTAGCACTGAGCTTGCGAACACATCATTTGGTGTGTTTTTCTTCCCTCGTTCAACCTTGAGAAAGCCGCAAGGGCAGAATCCGTTTGGTGTCAGTGGGATTCATCTAATCAAAACCAGACATCTAAAGTAGAAATGTTTATGTCTGAAATAATCTTTCCAGACTCCCTTCATAGTTAATAGTGGAAAAGAAGCACTTCTAGATTATAATTTATACTTGTAGAGTATGATTTATTTTATTCTAATATAGCCATGTTATATGGGACAGAAGAATTTCATATTATTGCCCAAGGTAGCTTCCAGTTACTGTAGAGTTTAATAACACTTAGAAAGAAATTAGCACGTTGAAGTATGGAGGGCTGCAGAGTGCTAAAATCTGATTAAAAGCCCCAAAAAGCAGCCTAAGGTCCTGAAAGCCACCAGATGCCAGCCTGCTGCTCCTTGAGACCTGGAGTCTCTGTTCCAAGTCAGTTGATATGCTTTCTGTCTTCCCATTTGAAGCTTTGTCTACTAGGGATTCTGAGCTTATATTGCAGAGAGGGACGCACACAGAGGACGCTGAAACAGCTGGTCACACCTAGTGCCACAGAGTGCTGCCTTTAACAGCACCCACAAAAACACTGCCAAGACTCATGTAAAATTTAAGTAGGGATGACAAAGTCCTGGTCCTCCTCCCTGCTTGATCAGGATTGAGATTCACTAGTGAAAGCGCACACCTGCACCCTCTTAAATTCGCAAGCACACCCACGTTTGTGGATCCCTTGATTATCAGCATAGGCTCACAGCCTGTCTAATAGGCCTGCTGAGATCCTGGACTCTCATACCTGGTACAGAGGTGTCCTACTATTCACTGACACACAGAGGCACAACTCACACACTTGACTCATGAGCACTCAAATACTCTCAGATTTCTCAAATATCATCTTGGGCTCTCAATCTGCTTAATATCCATGCCTGGACCCTGGGCACCCTTACCTACTCAGACTTTGAGTTATACCAGAAACAGGCTTTCCATCTACTTGTCTGCTAGCCCAACCCGGAACTTACTACTGAATGACAAGTGCACATAGAATGAGTTAAAATCACTAGTGGAAAATATATGTTCTGGTCCCACCAGCTGCTGGCACATAAACTGTGCAGCACTCACAGGCAGGATAAATTACACAGAAAGACTTTAAGAAAGGATTTAATGAGAAGAAAGAAGAGATCACAGTGATCAAGTGTGGAGTTCAGTCATACAAGCACACTGAGTGGCTCCTACTTGCGCCCTTCTCCTTGTTTTCCCCACACTTTTTCCTCCTTGATCTGCCTTTATTCCCCCTTTCTGTACCTCTAGCCCCCTCCTTAAAAGAGTCCAGTAATAGTTTCACAAGTCCCTTCTAGTAGTCAATCATAAGTGCTGCAAAGTCCCACGGGGACCCCTGCAGTATCAAGTTATATTCATTCTAGTCTTCTTTCCCCTTTCTTATCAGTTAAAAAGTTCAGGTCAACTCATTATGGCTATGCTGGAGTGTTTCTTAATGGCCCATCAATCAACCAGTGAATAATTCTGGTCTTTGTTATTGTCTCTGTTATCACCTGCTCCTCAGGTTTATGTATCTCTGTGTTTGATTTATCACTTTCTTTGCTATTTCTTATTTCTTTTATACTGAATAGTCCTTAATCAGATAACTTAATGAAGCAGATGGTCTTACATTCCACATTCCCTTACACTGTCCAAACTGATTTTCTACTGCCAGCTGATACTTATTCTAGTTCTCTTATCTTTACTGGCCATTTATTGGAGCATGTTCTGGTTCCCATTTTAAGCATAAGTCCATGAACTTTTGAGTGGGGTTTTTTTGTTGTTGTTTTTCAAATGGAAACCAGAGATGGACAAGAAGTAAGCTCTGCCTTAATCTTCTGCATGCTCATCTCTTTCAGACCACATAATCTGGTTTTGGTTTTTTCTTAGATGTCATGGCCACATGTAATTTAGAATTGACTGGCGGGTTCACACAATCAGTAGGCCACAGATGGGCCAGAAAAGAAGGTAATTACTGAGACAGAGCACAAAGGAGGTTACTGTAAGAGAGATGTCGTCAACAAGAAACCAAGATGCAATTGTGAATGAACAGTATTAAGTGTTTCTAAAAGAAAGTGATCTTTTTCTGTTAGTGTTGAAACAATTTTACACACCTTCTGGATTTTGCACTCATTCATTATATTTTAGTAATCCTAGCAAAGTAACCCCTTGAAAATTCTTTCTTTTTGTTGAACTTCTGTTTCTGCTGAGAACTGTATTTAGATCATCTCTCATCGTTATGTTTGAATTCATGACAAAATAATGAGTTTGTTAAAAGATAGCTGGAAGGAATTTGTATGCTGTAATTTGAAAGCAGAGTTCCTACTTTTCATTTGCAGTAGCCTGTCTGGACAGTAGCTCTTAGTTCTGGTGTTTTTTCTGGTTGGTATTCATTCACATTACTAGTAACCCTGTGGGTTTTAGGCAAAATTTGATTAATTTCTAAAGGCCTACTTGATGACAACTTTGCCTTTGGACTAAAGCAACATAAACATTAGAATCACAGAATCACAGAATCGTTTGGTTGGAAAAGAACTTTGAGATCATCAAGTCCAACCACATCTGTCCACTACTAAACCATATCCCTGAGCACTTCATCTACCCGTCTTTTAAATACCTTCAGGGATAGTGACTCATTTACCTCCCTGAGCAGCATGTTTCAATGCCCGATAATCCTTTTTGTAAAGATATTTTTCCTGATGTTTAATCTGAATCTCACCTGGTTACACTTGAGGCCATTTCCTCTCATCCTATTGCCTGTCACTTGGGAGAAGAGACCAACACCCACTTCGCTACAACCTCCTTTCAGGTAGTTGTAGACAGTGATGACACACTGTAGACAGTTGTAGATAGCCTCCTTTTCTCTAGGATAAACCAATCCCAGTTCCCTCAGCTTCTTTTTGTAAGACTTGTTCTCCAGCCCCCTCACTATAGAAAGAATGACAGTCATACAGTCGCTGAACAATGTAGATTGGAAAGAAGTTGTTGATGTTTCAAAAAGGAGGGGTGAAGTGAAGTGAAGGGAAACAGTTGAAGAGGGAAAACCTAAGGAAATATCTGGAGAGCTTGTCCTGTTTTCCTGATTATTGCTGGGAAAATAAATTAAAGTGATGAGACAAAATTCTTCCCACCCTAACATTAATCTTCATCCAAATATCTGCTTTGATTACAAGAGCAGAAGCAACCCATTTAGGTTTCCAGGAATACGGGGGTTTTTGCAGGAAACAAAACAGAACCTTGTTGTTGCCTCAAGTAACTCCTTCTTTATTAATACATAATGGTAGTTTTTGTCCTTTACTTACATCTACATTTTCACAACACATCCCTGCACCCGCATGGTATGTCACAGAAGTGTTTAGGTTGGAAAAGACCTTTAAGATCATCGAGTTCAACCATAAATCTAATACAGCCAACTTTACCACTAAATGATGTCCCTGAACACCACATCTAGACTTCTTTTAAATACCTCCGAAGATGGTGATGCATCTACTTCCCTGGTCAGGCTGCCCCAAAACTTCACCTCTTTTTTTGTAAAGAAATTTTTCCCTAACATCTAGTCCAAACCTCTCTGGTGCAACTTGAGGTCATTTCCTATCATCCTATCACTTGTTACTTGGGGGAAGAGGTCAGCTCTCCTTTCTTCCAGACTAAGCAAACCCCAGTTCCCTGAGACACTCCTCTTATGGCTTGTTATCTAGACCCTTCACCGTTATAGGGGCACAATCACTTCCCTCATCTTGCTGACCACACCATTTCCAATAAAAGCCGGTATTCTATTTGTCTTCTTGGCCACCTGGGCACATTGCTGATACATATTCAGATGGCTGTCAACCAACACCCCCAGGCAGCTCTCCAGTCATTCTTCTCCAAGCTTGTAGCATTGCATGGGGTTGTCCAGGTGCAGGACTGGACTCTTAGCATTGTGGAAACCCGTATAGTTGGCCTCAACCCATTGATCAGCCTGTCCAGATGTCTTTGTAGCACCATTTACCTTCAAGCAGATCAACTTTCCCACCTAACGTGGTGTGGTCTGCAAATGTACTGAAATTTATATGCTCAAATCAGAATTACAGTGCTTGAAGAATGAAGTATCTCTACTTGTTATACTAGTATATCATTCATCTTTACGATTGCATTTGCAGTCAAAAAATTCACAATACACGTTGCAGTTCATCTTAAAAATATTTTGGAGATTTGAGATTGAAGGAGAAAGCCTCTATTGCTGAGAAACTAGTACTGAACTTTTCAATCATTAACTAATTTACTAAGCCTAATGTTAATATCAGTTAAGACTAATGATCACGAGAAAACTATTGGAATATTTTTCAGGACTCATGCTAATATAGGTCACAAACCAGTCAAATTACAGGTCCAAACTTCTTCATAGCTAATTTATGCTTATTCTTCCTGGATCAATATTATCTTTAAATAAGTCTTTATCCTTGTTTTCTTTTTTTCCCTCTCTACATTAAAATATGAAGAAAATTAACATTCTCTCTTCTTTTTTTTATTGTTGTTTTTTTATGTCAGTGTAGGCCTTTTAAATATATTTTTCATTCTTCTTCTTAAAATATCCCTTCCCTCCATTATTCTCAAATACCTGTCTCTAAACCTGTTACCTTCTTAGCCTCTTGTATCTAGATATCACTAACTTTTCATATGCAAAGTTCCAATTAGTTCCTTACACAATGAGATTGGTACTTCCTTGTCTGTATTAGGAATATATTACTATAGGAACAGATTTTTTTTTTTTAAAAAAAAAAAATATTTCTTTAAATAGCTGTATATTATTTCTGGCTCATAAACATTCATAATAATAGGCATTGATATGCATATTTATTTCTTCTGTTCTTATGACACCAGATAACTCCTCATTTTATGTCTTATTTTCTTTGTCTTTGCCTACATTTATTTTGATCCCATGAACCTATAATGTGTAATAACTAGCAGCTCCGTGTGCCATTATCCTGTCTGCTTCTGCTGCTATACAACTGCAAAACCAACAAGACGTGAAGGCTAACAATGCAAGACAAAGCTTTATACATCTTTCCTTGCTTTAAAAGGGCCAAAGATTCATTCCCTGAATTTATTCACCTACTGCAGTCAGGATTTCCCAACTGCCTGACATTTTGTCTGCCAACACCTTGGGGAAAGAAAGGAAAGAAAACAATACATTTCAAAAGACAAACTGGCTTTGTTCTGTAGCAAATAACAAGTGACACATCACACTGAAGGCTCAAAGGGCTGCTTTGTATACCAAGAGTTTCGCTCACGTAAAATTGTACTTTCATTCTTTGAATCAGGGCACCTTTAAACAGAAGAATTCTATCCAGCTTTGCTTTTAGTACTAAAAACTATTGGAGAAAATATCATTGTCCAATATATGTAATGTCACGCCCTTTCACAAAACCTAAGTTGGCAGTTTAGCATACAAAATGTTGTACATAGCTTCAGTTGCAAGTAAGATAAGCTAGATTTTTCATTGCTTCAGTTTTACAACTTCTGTTACAGAACCAGAACAGATTCAATAAGAAAAAACTTTTTATGCTTGGTCAGGATACTAGTGTGTTGGATTTATTTTCTTTTTCAGATCTACAGTATGTACCTGCAGCTGCAGAGAGAGAAAGCACTCAATGCTTGTTTTTTAGATTTCAATGAAATTAATTTGTATCTGTGTGAGACTGAAATTATGATCATATTTAGAAGAAAAAGGAGTGAATGAAAAGAAAGACATCTTGGACCCCAAGCTCTGGATGGAAATGAAATTACTAAAAGAGTCAGTCAAGGGATATGAAATTAATTTCAAATGGTTGTTAATTAAAGAATGAAAAATAGATTTGAGTGATTATAAGTGGGAAAACATCAATAACTTAATTGAAATTTTTTTTCACTTTTGTTTTGAAAAGTTATATATACTTAATACTGACATTAAAGTAAAACTTAGCACATGACATCTAAGCTTTAAAAGTAAGTTGTATTAATGAAAACTTTACAATAAATAAAAATGAACTTACAAAAATAGTATCTTAATGGCTTAGTCTCATTTCCTTTAAGTTAGAAATAAATATTCAGAAAAATCTTTATTATTCTTCATCTTTGAAATGAATTGGATAAACAGCAATTTGGAAACAGAAACTCACCTTGTACTGAACAAATATAGAAAAAAACCAAAGGCAGTCCTTGTTGGTGGGAGGCCCATAGTCATTATTTTGCATAAAGGTTGAATGGTGTTTGATAAAGCAGTTCCAACACGATTTTCATGACTACGGATATATTTTCAAATGACAAAATATATTTCTGAAAATTTTCACAACAAAATCAAATGTAATTTATACCATTTATAGACCACATAGTAAAATACAGTGAGTAAATCATTTTGTGAGCAATAATACTTAATACATGGTCAGAAACTAATTAGGAATACAGTATTTCTTCCAGTAGAAGCTCTCTGTTGTAGTGAATCAGCTTCCTTTTTAATGGGTGTGCTAAATTAAAAAGCCTTTAAAATATTTCATACTGAGGTGTCACTACATAGTTTATGTTAATGTAAAAATAAAAATGATTTGTAAAGGAAAAGGTTTCAAAAGTTTAATAATCTATATTTAAAAAATAGTCATTTTTATTGCTTGCATCAATTTCAGACTTAAGGCACCTACTGCAGATATTTATATGGTGTGTATCAGTGATACTTCAAATCCTGTCACTAGGTCTTTCAATTGGTAAAAGATACATTTTAATACATTTAATATAAAGAGTTTTCTAATCCCACTACCCTAGGCTAAAAGGACAAAAACGTACCTTGCTGATATTTTCTACAAATAGGAAATGACCCTGTGGCAAATAATTTCCTCAGGAAGCTGTGCTGGCACAAACCTCCTTCATGGGTCAATCTGTTTAACTGTTTAGATGCAAACTCTAGCAATCTCTTTGCTATCCTTGAAAACTCTGAAAAAAGCTTAGGTAATTATCTTCATATTATTGACGTTGCTGTATTTGTCACTTTTTATTAATGAAATTACGTTCATGTAATTAAAAGCAAAGTGCTTGGTTTGCATTTTACCTTTTCTAAATCCTCCAGGTCCAGAATTTAAATAAGTAAATAAATAAATAAATGCATAAATAAATAAAATCTATCATTATAACAAAACCTAACGAAGGCACAAAGAGGAATTAGGTCATTGTGGTTTGTAACAACTGTCAAGGCTCTGAGGACACTAACAGCCCTGTCTGTCCCTGCCCAGCCTCCACAGGGCTCCCCCTACCCTGCCCATGGCCCAAGACCCCATGTCAGCATCCCAGGGGCATCAGCCCCTGCCCCAGCAACGTGGCAGAATGTATGGAATCCAGGTCCCCACAGCCCTGCCCTGCCCTGCCCACCCATGTGCCCTGCATTCCTAGGCATATGTCCCAGCAAGGAATCAGCCTGTCTCCATCCTCATGGAGGTTGCTCTGCTCCTGGTTGGCACGATGGGATGGCTCCTGGCTGCCGAGCCCTGCCCCAACAGACTGTGGGATTCCACCTTGAGGCCCTGGTCCTCACTCAGCCCTTGGACAAATACAAGCCTTAGTGCACAAACAAGAGCTCTAGGAGTGTGTCAAGGTAGCAAAAAAATCACCCATCTGTGAAACGCTTATTTAAATCCGTGCATCTGTGTATTAAGAGTCCCTCCCTGCAAGGAGAGGTTTGAGCTGTCCACGTTCTTTTTGAAATCCAAAGATACAATAAACATTTGGGCCGGGAAATAGGACTCGACTAAGGACCCTTCTGGTGCATCAGATATGTTGTGAAAAATTTTCAGAGAATTTGAAATCCAGTTATCAATCACTAAAGTGTCTGCATGATTGCAGATCTATGTATATACTATGTCCTTATGACTTCATGGAACTGCGCATATCTACGCTGAAAGTTGTTTTAGTAAACTGGCTGACTATTATAAAAGTTGCAGAAAAGCTCTAAATGCTGACTTTGTTTCCCTCATCTCATATAAAGTGCCTGTGCTGCATTTTCTGACAATGACTGCATCCATGCCTTTAAAAAGTTTTAGAAAGGGAATGAATCATGGTTTTTCCCGTACCAAAAGGCATTGCATATGTGAGAACATTTTCTGACTTATAACTCTTGATCAATTTTAGCACACTGCCATTCTTCAGTCATCATGGGTTACTTTCACAAGCAGAACAAAGACACCATAAACCTCAACTAAGCACCGGTAGGTCTTTAGTGTCCCTATTTAAATTTAGCAACAGAAAGCATGTACCAAGCTGAAGTGTATATAAAGACCTCTGGCTCAGTGTTTCTACTTTGGTAACACCTGTTTCTTGCCTAATGGGATTTGGAATAATTTTAAGAAAAGACCTTCCCTTAGAAATATACAAATTAATTTCTTCCTTAGTTCCCAGATTTTTCAAATTAAGTCCTTCATTTTGGTTAGAATTCTTACACAAGGGAAAAAAAACCAACAAAACAAACCAACCAACAACAAAAAAAACCCAAGGAAAACCCTAAACAACCACAAAACAAGATAAAGAAACAACACTAATATATATATATATATCAATCAAATTTGGCTTAAGGATACCTTTTTGTGAAACAGACTATTACAGTTCAAACCCTCCTAAGAACAATTTTGAATGTAGAGGCGTGAGATAGGCTATAATGTTTTTGAAGTGTACGCATGCTTTGTGTAGATAAAAAAGTGGTGCATTTGAAATTTCTGGAAATAAAAGTCTTTCTTCCTGTTGTCTTGTTTGGTATGTTCTTCTCTTAAAGGGTTTGTACCTTTTAGAATGGCTTTCACAATAAATACATGATAGATATCTTTGTCAAAAGAAGCAGCTTGATTCCGTATTGCAGTTACTATAGGTCAGCATCTATGGTTCCTGGATGCCTGGGACCATAAGGGCTCTCTCAGCAGTCCCAGGGAACAGATTGGCTATATAAACAGCACCAAACCAGCACATGCAGAAAAAAAAGAAACCCTGCTGCTTCATTATTTTTCCTGCAACTGTATGGGCTGTCTTGTGCCTTGCTTATAGTTTTATAGGGAGTAATCATATTGAGAACACCTGGGGTGACATGTAATTACAACATGATTGTGTGGAAAAATGTGGGTCTATTCAGATTTCTCAGGGGCTATAGACAGCTGGTTGCTTTTAATTCTTACAACAGCATGTGTTCTGTAACAGCTGGAGATGCATTTTCCTATTCAGCCTCATTTGATGGATTGATCATGAGGCAGGTGATCAGCAATTTCTAAACTGTAATCCAAACTCTGTTGCTAACTTGCTGTTAGCCTTGGGCAAACTATTCTAGGGTCAGATCCAGCTGAAGTAGTTACACATCTAAGAAGGGCCTGGGTAGTATACAGACATATGTGTCCAGAATTGCAATTTTCAAATTCGAGTTAATCTTCTCTGGCTTCCTAAACATCACAGTACAGGAAATACGGGGGATTGCTGTTTTGTTATAATTCTATCTCAAAGTTTGAGAGCTAATTATTCATAGTTTATCTGCAATCTTCAATTCTTTGTCATACTTAAAGTTGATCAGCAGACAAAAAAAATTGCTGGACTTGCTGAGATATCAATGTCATTGAACCCTTGAATTCTAACAGTCTTACAGAAAAAAATGCTTCAACAATGTAGTGATGTTATTGATTTCTTTCAAAATTTGACTACAGTACAAATGTATTTTAAATTGGTTTTATCCTTAATTGGTTCTCTTTTCTGTCAGGGGAAATGGAGTTGCAGATCTTCCTCTCCTTTCCCTTCCCTCCCCTCTCTGAAAAAGCAAAGACACGGCCTATTCATCAGATTATAGGCTTACTGAATATAATTCAAGATTTTCCAATCGACAGAGCAAGAAAAACTGAATAGTTTTTCTTTTTAATGAGAACCCCAGACTCTCTTCTTTGACACTAAAAATGGCATATTTATCTTATTCAAAGACTACTTAACATCAAAATCTTGAATATAGTCATCAAAACCCAATATCTCTTCTTCCTGGTGAACGCTTGAATCACTTCTGCTACTAGTTAACATTATCTGAGGTCTAGTAAGCACTGATCTTTTTCCAGTTTTATATACTATAAACAGATTTTACAGGAAAGGAAGATACTGTCTTCCTGTTCTTCCTCCATCACGGAAAAAGAGAGCTTGAACTTATGCCGGATAAAGAAGACCATGAACTGGATGTTTTTCACCATGTATTGTAAAGGTAATCTCAGAGCTGAGCAATGCAGCATGAAGCTGCAGGTTTATAACTCTAGCAGTAAAATACAGAGACCTGTTTCAAAGGAAAGGAGTTGTATGTTACATTTTTTTTATCTTCTAGAGAGTAAAGTCATTGAGGGAGAAGTCCAAAATTCCCTACATAAGCACACAAAATCCGTGTGTACACTCACTCCGTAGCCAAAAACATTGGGTTCACTAGGTCTCAGTTTCTCATCCCTGCAAGAAGGTTGCTGTTGTATAGGTATGTGCAGGGCTGCTGTTCACACCACACAAGGTCCCTGAGCATCCCTTGAATTTCATTTCCATACAGATCTTTAATTTCTAGGACCTTTCTTCTGAGCCACCCCCCCAATTCTTTTTGACAAGGGACAAAAAGAGTGCCTCGTGGGAGCCTAGGGGTGACTTTCACAACCACTGCTTCCTGAGGTGTGTCACCGTGTCCTGCTGTCCATAAATTTAACTGCATCAAAAAGAGGAGGAATAGAACTTAATTTGTTTAAAGGTTTTGGTTATGGTGTTGCTGTTTGTTCTGTTTTGGTTATATATATATATATTTGTAGGTAAGAACTGTTATCCTTTTCTATACAATTTCTAATTAAAATCTATTAATTTCAAAGGTTGTAGTGGTTTTTGGGAAGAGGCTTCTTGTTTAGTCCATAAAGACATTTTATTTTCCTTAAATTGAGACATCATTATTGTTTAATCCAAGTGACACCAAGAGTACTGCCAGCCTGTTTCAGCCAGCAAGTACAAAGTTTCTGCTTGAGAATTCAGAAATTCAGTTTT
Source organism: Neomorphus geoffroyi (assembly GCA_033558235.1). NCBI lineage: Eukaryota > Metazoa > Chordata > Aves > Cuculiformes > Neomorphidae > Neomorphus > Neomorphus geoffroyi. The sequence continues at coordinate 4,108,152 of JAUMJM010000005.1, forward strand.
GGACATTCACTCACCCACACGTATACATAATTATCTGCCATGTTAGCATTCACAATTTAAACTACTTCTTTTCCTACAGCAGGCTAGAAGGAGAACCTCTGCCATATTCTTTTAGTATTCAATCAGGTCATTGAATGGAACACTCCTGAAGCAAAGTTTTGGATCTCTTTCTTACATGATGTTTGAATTTCACTTTTATTAATATTCCCTGCAATACATACTGTTCATTTTTTGACATCGCTATATTTGTTAAAATTTTTTCTTAACCAAGAGCTCCAAGCCACTTCTGAATGCAAAAACTGGGCCTCTGTAGAGTTTTGGTTTGATCAAATTTAGTGGTTTGGGATCTTTATTTGTTTGGGGTTTTTTAGATGAAACAGAAAGTCTAATTCACACCTTACACTACTGTCAAGTGTTGCCAAAGAAACAGTGGGGAGCTCTGCTACTGTCAAGGAAAAAAAGGAGAGATATTCAAAATTTCAAACAAATATATGATTTTTCAATGTTTATTCAAAGCAAAAGGATTCACTGAAACTTTTCAGTGAATTGCACATGGCTAAAAAATGTTTTGAGCATGAATAACTCTATTTCTTTAGTTACTGAAGAGCAAATTACACAGATTATTAGTTTACCTTAGCATTTTCTAGTCCTGGACAGAAATTAGGTTAGTTTCCTTGCTTGAAATCTTGGAACAATGTAGTTCAAGCTTAGGAGAGACCTCAGGAAGACTTTACCACAGGTCTGCTCTCTAACCAGGCAATGTTTATTTTACTACAAGGAGGTCTTCCATCCCTGGGGAAGGACTTTGATTTGTTGTTGTAGAAGTTTACAAAGTTCCTGTCAGTCAAATGAAATCTAATAAGGGTATTGGTGTCTACTTTTCCTTAAGTCCACAAATGCATAGAGTTTCTTTCCTTCTAATCTATCTTGGATTAAACAATACAGAAAAAATGTCATGAAACCTTTGTAAAGATTTTGTGCTAATTGTTGTTAACTCCATAAATTCTCTAATTGAGTAAATATGGGCTACCTTGTAATGTAATCTCTCACAATTTATTTAATTTCATTCAATGAATATAAAGCTTTTGGAAATATCTGTATCCTCTGGCATATGAGTTCTAACACAAAAAAACCCAAGAGTGACTCTATAGCTTGGCACCCAAGAGCGGGACAGGAGAGACAAAGAGATGGTTACAGAATGTCTTCTAACCCACCACAGTGAATCAAGGCTCAACTCAGTTGCTTCTCTCAGTATGAGTGGATGTGTGTTCATATATAGACATTTTCTTACCCTCATTTGGAAAATGTTGATGTACAAGATTGAAAAGTGAGTTAACATCAAGTTTCCTTTGAAACCGAAGAAATACGTATTGGAAACTTTTCAATTATTGACTGAGGTTTACAGTGAAGCATCCCAAAGATAACTTGGTTCTGAAAGGACCCCATTTTTTGTCAGTAGAAAATATGAAAGCAAAAAAGAAGAGGTTCCTCAGCTATGTTTCAGAACTTGATCTGTGCCATTGCTTTGAACATTGGCAATGTGTCTGTAGGTGTGTTAACTCAGAAGGAAGCTAGTGTGAAGCTGATTCTAGCTGATTTTATTAACTTGTTAAATAAAAAGAGTTATAGGCACAGTATTTTTTTTTTTTTTTAATTTCAGACTCTGTATTACTTCCAACATTTGGAAGGCAAAAAAGGTGAATTTTCTATCAAATATACATATTTGTCATCAAAGTTACTGCCTTGGATAGTATCATAATGCTTTTCTCTTCCTGGAAATGTTTGCTCATGTTTGGATACAAGTTAACGCTCAATGAGACACTTACTGGTTTTCATTATTTCTATAGACAAGGTGCTAAACTTACAAACAGGACAGAAGTAATTCTCATGGGCTTGAAGTTTCATATGCAAATAGTCACAAGAGCATAATCAAATTACTTTGTCCATGAAATTCACTGCAGGTTGTATTGCTATTATCTGATATGTGATCTGAATTCAGTTTCAAGTGTCCACAGAAGTTCAAGAAAATATTTAAATAATGTTCTTTAAAACATGTAAGTAGAATATAACGTAACCATACTTAAACATAAATATGTATTTGAGTGAAGTTTGAAGCAAAAATAATTTTTTCATGATCTACTGCAGATAACACAGGTTCATTGACTCAAGGAATGCAAAGTGTAAGCTACGTATCAGTGCAGTTCAACTTGAATATGTATATCTTAATATAAATTATGGTAAGTTAATAGCATAATGTTAATAGGTTTGCTGGATTTTTCCAATTTTAGAATAATTTTAATTTTATTATTCCCAGAAGGACATATTTCATAAAGGTAAGTAAATATATTTGTATGCTAATATAGATATGATTAGTGGTGACATGCTTACTAATGAATCTGAAAAAAACAAACCCTATTTAAATAAACGTCTTCAACTTTTGAATGCTTTAATGATTCCAGTTTTCAAAAGTTAAAATATTTGAAAGATTTTCATAGACGTGTACATTCTTATGATTTTAGTTTTTTTATTAAAACCAATTTTATGTATTTTTATAAAGACTTTGATTTTAGTGTTCATGAAACATAAAAAAGGCCATAAAAAGCAAATTGAGTAACAATTTAAAGGATTTAGATTAAAATTATTATGAAAGTAAAGATATAGGAACATATTCTTTAAAAGTAAATTGACTTAAATGATGACACTGCTCTAGTAATGGTTTGTATATCAGAGTATTAATTGTATTGTAGCAATAGCTTCATTGCAGCTGCGACTGAGATGGATTTCTAGATGAAGATAAGGTTTAATGGTTTTTTTTCCCAAAAAATACATTCATATTTGGAGAGGGGGTGGAGGGGGTGTGTGTGAGGTGGCTGTTTTTGTATTTAACAGAAAACTTTGAGGCTAGTATTTGGTCTGGTGGCTGAAATTGTTATAGTTTAGTCTCTGTCTCATAAACTCCTAATTATTTTTTTTAATATCTAATGAGAATTTTTTGTGATAGCTGACATTGAAATTAATGAATCTTCTGAAGGTGCATTTCTTCATCTAAAATGTTAATTCTTCTGAGATAATTATTCCTCAGTTTCTTTGTGCCTTTAGTTTGAAACAGGAGAACCTGAGTGTAGGTAAACAAGGATTCTCAGAAATAAACTTTGCAAACCAAAGAATATCACCCTTTTCTCTTATCCTATTAAGGACACATCATTTTTAATTATTGTAAGTCCAAAAGAAATCAAATTTTTACTCCCTTCAGACTGGGTTTTTGCCATTTCCTGTTTATAAATGTATTAAATGACTCTTGTACAGCAGTAATTTTTCCATAATTATTTTTTTTCATTATTTCTGATCATTTACTTTGAATTTTAAGTTCTCATTGGAACAGATTCATTGTCAAACTTTATCAGTGACTTTGATTAGAAATTTTTATTTGATCAATATATATGAGAGTCATCAAATTAAATGCAAAAAGTTAGTCATTCAGTGGCTCAGTTTTCCACAGCTACACAAAGTAACAAAACATCTTATAATTTTCCAGCTCTCAGTGAGAGAACTTCAGATTTAGAGATCTTAAAGGTAGAAGCCCAAATATGAAACGTATTTGATATCTAGCCTATTTGTTTTACCTGTACAATGGATATTTAGTAGTATTTTAAGTGATATAACAAAAACCAGATCTATTTCAAACTATCACCTGTAGCCTCCTATATAACCAACACATATTTACATAATGTTATAATGATAATTAAGAAAATATTAGAGAAAATGCAGCTAAAGATCTTTTCCAACCTATATGATTCTGTGATTCTCTAAAGTATAATTAATCTTAATTCCAGAAAGAAGACTTTAAAAACTGAAGCTGAATTAAGAAATCATAATGTAACAGTTTAAATTACTTAAATGTGTTTAGATAACTCATTGAGGATTTATTTAGTAAATCAGTAATTTATGAAATCAGAGGTGTGGTAGGATTACATTAATAACTGGTTCACTTAGTAACTACGTCATCGTGTAGTTAAGAAGGTAAAGTACTTATCTCTAATGTGTTGCTGTTTCTTAGTAGGTAATTTAAACATTTAAACATTGAAATGTACTGTTCTTCAATGTTCTTTCAGAAATAAAATTAATCACAAAAGTGCTTTGTTCAAAATTGTGGAGGAATTTGACACAGCTTCACATCAAGGCAGAAGTCAAGCTGGAATGAAGAATAAATCTCATAAAATATGAAATATTTACAGTCTCAGAGATCTTTATTCTGATTTTAACCTCATTTTATCAGTAAAGTTCTTCTAATCAGAAACAGACATACATTTGTCACAGTGAGATTTGTAATTGTATCTAGTGGTTCAAAAGATAGAAACTAAAATGAGAGAAGACAGAATAAGTAATGCCCTGTATTTGTAGGAATCTGATTGGCATTGTAATCTGGAATGTCCAGTATATTTCAGATGAATGTCCAGATGAACTTCATTCATCTTTGGAAGTCACACCAATAGAAAAATCTCTGATCTCCTGAACAGAAATTTCAGTTAGACTAACAATCTTTTATTATTTTTTTAAAAAAGTGAAGAAGCGTCTCCAGTTTCACTAATATTTAGATTCTTTACCATCCTATAAAATCACTTCTCATATTGAGGGTTGTTTGTTGTTTTGGTTTTTTTTTCACCTGTGTTTAATTTTGTAGGAATATGAGACTGGCAAAATTGTTGCTTACTTTGCATAAAATGGAAGGTCAATAAGTGAAAAAAAAAAAAAAACAACAAAATCCAAATCATCTTTTATTTGATTAATAAATTTATTCCAGAAATTTTACATGGAATCTAATTTTTATGGATTGGAAGACTGGAAGACCATAAGGAGCAGAGTGATTCACTTAGAAGCTGATCTGAGTAGGGTCAGTTCTTTACTGTGCTGGGCTACGCGTGCAGCCTGGCCTTCAGGTCTGTGTTGTGCTGAAAAATCCTTTGGCCACAGGATAAATCTAGCCAGTTGTTAGCAACCTGTAGACAAATCCCACTTGGTAGCTACCAGCTACCAGCAGTTACACCATTTGCATATTTTTGTCTACCTGTTGTAGACACTGACTCTTCTATTGTCGTCTTAAACACTGACTGATTCTACTTGTATTTTCTTAAACACTGTCTGACTCTACTTACTTGTATTGTTGTCTTTAACATCTTCTATTAGAGTGCTGTGGCTTCTGATTGGCTGACTATGCTGCTTCAGAAGAGAGGGAAAAGAAGCTTCTGTGCATGAGCCAATATGAGAAATTTCGCAGTGAGACACCCCCTCATGCTAATGGAGGGGGAGGGGGGCATGGATGTGCTCTATAAATAGAAGCCCACCAAGAAAGCAGGCGGGAATGCCCATCGCTCCACAGAATCTGAAGACGTGCTGCAGAAGCCATGCCGCAGGACCGTGTGCTCCTGAAGACCATGTTTGCCGGAGTCATGGAGAGGTGACTGTTTTCCTCTTCCCCTTGCTTCTCTTATTCCTCTCTCTATTATTTCCTTTTCTTCTTTTTTTCCTTGGCACTACTGTGCATCGGATCAGATCTGAGTTCTGTTGTTTTGTGCAGGTGACTTGAGGGTATCAGCTTGTGAACTGAGTAGATTGGGTTCTGTTTCTGCAACTTTTGGTCAGCTGCAACTCGGAGTGCACCCGAGTATTTGATTCAATGACCAAAATGTTGATTTGCTGTTTTGACCATGTCCAAGATGAACACTGAGTCGTTGTTTTGGCTGTGCCCAAAATAAACACTATTTGAATTTACCCTTGGAGATTTGTCAGTCTCCAATTCACCACACAGACATCAAAGGATCCTTCCCTCTCTGACTGAGCAGGTCTTGATGAGGAGAACCTGGAGTGGAAGCGGGCCCTTACACTGTGGCATAATAAATAATGAATAAAGTTGTTTTATTTTTACAAAAAACATAGTTACTCAAATCACCAAAATGGTCAAACCTTTCCTGCAAGGCATGCTGTGCCCTAATTAGAAGCCCATTTGATGTTTCACAGCTCAGAGTTCCCAGCATCTTTGGGTTGTAAGATTATCTATGCTATCCTTTCCTTATTTATAGTGTTAGCTCTAATATATAGCATTTTAAAAAGTACTTTACAGATTCTGAGTGTTTTTCTTACTGAGATTATAGCAAACCTGTTACAGGTACAAAATAGCAATGCAGATAAACTCTAATAAATTCTTATCAAAGCAAGTGCTTTCAGAGTGAGACAGTTCATAGCAAGGGTAATCACCTATATTTCTATACCTACCACAAACAGGTTCTTTGGTCTTGATTTATGTACCATAGTAAATATAAAATAAAGTAATGTCTTTACTTATTTCAGTTGCTGCCGAGTACCACTTTTTTTTACGTTTGCAATTACATACATAACTTTAAAATTGACACAAACCCAAATTTGAAGTTATAGACATCATAATGGTGTAAATGAATCTTGCAGAAGTAACATTCACATTGTCTTAATAATGTTGAAGAAAAAGCAATTAGTATAGAAATTATCTCCAGAGACAGACAATGAAAATATTCACTGAAAAAGTCAAAATTTATCTAACAGTTATTTTTAACTCTTGCCCCGTAACATTTGAAAGAACTGCATTGTAAGATACTCTCATTGTTAGGTCTCTGATGCTGGTTAACCAATGGCAGTTACACATGTACTTGATATCCTTGAAGGATGTCTTTGAAAACTAGTTTTCTCCAGCTGAAACTGCTTACTGGATATCTGGATATCAGGTGCACGTGACCATTTTCCAATGCCTTCATGCCTGTGTGTCTCCAATATGCAGCTTCTGAGGCTACAAACCCGCCTGTCTATGAGAATCTCTACCTATGTAGGTCTGCATGTAATTTAACCTTATTCCAGTATGGGGCAGTGGGTCGTGGATCATATACAAGTGGCTTTTGGCTGGTAATAACATAATCAACATGGGAAGCAGATCAGGAAAGGTGTAATGAACATCACAATGATCCCTAATAATGTGATTGCATCTACATGCATTTGCAAGAATGAATGTATCTGCAAAACTGAACGCAGACCTGAAATTAGGCCTTCTGGTGCTGATGCTATTTTTAAATGATGTTGCCATTCTATGATAGAATATTTTCTTAGACTCAAAATTAGGGTACAACATCTTAGTAACACTGGTCCAAGGAAATTCCTAACTATCAAAACACTGGTTACGATTGTTTTAGACAGCACTGGTTAGCACAGATGAAAAGTATTTTCTAGGAGTTGAACAGTGTAGAGATTCATATTCCATTGTCCAGAAACTCTCTGTGGCACTGATATTTTTAGTACAGCCATAGCCTAAGCAGACAGGTGCAGATTAGCTTTGACCCAAAAGCCAAATAAGTGCATTCTAGTGGAGCATTGTATTTTGAGAGCAGCATCTGCAGTCACACAAGAATTTGAGGATCTATTTAGTCAGCTATGAAAATTCCTTCTATGTCAAGTCAGTCATCTTGTTTTTTCCTTCCCAGCAAATTTTTATTTATTTTTTTACTTACTGCATAACCATAACCTTACAGAGGCCTTCCTTCTCTTAATGCAGTCATACAAAGTGTAAAAGTTCTTTGGGATCTAGCTTTTATATCAATGATATTCTGCTGCAACAAGGTTACACTTGTTTGCATTTCTTGCCAGATATGCATGGCTGCTAGCATGCTTTTCTGTACTGGTTTTAAACTCAGTTTTCCAAACATGCTCCTATATTTTACCTAGTATAGAATTAATTAATAATTTTTTTTTGAGTTTTCATCCGTAATACGAACTATTAAAGTACTTGTATTTTTACCCCTAGGAAGCTGAGAGCAGAGACTGACATAGAGGAACCCACTCATTTATTCATGGATAATATTTCCTTATCATTCTTCTTTTGAGTGATTAAGTAAAGATTCTTCTGTCCTTTGTAGCAAAATTTACTAACCTGTTCCACTCTAGCAGAGACAACAGGGAGAAGGAAAGCCATTTATCAATGCCTCTAACAGTTTTAAAAAACAAGAGCAAGGCACACTACAGATGCAGACAGCTACTCCAACAAAATGAACCAGGCTGTGATTTCCAAAGTGTTTAGATATTCGAGGAATTCTGTCTCTTTGTGAAACACTTTAAAATCTACTTAGGAGCATTGCTCTGTTTGACATCACTGTAAATTCTGTTCCTGTTGGTACTACAATTCCTGTGTGAAAATAGGAAAAACTTCTGTATCTTTCTAATCTCTCTATACCACAGCATATAAATGCAGTAGACAAGATGCTTTGGTAGTCAAAATTCATAGGAAAAGCAGCAGGCTGATTTTTAAAATGTTGAGTAACTTCATAGCTTTCACTACTTCTGTTGGAGCTGAACTTTCTGGAAACCAGAGCACATATTTAGGCACTTTATATTTAAGACTTTCTTTTCTAATCCCACAGGATAGTCTGTCTTTGCACTTGTACCTACAGTACTTACTCTTTTGCAATTCCCATCACTGTGACTTAGAGAAATCAGGCTGGCTTTTTTTTCCTTTCTTTTCTTATTTTTGTCTTTTTTCTCACTTTCCCCCTTGCTTGTGATGTGTGTGATTGCGCTGTAGGAGGTTTGGCTGCCTAAACTTATTTTTACCCTACAGGTGACCTTCTACAAGTATTTCAGCCACAACAAAATTATTTCTTTTCAAATCTGTATTGTACTGATAGAAATTGAAATAGTTTCATTTCAATTCTACTGTAGAATAAGAAGCTAAGATAGAAGAACTGTACTACTCAGCAAATCTCAGTTCCATGAAAAGGCTTATTAAACAGCTAGTGAAGCAGAGACGAGGTTAAATAACTCACTGTCAGGTACCAGCTGTCATAAAAGATTAGACACAGTTATTGAGCACAGAGAACTGTTAATTTGATTCAGCATTTGTATTCCTTTCTGGTATAAGATTCAAATATTTCCACTTCAGCTGGCACTGAATGGACAGGTTTCTCTTTATGGACAATTCTATAATCATTAGAAGGAACAAAGTAATATAGACTATTACCTTACAATGGGGGGAGTGGGGGGAGGAAGCAGGAGAAAGCTGCAAAAGACTTCTTGCTCATTGACAATAGTAGTTATTTTGTTTGTTATGATGGTATTTTCATTATCATACAAAAATCCAGTTTCACATAGAGGTAAGAATATATGCTAGGGGATAAAGTGATTGAGAGCAGCCCTGAGGGGAAGAACTTGGGATTCCTGGTTGCTGAGAAGCTCAACATGAGCTGGCAATGTGTGCTCACAGCCCAGAAGGTCAACCAGGTCCTGGGCTCCATCAAAAGAAGCGTGGCCAGCAGATCAAGGGAGGTGATTCTCCCCTCTGTTCCTCTCTTGTGAGACCCCAGCTGGAGTATGGTGTCCAGTTCTGGAATCCTCAACATAAGAAGGGCGTGGAATTGTTGGAATGTATCCAGAGGAGGGCCATAAAGATGATCAGAGGGCTGGAGCACTTGTGCTAGAAGAACAGGCTGAGAGAGTTGGACTTGTTCAGTCTGGAGAAGAAAAGGCTCCAGGGAGACCTGACAGTGGCCTCCCAGTACCTGAAGGGGGCCTACAAGAAAGCTTGGGAGGGGCTTTTTGTAAGGGCCTATAGTGCTAGGACGAGGGAGAATGGCTTTAACCTGGAAGGAGGAAGATTCGGATTTGACATTAGGAAGAGATTCTTCACAAGGAGGGTGGTGAGACGCTGGAATAGATGGCCCAGGGTGGAATACGTGACCCCTCCCTTGAAGTGTTCAAGGCCAGGTTGGATGCGGCCTTGAGCAGCCTGGTCTGGTGGGAGGTGTCCCTGCCCATGGCAGCGGGGTTGGAAATGGATGATCTTTAGGATCTCTTCAAACCCAAATAACCCTATGATTCTATGTCATAATCTTTCTATTACAAATTCTCAGACTAAACACAGAAAGAATTTTAGTGTAGGTGTTAATGGAACATAACTCATAAGGTGATAAAAGTCTCATAAATCCTAAAGTCAAACAGCTCTTATGCTAAGGAAGTATTTTTGTTTGCATTTAAGCTTTCTTTTAGAATATGTGTGTTAACAATTTAAAACAGCTATTAAAATAAAATGAAATAATGGGTTAAAAAAAAAGACTTCCTTGTGCAAACTGTTGTTTCAGACATCAGTGGGAATTCCTTGCCCTACATTCAGTGGAACGGCTTGATAATATTTTGTTATTTAATGGCCATTGATTGAGCAAGTCATAGGTCTTATATAACAAAGGTACATTTCAGGTATTTTCCACTCTGTGTATTTGGACCTTCCTTGTGCAATATAGCATCTCGCAGATGACAGACGACCTCCAGCATAACTGTTCATGGTTTTATATATAAAACCCTTTGTTTATTTATTTATGTATTAGAAATAAGCATTAAAATAAATATTGATTTCTTGCTTATGAATTAATCCTCAAAAAGAGAACCAGATAACTGGTCCCTGTTGTCTGACTAGGTATCAACATAGTAGGAAAGCCCCTAGTTCTTAGAACTTGTCAAAGAACTTGTCTCCAGTTCTTAGACAAGACGAAAATCATAAATGCAGTATTACTCTTTTGCAAGCTGAAAACCATCTTATTTTGCATAACTTGTCTTTTAGACTAGTCCTTTCATAGGATAATAATAATAATGTATCCATCATGAAAGCAAGGGAAGACAAGGCAAGGCAAAAAAAAGTCTTATTTCAGCTTGAAAATACCATCAGTTAAGTGTTTGGTAGCACTACAAGGACTTAGTCTGGTGCAGAAAAGCTTAAACTACAATTGAAAAAATGTGTAAACCCAAGGAAATGAGGTCTGTTTTATTTGTGCAGCGAACAGGTAGGTGATAATGGCCTTTTTCTTAATTAAGCAAATCGATATCCTAATAAAGGATTTCTTAGACAAATTAAATGAGCATCATCAGGTTTTTCTTCAAGATGAGTTCAGTAATCCTATAGCTTCCATCGGAATTGACTCTGCTGTGTCAGAATGGGAATGTTAACATAAATAACCCCTTTTGAACCTACCAGTCCAGCAAAGGGAAAATCGTTTTCACATTCTTGCCAGATTAAAGAAAGGATATCTCCTTCATTCTCCAAAATGTAAAGTGAAGACATTAACAAAAAACATTCTCCATAGTTGCTGTAATCTTTAGGTAGATTTCCATTCCTGTGCAGTATAACTCAGGTACTGGCTACTTACATGTCTTCATGTGAGGATCGTGAAGCTATCTGATCTTTTTCTTTACTGAAATGTCCCAAACTTTTAGTTAACTTCATGTAATTTTGTTAATTAGTCATCTACATCTGACTCACTTGATAGCTCTTCAGTGTCTTTTCCTTACATCTTAAATAACCACGTGAAGCCAGCTTTCTTGTGTATAAGGTGTGTTTATAGACAGTTTTTTATTATTTTTTCTTTTGTTTTCCCAAGTTGATATTCTTCCAATAATCATTTTATGTCACAAATAGTTCTTGCTTTCTCTCCCTTCCCCCCTCCCTCCCCCTCCTTTTTATTATTTAAAGTGATGGACTGAGGAGGGGTAAATGTTAGATTAATAACATTCTCTGACTATAATGTAGTTCAAACGTATTCCTTCCTAATAAAGTTAAAGAGCTCAGAATTGAGGCAACAGCGTGTTATTGAAGTAGAAAAACTCCTGTACAAAAGGTTAGAGTATAAAAATGGAGCAAAACTTTTTACTGCTTTGAAATTGGAAGCTATAGTTTTTCTTCAGAAGTCACACATGGCTAAGATTGGAATCACCACTAAGGATTTAGGATTTATAGAATTTATACAGTCTGTTGTGACAAAAATATTTTTTTATTTTTTTGTATAAGACAAATGAGCATATTGTCCTAGATTACATATGTAATATGGCCCTTTTGAAGATCTGCAGCTGAAACGAAGAACTGTCAACAGTCATCTCCTTTTGTATTCCTCCTCGTTGAAACAGAAGATTAAGTTTCCCTCCCTTATTTCACATGATATACATAAGAAACTTAACTTCTTTAGAGTCTTCAGTGAAGGAAAACAACATCTTAGATTTGTTCCTGTTCTTGTACTCTGTTTATCTTTTGATTTATTAGCATGTTTATCTTTCCAGAAACCATTTTCTGGAGGTGTACAGAAGAATCCCTTTCAAAGTTCTCCCATAGTTGTTCATTCTGTCTGCAGAATAACTTGGTTTGTGGAAACCTTGATATTTGAAAGTAAGTGATCAAATGGAGATTTTTTTACTGCTACCCATAATATATACTAAAAATAGAATTCTAGACTTACTTTTGTATTTAGCAATTACTTAAAATCATGAAAAAAGCAAAATCTCTAAGTCACAAGAAGAAGTAAGTCAAATTACCTCTGGATATTTTCTCTAGGAAGAATGTTCTTTATTTTTTATTCTCCTTTATCTGAATAATTTACCAGCTTTTTAATTGTTATTGACTATGGTTCAAATGTAATTGTTACACCTATGAGAAGATTAAAAATACCAGCAAATTCAGTAAGGAAATCAGTAAAATGTTCTTTGTCTTTAATAAACGGTCCAAAAAATCTTATTTTGAGGTAATGCTTTAGAAGAATCGGTGGGTGATGTATAGAGAGAGGTGAATTCAGAAATAATCATCCTATATTCTTCAAGCTTTCAAATTATCTCGGACTGGCATTCCAGCAGCATGCATTTATTCATAAAGTCTATAAAGTCATAACATTATATTTCCTATCTCAGAAAGGGTATAAGAGTAAAGGGATTTATCAGGTGTCAGAACAGACTATTATTCTGTTCTCTCTTTTCTCTTACAGATAATTTTTTTCAGGAAGAATCCGAATTTCAGATATGTGTAAAAATTACCAGAGTGACTCAGTAGACATTGAACTGAATAATAATCTTTTAACTGACCTCACTGGACCCTCTATCAGGAATTGAAATTATTTTGACTGTTTCCAAAGGTATAAAAGTTGTTTCATCTGCACAACATACCTGGAACTTACCAGTTTAGACCTTAGTTCCAATGTAACATCAGCACAAAGTAACCTCAGATTCAACAGAACCTGAATCATCCAGAATGCACCCACTGAATGTCCGATCACTTCAGCCCATTTTATTACTTTAATTATTACTTTAGCCACATTGGAATAGCTTCATGAATCAAAGTAGGAGCTCCATAGTGAGGGTTGTCTCTATCTCTCATCTTTGTCATTTTTAAAGTATTTTCTTCTGCTTGGGATCCCCAAAGAGTAAGCGAATAGGCAAAGGCTCATAAGAAACATGATTTATCATTTCTTCCTTCAAACAGAAAAAATAATAGAATTAGTAAGTGGAATTAAGAAGATTATGCAGTCCAATATGCATAAATTATATTTTTAATATGAGCACAGCATACACATCATGTTTATGAAATTATCCAGGCATATTACTGCACTGTAAGGAAGGATTGCTTCATCAATTTTCCATTTTCCCATTCCTTAGAACTTGCTTTATTAGCTTGATTATGACATAACTGTTAATAACACTTATGTGACTGGAAAAAAATTACAGGATATAGGAGTTATATTGTGCAAGAAAGTGTATGACAATAAGCAAGTAATTCTTTTCAGAAACACATTTTTTGAACTGCTTTGGTGAATTAAATTCTGTGTTTTCCTTTGAGGTTACAGCTGATGATTTGTTATCTCTAACATTTAATGTTTATATTATTAATTTATGGCAATCTCAATTAAATGACCCAATATGGGACAAATGTTGGGTTCCAAATTAATTTAGCCTATGCAAATCCCATTTGCAACATTTTAACTGAATTTCAGAGGAATTGTCTTCATTTACACATAATTAACATCTGGAAGTATATTATTTCAGCCTGCACCATAATTTGGAACTTTTACATTAAACAATATTTGATCAATGTCATTAATGGAGCAAAGTCAGGAATTGAGACAAAGATTTTTAATGCAGAAGCGCTTTCTGTGTATCTATTAAGTTTACGAGGTAGAATATGCAAAAGGAAACAATTCTCAATTGTGTCAATCGTATTCATTCAGTGTCAAATTTAGTATTAGTTACTTTGAAATAAAAGATAAGAGCAGCTGGACCTTAATAATAAGAGTAAAGACTACATGTCTTGACATATTTTAGTCATAATAAAGTCATAGATGGGCAAGTAGAAACAATAAAATATAAAGGAATACAATCATTTATTCAATATTTACACTAAAATAAGATATAGTGAGCATTCCATTTTAAAGAAGAACAAGGAAAAGAAATGAAAAAGATTTAATTAATAAAAGCTAAATTGTCTGGAAACATTAGATGTATCATTAAGGCTGTGTTGTCCTAAATAAAGAGCCAGTTTAATCTTTACAGTTTTAAATAATAAATATAGTCAAGAAAGTACCAAATATCACCAGAATGTTTCTCCTCTCACCTGATGACTTCAGTTGTTGTTCTTTGTCCTTCCTTGACATTTTAAATTACCAGTATTTCTACATACAATGCTCGCTATTTTTAAACATAAAATATATAAAAATATACTTTGTTACCCTTAATTGTCTTTTCCATAAGAAATAGTCACATATCCAACAACATTTTTAGAAATCTTTTCTTCCTTTCACTTACTTACTTTCTTCTGTAGCATAACCAAACATAATGTTGGTACTCCCCTGATGTGGAGTTAATACATTAGAGTTTTCAATTGATTTCATCAGGTACGTTGCTACCTTAGAAGGTGACTCTGTGAAAGGAAGAAAAGGGAAGAAATTCACTGGAGATGCATATTTATTTTCTATGAAGTTTTTTTTTTAATCCTATAGTCTCCAATTTAAGTAAACATTTGGATATTCTTCTCAACCCTGCATACTCGGTGTGTGATTTGAGAATCAAGTTGGCTCCTTTCCATCCCATCTATTATCACCAATAATACAGGTTTTGCAGGCAAAATTAGTCCCTTGTTTGCACCTGTGCCCCCTAATGCCATCACCGGGTTTGCACAGCTGTAATTGCCTTAGACAGAGTAAACAGCTCAGATGATGCACAAAATGGAATTGGATACACATGTGAATCTCTTTTAGCTGTGTTGACTGTCAGGTCAACCAGAATAAAAACCAGCAAAACTTACCCTTATGAATGGAGCTGGTAGATGTAATTTTGTCTCTGATTGCTTGGAGCAGAAATGTATTTTAGACTGTTGGAATGGATAAAAGCAAAAGGAATATAATTTAGACTTTCCATAGAAAACAGAATTTGAGTTTACTGAGTAGCATTTTGTAGTTCAAAGATAAAATCAGATCCATAGTCAGTTTTTCCGCATATACAGAGTTTGGACATGTAGTAAAGAGAAAGCTACAAATGACTAGTTTAAGATTTCAAAACAGTTCCTGATTTAAATGGCTATAGTAAGGATGAAAATTTTATTTTTAAAGGGATTAAAAATAGATTGAAACTCTTTAAACCACCAAATTTACCATGTTTATCTTTTTTTTTTTCTTGAGCTCAAACAGCAATTCTTACACCAATCTTTGCAACAGAAGGCCTAGGTGAAATATTTAAAAATTTATGACTATTTATTAAATATAATCATGTCTGAGTAGTATCTACAGTGATGACAAACACAGCTCACAGTACTTGATATTCTTCATTGCTGTATGCCAGAGAGCATAAACACAGAAGGCCAAAAACCCTTAATCTCTCAGGCAAACCTGTCCTGGTTGCAGATAAGAACTCTCAAATAGTTCTGTGGTCCCTAAACACAATTCTTTTCAATCCAGCAAACTAATTTCTAAATTAGCTTTTATAATTGCATCACCTGCTGCAACAGGAAAAGTAGAGTCTGATCTCAGCCTTCTATGTCAAATAGAAACTGTCATTCATTTTAGCAGAAGTAGGCTCAGAAGTTTGGAGAACTGATAATATTTGAACACCAGCTATGTAAAGTAATATTTGAACATTCTAGTGTTTCCCTACTCTCTGGAATGAAACTTACACTTCTTTATAACAGACTTTTATTCCTTTGAACCTGTTTTCCCTTGATATCAGCTTACAAAGTGCTATCCGCCAAGGCATCTCTCCAATCATTAAAGACAGACCTTTTGTGATATTTTTAATTAGTTTTAACCTTCTTCACATTTCCAAGCATGGTTATGGACACTCATTGATTTTAATTACCATACTGATAGCTTACTGCTTTGCACTCCTTATTAAAATGACCCCCTAGCATTTCTTTTGAAAGGGCCCTCCACATAGGGACTTTTTATTTTAAAAAAATCATTTCAATGTGTTTTGATTTTCTGTGTTGAAAAGTTGAGCATGGTAAGAAAATTTTACTTGTTTTATCAAGTTGCATAAACATGAATGTTTTGAAGACAGACAAGGACTTTATAAAATATTTTATACTGATAACATATTTTGAGGTTTTTTGGGAGGAGGTGTTTGCAGGTTTGTCATATAAAAGTGAGGCTTCTAAATTCATTACATCCTTGAAAAGAAGCAGTAATCTGTCACCAACAGCAGTGTCTAATATTAATTCTCATTTGTTCAGCTTCTAGCTAATCTCACTCTGGTGTTTATCACCTGGAAACTGAATTTGTATACATTAATACCACTTATAAAGCATTTCTCCATAAAACTCTATGCACCATGTGTTCCAAAGAAAAGGTATTTTCCAGTTGACTGTCAGAACTAAACATATATTTTTGCATTTTTTCAAAACCCCACATTTCAGTTCTGTAAACCATCGATCCCTGCTGTTACTCTTCTGCCTAAACATGTGCAAATGTATACTTAGGTAGGATAACACATTTTAATATCATGTTACTGCTTCACTTTCTCTTTTTTTTTTTTTTTTAGGTCATAGAAACTCTGTAAATTCCCTATGTTGTTATTGAAAAAACATGTTGAAACAAGGTCTTGCCCTACCCTGCATGAAAGAAAAAATTGGAAACACACAATAGAAATATTTCCCTATTTGGGAATCATATGCATTAAAATCTCTGCACTCCTTCAGGATTATGAAGCCGTTAGAGGTGAAAGTCTTTTTACAGGGAACAGAAACATAATAAGGTTTTAGTCTTTCTTTTTTGTTCATCACTCAACAATCATTAATCAAACACAGAGAAAATTTGGCACTGCTTCTTTTCCTTTCCCCCACCTTTCCCTAAAGTAGAACCCCACTGGTTCTGCCATCTGAAGTGTGCCCTGTATTTCCTAAGACACAATGTCTTCCTGCTAAGACATCATTCTTTGTCTCCTTGTTGTTGAAATACTACTCTAGATTGGGGTGTACTTGGCTTCCAATTCAAAACCATAGGATATTTGCATAATCTAATAAGTTTCAGTTGTTATCTAGCTAATAAGCTACAGACATGCCTCTTTGACTTTTAATTAGTAAATAATTCTTTCATTTGGGAACTCCTTTGAGTTTTAGACCTAGGTTCCATTTTAAAGCCCTATATTCTTATTTGGTTTGGACCTTTCTTCTTCACTGTTAAAAAACTATTTACATGTTATTGCTAACTTTATGTTTTCATTGGTACTTGTCTTATATCTCTTTCAGAAAAAAATATAAAATAAAGACAAGTATGTATTTGCAAAGCCAAAGCAAGTCTATCTAGAAATCAAAATTAAAGAGAAAAGATAAGATTCTAAGGAGAATAACTGATAAGGCAACAGACCCAGTGAAATTCTCAAGTGTCAGAATGTGATGACTATCATTACTAAAACCACCTAGATCTTCCAAGCTCTAGTGAAGAGAAGACTCTTGCCTTTTCACTTTCCATCAGCAATAGTAAATATTTCTGGCTTTGCTTAGTTTACATAGAGTCATGGCTGAAAGATGGCTGTGAAGTAACTCTTAAAACAGATTTCCCTGGCATACACTTACCCTTCCTCAATAAAAACTTTTTGTAGTAACAATTTTAAGATTTGGTAATGATAGAGGCATACAGGACCTTTTCAGTTTCCATGATCCTTGATAAAAGGGGGTTTGGCCCTAGGTCAGTCCTGACTTGGAGAGTGTCAAGACAGGTAAGAACTACCTGAGTTTCAGCCTTCTTTCGTTGAATCACATTTTTGTTACATAATACAACATTTTTTTTTAATCTTCCATAAAAATACGACATAAGCCCAGACAAAATTTTCTCCTCCTGCAGCCTTTTATTTCCATGACCCCTTTATAAAATCATATTCACCACTAGCGTTTGCGGTGACTCAAAATAATGAACTAAGGAAGCCCATATGATATTTCTGTCAAATGAAAAAAGTGATTCCTGGAACGTTCTTTATTACAATGAAACAAACTAAGTCCTTTGAAGTCTGTACCAAAATTTGAACTAACATACAGAAGCAACCCTTTTTTATGCAAATGCAACTTTCATTAAAACATGAAACTCTGCACAGAGACGAACTTCTGACTGTGCACTACTGGGCATTAAAAAATAAAATGTAAAAAGGAAATGAATATTTGGACCTTGATGTTTTTATTGTTGTAGAATGAAGCATATAAACTACTGCATTCTAAACTACAGTGATGCAGATCATTCAACAGATGCCTGACTCTCAGTCCACAAAGTATTTGAGCTACTTCTCTAAGCTATTTCCCTTAGTGAAATGGAGATCAAAGATTCTAACTTCTCTCACAATGACTACAGAGTGATGACATTAAAGATTTTTTTAGAGCTAATTTTCTAAGTTTTTATTTTCGTAATATCTCTGTGTGTCTATCATGTGTTAATTTGGGGTTTTTTAAAATGTAAAATCTAAATGAGAATCCAAAGCTTCAACATTTGGTAAAGCCACAATGTTTTATGCTTTCTGATCTCCCTAACTGATTTTGGAATTACAAATTCTTATGTCTGAATATTTCCAGATATATGCTGACTGCATCAGGCATAAATGAAGTGCAAATCATGTGCATTTTAGATTAAAAGAATTCATTAATAAATCATCTGCACATTGCAGTATCTCTGCAGTTCCGTAATAGAAGAACTCCAGGGCATAGATCTAAGTGATAATAGCCTTGTTTGATAACATTCTAGCTTGTTCTATTGGTCAAATTGCCCAATATTAGAGTGTTCAAGGAGTTCAAGGTCAGACCAGACAAAAAAAAATGTTCAATTTTACTTCATACATATCTAAGTCAATTAGGATTCATGAAAGGGACTTTTAGCCAGTCTAAAAGATTTTGATATACAAGAGACTGCTCTCTGTGCCTTAGGTGAGAAAAGACCAGTATATCATGCCACTCAACAGTCCTGCAGTGACAGAGAACTGATTAGAAGAGATACAGCAAAATGGTTGAAGGCAGAAAATGGTACCCCATGTAGCAAAAAAATTATACTTCTCTAGTTCCAGAACAGACACTCAGGGGAATTCCCATCAGTGTGAACTTCAGTGGACACAAAAAACCTCAGGAAAGGATTACACTCATCCCATCTTCTCCATTTTAGAATCCCACTTTTTAGAATTATATAATTCTTCTGTTTATAAATCAAACAGGTGAACAGACTGTCTAATGATTATGCTATGAATATTCTGTTAAGACAAAACACATTTAAATGAACCCAATAATTGTAGAACCCAATAAAATATTCAGGTGTTAAAAACTTGTTACAGACTAGGGGTGTTTGAAGCCTATAAAGTTCAGAAGTAGATGTGAGTATAATGCCAAGACTACACCACTCCATTTGCTGTTTTCTAGCTTTCATCAAGATTTCTTTTTCTTTCTGTGACTGGGCTGTGCTAAACAAGCTCAGAGACATTTAAATTATGTCCCAGTTAGAGAAATGTGAGTTATTCAAAAGTCTTGGACAATTCAAATTATTTTCCCCTATCTCATCTAGATTTACTTTATATTACAATATGTTTATGTTAAGGAAAAAAAATGTATGTCAGCCAGTGAAGATCTAAGTGGTACTGTATGTAGCTTAAATGATTTAAAAGATATTGACACTTAAATGTATTGTATAATAAGCATTTAATCTCCATATTCCTCAGCAAACAAAATGTTTTATCATACTAAATAGTAAGAATAAATAATATGGTTTGCACCATGTAGTTTTTTGCAATAATTGTTTCTATAGATGCAATAATTACCTCCAGAGAGTTTACTTGCTTGTTTATTGCAATTGAATTTTCCTTATTTATTTTTAGAATATAGATAATAGGTAAAATACTAATTATCATAAGGCAATCAGGGCTGCAGTTAAGATATCAAAACACAAATACATTTCTGCTCAACAAACAACTCTATAATTCAGAACCTTCCCTGAGGTATTTGTTGGAGTAGAATGGACCTTGTAAACTTTTAATTACCAATAGATTGCATCTACCATGAACAAAAACCAGTCAGTTCCCTGATTCGCAGATTTTACAGAATGCTTCATTGTCTCGATCCTTCTCACTATGTCCTGTGACTCTGTAACATCATGTCTCAGATCTATATGAAAATTATAATAAAATCAAAGGGAAAGTAATACTTTCTTACTGCTAGTGTAGCATATCCTACCCTAAAAATCAGAATTTTACAGTGAAATCTATGACCCTAAGCAATTCCCCAAGTGAACAGAAATTGGTTTTTTTCCTTAAAAGCAGTAATAATAAAGTTCAAACCATATTGATGAAAAACGTTTATGTTTGAGCAGTGTTGTACAGTAAATGAACCTCAACTTAAACAGCTAAAATGTCACAACTAGAAAAAAAATAAATCAAATTAATTAAATAAAATGTTCATACATAATTTCAGCTAAAGAAATGTGAGCCATTGTGATGTTATTGGACTGTTTGTACACATGAAGTACAATAACACATTTATAATGTATAAGCTGGGTATAAGCTGGGTTCCTTCCTAGTGGTAGCTACTATAATGGATTCAATAGTTGGATTTACATAAAACTGTGAAGAATGCAGTCAATGGTTAACACATGATGGAAAAACTAATTTATATTACCTCCCAACCTGGTTTTGAACAAATATGTTCAAAAGCTGAGGTTCTCTTATGGAAAAAAATATTGTTTCATTTCAAAAGTTCAAAGAACACCTCTAACAAATGAAAAAATATGAAAATACTTTAGCTTCAGGTTGTGGTCCTCTGTACAAAAACTGGAACAATTTTTGACAGATATCCAATAGTTGTCCTTTCTTTTGCAAGTATGACATTTACATGGAGTAGGCATTTCCTCATCTTCAGGTGTTTCAGCTAAAATTTTTTCAGCATAATGTAATACTAGATGTTTATTGAGCAGTGAGGAAGTTTTACTAAAACCACACAATATGATGATTCAGAAAGTTCAACGTGCTGCATAGACATCCCTGAAATGAACATTATCATTGTGACAAAAGTTATAATTGCTAGGTTGAAGAAATTAAAATTTCTTTATTATAACCAAAAAATGTATTTTTCATTATAGTACTATTTAATGGTTTGTTTTGACCATATTTCATGTCTTATAGCCTGAACCAAACTAGAATTTTATAGCAATAGGCTTTTATGGAACATGTCGACTTCTCTAGATAATAAGAATTATACTCTTGGAGCAGTCTTATCTTTGTTTTTTCCTCAAACTCCTTAAGTGAAAAAGTTCAAAATTTATGTCTGTATCTGTAGTTACAGTTAAAAAGAAACAAAATCCCGATATTTTTTAATTAACATTTAACTAAAAGAGAGGGTTGTATTCTGTCTACTAAAAACTGTTCACTAAGGCCTAATTTTTACGTGTGTCTAATGTGATGTCAGTAGTTTAGACGTGTATGCAATAATATAGTTATCGTAAGTATATATTAGTATGCTATATTATGATTTTATGATCTGAAAATAAGCATTATTTGTCTTTAATAGTTAAATAAAAGTTTAAGTTACAACAGAAAACTGAAAAAAGAGTCTTCTCTCAAGAGTTTGCAGGTCTCGTTGACAGCTTTAACCTAAACTTGAAGGAGAAAGGTGATAATATTGTGGTGACATGTGACAAGCTGTAGGATGACAAAATACAGGATCAATATTGGTATCAATACAGGCTGGAGAAAGAAGGAATTGAGAGCAGCTCTCCAGAGGAAAACAGAGTACTGGTGGACATGGGCTGGCAATGTGTGCTCACCAACAATACCCTGGGTACTATGCCCGGTTCTGGAGCCCTCAGTACAAGAAAGACATGAACCAGTTGAAGCTTGTCCAGAAGAGTGCCACAGAAATGCTCAGAGGGTGGGAACATCTCTCTTATGATGAGAACCTGAGGGAGTTAGGGTTGTTCAGCCTGGAGAAAAGAAGGCTCTAGGAATAACTTATTGCAGCCTTTCAATGCATAAAGGGGGCTTATAAGAAAGATGGGGACAGAATAGTATTTCTTATTAGGGCCTATTACACTAGGACAAAGGGTAATGATTTTAAACTAAAATATAGTGAATTTACATTGGATAGAAGGAAGAAATTTTTTACAATGAGGATGGTTAAGCTCTGGAACAGGTTGCCCAGACAGGTGGTAGAAGCCTTATCCCTGGAAACATTCAAGGTGAGGTTGGATGAAGCTTTGAGCAACCTGATTTAGTCAAAGATACCTCTGCTCACTGTAGGGGACGTGGCCAAGATGACCTTTAAATGTCCTGTCCAACCCAGGCCACTCTATAATTCTATGGTTCTATAAAAATGTTTGTGACATTCCCAACTTATTCAGCTATGGTTACTTAGCTACTTATGTTGGAAAGAAAACAATCTCTTAGTCAACTGTGACTTATTCCTTTCCCTTTAGCCAGATAGTTTAGTTGCTCAGATCTCTTTTTTTTAAAGAACTCTCCACCTTGTAGTAGTACAGAGAAATAAGGCTGCAGAGCAGAGTACAGGGAAACCAACACAAAATTTGAAGAACAGTTACTGGCTATAGTCCAGTTAATTGGCCTCGAGCTCTGGCTAGGGTAATTTATCTTATCAGGAATTTATCTGATTTTGAGCCACATGTTGGCCAGTTTATCTTTTGTGAAGCTCTGTGCTGTAGTAGCCACAGTGTTCTGGGTACCTAACACAGCCTGAACTGATTTATTCTGTTCTGCAGTATGTGATGTTGAAGAGACTGTATTAGTTCTTAGCAGAGTGGAGCAAACAAGATGAGTGTGTAGATAAATGGGAAAGCCTTCCAGGTGAAGAACTCCCAAAATTATTTCGGCTATCAGTAGGAAGCCTGAGATTCACAAGGAGGGGAAAGAGGTGAGACCGAGTGCTAGATTTTTAGAGACATCTCTATGCAACACTGTCAAACCTCATTTTCCAGTATTTATTTGAATTCTGGGCAATAAATGAGGAAAATAACTTTTTTGCTCTACAAAAATATTAGGATTTCTGTGAATAAGAATGGCTACAGAAAGATGGCTGAGACAAATGTTGGACTAGGAAATTTGAGTTTCTGTTCAGGACTTCTTTTGATATTCTTTTGAGTTTATCCTATGATTTCACTGCTCCTCCTCACACTTCTCTCCTGCTCTGGCATGCGTACTTCCCACTGGCAGAAGAGTTTTAGCAACTAATCCAGTGTGGGTCCTCTCCAAAGCACAACAGTTTCTGTCAGGACAAGACTGCTCTAAGGCAGAGTTTCCACTGTCTGCAGAACCTTCAGGGTTTTAATCCCAAGTACTTAAATGCACAAAGTAAGTTAGAAGGGATATATGTATGACCCTATGTAAAAAAAATAAATAAAAATAAAATAATTAGTGCTTATATACTATGTTTCCTTTCTTCAGCAGGATGAACCTGAAAGGTAGCAACAAAGAAAAGAAAGTAGTACAATATAAATTTTCCCCTTCCTATTGGGAAACAGTATCTACAACACAGAGCTTATCTCTTGTGTAGTGTGGTCTCAAGAACTGAAAGAAGTCTTTTGTGTATAGTTCCATCACCTTACCTTCAAACATGATAGAGGTGTTCATGCATGATAAACAGCCTACCATGATTCTCTCCCTAACAGTGCCAGTTCTTCGGTTCTGCCTAGCAAAATCAGTCCTGCTTCTCAGGATTCTCAGACAAACAGTCCTCCAGCAGCCAGCCAGTGCAGCAGAAGGTCAAGCAGCAATATTGAAAGACGCTATTACCATGAAAGGTCTCTGGAGTTGCAGTGGAATTGCTTGGCTCAGGAAATAAGTCAAATCTAAAAATCCAGTTTGGGTCTTTAACAGCCTGGTTTGAAGCCTATTCTTGTGCCCTGCAAATGAATGCCCGTAATAAGCCGATCTCAAAGCAGTTTGTACACCAACACTGCTAGTGAATCTGCACCTGCAATTTTGGCCAACCAAACCCAGGAATCTGGTTACCAGAGCAGCATAATGCAGACAGCAACATTTACCTCCTAGAAGAGCATTCAGGGACTAATGTATAAACAGAGACGTACCTAGACGAGACAATATCTGAATTCATCTCCTCCTCGCCCTGGAAAGATCTGACCCAAGCTGAGAATGTTCTGCACAAGCCAGGCCAATGAATTCCACACAGTTGAAGTTACAAGGGGCTCTACAGTGAAGTCTTATTTCCCCTGTGCTCTCAGTATTGCATTTCTCAGCAACGGAATATCTGTATTGTCGCTGTTGACCTCAGCCAGCAGACATTCAACAGCTCTGAGATGCTTTAGCCACCATGAGGAACTCCTCAATAGGTGAATGTCAATGTCATCTTCAATCCTTATGCACATAAGTGTCGACAGTGAAAGAAGCCTCTGTGTTAGACATTGAATTATTCCAATGTAATAGCAAAATTACATTTTAGGAATATATTTGTAGCGGTCCTTCTGAATTTTAGGTGATATTACTATTAAGTTTTTGGAAATTATGAGTAATCCTGAGTGATGTCATGCTCATTATAGATTATAGTACTACTTCGAACATGTTTTCTAAAAACACCAGTGTGTCACAGTAATTTAAAAGGTATGAAGGCACTCAGTGTTAGCTGCTCAGCAATTATCCAACAAATATGAAGAAAATTCCATACTTACAGAAATTAGGAATAATATTTTTTATTTTTTAAAAATATTTGAAATTATTACTTCTTTGATATCCACAAAATTATGCAAGGCAGATGAGTCTACTACAGTGTCTTCTGTCAAAAATACAGGAGTGTCAAAAATAATGAAAATCTTATAAAAAGTAGAGACACATGGTTATTTTGGTAAATCTACCATGCAACTCAAGTATACTTTAATGACCAACAGAAAACACTGTCTACACAGGAATCTTTTCTCCTATAGTGGCATTGATAAGCTATTGTTTTTCCTCTTTCTGATAATTTAGAATCTGAAATTAGTAAAAACAACTATAAAAACAGTCTTTCATAAGAAAAAATAAAGCTTCCAAAAACTTCTATGTCTTGTGGCTGCTCAAGTTCAAGTCAGTTAATCTCCCTTCTTGTGTTTTGGCACTACTCTGACATGATGTTTAGAATGCAAATAAGGATTTCTGTGGATGATATTAAAAAATGATTATTTAAGTAACAACATTTTTTTTTTTTTTGGTAGTACCAGTATTATTTAAGAGATTCTAGCTGGCAGTTGAATTGCAGCTATTCAAGAAATGTCTGTAAATACACACTTGTTAACACAATTGCTGTTATCTCAAAAGCATTTTTGATTGCTACTATTCATTGTAGTACTGTTTCGTATGCATATATAGATATAGATAAGAAATCTGGGGGAAAAAAACCAGGTGGGTTTATAATGAAAATAAATGAACTCCTAAGAAGGCAAGGTATTCCTGGTTTCAAGCTAGAGATCTGAACAAACAAGAAGTATTCTTCATAGAAAATATCATTCACACCAGATAAATAACATCGATATCTAAAAAAGATTTCTTTGTAGTGGACTCTAAACACAGCAAAGAAATAATCACACCAAATAAATCTAATACTATTAAAGCACAGCAGTACACCTAAATATAGCTCATCATAAAAGCAGTAACCTTGAAAGCTAGTTAAACATAGCAAACTTCACAAATCCAGAAAACATATATGAAGAACCATGTCTCTATTTACTTTACTCACGCTTCCAACATTCAGTTTGGCTGGGCACACAGAGAGCACGAGAATACTATTGATGTGATGTTGTAGCTGCTACGTATAACTAACATGACTAGATACAATCTATTATTAAGTAGGAACCCAAAAGTAATTTTGTTCAAAGGTTGTTGTTTGTTTCAAAGACATTTCCATTTCTGGGGGTTTTGTTCTTGCTTTATGACACATACAATTTTCTAAAATGTGTAAGTCTCATTGAATTAGACATTGCATAATATATATATTTATATTTATTTCTTCAAAATCTACAGCTAGAAAAAATGCATGCAAGAGTTAATAAGTTGGCAGGAATATATTTAATACAAATCATGTAGCTAAAAGCTGGATGATTTCACACATTTCCATACATCAAAAATAATTGAAATATAATCAATTGCCATATTTTGAATAATAACAATTGAAAAATTTAATATTTACCATAATTTTCACCTTCTTTTTCATTGATTTTTAATTATACCTTTAAGTTGCAGAAAACTTAGGTACTTAGATCTGCAAAGGAAGACAGCAACCAAATGTCAACATTAAGTTTTTCTCACATTGTGCCTAAATTTGAAGGTAGATTCAGTTCTTTACAACGTGCTCTAAGTGTTTGCAGCTTAGGAGATATGGAACATCCTGCATTCTCATAATGCCACGAGCTAAGGTGATTAATTTGGAGTTAAATCCTACCAGGATTTACAGTCTGAGCATTCCTAGTGTTGACTGCTAAGAAAAAAAATTAAATTCCCTGCAAACATAATCTGAACACAGTGGTAATGCTTCCATCAACACTTTTTTTCATTACCTTCCCTTACTTCTATCCAACAAACTAATACTTGGGAGAACTTGTCTCGGGTAGAGTGTTTTGTGTTGGATTTTTTTTTTTTGTAGAAAGTCTCTGTCTGTCTTCCTTCTATATTAGTTGCCTTTTCATATAATATTTATTAAGCCAGAGACACAGAAAGTGAAAATGATTCCTCAAGTTAGTGATCAGGGTATTTATAAGACAGAACAGACGTGTTGATTCATATTTCTTTCCCAATGAGTATATGCTGACACCCTACAGATCCAGCAAATCTATCTATCTGCAGGGCAAAAAGGCTGTGACTTCCTTTCTGTGGTATGCAGGGACGTACTCTACTCTTAATTGCAATAAACTACTGGAGGTATTCAAAACCACACACTGCTAAAGTAGTTTAGCTTGTACTTTCCTTGTGCAAGGATAGATAAACAACATGTCATATTACCTCGCAGTGGTCTCTTTTGACTCCAGAGTGATATCCCTATATAATGTAAATTTATTGAAGTGTTTTGCAGAGAAACATTTTGAGAACTTTTGATTAGAAATTCAACTCAATTTTGCAAACAGCAATGTAAATGCTAACTAGGTGGTCATTTGATTCATCGATCTTACCCTGAAGAAGGCAACACATATTTTCGACTTTTCCCATAAGACATTACCTCTTTAATGAGCTGATTGGATCACTGAGATGTCAAGATTCATTTTCTATGTAAATCCGGGAAACTATCAACATAAATGGGACTAAGTTCCAAATCAAGAAATGGAATGGAAAAGAAAAACTGAAAATATGAACATTTTGGACAAACCCCTTTAAGAACACACGTTTCTTATCTTCTTTTCTCCAACAGTCCTGATCACAAATGTCTTAACAATCATAGAGCCAAAATGGACATCAAGTTAAGAAAAAAACACTTCAGTAACAAGTTATCCTTAAAGCATTATTTGGTCTTCCAGGAAAAGAAAAGAAAAAAGAAAAGAAAAGAAAAGAAAAGAAAAGAAAAGAAAAGAAAAGAAAAGAAAAGAAAAGAAAAGAAAAGAAAAGAAAAGAAAAGAAAAGAAAAGAAAAAAAGAAAGAAAGAATAAGTATCTTAATCTTTTCTTTAAATACTTCAGTTCAGGAAAACTTCTGTTTTTTAAATATTTCTATCAAGCATGTATTTTAACTTCACTTTCTATCAACCACTAAAAGTTTAAAGTTAGTATGTCAGTAAAACATAGAATTAGTTTCCAAAAGTGTCATTTGAATTTAAAATTCTTTGAAGCAGTCCCTCACTTGAAGTAAACCAGCATAGTTCCTTGTATGAATTATCTGCAAATCAGCCCTTTCAAAAAAACCTAAAGCTAAAAACCCTGTTACTGATAGAAAAAGCAGTATGTAAAATCTTAAGTAGATTGTTCTCTTTCTTGGATAACTGAATGTTTAGATTATAAGCATAATGTGACTTGTTTATAGACATGAAATGTTTATTCATCAATGATTTGTATTAAGCTGACCGATTTTAACACAAATTATTTTCAGCAGAGATTCAAAATAATATGTAAACCAGCAGTTGATATTTGTCAAGTTACATCTTTAATTATTGATTTAAATTAGAAGGATTGGCACATATTTGCCTTAATAGTCAACAAATTTGTATTAATGGTATTTACTATGGTCTTTTCGAGTCTCTTACGTTTATCTTTGGGGAAAAACAATAAGGCATATAAATGTTGTTAATTTAATCTATGTGCTATCATTGTATTTCTTATGAGTTCTGTGTCTACTCAAGTTACCAGACAATAATAAAGATAAATAAGCATCTGACACAGCTCTGCAGATACTATTCTAAATGACTCAGACTGAAATTTGTTATATTGCCTAATGTTTTACAATGGAAGTAATTCAAGGACAGTTACATTCTGCACAGATTCTTCATCATTGTAATAGCTTAAAGCCACAAGGATAGTTTTTAATTGTTTATGTGATAAATCCTTTTATTGTCTCCTTCACTCTGTACCAAAAAGAGAACACAGTAAATAAATAATAAGCCCAGACACAGCTGCAAAGTAACCGTTACCGGATAAGATTGATTTATATCTAAGGTGGTGACACTTGGACTCCAGGTAACTAAATAGGTGAATATAAATTTCTTGCAATATCTCAGATCATGATAAGAAGTTTGGTATTCCAAATTTCTGTTGATACAACAGACTTTGATATATGGCATTACTGTATACACTTGTGTGAATTAACTATGAAAGTATAAGGGTAGAAAGGAATTGGACGACTTTCTACGATATATTCTTCAGCTCTCTCACACATTTCTGTGGAGCAGCAGGTACTGAGTTTCTACACAAAAGTAATAATGAAAAGTAAAGCAGACAGAAATAGCTTGCCTCTAGCAAGACTAATGGCAAGGTCAGATTGCATCAATTAAATGAAAAAGCCTTCAAGGTAAAGTTCATTACATTATGAGCTTTTTCTCTCCTTCCAAACAAGTGCCTGATTTTACAAGTATGAGGATGCTTAACTGTAAATTTATAAATCTACTACATGAAGCAACTGTGAAAAAAGTCTCTTAAAATAGTAAACAACGATATTAAACAATGTAAATTTTACAACAGAACCCTGCAACTAATAAAAACCAGAAAGTATCTTCTTTTAAATATTCAGAAATACAGCAAAACTGTTGCCAATATATTCTTAACTGCTAAATGCTTAAAATTTCAGCATTCTCATTCCTTTTACAGTTTAAGATTATGAATAGCATTTATAAATGATGTTTAATAATTAAAAACACATAATACTAGAAAGTAGATTAACATTTTCTGTTTTGAAGTATGATTGCTTTGCTATCGTCCGTGAGAAAATTCTCTTCTTGCTGGTTAGACATATAATGGCTTTGCACACCACTCCCAGGCAAAGGTCTTGCATTGGAAGTCTCTGCTTTAAGTTTAAGTTCTAATCTTAGTTTCGGCCCTTCTTAGGTCTAAAATTAAAGGTAAATGACCTCTTGTATCGCTAAACTCTAATATGCAGTTGGAACAAAAGCCCATTTGAACACCACTAAGAAATGTAGTGTTGCTCTCCCGTTAAGCCCCTGCCATATGGCTGCTGCTTGACTATGGGTGAAAAAGCAGGAAGGCAGCAGAGCCCTCAAATTTTTGCAGATCTAAATAGAGAGTCACAGAAATTACAAATTGCAGAGGCCTCAGTGATACCATGGTCCATCACTTGGAATACATGCTGCTTTGTGGTACTCTTAGGAGAGTTCAACAAGGCAAATAGATGAAAATATGAGACAGTTTGAGATTACTTTAAACAAAAAATAGCACGCCTAAACTCATTAAAATTTCTTTCATCCAAAATATCCTTATTAAATATTCACTTCATGGGGTTTTTTTTTATTTATAATCTCAGAATGGAATTAAGAAATAATTTGATAAATAAAATAACAGAAGAATAAGAATAAGAATAAGAATAAGAATAAGAATAAGAATAAGAATAAGAATAATACAATGGCATGAAGAGTGTCAACGCTCTTCCAGAATATTGAATCTTAAGAAAATATTGATACTATTTGGAGAGGGAATTTTGAAGTCTCAGAAGGAATGAGAATTGATATTGAAGCTTATTAATAACCATGACCTTAGAAACCAGTCAAAATAAAAAATCTTCACAAAAACACAACCACGGCCACTCAAAAGAACAAAAATTCTCTCCTGACTTTTTCATTCCTATGCATAATTCTCACTAGAATGCAATAAGGAAAATTACCATCTCTTGATGGACAAGGTTTAAACACAGAAACGAATGGAATGCATCACAAGTTGATTAGTAGTTATACAGAAAATAAAGTGTATGTGAAATAATTTATTCTGACATGATGAAAGAGAGGTTTGTTTCAGAATTACACAAGATCTATTTCTTTGTAATAAAGAAAAAAAACAGAGAAAATCTCATATAGGTTCCTCTCTAGACATGTGTACACACAGGGCAATATATACAAAAGTTAAAATCTTAAAAGTTAAAATCTTCTTATTCTAGTATATTTGATAAGATAAGAACAGTTTCTGGGGTGAAGTTCAGTTGTTTGTTTTGGTTTTTTAAATGATTTAAATAGAGTCAGAATTTTCATCAAAGTTTCTTGAATAAATCTTTAAGAACCGCAGCTTCACTGAACCACTTACGTTGGACAACACTTTTAAGATCAAGACCAACTGTAAAACTAACTCTGCCAAGTCCACCACTAAACTATGCCCCTAAGTGCTACATCTAAATGTCTTTTAAATACCTCCAGAGATGGTGACACAACCACTTTCCTGGACAGTCTGTTCCAATGCTTTATAACCCTTTCAGTGAAGTAGTATTTCCTAATATCCAGTCTAAATCTTCCCTGGCACAACTTAAGGTGATTTCGTCTCATCTTATCTCTTGTTACCTGGAGAAGAGAACCAACACGTACCATAAAGTCTTTATTCTAAGTAGGTGACTCTGAGCATAATAGAAATCTGATTTCCCAAATTGCTAAAAAACCAGAAAGCTTTGATTTAAATCCTTAAATGGTAACACTAAGATAATATTAAAATAACTTTTAATTATTTATATGCTTTGTCTAAATGGGGGAATTTCAGAAAATATTTTCCCTTCCTCATAAAATGTTGCACGAGTTCGTCTTAGCTTGTGTCTAACATATCGTGTGCAGACAAATGATAATTTTGGATCTTGATTAGAAAAGTAACTGTAAAAAAATTATTTTTCAGAGTCGATTTTATGACTTGCTGTTTTTCACTTCACAGTTTAATAGTTTTGTTTATTGACTAGGTTGTTCCTACAAACATAAAAGAAAACCATGTGCATCAAAAACAAGTTACATGCATTCGCAACCTCAATGAGAATAAATACACACATATGCACAGATACCAATTATATGTAAATAAGTTATATACATACAGAAGATATCCCTACCTTTATCTAAGACTCAATACATACCATTTTAACATCAAATAATATTACAAACTTACAAAATATTTAATTGTATGTGGGCCTGGTTAGGGATTTCTGGTAACTTCTAATTGGAAAACGTAAGCTGTAAACTTAGACAGAAACCTAGAGAGAACCTACAGAAGCCTAATGCCCTTCTGTGCATGTGGTGGCATTAGACTCCTACTTTTCTTTGTATTTCTTCTATTTTAACTTTTTCAATGACAAAATTGCATGTAAATATTATGGTAGTATAGTTGATCTGTAGAGAGGAAGGCAAAAATTTAGCTGTATCATAGAACCACCCACCAAGCAGTCAGTCAGTCAAAATGAAGATTCATTCCAACCAGAATTACTTAGCACTTGGACAAAAAAGGACAGCCACTGAAAGGCAGTCTCCTATGGGATCCATTTTTGTGCCACAACTGAGCAACCCCAACTCTCTCAATTCTTCTTCACAAGAGAGGTGTTCCAATACTCTGATCATATTGTAGCCTTTCTCTGGACAAACTTCAACAGGTCCACACTTCAGAGCAGAACACAATACTCCAGATGGAGTATCATCAGAGCAGAGGGCCACAACCATCTCTCTTGACCTACTGGCCACACTGCTTTTGATGCAGCCCAGGATACAGCTAGCTTTCTGGGCTGTGCGTGCACATTGCTGGCTCACGTCCAGCTTATCATGCAACAGAACCCCACAAGTCCTTCTGGCAGGGCTGCTCTCCATCCTTTCATCCCCCAACCTGTATAGATACCAAGGACTGACTCAACCTAGGGGCAGGAACCTTGCAGTTTGCCTTGTTGAACCTCATGAGGTTCACACTGGTCCAATTCTCAAGCTTTTCCAGGTCCCTCTGAATGACATCCTGCCCCTCAGGTGTCTCAACTGCACCACTGAGCTTGGTGTGGTCTGCAAACCTGCAAAGAGAGTACTTTATGCCACTATGTCATTGATGAAGATATCAAACTGTATTGGTCCAAACAGGGGTCCTTGAGGGACACCACTTGTCACCAAGCTCCATCTGGACATTTAGCTATTGACAACTACCCCCTGGATGTGACCATCCAATTAGTTTCTGATGCACTGAACAGTGCATCCAACAAATCACTATCTCTCCAATGTAGAAAGAAATATGTTGGGGGGGATCATGTTAATGGCCTTACAGAATTCCAAATAGACAGCATCCATAGATATTCCCTTGCCTACTGATGTAGTCATTCTACCATAGAAGGCCACTAGATTTTACATGTATGCGTGTGTGTATGTGTGTGCGTTATAGATATGTTCACCATCCTTGTAAGTGGATTGTAGAGCCAGTATGTCTTCAACCAATGAATATCCATTATAGTTTGAAGAGGAGAAGCTAAATGAAAAGTTTCAAAACAGGTAGCAAGTAGTCATATTTATTGGTTGTGATCACATTCAATCAATTAGGTCAAAAAAGTGATATGAATTTAAACTTTTCACCTTCCTTCAGAATAGGAAACTGACTATTACAATAATCTCTTTCTCTTCCCCTTCTCACTCTATTGTTTTTCTTTGCTGAAAACCTTGAATGAAGAAATAATTGAATAATTGACCTGCATAATTGAAATCTCAAAAAGCTTTGTAGGACAGTAAAATAATTTCCTATACCGTTCTACTTTTTCCCTGTGATAAAAATAAGTGGAACTGAAGAACTGTTCTGCTTTCAAAATAGAATATAAATTATATTAATAGTTTGTCATCCAAACAGCTAAGCTTTTCAAACACAATGGAAATACTGTCTATGTAAAAAGAACCATCATTATTCCACCTCTCAATCATAAATATTTAATTTTTTGTTTTATTTAAAGAAGATTTACAGAGAAAAAGAAATTTCCTCATGTATGCAATATGATTACACTCCAGGTCAAGTTATAAAAGAAAATAAAATCTTTGTACTATTCAATTTAAATGTTGTTTTTTTCACATAATTGTAATGATACGTTTATAAATTTAACAGAAATACCTACAAGTCTGACAGGTAAAAGGAGATTCAGGGTACCTTGAATGTTCAGAACAGAAGAGATAAGAGTGATGAATTACCAGTGATAACAAGTAAAGACTCTCAAGGTACAATTTTCTTCAAGCCCTCATTATTGTTATTGTATACATTGTGTTATCGAGTCTTCTGTAACATGTTGGCTAAACTCATTCTCTTTAGGAAATATTCAATGAATTCAGAACAGAATAAATTCTAGAACTTTCAATCAATTTCCTTATTGTCCTTGCATAGCAGTCAGACATTGATTCTGAGATAGCCAATGCATAACTCAGAATGGGATCTGAACTAGGGTATCTAATTTAAATAGAAATTAAAGTTCTTTTAAAGAGACTCAGAGAACACAAAAGTATTAGGAAAAACAAAACACCGTCAAGCAAAGTCCTTGGAAGTACTTTTGAATTATTGATCAAGTTGCTGCAGATTCATTAAAAATGAAGTGAAATTGTAGAGTCTTATTTAATACAAATATTGTGATGTTGTGTTTGATTTCTTCCTTACTGTTTCCTTAAGTCACACTTTCTGGGGAGTATATTTTTAGGATATCATTTATTTGTCTCGTTCTTGAAAAAAAAACAACGAAACACCACACCAACCACCAACGAATGAACCAAACAACAGCTTTTCCAGTAAGTTTTAAGCAAATTTATTACTGAAACTTATTCAAAGACACTGTTTAGCACTACTTATTTTTCTATGCTTTTGTTCAACATCTGCTCAATATTTTTGGTTAAAAATTCCTGTAGAATTACTTAAACATTATTTTTATCAAGGTTAGTTTCTTGTTCTTGTATTTGTCCCATAATCCCATTTTATAAGAACTTTCTAACTGTTTTTAATCCAGATAGGATACAGTATACCTAAGTACATCAATTGAGATTTATTGTCCTTCAAGACAGATACATTAATTTTTAGAGTTTTCTTTTTAAGGAAGTAAAAATAATCATGTAAATAAAACTTTTTTTTCACACTAAGAGCCACATTTTACCACTGCATCTGCATGTATATATGTGGAATTACATAATATTTGTAGCTGTGTTTGTAAGGATCCATTATTTGTAAGGATTTAACCTAAGGATCCAAAGTATTTGTAGGAATCTTTCTTCATCACCTTTCATTAAGGAAATTCAGAATGAAGATGTCTCCCTTGTCTTGAAGATAGCCAAACTTATCTCTCAGGGTAAGTCCTCACTCTATGAATTACTCCACTGAAATACCAGGACAATATACATCTACATTTGAATTACAGAGACAAAAATTGTCCAGCGGTACATGAGGAAAGGGTATGCGTGTATGAGTATATATTTTGTATTTACTTTTTACAAACTTTCTTCAGAATAAATCCTAAACCTGTTTTTTGAAAATACGTTGTCATCTCTTATATCTAGGAAATGTTTATTGCTTTTGCCAAGTCATATGAGTGTTGTGGAGATCGTAGAATCAGAACTGAAGATTGTCTTACTTAGCTGGTAATGACACTGCTTAGGACTGGAATGGACTAACCTGTATTTTACCTCTGATTCTTTGTATTTGGTTTATTTGGCAAGGTTTCGGTAGTAGGGGTGGTGAAGCAGTGACATCTGTGAGAAGACATCAGAAGCAACCCCCATGACATACAAAGCCAGTTTCAGCTGACTCTAAGATGGACCTGCTGCTGGCCAAAGCTGAACCAGTCAGTGATACTGGGAGCACCTCTATGATAACATATTAAAAAAGGATAAAATACCTGTACAACAGTAGCTGGGAGAGAGGAGTGAGAATATGAGTAAAATAGCTGTGGTATGTGAAGAAGTTGAGGAAGGGGCTGCTCTAGGCACTGGAGCAGAGACTCCCCTGCAGCCCATGGAGGAGAATGTCATTCCCCAGCTTCTCGTGGAGGTCCATAATGGAGCAGATAACCACCCTTCAGCCTGTGGAGGACCCCACACTGAAGTAGGTGGATGTGTCCTGAAGAAGATGAAGCCTGTGAAGAGCCCATACTGAAACAGGCTCTTGGCAGGAGCTGTAGCCTGTGGAAAGGACTCCAAAATGGATCATATTTTCTGTCAGGACCTGTGACACTGGGGGAACCTGCACTAAAACAGTCCATTCCTGAAGGACTGTACTCTGTGGAAAGGACCCATGCTAGAGCAGTTCTTGAAGAATGGACTGTATCTTGTAAGAGGAACTCCTTGCTGGAGCAGGATTAGAGCTTGATGAAGAAGAAATGGCAGATTCAAAGCATTATGAACTGACCATGACCTCCATCCTCCTGCAGGAAAGAAAAGGTAGAAGAGTTGTAAGGAAAATTAAGCTTTGAAAGATGGTGGGGTTTAGGGATTTTTTTTTTCTCAGTATCATACTCTATTTTTATTTAACAATAAATTAAATTAATTTTTCCCAGATTGAGTGTGTTTTGCCTGTGACAGTTGGTAAGGGATCTCTCTCTGTCTTTACTCCAACTCAAGAGCTTCTTCATAATTTCTCCCCTGGCCTGCTGAGAAGGGAGAGAGCAGCTCGGTGGGCATCTGGGCCTGGCCAAGGATAACCCACCACACGAAGTTACAGTGGAAAGAAGAAAATGCCTACAGCTCTCTTTAGTCTATCACAAGAGCAAAGTCCTGCCAGATCTTATATCTAGAAGACTGATGATATTCTGAAGAATGAAAACTGAAACCTTTGTATCTATGAACAGTTTTTATAATTCTCATTTGATTCCAAAACAATTCTACTTGTTTCTAAAAACAATACGTGAATTTTAATCCAAACATCTCTCTGTTACACATTCAAACCCAGCCTTATCTCACTCAGATCATTGGGAATGTAAGTAATAACTTAATGACTTTTCCAAGAATGTTGTTTTCCATTTTGGAGTTTTTCCTCAGACTCATTTTGCACTGTTGAATAAGTCCTACCCAGCCTCAGTGATTTATTAGCTTTCAGTTGCCCCAGCCAACTTATCACTTGTGTCTTGCTGACCCTGAAGTAATCCAAGATAGCAAGTACATGGCCAGTAATAGATGCCATCGGTTAATGTCTTCTGTGTTGTGCACTAAACATTCTCCCTATACTTGAGTCTTTTGAATGGATCCCTCAACATTATAAATAAGCTTATTTTTTTTTTATTCTTAGTCTCCAAACTTCTGGATTTCGTTTATGATATTCCACATGTATTTAATATATTATATGTTATTTAGACTCATAGAATCATTTAGGTTGGAAAAGACCTTTAAGGTCATAGAATACAACAGTAAAACTAACACTATAGAGCCCACCATTAAACCATGTCCCTACATTCCACATCTTCGTGTTGTTAAATATCTCCAGAGATGATGACACAACTGCTTCCTTGGGCTGTTGCAATGCTTGATAACCCTTTTGGTGAAGAAATTTTTCCTAATATCCAGTCTAAACCTTCTCTGGTCTAACTTGACACTGTTGCTGTTAGTTGGTATATATGCTTTGTTCATCTACAGACAATACGTAAAAAGTATTAGCATGCTATGAAGATTTTGTTGGCATGTACTTATAGCTATAATACAAGTGGTGAAACTATAATTTAATTTTTCTACATTAGCAAAAAAAAGATATCAAAAAACTTGTATTAATCCTTATTATTTTCTTTTACTTATTAGATAATGTACAAGAAGAAAACAGCAACACTGTCTTTAAAAATCGCCAGCCTAAAAGCCAAATTCAGTGGTTTAGACAACTTTGCAAAATAAAAATTTATGTTTAAGCATCTTTAGAACACCTTAATGTATAACTATTATAGTCTGAATGTGACCTGAAACAGGTTTTCCATACTAAAGATATCATCAGTTTAAACTACTTTATAACATTACAAGGACTTTGAAATGAGTTGACAGAAGCTTCACATAATTCAACCAAAGGAAATGCAAATTACTGCCTCTCATGTATGAGGAAAGACTGACAGAGCTGGGACTGTTCAGCTTGAAGAAAAGAAGACTCAGGGGCATCTCATCAGTATCTGAAAGGAGAATGTAAAGAAGATGGAGAGAGGCTGTTTTCAGTGGTGCTCAGTGACAAGACAGGAACTAATGGGCACAATCCGTAATGCAGGAGGCTCTGTCTAAACATAGGGAGAAATTTTAACTGTGGGTGACTAAAGAGGTTATGGAGTCTCCATCCTTGGAGATACTCTAAAGATATCTGGAGAAGGTCTGAGGCAACTATAGAAATACGTTGTTTATCACTAAGATGCCATATATTAAACTTAGACTTTTTGAGTTAATTTTATTTTGTTTATAGTAAAAATGGAAAGCAAAATGATCACATCTCTTGCAAGATATTTAAAAGAAACAGAATCAAGGTGAAGAATTTTTAAATTATTACATGTTGGAAGAAGTCTGTAAGAAATAAATGACTAAAAAAATACGGATGTTAAGGACATGAAATAAAGTATAAAGTATGTATTTTAGTGACTTTTTCATTTGCTTTGAATTAGAAAGTATATATACATATAAATAAAATAGAGACATAGGTTATGGGTTCTTTTAAAAAAATCAAGGCAAACACCTGAAGTTAGATTCTTAAATCTAGATATTTAAAGCCTAAAACTAGACTTTTAAATACATTGCTTGTGCACATATATTTACGTACTGTCTTCAAGTATATACTCTTGAAAAGCCCATAAACCTTGCAAGTAGCTGTAGTGAGTGAGTACTCTGAATAGTGAATTTAGTCCCTGAATATGACAAATGTATCAATTTCAGGAAAACTTCATCGCCTTTGATTGTCATAATTTTAAGCACAAAATTGAATCTTAAGCTTCCATTGATTATAACTGTAATATAGATACCTCAAGCTCAATTCATTTTCTAACACCAAAGTCTCTAGTACCATTTGGAGTAATTCTAATTTTCTGAAACATTGCCTTGGTGTTTATAATTATGACTCATTGCTGGTACCTAGTGCCACTGCAAGTTGCAGAAGTTCCTATCTGAGCTTCAGTTCCCATCACAAAAAAATGTAGTTTTCTGATAGTGTCACCTCTGAACCTCTGATATGTTGAATGATATTAAGGCAGCTGTATATAGTTATTTGCATGCCACTCCATACAAATTAATGTTGGTTTGGTGAGTATTACTTCTACTTATTGAACAGTGCATCTACCTATGTGCAATGTATGGTGATTTTATAATTCATGAAGCATTACATATGTTCTCCTGCCATTTCATAGGACAAAATGAATTCTGGAATGTATGCTTGAAAACTTTACTGCATTACCGTAATAAGTGATAGCTGGATGTACTTTTTTGCCTGTGGGAACTCTAATTAAAATAAATGAAAGCAGACATTTGCAATTACCATTGCAGAATAAGGTGATCAGCTTCTGGCCTAACAACTTGATGCTTACATTTCCCCAGTTGACTCTTCTTATTGATAATAATTGGATACTGGATCCCTGAAGAGCAAAGGTATAAATTATCAAATGTGTTGCAAGCTGACAGAACAGAATTCGTTATTTTAATGTGAATAGAAACTTAAGAGATTCTCTCATATAACAACAAAAAAGACCGCAAGGAATCTCTGAACTTGTTAATATACAGAAAAGATATGTACACGAAATACAATAATAGTCTTTATAAAGCCAGTTCATTTCTATTTTACAAATTATTCATTTACTGATTCCGAAGAAATTTCAAAACTACTATTTTAAATAAACAGAGATCCCTAGAATTCTCAACAGTTGTCGCGTGTATTGATCTCATAAAAACTCTCAAGAACCATTCACTCTCAGCTGAGATTTTACTCTTTTGAACAGACCAGATGTCATTCATCAAGAAAAACATTCTCTCAGAAGCACAACAGTGTCTGACAGAGCCAACATAAATTGAATTAGAAGGCTAAAATTCAAAGCAAGGGTCTAATGTTTTAAAAAATTACAGAAAATCTTTACTGTCACAGACTGTTCCCTTTTTCTTTCAAAGCTCACATTGACAGAAAAGGAGTGTGTACATAAGCACAAAAGTATTCGTCAAGCATCATTTAGTTGACAGTTCATTTTCCCCTCATTCTGTAATATCAAAAAGCTGCACATTGATTTAAGCTCCACTACTTCAATTGATGAGAACAGTAAGATTCAAAGACACATTAGACTGAAGATAGATAGTCGTTACCTGACAGTCAGAGTCTTTCCTACAACAGTTTCAGTTACCAAAAATCTACAATAGTTTCAGTGGAAAAATTTGGTTGATCTATTGAATTGACAAGAAATATTTTATCCATGAAGCCTTTCCTATTTTTTCTGAACAGTGACTGGTAGTAATGTTAAAGAACCTCTTAGAATAGGATGTTGTCATGGGGATATCAGAGCAGTGCAAACATGATGTCCAAGAAGAGCAGGGCTAATCTGTACACGCAAGAGCAGAGGTAAGTAGTATAGGGGACCATAAGAAAAAAAAAAATTGCTGATGTGAGGTTGAAAGATGGAAATACAGCTCTTCTTTTGGTACGAGAGAGTGAGAGTTAAGCTGAGGA
Organism: Neomorphus geoffroyi; assembly: GCA_033558235.1. Taxonomy (NCBI): domain Eukaryota; kingdom Metazoa; phylum Chordata; class Aves; order Cuculiformes; family Neomorphidae; genus Neomorphus; species Neomorphus geoffroyi. The sequence goes on from JAUMJM010000005.1 coordinate 4,148,429, forward strand.
AAAGAACACTCATTATATATGAGTTCAGTAATGGTATTCTCATGTAGTTGTACTCTCAGCAATAGATGAATTAGAGTAAGGGAAAAGAGTATTCATTCATCTTTAGCAGTTATATGACATTTGCTTGTTCTATTTAGGAAGAATCTCTGCTAATTCTGCCTTAAGATAAAAAAACTTTTTTTGCAGCAATTTGGAAACTATTTTTTTCCTGTGCTGACCAGTGTCAATATGCCTTTACACAATTGTTTTCAAAGATTCATGAGGCAATAACAGTCTGCAGAAACTGAAAAAAAGGTCATTTGATTCCACTTTGTAAAGAAGAAAACCATGACTTTCTTTCATAAGCACCAACCTTTCGAATCAATACCTGATTTGTAATGCTCAGAAAGAAAAACATAAGAATCACAGAATCATTTATGTTGGAAAAGACCCTTAAGATCATTGAGTCAAACCATAAACCTAACACTGCCAAGTCCACCATTGAACCATGTCCCTAAGTGCCACATCTACACATCTTTTAAATACCTCCAGAGATGGTGACTTAACCACTTCCCTGGGCAGCTTGCTCCGATGTTTGACGACTCTTTCAGTGAAGAACTTTTTCCTAATATTCAATCTAAACCTTTCCTGGTGAAACTTGAGACCGTTTCCTCTCATCCTGTCACTTGTTACTTTAGAGAAGAGGCAAACATCCACCTTGCTGCAATCTCCTTTCAGGCAGTTGTAGAGAGCAATAAGGTCTCTCCATAGACTCATTTTATCCAGGATGCTCCCTCAGCTGCTCCTCATAAGACTTGTGCTCCAGACTCTTGACCAGCTTCATTGTTTTTCTTTGCACATGCTCCAGGACCTCAAGGTATTTCTTGTAGTGAGGGCCGAAAATTGAACACAGTGTTCGAGGTGCTGAGTACAGAGGGACCATCACTTCCCCGCTCTTGATGGCCACATTGTTTCTGATACAAGCCAGGGTACTACTGTCCTTTTGCCACCTGTGCATGCTAGTAACTCACATTCAGCTGGCTGTCAACCATCAGCCCCCAGGTCATTTACTGCTGGGCAGCTTTCCAGCCTTTCTTCCTCAAGCCTGTAGTGTAGCATGGAATTGTTGTGACTGAAACGCAGTACTCAACATTTAGCCTTGGTGAACCACATACATTTGGCTTCGACCCATCAATCCAGCCTGTCCAAATACCTCTGTAAAGCCTCCCTACAGTAAAGCAGATTGACACTGCAACAGAGCTTGGTGTCATCTGCCAACTTACCAAGGGTTCACTTGGTTCCCTCATCAAGATCATTGATAAAGATATTAAACAAAACTGGTCTCAACACTGAGCCCTTAAGAACATTGCTTGCAACCAGCCTTCAACTGCATTTAACTCCGCTCACCACAACCCTTTGGGCCTGGCCATCCAGCCAGATTTTTACCTAGTGAATAATAATCAGCTCCATCTCACAAGCAGCCATTTTTTTCCAGAAGAATGCCGTGGGAAATGGTGTCAAAGGTTTTACTAACATCTAGGTAGACAACATCTACAGCTTTTTGCTCACCTAAAAGGTGGGTCAGCTGGTCATAGAAGGATATCAGGTTAGTCTAGCAGGACCTGCCTTTCCAAAACCCATGCTGATTGGACCTGATCATCTGGTTTACTCTGTAAGTGCCATGTGATGATACTAAAGATGGTCTGCTCCATAACCTTTCCTGACACTGAGGTCAAGCTGACAGACTGGTAGTTCCCCAAATTCTCCTTCTGGCTCTTCTTGTAGATAGGCATCACATTTAGTAATCAGTAATCTTCAGTCAAGTGGGATTTCCCTAGTTAGTGAGGACTGCTGAAAAATTACTGAAAGTGGCCCCATAGACTTGTGTGTGTCTAGGTGGTGTAGCAGATCACTAACCTTTTCCTCTTGGATTATGGGGCTCCATTTTGCTCCCTGTCTTCCAGCTCAGGGGGATGAGTACCCAGAGAGTAATTGGTCTTACTATTAAAGACTGAAGGCAAGAAAGTATTATGTACCTCAATATTTTCCTTGTCCTTTGTCTTTCACATCCACTAAGGATGGAGATCCTCAGATCTCCTTTTGCTGCTGATATATTTATAGAAACATTTTTTATTGTTCTTTACCTCAGCAGCCAGATTAATTTCTAGTTGGGCTTTGGTCCTTCTAATTTTCTCACTGCATAACCTCACGACACCTTTGTAGTTATTCTAAGTTGCCTACCCCTTCTTCCAAAGGTAATGAACTCTCCTTTTTTTTTCCGAGTTCCAACCAGAGCTCTCTGTTCAGCCAGGCCTGGTCTTTTTCCCTGCTGGCTTGTCTACTGGTACAAAGGGGCAGCCTGTGTCTTTAAGAAGAATGTCCAGCCTTCCTGGACTCCTTTGCACTTCAGAACTTCCTCCCAAAGGACTCTTTTGAATGGAATCTGAAACAGGCCAAAATCTGCCCTTGGGAAGTTCAAGGTGGCAGTTCTACTGATGTCCCTCCTCATTTTTCAAAGAATCAAAAACTCTACCATTTCACTATGCCTAAGACAGCATCTAACTATTACAGGACCCAGAAGTCCTTCTCTGTTCATAAACAACAAGTTCAGTGGACTGCCTTATCTAGTCAGTTTACCCTCCAGCTGTGTGAGAAAGTTATCTGTCACATATTCCATGAACCTCCTGGATTGTTTCTACTCTGCTATATTGTTATTTCCAGCAGACATTTGGCAAGTTGAATTTTCCCACAAGGACAAGGATTAGCAATGGTGAGGTTTCTCCCATAACCTCACAATTTCTCCAATAAACCTCACAAAGGTAAAGTTTCTACCATTATTTGACTGCCTCTTCATCCTAGTTGGCTGTTATGTAACAGACTCCCACCATGATATCTATCTTGTAGTTGTTCCCCCTACTTCTCACCCATAAACACTCAACTCTGTTGTCACCATTATTAAGCTCTAGACAATCCAAACACTTCTCAACATATAGAGCTCCCTCTCTGCCTCTCATTCTTTGTCTTATCCCTTCTGAAGAGTTTACAACAATCCATTGCAGCACTTCAGTTGTACAAGTCATCCCACCAGGTTTTAGTGATGACAACTATATCACAATTTTCCTGCTGCACAATGGCTTCTGGCTCCTTCTCTTTGTTGCCCATGCTGTGTGCATAGGTGTAAAGGCACTTCAGCTAGGTTGTTGGCCATGTGTCTGTAGAGGCAGACCACTTAATTCCTTTGAGCAGATTCACTAGTGTTTCTCTCTTAGCGCCTTTCAGCTCAAAACCCCTTGGCTCAGCTCTGTAAAATTTCAGCTACGCTGTAGTGTACTGGACATGTCTTAGAGGCACAGGGAAGGCCCTCACTAGCACCTCGTCCCTCTAACCTTTCCATATAATTCACAGTATCACAGTATCATAAGGTTGGAAAAGACCTTTGAGATCATCGAGTCCAACCTATGACCCAACACCTACACCTACTCCTACTCCTACTTGTCAACTACACCATGTCACTAAGTGCCTCATCCAAATTTTCTTTGTACACCTCCAGGGATGGTGACTTGACCACCTCCCTAGGCAGCGCATTCCAATGAACAATTACCCTCTCAGTGAAGAATTTCTTCCTAATGTCAATCCTAAACCTCCCCTGGTGAAGCTTGAGACCGTGTCCTCTTGTTCTGTCACTGGCAGACTGTCCTCTGCTTGTCACAGGCAGACTTGATGTAATCCCTCTACCCCTTGAAGTCTAGTTTAAAGCTCTGTAAAAGAGCTCTTCCATTTTCCTTCATCTTCCCCCTTTGAGAAAAGTGAATCCCATCTGATGCCTGCAAGATCTGCCGCTCCGCTGCAGATTGGACTGGCTGTGGTGCAGCTCCTCTCAGAAACACAGTGGATTGGATGCATGTGCATCCCCCAAGCAGAAGTTGACTTTTTTTTCCTTTTTCATAGAATCATAGAATCACCTGGTCAGAAAAGACCTCCAAGATTATTGAGTCGAACTGTACCTGTCCACTACTAAACCAGGTCCCTAAGAAGCTCATCAATCCATCTTTTAAACACCTGCAGGCATGGTGACTCGACCACCTCCCTTGGCTGCCTGTTCCAGTGCCTGACCACCTTTTCAGTGAAGAAATTTTTCCTAATATCCAGTCTAAACCTGCCCTGGTGTGTCCATTAGCTCTTGTCCTATCACCTGTCACTTGCGAGGAGAACAACACTCACTTGCTACAGCCTCCTTTGAGGTAGCTGTAGACAGTGATGAGGTCTCCCTTCAGCCTCCTCTTCCCCAGGCTAAACAATCACAGTATCACAGTATCATAAGTTTGGAAAAGACCTTTGAGATCATGGAGTCCAACCTATGACCCAACACCTACACCTACTCCTACTTGTCAACTACATCATGTCACTAAGAGCCTCATCCAATCTCTCCTTAAACACCTCCAGAGACGGTGACTCCACCACCTCCCCGGGCAGCACGTTCCAATGGCAAATCACCAATTCAGTAAAGAACTTCTTCCTAATGTCAATCCTAAACCTCCCCTGGCGAAGCTTAAGACCGTGTCCTCTTGTTCTGTTGCCAGTCACCTGAGAGAAGAGACCAACCCCTGCCTGACTACAACCTCCCTTTAGGTAGTTGTAGAGAGCAATAAGGTCTCCCCTGAGCCTCCTCTTCTTCAGGTTAAACAACCCCAGCTCCCTCAGTCGCTCCTCATAGGGCTTGTGCTTCAGCCCCTTCACCATCCTCGTCGCTCTCTGGACACACTCCAGCATCTCAACATCTTTCTTAAACTGAAGGGCCCAGAACTGGACGCAGTACTCGAGGTGCAGCCTGACCAGTGCCGAATATAAGGGAATGATGACCTCCCTAGTCCTGCTGGCCACACTACTCCTGATGCAGGCCAAGACAGCATCAGCCCTCTTGGCCACTTGGGCACACTGCTGGCTCATGTTGAGGTTCCTGTCCACCAGCACTGCCAAGTCCCTTTCTGCCTGACTGCTCTCCAGCCACTCTGTCCCCAGCCTGTAGCTCTGCATGGGGTTGTTGTGTCCAAAGTACAGAACCCAGCATTTGGACTTGTTAAACCTCATGCTGTTGGAATCAGCCCACCTCTCCAGCCTGTCAAGGTCCCTCTGTAGGGCCCTCCTACCCTCCAGCAGATCGACACTTCCTCCCAGCTTGGTGTCATCTGCGAACTTGCTGATGATGGACTCGATCTCCTCATCCAGATCATCAATGAAGATATTGAACAGGACTGGGCCCAACACCGATCTCTGGGGAAAACCACTAGTGACCGGCCACCAACTGGATGTGACACCGTTCACTATCACTCTCTGTGCTCGGCTATCCAACCAATTCCTAACCCAGCACAGAGCGTTCCCATCCAAGCCACGGGCTGACAGCTTCTCCAGGAGTCTGCTGTGGGAGACAACGTCAAAGGCCTTGCTGAAGTCCAGGAACACCACATCCACAGCCTTCCTCTCATCCAGCAGGCGAGTCACACGGTCGTAAAAGGAGATCAGGTTGGTCAGGCAGGACCTGCCTCTCCTAAATCCATGCTGGCTGGGCCTGATCTCTCGCTCATTCTGCAGGTGCCGCATGATTGCCCCCAGGATTATCCGCTCCCTAATTTTACCTGGAACCAAGGTCAAGCTGACAGGTCTGTTGTTACCTGGATCATCCCTACGGCCCTTCTTGTGGATGGGCGTCACATTGGCCAGATTCCAGTCATCCGGGACCTCTCCAGTGAGCCACAACTGCTGATAAATGATGGAAAGCGACTTGGCAAGCTCATCTGCCAGCTCTCTCATCACCCTAGGATGGATCCCATCTGGCCCCATAGACTTATGAGGATCCAAGTGGCTCAGCAGGTCTCTAACTTCTTCCTCCTGGATGTCAGGGGGGCTATATTGCACCTTGTCCCCATCCATCACTTCAGAAGAACAGTTGTCCAGTGAACAATTGGCCTTACTGTTGAAAACTGAGGTGAAGAAGGCATTAAGCACCTCAGCCTTTTCCTCATCTTCAGTTACCATATTTCCCTTAATGTCCGATAAGAATTGAAGATTGTTGCTGCCCTTCTTTCTGCCCAGCTTCATCAGCTGCTCCTCCTAAGACTTGTTCTCTAGCCCCCTCACCAGCCTCATTGCCCTTCTCTGGACTCATTCCATCACCTCAATGTCCTTCCTATAGTGAAGGGCCAAGAACCAAACACAGCACTCGAGGTGTGGCCTCAGCAGTGCTGAGCACAGGGGCACAATCACCTCCCTGCTCCTGCTGGCCACACTGTGTCTGATACAGGCCAAGATGCCATTGGCCCTCTTGGCCACCTGGGCCACTGCTGGCTCATGTTCAGCCGGCTGTCAATCAACACCCCCAGGTCCTTCTTTCCCAGGAAGCTCTCCAGCCATTCTTCCCATTCTTCCCCAAGTTTATAATGCTGCAAGGGATTGTGTCCCAAGTGCAGGACTTGGCATTTGGTCTTCTTAAACCTCATCCTGTTGGTCTCAGCCTGTCCAGATCCCTCTGCAGAGCCTCCCTTCCTTGAAGCAGATCCAAACTTGCACCCAGCTTGGTGTCATCCGCAAACTTGCTAAGGGTGCACTCAATGCCTTCATCCAGATTGTTGATAAAGATATTGAGCAGGATTGGACCCAGCACTGAACCCTGGGGAACACCACTCGTGACTCGTTTCCAACTGGATTTAACTCCATTTACCACAACCCTTTGGGCCTGGCCAGCCAGCCAGTTTTTTTACCCAGCAGAGGCTGTGCCTGTCCACGTCAATGCAGCCAGTTTCTCAAGCAGAATGCTGTGAGAAGCAATGTCAAAGGCTTTAACAATGGCTTCCTTTTAAAAAGGAAGGATAGATAGAAAAAACCGAGATAAACCAGGTAAAATAACAGAAAATTCTCCTTTAGTAAAAGACAGTATAACAGGAAAACAAACTTCTTTTTTGAATAAGTGACATTTTCTGCTCTATTTTTTTATACTAGACCCAGACCATGCCCAAATTTTAATCAAATTACCCAGTTAAAGGTATGTATGTTCTGGTTTCTCAAATACATACATTTGTGTTAACCATCTCTAGAGGAGGAAAAGAAAAAAAAAAGAGAACAAAGACCAAAAACACCCAGAGAAAACCCACCACCTGTTTCTAGAGGTAAAATTGGTAAAATTGCATGAATTTCCATAATGAAATGAGGGAAACTGTACGTTATGATTGTTTTGAATTATGAATGAACTACCAAATATATTTGAAGTGTATGTTCCTTTCATTAGCTATACTGTAGAATTTCTCTGTTTTCAAGAGGTCAGAAGTTGAGTACCTATCTTTATAAGGATAAATCATATCATTACATTCATAAGATAGGATTTTAAAAAATTCTTCTGATTTTAAATCTACTTCACTTTCCAGTATTCAAGAAAAGATCTGGAAATGTATATGAGAATATTGTTTTCCTAGAACATAATCCATGTCTTTGTTTCAATCCAGTGGTAACTAAATATGAATTAACTTATTTAAAATAATTTTATTATGTACTATTAGATTTTATCATAATTAGATAATATATTTTTTATTCTTGTCAACTTAGCACTGTGTTTATTATAAACACACCAAACTAATTTCCTGACCCACATGAAGCTGTGCAGTAACCTTAAAAATTATCACGAAGGTCTTCACATAGATATGTTTGCTATGCTAACTGATTACAAAAAGTGAGATGAATCTTGCTTTACAAAAAGTAATGATTAATTAATTTTGATGTTTATAATTTTGTATTTTTTCTTAACTGTGCTTTATTAGAACAATACAAAGCATTTCAATTGGCATTACAAGACAAACAGTGAAAATTCCCCTTCTATTTTGTCTTAATTTGACTCTTGTTCTTTTGAGTTTAATACGTTGAAGTTAAATGCATAAATTTTGGATTTCAGAGGATTAAAACCTCTTGTTTATAAATTCCTGTTTCCCATAACCTATTGATACATGCCGTAAATTGCTATCCACTCTTGCATGTTCATGTTATTTACATAGCCAATTAAAATTCAGAAAATGTAACTGCATTTGAGTTAAGTATTAAAGGCTTCATCAATTAAATCATGCAGGCAACAGACTAGATCAAAAGCTTAAATTATTCAAAATACATACTTGCTATTTACTATATTACAATTGTCAGAAAGTATAGTCTCAGTTATACAGCCATTGAGTGACTTAAGCATTAAATACGCATAATTAGAGAGAAGGGTTATGTAAAAGTGAAGAACCTAGCTAGGTTGGCAGGATAATTCCATGAAGACCTTCAGAAACTTATTTATTGTTTACATAGAGACTACAGATGTTTATCTTAATGGCTAGGTGATGCAGATTTATGCATGATTTAGACATCAGATTTATGCAGTTCAGTAAATGTGTCGTATAAGTCATGGGTTAAACGAGGTCATTGATGGGTTTCCACTTAGTTCCAGCAATTAATAATTATCCACCTTTGCAGTGGAGGATCTGGTAAACACAGCATGAGTCTGTACTAGTACTTTAGTTTGGCTCAGGAGTGCACTTCCAAGGCATATCTTACAGTCATGCCCACTAATTCTTTCCTAAAATAAAAAAGTAGCACCAGCTACTAACGGACACTCAGGTCAGGAGACTATTTTGGAGCCAGTTAGAATTACCTCCTTTGGAATACATACACTGCACACGTCAGGTCCTCAACTTTTGCCGTGTCATTTTAAAGATTTTAATTTGGCTGAATTATTTGCTGACATAGACATAACCACCCTAGTGCAGTTTGTAATTTTCCCAAGGTTATTTAAATGACGCCTATGTTAGTTATCATGTTTCTGTTACTAATGCAGTTGCCTAAAAATATAAAAGACATCTGTGCTTCCCATTACAGCTTTCCAGATAATGTGTGAGCATAGGATGACTGTGTGTGAGCTTGCACCATTGTAAATTTTGATGAAAACCTCACACCAGTTGAAGAGGATAAGGAGGATGCTTTTCACTGTGTTAAAGGAAGGAGCTGAGGCTCAGTGACATAGAGATGGAAATATTTTAGGCAAGCAAAAGTCTGGAATAACAAGAAATAAGGGAACAAATTCTAAGAGAGTTCGTCTACAACTGGAATCAAGTCTGGATGTTAGACAATCGCTCTGTGTTTCCTAAAGTAAGTCTGGCAATGAGATATTTCCCACCAGCAGTTTCAAAGACTGAAACCCCAAAAAATTAAAACAGAGTACAAAATGAGACAAACACATTCCTGAATTTAGATTACATGTTGATAGACCTACTTTTCTCCAACTCCTGGAAAATAGTTCTTCACCAGTTTTCCGGTGGTTTAATGGATATATAGAGATCCAAGTTTCTTCCATATTGATTGACCTGATATTAAAGTATGAATTGTGTTTTCATGTACTTTCAGCTTTGTTTCAACTAAGCTTTTTTTCCTCTTCTCCAGCTACTTTTCTTAGTAGGAATTTTGTGCCAGCACTAAGCAAAGCATCATAATAGGCTAATACTGTTATTAACCTTGAGGCACTGTAGGATAATTAAAACATTTAAAATGTTATTATTGGACCACCTTAACTGGACCTTGAGAACAGACAAATTAAAATCTGAAAAAGAAACTGAATTTTTTACACGGCAGCTGTCTAGTCAGTACCAGCTGTGTGGCTGCAAGTCTGAAGTAGCTTGTGTGCAACATCAATACAATCTCAAAATCCTTTCTACGTTTACCCTATCACAAGGTGAATTTGAAAACCATTATGCTTAATTCTTGCTGACAAATACTTTCACATGTATTGGCAAATAGTCAGCTACAGTTGAACAGAACAAAGCAGCTGCTTGCAAAGCTTAGCCAAGAGCCAATAACTGTTAGACTTCTTTCTCCTCTGCAGCTCACTAAGGGAAGTGTCAAAAAATCCGACACATATTTCAGATGCCCAAGAGACATTCTTGCATTACCGTTCTTTTATCTGTACATGTTTATGGAAGAACATCAGTTATTGCCCTGGCACAGACTGATTACGTGATTTGTTCACTGAACAGGCTGCGAAGTCCTGGTGGGATCCTGCTCTGAAACTGCTATACTTTGTATGATGATAATAAACTTGTCTTGGGGCCATTGACTTTGTTCCTGCCAGTTGAAGATTGTCCTTTTTTTCACCTTGAATGCCTTTCATGCAAAAACCCCCTCTCAGCAGAACTGTAATACACCAAATACAACAAAATCATCCCAGTCATAGGATCCTTGTCACTTCCTTGACCAAAATGCAACCACGTGTACTCCTCTTAAGATCACATTTTAGGATTGACTCTTAATGGTTTTATAAAGGATGTATAAAGGATGGTTGCATAGCAGAAACCATATCTGAACATTCTCAAAACTATGTGAAACAAAGTCTTCCTGAAACTGTTGATCAATTATGATGTATCACTTAAGCTGTGAGCCTACATATGGTATGTTTATTGCTTTCTAGACACAGAATTTTAGGAGAATTCTCTACTGTAAAGGATTAAAATTAAAACATATAAATATTAGCTTAATGTTTGAAAAATACAACAATTAATGATATTTCTTTAAACAGACTATGAATAGACTTCATATTCCTTCTTCAAAAGAAAACAGAAACGTCATTTCTGTTATTGTCCTTTCAATAATAGGGATCCATTTCAACCTCCTTTCTTCTGCCAAACATTTATTACTGGAAGATATGTAAACCTTCAAACAGGGTGAAGTTTTAAAGTTTCTAGAAAGTAACCAAAAGCTAGTAAGAGATATGATTTTCTCCTTCAATTCTTTTTTTCCAAGGTCAGTAGTGGGCTTTGCTCAGGATTTCCTCTAACTGAAGAAAGTGACTCCAGATTCCTCATAGACTTGAAGTAGATCTCCAGGATCTGTTAATTAACACCCCACCCCTCTCCGTCTCCTCTAGTTTCACTGTTAGGATAGCAGGCAGAAAGAGATTCAGGAAAAGAAGTTCACAGCTGTTGGTGAATAAGGAGAAGATTGTAACTTTTTGACTCATAATATTTTTCTTGCAATTGATTTAATAATTTCTGTAGGATAGATCTGTAGAGCTAGAAAACAGAACTAACGAGAACAACATAAGGAGAATAGAATTTCTCTGCTTCTATATTTAGTTGGTAGGTATATAATCATGTGCTACTCAGTTTAGAACATTGTAAACTCCTGTCTGAAAGAGTCTTAGGTAGTCATGGTCCAAAGTTATAGATTTTATGAATTTTATTGTATGGAGTCTCATACTTTGCCTTTTCAATCAACCTATTTTGTGACATGGGCTTATTTCACCAATTTGTTTCACCAAATGCATCAATATGGGAATCTAACATCTATCATTTCTTTCTGTGTAAACTCAAAAAACAAATGCTAAACAATTCTCAAACTCTACGCATTGCACAAAGTATGCAACGAGTTTGTGGCACCGGAGTGTGTGTTTGCTGGCCACTTGTGCAGGGAAAGCTGATGCAGCCGGCAGGGGTCATTGTGAGACCGTGCTCGATGATCAGTCGCCCTGGTGAGATGTGCCTTTGTTTCAAAAGACCTTGTTCTGCTGCACAAAACACACGCAAATCACTGTGTTTTAAAACTCTGGAAGTGATTTTCCATTTTGGTCCAGCTTATTGTTTTGATTTTGTTTCTATACTAAAGCCCAAAATGCATCACCTAAAGAAGAATAATAAAATTTCACTCAAAAATAACCCCGTGGTGAAGTTTTTCTAATTCCCACCAACAAGTGCATTGAAGTTGCTAAGCTGATTTCCAGCTGCCGAGTAAGTTCACCTTTCTTCAAAAGCCTTAAAGGGACTCATGGATAGTAGCAGAAGCCTAAAACACTTTACCTAAACTCTAACAATTAAATCAGTGGAAAAATACAGCACAAAAAGCAATGGAATCAGCAAATACATCAAAAACTCAAATTACAGAGAAAAGAAAGCTATTAATTCAAAGTCATTTTCACTACAGTAAAAAAAAAAATGAAAAAAAGACTTCTAATTACTTTTTACAAAATAGTTCTAAAATGAGCACTGTAAAGAAGTACCTAATGGAGACAAGGCTGTAATCAAACTAGTAATTCTTCGAAGAGAAAATGGGGTAGGAAATGTAAAAGTAAAGTTCAAATAGTATGCTTTAAAGGTATTTGTTCCTTCCTCACATATACATAGACAGCTCAAGTGTAACTACACCCTCAGTGCAGATTTGTTTTCCCATATCCTATATTATCTGCATAAGCAGATCCCCCTATGACACTAAAGAAAGGGCTTTAAATCTGAGTTCTAAGAACTAACAGACAAATTTGAGAGGTAAATGTTTTTCTTTAGAAGAAATTAATCAAAGACAGAATAAATATCACCTCCGATTTAAAATGTACTGCCCTCTTTCTCCACCATTCTGAAATTTATTTGAAGAAAAAAGAATCACCTTTAAATAAGAAAGCAATCGAATGTTATTTACTTCACAATGAACAAAAAAACCCAAAGCTTACCTATGAGGACAAAAAAATAAAAAAAGAGGGAAAAGGAAGATAAATTTGATCAAAAGACTATCGCTGATGACAATAACAAACACTTAATGTTGGTGGTTTATTTCATTAAGCTTTCTTAGCCTTGTAAGTGGAATGCATTACTGGAGTCAAATTCTGGAAGTACAGATTTTATGTACGACAGGTACAGAAATGCATTGCAACAACATCTTTGAAGAACCTACAAACCCACCACTTTTTTATATCAAGCCTTACGATTCTTTTAACACTTTTCAGTGGATTTTTCTAAGGAAATGTCTGTGTCCTGTTCTTTAAATTTTATAAAATTATTTTTTCTTTTTTTTAGAACTTAATGGATCCATTTAGATTCTTAAAAGAAGAGGACAAAATAGCAGGGAGTAGATTTTTTTTTCAAGTTAAATTATTTTGAAGAAATTCATACAACTTAAGAACATACAGAAATAATTTTTAATGAAAAGAACACACTTGTTCCTTTGAAATGTTGCAGATTTATCACAACACAATCTCTGAATGGTTTGAGTTTTCAGCTTTTGTCTTTTTCAATAATATAAAATGTAAGAAGCAATTACACCTACGTTCTACCACTGCATAGCATAAGAAAATGGATTATAGAAAAATTATTCTCCTTCCATTAATGTCTTTCAATTCAAATTATTAGAGAAATTTATTTAATTTCCAGCAGGTTATAAGTGCTTCATGATCACTTGTCAGATCTATATAAATAAATAAAAAAAAATTAGGAAAAAAGTAAAAGGGATTTTTTTAAGTCCTTCAAGAAAAAGGAAATTACAGGTACAGATTAGCAACTTCCTTCTAATAGAAGTTCTAAAGATGCTTATAAAGTTTGTGTGTATGGTAACATATCTCTCATACTGATGATAAAGAATGACAGGAGTACTTTATAACAGAGCAAAGTCTGTTGAAGTGGAAAAGCATATACATCCATCTCAAGAGAGAGAGAAATTTCTAATATTTCTTAAACATTTTAATTTAGACAGAGTTTCAAATTAATGCCAGACCAGATGTAAAAGGGAATTTGCATGGTTATGGGTTGCTTCTGTTGTTGTTTCTCTTTCTCCTTCTTATGGTCTGATGCCAACATGGAAGCTCTAAATTAGAAAGCTCTAATAGAAATGTATATGACACTACTTTGGTTAGCCAATCATATCAGTAAGTATGGTAAGTAGGAGAGAGTAAGATTATGTCACAGCTGGAGATATAATTACTGTATAAATTACTCTTTAATAGCTTCTGTGCTATGTATTAGGGAACATGTCTCTCAGTTTTACCAATTAACCTACTGAAAAAACTCCCAGGAAATTCAGTTGTGTAACTGAACAGAAAAAGCATTCTCCTGTTGTTTTTACATTGTTCTATCTGAACATACATTTTTCATTAAGTTACATAAATTTGCAGTGGAACAAAAAAAACCTATCTTGTATGACTATAAAATTTTCTGACACACAAAATGAGAACATATTGCACTACCTTGACCTTCTACCTTTGAAAAATTCTCACCATGAGAAGAAATGTGCTTTTTCCCCAAAATGACATTTTCTTGGCTAACGGCTGTAGAGTCACCTTACTTAATGTTTGGATCAGATTCTGTAACCATTACTATCTCAAAAATGTGGGTTGAATTTCAAGTTAGATGAAAAAAACCGTAAATCTTAGTAAAGCACTAAATGGATCACTTTTTTTTTTTTTTTAAATTTGGCAAAGAAACTAAATACTGACCTGTCCTTTCTTTTTTTCTTCTCCCTCCCACCGACCACCCCCTCCTGGCTTTAATGACATCTTGGGTTAAGTTTCTGTTGAAGGCTTTATTATGTAATTCATTTAGTCTATGTAGTAAATGTCCTTGAGTTATTAATTAACTTAATTTAAATAATTTTGAGCTTAAAAATTAAATACTTATCTACATGTTTTCTTGGTTTGATACTTCACATTTCAAAGGATCAACAAGATTTTGGTACCACTAAGCAGGGATGGGACTTATTTTACTTGATCTTACTTTAAAGATGACATCTAAAGTACATCACACATTCTTTGCTGAGAAGCTAATTATTTCCTCCATTGATTATAAAGTTGACAGGAGATGAATATTTTACGTATGTCAAACCTCTGTTCAGAATCTCACACTGAGATGTCTAATGCAGTTTGGGATGCCATGAGATATTCTTACTGGTCTCCAGATGTTACTCCAGAACTGTAGTTCTTCCTAGATGCTCAGCTATATATGTCACCTCTGAGGTATTATTGGTCATTCCTAAAGACATGTTTGTGGACAATTGAATTGTGCTCTGCCTTCTTGTATGAAGAAATTTATCTGTCAGAACACTTAGGTTAAGGAGGAAGTCACCTAGCAAGTTTTAGATGCCTCAAAAAATAAGCAGCCCTATGGCTTTTTGGATTACTGCACTGTTCAAGAAAGAAAAGGAACTACTGGAGAGAGTCTAGTGGAGGACCACAAAGATGATCGGGGGGAGTGAAGCATTTCTCTTATGAGGAAAGACGGAAAGACCTGGGTCTGTTTACCCTGGAAAAGAGAAGACTGAGAAGGGATCTTATCAATACTTATATATATCTAAAGGGCAAACGTCAAGAGGACGAGACCAGACTCACTTCAATCATAGAATCATAAGGTTGGAAGAGAACCCTCAGATCACCGAGTCCAACCGTGCCTGTCTCCTTACTAAACCATGTCCCTAAGGAACTCATCCACCTGTTTTTTAAACACCTCCAGGGATGGTGACTCCGCCACTTCCCTGGGCAGCCTGTTCCAATCCCTGACCACTCTCTCAGTAAAGAAATTCTTTCTAATGTCCAGTCTAAACCTCCCCTGGCACAACTTGTGGCCATTTCCTCTCATCCTATCGCTTGTCACTTGTAAGAAAAGCCCAGCACCCACCCCATCACAACCTCCTTTTTAGGCAGTTGTAGACAGTGATGAGGTCTCCCTTCAACCTCCTCTTCTCCAAGTTAAACCCCATCTCCCTTAGTCACTCCTTGTAGGACTTGTTCTCCAGCCCCCCCACCAGCCTCGTTGCCCTTCTCTGCACACGCTCCAGTCCCTCAATGTCCTTCCTGTAGTGAGGGGCCCAAAACTGAACACGGTACTCGAGGTGCGGCCTCACCAGCGCTGAGCACAGGGGCACAATCACCTCCCTGCTCCTGCTGGCCACGGTGTGTCTGACACAGGTCAAGATGCCATCGGCACTCTTGGCCACCTGGGCACACTGCTGGCTCAATTTCAGTTGGCTGTCAGCCAGCACATCCAAGTCCTTCTCTGCCCGGCAGCTCTCCAGCCACTCTTCCCCAAGCCTGTAACACTGCATGGGGTTGTTGTGTCCCAAGTGCAGGACTCTGCACTTAGTCCTGTTGAACCTCATCCCATTGGTCTCAGCCCACCGATCCAGCCTGTCCAGATCCCTCTGCAGAGCTTCCCTTCCATCAAGTAGATCCACACTTGCACCCAGCTTGATGTCTTCCACAAACTTGCTGAGGGTGCACTTGATCCCTTCATCGAGATCATTGATAAAGGTATTGAACAGGACTGGACCCAGCACTGAACTCTGAGGAACACCGTTCGTGACTGGTTTCCAACTGGATTTAATTCCATTTACCACAACCCTTTGGCCCGGCCATCCAGCCAGTTTTTAACCCAGCAGAAGGTGTTCCTGTCCAGGCCAATGACAGCCAGTTTCTCCAGCAAGATCCTATGAGAAATGGTGTCAAAGGCTTTACTGAAGTCCAGGTACACCACATCTACAGCCTTTCCCTCGTCCATTAAACGCATGACCTTGTCATAAAAGGAGATCAAGTCTGGCAGGACCTGCCTTTGGTGAACCCATGTTGGCTGGGCCTCATAACCCGGTTTACCCGCGTGTGCTGTATGACAGCACTCAAGATGATCTGCTCCGTGACCTTTCCTGGTACCGAGGTCAGACTGACAGACCTGTAGTTCCCCAGATCTTCCCTTTGACCCTTCTTGTAAACGGGTATAACATTCACCAGTTTCCAGTCAAGCAGCACTTCCCCAGTCAGCCAGAACTGTTGGTAGATGAGGGAAAGGGGTTTGGTGAGAAACTCTGTCAGTTCCCTTAAAACCTTTGGGTGGATCTAGTCTGGCCCCATGGATTTGTGTATGTCTAAGTGGCCAAGCAGGTCTCTAACCAAGTCCTCCTGAACAGCTG
The DNA here is from genome assembly GCA_033558235.1 of Neomorphus geoffroyi. NCBI lineage: Eukaryota > Metazoa > Chordata > Aves > Cuculiformes > Neomorphidae > Neomorphus > Neomorphus geoffroyi. The sequence goes on from JAUMJM010000005.1 coordinate 4,165,127, forward strand.
GAGCTTCATTCCCACCATCTCCTGGCTGAGAGGGCTGAGTATCCCTAGGACACTCGTCCTTGGAGTTAAAGACTGAGGCAAAGAAGGCATTGAGCACCTCTGCCTTGTCCTCACCCCTCACTACTACTGTCCCTTCCGCACCCAGCAAGGGAGGGAGAGTCTCCTTTGTCCTCCTGTTGCCATTGATATATTTAAAGAAGTTCTTTTTGTTGTTTTTGTTTGAAGTGGCCAGTTGAAGTTCTAGTTGGGCTTTAGCCCTTTTGATTTTTTCCCTACATGATCTCACCTCACCCTTGTAGTCCTCCAGTGGTGCCCGGTGACAGGAAAAGGATCAATGGACACAATTTGCAGTACACGAAGTTCCTTCTTAACATGAGGAAAAACATCTTTACTGTGAGTGGGACAGAGTGCTGGAACAAGATTCCTAGATAGGCTGTGGAATCTCCTTGCCTGGATATTAAAAACGTGACTAAACGTATTCCTATGCTATCTGCTCTAAGTGAACCTGCTTTAGCAGAGAAATAGGACTAGACGATCTCAAGAACTCGCTCCCTTCTAACCCTTACCATTCTGTGATTCTGTATAATGTCAATAATTCCAGTTAATGACCTTCCCTTTGTCAATAAAATGTTGTTGAAAGAGTTCTAGAATAGGTTTTAGAAGATTTCCACAGCTTTCTTGAAATAGGTAGAACTTGAGAAAACATAGTCTACTTTGTTAAACCATGTAACAAATATCAAAATCCATTTGTCAGCATGCCCATCTCTTCATTAGTTCACAATCTGTAAACTGGAACAAAGTTAATATTAAATACTTTCAATTTAGTAAATTAATAAAAAAAATTCTTTCCTTCTAAACACATTTTTTTTTGTTTAGGCAGTCGATGTAAGAAGTAGAAAAGACCTCTGAGATCATCGAGTCCAACCTATGACCCAACATCTACACCTACTCCTACTTGTCAACTACACCATGGCACTAAGTGCCTCATCCAATCTCTCCTTAAACACCTCCAGGGATGGTGACTCCACCACCTCCCCAGGCAGCGCATTCCAATGGCCAATCACCCTCTCAGTAAAGAACTTCTTCCTAATGTCAATCCTAAACCTCCCCTGTCGAAGCCTGAGACCGTGTCCTCTTGTTCTGTCGCCGGTCGCCTGAGAGACCAGCCCCTCCCTGACTACAACCTCCTTTTAAGTAGTTGTAGAGAGCAATAAGGTCTCCCCTGAGCCTCCTCTTCTTCAGGCTAAACAACCCCAGCTCCCTCAGTCGCTCCTCATAGGGCTTGTGCTCCAGTCCTTTCACCATCTTCATTGCTCTCCTCTGGATGCACTCCAGCATCTCAACATCTTTCTTAAACAGATCACCTTTAAATCATATTAGTGATAGATGGAACACTGTAACTTTTTTATCATATATTTGAAGTCGTCTGGAATTATAAAATCCAATCATTGATTAACACCATAATTAGACTATAACTTTAGTAGTCAATGATAAAAATATGATCATTATAATATAGAGTTCTATTCATACATACGGATCAGGGTGTTATGCTTTCTTTTTTTCTTACCTTTATTTTTCAGTAACGTATTGAATGTCCTTTTTAAAAAAAAATGTCTTTACTGATGAAATGTTAGGATTTCTGTATTTTTTTGAAGACATTAGATTCATTGAAATAATGTACAGTGCTATATCAGAAAAAACAATGCTTTCCAAACTCTGTTAATAATTTTTAATATCTTCAATTTATACAGGAAGCAGTATCTTAAAGAGCTGAAAGACTGATGAAATTAGGTACAATTATAATATTGTCACTACTATTAGCATTGGTGTTATATTTTAAAAATTCTGCTTAGAAATGCTAACTACTTTCAAAAGCATAATGTGATATTTCCAGATATTGGTGTGCCTTTATTTTGTTTTAGTGGGTTTCCCCCTGCCTCCCCCAGTGCTTGAAATTGAAGTGAGAAAAATTGCTGAACTGTAGGAAAAAACCACAACCAACCTTTCTTTAGGAAAGACCATTTGCAACAAAGTTTCAAAGTTTCCAAAAGATTTATTCCTTGGAGAAATATTCCCTTTGTTAATTATGTAAGGAAATTTATTGCTGTAACTACTGGGCAATAGTTCCATGAAGATAGATAGATAGATGTTAGATAGCTTGATAGATAGACAGACAGATAAATAGCCAGATATGGATAAAATATAAATATATATATTGACAGACACATGCATACATGATACATTTATACATATATCTATACAGGTAGATAATGCCTATATATAAAAATATTTATACAAAACCACACAGCATCTGTTATTGTAGTTTATGCTGTTTATGGACTTCAAAGATGCAAACAGGACAACAAAAATCCTTTAGTATAATTAATGAGATTAATGAAATGGACCTTATTAATTAAGAAATTGCTTGCAGAATCAGATTTAAAAAAAATAGCTTCACTGTTTATGTAATACTTTTGAAGATCAATATCATACCATCTTGTTTTAATATACTGATCTTGGTCTTTTCTACCGTCAGAGTATAATTTCTTACAGAAAAAAATGAACATTTGCTGGATGATCAGCTTAGGTTTGTAAGACAATCTTTTTCACTCCATCCCCATCTACTAATTCAACATCAAGCATCAAACAGAAGTAGCAGTCAGTTTGATGAACTGTTATGACGTGTTGTGCCTACATCTTTTCCCATCATTTTTTCTCACTACGGATGGTTTTAGTCACAAATCACAATTAACACAAACGTACTGTATAGTCACTCAATTCTTTTCTGTCAAGGGTGAGAAAGAACTACAAGTATTTCTGAAGAACCTAATTGTTATTAATGGAACAGTTTAGGTTTAAAGAATTGTTGAAACTGTCATTTATGACTACATTTTAACACTGTGAATACATATAAGGACTCAACCGCTACTGAAACCAAAACAAATACTTTCTGTTGATTAAGTCAAAGTAATAGACATGGCTATACTACTGTGTTTGCTCTGCATCTATTCACTCTCCAAAACAAACAAAAAATAAAACATATTACCACCTTTTTCCTTATAAAAGATAACTTTTCAAATATGATTATACTTTTCAATATTTTTCATCTTTTTCATGATGGCTATCATAGGCTTATTTAATTCTTTCCCTGAAAAACAATAATATGGTAACATACTTGTCCTTGTGTAGAAAAAATGTGGGTTTTTTATGTAATAATTACATTTCACATAACTGGAAATAGAATAGTAGAAGAGTCAGCAAATTTTGGCCTAGCTTTCCGCACATCTGACATATACATGTTGACTTGAATAAGATTTGAATCTTATTGGAAATTTGGAAACTTGATCATGGGAGTTTCTTTATTCTGACAGTTAATTGTTCTTTTATTTATTTTAAATTAGAATTTCTTAGCTCCTTGTCATATTCACACTATTTGTTAGATGACTAGGAAACTTCCGTAAATTTGAAAGATTGTTAGAAATGGTCAGAATCTTATGTTTAGATCACAGAAACAGATAAACTAAAAACTAGTGGGTGACTAAAATAGAGGCAAGATTTAATTGTTAACCTTTTAAAATATTTTCAGTTGTTGTCTTTAAATGCTTTGTTTCCTTGTAGAAAAGTGATCAAAATGTTGATGTTTTCGTTCAAATGTAACCAGTCATAGATACAGGTCATAGTAGAGTGAGTAAACCTTAACAGTCATAAATAAATCTAAGAAAATAACTGAATTATATTTCCTTTCAAATAAAAAAGACAAAATTTGTGTCAGGAAGAGGAGGAATGGCTCTGAGCTGGAAGGACGAAGATTTAGATTAAACATTAGGAAGAAATTCTTCATAATGAGGGTGGTGAGGCACTGAAACAGGTTGCTCAAAGAAATTGTGGATGCTCCATCCCAGGAAGTGTTCAAGGCCAGGCTGGATGAGGCTCTGAGCAACGTGATCTAGTGGAAAATGTCCCTAGCCATGTCAAGGAGAGTTGGGACTGGATGATCTTTATGGTCCCTTCCAACCCAAACTATTCTATGATTCTATCATTTTCTTTTTTCTTATAGGAAGGACAAAAAAACCAGGATACTATTTCCATAATCATATAAATTATATGAAATACTAAATTCTTACATCATATAGGCAATTTTGATATTTTTTTCTTTGAAGCAGCAGTTATCATCTTCAGATCCATATCTACTTGAACATCCATAATATTTATAGTGTTGTTATTGTTCACTACCACCCAGGAAACGTAAGATTTAGTACTCAAGTATACTGAGACCATTGTATTCCATTCTTGCCCATCCTGGCAGTGAAAATGGCTGTAGGTAGTAAATAATGTATTTGTATTTCATAAGATGACAGGTAATGCTAATGTGAAACAGGATCATAGAATCATAGATTCATAGAATGGTTTGGGTTGGAAGGGACCATAAAGATCATCCAGTCCCAACCCCCCTGCCACGGGCAGGGACACCTGCCACCAGACCAGGCTGCTCAGACCCCATCGAACCTGCCCTTGAACAATTCCAGGGAGAGGGCATCCACAGCCTCCCTGGGCAACCTGTGCCAGTGCCTCACCACCCTCATTGTGAAGAATTTCTTCCTAATGTTTAATCTAAATCTTACCCCTTCCAGCTTAGAGCCATTCCCCCTCATCCTGTCACTACTTTCCCTTGTAAAAAGTCCCTCCCCAGCTTTCCTGTAGCCCCTCCAGGTACTGGAAGGCTACTATGAGGTCTCCTCGGAGCCTTCTCTTCTCCAGGCTGAACAAGCCCAACTCTCTCAGCCTGTTCTCATAGCAGAGGTGCTCCAGCCCTCTGATCACCTTCGTTGTGCTCCTCTGGACCTGTTCCAACAGTTCCATATGCTTCTTATGGTGGGGATTACAGAACTGGACACAGTGCTCCAGGTGGTGTCTCTCAAGAGCAGAGTAGAAGGGGAGGATCACCTCCCTCAGCCTGCTGGTATTTCTCCTTTTGGTGCCGGATGTTAGTTACTTTGCTGTTTGTTGCACTGCAGAACACTTAAATGATTACATCAGATTTGTTGGTTTTATTTTCCCCAAAGGGTTTCCTGTGACACAGCTGTAACTTTGTCCTTGCCAAGAAAAGTCAAACAGAATATTAAAAACGTAGCAGAGCATATACCCGAACAACTGCAAATGAGACAAAATGAAAGCTCACCTTGCAAGTGATATAGATTTAGCAGCCTTCCTAGGTTTAAAAAAGACTATGAAGTAGGCATATCCCTCTGCTAAAAGTTACAGAGGACGAGCTCTGTTAAGCATAAAAGGTATTTCCATATGTAGGTAAACAGAAATATAATTAAAGAAATTAAAGTTCTTTTTTTTCCCTAAAGTAGATTTCCACAACTAATCCATACTACTTTCACTTTCTTCTGAAATTATGGAAGTGTTTGAGGATGATAGTGAGATCAATTTGAGCTGTGCTCCTGCATACTTTAAATCATAGTTTCAAGTGCAATAATGACACCATTTGCAAATAACTCTGCTTTGGTATATGAAATGAGACACTGTTAAAGTCATAATTTTCTTTATCTTTCTACAAATTGATCCTGTGTAATATTTGTTTGAGGTTTTTAGTTTCCAGACTATTGTGATGTAATTAAAAAAAAGATGTATCACCTCCCATATGCCTGATTCAGTGCTTGCCCTGTTCATTCAACTGTTCTGTTCACATTCTATTGATCTGTGATGTTTTTTATTTCTAAATGTAATAAACACAAGTAGGAACAGGAATCCAGAACTACAAAATTATTACTTAGTGGTAGCTAAATGCCAAAATAGAATCTAATATCAGTGCTGTTATCATAATATTTTAAGGATATTAGCAGCAAGGTTACGGATATGTAATTAGTTTCAGAAAATCTTGGGCACACAAAAAGTGTGTAGGAACTTTTCGCATTTGTCCTGGACTTGAGAATTATGCACACATATATAAAATACACTCAGGACAGGAAAGAAATACTGGGTTTCAATATTAGACTGAAGCATTTCAAACCCATTCAGTTGTCTCAGGAGAGCTCAGCTGTTATGAAGATTAAAAAGGTCATGGAGTTAGTTCTGGCTGTTAGTGTCATGTGAGCTGCAAACACGGTATCTATAGTGACAGACCACCTACAGTCTAAGATATATTGATGGAAGAATAAGGTTACCGGATTGGCAAAGATAATACCATTTCCAAGCACAACAGCTTTGTCTAAACTCAACTCATTTTTTATGAATTATGTAAAAAAGTAAAAAATGCTCAATTCCACCAATGCACAATTCAATAACAACGTGGAAATGGAAACGAGAAATTAGAACTGGCACATAAGCCAAGCATCATTCCATCATGCATTAATAGTAAATGTGCATTTTATTGCATTTAAATGGAAAGGTGAATGTTATTAAGGATATAGACTATGTATATAATTCAAATGTACATAATTAATGTAAGTTATTCATATTTTTAGTATCGTTTACCTATCATCGATATGTACACGTTTAAAGTGCCAAATAATTTTGAACTCACTACAATTTGCTGTTCAACTGATAGCATGTATACCAGTTTCATAGTTAATTTCTATCACTGGGTATTTTTGAAATGCCTTTAAAAAGTCTTTTAAAACAATATGCTACCTTTGGGAAATGTTTAAGGCTTAATAACACAATATTCGGCAAAATGCATGTTGTTATTTTAGGTCTCTTAGTCCCCAGCTTGTCATAGACTCACATTTCTTTGTATAGCTTTGTTCTTTAGCCATTAAAAGCGAGGAATATTGAAAAGATCAGTTTAGCCTAGCATATTATTGACTTTACTCATGTAAATTGAGCATGATATTGTTCTGTCATAGTAGAAATTTTGTGCAGTAACAGAAATTGAAAATACCAGAACACAGAATGCATTTTTAAATCCAAGGAGAATTCTGACTGAGTTGTTCAGATTTCACTTGTGTGAACACAGTCCTGCTTTATAGAATGACAATATATGAATATGATACTGAACAGATCTTAACCTTCAAAGAAGGTTCGTAATCTTGAAAGAACCTTCAACTTGAAAGAATCTTCTTAGACATAATCACAAGAAACCAATTTGATCTTCTTTAGTATGAGTCTTATTCCATCTAATTTTCATTTCTGTTCAGACTGTTATTCTGATTTAAATTTCTTGGTTTTAAATTTCAAGGAACAAATCTGCAGATCTTTTAAAGAGAATTAGGAATACTCAGTCTCACTATTTAAATATTTCATTATTAGTTTGAGATAAAAAAGCATTATGTAGATTAATAAGCAAAATGGTTTAATTTGAACATGTTATACAAGCAAACGTCTTGTTTTCTAAGTGCCATCCATACATTATTCCCATTTGTCTCTATGTCAGCTGACATTCTAATAAAACCCAACTTGTTTGCCTTTTTTTTTTCCTAGTAGTAGTATCTTCCTTATTATCCCAGCTATTCGTCAGTGGACCTGTAGTAACAGGGTGATCATGAACCTTCAGAAATCTTCTCTGGGCATTTACATTGTGCTGAAAATCCACACATATTTTAATAGAAATGATGCAGTTTTCAGTTTATGATTAGGCTTTTAAATTCCATTTTAATTCTGGCAATAAGCTTTTCTTGAAACAGACTTTCCTGTTATATCAATATTATTTAACTTTGTGGAAGTGCAAAATTAATTTATATAATTATTATGGTAATTAATTAATACAACTGTTGTATGACATATGGCAGAATATTAGATATTGGGTGATTATGGACATAATGTTTTTCACAGAAAATAAAATCTGATTAACAGCACCATCTAACAGAAAAACAAAAGGCAAGCAAACAAAATCTCTTACCTAAATTCATTGGTATTTTCAGGTGCAGTCCCACAATACTATATATAGTAATATTTGCACTTATGCACACTGGCAGAAAAAGACTACAAGTAACAACATTAAAACATACAAATAAGTCTGATAGTCTTTTAGTGTATAGATCATATATCCACTGACAAAATAAATAATAATATTATTTCAGTAACCATGACATGTTTAGTATAATAGTGTTAAATACCTATTCCTATCAAAATAATACTTCATTTCTGTGACATTCAAATGCAGCAAATTCATAGAATTATAGAATCATAGCGTCATAGATTTGTATTGGAAGGTACTTTACAGATCACCCAGTTCCAACACTCCTGCTATGGGCAGGGACACCTCCCACCAGCCCAGGCTTCTCAAGGTCCCATCCAAACCCACCTGGAACACTTCCAGGGAGAAGGCATCCACAGCTTCCCTGGGAAACACGCGTTAGTGCCTCACCACCCTCATTGTGAAGAATTTATTCCTAATATTTAATCTTCCTCCTTCCAGTTTAGAGCCATTCCCCCTCATCCTGTCACTACTTTGCCTTGTAAAATGTCCCTCCCTAGCTTCCTTATAGGCCTCCTTCAGGTACTGGAAGGCCTATATGAGGTCTCCTTGGAGACTTCTTTTCTCCAGGCTCAACAAGCCCAACTCTCTCAGCCTGCCCGCGTGGAGGAGATTCTCCAGCCCTCTGGTCATCTTCACCTTCACTCTTCTCCGGACTCACTGTTACAGATCCATGTCCTTCCTGTGCTGAGGACTCCAGAACTGAACACAGTACTCCAGGTGAGTTTTCACTAGAGCAGAATAGAGGGGCAGAATTTTCTCCCTCAACCTGCTGGTCGCACTTCTTTTGATGCTGCCCAGGATATGGTTGCACACATTACTGGTTCGTGTCGAGCTTCTCATCCACCAGCACACATGAGTACTTCTCTTCAGAGCTACTCTCAATCCATTCTTTATCCAGTCTGATCCACTGAACAGTGCACCCATTAAATCCATATCTCTTCGATTTAGAGAGAAGGACATGGTGGGAGACCATATGGATATAAGGTGTATGATAGACCAGTCTGTCTTGCAGAAAGGTCAGCCTCATAAAAAAGACCAAAACAAAATTAGCAAGCTGTTAACTAGGAAGCTGCTGAACTAATAGATAAGCAGTATCTGACAAAATCTACCTAGGCACCTAAGGCTAGACATAACTCTTCACTGAAATGATAGACATTCATTAGACAGTGAAGAAATATATATTTTTCATAGTGTAAAGTCTTTGTTTAGACTTGTTTTTTTGGATAAAATTTCGGGAATGTACACACTCTGCCTGGAAAATTGACCAAATCACAACTGACATTACTCTTATTTAGCAACAGAGAGAAAAAAACTATTATCTTTGGATGTGTTTTTGATGCGGAACTGAAAAATAACCTACACCTTTCCATGTTTAGGCTTGGCTGGCTTTATTACATGTCTTAACAACAGTTTATACTCAGTGGAATTTATAATTTCTAAAAACTGAGGAAGACAAAGAAGCATCCATTTTAATTGTTGAGAAATGTAACCTTTGAGAAAAATCACACATAAAAAAAATGCAAGACTAACAGATTCTTCTTAAAATGTATATTTACATGTTTTGGTCACACCCAGGAGATGATGAACTTGCAAAACAGTGATGAAATTTTTCATGAGAGCAAATTTAAAATGATTGGAAAATAGTAAGGATCAGTAAATATGTCTTTGAATTTACAAGATAAGGGAGCCTGAAAATGAAATATAGATTGTATAAATTAAGAATGCAAGGAGGCAGGCTACAAAAATGAGTTCTCATTCTGTCTATTTGACATTAAATTTTCTTTAAGTCATTCATTCATTTAAACTGCCTTTCATCTCATTTTCTATATTTAAAAGTGAAGTCTAACAGTTTATTTCTTTATTTCACATAGTGCTGCGATGATTAATAAGTTGTCATCTTGAGAGCTTTATGGTATTTACAGCCTAGAAATATTGCACACTGTGCTGACAGCTGGTTGTGGAATTTACAGAGATATCACAAGAGATTTTTGGAACTTTTGCTTAATAGCTGGATTCTTGAGATCATGTACAGAAGATCACGGATGTAATGTTACTCATTTAATATATAGCTGCCTCTCAGAAGAGGACATCTACTTTGAGGATATCCACTTTTAATATACAGTGCAGAATTTAATTTAAAGTGGACTTAATTTGAACAAACACCCACCCACATGAACATAATATCCAGTGAAATTTTGAAAACTGAAACCATTGTCTCAGCCTGTTAGGCATGATAATGTGACTTAAAGGTTGAACACAATTAGAAGTCAGGTGCAGAGAATAGGAGAAATAGAAACTCCGATGATGGTGACTAGTCAGAAAGAAACTCTACTTTTACTTTTCCCACTGTACTATATTTAAAAAAAATAATAGGGAAAAAGCTATGAGAATTATAAAAATAGAAGCAGACTGCTTGCACTGAAAGTGTGCAGTTAAGATAAACAAACCATATAACATACAATACTTCACTTCTGATGAATAACTATAAGTGTTCAGTGCCCTCTCCTTTAATAATGCAAATACCAGGTCAACAGAATATTTTCCTCCTCATGCAGGAGCATCTAGGTGATATTGTAGTATTATAAAACCTTCTGGCTAATGAGGCCTTACTAGGAATATTGCTAATATTGTGGTGTGTGACCCAGGTAGTCGCTGCTCTCCTTCATCCCACAATCTAGTCTTGTATTCCCCACTTTGCTACTCCTAACAAAAATGCTGCTACTTAACCAAAAGTTTCTGCCAACCTGAGTCTTGGCCAACATGTTAGCACTAGCACATGTTCAAGCACAGAGGAAACCTGAAGTGGTCTCTCAGCTCGCGTCAGATTTCCAAACCTCTTCTTTCATCTCAAAGCTTATAAGCAACACAGATTTAGTTCTCCTGCTCATCCTTGCACTTTATTTTAAAGAGTAACTTTTGCCTTTTCCATTACTGGACCCTATTGCTTTAAATAAGCTTAATCACACACTCACGTTTAGGCGTTGGTTATCAGTTCAGACTTTTATACATCGTTGCAATTAGGACTTTTTTTTCCATTTCACATTTGGCACCTTTTTCTAACACACAAAATGGAAACATATAAAATAAATGTGCTTGTTTGTCCGTTTAAGGTAACTACCCTCTTCACCGGATGCCTGCAGAAGGTTCCTTTACTTAGTTCCTCTTGAATCAACTCCGCAATTTTGTAGTGCAGGGGAATGGATAGACATGTAAAGAGGTGCTGCTTTTTCTTAGTGCAAATCTCACAACAGAAAGAAAATAGCAATGGCTATAGGCCTAATCCAGCCACTTCCGTGAAAATATTGAGAGGAAGAATACAGTTGTACTTTTACCATATGACAGAGGCTTTCATTGTCTCTAGAATAGCTAAGAGAAGGTTAAGCTACAGTGTTCTATATGCATTACAATTAACCTCTCTGTTGTAAAAGCAAAGCTTTGAAAGGCTTTCCAATTATTCTGTCAATAAAATCTCTAAAACTGGTAAGATTACCATCAGAGCTATATTATTTGCATGATTTTTTCTTAGAAAACTCTAGAATTAGAAAAAAAGCTAAAAAAAAATGTCCATTCCTTCAGTATCAGAATGCAGTCAGAGGAGGAACAGAAGGCCGATAGATTCTAACCTCTGACTGTTCAACTCAAATAAAGAAATATTCTGAACAGGTTAACAAGTAACCTTTTTGATGCTTTTTGCAGCTAAAAGCAGGTTTACCTTTTGGCTTTCTGAATGCAATATAACAGTGTTCTATTTGCAGTTGAGGAGTGACTTCAGGAGCCCCAGAGGATAAAGACAAGTTTTCTAGCAGTTTTCAAAAGCAAGAATTGAACTATATGTGAGGCTTGGGATATTGTTAAAAGGGGTGAAAATGGAAAATGGGGAAGAGGTCAGTAATTGGAGAGCAGACGGTTAGAGGCTGCCCACTTATTTTGGGGATTTGTATTGAGAAAGAAAGTAGGCTTGTTTAGCTGGTTGACTGATTTCATCCGGGAGATGTGATTTTCTGTGTGTACTGGGTAGAATGAAAGGGAAAAGCAGGAATAATTATTTCTGGCAGAGTTAGGTAATTCCCAGTCCCAGCCATCTTCATTTAGTCACCAGCTGTTGTTGTTGAAAAGTAGTTTTTTGTTACACAGTATTAATTCTCCATTTGTTTTCATCTTCCTGATTACTTTTGCTTTCTCTGTTTCTTTTACTCTAAATTTCCTGATTTTTAGAAATCTTGCTTTGCAAACTACTGCTGCAGTTCTAGAACACTTACAACCCTTAATGTATTGATATTTTTACTCACAGCCATAATTCCTTCTGAATGTGTTTTTGGTCTGTAAGTGTATTAGTCTTTCTCAGTTCATGTAATTAATGTCCTGCATATTGTGCACGTTGCCTGAAGTTCATCCTGCTGCTGAAAGCTAATCTAAGAGATCTGTATAAGGAAAATCAGCAATGAACTTAGGTTAAAAAAAATCTGATGTCCTTAATAATATGGTCACGCATTATTTAGAATACTTGCAAGCAAAGAGAACCATAAAGTATTTCAAATCTCCATCAAGATTACTTTGTACCCTACAAACCTTTTATGTCCCAAAGGATCTGATCTGAGTGACTAAGGTAGTCATACTGTAAATGAGAAATTGAGTCTCAGAGTCTACTAGGCCAGAGTTAAACTACTCTTTTTACTCCTGTTTAAGCACATATTCAAGTCTGGACCTCAAATATCCATGTATTGGTTTGCTCTCTGATTGATCCTGGCACACATGAACCTTTTTTCCAATAGGGAAAACTGTTTTGTAGCTGAGCACACACACAGTATCACACACAGTATCATAAGGTTGAAAAAGACCTTTGAGATCATCAAGTCCAACCTGTGACCCAACACCTACACCTACTCCTACTTGTCAACTACACCATGTCAAGAGCAGTACAGAGCAACTGAGTGAAGCTTGTCAAAATTTCACTCAGCTGTGTTTCTCCAGTAATTTCTCAGTAAAAGTCTCCCCATGTGCTCAAATTCGGTATTCCAGCAAGTTTATTAATGGAAGGATGCTTTACATGTCTGTATCAAAATGCCTGCTAGCTAGAGGGAATGATGTAGTATCAGAAAAGCATATAGTTTATCTCTGAGGAGGGGAGAAAACCAAACACATAGAAATGAAGAGGACATTCTGGAACACTTTCAGGCTACTGCAGAACAGTTAACTGATTCAAATTTTTACCAAATTATACCTGAATGTATCTAAATTTTACATCTCTAATAAAGGACTCCAGTATCTGTTGACCTGTTAGGGTGGTGTCTCTGGTACTTGCATGGTCTTGCTTTGGCCTAAGCTGCTTTCAGCTTGTAACCGTCTGTTGTGGCACAGTCCTTTGGAGATCAAGCAGCTATTGCCAATCTGTTGCAGCTGAAGCCTTGAGAATATCATATGGACTAGAGGTTTCACACCCCTTGGCTGCCCTCAAACAATACCCTTTGCAAGAAATAGTCCCCATTTACAACTAGGGCTAGAAAAATGTATAATTTTCAAACTTAGACTGAGAGGCAATAAGAAGGAAACAATCTGATACAAAACATGCCAAAAGTTCCATAGGTGGTTTTAAGACTGAGGAGGAAAAGACCCTGCCATTAAAGTTGTATCAGTCTTAGTGAGGACCTTGTGATAACTGTCAGTTCATCATAATCCTTCATTGACTGCCATGGCTTTTCCTGAGGGAACTATCAACTTAAAGGAAAAGCAAGGCAAGAAAAGGATTATTTTCCAAAAGATGGTCAGCCACATAATTTAACGGTTGATAGTATTTAAAGTGAGTGAACGTATCAGGTAATGCGTCTTTAATTCTAGTTTTGAAACATTCCTTAGCTCTGAACAGGCAGAGCACATCAGACATGTAATTTACATTTCTTGTGAAGGATGCCTAAGGCGGATCTTCCTGTCCTTCGAGAATGTAAGCTACAGAAGAATCCAGCAGTGATACACTATCTTCATTCAGTTCCTTCTTAAGGACGAGGTGTAGTATTCTCCTTTAATATTGCCTCCTACTCCATAAGGAAAATGGAAGACCATAAGAATCAAAGTGAAAGGTTTGAGTTTGAGCATCTGAAGGAGAAGAGTCTCGGAAAAGAGATTGTTTCTGTTTCACAACGGGATGGACAAGTAGGACTTACTTAGCCACATAATTCCATAGATGAAGTGAAAAGAAAAGGTCTGTGCAGGGTTTCGTGTAAATATCTTTAGTTATAGAGGGTTTCACGTAAATGCCTTAGTAGATGGGTTCTGTCATCCTCCATCTCCCTCTAAAAAAACCCTTACCTATATCTATTTTCCATGCAGAATATTTTGTCACTTGTATTAGTCAGCCTGTCTCTCTTAATATCCACAATTTAGGTACATGCTAAATGCTTATGTTGTCATTCTAAATTACCCCTTTGTGTTCCTCCAGATCTCTGACAAATTATCTGACCTTTGCACTTTAAATACTGCATAGTAAGGGACATACCCTGAAATTTAAAGAACAGTCAATTACAACATAATTGAGGATTTATGGTGTATAAATATATGTTATTATAGTGATATTTAGAAACATAGTGCCTTATAAACCAAAGCCAACATGAATAGTCAGTCAGATTACATATCGCTAACAGCTGCTTGACATTTAGCTTTCTGGTTATTCACGAGATGTTTATAAAAGACCCAGGAGGTCCTCAGACACATGGTCCAGGTGTGATATCCATCAAGATGAGAAAACACTATGGCATATTGCAGGCTAGATGGGGAATTTTTACCCAGGAATATGGGGCACTTTGTGGGATTGCACGAGGTTTACTCAGGGATATGTTGGGGTAGAATCGAAGGAAGGGTCAGGGATGGATCTAGGTGATTTGGAGAGGAACAAGCATCAGGAAGTGGAGGGATAAGGGTATAAAAAGGACTGGTTATGTGTAAACTATAGGCTGGTGTACACCTGTCTACTTATGCCCTGCATCTGATCAGTGCAGGTGACCCTATCTTCTTATTAAACTCAATTTTTTAGTGTTTTTCTGGATGAGGGAGACTCTGTTTGGTGTGCATCTGTGCGTATGGGGGTCCAACAACTGAGGTCAGAGCGGTTGTGTAAGTGGAGTGTGTGAATGATAGCAAAGAGAAAAGGGACTCTCCAGCAAGCAGGTAAAGTGACCTGGAAGTCTGGAGAGGGAGTGTCAGGGGTATGTTTCTGAGGAGGAGGGCGTGGGAATTACTGGTTATTGGAGAGACCACGGAGTACTTGTCAGCCTCTGGAGAGACTATGATGTCTGGGAGTCTCAAGGCGTGAGACCTGCTGCTGTGTGCGAGTCAATCACTCTGTGTGATGTGAGTAGCAAGTCCTTGCTGGCTTAGGGAAACCTTATAAATTACAACAATATAACAGCAACCTCTTTACAGGGAAGATTTGTGTAAAGATGTCTGACACTGCAGGGAAGACAAGGCTGCAGTGGAATCCTATCCTGTGGGTCCGGAGTGTCGGACAGGACCCAGGTACACTGCAGAGGGGGAGGTGGTATCCTATTTGTGGTGAGACAACCAGCCAGACTGGACCTTGACAGAGAACTTCATTGGTGTTAGGCTATCGTGTACACAGTGTGCAAGTATGCTTTAAAATAGAAGATTAAGAATAGAAATAGCTTACCCTCTTCTATACTCATCATGACTAAGAGATGCATTTTAAATTTAGTGTCACACATTCTGTCCTTGTGGCTACTTCATCCTAAATTCCTCTCTGATGCAGAGGAAATTGGATCAGCATCTGAACAAAGAAACATTTGTCTGCTCAAGGATTATTAGTAAGCGCAGCTATGCTGCTAAAAATGTTTTTAAATAGTTACTATCAACAAATTCCCAACTGTTTTTCACATATATCACAGGAAGTCAGCATTTCACTTTGTTTCTGTCTGTGACAAGACCAATACAGACCTGTCTTTAATATTTGAATCTGAATGCTGACATGCATAAAGATAGAAGTCTAATTGCTTTTTGGCTATTTTTCTACTGTCAGACACTGGAGGAGCTAGATGTTAATCTGCTTTTACAATCAAAGTCTCTAGATGTGTTGTACAAATCAGCTCCTAAAGTACAGTGTACAGCTAAACGTTTGAAGAAGACACTAAGAAGAAAAAAAAAAATGGAAAAAAGTTTAAGTTAAAGCCTCATTGCAGTAGCTTTTTATGCAGAATTATTTTAATTGCATTACAAACATGTATTATTTACCAAGCATTAACTTCCAGCCAAGAGGTAGTAATCTTTAGCAGAAAACCAATTTTTTTTAAAAAAATCCTTTTGTGCAACAGATGTATTACAATTGCTGCTATTCTAGTCAGTTAAGCTTTTTCCTTACATAGTAGGTTAAAACTGAACACAATGAAATACTACAGTGAAACCGCACTAACAACTTTTCAAGAGTGACACCTAAACAAAATTATGATTTTGAAACCTGGACCTGTTTTGCATACTTGGCAGAAAAAGAAAAATTTTCCTCTGTGTGGAACGTCTGTGACTGGCCTTTCATTTGCTTTGACCTTTTAAGAGTGTTATAAAGGCCTATTGCCATGTTTTTATAAGTTTTGGATAGAAAAAGTACAGATCCTTTGATATTCCCTTCCAAATACCGTATTATCAGTAAGCACTTACTATAAATTTTGTCACCCAAATGTTTTTAAGAAACAGTAAGTAGGGACAGGCTTGAGACAAGCTGTATTTATAAGCTAATACAAGTAATTTCTTAGCAGTTATACTTTATACCAGTTGTACATGACAGCTTCCAGTACGGATATGATTGTTCAATTCAAGTAGTGTTGAAGTCTGAATCCCTGAAGCTGAATTGGAAGCTGGATACTGCTGTGCTTATCGAGACATGTATCCGTCATGGACAAAATTTCAAAGTGTGTTGATGTGCAAATAAGCTTTTCCAATGTAGTACATTGGTCTAGCGTGAACAAGTATCATCTAATCAGAATATGTACCTATCAGTTCAGATAAAAGACAAATTATTCAAACATCCCTGTTAACTGACAGGCAGTTTAATAATTTTAATTTGAAGTCTCCCTTGGTGATGGATGAAATTAAGGTTGAAATTAAAAAGTTATATTGAGTTGAATGATAGACTAGATTTTACCATCCATGAGCACCCACAATGGGAATTTTCTAAAGGGATTATTAGGGGAAGGTTAATTAGTATTTCATCTGGGAAATGGAAACAGATGAGCTAAGGCAAACCTACATAAAATATTGAAACAATTAGAGAAAACACTCAAACAAACAACAACAAAAAACCACAAAAAAATTAAGAAGATAAGATAGATAAAAAGTCATTTATGTTACTGTTATATTATCTGAAAAGGAGGTGCTTTTTTTTCTATATACTTGAAGCAAATAAGATTTTGAACTAGGGAGTTCAGAGAAAAAGCTATTGATGTGTGTATTTCCAAATGGAAACCATGGAATTAAGCTATTGTGAAGAAGCTAAGAGGGAGGCCCCACAACCAGTACTTAGAGATATCATTATAAAAAATGAGCTTCATTTTTCAGTAAGTCTTAATATGTAATTATCAGCTCTTCATAAAACTAGATGTATTAGTCATCCGTTTAAAATCACAATTATCAGCAGACATTAAAATTATTGAAGTGTTGAAACTGTGAATTTAAAAGATTTATTGTTACATATATTATTTCATGAGGAAATAAGTCCTGATTTCCTTGTCATTAATAAATAAAACATGTATTTTGGGGCTTAAAATCTCATCCATTGAATAGGACCCAATCTACTTATAGCAGATTACTACGGTTACTATTCAAAGTAGTCCAGTACAAATGTCTTAATAAGATTACTCAGAAGGATATCAGATGTGACAGCATGACAGAACATCTAGTAAGTAACCAAGCCAGTTAGAATGTTACCCATTCAAGACAAATGAAACATCTTTTAAAAATATTTAATAACAGGTTACTTTGGCTCTATTCTTTTTAATTCTTCAGATCAAGTTATGTAACTCGGGCTCCAAACATCTTTTGCAAAGAAGTCCAAGAAACAGGCAAAAATGTTTACCTGAACACAGGTAATGCTACCTGTTCACCACTGCAGACTCTCCTGAACCTTTCTTACAGGCTCAGGAGCAGTAAATAATCTCCACTCTTACGCTACAGACATCAATTGACTGAAGCTGCAAACTCCTCCGAATAAACACATACAGCAAGGTCTTCAAACATCTGTTTCAAGTACTTTGGGAAAACAGTCAAAAGGCAAAGACACAGACCAGTGAATCAGTGCTGAAAACAGTTTGTCAATGTGGTTTTATTTAAGAAGCAGAGGTGCTCATTTCTTACTGGTCTCTTCCTGAAGAATAGAATAGTTATGGTTTACATTTATTCCAAAATTCACTTAAGTAAGTTAAAAAAAAATCGGGAAAAAAATAAAGACCGTAAAAAAAGAACAAAGGCATTCTAGGCAGTAAACTAGATGTAGTGTTTTGCAGAATTTTGGTAAATGAAGTATTTTATAGCTTTCTAGGCGTAATTTAAAATTACATAGTGTTATTTCCTCTGTTTATAAAAAAAAATATATATTTCCAAGTACAGCTGAATGAAAATGTCTTATTTTAACCAGTATGCCTCAAACTCAAAAGAAACAACTTATGTGCTTCACTACTACCCTGACCTTTATTGATTTAGAATTTTTTTTTTCCTTTTCTGTTTATATCCTATGTCTTATTAAGTGTTTAGGAAATGTCTAACGTAGGGATGGACTGTGTTGTGGCCTCCAAGTGTTATTAAAAGTCAGAAGGAAGGCTTATCAACACAAAATCCAGCCTAAGTTACATTAGGGTCTACCTGGAACAAAACAAAATACAGATCTTTCAGGAATTTACATGTATAATATTGGTTTATACAATTGGTGCTGTTTTCTATGAATGTAAATGGAAGTATATTAGAAAAAGTAATGCTATGAAACCCACTAAGCTATTGCCATCTAACAGCAGCACAGAATGCAAGTAAGAGAAAAACAGTAATAGGATGAAAAACTGTAGAGTTTTCCTCTCATTTCCTGTACAGATGGAGAAACACTTTTACATTTGGAGAGCTCAGGTATTCTACTCTCAGGAGATGGGGAGAAGCCCATTGCTCATCCCTGAATCATTCGCTCTATTGACAATAAACTGGGATTATATTGAAGGAGAACAAACACGTGTGTTCCCTCTTGTGTTTATGAATCTATCACCATCAGAGAGTCAATGGGAGTATACTTGCTTTTGTGTTAAGTTTTTAGAATGGATATGGTCGATATCTAAAATGAACACTAGAGGAGAACATTTAGTTTAGAAAATATTATTTTATGCACCAGAATCAGTGTTGCACTGAAAACAAAAAGGAAAAAAAATCCTTCTGTATGAAAGATACAAGACAATTAAAAATAGAATAATTGAATTATACCTATTTTCATATCTACAAGGTTTTTGTGTCTTCACACTATCATGTCTGTTTGTACATGCATTCTCACTTTACATGAACTCTTTGGTGTGGATAGATCTTCAAGGAACAGGCTTTGTAAGTTCTAGTCTATCTTCTAATTCTAATTCTAGTGGGGTATCTGTTCTAAGGAGTCTCAAAACTAACAGGTCCAGAAGGATAAAATGTATATAATTCCTCAGCTGCCTAAGACATCCAAAAACGTGGTCTGCCACAGTTTTGCTTCCTTCTTAGTGCTATCAGAAACACTCAAGTAAGTTAAGACAGTGATATGATCCAAGTGACAACTAATGATATGACTTCCTCCTCCAAGAATAAGACCATGGCAGCTTCCTTTTCTGTATAGGTAGGGAGTTCTAACATGTAGCAGTCTTGGACTTCCACGTACCTGCACAGGTTATCATATTTGTACAAGAGGGGTGTTACTGGGGTGCTAATGGCTGACCAGAGGTGAGTCTGCTCCTTGTGATCATGCTCTCAGCCTGCATGTTTGTAGAATCTGCAATTTAAATAGTGTAAGACATTTTCTTGGGATTTATGCAGTATCTTCTGTATGTCAAACAGCCACCCTCATTAACAGTGTTCACTAGGAGATACTCTTACTTCTTCTGATATCTGTGATGTACAGGCAACCTCTTCATCAGGTTTACAGAGTTTTATATGTGATTTCCATGTTTGCCCTGTAAAAACTCTGTAGAACAGGACCAGAGCTGAAACGGATTTGGCAGACCTGTGGTTTATAGTCTTGTATGCCTGAACAACTACTGTCCAGTTTATAACTAATTTTAAATTCATCTGATCTCCATCTATGTCAAGAAAGAATACAAATAAAAGCAGATTATTCACATCACCTTAACTAGCCAGCATCACTGCACATAATTTTCAAAGAAATTGTTGAAAGAGGAAGAGGAATAATGTCCATAAATTCCGTATGCTAAGATTAAATAAAATGTTTTCTTTTCCTCTGTTCCTAATTCATCTTATTTACTGTATTTCCTGAATAAGTCACCTCAGAAAGGATATCACCTTAAGTGTTGTCTCCACTAAGGATATGGATACAAGCTTTATTTGATGAAGTCTATAACTTGCATGCAGTCTTTCCTATGAAATCTTTCAGGAAGCTTGATGAGACATACTTGTTTGCGCTGTATACAGTATGGCTAATCCTTTGTTATTATACAGACATAAATAAACACATCATATTTTGACACCTGGTATCACTTCTTGTACTGGACCGGCTAACTAACAATCACACTACCAAAGGGTAAAGATGAAACAAGCTGAGCAACAGCATTGTTACTGAAAAACAATGTCTTTATACTCATTCCCTCTTCAGCTAAAACATTTCTTTTTAAAATAACGCTCTTATCCATATAGTTCTGCGGAGATCGACACACAGACTCCGATGCAGAATCGAAGACCTTTTATTGTCAGAAAGCTGTATTTTTATATTCTTTAGAGTTCTATCACGCGCTGGATGATTTTACATGATGGGATACACACAGCTGTCCACGCGCCTAAGTTACACTTACGATTGGTTACTTACACACGATCACGCACTGCTGCAAGAAGCAAGTTTAACATTCTTTTGCTAGATAACTTGCTCTTTATCTTACACTTCTTTGCAAACAATTCTATTTCTTCACCACCTAATCCCTCATATCTCACTGTTCAAGGCCCTTCAAGAATACCATGCTGCTCGTTATTATAAAATGTCTCCAACATAGTTCCCCACATCCAGCCATCTATTTAAACCTTATACTGATCGAATTCAACCAGTTAAACTGGTTCAATCAAGCATATGTGGCTTATTGCAATCTTTTGACTGAGACTAAATTGCAAAGTAGGTGTCATAGAGTCATGGAATCACAGAAGTGAGGGTTGAAGAGACCTCAAGGATCATCTAGTCCCACCTTTCTTGGCAAAAGCACGGTCTAGGTAAAGTGACCCAGCACCCTATTCAGCTGAATCTTTCAAGTGTCCATTGTCAGGTAATCCATCACTTCCATTTTTCCAGTGGCTGATTGTCCTCATTGGGAAAAAAATTCTACTTTTGTCCAGAAGGAATGTCTCCAGAAGTAACTTGTACACATTACCCCTCATCGTTTCCAAGTGACTCCTTGTAATAAGGCAGTCTCCATCCTCCCCATAATATACTGGAGTGCTATAAAGGAGTTCAAATTATATGAGTGTGATGAGTTTTTACTTTTTCTTAAACTTACTGCATCAGCTACTGAAATGGCAGACAACTGAGAAGTTTGAAACCACATTCACTATGAAAATCAAGTATTTTAATTGCAGAGAGTGCCTCCCTTTGAAATTCTGAACTTTACAACAGGAAGGACTAAAAGTAGTAATTTTTAATGAAATCATAGTCTCCTCCCTTTACCAAATAACTCAGTGATGAGAGGGTTCAGCTAGAATATAGGACTCCTTCTGCTACTTATATTTACTGCTTAAAAGGAAATAAACTACAGATACAAGACAGGCTAATTTTCAGTGTATTGCGAAAGGACTTAATTTGTTCACTACAGCTTTTTTTGAAAAGGACGGTTACAAGGCAGCAGAGGAGAGTAGGCAGTGCCTGACTGCCTTGTCCCAGATGCTGCAATCTGCTGGGACCTTCTGGAGTAGGGAAAACAAGTTGCTTTTGCAACCACAACCGAACATAGCCATCTGGGAAAAGGTGTAGGGTAACAAGGGAGGACATGAAGGGAATGAGAACATGAAGTAGAGAGCTAGCAATAGAAATGGGCAACAGAAGGCTCCTGAAAGGAAACGAGCTTTTGCCTGAAACAGAGAGCTGACTCAAAGCTTAACTGATGAAATGTCAGTTAAGGGATCCACAGAGAGTTTGGTTTAGCCCAGGAAGGCATTTAAGTCTCCTGGACTGTAAAACAAGACTGAGAGAAAGGTTTTATTGCTGCTTAATATTTCTGTCACTGATACACCAGAAACTGTTGCTAAGTGTTCTCTGACAATGGCTTTGTGACACTTTCAGTGTCTTTTTCCAACATTTATTGTAAAGTCTGTTTTTCACACATTAGAATCCATGTTTACTGGGTTCTCAAACTTGCACCTGATAGCTATAGATCTTTCAAAAGTTTTGCTGACAAATATTTTAATCTCAGGCCTCTTCTACATCTATTTAGACATTGTGCGACTCTATTTGATCACCGAATTTGTGACGCTGTGTGTATTAGCCATAATGATCTCTAAAGAGGTTTGTGTACTGAAACTAACTCTAAGAGAATTGTATTTCACATTTGTTTTCCAAAATTAAAGTGCAAGTTGTTTTTTTTTTTAACTTGCTGTTTTCTCTAAAGAAAATTTAGTATAGTAGGGCTCTTTCAGTTCTTCAATAAAATATTTGTAAAAGCATCTAGAAGATCTTATTTGAAAGTCCTTTGTTTTAACTTTGATGATGCAAATACATTATTTGCTTTGTAAAGAATTCTGACTTGGATATGAAAAAAATAACTTCTGTTTTCTGTTCACATAGCCTGGTTTTATATTACTGTTTAAGATCAAATAGCTTTTTCATGAATCACTATGAACATGTACCGACACTCAGTTTTGATTTTAGTACACAGCAGTGAAAATTTAATTAATTTTTTTCTTAATTTCTCTTTGCAAATACTTCAGACTTATTTATAAACTTTTTCTTCTGTGGTAGTATCTTTAATGAATATGATGAAGGGAGGCAGTACACTTTCCGCATGATACCGCTTTCGAAGGAACAGTAAATATGATGGAAAGCAGGGCTACTCTCAACAGACAGAGAAATGGTCTAACGGTACCTACATGAAGATCAACAAAAGCAAATGAAAAGTCCTGCACCAGAGGAAGGATAAACCAAAGCACCAGTAGAGGCTGGAGCCTGATAGTCCAGGAAGCAGCTTTCCACAATCAGGCCAGGAGGTTCTGTTGAGCAAATCATGCCCTAGCAGTGAAGAAGACCTTGGGATATCTTGGGATGCATTAGGAAGAATGTAGCCAGCAGGTAATGAACATTCCCCTTTTTTTCACATGGGTGAGAGCACATCTGGAGTACTGTGTCTAGTTCTGGGCCCCCCGGCATAAGAAGGATATTGAAACACAGAATTCCAGCTCAGACCATTAAGGTGAACTGGAGATGGTGACTGGAGTATGTGGTATATAAGGAAAGGCTGAAAGGTCTGTGTTTGTTCAGCTTTGAGAATAGAAGCTCAGGGGAGACCTTATTGCTGTCTACAGTTACCTTGTAAAGGATACAGAGAAGGTGGACCCAACCTCTTCCAGGAGGCACACAGTGATATGATCAAGTGGGAACACAGGAAGCTCTGTTTAGATAAAAGAAACCATTTATTTACAGTGAGGCTGAGGAAGAACTTGCCCAGAGTGGTGGTCGTACCTTCAGCTCTCTTGGGTCTCGGCAACCTCATCCTACTTATTTCAACAGGGAGTTGGAGCAGGTGGCCTCGAGAGGTCTCTTCCATCAGAAACAGTCTATGATTCTATGAACTATTTTGTCGTTTATTGTTGCTGATTTTGTTGAAATTGTTCAGATCTTTCTTGACCAAGGAACAATTTAATCACAAAACAAGCAAGTATGATTCATCTTTTTATTCATTCTATTATCTTCTCTTTGCAGTAAGTCAAATATAACTTCAATAAAACCTTACTACGCCTTTCCTGAGGCTGTCAATTTGGTGAATTATGGAGAAGATTGTTCAAATTTACTGTTGCCCGCTGTTGTTCTCCGTCTCAGATTTCTATTACACTTATCAGAGTATCACAAAAACTTCATTTTACTATCCAACAGCTTTTGTACTTTTTTCTTAAGTGAAATTGCATAGCAAAATATACTATATAAATAAGGAAAGTTAAGTGACCTTCTTCCTCTATTGCAATTTTAATTAGACCTAATAAAAACAAGACATTTTGCATGATAAACTGAACAAATGATGGACAAATAAATTATAGTGATTACTGATAAAATGCCTTCATTATTATCAAGTATTTCATTTTGACAGTATACTCATGAATATGTAATTGACAGTTCTAAACTGTTTTAGAGTTTATTATTATTTTGTCTAGTGGATATTATTCTGTTCCAATACTTTGAATGTGGCCCTATTTTCTTCATGCGAAGAAATATGTTAGATTTGTCATTTATATTAATTTATCTGTAAAACCCAAGCAACTTACTAAGTCTTAATTGTGCACTTCAGTATTCCAAAATGACTGTCATTTTATGTGCTCTTGTATTTTAATTAACTAGATTCAGTAGTTAGAAATTCCAGTTGTCCTTTTTTCAGACTTCAATTAGGTTGAGCATTTGATTCTTGAAAGTTTACCATTTGTTAACATACCAATTTTCACTCTTTAGTTATTATCCCTAAGTATGTAGGTAACCATAATGTAATATATTGTCAAATTAGTTCAGAACAGTGTCTTATCTTTCACTTAGTAAAAGGTTGCAAGTCGTGATAAATCAAAATATTTTCACCTCCAAAATGAGAAGAGTTCTGAATCAGCCAAATAGATCAAGACAGAAAGATGATTTTTCCTGGAGTCTGCTAAGTACAGCTGCATTGGCAGGTGTAATAAGCTCAAAAATCCCCAGATTCCTGGGGAGCAAATTCAGAATATTCAGAAATCTTAACAAATAACTTTGAAATTAGCTTTGAGAGATGTAAAAGAAGATGGGAAAAACTGTTAACATCTTAGCATCAGGACTTCTAAAATCTGAATCTAATGTCTATTTCTATCAAAGCTAAGTCGTGGAAGACTTGGAACTTGGAAGTCTGAGAACACATTCCTCTTTGAATTTTGCCTAACTGTTTTGTGTGATTTAATTTATTTAATTAATAGTATAACAACATGGGGACAAAGAAGACTAACAAAAGCCAATTTTAATGATTAATAAAACGCACAGATTATCAAAACTTAGCTCTTGAATTGCTAACCACTCTTAAAATACTTATTTTAATGTACAAAGTTTTAAGTGGCAGTAATGGGCTTGTATTCAGACCTTTTATTTTTGATCTGGAAAACTCAGCAGATCTGAGTTTTCTTGGTTTCGCCTGTAGTTTATATTGTCAAAGAAAATTCAACTGTATAGATCCGGAGTATTTGGAACATTTTTATGCGTTTGGGGAAGTCAGTCCATCAAACAGATTTGTCTCAGGGAATTTCTAAATACATTAAATCTATATACCACGTGTCTTTTCCGTAAACTCCAATTCTTATTCCTTGATAAGAAATGGGGATGCAGTAAAAGACCTTTGTGTTTTGAGAAGTTTTGTGAAAGCGTCTGTAATGGGTAACACGAAAAAAAAATAGGCAACATTTTCATTTTAAAAGTGAAATTCTATATTTCTTGAAGACATTTTTTATGTATCTAGTATCATCTCATGAGGACTAGAAATCTTAGAAAAGAAAAATATTTTTTAATTAAATCTATGGGTCTACTCAGTCTTCTTCATTCTATTACTGACAACAAATAAGTCAAGGAGTTTGATTTTCAATTAGAGTAAGAGATTATTTTTTAGCCTTCCTGAATATCACAATGATAGTTCTAAAGTAAAAATATGGTAGAGAGTTCTGCTAGAGTACTACTAGCAGTATGTAATTGACTGGATGCTAATGAACACTGAATAGTTTCCATATGTAGCTGTTTTCCGTTGTTTTATTACAAGATACAACAAAATACATATTTTGTAGAGTTCCTATTTGTAAAATCACTGTATTGTAGAAAATAATTTCCATTAATATTTCTTACATGCAGAGTTTTCTCCCGGTTCCCCATATTTCTTATGTGTTATGTAAATTGTAATTACTGCTTGTTTTCTCTACCGACAGTAGAGATTGAGACATCTTTAGAACAGTTATTCATTTGATCTGAATTCGTAAGATAGAAATAGGATCCTTTTTACACCACGTTGCAGGTGAGTCAGCTTAACGTATTTATCAGATTTGCAGTTAAGGTTAAGCATCCAGAGCTGGAATGGATCAGAGCATTGTGAATGACCCTTATGACTTTAGCTATTAGAAAATCCTTGTTTTCCATAGCATTTTGTATGCATACATATTGCACGTGGCAGGTAACTGCTAGCTGGTTAATATATGTAATATTTGAAGGAGATTTAAAAGTTTTCTGTTGCTTAATTCATAGGTTTAGAGCCAGATGGGACTGTTAGAATCTATTATTCTCATTGTTTTTATAACACAGGTGAGCCAGTAAATACAATACTCAATTGAAGAAGAAAGGCAGGTTTTATTAATTTTAGTGAAATTAATTAATTAATTAGTTAATTTATTTATCGATTGATTAAATTATCTAATTCTGGTAAATATTTTCAAGTATTTTGGATCACATTTTGGTTCAGGGTGGGGGTTATTAGGGAAAGAGGAGAAGGAGGGGGGAAATGTGTAGGTTAAGTTAATATTATTAGATTTTTTTACCTACCTTTGGAAAACAAATGCACACTCATCAGGAGATTAAATTTCTGGAGTCAACTTCTTTCATTATCTGATGATACCTGTAACCATACTTCTGATTTCATGAGGATTTGTTATCAGGAGAAATATCCCAGGCATTTGGTTTTGATGAAGATCCACTCTGCTTGACTAGACATTCACCATAGCAAAGACTAAGCTCAGCTCTTCCAGCTCCTGAATGCACTGCAGTTCTCCATGATTCATTACCAGGACTGTATTCTACACCAATTGAATATTTTCTAAGACAAATTAACACAGGACAGCAGTACTTCCTCAGATGGTTTGACATTTCTACAGCAGTTGTAGAACAGCTTACAGTTATCAAAGGAAAAGAAAAAAGTGCATTTCTACTCTGAAATATTTGAATGGGATGCTCAAAATAAAAGTACAAAATAAAGATTGCCTATCTTGACTATATTAGCTCAGTTGCCTGTAAGCTGAGAAACAGAACTAGAAATATGTTGGAGGCGAGATGTTAATGTGTGCGTGTTCTTTAAAAAGCAAAGAGTACTGAATTGATGAGTTTTATTTGTTTAGCTTTTTTTCTTTTTTTCTTATAATCATGCTTTAGTTTGGGAAAATGAAATTACTTTGGGTGACACTACAATCTAGATACAGGTATTTTCATGTAGAGGTTTAAAGTATATATATCTAAATGAGGAACAGGTGATTAAACTCCTGTTGGCAATAAATCTTTTCAATCAATTGAATATAGAAGTCTGCTGTTGAATAAGATTAGCAGATTCCTAGATCTCCCTGACAGACTCAATGCAGGAACCAAATATGACTGGTTGGTGTCACCTGAATTGTCTTAGAATATCATGTCTGGTTTACAACTATTGCTCCAGGAACATGTAGATTTTCTGTAGATCTGATGTCTTGTTTATAAGCTCTGTGAAGATAATCTAAAGCACCTTAGCTAGCGTTATATAACTCTATGTAGAAAACCAAATCTTGTCCAAGGTTTTTTTAAAATTATTTTAAAAAGAACATATATTCAATTGCAGTGTTTTCTTCTCTATTTTAATAAATTCAATAATAAAAAAATCAGTAGAAATCAAACAGTATCCCAATTTTTATGGGAAGTGAAAAAATGCAAAATTTGTATTAAACAATGCTATACCTTATCATTAACATCAAATAATGCTGGCACTCAGGAAATTATTGAATAGATCCAATCTGATTTGTGATAATACAACATCAAATATAACCACTGCACGTATGATCTTAAGAACTGCAATGAATTCAATATAATTTTGGATTGTTGATTATCCACAGCCTGGACTATGTTTAAATACCTTTATTATTAAAAATTTAATTTGTCAAATGATTCTATTGAAAAAAAATCTTACAATGGACAGATGAACTTAAAATTTCTACAAGATTTTTGCCAATCCTAATCTGACCATGTACACAATAAAGGTGCCAAGAAAACCTTAAGTTGCAAAGATCTTCCTTCAGCTAATGGACTAAAAGTTTGATTCTGCTTCCTATTCAAGTATTTATTTACTTCTATTAATTTAATATATTTCTCACGTTAGAAATACGCATATTACATTTTTAGATTGCAGTCGTCCTCTGATTCTGAACTTCTCTCTCGGTTCAAAGATATTAGAAGCCCAGACAAATAACTTCATAATAATTAGGGTAGTTGTACAACATATGCACATGGAACATGAAAAATTGCAACAGTCATGATGTTGAGCTTCAATGAATAAATATAGGCTTTAATAGTATGTGATGGATTTTATAGAGATAGCTACTATATAACAAAAAAATTAAAAAGTGAAATAGAACACTTTAGATCTACATAAT
Source organism: Neomorphus geoffroyi (assembly GCA_033558235.1). Lineage (NCBI taxonomy): Eukaryota > Metazoa > Chordata > Aves > Cuculiformes > Neomorphidae > Neomorphus > Neomorphus geoffroyi. The sequence continues at coordinate 4,193,838 of JAUMJM010000005.1, forward strand.
AGGGTCAAATATCTTCTAAACTTTTTCTATATGTCTGCAAATTTGCTTTTGAAATAACAGAAGATATTAGATTCTCACTCTATTAAACTGAGCTTAATCACTGGAAGATATGCATGTTCTACAGCAAGACCTGTATTCTGGACTACTTCTGCATTTTCCATTAAAAAATTATTAGACGACAAAAAAATGTAATGTTGAGACTGAAGGACAGAAGCCAGAACTCCCCATTCCTACCTGAATTCAGTAAACTCCAAGAAGATTGTGCTTTCTTTATTTTTTTCCTTTTCTTGAGATCAAGGCCCCATGAATCTTGCATACTTTTCCGTCTGCTACATTGGAACAGATTTAACAGCAGGGGTGAAGGCATCTCAGGCATACACTTTTAAATCAGAAGCCTGTTGATGACCTTTGAAAACTTTTCCTTCACTGTTCAAAATGTCATTGATCACTCGGTTCTCTAACAAAGAGGATTACCTCAATAATTTTTAATACTGAGTCTTAAGATTACAGTAGCAGAAACTTCAGTGTAAGTCTGAAATGGCATACAGAAGCCCTGTAGGTATAATACCCTAAATGTTTTACTTACTTGCAAGTGCTGGTCTTACTTTACTGTTTTGGTCTTTCTTTGGACTGAAGTGGTTTGAACTTGTGAAAAGTCCCTAGTGAACAAATTGCCTATTGTTGGACTGTTGCAAATGAAGCCCTGGGAAAATGACACGCAGCTAAATGGCTGATACCCCTAGGAGATCACTTTATAACAAACAGTAGCCTTTTCTGTCACCTAAGGCTGGGGAGGCTGTTGTGCAACTTTCAAAAAGGAACCAAAAAGAAGGAAGCAGATTGGTAAATGAAAATGTAAAATGTGAATTTGGAGATTTACTAGTGTGTGATAAAAGCTGGAATGACCACAAGAAACCTCCACTATTGTTCTGGTTTGAGCTAAAGTCAAATCAGTTTTCTAACTTTTCATCTATATCTCATCTAAGTAACTTCTGATTCTGAAAGTTAACTGCATGTTTTTCAGACAGTATTTGTCTCTAGAAGTGATAACACAGGACACTGGTGTGCAGAAAGGCCATTGCTTGCATCTGTCCTCATAGAAACCAAGACTATCTATGAGTTGATGGAATCCTGTAGCCAAAGCATTGAAGGAGGGTCACACCCGCATGGAAGAGCGGACGGGATAGGTGACCCAAAACTGACCAACAGAGTATTCCATTCCACATGCTTCATACTCTGTATAAAACTGAGGAATCACGAGGGTCAAGCTTTCTCTTCTTTGATGGCCAGCATCCAATACAGACCTTGTCTGTCTTTTCGTCCCCTGGATTGCATCTCCTTGCGTTCCTGAGCCCAGTCCAGGACCCTTCTCCATGCCTGCTCCAATTCACAAGTATTTTTTCTCTTGTTCCCTTTTCCCTGGGGTCCAGAACTGCTTACATTTAGCTGCTGGTTCAGGCCAGGATGGGGTTAAACTGTGACAACTGTGAACAATTAGGGTCCTAGCAAAAACCTCAGGATGCTGTTGACTTCTTGCAACTTTGCATTCCAAATCATACTTAAGCAAAAAAAGATTGTGTTGACTTTGGGATTCAGAGGAATGGTAACTGAGTGAACATGATATCATAGAGAAACTTGTCCATATCAATTACATAACATTGACTATTACACTGTTAAAGTATTAGTTGGATGAATAAGGGGTTCTAGTTTCCATATGTCTGATAGATACTCCTTTGCCTGTAAAAAGACTTGGAATGAGACTTCAAAACACATTAACATTAGATTATTTGTGGACACACCATAGTTTTTTTATTCAGTTTCTAGATTCCATTGTGATATAAATAGGAACTGGGAACCACTGTTTATACAGGTTAGTTTTAGCAAAACTGAAGCATAAACATAGATATCAAAGAACTTTAAATTTTAATAATGGATGAGTTGTCAATCGTTAGGTACCTCTGATTGTAATTCTGACCGTGTGAGCTTTTTTGTGCCACAACTTCTGTCCAAGACTTACTTTGGAATGAGCTTTAATTTCATTTTAAAATTGACACTATTGAATTAATGGAGGAAACAAGAGTTTTCACTACTGAAAAAAATGTTCAATAATAGGAATTTACAGACTGCATAGTGTTCAAATTCAGTTTTGGGACTGGTCCAAGCTACAGCCTTACTCATGAGTTGTTTAGGACAGTGCTATGTTGCACAGTCAGACACTGCCCTAGGGCCACTCTGAACAATTTGACTGCATAGACAAGTAGATATTTAGAATGCTCCTTCACACATTTTAATTCACTATTGTGAATATAACCTCCATGTATTTGCATTTGGCCGTCACCAGGGAAAAAGGTAGGGGCTCAGAAAGAAACCAGGGAGCTTGAGTATTTTCTCTCAGAACTGAATGGCATATTCATTCAATGAAAGAAATATTTTCATGTCTGTTCTCCTGATCAAACAAATACAAATATTTGATTGTAAGATACCTCAGGTTCAACAAAAGATTTGGTATATAGTTGTATAGATTTTGAAGCCCTGCCCCATAAATTTCATTTCATTAGCATTCTTAGTATTACTCCATGATTATGCAAAAACTTCCTCCTACGTTGCTTTTTTTAACTGGACTCAGTAAAATCCAAGTGTGTTTAGGGCAGTGCAAGCACACCTCTGGAAATTTAATTACAGAATGAGGAGGCTATAACGGATCTCAAGAGGTCATCTAGTCCATCCCTTTGCCTTAAGGCAGGATTATTTATGCTTGTGTCATGCCTGACAGATATGTGTCAAATTGGTTCTTGAAGACTTTGAATGACAGTAACTCCACAGATTCTCCAGGCAATCTATTCTAGCTTTCCAATAGTCTTTTTTACTAAAAGCTTTGGGATTTCTATGTGGGTTTGGAGCTGTTTTTCTGAAACCTGATACAATTATTTTAAACTGTAATTTAAAACATTATTTCCTGCATTATTTACTATTAATACAGAATACAAAAAATAGCGGGAGGTTTCCCTGCTCAAAATTATGTAATCTCAGATGCCTCGGTACTTCATACAGCAAATACTACCTTATGTCTTTTGGTGCCAGATCAATTTTTATTAAATACAAATGGAAGAATTAATTTGATCTCTTGTAGATCTGCATGTCACTTAAGTACGTAAAGTTTTTCATAGACAGGAAGACAGAAAAGAGTTGAACTGTATGCAAATGCTCATGTTTTGGCAATCAGATGGCTGCAGGGGCAGTCCTTGTGAAGAGAGGCCCGGGCTACCCCGTGCTGGACTTTCACCCGCTGCAGGGCACTGCTTAGACCCTCAGTCAAGGTTGGTGGTAATTCAGGGAAAAAAGGTTTAAAGTCAAAATACCAGACAGTAGAGGTGTGAGTGAAGAAACAAAGAGTTTTCATCAAGATAATTTAGACATCGTGTACCAGGTTAGTAGGAATAAATCGGTGAGCATCTCTGAGAAGATGACACAAGATTCTTCATCCTCTGCTTGTGCATCTGTTGTTGAACTCCAGGAATTGTCTGAAAGCTGAGATTCAGAAGTATGGAAGTATTTGAGTCTGCATAATTATACAATAAAAAAATATTTCAGCATTAGAGAGGATAATTCTTCTTAATAGGCAAAAGATTTATTGCAGTTCCTCTGATGAGAAATAAAGGCAACAAATAACTTTAGTTGTTATTGGTTTACTTTTATAGGAAATACCTGCTAGACCTCCTGTAGAAAATGTTGGGCATCTGGTATTTAATTTTCAGAATTATGCAATTTAAATGGGCGGCAAAAGATGTGTGCATAAAAACAAGAAAAATAAAGTTTATGGAATTGTAAGATTATAGAATTATTTAGGTTGGAAAAGATCTTTAAGATCATAGAGTCCAATCCTTAACCTAATACTGCCACATCCACCACTAAACCATTTCCCTGTGCACCATATCTACACTTCTTTCAAACACCTGCAGGGATGGTGACTCAACCATTTCCCTGGGGAGCCTGCTCTAATGTTTGACAACTGTCTTAGTGAAGAAATTTTTTATAATGTCCAACCTAAACCTCCCTAAATGGCACAACTTGAGGCCATTTCATCTTGTCCCATCACTCGTACTTGCAAGAAGAGACCAACACCCGCCTCACTATAATGTCCATTCAGGAGTTGTGAAGCGCAATAAGGTCTCCACTCAGCCCCCTTTTCTCCAGTCTAAACCACCCCAGTTCCCTTAGCTGCTCCTCATTAAACTTGTGCTCCAGACCTTTCACCAGCTTTATTGCCCTTCTTTCCGCAGTCTCAATGTCATTCTTGTGTGAGGTGGCCAAAACTAAACACAACATTTGAGGTGCAACCTCACCGGTGCTAAGCACAGAGGGACGATCTTACTCCTGATAGCCACAATATATCTGATACACACTACTGGCTAATATTCAGCTGGCGACAAACCAGCAAGCCCAGGTCCTTTTCCACTTGGAAGCCTTCCAGCCATTCTTTCCCACGGCTGTACCGATGCATGGGATTGTTGTGACTGAACTACAGGACCCGACACAGCCTTGTTGAACCTCCTATACATTTGGCCTCAGCCCACCTATCCAGCTTGTCCAGATACCTCTATAAAAGCTCCCAGCCCTCAGGTAGATCAACACTTCTGCATAACCTGGTGTTGTCTGCAAATTTGCTGAGCTCAATCCACTCATCTGGGTCTTTTAAAAAGATATTAAACTAGTCATGCATAAACCACAGCTTTCAACACCTATTAGGCACTTCTATGCACAGACTAGTTGTTATTTTACTTAAAATTACCTACCTGTGCATTAGCCAATTCTCTTCTATGCACAGTTACCTGCATTCTTTTGCATCCCTTTCCAGGTGCATTTTATAATCTGATTATAAAAACTCTGTCAGAAAAGATCAGTAAGAAAAATCTATGAAGGTAGTAGAAAATGTTTTAGAGAAAAAGGAAACAGAGAATAGCATTGATTAAAATTGCCTAGAATTAAAGGAGAACAGAGAGAGAGAGGACACAGGGGAGGTGTAAATTGTTCAAAAGAAAATTAGTATTAAGCTGAGGGTTATATACGTCCTCTGTACAAATACATTGTGACTAGGAAAAAAATGAACAAACTAACACACAGCATACTATGCGAATATGGAAGGAAATGCCAGAAGTAATAAAAAGAAAGGAAAAGCTAGTTGCAATACATTAAATGTCAAGTAAAAGGGAGCTTTAGAATGACTATAGAGCAAAGTACAAAAACGAATAGATTGAAATCATAAAATAGAATAGGATAGCATAAAAAATGATAAAACAAACAAAAAAAAGAATATGTGAAAAAAGATAGGAACTTTCACAAAGGCTGAGAAAAAATAAAAATGTTTCAAGTACAGGAAGCAAAGAGCTCGCTGAGACTGCAGAGTATGTAAGAAGTAGCCAATTCATTTGCCTTGTGTAACATCCTTGAGGTACAACTAATCTGGAGGTGAGATAGGGCAGGACTCAATCATTTTCAGGCAAAATTTCCAAATAGTTAAACGTATTGGCTTTCAAAGTATAATGTTGTTTTTCACACATCCTTCCACCCAAGATTCAGTACAGTAAATAACTCTCTTGAACAGTGTTTGCTTATTTTTTTAAACATGAAATAGCTGGAAGATAGAAGGAATTGTTGTCTCTGATGTTCCTTTTGGTATGGTCAGCATTTTTTTTTCCTCCTCTGATGTTCTTTGCTAGTGCTTAACATTAAGCCTGAACCCGACTCCCAAAATGTTTTTTGAGTTTTATAGGAAAGATGCATGAAAAATATACTAAGTTTTCACACAAAGTTTATACCCATATAGCAACTCTGGATCAAATGGAATAATAACGCCTGTTATTGTTATGATGCTATTGTTTAAATATTAATGAATCAGTGCTAGAATTCATTTTCACATTTGAAAAATGTAGATTCAGAGCAATTACTGAACAGGCTTTACATTAATTCTACATATTTCTAGGTAGAAATTTTCTATTCTATCAATATATGTAGTTAAGTGATTTTGATCAGCTTATTGTAAAATAGCCATATATTTATGAAAGCCAGCATAGAAATACTAACTTATCCTACTTCAAAATTTGCTCCTTGATTGCTCAATAATAGGAAATTCTCATTTTTATTTCTATTATTCACAAATATCCGACTTCATTTAAACCCTCTCCATAGCTTTTTCAAATTCTTCAGAAATAATTACTCTATATTAAAGTCATTAACGACACAAAATCAGAAAGAGGACTTCCATTGGAAGTATTACAATGGCTAAGATGGCAGTCCAAGACCTACAGAGAGAAATAAATTGCCTTATTTAATTCTAAATTTAATTTAACCCATGGTTTGCCTAAATATAGTGCTAAGAATGATCAAATGGCTGAAAACTAACAAGAGCTTTGGAAATTCTAAATTTGATAGATTGGCTCAGAAAGAAGAACTAGATGTTTTAAGACTGTCAAAAAAAACCCCAACCAAACAAAATTCTCCTTCCATAGGTGATTATTTTCCACACATAGAACAGTGACATTTATTTTACTGTAATATGATACTCATTATATTGATAATCCCAGACACTATACATGTTACAGTACAGAAAGATTTTGCACTAGTTTAAGTGAGTCATTGTCTAAGTTTTAAATATGGGAGATCATTATACTGATCAAGTTACATGTATGGACTTCATATGTGTATTTCCATGCATAGTGTAGTATCTGGTGTCCATAAAATTAATGGCAAAGATTATCTTGTGTTTGCTTAAGCTGGGATTTTTTAAACCTTCCTCTTATAGTAACTTTGGAAGCAAAAGTCCTGGTGTAGAAAATTAGCTCATGGATTAGTTTCCCACCAAGTTCATGCATGAGAAAATCACCTGCACAGACATCTACTTAGTTTCGACTCCTGAGGTTTTGTAATCCTAACAATATTTTGGGGTTTCTGTGTGATTTTGTAGGTTCAGAATGTTTGCACATACACATATACTTTCATAAAGTTATCAAGATGGTGTTATACTTCCTTTAATCATGATACTAAGAAATATTTAATTTATAAGTTTAAACTTCATTTGCAGGTTGTGTTCTCTCACATTCATCCATGTGAATCTCCATTAATTCAAGTGACTTTCAAATCCTGGGAACATTTTGTAGAGAGGGAGTTGTGGAACATTTCTACTTTTAGAAAAAGCTATATGGTGGGGTGGGAGGTGTGTGGGGGAAGAAATAAGCAGAGGAGTAAAAAATAAACCTTTGGTAGATGCCAGGATGTACCAAAACCAGTTTATAACTCTGTCATTACATAGTAAAGAAGAAACAGTACAACAACACTCATATTCAACAAAAATAAAATAAAAATAACTTCTTATATAAAATATATTTTTAAAAGTTTTTCAAAGTTCAATTAACTAAATAGATATGATAGAATATGTATTCTCCATCAAAGAAAGAATAAAATAATTCACCTTTAGGCTAAGATAAGGAAAAAAATGTTTTTTTTCTATATCTAGAGTTAAGGAATGAACAAATTTCAAGAGAATCGGATTTGATAGTCTGTTTGTGCTTTATTCCACTACCAGGAATGCCTATTTGTTATCTGGATTGCACATAAATCTTGCTAAACAGATTTTTAATACCATTTGAATATAAGAGGGAACAAAGTTAGCATATATATAAACTGTTTAAAAAGTTCAGCATTGGCAGGACATTATTCGGCTTTAAACTATTTTGTATAACTATATTGATAACATTTTCAAAATATATTTTTATCGTCAGTCATTTCATGTTCAGATGATTTATACAACACAATCTCCAAGCTTACCCTGTATGTGTAAAGCAGTTCAAATAAAGGCAATTAAGTTATAATTATTAAATTCCTGCAGTTGTTTTTTGTCTCTCAATCTGCATGGTAAAGTACCATACCGGTGTCTTGATGCTATTGACCAAGTGACAAATTAAGATAGAATATGCTGGACATGAAGGGTAATTTTTTAAGATGCTAAACAATATTTCTGAGATTTGCAAAGACAAACTTCCTTTGAGAATTCTTTTCTACCTTTTCACTTACTGTCAATTTTGTCCTACCGGCTGAAATATATTTGTGATAACACTGAATATAGAAACATTTGATTTTACAGCCTATAATTACCATAAGTTCCCTTTGTAAGTCTGAAGAATTACAATAGGTAGATACAATAGTAGCAGCAAGGAAAGTAATAGAGCAAGGAAACACCAATAACCCCCCCAAAAACCCACTAACTTCCTTTCCTATTGAAATGAGACACACAGAATGTTTTCTTACAGAAACACTGAAAGGAAAAAAAAAATGAGAATATTGTTGATGACTCCCTCTCATGTGGGATTATTTTATATCTAGTTTTATGTTGAAATTTTAGGTGCTTGTTCAGCAACCTATGCACCACATTTTCACTGTGAGCCCTAGCCTAGAAATTTATTGTCCATATTCAAAATCATTACAATTGCATGACACCAATAGTGAGAATGAAAACATTACACTTATCATATGACACTGAATTAAGGCATATATAGACTTTTTTCCTAGCACCAATTTCCCATCCTTGCTATTTTGCACTAAGTAAACACAGAGAAGCCAAAATGTACCCTGTCAACAAATTGTCAATAATTAGTTTTTGATTACCTGACAATCAGAATGTAGTGTTTGATAAATGTGTGAAATGTATGAAAAAATAGAATGAAGTGTCATAGCAGAAATAATAATAATTGAAAGTATGATGACGCTTACACACTGACCTACTCATTACAAAACCTAAGAGATTTTATTCAACAATAGCCATTCTTATTAAAAAAAAAAGAAAAAATACCTTAAGTTCAGACACCTGTCTCCTGACAGATCAGGAGAGCCAGTAATTATATACAGTTAAGGATAGTGAAAGAGAGAAAATATTTAAGAACGAAACATTTTAAAAAGCTTGGCTTTTGCAGAACTTCTACTACATCTAAATTTCATAATACAATCCATACAAATATGATGAAAGTTACTGCTATTATATCTTGATATATTTATTATCAATATTTTTTCTTACTGATATTTTTGTATGCAGTCTGAATTTATAAGTAATTGAAGAGAATGGATTTTCTAAAAAAAATGAAATAATACATTGTTTCTCCATTCTTAATTATGAAAATGCATTTTGATTTTGAATGGTGGATTCCATGTCCTTTTTCAGATACAACTGACTTATACAAAAATATTTATCAAAATTGTGTAAAGACTAGAGTGATTAATCAGAAAGACCTTATTATTCAGAGTTCTTACAGTAATTAATAATGGTCCTTCAAGTTCTGATACTTTTTGAATCTGTTATAAGTATTTTTACACACACATTTATCCTTTTTTTTGTATTTTCCTTCTGTTACACTAATTTTCGAAAAATTCTAGTATGAGCTGACTGAAGGAATACTCTGAAGTTTATTTTACAGTTCAAAATATCTACCTCAGCCTAATCTGATAATCTTTCTTTATTTCTGGCCAGCTGTGTGGTTTGTCTTTAGTTAAAGTCCAGTATTTACTGTGAGTCAGAATGCAACCAGGAAATTTATTATCTTTGTGACCTGAGGCTATCTCTGTGTGACCTGTGCATCTCGAGAGGACACGACTCACTGTTACAAGTGACTTAAAACACTGATGCTATCTCACTTAAGTGCGTCTGTCATTATGCTGAAAGAATTTCATATGAAGAATGAAAAAAGATTTATTTCCCTTAGAACACAGTTAATGTTTTGTAATGCATAATGTGAACAGTGGTTTGAAAGAGGACAGTATTGTTTCCTTCTGGTTTTCATATGAGTGTTTTCAGTCAACTAAATGTAAAGACATTATATTCATCGTACATAGTTATCAGAATTTTTATCCTTAAGAGTCCTCTTATAAACAAAGCAAGAGATAATCTACACAGCATAATTTTTTTTATTTCTGTCAAGGCTGATGAAATAATGAAAGCTGAGAAACAAAGTATTTTTTGATTCTGTCATCACTTAAAGGCTTTAACTCCATCACTTTCTCAAATGTGTCCAATAACACAAAAGAAGGAAGGAGATAAAAAGAATGGAGAAGTATCATTATCATTATCATTATCACAATAACATGTCTTCATGTCTCTATTAATAAAGATGATATAAAACTCTTTACGTCATTTAGAAATATTTTACCAATATTTTACATTGGAGTTCATGGCAAACGTTCTTCAATTTAAAACCTTTACATTCCTTTTGTAATATAATAATCTATTATCATTATGCTGTTCATGAAGGTTGAATATATTGTTCAAGTTGACCTGAAACTTCAAGAATGTCCCCTTTCTCTTCCCCCACTCTACACCATTTCTCTCTCCCTGCCCTACGTTGCCCTAAGCTCCTCTAACTTGCCCTTCCCATTTTTCTTACTGAACTGTAGATTAATATATCAGATATGTATTTCAAAGAAATAGATTTGTTTCACATTTCTTCTAGTAGTGGATTTATACATGATCGCTTGAAATTACTGATATCCAGATGGTTTCTTCTCTGTTCTGTTATGAAAAGGGAGAAGAAAATTCTCAACTTCTGTGGGCAGGTTTAAAAAACAGATTTTAGCAGAGTGAAAGTATGAGCGTATTAACTGTAGACTTAAATTGAACATGAATTGTTTGTGCATGAAAGAGATGAAAGCTGCAGCAATAACGCCTCAGTGCAAATAAACAGAAAAGAAAGATAGCCTGAATCTTTATGATACTTATGGGTTACTAGAAAGAAAATACGATACAAATGCTTTGATTCTGTCTGATATTTACCATCTTGCATATAATACATGTTCTTGCCACTCAGGACCCCGGTGCTGGGCCCGGTCCTGTGTAATATCATTATTGATGATCTGGATGAGGTGATCGAGTCCTTCATCAGCAAGTTTGCAGATGACACCAAGCTGGGAGGAAGTGTCAATCTGCTAGAAGGTAGGAGGGCCCTACAGAGGGACCTTGACAGGCTGGAGAGGTGGACTAACTCCAATAGCACGAGGTTTAACAAGTCCAAATGCCGGGTCCTACACTTTGGACACAACAACCCCATGCAGAGCTATAGCCGGGGTGCAGAGTGGCTGGAGAGCAGTCAGGCGGAAAGGGACTTGGGAGTGCTGGTGGACAGGAAACTCAACATGAGCCAGCAGTGTGCTCAAGTGGTCAAGAAGGCCAATGGTATCTTGGCCTGCATCAGGAACAGTGTGGCCAGCAGGACTAGAGAGGTCATCATCCCCTTATACTCGGCACTGGTCAGGCCGCACCTTGAGTGCTGTGTCCAGTTCTGGGCCCGTCGGTTCAAGAAAGATGTTGAGATGCTGGAGTGTGTCCAGAGGAGAGCAACGAGGATGGTGAAGGGGCTGGAGCGCAAGCCCTATGAGGAGCGACTGAGGGAGCTGGGGTTGTTTAGCCTGGAGAAGAGGAGGCTCAGGGGAGACCTTATTGCTCTCTACAACTACATAAAAGGAGGTTGTAGTCAGGCAGGGGTTGGTCTCTTCTCTCAGGTGACCGGTGACAGAACGAGAGGACACGGTTTCAAGCTTCGACAGGGGAGGTTTAGGCTTGACATTAGGAAGAAGTTCTTTACTGAGAGGGTGATTGGCCATTGGAATGCGCTGCCTAAGGAGGTGGTCGAGTCACCATCCCTGGAGGTGTTCAAAGAAAATTTGGATGAGGCTCTTAGTGCCATGGTGTAGTTGACAAGTAGGAGCAGGTGTAGGTGTTGGGTCATAGGTTGGACTTGATGATCTCAAAGGTCTTTTCCAGCCTTACGATACTGTGATACTGTGATACTGTGACTTGCATATGCTTCCAGAAAAACTATCCTCTACTTAAAAACATAGGAAGAGTCAGGGTTGTTGAGGCCAGATTTCCTCCTCACTTTGTTTTTAACTGAGAGTTACAATTAGAAATCATTTAAGGAAAGAGCATAGGGAAAACGAGAGGAATGGAATGCAGCTTTCTTTATTACACTTTTCCAGTTTCTAGCAAATAAGTATTACATATTCTTTTTCGTGAGAGTTAGAAGCAGCTTAAGGCCTTGGAATGTACCTGATTTGGAAGAGTTACTGGACTGACCATGGTATGGACTGAGAAAATGCAGGGAAACATTAGGTACGATAAATTGCTGCACAAAGTGTGGAAGTTTATACTTGATTAAGTCAGTTTGATATGCCATTTTGCTCTCATGACATTACATTTTAAGCACCCACAAAAGAAATCAGGAATAATTTTCTTGGGGTGTGGGAACTTTCCTTGGTCTCATTCCTATCCTGAAAAATGTTTAAAATCTAAATATCTCACTTTCTTACAAGTCCTCTAAACAGTAGGTTGTTTGATAAAATACATACACTGCTGGCAACACAAGTGACTTTCTTTAGATGGGAATTTCATATTTTGGTAGCCTGCATTGATGAAAGTAGTTTTTTTATTAGGTGCCTCAGATAAAGTGCTTATTCTTTATATGGTCAGAGGGAATCAGTAAGTGATTCTGAAGTCGCCCAGAGAGTCCCACTCAGTCAGGCAGACAGAATCTCCTTTTGAAAGCCTTAAGGATCTTACCTGGCTTCTGTGGCTATATAAGAAACAAAACCACATAAATGTCCATTGTGTTTTTTGGATCTGACTGCAAAGAAATGGTGAAGCCAGCAATAAGTTTATATAACTTCCATATTTTTAACAACATGAAAACAACAATCAGAGGTAACCATCCCCCTTAATGCTTCTACACGAGTGAAACAAGAATAATATCCTATTGCCTAAGTTTTTTTCTGAATTAGCAAAGAAAATGTAACTGTGTACACCACAGGATATTTTAACTGAGCATTTATAACACATCAAGTTTTGGTTGCCCACTCAGTACATACACGGAAGTATGTAAATTGTACATGTAAGTACTTGAAATACATAGCAGCAGGCAGCTACTTGAATAACTCAAAAAATTAAGACAAATTTAACTGGATTTGACCAGTGGACTGAAATGCTCGAATATCAGAAAAATTCATTTAGATACTGTTTGGCTAATACTCACATTTTGAATCTCTTGACAGCTGCAATATTGCATTTTCAGCACTCATAGATCTATTGATATATTAATCAAAGAAATTTGCTTAAAGCTTTGTGAATGGGAGATGAGGGCTTTTATTTTGATGATATTCAAGCCCAAAGCTAAAAGCTGAATTTATGTCTCCAATCAATGAAGAACATCATGTACAATATAATGTAACCAGAGGTCTTATTATTTGGTATATACTGTTGGTTTGATGCTCAGTCCCTTGAATTCATAAACGCAATAGGATTTCCTAGAGATGATTTTTTTTGTATTTTTGTAATGTAACTTTAAATGTTTCACATATTCAGCTTCTTATGAAACTTCAAAGATACTTTCAATGATTAGACACAATAGATTCTGTATCAGACTTTTGTATTTTTAATGATGTCACTTCAGAATGAACAGGCAATTTGCCTCCATAAGGTGCTACAACACTTCTCAGGACTTGATTTTTTATTTTATTTTATTTTTGGTGAACGGCTTCTCCTTTTATTTTCTTGTGCACATGGAATGATGTTATTGGAGGAAAAACATTTGGATTCCTCTGGTGAGATTTATATCAAATAAATGTCAGTTTTCTTTTTTTGCATTAACCTAAAAGAATAGGAACAGGAACAAACAGGATAAATTCATAAGTAATTGAAACATGTTAAACCACAAGCAATTCAACAACCACCCCCAATATGACTTGGACTTCAGCCCTAGTTATTTTGCCTGTACCAGTAGAAGCCTGGATACCCTCTAAACAGACAACTATATCATATTGCATCACAACTTTAAATGCTTTGTGTTTGTTGAGGTTTGCTTAATTTTATATTATAAAAAAGCAGTGTTTCCTACCCATATGGTTATATTGACTTCTGAGGCTCCTGGGGCTTACGTTTCATCACTTTCCCAGAGTTCTTCTGTTGCTTCATATATTTTGCTACTTCTAGCAGTATTTAGAAAATATTTCTGTCTCGTAGAGTACATTTGAGGAAATAAACAGTCTTTTAGATTTTGGATGATCTAAAATTGTTTTGAAATATGTTTCAATAAATATTCCTGTAATACAAACATTTTAATTCTTTAAACTTATTAACTTTAAACAACAACACTGTTTGAATCTGTAAGAGGTTTAAGTCTCTTAATCTGAATTATGATTAGATGACCAAAACTTCCATAAATGTAACTGCTATAAATCCAGTGTTTTTAAGAATCATGTATTTTTTGTTGTGTCCATGTCATGTGAGTTTTCATGCTGATATTTGCATCTATTATGAAAAGAATATCATTAGTGTGTCAGTACAGGGACAGGAAAAATAAAATCTAAAAATGAAATGAATAAACAGAAAAAGTACGATTTTGAGCAATATCTGAAGTATTTCTGCTATCTATGAGTTTGCAAAAGTGGACATAAAGCATCAACGTTCTCAGATATGAGGATAGTTATTTAGGAATCTTACCGATATCTTTCTTTTAATAACTTTTTAACCAAGGCCTGTGTTCAACTTATATGAATTGTCTTTCATAATGGAAATATTGCTTATGCAGGCAGATGTCACATGCAGAACATTCACATACATATGTTTAGCCAGAATAATGATAAATTTTTAATGATTAACTGAATGAAAACTACAGTGGAGTGGTCTGTGTTGCCTAGAGTCATCTCGCAGTGATATATGTAGCTCATCTACACATGGCCAAAGTGTGAGAGATTAATATTACCCCAAATGATCTGAAGTCTCTATTTATTGTGTACACAGTGAAGCTGAGTGGCATTAGAAGTTTCTAAAGGAAAATTTATTTTGCCTTACCTTTATAGGTAGATAGTCATAGATTGTTTATAGGTAACACATGCACGTGTGTGCGTATTTGTGTGTGTCTCTAGTTATGTGGATCTTTCAGAATCTTCACAAATGGCACTAGGCAGCTTTCTGTGTATACCTGAAATAGATCCATCCATCTTTTGTGCAAGACAAAACAACAACCTGAGTGTAAAGGGAAATTGTCACGTTAAAATAAACCTTGTTCCTCTCTTTCAAAACAAAACAAAAAATAGACTCTCAGTTCAGACAGCGGTGTATATGGAAGCTGAAAATCACAATGCTGATTTGGGGCTATCATAGTACCAAATGTGTAGAATCAGGAGTTTATGACATTTTCAAAAAACTTATAAATAATGTCCCAACAGGCATCAGAGAGTTAATTCCAAATTCTGTATTCAGCTGGCTCTGTGTACAAAATGCTACTATCATGACAAACAGCATTCAGAATAGCAGGAGGACAAAAAAAGACCTTGTATAATACTAGTTCTAAGAAGTTCTTCTGGAAAGGACTAGCTAGGCTAATAAAATCACACCAATGCATTACCCTTTCTTATTTTTAAGACTCAAAAAATCCTGCCTGTGTTTTGCTGGGTTCTGGAGGTGAAAACCAAAAACCAGCTTATTTATTTAATGTTAGGGAGAGAAATGAAGATCATGCCAATGAGAAAGAAAAATAGAGGCAAGGAAAAGGAACAGAATTAAAGTGATCATCTGAAAGTGGCCAATGAGGTTATGACCATACTCTATATAACAGTAACATAAAGATGTAAAGGACCAATTCAACCAAAATCTTCTTCTCAATGACCATTGCACAATTGCCTCCAGAGGAACAGTAATTGCCTTTCACAGAACATTTGTGAGGGGTGGTAAGGTACATACTCACAGTCATGATCAATAAAGTGAAAGTCAACACTAGAACAAAGATGCGAAGTTCTATTTTTGTACAGTTTCATTATAAACTGAAACGAATCACATACTGATTGAATAAACTGGATTAATGCTGATCATCTATTTATCTACCAGCCTGCACATTAATATAGAGACATGTAGATGTATGAATTATATACAGATTTATAGAAATATACACATTTTTACTAATCTGTTCATATAAAAATCTGGGATATGATATTATTATATTCTATATTTACTAAAGCTAAGCAGCAGAGAGCTAGGATGGCTCTTTTATCTTCTGCTAAATCATTTGATATTTCTCTTTCTCAGAGCAGACACTTCAGTTTCAGCACTGCAAAATATAGTGTTTAGACCAGCCTAACTGAACATGTACAGCTGTACCTCTGTTAGTAGTGAAACTCCTCAAGCAGAATACTTGTTCTTGAAAACTGTGCTAATGTCTTTCATTTAATGGGTAAACTGCAACAAGGTGAGGTACACAAGTCTTTTGACCACAAGAATTACAATTGGATCCTTCCACAGTTCCTGACAGTGAAAGAATTATGCTTCGCCTTTCTCCCACTTTGAGTAGTGGAGATAAATAGTGGACCTGCCATCGCAATGATGCTTACCTCAATCCTTAAATTCATGACCTTTGTGACTTGTTATTGATACGACAATTCTATTGCTTATTAAATCTTGTCTATTGCTGATATTGCTTAACACCTTATGATGATCAGATAAACCTAACAGCTCACTGCATTGAAATCCAAGATGTTACTCGCCAACCACAGCTCACCTCATCAGCCAGTGCTACACATATGGTACTGCCATTTTCTGCACTCCCAGATCTGCTCTGACAAAAGTTTTTCACCTTCTTTTTTTCTGATCAGTTAGCAGAAACTCACCATTTTTCCAGTGTGATCTGTTGGCCTTGGCTAATAGCCAAATACCCACCAAGGTGCTCACTCACTACCGCTCCTCAGCAGGACAAGGAGAAAAATCAGATTAAAAAGTTTATAGGTTAAGCTAAAGACAGAAAAATCAAATAATAATCACTGCCCTTAGTAAACCAGATGACACTGAGGAAAATTAGTTTACTGGCAAGTAAATAGATTTGGATAGCAAAAAAATGAAAAAAGAAACATTAAAAAAATGCCTTTCCTCTTCCCTTTCCCAGATTCAACTTCACTCTTTCACTCCTTCACCTTCCATACAGCACAACATGGGATCTTCGTAGACTGCAGTACACTCTGAAAATATCCAACTGCTTTGTCAGGCTGCAGTGAGTAACTGCTCTGCCAGTAACTCCTCTCCTTCCTCCTCTGACATTTATGCTGCTGCTTCTCATATTTTTTTTTCCCCTACTCCTGTGTTGTGCAGTGTTTTGAACTTTCTTACTTACTGTTTCCCAGAGGCTCCATGGGCTTGACTTCTGGGCCTAACTGTGTGCTGCATCTGTTGGAGCTGGCTGGAACCATCTAGCATGAGGCAGCCCCAGCCTCTTCCTCAGAGAGGCCACTCCTGCAACCTCTGCTGCCAAAACCTGGATACCTGCACCCAGTACACACAAGCATCCAAGTTGGTCATAGCATTACCTTTGAATTCACGGCAGCACGGAGGAACTAGTGCTCGTGTACCTCCACTTCTAAATAATCCCCCAGCTGTTCCTACCGGATCATTTATCTCACAGCCCACTCCTTCTCCCTCATTTCTTTGTTTCCAGCCTCCGTTGTTACACTGAAAAACTACAGAGAATGTCAGGTCTAATTCAGCCAACCCAAGAAGATTCAGAGTCTTATTGCTTCTGCGGCAGACAGTCTTAGCGGAGGCTGTGAGAGCATATTCTTTCTCTGTGGCCTGTATCAACTAAATGTGATATGATCTGACTGAGTGATCCAAAAGAAACTGCAGAAAGTCTATAATTTAAACCAAATATCATACTTGCCTACTCTATATTTATCATGAGAATTAGTGGCCAGGAAAAAAAAAAAAAGAAAAAACAAACCCCAAAGAAAAAAACCCAACATCTAGTACAATCTTAAGTGTATTTTTATTTTATATATTTTTATATATAGTACCAATGCAGTTTTGATTATCATACTTGATCATAGCTTTTAGATTTATCCGACATGCATACATACATGCACACATATCTTTGTGTGTTTCTATGTATATGCAAAATATTTCATTTTCAAAACCAGAATTTAACCCCAAAATAGTTCATTATCTTCATAATTTAAAATATTCTTACAAAATAAATTTAAAGCATTTAACAGTTAATCTTTAACAATAAAGATATATTTTTTCTGTACTTTCACTGTGGTGGAAAAGGAAGTTTTTTATTTTGTATGGAATAACATTATCAGATCGACAACATGAAGTTTAGCTCAGAGACTGGTAATACTTCCAGGTTTTTTATTGCATATATTTTAAAACTATTTTCAATATTCACATGGTAAGAACTTTAGTTCATGCTTCCAAGAGCAAAGAGCTGAAGTACTTCAAGCTAGCATTACACAGAAGAGCCTCATGCATCTAATTGCCGGAACACTGTAATGTACTCACCTTGAAATTATTCCAGGGTGAACTTCAAAGCTTTTGCTGGACTCAGATAAGTTTATAGCCTTAACTGATTATTATCCAAAACTCTTGAACACGGAAACAGTGTCAAAATCTCAAGGTAATAGACTTGATCAAAAAGATACTGGTTTCTTAACTCTGGTCAGGTTGGAAATTAAATCTTTCCGCTGTCCCACTGTCCTAGCGTTTTTTTATCTAACTCTAACAAAGAGATAAATGAAACTAGGAAAAATTATAAAAGTACGGGAGAATTATTTTGGTTCTGCAAACAGGCAAGAGAGGTGCACCAGAGGGGATAAGCAACTAGTTGGAGCTAGTGATTGCTGTTCTTCTTACACAGGAAATGTAAGCAGCAGATTCAGAATAATGGCACTCCAGATTCACCCAGAGTTACTGTCATAAGGTATTGTTGCGTGGCATAGCCAGGGTTTACACAGTCATACAGGTATAAAGCTCATGAAGTGTTCCACTAACCCTGAACTGATTTTTCAATACAGATTTATGGTATCATAGCAACCTTATCAATATTCTGGGGTAATTCAGAGGAAAAAAAGTCACATTTTTAGTTTCTCAGCATGGGAAATATTTGTTTAAAATAATGTCAAGTTGTAAAAAAATGTACTTACTTCGAGACAAAAAATATTTTTTCCAGACAGTTAAACTTGCTGACCCAGTATCTTTGTGTTTTAAGATCCCTAAAATTAAGGTCAGTCCAAGAAAGATTTGTCTCTTTAAAAGTGGGAAGACTCCTATATTTTATTTAATGAAAAATAACTTTGGTCTAACATTGATGAAACTCATAGTAAGTGGCTGTGTTATCAAGCTGTATTGTAGAATTCCAGCATTCCTTACTTACTGCTCAGTCTTGGTTTGTTCTGTATTGGTTTTGAAAAAATTGTGAAACACTCTTAAATGTCTGCATTACATTTTTTTTGACTCTCAAAAGCAGGAAGCAGGAAGCATTCGCCACCCTAGGTACAATACAACAGATGAAAAAGGTCGCCTAACAAATTTGTGGCCAGCTAGTCATGCCATGCACCCGGAGCATGGGGTAAGCATCAGGATATGCTCATTGTCCCACTCCTCTGCTATAGTGAGCAGACAGACAAAACCTTTCTGACAGTGATTGAATTACATAAATGTGCATGTGCATTCACGGTATAGGCACCTAAACTCTAGGACCATATTTGTTTTGTGATCACAAGAGCACAGGTTACTTGCATTTTTCAACCAAACAGGCAGCTTAGGTCCCTAATAGTCTTTTTTAAATCTCGTATCTCGTTTTAATTCTTCTAACACAGAGCTCAGTGCTGTACCTTGACAATTAGTTACGCATAGTATGCATATGTTTGGGATTTTTTTTTTTCCCAAATGAAAGGAAAATCAAAGCATTTTTTAAGAGTTAATAATTCTAATACAACAAATAAAAACAACCCCAGGTATTAGAGAAACCATTTATACAACTGTATTGTAAAGTAAAAGGTATTAATTAATCTATGTCCAATTTCTAATACTAAAGACCGTTTACTTGATTGCAAGTCAAATAACTTCTGAACATTTTTTTTTTTTTTTATGTTTTTATTCAGAAAGTACCGTGGGTTGTATTTGGCTTCATAGCATTGTAATGTGTGTATTTTTTTGTTCGTCGTATTGCCTGCCGTGTCCATGGCATTTCCTGATTTCAGTGTCACAAAGAATTTCTTTTTAACAACTATAAGAACTTATGCATCTCCAACAAGCCTCATCATCATTGTATCTCCTCTACAATAGTACTTCTATTGTATCCAAATTAAATTTAAACAATTTATTCTTTATGTTCTCTTACCAATTAATCTGATAATTATAACTAGGATTTTTATAAGCTTCTAGAAAACACTTTACTGCTCTTGAACATCAGTGAAGATGCGAAATCCTAATTCTTTTAGGTGCTTCAAAAATAATTTCATTTCAAATTCCTTTATAGTAATTAAGTTGTATTCCTTTAGACATATGATTTACTTTGCTGAGAAACACCTGTATTTTTGTAACTGTGGAAATGTACAGAACAGAAAAGCAAGTAAGATATATACCACTCCTAAGACATTTAATATGTAAAATTTATTGCTTGTTAAATACTGCAAAATGTAAAAGGTTTTCAAACTTTTAGACTTAAGACTTTCACATATATTTTAATATTTTATCTTCTATGTTCTAGAACTTTTTTCTGCCAGCCGGCCTATAGTTGCAAAGCTTAAGACCTGCTCCATACTTTGGTATTTTCCAGGCAGCATGACTCCTGTGGGATTCATCAGCGAAAACCATTAATGCACTCACTGGCGTAAAACTTGCATGATGCCATAAATCTTTTAGTAACTGGATTTGGAAGATGTTTTTGTGAAGGTTATGTGTGTAAGGTAAGCTACATTACATGAGCCTTCAATGTGCACCCTCAACATTACACTTTCTGACATTTAATAAAAGAGTGATTGCGGAGAACTGCATCCTCAGAGGCCTTGTTATACCAGTATCAGTGCAAAGGGAGTACCCTCAGACTGTCTTTGATGTTTTAGTTGCAAAAGCATCTGTTTCATTTTCCTGAGCTAGGTAGAAAATCTTGATTCTTTAGAAGATTTTAGGTTTTACCCTTACAGGATTTAATATAGTAACATTTAACTGCATTAAACATAAACAAGTATTCAATTTACAGAGATTTCATATAAATACACACACATTTCAAAACAAAAGAAATGGCTTATAGCTGATTTATACTACAGATTTTATTGTTCTGCTCATCAGCCTATACAGTTTTCATGTGTCAGTTACAAAAGTCTGATCACCTTGATTTCATGTGCTAAAATTGTCTTTGAAGAACAAAAGAATGTACATTTATATCTACTGGATACTTGCTCATTTTATAACTAAAACAAATCATGGCAAGGTAACGTAAACCAATCATAGTTCTTTTTAATTAACAGCTATGATTCATAAATCTGGAGACAAAACTGAAAGATGAGAACTGTTTACTGTTGCCTGCTCAGGGAAATTGAATGGCAGTTTTAATTTAATGGCTGTATGGGAAGTTAGTGGATTTTGGTAGAACTCCACTTTTCCAGACCTTCTCCCTCACATTAAATAATTTTTAAGCTTTACTTTCATTTCTCTCTTTCTATCTCTGCAAAGGAATATTGGCAAAGCAATGATTTACAGCTCTATTTGTTAGGTACCTGTTGTCTCTTCATTGTTCATTGAACTTATTGCTGTAGGTTGGCCAAGGATGAACTTCTGAATAAAGTCCCCCATTTGCCTCCGTGTACTGAGCTCTGAATGGCTTCTGTTAGTGATTTCAGAGCAGGTGAAATTCCTACTGTCCAAGACTAAAGGGGAAGTTGCATTTTTAAGACATAGCCATGGTACTTCGTCTGCTGATGGGTGTTCAGTCTACTGCCCCCAGCTGAGGTTGTTCACCAGTAAGATCCCTGAAATACACGTCCTGTGACCATCTGATACTCAGCATCAACTGTTTTGCTAGGCAGATCCTATGTTATTCTTCTACCCTATAAGGGTAACTCATTTCAGATCACTCTTCCACTGATAGCGGACAAGGCATGTCTCATAGACCCACCTTTCTTGATTTTACTGGCTGTATGACCAGGTGCCTACAACCAGATGAGATAGATCTAGACCAGAATATTAAACCAATATTAATGTAATTACAACTTTACTATTCAATAAAGATAGCCCAAACCATATTCTAAACTGATGTTCTCCTTGAATGAAGTATCAAACGTATTCAAAATAATATTTTAACTCTGCAATAAGAGTCATATGGGAAGATGACTGTACATTATTGTAACACAGATTAAAATAAAGGGAGAAGAATGCATGTTGTGAAATATTAATTAAGCTTTGGATCAGTTACTCTAATAGTTTGACACTACCATCTATAAAGCTGATTATATAAATATGTCTCAATTTTTCTTCACAAGCTCATTTCTTAGAGGGCATCGATCTGTTTAGACACCAAGGAACTGTAACAGATGCTATATAGATACAATCATGTAGATAAAGATTGTTAGGTTTGTGGGTCATTGTGAATGTTTAACTTCAAGCATCTTGCTAGTTGCAGCCTGTACTGCAACAAGACAGGATTAAAAACAAAAGAAGACACCTCTGAGTAATTGCAGGATTTTAAATGAAAAAGAAATTCAGTAAAACTTGTAAGGCTCACTTGAAGCAATTCATTTTTAACAGATTTAGCACCGTCAAATTATGCAAGCCATCATTTTTAAGTTAAACTTTGAATGGTTTCACTTCAGAATTAAAAAAACCCCAACAAAACAAAAAAAATGTAACAAAATGAAACAAGGCATACAGAGTGATTTAAAGAAATATTAACATGATCAGTCTAAAGACAGGATTTTTATTGTTATTAAGATCATTAATGAATTAATAGTAAAGGTCTTCCAAGGGTTAATAGCAAAGGTCTTCAGACCTCAGAAAATCTTATGATATCATGGTATGAGTAGATTGCATCCTCGAATGATACTTCAGAATGTATTACTTTAAATTGCTCTCAAGTGCATTGCCAGCTTTCATTTCTAAAAATATATGGAGAATATTAATTAAAAGAATAAATACTGTTGATTGCTCAAAAAAGAATGGTTTTCCACGTTGACCAAACCAACAGACTATATGACTTTAGGATCTACCAATAGTCAAATTGATTATAGTTATATGTTAAATTATACCTTTAGAAATATATAAACTCATAAATTTAGTAAAATGCTGTGATCAAGATATAGGAAGAGAAATAAGGCAGTTCATTTAAAAGAATCATCTGGCTTCCGAATGACTGCTGCTAAGGAATACTCCAAATTAAAGGATGTAAAAACCAGACTGCTGAGCTAAAGTTTTCAGTTAAAAAGAAATGTAGTTGTGTTAAACAAGATTGATAGTAGTCAAAAAAATTATGGTATGTTAATGTATCATTTTCAGGAATGAAGACACCATTCCTTGGTTTCTTGACCTGCTTTGATATTTACTTTGAGATTTGAATTGAAATTTGCTAAATATTATACTGGCAGGTATAGTTTCATTTTAATTGCATTCACTTCACTGACTTATCAAAGCTATAATTAAAAATCTTCCCACGTTTGCTTTGTGTATACACAGGACAATGATGACATTTTCTAATTGTTTCTATTATGCTTGTTTTAGCTGGGAAAAGTGTTTTCCCTATCTTCTCTGTTCAGACTGACATTTTATCTACTAACTAAATATTTGATTTTAATACCTGCAAGATCACTTCTGCTCAAAATAGAACCTTTTTTTTTTCCCTCCCTTATATAGTGATGTTATCAGAGAGCTTTTTGCTGACTTTTTCTACTTCTTAAAAAAAAATAAATCATTGATGATTTTTACCAAGAGTTCTGTGCTTGTGATGACTACATCATGAAAATTCTTGACCCAAATGTAGTTACTTTAAAAATATTACTTTGTCTTCAAACATATTTTGAAAGTTATTTTCTCATATTTGCTAAATATATTAACCAGCAGATAGTCAAATACTCTTACAAATCTACTTCTTAATTCAGAACTGTATGTTGAACTAGCTAATGGCACAGAAAAATAAACTACTCATTCAGATTTCTCTATTTCAGTGAGGATTATTTCTTTACAAAAAAATAATATGCAGAAAGAATATAATCCTTGGGTAAACTGACTCAATACAAAACTATCAAGAACACCATTCTTAGTTTCATGATTTAGTTTTAGGTAGTCCTGCAAGAAGCAGGGAGTTAGACTCTAGGATTCCTATGGGTACCTGGATGTGACCACTCTGACAAGGACGTGATAAAGATTATGGCCTACTAAAGACATGGAAAAAAATCATGGTCTAGTAAGAAACTGGCAAGTGCTTGGCTGGCCAAAGACACAGAGAACAGGGCTTTCTGACTGTTGAAATTGCCATTCCCAGTTCCTGCCCTCCTATCCCCCACGCTGCTGGGGAGAGGAGGAAGACAACTTTTGCCCAGCACACAGCCCTGGAAGATGTGGGTCCCCAGCCAACCAGAATGACCACAGATGTCAACTACAGAGTCACACCATAGATCTCCTTTGAGTGGTTCTCTACAGAATAGTGGACTCCGACTGGAAACTGTCCCCTTGGATCAGGACACACCTAAGGTAACTTCCCTGAGACTAAGTCCCACCACCCTCTTTTCATTGAGTTAGTATTTCTTCTGGATATATCCTTGAGTGAGACCTCGCCCCTTTGGGTGAGTGATTCTATCTTTTGGGTACCCTTGAGAGAGAGATTTCCTTTTGGGAGTGAGTGATTACGTATATTTTGGGTCATCCTCCTAAAGGATTGTTCACAAAACTTAGGAATTGTTAAGGCAGTTGTGTAGTAGTAATTCTCAATTGACACCTGAACCTGTGGTTAATTTATGTTTATGAGAGTGCTAAGTATATCCTCACTATTTTCAGTGACTGTGATTGCCTGTTTTGTTAGTGTCTCCGTGACAATCCCTTCCAACTTAAGATATTCTATGATGCTATGAATCTGTGATTCTATAATAATAAAAGGATACTAGTTTACCGTTTCTGGCCTAGTAAAAGATTTATAGGAAAAGCACATTCCATGTAATACCTTTAGGAATCAAAATAAATTCTTTGCTGCACCGAAGCAGTGGATTACACCTCATCTAGGTCATTATATATGCTGGTTTACTGCTTATATGCAAAAATATATTTTTCCTTTTTTTTTTTTGAGACTGTATGAACATTACTAATTAAATCCCCAGACATTACTTCACCTTTAGAAAGAATGAAAGAAAAATAATATATCCTTTATTCTGCTTTTGTGAGAAAGTGTTGTGCTTTTTTTAATTGCCAGCTCAAGCTGCTGAGGGTTGTAAATAGGCACTGAAGAAAAATAGGAGATTCTAAATTTACTCTTATTTTTCCTCTTACTGCATTTTGTTTACTTCCTAGTGATTTCTTGAGATTTTTGCCATGCTGTAGAATCATGGAGCATGAATGCAAATGTAGATATAGAAATATATTAATACACACAACTCATACAAAATGAGAACAGAACTGAAATCTAAAAGGGCAAAATGTGAATATTAAAAAGTAAAGCAACGACAAGCTAATAAGAGTAAGTATTACAATTTCCTTGTCAATTCTTATCCAGATGCACTAAATTCAGTCTTTAATTCTGCAGTGTCCAAATACATCACGGATACTCATGAAATTATTTTCATGACGTGAAAGGCTTGTTAAACAGAGTTTTTATATAGGAAATGAATATATTTGTATATTCATGTGAAAAAAAATGGGACCTTGAGCAGCCTGATCTGGTGGGAAATGTCTCTGCCCATGGCAGGGGAGGTGGAAATGGATGATATTTAAGGTTCCTTCCTACCCAAACCATTCTATGGTTCTATGATTCTATGATTATGTAGTCTGAGTGTGTTTATTTCATTATACACATCTCTTCCATTTTCCCCTCTGTTTAGCTATAGTAAATAAAAGGGATTTTAATGAAGTGTGTCACAGATTACCAAAAGTGGATACCTTCATAAGGGCAGGTCAGAGTCAGGATCTGAATCAGTGAATTCTCTACCCAGGACTGCACAATCACACAGGGTGGAGCTTAAATACAGTTTCCAAAAGAAGGTGAGGTGGAGGATTGCATTTCTCACAGCTCATTGTTACAGCAGTTTGATCGAGGCTGCCCTTCAGCACAGAGAGTCAAACTGATGGAAAGGGAGAAGTTGCACTGATGATTTAAACATCAAATAAAATGATGATTTAAACACCAAATGTTAAAACATTTTTTTTTCCCCAGGTAGGTATAATTTATTACCACATAATCACAGTCTTCATGATTCCAGTATGTATTACTGACATTGTATTTTTATCTTTACTTCTACTAAAACCAAACATAGGTGATATAGTCTGATTCTATTTAGTGGTGGAAAAAAAATAATGACATTGAATATATTTGTATTCCTGTCTAAAAATAAAAGGAAACTCTTTATTTGGTAATTTGCTACCGAATAATTAAACAGTCACAACTTTGTTGATTTAGCCTCCTGAAGTTGATACTTTTCCTTGAACATCAGAAATGCCTAGTGAAATCTGAGACATCACCTACATAATGCAACATCTATCTTATTTTGACCACTATTGGATCACCCACAAGAAGTAAAAAGAAAACTATACAAAAAGTAACCCAATAATAAGACACAGAGTCTGTTCAACCTGCTTGCCAATACAAGAAGAAAAAATACAGAATATTTGTACGAAAAATTAATCAGTTACAGCATATTAAAAATAATTTGTGCTTATTCATATTAAATTTCCTTTCCTCTCAAATCAAATCAAATCAAATCACCTCTTGTATGTGCGTTATTAGAAGCTGTAAATAAGTGTTTTCAACATACAAAGTTTATTTGTTTGTTAATAAGTATCTACCAAGGGACAAACCAAAGCGTAGATTATTAAGGTATGGTGCTACACAGCATGACAGCCTCCTATTCCCACACTGATCATTACTTCTTTTGCTTTAAAGGGACCTAATATCCCCTCATTTGATGCAATGTCCCCCTGTTTAGAATTTCTCCTTGGGCTGCAGTAACTTGGTTCAAATTCCTCAATTAAACCAACTCAAATTGAAATTCTGAACACAGGACTCTTTTTTTTTTTTTAACCCAGTTGACAGACATAGATTTCTATATTTACGTGAGACTGTGTATTTCTGTATATGCATGTGTGTTAAAAAAACAGCTGATAAACGTATCTAGAGGGGGAGTGAGATACAGAGGGATGAATAGATATAATCAATTGCTCCAAGAAAATTCAACCCTGAGACCCTTAACACACATCCTTGCATTTTTCTAGATTAAATGTATAAACACCTTTTCATAAGCTGTTCTTTATGCCAAACTAAGTCTTCAATATATCTTTGCTGATTGTTTCAGGTTGCTTCACACTGGACACTTTGAACCCCACTCTGAGATATATATATCTCCCTATGTTGGTTTATGCATGCCTGAGGTATTGATTCCTCTAGCATTTCTGTAAAGCTGAAGTAATTTTGTAGGGTACAGAAGGGACAATTATTTGGGACAGAGAAACATCTTCAGAGATCTTATTTGATGTAGTAACTTTTCTCTATCATTCTGTATACTGCTTTGTAATTGCTTAAGATGCTAGATTTACATTATATAAGCTCATTTTTCTTCTTTCCTGACCTTCTTTGAAAAGTTATCTCTTGCAGTATATTTGTCAGTGTCTTTTCTGACTTACTTGTCTGGCAACCTGTCCGCTGGCATCCTCATAACATCTGTCATGAATGTCTATCTGCACCATTCTCCAAGTCCTTCATTTGTTGCCTTGTCTGTTCACGGTAATTGCCACATTCATCACAGGTACTTCATTTCAAGTAGAAACTATTTTATTCTCTGATGTTACGTTTAATGTCTTCTTTGTAGTTCTTTGTATTTTATTTGGTTTTGTATCGTGTGATATCTGCACTCAGAAAACAAGTATACAAGTAGAGCCAAAAAAAAAATTATCACCTCCTTCACCTACTGAGATTCTCACCATTACGAAAGAAAAAAGCTCACATCTATTAGAATTTGCAGGTCTACAAGAGGTGCTCCCTTGAACTTGATTAAAAATAACGTGAAATAGAAATTGAAGCTGCAATTAGTTGCAATGATGCAGTGAAAACTACAGCTTGGTGCTGTACAGCAACATAACAGAAAGAGCAAAAGACGCATTCACTCTACAGAATAAATAACGATATTTCAGTTCTATTTCCATCTAGAGCCTTGTGGATGCCAATGTCCTGATCTGCAAGAGAACAATAGGAAATCTCAAAGAATGTGCTAGAATTCTATGATTTTTAAAAGAATCTGTACTAAATATGCAGCAACAAAACTAAGCTTTGTTAATATTTCTTACATGAGAAAAGATGTTTCTTAAATATACAGTCTTTGTTTACAGCATCCTCTCAGACACACTTATCCTCCAAGCAGATAAGACTGTCGCACTGTTCTGCCTAGAGATATCTTATTTCCTGTTTTAGTAACAAAATGAAGAATCAGGCAATAAATAAATAAATAAAAGAATGAGCTTACTCCTGTCTGATTCCTTCACAGCTTTCCTAGCACATTTGACATTGCCAGTTGTACAGATAGATGAGATTTGTAGACACAGAAGGGAACTGGAAATATATTACTTTTAAAAGTTGTCTAGTTCTTTACTGTTAGCATCATGTCATATTAGAATATGATTATTTGCTGATGTGACATCAATATATAAAGTTATAGCATTATCTCTGATGACACTGGCTACATAAAACTGAAGTACCATCATCATTTGTTATGTACCAACTGTTCTTGGGAATTTTGGTCCTATTTTTGAATATTATTTGTGTACTCTTATAAGAATTTTCTTTCTTTCTGTTTCATGTTGAATTACCATGGATTGTAAAAATAGGCATAAAATATAAAGACCAACCTACAGGCTTTTATTTATTTTTTTTTTCTTAAATATATAGTTTATGGATTTTTTTTTACCCAGATTTTAATGATCTTTTCAACATGAATAGTCCTGCTTATGCTCAAAATACTAGCCTGAATTAAAGTTCACCAACATGTGCAAAGGTTTTCCAGTCCAACCCAAATTTAACACTGGAATATTTCCTTCACTGAAATATACATTTTAATAGTACTTCATAATTCTTACCCTTAGGAAGACAGTTTATATTTTTAATAGGAACAATTTTTTTTCTTCTATTCCAGATAAAAAAAATTGTATCTTTCTAGCAAATATGTATTCCCAGTAAGGCATATCTTTTCACTTGCACATTATACACATTTACTTCTTTATAGAAATTTTAACTAGGACCACAGAAAATGGATCTATCAGTGAATTATTTGGTCAGTAACTCATTCAATTATTGTACCAAAGGAGACAGAGATGGAAGGATGTTCAATTCAGACTAGATTATGTTTTCCGTTTTCTCCTTAGGTTATTTTGATGCTTGCATGTCCCTGAATTCCTGTGTCATTCGCAGGACTTGGTTTGAGTTTTGGAATTTTTCACATGTATACCTCTTAGAAGAAAACATATACATTTTACCTATGTCCTCACCTGCTTTAATTCTTCTCTAATGTGCGTGTGCCTGTGCTAACTGTCTGGTACTTAGGACAGAGAAAATCCCAGTTTTTAAATACAGATTTCTGCAAACCAAGTCTACTGCCTCATTTGGTTTTATAGAATTTTCATGCAGGTTTCTAAAGTTCAGCTGCACACACCACCTTTGAAAGTCACGGTATAATTCAGTGGGTGACGTTCCACTCTATTCACTATTTGCTTACTCTTTCAATAATGGAGTAAAGTAATGCCAACTGCAGCACTAACTGTGTGAGCTGTGGACATTTGCCTGAGACCACCAATTCATTTCACCGAGTCTGCTGAACAGCAATCAGATAATAATGACTCGTTGGCATGTAGTTAATGATGCAGGGGTTTAGAGGACTCATACCTGATTAAGTGTGCAGGGTGGATGCTGTGCAGTTAATGTAATGCAAAGTAAGTAGAATAAAAATAAATAGCTTAGCTGCCACGTTCTCTGCATGTTGAATGTGAAATGCAACTGATAGGCAGAGGCCTCCTTTATAACAATTGTAAGTTAAACCTTCATAATATGGCTTATGTAGGATGAACTAAACCTTTTATTAAATTTCTGTACTGGGATAGGATTCAGCTAGGAGACTGAGCTGTTCAGGCAAATCATGCTACATGCTCATATACATGAAGTCAGCTAGTAGTATTTCATGTAACACTAGGGTTGGGATTGCACGTGGACTCATGGGTGATAACACCCAAGTGACTCATTTTTTAATCTAAACATTTTTAAATATCT
Organism: Neomorphus geoffroyi; assembly: GCA_033558235.1. Classification (NCBI taxonomy): domain Eukaryota; kingdom Metazoa; phylum Chordata; class Aves; order Cuculiformes; family Neomorphidae; genus Neomorphus; species Neomorphus geoffroyi. The sequence goes on from JAUMJM010000005.1 coordinate 4,224,128, forward strand.
TTTTGTAAGTATTTAAGCTTGATTTATACTGTGCTTTGGCTGTTACCATGTCAGACTGTGTGGAGTATAGAAATATTGACTACATGGTAGTGTTTATCAAAAGTCTTCCTTTAGATATCAGAAACCTTTTATTTAATTCAGGAGGATCATAACAGCATCAATTGAAAAGAAATTATTTTCTGTGATTAATTCATCGTAAGATCTTCATTGCTTATCAATGCCAAGAGTAATACAGCTATTTCTCATTGGTTCTTTTACCATCAGGTGGGTAAACCTGTCAGCTGTTGTGTCCAGGGATGCCTAGTCTAAAGCATTATTAACAATATCTCTCCTTAGCTAAAGACTCCCAGAATTATGACTCATTGTGTATTTATTTCTCTGGGAAGAAATCAGCAACTATATATAAATATAATCCTAAAACTCTATAGCAGACAGTCGACAATCGAATGTTAATCTCTGAGGATTTGTTTTACCATTCTCTTCCACTTTTATCTTCATTATCCTCTTTTTAAAAGGGGACACCTGATCTCCAGTCCAGTTCCTGAATATTATCTGATTTTTAAGATGTAAAATTATCTCATTCTTACAATATATACATCAATAGTTTATGTTTTTTTGTTTTCCTTTGTCATTACCAAAGTTTCTGGGATTAGATTAAATACAGACATTATTTCTACTTAAAAAATTATGCACAAACTTCAAAGGCCATTGGATAGGCCAGACAGTCTTGCTGGGGAAATGGCTGGGAACTAGGCTAGCTTCGAACTGGCTTCAAACTGTTTGTCTCAAAATATAGTGTAAAAAGTACAGAGGCAATACATTCAAAACCGATTTTGAAAGGACACATACTTTAACGAAAACAAAGAAAAAACATAACTATAAATTAGCAGTTATAAACAGTAGATAAAACCAAAAGAAGCTCCTTTATTAAACAAAATGAAACAAGCATTTCATTTCAGTAACTGAGAAAGAGAAATGAGAAGAAAACACTAACTCTGTTCTCAGAGGAGTTCAGACACTCGACATAAATTAAACCTAACTGGCTCTTAAAGGAATTAGTGAGCTCTAATATGAATTGTTTTAACCTTTCTTTTTTTGATTCCTCTGCTCTTGTGTTTAGTTAAACAATATTTGTTTTAAAAAGTGAGTCTGAGTCACTGCATCTTTCAAGTGATCACAGATTCCAAAGGGTAGAAGCTCCATTAGAGAGTATTTAGTAGAGTTTTGTGGCAGTAGTGTGGAGTGAAGTGGGGAGCAAGAGATGGTGCAGAAAAGGAAGCGGGTTCAGTCTGAGAAAAATACAAATATATGGTATTTGAAAGAAACAGATAACAGAAGTTAATATCCAGCTCATTTTTTTTCATTGAAAAACAATTTTTAATATTACTTCATATGCAGCAATATATATCGTGCACTTCAAGCTTAGAAAAAACTCACATGTATTCTAAGTCTTTTGATGGTAACAGCGAGGGACCACATGTTGTTAATGAAAGATAGGTTTGGCAGCAGAATAATTGAAATTGCTGAATGTATCATCAAATCCTTCTCCCACTCCAAATCTTTTTTCCTCTGTTTTTTAAACTATTGAAACTATACAGGTATTAAAGGATGCCAGCAAATAATACAGCATTAAGTACAATTCCATTATTTTTTAAATAGAGAAATTATTTAAATAATGAACTGGTTACCACAAAGGGTCATGTTCTAAAGGAATGGATTTCATAGATGTAGCCTAAGTACTGTTTTTCTTTAAAGGAGTTCTGGTATAAGTATTCATTATTTTTATATATATATATATATATATAAATACATAAACAAATTTCTACAGTTTCACAATGAATAGAGAAACAAGGATCAAGTTCTTTCATTCCATATATAAAGACCTTGTGATTTTTTTATATGGATAATTTAGCAGATTCATACTTTGCCATATTAATCAGCACAATGGAATAAAATTTAAATTATACATGCTCCTGAGAGTATCGAAGAAATCTGACATTCAGAAAGATAAAGAAGCACGGCAGCATTTTACCAAGCCTGCAGACAGCTGAACAGATGTCACAGCAATGAGCAGCAGAACCAATGAAGGAGTCAGAGAGAGGAATGTGCCAAGGGAGCAGACCCAGGCCCAGATGCCAAAACTAGAAGAATTCATCTCTGAACATCTGGTTGTACCAAGCATTCCTCGTATGTCAGTATATGTATTGGCACTGGGCCTAGGACACACAGAATAAAAGTCTGAACTGGGATACATTCAACACTGCCAGGAATAAGCAGAAAATCTGCCAAGTTTGTGCTGAAAATCTGTGAATCTGATAATTGCTTTTCTATTTGTAAATGCACAATGTGTCCCAGTGGTAGCTTTGCATGTGTATATGTTTTAGACTGTGAAATAGATTCCAACCTGTTTAAATAAAATCTTACCTAAAAGAGCTTAATGGAATTAACCCAGTCTGTCAATAGAGGCTAAAAAAGGCCCAAACAAGCAAAAAAAAACCAAACAAAAAACCTCCAACAAAAATATGATCCAAGTTAACCTAGGTTAAAAAGGGGCTTACTAGATGTGTCACTCACTGGAAATGTGATTGACATTCCAGTAAACTTGCACCTCCTCTTGCCGACATGAATTAGTAACTATTTAAAGAAATATGAGATAACTTAGACTCAACAAAAAAGAACAAAGATCGAGATGCTGTGAAATATGACAATTTAATAACTTCTTTAAAAGTTTTAATTTATATCTTTTGTTGCATAAAAGTCTAAACCAAAAAAAAATCCCTACAAAAATCCCAAAGCCATACATACCGAACTACAGCATTTGAGATGTGTGAACTTTTGTCAATAGGTAGACAGAAAATCATCCAGATTTTGAAAAACTGACAACTTAGAGCTCTCTACTGATCTTCCATCCTAAATTACAGGTTCTCGATGTTGGCAGGCAGTCTGAGGACAAGCCACTGGAATGGGCTTGCGGAAAAGACTGGGGAAAGTTTTCTGGACAGGCATTCTGGATAGATGAGAAACAAACCCACGATCTCTTATAGAATAGATGATCTGAAAAACTTTACTTACCAAGGAGCCAAGTCAGCCAAGGAGCGCATTTCAATAGTAAGCTTCCCCCTTTCAGATAAATTCCCTTTGAGAAGAAATACAGAATGAGCTTGCTACCAGACAGTCTCACAAATGTTAATTGGAGATATTTTGGATCTCACTTTTGTGTAAAGAAAGATAAAGCTATCTTTGGTCTTATTCTGGTGCCAAAGACATGTGAAAGATCAGATTCAAATGGTAAGTCTACAATAACAAAGAAAAAGGATTTTATGGGACAAAACAATGTTGAGACCATGAAATCTGTTTCTCCACAGACATTGTTTCATTCAAAATCTTGCTGTGATCAAGAGGGATAACACTGTTTATGACAGAAGAAATTTGTTGCTTATCTAGTTAATGTTTTAACCATCTAGTAGTCCACATTATTTAATTAATAATAATAAAAGAAGAAAAGCTCAACAATAACAATATAGTTCAAATTTTTACACATAAACTCTCTACCTCTTTTCTGTGGTGAGATACTCCAATTTTGTGATATTCCCCTGAGTCCTAACATTCATGGATGCAGTTTCCCTCAAGTATGTGAGGAAAGTTTAATGTTATATGAGTCGCATTGTGACATCATGTCTGGGAGTCAAGCTCCTTACTTTACAGCCTTTGGGTCAACTTGGGGCTATTTTTATATGTTTGGATTTTTGTTGTTGTTGATTTTGGTTGTTTGGGGTTTTTTCTTTAATCATTATCTGGTTTGTTTTCTCATTGCGTTCCAGCTTAAGACAGCAAAAATTGTGCAAAGCCTAATATAAAGGCTGATTGTCACTTGGTGACTCTGGAGCAGTCTAACGGCTTTACCGCATACGGCATTCACGGGGCTTCAGCTAAAACCAGGCAGGCACCAGCCATGAGCTCTAGAACTGTTGCAACAAGCTACAGCTTACTCAGGCCAAGGCAAGCCTAGATAGGTCCTGGGAGAGTTACTTCAAAGTGCATCCCTGATTTGAACTAAAATGCTGATGCGGACACATTCTAAGTAGGTTAGGAGTTTGTGTACTTTGAAAAGTGGTTCTTACACTTAGAGTTCGAGCATCTAAATGCTTAGGTCACTTCGGAAAAATACTAAAATGCACCTTAGAATTCTTATTATAAGCCTCTGTTTCCTCGCCTGTGTGTCAGGCTACACTCACTGTACAATTTTTAGAATGTCTTCCCAAAGGCACTTCTCACCAGCAGACCCAAGATGTTTGCAGTTCTCAAGCTGCAAACCCTGGCTGAACTGCAAAATGCTATTGCAGATCTGAGCTTTTGTAATTTTTTAATAGCTTTTATGGCTGTAGGCAGATATCTATTCTCAAGTGTTTCTGAGGCAGAGAGAGTCCAAAGGCCAGAAACACATACATCACCTCTTCGCCTCCTTATAATGAGATGGGGAAGAGAAGATTGAATCTTCAGTTATCTCTTGCATGTGTAGCACAAAAAGAAAAGCTATATGCCTGCTACCATCACCAGTTCACGCATCCCTGCAGGCATCCTTTGCAATATTGTTCTAGCAGTTGGCATTAAGGTCTGTGGTTGACTTTAGAGAATGGACTAGTACACAGAGCTTACATTAATATTACATTTAGTAGCAGTATAAATATGAGGTACTATGCCGATTGCAGTGTTCATTGCTGATCTTTTCAAAAATTATTTTAAGCTGCCACATCGTATTTAGCATATGCCAGACACTGAAACCTGCACAAAACTGATATTATGCTTCGTAAAAAAAATTCAGATAAAATGAACTGAAAAAAATCACTCTAAACCAGCACATTATCATTTGTGCTTTCAGCAATTCATGGTAAATGACAAATCATTTCAAGTCAGAATTTTAAGTTTCTCTCCAATGCTGCTTATCAGTATTATTCATAATGTAATTCTTTTAACATATAGCATCTTTACCATTAAAAACAAGATTGAGTGTATATTCCTTTACTTTTATCTTGATTTCATAGCATCATTTTTTGTTCGGTTGGTTTCCCCTCAGACACAAAAATTATTGAGAAATACATATTTTTAGGATTTCTACACTTAATGCCTTCAAAATGGCAGATTGTCTGAAGCTTTTCTACTTTTTTGCTTCTATTTTAATTAAAACTGATTACTTCAGATTACTTTCCAGTGCCTGAATTGGAGTTGTCGAAAACATTATTATAATATACGCTTATCAGAGTACTGAAGACACTGCAATCCACCAACACATAGAATAAATCTAAAAGTTAAACTTTAAAAGATAATGCACTTAACTTTCTAATATTCAGTATCCAGAGCACTTCTGAAAAACTAAATAATGTTGGTTTAATTTAGAGCTGCTGCTATTTTTACCTAGATAAATAAAGACTTAGAACTCTAATTTCATGACCAACAGTTTTAAAAGCATTGCATTTTAGTAATTATCTTACTGAATTAAACCTGAGGATCATCTTTTTTGTTCCTTATTCTGTCACTGTATTCTGTTTGTGAGATAGGAGATGCTACTTTTCACTTTTTATCTTACCTGCACTTTTTTTTATTTGGTCTACTAAGTTTACAGCTTTTTATGAAAGAGATATTTCTATGTATGTTTAGAGAGCCACAGGTATCATCTAAAATCTGTGTTATACCTTTTAGGCAAATGTTCAGTTTTTCTTAATTCATTTCACGCTATTTTGGTGCCTTCATCACCTCTCTTCAGCCAAATGACACTAGAAGTTATTCTGTCAGTCATATTTTTGTACATAGATGCTTAATTTGTCCTGCTATCCCTTGAAAAAGCAGCTCTCTGCCATCATCAGTGTCTAACCCTAAGGCCTCAATCAGGATCTTTCTTTATTATCTATAGCGACTATTTTTGCATATCTAAAAGGTTTATAAAGCTAAGGAATTATCTATATTTCTTCTTAGATAATTTAAAATGTGTTTTGAGACACTTAGGAACAGAAAAAGAAATCCACTTTTATCTCTAATTGAAAGGGAGAAAAAACAGAATATCTATTAATTCCATTTTTGTTCCTTTAGACAGTATTAATTCATAACCCACAGGACTCCCTCTTAGCCATGGCAGCAACATTTTAATCATATATAATTCTGACACCCCAGACATGCAAAATAAAATTATAAAAAAATCCGCTTTCACTGCTGAAGTCCCTTAAGTAACAAGTTTCATTATCCACTTTAGCTCTAAGAGATAAAATTACATTTAACTAACGTACAAAAATTGGACTATTTAGGTTTTATTGGTTTCATTTAAGCTGCTGCTCGGACTAAGAAGTAATTTTCCTTATTATCACTAGCTTTCAAAGAACTGAAAAGTGTCAAAGCGTAAAAGTTAATCATAAAGCATCCAGGTCTCCTTCTCCTTAGAAATGGTTATTTTCCCTTCAAGTATTTCTATTATCTTCTCTTTCTTTATGTATCAAACCTTTGCTTTCCTAATTCTTTTCCCTATACCATTTTAATAGCATCAAGTCTTAAACTAAGTAAAACTGAGTCTCAGCAGTGATTACATAGAAAGTATCAAAGAGGAAATGTAGAGTCCCTGGAAGTAAATTAATGACTGACTGATTGTTGTCTTATTTCTGGTATTTTAAAAGTTCTTTGTAGCATCATTTTCTGTCCTCTGAATCTTATAGAATTGCAAAAGGAGTCTGAGACTGAATAAACAAAACCAATTCCTTGATATGAGACAAGTCAGGAAAGATTTTGAGAGGGAACTTCTATAAGAATAAAGTACTGTTAAACAATATTGTTTTAATCACAACAGAATCAAGAATCTCATAGAGACATTGAGTGAAAACTAGATGTTTCAATAAGAATTCTTCAAAATTGTTTGCATCATTGTCACTATGGAATAATGAAAAAGAAAGTTCACAATCAGAGAGGACTCAGAGGAACTGATTTACAAGAGAATGCTGGCAGAAGTTATTTTAAATAGATAAGTGATTGAATATTACTCACACTTTCTTGTTTAGCAGGTTTATTACCATATGTTAACAGTTTGGGAGAATTCTGAAGGAACTTAAATACGAAACACTTCACTAGGAATGGGGAAGTTACAAAAGGCAACAGCCAACTTTTCAAATGTCAACTAAAATTATAGCTTAAAAACGACTCTACAAAAATACAAGGAACTATGAACCAAAAATTTTGGTTTCTTTAATTTGAAAAAGTTACAGCAGAGAATAGAATTAGTGGAAATGGTTTGTAGAAATAAATGTCTTAGAAAATATTAGAGTTCTTTGAAGGAATTTATAAGCATATAAAGAGTAATTCTATGTGTAAATATGCTTACATTTCTAAAAAGTTCTGGACAGTCATTCTTAGTGTTCCTTATCCAAATTAAGCTGTCATAAAACAAGAGCAAAGATTTCTTCAAAGTTAATGATAACCACTTGTATAAAATATACAAGATGGATAGAAACAGATTACTAGTTTTCACAGTGAAAGAAAAATAACAGAAGACTCCTGCTGGGTTCAGTGTTTCGGCCTTTGCTGATCAATGAACTGGAGAAAGTGGTGCACAAAGTTTGCTGATGACACGTGACTATTCTAGCAATAAAAGCTAAAACTGACTGTGAAGAGGTGCTGAAGGACTACGCAAAAGTTAATCAAATCACAGGTAAAACTAAATGTAAATAAATGTTAATAAATGCAGTGTAATGACTGCAAGAAGAAAAATAACCTTACATATATCTGATAAATGGCATTCTCTAAATGTGCCGTTGTTACACAGGTTTTCACCTGTTGTGGACAGTTTCATGAAACAAATGGAGAAGCTAGTGACGTCAAGAAGACGTCAGAGGCAAGACGCAATAAATGACAACCCATAGTGCTGTTTAACAACAGGCTGAGATCTGTCTCATCAGCAGGGTCCTTGCTGTGCTTGTAACGGAAGGGTTAAATGTTTGCAGGGTGGAAGTCAGAGCTCCTGAAGAGCTCATAGTAGTTGCACGCTGTCCTTCTACAGATGCTAATCAGAGGTGTGTGGGAGACAGGTAAGAACCCCACAAGTACCATTAACAGAGAAAACTGAGTAAATGACAACTAGTAGCAGATCTGGATAATGGATACCTAGATGGTGGATCCAGACAGTGGAACTGAATAACAATCAATGAGACTGGAGTATTTAGAGAAATTCATTGCTTCACAAGCTTGCTTACATTCTTGCTCACTCATTACCTCACAGCATTGCATTTCCCAGCACGAAGGTCTCTACTAGCTTGGGAAGTCTGAGCAGGAAATTGTGTCGATTCATGCTGTGATGCTGCTGCTCAGTTACCACTCTTGGACACCACTAACACCACTATCCAGGTATTCCCTGGATTTTGTCTCCTCGTAGTTCTGTGATTTCTGGGATCTTCCCCCACTTCCCAGATCCTTCCTCTAGCCCGTCTTGTCTTCTTTCCAGGCCCCCTTCTTTTCTCCAAGATTATTTCTTCTTTAACAGAAACCCTAGTTTTGGGCACTGGCTCTTATTTGTGCGTTGTGGCCCCAGGTTTCCCCAACCAAAATACTGCACGTGCAGAAGCACAATATGTAATCAACCTATCATTTGCTGCTTCTCTTCTGTGTGTATTTGTTAGATAAATAGAAGATTCAGGACATGCTAGTAGTATTCAAACCAATCGTTACAAAGTTTATAACCAAGATGTACCCACTGTGGACAGTAAATTGGAGTTTTCTGCTTGAGAGTTCAGAAGCTTACTTTTGGACATTCACCTTTCTCTTGTACCCTCGATTAATTGTAGTCTGTTAGCATTCCCAATTCAAGTTATTTTTTTGACCTATAACAGAAGGTAATCCAATACTTCCTAAAATGAGCAAAATGAAACACCTCTAGAGGTGCCTATAGCTCTCCATTCACTATGAAAAGGGTTCTCATGATCTAGATAAGACTCGATACATAAATATTAGATAGTTAATGGGCACTGTGACTTTTTTTTTTCATTAAATACGAAAGCAGGTATCTTGTGGGTTGAAAATGTAATTAAAGATCACATTACTAAGGACCTTATTAACAATTCACCTCAATTCTATCATTTCCTAATTTGTCACATTTAATTTTGAAAATATTACAATTTTCTTCAAAGTTGTGTGTCATTTTATGTTTAGAATTGTTAATAGCAAGGTTGAAAGAATTCATGACATGTCAGCTTCAAACTCTAACATTTTATTTGAAGTGATCAATCTAAATAATTAATTACTACTTAGACCTGCATGAATATGGTTTCAGTTAACTTCCAAATGTATCCATTAATATAATTATTGATATAATATTTATTTTTAAAATATCTAAATCCAAACCTTTTTACATATTATATAAATATTTATGTTCTCATCTTTTAATAAAATGCTCAGTAGCAATTAACTTGGGAGTTATTTACTTTGGAACTGGAAATTAATATGTCTGGCAAAAAGCTCTGAAACCTCTTTCTACTTTCACCCCTTTTCCTGCACACCTACACAGGTGCTTACAAAAAAAAAGGAATTGCTTAAAAAATGTATTTTGAAAATAATTAATAGAAAAACATTTTTTCTGTTACTTATGCTATGATTACGTCTGTGCCCTCAGGACTTACACATGCTTACTGTTGTACAAACATAAAAGGAAAGAATGTCTCTATGTCAATAGACATAACTATTACAATCATGACATAAATGATAGGAGTAAGGAAGTCTAAGTTAACTGTCTAGATTGCCTCTGGCATAATTAATTTCATTTTGACGTACACAAGTTAAGTGAGGAATATCCCATTTCAAGGGTTAGACTGTAGGCAACTAAATGTAGACATCTATCTATACCAAATTTATGGCGATTAGTAGTGAATAAAAATTGATGATAGTGGATTTGCAAAAGCTGTTAAAGATTTGAGGAGCAGATTCCAAACTCTGAGTGTGTGTGTGCGTATGTGTGTGGAGCGTGCACGAGTGTGTATGCTTGGACCACATGCCTGTACTCAGGAAAACACATTACATCTTTTCTTCACTCTAGTCAACTCTCAACTCGGTAATGCAAAGCAATCTTAAAGTTGGCTAAAAATTTTAGTACATAGGTGTAAGCAAAGTATCCAAAGTAAAGCTTTTAACTATTAAAATCAATTCTTCTGTTTTAAACATTTCACATATCCTGTAGAAGAATATAATTTCACATGCGAATAAATATTTTTATGAGGAATTAATTTTTTCAAACATGAACTTGCAAAATTTACTTCCTGCACCTGTACTCAGAAGTGCCAGAGATTTGAGAATCATTTCAGTTTAGCATTTCTCATGTGCTGAATGCAGTTCACTAGTTTGTTGAATTCATATGTTTGATTTCCATATTTTCATTTCGGATAAGATGACACACAAAATCCAGTATTTTTTTTCTCATCAACGTTCCGTAGAGATGATAATTCTTGGGAAATGCAAGATCAGACCAAACCCCATTCTCTGCAAAGCACATTCCTCTGTATCCTGGGATAAGCATTCTGACCACTGAAATTTGAAAAGTGGCTTCTTAGGTTACTTTGAAAAGTGGTGATGAGGGAAGGATTATGGCTATAAACAAACAAAAAATTGTGACACTACTTAAATTCAGTAGAAATCAATTTGTATTCTTCTGCCAGGGTTTTAATAATACAGATTTCGTGTTAAGGCTGATGCTAAGAAGCCATGCTAGATCACGGTAACCTCTCTCAGGAGTTTTGAGATATTTCGGGAATATGATAATAAGTAGAAGGAAGTTGAGCTGGAAGGGACATTTCTGTGTTTCTATATTTTTTTCTTTCTTTTAATTTCAAAAATTATAGGTTTTATCAACTATTGATACTGGCATACTTTTTCCTTGTAGATTTTGTCTTTTATAAAGTTATAAAGTATTAGTTGCTGTCGTAAGCAAGATAAATGAGTGCATGATATAATGATCTGATTTATTAATCTTGCTTTTATTTATCTAAAGTCATATCTTCAGTATTCATGTAGCATAATACTTAAACTGAAGCCAAACAAATACATTTTTTGACTGGAAGAACAAATTTTATTGTAAATCATAATTCCACAGAAGTCTTCCTAAAACTGTTACTACTTTACAGATTTTTAATGTGATTGGCATTGCTATTGTAGTGCTACATTTTTGGAAACTGTTAATGCATATCTTTCTTTGCCACATGCTTTATAATTTACCTTTTCTGCTGTTAGATAAGATAAAATAAGACTGATCTGCCTTTTTTTTGTATAAAGAACTTCAAAATCTTCATGCATTTCGAAAGAGTAATTCCCCTTGTTCCTTTAATATTCCATTTATTCATGAATTTGTCAGACTGAGAGTTGGAAATATTAATGGGATTTATCTTGGTAGAAAAAAAAATCATGATTTTTGAGAAATAGTTTAAGTTACTTTGGAAATTATAATTTAGGTAGAAAAACGAAGGGGGGAGGGAGTGAGAAAGAAGGTAGTATTTTTGAAGTACATTCAGACAGGAGAACACACTTGCAGTGGTTTTCCTCCTTCAGATCCTTCAGATAAGAGAGTTTTGGCATGCATGCGATTAGACAGTAAGAATACATGACATAGGACTCAAAGAAGAAACTTTATTTATGGAATGAGTTCTTCTGAACCAGGAAAAAAAAAAAGAATTTAAAAAAAAGAGTTACAGAAATTACAGAAGTTAGAGGAGATCCACAGTCATAGTTTTAACCAAAAATTTGCTTTCGACTTTCAGAAGTAGGAGAAAAAAAAATCTGAAACTTTATGCAGTTAAAGTACTGGAAATTAAAACATTCTCAAATCTGCCTTATGGAGGGAATGATTTCGAATCAAAGCCAGAAAACTGCCAAGAAATGACAGAAATTTACAAGTATGCAAGAGGTTTACAGACCATCTTCCACCTCCTCAAAGCCCAATACTTCTTACAGTTTTTCATTGCTTTTGATTTAATGACTAGTTCTCCTTCCAGGACATTTAGGTGAATTGTTTAAAAGGCCTGTTTCATCAACTGTGGTACAGGTACACGCAATCTGAGCAACTGGAATACTCCAACGCTAAAAATACTTCCTTCTAATGTCAAATATTGTATGTACGAATACAGATATGCACAACATAAAATGTAAATGACGCACTTTACCAACCAATATAGCAGTAATGATCCGCCTCAGTAGTTGCAACGTAGAGATTATCTGAGGGAATAAACTTGACCATATTTGATGACACGTCACAAGATTCTGCTAAACAAAACATTCTCTGAAAACAAGATAAGGTCTTCGTATGTTGAAAAAAAAAGAATAATCTATTATTATATATCATGAGTATCCTGAAAAGAAAAAGCTGTCATCTTAATTAGGAATTTGTGATATATCAAGTATCTTCAAGTTAGGGTCTGTCTGGGATGGAGTAAACTTTCCTTTACTACCCTCTGTAGTGCTGTGCTTTGTACTTGTGGTGAGAATAGTGTCGGTAACACACCAGTATTCTGGCTATTGCTTGGCTGTGCTCATACAACATCAAGGCTGTCTATTCAGTCTTCTCCCAAAGGCTTGTAGGCTGCATTTGGGCAAGAAATTGGAAGGGGACATAGCTGTGACAGCTGACTCAAACTGATCAAAGGGCTATTCCATACAATATAACATCATGCTCAGCAAGAAGAGGAGGATGGTGAGCATTATTTATTAAGACATTTGTGTTTTAAAGTAGCCACTATGTGCACTGAGGCCCTGTTTCCCAAAAGCAGCTGAACTCTGCTGATACGAAATAATGAATAAATCTCAATTGGAGAGTCATTCTTACTTGTCCCTCTGCACTGCTGAGGAGAAGGAATGGGAAAGGAGCTTGATGGGCACTTGTTGGTCTGTCAAGGTTAACCCACCACAAAGAATAATTCCGCAGTTCTCATAAAAGAAGTGGTCTATAATGTATCTGAATTTAACCATAGGATTTATAAACCAGAAGATGAGTCAAAGTATTTGTACCTCATGTTTTTACATTCATCCCCAGTAGTCTCAGATTCTCAGATTTCTTTCTCCTACTTATTTTTTTCTTTTCCAGTAAGTACTTTTACCAATAGCTGAGGGAAAACAAAGGAAAGGAGATTTTCATATACATGAATTTTAAAAATCAACAAATATTTCTACAAGAAGTTATTTGGATCACAGAACAGGGATCAGGAGATCAGTTAGCTGATATACCATCATTGATAATTTGTAAAATCTCTGAATTTTATTTCTGATGAGATTTTATTGGGTTTCCAGCACTAAAAGTCTCCAGGGCAATGTGTTTTGGAGCTGTCGTGGTTCAGGTCCTGATGTCACCATCAGAGTCTGGTGTACCTTCTCTGCATACCTAGATTGGAAATTCCAGTTTAATTTCCTCCAAACAAACCAATACTCCAAAAACATTCTCCAAACTGACTCAGCACATGGGAAGTAGACACAGGGTTTCATTAGAAACCAGAATGTCACCCTGAACTAAAAACCTGACAGACAAGTGTCCAGAGAGATTTAGGCATACTGACAGTGTTTATTGCCAGATGACATTCCAGGAACCCTCTTTCAGAGTAAGATGGGTAAAGAAATTGCTAAGCAAGATGCATAGAGTGAATTATGTGCCAGAGAATGGGATCCTTAAAGGTAAGACTTAAAGAGGATAAACACTTAAAATAGTGGAAGATAATAACAGAAGTACATGTAAAAAGATTTAATTTTCTGACCTGAAACTTGTCTCAATTCTGTGTGTCTAAGAAATCTTGTGCTTTAGCACTCGTTGCTTTAAATCATGATAAGTGATAGTAATTCAAATTCTCAGTGATTTTATATTTATATTTTTTGTACCAAGCATTGCTGTGGTTCTGAACGTCAAACAACGTGATATACATGAAATAATTTGGAAAATATTTGAGTAGAATCACAAACGAATGTGACAGTGCCTCCTTGAGCTTGAGGCCCTCTAGAGAGGACAGATGAGGACAGAGTACATCTTCTCATTCTTAGGGTTTCATACAGAACAGTATAAGATAATTTTTCTAAGTAATGGAGCAGAGTGGTCTGTTTAGCCTCCTGTTTTGTTGTCATTGTGGTTTGAAGTCACATCAGTTTTAGGAGGGTGTCCTATATCTGATCATCCTTCACATTCTGTGCATTTTTTATTCCTGAAATCCTTTGAACTTTTTGCATATATATTGCCTCTTGACAGTTGTGGTGCTTTAACCTTGGCCAGCACACACCTGCTCACTCACTTCCCCATGGTGGGATGTGGGAGAGAGCTGGAAAGGTAAATATGAGAAAACTCATGGATTGAGATAAAGATAATTTTAGAGGTAAAGCAAAAGCTGCTCATGCAAGCAAAATAAAATAAGGAGTTCATTCACTGTTTCCCATTGGCAGGTACTTGTTCTGCCATTTCCGGGAAAGCAGAGCTCCATCATGTGCTACGATTGCTTGGGAAGACAAACATCATCACTCTGAACGTCCCCCTTCCTCCCTCTTTCCCCAGCTTTTATTGCTGAACACGATGTCATAGGTATGGGGTACTGCTCTGCTCAGTTGTGGTCAGCTGTCCCAGCTGTGACCCCTCTCAGCTTCCTGTAGACCCCAAGCCTACTTGGTGCCAGGGCAACATGAGAAGCAGAAAAGGCTCTGAGGCTGTTCTGCTCAGCAATAGCTAAAACATCCTTCTGATACCAACAGTTTTCAGCACACACACAAAGTAGCAGCACACAATCTACCATGTAGAAAATTAACTCTGTCCCAGCCCAAACCAATACAGCAGTGAATTATTCTTTCTGAAAAGCTGAGATAGTAACACTGTTAAAGCAGCAGCAGAAGTCACTGACACAGGACATCTGGTCTTTAATCTTCTTTATAGACAAAGGTAATTTCTAATAGTAAATTTCTCTTTTATGTGACAATGTAAAATATGGCTATGTAAAACCTGCTCATTTAGCTATCAGGGTGCCATAGTGTATTTAGTAGTGTAAATGGGAAATTTTCATAACATTTTTAGACATAATTGATGATTACAAACAACAACAAAAGTTATAAAAATGAAATTTGAAGAATCAGCAATTTTCTGTTCATTTTATGGATTGTGTGCTTGCATAAATGAAGCTGAATGGTTCTGCATGTGGATTGCCTATTCCCAGCCGCTTTTACCTCTCTAACAAGCTTTGATTTTGTCTTGACAAGTTGAAAGTCACTAGGATGAGTTATTACTCAGTGAAGTAACGGTTTATCTTAAAGTCTGCTTCTCAGTAATAGCATACATGAGACAGAGAAATCTAATGGGAAAATAAGTAAAAGTATATGTTAGTTTGGTAGAAACATAAATTTTGCATGTAAAAGCTAAGCTTATGATAAGACTTATTTTTCACAAACTGGAGATCAGTTTAACCTGAAACTGTTTCTTATTAAACCTCATGAAAGAAAGGGAAAATTAAGACTATCCTCGTTTTAAAGTCACATAAAAAAAGATAGTAAATATTTTAGAACTTTTGCAAACCCTCAAAAAACTAATGTCAGTTAAAGAAAAGAAAATAGATTTTCTATACCAGAGGTCTGCAATATCACACATTAGAAATACGATCTTTCATGCATGGTCAATAGAAATCTGCATAACAAACAACAACATCTCTAAGGACAAGAGGAAGCAATAGACAAAAAACGAGATCTGAAGATGAAGATGTATCATTAAGCCCAATTATACTTAGGAGAAACATAAATCAACTCTGTAAGTCTGCCACATTCAGAGAAGTCTTTGAGGGCTGAGGAAACGCAAACATGATGAATACAAAATTACAATGCCTGTTATTATATAACAAGAATTCAGAAATAAAATCATATCCAAAATGCCATTTTTCCTTTGTATTTTTTCTTTTATTTTGACTGTTATTGTTTAGCTGAGCTAATAAAATTGAAATACTAGCGAATGACTCACTTGCATATTAGATAGGCAGTTAAACTAAAAATTTCTTAAGTACTGTTAAGTAAATATCGCAATGAATATAGCAGTGAGAATGAATATTCTTTCATATGCATGCTTCATTTATATTTACTTCAGCAGAATATTTAAGAATGCCAGTCTAAAATACATATCACTCTCAAGTAAAGTGTTTGCAATCTTTTCTTTCAATACATCAATGTTTCCAATGCCTTCCTATAAATTAAAGCTAGAGAAAAGAAGTAATATTTGATTTAGACAGCTGAAATGCAAGAAAAGAGGTTTTTACATTCTCCAAAAGTATTACTGCTTTTGTTCTCTTCTTGCTTAAAGTGAGAGGAAAAAGAACATAATGAAATATTAGCTAGGACTCACAGTAACATTTTTTTTTCAATTTTAACTACATTAATCTCAAGTTTAGGAGTAAAATTACTCATATTCAAAGACACTAGGAAGAAAGCATTATTCAATGCATAATGACTAGAGCACTCTGTTCAATATCAAATAGAATTCTCCATAAAAATCTGCAGTCTTTGTCTTTTAACTAAACGGTTGAAATTGGGCCCACCTCATCACCAAAATACAGAAGCCCTTAGTTTCTGGAATTAAAATTTAAAACACTAATCAGTAGTTGCTTTTAATGCCTTACATCTTTGTAACATACCTGAAGCACTAAATCTGAACTGTATTTGTGTGATTCGTATTTTTAAAAACACTTGGAATCACAGGAAATATTTTCTCAGTTTTATCTAATCATATGAATAATTACAGTTTTGAAAAGTTCACTTCAAAGAGCGTTTTTAATTGAATAAATTATTCGTCAGGGAGAAAAGTAGCACACAAAGTCCTAATCATAGTCACAGACACAAGGACATTCAATTACTGTTAATTATTTAGTTGTGTTTAACGTGACTACCATCAGTGAACATAACTATTTTGTTATTAGTGTGGAAGATACATAATCCTGCAGTAAGAGTCCTTTAAAGTAATCTGTCCATACACATGCATATGCATACTGAGAACAATTATGGTAAAATAAACCAAAGAAGCCAAAACATTGGCTATCAAAGGATGGTTTTAGAGCTTGAACAGATCCAGTTTGCCCAAGTTTCATTTGGAAAGAAAGGTACAAGTAGAATCATAGAATGCTCTGAGTGGGAAGGGACTCACAAGGATCACTGAGTCCAAGTCCTGGGCTTTAAACTTCGACACGGTTTCCTGACATCCAAGTCTGATGCACTTTGGGGTCTGCTAAGTGGCACATTTTGATATGTTTGGGTTGCTCACTTCGAGTAATGTCTGTGTCATTCCATCTTTCAAGTCTAAATAAAGTTATAGTCTCCATTCAGGGTGACTGATCTTCCTGAGCACTTTGGGCTTCAGAGCTGATCTCCCACACAGTATTAATTTTTTAAAAAAAGTAAAAAGAAAAGCCAAAACTTAAATTTTTTACCAGGATCATACAAAGCATTCATAATGTAATATTATTTTTCAAGAAGATCCCTCTCTTTCAGTCTCACACTGTAGATGAAAGTAAAATAATTCTGAAAAGCTACGAAGAGGCGGGATTTAGGGCAGAGGTGACAAACTAATTTTAACCAGGGGTCACATCAGTCTGCTCCTGCAACATAACACACATCGCACACACTACACACATGACCAGCGTGCTGGCAGGAGCGTTGGGGCAAGGAGCTTGGCACTGCCATCAGGTAGAAACAAGGTGCCAGGCCAGATAAACAAGGTGGAGGGCTGGATTCAGCTCACGGGTCTTGTGTTTACCACCCAGAACTTAGGGGAAAAAAACAAAACAAACCCCCCAAAACCAAACACTACCCACACAACTCTCCCCAAACCACCTATACAACTGATGTTATAATTCTTCCAGTTACTGTCTTATTCCTTGTATGTAGTCTCATCTTCTACCTGTGTGAGTCTATGACAATCTCGAAAACCTTCACTTAAAAAAAAATCAAGGCTGAAAGTCCTGCCTACCACAAACAACTGAGAATTCATATTACAATTTCTACACATAAAATTAATATGAAATGTGGTCATATTTCCCTTATTCCCGGAGTTCCACTGATATCTGTCTGAATTTTCCATTCTCTATACATTTTCTACTTCATTTATGACTTTTTCATTAGACTACGTTTCTTATGTTGAAAGAGAAAAGAACAAAAAGTGAGAAAGCACTGGAATTTTTGCATAAAAATATTTTCAGAATTGCATTCTTATTAGGTTAGTAAAGATGATCCTATAAGAAATCTGTCCTATAAGAAAAGGGTAAGAGACCTGGGATTTTTCACCCTAGAGGAGAGAAGGTTCTGGGAAGACCTTATCACAGCTTTTCAATACTTAAAAGGGGCCTGTAAGAAAGATAGGGACAGAATTTTTAGTAGGGCATTTTGTGATCGGACGAGGAGTAATGATTTTTGACTAAAAGAGAGGAGATTCAGACTAGGTATAAGGGATAATTTTCTTTGGTTGAGGCTAGTGGAACACTGGAACAGGTTACCAGGAGAGATGGTAGATGCCCCATTCTTGGAAACATTCAAGGTCAGGTTGGACAGGGCTGTGAGCAATCTGACCCAGATGAAGATGTATCTGCTGACTGCAGGGGGTTTGGACCTTTAAAGGTTCCTTCCAACCCAAACTAAACTATGTTATGATTCTGTGATTTGGTGATTGTCTTCAGGTATTTAAATTATAAACTTTACTTTGTATACTTTCATCATAAATACTGCCACTATCCCATTATCAATCTTAATACATAAGTCCTCTTTCATCTATGATTTTCTATGTATTTGACATAAACCAAGTTTCAAAACAGAGATGCCAGAAAAAAATACAAAAATGATTATACAATCAAAGGCTTTAGGAAAAGAATCAGTGTTAATAATATTCAAATAAGATTAGTGCTGAATCATTGTAAAAATTTGCATTAGAAAAAGCTACTTCTGAGAACTAAAGGTAAATTTCAGGGTACAGTTTTCAAGGGAATTTAGAGATAATCTACTTCTCCTACATAAACCCAAATTAAATTTTTTAATGAAATTATTAAAAGGAAAACTCATATAGTTTTAGTCATTTGCCCCTGAAGAGTTCAGTCTCACAAATATTTTTTTTGAGAAAGTCAGTGAGATTTGGGACACATCGGTGAACCTGAAGAACAATTTGCTTTCTAGCATTGTTTTTGCAACAGCAAAGCAGAAATACCTGTTCCTTCAGACTGAAGGGTGAAAGGTAATGTTAAAGAAGAGAGATGTGAAAATGAAATCCTTAACTGAGTTCATATCTACAGTGACATATGCGTACAGTGGGAAATTGGGTACAGAAGATATGCCAAAAATACACAAGCCCTCTAAAATCTTACCTCAGATTTACATTACTTGTTATTTCTTGTTATATTCTTGTGAGTACCATCATTTTAACACACCGTGTTAAAGTATATTTTAAACCAGTCTCATGTCACCAAGCAAATAGCATACCTGACATGTCAATGTGTTGCTTATACTCCTTACATTTTCTCCTCACATTATTCACACCATTTTTACCCACCTCTAAGTTTATTTGTTTGATTTAACTCATAACATAAAAGTTCTTTTAGTTACTTCTAGATGTTTCTAAATTATATTTAAATGTAATTATCCAATTCTTATACCTTCCCGTACAGTCTGTGCACTGCTAATAGAATTTATTTAAAAATGTGTTATGCCATACATAAATTTTGGTGTGTTTGTGGGCTTCTTTTTTCTTTCTTTCTTTCTTTTTTTTTATAGTACAGCTAATCTATGTATAATCCTTTCTTGAATTGAAATTCTGGCCTTATGTGACAGGATCATGTTTGGAATTAACATAAATCTTGGTGTAAGCAAACCAAATAATTACTGCAGTCTTCTGATCCATCTTAATGTTCACACTTATTGACAAAGTTTTAGACATAGAGCAACCAGTATCATTCATTTTGGTGAGGATTAATTCACCAAAGATAACACAAAGCACAGTCACAGTGGATTGACATTTAGGATGTCAATTTTAAATTTAGGATACAGTTTGGTTAACTATTTAAAGGTAGACTTCCTCCTAAAGCTGCTAACATGCAGATAAATTTAATGAAGCCAGGAATTATATTTAAGGCATGAAATGTATGCACATATCACAAGTATCTTGATTCAGTTCTCTGCAGTGTTTAGTAGTATAAAGGCTTTACGTGTAGGTATTTTGAAGTTTAATTTATGATGAAACATATAGTCTATACGTTAATAGCTCTTTTGTTGGCCTCATTCTTAATATGTTAGAACTATCTTCTGAGAAAAAACAAAATATAAGAGGTTTATGGTTTTTGCAGAAATATATTTTCAGAGAGTGTGCTGATCTGTTCAAGATGATTTCAGGAAAAACACAGTCTATTGCCTGTTTCAGGTAGAAGAATCAAATATTTCCTTGAAATTATAGTTATCACTGATTTTGTTAGGGAGTTCTCTGGAGTGCAAAATTCTGGTTTATGCTGAGAAAGAATTTTGGGAGAGTAATGAAGACTTCTAAAGACAGAATGGATCGGTAATTAGAATACTCTTCTCAGGTTTCAGAAACATCATTTTAAGTCTTGCTTTATTACAGACTTCTTGTGATTAGAGATGGTTTACAATTAAAGAAATAAATGCTTCTAAATCAGATTTTAAAAAATAGACAGGATTTTATTTTATTCAATATAAACTTTTTCTCCATTCAAAGGAAATTAAAAATAATTTAATAACTTGTGAAGGTGTTCTGAAATATTAACATAAAGGAAATGTGGAAATATTCTCTCATAAAAAATAATAGCTATTTCTTGTGCCTAGTAGACTATATTTAGATCAGCTCATTTGTAAATACACCACTTCACTGTTAACATCTTTTTTTTCCCATTAAAACACTTACCCACAGTCATACAGACACAGGTATTTGTGAGTTTATGTTATCATATGAATGTTGAATTACAAATCTTTAGACTTTTCGAGTAGGAAATTTTTTAAAACCTTAAAAAATATATAGTTTTTTTTCATTGCATCCTAGCACATTTCCTGAGTGCTGGACTTTGGATTTGTTTTTTTATAAGATTCCTGTCTATGCATTTTGCCAGCCTTTTTAGGATTCTCTGGATGACAGCTCTGCCCTTTAACGTATTGACTCATAACCTGCAGCTTGATGTTATCTATAAACTTGATGTCAGTGCACTCTATTGCCTCTTCTAGGTCTTTGATAATAATGTTAAACAGGACAGGTACCATGATAGAGCGCTATGGTACCCTATTTGATTTGAAGATAATTAGCATTTTATTTCCATTCCTGCTTTGAGTTTAACATTTCATGTAAATTCTGTTTGGTTTAGTTTTGATTAAATCAAATTATTTCTTCAGGAAAAAGTAAATGGGAAAACGTACAGATGCATAAATGCAAAACAATACATTTCTTTTTTTCTTATTTAAATGTGTAAGCTTCCTTCTGTTGTGATATTTTAACCACAGAAACAGATAGCTGAAAATTATTATGATAGGCAAAGAGCTTCTGCAAATACAAAATATATACATAATGTATCTGAATACTTCTGTTTCCTCTCTTGATTCAAACTCATAATTGTCTTGGGAAAAAAAAAGAAAAAGAAAACCAATATTTTATCTTTCCTTGCAACTTCTGCTTACTTATTGAATGCAATCAGCATTTCTAGGTGGTTATTTTCTATGATTCAAATAGCAGAAAAATGGTTAAGTATGCTTACTTCTATTTGTTAGGTGTGCTGAGCATTATTTCTAATGTGAATTACAAAGAATTATTATTTTCTATTCTTCTATTTTACAAAATGTTGAACACTTACAGTTAAATATTGTTTGTGTATATTTATATGAAAATAATTGTATGTATTCATTTATATATTCACACTAAATATACACAAGGTATTTAGGTTTGTTGATCATAATGAGGTGTAATACATTTTTATATTGATTTTCCCTGTAATTGTGGTGTTGTAATTGTAGGCAATGAAATAAAATCCTTTTGTGGTGCAAATGTTACTAGGCTTTATCCATTTATTATATCAAAACCAAGTTCTATAACTTTGGATTTATTTAAAACAGAGACTTGGATTGCCTCTGTTTTGACTGCACTCATTGTACAGGGAAAGCTTTGTATTCTTAGTTACTCATGCTTGCACAGAAATAAATTTATATTTAGAATAAATTTATATTTAGATAAATTTATATTTAGAATTTATGGTGAGACCGAGCACTTCTGAATCCCCAGGCCTAGATACATGACCTGGTGGGTAGCAGCTGTGTACTTCAGTCGGCTCTAAACACGCGGAACCACCCTTCATCTCCACCCTATCCCTGCTTTCAATAGGGAAGAAATCCAAGTTTGTGATTCAGAAGAGAGCTATAATGTCACTGAAAGCTGGTAGGACTTGTCAGCAAATTAAAAGGTTAGCAAAGACATATCAAAGTATCTAAATCTTTTTTTTCTGGATCAATGATTACTTTATATCTTAACTATATCTTCCTAACATAAACCACATTGTAATTATGACAAATGCTCTGTTCTGCTTGTCTTGTTTTCATTTGCAAGCATTTGATTGCAAAAATTTAGATTGCAGATATCTAAAAATATTTATCTTGTAAGAATAAAAATAAAACTGAAAAACTCGAAACATTAAAAGTTATATTCTCAGTAAGCAATTTGACAATTTGAAATAATTTCCTATTAGACAGAAATTAAAACACCCCGTTAGTTCTAGACAAATGTCCATCTATATCAATTGTGGATTGACTAAGGAAGAGTATAAGGACACATGAAACACAGAACAATGTATCCCTAAATATTTTCAACAGTTTCTAGATTAGGGACTTCCTAAAATAAAAGTATCTTTGTATGTAATAGACCTTATTGAATTACTGTTAATTTCTCAGACCCTTTTGTATGTCCATGATCAATTTTATTCTTCACAATATCCTGTGGCTAGGATATGAATGAACGAACTTTTTATTTTACAGAGTATTGCCATTTGTTTGTTCTGAAAGTTCCAGTTGCCAGTTTTCTCCAAAATCTAATTTCATTTCCTGGGAGTGCCATTCAGCTGTAATAATTTTCACCCAATTTTGTCATTCTGAACAACTTCCATAATCTCCTTAAAAAAAGAGGGGGAAAACAGGAGGAACTCGTATTGAAGAGGAATTAAATGTTCTAAAGAAAGTATTTTCTCTGGGGAATATTTCATCTGAAACAGGATTCTGGCCACCGATTCAAGCAGATTTAACATGACACTTTTCTCAAACAAATTTTAAAAAGCAAACGGTATACATGGCCATTATGAGATTTGCCTTTCTAGTGGTTTTCATTAATAGTAAAAATTAATTTGGGGCAAAGAGTTGTAACAATATGGCAAAAGTGTTATAAATTTGAAACGTTAAATTTTTGTTACGAGATAAGTGGAGCCTCTTCTTGATTTCTATTTGAATCAAAAGTTTAAGTAGACTGTTTATAAAAAACGTAAAAATCCAATCAAGTTTCAAAGTTATTTTAAGTGTTGTATATTCAGATTGCTGTTACCAAATAGCACTGTACAGATTTTTAAAATTAAAGGCAATATTTATAATTATCATGAAAGTCTTTACCTTCTGGTCAGTTACATATTCAATTAGATAAATATTTTGAATTGTGAAGATGTACAAAGCTATCTCAAACCAACTTTGGTCAAACAGTCCTTTAGGTGAATAATTGCAATGCTCAGCAAATATGCATTTCTATTCTTGATGTGTCTGAACTTGCTATTGTAATCTTAACAATATTTGCAACAAAATATTTGTCACGACAGCATTCCTAAGAATAGTTATTACAGTTTCAGTAGGAGAGAAGGTAGGCTCCATTTTGACTTGTGGAGACCACAGAATAGAGCTGTCTGCAATAATATGCGTGAAAGCACAAGGGCTGCTCTACCCTGCATGGTTGCAGTACCAGGCTTCAATTTTGACACTGTATGGATATCTTTTCATCGATATTTTTTCTGCCTTATCTGTTCTAGACATACCAAGGAAGCCATAAGAAACTGAGTTTGTTAGATTAAAGCAGGCATTCAAATCATTATTTATTACCTTAAAGTTAAGATATTTTATTGTTACAGAATTATACTACGTCCTTGTTCATGATAAATTACTGGTATTGTATGTTGTGCAGAATGGAACAGTGAGTGGAAAAAGGTAACTTTTTTCTCCTTTCAGATCTTGTTTCTTGCTGTTTTGAAACATTATGACTACATGAACTCCACAGGAAAGGTATCTTATGTAGAAAATAATTTTGTTACCTAAGGAATAGTGAACAGACAAAAATTGCTGTTGCACATTACATTAGGAGAATGCAATACTAAGGACAACACCATAAAAAAGTCCCAGGTGTTTATCAGCAAATTCAATTATACTAACAAAAAATGTCTTATAAATGCAAAGCTAAGAAGGAGTTTATATCACTCAGGTTTTTTTCATAGTTGCCTTTTCATGGATCTTTACCTGAATTTGATAAGAGTAAAAGGAAACATCAAGTATTCATAGGCAGACCACATACATTAAAAATAATGAAATTGCTCTGCACATAGTAGCTTACCAAGCATATTGTCACAGCATGCACTCTCATTAGGATGTCTGCTTGAAGCTTAGATTCCTGGCATAAGGTAAAAATGGAATATCCAGGTGATGGAGGCTAGACACAGGTATGTAAGACCATATTTAACTATTTTTCGACAAACTGTGAAGTCTATAGATCTTTTGTAATATGTATATGTACTGACAGTTATTTGGGATTGTTTTCAGATACACTTTTTGAGACTTCTTTAAACTAACCATTGATTTGCACTGTCTGTTATCAGAAAGTTGAGTTTTGGGAATAGGAGAAAAAAAAAATGGAAAGTTGAAAATCTGCGGAATCGTTGTGATACTGATTTGTATGCATTTGAGTTAATTTCTAGTTTTCTGGGGTAACAATGGCTCTTTGTATTATTTACTTTTCTTTGTGGGAAAAGCAATTTCCAAAACTGTACTAGAATTATAAAGTGCATGGAAAAGAATAAATCTGTTAGCTATAAAGAATGAAACAGATCATAGCAATCAGAGAAAGAGAAGAAGAAATGGAGAAGGATAAGGGGAGGAAAAGGGGTAAAAGTAGGAAGAAATAAAGGGGAGAGGAAGGAAGGAAGGAAGGAAGGAAGGAAGGAAGGAAGGAAGGAAGGAAGGAAGGAAGGAAGGAAGGAAGGAAGGAAGGAAGGAAGGAAGGAAGGAAGGAAGGAAGGAAGGAAGGAAGGAAGGAAGGAAGGAAGGAAGGAAGGAAGGAAGGAAGGAAGGAAGGAAGGAAGAATTTTATCATTGTTGTAGTTTGTATTCAAATAAAACCTGGCATTATGAGGGCAAAAGTCTTTCTAATGATTTTGTAGTGCATGTTTATTAGCTTTTTAGTTCAGATCATATGCTGTCCTTTGAAGAAAATTTTCAAACATTTCTGCTTCTTGTGTTTGGTCAAGGTCATATATCAGTCTTCAAGAACACAAAGAGGATTTCTTTTAGATGAAACTGAAGCAAAGGATGCTCACTTGGAGTGCTCTTAAAGTGCTGTATTGCTATTGCTCAGTTAGTCTGTGGTAGCTACCTAAAATTACTCTATTTAAAAAAAATAGAAATTGTTAAATATGGATACCAGTTCATAAAAATCAATTATTTCTCCTTAAACATCCACTCCTATTGGACCATACATCAGCTATGAATGTTTAAGAGGGATCTCCTCTGGTCCTTTACAATTTATCCTTCACTCTGGGATTGTTTTAAGAAATTACAGTTTCCAGAAACTTGTATATGTGCACACAGTCTGATTTTATTATAACAATTTGTGACAGGATATGGATTGACTGGTGATTAAAAACATCATGATGCTGTGGTGATCCTCTAATGTTGCAGATACCAGTATCGTTCTTAAAATCTGACAGAATGAATTAGCAGTGAACACAATTTCAACAGTTTTAAAAGTTGAGGTTTACTGCACTTTGCTGTTGGGATCATGTCAAGGAGTAGAGTCCATTTAAACATGCTGCTACTACTACTGTTACAAGCACTTTTATGACAAAGGAATTGTGAAATATTTTGTTTGAAGGAGGAATTGTTTAGTCTAACAATTTTTTAAAAATAGTTTGACATTGACACTTTCAAACTACGTATGATTTCAGGACAATTCAGAAACAGGAAATGTTGAGGCATCTGAAGTCAAACTCGTCTCACCTAACTTCGTATTGATGAAAATCTACCATATAATTAGAAGTAGGTAGTATCGGATGTGCTCATTTCTCTATTAAAAACATTAGTTAGCACTGGCTCATATATAGGTGTTTCTAGAAAACCTTCTCAGGAAGGTTAAAGAAGAAGCCATACCTAACTTGCAGGAGAAAGAGTAAACAGTCTTTTTACATGTAGCATCAAAGTAAACTCTACTTTGTCTTGAAGCATGAGCTGTTAAAGACAAACTTACAGTAGACCCGTAAATTGTTCCTAATGAATTCAGAAATAGACATTCATTGTTTCAGACAACTATATCATAAAAATCTTCATGTTTAGAAGAATCTTATAACATTTTTAGGATCTACACTGCTGGCATAATAAGTTGAGAAGAGAATTGTCTCGAGGCTGAAGGATGCTTTGTGGCTGTTTAGAAGTGCAAGGCTTAGAAAAAAGAAAATGATCAGTTTACTGTATTGAGGTAAAATTGAGAGATTCAATTATCCTACAAAGAAAGACAAAAGATGGGATGGGAATTACAATGGAAACTGAAGCAGAGTAGAAATAGAAGCAGTAATAATGGTTTAAGATGGTGGAAATCCTTTCCTACCCTTCTTTTTCCCTCAAAAATTTAATTGTCATGGTTCAACAGATATTATTTTCCCCAGTGATATTGCAGGGTCAAGCAGTTTAGGATTCCACACCACACTCATCTGTTTTTGCCCCATTCATATCCCTTAAACTGTGTTGTAAATACAGCTGTGGGGTTTCATATTATATGTAGTGGGAATGGTTTTCTTATTCACTTCCAGGCAGGGATATGCATGCAGTTGCATGAGCAGTGCAGGATCGGGGAAAAGTGGTCAGCTGGAGGGAAAAGATAGGTAGAGGTTAGTTAAATCCAATTTTCTGTTAGGAGATAGAACAGTTTATAAGTAGTATTAAAAAGATTTTAAAAGAAAGTATGTGGAAATACTCATAACTAATACCTATAAATCTCTGTTTAAAGTTAATATGTATAATCACTGTGCTATGATCTAAATTAGTATGAATGCTTTTGTCTAAAGGATAGTTCCTGAAGAAGGATGTCACATACACCTAATATACTTGTAAAATACCATGAACATATCTAGTATCAGGGCTTGGTGAAGTAAATAAGGATTTTATACAAGTCGGCATAAACTAACTGGCTTTTTTGTCAATAACATTTCATAAAAAAAGACTCAGCCTTAAAGTAAGTAATAAAGCTGACCTAATTTTGATGCAAGAAAACCTATCACAAGGATTTATAGTGCTGCTATGTTTCAATCAACTTGGGAGTTAGCAATTTATAATCTTTTGATCTACTGAAACCAGTCTGGCACAGATCAAAACAACTAAACAAGAACTGCAGGGTATAAAAGTACTCCTTGTAGGAATTAATATAATAAAGAAGATACATCATAGAGCTTTATTAAATATTGTAATAAAATCGTTGGAAAGGTGAAAGGCAATTCCCAAGGGTAGCACAATCTGCTACAGTAGAAAACAAAACAAATATTTGATTCATGTTTCAAGCTCGAAACTTTCACATTTAAAAAAAAAGAAAAAATATTTTAAGATCTGCAGTTTCATAAACAGGTACATCAAGGACCCTATGTAGGTTATAAACTCTGCTACTCTAAACATTATTATTAATTCTTAAGCTATTCATAATGTATAGTAAGGATCTACAGCTGCATTTCTGAGAGTAAATCTGCTTTGTATCCAAATGGTGTACATCTTCACTGCTCATAGCCTGTCTAGATCAGACTGATGACATGCTACTACTACCCCATATATTTTCCCTGCTTAAATTAAAACAATGTTTATTTTTGTGGGATGTCTTTACTCCATGTGTTTGGAATGAGGGAAGCTTCATACACCTTGCAAGAAAACAGCAAACAGGAAAATACATTTTGTCATAAAGGATATTTGATCACACCAAGACTGTTTCAGTGTTGCTTGAGCACTGAGTAACCTGGAAGGAGCAAAACTAATTGCAGTCTTGTTCATCTGGCTTACTGGCTGCTATCACTAGAGTGAACCATTACTCAAAACACATGCAGGAAGTAGTTGAGTAACTCCCGAAGACAGTCAGAAGTCAATTAACAATTATGCGACCAGGAGACCAGGATCTGCAACTGAACAAGAACAGCAGACCTATAACTTAAAGACAACCTCACATCGGGCAATTCCCATCGGTGTCAAAAGGAACTGCTGGGAAGCAGAGTCTACTTCCATATTAGAAAATAAACTAGTAAAAATTCTTGGAAAGAATAAAATATCTTCTCCAAAGCAATTTGCCACGCACATTATCTTTCCAATATGCTTATTGATAACTTCCTTAAGTTCATATATAGTAAGTTTTACCATATTTGGGTTTGGTTGAATGTATATGTAATTTCCTAGTAAATATTTTTTTGATTATCAAAGTATGATCTTGTTGCACAAGACATATGAGAGTATAATTGTTATTTGGTACATTCATGTATTAAGATGTTAAGAACACATAAACACCTCAGGACAAAAATAGATACATTCTGGATGTCATCAATTCCTACCTAAAGCAAATTGTAATTGTATTCTATTGATGAAATCCTCTCTGACAGTTACAAAAAGGATCTAGGTATTTAGCTCAACTCCAGGGGCAGATGCTGGTCTTATTCCCTACATTTCAGTCTAAATCTAGACAAATTTGGGCCACTGTTCAATGCAAATGACTGTAAGCATTATAATGAGATGCAAAAGTTCAGCAGTTTGTCATTTTTTGTTCTTTCTACATTTGAAAATAATAAAAAAATAGAAACTTAAGATTTTTCTGCTGAACACTGAAGAGTGACAAGGTTTCTAATTTAATTACTTCTTTAAGTATCTTAAGTATTTGCTAATTTGCTACTATGAATTCAAGTGATATAAAGACTTAGTGGGGACTTTAGAGGAGCAGATTTGCAACTCACTCGCTTAAGTTTTTAAATTATACCCTACATATCTTTGGATGGGATTTATCTGACCAGATGAAGATGTATGTTGTCTAGTCATGCTAGGCATGGTCACCCTTTTGTCCCTTTAGAGATACTTTCACAGTAAAATTAATATTATTGTGAAGTAAATGCATAGAATAAACTAGATTAAATATGTTATAAAAATGCATTTATTTTTTTAGTGACTAAAATGGTTGATCAGAAAAATAGTTCTTTAACAAAGATAGACATGTGGCAAAGAAGAATCGCAAAAAACAATTTGCCAGTGTAATGTTAAATATTTTACCCAGGTTGTGCTTAAGAATGTTCCCTCAAACTTAATATTATTTTTTAATAAGGGTTTTTAACCCCCACAATTAACCACATTTACCAAGGCCTATGCCTTCCATTTTAGCCTGATATCAAGATACCATAGTTACTAAAAATGTATCATTTTAGAATAATTTCCCCCAACTTGATGCATAATCATTATGACTATTTGTATACACTATAATTTTCAGAATTTGTACATTATTTCTGAAGGGAAAATGATAGTGGGTCTTTTTAAAATATTAGTATTCACTTCTGCAATAATCTGACCCTCCAAATAGTACTGTAGTTAATAGATTAATTATTATTTAAGATGATAGCTTAAATCTCATTTGGGATAACAAATTTGTTGTGAACAATAAATAAATAAATTATAGCCGAGTTTTTGGCCAATGATGGATGTAATTTATCCTGGGCGGCAATATAGAAAACATATTTTTCCCAGATTTATCTGTTTTTAATAAGACAACTAATTTTAAACTACAGCTATCAACATCGCAGTCTCTCCTAGGTATATGTTAAAACCTATTGATATTTCTGCTTGGTAACGACTTACAATTTGCCTCTGGAAGTAAATACCATCTTTAGATATGCACCTTCTACTGGAAGGTGAAATGACATTTGGCATTTTCAAGCACAAAAGCCCAGGTTTCCTGGTGTTCTGGGTTTTATTCAGGTTTACGCTTTATTCAGTGTAAAGATTTCATTATTTTAATTGCCTAAAATGCGGTACTTTGTGTTTTATTTCTGAAATAAAGCTTTCTGTCTAAGCTAAATTCCAAGACAAATGAAAGACCTCTGAGAATGACCAGATCTAAGCAAATGAGAAAATGAAGATAAAGAGGTACTTCCAAGTAGAAAATACAGAGTGGAAGTCAATTATTCCTATCCGTATACAAATATTCTTGTATGGGATGGGAATTCTTCAAAAATCAAATAATATAGGAGGGAGCATTGCCTGACTCTTACCAGGAATTTGTTGAATTATTATGAAATAATTGCCATCCAGTCACAGTTAATATTTTCCTCCTTTTCTGGAGAATGATAGCATTCATTTTGTAACAGTAGTGAAATTCCCACTGTTTGCCTTGCTACAACTCATCAACGTCAGAAATATTGATTGTGCTCTCTTTATTTTTTTTCTTGCAAGAATACTTGTCTAGAACGATATGATACAGTACTCCATTTTTAAATACTTAAGATAGTAAAGCCCAGTCCTGCATCCATCAAAGTGAGTTTCTCTTTAACAAGTACTTTTTCCTAATGTGCATAACCAGGTCAGGTAAATTCTACATTGGAGGGCCAATTACTAACTTAAATATTCTGGTATTGCTCCAGTTGATATAATTGAGAGTGGCACACACATGTCATTCAGCATGGCATAAATTTCCTCACTCTTTAAATCTGTAGTTGGAAGAGTAAAAATTTTAATATCTAGTGATATGTTCAGATAAGCACATTCAATAGAATATACTTGCTTTTTTTTTAAAAAAAAAAGTACTGTCATTTTTATTTTTTGCCTTGGAATGATTATTTAACCTGATTCCCTGACAGTTCTCTTCCTTACTCTGTTAGAAGCTACCTTCATACATCACAATTTACATAAATATTACATTTTTGTAGCACAAGTATTAAATGATGCTTTTCAAATTACAGTAATAGATTGTATCCACCAATGTGCTTTATTTCTTGTTAACAAAATGGAAATGAGAATAAAGAGAACTGCATGACTGATTTCTTTGCTTTCTGAAATTCATTATACTAACCAATGTACATAAGAATGTATGTAAGTTATTCTGAGATTTTGTCACACACTAAACCAGGTTAGTTGTTTTGGATATTATTAGATGCAAAGTAGACCATAAATCACAACTTAATTTATCTTCAGATCTCAAAAGACAGGAAAGTAATTATTACGCAATGAACAGATTTACAGACTTATTCCTTATTCAAAGTGCATACTCTTCTTCCACAAGTTATCCTTTGCTGTGTAAGGGAAGGCTGGTGACTTTAATTTAAAACCATATTTTTCTCAAACTTTAATGAAGACGATCTTTTTGCTTTTGGTCCTTTCAATGTTTTCTGCACCAGTATTATATTTTCATCATTAGTTACTTAAAAAAGAATAAAAAAAGCTTTAAGATAGAGAAACTGACACTAGTGGGCACTCTTAATCCATCATATTTCTGAAAATAATTATTCTGCAAAAAAAAAAAAAGAAGATGTAAAAAGTCCTCTGTGTGCAGAGTGAAATTAATATCACAGTAAAAACTTACTGTGGGCAAATACTGAATAGTGATATGTTGTTAAGTGTTAATAAAACCCAGGAATCTGAGCAAGTGAGATGGGACTCCACTTTCTTCATAATGGCTCATTACCCAAACGTCAATTAGAATATTTTCCAGTCCTGTTTTAGATGCTATTTGTATACCAATGTTAGAGGAGAGGGTGAAACTTTTGAGACACGGAGTGAATGAGAGAAAAGATTTTACAATGAGCTATACCAGAACCTTTCCTTCCAAAAGTCCAAATTGAGTTCTTCCTATTTCAGGAATATTTTTGATTATAACTGTCTTGATGAGGTGATCTTTTCTGCTGATCTCCTTGTTGGCTGGAGAGTGACAAGATATTCTGGAAAAAAAATAGTTGAATCCTAATGTAATAGCCTGCTGTCAACCAGATGAGTTTTCACCAAGCTATGTGGCATTTGGGAGAAGTGCCACTAATGACAGATCAGTCAGAGCCTGTTCAAAATATTCATCTGCAAAACAGCAAACTCCAAATAAGAGGAACGAATTACCTGTGCGAAAGAGAAGGAAAAAAGCAGGTCCTCAAATCACACCAATGGGAAGGGAGACTCAAAAGATGATCCATTTTTATAAGGAGGAAAGCAGATAGTGAAACCCAGAACAGACTTACGTGGGATGGGCTGTGTTGACAGACTGACTCTGCACACCGAAAAAGGGATATCGTACTCTCTCTCACAGTCCTGCTTGGGTCCTCTCTGTCCTTCTCCCTGCCTGAATGCACACTACATCATTTCAGTTTACTAGTTCGGCAGAAAGGTAATCTGACAAGCTAAACAGAAACCAGTCACAAGCCGTGTTCCCCAGGGTTCAGTGCTGGCTCCAGTCTTGTTTAACATCTTTGTCAATGATCTCGATGAGGGCATTGAGTGCACCCTCAGCAAGTTTGCAGATGACACCAAGCTGGGTGCAAGTGTGGATCTGCTTGAAGGAAGGGAGGCTCTGCAGAGGGATGTGGACAGGCTGGATCCATGGGCTGAGACCAGCGGGATGAGGTTCAACAAGGCCAAGTGCCGAGTCCTGCACTTGGGACACAACAACCCCATGCAGCGTTACAGGCTTGGGGAAGAGTGGCTGGAGAGCTGCCTGGCAGAGAAGGACCTGGGGGTGTTGGTTGACAGCCGGCTGAATATGAGCCAGCAGTGACCCAGGTGGCCAAGAGGGCCAATGGCATCTTGGTCTGTATCAGACACGGTGTGGCCAGCAGGAGCAGGGAGGTGATTGTGCCCCTGTGCTCAGCACTGGTGAGGCTGCACCTCAAGTACTGTGTTCAGTTTTGGGCCCCTCACTACAGGAAGGACATTGAAGGGCTGGAGCGTGTGCAGAGAAGGGCAATGAGGCTGGTGAGGAGGCTGGAGAATAAGGCCTACGAGGAGCGACTGAGGGAATTAGGGAAGTTTACCTTGGAGAAGAGAAGGCTGAGGGGAGACCTCATCACTGTTTACAACTGCCTGAGAGGAGGTTGTGACGGGGTGGGTGCTGGGCTCTTCTTACAAGTGACAAGCGCTAGGATGAGAGGAAAGGGCCACAAGTTGCGCCAGCGGAGGTTTAGACTCAACATTAGGAAAGATTTCTTTACTTGAAAGAGTGGTCAGGTATTGGAACAGTCTGCCCAGGGAGGTGGTGGAGTCGCCATCCCTGGAGGGGTTTAAAAAACAGGTGGATGATTTTCTTAGGGACATGGTTTAGTAGGGAGACAGGCACGGTTGGACTTAATAATCTCAGAGGTCTCTTCCAACTTTATGATTCTGGTTCTTCAGTCATGACCAGTGAGAAGAGCAGGGGGAGTGAGCACAAATCAAAACACAGGAGGCTCTGCCTCAACATCAGAAAATACTTTCTCACTTTGAGGGTGACTGAACAGTGGTGCAGTTTGTCCAAGGAGGTCGTGGAGTCTCCATCTTCGGCGATATTCAAAAGTTGTCTGGATGTGTTCCTGGGAAACCAGCTCTAGGTGACCTTATTGAATTGGAATGTTAGACAAGGCGAACCTCCATAGGTCCCTTCCAACCACAACCATACTGTGATTCTGTGACTAAAGGTTATTAAACTGCACGTGTATAGTAGAGTTGTGGTTTCTAATTCATGTTTTGCGAAAAGAATGAAGTTGAAAGAAGTCACATCTGCTATTAACAAGGGACAGATATTAGAGGGGAAACTTTGAGTCAAGGTTAATACTGTAACAGAACATGGGGGCATAGTGGCACAATATTTTAATTACTACTGCTGTTGGAGACAAGGCTAATACTACAGAATCTTTTGAACTTTTTTAAAAAATATACTAATATATTACACTCGAAAATTAGTTTTGCATGGGCACTTGTTTGCTTTCTTGTAAATGGAAGATTGTCTTGATTAACTGATCAAAAATAGCATAATAAGAATTTTCCGTGCTGTTTTATACCAAGGGAATTTGGACTGGTACAAAATAGATTACATTATGTAAATGAACTGCTGTGCAAATAATCCTGGCTAATTAAATTTGTAACTATAAAGTATAATTTTTTAAACAAATGCATCTACCTTACTTCTGTTAAGTGTTGAATATAAAATAACATAGATAACCACTCACATCTAACAAATAATTGAAAAATTTTATAATTTGATACACATTAGCAATTTTCATTTTGTTCACTTACATTTTCCATAGAGTAAAAATTTTTTTGACAATCGTATGGAAAGGCCTTGCTGAAGTTCTATTTATGCTACGTTCTTTGCAGTAATGTGGATTAAATTAGATAGGTAAATAAATAGTTAAAACTCTGTGAAGATCTATTTATTTCTCTCTTACAACATCACCTAAAGCTATGGAATCTTACTGAATAAATATTACAAGGTTATTCTAGAACGTGATTGTTCCATATACTGGAACAAAGATAAAATCGGTGCATTCTGCATTATTTCCACACTATTTCTACAAAGGAACTTATTTTGTAGTAAACTGAAATTCCAGTTTCTTCCATAGTAAATAAGTAGACAAGCTAATAATACATTGACTAAGATATTCTGGTGCTGACTCTTTGCTATTACAGTCTTTTTGTAGGCTGCTTCTTCATTCACCTTCTGGTATATTTCTTAGTTATGTGGCATCCTGCAGGGCTGACTGCTGACATTGTTTAGCTGTGCATAAATCCATATAAAACTTTATAAAAAAACCCCCAACAAACCCAAAACAAAACAAAAACCTCACCCATACCTAAATTCTCTTTGTCTCTAAAATAAGGGAAGTAGAAGATAAGGGCTTGTACCCAGCTAGGTCCCAACACAGCATGGTTGAATTCAGAATAGTTATAGTTACAGTAAACCAGTCATAGTTGTACTGAGTATTAAATGAGTCTCCATGTTAAACACTGTTGTCTACCATCCCTGCTTCCAGGGAGCTCTATCAGAAGTCAAGAGAAATGAACTTGCTTCCTATTGATTCAGGTTCGACATTACCTCAATCCACGAAAGAATGCAATTTAACTGGCTATTAAAAAGGTCTGCCTGTTGCAACCTGTACCAGCACTTGCAATTGCTTTCAACAATGACTTCACCTTTTGAGGAAATTTTTCCTGAGAGGAAAAAGGTCCTTGCATTTTAAATACTACCCTGTTTATTACAAGTCTGTCAGTACCTCTGGTGCTATGCAATCAAGCTCTGAACTCACTGTCAGTGGTCAAGAAACACTAACAAGTAATTGTGTGACATTTCTGTGCTGGATTAGGAATTGGTTGGATGGCCGAGCCCAAAGAGTGGTAGTAAATGGTGTCTCATCCACTTGGCGGCCGGTCACTAGTGCTGTTCCCCAGGGATCGGTGTTGGACCCGGTCCTGTTTAATATCTTTATTGATGATCTGGATGAGGGGATCGAGTCCATCATCAGCAAGTTCGCAGATGACACCAAGCTGGGAGGAAGTGTTGATCTGCTGGAGGGTAGGAGGGCCCTACAGAGGGACCTTGACAGGCTGGAGAGATGGGCTGACTCCAATAACATGAGGTTTAACAAGTCCAAATGCCGGGTCCTACACTTTGGACACAACAACTCCATGCAGAGCTACAGGCTGTGAACAGAGTGGCTGAAGAGCAGCCAGGCGGAAAGGGACTTGGCAGTGCTGGTGGACAGGAAACTCAACATGAGCCAGCAGTGTGCTCAAGTGGCTAAGAAGCCCAAAGGCATCTTGGCCTGCATCAGGAATAGTGTGGCCAGCAGGACTAGGGAAGTTATCATTCCCTTATACTCGGCACTGGTCAGGCCGCACCTTGAGTGCTGTGTCCAGTTCTGGGTCCCTCAGTTTAAGAAAGATGTTGAGATGCTGGAGTGTGTCCAGAGGAGAGCAACGAGGATGGTGAAGGGGCTGGAGCACAAGCCCTGTGAGGAGCGACTGAGGGAGCTGGGGTTGTTCAGCCTGGAGAGGAGGAGGCTCAGGAGAGACCTTATTGCCCTCTACAACTACCTCAAGGGAGGTTGTAGTCAGGCAGGGGTTGGTGTCTTCTCTCAGGTGACCGGTGACAGAACAAGAGGACACGGTCTCAAGCTTCGCCAGGGGAGGTTTAGGCTTGACATTAGGAAGAAGTTCTTTACTGAGAGGGTGATTGGCCATTGGAATGCGCTGCCTGGGGAGATGGTGGAGTCACCGTCCCTGGAGGTGTTTAAGGAGAGATTGGATGAGGCTCTTAGTGCCATGATGTAGTTGACAAGTAGGAGTAGGTGTTGGTGTTGGGTCACAGGTTGGACTCAATGATCTCAGAGGTCTTTTCCAACCTTATGATACTGTGATAATTAATATTTACATCCATAGATTATTGATAAGTTTACCTGTTTCTTTTTTTTGCATCACTGGCTTCAGTTAATACCAAACATACAGTTCAACCAGTTCGTTTTGTTGAATTTGAACAGAAAAATTAGGGTAAAATGATGTCTACATATATTATGACAGAGAAGCAGTCGTTTTAGAAGAGTCTGTATATCTGTCTGAAGTTTAGGTAAAACATGCAAGACGAGGGTTCACAAACTCGTGAAAAAGTATTTACCTCTACTGAGATCAGATGCTTCTGTTTGCATAAATAGAAATTAAAACCAAAAGTAATTAACTTATTTTTCAGATACCATGAATTTTTGCAATATCTTTCTTTGGCTTTTTATCCAAATATTTTGTCCAAAAGGCTGTATTAATTTTTAGCTTTGTTTTAAAGAGAACTTTGCAATGTATCTATGAAAAGTAGGAAATAAGGACAAACAGATACAAAAAAAGTTCAGAAAATTCTGAGTGTAATCAAATAAAATTGTATCTCTTTATTTTTTCTTTCAAAATTTTAATTCAAAGTCACTATATTCTGAGTATTTACCATTGTGCTGATATAGCATATTATGTCATTGAGATAATAATTACCAAAGAAAAGAGAAAAATCAAAGGAAAGCACTCAAAAACTCCCAAAATAAGTTGTTAAAAGTATTTTGCATGAGTATAAAGAAAAATAATCAAATCAAGACCTAACTTTTACTATCGACTTTTTTCCCCAAGACATTTTTTTCATTTCTTTGTCACTGAAATAAAGGATGGTGTAGAATTGACTTGTATACATATATGAGAACAAACATCAATTTATTTAACTAATGCTCACACTAAGTGGAAGTAGTCTAGATAAGACATTGGCTCTTTTTGAGCTTTTCTGATACACTCATGTTTGCATAAAAATAGCAAAAAGATCCCAGTTGATTTAAAGACTGATTTCTAAATAAGAAATTATATTCTGTTGTTACACTGCCATTTATGATTTTTTTTGCATGATACTGACTAGGCTATGTATTTGCAAAGTTATTTAGATATATTTTTCATTTTTCTATTAAGATGCAAGTATGAGAGAGCAGTCTCCAGTGTAGGCAAAATGTTAAAAAAATTTTTATTCATTACTTAAATTCAGGACTAACTGGATTCTTTAAGAAAATTGGCTATTTAATCAGTTAGATTAGAATTTGATTACTAAACAAATTACATTTTATGTTAACGTAGCTACAGATTTTCATTGTCCTATTTTCAATCCATTGCAAGCATCTGACTCCAATATTTATGACTATTTGAGTTAAATAACTTCAAAAAAAAAAAGTTTTCATCACTCATCTATGAAGTTTTATTTGTGAAAAAAAAATAAGGCTTTAGGGAACTAATTAGAGAATAAGTAAGAGTTTATGGAAACAGTTTTCTGATATAAGTTACATAAAGTAGGTAAGTTGAGTGCTGAGTAAGTTAACACAAATCTAAACTAAATAACTTCATCTCTGTCATGCTGTGATACATTCCAGAGCCAGTGTTTTATACTCTTCCTATGCCTGAAACATCTTCAGTTGAGAAGTTTCCACAAAAGACCTTAAAATTCATCCTCCTGCATGTACTCAAAATATTTAATTAGCATAATTTCCTGAAATGATGTTAACAATGTATCTATTGGAACTTAGGGACCACTGGTGGTAAGGATGATGATTATGTTTGGCTTTTACAATTTCAGTAGATATTTGGAAACTAAGAGCGTCTTGCGTACTTAAAATTCTGAAGTTTAAGAGCAGAACATGAATGTAAAATGCACAAGAGATCCAATCCTATTTCTGCTTCCACAGAAGCCAGAAGAACAGAGAACAGCTGTCGAGGTACACAAACCAAAATACCATTTATCAATAGTATCCAATCAGGGATGATATTACAGTGTCAGAAATTTAAAATTTCAAAAATATGTATTAGGTTTTTTTCTAATTATGAGCCACCATTCTCTCTCTGAAAAGCAGCACAGGGCTTGTGGAGTTGGTACTGAGTCAAAGGAATTCTCTCCAAGATGACTCCACCAGCCCAGCAAAACAATGGCTCCCAACTCACAGCAGCCACTGAGCAGAAGTGACACCAATCTGAAGAACGCCCCCCTCCACTCCACTCAGCCGTCAAACTGGAACTCAGAGCAACCAACCACCCCGCTGCCACCCGTGCTGGCTCCCAAAACCCCCTGTGGTGTGGCAAGGGAGTCAAAAATTCCCTAAAAGATTTTGAAACTATAACATTATCCACCTCAAATGTTTCTTCCCTACCAACACCCTATATCAAACTCATACTTTTAACTATATACACACACACATCAGCTATATACACGTCGACAGAAATGGTCATACAGACACAGTAGTATGGGTAACTCACGCAAAAAGAAGGTCCCCTTGAGGTATACATCGTGTTTCTCCATCTTCCTACGCCAACCATCAGGTGCCACCAGATTCCTGAGCAAAGACAATCCCACGAATGGGCTTGCCTTGCTTGAGGCAGGTTTAACCAAGATGCTTTTCCCTAACATACCTCTCAGGTGGATCACAGGGACCTTATCTCTATCTACTGTGTGAAGAGATTCTGACTGGGCAGGGCTGGCTCGATTGACAGAGCCTCTAGCATTGACCAATCACGTGGCCTTTGCTAGATGCTGATACAAGGGTTTGAAAGTCCCTCCACCCAAAGTGGTTTTCAACAGTTCATTACACCGTTCAACCTTCTCAGCAGCTGTTGCATGGTAGGGAATATGATATACCCACTCAATGCCGTGCTCTTTTGCCCAGGTAGTAACAAAGCTATTCTTGAAATGAGTTCCATTGTCTGACTCAATCCTCTCTGGGTGCCATATCACCACAGGACTTGTTTGTCCAGACCTAGGATGGTGTTCCGAGCAGTGGTGTGAGGCACTGGGTATGTCTCCAGCCATCCGGTAGTTGCTTCCACCATGGTGAGCACATAGCGCTTACCTTGGCGGGTCTGCGGCAGGGTGATATAATCAACCTGCCAGGCCTCTCCATATTTATACTTATCCCAGCATCCACCATACAATAGGGGTTTCACCCTCTTAGCCTGTTTGATGGCAGCACATGTCTCACAGTCATGGATAACCTGGGAGACAATGTCCATGGTTAAATCCACCCCTCGGTCTCGTGCCCATCTATAAGTGGCATCTCTGCCCTGATGGCCTGAGGCATCATGGGCCCATTGAGCCAGGAACAACTCTCCTTTATGCTGCCAATCCAGATCTATCTGTGGTACTTTGACTCACGCAGCTCGGTCTGTGTGTTTGTTGTTGCAACATTGCACATTGGCTTGATTTTGGGGCATGTGTGCATCTACGTGGCAGACTCTACTGATCAGCTTCTCTACTTGGGTGGCAATGTCTTGCTGTATATCAGCAGCCCAGATGGGTTTCCTTCTGTGTTTCCAGCTGGCCTTCTTCCATATCATTCCCACAGTGCATTGGCTACCATGCATGAGTCTGCGTAGAGGTAAAGCTTTGGCCGCTTCTCTCATTCAGACATGTCCAGGGCCAACTGGACAGCTTTGAGCTCTGCAAATTGACTCGACCTACCTTCTCCCTCAGTAGCTTCGGCAGCTTGTCATATGGGACTCCATACGGCGGCTTTCATTTTTCGGTTTGTCT
The DNA here is from genome assembly GCA_033558235.1 of Neomorphus geoffroyi. NCBI lineage: Eukaryota > Metazoa > Chordata > Aves > Cuculiformes > Neomorphidae > Neomorphus > Neomorphus geoffroyi. The sequence goes on from JAUMJM010000005.1 coordinate 4,264,428, forward strand.
CTACAACATGAAAGGAACGATTGGTAAAAAGGACATAGCATATTTCCTCTTTGGGCAATTGATTGTGTGGTGGAGTTTCCTCCACACATGCCACCTGCTCTTCTTCTTCATCTGCCAGCTCAAAGTTCTCACCTTCAGGCCAGTTCGTGATGATTTCCAGGATCCCAGGGCTATTTGGTTTTCCAATACGGGTACATTGTGTGATCAGTGCAGCCCATTTGCTCCAGGTAGCGTCAGTAGAATGATGTGTGGAGGTAGCCCGTCCATTGAACATTCACCTTAGCACTGGTAATTGGGGTGCCAGGAGGAGCTGCGTTTCTGTTCCAAATACCTCTGAGGCAGCTTGAACTCCTTCATAAGTGGCTAGGATCTCTCTCTCTGTCAGGGTGTATTTGGCTTCGGATACTCTGTAGTCTCAGCTCAAGAATACTAAAGTTAGCAGAGACCTCTAAGATCATTGAGTCCAACCATACTTTGTCTCCCTACTAAAACATGTCCCGAAGGAACTCATCTACCTGTCTTTTAAACACTTCCAGAGATGGCAACTCCACCACCTCCCTGGGCAGCCTGTTCCAATCCCTGACCACTCTCTCAGTAAAGAAATTCTTCCTAACATCTAGTCTAAGCCTCACCTGGCACAACTTGCAGTCATTTTCTCTCATCCTATCACCTGTCACTTGTGAGAAGAGACCAGCACTCACCTTGCCACAACCTCCTTTCAGGCAGTTGTAAACAGTGATGAGGTCTCCTCTCAGCCTCCTCTTCTCTAAGCTAAACAACCCCATCTCCCTCAGTCACTCCTCGCAGGACTTGTTCTCCAGCCCCCTCCCCAGCCTCATTGCCCTTCTCTGCACACGCTCCCGTCCCTCAATGTCCTTCCTGTAGTGAGGGGCCCAAAACTGAACACAGCACTCAAGGTGCGGCCTCACCAGTGCTGAGCACAGGGGCACAATCACCTCCCTGCTCCTGCTGGCCAAGCCGTGTCTGTTACAGGCCAAGATGCCATTGGCCCTCTTGGCCACCTGGGCACACTGCTGACTCATGTTCAGTTGGCTGTCAACCAACACCCTCAGGTCCTTCGCTGCCAGGTAGCTCTCCAGCCATTGTTTCCCAAGCCTGTAACGCTGCATGGGGTTGTTGTGACCCAAATGGAGGACTCTGCACTTGGCCTTGTTGAACCTTGTCCCGTTGGTCTCAGCCCATGGATCCAGCCTGTCCAGATCCCTCTGCAGAGCCTTCCTTCCTTCAAGCAGATCCACACTTCCACCCAGCTTAATGTCATCCGCGAACTTGCTGAGAGTGCACTCGATCCCTTTATCGAGATCATTGATAAAGATGTTAAACAGGACTGTATCCAGTACTGAACCTTGGAGAGCACCACTCGTAACCGGTTTCCAACTGGATTTGACTCCATTTACCACAACCCTTTGGCCTGCCCATCCAGCCAGTTTTTAACCCAGCAGAGGCTGTGTCTGTCCACATCAATGGCAGCCAGTTTCTCAAGCAGAATGCTGTGAAAAAGTGTCCAAGGATCTACTGAAGTCCAGGTACACCACATCCACAGCCTTTTCCTAATCCATCAAATAGGTAACCTTGAAACAGAAAGAGATCAGATTGGTTTGAGTGCTATTATACAGCACAGGCAGGACAATCGAGTGATCAGGTCCAGTCTACATGGGCGCACTAAAGGCAGGTCCCGCCAGAACAATCTGCTCCATGACCTTCCCCAGTACCAAGGTCAGACTGACAGGCCTGTAGTTCCCCAGATCCTCCCTCTGACCTTTCCTGTAAATAAACGTAACATTTGGCAACCTCCAGTCTAGCAGCACTTCCCCAGTCAGCCAGAACTGCTGGTAGATGAGGGAAAGGGGTTTGGCAAGAACCTCTGCCAGCTCCCTTAAAACCCTCGGATGGATCCCATCTGGTCCCATGGAATTGTGTATGTCTAATTGGTCCAGCAGGTCTCTAACCAAGTCCTCCTGAACAGCTGGAGCTTCATTCCCACCATCTCCCATCTGAGGGGGCTGAGTACCCCTAGGACATTCCTTCTTGGAGTTAAAGCCTGAGGCAAAGTAGGCATTGAGCACTTCTGCCTTGTCCTCATCCCTCATTGCTGCTGTCCCTTCGGCACCCAGCAAGGGAGGGAGAGTCTCCTTTGTCCTCCTGTGGCCGTTGATATATTTGAAGGTCTTTTTATTGGTTTTCACTGATCTGGCCAGTGTTCTAGTTGGGCTTTAGTCCTTCTGATTTTTTCCCTACATGATCTCACCTCACACTTGTAGTCCTCCTGGGACACCTGTCCCCTCTTCCAAAGCTCATAAACTTTCTTCTTTTTCCTGGGATCAATACAAGGCTCCCTACTCAGCCAACCTGGTTGTCTTCCCCGCCAACTCGTTTTACTGCACACGGGGTTGGCCTGCTCTTGTGCCACAAGGATTATCTTCTTAAGGATCAACCAGCCTTATTGCACTCCTTTGTCTTTTAGAACCATCACAGCCTGTCTAGTCGGTTCACTTACCAGTTGTGTTAGGAAGTTATCATCCATACACTCTGTCAACCTTCTAGACTGCTTTCTTTCTGCTGGGTTGTACTTCCTGCAGACATCCAGAAGGTTGGAACCCCCCATGAGAATGAGAGGAAGTGATTGTGAGACTTCTAGGTGTTTATAGATGATCTCATCATTCTCTTCATCCTGGTTGGGTGGCTGACAGGAGACTCCCACCACAATATCTGCGTTAACACTCACACCCGTGTTTAACCCGTAAACTCTCTACCTTATCATTGCTATTACGAGTTCTGTAGAGTCAAAATACTCTTTGACATACAGAGCAACCCCACCACAACTTTTCCTAGTCTGTCCCACCTAAATATCTTGCAGCCATCCGTGGCAGTTCTCCAGTCATGCAAGTCATCCCACCAAGTTTCCATGATGGCAATTATAATTTTCCTGCCTTGCCATGGCTTCCAGATCCTCCTGTTTGCTGCCCATGCTGCTTGTATTACTGTAAATGCACTTAGATGAGCTGTTGTCTGCCCCTTTTTTACTATCCATCTAGTTGCAGATCCTAAACAATCACATCACCCCTCAGAACCTGGAGTGCTATCCCCATATTAAATTCTGTTAGGATAGCTGATGTTCCCCTGCCCCTTTCAAACTCATTTAAAGCCCTCTTAATTAACCCTACCAGCTTCTTTGAAAGAGCCTGTTTTCCCTTGGGAGTCAGGTACACCCCATCACTTGCCAGCAGGCCTGGCATGCGCACCAACCTGTTATCAAAGAACCCAAAGTGTTGTTCTTTGCACCATATTCTCAACTAGTCATTTAATTCCTGGCTCTTCTACTCCTTCTCTCACCATTCCCTATGACTAAGGAAAAGGCCACCTGTGCTCCCGAATCCTTAGCCATTTGTCCTAGAGTCCTAAAGTCCTTTTTAATAGCGCTAAGGTTTTTAGTAATTCTTTCATAATTTGCTAGTTGGAAAATGGCTAAATGGTAGTAATCTGTGGGTTTGACTTTTTTATGCATATAAAATCAACAAGCAGTAACTTGAAGAATGCCAGAGTTAACATCTGAATGTATTTTGCCACTGTTAATTGCTTTGTATTAGAAAAGGAAGCAATTTAATAAATAAATAAATAAATAAAACCCGCATAAAGTAAATGCTGACAAAAAGAAACACTGTTTATAGGTATCCTTACACTTACATACACAAGCGAAATTTAGAAAAACTGGATTTTCTAACAGAATTTAATACATGCTGACCTACAACATAACTAAAACCTAACCCAGGAACCCCAGCCTGAGGAGCTTAAATATCATTCTTGGGCCCACAGGTGAGGGTCCCAGGTGAGGACAGTCATGGTTATCAAGGCCTTGTAGTGTACTAAGTACTTCATTACAGCCACCCATTGTAAAAAAAAAAAAAAATAAAAAAAAAAATAAAAAAAATAATACTAATAATAGATTGTGTTAAATGTCATGATGCTGCTGTGCAGCTGACTATAACAATCAAAGCAGGGAAACAATCAGAAATTGCCAGAGAGGATGGACTTTATATCCAGGACAATATATGATGCCTTACAAAATAGGACACATTTAGCAGATTATAAAAATTTCTTTGCAACTTTCTTGTTGAATTGCTTTGTTCTGTTTTCAGTGCTTTGTGGGCTTTTTCATCCTGTTGCAAACCCCTCAATGACTAATACTTTTTATATTCACTCTTATGATGAATGAGAGAAAAATAAAATGAGAGGAATTTGGAAAATCACTAGTGGAAGGAAGTTTGCAAATAAACAGACTTGACATTAGGAAGAAATTCTTTACTGAGAGGGTGATTGCCATTGGAATGCACTGCCTGGGGAGGTGGTGGAGTCACCGTCCCTGAAGGTGTTTAAGGAGAGATTGGATGAGGCACTTAGTGCCATGGCGTAGTTGACAAGTAGGAGTAGGTGTAGGTGTTGGGTCATAGGTTAGACTCGATGATCTCAAAGGTCTTTTCCAACCTTATGATACTGTGACACTGTGAAAATTATCTCAATCTGGATTTTGTTAAAGTTTCTGGTCCCTAACTCCACTTATGCTTAGTACTTTAACAATATAAGGAGTGTAGAGTTGTGCTAAGAAAATACCCGAAGAAACCCAATTGCAAGCTTTTGTTCAATTGCTAGTTTTTAGGGTGGTTTTTTTGTAATTATTTTTAATTCTTTATGTCTCTATCATGAGTGCATTTTAAAATATTCATCCTACTGCAGCCCTGAAGACATAACTTTTATGGAGAGCACATCTGTAAGTAATTGTCAAAATGATCTTTCTTTTCTTTAAGGGTTTTGATCTAGATGCAACTTAGGTGGACGGAGTTTCTATTCATAACAGTGATATGGTTATGAAAACTGCTTTAGTCTGTCTGCATTCTTTTTTTGTAAGTTCTCATAAGTGAAAGACTGTGTGGGACAGAGCTGCCCAGAGCTGTTGAGCAGATAACAGTTGAGTGACAGGTGGTAATACTTCACTTTCAGCAGACTCAGGTAGGGGTCAGTGCTAGCTGGACGTGCTCTTTCGTGTACACAAGGCCATAAGAATCTGAACATTTTTGTTGCCGAAGGACTTTGTAACAGTTGCCTGAACACTCTTACACTGAGCACTTCCATGAAGAAACATTACTTTTAATAATAATCCTCCTTAAAAAAAAAAAAAAAAAGAGGGAGAGAAAAATCAAGTTATCCGTACTCCTTTAAAATTGGCAAATATGAACACTTGAAAATAATTACAGAATTGCACTGAAAGGTGACTGCTTGAGCTACAGCTGGCCTTTGAGATTATTTCTGCAGCAATTACTCAGTGCTTAGTGCTCAATAAAGAAGAGCAATTACTGATAAAACTCCCCCTTCCTAATAACATACACATGTATTGTTCCTGCTGAGTTCCAGAAATAAGGGCCTTTCACAAGTCTCTTGACTAGCTGCCTTTAGTTGTTATGTGTATTTAACTAGAGGTGATAATGGCAATGCAGTAAAGAAGGATGCAAAAAATTCTTGACATCATGTATTTATCCCTATGCTTCATGTATTCCTTAGTCAGCATCTATCATTCACACTACCAGTTAAAAAAAAAAAAGGATGCTTTTAAAGGATTCTCATGAAAATAGAGAAGTAAAGTTTTGTTTTTGATTTAAGATTTCTGCTGAGCTTTTCTATTAAATGTGTAGGAAAGATGGGGTTAAACACTATTCTTAATGTTGAGATTGTTACCCCTGACTTTTGTGTGTAAGTTAGATAAAGTGCAGAAATGAAAGCGATTTGCAGAAATCAGTTCACATGGTGCATACATATTTGAGATGTCAAGGGTTGAGGATAGCAAACGTGCAGGCTGAGATCCAAAGACACACACACATCAAGATTTTCATAAATTCAGAGTTTAATTTGACAGAAAATAAAATACAGGAACGTGCATACATATTTTATGAACAAGCATACATATTTTTTTTGCTATAGGGTTGCTTAAAAATAGTTGCTGGTTAAACAGGATTTGTTCCATTAAAAAGTAATTATATCTTTAATCAGTCCTTTGTTAGCAGCTCTTCATTTCATCAGACAGCAGCAATATCTCCAGAGATTCCTCTGACAATGGGGATCCCTCGAAACTGGGAGATGATCCAAATACAATTTAAAGACACGTAAAGAAAAGATGACTAACTAAAGACAGAAGTCTCTTACTGTGTGAGAAGAGCAAGAAACTGTGTGTGACAGAGAGTAAAAGTGGAGTGACATGTCACTTTTTCATATGAATAAAGTAGGGATTACACCTACCTTTAAGTTCTGTGGTGCGTACAATCAGGGTCACTGGTGCTGGTCTTGGATCTGCTTGCTTTCAATCCTCTCTTCTTTTCTTCTCTCTCTCTCACTTTTCCTATGTGGAAACACGGTATTTATAAGAAAAAAAAAGTTACAGTGATTTTTATGGAGTCTGATCAGATTTACAAGTGTTAAGGAAATCTTAAAAGCTCTGGTTTGGATTCTACTAGCAAAGAACAGCAGATCACTGTTAAACCTGTGTTGAGCATAGGAGGTAGCATATGGCTTCTTCCAGGATCCAACTGAAGGTTTCAGACAGCCTTGGAAGTCCTTCCCAGAGCAGGATCATATTGAGCTAGCATCTATCTCTAGGTACTGGCAGTTGTCCACAGAAGGAGGCCTGAAAGACGAATTGCATGATCATGCATTCCCATTCCAGGGCCATCACGGATATTGCCACACGTGAACTAGCGCAGAGTGAGTCCAATTGATACAGCAGCACTTGAGATTGACAGTGATCAAGACCACCTACTCTTCTCTATCACTAACAGCCGTTGCTCCAGAGCCGCTCTTACTGTTTAACCCGTGCAACTTCACATCGGACCTGCCTGAGCCGACTTGGCTGAGCCAGTAGATCACCAGGGCACAAGCCAGGAGTGCTGCTTACAAGATGGAGTGAGCAGCTTCATCTTGATCTATTTTTTTCAGCTTGATGAAGGATTGTTCATACTTAAGAAAGAGGATTATGGAGTTAATTTGTGACTTGTCAGCAGTGCTGGGGTTGTGAAAGATATTTCTGGATTTTTCCTCTTTGTTCTTAGGCTTTGCCTTCAGTAACTTAATCGTATGCTCCTAGGTGAGTAAGATTTCTTCCAGCAAACAGTAACAATCTCAGAAAACAGTGTAATGTTAGAAAAGTAATAAAGTAATCCTTGTAGCTCTATATACACCCAGTTCTGCAGCCCATAAACCGTCTCTAGTAGCCTAGTGGTTATTTTATTTATTTTTTTAACCAGAATCTTATCACTTGTGACACTGACATTTTAATTCTGAGAAATAAATAGTCAGTAACGTATATTTAACAGAAGGAAACATTGTCACTTTCATGTTTTGTTGTGAAAGTAATTTTGTAGAGGTTTAGGAATTCCTGAGGAGGAGAAAAAAAAGAAAGAAACACTGAAGATTACTAGTGCATACCACAGGCATCTCATTCTTCTTCCTGCCATTTGTGCAACTCTGAGACTGCCTGACTTAATGGATTGATGACACCTCTTTTCATCCATGTAGAAATGCCTCTAATCTTGCAGTAATATGTATTACATCAGCTATAATCAACAGTAGAGGTCAGCTTCCTCCCTTTATTACTTATTTATTTTTTTACATTTAGTTTAATGGTCTGTGAGAAACAAACTCTCTGGGAGTATTTTACGAAGTCAAACAAAATTTTTGAGAAGCATGGATTCTACCAGAAATAAATAGCCAGTACTATTTACTGTGAAGTGCAATCCAAACCTTAAAGAAACAAACTGGGATGGATAAATTGTTGACTGCATTGCAAATTTTTTGTCATGTTTTCTGAAGGCTATGGTTTCCAAACACCACAGCATTTTTATTTCTGAACAGAGTAAAAACTTTCAAGTGCATATCAACTAAAAAGTGTAGAAAATAGAATTCACACAATATTATAAAATCATAAATAAATAAGCATATATAAGAGAGGGTATTTATTTCACCAAGACCATAATCTTGTATGTTGCCCAGTAATAACTGCGACTTTAATAACTATGCAATATAGGGGAGAACTGACTCATCTTTTTCATAGTGACTTCATAATAATAATAAAAAAGACAATTATTTCAGTATTAAACATGTAGAATACAAAAAGACCACTCAAAATTTTTTAAAAAATGTCTGTGTAATTAAGACAGAATTCTGACAATTATTCAGACTAATGTAGGAGACGTTTCAAGCTCTCCCAGCCTATGACAGAGTTACTGATCATGATTTAAGTTAAAAATACGAGAGACTTCAGAGCGAGAATTTATCAGTCTGCTTAACCCTTCCTCCAGCAATCTCTCAAGAACAGAAATAAACCACTCAGCTTGCTGGGCCACAGCAGACACTGATGAATCACACAGGGACAATTAACATTGTCCAGCTTGCTCTATACCACTGCACTGGGGCTCTAATCAGCAATCTCACAAAGACAATTAATCTTGCCTAGCTTGATGAGTTTGAATGAGAAACTCCCTTTAAATCCCCCTTAACAGGTAGTAGGACTCCTGAAACTGGTATATGTATAAACAAATAGATTCTATCATAACAATTCTATCATAACAATTTGTAACTTAATAAGGGTTCTATGGGGCCTGGGGATAAGATACTGTTTGCAAAAATATATTGAAAGTGAAGCACTCAAGCATAGATAGGAGTGACGTGCAGATAAGAAATATGTAGTTAAGATCGAAGTATAGAGAGATACTAACAGTTAGCTTGATGGTAAGATATATATTTTTGGTGTGCATAACACAAAGGTCTTACCCCAAATGGTGTCACAATTTTGTGGAGGGGGAGGGGATATGGGGTCCAGCTTATTTGCTGATCCCAAAAGTCTGGATGACATTTCCCCTTCCCCAGCTTTCCCTTGTTTGCATTTTTATAATATCTTGCACCTTTTTTTCAGGTGGAGCTTGAATGACTGAGGTCAGTACATTAAATCCTGCTGACTGGTGGAGAAAAAGTTCTCCTTTGCACGTCAAAAGTTCACTGCACAGGCCCAGTAGAAGTGGTTAAGGGAGTGGTTTGCCTCAGAGGTGGGGAGATGTGTTTTAGTATTATAATGATATTACAATGATGTTATAATGAGTACAGGACAACTGGCGGGCAAGACTGTCAGAGCAGCAGCTGCAATTTGTCTTCTTGGAAAATAACTAGGCAGTTGTCCTTGGGCACTATGCTCCTTGCTGATAGCGGGGGCTGGCTACATCTGTCTCCAAATGTCCCGTCCCCCACTTCATAGGGCAAGATGTCCTTGCTGCATTCCTTTCTGAAGAAAAGTGTACTGTACCTGAATGTGTTGCATCTCCACTGACTTTGCTTTTAAAGAAAAACTGCCTTAGACTGGGGAGAAGGGTATTCAGAAAAATTCAGGGTTCCCATTTCTCCCCACATTTAGCTTTATTCACACATTTAGCTTTTTCCCCACAAGGAAGTATTAGTACTTTTCATGATTATTTTATTTACGTGTTAGAAAACTATTCAAAATTATTTATTATTCAGACTTCACAATCCTAATAATGGTAAAAATGTTAATAAATACCCCTATTTGAGCTATCTACTTTCAGCCAGCTCATTAAAAATCATAAAAACTAGTTTTTCATTAACTTAACTTGCAGAACTGTGAAAAGAGAAGTATATACACCACTCCAAGAGCCTAAATTTATAGCATTATCTGATGACATGTGTTAGAAAGAAGCTTTTTTTAATCTTCATTTTTTTCTACAAGAAAAATAATTTCTACTTGAATGTTCTGCTCTTCTAAATGCTAATTAATTTCCCTTGGAATGCTATTTATTCTAGGAAAATAGCAAATCAAACCAAAATTATATTATTTTCATTTTTTTCCAAGGAAAACTTTGCAATAAAATAATAAAGAAACCATTAGTATTTCTAAGTAAAGAATTGCTTAGTGTTTTACTTTATTTTGTTTTCATCTTTTTTTTAGTATCATTAAACGCAAGGAAGAATAAGAAGTGAGTTAAATACAAATTCAAATAGCTTTTATGAAGCAGATTTCATTAGTTATGGTCAGTTTTATAGAAATAGCAATAAAATCTAATTTAAATTTTAAACAACATTTGCAATTAAATCTTTCTAAGTACTTACATAATAAAAAATTCAATTAAAAATCTTTTTAATTATAGAAATTGTTAATGATGACATGAGTATAAAAACAGAGATGGGGTTATTCATTTCAGTCTTTCAAAGATGATGTGAAGAACTGCATCAAGAACAGTGAGGGATTTTGCCTTTTCTTGTGTGGAGTATGTGAATCCTCTCTCATTGTCTTTGTTGTATGCACTTATGGGTGTTATGTGTGTATAAACTGAAGGGTATTAGGTGCTGTTTGTTCAGGTCGCACATCAAATTTGTTGTGTATGGAGAGAACGTAAAGATTACCATGATCTAGGTGGTAACCCAGACTTTTCCTCTCAAAAGTTTAAGTGGTGTTACTGGTGGAACTGGTGGGCTTAGGAAATTATGAAGCTTCCTAAATTGTTCAAGGTAAGTGCACAGACACAAAAACCAAATGACTGCTTTAGAATTTGTCTCATTTATCATCTGCCTACTACAAGCGAACGTGCTGTCTCTGCATAACCAATTTGAGGGAGAAATAGCCTGGTTTAGGACAGGTTTTATCTAATCTATATTAAACAACTTCCTTTAAAATAATAATTTTGCTTTGGAAGTTCTGAATTTTATGTAGTGAGCATAGAAATTGACCCATTCATATGTAAACAGCAACACTTCGGGTGTCTAAAACTGAAAAAATGGTTTTATCTTATCTTTGACATCTCAGGACATTTGTACAAAATGGCAAAAATACCTCAATACCTGTCATATCCCTGTATTGCTCTGTTGCCATTGCTGGTCGCCACCTGTACTGAGTCTGCCTGGGGTGGAGTTAATTTTCCTCATAGTAGCTGGTATCATGCTGTGATTTGGATGTGTCATGAAAACAGAGTTTATAACACACCAATGTTTTAGCTATCGTTGAGCAATGCTTACACTGCATCAAAGCCTTTTGTATTTCTTATGTTAACCCATCAGTGAGCAGGCTGAAGGTTCATAAGCAGATGGGAAGTGACACAGCCAAGACAGCTGACCCCAGCTGACCAAAGGGATATCCCATATAATATGATGTCATACTCAGCAATAAAACCACAGGAGAAGGAAAAAGGAAGGGGGCACATTCAGAGTTAGGGCATTTGTCTTCCCAGATAACTGATATGTGTGATGAAGCCCTGCTTTCCTGGAAACTGCTGAACACACCTGTCTGCTGAAGGGAAGTAGTGAATGAACTTTTTATTGTGCATTGCTTGCCTGCATACTTATTAAATGTGGACATTATTAAATTTCATTTATCTCAACCCACGAGTTTACTCTCTGCCCCTCTGATTCTCTTCCCTATTTTGCAGGTGCCACTGTTTAGCCTCAACCCCCGGCTTGATCAGTACCTAAATACAGGCAGTTGTGTTGCCAGTCACCATCCTGCCTCTCCCACAGACAAGGGAAATGGAACTAAGAAAGCCACTTGTGGGCTGGAAATTAAATCCAAAAAAGCTTTAATGAAAACATAGTAATAATAAGGAAAATACTATTAACAAGACAATAACAAAATATATACAGATATACAAAATTGAACATCACCCCCCCCAAGGATGACATGTCTCCATTGACGCTGCAGAGCAGACATGGGGAAAGGTCCTTGGTTGGAATCAGCAGCAGGAGGGAGTTGGACATAGAACTGGATTCAGGAATGCACAGATCTAGGATCAGGGTCAAAGGGCAGATGAGGTCCGTATTAGATACTGACCACCAAAGAAGAGGGCTTGACCCTTGTGATCCTTCACTTTTATACTGAGTATGATGTCTATGAAAGAGAATACTCTGTTGGTCAGTTTTGGGTCACCTTTCCTATCCACTTCTCTCTATAAGTGTCACTCTTTTTTTGCCCATTTGTCTTACAGCATTGCACCAACTTGAGGATGACCTTCATCTCCATAGCAATAGATGTAAACAACGACCTTTCTGCATGCCGGTGTCCTGTTACTTTGATAATAATGAAGAACACGAATTACTATCCACTATTACTCTTCTTCATGGGCACAAATGACACAGCAAGACAGAATCTAGGCAGAATCAAGGAAGATTACAAAGCCCTGGGAGTGCAAGTGGAAAATATAGGTGACCAAGTTATCTTCTCCTTTAATTTACCAGCAGGAGGGAAAGGGGAAGGTAGAAATAATCATATGATTGATATCAGCTCCTGGTTACATGGCTGGTGCTGTCAGGAGGGTTTTGGCTTTTATGATAACGGGACATTTTCAATCACTATAGTCTGTTAGGCAGGGATGGGATCCATTTGTCAAGGAAATCTTTGACAGTAGGCATCCAACTAGGAAATAAGACAGGCCAACCAGGGCAGTGATAAACATCCCTTACCTGTCACCCACAACAGGAACCAGAATGAAAACCGTCTCAAGGGTGTATATGGCCATGGTGGATCCTCCTCCACCACTCCAGGGAAACCTCCGTGCTCAAGTACTTCTCCGAAATCTTTGTTCATCAATGCGTACAGCATGGGGAACAAATGGGAAGAATAAGAGATCTGTGTATGATTGCAGAGCTAAAATCTCATTGCAATCACAGAGACATGGTGAGATTGCTTGCATGACTGGAATGCTATCATGGATGGTTATGTGCTTTTTAGAAGAGGCAAGCCAGCAAGGGAAGGTGCTGAGGTTGCCCTTTATGTGAGGAAGCAACTAGACTTTATCAAGCTCAGCCTAGGTGTGGATAAGGAACAAGTCAAGTGCTTGTGGGTAAGAATCAAGGGTCAGGCTCAAGTAGAGGACAGCATCATGCGTTGCTACTACAGACCACCTGATCAGAAAAAGGAGGTCTATGAGGCCTTCTACAGGCAGCTGGAAGTAGTATCATGATTACAGACCTTGGTTCTCATGGGGGACTTCAAGCGCTCAGATATTTTCTTGAAAGAAAGAACAGCTAGGCACACAGTCTAAAAATGTTACAGAGCAGTGATGATAACTTCTTGACAGAAGTGATGGAGGAGACAACAAGAAGAGATGTGTTACCGGACCTTGTACTAACAAACCAAGAAGGCCTGGTTGGTGATATGAAAGTCAAGGCCACCCTCGGCTGTAGTGATCACAAGAAGCTGGACTTCAGAATCCTATGTGGAAGAAGCAGGGCGATCAGCAGGATTACAAAATTTGACAAGATAACTTAACCTCTTAAATGATCTACTTGGAAGAATCTTGTGGGATAGAGCTTTAAGAGGTACAATGGTACAAGAGATCTGGGCAATATCCAAGCACATCTTCCTCCAGGCTCAAGATAGGTGCATCCCTAGGAGTAAGAAATTGAACAAAGGAGGCATGCATGGATGATGATGATGGAACAACTTGTCTGGAAGAAAGTAGTTTACAGATGGCAGAAAAAGGTACTGGCCGCTTGCAAGGAATATAGGGACACTGTCAAAGTACTCAAGGATGCAATGAGGAAGCCTAACACCCACTTGGAATTAAATCAGACAAAGTATGTCAAGGACAGCAAGAAGGCTTCAAGGAAATCAGTAGCAAAAGAAAGAACAGGGAAAATGTGGGCCCGTTGATGAATGAGGTGGGTGCCCTGGTCATGGAGGATGCAGAGAAGGTGGAGATGCTGAATGTCTGTTTTGCTTTAGTCTTTCCTGCTAAGGCCAGCCCTCAGGAATCCCAGACCTCGGAGGAAAGAAAGAAAGTCTGGAGAAAGGAAGACTGTCCCTTGGTCAAGGAGGATTAGGTTACAGATCATCTAGGCAAACTGGACATTGGAATCTCAGTGATGAAAGGATAGCTTACTGGAAGTCTTGCAGCAGGTCCCCTGTGAAGTGTCACAGCCCTGTGAACTGCTGAAAGTGCAATGTGCAGTCTATCACGCACAAGGCTTCACCGTCCTTTGGACCCCGACAGTCCCTTATTTTGTAACTGCAACTTGAAATCAAAGCTTGGGTTTCTATATCATTGGGGAAGTATAACTTCCAAAGCTTTTGGAAAATATTTTTAAACTGTTTCTTAGGTAAGATCAAGATGTGCTATTTGGATAAAGTTCACTTTGACAGTGTTTCTTTGCTGTATGAGCTGTGTCTTGCATATCAGAAAGAAAAAAAAAAGGTCTTTCCAATTGCTTCTCAAAAATTACTTTTCCTCAAGAATCAGAACAGCCTGAAAAAGGAAAGAAGTGGTCATGTTATTTATTCTGTAAAACAGGAATTTTAAGTGTTTTTTTTTTCTCCTTGAAGTAGCTTATATGTAGAGAAGAGACTGAACAAAAAGTACAAAAAAGGCATATAAGTATTTTTAAGGGTCTTGTTTTCTGCATGAAGAACAAAAGATATAGCTGTTCAGTTCCTGTTATAAAATTGGGCAAGTGTTTTGTTTGTTTTTCTCCACAAACACTTAATTATGTGGGGGAGTCGAGTAAAACTTTTCCACCTGAGTTTTGGGTTAAAAAATGCAAACTGCTTCTTATGATATACTACTGTAAAGTTGCACTAATTCTAGAGGGTTCAATTGAGTAAATACAATTCTGTAATGGAAATGCCTTTAAAATTGACTCCATTACTCTTTTGCATGCTATGAATGTCCAACTTAGCTTAGATGCAAATTGCATTTTTTAAAATAGATTTTACCTTAAGAAACCTAATTTCTAATACTTTTCACCAAATCATTTGAAAAGAGGGAATCTAACTAAACTTCAGAAGTAATTCTCTGTGATGATCACTTTGAGATAAATAAGAGAGCAATTGTGAATGAGAATAATAATCAGCTCCAATATTAATGTTTACTTCCATTTATTATCTGGTATGACATTCTGAATGTCCAAGTGAGAGATCTCAGTAGACAAGGGAGAGAAGCTACAAGTTTTACAGAGATTATGAAAGACCTTGATTACCTCTGGCGTCACTGGGCACCACCGCAAAGAGCCTGGCTCTGTCCTTTTTCCATTTCCCCATTAGGTATTTATGTACGTTGGGAAGATAACTCCGTGACCTTTCTCTTCTCTAGGCTAGGCAGTGTCAGCTCTCTCAGCCTTTCCTCATAAGAGGCATGCTGCTGTCCCTCAGTCACCTTGTGGCCCTCCAGTATAGCCATGTCTGTATTGTGCTGAGGAGCTCTGAATGGACCCAGGGCTCCAGAAGTGGCCTCGACAGTGCTGAGTAGAGGGGAAAAATCACCTCTCTCAACCTGCTGGCAACAGTACTCTTAACGCAGCACCGCTAGCTTTCTTTGCAGCAAGAGAACATTGCCAACTCATGTTCAAGTCCTGCAGGGCACCCAGGTCCCTTTTCCTCCAAGCTGCTCTCCTGCCAGGTGGCTCCTGTTTGTACTATTGCATGGAGTCTTTCCTCCCCAGGTGCAGATCTTTTCCACTTCCCTTTGTTGACTTTCATGAGGTTCCTGTCAACTAATTTCTGTAACTTGTTGAGATCACGCTGGATGGCATCACGACCTTCTGGCATATTAGCTGCTCCTCCTTGTTTGGTGCCATGAGCAAACTCGCTGAAGGTGAAACCTTCCTCATCATCGAGACCGTTAATGAAGATTTCAAAGCGTATTTGACCCAGTATTGATCCTTGGGTTAACGCTAATTCCTGGCCTTTAACTGGACTTTGTGTCAACCTTTGGGAAAAATATTATGTCTCCATACTATGTTTTGTGTTCACCGACTGTCCGATCTACTGTAACACCTATTTATGCAAGGAAAATTATACAAAATCTTCACATTAATTCTGAACTTATGTCATATAATGGATAACACACACACCACAGACAACCATCTTGTATTGCTAAAAATCTTCATAAGCTTAATCCATTTTATTTTTTAACAATTTATTTTTCTGAGATTATAAATTTTCTATTACCTTTCTCTATGATTTTAAGTGAACTTATATTTGCACAGTTATCACTGATCTGTACATTATTAAGGTACATAAATTAGAAAGCATTTGTGTATAATATTTAATGATTTTTTCCCCAAAACAATTTATCATCATTACCATGCATCCACCTAAACCTACATGATTTAAATGCTTCTTTTGGAATTAAGCAGCATGACTCCTGTTTCATTTAAAGTTTGAGGCCCTGCTATTTCTTTGGAGATTAATGAATTCACAGTTAAAGTTTGCTTTTCTGACACAGCAAGAATGTTCATTTCTGATGCTTCTGCTTTATGTTAATAGAGCATGAATTAAACAACAAAAAATTTTTTGATCCATATCATTAATTAACTAGATGTGCTGACATACCACAGATTTTATTTACACCAGTCTCACCAGGACAAAAAGATTATATTTTTATAAGAACCATTCTTATCTTTCTCTTCCTGAATAACATATAACCAGGGAACAAAGGCAAAAAGAAAGAATTTTTAAAAATATATTTTACAAAAGTCGATACTAGATAAAAAAGAGTTATTATTATAGTTAGGTGCAATGACAAGAATAAATTACAAGAATCAAGTGAAGACACATGCAAATATCCTTCTAGCACTTAATCCAACAGATGTATATGTGCTCATCTGTACAGGTATTTTTTAATCCACACTAATAATCAAACACATTTGGTGATTCAAAAAATATTATTGTATCCCAAATTTTTAGACATAAATTTTCCTGTCTTCTTTTTTCCCACTACAAAACTTCTAATAATCAGAGTGAATAACTGAGTTAAGAAGATATATCTGTGCCAGATATTCCTATTAAAATCATCCTATCACCTGGTGATACTACAAAGAGCTACATACCTTGTGGTTCTGATACCTTCCAATTTATTAAGCATTGCTCTAGGAAATATTATGTCATCTGTTTACCTGTTAAATTTCAGAAAAATGACATAGTCCCTATATAGACACTGACTCTACTTCTATTGTTGTCTTAAACATTGATTGGTTCTACTTGTATTGTCTTGAGCATCGTCTGACTCTACTTGTATTGTTGTCTCTAACATCTTCTTGAGTGCTGTGGCTCCTGCTGGGCTGACTGCAGAGGAGCGGGAGGAGGTGCAGTAGCAGGTGCTGTCCCCTCACATGACTGTGGATGTGGACCAAGGGGTTCAGGCAGAGGTTATTCTGGCAAGGGTCTGTTGAACTGCCAGTGATCCTGAATCCTCTAGACCCAATTCCAGAACTTTCCCAAAGAAGCCTGTGTGCATGTACCAATTCGAGAACTTTCACAGCAAGACCAACCCTCATGTTAGGGGAGGGGGCACGGGCTTGTTCTATAAATAGAAGCCCTTTAAGAAGCCAGGCACCATGCACCCATCACCCATGGAAACCACCTGACAAGATGCTGCAGAAGAACTGCAGGACCAAGTGCTCCTGAAGACCACGTTTTCCAGAGGCACATGCACTGATGACTATTTTCTTCTTCCTCCCTCCCACCTTATTCCTTTCTCTCTCTCTCTTATTCCTCTCTCTCTCTTTCTTTGTTTCTTTCCTTCTTTTTTCCATGGCAATACTGTGCATTGGATCCAAGTTGTGTTGTTTTGTGCAGCTGCCTTGAGGGTATCGGATTGTGATCTGAACAAACTGGGATCTGTTTTTTAGCAACATTTGTGAAGTTGCAACTCAGAGTGCAGTTTTTGACCGCATATTTTGGCCACGCCCTAAGTATGCGTTTGTTGTTTTGGCCGCGTCCAAAATGAGTGCCAATTCCATATTTTGGCCGTGCCCAAATATTGATTTGCTGTTTTGGCTGTGCCCAAAATAGATATCGATTTGTTGTTTTGACTGTGTTCGAATAAACACTGTTTGTATTTACCTTGGGAGGTTTGTCGTCTCCAATTCACTGCACAGACATCAAAGGACCTTCCCCCTCCCCCCCACGTGACTGAGCAGGTCTGTGAGCGGGGGCAACCTGGGGGAGGGAGCTGGCCCTGACGCCCTAGGAAGTATGTATTGCCAAAATTTTTCATTAGATTATAGTTTTGCTCTCTATGCTGTGATGTTTTGAACAACTTTTCCATTTTTATTTAGTTTGCGTTAAACAAGTTAGAGATACTGATTGTTGAAATCTGAAAGTCTGACATTTTCTCTCTCTGGATTCTAGTATATTTTCTTTTTTTTTTTGTTTTTTAATTTGAAGACTAATTAGAATTTTCAAATCAGTTTTAAAGATATCATGATATTCAAGAAGAATTCCATATCCTATGGAGAGTTTTAAGTGTAAGACTAAAACCACCTTTGACCAAATTAAGTACCTAATCTCCGCACTGAAATACTTAGTAAGTAGTTTGTGGTCATCAGTTATGAAATGCAGACTGCCTATATTAGGCAGTGTGGCTCTAAGTAAGTTTTGCAATTTTAATTTCTACTGCACCAGGTAAAATCTAGGAATAAGTCCTAAATTCCCAGAAAAACCCTTATCCAGATGAATGGAGAAGGGCAACGAGGCTGGTAAGGGGGCTGGAAGACAAGCCCTACGAGGAGAAACTGAGCAAACTGGGGCTGTTTAGCCTAGAGAAGGAGAGGCTGAGGGGAGACCTCATCACTGTCTACAACTGTCTGAAAGGAGATTGTGGCAAGGTGGGTGCTGGTCTCTTCTCACACGTGACAAGTGATAGGACGAGAGGTAATGGCCACAAGTTTAGACTGGACATTAGGAAGAATTTCTTCACTGAAAGTGTGGTCAGGTACTGGAACAGGCTGTCAGGGAGGTGGTCAAGTCGCCATCCCTGTGTTAAAAATGAAGGGAAGATGAGTTTCTCAAGGATATGGTTTAGTAAGGGAACAGGTACAGTTGGACTTGATGATCTCAGAGGTCTTTTCCAACCTTATGATTCTGCGATTCTGTGAATCTGTAATGTTTGGTATTTCTTAGCTTCTCTTACAGTCTTGGCTTGAAGTGTTGCAGTTTGAAAGTGCTCCAGGTACCCTAGAATTCAAGAGTTCTGGTGATTATCCTTGACAACCTGGGAAAAGTTTAGGACTCACATCTCCAATTCCTTGGAAAACTTCTACCTTAGTATAAAAAAAAAAATTCTGGTTATATTCACTATGTAACGAATCCTGAAGATATTAGGCAAAGTTTTACCATATCTAACTTTTCAGATGCTTCTGAGAACAGAATGTTTTGGAAGTTCTCCAGTAACATCTGAATAACAATGAGCTAAGGAAGGAATTAGATGACTTCCTGCTCTTTCTACACAAAAATGTGACCTAGAACAAGTAATTTCCAGCTTACAGCTTATTCACCTTAATACAAAAGAACACAGAGTTCTTTATACACTTACCCTTCAGTATCATCTGAAACTCTTATGTGATATGATTATATATGATCATGATATGATTATCGCATGTGGTTTAGATGGTTCTGAGGAGTAATTTTTCTGCCTTGCTATTTGAGATTTTAGTGCAATTTAAGCATTCAGGCTTCCTATGTAAAATTTAAGGGGATGCTTCCTGTTTTCATTGTTTCTTTTTTTGCCTAATCTGGAAGATGTCATCAAGAGCCACAATGTCCCATAGCATTTTGTAAAATTGCTGGATGGATAACTGTGTTGAATGAAAGCACACTTTGAATATAAGAATGATAATGTCTAATAAAAACATCTGTCCCTGTGCCATGACTCCAATATACCTAATGTTTAAAACTTGTTAACTTTCTAACTATATTACCCATGTCAGAAAGTTTATATGATAAAATATGAACTTGAAATTGGTGAAATGTTTCATTAAAAATTCATTAAATCAGTTGACAAAAACATCACATTGGAAGTTATTATGCAGTATTTCTACATCTAGAAATGGCTTCTATACATACCACTGTTTTGCCTAATACATATGGGTTTTCTAGCATCGCAACTGTTTGCTTACCTTGTTTAAAATGCACCTTTACAACTTTGGCTTCAGCTAAGTCTCTGAGCAGCTCAGCCATTGGCATTTAGGCTGCTACACTTAAATCTCAACTGAAAGAAAACCAGAGGTGGTAACTTTCCCCTTGAAGTTTTCTGTACCCAGAAAATGTTGGACTTAACCAAAATCCTGAAAAAATGGTCCCCATAAACCATGGCTAAACCTCTTCAATTATGATCTTTTTGTGCAATATTCCTTGGCCAAAGAATGGAAATTGAATACATAAGGCTATTCCATGCCTTAAATATATGGTCCTGGGGAAAGATGTCAAGAATATCTCCGTGGGGACTGGAGATTTAATATGTAACATTCTATTGTACAAGGTGAAAATGGAGTCTACCTTTTACTATTTTTTTTCTCCTTCCTTCTTTTTTTGAGCGAATGCTACATCCAGGCTTTTAACTTATGCCAAACCACTAACATAGTCAGGCTGGTAGGATTATACTTTTCTTTCTCTTCATTGTTATTACTCACATATGACTTAATACAGAAGAACATATATCCTTTGATATTGTTCATGAGACTTAGTTACAGTTCATTTGAGGGATTTTGACATCTGCTCAATTTATTTGTGTAGCCTTAAAGCAAACAGTTCACTATAGAAGCTGGATATATCGTGTTGTTAGTTCTGTGTTCGTAAACATTTAATTGTTCATAAACTATTGTGGACTCATCACAGAGTTACTTCACTCAATTCTCATTCAAATAAGTTGAAATCCATCTCTCAAATCTTGACTTCAGTCAATATCTTGGGCTAGTAAAAGAATGTTTTCTTATAATTTGGGTAATGTTGTCTTATTCATGTATTCTGTTCAACTTTACTCTGAAACAAAGAAACAAGATGAAGAATACTGAATAATTTCCATGTGGTTTGCCAGGGTATATCCATACATTTAAACTGTGACAATGAATATTGTACACCTCATAACATTAGGTACTAGGACTACAGATGGAATGCAAGGACCTAAAAACTTTGCTTATAGGATGGTTTTCTAGTAACCAAAGCTGGAGCAATATTAGTGTATTGAATGAGCCTTCAAATTCCAAGCAAAGTTGAGACAGCATGTTACTCAACCAGTTATAATAGTGGGACTATATTATATGATCTTAATAACAGAATATTACATTAATTTTGGTAATTTTCATATGATAATGAAAAAAGAACTGTAAACATGATATTTTAAAATTGCAAAATTTTCTGGGAAATATTGTTTTCTGCAAATAGAAATAAGTTTTGTGCATATTTAAAACAAAAAACTATACAAAAAAATAACAATATCCAGTTAGTGTTGCCTAAAAAAAATTTTCTAGTTCATGTCAATTTGAATTAATAAAATAAATCCTCCTCAAGCCTTAAAAATAGTGTTTAAAAAAAAAATCTTGTTTGAGATATAAGCAATTTCCATTTAGACATGCATATAAAAATTTTTCAGAATTACAAAACCAAACCTCTAATATTTATTTATTTTTATGATCGGGAAGATCCTGAGAACTCTGTAATCAGATACTTTCTGAGCTTCTCAAAAAAAAAAGTTTAATCATAAAATTATGATATCCATTATGATCAAACAGTAGAAAAAAAATACTTATTTTTTATTCTTTGTTCTTTCATGAAAAAATATAACAGCATTTAGAGTTATAGAATGTTATCAGATGTTCGTACTAACAACAGAGCAAACGAGGAAGCTCATAGTTATTTCAAAAGTTTTGATAACTTGGTATATCTATTTTGCATTATAGTTCATATAAGAAATGAATCAACTGATGAGTTTTGAAGAGGGGAAGCCAATGGTGATTAGAGGTTGAGAAAATATGGGTTACTGGAAAATACTAAAGAACTGGGTTGCTTAGTATATACAAGAAGAGAAGAAAGGGAGTCTATGTAGTTATCTACAAATTGGGAAAATTCATGTAAAGAGATAGATAATAAAATGTTCGCAATTGAGCTATAGAAGAAATTGTCCTGAAAAAAAAAAAGACATTACAAGTAGTGGAGATGAATTTTGAACTGAAAGAATAAAGAGGAGCAAGATTATAGGGTAGAAGGACTTACTAAAAGATTAATTAATGCATACAACCGAATCACTCAGTCATCTCTTTTCTGAGGAAAAGAAGTTGCAAGAATTTTCTTATTACGATTCCTCTTTATCATTTTAACCATGTATTTTCTAAGAATCAAACCAAAACCAAGTCACAGTATCACAATATCACAGTATCATAAGTTTGGAAAAGACCTTTAAGATCATCGAGTCCAACCTATGACCCTACACCTACACCTACTCCTACTTGTCAACTACACCATGGCACTAAGTACCTCATCCGATCTCTCTTTAAACACCTCCAGGGACGGTGACTCCATCACCTCCCCAGGCAGCGCATTCCAATGGCCAATCACCCTCTCAGTAAAGAACTTCTTCCTAAAGTCAAGCCTAAACCTCCCCTGGCGAAGCTTGAGACCGTGTCCTCTCGTTCTGTCACCGGTCACCTGAGAGAAGAGACCAACCCCTGCCTGACTACAACCTCCTTTTATGTAGTTGTAGAGAGCAATAAGGTCTCCCCTGAGCCTCCTCTTCTCCAGGCTAAACAACCCCAGCTCCCTCAGCCGCTCGTCACAAGGCTTGTGCTCCAGCCCCTTCACCATCCTCGTTGCTCTCCTCTGGACACACTCCAGCATCTCAACATCTTTCTTAAACTGAGGGACCCAGAACTGGACACAGCACTCAAGGTGCAGCCTGACCAGTGCCGAGTATAAGGGAATGATGACCTCTCTAGTCCTGCTGGCCACACTATTCCTGATGCAGGCCAAAACACCATTGGCCCTCTTAGCCATTTGGGCACACTGCTGGCTCATGTTGAGTTTCCTGTGCAATATTTATAAATTTACAAATATGGATAAATACTAAGTCAAAACTATAACTTATAAAAGTATCCAGCAACCACATTCAGCAGCAATTTACTTTGGTGTTAGCTGGCATTACAATAGACAGTCTTTGCTGATGTAAAGAGTTTTGAAGATATAAGAGTAAACATGAATAATGCATGTGGACTTAATAACATTTTGGTTTATTTTATAGAGTGCAATTAAACACACATAAATCACAACAAATTATCTAAAAATGTGGTCTACCTGTGCGTCATGGAAACCATCACTAATGAAGCACTGTTAAATTCACATTCTGATTAGATTAGATAAACATTTTAATTATGTTTCCTGTTGAAGTAATATTTCAGTATAATTCTCTCATACTTGTATAAAGTGCCTTAACAACATCTCCTGGTTAAGAGAGCAACATAGGCCAAACCCAAGTGTTATTTAGGGATAATTTCATCCCTTAGGAAAAGATTCTGACTGTATTCATTGTTAAAAGTAAAAAAGTCAAAACGACTACTGAAATAGTTGCTTTTTTAAAAAATAGAGACAATTCAAACAGATCATCCACGGTGTGGAAATGGTTGTATTACAAAGATGAAGCCCAACAACATAGGCATTGAGGAAAAAGTTTTTCTATGGAATACTGTTTTCCTTCCATTTTATCAAATCATCAAGCAAAATTATCACACATTAAAAAGCAAGAGTACTTTTGTGGAATCCGTGATACCAGGTTATGGAAATTACCTAAATAGCTGACCAATGATCATAGCATTAGAGGCATAAGAATCTGAAAAAACCACCAAATCTGCCATCTCAAGTTCTAATTCAAGAAAGAAACCCCTGATTAAATACAGGCTGATATTTGTTTGCTCAAGTGTGATCTTATTTGGATATTGGCAAAGCAAACAGCCGTTAAAAAAAATAAAATAAAAAAGGGATATAAATTATGAAGATAAGACTATTTGCCATTTCTAGACATTGCCTTACTTACTTATATGCTCCCATTGAAATGATAAAATAATTTGATTCCTCTTTTTTGAGAGAGTCCTTGACTTATGTAAGTTTTTGCAGGCAGTCGTTTAACTTAAATATGTTTTCTGCCTCTTGTATATTTACCTCAAAATTTATTCATTAAATCCCCCCTTAATATTTATTTTGCCTAAGCAGAACAAGCCAGGTTCCTTGGTTCATACAAGAATCTACGGAGAGATACTATTGACACTAAACTATACTTATCCTATACAACAGGGAAGACTGTGATGTTTTTCCTCTGATGTAGAATTTTATTTCTGAATGTAAATGGGGGGTGAGCTGTATTTTCCTCAAAAGAATTAGAGATTAGCTATATCTATAGACAGAATTATCTCACCTAAGATATACTCTACTTTGTACCTCTGCCCTGGTTAACCATAGGATAACCATAACAACCATAGGATAACCATAACTACCATAGGGTAACCATAACAATGTGCATTGATTCTCCCAGTTACTGCCGTGCATTATTGACAATTCCACTGCTAAGTTGGTGGATGAGTTTAGAGCCAGCAGGTAAGTCTGGTTATAATTCAGGCTAGCAGGCTCCATGAATTTGCCATTCTTCTGAGGATCACCTTGGAGTTCAAGTTTGTGATTAACAAATAAACTCTCTGGTATTTGACTTTTTCAGTGCTCTTGATATATTATACTATAGATGTGGACTCCTGTCTGTGGCTTTTGTTCTTTCATTACAGACCTGAAGCCATTATGCAGAACTGTGATATCACCCATTGTGTTTCTCACATACGGACAATTATTTGAAATTGGACTTGCAGACGTAGACGGTCCTCTCTATGTCTTCCATACTAGGATTCAATGAGTTCCATGAATATAACCACTAACCAGAACTCAAATTGATCAGTTGAATTATTGTGGAGCACAGCACTAGAACGCTTGAGAAAGCTCTCTAGCTAAAAAAAAAATCATGCTATAATTCTCTTTATTTACCACTTTTGACTTACATAGGGGAGTGAAATTCAGAAAACAAATATATTTAGAACACAGGAACACATATGGATTTATAAGCTGTTTCTGCTTCTCAAGGTCTACTTTAAATTATGCTTCTATAAAGCAAACAAATATCTGCTCATGGTGAAGGTACAGCTTTCCATATAATACTTCCTACATAAAATAATAAGACAAACTGAAATGGGCAGAAACTAAGTTTGGTGCAGTTTTTGCTTACGAACTATTCATGCTACATATTGACCCTCCACCCAACGCCTCCCTCAAAAAAAAAAAAAAATTCAAACCCAAACCCCCGGTTACAGATATCTGGGCAAAACATATTACAAGCAGAAATAACGCATAACACTCTTTTAGGATAAATAATTGTCTCAAGTTTCTATTTACTCCCACATGAAGTCATTTCCATGTAAGCATTTGCTATCTTATGCCATTGAAAAGCAGAGTGTATTCTGTATCATATACAAATGCGGAGATATCAGTAAGCAAATTAGCTAAGAGGGAGTATTTCTGAGGTTGCTAATAAAAAAGCTGTGTTTAAAAAAAATCCATCATAAATAAAAAATATATGGCTGTTCTTTCAAGAAAGGGACTTTTTTAAGTGGTGCAGAAATATTCAGTTGATAAAAATGTATCGTAGCCTTCAAGGACCTATTCATAATGGGCATCTAAGACATACTGATTATATCAAGTCTTTTTTAACCAATGCTAACACAGATATGCTCTTCATCTTGTATTTCCACTGTGAAAACAATCATAAATCTAAAGAAATATATATTAATTGTCTCATAAAATTGTAAACATATTTTGCGTGGATATTATTGGTAAATGAAAAATAGAAGTTATTTGATGCTATTAATCTTACTTGTTCTTAGATGCCTCCATAATGATTAATTATCTGCTCCGAAGCTAATCATCTTATGCTCAATTTATAAACAGTAAAAGACATGAGTAATTTAATTTGATGTTTATTTGGGCTGCTTCAAGTGTCAACTTTGGGATGAGAAAAAGTGAGGAAATGGGTTAGCTTGATGCCTGTGTTTCATCAGCTATACCCTCCTTACAATGTCTAAAAATATTCATGACAAAGAATGAAAATGTGCATATATTTAAAAGATATGCAGAGCACATTCCTGTGTCCAGCGTGTGACAAAAGCAGCCTGGAAATGGGGACCACCATACTTGGGTATTCACAGTCAATAAAACTTCCATATCACAAGGTTGTCCTGATACCCTGTAACATGTAGTCAAACCCTGATGCATAAACCAGAAAGAAAACTGGGTGAATGTTCTTCCTGGGACTTCAATTTATACACAAGGTACTCATGAACTCATGACCAGTGAAAACAAAACGCAAAGCAAATTACTTTGCCCACATCTGAGGACTGATTTGTTAAGAGCGGTGAGGAGTGGTTGCCTCTGCATTCTCTTTATTCTTGTTTGATTTGGGGTTTTAAGTTTAAAGAGGTAGTTAAACTATTGCATATATTTCTCTAGCTTACCCACAAACAATGCCCTTCAACTCTCTCAAAATAAACTTTTTCTATGGGTACCATCGCTCCTTGTGAATTCTGCTCCGTTAACTCACAGAAACTGGTGCACTCTGGCGTCTCTGGCGTTTTACATCTGCTGTGTAATACTAACAAGGCCACAAGCCAAATTTTCAAAGATATAAAAGGGGTTTTCACCCTTCATTTTTTAAAATTCCCTATTTATCTGGCACTAAGGGCCTCATCTGCCCTAAAGGGGCTCTAGCTTTATTATCTACAAAATCATGGCAGGATTCAAACCTGCTGCAAGTGATTTAAGATGGGCTTGCTTTTTTTGTCTTTTTCTTTAAGTGGAGGAACCTAAAAGGACCAGCCACTGAAAATACTGCTCTTAATCACTGTGGGACAGTATGGGAAAAAAACAGATTTGTTAGATTTAGGAAGTACTCAAGTAACACAGTAATAGAAATTCATAATGTTAAGAGCTGTTGCAAGCAGTCACCACCTCCAGTCACTCCAACTGCTGTCCACACCCACACCCAGACACACACAGAGGTTCTGAAAGGTCAGTAAAACAGATGTCTTGTGACCAATACATTGACTTAAGCCTGGATTAACGTGACCATTATTATAGTGGACTACTTCATCCATAATCATATTTCC
The DNA here is from genome assembly GCA_033558235.1 of Neomorphus geoffroyi. Lineage (NCBI taxonomy): Eukaryota > Metazoa > Chordata > Aves > Cuculiformes > Neomorphidae > Neomorphus > Neomorphus geoffroyi. The sequence continues at coordinate 4,291,443 of JAUMJM010000005.1, forward strand.
TGCTGTTATGGTTAAATTACACCTGACAGCACAGCACCAAATAAGCGCCACACAGCTGCCTGCTCATTTGCCCCCACGGTGGGGTGAGGGAGACAATCAGAACAGTCCAAATGAGAAAGCTTATGGGTTGAGATAAGAACAGATTAATAATTGAGTAAGAAGATTAATAAAATAATAATATAAATTGTAACAAAAGGAAAATAACAAAAATAGAGAGAAATAAAAGGAAGAAAGGCAAGCGATGCAAATGAGAAATGATTGCTCATCACCAACTTACCTATGCACAGCCAGTCCCTGTGCAGTGTCTGCCACGGCCCAGTCAATACAATCCAGTTTATATGGTGAGTCTGACATCATATAATATGGAACATCCCTTTGGTTAGTTTGAGTCAGCTGTCTTGGCTGTGGCTCCTCCTAGCTTCTAGTGTATCCCCGGTCTCCTCGCTGAAAAGTCCTTGACTTAGTGTAAGCACTGCTTACCAATAACTAAAGCACCAGTGTGTTATCAACATTCTCACCCTAAATCAAAACCACAGCACTGTAGCAGCTATTAAGAAGAAAATTAACTCTGTCTAACTGGACACAGAATAGATATCATCCAGGAGCTGACAAAAGATAAATAGCATGATCAGAATAATAAAGGGAGTTAAGTGCCACACATTTAATTGATTTTCAGATTGTTCATATTCACTTTATTGACCAGAAAGGTGCAGCTGGCCAAGGACTTCAATAATTTTTAAATTCTACTTATTGATTTATTTTTTTTTTAAGGTAGAATTGAATTTTAACCTAGATAGTCTCTTCCTTGATAGATAAAAAAAAAAAAAAAGAAAAGAAAAAAGATCTTCAAGTATCTGAATACAGCTAGCATTTTCTGGTAAACTGCGAAAACTTTGGTTACTTGGAAATAATAGCATTTTTAATACGTCCAACAATATTTTCATCTGCTGACAGATGTCCTGGTATATCAATGGCTGCTCAGCATTTTCAAATAAATGTAGAGAATGGCTTTCAGGAAGGGACCTGATCTGGAGGAAGGGAGAAAGAAGGGGTAGGGAGACTGAGATTCTTATAATGAAGTTGTGGTGTTAAAGCCGAAAAGTTAAAGGTAAAATGTAACAGTTTGTCACAATTATGCTTCATATTGGCAGGTGTTCTGAACTTTCTGTTTGATAACTAGACATATAAATTTCAGTTCTTAAAGCTTTGCAACCAATTTAAGGGCTCATTTATTTCCTTGACAGCAAGATATATATGCTGCCTGGCATAGTGGATGTTTGGGGCCAAATCCAGCACTTTGTTGCTTGTGTGTCTCGTGGGAAGTAAATAGTAGCAATTTTTCAGCATAGGCATACCGGCACAAGGTGTTTAGCAAATAAATGAGCATAAGATGACCTGTGGTGTCCTGAAATTACTAAAATTCATGAATAATAAAATGATCTATAGATTGTTAGCAGAGGGCTATAGCAAAGGCTAATTTGCAGTCACTGAAGCTTTACAGGATAATTTGTAACTTTTGAAAATTTAATGACTTTATCAGTTTTTACCTATTTTTTTAGCAATGTAATTGTCTGAAAGCTACCTTAAACAGTTATCTGTCTAGATAAAACCACAGTCACCTATATCATCACGTTATGAGTACTTACCTTGATTTGAAGAACTTTTCTTTCTTTCACCCCTATACTATAGTAACTACCAAAAACATGTTTATCCTGTGAAGATATATTTTTCATTTTGTTAGATCTTGTTAATACATGAAATAATTATAAGAAAAGAAATCAATGGATTAATGAACAGGGAAGAGGAATTAAAAAAAATCCAGTGAGCAAACTACAGTTTATTGGATGTAAGTTAAAGCACTCTAAAACAAGATCAAAGAAATCAGAAGGAATGAAAAGGCTCAGGATGTAATACCATGTAAATTCTGCGGCATTTAGTCAAGGCTTTGAAAGGAAAAGAAAGGAGTCATGAGTGTGAATATCTAATCACATTTCATTTTATTTATTTATTTATATTAATTGTTAGCATATGCATATTAAAATAACTAAGAAAACACCTACTAAAACCACAGTTGTTCTGTCCTTTACCTGAATGAATGGGTCATCACTTAATATAATTTTGTTCTCCCAGTTTCAAACATTTTTGAATTCTTTTAATTCTATGATATGTTAACACTTGCTGTCTTGGATGTTATTGCAGGAAAATTGGATGCAAGGCAATAATCAGGCATAGATCAATCTCTGAAGATAGGTTGTATTCAGCAGTGCTGGAGCCATGCTTCATCCCACAATTTACCACTTATTTTTCAAAAAATATCATCATTCTAGCTTTTCTGAATTGTCTGTTTTACTTGTCTCGTATATTTCCTTCACAAGTTTAGAAAAACATACAATTTTCACTTACAATTTTGTATGTTCCCCTTTCTACACATTGATGCCTACCTTTGCTGTAAAGGCAACCAGGGTTTGATGACACCTCCCCCGGTTTTGAAAGAGAAAAATTCACCTATTACTGAAGAAATAGTCCCACATAAGGATTTAATAGGGACTAACACCTTTTAATACCAAATATAAGTATCAGAGGATATTCAATCTGCAGTAATACACAGTTCTACCAGGAAACATTTGTACAATTGTCCAGAAAAGCAAAAGTAGAAAATGAGACCATCTTCTCTTCTATCTCTGCTTTTTTTAAAACACATTCTTAATTAAGATATATTTTGAAACTATTTAAAAAGGAAAGCTAATTAACATTATTCTGTAAGTGTAGAGGAACAGTGACATTTGGCAGATAGTTCAGAAGTACTTTAAGGGCATATTTATGATGGCAATATTAGAGAAAGAGAAAGTACAAAGGAAATACTGGAAAACACAATTTAAAGAAAAAAGTATTCAAAAGAGGAAAGGGAAAGATAAAAGAAATGAGGAACTAGTCTGCTTATTTTACAATTTTAATTGATTTTTAACCTTTAGAATAGATCTAAAGGCAAAAACCACACAAAATATTCATTTATACAGACTTATTTAGGTTTATTTTTTAAAGCAGTTATTCTCTGACAATGCATAACAAATTTCTCTCTTTAAAATGTCCTTGAGTGATGATTGAAAATTTATGAATTAGTAAGTACCATTCTGTAGAATATTTATATTGCTCTTCAAGTTGTATTTTTAAGGACAAAAAAAAGAGAAGAAAAACATTTATTTGCAGCAATGAGTTTTCTAGGCAATGAACTTCCTGGATGAGACTTCATATAGGTAACCACAGTGACCTTGCTCTTCATAAAAACTGTGCATAATGTTTATTGTAATCAGACTATATGGACCATCTAATTAGTCCCAGTGCTTCAGTTGGTGCTTAAAACACAGTAAGTGGGAATAGTTCTTTAAAAAGATCAATAAAACTGGAATATCTAGGGCCTTTTTGTTTTGTTCCTTTTCCTCCCTTCTCAGTCAATTAGATAATATATCCTCTGAGGTTTCTTGTGCAGAGTGTCTAGAAGGAGAATAAATAGATAAATAAATACGTACATACAGACTAGAGATCCTGACAATTCCCTCTTTATTAGTCTGTTCCTGAAAAAAAAAAAGACAACCCCCCCGTTTCATCTCACTGACATCACGCTTCCCCAGGAACTAAAGCAATCTCAATTAAAGGTAGTAGAAAAATGTAACAAAAGTTTAATAACATTTTTAGTTGCACTGTTTTCCACCTTTTTTCTCTATATCGTTTTTTTGTTATGCTGTGAATAGGCAGATTGAGTTTTATAACTTTTTTTTTAGTAGTAAAATCAGAGTCACAGAATCTTACAGCATTCTAACTATTTGATAGGTTGAATGCCCCAGAAAAGATCAGCCTATTGTGGACACTGTCAGCCTGCCAAAGTGATATCAGGGAAAGACAGAGCATTTGAAATGCCTGTAACCTTGAACATACCACTGACACACAGTGCTGGCTCTTTGTCACTCAGAAGGCTGAAACTCAATAAATATATGAGTCCCTGGAAATTACCTTTTCAGATCATGCTAAGGTGTGATATCGTTATACTTCTCTGGTTGTGCAAAACATTTTCTGAGTTTATAAGGACGTTAGATAAATTCACTCTGAAACTGCACGGTCTGTACGAAGAGAAACAGAAATTAATATTACCTCCCACGATGAAGGAGCGGCTCCTGCAGCTCTGAAGTTGTAGAATAAAGACATTCAAGTTTTTATCATCTTAACACCATGTGAAGTTCACCTGCTAATTTAATCTCCTTATCAAAGTCTAAAATGAAATGCACAGTTTAACTCTTGAAGGGAGAATGTAACACAGACTTGACCATGTGATACATCTGTGACCTAAACCATTAAATCCATTTTATCAGTCACTGAATTTAACTTGATCTAGGACTGGTTTGTTTTTTTTTTTCTATTGGGGACCATGGCACATGCCTCCACCAGAATTTTACCAAGGTTACCTCTGTACAGGAAGCCTTTAATTGCTTGCTTTGAACTAAGCAGACTGCATTAACACAGCACTTTCTTCGCACTACAGCTACAGCGTACACACCAGCACCACAGCTATCCAAAAAGAAATACACTGTGCCCTCTCAGTAACCTTTAGGTAGGGAGACGTGTGAACCTCACCAAACAGATGCATTAAGCCTATTAATTCTCTGATCTGATAAATGGCCAGCATTCAAGCAAGTGAATTTAAAGAGCTTAGTACAGTAAGAGAAAGTTCAGTTATTTTCTCATATTTGAGTGTTATATTTCCTCGTTTTGCGATTTTAGTAAATCTCATTAAAGTCACACAGACTCAGTTAACTTAATAGCAACTCCTTATGGAACTATAGGAAATAACTGAAATTTGTAAAGTATTCAGAGAAATGTTTGGCACTGCCCTTGAACTGAAACCTTATTTTTTATAAATGTCTGACTAGGATGCACTGGACCAGACTCTGAATTGCATTGTTGTTGTGCTTAAAAACATTATATATGTACTCTACACACAAATTAATTTTAAGAAATCCTTACCTTTTATCTGATTTTTTTAAGCAGAAAGTAATTGAAAATGCAATGTTAGTTCTCTGATATCTGAATGCTGGTGGATTTTTTTTTAGAGTCACTTAAGAATCTGGCAACTAAATGCTAAACCTATAAATGTTAAGAACAGAGCCAGGAAGTCTGATTAAACTTTGCAGATGAAATCTCCTAATGTAACTATAGGTCCTTGGAGAATTAGTCATTTTAACAAGGTAAGCTAAATTATATAGATTAAAAAGGTGTTTTAAAGAATGCAGCGTTTGTTACAAGCTCCTACATAAAATGTCTGTGCAAATCAAATAAAAAACCTCTTAAGTGGTATGAAGTATCTTTGAGTGACAGCCTTTGTCTGAGGAAGTCTGAGGATTTATACAACAGAAGAGTTGCATGTATGCAGTAGTTTAATGATGCAACAAAAAGCTGCGTAGACAAATACCAAGATCATTAACCTTTCATCTTCTCACAGTAGAGACAGATTCCTAAAGTAGAACAAAAGCAGACACAGATTTTGAAACTTAGAAGAGATCTTTTTCCGTTTTTCTGTTTTGATCCTCCATCACCTAAATGACAAAAAAATTTCCACTTATGTCTACGAGTGACACAAGATGCTGAACTCTTCCGGCAAGAAAAAGAAGTACTGTCTAGCTGGTTGTACATTTAGTGGTGAACCTGCCAGCACTTCCAATATGATCTGGATGGGATCTGATTTATCTGTCTGTTTTCTGATTTCAGTCTCACTCTGTCAGACCAACAGCAACACTGCTGGAAGGTCAGGTGCATGGGATGAAGGAAACAGTGGTGACGTAGTAGTCATCTCTATTACACAGGGCCAAAGATCAGTCTTGGGATTCTTGGGAAAGGGGGGAAAAAAGAAGTTCCCTACTTATTCTATTTGGTGAAATGGTAATAACTATACACGTATGAAAACCAATTCTGGCAAACACACTAAGTTCTTTTTTTTTTCTTTTCCTTTTACCTGTTTTTTGCAGATATTGCATCGCCTCCATGTTTAATCTATATTACAATCTTTGTTTCCTGCTTTAGTGATAATCTCAGAGTATCTCTACACCACAGATATTGAAAGCACAGCATTAATATTGCAGAATAATGTTTTGTAAATTAACTGTTATGACACCCAGAGCCATGACAGTTGCCTTAGGCTGCAAATCTTCCCTAGGATCAGGACAGATACTTAGACGATTGATCCAAACTAAGCTCCGTGTTACTTTGTGTAACATCCTACTACCACTACACAGTTGTGACTGCAAAATGTAAGCAAGGCACACTTCATTAATCACTGGATTTGAATGCACAAAAGACTGTCAGACCGTTTACACTCAAATAAATAATATTTCCTGTATTTTTTCAAGACTGTGAGCAATCCCTTGGATGAAAATAAAAAAGTTCCTCTGATACGTAGTATTATAATAATACAGTAATGTAGGCAGTTATACTTCAGTAATTTGTGGGAACACACCCTTACGGAGAAGTGTCTTATTTAAAACAAATATACTGTGTTTGCCATTCCATAATTAAAATGTAATTTCACACTCTTGCTACAGAATTTTCTATTCTGAGTTGCTCCTAATGGTGACTGGAAACAGTCTTTTAATGCATCTTTGGCTGCATGACTATATCTGCAGAAATTAATGGCCACAAACACCAGATAACTATGCAAAAGGTGTTTGCACCAAGACAGTAAGTATGGACAGCTTTTGCCAGAAATGGCAGCTCTGCTGGAAAGTCACAGTAGCTATTGTGCTTCAGATTTATAGATTTATATTTTGCATCTTGTAGTACACCTTTTAGCTCCATTCATGGACTACAGTTGATAGTGCTACGTATGAAAGCTTTGAATCAAACAGACCAAGAAATAAGAAGAGGTGACAAAAAAGAAATACAACGTTTTTAATTAAAATAAGAGGCAACCAGTTTGGCACCATTATATTGCAGTAAAAATCACGGTGAGAATCATAGTCTATTTCTGTTCTGATGAGAACTGTCTCCTCCTACGATCTCAGCCAAATTAATTAGGGCCTAATTCTGCTAGCTTTAGTCACAGTGATTAATTCTTCACTCAGTGAGTAATCCCATATATATGTATGTATCAAAAAACTGGGATGTATGCTGAATCTTTCACGAAGAACAGGAGGCTGAAGCCACTTAAAAATTGATGTCTTTCAGTATGAACTGTATCTCACTTCCCTCTAATCACCAAAAAAAGCTCTGCGTACAGAACTGCAATGGTAGTTGTAAGAAAAAATATTTTTTCCTTTTTTTTTTTTTTACTGGGCAGTTACAAAATTTACTACATTTGTCCATTTACCTCGAACTTAAGGAATTTGTAAATTGTATCATCCTTTATGTTACTTTACTGCAGAGCATAATTTAAGTCAGGAAACCGACAGACCTGGTAGCCTGACAGAAGCAAGGCTACTACAGTAGCCGCGTGCCACTGGATTCAACCAATCATGAAGTTTGTGAATACACATGCATAGGTGCCTGATGGATCCCTCTAGCAGCTGAACTCACCCAGTATTCCCAGTAGCTGGTTCGTGGACCCCAGTATCTCCAGCTTTTGGTTCCTGGATATGCGAGCCCTCAAGACCTCAGTCTTACTTCAGTTGCTGGTACAATCCATTGCATGTGCACCCCCACTGCAAGCAGAAACCCCAGCCAACTTCCAACTCCCATGGTCCCTCCAGTAGCTCTCTGGGACTCCTTCAGTTCCCCTGAGAGCCAGATTCTGCTGAGGTCTCACCCTTAAGAGACACACACACTTGCCTGTATCTCAGGTCACTTCACCTGCTCAGCTAGTTTGTCTGGCTTGATTTTCAATAGCAACCACACCAGCACGCCCATACTTGTCCCAGATGCTGGTACCCTGGACACACATGGGCCTCTGATCCCTGGTCTGACTCCAGTTGCTGGCACTCAGGCCCCCATGCACATGTGCACACAGAAGAGAGATCCCCTCCTCCAGGAAAGTGTTAGACGGGAATTTAACAAGAAGATAAGAAGACTACATCGATCAGGGGGAGGGTATGGATGAAAACTGCACAAATCAGCAAACAATTTACATGAATGCTAGCTACCCTTTTTATCCCATTACCTGTCTATTTTTCCGTGTTTTTTCCTCTCCAAATAACCTAGCTATATCCCTCTACTCCTTTCCCTACTTTTATTTCCTTTTTTAAACATCCTATAAGTTCTGTGCAATCCTAAATGTTCTTCCCTGACATTCCATAATGTGTGTCAAATCCCCTAGATTATGACTCTCCTCACTTTCTAAGATGACGGGAGAACTGCTCCCTTTCACTCATAGGATTGGAGGTGAGGTTATCTGGGACTGGATAGTGTCCAGAGTGTTCCCTGAAGGTGTTTAAAAGACGGGTAGAGGAGTTGCTTAGGGACATGGTTTATTAGGGAGGCAGGTATAGCTGGACTCGATGATCTCAAAGGTCTCTTCCAACCTTATGATTCTATGATTCAGTGGTTCTATGATTAACGGGAGTTCCTGCTTGTCATTGTGCACCTGCGCTCCTCTGAGCTTGTGCAGATGGGCCTTTCATGGGCTGATGGCTCCTATGGTGGGTCTGAGTAACCTAGCAGGGTATTATTTGGGCATCCCCTCCTGCTTCTGTTCCTTTAGGCTCCCTTGTATGCATAGAGATGAACTTTGTAACAATCTAAAAATTCGTGCTTGAACATGATGTTCTTGCCTACATAATTGTGACATCCATTTGTTAACATTTAGGAAATACAGGCTAAAGGGCTGTGGAAAAACAAGTGAACAAAACCCCAAAAAACACAAGACAAAAAGATAGAAATGGCATGAGTGAGTGAGGAATACAAACTGTAAGCATAATCAAGGAACCTTGAAAAATATAGAGTACAAGTTACAAGTTAGAGTAGCCTTGGAAAACTCAAACTTTTGTATTTAGCATTTATATAGTCAATAACCTCAATTGACATTGACCTTGAGAGCAAAATGGGGCAATATTTTCACTTGGGTGAACTGTTATTGGAGTTTCTCTAGTGTATTACGCACAAACATGCATTCCATCAACATCAAGCACATGCTATCTTTTCCATCAATTTTCTTTTATTTTGTACTAACATTGTTATTGCGGTCAGTACAGGGAAAAAAATACTTTGTCTGAGCTTTAACTTCGTCTCTGGCATAATAATACTATTGAAATCAACTGACTTTGCTGTACTTTTTCGTTGCAGGAAGTTCTGGACATTTAAAAACTACTTTATTTTTATTTTTTAGATTGTAAGATTAATTTGGTTTTAATTTTCAGGATTGAATTTCCAGTTTAAAATCAGTTTGAAATGTTATAGATAAAATGCAACTAGAATATATATCCAGCGCATCTGCCGGTAAGAAAGAGCACTGATGGAATGTCCTAACATACATGACTTTTACTGAGATATAATTCAAGATATGTAACTGATCCCTCAAAAGCCACATACATTACATGACAGGAGTTAAGAGAGACCAGCCAAACCAGAAACATACCGGCTGTGTTCCAGATTACACAGCAACTGGATTCATTCTGCTTGTTCTACCAGGAAGAAGTCTGTTTTGAACCCACTGTTAGAATCTATTTCTAGGATAAACTGAAATTGTAACTAGACCTTTTGATTGCTCTTAAGACCTAAGGTTTCGTTTCACGTTTCCACTTCATTCCAGGAGAACCTGTTTGTGCCCACAGAAATTATTTCCCCTACAGTGCAGGTTCAGCTACACATGGGAATATCTGAGAAGAAGTACTATACACTCCTTTTCTTCTGAAACTTTTTATCTGCCCACCATCCTCTTTAAAACTAGAAAAAAAAAAAGAAGGAAAGCAGTGTTACTAAACTTACTGGTATTAATGCAAAAACAGAAGGAAGAAGGGAAGAATGAAGGGATATGTTCTACTGGAGTAGCAGTCTGTGTGTTACTCAAATTGAGTTTGCTGACTGCATTTGGTCTTGTACGTGGACCTGTGCAAATTGCAGTATTTATTTAGTTTGTGTTTACATATTTGCCAGTAGCATTTCAGGAAAACACCACTCAAAAAGAAAGTAAAAATTTGTTAAAATATACAACCGAAGGTTTGTATATCTTAATGTAAAGAGAAAAAAATAAATAGAAAATAAAACTGAAAAAAAGAAACCATGACAATGAGATGTTATGATCCCCCAAAATGTCTATAACTTTCCAGTATATAATATTAAATCTAATAGAGATAAAGTCAATGCATGTGAAGAAATGATACAGTCCACATCCTGTTGGCATGTGGTCTGGCTGTGAAAGTTTTCAAATTGAGGCATGAGCAGAAGTTCCTTCGGGAAGGTTCTTGAATTGGGTCTGGGGGCTCCAGGGTCACTGGCAGTTCAACAGATCCTTGCCAGAATAACCTCTGCCTGAACCCTTTGGGTGCACATGCACAGTCAGGGGAGGGGCAAGGGCAGGGGATAACACCAGGGGCTGCACCTCCTCCTCGCACTTGTGGCAGCGTGCCCAGGATGGTGAGCCCATCCACAGGTAAGGCTGGGGGAAAGCGATGCCTAATCCTACACCTCCCCCTCTCATTGTTAACCAGGAGCCACAGAAAAGCCCTTCTGGCGCACCCAGCCCTGCAGTAAGATAATGTTTAGGATGCAACAAATGTAAATAAAGAATTCAGTCTTTACACCCTCACAACTGCAAAATAGAACGGTGGTATTTATCTTGATCAGAATGAGCTTTATACTCATGGGAATGCTGTCAGCATGGGCTCTTTTTCTGATTTTAAGACTGATAGCTGACTATTATCTACAGTAGCTTCAGTATCTTCACAAAAGTAATTCTACGCCTTTACAATTCCAAGAAAACTCTGTTACGTGTCTTACTTAGTGAAGTTAACTTAGAAACAGTGAAAAATAGAAATACCAGCACATTTAAGGGTCCCATAATGAAAATAAGCCAACACAATTTGAAAACATATATCCAGGTATGTTGGATGTTGGATAAAAAGAATTTGATGCAAGGAGAGACAGGAAACAGGAAATCCATAGATATCCACGAGGGACAGAACAAGTGCAGGACAATGAGCAAACTAGATATTTGGAAATTATAAACAAGGCAAATTAAAAATGAAGCTATATCCCTTACATGAAAAAATATTTTTTCAATACCCTTTTAATGCCTCCCTCCTTCAAGGAGGTAGTGCTTTGCTTTTGACTTCTGTTATTTGACCAAGTAAGGATACTTTTTGTCTCTTCCGAAGGACTTTTACAAAGTTCTTTCAAAGGACCTTTTTTTTTCCGTCATGTCTCGCATTGTTGTTTTCTGTCTACAATATATCTACTAATGATCAGATCAGTTTGATATTACCTAGTGATTTAACTGTCCCAAAGCCAGAAGATACAAGAAACATCATGGTCCTGATATCCTTTTCAGGTTGTCATAGTATCTCAAGCGTACTAAATTTCCATGGTCTGTGACTTTGCTATGATGATATACATATTGCTTTTGTGTTTCTTCATACAAAAAGTGTTCATCTGGCAAATAATCTCTTGTTACGAATGCTTGATTTAAGTTGGACATATGTTTGTAGGACTGAGAACATATTCACCACCCTAACAATTTCAGTTATCTGTGGGTTTTCTGAAAAAGCAAACAATTAGAATACCTTCTTAATAAAATTATTTTTTCTAACTCTCTGTATCTGTATGGAAAACTCCAAATAATTTAGTCTTTGGAGCTGCTAGGGAGAAATAGATACTTTTGATATGTGAGTTATTACACTCTAAAGTAGATATCCAGGTTGACTGCTCTAAGATAATATTCTGTTCAACTGCTGCAACAGAATATGTTACGGATCCTAAAGCTGGATGAGATAAACCTCTCTAATTCCACTCTTGGACCTATAGAAGGGCATGGAAATGACCATAAAGTATTTAGTCAAATCACTAAAACCAGTCATTATTCATTAATACATATATAAAACCTCTTTTCTTCCTCAAGTATGTTATTCTGGTTAACCTGCAGGAGTCTTCCGTGAATAAAGACGTGCTACCTAAATTAACTTTAAGCATACTGTAGCCAGAAAATCCAACAGAATTAATTGTTTTCTACTTGTCTTCAAAAATGGATATCAACTCTATTGATTACTTATCTTAATAGAAGTAAGGTTACTAAAGCACAGTAGTGCAGTGCCACTTATTTTGAATTAAACATCTTGATACATTATATAATTTATTCTTCATACAAGTTCCATAGTTCCTCATTGTGATCAACATATGAGGAAAACCATCTCAGAATATTCTGATACTGCAGCGTCTGTAGTCAGCATTAAAATAGAGAAACATGTTTGGAGACACAGATGAATGAAGGACGGAAAAGAGTGTAGCAGGTTTAAACCAATCTTGTTAATACACTGTAGTGAGTAAGGCATGCTCCATCACCATAGGAGTAGTGGATGTCTGGTGATTGTGGAGCCCTGACATAGGGACTGTATTTTTTTCCATCACTGGATGCATTTTTTAAAGATTTCGGGATTTTTTGAGATCTCATATGCCAGTATTTTGTAAAAAGAGACACTTCTAAATAGCAAAACTCCCAATGCACAGATGGTATTAGAAAAACGTTAATATTTTAAGTAATCCACTGGTCCTAAATCAAAAGCAGTAAAAAAAAAATTTAAAAAATCTGTGTAAACAATTTTATTGCTATGTTTTCCTATGGTTTTTATGTTGTGGGAAACATATATCACACTAATTAGAAAGAGGCAAAGCTTCAAAACAGTTATGAAATATGCTGTAAAATAAAACAAAGGAAATATGAGAGATACTTGCATATAAATGTTCTGAAAATAAATACTCTAAAATAAAAGCAATTAAAATTAATAGGTTTAACCACAAGGTATGCATTTTGGTCCATTTTCATTAATCTATCTCTTTTGTATCTTACTTTGCTTCTTTTTTTATCTTTAATTAAATGTCTTACATAATAGCGGTGTATCTCATGAAGCATATTTAATATGTTATAAAAAGGACTACTGAATTGAAACAAAAGTAAGAACGTTCATATATGCAATTATCATGTTAAATGCAGGCATATGCAACTGCATACAATTAATGCCACTCTGATGAGAAGAAAACTGGGAGGAATTGTAAAATCAGGGTGCTGTACTGCAAGAATAAGATTTGCCAGAGGACGTTGGAAGAGAAGGAGAGTCGTGGCATATCTATGAGAAGGTGCAGCATATAATTTCACCTTGGCCAGTCATCTTGTTGCCCTGTTATATCCCTTTAGAAGTGGTTAACCACAGCATGAGCAGGAATATACCTCTGTGAAGTATATAGTCTTATTTCTTTCAGATCTTTCCCATGGTTATTCCTTTTAACAATGTATGTCCCTATCTTGGTCCTTGAATAGTCAGAAAAAGCCTTAGGATACTTGGGTGCTTTTTGGTTTCATTCTGGAGAGTAGGCAGGGTCTAATTCTCATAGCTGAGTGATACAGTTGCAAAAAGACTAACAGAAGAAAATGGAACTGATCAGGCATTCAGCACTTGTTATCTGACTCACTGGCATCTTTAGAGGCCTTATCTGAGCACACTAAAGTAACAGCAATTTCAAAGCTCTTCTGCTAGTGCTGTCATTGCCTTGGTCATCTGCTATTAAGCTTTCCAGCATCTGTTATCTTTTCGTGGATAGGGTGTTCATGAGACTTGGTGAGAGCATATTCTTGTCCTTACTCAGTCCAGCTTTAACCATGAAGTTTCCTACCTCAAAATGAGAAAAATGTGTAGAATTCAGTGTATGAACCTTTTGAAACTGCCTTCCATACAAACTAAATGTAAAGTACACTCTTCCAAGATAAAGTGATGCTGAGAATCTCAGCTGTTATGCGCTGGGTGCCTGCTTTCTTGAATACCTATAGAAATTTTATTGCCTGCTGTCAGTTATGTCATTGGAATAATCAAGAATTCCCATTCAGAAAGATTTGTTTGTCCTTAGTGACTGTAGCACATTAGCTTCAAGGTCATCAGTTCTCTCCCATCCAGTTCTGTATTATATGCTCTCTATTCTGATTTTTGGACTAGAAAGAAGGAAGTTAAAAATAAATCTGTGCTATGATTGCATTATTTACCACAGAAATAGATTAGAGGTTTGATTTTTTTCCATCACATGTAGTAAATTGCTGGGTCTGCTTCATTCAGTCCTCAGAGACCGATAGACAAATTCTAGGGTGTTCCAGGGATTTTCATCACTAAATAGAATGTTAGATTTATCTACATCTTTCTTGGGTATTCCTCCCACCCCCAGCCCCACAAAGCATCTAATCTACAAGTCATTGTTGCACTTGGAGTATCAGAGAAGCCCTCATGGAGCCATTAGGCTCTAATTATGGGTAAGTAATAAACGATGCAGAACCAGGGAATTCTCATATATACTAATACACATATATATACCAGAAAATTTAGCAGGATGTCATAAAACCTAGTCTAGCACTAAAGAAAAATAGATGCAGTGATACAGAAGAAAACAATGACTTTCAAGAACTTTTGGCTGTTTTTAATCCAAAGAAAAGAAAGAATAAATGCATGTTAGATAACATGACAACAAGAACAAAGAAATATCTCAGAGAGGAAGGAAGTAGCAGAAATAAAATAGGTCAGTTAATAAATGAAGGAGCAGAAATTAATGCAGAATAAAAAATGAACTGGATGCCGATCCTTTTTCTTTTCCTTAAATAATCTGTCTTCAGTAGGAAAACTGAAATGGGTATGTTAATGTGATTAGGAATACCATGAAGATTTATTACAATGATGACTGGAGATATGAGCATAGGCAGCACTTGGGAAAGATTAACATATAAACATCAATCTGAAAAGATTGGTCTGAAAAGAATCATTGACCAACCTTCCGAAGGAACTCACGATTTACGGTTCCCATTTAGGTGCCTGGACATTTAACAGACTATGATCCAATCAAAGCCATTATGTGAATAACCAAGTATCTCGACGTTCAGCATGCATGTGTCACAATAAGATCAACTGCGTCAGATCATTGAAATCCTCTGAAAAGATAAAATGTAGATGAAATAAAAAAGGACTTTAGCTACTTTTGAAAAATTGGGGCTTGGAGGACTATTTGAAGCTTATGAATTGTGAATTAATACTCTTGTCAAGCATTTCAACTTTAAAACTAGATGATGAAAAGACAACAAAAAGTGAATTTAAAATTTAACAAAGCTTTTGTTTAAATGGTACAATTGAAAATCTTTATTCTCCCTCATATGTGGACATAAGGTTTTGAAAAACATTAAGTTTTTGTAACAGGGATATCCAAAGGTATGCTAACAGCTATCCCGGTGCTTTTGAATGCCATTGACAACTTGGGAGCCAAGTCAAGAGGTGCGAAGAAAACTGGAAATATCTAAGCAGCTTGAGAAAACCTTAAAAACACTGGTTTACTCTAATATTATAGCACCGACAGTTTTGCATGTCCAGGCCTGTTAAACGCGTGTTTATGAATCGTACCAGATCGTTCCTTCCGTTCATTAAGGCTACATTCAGTCCTTAAGTGTGCATAACCACCATGCAAGAATGTATACATATACACATACATAAATATTGTCAGTGCAACTTTTAGCTCTACCTATATTGACAAACACCAGTACTTCACAATTATTGTTGCAGCTTGACAAGGGGTAACAGAATGGATCCCTCATATGTTGGGTTTGATGTTGACTTTCGAACATTTGCAATTAAAAATACTAATGTCTCTTCAAAATGGTTGAAAGTTCATAACAAAATAGCCAGTGTCCAGGAAACAATTTCAGAGGATTTATTAGCACAGACATGCACAGGTCTAATATGGTAGCACCATTTCCTTTTGGATGTTTGCTGTTATCAAGTCAGATCAAAACACAGACAAGAAAAAATTAATAACTGTCCAAGACCATTTATCTAGATACAGTCAGCTACTTCTGGAGGGCTTCTGCCTACAGACCTGAGACAAACTGCTTCAGCTGCTGGGAATAACAAGTTAGTAAACCAAACTGTCACTCAATCAGTAATTTAAGCTTATCTTATTAATTTCTGAATCTCTCACTTACAGACAAAAATGAAAGCAAACTGGAAAGAACTCACAGAATAACTGAAAAAGTTTCTGGAAGGCTAAATGGGTAAATTCTTGAAAGATTAACTAACTGCAAGAAAAGTAAATGCGTGTGCAATTGCTTCATTAAACAAAAAATGAGAGCATAATTAGGATATTGACATGTTTTTATAACATTAACACAGAAAAATTAAAAATAGTATTCCAAAGTAAAAAAGAGTAGGTCTTAAAGAGATAGAGTGGAATTAAGAAAAGGAAAAAAAAAAAAGGAACAGTTTTAAAGAAATCTTCTGTTGCAATAAGGTCCAGGAAGCAGTGGAAGGTTTCTTAATGATAAAACTTCCATTACTTGCTAATATCAGGTAGACAAAGAAACAATATTGAATGGAATATATTAAACTAATTCAAGGTTCAGCTCTGCCACACTCAATCTGTTACTGAACATAGTAACAGGCAGACAGACAGGACGCCTGCAGCAGATTGCAGGTACTTTAATAATTGACACTTTGGCATTTGGTTATGCAATTATCTAATACTGTATGACTACTCATATAACATATGGACTTGAAGGACCTTTCTGATATTTGTCTAGAGTTTACTTTTTTACCATGAAAATCAAGCGGTTACAGGTAATTTTGAACAACATTTCAGGATCTGAAATTTCTAAAAGAAGAAAAAGTAATCTATTCTATTGTCTTAAATTTTTAAAAGAAAAGAAAAAAAGAAAAAAAGAATTAGAGTATGATTAGCAGATACTGTATAAATGTAAATGGAAAGCAATAAGCTTCTGAGAATGGGAGGGTGAAGATTCAATGGTCCGTTGCAAAGTATGTAATAACTTTCAGCTGTAACAATTCTAGTATACTGTTCTGTTAACTTTTCCAATGGTATAGCTGTACTGTAGTAGTAACTTCAGCATAGAATATTACAATTACAGCACAGGATATTTGAGATGCACTCAAAATTCAATTGAATTTCCAGAATTCAGCTTTTCATTTCTGAAGTGGAGTGAAATATTGCATGCATTACTCTGGTTTCTTGTTTACCACTAAACACATTTCACAGCCTTCTACTTCTGAAGTCCCACATGAAGTGACGTGTAACATCCAGATAGACTAATACTCATATTTTCATTTACTGTTATCTCTGAGCATCTTCCCAACATTCTTCCTAATTTCTTCAAAAATAATTGTACTGAATGAAATAATGAAATAATGAAATAGTGAATGTTTCTCTTGCAAATATTTTCTGAGACCATCATTGGATATTGTTGTTTTTAGATTTCTGTTCTGGAATTTGTGTTTTACAGAACACAAGTCTAGAGAATGGAGAAAAGAAATGAAGCAATGATAATGCTAATAGCACAGTTTTGTTTTCAACCATTTTTGCACCTCAAATATTTTTTTAAGGTTAAGTTTTCAAATGAGACAAAGATCAGAAACTGATTTTCACAGAATCACAGAATGGTTGAAGTTGGAAGGAACTTCTGAAGATAACCGGTTGGTCTGACCTTCTTGCTCACGCAGGGCCACTGGGCTAACCAGGACCGTATCCAGACAGCTTTTGAACATCTCCAAGGATGGAGACTCCACGGCCTCCCTGGGCAATCTATGCCAGTGTTCAGTCATCCACATAGTAAAAAAAACAAAGTGTTTCCTGATGTTCAGACAAAGCCTCCTGTGTTTCAGTTTTTGACCATTGACGCCAGTCCTGTCACTGGACACCATTGAGGAGACCGTGGCGCTCTCCTCTTTGCAACACCTCTTTAGGAATTTAAATATATTGATAAGAACTAACTTGAACCTTTTTCTTCTGTAGGTTGAATAATCTCAGCTCTGACAACCTTTCATCGTAGGAGAGATGCTTTGGACCCTTAATCATCTTTGTGGCCCTTTTGCTGGAATTTCTCCAGTATGTTGATGTCTGTATTTTTTTTTCCACTTGCTTCTGCAAGTGACTTTGCAGCTTTGAAAGAGCTCTTCTCTACAGTGACATTTATTGAAAAAAGGGAACTGGTAGGTGAAGACAACTTTTGAAAACAGGGTCTGAAGTGGGATTAAATGAGTAAAACTTATCAATTTTATTATATATCATATTACCTGGCTTTTTTTTTGGTGACTCTTGTTGTTTCTGTATCACTAAAGAAAAAAAAAGTATATATACATTCTTAATTTGAAAAAAATCACGTTTGTAAAGCTACTTTACAGCACGATTTGGTTAATGATTTAATGTTTTTGGAGGGAAAGTTAGTTCGGCAAGGAAGACATAAAATTCTGTGAATTTGACAGATCATTCAAGCAAAGAATAGTCTCTCGTTCTATAGTTCTTGAAGGATATTATGGTTTCAACCAGATTTTAATATACTGTGGCTGCACACAATCACTTTGTCTGTGTTTTTTCTTGTGATCAGTGCTGTCACACGCTCCCTGCATTGTTCTTATCTCAGCCATGGAGTAAACATGATGGTCAATGTTTTTCCTCATCCATTTGCTTTTAATTTCAGAGTGTAAAAGCAATGAATCTTAATAACAACAATATGCCTTTATAGCTAAAATAAATACTTCTTCACACTTAAACATCACAAGAAAGCAAAAATGATTCACTTCAAATGCTATACATTTGTTTATAAGCCACAATGAAAAACTGTGCAGTTTAATGTGCCTTTTTAATTATCACCAGTCAGTCTGCATGTTCTGCAGCAAAACTGCATGGAACTACAATATAGTTTATAATAGCATCACCAGGACTGAAGGCTGGTGAAGACAGAAAAAATGATTTTTTTTTTTGTTTGTCTGCTAGTTTTCAGAAAAAAAAAAAAAAAAGAGCAAACATACTACATGACTATAACAAAAAATAGAGCTGCTTCCCAAGCTTTTGCATGCCTGCTATTTCATACCTGTAAGATAATTATACCCTTAGATATCAGAAGATATTTTCTCTCATATATAAATTAAAAAATAGAAAAGAGGGAGTGGGCTCCTTTATTGCTGCAAATTTTTATTTCTGATATATTTTTATAGCAATTTGGTTAATGTTTTTGTCAGCCTTTCTATTATCACCATTATTCCTGTCAGTTTGGTGCTTTGAAATCTGTACCTCTTCTTACCACTAGATGGAACTGAAAAACCTTGTAATTTCTGTTCTTATTTTTTCTGTTACACAGATGTATACAAATTTCTTCAGCATAAAAGCTTGGTTAACAGCCCAGAACTGAAGCACAGTAATTGCTACTTGGTGTAGCACTACCTTTGTTGCTTGCAGCTCTAACAGCCAGAAAAAGATATTTTAAACATATTAAAATGTTCTACCTTCGTAGCAATAAAGGTAAAAAAAAAACCAAGCAAATCAATTAAAAAAACATCAACTATTACAGCTTTCCAAAATGTAATAACTCAGACTAAAAGTCAATATTGATTGATTTTTCAGGAGATACTTTGGAGACAAACCAAGGCAGGAGCAGATTCTCTTTCAATATATCTGACATTTAATTGTACAAAAGAATGCTAAAAAAAAATCAATTTTTTTTCTTTATTATATTATTTAATTCTGTGTACGTGATGAGTTTATTTTTTTACATATCCTAAAGAAGCAATTATTTCCTCTTCTTCTGAAAAATGTAAATATGTAAAACTATTAGTTTCATAATTTATTCAAATTAAAAAAACATTTAATGCAATGTATTTGTTGCTTTTGATTTGAAGATGTATCACTTATTCTTTTCATGAAAGTTTATTACTGTAGCAGGGTGATATCAACAGACTGGTGTAGTTCCTGCACCCAATTCATCTGCATTTGAATCAAATGTTAAAGTATTCTCCATGCCCAGCAAAACTCATTATTTTTTAAAACGTTTTAACTAGCATATTTTTTTTTTCAACCCCTCTGCTCATTTGGATTGCTTCAACCTGACCAGATTATCCTCATTTTAGACTGAATTGAATACTTACTTCGAATTAGAAACACTTCTTTCTTTATGGGCTGGTGGCTGACCTGTCAACCCTTTTGTTGAAATTCTCAAGAAAATATTTGTTCCTCTGTCCTGTGACTAATTATTCTACATGCATATTTTTTATATAAGGCAAAGCTTAAATAAGTACATAACAAAGAAATTTCCATTGTTCTACAGTTTCCAGGAACCGGAGAATTGCTGCCTTTCAACTTTGAACTTGAAAGGTCAGTCTTAGGCAGATTGACTAAATTTATTTTTATTATGTTGGCGGTGTTCTCACTGGTGCCTTTTATTTTTTTTTAAAGACGTTGTATTAAGTTAGAAATTAACATCTTAAACACTGAATGAACAATACACCACAATACACAAGCAGTAAAGATTATAGATGCATGTTTCCATTTTGGCCTACCTGTGTAATAGAAGAAAATCCAGCAGAGAGTGTCAGTGAATTGTGTGTAAGGAAGCTTCTTCGTGTCTCTCACATTTATTTCACTGAAAATGATTAATAATTGTGGGCTGTTTTTTTTTTTTTCTCTTATCTATATTGTTATCAGATATTCTTATTTTATTCCGTGACCTTTTTCGTAGTATTTCTTTGGCATAACTGTCCCTTTAATTGTCTCTGAAACTCTTACCTTTCAGCAGCCTCTGCCTAGATCTCCTGTCTTCTCGAAATACATCACATCCCTGCTGTTGTCAACATCTACACAGAAGGGAAAAACACTGTGATAATAAAGTATTGCAAACATAAAACCGTGACATATGATCAATTCATACCTAGAGAAAAAAAAAAAGGCCTTTGTTCAGCCTCATTTGTATCTTCAGCGAAGATGCATGTTAAAGGAAAAATGGATTAAAATAGTCTGTTTACCGTGGAGTTCTGAGGAGGAAAGATAATATTTAAAGGGTAGGTAATAGCTTACGTTTGTACCCTACCACCTTTACAGTAAGGTTTCTTTGACTATACCTTTAAGCTATCAACTGCACAGAGCAGGTTGTAGTTTCTTTGATTTTTTATAAAGCAGCCTGCGTGTCGCCAGCCTACTGCAGCACCAGCTGACAGTCTGCTGAAGCCTGTAAAAGAGCTGAAGACAGTCTGCGTGTTCTGTGAAACGCCTGAAAAGGACTGAGAAAGATACTTCTGGTGGTTTCAGATAGGATGCACGTAAAATTCTGTAGAAGGTGGTGTGGTTTCTTTATTCAGTTCATGAATGCCCCACAGAGCTGGGAAAAGGCAAGGGGGCTAATGTTAAAAGGCCTACTTCCTTTTTTTTTTTTCAAGATGAGCTCCCAAAAGAGCCTTTGTTACTATAAAATAGTGGTGTAAAATAAGAATCCTTGCAAAAAGTGAATATGTGAATTTCTCTGTAACCTTGTTGATGGGTTAAGTTACAGTAGAACTACCCTCTTTTTCTGTCTCTGTTAAGCACTGCAGTGATTTTCTGTAGTGTTTCATATTTTAGTACCTTAAAATACATCTAATTTTAGTTCCTTAAAATACAATCATAGGGTGCCCCAGAGGTTCTTGCTTTTGCTTTATATGATTTCATCTTCTGACTTCATAAGGTATAATAACATTATGTTATTATTGCTAAGCTTCAAACCTCTCAGGAATCTAGACATACACAAGTATTGAATTATACAATTTACTAGTACAATTGTTCTACTGTGTAAGGCATTTCAAATACTCTAGGTGCATACTGAGAGCATACCTGGTGTAAATAGGATATGTTCATAGACTTAGATGGGGCCAGGTTTTTTTTACCAGCTGAAGACTGGACATTCTTGCTAAGACTTCTATTCAAATTGTAATGTTTTAAACATATTTCCCAAATAATAGAATCATCGGGTTGGAAAAGACCTCTGAGATCACAGAGTCCAACTGTACCAGTCCCCTTACTAAACCATGTCCCTAAGGAAGTCATCTACCCATTAAGTTAAACACCTCCAGGGATGGCGACTCTACCACCTCCCTGGGCAGCCTGTTCCAATCCCTGACCACCCTTTCAGTGAAGAAATTCTTCCTAATGTCCAGTCTAAACCTCCCCTGGCACAACTTGAGGCCATTTCCTCTCGTCCTACCGCTTGTCACGTGTGACAAGAGCCCAGCACCCACCCCGTCACAACCTCCTTTCAGGCAGTTGTAGACAGTCATAAAAAGCTTTAATATGCTATATCATCATACATCATTTTCAACATTACTGCTTTAACAATGTTGCAGTTCATACCCTGAGAACAACAACAACAACAAAAAAGGCAAGAAAGCAAAAAAGAAGTAAATATCCAGTTCTGAACACATATTAATATTCCTCTTTACTTATTAACTTATCAGTTACCACTGTTATTTCAGTGGTGTTGAACTAATTTATTGTTAGAATCTGATTAGGAAATTTTCTAAGCCCTTCCTCAAAAATTCCAAACATTTCCTGTTATATTTCTTATCTCCTTTTTTACGTTTTTTTCTTCATTTAAGCTTTTATTTGGTGGCTGTCATTGTAGTTGAAGCAATACTCCAAAAGACTACTTAAAAATCATTTTTGCAAGTATGCACCCTATGCTTAAGTAGTCTAAACACATTCAGTGAAAATACTGTGATAGAGTGACTATGGCGAGTAAGTTAGCAAATTAGTTTATATCAGAAAATATTTCACTGGAATATTAATACACTTCTATTCTGTCATGGACAATTTTATTTACCTGCCGCAATTTTAGCTGATGGATCCAGTTTAGAGATGATCTACTAGAACTGAAAAATGACCAGCCTGTGCTCCGTAACTTTTTGTTAGATGTACACTGCTCTACCTGGATTCACACCAATTAAATATCAACAGAAAGCTTTACCCTGAGATCTCTCTACAAATCTTGATTTGTTCTTTGCACTCACATTGCAAAAAGAGTGATGGAAGCTCTGACTCAGTGAAGGATACTGACAGCTGAGAATAATACAGAAGTTGGAATTCAGCTTTTAGTCTACCCTTTGATTTACTTGAATGACTTAAAACTCATCTGTTAATGTTTTTTTAACCTTGTAAATTTTCAAAATGATTTCTAATCTGAAATATATCTCTTATTCCTACACAATTTGAAACTGATTTTTTACTTCAGAAGTAATTCCTAATTTGGCATTGATTTAGGCCAAAGAGACTATTTAGAAAATAATTTAAACAGTTACAAACAAACATACAGTTCCTCTATAGATACAAAAGAGTGACTTTCTCACAAAATGAGATGAATAATTTATTGGGTTTGACTCTCCTGTGAATCTATACAGTATCAGTTTTGGTGCAAAACACAGTTTTTGGTGACCTCTTATCTTAACTCTGTTATCACCAGCCTATTCTCTCTGAAGGGAACTTAATTTATTTTACATAGAAGGCATAGATTAGAGAAAAAAACTAAAATCAAAATCAGTTACAGAGAAAAATATATCTGCCTCAATGAACTAAAATATGTAATTAGTTACTTAACACTAGGAAAGATATGAAAAGAGAAATAAAACATACCTATGCCACTAATCATCACATCTTTTGAAATATGACATCACGCACTAATTTCCCGAACTGATTTATGATATTTTATACCATTTGGCTCAGAATTCTATCAGCCTCCAAGGCTGCATCGAGAGGAGTGTGACCAGTAAGTCAAGGGAGGTGATTTTTCACCTCAACACTGGTGAGGCCATACCTGAAGTATTGTGTCCCATTCTGAGTTACCAGTCCAAGGGAGACCTGGACATACTGGACGGAATCCAGAGTAGGGCTGCAGAGACAATTCAGGCACTTGGAGCACCCAATGTACAGAAAGAGGCTCAGAGAGCTGGGACTTTCATCTGGAGAGTCAGCTCACAGACTTCATCCCAGAGGAGAGATGGCTCAGAGGGGTCTTATCAACATATATAAATGGCTGACAGGAGACAACGAAGAAAATGGAGCCAGACTCTCCACAGTGGTGCTCACTGACAGCGAGGCAGTAGGAACAAAGTAAAAGACATGAAATTTCACCTGAACACGAGAAAATTCTGGGTTTTTTTCTTTTACTGTGAGCATGACCAAACATTGACACAGGCTCTCCAGAGAGGTTATGTACTTTTCCAACCTTGGAGATATTCCAAACCTGACTGGGCATGGTCTTAGAAAACCTGTTCTAGGTGGCCCTGGTTTCTGGAGGAGCAGTTTGGACTAGACCAACTTCAGAGGTCTCAGCGGTTCTTGTGATTCTGTTTCTGTGAATTTTAAATCAAGTATAGACAATAGATTTTTGCTTTGTTTTTAAACCTTGAACACCAAAGTAGGACTTTGTTCAAGATCTAAAAGGCAGTGAGGACCTGTGCTTTCTATATTTAAAGCTAACAGGAATATATTAGGTTGTTAACATTTTTGACTTAGCTTAATTACAGTAATTAAGAGATTACCTTCATTGAAGCAGTTATCTGCAGCTGATCTAGCCTAGAGGTGAAAATATAGGGGAGAGGAGAAAGGAAATTGTTCATTTATTCTTGTTTCAAGTTGACACCAGATTTTGAAGAATATTTTTCACCTTTCCATTTATTTTTTAAAGCAAGACTGTAAGTGACTGATTTCTTTGGAGCAGAGAAAGGCAATTAAAGGTTTCATGGAACTTCAGTCCGTTTACCACTTCTCTTGTACTACTGGGGGGGAACATAATCCACGACTTTCCTGAATCACAGCATGAATTTTGTTCAGTGCTACCACATTTGAACATCCCAGAAAGACAGGAGTTCTAACAAGTAGGGAGTATGTACTGTCATAGATATATGATTTGAAGTACATAAACACACATATATATACGTTAGCACATATAGATAGATGTGAAATTTTTTCCTTTCTTTTAGTGGCTTCTGGATAGCAGGATGGATCACTGATTATTCCAAATCAACTAAAAATTTTAAGGGTATTTGTCACAAACTGCCCTTCTTATACTGTCCATTACCTGTTCTAACCTCTTTTTTTATCTGCTCCTAAAGATCTCACTGGAATAAGCAATTTTTTTAAATAGGTAAGAAATGAGAGGGAGTTTGGGTTTTGTTTGGTTTTTTTCAGAGCAGTCAGCTAGTTCTGTGATTCCCTTCTGAGTAAAATCCTAGTAGACAGATTTCCCTGTTTCCAGTAATTCATCCTCAATGTGTAACACAGTCTTTCTAGAATGAAGGAATGTACATCTAATTTGTTAACTAGTGTTGGGAACTTCTTCCATTTCACTTCCTTTATTAAAACTTCCATTTTAAGCTTATTTGTCAACTTTATTTTTGTTCTTTTTCTTGGTTTGGTTGTTTGCTTCTTTTTTTCGGAGTTGCTTGCCACAAAAGTCTTAACCTACAAGTAACTAATAATTCCCTTTAATCCCCAAACTCATATCACTGATGAAGTGTTGTGTGAGTTTCTCTAACTATTCACCTCTGGATGCAATAGATTGTGTTCATTCTATGGTTTTAGAAACAGATGTCATAACACCTGTGAATGGATGTAAAAGAAATATATATTACAGAATGCATGAAATATGCCCTACCGGGAACACATGCAATATAATACTGTTTCTTTATCCCCAAAGAGCATTTTCTGCTCCAAATGGGAAAATGTGTTGGACCTAAAGATGAGATGATGAAGGCATGATTCTACTGAATTTAAAGTTGAATGCGACAATAGGGAAAATGAATGCTTTATAATTCAGTATAGACATTTTTGAAATTTCATCTTGCCTTACTAACTAGATTGGACAGCTTTCTATCGTCTTAGGGGAAAATAGAGGTAATATTACCTTTGGTAGTCTTCTGGGGAGAAAAAATCCTACTAATAGAACACTACAGTATTTGAATACAAACAGCTATTTAGCTGATCTAAAGAAATAAAGACATAGCTGTTCAGACTTTTGAAATGGGGAAAAAAATAGGTGTTACTTTAAGCAAAAGGTCATCTATTTGTCTTAGAGTGCTCTCTAATGCATTGCTTACTTGAATCTACTGCTTTGGTGTTATGTTACTAGCTCATCAGACAATTCTGAATTGCAGTTCAAAGGAAGCTATCAGCTCTCAGAGTGATTTAGTGGTGTATCTATGCTGTAGTTTATGCTTGTACATTCAGTGAATCATATATACTCTACATATGTAAATATAAATTTGCAGTGCAAATGACCTGCAGAGCCTTGAATACTGAGAAGTTATTGAAGAACAAACTTTTCTGAAGAATCGGGTTTGCACTTTACTTAGTCTCCAAGATCAAAGCCATAACCACAGCATGAACCACACTCTGAGAAAATTCGCTTTTGTCTCTCACCTGTTATACTGAATGGTTTCTCTGAAAATTTCTACAAGCTAGATGATACCGAAATTCTGCTGGTGGGTAATTTGTTTTTTTCTTCTGGAAACAAACAGGATTCAGCATCTGTCTTTCTTTAATGGTTGGAGGAATGGACTGATGAGAGGAATAGGTCAGGGACACTTCAGGTTTCTAGACAAATAATCCAACAACACTTTACAAGGATACTTTGATCTTGCAAGTCATGACTCTCACATTTATAGAAGAAAGGCAGCTATTTATCGTCAAATGTGCAGTATATGTCAGTAATACAGTAAGAAACACCACTATCTTTGCAGCATTTAAAGGGAAAACACATATCAAAAAAATACTCTATAATAGGGATTATGAAAGTAGGAGAAAAAAAGCTATGCACAATCACAGACTTTAAAAAAATGAAATGGGAAAAAGTTATTTGATTATAAATTACTGGACGGTCCTTACTTAACAAGTTTTCAAGGTTTTTGGAAGCCTGATTTCTTTTAAGAGCAGCATTCATTTAAAAATTATTCACAAAATCACAAGACCACAAAATCGCAGAGGAGTATAAAATCAATGAGGTTGGAAGGGACCTCTGGAGTTTGCCTAGTCCAACCCGCTCCTTCAAAAACCAGGGCCATTTAGAACAGGTTTTCTAGGACCATACCCAGTCAGGTTTGGAATATCTTCAAAACTGGGAACTACATAACCTCTCTGAACAACCTGTGCCGGTGTATGCTAGTGTTTTTGTTTGTAAGCTTGCTGTCCTCTAGGGCTCCTAGGTCATTCTCTGCAGTGCCCTTTCTCAGATATTTGACTCACAGCTTGTACCTGTACTTGGGATTATTCCTCCCCAGGAAGGAATTAATTACTAATAAAATTAATCTAAACTTCCTAATTTGCTTTGGAAGGTGCAAAACAAAAAAAATTTTATCCTGAGTATTTAGGCTTAAAATTCCTAAACATTCACAGCTTGTTAATTATTCTTTTTTAAAAAAAAAATTTATGCAGCATCATTAAAGAAGCAGAATTAAATATAAAAGTGAAAGAAATACTGTTAACAGAAAAATAAATATCACTTCTTCTGTTAATAAGAGATACTCCAAAACTTTAAGATTTAGGACCTGATCTAATTTTCGTATCTCAAGAGACACTTTATTAGTTTAAACCATTTTTTTTTTCATTTAGTATTTACAATTAGAAGGAAAATAAACTTTAAAATCATCATTATTTTCTTGTAATTAAAAATCATTATGATGTGACAGAAGTATAAAGTAGGAGTTTTATTTCTTTTAATTTCCAATTTAAGTGAAAAGCTAAAGCTTTAATGATTTTTTTAGTTAGCTATCATGATTTTGTTTACTCTGGGATGCTTTCAGGGATGATAAGACATTACAAAACCTTTGTATTTCTTATTCTTATCTTGGCTTTCTGATGATGACAAATAGAATCCTAGGCTTTTCAGATACCTTGATTTATTTTACCAGAAACTGAGCATTAGTTGTACATAATACCTGAAGCTTTATACTTGGAAACAAGAAAACTTAATAAAATTCAAGGACTAGGGTTGCGTTTGACAATAAAAACATATTTTCCCTCCAGAAAATATTATATTTTAAATGCATTCCGTGTGACACTTCTGAAAAATGCTCTGCACTCAGCTGTCTAGGTGAAGTTGAAATTGCATAATTTCTTGTTACTTTTTCAATGTACTATATGAGACATTTTTGCACCAGAAACGCATCATATTTGAAAAATAAGTCAAAAATACTGCAAAAAAGTAATTTTTCTTTCACACAGCCTTTCTTCTTATGAAAGAAAAGAAAATATTTGGCACTTACATGAACCTGGATTCTGAATGAGATCTAGAAATGGGTATTTTTGTGTGTCATTTCTATGTACAGCACTTTAAGAATATGAAATTATGATCATATATGTAAAGCTCCAGTTATTCTCTTCTTGCAGCAGAAACCTTCTTGTATATTTCACATGACTTCTGCTCTAGACTTTTGAATTTTTGCAATTCAGAAGCTAAAAACATTTCTAGAGAGACAAGAACTCTAAAAATATCAGAAGGGAAAAGAAATATTTAATTACACTATTGTACTTCTCTCTACTCCAGTGTTGTTTAGTTGGGTTTTTTTTCTCTCTTCTGACATTAAAGAGAAATGGTTAAAACAGAATTTTAAAAAAAATCCCATGCCAACAGAAACTACAATCTCTTTCATATTCTCCTTCAGTACTATTAAACTACATTTTTGCTACACTGAAATGTTACCTCCCCTCTTCTGGTTCAGATTGTCAGGGCATAATTAACCAGGTGCAAAGAGACTCTGCTAGCAGAACATAGAGAGCTCTGGAGTATAAAATTATTATTAGCGGTATACAATGCAGAAAATATAGCTAGGATTTAATTGAATATTAGGCTGAGCATTCATGTACTTGCCTCCCCTAATAAGGTACCCAAAGACCATTTTTTGGCCAGATAGCTATCAGCTGGGAGTGAATTCACCGCAGCTCCTTGAAACAATTCCTCGCTGTTGTTGAGCTGCCATCAACCCTTATAGAGAAATCAGCTGTGATACTGATGACTCGAGTCTGGAAACCCAGCCAACACCCAGCTAGACCCCAACTAGACCACTTGTTCTCTTTTGGTTTTCCTTTAGGGTTATATATTTTTCCAGGAATCCTTCTCTGCCTTGAGTCCTTGAGCTAATGACAGTCTCTCTCTCTCATCTTTCCTACCCCTATTCATAGTTTTAACTTTCTTATCCTTATAAGCTCTATCCCACAGTTTTCTCTCAGATCTTTGCCATTTCTCGGAAGTTGGAGCAGATGTTACGCTACTGAGCTACTTCCAGACTTGTCCTTGGACTCTCAGCACTCAGATCTTAGGTGCAGGGGTTTTATTATGGTAGGGATTGCAGAGTTGGAGAGAGGGTTACTGTGGTGGCCGAGAAACAGCAAACATCCACCCCAGTATATGTACTTATGCCCGCATGTTTGTATTTATATGACACAGATATTACGGCATTTCCTCAAGGAAAGATTGAACTTGCTTTGACGGAGATAGACAAGTTTCCTTGTTTCTTGTGCTAATTAAAAGTGGTGGTAGCATGAATCTTTCACCTTATAAAGACTTCAGTAGTGCAGGTGTATGCTAGATTTTATCATAACTCTACTAGTTAGTGTACCACTGTTCTGACAACAGAGACTGGCTTCAGCACACCTGAATCTACAGAATTTTGAGGTGAAGGAAACACACGATTAAAATTTAGCAAATCAGGGTCCTCATTTTTAATTTGTGTCAATCCCTATTGTTGGCACATATCTGAGATTTAAAAAAAAAATATTCAAAACTAAATAGTGGGCAACCACACTACATATCAGAATATGAGAGGAACCTCTAGAGGATGATTCAGAACATCTGCCTAGATTAGCAATTATAACATATAAATGTTATCTTTTTAGTATTTTCTATGCTTTGAATGGAAATCCTAATTATTGCAAAGCAGCAAATAACTGAGATTTAACAACCTCCTAAAATCCTCAGAATACAAAGGATAAACAATAGTCAAGATACACCTCTCTAGTTTCACTCAAATTTTATCTTATGGGCCTGTAAAGCAAACAGGTGAATTTCTTTCAACTTTTTTCATTCCCTCATCTGACAATCGTACGTATTAGTTCAGTGAATATTAAGTCAGATACTGGCAGATTGGATATTTGTTTAATATGGAGATGCAGTATTGCAAGATGTAGACTAGTTGAAGGACATACACAATATCTTCTAATCACTTCACAGTAGTTCTGGAAATTGGCTAAACAGTTTTCAGTTATATTCATTTACAACAGTTAAATAAAATGATGTCTTCTGTGATTATCTTAAGAATGGAGTTTTGAAAGATGATGTAAATTTAATTGTAAATTGTTTCATCTTCATAATTTATTCCTGTTTAGAGAGACTTTCCCTTACAGATTGGAAGTGTGATTCTTTGAGATATGTATCATTTCCTTTCAAATAACACAAGTGATACTGAGGCAAAATATATCTATTACAAATGGAAGAATTATATACACTTTTGATTCTAAATGAGACAATTCATTGTTTTCCAGCCACAAATCCTTGTGTAAGAACTAAATATCTGTATTACCTTCCTGATAGATTTTTATATGTAAAGCTCTGTTTTGTTTGACAAATCTAAATTTCTGGCAACCACATATGTCATTAAATATATACTGGGTATACATGGTACTATATTTCCATCGGTATAATACTGTTTTAGATACTTCTTCCAGTGTTGTTTCAGCTGGCAGCTTTGACAATATCCGGTATTGTTTGGATAAGCATTTTAAATATTATATTGAAAATTTCTGCTTGGAGTAAGGCAATATTTTGTATTTCTGAGAAATTTCCCAAGAGGACCTATATTCTAAGAATGAAAATGACTCTTTACTTTCCTCTGCTTCCAGAAGATTACGGAAAGATGAAAATGGGATTCATACAAAGTTTAATTCCAGCACTAGAAACAGAATTTTAGTACAGCTTTTCTTTTTTTGAAACTACAGTTTATATTTTTGCTATACCTATGGTACCTGTATGTACATATGTTGAGATATATGTATAGTATGTATTTTGATACTGCACTACTGTCTTCACACCTGTGTATTCATATATCCCACCCCCCTCAAGGCATCTAAGAACCTTTTTTCAGATTTCTAGTTCTTCTCTTTAACCATTACTCTAATCTTATCACACATTCCCTAATCTGCTTTAATTTCTTATTTTTCTGAATATGTTCCCCTATGTGGTTCCTGCCCATTCACAACGCTCCTGTAAGGTATAAATAGCATCAGACATTAAGGCCACAGAAGGCACTGGAGCTAGCTGTCATTTTTTTTTAGCAGTTCAAGCAGAATTCCTAATTTCTAGTATTCCAATATTTCATTAAGTCGTTGGAGGTATTTACATTGTTTTTCATACGCTTTGCATTTTTACTTCCCAGTTTTACCTAATTTTAGTGGATAAATGAAGAGGAGAAAGATAACCTTTCTCTTTTGCTTTCGGGAATAGAACAGGTGAGTCACAAGTAAAAGAAAAAAGAATGCATAAGTACTAACCTGTACCAAGTAGCACAAGGTGTAAGAATATGGTAGGTATGTTTCAAAAGCAGGATATTATTTCTGAATTTTTACAATAATTTTGTGATTTTCAGTATATGAACACTGTCTAGAAGGTAAAATACAAACTTTAGAGTATTTCCCATTTATGTAATCCTTTTTAGAAAGAAAAAAATTGTAATATCTTAGGTAGTCAAAAAATACATATGACAGAAAAAGCTGAGAATTTTCATAACTAAGAAACTCTTCAATCAGTTCATAGTTAGAGGGTTTTACAGGTTATTTTGAATTTCATTTCAACTTTGTTGTAACTTCATTTCAGCATTTTCAAATTGAATGTTTGCTACATCTCTTAATATAAACATATCACTGATACTGTTGTACAATCAGTTTTCAAACTTGCTGTCTGTGTAAAATAATCTGTATTCATTGCATGCGCATGTATAACCAAAAACTGGAACTGCGAAACAGGATTTCACTGTGTGAAAAAGTGGCATCATGAATTATTTACAGTAAATCAAATTTTATAACCTTCCTCAATCTTTCATAAACTGTATCTTCTTATTTTATTTGATATTTTATCCAGAGACTTAAAGCAGAGTAAGTCAGGGAAATCTCTTATAATTCCTGAAAGATTTGTAAGAGTACATGAAGAAACAATTCTCACAGTAGCTTCTGCATTTGATGTAGCTGTAAGACTATTGGTATCGTGTAAGTATTTATGAGGAAAGTATCTAGATTTTTCTAAAATTTTCAACACCCTGCCCCTACTGTTTTTCTGGATTAAGGTTACTGGAAGTTGTCAGGAAATCTTAAAAACTTTTCTCAAACTCATTCGTTGACCTGGGTTTATCGTCCTCACTGTTTCTGCGTACACAGAGGTAAATACGCAATAGTATTTAAAACAAACGAAAGTCAAAATGTAGGTCATAGTTGAGGAATGAGAATGTTTCTTCAAAGTCACTCTGGACAGTGGAAAACAGAAAAGTCCAGAGAGGAAATCCAAGAACAACTGAAATCCTTGAACATCATCTTTACAGTGAAGCACCTGGAGAGCTTTATATATGGAGATGACTTAATGGAACACTAAGCTGTGAGTTCATTGAAGCTATAGATGTAACAAAGAGGTTGGATGCTTTGTTTGTTTGGCTTGACTGACAAAGGAATAACAAGGTAAATGCAGTTCCTGAAAAGAGAACTTATATTTAAGGAAGTTGGAAGGACTTAAATTACGTTCTGTTAGGACATACACATTCTTCATCACTTAAAATTACTGGAATAGGATCCCCACCAAAAATGGCCATGGAACCAAGCCTGTCAGAGTTCAAGGATCATCTCGACAACACTTTTAGTCATATGGTTTAGTGTAAGGTAGTCCTGCAAGAAACAGGGAGTTGGACTCAATTATCCTTATGGGTCCCTTCCAACTTGAGATATTCTAAAATTAAAAATTATGATCTCTGAGTTATAAATATAAATATCCTCAACCCTGCCCCCATGCATTTACTCTGCCATCAGAAAAAGGTAATATAAAAAAGCCATAGTAAACAGGGATCTTAAGGTCAAGTATTTTATTGAGACAAGAGTGTGAAGAAGCAATCATTTCTTTCTCTGACTGAGAACTGTAAGCGACTGTTTTCAAGAACATATGTTTTCATCTTCATATTCCTCAAGATTGTCCCTTGCTCAGAGTTTCTCGCTTAACAAGGCCCACCCTAGAGTTACTGTATCTGTAATGATCCCCAGAGAGTTTAATGCCAAAAATCACAGGGTAATTGTGATGTAACCTTCCACCATATTTACAGACAGAATTACGTCATTTATTGGTTTAAATATCTTTTTCCAACTATATATAAGCATATTGCTTCAGGAAATAAAAACAATGTGAGAATTAAAAAAAAAATCAATTATATTGTTTTTATTATCTCTAATTTGCAATTAAAATATCTTTTTAATGATAAAAGAAAACATTCACGTAATACTGCAGTCACTCGCATTTACAATGTCTAGAAAGCTCTCAAAATTAATAACACATGAAGAAATGTGTTACATATGACACACATGGTAAAGCAGTCAACAAATCAAACTGCTTACATGTAAAGTTAGTAAGAATTTGTGTACTGATGAAAATCAGCTGATAGTTTCATGGAAGCAACAAAAAAGAAGCCAAGAGATGTTTGGTTTAGGCTTTTTTTTTTTCAATTCACGAGCTGGAGGAACTCTTCACTTGCCAGGAAGCACCAAACAAAATGCATGGGACAGAAATTTTCAATATTTGTAAAGATAGTACTAATAAAGTTTGATTGTTTAATGGATAACTTTTTCAGGTTTTCTTTCAAATGTTATTATAGCACAACATGCTCCAGTGGGATCATATGGTGCTTTTATTCTTCCTTTTTTTGATTTGTCTACTTTTACTCTCTTTTTAATAGACCAATATTATTCTTAAACAAAATCAAGACAAAGTAATTTTTTTTTTTCAACAGCTAGATTATCCTGGAGGTTTTTTTAGGGTCTTTTCATGTACAGATTTGCTCTTTATAAGGATGGTTCTAACTTTCTGGGACATTTAGTCAGATCAGGCCAGCATACCCCATAGGAAATACTCATTAAAAATATTCTGTAAACGACACTTCGTGTTTCATAGTTCCGATTCCTGGTCATCTCTATGTTTGTGACAGGAGCAATGAGGTCTCGCTTCAGCCTCCTTTCCTTCAACGTAAAAAGCTCCAGTTCCCTCAGCTGCTCCTCATAATGCTTGTGCTCTGTACCCTTCACCAGATTCGTTGCTCTTCTTTGGACACGCTCCAGCACCTCAATGTCTTTCTTGTATTGAGGGGACCAAAACAAACGCAGTATTCAAGACAGAGCTTCACGAATACTGAGTACAGGGGCAAAATCACCTCCCTGGTCCTGCTGACCATGCTGTTTCTGATACGGGCCAAGATGCTGTTGGTCTCCTTGGCCTCCTGGGCCCACTGCTGGCTCATGTTCAGTCAACTGTTGACCTCTACTCCCAGGTCCTTTTCTGTCAGGCAATTTTCCAGTCACTCTTCTCCAAGACTGTAGTGTTAAATGGGGCTGTTGTGATCCAAGTGCAGACCCAACACTTGGCCTTGTTGAAACTCAGACTATGGGTCTCGACCTGTTGATCCAGTCTGTCCAGATCCCTCTGTAGAGCCTTCCTACCCTCAAGCAGGTCATCACTCCTGCGTAACTCTGCCAACTTACTGAGTGTGCATTCAATCCCCTCATCCAGTTCAAAGATTTTTAAACAGAACTGATCCCAACACTGAGCCCTGAGGAAAACCACTTGTGACCAGCCTCCAGCTGGATTTAATTCCATTCACCACAAATCTTTGGGCCTGGCCACCAAGTCAGTTTTTAACTCAGTGAAGAGTATGCCCATCCAAGGCACGAGTAGCCAGTTTCTCCAGGAGAATGCTGTGGGAAATGGTGTCAAAATCTTTGCTAAAGAAGAAACTTCCCTATGAATTTCACAATCCACAAATCACTCACATACTAAGTAAAAACAGGATTTAATTAATATTTTTTGTGGTACCAGAAACAATTATAAATTAGAAATTACTGAGTAAGTAATATTCAAAGATGGATTAAGATTTTAAAAATGTTTTGTAAATTTAGAGTTTGGCAATTAAGATACACTTCATATAATATAATAGCATTAACAGATTGACAAGAAGGGTTATTTCCCTTGATTAATTTTGTCTATGCTGAACAACTTAAAAGATAAATATCTTTGATCAGACACATTTGTCAATAACAGACTTGCAATTCCATTCAACAGTAAGAATTGGCTTGTCACTTATGTTACTGAAAATACTCAAACGGGTTGCTAGTAGAAGTTTTAAGTCACAAATATTTCAGCAATATAGTAGCAGGAAAATAATCTGGTTTAGAGCTGACTTTCTTTGAAATGAGAAAGATGTTGAATGGTTGCAATTTGAGCTTGACTGTAAAGGAGCACTAATTTTCTAGACATATTTCATTTACAAAGTTTCATTTAACACTGTTGATTCTTTGCCATGGAAATAAAACATTGTACTTTGCACAAGGAAACAAACATTTCATTAATTTTATTTTATGCTTTTTTATATATATATGTATATTCCAGAAAGCATGTTACATTTTCCAAGCACAGAATTAGTTTCAGAACTGGATGATTGCCTGTGACATTCCACTGCTAGGAAATATTGTCAATTACTAAACTTTTGTCGTGCTTCTAATTTTGTATCATTGATGGAGTGCTAACATTCATCAGTTTCATCTATTTATCTATTTCATCTATTCCTTATTCAAAGAACTTTGCAAAAATAGTCAAGCATTTGGTCTACCGAAGAACATGAAGTGCTGCATCACATAGAAATATAAAACAGAGAAGGTAAATTAAGTTAAAGGGTTTGAATGATGTGAGATGAAAAACAAACAAAAAGTCCTTGATCTACAAAAATAATAAAAGCAAAGACAAAGGTCCAATAAAAAAACCCCCGAGACTAACCCTAAATGTCAGGAAGAAAGAGTGGGAGGGGAGAGGCAAAGAGATGATTACAAAACAGGCTCTAACCTGTTACAGTGAGACAAGCCTCAGCTCAATAACTTCACTCAGTATGGGTGGACATATGCCCAAATACAGATGTTTTCTTATCGTTGGTTGGAAAAATGTCAGTGTACGCCAGCCCACAACGCTTTGCCTGTGAAGCAGTTTTTAGCTAAGAACAATATCACTGGGCTTGAGCACCCAACCTATTTGCCAGATCTGGCTCCCTGCAGTCTCTATGTCTCTATGTTGGTGCTTAAGGGAACCCATTTCTGTTGTAGAAGGTCTGAAAGAAAAAAATATGGGGATCTTCAACAGCATTTCAGGAAACGATCTGCAGAATTGCTTTGAGCATTGGCAGATATGTGTCAATGCAGAAGGAAACTATTTTAAAGGTGATCATAGATGATTTTCTTCATTTGTTAAATAAAAAGAGTTACAGCCACAGTCTCGCTTTTTTGTGTGTGTTGGACCTCATATGTAGATTGATGTATTAAGTCTAAATGCCATTTATTTTTTTTTAAGTGCAATATTTAGAAATTATGCCATGTCCTCCCCATAAGAGAATGAAATAAATAAACCAGATCCTCGGGGCTATGGATTAGTTCAATATTTCATAAGTGATCAGTGCATTTACACAACTACAGAATCTATTATTATGTGTATGTATTACCTTTTAAAGTGTTTTAAAGCCTTATAAATGCAATTTTAAAAATGCCTACCTTGTCAGAAGATTAAAATACAAAGACTTCCAGTGAAGTTCTAAGTCTCAACATCTGCTTTAAAACTTACCTGCACAAGACAACGCACTCCAGGGTCCTGGCTTTCCAGTCAGCCCCGTGATCACTAGCAGATAAGCTTGGCATTCAAGAATCAGTTTCTAGGAACTGTAGAAAGTGGCTTAGCTGAAAGTCTCACATTGATTTCTAGATCCAGAAACAGTAAATTAGCTCTGATTTTTGACGACTCTTTTAGCAATTAATTGTAAAAGTTTAGTAGATTCCACCTCGGTCACTTGCCTCTATCATTTGCAATGTAATCTTGTGTTTATGAAGCGTGACATAACTTAATGTTTGCAATACATAAAACCTTAATATTATTTTACCATTCAATGAACATAAAGCATACTTACATACCTTCATAAAAACAATAAGAAAGAGAGAAAACAAATCTGATATTTTGTTAAGGATAATAGTCAAGAAAAATGCTTAATCAAGCCTTTCTCCAAATACATATTCTGGTCATTGTTAATTTAACACAAGGTGTCATTCAGACAGTTTCCTCCTCCCCTTTTTTGCCACTTTTTCCTTTGTTGTTCTTTGCATTTGGAGAGCCAGCACCACTTGTCTGAAAGTAGTCTTTTTACACAGTGAAACTTCTGATTGTTGTCAGCTTATTTCTAGTGGCCGACACTTACCTCTGTTAAGATTTGGGTTACTGTGATTTGCTCCAGTTACTAATGATCTGGTATTTTTTAGAATACTGAACATCAGGTCAGCAAGGACTGTGGTATAAACCAGGAATTCTCTTACTGAGAATTTTGTAGTTGACATTTTAAAAATATTTTGGTTTTATTTGATATTAGAGTATATTTATAGTTTTTCCAACAGTATTTTGGAATATGGACTTTGAGTGAAAAAAACATAAAAAAACTTAAAAATTCAAACTGAAAAATGGTCCATGTGAATTGGTTATAAAATAAATAAAAGTATTCTCCAGATATCTAACACCTGTTATGTATGAACAGATCTCCCCCAAAATTCAAAAATTTAAGAATCTATTTTTCAGTCAGTTTTCAAGGAATATTTTATAAAATTCTTTGTACTTAATAGTAGATTTAGATAGTAAAGCAGCCTTGACTATGGTTAATATTATATCGAAAAGGGAGTTAATAATAATATTAACCTATTTCTTTTTAGGATTGG
The DNA here is from genome assembly GCA_033558235.1 of Neomorphus geoffroyi. Classification (NCBI taxonomy): domain Eukaryota; kingdom Metazoa; phylum Chordata; class Aves; order Cuculiformes; family Neomorphidae; genus Neomorphus; species Neomorphus geoffroyi. The sequence continues at coordinate 4,329,417 of JAUMJM010000005.1, forward strand.
GTTTAGATTTTGGGTTTGTATAATAACAATTTTAGCAAAAAATATTGTTTTTAAGAATATATTTCACAGTATCACACAGTATCACAGTATCATAAGGTTGGAAAAGATCTTTGAGATCATCGAGTCCAACCTGTGACCCAACACCTACACCTACTCCTACTTGTCAACTACACCATGGCACTAAGAGCCTCATCCAATCTCTCTTTAAACACCTCCAGGGATGGTGACTCCACCACCTTCCTGGGCAGCGCATTCCAATGGCCAATCACCCTCTCAGTAAAGAACTTCTTCCTAGTGTCAAGCCTAAACCTCCCCTGGTGAAGCTTGAGACCGTGTCCTCTTGTTCTGTCACCGGTCGCCTGAGAAAAGAGACCAACCCCTGCCTGACTACAACCTCCCTTTAGGTAGTTGTAGAGAGCAATAAGGTCTCCCCTGAGCCTCCTCTTCTTCAGGCTAAACAACCTCAGCTCCCTCAGTCGCTCTTCACAGGGCTTGTGCTCCAGCCCCTTCACCATCTTCACTGCTCTTCTTATTTCACCTTATTTAGCAGCGAACAGAAATATAGCTTGTTGCTAAGAAATGTAAATGAAATGTCAGCTTTTAGTTTTGGTTGTAAAATCTTGCTGAAAAGATTAGAAATGTTAACAATTCTAAAAAGGTTAAAGAAGAACAGTCATAAATACCTGAATATTTCACTTCCCTGTGAATTTAATTATTGCTTATAATACACTTCATTTTTTCCCATCAATATTTGAAAATATATCCTATTTCAGATCAGACTTTTCAGCCTATTGCATTAGAAAAGCTAAAGCTATCAAGTTTATTGTCCAAAAGTCTCTTAAACACTGACAGGCATGGAGCATGAAATACTCTTCCAGTGTTTGACCACTCCCGTGGTAAAGAAATGCTTCTTAATTTCCAGTCTAAATCTCCCCTGAACCAGCTTTTGACTCATGTGTCTTCTCACTGGATATCAGGGGAAAAAACTCAGTATTTTCATATCTAATTCATCATGTAAATGCTATGTGAATTTTACATTGTTCTATAATCTTGCTGTGGGCTGTCATGTTAAATTACAGCCTTTTTGTTTTTGTTTAAAGCAGCAACCACAGATATTTCACATAATGATTCTCACTAAGAACATGTTCATTATATGTTGGCAAGATCAAGGCCTTAAACTGCAAGCTATTGCTGGTTTTTGGCACACTTCTTGCCATGTGGCTTGGTTGTGTTTCAGCTCTATGATTATTTTGCAATAGCCAATAACTCAGCAATTAATTAAGGCAATTTGATAATTCAACTATTAGTTCTGAATGTTCTTAACAGTGATGTACAAATTAACCATTCTGTCTGTTGTAACTGTAGGAACCGCATGACTATTTTACCAAAGACTAATTCATATTATTCTTTTTCAGTCCTGCTTTTTCATTACTTACCAATAGTCTTTCTTAGTAATAAAACAAGTACACAAATCAGAAGTGGATCATGAATTCTGTGATAGCATCACGTAGTGATTTCAACTGGAGCTTTTATGTTATAACAGAATTACCCAACTAATCCAGGGGTGCCTGGTTAAGTTATTCAGTGATTTCTACAACATATAAATGAGGGTACAGCAAGGTCGAAATTTGATTTTTAGTAAACTACATTTATCTCCTTCAGATTCGAGAGCTGTATATGAATATTCATATCCTTGAAGACAGCAGTTGCATTAAAACTCCACAGATCTGTTTTAAAGAAGTAGACCAAGAGCAGCAGACAGCAATTTTTAAAGAGGGAGCAAAGAAGTGTTAAATGAGTGACAGAAGCAGCAGAACAAGAAACTGAGCAGTGAATGTGCAAATGACTTAGAAATTATAGTGGGGGCGATATCATTATTTTCTCTTTTTAAGAAAAAATCTGGATTCATCTGGAAAACAGGCACATAAGTTAATAAAATCCTAACATAATGAGACTAACACTGGAGTTAACACTTATCTTTGAAAGACTGCTATTATGTCCCAATTCCCAGTAAAAATGTCTATTGTTCATCCTTCTGTTTCAGCAGACCAAAACACAGGCACTGAGGTGGAGGTACAAAGTTCCCAGTAAAGATTAGCAGGGCTCTGATAATGGATGACGAAGATAGAATTGTGAGTAAGTGATGTAACCTAGAATGATAATGCCCAAGTGCACATCTATGTACACAGCAGCTTAATAACACTGGTTACTTGCAGCTGTATTTTAGAGGACTCCCTAAGCTGAGCTGAAAATTAGTAAAGAAAATATCTACTTTTTTGAATACCGAAGTACAATCCTGTATTGAAGTAGATCAGATATGCAGAAGGAGTGATTTAGCACAGCAATAGCTGAATGAGGATCCATTCTAACTCATCTGTTCTAAAGGTTCTTACGGCCATACATTAGTGTATGGGTTTTACCAACATAGAATCATAGAATGGTTTGAGTCAGAAGGGACCTTAAAGATCATCTAGCTGTTACCTCCTACCATGGGCAGGGACACCTCTCACCAGATCAGGCTGCTCAGGTGCCCACTCAACTCGGCCTGGAACACTTCCAGGAAGGAGGCACCCACAGCTTCTTTGAGTAACCTGTTCCAGTGTCTCACCACCTTCATTATGAAGAATTTAAAGCCATTCCCCCTCATCCTATCACCATACGCCTTTGTAAGAAGTCACTCCCCAGCTTTCCTGAAGGCTGCTTCAAGTACTGGAAAGCCAGTGGTGTCACAAGATATCTTTTCCTTATGTGTTTATTTTTTCTAGCATATTTCATGATCTTTTTTTTACAAGGTTACAATTGCCTTAAAAATTTCTCAGGTCCATAAGCGCCTTGTGAACAAATCAACTGTTAGCAAGCAAATGATATTAATTTCATTATTAGATAAAGCCTGAGTTGGCTAGATTGTTAAGCAGACTTTTCTGTACCTTTTTCTTACAAAGTTCACCACACATGCACACACAAAAAAACCAACAAAACCACAAACCAACTGGGCCCTGACCAACGTGCTCGGCAGGATGGAGGGGAATAGAATCTTCTGTATGTTTGCACAGCAGTTTGGAGTGATGAAGAATCACTCCTGGGCTATACTCCAAATCCAATATTTACTTTGAACACAGTCAAAGCAACAAAAAAGATCCCAATCTGTAATTTGAACACAGTCAAAATTACACACATTTTACAACAAGAACTGGATATGACAAAATTCACCCAAAAGTTCCAATGAGAGAAAAAAGATGTGGTAGAATAAGGGGAGAGAATAAGGCAAGAGTAAGGCAGAGAGAGAAAGAAGTAGCAGGGAAAAGAGAACTATAGCATAGAGATAATCACCAGTCCCCAGGAAACATGGTCCACAGGGCAGAGGGTGCACGCACATGTGCTTCTTGGCAGGGATTATTTATAGAGGAGCTTCATCCTCTATTAACATATGAGGCAAGGTCTTGCTGTGTGGAAAGTTGCTCCACTTTGCTCTGTGGAAAGTTCTTCCACTGGGGCATTCACAGAAGTTCCTTCAGGAAAGATTTTGAACTGGATCTGGAGGCTCTAGGGGTCACTGGCAGTTCAACCAATGACCCTTGACAGAAATAATCTCCACATGAACCCTTTGGGCATGCATGTTCAGTCAGGGGTGCTCCTGCCTCTTCAGCATCAGCACTCCAAGTGTGTGTGTGCAAGGGGCAGCAGCACCTATTCTTACAACTTCCCCTCTCTCCTCTGCTGCCACCAAACTGCACGATGTCCCAAACTCACACAGCCTTACAACCAGATGGTGTCTAAGGTATACAGACAAAATACAAATAAAGAATTCGATCTTTACACAAATCTACAGTTGTTTTTATTAAAAATACATACTACGATAAAGACCTAATTCAGCATAAGAACAAAAAGTCATAAAAGAGCTTCTAAACTAATTTATCTCTTCAAGTTACACTGGAGGTCTACCTTTCATTCTTCTTCAAAGTCTATCAGTCTATGCACATGCTAATATTCCTTTCTTGCTCTTTCTCAGTTTCCACCACCGTGCCCTCCAGCATTTTCTCTCACCAAGCATACTCTTTCTCTGAACCATTGCCTCCTCCTTCCAGAAAATGCTAATACTACCATTACAGGAGACTACACAAGTGAAAAAGAAACCTTACTTTCTACTGCAATCAGTACCTTTTTAAAGGGAGATAACATGCAGTACATAAACTTCAAGTAAGTATGTACCATCTCTAATGGTTACTGCTGTAAAAGCAGTAGAAATTTTCAGAACTCTATATTAAATTAATTGGAAGTAAAAATATGACCTCTATTTGCAAATACGGTCTTATATAAAACTGTGATAGTTTAGAAGTGGTCAACTCTTTAAACTTATTGAGAAAATATCTACTACTGTTTATATCAAACTTAACCTAGCAAGTCCCCAGCAATCAGATCTCTGGAAACTGTCAAGTATTGTATATTTATTGATAATAAATATATTTTCTGCAACTTATTCCTGAAAACTATAAAGCTGCTGCAAGGACATTCTGTTACTGAATTTATGAGAGGCTATGACAATAAGATACTGGGAATGTGAGGAAGAAATGCAGGAAGAATATATGTAGGTTGTAAACGATTCCCAACTCTAAGCCAAAGGATCCACTTTAGTTGTCAAAATAGTTTTACATGACCTCAATGAGTTCTGGCTAATAAATGTGGTATTATGCAAACATGGACAATTCATCTGACTTTAGGTGACTGTTTTTGGCACTTAGGGCCACTGAGAACTAGGAATTCAGATAGCATCTAGGCTAAATAGCATCAACCTGCGGTACTCCTTAGAGGATATACTTTGTTCTCCTTTTCCCTTTTACACTGTTGTACATCAGAAGAGGCAGTTGGTGGGAAAGAAATGGACGCATCACTCTTTTCTTAATTTAATAAAATTGGGCCTTTCCATGAAATTTATTTCTGTATGTTTCAACTCAAAGCTTCTTTTTATTTTTGTTTTTGGTGGATACAACTCACATTTATTGTATTGAATAAGATGATATACTACAGAAAATATATATGAAATAAAATAAATACACTGTTTCAGTCTTTTGAAGGATCATTCCTGAAAAGATCACTGCTTTATTAAAATACTAGTCTGTTCAGCAGGATAAATAGTAAAGTTCATTTAATAAGGGATGTGTTAACACTGGTGATACTGTTTCATTAATTCTTAAACAATGGGGTTTTTTATTTTATATAAAATAAAAATCCACTTTCAGAATCCTACTTGTTCTTTAAGAAATTTAGATGTTAATTATACCACATGTGGAAAAAGCATGAAGACATTACATTACTGAAGCTTGGTAACTCAATAAACCTATTTCAGTCTAAAGCACCATCAAGGGAACTGAAACAAGTTTGAGTCAGGATGCTTAATATTACAGCCTAGGGGGACATAACACTTTTTCTATACGTGGGAAGTAAACAGCAGGGCTTTTCACTAAAAAAAATGAGACAGAGAAAAGACTTGTGATCACAAGCCAGAAAACTATATTGCTGATCAGATATAAATATAAGAGCTTTTCCACAAACTCTATCTGTGCTTTTCCCAACTAGTATCTCATATTAATTTCTGTGGTGTTATTTTTTATTACATAGCTAGGAAGAACTGAGAAAAACAAAATTTGTTGTTCTTTTCCCAGAGAGTCTCTTCATGGCAAAACTCTTACCACGTTTTTTACTTTAAATGAAACACCAGGCTATGATTAGCTGATTCGTCCTGTATTATATTACTTAAATTAACAGAGTAGAAAATGGAGGCTTTCAGAAATTTAACCTCTCTTCACAGATTTGAATTGAAAGTATAACATTATTTGGAGGATTTTCCCAGGATTCTTAAATTAACAAAACAGGATTTTTTTTCAGATGCAATTTCTGGACACAATCAAACTGTATTTTTTACCAATTCATTAATTTTGATTTAATTTTGAAATTGTTTTCTAAGTCAACCCACCAAAGAATTGTTATCCTCCCACCTGAGACTTATATTGTAATAAGTAGAATATTCCAAAGCAAATTTTCTGGAAAATAATTTTACATGTGCATTTGCATGCATTCTTTCAGACAGTAATTAGGCTCTTTTTTTTTCAACAAATGTTGACTTCACAATAAGGACAATAAGGTACGTTGGTAACCTCTTTTAATGAGTAAGAAGATAGGAGCTCATGAGTAAATATTTTCAGGTGAAACATAATCGTAACTTAAATTTGTATCACAAATTGGTGATAATGTAGTAAAATTACAGTCCAAGGCAGGTTAATATTCCTGATGTCAGATATTAACTTGTCAAGAAAAAAAGCTGTATATTTTTCTAACACAACTGCATAAATATCTCCAGGAATTCTGTTTCCCCATGTTCCAAAGCAGTGCCAGCAGGAAAAAACTCAAAAGGTCTTATTCTCTGTGTATAACACGACAGATCTGAAGAAAATGGCTTCAGCGATACAGAAGCTAGTAGTCAGTCATAGAAACTAGCAGTAATTTATGTGACTTCTTAAATAACCACACTTTTTCAGACCTTTGGAATTAACAAAATTCATTGTAGTCAAGAAACAGTAGAGTGAAAGAAGGATTTCAGCTGCTCAGATTTCTGACCTAGGTTGATTGCCTGGAAGTGATAGCTACTAGTCAAAATTAATACTTCAAAAATTCCATGAGATTTGAAAGGCATCTCATCATCCAAAATGTTTTTGGTCGTTAGGGATGAGCTTTTAAATCTGAGGGTTTTTTCAGTTTTTAGTTTGTATTCATAGCTAAGGAAGTACACAGGGAAAAAGACTGGGATGGAAATCTAGCCTAGATTAAAGAATCCTCTAAACTCTTGAGGAAAATAGAATTTAAATATAAAAAATAAAAAATATGTTAAAAATATATATATCTGTCCTTAGTATATTGTTGTTGGCTAACTCTAAGTTAGTAGTTGTTGGGTTTAGTGCATTACATTTTTAAACTCTGAATCTTGTCAGCTACTCTGGATAGTTCCTCTCCTGCAGGTGACAAGGTCCCTTTCTGAATCTAGACTGTCTGCAATAGTATATACATCAAAACATGGAGAAGCAAATAAAAAAGTATGGCTTTAATGCTGAACATGTTCATTATGCCCATTAAATACTGAGGTGAAAATTTTTGGTTCCAGTAACGGCTACCTTTCAGTATGGGTGATAAAAAATGTTTCATAAATCAAGTCAATATAAATAAATAATTTAAAGAAAATTAAATTGTATTTACAAAGACTTGGAGCCATAATTCAATATTAAAATTGACCAAACCAGTTGCAGAAGCATCTGGCGCTAGGAAATCATTAAATTCTATGACATTTATTCCCTTCTAATAATTAAAAATCAACATTGTGTCTTGGAGTAGCAGAAGAAGCTGTGCTCATAGTGGAAACATTTCAGTGTTTGCCTCTCTCCAATAATTCATTGAAGATCACTGTTTTTTGTTTTGTTTATTTTTCACTTCTCTTATGAAAATTATCCAAAGTTATTCATTTTAATGGCTTGGATTCATTCTCCTTGTTTACTCTTTGTCTTTATTGTGATCAATGATTCTTACTTTGACCTTGAAATGAGCAGTACAGGAAACTATGTTAGGATGTAGATTTCCCATTCTGCTATAACTGCTTCAATAAGGAGTTTGCAAATAATACCAAATAGGACCATGCATGAGTATCTGACTGCACTGAATTGTTTGATTTAGAGCAGGTGCCATAGAATGCTACCCAAATAAATCTGGGATCATTATTCCAATTGTTCTGTAGTGATAGCTGCTTGAATGAACACTTCAGGTAAGGAACTGGACATATCTGCAATCTGAATTAAAAGAGCTCTACAGTCTCCAGAACACAAGGAGATACAAGTGAGTATACTTTAAAACTGAAATTTTGTTGATGTGCCCACACTTACGTGTGAAGACTGGAATAATATTTAACAGGTTTTAGCTTTTTTTTCTTGTCACTGTAGTGGAATATTGTTTTTCATATTGCTTCAATACCCACAGACAGAGACTTCATCAAAACTGGAAGCAGACCAGGGAGGAAAGGCTGAATATGCTAATTGTGACAAGAGAAGGAGAACAAACTGAGGACTTATACCTGTGTTAAGAAAAAAAAGGCTTGCAAAATGTGTGTGCGCTTGCATGTGTATATATACACAATTTGTGTATTATAAATACATATATGATATTCCTTTTTCATATAACTGAATTGAAAAACAAGCATTTAGCTCCTGTAATGTATTGTGAAATGTCTGACCTTCTAAATGGGTTCAAGTGTAACTTACTGTTTCCCATCACAAGGTCACTGCTGTATTTAAGAGCCTTGAGAAAAAAGATAATTGATTGAGCTGATGTATGTGCCTTGCTCATCTCACCAGGCCTATTTCTCATCTGCCCTGGGTTAATCACCAAGTCCACAGCATGCTGATGTCCTACATTACATCATAATTAGAATACAGCAGGCAGAGATAGGGAAAGCTGGTGAAATTATTCATATTTTCTTTTTGAGAGCCAGATGTTGCCAGATAGATTTCATTTAATTCTGTGACAGCTGCAATAATATCCTCCATGTGCAGAGAGCTGATAGTGAAATTGATAACGGTGTAAGGAAAGTGAAGTGAGGCGTGCTTCTTAGCTAGTTAATTATGATTATTCATTATTGTGGATCATCTCATCTTATTTGAAAATTATAGTAGATTGGGGAAGGATTTAACACATACAAATAGAAACTACTTAAAATATAATTCCGCAGAAGTTGAATTATGTTCTGTAATGTAAAGGCTTTGCAATATGTTGCTTGTGAGTAGTGATTTTTCTTAGGACAAAGTTTACTATTTTGTAACATATCTAGGAGTCTATATACACCAAAATTCTGCATGGTGTTGATGAAGCTGACACATTGTTTCTGTTCAAAGTTTTTACTTTTAAAACTGATACTTACTGTGATGGATACTGAGACATCTAGGGGAGGACTGCATATTCTAAAATGTATTTGCATAAAGTAAAGACAATATTTAACTTTGAGGAACAATCAGATAACATAAGTAACAAAATGTGGAATCAGAGAAACAAATTCTGCCTGTGGGTGTGAAGTGGCAGACAAAAAAATCTGTCTTGCATTTGAATCCAAATACTACACTGTAATTATTTTGAAATATGTATCTTAAAATAATTCTGGATAATTTAGTGTTAGAAAACTGATCCCATAATATTCATATTTTGCAAAAAATGTTACCTTGTACTTTAAAATTAAAATATTTACAGTAAAACCAAATATCTGGCAGAATATTCTTGTTCAGTAAAAATTAATGCATATTATCAAATGTATAAATCAGAAAATGTGGAAATATGATCAGCTGAATTGATTTTTTATGCATTTTGTCATTCCTGCCTTAAAAATAAATACAAGTGCATATAAAAATATTTATATACACATATACACAAAGGTACGTGTATGAAATGTACAAACATTCATGCAAGTTAATATAAATGAAAAACGTTTATGCAATATTTTGTCCCTAAAATTATTGAAAGTTAATGAAAATTTTAATTGATCACAGTCCACATTTAAAAGAATATTTCGGTTTGACTTTATTAATCAGTTTAAGACTATTTCTAAGTTCAAACAGTCTCAAAGCATGTCTTAGTGTTGCTTTTGTTCTGACTGCGCTATACCTCTACCATGGACACAACAGTCATATAAATGACTAAAACAAACAAAATGTAGGTGCTTTTTTAAAAAAAAATTGGAGGAAGTTGCTATATTTTTTGGTTTTCTCACATTTTTTTTTTCATCACCAGTTAAAGAAACAGCCTATGCTAAATAGCTCAGGCACTATCATCTAATTTGGTAAAATGCTTCCTGCTGAATTTGTTTGAGATGAATCTTTTCTCAATTTATTTACAAAAGCACTTCAATAAACAAAATTCAGTAGTTGAAAGAAAGAAAAAACCTATAAAATAGAATTTTCATTCCAGAATATCTTTCCAGGGTTTTGATGCTTCACTTTTTCTGAAATAAGGTTTCTGCATTGCTTATATGCTACATTCAGGTGTAAATAAATAAAGCAATGACCTCATATTTTGTATAATTCTGTTAAGTCTTTTCTCAGGTCATAGAATTATCTGCCATGACCTGATCACCTGTGAGGACTCGTGAGTCCTTATTAATAAATTATATTCACAATAGTATCTTGTGGCCTTGGTAAAATAAAACACACTTGACTAGAGTTTTTAGCATAAGGCAGTGTAGAAATATACAACAAAAATACATTTTCTTATATTGCTAAAATTAACGACTGCGGGAGGTTACTGGGCATTCACAATATAGTACAACAAAATAATAAGACAATTCTGCTGAACAAACAGAATATTTTGTGATCAATAAAAGACTTCATCAATCCATTTAGAGAGCTGAATGCTCCAACCAGGTGTTGATTGTTCATTGTGGAGGATATTAAATGCATGATTTATGTTTATTATTTCTACCATAAGCACAAAAGTACAAATCAGTTTCACAAAAATATAGCTATATTGTGATATAAATTCTGACATAATTCCCAGGGAAAGTCCAAGGACGCTTGGCAGCTAATGAAAAGTTTCTTTGGAAGAATGAGGTCAGCAATCTTTATGGAGATAAAATTTTGATTATCAACTGCTGCTACCCTAAAGAAGACCGATATCAGATCACCTTGAGAGATACTGTAGTCACTATCCACAGAGGCAAATATTTGACAACAAACAAAAATGTATAATTACTTTTCAATTACATTACAGGTGATGTCTTTTTAAGTAATACAGCGACAGAAAACCTTTAACTATGTTATCAATATGTGTGCAGATAGTTCCTTGAAGTGTTCTAGAGCATTGGTTTAGACATTAGCAATCATTTCAAACAAAGATTTTTTTTTTTCCATTTTCACTATCACTTTACATGGCCTTATTTCAAATAATTCAATGCTTTATCGGATTTTGAAATTATAAACAGAATTCTTAAATTGTGCATTTAGTCAGGAAACTAAAACCACAGCATCTTTCTGGAGGAGCCAGTTTGCACTAGCACAGAATCATGACATGGAGATACTGACAAACTTGAAGCTCACTCATGACAGCTGCATGACAAGTCAAAAACAGCAGAACTGAATGCCTTATTTAGAAATTGATTTTATACAAAGAAGTTGCCATTTATCGAATCTACAGATACCAATGTGAACTGTTTATCTTCAGCTGAATTTTTTTGCACGTATAACTGTTACAATTACTCAACATTTATTTGCGTAGAAATATTCCTGCTAGAAGGTAAAATCTTTGTATATAGATGTATATTTTGTTGTATCACTTTCCATCCTTTCAAATAAAGATGACATGACAGGTAGTCATTACATATTACATGTCAGAGGTACTAAAAAAGTTTAACTGCAGATAAATGATCCACAGGAAATACGAAGCATGAGATTTATGATTTTAAGCACAGCAATATGTTCAATCTGTTCTCACTCTAAAATCATTACCTGTAGAAACATGAATACAACGATATATACTATATTGATATATATTATATCAATACCTGAATATAAAGAACAAATCTGAAACTACAGACCTGTCAGCCTGTCCTTGATGCTAAGGAAGATTATGGAGCAGTTCATCACGAGCGTGCTCACGAAACCACTGCAGGACAACTAGTGGATCATGGGTTAACAAAAGACAGGTCCTGCTCAATCAAACTGATCTCCTGCAGCCAAGTCATCTGCCTAGTGGATGAGGGAAAGTCTGTGTAAAACCTTTGACACTGTCTCCCACAGCATTCTCCTGAGAAGCTGGTGCTTGTGGATTAGACAGAGATACTCTTCACTGGGTAAAAAACTGACTGAATGGCTGAGCCCAGAGACTTGTGGTGAATGGAATTAAATCCAGTGGATAAGCCGGTCACAAGCAGTGTTCTCCACAGCTCAGTGTTGAGGCCAGTCTTTACCAAAGATCTGAATGAGGGCATTGAATTCTCCCTCAGTAAGTTTGCAGATGACATCAATTGAGTAGGAATGTCAATCTGCTTGAGGGCAGGAAGGCACTTCTGAAGACCTGGAGAGGTTGGATCAATGGGCGAAGTCCAATTGTATGAGATTCAACAAGGCCAAGTGCCAGCTTCTACATTTTGGTCACAACAGCCCTGAGCAATGCTATAGAATTGGGGAAGGGCATCTGGAGAGCTGTCTGGTGGAAAAGGACCATTTGAGATTTGGAAGAGTCTGCCCAGGGAAGTGGTTGAGTCACCATCCCTGGAGGCATTTGAAATAGGTATATATTTGGTACTTACAGACATAGTCTAGAGATGAGTTTGATATTGTTAGATTTACATTTGGACTTTATGATCTTAAAGATCTTTTCCAACCTAAATGATTGTAGTGATCCAATGAAATTTCTGTTGTTTTTAAAATGTGAGCCTCTCCTGGCTGTTGAGTATAATGTTCAGTGAAGCATCTCTCCTCTTTGATTCCTCTGTCACTTGGAAGAGAAAGTTATTGTCAATGCACTTTGGGAACCTCCTGGACTGCCTACGTCCTGATGCATCATCCCTCCAGCAGACTTCAGGATGTTTGAAGTCCTTGATAAAGATCAGGGCAAGTGAGAGTGAGGCTGCTGTGATCTAACTATAGAGGGCCTGACTTTCTTATTCTTTCTGGTCAGGTGTTCTATAGCAGACACCTACTGTATTGTCAGATTTGCTTTGCTTTTTGATCCTAATTCACAAAATCTCATTTGGTTCTATTACCAGACAGAGCTTCATGTACTGAACTGCATCCACTCCAGCTGCTGTCTCATATAAAGGGCAACTCCCTCTCCTCATGTGCTTATCCTGGCCCTCCTAAGGAATCTGTATCACACTTGTGATTCTCATCTGTTCTTTGCAGCACGTACAGCCTAGCCTTATGCATCATGCATTTGATCTTCTCTTAGTTTTGGGACCAAACTGTGTATTTCTATTTTGAGCACTTTTATACAGTTTGCAGAATGGGATTTTATGACAGCTGACAGAAATTTATTTATTTTCATCTCCTTTTTCCTTTGAAGACAATTTCACGACCTATCCACAGGAAGAACAATTTGTTGTTGGATCATGCAGTGCCATAAAGAGAGCTCTACTGTATGCCACCAATAACGTGACAATAATTTTGAGGCAAATTCCAAATTAATTTTCTTTGCTACTTATGTGACAATATTTTATTTAAGAACTTTGAGAGAAATGGCACTGTTTGTTTAATCATTTGCATGCTGCAGTGTTTACTCCCTGACCTGTAGCACCAAGAAAGGCATTGCATCTGCTTATAGCACAATGATGGCCTCATATTCACAGAAGAAGAAATCTTTCTTCTTAGCTTCTAGGTTTTTTTCTTTTCTAGATATTTCTGCCCCTCAGCATACACACACACGGTAGCTCCATTTGAAATTTATTTTATGTCAGTTCTTCTTTGAGGGTACAGCAAGTTTATATCATACTTACATAGCTAGCATTATTTTCTTTTATATCTTCTATAGTAAGAATCTTTTCAAGAGGCCATAGTACAGCGTGACAAAACAATAGGCCTTAATACAGTAAATGTGAGAAGAGAGCTCACATTCACTTACAATGAGAAGATTTATTGAAAGGTTTCAATGATCTGATTTCTTTTGCCATAGGTTTGAATCTTATTACCCTAGGTTACAGATTGGTTTGGAAGATCTCCAGTAGCAGTCAAGGCAGTAGAGCTCTGTCAAAGACTCTGGAACCTCTCCGTCTAGCTTTATGAATGTCTCAGCGGAGACACAGTTAGAGAAGCTTGAAATTTTATGAAGCAATATTTCAAGGGTTTGCCAGACTAAGATGTTAGGCTCGATTTTTTTCCACTGTCTTGCCCTCTGAACAGTATGATATACTGTTTTCAAAAGGTGGAGTTCTAGACAGATTTTGTAGATGTATATGATTACACAAGCTGTTCAATGACTAAGAATTAAACCCTGCTGTCTCACAGAGAATTGGTAGTCAGCCTTGGTTACAGACAGCTAACCTATATTCCTGTCTTAAATCAACCTAGAAGATCTCTGTCTGTTCCAGTTCTTTTTCAACAATATTACCTGAGTTTGTAATGCACACACCAGAAAAAAAAACCCAAAAACCCTCAAATGAACAATCAAGCCAAAATGTATTATTTTTTCTTTAGAGAAGGATTGTAATATTGATACAGCAATGAGAGCCACTCACCTAATCCTAATAATTAAGAAGTAAAAATCCCAAATAGGTGTGTTGTCTGACTGAGCCTGTAAGGGGGACGTTTTATTTTGTGTGATACCAAAGAACGGTCCAATTCTAATATTTCCTTTTTTTCCTGAAAACAAAGCTCATTTTCACAAAACACCATTTGATAATAGTCAAAAATAATTAGCAAATTCAAATCAAATGCAATAAATACTTTTGTAGAATAAACAGAACACAATTGTAATAACAGTAACTATAACAATAATAACAACAACAATAATAAAAATAATAATAACAACAAGAACAACAACAGATGAAGGAATAGAGGAACAACATTTTTTGATGTATTGAAAAGGATTGCATTTTGAGGCATAGAACCTACTCAGAATGTATCTGTAGTATGGTACCTGAAGACAAAAGTTTCCTAATGTTTGGAAGACATTTGAACTTGGTTTCAAATTGCTGGGAATATGTTCACACAAGCTAATAAAAATGTTGAGAGCTTCAAAGTTGAAATGCAGTAAGTACTTTGCAAATGAATAGAGAATATCAGTGCTATTAAAGTGTTCTGACAAAACAGAAATAATCAGTGGTCTAGCAACCAGGAGAAAATGGAAGTTGCAGATGTAAAAAGAAAGAGAATGAAACACAGGGAGCTTCAGAGATGGAAAATGTGGACAGTGAACAGCACATACTGAGACTGAACAATGTTCTGCTCCCAGATGGCTTGAATTTCCAACCTTTGAAATTAACGTTTTCATTGGAAATACAATCAGATCATGAAAAGAACAGGAAGAAAAGTAGCGCTTCTGCCCTTCTGACCAAAAAGCTAAGGTTTAATTAAGAAATTTTAAAAAAAGAATATGTATGCACTATATTATTTTTTAATATATTAACTGTTTCTTCTCTCATGTTTTGAATGACTCAGTTGCTGCCGTAGCTTGAGGTACAAGTTTTATGTAGTTCTGCTTTTCCCTTGAACCTGAACATTTGTAGCACTGTCTAAAAATACCTCGTGGCTTGCCACATTGCCTTTAAAAAAAGGGGGGGAGTTCTGTAAATTTCTGCACTTAAATGATCACAACAATTATGTTTTCAGTCTTTGTGACTTCTGTTGATAGGACACAAGTATGAAAGCATTCTGACATTTCTCTCTTCTTAGTTGTTGGCAGTATTGGTTAGCAGTAACTTCAACAACATGTATTTCTAAATATACTGCTGAATCATTACATGATAACATTAAGAATAGCCACAGTTGCCATTGAATAGGACCATATTCTCTCAAGGATTTTTGCTCAGACTTTGTCCCACAGTTAACTATATTTCTCTGTATAGAAAATTGCAATTTTGTGGCAGACTTCTCGCTTTATCATGACATTCTGTGCAACACAGATGGCTTCCTATTCAGCATCTCAGAGCAGAACATTGTATAACCAGCCTGATCTAAGGTAATAAAGATAGATATTACATGCAAAGTTTCTAATTTCCTATGTGCAGCCATTCTATTGTAATGGGAAGCTGTTAATAAAGTTTTCTTTTGATCAACTACAAAACTGAACGGGACAAATATATCCTAGCTTTAATCTATCTGATTAAATATAGTAGATAAATATGTCACTTTCCGATTATACATATGATCAGACTCTCAAATTGTCTAGGCTTTTATGCATGTAGACCTGATTAGATAGTTAGGTTTTCTTAGAAATTTAGCAGTACATCTAATGTGTTAGGTACTACATTCACCTTATATATCCTAATGCATGTGGAAATGTAGAGTACATTATATCTGCTACTTATACTTCAACATATTTCTGTATACGCTTTCTGTGTATTATTTGATACACAAGCCAAAATGAAGAAAGTTAAACAAATCTAGTCTGTCAGAAATCTGGGTCACCATATTGCTACAGCTAAGCAATATGTTGCAGCTACCATATCTGTTTACACATTTTTGAAAGTTACCTTCATAGGGTCATAATTTGTGTAGGGCACAGATGTTCACCTCTAATCACTCTTAAGAAGAATAGAAACATAAAATATTTCATTAGAAATCTCTACAACAACAGTCTGTAAATAAATCAACTCCAGACACTAAATACAAAATTAACTGCAGGGAGAAATCCTACAGCAAGATACGGTAAATTTGAAGTTGAAATATGTTCTTGGCTGTGTAAACTGTAGTCCCACTGACCTTAAAGGGCATTTCCCAGGAGTCATTCTGCTTTATTGACTTTAATCAAGATATTCTTTGACCCTTCTCTCAAGATATTTATCATAGGGCTTATTCACATGAAGCAACTGAAGAACACTGTTATTTATCAGTGTTTTTCAGAACATATATTATTTGTATAATCTGTTCATATTTTTTGCTTTTGTCTCAGAAAACATACAAAAATACTTCTTAGGGTTAAAACTTTAGATTAGTCAGTACAAACTTATATAGTAGTACAGAAAGAGGCTAACATATCCAGAAAATACAGAGTTAAAGCCATATTTAAAAGAAATCCAAAGGTAACCAGATACAGGTATTAAATAGATTAAGTATATTAGAGAACATGTCATCGCAGACAAGTTATCTAGAGGCATGAGTTTATGGGATAAATGCGGGGGATTAGAGTAAACACTGGATAAGTACAAGTTAGAGTAAAAAAATCCTACTTTCTTTTGAAATAACTGGCTGAGGGGCCTGGGAGTCTATCGTGTTACTACAAGGTACATTTGAGGAAAAAGCACATTGACCAACAGAATTTTAATCTTTGAAAGCATCTACTTTGCATTCCAATCAATAGGATATTTTAATCATGCCAACAAATAGGATATTTTAATATCTTTGGAAGCGTCTATTTTTGAAAGTATTGTTAATTCATTAACTGATGTATTTTTAAATACTCAAAAATAATTCCACGTTGAAAGAGGAGGTTTATAATTTGCAGAAATGAATGCTACATATGAGATGAGACAAATATAGAGAGGCTGTTATACATTAAAAATGCAATTTGCTGAAAAATGAAAATCATGTTTAATTACAGATTATGGCCAGTGACTTCATTTATATCAATTACATAAATTACCTAAAATATCTTCATCTCTAATGACCTAGTAAAAAATTCCTCAGAATTCATCAATATGTTATTCATATAATTGGTAATAAAGAGGATATTATCATAATGCCTAAAAAAAAAATAATTACAGAAACGAAAACATTACATCAGTTTCTGAAGTTTTACAGATTTTATTTCAAAGAGTCTGAAGGCCTGTCCTCAGCTAAAAAAAAAAAAACCCAGTTCAAGTCAGGGTACTTATCATAGAATCATACAGTGCTTTGGGTAGGAAGTGACCTCAAAAATCATCCCGTTCCAATCCTTCTGCCAAGGGCTGGAACGCTTTCCACTGGATCAGGCTGCCTGATCTGGCTCATTCAACCTGGCTTCAAACACTTTCAGAGATGACGCATCCACAACTTATCTCAGCAATCTATTCCAGTGCCTCATCACTCTTATGATGAAGAAATTCTTCCTTATATCCAGTCTGAATCTACTCTCTTTCAGTTTAAAGCCATTATCCTTTGCCCTACCACCTGATGCCTTTGCGTAAAGTCCTTCTCCAGGTTTCTTGTAGGCCCCTTTTAGGTACTGGAATGCTGCTAGAAGGTCTTCTAGGAGCTTACTTTTCTCCAGGCTGAACAATCCCAACTCTTTCTTTCTGCCTTCATAGGAGAAATGTTCCAGCCCCCTGATCAATTTTGCGACCCTCCTCTGGATCTGCTCCAACAAGTCTGTATCTTTCCTGTGCTAAGGACTGGATGTATTACTCCAGACAGCACCTCACCAGAGGAGAGGGGAAGAATCACCTTCGTCAACTGGATGACCACACTTATTTTGATGCAGTCCAGGATACGATTGGTCTTCTGTGCTGCAAGTACAATTTACTGTGTCACATCCACCTTCTCATCCATGAGCAACCCAAAATTCTTCTCTGCAGGGCTACTCTCAACCCCTTCATCCCTCAGCCTGTATTGAAAGCATGGGTTGCTACAACCCAGGTACAGGAACTTGCACTTGGCCTTGTTGAATTTCATGGGGTTTGCACAGGTCCACCTCTCAAGCCGCCAATGAAGCTGACACTGGCTGAAGTGGATGGAATTCCTTTGTGCTGCTCTTCAGGTGTTCTCCTCGATGACCTGTGATCCTTCTACAGGCTTTGGGCATCTATTGTCAGCATTGGCATCAAACTGGCAGTAATGGGATAGAATGAGATTCCTCTTTCCTGACAGTTTTAATTTAAAGACCTCTTCACCAGCTTGGCAAGCCTGTGACGGAAGATGTTTGAATTGATTTAATTAATTACCAAGTAGAAAACTTTTGCTTACTAATTCTGGTATTGAAATATAATAAATGAATAAATAAACCAATCCCTAGGCAAAACACCTTCCCTCTCCATTTCCTGGTCTTCAGTTCCCCTGTCACACATTATACCCAGTTGTTTTGGTAAGGCAAAGGTCAATGCAGGAATTAAGATGTCACTCCACTGTGGATTCGGCTGTCCTGCCTTGATGTTCCTTCTTCAGCTACAATCCCTTTGCAGTCATACCTCCCCCTGAGCATCCCTGCTTGGGGTGACTTCTTTTGCTCTGGCCGTGCTCTGAGTAGCTGTTTTGCTTTTCTTCAACATTTCTTTTCCTCTGGTCCCTCCTGCTCTTGCACATCACTTGTGTCTCTGTCTGTGTCTCCTCCACATAACTGTGCATGTGTGTCTTTAAGATTCAAATCTGAATAAATATTATCATATTTGATAAAATAAGTTTATATTTTTTAATTATAAATGAAAATGGAGTCTCATGAAAAATCTGGGCATTTGTCCAAACATTCATAGCTTTTTCTGCATATTGAAATTATCCTGAATCCAGGGAATTCCATGTCCTAAACCATTTGAAAGGTTACTGTGGCCAGGTGTCATGAATTGGCACAGGAATAATAATAAGAACATGGACAGTCACCAAGCAGGAATGCTAATGAGGGAAGAGAGTAGAAATCAGGTTGGAGAACAAATGTCATGACATTTGTGAAAAGAACATTATACCACAATGATGTGCCTAAAATCATATGTTTTATGAATATGAAAGAATCCATGGTTATGTAATGGAAATAAGAAAACAGTAAGCCAATCCTAAATAAGTCTTGTTTAAAGCACTTAGTAAGGACATAGAAATTATCTTTATATTTGTCTTATCAATTTATTTTCCTTACATTTTCAGCCATGAGCTCTGACTTTCAAAGCTCTGTTTTTTGTGCCCCAAGCAAAGATGCCAGAAAGATTGCCAGATTCAGAGTAACATTCACTGACCAAGGAACACTGCTTTGAAATCTAGAACCTCTCGTAGTTTCTTAAATAACGTTTTCTTTCTATTTCAATTTAACATACATGCCTTCTTGTAATTAGGATTTTCAGAAACTTTAGTTCTTACTCATTTTATTGTATTCCAAAATGCTAAACATACCTGTATTTTCACATTCTGTCTCAGAAAGAAAATAGCAAAATTTTTAAATTAGGAACGGTTCAACTGTTTTGCTTCTTGTAGTTCACATCAGCACTGCTATTGCAATTTGTAGGTTACTGCCCATTAAATGAGGTATGTCTCATAGAAAACTAGGAAAGAATAGATATTTTTAATTGAAGACCAAAGAAAAAATAATAACTTTATTCAGAAATGAGCAGCATTATTAAAGTGAATAGGTCTATGAATATTTTTTATCCTCCAACATTGTTTTTAAGTCTCATTATTTAATTAAATTCTCAGTCTTCTAGGAGACTATAGTTCTTGTCAAAACCCATCTTCCACTATTGTTAAACATCAATAAATAAAGTTCAGTTTTTCAAGAAGTTCGATAAAGAAGCTAAACAATTACCATTCTTCTAGATTCAAGTTGTTAAAACCATTTGATCATGTCCAGAAAATACTTTTTGCACGGAGTAAAGATATTACATATATAGTCCTACCCAGCTGTAAGTATAGGAACTTTTCCAGCAGCAATTGCCTGAAGTGAAGTGCTGTCAGAAACTCCAAAGCTTTGATGTGTTCAGAAGGGGTAGAAAGCATAAGGTGAAGAGTGAGGGAAGTATGAAAGGGAGCAGCTGAGTCCCACACTTGTTTCTATGTTAGTCAGCAGAACAGAGAATGACAGGGTGTTAGGGGAATGCATTTTGTAACCTTTCAAAACGAGTCACAGCAATTGCTTTCACATATGTTCCTTATCTCCCCTGAGGATTTGCTCATTGCCTTGAATGCGGAGTGATCACTATTCTCTCCCAGCATAGGCCCTATTTGTACAAGCCAGGCTAGACTTCAGAGGAAAGAGAGCAAGCAAAGAACAATAGCAGTTCCTTCTGTAGTGCCTTATACCAGTTTGTTGTTAGGCACTCAAAGACTTTTTCCACAATTGCGAGTCAGGCTTAGAGCTTAAAATAGATTTTACACAGAATCCCTGATGTACCTGTCTAATGGATTTTATCTGTTTAAACAAACCCACTTTGTTTCCTGCTGTCCTTGGAGTTTTCAGCCTATAGATACCGCTTCAACCTACCTCAAAAGGACAAAAGTAATTTAGTCACAGATGGTGGATAGGCTAAGAAGCAACTTGGCACACCATGTGATACAGAAAGCTTAGGACAAAATAGCTAGCTTACTTAATCAAAGAAATGGTTCCCACTGACACTAATAGGATATGTTTTAATATGGCATTCATGCTCTTCCTCTTCTTCTAGTATTATATTTTGAGTTACGTGTTAGTAGCCAGTATGCAGGATCATTCCACCCTCTAGTGTGTTAAAGCAGTCAGAAATTTGTTAGGAGTAAATATATAGAACCAAAAAGTTACTGGTTTAATGGTCTAGTAAAAAGACCATTCTTACTATTCTTATTGATGTAAGGATATAAACACATTAATACACACATTAATACAAAAATTCTCTAATAGCTATCTTTTTTTTCACTCATGTTATGTTTACCTTTCTAGTGTCCTTCTGAGCCTAAGGTACCAATCATCTTGAAGAAGAACAGGAGGAAGGGTTGCAGACCATTCTGGCTTCTTTGGCAGGAAGAATACCAGATGTTTGGGAGCTTTTTTTCTTCCTAATTTTGGGGTCCAAAGGCAGAAATGTTTCAATGTTTCCTACAGGTGGGGGATCAGATCCTCCCCTTTTATTTTGCACTTATGACAAACCAGTGCAACCTCAGTGAGCAACATGGAATCTCATTTCAGACATAAAAGGTAATTTGTGGCAGAGTGTGGTAAACTGATTGTTTTCATTAAGGGAAAAAAAAAGATAATTAGTGCTCACTACTTTGGGAAAGGAAGTACAAAAACTATGAAAAGAAGAAAAACACGACACATGTAAATATCCTATATGAACTCCCTTTCAACATTTACTACTTCTTAGTGGTCGTTTTCAGGCATTAGGCTCCTCCTGAAGTGATAAAGTTTGAAACATCTATTACTTAGCGCTATTTGACACTCAGACTCCAAAAAGTGTCTTTAGATTTCTTGCACATTTATATAATTATCCCAGACCAAATAAAACACAGATCTTCTGTATGAACTAAGGCCTTCTAAAAATGCAACGTTACCATTCAAGCTCAGAGACGAGGGACTTCATCTGAGACTGTGTGGATAGGAAAAACATTTTGAAAACATGCTGATAATGCTTTATTTATGTTACTTAGGCAGCACAATGAGTTACAAAGCTTACCAGTAATTACCCTGTCTAATCCTCTCCACTCTGAAGTCTAGGACTAATGGAGACTTAGAGTTAAATGGCTTGTGAATACATGTTGCATATAAACTGTAGACTTGTTCTTTAAATTGCAATAGTCCTTTTAAGGGTCTGACTGCATATGATTTCTTCCACTTTCAAAAGACTGCCAGGAAGACTTGTTTGTTATTAAATGTAGAAGTAATAACAAAGGCAAAGTGACTCTTCCTCTCCCTTGATGTCTGCTATCTGAGCAAATTTCATACTCGGTGTTACAAAATATTTAGGAATAGCTTAAAATATTAAAAAATATGATCTGGAACTTCCATTATTTGGAATATAAATATCTCAAATCTTGGTCTAATCAAAGTTTTTAGACTTCAAGCTTTTTTGTAAAGTAAATGTCAAGAGTGGACCCACTATGTATTCAGTTGTCTCTAAAACTTCAGTGACCACTTGGACATTGAATATAGGTTGAATTCAGGCTATCCTGTAACTTTGAATTTTTAACATCTGTCAATTTGTTCAGGATATTTAGAGTTTCCAAACATCTAGAAATCTTGAGCATAAAAAGGTCAGCTTCACTGAGCATATGGAACGGATTTCATGCAGATTTACTTTAATGAACTTGCTGAGAAGATACCCTATGTATTTGCAGTAAATAAGATACAAACATATACATTAGGTTTTCTGTTTATGTACAAGCATTCAAAGTAACATATGTATAGGAGATGTACAACATCTGGAACAAAATGAATTTGCTATCCATAAGTCATATGTGATATTTTATCTGAGAAATGACTGTGTTATCAATGAACAGGGTTTACACAGTAATTCTATAGGACATAAAAGTGCTATTTTTTAAAAAAAATTGTCTGATCTTTTGCTAGCGAAATTTACAAAAAAACCCTTCCACCTTTCCATTCAAAAAACCTTCCAAAATAAATCAAGCTTAATGCCCTTAAAGATCAAAACTAAACCATAGTTCACAATAAACAGCCAAAGAACATTCAGGAAAAAAAAATCCATATCCTCCAGATACTACAGGTTGCAAACATAAAGATTTTATTCTTATGACTTCTACTATCGATCGTTCTTATGTATTCTCAGTCATCTCTCTTCCTACACTTGTATATTTATCTGAACTTCACAAGTGTATCACCGATGTGTTGAGTCCATTCTCCATCTATTTACTGTTGAAAATCAAGCTACTTTTATTTTCCAGAACAAGCTGTTTTAACAAAGTAGAGCCATAAAAAATAGTTTTTATCTCTGGAATATTTGCTATTTTTTTTTACATTAATGTGTGTGGCAAAAGCAATAAGTAGGATTTTATTCCTTGATTATGGTGGCTCAGGGAAGCAAGCGATCCTTCATTTGTTTGCAGTCCAATACATTTAAACTGTAAAAGTTTGTAATTAAAAATGTATTCATGTAACCTTTTATAGATTTGCTTTGTGTCTCTGGGGAATTAGTTAAAATACAAACCTATCCATTACTAATTTTATCCCATTTATACTCTTGACTGACTCATAGGTATTTGGAATATCTATGAAAATCACTGTAGAGGGAAAATAAAACCCCTGAATAAAAGTCTGTGTTCTCTGAAGCAATTCTTTGGCATAGACGGACCATTTCTCAGCATGTTAATGCTACAGATATCCTCTATTAGCTCCCTTACTCCCCTGGGCAAAATTACACTGCGTATTAGCACCAATAGGCCTGAAAAACTGGAACATCTGTTCGAATCATAAGACACTTGTTGATGGATCTTAGCAACACAACAATATTTAGGTTGTATCAAGAATACAGAAAGTTATTGGTAAGAACAGGAGCCAGAAATTACATCTGAAATGCATTTCTTATAACTCATTTAAACCCTTTTTAGCTTGATATGAAATCAAAGACATTTATAGCAATGTTTTATTCAGATTTTATGTGTGCATTGTTTGCATAGCCACTCCCTTGGTATTCTTCAAAATTTTATGCAATTTATATTCTTTTTATCTTTACAGCCTTACAGGGTCTTTTTCAGTATTACGCTTTCTCCACTGAAACTTACTTCTGCTTCCTCATGATTCAGGTCTTTCTTTTAAATTGCCCATTACCATAACATCTATTATTATTGCCCTGTTCACATAAGCATTGTTGTTACTCACTAAGTATAAACCTAAAGACATGAAAATTAAGCCTTATTTATTTTTCACATGAAGCTTGATAACTTTATTTACAGGATATATTTCTCCTGTATTTCTAGAATCTATGTGTATTAAGCCTCCCTTACATCAGAAATGGAAAAAAGATCTCATTTAAAAGACTATTTTCTGTCAGAGGATATGTGAAATGAAAAGGAACTCGGAGGTACCAACAGGTACCAAATATATGGCAAAGGGCTCCAGAGTGAAGAATTGTGCCAGGGGACTCTTCCTAAAACAACAGACTGTGGCCAAACCATGAAGGCAAAAGCATCGATAGCGAGAGGGTACCCTAGCCCCTTCACATACGCTCACAACCTCCCCCAGCAGGAAAGAATGTGCTGCTGACAAGTGGCAGCTCTGACCCAGCATGGTCAGGGGCAGGAGTGATGGTGGCCAATCCCCCTGACATACAAGAGCAGCCCCCAGGGAGCATGAGCAACCAGGAACGTGGCAAACAGAATGGGCAAACAGTGTGTGGTGTGGCATCAGGGCGTGGTGTGGCAGAAGGGAGTGGTGCGGCAGAAGGAGTGGCACACCAGTTTGCACAACGATTAGTGTAGGCAGAGCGTGCAGGGAGCGTGTCCAGGAGAGTGTAATCCGCTTGCTGGCTCTAGAGGATAATTCAACTTGTGGTCATTGTCTTCCCAGAAGAGGACCTGACTATGGTTTCACCTCACCTGAAAGCAACCACCAGAATGAATGTGACAACTCAGATGAGCCCCCACACAGATACACAGCTGTCCAAGTCTCCAGTTGCAGGGAGTGCCTCAGCCTGTCACTCACACTGGAGGGCAGCAGAGAAAACAACTCCTTTTTCTTGTGCCCAGGTGGATGATCTGCTTAGCCCGGTGGCGGAGTTGAAAGACGAAGTGGAAAAGCTAAGGAGTACCAGGAAGTGTGAGAGAGATATAGATTGGAGGAGGCACATCCTACCATCTGTGAGGCTAAATGAGGCCAGTGGAGGCTCCACGAGAAGCAGAGGATCCTTTGCCCTCTTGTTACCAAGTGGAACAAGGGGACCTAAGACACAGGAGGGAAATGGAAACAGGTCCCTTATTGCAGTGGCAGGCAAATTCCCGCCTGGCCTCCCTCACCTTCCCAGTTGCCCTCTGGAACTTGAGGGCCAGGCAAGTGAGGATGTAGCTGAAGGTCCATCCAGGCGGTTGCATTATGACTGCCTCTGTTAAGAAAACAAGGAGAGTAATTATTGTACGCGATTCTTACTTGAGAGGAAGGAAGGGTCCAACATCCCAATATGCCTATCAGGCCCATTCCACAGGGAAGTGCTGCCTCCCTGGTGCCCGGGTTAGAGACATTAATGGGAAACTCTCTGATCTGGTACAGCCCTCTGATTATTACCTGCTATTTGTTATGCAGATTGACAGCAATGAGGTTGTGGAGAGAAGTCCAAAAGCTATCAAAAGGGACTTCAGGGCACTAGGGTGAATGGCTGAATGATCAGACACCCAGCTAGTTTTTTTTACAGTCCACTCAGTGGCAGCGAAGAATACTGAAAGGAACAGAAAAACTCATCTGATTAACATGTGTCTCAGAGGCTGGTGACATCGATGAGGTGGCTCTGTAGGTTAAGGAGGATTTCAGTTGTATAGAGCTCAACGATTCTGATGGTAAGGTTGAGTGCTCATGGGCAAGGATGAAGAGGAAGGAAAACGAGGCAGATATCCTGCTGGGAGTCTGCTACAGACCATCTAACCAGGATAAGGAAGTAGACGAAGCATTCTACAAGTAGCTGGTAGAAATATCACAATCACTAGACCTTCTTCACATAGGGATATTCCTGCAGGGTGTGGTAGATAACTTCCTAAAGCAGCTGGTAAGGGGAGGTGCCTTGCTTGACCTGCTGTTTACAAACAGAGAAGGACTGATGGGAAATATGGTGGTTGGAGCCATCTTCAACTTAGTGACTGTGAAATGATAGAGTTCCTGATTATTGGTGAAGTAAGGAGGGGGATAAGAAAAAACACTACCATGGACTTCTGGAGAGCAGACTTTGGCCTGTTCAGGACACTGATTCAGAGACACCCTTGGAAGAGTCCTCAGGGGAAAAGGGGTCCAGGGAGGCTGGGTTTCGTTCAGGAAGGAAGTCTTAAAGGCACAGAAGCAGGCTATCATCATGTGCTGTAAGATGAATCAGTGGAAAAGATGAGTGGGACCGACCTGGCTGAACAGGGAGCTTTTGCTAGGATTCGGGAAAGAAGGAGAGTTTACCACTTTCGGAAGAAGACACAGGCAACTGAAGAAGTGCACAGGAACAGTGCAACCAAAGATGTGGAGATAGCTGAGGTTCTTTGCCTCAGTCTTTAAGAGTCAGACCAGTTATCCCCAGAGCTGTAAGACAGGGAAGGAGTACCGAATAAACCTCCCACCCATTCTCCATCATTCATCAGCTATGCTAGTCAACAGTGAAGATTCCGGATGACTGGAGGGTTGACAACGTAAGTCCCATCTAAAAGAAGGACTGAAAGAATCTGGGGAACTACAGGCCTGTCAGCTGGACCTTGGTACCGGGAAAGATTATGGAGCCACTCATCTTGAGTACGCTCACCAGCCAAGTGTAGGACAGCCTGGGGAACAGGACAAGCCAACACTGGTTCATGAAAGGTCTGTCTTGCATGATCGAACTGATCTCCTTCTATAATTAGGTAACATGCCTAATGGGTGAGGAAAACCTGTGAATGTTATCTATCTGGACTTTAGTAAAGCCTTTATCACTATCTCCCACAAAATTCTCCTAGACAATCTGACAGCTCATAGCTTAAACAGGTATAGTCTTAGCTGGGTAAAATATTGTCTGAATGACTGAGTCCAGACTGTTGTGGTGAGCGGAGCTCAATGCAGTAGGCGGTTGGAGCCCCTGTAGGGCTCAGTGTTGGGCCCAGTCTTGTTTAATATCTTTGCCAGCAATCTGGATGAGTGCTCCTTTGATAAGTTTACAGATGACACCAAACTAGGCAAGACTGTCGATCTGCTTGAGGGTAGGAAGGCTCTGTAGGTGGATCTGAACAGATTTGATTGGTGGATCCAAGTCAGCTGTATAAGTTTTAACAAGGCTAAGTGCCAGGTCCTGCACATCAGTCAAAACAACCCCAAGCAATACTACAGCTTTGGGGAAGTATGGTTGGAAAGCTGACCAGCGGAAAAGGACCTGGTTGTGTTGATTCAAAGCTGTCTGAATATGAACCAGCAGTGTGCTCAGGTGGCCAAGAAGGCCAATAGCATTCTGGCTTGTATCAAAAATGGTGTGACCAGTAGGAGTAGGGAAGTGATCTTATACTTGGCACTGGTGAAACTGCACTTCAAATACTGTGTTCAGTTTTGGGCCCCTCAATGCAAGAAGGATGTTGGGGCACTGGAGCATGTCCAGAGGAGGGTAACGATGCTGGTGAAGGGTCTAGAGCACAAGTTTTATGAGGAACAGCTTGTGATTATTTAGTCTGGAGAAGAGGAGACTGAAGGGAGACCTTAGTGCTCTTTACAACTACGTGAAAGGAGGTTGTAGCAATATGAATGTTGGTCTTATCTCCCAAGTGACTAGTGATAGGAAAAGAGGAAATGGCCTGAAGCTGTACCAGGGGAAAAGTTTATTTACTGAAAGAGTGGCCAAGCACTGGAACAGGCTACCCAGGGAAGCAGTGGTGTCACCATCCCTGGAGGTATTCTAAAAATGTGTAAACATGGCACTTGGGGACATAGTTTAGTAGGCACACCCATACTGAGCTGATGGTTGGACTTGATTGTCTTAGAGGTCTTTTCCAAACTTAATTATTCTATGATTTTAAGATTCTTTGCCTCTATGTGTAGTTCCTAGTTTACATGATTGATTAAATAAATATAATTTTTTTGTTAATGACAGATTCTGAGAATTGTTTTCTATATTTTTCAACCTATTAATAAGGCATGGCTGTACATCTATTTTTACAAAAATACCTTATTGAAACTGTGTCATGCATCGTAAAGAAAGAAATATTGGTCACAAATAAAGTATTGTGTATGAAGTTTTTTCAGAGATTATACTGAAGTCCATTTCACTCTGGTGCTCTTTGTCTTTCAGTGGTTTCCTCAGATTCAGCATATTTAAAGTTACATTTGAGAACTACGTTAATGGAATGGTGTTAGATACTTTTTAATTATTATTTCTGTTAATAAATAGTCCAGAAAGTCTTCATTCAGTCTTAACATATAGATAGATAGATAGATAGATAGATAGATAATCTTCATTATATCATCACGAAAAATGTATAAAAGGGTAAAGAAGTATGTCTAAAAATATTTATCTGTTTTATTCCTTTTCAGTGTTATGAAGCAGTAAGGAAATCAAGAATCCCCAAATAATGGAATTAATCTGTGCTGATAGTCCTTTAGTGTTTGTATACTTATTTCAAGCTTTTTATGTAGAAAGTGAAAAGGGAGATTCACAGAGACAATTCCACATTAAGGCTCATATCTTAAATAGCTCTAATGAATTTCTCCCTATAAATGTTTAGTTAACTTAAAAAAAAAGCATATGATTAGAAAGGACAAAAAAGGTTTTGAATAAAAACACCAGAATCAATTTTTTGCTATCTTTTCTTTTGATATTCAGCTCTCATTGACTAGCTCAGTGCTATTTTTATTGAAATCTACAGTAAAATTCCTTTAGGAATTGCTTTCACGGGATAAGATTAAAAGTTTTTGAAGAAAAAAACCCCTATTCCTATTCTTCTTACTTTCCTCTCCACTCCTTGTCTTCTCAAACATTGATTGAAATTTTTGTTCCTACTGAAATCACTCAATATTTCTACTGTTCAGAACATGAGAATGGTTCACTTTTTATTAATACTCCTGAGGTCTTTGCATATAGGAGAATTGTTTAGATTTTTCTTCAGTAGAAGCTGAATAATGGATATTTTGCAGAATGGGTATGCTTAATGGAATAATACGCTTAATGGAAAAATAAATTTATCTAGTCAAGATTTTTTTTTTCCCTAAACACACACATATGTTCCATTCATGAAATAAAACATGTATGTAATGAAACATATAAACAGTATATTTCAATGTTGTCACTGTGCTCTAAAACTTTTTATTATTAAAAATGACAGTTTTAGAAAAAACTCAGTAGTCTGAATTTGTTTGGGTGCAATTAGTACCCAACGTTTGAAATATTGTATAGGATAAAATTTAAAATTTTATTTTGAGATCTCTTGAAAGAAAATGCAATAGATGCAGTCTGAGGTGGATGGATACTAATAGTCAAATTTGCAATTAGCATACTGACAGAATGAGTTTAACTAGAATATAATAAAAAGCTATAATTGATTTATGATTTTAGCATGTATTAATGACATTAAGGAAACATAAGTTGTATGTAGTGTTTCTTATTTTAACAGAATATGAATATGCTGAATCTTTCTGTATTGCATGCATCAGACTTATTACAATACTGAAAAATTCACTTCTACTGATCTGCTGGTAGATCTGTTGTTAATTCAGTCATAACTGCAGGTCTTGGGATTTTTTAAATAATTATTTCAATTTGTTAGTTCTAACGATTATGAGTGGATGTCAGTATCAGCAATCAGTTGTTTAACATAAGGTCTTCTCTCACCTTTATTAGAGGAGTGTAGTAGCCCATTTATTCATGTTCTGGAAAGTTTTAAGTTTTCCCTTTCTAATAAAAATAAAAAAATATCCTTTTTTGACACTGAGAGAATGAAATCCTCTTAAGGTAAGAGTTCACTAAATCTCAGACTGCTCTGCTTGATTCAAAAAAACCCAGGAACCTTATTTACTTACTAAGGTTGTATTGTATACATGTACTTTTTGATATTATATAGAAATATTTCCAATTCAAAAATAATTCAATTTCTTCCTCCATCCCTTTTATGAGTGCTGAGTGCTATCTGAAAGAAGCTGAAGACCGTACTGCTTAACAGCCTTTTGACATTAAGAACAAGTCAGCCTGTAGTTTATGCCTGTGTGTCCTGGGCCTGATCCTTTCCACTGTGGAACCCTAACAAGAGTACACTGCACTCTAAAAAAAAAAAAAAAAAGGAAACATATATTTCCTGCAAGAGTTGACTCTGAAATCTCTTTTATTCTGATTAACTGAGAAAATTAATGGAGTGATTTTTTTTCTTTTCTTTTTTTTTCCTCACTCATTTAATCATACTAAGAAGGGGAAGATAGCTAGTGTGAACCCTCCAGGAGTGTGTAAAGGAGTCATAATATTATAAGTCCCTGATGAAAATGCAAAGTAGCATGATCTGAAGTTCCCCAAATAGTGGTTTTGGCTATAACTTTTCAAATTGTCAAAACCAAATAAAACCATATTTTAAATACTCAGAAAAAATATTCACACCTACGCCTGATAACTGTAGTTATATATGCAGCTGTGTGAAGATGGATAAAAAAATAACACAAAGGCGTTTTAAAAATAAATATTTCTTCTTTCCTACACTCTCTCTTTTTCCAAATCATTGACAACATCAGATTTTCATGTTTCTGATAACCAGCAACAATGTAAAGAGAGAAAATGGTTTTGTGTTTAGATTCTATCTTAAATGCTACTTATTGTTTGTAATTCAGCATAAAACCGAAAGTTATTATCATCTAAGTTTTGTTCCTGTATTATGTTCCTGAAGTGTTGTGGTCTGAAATGGTGAACTTTTTTGACATTTTCTGTTTAGTTTCTGTTTTAATGTTTTTTCTGATGCTCTATCTAATTACTTGAAAACTAAAATAATGAAATTAGTTGAACTTCTGAAAAGGCAAGAAAGCTATTGTTATCAAAAGATGTTTTCTTCATAGCTTTTATTAAAAAACTCTCTACTGGTTTAGCTGATAAATAGCACAGCTCTGATACTTGTTTGTTTCCTTCTTATCCTGGACCACCATGGAATTCTTTCACTATCACCATGAGCCTCCACAAAGCTGCAAGTTTTTAGCTGCTTCACCAGAGTCATGGTTCTGTGCTACTTCGCTGATGTCCCTCATTATCTTTGGCTAGACTTTGAGACAGCACTGTGACCTGAAGAAAAGTGTCAAGGACTTCCTATTTAAATTTCTGACATGAATAATGATAAAGGCTGCTTCTCCATTCTGGCCATTAATTCCATCTCCTATAAAAAGGTTCATGCTGCAGACAGCTGCTCAGAGAGTCCAAGATTGCACTATGCTTTTCAGTAATTCATCAATTACCTTGAACGCTTTGTAGGAGGTCTAGAGAAAGATTTGTAATTGGAACTGCAGCACAAAGATAAATGAAAGTTTTGTAAAATGATTACTAGTTAGCTACCTCAGAGGTGAATAAACCAGCTAGTTTTGTTACTTGATTCAGTTCAGTAATATAGCAAAGAAACATAACACACTTTATCCTAAGGAAGACAGCCTGTCTATACTTATGATTGAAAACAAATTCTTGTGTCATTAAGAAAGTTTTTTTCCATTTTTTATGGTAGATGAGAATTTATCTCTAGTTCTTTGGAGGACATTAAACAGTAACATACCTCTTTTTTTTTTTACTTTCTTATGTAGATACAAATAGTATGTCAATGACAGCAAAAGGATTCTAATTTATTTTTCAGCCCCTTTGAAAATAATTAAAATTGCATTTCTTGCATTGAATTCTAATTTTTTTGTGAAAGAAATTAAGTGAAATGCTATCTGTACCTTTTCAAAATTTTTCATTTGTTCTGTATCTTGAGCACTGAAAAAGTGTTCAGAATATATAGTCAAAACATTTTATTGGGCAGGAGAGAAGAAAAACAACCACGTATACATATGTGATTCTAAATGTTTTGCTCGTATCTCTTTGTTTCTATGCAAATACAAAGAAATAAGAACAAAGCATATTTGGAATCATGACTGTGAAAAAACTACAAGCTAGATGATTTTCCATAATACAATCCTCTTTTGCCAATGTTCTTACATATTCTCCAGTGTGAAGACAGTAATAGGATAAATGCTTAGAAAGTTGTATTTTTATCACCAAGGAAAACTGCATTATTCAGTTGTATTCTGAAAGAGCAAAGTCATTCAGATGAAGAACAGTATTGTTTCAGCTGACTGACACCTTCTTTGCAATCTGTTCAAAATATCTATTAATCGGTCATCTAGATTTGTCTGTAAAGTTCCCTTTACACTGTTGCTGCTCAGGCTGAGCTGAGTTTTGTTCCTCAATCAGCAGTTTTGCATTGCTTGTCCACTGATGTTTCACACGAGGCTCAACTCTCAGTTAGGGTTCCCTTGATATAGCTGTAGTTGCTTTGTGTAATAGAAATGTTAGTTAAGAAAACAAGGGGTTTGCTGAGCATAAAGTGTACTTACAAAACAGAAACTAACAACTCATGCACATTAGACTTAGAGACTGTTTAGGGCTGACTTTTCTCTTCTTTTACGGGGGATATGAGACACAAACCTTCCAATACTTTAATTGGTCTGTCTTAGAATGTAAGTATTTCTATTATGGGGAGGTTTTGTTTGTTTGCAGCTCTCCGATGCTCTATAAAGGGTAAATTGACACACAAAAGAAAGAATTTAATTAGAGGACAATAAAATTCCTGGATGCTCAGCAAAAATGTAAAGAAAACTACATTGTATATAAGAGCTGAATGATTCTGAATGACATCGGATGATTGAATGGTTTCTATGCTAATGCCAAAACACTCTAAAGTTAGAGCGTGAGAGTACTATTGATGATCTTTGAAAGAAAAATCTGCCATTGACAGACTTGCAAATACTAGGTACATTAGTCAGAGACAAGATTAGCCTGAGTTCGGCTAAAGAACTGGGAAAAGAAAATGTGTCAAGGTTTTGGATGACTTCATGAATTAAATTATTTCACTGGAGTGAGAATGAAACTATGGCATGTGAGACTAACCCAGTATTCTTGTAGAAGCAATAGTGTTCTTTAAAACATTAAATTATTTGCAGTGCAGTACTGTACTCCACTACTTATCACACTGAAAAACAGGATTCAAGTTGAATGAAATGCTTAAAAAAAAAAGAAGTACAGTAAACCAAGTTTATTACAGAAGAAGAAAAGCCTTTTTTATTCATATTATTAAATATTTATGGTTTTGCCCCCTACAGGTCACTCAGATTTGTTATATAAACTAATCTGCAGTTTATGCAATTTAATGACTGTTCCTAAGTTTCCTGAGCTCTATTTTTCTGATTTAATTCCCAAATATTTTGGTCTGTTTTGTCTATGTTTGAAGAAAATATACTGCAATGTGTGCTGGGTCCAGTCCTGTTCAATATCTTTATCAACAATCTGGATGAGGGGATTGAGTGCGCCCTTAGCAAGTTTGTGGATGATGCTAAACTGGGTCGTACTGTTGATCTGTTTGAGGGTAGGGAGGCTCTGCAGAGGGGTCTGGACAGGCTGGATCGATGGGCTGAGACCAACGGGATGAGGTTCAACAAGTTCACATGCTGAGTCCTGCACTTGGGACACAACAACCCCAGATTTAGGGAAGAATATCTGGAGAGCTGCCTGGCAGAGAAGGACCTGACCGTGTTGGTTGGCAGCCAGTTGAACATAAGCCAGCAGTGTGCCCAGGTGGCCAAGAGGGCCAATGGCAACTTGGTCTGTATCAGACACAGCGTGACCAGCAGGAGCAGGGAGGTGATTGTGCCCCTGTGCTCAGCACTGGTGAGGCCACACCTCGAGTGCTGAGTTCAGTATTGGGTCCCTCACTACAGGAAGAACATTGAGGGGCTGGATCGCGTCCAGAGAAGGGCAATGAGGCTGGTGAGGGGTCTGGAGAGCAAGTCCTACGAGGAGCGACTGAGGGAGCTGGGGTTGTTTAGCCTGGAGAAAAGGAGG
The DNA here is from genome assembly GCA_033558235.1 of Neomorphus geoffroyi. NCBI lineage: Eukaryota > Metazoa > Chordata > Aves > Cuculiformes > Neomorphidae > Neomorphus > Neomorphus geoffroyi. The sequence goes on from JAUMJM010000005.1 coordinate 4,363,438, forward strand.
CTGAGGGGAAACCTCATCACTGCCTACAACTGCCTGAAAGGAGGTTGTGACGAGGTGGGTGCTGGGCTCTTCTCACAAGTGACAGGTGATAGGACGAGAAGTAATGACTGCAAGTTGCAACAGGAGAGGTTTAGACTGGACTTTAGATGTTTAAAAGACAGGTAGATGAGTTTCTTAGGGACATGGTTTAATAAGGGGACAGGTACAGCTGGACTCTATGATCTCAGAAATCTTTTCCAAACAGATGATTTTGTGATTCTATGATTCTATGATTTTATGTCTCTCTAGAGAGACTGAGATCAGAATGTTGCTTAGGGACTGAGACACACATTTTTTCTACATTTAATAATTTTTTGTGACCTAATCTTCATATTCTATTATGAATATTTAGTCCAGAAAAGAATAACATTAGTGTGAGAAAGGCTGTCCACAGTAGTTCATACATGAAATCTTTAATTTCATGTTAGTAAAAGAAGGTGTAAGAGAAGGAATTCACCCTTCAGTCTTTTATACCCTAATTTATGAATGTGATACACCAAACAACAGAACAGGAGATATGCGTTACTTTATATAGACAAAAAATAGATCAACTCTGTAAATTATCCCATTTGTATCTTTAGAGGTAGAAGACCTGCTGTTCACCAAGATGGTAAGGAAAAATAAAATATTGGAGCTACATCATGTCAATGATAACCTCTGCAGTAATTCTTTGAACATAAATCTGTAGTAAGGAAATACCAGTAAAGAAGTGGCATCGTGTGCATGTACTGAATATGTATGCCACTATATCAATTTTACGTTTCTTTACTTCTCTCAGCATATTCAGCCTTTAAGTATAAGATCATATTTTAGAATAATCTTAGTACTTTCTATTGTGTTGTATTTGTGTTAAATTCAACACTTACAGTATGTTTTAAATTTGAGTTTGCCTGTCAATTAAAACTTTTCAGTAGATTAAGTATAGTGTTGTCCATTGCATAACTATAAGCATAAACACTGAGACATTTAGCTCAACCTGACGTGGCAACAGAGTAAATTCACTGTCAAATTCTCTGTTCTTCAAACCTCTACGTTGAGGGAGAAAAGCAAGGATTTGTGGATCATCATCTTGGTTATTTATTTATTTCACATTAATGTGCAAACACATTCGAAAACATATTTTAAGTGTGCAATTTTTGTCCCTAAAGACCTAGCCATGAACTGATCCCTGGATTTCTGTGCCTATTTTGTTTGTTCTGGGCTCGAAGGGATTAACCCAGATCACACATTATTCATCTCATCGTAAAATATAAATGAATTTCTTAAATTTCATAGTGGAATTTAAAAATAAATTCATATGAAACATTGGCCATATAACATATGGACACTGTGAAATAACTCCATTTTACTCAAAGTTAATTGTTTGATACTATGTACACACCAGCAAGTGTCAGTCTGCATCAGGTGCCTGAATGGTATGGGAATATACATTTTTTGAAGTTGAGATTCACAGCATGAACATATTTTATATTTTTTTGTTGTTTTTAATAACACATAAAGTAAGCTTGTGATCTTCAAGTTCAATATTGATTATAATACCTAAAGCAAGATACATATAAAAGCATTTGTATTTAAGATAAAGATAATATCTAGTGTCAGTTCAGTTTCACTGCTACTTTGCTTTCTCAGTGTTAAAAACTATTCTGTGAGATTATTCAGTATTGTACAGCATATGAACACACTTTACCTCAGTTTAATTGTATTACAATGAATGCAAGATCTCAACTGTGGAATAGAGCTGTGAATATTGAGTTTCATTATGCTAGAAATCTTAATTTAAGCTCAGTTTCATTGTTGCTTTACCTTATCAAAATGCTCTCCAGCAAGCTGAGCTGACGAGATAATGCAGAACGGAATATTTGTTATCACCCGCCAAGTACATAAACATAGAACAAAAGTAAATAACTGTCATCCCAAAATTAACATACTCTTCCCTAAAGAACTGCTGTTCATAAACACCTAATTAATTCAATAAAGGTATGAATGGATGTATTCAATAGAGAAGACTGTTTGGCTTTTCTCTCCTTTTACGGAGAAAGACGTGGAGGAGAAATAATTGCAGTGATAGCACTTCTGAAAATTCCTAAAATTCCTGTTTAGAAATGACTTGAGTTTTAGCTCTCATACTACTTGGAGATTTTTATGTCTAAAGCCTAAACCTATTAATATTATTTCTACTCAATGTGTGCTGTATTAGCAACTCAGTATGCTACATATTACATCATGCTAACACAATGAATAAGACAACTGCAAAACTGGTAATGGCAGGCCATTCATTTAAATCAGCACATAATTCCACAGAACAATTAAAAGAACATATTTGTTTTCATTCTTTTCCTTGATCTGTCAAAGGAGCCATTCAAGTGATCAGTTACCTAACTGGGGCACAGTATTATTCCCTCAAAGTTAGCACCATTTGGCATTGACTTACGTGTGATTATGACTGATTCTTACAACAGTGATAAAACAAGGATTGCTTGTTACATTATTATGCTTTTTATACATATTAAATTAAGTATACATTTAAACTGTTTAATAATCTTCCCTCTGAGCTAACTGTAGCTGCATTGTCAAGTTTTTATAGCTGCACAAAGTCAAATACACACATGTAAACTAGAGTTTGAATAAATTAGGAAAGTTAGGCTGAAACCTCAGTAACATTTTAATTATGTCACAAAAAATCTACTGTATTTTTATCTCTGTTCTCATGAATAATTTTTAAATTACTATAGAGGAAGAACTAAGTACAGGGAAACATCTTAAACTGAACATGAGCAATTTCATAACCCCAAGCTACATTTTTTACAAGTGGCCACACATTTCAACAAACAAAGGAAACAAAGCCAGGTGTGGATGTTGATTTTGGAAACTAAGACATTAAGAAGAATATATTAAGTTGAAGTCTGGACACTTTAGAAATGTGCTAGAAGACTCTATTTTTTATTTAAGTTGGAGGTGAACAACATTTAGAATACCAGGCATGAAACTAGCACATTGTGTTAAGTGTTAGTGCATATGCTAGAGATAAGTCCTGTCAGGAGCCCGCTCCTCCGCGGGGACTCCATGAGGTCACAGCCTCTTTCAGGCACGTTCATTCTCCTCCAGTGTGAGATACTCCACAGTCTGCAAGTGGATAACTGCACCATGGGCCGCATAGGGACAGGTCTTCACCATGGGCTACAGGGGAATCTCTGTCCTGGTGCCGGGAGCAGCTACTGCCTCTCCTTCTTCGCTGACTGGTGTTTGTATAGTTGTTTCTCTCACATGTTCTCATTCCTCGCTTTCAGCTGCTGCTGAGTAGCAGTTTTTACACCTTCTTAGATATGTTATCACAGCAGCACTACCACCAGTCCTGATCAGCTCTGTCTTGGCCAGTGGCAAGTCCGTCTTGGAGCCAGCTAGCATTGCTCTATCCGATATGGGGAAGGCTGTAGCAGTTTCCCACGGAAGCCACCCCTGTAACCCCCCGACTACCAAAACCTTGCCACGGAAAGCAAATGCATTTGTTCATGAACAGAACTGAATAAGAAGTATATGATGACAATTTCTTTTCTGTTTTTCTGAAAAGAAAATATATATCCAAATAATAAATAATTTGGTTTTAGGTAAAACTGAGAACTTGTTAACAAAATATTTGTTTTCATGCTGTATTAATCTAACACTTGTTTTAATGGGACATTAGTTGGTCACAATAAATCCATATTTTTATTTTTTTCTCAGTTTAGCACTAATATCAATACTATGTCAGCTGGATGACATACATTTGGGATTGTCTCACTGGCCATGATACATCTTCCATTACAAATTTCTCATACCTATTTTTCAAGTCAGATAGCCATGACATATTATATGGAAAGCAATCTATTTGGTAATCCAAATTAGAAAACGAGAAATGGTGGCAAGAGAACAATTGTCATGAGATTCACACCCGTTCAGACAGAAGGCAGTAATATAATAATAATATTTTCAAAATAATGTTATTATCTGTTCATCCTGAAAAAAATATCTTGAAAAGGTGTTATTTCTGGAATATTGAAGCTTTCCCTGTGAGACACAGTACAATATCAAAATTCTGAATTGATGCATCTGGAAAGGGTGATCTGGACAGATCTGTGCTTGGTTTGAGAATTAATGTATAATAATTGCAGTTTATTTTTATGTTTGTATAAATTGTGCAGAACTTGTTTCTCTGAGTATCTGGTATCCAGTGATTAAGTTAATTAGATAGATAGTTAATGTATTGAAATTGGTTGCTGAGATGACATAAGGAAAGAAATGTCGTCTTTTCTTTACCAAAAATATTAGTAAAGTGATTAATTTTAACAAGGTGGAAGAATCAAGAAAGAGAAAAGGGCTTAACAGCTAGTAGTAAACAGCAGCTGTTGCTACATTAAGTATAATCTTGCCTTTGCATTCGCTTTCTCTACACTAAAAGAAATAAAACCTTTACAACTTTGTGAATACTAATATACAGGTTTTTAAAAATTTTCAAATAAACATATAAAAAATAAAAATAGCTACTGATGCCTGACCATGGGCAAAGCATAATGTTTTGAAGAGTTTATCTTTGTGGGGATAAGGGTATAATGTGCTTTGTAACTTCGAGTACTTCCTTCTGTTAAGTACTGATTGGATCCATATGTTCTGCATGAATTCACAGAGCTGAAGAGGCAAATAAAGAAATACGAGTTCATACACAGTTGAAGAGCTACAATCACATTGGAACTGCAGATATGTAGTGGATTAAGTTGCCTGACTGGGTGCTTCTTAGGAAGACTGCTTGAAAAGATGAGGAGATAGGGCTGTCTTGACATAGCCTGACATGAATGATGAGACAGGGGAGATGTTCTGCTTTACATAACAATTGCAAACTCATTGAGGATGTGAAGCTAGCATGACATGGTGAATTTTAACATCTATGAAGTTACCAAGATAATTAGAAGAATCAAAACCACAGGATTTCAACATAGTGAAATTTGGCCTTCTTCAAGAATCTCCTTGACAGAATGCCTTATGAGACTTCCCTGAAGGGCATAGGGTCCAAGATGAACTGATTGATCTTGAAAAACAATTTCTTCAAACACTTTGAGGACAGTCTTTTCCAATGTTCAGTCTATCCAGAGTAATAGAAGACTAGCACGGAAAAACAAATAAGTACACAGAAAAAGGAAATATAAAGGAAACGGAATCTACTGAGGAATACAACAGATACCATATCTGGGAATGCAGTGATGGAATTAGGAAGTCAAATCTCACTTGGACTTGAAGCTAGAAATGAATATATGAGTCAACAAGAAATTTCTGTAAGTTTATTAGAAAAAAAACCCCAACAAACAACTAAAACCCCCTAAAAAACTAAGAAAAAAAATGGCCCACAACTCAATAGAGCAGGTTACACGGTGAGAAAGTACACTGAAAAGACAAAGGAACTTAGTGGTGTTTGCTTCTTTTTATTGGTTATCCTCTCCCTTAGTTTCCACTGGTCAGTTCTTGCCTCTGACTTCCCAGTTCCCAAAGGATTGTGGCACTGGTCAGGCCGCACCTCGAGTACTGTGTCCAGTTCTGGGCCCCTCAGTTTAAGAAAGACGTTGAGATGCTGGAGTGCGTCCAGAGGAGAGCAACGAGGATGGTGAAGGGGCTGGAGCACAAGCCCTGTGAGGAGCGACTGAGGGAGCTGGAGTTGTTTAGCCTGGAGAGGAGGAGGCTCAGGGGAGACCTTATGGCTCTCTACAACTACCTAAAGGGAGGTTGTAGTCAGGCAGGGGTTGGTGTCTTCTCTCAGGTGACCGGTGACAGAACGAGAGGACACGGTCTCAAGCTTCGCCAGGGGAGGTTTAGGCTTGACATTAGGAAGAAGTTCCTTACTGAGAGAGTGATTGGCCATTGGAATGCGCTGCCTGGGGAGGTCGTGGAGTCACCGTCCCTGGAGGTGTTTGAGGAGAGATTGGATGAGGCACTTAGTGCCATGGTGTAGTTGACAAGTAGGAGTAGGTGTAGATGTTGGGTCATAGGTTGGACTCGATGATCTCAAAGATCTTTTCCAACCTTATGATACTGTGATACTGTGTGATGGAATGAGAGGGATTCACTTCACCTGTAAGAGAATCAACAATAAACTTACTGAAAATAACAACTTTCAATGATAAATGCAACAATGGTTTAACAAGAGTTGATTACTGAAAGTTAAAGAAGGATCTCGCTGCTGTCAAAGGAGAGTACAATATGAATGGAACCAGATGCTCCCTGCTGGTGACTAGGGGTAGCACAAGAAGCAACAGACACAGCTTGGAACAGAGGAAATGTTGGCTCAATAAAAGGAGAAAATAATTCATCACGACGATTGTCAAACACTGGAACAGGCTGCACAGAGACATTATGAACTCTTGATCCATGGAAATTTTCAAAATTTGAGCCGACAAGGCACTGGGCAACCAGTATTGAATGTGGATGCACATTGAGCAGAAACCTGGGATAGGTGACTCACAAAGATGTCTTCCAATCTCAACAATTCTATGAGTAAAGTTTGTAGAGAAAAAAGAGTTAATGCTTTATTTTTCTTAATATATGCTGCTTAAGTACTAGGAATAAAAATACTCCTTTGTGTAAAATTATGAAAAAAGGAACAAACAGAAGAACTAGGAGAAAATATAGCTGTGTCTGAGAATATGTATAATAAAAAAATATTACAAACTTGCTATTGTATACCACTATTAGGAGTTTCCTCTGCTTTTCTAATTCTTTTTTTTCAAAATAACAGTTTACTCAGAAAAAAAGTTCTTTTTTATTATCTTTTGGGGAAAAGTATTAAAATTATTAGCCCTTAGAAATACTAGGCCTTTGGGAAGCCTGGAACAGATTGTAAGAAAGGCATGTGCATGTGTCAGCTTCACTGAACAGAAAAGTAAAGAAGCCACAAAACAAGGAAATTAACATGTATGATTTTCTCTTATTTTCTTTAAATGAGTCTGTAATGAACATCAGAAGCTCCCAAACCCTCTCTGTTGAATGTTTATATTTCAACATACAAGTCATTGTAATGATAATAACAAGACAAAAATGTACCTATAAAATGTATTCAAAATAATACCACTGTAAAGAAATTCTCTTCTTGCTTCTCAGGCAAGTTTGAATAGTTTAGTTCATAGCACACATTTAATAATGCAGTATGTAGAATTAAATGCAAAGAAAAAATTGCCTAGCTAGATTATGCAGTCTTCATCCTGGAAGGTTTTGAAGAACATACTAGATATACTCTTAAGCAACCTGGCCTGATCCCATAGCTCACTCTACTTTGTCCAGGATGTTGGACTAGGTCCATTCATACCTGAATTATCCTGCTCTCCTAGTATCCTTTACAGACAATAATATTATGCTGTGTATTATTTAACATAATTTTCTTCTCAAATTTTCATTCTATCAAAATTTACTAATTCAGCATTTTTAAATCCTCAGGCAGGAAAACCCAGGAGCAACACCAACAAAAAACCCCTCCATATTAGAAATCTCAATTCAATTGACATAATGACATTCTATTACATAATGTAGCAGACTTTCACTCTTTTACCTTCACACACTGGACTTTCATACACTGAAGTGAAACACCCACAAAAAAGAATTAATCATATCTGGTGAGCAAAACGCATACCTAAAAAAAAAAAACCCCAAAGCAAAACTCTTTACTACATTTTTCTGGAACTGTTTATGTAATGGAAAAGACTATGTTAAAAACATTGTTATTTCTTCCAAGAAAATACCTTTTTTTACTTTCATTTTCCTTAAAGGAAGATAAATGGACATACCGTTTTTTAGAGCACATTATTAATTTAAATTATTTGTCTTTGATATTCTCTAATTAATCATATATGTCTAGAAATAAATTCACTCTCTTTCATCTTCAAATATATTTTTACATCTGTTCCAATGTGTTATTAGATTCTGTTTTTGTGAAAACTGAAAGGTGTTTCATCTCTTGGCTTTTCTGGATAGAATGTTACAAAACAGGCTGAAAAATTCACATCTCCCCAAGTGTAACAGGATGAATAAAATCTACTTGCAACATTGTCATTGCATTTTTCTTAGATTCTTTTTCCTTTCAAGTATATAGCTACTACATGGTGTCTTAGTGGCTAATACAAGCCTCAAGCAATGGAAAAAGAAGAGAGAAGCCAACATGAGTGTTACTTCACGGTATGATAAACTGTACTGAGAAATATTGAATGATTGTATTTACCAGAGCACTGGAGTACTATGAAATTTCTTGCTCCATTTTATGAAGCATTAAGCTGTTCAAAATAATTATTGCTTCTCGAAGTCATCCATAAATCAACTCAGACCAATGGCAGCAAAGTGATGGATACCCACCCATCTAAAGCTTGATCATAAGACTCAAGCTGAAACAGTGACAAGGCAGAGATAAACGTTTGTGTTCAGATTAATATCCCAAGGTCAGAGTACCTAGGCATATCATTGAGGAATTTCAACCAACACTTTAAGAATATTAATCTAGGCATGTATAATAGCAAACTGAAAAAGAAATTGAATTTTAATGAAGTTGTCTAAGAAAATATTTATAGTAAACTAATCACACACATTGGAATTCATTCTTGCACAGAGCCTGTTTCCTGAAAATATCAGCCTTGTCCTGTATTTTCATGACAATTTTATTTTTCATTTATTTAATTTTACAACAGTGTTAACAAAGCATTAAAGGAAAAATTGTAGTGTAAAGTCTTTATTTGTTGAAGGGAAAAGTAGAACAAAATAAAATAATGTCATGACTGTCATGCACTACTAATTCTAAGATGAATGTATGTTTATATAAAGTCTTGTTAAGGTTGTACAAGATTGTTCAACATTTTCATTTGTAGAAGTTAATAACAGAAGATGGTGGGAAAGACGTTTCAAGTACATAGCAATTAACATCAAAAGAATTCCTGAGTTTCCTAAAGCAGCCTGGTTGTTTCATAGGCTGTTTTAACTGTACTTACAACATATGATACTTCGTTCAGGTGTATAAAATATTGAAAATATAATTTTCACCTCAAAAAAAGAATCTGAAAACTAGAACAGCATATCTAGGGCTTACTTCTCATACCAGATTTTCAGTGCGTATGAGTGTAGTAGCTATTTTAACAAAATGCTCAGCAATGCATGCTTGTCTGAGATCAGGGTCAAGATCATAGAGCACATTCTTCTTTCGGTGTGCACTCCTTCCCTTCCCTTCCCTTCCCTTCCCTTCCCTTCCCTTCCCTTCCCTTCCCTTCCCTTCCCTTCCCTTCCCTTCCCTTCCCTTCCCTTCCCTTCCCTTCCCTTCCCTTCCCTTCCCTTCCCTTCCCTTCCCTTCCCTTCCCTTCCCTTCCCTTCCCTTCCCTTCCCTTCCCTTCCCTTCCCTTCCCGCTCACTTTCTTGCTCACTTTCTCTCTCTTTTTCCCTCTCTTGCCTGCCTGCCTACTTTCTTTGCAATGCTCTTCCAGTTTCTTTCTGTGCATTCTATGAATTGCAGTAAAACAAAAAAAATCTGAAGTAAGGAGTAATTCATTCAGTCTCAAATAATTCTTAAGAAAATCAATTGTGTGAACTGCACCCCACTAGATCATTTAAACTGTGTATACTCATAACTGAAATTTAATGGATTAACAATCTTTGGCCGCTGATGCTTCTGTAAACACAAGCTGAAAAGCAGTACTAGTTTTCAAAATTCCAAAAAAGAACAGAGTTCTTCTGTTTAAGTAATAGATAACAGTGTTGTTTTGAAATGTAGATACTTACATGTACGTAAATATGCATCTATGGACACACCTTCTTTCCAGGTGAATCATCCATTAAACCATGACTCATTAAACAATTCAGAAGTACTAATTTCTGTTCTGCTTTTACAAAATGTAGATAAAGATACATGTGACTTAAATACAGATGCCAGCCTGTCATTCCTACTCTATTTATACTCAGACATAGTTTGTTCCTAATTTTCAGATTTTTGGATACGCTCATGTATATCTATGATACAGGTATCTACACACAAAAAAACCCCTTATACAATATATCAAACTGTTATAGTTATTGTAGAACAGTGAATAAACTATAGTGAAAGAAAGGCATATATTAAAATATATGAACTAGAGAAAAATATTAGCTTATCTCAGTTACATCCTTATTTTGGAGGAATATCAAAAGAACTTGCTATAGCAATCAGTTCAGACTTAAGTGATGACTCTCAGATGTTACTTGAATTTTCTGAGATTTATTGTTCTGTTAAAGACAAAAAAAAGTCTTGAATATATTTATTTTTCAGTAAATCGACCCGTATAAATATCTTAAATTTAGAAAAAAAAGTAAAGCCACCCCACCATACTAAACAGCTCCTTAATCATAAGCCTATAGCAAAGACGAAGGACATATGGTTAAATAAAATGGACCTAAAAATATTCTGGCTCCTAACTATTGCTTAAGAATTTATTTCTTCTTAATTTAAATTGTGTAAAAGGAAAAGAAAAAAAAAGGATAATTCTAGTTGCAGTTTGATTAGCTAAAAGGCTCTGTATCCTTAGAGAAACCAAGGTGTTGTAGTGAAAAATCTTTGGAACTCTTTGCAGGCCAATTTTGATGCATTAAGTCAATGTATAAAGAATCGGAAAACAATTATTAATCATTAACTGTGAAAAATAAATGCAGAGAAAAATGTTAACGTGATTACAATCTTCATGTTTTCCATTTCATTGTTATTCTGAAAGTATTTCTGAACATTTGGGAACTGCAAAAGAACATGCTGTTCAAAGTTATAAGGAGGGGAAATTGGGTAGGAAACTTGTTTCTAAAAAAAGGATTGGCATGACTTTGTCTGCAGGGAGATCAATGAAATAATGCACTGTATTTAAATGTTTCATCCAAGAAAAAGAGAACAATATTAATTATAGCCTTTAGCTCTTTTCATGGCAATCCTTTGGTAATTATAGTTCAAGAGAAAGAACAGAAGTAATTTAAAGATATATTTCTTTATAACATATTCAATTTTATTTTCTTCTTAGAAAAGAGTGAATTTCAAAGGAAGTCTTTGTCTTAAGTTAGATTAATAATAAACTATAAAGACAGTCTTTGGTGCATGTTATGTTTGCAGCTGCATTCATGGTGGTAAACTTATTTATTGATAATATTTTAAAAGACATCAACTTTAATAGTAACTGCTGAAGACCTTAAAATTATTGCTGGCCAATTGTAATATTAATTTTTATGAGGGTTGAGGTTTTTTGGTGATTTTTTTTCTTTTCCTTTTAGGAATTATATCTTACAATATCATCTTCAATAACTATGTAGAAACTTCAGACTCTTTTAGCTAATGTACAGTGAAGTAGTAAGGAAAGAAGCAAGTCTTACAGGCCTAACTCATGACACAAAGAAGGAGATTTAATTAATAGGTTTCTGAAATAACAGGAGCTTGTAATTTTATGTAATATGTCTCATCACACAGACATGTAGACAATATTCTTTAAAAAGATAAACGGTACATCACACTGCTAAACCCTTAAAAAACTCTCAATTCTATTTGGAACCTGAGAGATCTAGCTTACAAAATTCGTTGTAGTTATTAGAAAAGAATATTGTGCTGTAGCATAAAACAGCTGGATACTCTGGCAATCTTTTATTTTTCAGGCAGTTGTTTAGAACTATGAACAATTAATTTATAAGAAATTTGAGTAGCCTCACTTAAAGTAAAGTGAAGCTACCTTTTGTGAGTTAACCACAGCTTATACCCTCAGATCTGCTTGCTCGCTCCCCTTCCAGCAGATCAGAGGAGAGAGTCAGAAAAGTAAAAACAAAGAAAACTCATGGGTTAGAATAGACTGTATATCAGGTAAGGCAAAGCTGTGCATGCAAGTAAAGCAAAATAAGGAATTCACTTACTACTTTGCATCGACAGGCAAATATTTAGCCATTTCTGGGAAAGCAGGGCTTCATCGGGTGTAATGGTTACTTGGGAAGACAAATGTCAAAACTCCAAATGTGCCCCTCTTCCTCCTTCCCTTGAAGTTTTATTGCTGAGCATGATATCATGTAGTATGGGATGACCCTTTGGTCAGTTGGGGTCAGGTGTCCCATCTCTGTCCCCTCTTCATTTCTTGCAGAACTCGAGCCTCCTTGCTACAGGGTGGTGTAAAAAGCAGAAAATTCCCTTATGCTGTGTAAGCACTGCTCAACAATAGCTAAAATATGCCTGTGTTATCAAGACTGTTGTGGTCACAAATCTAAAACACAGTACCTCATGGGCTGCTGTGAAGAAAATTAACTCCAAGACAAAACCATTACACTATCGAAATCAACTTATTAGAGAAACTAAATGAGACACAAGTTGGACAGTGCTAAATGGTCTCCTGAGATGGGCATTCGTTACAGTAGTTATAAGTTAAAACCTTTTCATGATGAATGCAAATGCAACATAACATCACACAAAGTTTTCCAGACATAATTAATTGTCTAACATAAGATAGCCGTCTAGTTGTACTATCAGCTGTGAGAAATACAAGCTTTAAAAAGACTATTAACCTTTTTGCTGTTGTTTCAAAAGACTATTAACCTTTTTGCTGTTGTCCCACTCCTTTTCACACCTGCGGCCTCACGTTTGTGCTTGAACAGTGACCTGCTTTCAAAAGAAAAGATGAATATCCTTCCAACCCGTTCACTCACAGCTGATTCTTAACCGATTGTATCAACTTGTGCCGAAACAATTCTTCCGGCTTCCAAAGTCAACATTTTGTCAGGCTAGGACTCAGGCATCTACTAGGTATGAACTCTAAACACTAGATAGTTAGAATTACGCAGAATATTTAATCAAGATATGTACTATGCACATTTGCAGGTTAATTTTTGATGTTCCAGGAGGATTAGATGGCATGCAAATGTACATCTTGGTTCGCTTTCAGCAACACACATGCCTGAAGTATGCTTAAATTGAATTGATATCATCTAGATGTATGCTGTGATGTCTTCATATGGATTTTTTTCACATGCATTAAATTCCTTGGGTTTAGATTTATGGTTTTATTTGAAAAAGTAAAATGATACAGAAGCCTGTTTGGTGGAGGAAATTTTCTTCTTTCTTTTTCTTTTTTAACTTTCCACCATTTTTCTTTCCAAGAAGAAGAGGAAATAATAAGAATTACAAAAATAAACAGCTAAACAACATATCATCCTTTCATCTCTTTTTCACTGACTGAAAAGAATATTTTAATTATTTGAGAATAAACTATTATTTGACAATATTTTTTTTAAATTAAAAGATTAAAAATCAAGTATTTTTGTTTTATTAACTGCTTGGAGTATGTTCCACTTATGAATGTATATTTCCGTTTAGATAGTGAGCAAAACCAAATTATTTTTAGTGGTGGATGAAAAACAGGGTTTTTTCTCACACAGTTTATGAGGATTCTAAATGTTTTCGTTAGTGATCCTTAGAGTGAAAGAATTGTGAAATTTTTCAAAATATTATATCTCAAAAATAAAAATTGGATTATATAAATTGATTTTTATTTATTTTTATTATTTTATTTTGATGAAAATGTATTTTAATCTTTTTATTTTCTAGTAAAATAAGTTTTATAACTATTTTGAACAGAATCACATTACTTTTAGTTTAAGAAAATGTAAGTTTCTTTTCTGACAATTAGAAAACTCAGCTTTCAAATTCTAATGGAGTTGGGGTTGCAGAAAAAACGAGGACTGAAAATTGACCCAAACAAACACATTTTGTTGAAACTTTTTTCCATGCAGATTGATTTTCAAGCCGAACATAGAGCACTTAAAGCATTCTAAAAGTGGTATTTACTAATGAAATCATATCTAAAGAATAGATTTTTGAGGCAGAAGAGGGTTTTTTTCCTAGCTTTTATAGCACCGCAGGGTATAGTATGAAAGTACATCCCTAAGTGCATGATTCTGTTTTAACTTATTCTCTGAGCTGTTCGGAGGCTTCCTTACAGCCAGGTTTCCCTTTCCCCCTAGAATTGTAGTCAATCTATTTTTCACTAGGTTTGTTTATATTGTTAATGGTTCATGGAGCATTTTGAGTAGGTAGGTAGTGAATGATAAGACAAACTTAAAAGCCTTGGAGTTTCTCTGTTCAGATAGCACTGATGGAACGCTATTTTTTTTACACTGTTTTTATGCTTGCAACCAAGCTTCAAAACCAGTGAGCCTGAAACATGGCTTCCCACTCAAGGTATCCATGAAGATATTACCACAGCATCTGAAGTGTCTTATGCAAACCACATATTTTAAGACTAGAAGGAATGTGTGAGAAAGCTGCAGTCTTTTTATCAACATTTTATTAATGTGGCATTGACTTGTGTAGTAGACTTTCTATAACGGAAAAAATAAAATCTATATTCGCTTCTTTCCCATCTTTCCAAGAAACTTCCTTAATAGAAGCTGTAGAAAAAGAAGGTAGAGAAAAGTTAGAGATGTTAGTTCCTATTACTGTCCTTTTCTTTGACATATTTAATAAAGGAGGGAGATGATTGTTCTCTCAATCCTTAATCTGTGATTTTGATTATTAAGTTAGAGTATCTTGTTTTGTTTCTAGTTGCTATAAATTGTCTTTATTTTCAGATATATAAAAGTATCCCTGAAATTTCCTCTATTTCCTTCAAGATAAAGATGTACTGTGCAAATACTTTAACCTCGAAACTTATGTCTGAGTAAGTCACTCTACTTCTCTTTTTAGATAATTGTCATAAACTGACATGTCTTGACCACAACTCATGTCAATTAGTGCAGATTTCTCTATCTGGTCAGACTAACCTCGCCCATATTTCACTCCATTGCTTAGAAAAATAGCAATATAAAAAAGGAGACTAGCTCAAATATAGACATCTATATGTTCTCAGAGCAATACTCATTCTCTGTTGTTTGGTAAAAAATAGGTATGGTTTACAGTTCACTTTTCAACCATTCAAAAGTGAATACAGTTCTGGGAAGAGTTTCATATGAGAAAGTATTCTTCAAAAATATTAAGTACAGTTATTTGCTTAAAAGTGATCCTACAAAGAGTTTTTATTCACCAGGATATAATAGACAGTCCTGCATAGAACTCTAAGTAATAATACAGGCAGTGTGTTGTGATTAGTTCCTGGATTGTGGTTCCAGGACAGGTATTCAGACCTTATCAAATTGAGTAAGAAAAAAAATGGTTTCATTTGAGCTAGGTTAGAATGTTATTCATAATTTTCCTATTATCTCCCATTTACTAATGAAATTAAGAAAAAATTTACCTGCTTACATGATTGCACTTTTGAGTTTTTGCACCTGTATTTTATATCACCTTGAGTCATTCATCCCTTCCAGAAAACAATCTCATTTTGGGACAAGTATGTAAAATTTGCCTGAATCTATACCATGTTGATAAAACAAAAATGAAGCATTGAGAGGGATGATTTCATAAAGAGGATTGTGTTTTCAGTGATATATTTGTAATGTGAAAAAAGACTGTCTATACCAGGATGAACAGGTTGAACAAAGGAACAGAAAAGGAAAACAAGAACTATGCAGAAATTTATTTTAATTCACCAATGAATCACTCTGATTTAAATCCTTGTATACAGGGCAGAGGCTAAGGAAGAAGAAAATATCAAAAATATTCTGATTTTACCAATCTGCATTTTTTCAATGTTTATTTGAAGGTCTCAGCTTGGATATAAACTGACTATAAAGAAAATGGAAAAATCAGACAAAAAGTTTAATACTGCTGAATGCAATATATAATGTTCTCATTTTATTTTGTTTCTTAATTTTTAAGTGGAACAAAATGTTGAACACTTCTTTTTGTACTAAAATCATGCTGTAACTCAAATGAAAATACTATGTACAGCAAACTAACAATAATGCTTTATAAATAATCTCAATCATTTCAATTTTAATCATTTAGTGATTCTTTGGTATTTGGAAAGGCTATGTGTAAACAAGTTTATCTCAGTAAAACAAACAAACAAGAAAATAAAACCCTGGGTTTTGTTGAAAATGTCATCACACTGGAAGCAACATAATGAGTTTATGAGAGTTTATTTATTATTGCTGTCCCCAAGATGTTGCCTCTCATTTCCAAGCAGTTCCTGGAACATTACAGATAGCAGTAACATGCATTTAAACTTTTGCCAAATGGCAATGACATGACTCAATGCACTGTAGGAGGGTACTGAGAAAGTCTGATGGTTTTGAGTACTGTTTCTTTGGTATTGCTAAATTTTAATGTGCTTTGAATGTTTCATAGTGTAAGAACAGCTACCAGTGTAGAAATGCAATGTAATTAAAAAAAGACTACTTTGGCCCCTTATTATTCCATGGTGGAAGATACATAAGTTTTTGATGACCTAGTCCTCAGATTCTATTTTAGTGAACAGTTGAGTTATTGTGTTGACACTTAAAATTCTTTTCTGGACAGGCAAACACTAATTATTGTACATTTGAGTTCTTCATTGCTTTTCTCTGTGACTACTGTTTGCTCTGTCGGGATGACTACTTGCTTCTAATAATTCTGCATTGCACATGGTGATGATACATGGATAAAATCTCCAAACAGAAAAATGCTTTCCTATGGTGCTTGTTTGTTCTGTATTAGGTCAGAAACCTATGTTTAACTTTTTATACTTTTAATATATTATTTAGGATTTAGGTGAAGAAGAAAAAAACATTTTTGGTTTTCTGAAACCCAGAAAAACATTGAAGTCCAATGGTTAGATGAAAGATATTATACTAGAGTATATTTACTATTTCCTTTATTTACTAACATTTTTGTTTGTGCTGTACACATATATACACATTATATATGCTAAATCATGGAACTGTCTCACCCTTTTCTACTTGCAAATACTTTAAGGAGTAAAAAAAATCTTTAGGACTGAGAGTCCAAGCACGAACAAGAAGAATATAACATTTGTTCCTTATTCCAGACTACCTTGCCAGTATAAAAGCAATTAATGTGTTATTCTGAATTAAATCAAAAGGAAGGAGAGTGAATAAAATGCACGTCTATTACTCTTATGTAGATGGTGCATCAGGATGTGAAACAGACAAAATTTCCTATGGTGTCAGTGATTCATTTATGAAGCAAGCAGTGAATAAGCCTTTAAATGGAAATATAGTGTCAGATTTGATATTATGTAATAGTCAGGAGACCTAGTTTAAAGTCATTAAATGGAACCACCATTTTGTAACACTGATCAAAACGTACAAATTCATTTAACATTCTCATAGCACTAAAAAAAGCTAAAATATCCACCCCATTTGTGTCAACCTTCAAAAACGTCTTTATCCAAAAAAAATGAAGGAACTTTAAAAGCACTAAAATGTTTCAAGGAACAACGAGGTGAATCAAGTCTTTGCAGATTTCATGGACACTACTGAAAGGTACCACGGTGGAAGTGATGTGCTGGTACGTACCATAGGTTAAGAAAGCATCAGGAAAGCTTAAAGGCAAGTGTAAAGAGTTGAACAGTAAAGCTGAGTAGTTTTCGTTAAAAAGGTGAAGGTGCAGCAAATTAACAGTAAGGATCATAAACCTTTACAGCTTAAATTGAAACATATACACCAGTCAGTTCTGCTATTGACGTTATGTAAGGTGTCCTCACACAGAAATGCTATGGCTGAAGATGTGGTGTTTTTGGCAGGAGAATTTGCAGCCACTGAAGCCTAAGAAGAGCTGATAGATTTATGCCCCAGAGCCAGAAGCAGGAGAAAAGTGTTCACAGATGAATAGGGCTACAGCTGCAAATGCTGTCATGGGCTGAAAGTTTAAAGCACTCTTTCCCTGTAATCTTTATGCCCAAAAAGACAAATAAGGAGATAGGGAATAAGAAAAAGAATAAAACATATCTGAGGGGAGGGCACACACATCTGTTAATTTTTCTTTATCTAAAAAGCAGAAGATTGGAATGGGAGAAGAGAAAAGAGAAGGAAAGCTATGACCTATAAGGCGTAGGAACGTGGGCAAGTTTGCTCTGCCCCACTCCTCAAAACACATCTTCATGTCTGCGTAGAAAATGCAAGAGTTCCACTGTAGAACTAATTTTAAACATATAGAGCCAAGATTGTTGACTGTGATCCCAAACACCATACTTCTTTTGCTTGATGCACAGTAGTTTGGGTCTTAACGTATCAGCAGCTCTACTAGGAGTGAGAGCAGGAGCGCAGTAGTGTCTGCACCAGTAGAAGTGGCAGGTTGAGCATCAATTGTAAGACCAGTATTGGGATCCTGGTGCTGTAGCGGCAATGATGGTCAGGATCTTCCTGACTACCTGCCTCAGAAAGGGAAAAAGTCAGGCGCAGGAGCTCCTTTCTTCTAGTAGACACAACCACTTACAGTGTTCTCTCCTCTCCTCTCCTCTCCTCTCCTCTCCTCTCCTCTCCTCTCCTCTCCTCTCCTCTCCTCTCCTCTCCTCTCCTCTCCTCTCCTCTCCTCTCCTCTCCTCTCCTCTTCTCTCCTCTTCCTTTATCTATAATCAGTGAGCAATTTTATTTAACAGTGCAGGGCGATCAACTCTATCTTTTCACTCATAGAATTCCATCTGGCTTCAAAAACTGTCTTGCATTCTTTATTTGAATGTATTTAAAACGTTTTGATACACTTTGTAGCCTACGTCCTAAAGCTCGTCAATGCAATTGTATACTTCCATAGTTATGTTACTGCTATATTATATCAAGAGTGTATTGTCCATTCCTGTTGCTACTCCTTTGACCTTACTGTCTTGAATCACAGATTAGAATGTTAATGTTTTTTTAAAGACTTGAAGACTTGAAGAATATTTGGATTTTTTTAGTATTCACAGATATAATTCCAAGGTAGTTTACTAATAATCATAATTTTGATGTGCAATAGCTGTCTTTTGTCCCACATCTCAAGGGATGAAAATAGACCTTTAAAGATAAAACTGAATTTAGAAATCTAATGAAGGCTATTCTGATATTTTGGCTTTTGCCACAAGATTTGCCGTATAACCATGTAAACTGACTCTTTCTGCATGTGGCAACTGTATTGTGTGTTTTTCCCTCTTGGATAAAGTGCTTCCTCCTACTTCAAAGAATCAAAAAATAATTGGTGTTATATGTAGAATAAAATTAATTGAAAATTGTTAATTGCATTATTTTCTTAATTGCAGCAAATGTGGGTCAAAACTGCAGTGGACTTAATATAGATTTTAATAGAACTGTGAATTCTAAGATATTTTTAGATTTGCTACAAGCATTAAGTTCTTAAAAAAAAAAATATTATTGGATCTCATATGTGGTGCCTTCTCAGTGAGAGTAGATTTTCAGGGGCCTTTTGTGAGTGGATATTCATTTTGGGAGTGTACAAGACATGTATGGCTCACTGTCCTAGTGCAGGAACTCAAAGCATGTTTCCTAACAGAGTTACTAGTTTCAGAAGGAGAATAGTGTTATATACAAAAAAACAGAGGGCATAGTTCGTTTTTTAGCGTAAAGGTGTCTAGTGCCATTTCCTCAGCACGCTCTATGTGATATCCTGTTGTTGGTGTGGTAGGTCCTTAAGTTCTGTGTAACATCTCAGCTCTGTACAAAAGGTTGCATTGCCTTAAGGCACCTGAAATAGCATTATCCATCTGTGTCTAATGGAGATGAAAAGTTGTAAAGGAGATTTCAGTTTCTCTATGTAATGTGAGTAAATGTTCGTGCAAGATGCAAAAATAACTTAGATGTCATGAATAAGTGCTTCTTGGAAAAATTAATCAGAGTACCACAATAAGAGAATTCTTTATTTTCTAGCTGTGCACAGGACTGAGATACAGTGTCACAAAAAAAAAAAAAAAAAAGAATGTCGATAATGAAATATAAGGTCAATAGAAAAAGCTATGGAAAAATTGTGCGGTTATTTTAAAGGAAAATTAGAAAAAGGAAGTGGCTACAAGAGTAAGATATTTACATATGGCATAAAAGATTTTTGAGACTATTTATTTTCAAATAATTTATTTAAAAGAAATATTTATTCAGACTAATATGAGATTTTACATCAATCAAAAATTGACTTCAAGTAAATAAAAAACAATAGAGTAGATCAGGAAAAAAGTATCAGAGATTAATTATCAGAGGAAGATAACTATCTACAAAAGGATATGTTTCAAAAAGGAAAAGATCTACTTATGCTTTAGCTGTAAAAAAAAGGCATATCTCAAAATTTCAGAAGCTTCTTCTTTGACTTAAGAGGACACTTAAGAGAAAATCGGCAAAAAACAACTACTACAACCACATGACAGTTAGCCTTACTTCATTCCCTGGAAAAATAATGGAGCAAATCATTCTGGAAAACATTTCAAAACACGTTAAGGACAAGAAGGTGGTTGACACTGGTGAGACACATCTTGAGTGCTGGGTCTAGGCTTGGGCTTCCTAGTACACAGGAGGCACATACTGGACTAAGACCACAGAAGAGCCCTTCAGATGCTTTAGGGTGTAAAAACATCTCTCATACATGGAGTGGCTGAAAGAGCTGGAACTGCTTGACCTGAAAAAGAGAAAGCTCATGGGGATCAATGTGGGAAGATGTAAAGAAAACAGAACCAGAATTTTCTTGGAGGTTACAGGACAAGACACAATGGGCACAAACTGAAATGAAAGAAATTTTATTTCCCTATAAGAAAATAGTTTCTTTCAGAATGGTCAAAGACCCGAAACTAGGTGAGAATTTTTTGTTAGTCTGTAATTCTTCATCTAATCAGAATGACAGATTTATTTTTCAGTCCCGTTGCGAGACTAGTACTAATACTAGCTTTTAAAATCTAAATTAATAAAGGAAAAATTAACAATTCTATAAAACTGTTAAGCTTGAAAAGTTACTAAAATCTACATCCTCTTTTTAAAGTTTTCCTTTATTTTGTGCTCCTCTAGGCCCAAAGGCTGATCATGTCCCTCTGAAGCAGGGACATGGTAAAATATCACAGTGAGTTGTCAACATCCCGAGTTCTCTGTAAGAGGAGTTTTATATTCAGAGAGAGTTTGATGTTCACTTAAAGTCTGAAAGCTGCATGGTAGCCTCCACCAGCTGTTATTATGTGGGGACTTTATCACTGGGTTTCTCATGCCTTTACTGTGTGTGGTGTTTATAGAGCTTCAGCTATAGCATGGGAATGGCTAAAATCAGGTCAGGCCAAGGCAAACCTGGACAAGCCCTTAGATGTAGCACTGCCTTGTAACTACAAAGTGTATGGTCCTTTGTTATTAATAGCAAAAGTCATATTTACTGGTTCCTTACTTCACCCAGTTTCTTTCCCTTAACATTCAGTGCTGTCATAGGTGGAACTTAGATCCTGAGCTCTTAAAATGTTTGATTTGCTGAGGTGAGGAAGATCTTGTACAAGGTCATAATATACTAAGGGTTTGTGCAATTTATCCCTTAGAACTGGCCTCCATAAGAGAGAATTTTCTAAGCAGAAGGATCTCAAAAATTATTTTCTTAAGAGACACAAAGGTCAAATGAGGCTTGAAGCGAATCAATAGACACAGACTGAATAATAGATTGATCTTTTTTTTCCAACACTATGTGTCTGAGATTTGAAAGGGTCTGCCCTTCCCAAGTTCCTGATTATTCCCACTATTCTCCCTATCTTTTAAAGTCCAGAGTCTGGTATACACTGTATCTTGATAACTAATTTATAATCCACAAACTGATACAGCTAAAGCAAGCTTGTGATCTGAAGCTGGGAGGTGGTATTTCTACATGTCTCAACGTAGGAAATTTGAGTAGAAATGCCATGGCATTATGAGTCAGTTTAAGGTTTTGAGCTCTTTGTGTTTATCACCAAGGGTTGAAACACAAAGAGGTTGTTTAAAAAAAGCTTGGTTGTCCTCAGTTTATTTAAAACGTTTCAGAGCCAAAATTGGTCATAAAGAGTGGGTATTCGGGTATAAGCAGCCTCAAGAAAACAAATCTAGGTTTCTCTACAATGAAACAACTAAAATGGATGTCTTGAAGATATTTAAGTAATAAAAAAATATAACTTCACATTCGGAGTAAAAATAATTTTCTTTGGTTCTTTGTTGTCTTGGAGCTTTTTTCTTTTCCTTGTTTTTCCTTTCTGTTTCATTCAGTATTTCTTGCTAAGTTGCGGTTTCATATGTTTAGGCATTACTTCTTCTGAAGTGGATCTGAAAGCCATTACAACACTGAGTACAAGTCAATATCACACAGTTATGAAAAAATGGAAGATATTTTTTTCTGCCTGAAAAAATGTAGCCTGTAAGATCGGTAAAATAAATTTTTCTACTCTCTCTGCACTCTTTAGTCTTCAGATGAAGTAAATTTGAGCAATGTACATCTGAAAAGATGAACAATAATTCAAGAAAATCCATATGTGAAAACCAAGAATGATTAGAGATAAGTCAATATTACCTCATATTTAAGACAGTTTATAATAAGGGAATATTTTTATATTCAAATATGTAAAAAACTATGTTAAAACAAAGCATGCAATAATTGACTTCCTATATCTACAATAAAGCAAAAAAGGATCTAAACGGCAGCAAGGAAAATTCAGGACAGAAATGAAGTTTCACTGTCATATGAACATTAGCGTTTCCTGTCTGGGCTGCTCCAGGACCATGTTGCACAATATGTATGCTGGACCTGCTCTTGTGTCTTACTGAGCTTCACTTTCCCTTGCTTTCCTAGTTTGAGCTCCAATCTGCCTTTTCATTGCAGACTTGCATGACAGTCTATTGGCTAAGTGTGTTTGCCATCATTGGACCTACACTGGTCTTCTTGTTTGGGCACTGTGCGTCTGGATGGGGTCATTGTCCTGCCTGCCTTGCTATCACTCCTGGTTTATGTCACCTTACAGGGCAGTTCAAGCCTGACAATATACATTGCAGGAGGTCCTTAAGAAAAAGGTAGCGAGATTGTAGTGAGGTAACTTCTCCCAGGTTACAGGTGATAGGATGAGAGGAATTGCCCTCAGGTTGTGCCAGGGGAGGTTTAGATTGGACATCAGGAAAAGTTCTCCACTGAAAGCATTGCCAGGCACTGGAACAGGCTGCCCAGGGAGGTGGTTGAGTCACCATTCCTGGAGGTATTTAAAAGATGGGTAGATTAAGTGCTCAGGAGTATCGTTTAGTAGCGGACAGGTATGGTTGGACTTCAAGATCTCAAAAGTGTTTTCCAACCAGGCAATTCTATAATTTCATGATATGTCCACAAAAATAATTATGGGGCTTTGCATTGCGTATAGAAATGAATGCTGAAGTTTATTAAGTATTTTAAAGAAAGAGAAAATCTTAAAGTGCTTATTAAACCACTTGTTTCTAATAGGATTAATGAGTGCTGGACTTCATTAATTTTATGTATTTGTTCTGAATTAAGTGCTCTCCTTCTGTGATTCGTTATGTAAAGCTAATATGGGGTCAGGCTCACAGTAATCCTTAAGACAGAACATTTCTCTTTACTTTGCATTTCCAAGGTTGTAGATCCATGTTTATTTTACCTGTCTTTTTTTTTTCTTTTTTTTTTTTTTTGAAAGCTAAAGAAGGATTTCACACTATCATCAAAATCCATAATTATAATTAAACAGTAGTGTAAGAGCTACTGTACAGACACTGCCAGGGATTAGCTGGACTGGCAAAGTCACTAATATTTCAGATGCACCAACATAAACTCAAAGAATTATACTTCAGGGTTCAAGTTGACAAATTCTTTTACCATCCAAGAACTCAGTCCCTAGTCAGCTGATAGATAACATTTTAACCAAGTTCAGCTAATTTTATATTTTCGTCAGAATAACTGAGAATGAATTCCAATCAGTTTATTTTCTCATTATGTCTTTTGTAAATTTGTTCTGTTGCACACTGAAACAATCTGAAAGTTGTTATTCCTTTGCTGATGGTAGTGTGAGCAGAGTGGATGTTGATCACTGATGACGCAGAGTTTAAAGAAGACTGAAATCAACGTCATCCCAAAAGTAGAACCATGGGCAGAACTCCCTCCCACTGTGTAGTGCAGAATTCATATGGTTACGTGAACACAAGGTATTCTGCGTCCTAGTGAGGAAAGAAAACTGCAAAAAAAGTATGACAAATCTTTCAAGTTGTTAAAGTTTTCATAAATGAAAAGAAACACAGTGAAATACATGGTGTTAGAGGAGCTGAGTTGTTTTTTGTTTCTATAAATCACTTTCATAATTTTGGGCAGAATTCTGTACAGAAATTATCCCGCAGCTGTTCGCTGCAACAACAGTAGCTTGCCTTTACATGAATAGAGAAATATTTAAAAAGAAAAGTCTCCATTTTTAAAAAGATTAAGAAGAAAATCTGAGGGAACTAGAGGATCATCAATCTGCCACATCCCGTTGTATGCCATGTCTGTTTACGTGAAGGACAAGACAATGACTAGGAACAGTTGATAAAGAATTAGGAAGACCAAATCATGCCTGGCCCATTTGATGGCCTTCTAGGAAGAGAAAACACGGTCTTTTGGCCTAGAATATGGGACAGGAAGCCTCAAAAATTCCACAGGCACCAACCAGTTGTTGAGAGCAGCTGATATGATGGGGAGAGCTGCTACCCACAGAGACCTCAACAGGCTGGAGGAATTCTATTAAATTCAACAAAGGCAAATGTGAAGTTTTACACTTGGGCAAGGTAACTCCAGCACAACCACACAGGCTAGGGTCCTTTTAGTGAGAAAGCAAGATGCTGGATAAAAGCATAGGGATGTGCAGGATGAGAAACTAAACGTGAGTCATCAATAGACCCTTGCAGCAGAGAAAGAAAACCAATCACTTGCTGGACTGAAGCCGGCTGCCACCAGTTGGCACCTGGAGTACTGACCCCTGCAGTTTTGGGTATGCAGTACAAGGGAGACTTTGTTATGCTGGAATTAAGACAAGTTGTAAGCTATCAAGGATGGCTGAGGGGTTGGAGCACACGATGTGTCAGCAACATTAAATTTCTCAAGCAGAGAAACCAAAATATAGGCTGTCAGGGAAAAGTGTCTCCTGCAACTCACACACACACACATCAATGGAGATCAACTATAGTTGCCAATCCAGTCAGATGACACTATGTGCTTTGGACATTTACTTAACGGTGTTCTCCCAGTCTCTACTGCTGCAGGTCTTTATGGCTGTATAGTGTAAAGGTAAGTGAAAGCAGAATGTCTCCTCCTATAAGGATATCTGGTCCAAAAGAAGAAAAAAAAAAAAAAAAGAAGAGGAGGGAGACATCAACAAGAATGAAAAGGGACACAAACCTGAGGGACAAATGATAAAGGAGACAGGGGAAGAGGATGCAGAGAGGAACAAAGTGAGGATATGGACAGAAAAGTTATAAAAGGGGTCAGTCAAGTGTAAAGTAGGGCCAGTCAGCACACTTGTCTGTTCGATCACCTGGGATCTAGGTGGAGCATGAGGCAGACAGAGGATCTGTGCAAATATTTGGGGAGACCTCTGAGCATGGGCAGACCTGAGGGATAAGTGTGTGAGTGCTGCATATTTGCAGCAAGCACCTAGCTTTAATAGCCAGTGACTCAGGGACCTGTGGGAAGGGTAAGGGATGCCGAGATGCAGGCAAGGATCCTGCATGGGCAGAGGGGCTGTGCTGGTGCTTGAGCGGTCTGTGAATGTGTGTGTGCTTCTGAACCTGGAAAGTGCGGTGTGTGTGTTGTACTAGTGACCTTCTGCCTCTGCCAGCCCAAGAAGAGGAGCAGGTGTGGCCGTCTGTGCCCGTGTCTGGGGTGAGTTCTGAATGTGAGTGCTGCTGGAGACAGCGCCTGGTCTCTGGCCATCTGTGTGACTGGCCCTGTCCTGTCCTCAGTGTGTGTGTGTTTGGCACATGCTCATCTTCGCTGCTGGTTTAACCTCAAAGGAGAAAGCAGAAGCCATATTCCTCAGCCTGGAATGTTCTACAACAGACAAACATGGGGGCATCTTAAGCACAGGTGGACAGAGGAGATAGCCACTCCTAACTTCCCTTAAGAGTGGCCTGCACTGACCACTAAACAGAAAGCCCATGGTGACATCCCAGTACACCTTTCTCACAGGTATTTCTCTTTCAGGTATTGCTATCCTGTCACTTGTTGATGGCTGTACCAAAGCTCATCACATCACACTCTTGCTTCCATTGTCCTGTTTGTTATAGCTCACCGCACCACGTGAAGAAAAGATGAGAAAATTTGGTTTAGACTTAACTAAAGAGAGATCTTGCTGTTATCTTTAAGTACCTAGCCACATGTTATACAGAAAAAGGAGTCATATTTTTCTCAGAGGTATATAGAGATAGAATAAGAGGAAATGGACAGAGGTTGCAACAAGGGAGAATCAGATTAACTACAGAGATTTTTTTTTTTTTTTTTCACTATTGCAGCTCTGGAATAGATTGTCCAGAAATGCTATGATCAACTAAAATATGAACTTAAAATACAGAGTATGAGGGAGAAAGAAAATACTTTTCTCAAAAATCATGAAGTACTTAATCAAAGGGAGAAATGCTACTGTCAGTTAGATCCATGAATCACTTAAAAATATCTATCTACAGCTTCCCTGGACAACCTGTGCCAGTGTCTCACCACCCTCATTGTGAAGAATTTCTTCCTCATGTCTAATCTATACCTTCCCCCTTCCAATTTAAAGCCATTCCCCATTGTCCTGTCACTACAAGCCCTTGTAAAAAGTCCCTCCCCAACTTTCCTGTAGCCCCTTCAGGTACTGGAAGGCTGTTATGAGGTTGTCCCAAAGCCTTCTCTTCTCCAGGCTGAACAAGTCTAACTCTCTCAGCCTGTCCTCACAACAGAGGTACTCCAGCCCTCTGATCATCTTCATAGTCCTCCTCTGCATCCACTCCAACAGTTCCATATCCTTCTTATGCTGGGGATTCCAGAACTAGACACAATGCCCCAGGTGAGGTCTCACGAGAGCAGATTAGAAGGGAAGAATCACCTCTCTTGACCTGCTGGCCATTCTTTTGACGCAACCCAAGATAGAGTTGGCCTTCTAAGCTTCAAGAACACATTGCCGGCTCACGTTGAGCTTTTCATCAACCAGTACCCTGAAGTCCTTCTATGCAGGGCTACTCTCAATCTTGTCATCCCCCATCCTGTACTGAAACTGCAGATTGCCCTGACCCAGGTGTAGGACCTTGCACTTGGCCTTGTCGAACCTCATGAGGTTCACACAGGCCCAGCTCTCCAGCTTATCCAGGTCCCTCTGGATGATATTCCATCCTTCTAGTGTGATATCTGCCCCATTCAGCTTGGTGTCATCCACAAACTTGCTGAGGGTGCACTCAATCTTGCTGTCTATATCATCAATGAAAGTATTAAACAGCACTGGTCCCATTATGGACACCTGAAGGAACCACTTGTCACGATTATCCATCTGGACATCAAGCCACTGACCTCTACTCTCTGAATACGATCATCCAATCAATTCCTTATCCACTGAACTCCTTGGCCTATGACTCCTTTGGCCATAATGAGAGCGTAGGCTAACTTTGATAGCAGCAGGTAGAGATGTAAATTTAGACGAAATTGCTGTGTACCTTATTATATGTCATCAAGTTTAAAAGCATTTTTCATTAAATTCAACTAAATTTTAAGCCCATTTCTAGAAATAAAATGCATCTAGTCTTTACTACTTAATCATACTTGTCAGGGCAAATAATTTAAACACATCCAGGACCATTTCCTGACACTGAAGCCAGTTGAAATAGAAGTTTCTGTCCATACTATTTAACTCTATTGTTTTCCAAACTAGTATTCCCACTGCCATCCAATGGGGAGTGGGGCTGTGTGGCCCTTCAGAGACATCTGGTCCAAGTTAGATTGTACTTGGGATTGTTCCCTTGAGGTAGTTAAACAAAGAGTCCCAGAGCCCACGGATATTCTGTGGCACTGGCTTAATTTATTAAATGATTAACACATCCTTGTCTGTCAATGTACTTTACTGTGGAAATATAAAGACAAAATTTCCGTTGCAGTTTTAACTTATGAAAAAATTGTGTTCGTGTTAAGTGAAATGGACAACTTGAAGTTAGATAAATATATGTTAGCAAGAATAGCAACAAACAAGTGGTTTCACAGTAAACACTTCAATGTTTTTCAGACTCTTATAACCACTGAAACATTGCACAGATTTATTCATTCAGTACTTCAGAGCTCTATGAAAATGGTACACCATATTCCTTTTCATTCTCTAATCTGGGATATTAGGTAATGAAGAAACCAAAATTTTAAAATGGATTTTCTTGTTCATACATTACATGTGAATTCTATATGCTGTGTTGACCTTAAATTAACATTTCAAAATCCTGTTTTAATGCCATGCAGAGCTAATTTTGGGAGTAACAAGCAGGAAAATGTTGGTTTCTGGCCAAGCAAAAAGGCCGTTTAGGTAAGTTACAGAACCATGAAAATGGGAAGTAAAAGTAGCCAATACAAGGCTACTGTGAATCAATACTTATGCCTAATATTTGAAAGCAACAGCTTGGTGCTAGAATAAACAAGAAACCCATCTCTTTGCAACTTTGTATTTGAATGCCATTACATTTCAATGATATCTTAAAGACATTAAAGGAAATCTGAATGTTCAGTAAGTAAAATTTAGAGAAATTAATTTTCTACCATAAGAGTGGTATGCTCAAATGAATATAATAATATTTATTTTTCCTTTTAATTTGAGTCAAAGACATATTTCTTGACGATGTGTTTTGGGGACTTTTCAATGGTAAATTTCACTTGAGCATCTTTGTCTTATCAAATTACAGTGTTTTAGGAAAGGCTCCCACATATCTTGGTATGGAAGAATGAGAAAGAGATACTGAAGAAGCCACCACTGAGGTCTGTGTTAGTACCACTCTGTGCTGCAGCATTTTTGGCCAAACTCTGGCAAAGGGAATGACAGCTAATTCTGCAAATGCAACTGTCAGAGGGTTTCTTCTGAAATTCATTTACAAACAACTCTTTAGTGTTTTCATACTTAAAGGGTAATGGCTTTAACATCAAGTATCTTTGGTAAACACTCTTATTCAGTAAACTATTTGCTCTATACTTCAGTAATTAGAGACAAGGCAAAGTTATTCTCCAAATGCCAGAGTCTGATGGTATTACAGAGCATAGTTCAAAGTTAATTTGTAAGAGATACACATCTTGGGATGGAAGTAAAATACATTATCAGATAGTTTACATTCTTTTTATGACTGTATTAGGACCGTGTACAAAGTCCTCCAAAATTTATTGAACAAAAGATACTTTTTTGGTTTAATATAGCGCATTTGTTTAATCTTTGTTCCACTCTTCTGCTTTGTCATCATGATTTTAATTCTTTTACTATCTAACAAAAGGTTCCCTTGGTCTCATTAAACTTCATGAGAAATATATCAGCAAGTAGAAATATTTTATTGCCCATATGCTCAAGAATATTGGCTAGTGTCATAAGCAAAAGAAGTGTTCAGTTAATCTATTTGTGAATGTGTATTTAAGTTTTACTTTATTTTCTATTGCTCACATTTTTGATTGTCCCTGACAGGAAGAGATATCTTGAAAGATATCTCAAAACTACAGCATTTGATTCAGTACAGTGTTTGGGTTTGGTTTTTTTGGTTTTGATTTGTTTGGATTTTTTTAAACCAGAAGCCTCCTTCAAAATGTAGAAGCTAGAAAGTAAAAATAAACAATGAAATAAAATAGCCAAAGTTGCTTATTAACAGCCACTCCACGACATAAACATTTAGAATGTAAAACTGATTCTACACTGAAATTGCTGAGTGTTTTCATAGGTGGAAAAGAAAGCCTAGATTTTTTTTTTTTTATAGCAGTACTACAAAGCTTCATAGGTTTCAGTGTAAGCAAAAAAAAAAAGCAAAGTTAAAGCCTTTTAAGAATGCTAGTAGTGCTATCAGGCAATGAGATCAAATTGAAGTCAGTGCTGCTTCTTCCTCACTGGTGCTGCCAGCAGAATTCCTCTCTTATTTGTATTTCATATCAGATTTTCTTTTCCTCCACAGACAGGTTATCTATCAATCTGTCTATCTAATCTATCTTATCTATCTTATTATTTTTCTATCATTCTATCTATATCTCATCTCTATATTTATTTTTTTTTCCTAAATATGCACATGTGCATATATACACCACTTTTTGAGGGGTTTTTTTAGATCTTAGAGAATTGACAGGTTTGTGAAGGTAGAAACCCCAAAATTAGTAGGAATTAAGGAAACTCACAATGTCTTTAAGTATCCCATTCTTTTCCATAAGAAAGATGTTAAACTGTAACCTATGTAGAAGTCAAAAAATAAAACAAATAAGAAATTTCACTTTCTTTCATTTTGTTTCTGAATTCATTTTGTTAATTCAAGACAGTGCTAAGACAGAGACAGATACACACTCTGGACAGCAAATCTTTGTTAACCTACAAAATAATAACATTGCTGAAAGCAACGTCTGTAAAAGCTGATTTAAAATTCCAGCAAAGCTTATACCCAATTAACAGCAAAACCTGCATGAACTATAGCAACAGGGAGATTCCATTCTGTGAACAAGGATCAATTATTACAAGAGAAATCTATATAAGAAATATTATAAAAGGTTCTCGCTGTACTCTTTTCATCAGACTTCAAAGGGACTTTTCTCAAACACATTAAGAATATACTATTCAAACATTCCATTTATCTTTCTATATTAGTTGCAAGAAGCAGAAGAACTGGAATATGCACACTGTAAAAAGAGTAGCTTTTGTTTCTTTTAAACAGAAGTGATAATTTCAACATCAGAGGTTTTCCACAGGCTTTTAAATTTCAAAAAGAGAAGAACATCTTATATTTTCTGGAACTATCTGTAATAAGACAAATAAATCAATATAATCTGAATGAAATAAAAGTGACTCAGCCAGTATGATTTTGGTAAAGATTAGAGATTGGATAAAGACAATAGTACTGAACATTTTTGCACTATACATGGGTGGAACTAATAATGGAATGCCACGGCCAGTTCTAGTATCTGTGGTCAGAAAAAAAATTGTTAGCTGCAGAAAACTCAAAGTAGACAAAGGAAGAAGACCAAAGGAACTATTATTAACTTTAAAAGCATTCTGAATAGTTTGAAACACCACATATTCAAACTTTTTAGTTTAACAAAAAAAAAAGTACAATTTGACACTATATATATATAGAATGAATAATTGTTAGCAGAAAACATTTTAAAGTAGAAGAAAAGAACAAAATTATACTTAGCGAGATGATCAATCAATAGCGGAAATAATCAGGTGGACATGTTATTAGTGATATACTTGGACAAACTTGGATATTTTTCTATAAATATGTTTTAGTTGAATTACAAATGAGTAATGAGAAGCCTTACTTTTTCTTGCATTCAAATATAATAAAATGTTTTTTGCTGTTTTTTATATAAGACTGTGCTATGCTGAGAGTTCTTAACAATCAGTGGCCACCAGAAAATAAAAATATCTTTACAAACTTTCATTCTATTTTTTCTTTTTTTTCCCTCTGAAAGACGTATATGAAAGATCAGTTACCTATAAAAAGTAATGTATTTGTCCTTAAAAGAGCTGAGATGAGGTAGCACAAGACAAACTAGTGGTACAGTATTTCTTAGGAACCTGATCATGTAGTATAATCTTTCACAGATTTTAGAGATTTCTTCTACACATATGAATACTCCATACCAGACAGAATTGATAGTCAGTGGGCAATAATTATTTTGAAATCTCTTTCAAGCATCCTTATCATTTAACCTAAGAATAAAAGTCTAAATATTTTCTGATTTCTAACTCATGCCATATACATTCTCACTCTATGTAGTTAAATCATTACCTTTAATGTGGAATAATTTGTTATATTTTCCAAAAATTAAAAAGTAATTTAAACACTTATTTGTCTATTTCTATGTTGATGCTCTATTTAAAGATACATAAAGAAATTTCTGGAGCTGGAGAAGGTGTTAAAGCACTGATCTTGATCTTATTTACTTTATATATGAAAACACCCTAGAGACACAACTGTGAACAGTGACCAACAAGTGAAATAAGATTTAAAATAGGTATCACAAAGAAGACAAAGCAAAGAAAGAAAGACAGAAAAAAAAAGAAAGAAGGAAAGAAGGATAAAGTAAAAAGTTTTATAACGTTTAATAAAAGCAATATGAGAATGTATTTCAAAAGTGGATTTAATAAAAAGTTTATAAGACCTTAAACACAAGTTACTCTATTCTGTGCTGCGTAGTGAATAAAACTATGGGACAGATTGGGGCAGGGAAAGGGAAAAAAAGAAAGAACAGATGTCAAGAAACATTTGATTATACAGAGATTCTTAAACATGTGGAACAGCTTATGAAACATAATCAAGTCAAAAGCATTAGAACAGTTGTAACAATTAGATGGCATCCTAGGAGACATGCAGTACTAAAAGGACTTTGGTTGACTGAGCCTTAGTCATTTCACCAGTATCTGTCTTTTATGGGTTTTTTTCCTTGGCTGTGTAGGGCAATACTTTTCTTTTCATGTCTTATAAATTGCTCAGCATATTGCACAATAAATTAATGATTTACGAGTCCATAAATAAAAGTCCATCACAGACTTTTATGTGGGTTTTTTTAAGCAAAAAAAACCAAACTGCAAAATCCCAGTATTTCTTAAAGTTAATTCATGCAGAAAATTATATTTTGTGTACTATATTAAATGTTTCACCTTAGGAAAATAAAATTCAGCAATTTAGAAAAGTAATGGAATTTAATTTCAATCCACCCATCACTACTAATCTATATATTGATGCCGATTTACATGTGCAAAAAGGAACCACCTTAATTGTCTAACTCATTTATGCCAGTCCCAGAGAAGATAATGAGATGATTCATGTAATTAACATCAATAGACTTTGGCTTATGTGTTATATTAGTGGTGTTTGGAATGCTTAATATGTACTCAATTATAATGAATCTTTCATAATCCTCATTTCTCTGTTGGTGTAAATCATTAACACTTGTTTAAAAATAATACTAGCGTGTACACAATTTTTCAGAAGTAAAAATTGCAATAGTTTTAAAGAGATTAAAATATGTCTTATGAAATGATACATTACTATTAACTTAAAATATCAATATTTGTCATTTAAATGATGGAAAAATTATAGGAATTGAATTATTTTTCATTTTATTTAATTTTGATATCTTTTCTTATCATGTATTTTTGTTTTCTATTCTAAAACTATAATTAATGAAGGAAAGAGCCAGTGAATGTTAAACCTTTATTTTTTAGCTGTCGTTTCATTCTGAACTAGAAAGAATAATTTAAATAAATTGACTGGACATAGCTTGAAGCATGGTTCACTTCACTTACAGCTCCCAAAAGGCAACAGCATGCCATTGCAAAAGGTGTGACCCCTTCATCTCTACATGATCCTCTAACACTAATGCCAGAATGCTTTGTACTCTCCCATACTCTCACATGCTCTGAAGTCATACCCGAAGACATGCAACATATACCATCTTCTTTAGAAGCACCGCTCAACACATACAATCAAGTCCTAACATTTCAGACATTTTGACCTGAAAAACTTCAAAAATAATGATTATGACTGAGAACCTGTGACCTGAAAAGTAATGGAGTCTGATAATATTTTATGAAACAAAGCATTGTTGAGGCAATAAGAAAGATGAACAACAATAAGTCCATACAACAATTCAACCGATCACCAACAGCAAATACAGGATCAGAAATGATGTTATGGGTCTGGTACAATGCCAAGGACACTTAGTACCCCAGTAATCTTGCAGCAACAAACATACAAATGCCTTTTGAATGCAGATAAAAATTGCACAATCCTTTGATTCCACCAGCGCAATCTAAGAGAATAGCACCTTACATGGATAGTGTAAGCAGCATCTTGCCCGTGGTACAGATATCAGAAAAGAGTCAGAGCGTCCAGAGGCAAGGCGTTAGCAATCTGTACAAGGGACAGGGTGTTAGGAGACAAAGTATCAGAACTGCATTAACTGATATCAAACTTGGACAAACATGAATGTACTATGAATACATCTGATCAGCTATAAAAGGAATGAGTGCTACCTAACATGAGTTTACCCATGACGCTTATGTTTTTTTTTTTATTCAGCAATATAAAATACAGGCATAGGAGATCATAACCATAGCCTCAGGTCTAAACCTTGTCTCAGTAATCAAAGACGAAACTTTAATCTCTGTTCACGTAATTCAGATATCGCCAAACTGATAAGGTTACGGCTATAAGCCAGAGGCTACATCTATCTTAATTTCTCCTTCTAGTGATTTTCTATTCTATATTAATAATTAAATAGTAATATTAGTGCCTGTAAGAAAATAAAAATAGTGCCTGTAAGAAAAAGTGCTTCATATACCCAAGAAAAGAATTGTAACTGTCAAGGGTAGAAGTCTGAATAATGACCCTTTTTTATGGGCATGAAAACTGTCTCTTGTTGTAGCCTTCCACAGGACTCTTTCATTTAATGTAAGTGGGAATTAAACTTCTAAATCATATAGGTAGCTTATGAAAAAGTGTAACATCAAACAAGCTGCCTGAGCCCAATACAATGATTAACATTGTGGTGGCTACTTGTATGCTTGAAAGTTATATTGAAAATAATATCAGAAAAAAGAAATGACAAAGAGTTCCATTACAAGTTGAAGAGAATCTTTTATTCTTATTTGAACATTACTGACAACATGAGCTATAAAGAAAATGAGAACTGTATTCTAGAAAGCATTTATTTTCACTTTCATTTTTCATTGAATAGTTTAAAATAAGGTTCCATCTCACTTATTTTATCCAAAAAAAATCATGTGGATTTGAGAATCACTTTGTTTTTAAGATAAGTAAGTTAAACCAGGTTTTCTGAAAATCCATCGCAGTATATATGTTAAATAATGTGCACAAACACAGTTAGTCATTACCAAAACTTCCATCTTACAGGAAGAAGGAATGCAGGCTAAGAACAACGACACTGAATGAATTAATTAAGAACCTGCAGAACAGGATAGAAGACTGGATTGAGAAAAGTAGTATATATTAGCAAAGATCTAGTTATTCAAGAAGCAGCATAAATCAGTCCAGTTGCCTCTCAGTGGCTCCTTGCTGTGTATAATTAAGGTGCAGATTTTCTTGTCACAAGACACTGTGGCTGTTAAAAACTTATGGGGGAAATAATTCCCTTGATGGCCATTAAAAAGTAAAAATACAACTTCAGGCTCAGGAATTTGCAGATTGCTGGAGGCTGGCAGAATAGTCTGGGAAAATATCACTGCATGTGAATCCTATTACTATGATGAGTCACAGAAATCACCTTTTAGCCACTGTAGAAGGCGGAATGCTGGACTGATGGGCCTCTGGGCTGACGTGTTATATACTTGGTCATTTATCTGTTCTTTTGCAATTGCTGTTTTTTTTTTTTTTGCAGTAGAAACAAGTTTTCTGACAATGTATGCCTGCGGATTCTGAAGACAAGAAAGAACAGTAAAGCTACACTCCACTTTCAACTACAGGATAACAGTTCCTTCCTCTCGAAGACTTTTTCAAGTTGTCAGCCTAGCCTAGGTTTGGAAAACCTCTTACATATTAAATTAGTTGTCTGCACTAACTTACAAAGTTTTAGTTAGTTTTAATGTCAGAAAAGCAGATATCTTGTTGCTGAAATCAGTGACATCATTCCATGTTCAACAGCATGTGTCAGTGTGACAACAGCCCAGGATGACCTTTGTTTTAGATAAGAAGCTATCAACAATTGAGTGTATTAACTGCCGGTCTAAATGTTTCTCCCTGAGTTCATTAAAATGTGGATGTTGGGGAAGTATCTACACATGGCTTAATCCAACATAGAATGAAAAACCGACATGACAAGTGAAAGAATTTTGATGAGAGCAGTGGGGTTGAGTTTGTTTCAACTCATATATTCTTTCCTGGTGACCAGCACTGTGACATTGAGTGTATCATGGAGACCAATAATGGGAATCTCATTGGTATTATGATTGAAAAGTAGATTGCGATTGCTGTATTTTGACAAGTATAACATAGATTTGTTTGTGTCGTGCAGTATAATTTGTATCACTCTACTAAATAAGAAATCTGGTATAACATCAAAAATCTTTAGAATAAGTAAATATGATATTACAAAATTACATGAATTATCTAAAAGAATCTTGTCAGAGAGTATTGGACTCTGACATTGATGCTGAGACCTGCTGTTATTTTTTCCAATGAACAACATCACCAGATAATTACTTTTTTAGGGCATGGTAATCAGTACTAAAAAAGAGAAAGGAAAAAATCATGTGTGCCTATATGTATATATAAACACATATGTATGCATACTTACATCTATATGTATACAATTTTGTGTGCAATATGTAGTGTAGAGAGATTGAACTAATTTGGATAACTCTGTAAGAAGATCCTGCATTTTTCTGACTTCCTCAGATTTTCTGAGAAAAAATAATCAATATCTATACCTGGTGTCTTCTTTACTGTCATTTCTGTTCATAATAATTCTCTATCTAATTGTGGTGTGGTAAAGAAAAGAAGATGAATGATTATAAGATAATGAGACACTGCATGAGCACCATACAAGTAGTGGCGTTGTTATTAACTTTTAATTTGACATATTGAAATTAATAAACCAAGTCTAGTTTGCAAAATTAGATGAAAGTTTACAGGGTAAGACTAGTATTTCACCATTAAAAAATATTATTGTAAACACATTGTGATTGCCAGAATGTTTGTTTTGGTTTGTTTTTTCCTCTTTTCAGAGTAACAAAATAAAACCTTTCACAGATCACTGTGTTCCATGACTGTTTCATCTTACAAAAATTGCTCAACGTTAGTAAACTGTCAAACTAATTATTTGTATATCTTCACATTCAACTGCATTTGTCCTCTCTTGTCTCAGTTACACAGACATGCTAAAATGTTTTTAATCTAGTTGAATAGTTATTTATGTTTTCTATGGCTTAAAATTTCATGCTAATCTGAATATTGTTTTCAATACTCTTTCCCAGATTCTGTATGGGGCATTCTATTTAAAGCTATATCCCTTGTTAAGTTATTTTCTGTTACAACAATTTTGCAAAGCAGATTTGACACTGAAGCAAAGACTTCCAGGGGTATACAGTCACAGGATAATTTTGTTTGGAAGGGTTATATGGACATCCACTAGTGAGCCACTACTCAGATCGGGGTCAGCTAGAGCAGGTTGTTCAGGGCCGTGCCTTGTTGGGTTTTGAGTATCAGCACAGAGAAATTTCACACCACCTCTGGTCAACCTTTTCAGAGTTACAGTTATGTCATATTGAAAATGCTTTTCCTCTTATCTGTATCTTCTATATAAATCCAGAAATATTTATCTTAGAAACTGTTTCTATGTAAGAGAAACTTCAGTTGTCTTCCTGTTCATTTTTGTCAAGTTTTGTCAAAATGACTCCTTGTAAAGATTGCCTCTACTTGCATTGTCCTTGTCTTAAACATTAACTGATTCTACTTGTATTGTTGTCTTAAATATCCACTTCAGTGCAGTGGCTCCTCTTTAAGGGATGTGCTGCCTCTGTTTCTGCAGAGGAGGGGGAGCAGGTGCAGCAGCAGGTGCTGCCCCCTCACATCTGACTGTGCATGTGTACCCAAAGGGTTCACACAGAGGTTATTCTGGCAAGGCTCTCTTGAACTACCAGTGACACTGGAGACCTCAAACTCAATTCCAGAATCTTCCCAAAGAAGCTTCTGTGCATGCATCAATTTGAGAAGTTTCACAGCAAGATCACCCTCATATTCTAATAAGGCATAGGCTTGCTCCATAAATAGAAACCTGCCAAGAAGCAGGTGCACGCATACCCTCTCATGGAACCCACCTGAAGACATGTTGCAGAAGGACCACAAGACCACGTGCTCTTGAAGACCACATTTTCCAGAGGACCGTGGAATGGTGAATATTTTTCTCCTCCCCTCACCCAAGTTGCCTTGGGAATATCAGTTTGTGATCTGAAAGGATTGAGATGTGTTTTTGCAGCTTTTGGGAAGCTGCAACTTGGAATGCACGCTGGTTTGAATTTTCCCTGGCAAGCTTGTCGATCTCCAATTTGCTGCACATAGACCAAAATACCCTACCCTTCTGACTGTAGAGGTCAGGGGGAACACAGTGTCACGAGCAGGAATTGACCCTCTGTTTGTGGAAAAAAAAAATAAAATTAAAAAGTGGAATACAAACAGCAAATTTAAAGGAAAGTTCAGTAACATACAGCAATTTTTAGCCTTAGGACTGACCAAGAAGTTGGATTATAGAACAGTTGGTTGGATTTTAAGAATTCTATTATCTTTCATTAACAGATTAACTCTTTGATACAACTGCACCCTCAAAATATTTTTGTAATGATCCTTCATAATACTGCAGTCAAGAATGATGGATTATAATGAATATTAAAAAAAAAAATTGCTTAGTGAACAGCATAAGATGGAAAACAAATAATAAAGTATTTCTGCAACACATTTTTCTTTCAATAGATGCAGCAATTAAACAGTGACTTTACAGGTTTCAGGTATAAGTCCAGCATATTTCAGTAGTACAGAGGCTATGTTTTGTGGGTTGCTGATGTGCATCAAAAGGTTTCAGAAAACATTAAACCCAGAAAAGTAATGCAAAGTGGATAATATTACTGTTAAAAAAAATCAACTTCATAAAAATATTACATAAATCAATCATAACGTATATCCTTTTTGTTTTGCTAGCATATGACAAAGGCTCTTGAACTCAGTTTAACCTTTGTTTACAACTAATACATTTGGTTATGAATCACAAATTTTGTGAATCATTGCAACTCGCATTTTTGTATAGCTGATTATTTTATATATTGGATTAAAATAGTAATCTTGGTTAGCAAACCTGGTAAGAATGAAAACCTCAGAACTATAGTTTTACCTGCACTTTATCATTCTTTTAAAGATACATTATGCAAGAGTTTAGATTTGGTACATCTATGATTTAGCCAGTAGAAAGAGGTAAGTAGCATTTACCAGAGACAGTCTTGCCAATATTTAGGGCAAAATATAGTTAATTAGACATTCTTCAGTGAATGAGGCTTTATATACTTGGTGATTCACTGAAAACAGAATTTAACCTCAGATTCAAACCCTAAAGGTCTACGAAATTTGTGCCCATATATGTCAAATGCTAAGACTAGGGCTAGTCACAATTATAGTTAGTAACTTATGTTTGTATTAAAATTTTATCAGGATATGTTCCTCTATAGTATGCGTTATGACATTATAACCATAAGTTTGTGGTTAAATAACTAGTAGAGATAGGATGTAGTACTCCAAACCAACAAGGTTATACACTCAACTTGTGAAACTATCTGACACAGAGTTCTGATTCTGCCAGCAGGGAAACAGAATTTTTGCAAGAACAAAAGGTTGTAGGAAAGCATCTGAATGTCCTTCAAGTTATGATTTGAGAATAAGTAAACCAAACGTCCAGCTTTTGTTACTAATTATTAATCTTTCACATAATGTTATAGTCTCTTTTAAAACTCTGCCCCCTCACTCCCTCACTACAACATGATATACTACCAGATAATTATCCTTATCAGTTTTAAAGTGAAAATCAGCACAACACAATGCAGAACTCTTCCTAAACACAGGTTCTGTAATTTTTTGTTGAATCATATGAACACAGATCTTTTTCTTTCTACATCAGCATTCCTTCTGCAGGAATCTGTCAAAAGATGAACAGAAAGGATGAAATACCTTGTATTGCAGAGAGTGTTTTGAATGTTGAAAACACGTGAGCACTCCA
Source organism: Neomorphus geoffroyi (assembly GCA_033558235.1). Classification (NCBI taxonomy): domain Eukaryota; kingdom Metazoa; phylum Chordata; class Aves; order Cuculiformes; family Neomorphidae; genus Neomorphus; species Neomorphus geoffroyi. The sequence continues at coordinate 4,403,273 of JAUMJM010000005.1, forward strand.
ATTTTTTTTACTCATGCAGGTGTTAAATATTCTAGCCTACTCTTAGATTGCATGGAAAAAGACAAGCTAATGTCGTTCATCTCTGAACTGAATATGCTATTTCTTTTCTATATGCACAATACTCAAGTTTTAGGGACAATGCAAATGGCCTAGGGAATAAGGCCTTTCTTTTCTGAAATACTGTTTGTGAGTTATGCTTATTCATTCTATATTTAAAAACAATTTAACCATTTTTCTGAATGGACAAAAGTGTAATTATTCACAGGACGAATTCAGAGATAGATTCAATATTTCTACAGAGATAGAGATTCCCTACAAACAAGTTTGGTAAAACCAATTTTTATTCAGATTTGCAAATCAGCCTCTACAGTAAATTTGGAATTCCTTTTACCTATTAATATCTTGAGTGTTTAAGTATTTGTCTATTACTTTCATTTCCTTGATGTTCTTTGTTTAGTATACACATATTTTATATGTCAAAAGTGCCTTTGTGTCTTTATCCTTTTAGTTTTCCGTATCAAATTTCTCTGTACCTTTTATTTTTTGCTCTATTTCCAATATTCACAGACACCTCTATGAAAAGTATTTAAATAATTCTGAGATGCATTTCTGTGCACACTACAGATGTGTTTAAAGTGAATATGATTATGTTGCAGATGTGACTATAATTTTCAAACCCACCTCTATCTCATTGGGAAGTAAAAACTACAAACCAAAATTCTGTCTTTTATATTATACAGGAAATACATATGGATTCTTTGTCACCAAGGTTCTGTCACTAAAACATGTTAAAAGGGCCTTTTTATTGAGTGTGCTGTCTAAAATAGCTTTCCCATCAATTTTACAGCCATTTGTAGTCAAAAGTAATGAGTGTCTGAGTTCATAGGTTTCAAAGTAATATATTAGAAAATCAAAGTCAGAGTGCACTGAATGGAAACTGCATTGACGTTCAGAAGGTAATATTGATACCTTTTTTCTTGCTAAGGAATGTCAAAATCTGGTTTTGATGCTATTAGCTGTTGACAATTTAATTATACTAAAGATTTTCTTGAGAACTTCCTTCAAAGTGTTAATGTTGAGTTGCTTTATTTAACAAGGAATTATAATCACTACTAAACTGCATTTAAAATGTAGTATTTATAAAAACTTTAAAACTGGAAATATGCCTTTTTCTGAAAGGAACTATATTTTTTATATATATTGTACTCAGAAAATAAAGAAAGATTCTGTCTTCTTACGTATCTACTTCCCTTGCCCTTAAGAATTCTGTGTAGGTAAGAGGAACATTTTATTTCTTCAATACAATATGCAAGAAATGAAACTTTACAAATCCTAATTGAAGCTATATTTACTATGAGAAATGAGTGAGAAATTAAAATATATATGTGAGAAACCAGAAAATAGAAAGAAGAAAAATTGATAAGAAAGGCATAGAAATTGTACCCCTGAAAATAATCGAAAGATGGGCCTAGAAGAGTTAAGGTGATGTAGAGAAATTACAAGAAGCAACTAATCTATCATTGAAAATTTTTTGGACCATTTTTTGGAAATGTTACTTCTTCTCAGGACAATTGGTGTACTTGATGTAGTTTACTGATAACAGTAGGAGGAGCAGCAGATACAATGTATTTTCAAATTTATGTTGGAAAAAATAAATCCAAAAAGTAATCTGTTTCAGTCATAGTGATGAGGAAAAGCATTTTTTTGCAATATCTGCCAGATAGTTTACCTAAATTACATTAAAAAATCCCAAAAGATTTTTATACAAAGTTCTTAATGGGGAAAAAAGCTTTTGAAAGAATTCTATGCTATGTAAAGTTCTCCATTTTTTCCACTTTTCAGTCAACATATCTTTAGATCTCTAACAGGTTGAATTTAATTCCATGTTTGTTACCTATTACTGCTATTACATTCCTGTAAAAGTGTCTCCGATACACTTAACAAAAACAAGTGAAAGAGCAGTTTATCTCCTCTGGTTGCTGTAAAACTTACGATGATTGGATGATTCTCTTAAGACTCTGCCCTGCATACTAAAAGAGGATGACACAAGCGAGGATTTCTGCATCACAACTATCCCTTTGTAGGGAAAGATCAAAAGGAGCAATTACATAATGGGATTATTTTCTTATACTCCATTAGTTAAGGACTAGAAGATTGAATTAGTTGAAAATATATTGTTTCATAACAGATCTTCACCCACTGGTGAGAAACGTACACCTCATATTGTTAAGTCTGTGTTTTGTCCCCTCCAAAGACCACCTTAAAAAAACACAGAATGGAGAAAAAAACAGCATGCAATTTGGTTCTTCTTTTTACCTCTGATGTTTCATCTAGATAGGTAAAAGACAGCTGTCAAGAGCCTTTGTATGTATAAATTGTTGAATAGGAACCAAAGATCCTTTTGGGACTGACAATTTTGTTTGTTTGGATGTTTTTTCTTCCTTTTTCACTGCCATATCTAACTAGAAATAATAAAAATATTCTTCTTGTGATGGCTTGAGTTAGTATTGCATATGGACACATAGTAGAAAAGGGTGAGCGAGGGGATGCCACCCTTATTAGAGCTGGAAGAGAATCCTAAGTATCCTTTTTGTGTATGAAGTGGAAGATTCCCTAATGGTCTGCTGAAGAAGATCTGCAGTTAAGTAAATTAAAAAAATAATAATTCATTTCAAAGTAGTGACCTGGCAATGGTACAAGAATGATTTTCTGTTGTGTTTTGGTTTTCATACTCTAGTTGTTTCACTTCAATTTCACTTACAGCTATCAGAAGCAGAAATACTGAATGAATCATTGTTAGAAAATGAACCTATACTTTCACAGAACTTCAGAGATTAAATTAAGCAAAACGTACTGAAAAGAACCCAAGAAAGTCATATGATTTTAAATTCTCAGTCAGTTCAGTTCTAAAATACGAAAATCTGAAAGAAACTCCAGGGAAGTATTTATTGGTTGCATATACACCTATGTCAGAGACTTTACCAAAAATTTCTCCTCAGAAGTTACAATATAATAATAGGAAGGGTCACGGAAGCTCATAAAATTATTTAATGTCCTTTTCAACAGTGAAATACAATTACAGAATAATCTTTGATGGATTCAGTTGTAAACTGGTAACCTTTACTAGTCATGCCAACCCAGAAGCAAATCTTATTGAATTGTGTCTCCTGTGATGCTTTTCTCTTACTGTCAGCCTTACAAATTTATACTCTATTTTTTCAGAGAGCCTGCTTTTTCATATAAGTCTACACCTTCATCCAGCAGAACTTGCTGCCTAACCTGACCATTTGTTGTTAGGAGTCCTGCTTTCCGACATATGTGTCCTCAATGATAATTAAGCAAATTAGTTAAGCAAACTAGTAAGAAATGGAAGCTCGTGCCTGTGTAAGTTGTGATAGACTGATCATCTGTGAAACAAGTAGTGACTTTCACCATAGTAAAACAGGAATTCAGCATTACCACTAATAGGAAAAAAAAAAGGCATAAAATAATGTAGTATTATCAGAATGGTGAATTGTTATTTTAATGAAATATACAAATGAGCTAATGGAACATAAATACTACAGTGATTTAAAATCTGTTGCTCCCATGTACCAACTACTGTAGAAAAGTTCTGAGCCCTTGAATCAGCTGTTGTCTAGGTAGAGAAAGACATAAATTCAAAGGAACTTTATATATGTAGTTTGTCCCTGGATGACAAGCTTAAGAAAAGACAGTTCCTCTCTTCCCAGAGCACTGGAGAAAGCTTCATAGGTTTCCAGGATCGAAATATGATAATGCTTTAGTCATAAAGTGAAAAACACTTGAAAATCTAATTTCTTCTCTCTTTGCTATTTTTTTTTTTATTATTTATTCAGCACTTATTTAAGGATAGAGAAGATTTTTTTTTTATAACAATTGTTTTCAGATTGACTGTTTATCAAATTGTTTCAATAAATATCAATAATCATTTATATGTAACTGCTAAGCTGCAAGTTATATTAAGTTCTAAATCTAAGTTCTTCTAGCAAGGGAGGCTCATAGTAGCTGAATTTTCTTTTAACTTAAAAAAAGCAATGCCATAAATATAGACTTTTACTGGAGGTAAGGAAAATGTGCTAATTAACCTTTCCTTAGAATAAAATCTAGATTTATGAAGGCATTAGTATTGTTCTGTTAAGCAGGTGCAACAGGGAGAGTAAAAGCTAAAAAACTGGAAAACCGCAGTGGAAATCTTAGCTTTAATTTTGGATCATACATGTGCCTGTGTGAATGAAGTTTAAGAAACTTGAAAGTACATTGGTCATCTGCTTTAATATTTAGGGATTTTGTGCATTATGGTTTTTTAAAAAAATCAGCTAAACAAACGTTTTCTTCTTGAGGTTTAGCAGTCTCAGCTCTTTCAGCCTTTCTTCACAGGAGAGATACTCCAGTCCTGTCATCATCTTTATGGCCCTTTACTGGACTCTCTCCACTATGACCATGTCTCTCTTGTACTGGGGAGCCCAGTACTCCAGGTGCAGTTGCACTAGTGCTGAATAGAGGGGAAAGATTATCTCTCTCAACCTGCTTTATCTAATGCAACCCATGACACTATTAGCCTTGTTTGTAGGAAGGGCTCATGGCTGTTCAAGTCGGTGTCCATCATGACCCCTAGGTCCTCTTCTGCCAAGGTGCTTTCCTGCTGGGTGGCCCTAGTTTCTACTAGTGCATAGAGTTGTTCCTCCCCGGGAACTTAGCACTTCCCCTTGTTCATAGAATCATAGAATCATAGAATGTTCTGGGTTGGAAGGGACCGTAAAGATCATCTAGTTCCAATCCTTTTGCCATTGGCAGGGACACCTCCCACTAGATCATGTTACTCAAAACCTCATCCAACTTGGGCCTTGAACACATCCAGGGGTGGGGTTTCCACAACTGCTCTGGGCAACCTTTTCCTAGTGTCTTACCATTCTCACAGTAAAAAAAATTCTTCCTTATATTTAATCTAAACCTCACCTCTTTCAGCTTAAAACCATTACCCCTCATCCTATCACCACATTGCCTGATAAACAGTAGCCCTCCTTTAAGTACTGGAAGGCTGCTATGAAGTCTCCCCGGAGTCTTCTCTTCTCTAGGTTAAACAACCTCAGCTCTCTCATGTTGCCAGCTCATGTTGTGGTTCTCACCCACCAGCCCTCCCAAGTCCTTCTCCACAGCACTGTTCTCAATCCATTCTCTATCCAATCTGTATTTGCACTTGGGATTGTACTGACCCCGATGGCAGGGTGTTGCATGTTGCAACGTTGGCCTTGTTGAACTTCGTGAGGTTCAATAGCACCACACTGCTTATTATCATTGGCAAACTTGCTGAGGGTCCCCTCGATCACACTGTCCATGTCACAGACAAACATGTTAAGCAGTGCTACCCGTAATACCGACCTGTGAGGAACAACACTCGTAACAAGTCTCTACCTTGATACTGAACAGTGGACTGAAACTCTTTCGGTGCGACTATTCAGCCAATCCTTTATCCACCACTATCCACTTATCTCAGAAATGCTGAACCAGTACATTGAAGTGATTCTACAAGCTACACTGAGTCCACTTTCACAAGACAGACAGAGACAGTACTCCTCACTATTAAGATCGTAGTCACTGATGATACTCATTATTGAGCTGTCAACACAGTGACTTTCCCACTGAAGATGTGTGCAGGAAAAGATTATGTTTTTCAGTGCTGAACAAGAAGAAGAGTGGGAAATTAACATCACAGTCTCGCATATTGTGACTGATGTTGGAATGGACATTGTCTTCCATGGTACATTCTCTCCCGTTTGCTTATGGGAAAAGCTGTACATAGACTAATTTTGAAGAAATTATTAACAGTCCTCCTATATAAATTTGTATATAATTGTATCTTTTTTTCTTGTTTGAGAAATGAATGGAAGGCTTACTAGATGATCATATCACAAACACAAGTATTTATAAATCATGTGTCATAGTTTTAATGTCTTAATTTTCCTTTAAAAATAATTTAATTAACAGTAAGTTTAAAGATGGTAAATTCAGTCCTTTGCTATTGCATTTCTGGAAATAGCCTTGTTATACTATAAATGACTTTACAAAAGGTCTTTCTTTTCCATGACAGTGTATCTATTATCTTTTCAAAGTTCAGAAACTGAAGACAGTAGTAATGAAAATGTTTCCTATGAAGCCCACAACATATTGAGCATAGTATTTTGACACTGAATTAAACATCTTATCGTGGCTTTTATTTTGTTTTGTTTAAGATGCAAGTATAGTATCACTGCAGTATCTGAACGCTGTAGCATCTTGAGCATTTTTTATAGCAGTAGCAAGATTAATGTGGTTGTTTAATAGCCTAATTAGATATAAATTTGGCTTCTCAGGTGTCTAAAAAGTCCTTGAGGTTTCTGAGGAAGAAAGATTAGAGATAGGGCTATTCTTTCTGGAACAGGAATATGTAACAAAGAAGAAAATAATATTTTTTTTTTATTATTATTTCTGAGAAAGAATTTCCAAGAATAAAATATAAAATGTCTTCAACAGAAAACAGCCTCTTTGCATTTTTCATTCTGCAGAGGATTTAAGATGTCACTGTGATTCATAAAATATCCTTCTTTGGAAATTTTTCGACCCAACTAACAGGGAGTCAAATCTTAACTTCCTGTTAAAGGTCATCCAAAAATGTTCAACTAAGTATATATTGTACAAGTGAAATACGAATCATCAACAAAGTAAACTTTTTTTGGACTCTAACTGAAAAAAAATTGCCATTTTATGAGATAGTATAAATTACTCTTTCTGTCATGTAAAATAACCTTGGCATAATAATTCAGAGGAATACAATAATCCTGACACATTATACATAATTTTTATACTATTTGTGTACAAATAGACTCTCTTATGTAAATGTTATATTTACATAGAATCATAGAATCATAGAGTCATACAATGGTTTGGGTTGGAAGAGACCTTAAAGATCATCTAGTTCCACCCCCCTGCCATGGGCTGGGACACCTCCCACCAGACCAGGCTGCTCACAGCCCCATCCAACCTGGCCTTGAACACCTCCAGGGAGGAGGCATCCGCAGCTTCCCTGGGCAGCCTGTGTCAGTGCCTCGTCACCCTCATTGTGAAGAATTTCTTCCTCATGTCTAATCTAAATAATCTCCCTTCCAATTTGAAGTCATTCCCCCTTGTCCTGCCACTACAAGCCCCTGTAAAAAGTCCCTCCCCAGCTTTCCTACAGGCCCCATTCAGGTACTGGAAGGCCCCTGTAAGGTCTTCCCCGAGCCTTTTCTTCTCCAGGCTGAACAACCTCAGCTCTCTCAGTCTATCCTCATAGCAGAGCTGCTCCAGCCCTCTGATCATCTTCGTAGCTCTCCTCTGGACCCGCTCAAACAGTTCCATATGCTTCTTACATTGGGGATTCCAGATCTGGGCACAGTACCCCAGATGAGGTCTCATGAGAGGAGAGTAGAAGGGGAGGACCACCTCCCTCGACCTGCTGGCCACATTTCTTTTGATGAAGCCCAGGATGTGGTTGGCTTCGTGGACTGCGAGTGCATATTGCCGGCTCATTAACCAACAACCCTGAAGTCCTTCTATGCAGGGCTGGTCTCAATCAAGTTATCCTCCATCCTGTATTGCCCTGACCCAGGTGTAGGACCTTGCACTTGGCTTTGTTGAACCTCATGATGTTCACACAGGCCCACTTCTCCAGCTTATCCACGTCCCTCTGGATGGCATCCCGTCCTTCTGGTGTGACCACTGCCCCACTCAGCTTGGTGTCATCCACAAACTTGCTGAGGGTGCACTCAATCTCGCTGTCTATATCATCAATTAAAATATTAAATAGCACTGATCCCAGTACAGATCCCTGAGGGACACTGCTTTTCAATGATCTCCATCTGGACATCGAGCTGTTGACCACTGCTCTCTGAATGCGTCCATCTAAACAATTCCTTATCAACTGAAAAGTCCACTGAACAAATCCAGTTATTTTCCCAAACACTGCCTCAGATATGGAAAGGTCTCAACATAGGTTTTGTGAAAAACTGAAGTTTCTGTTTCCATGCAAAGTTGAAAAATGTGGTATCTGAGTGATTTGGGGTTTTATAATTTGAGGTCATTATGTTTGTTTCCATTAATTCACTCTTAAAAATGTATTATGACCACATTAAATGTACTTAGATTTTCAAAAACCTTAAATGTTTTACTTTTCTTTCTTGGGTTTTTTTATATATTGGATTAAAAACCATATTATTTTGTTCTGTGTCTTCCATGGAAGGTAAGATAACATATAATCATAAATGATCAGCATAAATAGCTTTTAATTTTATGATTTTATAAAAGGATATATTTTCCTATACCGTGTGCTTTGATAACAGTGTCAAAAAAATTCTCACAGACATGCAAGCACTGTGACGTGTGTGTTTGCATGTCACTTTCTTCATAAAGCTATCACTTGTTTCTCAGATGTTTCTCACTCATCCTCCATGTCAATACATTTTTTTCATTATCCAGGGCATTTTCCTGCTCCTGCAAAATTATAAAATCATCTTTATCACTATATCTGATAAATGTGCATACTGGCAAGCCCTCTTGACCCATAACAGATATAATTCCACTTCATTCACTCTGGTATGGACTATAAGTTAAAATATAGCTCTATCATATTAAATACCCATTAACAGTGAATGTGGGTCAAAGGAGGAACAGTAAAGATACTGACTATGGGCTAAATCTTTCAAAGCACTGAGTAAGAATAGGCTTAGGTTTAGCCCTCACAATATGATAGGTGAAGATACAAAGCTTAAGTTTTCTCTTTGAATGCCTCACTCATGAGATACAGAAAGGTCCTTTTGAAGTCTGGAGTTCCGAGGTAAGGTCAGGTATCCACATTCATTCTTCCAAATAATTGAACAAAGCTGAGTTTGGTTTGTTTGTTCGGGTTTTTTTAAAAAAAACAGTTGTGAATCTTCCTGATTTTCCAGCAACTGCCCGTATGTTAAAGAAAAATTCTTTAGGAAGAGAAAGATAGAGGTCTGAGTCCTTTCTGTGTGTGAGTAGATTAAAAACCATATTTCAATTTTCCACTGAAGTGCCCTAACCATTGTGTAAGCTACTAAGTCTATTAGGATAGTTCCACTTTGCAGAACATAATTCAAGAATCATTGAGTCATGCCAAGAAAACATAAAAAAGGAGCACAATTTTGTTGCTTTAGAAGTTATAGATCTTACAAAGCTGGGAAGAAAACTAAAACTAGTGCCATCTCAGGGAACAGCTTCTGTGTTTTAACCAGTAGAATTTGCCTATAAAGCTTAGGTTTTTTCTTACACATTTGTGTTAACTATTCTAATCCCTAAATTTCTTCTTATGTTTTCATTTCTTTTTGAATTGTTTATTTTGCTGGACTTTGTACAGTAGATACAGTAAAAGACCTGATGGTTTCCTTAAGTATCTTTTAGACCACATATTTTCATGGCAACTGCAGAGTGTCTCCATACAGAAGAAACCACAGAAACTGTTAGTTCCACCATTTTGCTGGATCTTCTGGCTAGTTATTTATTTAATGATTAGAATAGAACAACTCCTGTTTATATATACATTTCTGCACACTTATATATTACAGTAGTCACTCCACGAAAGATGTTTGTACTATTAAACATTTTGTGGACCTCAACTATGTCATCTTACTCACAGAACACTGATTTCTTACCAGTTCAGAGAAGCTCATTTGTATGCAGAAGATCTAAGGAATATTCTAGTCAAAGTGTCATTCAAGTAAACTTCTTTTCTGTGCTTGATTGTCAAGTAGCTGCTGACAGAGGACTATCAAGTTTGCAATTTTTAATGTATGTATGGTAAGGAAAATGTCTAAATTCAAGTCCAAATACTGCTACATCCAAAAACCTTGAGGTTTTTTACATTGTTTTATATCAGTATGAGCTTATTAGTAGGCCTGCTGTGTATATAAAATATATGCATATTTGTGATGTCAGTTTAATGATAGTCAATAGTGTATACACATACAGCAACATTGCAAGATAAAGCATTTCAGAATGTGCCCAATACATTGAGAAAATACATTTAATGAACTTATTCTGTGGGAAAGAGATTGAAGAAACCAAAATAAGCTGGCATCAAAGACTTACATCCATAGAGTGTGCCTTCCATATACAATAATTAATAGTTGCTATTAAATGTAAAAAGAAAAAAATCCCAGACCCTCTTAATTTTATGTCATTGCATCATAGTGTTCATATATGCAAGACCACAAGTAAATAATTAAAATCCATTGATATCATTTAGGTATATTAGTACCATTAAGCTAACCAAACAATTAAAATGTGTTTTGTACTTTCAAAACAAAAATTACATATGCAACCAGTTCATGCTGTTTCTATGAATTGTTTATGTAACAGAACAGAGGGCTGCAGGAGGCATACGCAGCTTCAGACAAGAAAAGATCATCAAGGATTTATGAAGGTGTGTGTGTTTGGTATCGGCAGGAATTAAAGACAGCAGAGTACCATGCTGAAAAACTGTGCTTGATTGAACAAAGGATTGATACTATGTGCCAATTTATACAAGCACCTTGAAGGTTGGGGTTAGTTACTAGATTTCAAATTATTTCAAATTCTTTCAAATCCAGGAATTCATTTATGCCAATTTCGTTAGAGTACATATACATATGTATATATGTATCTAATAGAACTGGGCTCCATAAACACGTATTACAGTATCACACAGTATCACGGTATCATAAGGTTGGAAAAGACCTTTGAGATCATCGAGTCCAACTGATGAGCCAACACCTACACCTACTCCTACTTGTCAACTACACCATGGCACTAAGGGCCTCGTCCAATCTCTCCTTAAACACCTCCAGGGACGGTGACTCCACCACCTCCCCAGGCAGCGCATTCCAATGACCAATCACCCTCTCAGTAAAGAACGTCTTCCTAATGTCAAGCCTAAACCTCCCCTGGTGAAGCTTGAGACCGTGTCCTCTTGTTCTGTCGCCGGTCACCTGAGAGAAGAGACCAACCCCTGCCTGACTACAACCTCCTTTTAGGGAGTTGTAGAGAGCTATAAGGTCTCCCCTGAGCCTCCTCTTCTTCAGGCTAAACAACCCCAGCTCCCTCAGTCGCTCTTCTGTTAATCCGTAACAGTACACAAGACTGAGGAAGTAGTGCAGGCTTCTTATCACTACATCTTAAATAACTTTTACCGCTACCTAACTGTGTCTAGTTTCCCTGTGCTACCAGGTGATTGATGCTTTTAGGAAAGTGTTGTGATGTCTCATTCTTAACATCTGCTGTGTTGATGGGGAATGTCTAATAACTGATACATAAATCCCAGTGAAGTGTGATTTCTGGGACTTCAGAGAGTAAGAGGCAAAAATAAGCTCAAGCTGGTTATTATACAGAAAAAAAAGTTCAGGAAGTTTACTGAAGCAAAATTACATATGGAATTGCAAGATCTGAATCTACAATTAGATCTTTAAAAACTCATGTTTGGTACTGCTTAATCATGTGGTTGTTTAACTGCAATCAATCAGCTTCTGATTTTAAAGTTTTGCACACATCTACACACAGTTACACAACAGCAAATATTTATGCCTCTCCCTAGCAAAGGATCCAAAGCCTAGGATCTGTGTTTGGGTGTCACAGAAGAGGACAGGATTTATTCTGTCCCCATAGGTGATTAAAATGGCAAACCACATCTCTATGGTTAGGTTTTCTTCCATCTTAGAGCAGGGCTGCCTTGACCAGAGTGTTTTAACTAAATTTTTTTATCCCCTGAACAATGGCTGAACCTCTTCCGGTAGTGTTCTAGCTGACGTGGGACAAAACATGCCAAGGAGCATACAGGCAGTTAAACAGCACACAAAAGTGTGTACCAGCATTCAAGTCCATTACTTGTCTTTTTACTTTACTGAGGTAAATGAAGCCTAAAAGGTACAGGCCTGTGAAGCTCCTATACTTAGAAAATAATCTATACAGCTCTTCAGGATCCTATTGTCTGTAAAAGACAATTATCTTCTTTGAGACAAAATATCTGACTTTCAAGATGAAGTGAAGGAACTTCTGTCCCTTCCTATTCACTATATAGTATCTTGGAGATCTCCATTTCTTCAGCTAATTAATTCTCATGCTCCTTACTTTGGAGGAGGAGTAGTTAAAGGCTAACTGTACCCTAAAGGTAAGAACACTCATCCAAAAGGTCAACATGTAGAGCCTGGGGTTTCTTTCCAATACCTATTTGTGCAACAGTTTTATTTAAAAGAGCCCTTATATGTGTTGTATTAGGAACTGTATAGTCAGAGTTCTGTGGGATTAAATCCTTACTGAGCAGGGTTTGATGATTTTTTTTGATAAATAAAAACATATGGAAGTAAGATTGTTTTTAGATAAAAAGTCAAATATTAGTAAAAAGATTTAGATAAAAGGTCCTACTTCAATGGAACATATGTTTCCACATAATTTCAACAGTGAAAGTAAAGGAATTTTCAGATCTTTGAAAATAGAATAAAAATCCGGTATCAAATGAAATATTGATTTCTTATTTTTCACTTTCTTTTATAGGTAACAAATCTGAAGAACATTAAAAAAATGAAAACTGAGTAAAAAAATACTCAAAGTTTTAAAATTATTCACCTTGACCTTCTCTAATATTTTAAATTTATTATAGAAACATGTTGATGAAATTGACAAAAAGTCTTGTCTCATTCGGGTCATGATCTATACTTACGACTACTGTAGTGAGGGTTAAATCACAAAAATAAACAGATTTTTGTTATGAGTTTTAATGCGTATCAGAAAGATAATATTTTCTCCTTAACACTCAAATCTATAAGGTCATAAAAATCTGTAAGTAACACTTAATTCTGCAGAAAAGTGAAAACAATGTCAGGTTCTTGGACTTGCATATCTTCCCTGATCTTTCACCAGACATTTCTTGTGAACATCAGTGATGTGTAAGTGGATCCTTTTTTTAACATATTTTGTGGTGCACATATATGCTTTTAGGTGAATTATTTTGGGGTTTTTTTCCCTTCATTCTTTGAGGGTAGGATTCATCTTCCTTCTCTTCAGCATCTTGTAAGTTAAATATTTATGTCCTGTGATCTACAGAGAGAGAACACTTGAAAATGTCTGTTCTTTCCATCTCTCTTTTCATTGACTCTGAAATGAAATTAATCACCATAGTTTTTCTTATATTATATAACAAATTTAAAGACATTCAATATTTGCCAAGATAAATCTCATTCTGAGTCAGTGACAAATGGAACATTCTAGCCATCATATTTCTTAGTGAAAATTGCAAACACTGATTTAATATATGTCCCTAATCTGAAGAAAGTTATATCATTTTTGTTCACAGATACAATTTTAATGTGAAATAAACTACATTCTGCAATGGGGTAAAAGCAGGAAAAGAATTTACATAATTGCAATTTTTCACTCCATATTAGAATATGAAATTTTAACATTGTGTTCAATGTTGATCAAACATGATGACTTTCACTAATAGTATGATGCTCAGGAGGAGCATTTGTTGCCTTACTTTCACTGGGAAAATAGTATACATCCCTGTATGTGTGATGGAAGTTCACATTCTTTTGTTCCATCTAGAATATTACTGCCAATTAAATATTTTAAAATTACAGGAAAATACATACTTAGAGAAACCCTCTAGCTTTGCAATAAATGTATGTAGGAAAAAAGTGATTTTCTGATTGATTCAGCTAATATGAATAAATTATTAGTCCTTACAGTAACAGAGAAAATTAATCTTTTGAGCACAATGAAATTAAAAGGTTTTGGCTTGTGTGATCTGAACAAAGTAAGATGAATTTTTAATAGAGCAAATTAATTAGGCACATAATGAGGAATAGGATGCATAATAGCTCTAATTCTGATAAATAGCAGAATAGTTCAGATCCTCAAGGAAATAAATATCATCCATCACAAATACACCTCAAATTCTGTTTATTGGGAAATATTAATGGTAAGAGAGCTTGTATAAAGGAGTTAGATAAATTTTATTTGCTGATTTTGTTCAGAGCAATTACATTAGGTGTTGACCCTCATCTGTAACTTTTTGTGGAATTGATTTTAGGACATTATTCATTTCTGAAAGTGTTAATGTACCATAAAGGATTTGTATTATCGTTAAACATACTGTCTATGCCAGGTGTTACATGTTATTTGCTTCTGCCCTGAAGATCATTTAACAGCTTATAAATCTTTATGGCCCCATGATGTTTTGCTACAATAATTTGCATTTTTGAATAGCTTCTGAATGATGCATTCTAAAAATAAATAAAAAGAAGCATTTTTGTTATTAAATATATCTTTTACAGTAACACTAATTACAAAACTCAAGCAGTACTAATATTGGAAATAATAATTTTTTTATTATCTGATTTTTACAGCATAAAGGTATTTCAGTGCAGGTTAAGTAGCTAATCAGTCTATGAAATTTTCTCTATCAGCTGTCCAAGATCTTTAAAAATTATGTAAATTTATAACTCTATTTCAGTAGATAGTCTTGGAGGTGATCTATAAATGTGTTTTGAAATATAGAAACTGAATATGTATTAATAAACTCTGATATAATCTCATTTTTTCTATGTAATATAGAAACAATGGAATTAGAACTAAGAAATGACTGATTTGACATATCCTTCATAACCTCTTGTTACCTATGTAATCTTTATTTTTAATGGATATGTCTATATACCAGAGGAGTCAACTCTGGGGTCTTGTCTTTATTGCTGCATACAGTTTGAATCATAGTGGAATGGGCAGATCTTGGGAAAATCTGGTCTCACTCCTTTTGAAGAACACTTCTTAATGGAATGGATATGGAATAATTGAAACAATAAGGATTTTATACCAAGATAGAATCTTCCTCGGGGAAGCCTGAAGAAAACAAGTAATCATGAGAATTTACAGAAGAAAAGACCATTTCCTATGGATTCTGAGAAAAATTTTATTTGGCAATATATTCTAGATCCTCAACCCTTCATCCTGATCTAGTACCTCCTTTCTGTAACTTGTAATGTCCCGGTGTTTCTGATGTTGCCTCTTAGTGGTTACTTGGTGTTCCAGGTGATCCTTATGCCTACTTTAAACTATTTTTTCAGCTCCAGATGAAATACATGGAGAAGTCCCCACTGTTTTAATTTTGTAAATCTTGTATTCTAGACTTTCTCTTTTCAACAAAATGTAATGACAAAATTTATCATGTTTTGACTGCCATTTCGGAGAGTTCTTACGTAGTAATATTCTGTCTACACATCTTATACCCATGTAATACATATTTGTAAGTAAAATAATCTGAAAATAGATGGTAAAACATACAATGACTTTTAGCATTTGATGATATAAGGCAATAATCATAAACACCACTGTAAAACTTAAACTACTTTCCCATACTTCTTTCACCAATGGTAAAAAGTTTCTCTATTGTCTATGCTGCCAGTGTTACTTATTTTCTTTATAAAAATATTCTATATAGTCATGTTATTAGTATTGATTCTCTCTTCTGTAATTTAAAGTTTGGATTTTGTTAGCATAAGCTTTCACAATATTCAGAGAAGCTACTTCTTTAACCTCCTATTAAGAGCTAGAGATTACAGCCTGTGTATAAATCATGATTTTATTTAAGAAAATCTCCTCACTACCATTAATATAACTTGTACAGATAGTCATTGATATGCATTTTAAATAAGGTATGGGCAATGACAGTGATAAAAATAAGTTAGAAGGCATTTAAGAAATGTCAGGATTACCAGTTTGATCTTTGTGACAGTTGTGGTACATATCACACCAAGCTATTTGCAGAATCCTTTTCATTACGAAATAAAAATATCTGTATGAAGGTACGGCTGCTGACACATTTTTGTTCAGGATAACAGAGGCTATTTAGTGCATAACATACTGTATACTGCTTTATAATGAGCTAATCTAAGCTTTTTGGTTCATTGTTCATTGCTATTAAAAAAGTTCTGAGAAAACAAATATGAACATGAAGCGTTACAATAACAGGAGTGAAAAAAACCAAAAAAGACTAATGAGAGCCTTATTAGTCTTATTATTGTGCAGTGTTTAAACCAGCTAGCTGTAGTAATGAAAATTCACACAACTGCCAAATGGCATGAAGACATTAGAAAATATTTCTTCTATAAATCCTACGAATTCTTGGATAGTAATCTTCTACAGAAGTGTTTTATGCCTTTCAAACAATGGCAGAATGTGCTATCTTTCATATGGTCTATCCATTTATATTCTAATCTCAGTCAAGGGTAAATGTAGTACACAAAGAAACAGTAAGTTTTTGGTTTGTTTTCTCTTTTTGAACTAAAGGTTAATTTTTATATTCTCTTCGAGACTTGTTTATTAAGACATTTCATACAGACTTTATTACTTTAAATGGAAAAAATATTTAATATAGTAATGAGAAATACTAACTCCTGAGGACAAAGACACAATTGTTCAAATATAAAAGCCACAATTAGATTTTTAAAAATACTATCTTTTCATTCTTTTTCATTAATTCTATATAAAGATATCGTCATGGTACATATAAAATTATGTTACTTTTCTTCTAAAGTTCTTGTTTATCTAAACACAGAACTGATTTCTTAGTACACCTGTATTGTCATGGTACATACTAGTAATCAGGCATTGAAAACTGTACCCTCTATCTACTATTCTCAGAATTAAAATCAGTGTCTCAGGAGAAAAGTACTTGTTTTGTTTGCCTAAGTGCTGCTTCTCCAAGGCTGTGTTCTTACTAATCTTGAATTTCCCAAGGATATTCTAAAACACATTTGATCTACGGCTTGTAGTATCTAAAGAAGACATAGGTCAACAGCAAGCTGAATATGAGTCAATAGTGTGCCCTGGCAGTCAAGACGGTAAACAGCATTCTGGGGTGCATCAAACTGGAGTGCTACCGTGGTTGGCTATAAACTCTTCAGGTGGGATAGGCAAGGAAGGAGAGACCCTCTATGTTAGAGAGTGTTTTAATTGCCTTGAGATAATGATGGTGATGGTAGGATTGAGTGTGTATGGGTAAAAATCAGTGGAAGACTCAGTAAGGCAGACATTGTGGTGGGCGTCTGCTATAGACTGCCCATCCGGGAAGAGGAGACTGATGAAATATTTTAAAAGCAACTGGGAGAAGTCTCATGATTGCTAGCCCTTGTTCGTGTGTCCGATTCAACTTACCAGATGTCTGCTAGAAGTACAATACAGCAGAAAGGAAATAGTTTAGGAGGTTCCTGGAGTGTGTGTAAGATAATTTCCTGACACAATAGTGAGAGAATTGACTAGGGAAGGTGCCTTGCTGGGCCTGTTGTTTGTGAACAGAGAAGGCCTTGTGGGAGATGTAATGGCTGGAGGACACCTGGGGATCAGCAATCATGAGACGATAGAATTCTCAGTTCTAGGAGAAGTAAGGAGGGGGTTCAGCAGAACTGACACCTTGGATTTCTCAAGGGCAGACTGGATTGTCTGGAAGGTGGGTTGATAAGTAGTGCATAGATAGATAAGGTGCACTGGGATATGGTTTAGTAGTATGACAGTATCACAGTATCATAAGGTTGGAAAAGACTTTTGAGATCATCGAGTCCAGCCTGTGACCCAACACCTACACCTACTCCTACTTGTCAGCTACACCATGGCACTTAGTGCCTCATCCAATCTTTCCTTAAGCACCTCCAGGGATGGTGACTCCACCACCTCCCTAGGCAGCGCATTCCAATGGCCAATCACCCTTTCAGTGAAGAATTTTTTCCTAATATCGAGCCTAAGTGGACAGGTATGGTTGGACTTAATGATCTCAAAGATCTTATCCAAAGGAACAGTTCTATGATTCTATGATTCTGTGAAACACTGCATAACCAGCCAGTCTCAAGAGATTAATATCCTGCTGTGTTCAGCATTGATGCAGCCTCACCTTGAGTACTGCATGTAGTTTTGGGCCTCACAAAAGATCAAGTACCTTTGCTAAGCTACTTAAATGAGTCCAGAAGAGGACAACAAAGCTGGTGAAAGGGTTGGAAGGAATGTCCTATGAGGAGTAGTTAAGGATTTGGGGCTTGTCTAGTTTGAAGAAAAAGAGGCTAAGGGGTGATTTTATTGTTTTCTACATCTTCCTGAGGAGGGGAAGTGCAGAAGGAGGTGCTGATCTCTCCTCTCTGGTAGCCAGTGACAGGACATATGGGAACGGTTCACAGCTCTACCAGAAGAGGTTTAGACTGGGCATTAGGAAGCATTTTTGATTGAGAAGATGATCAAATACTGGAACAGACTCCCTAGAGAGTTGGTCAGTGCCCCAAGCCTGTCAGTGTTAAGAGGCATTTGAACAATGCTTTTAACAACATTCTTTAACTTTTGGTCAGTGCTGAATTGGTCAGGCAACTGGACTAGATGATCATTTTATGTCCCTTCCAAGCAAAGTAGTCTAATCTAGTGTTGTCATTCCATTCCATTCCATTCCATTCCATTCCATTCCATTCCATTCCATTCCATTCCATTCCATTCCAATACAGTTAAACCTACCCTCTAATTTTTAGTTAAATTAAAATAATTTAGAGCTCTATAATATATTTTTCTTTTTTATTGCGCTCTTTTCCTCCTATATTCATAAAAGTCTGATTATAAAACAGAATATTGCAGATGAGAAATACTGCCAACCAAAGGTTTATAAGAGCATAAGAAAAAATGAAAATCTTAAGATATGTAAGAATATATAAGAATATAATACCTAAAATGGTCTAAAATTAATCTGAAAATACCTTTAAAATACCTGTCAGAATAATGAGGCACAATGCTATGTTATGCATCCTTTTCATTTATTCATATCTGAAAGAGTATGTTGCCAATTCTTAAGATCATATTCAATCTTCTATTTTTGAGAAACTGTGAATGAGTTCAATTTTTAAAAAAAGACTTATTTTTCCTTTGAAATCTATGATTTCAGGACTTTCTCCTTAAGTAATAATTTGAAATGTTCTAAAAACAGGTACTTCTCTGCAATAAGTTTGTAATATAAATACATATTTATGTCTATATAGTATCTACACATATAATTATTATAATTCTTGGACAGTTTGTCAGATAAAATAAGAGCAGCCATTAGACAGTTTTTTACACTAGTTGTGCATAGTCTTCAGAGTTATTTGAACATTGAAATACTATTGAAGAATTAGAGAGTATAATAAAAATATTCCCTTTTCTTTGGCAGTCTTAATTGCCCTGGCAATTCATTACTAATTGTACTGCCTGCAATCAGAAAACAGCACAGGAGTACTATGCCTAGTGATTAGTGTCTAAAAGTCCCATGCAGGATGTGAATTAGTGATTAGGTGAATTATCATTGAGGTTACAAACCAGGCTTGAGAAAGCTAGCGATTTGACTATTCCTTGGTCTTCTTGCTTCTATAATTACATTTAATATCTTTAAACATTTTTTCTGCATTGATCAGGTCTTAAGGGTCATTTAACTGGATGTTTAGTTTTCCCTGGAGAGAAAGCAAGGACTAAAATATCTTCACTCTCCCTTTTCTATGAAGGTGCTCCTTCAGTCTTGCTCATTTAACTCATCTGATTAAATCCTGCTCAGCTCTGGGCTGAAGTGCCTCACTACATTGAGATATCAGTCTTCCACTCCATCCCATACTTTCTTTTAGACTTGCTACAATTGTCCATCTCAACAATAGAAGTCTCAAAACTCAGTAACTACAAATCTACAGCTACAGTAGTTAGTACTGCTAGTTCCTGCCTCATTGCTTTGGTATACATCTTCTGAAATAACAAACTCTGGATCCTGAAGACATCTGAATCTATAGTACTTAACATTCCAGTCCAAAGAGTGACTGAGACAGTGTTTTCTACCCCTGCTTGTGAAACTGGGCTAACTCACAGCCAAGAATGTCAGAGTTTTTCAGACAGAAAGAGATCAGATATAAGGATGTCCAATTCTACTGAATATTCAACCTACTTTAATAACAGAAGGGCTTGAGAACTGAAGAGTCCTGTTCTCAGGTAGGCTATTTCTGTTTACATTGGTGGCCTCATCTTCCGTCGTGTAAGTGGATTGTAAATCCAGGCTTGCATAATTGCAGAGACAGGCTTTATCTCTTCTGTTTTCCCACAGAATAGTATTCCTGGTGGTATGGCAGGTCTACCTCAGCAAGTGTAGCGTGCTCCTACATCCACTTCCCAGACACTGAGCTTTCCCAGTTAATTTAATAGATAACATTAAAACCCTACTTAGAATGGAGTAGATCCCATTCATTTCAGGGTTACTTACCTTGCTCATTTTCCTTAAGGATTTCAATACGTATTCTAAAATTTGATTGCCATGTTTTCCTGCAATTTAGTGAAACTCCAGAAACACAAAGAAAACATTACCTTAATAGCATAGTGGAATTGGACACAAAGTTTCTCACTGACAAGCATTTCTCTATGTATGCCTTTGAACACTTTTTTCTTTTGCTGCTTAAAAACTCTGAAGTAAGTTATATCTATACTCTAGTGAATCATAGAATCATAGAATCACTTGGTTGGAAAAGACCTTTGAGATCATCAAGTCCAACCGTACCTGTCCGCTACTAAACCATTTCTCTGAGGAACTCATCCATCTACCTTTTAAAATCCTCCAGGGATGGTGACTCAAACCCCTCCGTGGGCAGCCTGTTCCTTATCCTGTGGGCACCCTATGCGCCCTGCTATCCCCTTCCCAACTATGGGATCCTCTCATCAACCTGCCCCGGATCCATCTCTGGTAGACTGTCATAGCATTTCAGATTAGACACAATGTAGATGAACTCTTAAGTTTTAAAAATTAGAATTTATAAGACCAATCTGAGCACCAACCCAGTTAATATAACTCATTACTATAACCCATCATATGTAATTTTAACATCATCTGATATTAAGAACAGAAGTATTAAAGAAATCTGATTCTTAGGCACAATAAGATTAAAAAAAAAAAAAGTTCTGTTCTCCTGTTAGCAGTAATTTTTTTTCCTAAGGATTATTATAAAGTTGCTAAATATCACAAAAATAAATTTGCTTCCAAGGATGTTGAAGGCCTATTTCAACACACAAAAGATATTTAAAGCTAAATAGAAATCAGACTGAAATTCTATTGATATTCTGCATACCTTTTCACTACTATTTTTGCTTTGGCAGTTAAAAATCAGGGAAGAATAATGTAAAATATATGCAAAGGTAGTAAGAAAATAGGTATTGCATTATTGCTATTGCTGTCACTGTAATGGGAGAGTAAAGTAAGCTGGTTAATTTTTATTTGAAAATTATTCAAAATTATTCAGTAATCAACAGTCTTGTATATTGTACATAAGTTGCTAGTGACTGACAATGATAAATGATATTCCATTCTGTTATTTAGTTGTGTTGATGGTAATGTACTATTCACACATGAATAGCTTTATCTACCTGTTATATTTTTTAAGTTCTTTGTATTTTTTATCCATCTCTTAGAAACAGACATTCCCTGAATTGCATGCAAGAGTCGTTGAACTTAATGCTTCTTCTGGATCCAAAGAATATGTAAGGTCTTTCACATTCCGTTTCCTCAAAGAGCAAAATATTATTTTAAACCAATGATCCAGATATTTCAGTTCAAATCCTTCAGTGAAAATATTCTAGGTGTATAGTAATACATCCTTTTTTATGCCCTTTAAAGTATACATGTTTTAGCTATTGCTAGATGACAATGAAATATATCTTGAAGGAAAAATAATGCTGTATGGTCCATATTTCCACTGATGTAGATCAGCACAGTCCTCTGAATTCAATGATCTGTAGAGAGCCACGCAATCTGAGGATGTGACCTATATTTCATATTTACAGTAAGTAATTGATACAGCTACAGTTTTGCTCGTTTCATTATTGGGAGTCACTGACTTGTCTGATATTTTAAATATTTAGGTTCAAGTTCCTTTTAAATTTGAGTAAGCTTATCACCTACCCATAATTTAAATTGCGATTCATTTCTTTATGTCACTTCCTCTCATGTCAGAGGTCTAGTAGTCCTTTGACTACTAAAAGGATCACACTTTTCTCCTACACAAATTCCAGATACTCATTAACAGCAGCGGTTACACCATTACCATATACATCAGAATTAGGAACAAAGATTATTTTTCTAAAGACAATTTCTATCTCTTTTGCAATCTTGTTTATACTTACATGCTCAGACATATATCTTTTATTTTTACTTCTCTTACCTATTCTCTTGGTATCTCTAAGAAAGATGATTCTTTTTTTCCATTTCCAATTTAAAAATATTTTTTCTTTTTCTCTGAAATTTTATCTTAATTTATATTTTTTTAACAGGTACCTACTTTTTCTCTCCCTACCGAGGTTACCCAAATACACACAATCATGAATAACATGTTAATGGCTTGTAGGGTTTGTGGGTTTTTATTACTTAGAAACACTGACAAAACAGTTTTTAATGCATGTCAGAAATAAGAAAAGTCTATGAAGTTAACAGTCTCCACATGATCTTTCAAGAGAATATCTAGATATTTTTTGCTTAGAAGCATTTGTTCAACTTCCTCATTTTTCCTTCGTAGGACCACAACATAAAGTAGGTCGAAGGGTCCACACAAGAAAGATTCTTAACGTAACACAGTTACCAACCTGGTGGCCAACATTTCAAAAAGGTAGATCAGATATTATTAAGTACCTTTGTATCTCTTCTACTTTGACCCAGTGTTTTTTTAGCTACCTGAAAATTAAGCCTGTGAGGCTATGTTTATACTGCTAAATTAGAGGACTACCTAATCCCTAGACCTAAGATCAAAGGGCAGATGTTCAGCATCCATGATGCTTAAAGCCAGTATTCTTTGGATCAGATTTTCATGAAGATGGCTAAATGGAATAACTAAAACAGAGTCAGGAAATTATCTGAGTTAAATAATGTGAAAAATAAGCGATCATTGTTGCAGTGCACTCCTTGGTCTGCCTTTTTTCTGTAGCTAGTATGTACCTTACGTCTAAATCTATTATGTAAACTTCCTCTATTATTAAGGTAGAGAAATACGTATTTCCAGAGGAATATGAATGCCATCTTAAATTAAATAATTTAAGGTGCATATGCAAGTTCAGCCTCTAGAAGTTCATCTCTGTGGTTGCAGAGGAAGTTCAGATGACTATTTTAATTAGAAACCTAATCCTTTGAATTGAAGACTTAATTAAAATTTCTATATTTCTTCATGTGGATTTCCAGAAAACACCTGATAAGAATACAGGATTTATTATACTATAAACAATCGAAAATTTTCTGGATAGATATTCGTATTTTTTTTATAGTTCAATGGTAATTTTTATGTAAAACATGCAAACAAAATGTGGTCTCCCCCCAAATTATATTATACATATCCTCAATTTATCTGGAATCTTTCTGTTTTCTTTCCCCACAAAGACCTAGAAAATACGTGGATAATTCTGATTTCTTTTTAAGCATAGAAATTTTTTTGGTGAACAGAAGAGTGTCTTCTATAACTGATTTTCAAAATTTTATTTACAATCTTGATCTTATTTTTTCCTCTCGCCTGTTCATATTGATGCCAGAGATGCTGAGGTTTCTTGGTCAATAAGCTATATATTGAATAGTGGACTTATTTTCTTGTTTGTATGTACAATAAAGTAGGGGTTTGATAGGCATGACTTTAACTTTATTTTAAGTTAATTTCAAGTGCTCTTCCTTCATCAGACAATACTTCACCTCTCCCAATATGTAATCAGTTATCCTGAAATAGAATAAAACTGTTCTTCATTCTCTTTCTATTCTCTACTTTATCATAACAAGCCCAACTGGCTTCAACATATGTAAGCCTTTTCACTCAAGGACATGGTGCCAGTGACTGAAAAAAAGACTTCAAAGAGCAAAGGAATAGTTTCTTCCCTTCGATATAAATAGCAATAACTAAAACAAAAAAAAATATTCAGTGAAATGGTAAAAAAACTAAATCCACCAATGCACATAGCCTCTGGATAAATGTCTTTTACATTTTTTCTCATCAGAGTTAATCACATTTCTGTCTGGAAAACAAAATCCCACACTGTTTCACTGTAACAGCATCTCATTGACTCTTCCCTCTTTTCTCCGCCGTACACAGATACTTTAATGAATTCACATGTACATACATAGTTTACTCTGACAAGTTTCTGTACTTCATCTTTCCTAATTCAGAAATTTAAAGGTTTTGCATTTCCTTTGATACTAGGTTTAGGCCTGAGAAAAGTGAATCTTATTTCCCAGATGAAAACAGACAGGGTATATTCCAATTAACAGCTTTTCCATGGTTCTATCAAAGACTTTTCATAAAACATCTTTTTCTTGTCTTTGCTGTTGTTGCATTTTTTTCTAAATTTCAACCTAACGGGTTCTTTTAGTTTAACTCTATTCGGTCAGAATAATATAAGTCTTTTAAACAGAGGCATATCGAACATATTTCCATATATATTTCTTTTATGCAGAAAAATATTTGCTAGTGACTACCTATTTTATCTTTTAATACAATCAGAAGATTGTATTAAAATATATGAGACCAGACTCTTCTCAATGGTGGCCAGTGACAGGACAAGGGGCAATGAACACAAACTGGAACACAGGAAGTTCCAGGTTAACATAAGGAAAAGCTTCTTTACTGTAAGAGTGACAGTGCGGTGGAATAGGCTGGCCAGGGAGGTTGTGGAGTCTCCTTCTCTAGAGATGTTCAAGACCCACTTGGACATATTCCTGTGCAACTTGCTGTAGGTGAACCTGCTTTCACAGGGGAGTTGTACTGTACAATCTGTAGAGACCCCTTCCAACCCCTACAATTCTGTGATACTGTGAAGACCCCTTCCTATATTTGGAAAGTCCTGGAGGCCAGGAGATATCCCTGATGGTTGGAAGAGTGTAAATGTCATGTACAAGACAAAGACTCAGGAAACTACAGACCCATTAACTTTTCATCATTCCCCAGGAAAGTAATGAAATGACTCCTCTTAAAAACTATTACAAATTAAATTAAACAGTCAATTAAGAAAGGCTAGGACATATTTGCCAAAGTCAAATCATACCTGACTAAAACGATCTCCTTCACAAAGTAACATTTTCGGTCAACATGGGGAGAGCGGTGGTTGTTTTTTATCTGGATGTCAGGAAAACATTGAACACTTTAACACAGTCTTCTAGATAAACTGATAAGATACAGATTGGATAAGCGAGCTGTGATACAGGTGGGAAATCGACTAAATGTAAATTTCTGCACCTGGGATGACATAAACAAAGAGCCTAGTACAGATTAGGGTCTATCTCGCTAAACACTTTCCCTCTGGAGAAGAGAAAGCTCAGGGGGGACCGATAGAGAATGACCACAAAATGGATCGAGACTGTCTTCACAGGATCCACATAGAGAAGACAAAAGACAATGGGTATAAGTTGCACTGGGAGAGGTTTCGCCTTGATGTAAGAAAGAAGTTTTTCAGTGAGAATAACGTGAACAACTTTCCCAGGGACATGGTAGAGTCCCCATCGCTTGACATTTTCAAGATTGGGCAGTGTAATCTCATGTACGCTCCTTTTCTTGCAAAAGGCTGGACCAGATGATCCTCTGAGGTCCGTTCCAACTTGCACTGTTCTATGATTCCATGATTTGTGAAATCTAATTCAAAACAAAACAGCTATTTCTAAAAAATAATTCCATTTAAAGGAAGATACCTGATTAAATTATCTATTTCATCTAAGTGCTTATTTCTTAAAATCAATCCCATTGAAGAGGTCTAGAGCCATTTTTCAGATTTGAAATTTATTTATTTAATTTTAGGAGATGTCTAGTCCTGTGGTATTAAACTCCTCTACACATTTTATTTCGTGACTAAAAAGGAGAATTGAAAAAAAACTTCTTAAGCTGACCACAGGTTCAGTTTTGAGACACTTGACTCACTCTCCAGATCCAAATAACAAATGTTGTCTGGAAATCTATACAAAGTCATCTGATATCTCAGAAAAGCCTGAGACCCTCCTGGCTCCGGCTCCAAGGAGTACCACTGTATTGCATGTGTCACATCCCTGCACCAGTCTTATGTATTTCTGATGCCTTAGGTTTCCCATGTGGACCCACTGTGTGGGCAGATGGAGTCAGGCCTTGCTTGCCTGCAGGTAGGTACCACAGGCACATGCATGTGCTTGATTCTCAGGCTGAATATCACCCCATATGTATTCTATGCCTCACTTGTAAAATTTTAAAGAAAATGTCAGCAAAAATTTCTGGTATACAACCAAGTTCTGATTTAGCTGTTTATTTATTTAAGTTATCATTTATTTTTCCTTCGTCTAGGACTTTGGTAAAATTTCCACATTCTTATTTGAATTACATAAGAATAAAAATAAATAAAATCATGCATATTTAGTATTCTGTATATATGATAAGAATAGTACCTTAAGACTGTCCTTATTAAGGAATATTTAGTTAATCACTTCACTTCATATCTTTAGGTTTAATACGTGATCAATTTGTTATGAGAGTAAAAGCTAATACGTCCACTTGAAGAGATACAGAATTCTCAAACACTATAATTCTGAATAGAATTACAATTGTAATTTATTTTCTTTAAAAAAAAGCTTTGAGATGTCTTTTTCTGTTGGTTCTTTTCTGCTTTCCTTGATGAAACAGGGCAAAATTTGAGATAGTGTATTGAACAGATGCAGCAAAAAACTATATCAGCGTGTATAATGTTATTTAATAAATATGAAATGGTGTTACTTTGAGATTTGCCAGATGGTCTTGATACATTTAGTTAAACAAATTTTGTTACGATGATTGCCTGTTCTATTAAATTCTGCAGAATCACAGTATTTGTCATAGTCCAGTTCCTTAGGGGAATGTTTAAACGAGAGTCAAAGGGGAAAAGAAAATACAAGATCAAATATGGTGTGCAGAAACAATAACAAAAAATTAAACAGTGGTAAGCTATTAAGAAGACGAAGGAATGAAGCAGATATAACATGGTAATGAGTGAACAGAAGCTGCAAGAATTTCTTTGGTGAAAACTTTAAAGATATATTGCTTAAAAAACAGTTCACAGGAACTGTAGATACATGTGTCTGTGCATATACGCATGCTTGCTGGGCCAGGAATATTATCACACAGATTTGATTCATCTTTTGTTTATCACTTTGCATGCAATTAATCATTACTGGAACAAAAAAAACATTATTATTTTAATCATTATCCTTTGTTTTAATGCAATATTGCTAATATTTTTAATGTTAATATGTCTGAAAATACAATACACAGTTTTATTGCCTAAATCTTATGAGTACTGTTCTTTACTGTTAATTTGCTAAGTATTCATAAAATATCAATGTACTTGAAAAAGAATTAATACCTTTTAATTTTTTTATAACGCTCTTCAACAAATTTCAGGCGTCAAGGGAACTTTCATAATTCAAATGATCGTTGAAGATAATAATAAGGAATTTCATAAAGGATCTAGAGCAAATCAATTTCATGTTTTATGAAGTCAATAGCTAACAAGTGACCAAGATCTATTAGGATCTATTGCAATTTTTTTTTACACTGGTTTTAATAACATTTTTTTACTCTGTATGATCACGTTCAGTAATGATTTGAGGCATCTCCCCTTTGTAACAATAAGAATACTTTGGAACTATGTCAAATTTCTTTATGTGTATAGATGGTTTACCTCTACGTTATTCTGAACTGCTCCTTTCTCCTTTGAGGTATCTTCAAATGAATATTAGCTTGAGCTATATATTTTTTTAAAAATATGTTATTCCACAATCTAATACCAGTTCCAATCACACTTTGCAATGTTCGGTGACGTTTAGAATCATAGAACCATAGAATTGTTTGGGTTGGAAGGGACCTTAAAGATCATGGACAGGGACATTTTCCACCGGATCATGTTTCCCACAGCCTCATCCAACCTGACTTTGAACACCTCTAGGGATGGGACATCCCCTGGGCAACCTGTTCCAGTGCTTCACCACCCTCACAGTTAAAGATCTAATATCTAAGATCTAAGATCAAAGATCTAATCTGACTCTCCCTTCTTTAAGCATAAAACTGTTACCCCTCATCCTATCACTACACTCCCCGATAAAACGTCCCTCCTCAGCTTTCCTGTAGGTCCTCTGTACATACTGGAAGGTTGTTATAAAGTCTCCTGCAGCTCTCTCATCTCTAGGCTAAACAAGCCATTTTTTAATTTCAGTACAGAAAATTAGCTTTCAGTATGATTCATAGAGCAATGATCCAGAACCGAACATTCACATTAAAAGCTAAAGATATTATGAGCAAATTACTTGTTCTTTTTTATTTTTATTTTTTTTTGAAAGAAACACACAGAAAATTTTCAGCTAATCTGGAAATAACATAAAATGCAACTTGCAAATAAGATAATGTTTCAACTATATATTCAACATAGAATAAATAAATTTAGCAGAGAAGAATTTAGAGAAGTGCATTTAAGTAGGTACATAAACCTAAAAATTATCTTATTCTTACTCTGGTAAGCTATTAAAGCATTAATTTACTTATTAAAGCCACTTTTTACAATATTGGCAGTATCAATTTATATCTCAGTGAAATTGTGTTACTTAAACATATCATTAGGTAAAAGATTTTTGTACATATTACTATTGTAGTGTTGCATAAACTTGAGTTCATCATCCAAAAAATAAGGTGTCCAAGTCAGGCTAAACTCAATATAGTGCAGGATCAATACGTGCAAAGTCAACTCCTTTAAATAATAATAATTTGTTTGTTTGTTTATTTTTATTCAAGCCAGAAACAGCTGAAAATAAGTTCCTGCTGTTAGGGAAAATCAAGTCAGGTCTGGATATAATTTGTAATTGAATTGCATGCATTGGATTGAATATTTTTCATTTCAACTACCCTCATATCCCTGATGAAAAGTTCTTTTCTTGACACAGAAAAAATTTCTTTCAAATATCTTTGAAATATTGGAGTATTATGTAAATCTAAAGTAATAAAGCATGAGAGAGAAGATGCTAGGGCAACATTTAGCACAAATCCAGCTATGGAAATATATGTGAAAATGCATAGATGAATGATTTATGTTTTAACTGGGAGAAGCAAAGAGGGATCTTCTATGAAAACCTTAGATATTCATCATTTAATGTAATATTTCTAATATCAGTTGGTAGGATTGGTATTGATTTCTGCTGCTAAAATCATAACTTCAACTACAAATCACTGTATAACTCATAAGACAAAAGTATTCCAGTGTACATTTTGAAAGCCATGCAAAGTACAAAAAATATTTTTAAATGAAAATTGAAAGCAGTAAACCCAGCTTTTTCTTCCGCAGACACATTGAAATAGGCATCTTTTAATAATGCCCAAGGGAAATCTCTCGATGGCAGGTGATGAAAGTTTGCCCTGATTATTTCCTTTTAATGCATATGTTAGAACTTCAGAAAACTAATACAAGTTAGAGACCTGTATATCACTAGATCCTTGAAGCACTTGAGAAGGATGTTTTTCAGCATTTCCTCATGTAGACAAAGGGGGGAAATGTTTAATTTGCAAATTTCTGTGTCGTTCCTTGAAATTTGAAAGCAATGACAAAAAAAATCTGGTTTCAATCCTATTCAAATGAATAAATTCCAATTATTTTTGCGTACATAACAGGTAGGTTTGAGAATTCAGGATTAAATTTATATTTCTTCCAATCACAGACAACTTGTTGTAATGCTGATAAAAAGATCTGAGGGGAGAAGATACTCTGGAATATACTTTAAAATTAATTAGTTGCAAGTTAAAACTGTTCATTGATCAGTATTTGGGTTATTTGTGATTTTTCTGAAATGTAGCCTTCTTGTAGATGTTTTTCGTTTCAGCTTCTATTTCTTTTTTCCTGTCTTCTAACTTCAGCTTTTATTTCCAAATTCAAAATTATTTTTCCACACTAACAAAGTGGAGAATAGTACTTAGATGCTCTTAGTTCATCTAGGGATACACCAGATGAAAACCAAACAAACCAAACCAAACCAAACCCTAAAGACATCAAAAAAAGAAATAAAACAAAATGATAGGAAAAAACATTATCCATCATCTACATTTATAAAAATTATTAAGAGTGTAAGAACGCAAGTGGTAGAGAGCCTAAAAAAATAGTTATCAAGTTATATAGGTGAAAAAACAAGGTGGGGGGCAACATCAGAATATTTTTCTTTTAGTAGGATTCCTCATGTTTTCCACATCAGTGAGATTTCTGTAAAATATTAAGTTATGCCTGTATTTACAGAACATAAAGATGAAGAGCACACTCTAACCCAATAGATATTACTTAACCATTGTCAGTAGAGGGCCATGGAAGCTGTACTGACTGACACTGCAGGGTCTCAGGATTTTTCAGAGCTTGCCCTGAGCTGAGCTAGCTCTAGCTTGTAACCATTTCCCATGCACTTATATGATATGTCATATGCTATCCCTAGTTAATCACGGTGCGTCAATAACCCCAACCTGAGTCTGAAGGAAACTGTTATGCAGCTTTAGATGGGAGACTATGGGAAAGAAGACAATTGTGATAGGAATCATATAAAAAGAAAAGCAAGCAGAGTCCAAGACTAAGGAAGAAGCCACTACTACCATGGGCATCAAACTCCTCCCAGCAAGGAAATGGCGGTGCTGCTGAGACGTTGTAAATAATTCTTCCCTTCATCCCGTTTCCTGAGGAAAACTGAAACTGCTGTCCTTAGGACTCAGAGGGGTTGTGGGAGAACAACCCAAGAAAAGGGAAAGATACTGGGAAAGTTCTGATGGTAATTTTTACCTTTTTTTAAGGAGGCTTTTCTATATTAATTAGGTAATTTGGAATACTAGACCAATAAAACATGAATTGGAGTATATTTTTTTTAATATGTTTGAGTAGCAAGTAGTCATTGGCCCATAATCATATTTTCAGTTATTTATAGACTTCTTTTATAAACTGAACTGAACTACAGTTGCATGTAAATTGTTTTCCGGTAATTCTTTTGTTGATAATTTAATGTTTGGAAGTCTCCACTGGAAATTATTGTTTACTGAAAACACATTCTGTTCAATTTCACTCTCACAGTGCATTTCTGATCCTCAGGAATTTTCTTGACTTTCAAGAAAACACGAGAAAGTATACTCAAATATAAATTCCAAATTATGCTTTTATCACTTAATTACTAAGAATTTGTAGTTTTAAATAAACTGTATGTGAAAAAATAATTTATACTTCTGGAAATAATCAGTTACTTGAGGTGAGACTAAAATTCTGGTTCAAATTTTGAGCATGAGTTTTCTGAAGTTGTCATATTAGTAATAAATGAGATTTTTTTCATTACATTTGCTTTCATATTTATTATCTAAGTATGTAATACAGGATGAAAAATTTTGCAAAATGTAATTATTAGAAACTCTTCTTTCTTGTGACATTGTTTAGTTTTATTCTGGCTTGTTTCTGAAGTGTTTAGATAGAGGATTTAAGCCTCTATAAGAAAATTATTCCAGCTTAATTAGTTTATCTACAAGGCAGTTCTGCTTGATGCTTTTCCTATCTAAAAGTAACTGAGCTTAGATAGGCACATAAAGCATGGGAAAACTCCTTGGAAAAAAGCAGAACTTTGGATGCTTTGACTGGAAGTAGGGAATAGAATGCTACATAAAACTTACCACCTGCTCTGAGCAGCTGGAGAAATCATTGAAAACATTTCCTGTGTACTTAAAACAAATAGGATAATTTTTTAAGGAAGTATTTTTCTTATCCAGTTGAGATTAAAATGATAGTATTTCAAACCTTATTATTCATAGGATTTCCTCTAAGAAGAAAAGGGAAAAAGTTATAGACTGTCTGGTTAGGTTCACAGTCCTAGAAATTCCTGCACATCCATGAAGTCAGTGGGATTTTGACTATATGCAGGAGCTCTTACTCTGCATTGTCAGTGACTAGATACTTTATTTCTATATTCTTTTTCATGCATTTGATCTTACAGTATAACTCGTCAGCTCTAGTGTCTAGCACAGCCACAATACACGTCAGTCATCGTCTTTTGACTAAAATCAGAGGACTGTGTTAAAATATATTTTGTAACTGACATTTTAAATTCAGATAATTTTAATTTTTCATGCTTTTTAAATTTTACTTTGAGGCCTCAGACCCAGTCTTATATATTGGCTTTCTAAATATTTTTATATACACTTCTTGCATAATTCTCTTTCTTTCTTTCTCCTTCAGTAGCAATGGCACACTTTTTCTCCTTCAAATTTAATATCTTTTGTCATTTAGATTATAAAGACAAAATAATCTTTTTTTGAGATCATTTACTTTTCACAGAATAAAATTTGAAGAATTCAGTTTACGATAAGCACATTACCATTTTTTAATACTTGTGTCTGAAGCAAACTTGTGGAAACAAAGAATAGTAGGCATGTGCTGTTGCAAGCCCAGGAAAGCAAGCAAGCAATGAATAGAAAAATCAATAGACTAATCAATAGACTCAGAAAAGGATGAAATAGAAGATAAGTTATTCTTACAATTAGTAAGCAGATGAGGGAATTGGGATTGTTTAGCTTAGAGAAGAGGAGGCTGAGGGGAAACCTCATCACTGTTTACAACTACCTGAAAGGAGGTTGTGACGGGGAGGGTGCTGGGCTCTTCTCGTAAGTGACAGTGATAGGACAAGAGGAAATGGCCGCAAGTTGCACCAGGGGAGGTTTAGACTGGACATCAGGAAGAATTTCTTCACTGAGAGAGATGTCAGGGATTGGCACAGGCTGCCCAGGGAGGTGGCGGAGTCACCATCCCTGGAGGTGTTTCAAAAATATGTAGATGAGTTCCTTAGGGACATGGTTTAGTAAGGAGACAGGCACGGTTGGACTCGGTGATCTCAGAGGTCTCTTCCAACCTTATGATTCTATGATTCTACGGTTCTATGATAGTTCATAATAGTACATCTAGATAAAACACAGTCAACATTCTTAAATATTTTGTGAAAGAACAAATCTGGTAGCTGAATGAATGTAAACTCATAGAGAATGAAACTGATTGAGGAAATGTGCTAAGAATATTTAGAGATGAGTAAAAACTACAGATGAAACTTAGATGATAGTTCATCTATTATATGATTGAGAAAATGCACAATGGATAATATTTAATCTGATTTTATTAAAATACAAAAAGTAGAATTATTTATTTTATGTAACTGGGCATTCTGGAATATCTCTACACATTTTCAGCACATCAAATATGAAAACACATAGCTCCATTAATTTCAGTAGAATTCCAGATATATTTTAAAGGAAAAATGTGCCAATTTTAAACATAAGTGTTTTGGTGGTTGTCTTATGCACAGTTTAACAATTATTGCATTTACAGATTGAAGCCCTGAGTGGTTTTTTTTATATCTAATATTAAATGTAAATTATCTTATTTATATTTCATACAAGTATCTTCGCAGGGATTTGGCCATTATTGATAGCATTTTAAAGTCACGCTGAACTGTACTTCTCATTAAAAAAATATATTTTTCTTTTGTAAGTGATATCAGGGCTTTCTAACTCTTGGAAAGTCTCTTTTTTCTTCTAAGCATAAAAGGAAAACAGAATTTGTTTTATACACAACGAAAGTAATACAGTAGAAAAAAACTGATGTGATGTTGTTGAGTTAATATTTTACATGGATCACGATGGAAAAGCACAACACATTGCTTCTATTCAACAAAGCAACTTTCTTTATGAAAAAGCATAATACATCAGAAAGATACATTTCTATCAGCTGCATAACCACTTCCTATCTATTCAAAGGAAAGTATTCATTTGTGTTACTCGTCCCCCAGATATGGTTCTCTCATGGCTCACATCTCTGTACACAGCACATTAATTCTGCAGGCATTAGACTCTCTCATAAACCAGCACTCTCCCTGTTTGACTTTGCTGACTTTCTGGTTTCTTTGCTCTGACCTTGTTGTGCTTCAGTTATTTCCTCTCTCTTTCCAGTCTTTACACTCTCTTCTTTTCCTGAAGAGAAATGTTGGACAATGCCGCAGGTAATTATAGATTCCTTTTTTGAAGGCCTGAACACGCTATTCTCAAACTGTTATCTTATGTCAGTAATATGTGGCAGAACGCGTAGCTTTCTGTATAGTTTTTCAGTGCCTATAATCAGACAAATTTCCAATGCTTGCTGTAAGCCCCTGTCAATAACCACAGGCAGGCAGAGTTAGGACCTATTTTACTTTTTGTGTACTCATACTGATCTTTGAACTCACATGTAGTTTAGATTTTAGATAGCTATACATCTGCCAAATGTTGAGTGTTTCCTCTTTTTGCTCATATCAAGGCTAGCAGAAATCCTGTGTTCACAGCTTTTGGATGGGATCAAGCTTGAAGAAGCATCGCTCCTTTATATGACGTGCCATGATATTAGAACTTTATAAGGAAACAGAAAGCTGTGAGGAATAGGATAAACTTTTCACCACACAGTGGAGAGATACTGTGTGAGATATGCTATATTTCCTGCCTGAAACTATGAGACACTTTTGGGGAAGCCACATTTTCTGTACGTGAGGGCAACCCAGTTTAACCATCCACTATCATGCTGTGCATCACTCATTATGGGTCACTTCCTGCTACATTCAGCCATGACTCTGTTCCATACTGTACCTACGGTTGCACAGTCACACTTTGCCCTATGCTTTCAGGACAACTCCTGCTTCCCAATAGGTTTATATGTATAAACCCAAACCCCAAGTAGTCTGTTACAGATATTCATTAAAGAAGAACCTGTGAACCAATTTGAACTAAAGAATTTAGTATTAACTTCATGTCCTTAAACTTATCCCTATAATTTATTACAATGTTTATTTATGTGCCTAACAAAAGGCCACTACGTAGCTTTAGCAAATATTTTGTCTAAACCAAGGAGACATCTTCAATAAACTTTTGCTGGAAACACTTTGTCACTCATCCTTTCCCTATTAGGTGTCAGTGTCTGGTGATTTCAAACTCAGTCATGGATACATAAGTACTGAATTGGGTACATAACATAGGTTGATATAATCTCTCAGCCAAGGCTTTTAATCATCTATCTATCCCCAAAAACATTAGGGGAAAATTAGGATCTTCATTTAGGAGTACATGCTCATTGCATATCTGAAATTAAGATGCAAACTGGAAATCTAAGTTAAGCTGAGTAGGTCCCATAATAGAATTCACAAACAAATAACCCTATTAATGTCCCAAATTATGTCAATGTTGTCTGTTTGTTTGGGGTTTGTTGTTTGTCTTTTTTGGGGGGGAGTGGGGTGAAGAGACAGTATCTTATAAAGATTAAATTACTCATGTATCTTGAATCACTCCACAGATTAAAAAATGAAGTGTCACTTGACTATAGCTTGTTCAGCTTTTTTGTCACATGTGCAGCTTCCTCAAAGAGAGGTAAAACAAGTCAAGACGCATGAAATTTGCAGATGCGGTAAGAGTGTATAACTTTGACAGCAGGTGACCAGCTAGATGAAAGGCTCAGCCATTTAGTCTTATCGCTTGATTTTTGCTATCTCTTTACAGGGAGACAACTTCAAATTAAAGTATCGAGAGTGCTATTGTTCTGCTTTGCATCACTGTTTCACTCAGCTCCCATTCAGGTAGTACCTTAAACTGATTTTTTTTATACATCCAAATTTGAAAATAATTTCCTACATATATGAATGGGTAGATTGTACATGAACACGCCTATGTATTTGTATGAATGTGAGTGAACATATATTTGCATTCAGATTTAAATTTACATGGTAAAACTGATATTCCTTTCTGCATCTCTCTAGTATATTTCCATGCCTTACCCCATTCAAACACATGTCTATTTTTTGTGATAGACTAAAACTTGTATTAGCAACTCTGGAACAGTAAAATTCAATTTTACTTTTATTGCTAAACTGGCTTTGTAACCAGGATTTAAGTGTATACAACCCCTTTGATCTTTCAAGGGACGTTTATAAAATTATATTCTCTGATTGCATTAGGTCCTCTAGCAGTTTGGCAGGATGATATTAAATCTACATGTGATTATCTACATGTGATTATTAAGTTGTTTAAGCAGCCATTGTTCTTCTTTTTTTTTCTTTATAATTTTTCATGCATTTTTCCTAGAAATTATCTTTTCTTTTGGTAAGCAAGGAATCATTACAATCCTTCAAGAAGCTACTGATGTTATACTGATACTTATTTCATTTAACACATGAAAAATATTATCTAATACTATCACTAATTAATACAAAGTATCTAGTATAAAGATACTGGTACTGTATAAGCTTCAACCAAAGATAATAAGTTTTTATGGTTTATTATTGCTGTTACTGTAAGTGATTTTTACGAACAGTGCAAATACATAGATTTTTCTCCATAGGCTGCACCACAGTACAGGTATTTATATAACAGGACATTATAATCAACATCAGGTTCCAAAATTCAAATATTAATTACTTCATTAAATGAAAAACTATTTGGAAGAAATTACTTGAATTCAAAAATGTTATCAGCTGATTTATTTATCATAAATAATGGTATCAGTTTTAAATTAATTTCATATGATCTGCTTTTGTGCTGATTTTTTTTCTCTCTCTTTTTTTTTTTTTTTTTTTTTTTTTCCCCTTATGTAGAATTGTTCTATACATGTTTTGTCCTATATGACTTTTCAAGAGCCTGGTAAAAAGTTTCTAAATAGTCTTTATCTCTTTTTGTTAATGAAATTCATTCCAATTTTGCTTTCTTAACAGCTTTATTAATATTATGCACGGAGTAGAAATAATCATAAACTTGACGTATTTCTTTGTAGAAATATGTGCGTATTTATGTTCTATAACTGCTGGATATCACTAACTAGAAAAACACACAAGTCCAAATACTCTGGTAAAATCACAAATAGTTTTGATAGCAGTGATTTTTCACATGCAGGTGAAGCATGTTTGTGTTTGTCTTAATGATCTTTCAATTTTATTAGTTATAATTATAGTGGATTGAAAAATCTATTGCTCCCCTTTAGAGAAGTCCACATTTTGTGTTTCGTGATACTGGCAATCAATATCACCATTGCTTCCTCTTGCTGTACTATTAAACATTAAAGAAATTTCATTCATAGTAAATAAGAGGAGAAGGCATCCTCTAGTAGAATGCCTTCGGATATGGACGTGGGTTTGCCAATTAAGTATATGAATCTATTAGTCTAGTTCTTCATAGTACTATAGCTCTTAATCTGAGTTTGCCACTGTCATTCACTCT
This sequence comes from Neomorphus geoffroyi, assembly GCA_033558235.1. NCBI lineage: Eukaryota > Metazoa > Chordata > Aves > Cuculiformes > Neomorphidae > Neomorphus > Neomorphus geoffroyi. Next base: position 4,440,604 of record JAUMJM010000005.1, read on the forward strand.
TTTTAATCTGTATTGCAAATGAGAACATAATGTAGTTTAAATTTTCAATTACTTTTGTTTATTTGTGTTTCCCCTTAAGCACTTCATACCAAGCATGCTTGTGAGAATAATTACTAAGTTTTATGTATTTTCTTAGTCTCGCAAGATAACTAACCTGAATGATTCCCTTTATGTGGATAAATTTCAGCTAATGAAACCCCAGCAAAAAAACTCATTGTAATCACATTTAAGCTGCAATATCCTTCTAGAGAAAAATAATTTAAAAAAAAAAACAAAAAACAAAAAAACAAGAAAAAATAAGGACAAGAAGAAATCTGGCCTAAGGTGAGAAATGAAATAATTAATGTCTTTTCATAAAATCGCTCTCTGTACTCACTCCGTTACCTGTGTTTACTACCAAGTTATTTTTGAGTAGCCATCAGTAAAGATCGCATCAATGTAAGTGATTTCTATTCAACGTCAAAGGCAGGGTTAGAAACTGCAGCTATGATACCCTGTCAAAGAACTGACTGAGACATGGATCAGCAGAGATAGATCTGCAAAAAATACCTGGACAATAGCACAACCAAAAGCTGAGCTGATGAATGCCCAATATGTTACAGACAAAAAATCTTTGTCAAAGAGAAGTCATACTACTGGGTAGAAATAGTAGACAGGATGGAGGTGTGTTTTGTTTTTTTTTTCTTAATCTATCTATCCACCTATTCACCGACCTATTCAACCATCCATCCATCCATCCATCCATCCATCCATCCATCCATCCATTTTATTATATATGTTTACATTTCAATAAATCTATTCTATTTCTCTTCTAAGTTTGCATATAACTACAAAATTTAAATATTCTCTATTATTCATGATTTCAAATTCCATGATTCTGTTAAGTTGCACAGATAACTATGACCTTGTTTTCATACAGTTTGTAGATCGAGTAAGTTTTTCCTCAAGTGTTTCTGAGATCTAACTTATATTCAAAGGTTTCTGACTCCTGTCTGGTTGGCATTTTTTTCTTGTTGTTTTTTGAGGTTTTCATTATTTTGTAAGGAAGGACTCTGAATCTCCTTTGAATTGTAAACCGATTGTAAAAGGATTATCATAGAGACCAGATATATTCCAGTCATCAAAAATTGCTTGTATCAAGACCAACTCTTTAGTCTTACTCTAAAGGTAATAAATTCAAGGGCTAAACACACAAAATATGATAGGCAGCAATAATATTCAACATTTTGTCTTCCAGCATTAAAGAATACAGCAAGAATTTTTTGGTTTTTTTCATAATTCTTGAAGCAAGGACCTGATAAATGGTCAAAATGGCTCTCTAGAGGATTGTGATCTCTTCTGTGTGTTACCAAACCCAAGCTATTGTTTTGGTTTTATATAGCAGTTTCATAAGAAGAAATAAGTTCAATAACATTGACATAACAGGGACATAACAGTTATTTTTCTCCTCAAAACATTTTCAGTTAAGTGCTATCTTCTAATGAACAGCCAGCAGTCCCTTAATACATCTAAGGAATTGCTTTGGATACTTCTTGTTAATTATTCATGGGATCTTAGGCACTACTTGGATATCCACCGAAATATAAAAAATGTTGGAGGTTTCCTAGGAGGCTGTGTTCTCTTTCTTTCCCTTTCCTCTTTTTAAATGAACAAAATCCAGCTTTCACTGTTTGTTTTCTCCTTGAAAGTTTGACTCATTCAGACCAGTAACAGAAACATAATCCATAAATAATTAATAGTTGCAATCTCCGTTGTTCTATTGCCATATAAACTAAATGTCCACAGGCTTCTACTAGTAGGAGAAAAGCTGTCTGAAGATCACCAATGTTAATGTCTTATTAGAAGACTCAACATGGTTTCTAAAGAAAGAAGTTGATGTAAAATGAGCAAAGGTGATTAGCATGTATGAACTTTGCATTTCTATCTAAAAGATCAAATCACTGTTAGCAAATAGTTCACACTTTTTAAAAATCTTCCTACAGAACATATAGTATGTGAAGAAGAAAAGACTTGTTTGTGCTAATCGTGTATGTTGGCCAAAACCAGCAACCAGGATTCAGAGCCAAGGTTCTGGTACCTTTTTCTTCAGTTTTACTTGGTATTGTTTATATTTCACACAAGGATAATATCAAGGCTACTGGACTGGAAAGAACCCAAGAGAGCAGCAACTCATTCTCAGCAACAGTCTTGTGAGCTGCCATTCAGCTTGGCTACATACTGATTGATCTCCTTTCATGAGTAGTGTCCTTGGTTTAGTCTTTTCCTCTGAATGTTACTGAAAACCAGCTATCACAGTGATTTACAAGTTCCTGATCCAACTCCTGTTCTTCACAGGACTCTTGCACAATCAAAGGCGTCTGGTCTTATCTTTTGCTTTAAAAAGATTCAAACATGACTTTGTTGGAATAAAAAAAATAAAATCAATGATCTGAAGAAGGACTGGTTACACATCCTGGAAGCCTGTAATTGCCTAAATGACTTGAATAAAGAACAAAATTATAAGCATTAACTTCCTAATGGTCTTTGAATTAACAAAGTCTTGAAAAGAGTATTAAAAATAAAGCCTAACTTTAAAAAATGTATATTCATGATGCTCAGTTTTTCACCTGAGGTATAAAGCTCTCTAGAAAGAAAGTCAGAGGTTTTATCCCATTTTAAAGACTGAGGAAAGGGTAACAAGGGACAGAAGACAAAATACTGATGCAATTTTGTGAGATTTAAAAAAAATAAAATTCTTTATGATCTAATGTATTATAATAAACTTTGTTATTTGTGCTTTGTTGATAAATAAATGACCCTAAATTCTCTATGAATATTCATCAGTCTTTATACTCTGGATAATTTGTATTTGGTTGATTGATGGCTTCATTTATTTTACACACATTTAGCAGTACTTCAATAAGGTCTTAAAAATGCTGAGTTACCTTTTTCTCCTCTTTCTAAACACCAAACTGAGATGTGAAAAAACTATTCATGTTATTCCTACAATGTTTTTTTTGCTTAGGTGGGGTCTTGCTTATTCTTCAGTCATCGAAGTTAATGTTGGTCCACCTTCATCGCTTTCAGTTGTGTTTTATGTGTGTCAGAAAGCACTTTCGATGTGATATAGTTTTATGACAGTTATAAAACCTCTCCATGAAGAAGAAATCTATTCTGAATAATTTCAGCATCTGACTTAAATAGTTGGTATCTTGAGTGAGGTTTAATCTTTGGAAAGTCACTTTTGAATCTTCCCTAGATAATAGGAAGAATAAGTGTCTCAAGATGACAATTTGTCTCAGTCCAAATGAATACCATAAATAGATCAGATGAAGTAGCTTCTGGAGAGGACTATAAAGTAATTCTATGGTGATATTTGAGACCACAAACTTAGATATATACGTTTTGGAGCTAGCTGTCTTTTAGATGTTTGAAGTTTGTTGATACAACTTTCACCTCTGCTATTTTTCCTTCTTAATAGGTGTGCAAAAATTAGACACATTTTAAGTGTTTTCACTTTGAAGGTCTTCAGAAGCAATAGTTTTCATGGACCACAGATTTAATGCAGGCACTTATTTTCAGAAGATGCTTTTATTCTACCTGATATAGTTAAGCTGTCTCTCAAGAATGTAAGTATTATTTTTCTCCCATACACGTGCGTATGTGTGTATTTTTACGTGTACTTGAAAAGAAAGTGACTAATACACGTCCTGTTTCCAGAAGGTTGAGAGAGGTGGTTCTACCCCTCTTCTCTGCTCCGGTAAGACCACACCTACAATACTGCATCCACCTTTGGAGCCCTCAGCACAGGAAAGACATAGACCTGTTGGAATGGATCCAGATCAAAGGCTTGGAACACCTCCCCTGTGAAGAGAGACTGAACAGTTGGGGATGGTGAGCTTGGAGAAGCAAATACTTCAAAGAGACCATATTGCAGCCTTTTAATATTTAAAGGGAGCTTACAAGAAAGATGAGGAAAAAACTTTTTAGCAGGACCTGTATCAACAGAAGAAGGGGTGATGGTTTTAAACTAAAAGAGAATACACTAGATCTTAGGAAGAAATTTCTTTCACTGAGGGTGGTGAAGCACCAGAAGAGGCTACCCAGAGAGGTAGTGGAGGCTCCATCCCTGCAAACATTCAAGGTCAGGTTCAATGGCTCTGAGCAGCCTGACCTAGTTAAAGATGTCCCTGGTTCTGCAGAGGGGTTGGACTAGATGATCTTCACGGTCCCTCCCAATCTAAACCATTCTATGATTCAGTATTTGATTGTACGTTCAATAACAAATAAGAAGAATTAATCACAACAAAATAGAGCTATTAATTTTCACTAAATATGGAAGCTCCACATAAACAGTGTTTTTTAATTAGTTTGCAAAAATCAAATTTATCATTAAGAGTAACTTATAAGATTATTAGTGAAACAAAGAGCGTACATTCCTGTGGCCATATTTGACAGTACTTCACAGTTGTTTTTTTCTTCCCCTAATACTTATGACATGTAGAACGTTTAATTTTCAGACTATTGATTTTCAGTAAGCCAAAGGAGGGTGGTGGAGGGAATGTCAGGGAAATATATTTTGAGATAGAGTCTGGTTCACATTGCAAATGATAGTTAAGGAAAGGGAATAGTTTATTGAATTCAAAGGTAACTTGAATGTGTTTCAATTAACTAATTGAACTCAATACAGTCTTTCTTCCTCTTGTAATCCTGAAACATCTACTCTGAAACAATTTGACTCCTTTTGCATGATTATTGCAACCTAACATTTTCCAGCAGCATCTTAAATGAATACTGATAATGAATGGTACTGAATGTTTTGTCTAAATTTACTTTATGAATACAGAATTATTTTGATAATATTAAATTTTTGTTGAACTGTAAGTAAGAATAATGAAAATGAAAGATAAAATACATTCACTACAAATAATATAATTCATAATTTATTTATATTCTGTAGCACTAATGTCACACTACTCATGTTAGCGGAATATGGCACGAGTACATGAACTAGAAAAATATTAATATTTCATTTTACCAAATGGAAACTAAGAATTCAGAGAGACTGTTACTTGCCACACAATGCTCCAGATCTAGTGAAGAGTACATTCTTGAAGCCTAGCACATATTCAGTGCATTGTAATAATCGGTAGACATAGTTTAATCATTGATCTAGCATTTTAGTCAAGTTGCTAATATGAAAAAAAACAGGGGTGCTGTTTCCTTTTCAAGATACGTATTTGAACAAAAGTCGTTTTGAATGATGGACTATTTACTGAACTCAATACAGTCACATTAATCATAAGTTCTAAGAGTACTTTTAGCACACTGCGTCAGAAAATACTTGAGATCAGAGATCATGAATTCAAATAATTGTAAACAAGTGATAGATGCTGAACTGCTTATCTCCTCCAAAGCACTTACAAGTCTTAGTCTTCCCTAGCACTTCAGAAATTATGTACTTATGGCAATACAGTTAAGATGGGATCAACTCCAGATTCAGTCATCAGATTTAGGTGTCTGTTACATAAATTAACTGTGTAATCTCACAGTGTAGTAAATGAAGACATTTGCAAGCAATAAAACCAAAGGAGTTCATAAACTCATCATTGTAATTTAAACCAAACAACATTTTGTCAACTGACTACAGCTATATAGTCTCCACCTGCTGCAAAGACTAGTCTCAGTTAACTAGAGAGGGATTGTAAACTTCAGTATTAGACTTAACCACATTGCAGATATCTGATTGTGTTTATCTTTGTCTGTACAAGCATATATTATAAGTTTGGGCACTGTGGGAGAAATTTTTCCCCTTCCAGATTTTAAAATCCAGATCCAATACCTTCCAGACCCAACAAACTGCTGATAACCATAAATCTGGTGAGTATGCCTATAAAAAGTTCATAGGCATTCTAGGACACACAAAAAGCACTAGGTTACTACAAAGAGGTAATTAAATCTCACAAATCATATCTGGATGAAGGTAATGATCTCTGCTCACCAGAAATATCTAAAGCACACATTTTTGAGAAAAAGCAAGTGGAGCCTGTATCAGTCTTTATCATGTTAAAGATTTAGATATTGGTCACTTGAATTTAGATTATTATGCTTAAATTATCACTGGCTTTCATCAGATTTTTTTTTCTGATTTCATCTTCAATGTCTTACTTTGCTGCTGTACATCTTATTCCAGGGTGCCAGCTGTTATGGAGGGCACTATGTGACTGAAGTCCCTTTTGTCTACATAAAATCATAGAATGCTTTGGGTTGGAAGGGGTATTTGCAGGTCATCTAGTCCACCCCCCGTGCAGCAGCAGGGACATCTTTAACTAGGTTGCTTAGAGCCCCAACCAACCTGACCCCAAAAGTTTCCAGGGATGGAGCCTCCACTATCTTCCTGGTTAACCTGTTCCAGTGTTTCATTACCCTCACTGTAAAAAAATTCTCCTTGCATCCAGTCTAAATCTACCCTCCCTTAGTTTAAAACCAGTAGTGCTTCTCCTGTCACAACAGGCCTTACTAAAAAGTCTGTCCCCATCTTTCCTATAGGCCTCCTTTAAGTACTAAATGAGTGCTGTAAGGTCTCCCCGGAGGCTTCTCTTCTTCAGGCTGAACAACTCCATCTCAGACTGTCCTCACAGGAGAGGTGCTCCAACCATCAGATCATTTTTGTGGCCCTCCTCTGGACCTCTGGACCTCTGGATCCTCTCAGCCAGCTCCATGTCCTTCTTGTGCAGACGACTCCAGAGCTGAGTCCAGTACTCCAAGTGAGGTCTCACCAGAACAGTGTAGAGCAGCAGAATCTCCTCCTTTGACTTGCTGGCCACATTTCTTTTGATGCAGCCCAGGATACAGTTGGCCTTCTGGGCTGTGAGTAAACATTGCCCAGCTTTTTGTCCATTATTACCCTCAAGCCCTTCTCTGCAATGCTGCTTTCAATTCCTTCATCCCCCGACCTGTACTGAAACCAAGCTGTACCTGACTGAGGGAAGCTAAGCAGAAGAAATCTGAATTCCTTTTGGCACTTAAATCTTAGCCATTTGAATACACATAAACCTTGTATACGTACTTTGCAACCGCAAGACATTTGTACCTTCTTGGAGCTCCAAACCTTTGGCTGGTCAACACTGTAAAACTGTATTTAGTAGGTCTACCGCCTTTCTCGTACAGTGACGGTTTGCTACTTCTTTATTTCTACCTACCACATGCTACAATGAGAATTATATACACTGAAGCATACTTGTTTGTTGCTTTAGATTATTGGTAGTCTGTTATATTTCAAAAAAAACCTACACTTTTTAAAAACAACTGGGACATTCTAAAATTTTACTTTACAAGTCATAAAGATTCTCTGCTCCTTTAGTTATCAGTGAACATTACAGATGGAAAAATCATATACATTTTGAGAAAGAATTTCCCAAAGTGCTTGAGAAAGGGAATGGAATTAGGTGAACCTCATTTTTATTGTGTTTTAACGCATAATTTATTAGTAAGTATTCCCTGTATTGGCTATTCTGGCAGTTCAAATTGTTCTCTAAATTCTGAGAAATGCAATTTTCTTTTTAATACCTTCAACTCCAGCTTTCTGTTACAAACCTATAAAACATGAAGGCTATATCGTATCAGCATTTTGGGCAGGCATATAGATGTTAATGAAAACAATTGCTATTTTACAGAAAAATCAGTTGTGGTTCAATGGAATTTACTGAACATTAAATTGACTATTTGAAATTATATGGCAATGGCTACTCTTCACTGATCATCTATAGCTTCTTTGAAACTGGAATAACCTCGCTCTCACAAAAGCACGGGCCAAAGTGCATGCCCCGAGGTCTATATTCACCAAAGAGCATTATTTAGTTAGGTTCTCACATTCATTGAGGTTCCTAAATGTACTTCTGTTTGATAAACGAGTTTCTAGGTTGCAATAAAATCTACATGGTAACCTGATGTTTGCATATGATTGGAGTAACATGGTCTTGTGATTCCACATTTGGTCGACAACATGCGCCCGCACTTCTCCTCCCATGGAGTTTATCTAGTTTGACATGGTGTGCAGGTCAAACAGCACAGTGTAAATGAGAACACTTATAGTGTAATTAAACACATATAATACACCATATGAAAAGAATAGTTCCACATTAAAGTCTAAAGATTTCAGTACTAAAAATATCAACCTAGTCACTTTCTAAAACTTTGTTTAGAAGTGACAGTTAAAATGGGAAAGCTGTAACTGACTGAGGGAAGCTAAACTCCTTTTGGCACTTTAAATCCTCGTCATTTGAATATACACTGCAGAAGGTTAAGATATTTAGGACAGCCGATTAGCTCAACTAAACTGAGAGCTGTTAAGTGTCATGATTCAGTCACAGTAGGTTATGTGGAGACACTGAATGGTTGTCCAGGCAAAGTGAAATGGGATTTAAATCACTGGGAAGCAAAAGCAGACTACTCAAACAGGGAAGGCCTGATTTCAAATGAGATGTAGCAGCTGCTTCCTTTTGGGGTTCATTTGCTATCTCTCAGCTGTTCAGGTTGCAAGTATACTGCCGCTTCTCTTTTCTTATACAAACATGGGTGGCTTAGTCTTAATGTTTCAGCTGCTCACACGAAGGATTGGGGAAAGATTATTCATGCAAAATAAGATTATTCATCAACAAAATTGTCAGGAAAAAAACTGGATACTGCTGTGTCAAAGTAAAGACAGAACTGAGACTAAATGGACTCAAATAACAAAATGCTTTAATCACATGTATATGCACAATTTTGCTAATTATGAGGTCAGGAAGCTCAGCACAGCTGTCCCAGATGTGCAGCAACCAGTCCTGGCGCTAGGCCACGGCATTCTCTGGGTGTCACGTCGTTGACTTCTCCTGCAGGCCTCTTAGTTCAATCTCGAATCCTCTCTCGCCTGGAGTGTCTCTCTGTCCGTGTGCCTCCAATAGTACCTCTCAGAGCTACTTCCCATGTGTCTCACCAAGGTCTGCTCCCTCCCAAATGTCCCCACAAGTGTCTTTGATTATGTGATTTTCTTAATCACGGGAATAAAATCCTGTTTCACCTGAGTTAATCTTAATTCCATTCTGATGAGCTGTAATATGCTGTTTTATTACTGACTAACTATGGTTGTCCACAGTTGCAGGTACATGTCAATGTTTGTAACATTTTAAATTACCTTCTTTATTCAAACCTAGATATAAAACTGCGGGTTAAATCTAGTTGAAAGCTGCTGTAGCAGCCCAGAGTGGTTTGAGGATTCAGTTTCATTTTCTATTTTCAACATACTGATGATTTTTTTCCCATCTAATTTCAGTTGTTTTACTAATTCTAGGAATCAAAAAAAGGATGGAACATTTCAACTCTGCCAAATACTAGAAGATTAATAAACTCTAGCTGCATTTGTATTTTATATTTTAAAATAAATTTCATAATTCAAATTAGAATTACTTAAAATGTCTCTTATTCCACAAGTAGTGCTGCTTAATTGATCTTAAAATTGTATTTGTTATTACAATGTGACTCATTGCAAACAAGGAACGAGATGGGTTTTTTATACTACCCAAAATCTTTTCTTGGATTTGCAACTTAAAAATTTAGGAATTTCTTCAAATGTCAGAAGATATGACAAGAATTTTGGAATCTGAATAATTTATTAACAAGACAATAATATGATGACTGAGCAAATGTGTCTTTTAACACACTTTTCTCTTTATCAAGGACATCGTATACAAAATTGTGTTCAGACGTAATTTTAGAAGAGAAAAGAAACATAAACATGGCTAATTGACAAGACTTTTTCTTAAACTTTCACATTTCATGAGGTCTCTTTTGAACAATTTTAACCTGATCTAGATTTTTGTAATATTTTGACATTAACATATACATACATCCTTCTCTTGGGAGCACCAGTAGTTCTTTCCACCCACTGGGAAGAAAGAGCAGTCTGTTTTCTAGAGAAAATTGCAGTTACAGTTCTTTGCAGAGTTACTCTTTGCACTAAAATCTGGAAATGGAATTGTATTTGTTCAGCTGCATGGATGAAGCCTTTTACAAACCCTTTTGTCTTCCCTTAAAGTCTGTCTTTCTTAATTTTCATTTACATAAGTATCAATATATTTGCTTTTTTTTATATTAGTGCTATTATTGGTAGTAGTTTGGGGCTCTAACTATAAAATAAGGAACTTTTTGCACTCCCTCAACAACCATTTTATCCCAGCCATAAAAAAAGACTTGAATGAAAACAATTTAATAATTCTTGTCTCAGGGATTATTTCACGTTTCTGTGAAAATAAAACATTTCTTATTATAGATTTACAGTGATTACAACCAAAACATAATTACTAAAGAACCACCAGTGTATTCAACAATCCATGGTTATACAAATGTTGCAAAAAAGTATTTACAGAAGAGAAATGTGATACTTATGTAGATTAACTTTCATAGTTTCATAATATGCTTCATATTGTAATCAAGTTAAATAATTATTTATAGCGTTTAGAAAATATTAGTGTCATATGAGATGGGCTGGAAAACAACTGTCAAGTGAGCTCTGTTTTGTGTTCACTAACCAAAGGGGTCAAGAATTTTGCAAGTTGCAGACGTGGATAGGATCTTCACAGTCAAAAAGACTTGTGCTAACATCTCTGTTAATTGTTGGGGGAGAGAAATCTGTCTTAAGCTGACAAGTCAGGTTCAATTATTTATAAGTAATTGTCCACAGTTTGGTTTTAATTTTGGTTCAATTTTTTTTATTTTTTTTTAACCTGCAGAAGGGGTATGAACTATCAATGCTCTTTTATGGATGTATCTCATAATTTTCAAAAGGTATTTTAAATGTTCATATATATAGAAAAATTGTGCCAAGACCTTAGAAAAATATCTTTCAGGCTTACTGATTGCTGCTACTTGACTTGTTTTCAGTTCAGTGTGTTCTGTATAACAGTCTCCTAATTACCCGATGACTGTATGAAGGAAACTGACTGTCAGCCTCTATGTGAAGGAACCTAGTTTTTCAGAAATAAAATTATCTAATCAGAAAGTACCATTGTGGAAAGGATGGGAGAAACATTGGAAATATTATATTTGGATAGTTATTTTAGTGGGGTTTTTTGTTTGCTGTTTTTTTCAGAGCTAGCTATTGATTTTTACTGGAGATGACTACAGCAGTTTTCAGGGATGTTTCATGAGATGCACACAGATATTTTCTAAAGAACACCTTGCTTAAATAGACTTTATGGGGCAGTTTCCTCACTTAACATTAATAAACTTAAAGTAATTGCCTTTAAATCAGGCATCTATTCACCCTAGTCATCTCAGTCTGCATTTGTATTTCATGTACAGAGACTAGCATTTAATTTCTTTTTCAAAAAGTCTGTGTGAAATGGTTTGAAAGAGTCTAATTAAGTCACTTTAAATTTAGACATTTGTTAATTTGGATTACTTTTTCTGAATACAATATTTACTTTAGTTGGTCCTAAGCAAACTATCTAGGCTACAATTTAATTAAAAAATCTTCAGAATACCACTAACCTAAACCCACTTTTTGACTACGTTATTGAGGTGAACAAAACTAGTCTTGGGAAGGTATAATGAGAAGTTTCTTCTGTATAGTAGTGCAGTTATTTTCTCATAAATTAATAAACTTTGAGAGAAAAAAAGAAGGAAAACCCTGTAAGAAGTTAACAGTGCTATCACTTTATCAAGAGAAATGAAAAGAATAGTCATGACTGATGGTAGCCTACTTAGATATAGCACACAGAAAACTAATACTTCTCTAATATGGATTAATATTTTGACATACGTAACTATAATTTTTCCTTTAGTAATTGTAGATCAGCATTCTATATTATTCGCAAGATCGTTAAAACATGTTGGGGTTTTTGTTTTGTTTTAGTTTAGTTTAGTTTAGTTTAATTTAGTTTAATTTTCTCTTAATTTGACTTAAATTCATCTCTGTGGTCTTCTGTTAAATCCAAACATTTACACTCTGGTCTACAGTTAGACACGCAGAAGTACTCTTTGACAGTGGTGAAAAGAAATGACTGTTAAGAGCTACTAGAATAGATTTGCAAGAAGATAGAGTTCTGCCACGTGTAATGAATCTGTCAAATAATATCCCTGAATATTTTTCTGAATGTGGGATTTGATATCACAAGATATTTTTCCATGTGTATTAATGTATTGTCAATCATCTCTCATTAATTTCAACATTCTGCACTATGATAAATGTGGATGTTGTTTTTCAGTACCCAATACTTCTTCTTTCAGTAATATTTGAAATAATATTCAAAAGATTGCATTCAGAATCAATTAGGCTCAAGACAGTGGGGATTGTTTCAAAATCAGAGCTTACTCCTAAACACAACCAAATAACTCATGGGTGAAAAAGGTGCTTAATCAAAATTATGCTGTTTCTGGAGAGGGATATAGAAAAACACCATCATGCTTACTTAGTCACTTGAAAATACTTTAGACTCTAAAACTGAAGATCATGAGCATGCATGTATTTACAGATGCAGATGTTTAGGTAAAATACAAACTAAGTGCAAAAGAGACCTAATGTATTCAATGTGCTTAGAACAATTGTACTTTGCATTTTTTTGAGTCTGTGCAATATTATTTCAGTTACTTCACTTAAAATCTAAGGCTTTTGAATAAACTTTCAAGGAGTACATTTTCTAAGCAATAAGGAGGCCTGAATTTTAATTTCTGCAGTGGCATTCTTAACATCCCAGGAGATTACCACAGTCATCAAACCACCAGATATTTGGTTTAAAAATATGTCCTTCATATCTCCCACTGAAACCAGGCATTGCCCAGCTAGGATTGCCAGAGACATAAAACCAGTGGTAGAGCAGATTATAGAAGAGTTGATTACGTTCAGTGTTGCAGCCAAAATAGCGGCTTCTTTTATATGTAATACTTGTTTGTCTTACCTGTAGCCATAAGTAAACTAAAACAGAAAACAGAGAGGGAGAGCATAACAAAACTCCAATGATCCAAGAAGAATTGGTTAAAGACCTGCTCGGGCAATTAGACATCCACAACTCTATGGAGCCAGATACGATCCACCCAAAGGTATTAAGCGAGTAAGAGGAGGTCCTCACCAAACCCCTTGCCGCTGTCTACCAGCAGTCCTGGCTGACTGGGGAAGTGCCACTTGACTTGAGACTGGCAAATGTTACACCCGTTTACAAAAAGGGTGGAAGGGAAAATCCGGAGAACTACAGGCCTGTCAGTCTGGCCTCGATACCAGGGAAAGTCATGGAGTAGATCATCTTGAGTGCTATCATACAGCACATGCGGGACAACCGGGTGATCAGGCCCAGTCAACATAGGTTTATGAAAGGCAGATTCTGCCAAACCAACCTGATCTCCTTCTATGACAAGATTGTCTGTTTACTGGATGAGGGAACGGCTGTGGATGTGGTGTACCTGGACTTCAGTAAAGCCTTTGACATAATTTCTCACAGCATCCTGCTGGAGAAACTGTTGTTGGCCTGGACAAGCACACCCGGTGTTGGATAAAAAAACTGGATGGATAGCCAGGCGCAAAGGGTTGTGGTAAATGGAGTTAAATCCAGTTGGAAACCAGTCACGAACGGTGTTCCCCAGGGTTAAGTGCTGGATTCAGTCCTGTTCAATATCTGTATAAATGATCTGGACGAGGGGATTGAGTGCACCCTTAGTGAGTTTGCGGATGACACCAAGCTGGGTGCAAGTGTCGATATTCTTGAAGGAAGGGAGTCTCTGCAGAGGGATCTGGACAGGCTGGATCGATGGGCTGAGACCAACGAGATGAGGTTCAACAAGGCCAAGTGCAGAGTCCAGCCCTTGGGGCACAAGGACTCCATGCAGCGTCACAGGCTTGAGGAGGCATGGCTGGAGAGCTGCCTGGCAGAGAAGGACCTGAGGGTGTTGATTGACAGCTGGCTGAACATGAGCCAGCAGTGTGCCCAGGTGACCAAGAAGGCATTGGTAAGGCCATACCTCAAATATTTTGTTCAGTTTTTGGCCCTTCACACAAAGAAAGACATTGAGGTGCTGGAGGGTGTCCAGAGAAGGGCAATGAAGCTGGTGAAGAGGCTGGAGAAAAAGTCCTGTAAAGAGTGGTTGAGGGAATTAGGGTTGTTTAGCCTGGAGAAGAGGAGGCTGAGGGTAGATTTCATCACTGTCTACAACTACCTGAAAGGAGGTTGTGGTGAGGTGGGTGCTGGTCTCTTTTCCCAAGTGACAGGTGATAGGACGAGAGTAAATGGCCACAGGTTGCTCCAGGCGAGGTTTAGATTAGATATTAGGAAAAACTCTTCACTGAAAGGGTGGTCAGGTATTGGAACAGGCTGCCCAGGGAGGTGGTTGAGTCACCATCCCTGAAGGTGTTTAAAAGATGGGTAGATGAGTTTCTTAGGGATATGGTTTAGTAAGGGGACAGGTACGATTGGACTTGATGATCTCAAAGGTCTTTTCTAACCAGGCGATTCTATGATTCTATAATACTGTAATGCAATCTGTAACATTTTTTTAAATATGTAGTATCAGAATTATTTAAAAAAGTTATTGCAGAGGAGATTTACAGCATAGGTTAACAAGCAGGGTTCAGGAAACTACATGTAAGTAGTAAAATCTGTCAGAGAGGAGCACAGAGCATACAGTAAAAACGAATAACACTTGCCTAAATGATGGGAAGTTCAGATCCTCAGAAGAAAACATCTACTGAAGTGGAGCTGGGGAATATGAACCATAAGTGAACAAAGAGGCAACATAAGAAACAATGAAGATTCTCAGACTTGTGTATCTTTTTGTCAAGGACTAAAATAATCAAGAGCCACAGATGTCAATTCTAACTATAGAGTATCAGTTCCATATTTGTGCTGATTTAATTCTGGCTGTTGAGGACTGGTTTATATACGTAGGAGCAAATACAGCTAAAATATATTCTGAAATACGCTTCTATGTTTCTGTACTTAAAGGTGAAAACAGCTTGAAGAAGTAAAATGCTTTGTAAGAAGCATTAAGATATATTGAAAAATTTGAATTAATTTATATCACTTTGTCATGAGAAAAGTTTGAGTACACGGGATCCTGGACTGACTGATAGATGAAAAAAACCCTTAACACTGCAAAAATATTTTTTGGTTGTTCTTGCTTTCTTTCTGCTTCATTCAAGGAAATACAACTTAGCATATTCTTTATAACAGGTAGTACTGTATTAAAAAACCCTTATTCTCAACCAGTTCCTTCTAATTGGAATAAGTTAGCTAATTCTTTGAGTTCAGGGAAAAAAAAAAAAAGGAAAGGAGACCTATCTCAATTAATAGAAGTATACTCAATTTATTCACCATGCTCTTTTTAATTCAGTATAATTAAGTATCTCTTTTTCCCACTATGTATTATCTACTTTGGCTAGTAAAAATAAAAAGGAATTTCACTGCCCTCTTTATAAGTGTTGATAATACATTGTAAGAGAAATTCTGTGAAGAACTAATAATGACACTTTTGCACTTTTATTATTATAAAAAAGCATAGTCTCCTTTGGCTTTTACAATGACTTAAGAAATATAATCATGTAGAGTACTGTATTTTTTCTTATTATCCTTAGAGGGAGTAGAGTAGTTGTAATCTCATTATTTCTACAGGATGGCTGTAAGTATATATGTAATATTCATGTGAACTTTACTGAAGTGGAAGAATATATTTGAGTAATCTCATTTTCTTTCCTATATGGCTGTAGGATTACATATATAAAAACTCAGTGACTACTCTTGGTGATAAGATATATAATACTGGAACTTGCCAGCTTGTGTTTTTAATGAGGTTTGAATTAGACAAAAGAATCAAAGTTTATGATAAGCTATTTCAGTGCACTCGAAATAATTAAAGGATTTCCAGGAGAATTTATTTTTGCTGCACTGTGATATTTTTTAATAAATCTTTTTTTCAAAGTAACATTCATAGTGTCAGTCTTTACCTAGTTTATGAAGAGGCAGAAGATAATAATGAATACTAATTCTTTTTTTCTCTGATTATGTTTGAATCTCCCAGTAAAAAAAATATGGGTACAGAATTTTCTCTTGGGAAATTTGTTCTCAAAGGATGCTTTATCACAGTATCACAGTATCATAAGGTTGGAAAAGACCTTTGAGATCATTGAGTCACACCTCTGACCCAACCTACACCTACTCCTACTTGTCAACTACACCACAGCACTAAGTGCCTCATCCAATCTCTCCTTAAATACCTCCAGGGACGGTGACTCCACCACCTCCCCGGGCAGCACGTTCCAATGGCCAATCACCCTTTCAGTGAAGAACTTATTCCTAATGTCAAGCCTAAACCTCACCCTTTATTTAACTTATCAATAAATATTTTAGAGCTAAAGTTAGTGAATATAGATGTCAGTGGTTTTTGTCTGTTTATTCATGGACACTTTTGCTGTCTTCTGTTTTTGTACATGTGTGATGTAAACACAATGATCTCAGTGACAGCATATTCAAGATCGTGAGACTCTAGTTTTTCTCTCACATAGCATAACTATAATTTAAGTTTGATAACTAATATTTGTTTAGGTTTATTCTCTACAAATCAATTCCAAATTCTAACAAAAATTCAAACACATGTGTGTTTGTCATTGACACAAAATCACTTGGTCTTGTCTTCTACAAAACTTACATAGTTTATCATTATTTTAATACAATTATTAAACATGTATTTGTTAATTTTCACTTGCATTTTTATTAGATTGGTAAGAAATCGGCTGGATAAGTAAGTGATAGGGTGAGTGCAAAACTGGTTGGACTGCTTGGTTAATAGGATCACAGAATCTATTAGGTTTGAACTTGGCTCTTAAGATCTCCTTGTTCAACCCCCCTGCTTGAGCAAGTTCACTTAGGGAAGGTTGCCCGGAGCCATGTCTGGCTGGGTTTTGATTATATCTATAGATAGAGATTCCATGACAACCCTGAGGAATCTGTGCCAATACTTGACCAACCTCACAAGAAATACGTTTTTTCTTACATTCAAATGGAATTTCCAGTGTTTCGGTTTGCACTCGTTGCTTCTTGTCCTGTCACTGAACACTGCTGAGAAAAGTCTGGCTCCATCTGCTTTGCACTCTCCCAGCAGGTGTTTATACATGTCAGTCAGAGGCCCCTGAGCCTTCTCTTTCCCAGGCTAAACTGTCCCAGCTCTCTCTTGCATGAGAAAACTCTGAAATATTTTAATCCCTGAAGCCCCGCTCTGTATAGTTGCATGTATATGATGAGTATTTAAGAATTATTTGGAAGCATTAAATGCTTATTAGGGCTGTTGAATGTCTTGTGTTATCATTCAGGACCTATTTGTACATTATAGTTTATCTACTGCAGAGCTGGGCTGGTACTAGTTGCAGCACAGTTGCAATTCTGTTGTTTTGGTGAGATAACCAAAGTAATTTCATTTTCCCATGACAAGCCAGGTAATGGCAAGCCACATTTTACACTGGTAGAGGGCATACATAGCAGAGTTTGCTGTGGCATATTGACAGGAGAGTAAAATTCTTGCAGGTTTACCAGCTACAAAGGTTTTTTCTAACAGTCCTTTAATCATTGAACTTTTTGTTTAAATTTCTGTAACAACGACATTTAACAATCTCTTTTATGTGACTAAAGAAATATGCAGAGGAACCATACATAGGTCTGAGTTCAGACACCCAGATTAGTTACATAATAGTTTTTCTTGCATTTTTTTCACTCTATTTCCTCCTTCTCCTCTTTTCTGTGTTTTCCTCTTCTGTTGTTTTTCTTAAAACAATTATACACACATTACATAATAGATATGCTCTTTAGTTTCCATTAAGAAAGATTAGAAACTTCTAATTTGTATTTTAGGTTTATTCATATTTCTTATTTCATAACTCAGGAAAATTAAAACATTTAATGTTCCTCATAAACTGTAAAAATTATACGGCACTTAACTTATGTTTTTAACCACCTTTAAAGGCAATTAGTATATCAGTTAATTTAAAAGCATGGCATAAATATCACAATTAATAAAAATTGCTATCTTCTTTATTTGCAAATAACCCAAGTACAGCATGCTTGAAAATCTAGTCAAATACTGTAAAGATTTTTTTTTTAATTTTCTATTTATTTTTTACATAGCATTTGGTTCTGTCCATGAGCACTGTTTAAATGATAAAGTGATACACCTTTTAGAAAAAATTAAACACATAGAAACTGTTAAACTAGATAAGATCTGAAGAGGCTTTCTAATGCAATGGTAACCGTATTACTGCATTTTTTGTTTGCACCTCTGCATATTTTGCAAACATCATTATAAAATTGCTCTTATAGGTGTCTATCTCCACAACAGAGAAAATATTAAAAATCTATATACATATTTGAACTAATTTTCCATCTCAGTTCAGCAGAATCACAACAGGCACAGAAAAAGTTTTGACTCACTACCAGCCTTTCTATGTTTCTTTTTTTGTTTTTTTTTTTTCTTGTTTTTCTTATTTTTCTTTTACTTTCCCTTTTTTCCTTTTCACTCACCTTTGCCATACCCTGATCTGTTTTTCAAAGGTCCTATTTTCCTTTCATTCTCTTTTACCTTTGCCCGTCACTGCAGTGTTAACCTTCTTCCTATGCTTTTACTTGTGAAGACTGAAGTTACCTAGTCATTTGATGGTGGGGAGATTCACCCCAACAGGTCTGAAGACAGGCATTGACTGCCTCTGAGCCAGTCACTTTAAGCCTCTCTTTATGGTCAATAGAGAAAAGTAAACCTTTGTAGCGTAGGATTCTGGACTATTACTGGAACACTTGTCAGTCCAGATAGTTGCTTTAAGTGGTTCATGCGAAACACTTTTTCAGAATGCATGTTTTAAGGCATTTTTTGCTCTTCAAGGTGACTAGGTCAGGTAAATATATTTGAAGAAGAAAAGGACTATGGAAAAGTGTTTGAAACAGCAAAGAACAACAATGTGAAATGAAGTCAGACAAGACGTAACATTTAAGAGCCAAAGGGTAGCACCTGGCAAGGATATTTTTAGAAATTTGGAGAGGACAAAATAGAAAATGGATTTATTTTTCATTAGTGTTGTGATGGGAAAAAAATGCTAAAGAATGATATACTCGTGCTCATGTTTCTAAAGAAAATATGTTTAAAAGTGTTTTGTTTGGGATAGGGAAAATAAAAGCAGTGTTGTTAAGATTATGGTTCTAACAGCAGAGAGTATATATCATCCCTAGTCTTATATATATGCTTCCATAAGTATTTCATGAGAAGTTCAACCTGTAAATTATTATTAGTAAAAATTTTTCAGCTCTGCTTTAACTAATCCCTCCTGAATCCATAAACTAAAATCACTCACTGTTAAAAAATGTGACACTGATTGCACTTAAAATTAGGTTATGTAATGTATGCGAAGGTAGACAACCAAAATTTAGTGTCCTGAGTATGAACTAAAATCTTGTATGTATGGAGAGTCTTGTTTCTTGTTAGTTGATCAGGATTGCTATCTTGCATCACCTCGAGGCTGTACCATCATGAGTGAGACACTACAGACTCAGGAACAAAAGCAAAACCTGACAGCATGTGATTCTAGATTTAACACTTGGATGGGAGAAGACCCACAGTATCAGAGTTCTATTTGTGTTTGCGTTTATTTTCTAAGCTTTATAAACATTTATAAAGAGAAAGAGAGATTGACTGACTCTGTGATGTAAAACTCTTATGCGCTCGGAGAAAGAGGGAACTCCCTCACATCTTCTTGAGTGGTATGGTGATTGAGCCTGCTTAGTCTGAGAATAACTTACCTGAACTAGATCTGACATGACTGAAATACCTTAATTCTTGATTTTTTTAAAAGTCATTAGGAGATGGAGATGTCAAACTTAATCAAGAAGCATGCAAAAATAAAATCTGACCAGAGCATCTCCTATAGTTCTTCATAGGTATCCAATTAGTTCTTGACTCTTCAGGGGTAATTTGTGGTACTTTTAAGGGCATTGCACTATTTTCCAATCTGCTGTTTCAAATTTTGATCAGGTATAGTGAGTCTGGCTGAGGTAGCGTTAGCTTCCTTCCTATAGCAGCCTGTATGGTGCTGTCTCTTGAATTTGTGACTATAATAATATTTATAGTACACCAGTGTTTTGGCTACTGCTAAGTGGTGCCTGCACAACATCAAGGCTCTGTTTCTGCCTCAATGAGAAGACAGTAGGCTGGAAGTGGGCAAGAACCTGAGAAAGGACAGAGCTGGGACAGCTGACCTGAATTGGCTGAAGGGATATTCCATGTTATATTACATCATGGAATAAAAACTGAGCTAGCGATAAAAACTAGGGTAGAGGAAGAAGGTCATGGCCATACTTTGACTTTCAAGGTGGCCATTGCTCTGAGACAGGCTAAGCGTTGGCCTGCTTGTGGGAGGTGGTGAGGTATTGCATCACTTTTTTCCTTCTCTTTTCCTCACTTACTGTGCTATACTTATATCAAGTCAAGAGTTTTCTTGCTTGTACTCATCCTATTCTCTCCCCTGTCCTGTAGGGCTGAGGACTGAGACACTACCTGTGTGAGTGCCTGGCTGCTGGCCAGGGTCAAATCAAAATATTATTTGGAAACAGTAAGCATTACTTACCAGTCCAAATAGGCCCATTATGTGGCTAGTCAGCCATACTGATGGCACAGGAGATACTTTAATAATCTCAAGCAAGTTTGAAGAACACCTGAAAAGGCACTCAAGCCCCATTGTCCACAATCAGTCCTCACATGCCATCATTTTTATAATGCTTTATGTTGTGAAAACTTTTAGAAAACTTGATCGATGTGACATGTAACAAGTAGTAAAAGTAAGTCACCTTATGTGGCAAATTCAAAATCTTGAGTTTAGTCTCAGTGACGTTGTGGTTCTGAATGATTCATATTAAGGGGAACCAACATTTCTGGTCTACTTTTACTCATCTATGTCCTGTAAAGTATATCTTTATAATTTCCAAATATCCAAAATACTGTTGAATGTACACAGCACACTCTCCTCTTTTCCCTTTTGCAGGAATACTTGATATTTAAGTTCCCTTCCTTTCCCTTATTTTTTTTCTCCCATTAGTGAAAAATCTTTGTTGGATTCTTCTAGAAATCTCAAGTCTAATATAAATTCGATCTCTACTTCTGCTTTCCCATACAAACTCTTTTACCTAGAAGTCCATTCAGAATAGCTTATTTTTCTTTTGTTCAGTTAAATAGTTTTTTTCCTCTGAGTTATGCTCTCAGAAAATAGAAATCTTCTAAATGGCATCCATCACTGACGCTTTGAAAGAGAGCTGAGTTTGTGGTGTAGAGTCTGTACATAGTTCCAGAAGTTATTGTAGATAAATGCCTAATCTTTTATTTCAGGATTACAGACTGAATTCCATAAAATAGTAAAGCAGTTTTGTTCAAAAATGATTAAATCTGCTTAAAAAGCAGAGATCTGTATACTTGTGCCTGAGACATATTTTTGCCTACATATATTTCTGCTTATTTCAAGACCGTGATAAAACAACAGTTAATATTGTTGTTCCTATGATGATTCATGAGCTTAAGCTCCATCTTTGTCCATGGAAGATTTTGAAGAAATATTTAATAATTAAATAAAAGTCTTATTTTCAGTACTACTGTTAAATCCAGACTTGTGCCTTAGAACCTTTACCAGCTTTGTTACCCTTCTATGGACATGTCACAGCAGCTCAATGTCTTCTTTGTAGTGATGGGCCCAAAACTGAACACAGTGTTTGAGGTGTTGCCTCACCAGTGCTGAGTACAGGACAATACTGACTAGCCCTGCTGGCCACACTGTTTCTGATACAAGCCAGGATGCTATTGACCTTCTTGACCACCTAGGCAGACAAATTCAGCCAGCTATCGACCAGAACCCCCAGGTTCCTTTCCACTGAACAGCTTTGCATCCATGTGTCCCCAAAATTCATGTTATTTTTTATTTTTGAGAGATAAATATTGGGAATATCTAGGGAGAACTTCAATTTGTAAGTGTGCTGTTTCTTGTCACTATTTATATGGAAGGCTTAGAAAAAATATTTTCAGTACATTACTGAGCATCATGGATAATCAATCTAAAAACAAATATGTTGATGCTCAAGGAATTCTAAAGAGTTGAATAGAATGGATTACACACATAAATTTTACACTGTGAAAATCAGGTATGAAAATGTGAACATATGAAGATTGCAAAAGTTCACTTTAATATTATATTATGTGTAAAATGGCAGAAAATGGAAGTTGGGGTATATAGTATCAGACAGTTCTACTAAGTGTCTGCTGACTTAGAGCTGGTATTAGCCTTGTCCAGATTGAGGACACAGGGACTCTAGGCTTATTTTAACATAAGTATATAATAGTTCCGTACGGAACACAAAATTGGAAGTGATCACCATTGAAAATAAAAAAACCTAAATGTTTTTCTTTGGTATTATTCCCACTAGAATTATACTATTCTGCAAGTTAATTTGTGCTAATGTGACTACATGTTCCAAATGAAAAAAACACAATTTGCTTGTGTCTGTTTATTCATACAAAGCTTTATTGGCAATAAGAACTTGCCAAATTTTTTCTAATGTATTATTTTTTGCGAGTGACTTTGCAGATTCAAAACATTCTCTTCCAAGGGCCATTGTATGGATTAATTACTATGCATTGAACTTTGACTAGATGACCTTTAAGGTCCCTTCCAGCCCAAATCATTCTATGATTCTACAACTGAACTCAATTTTGAGTTCAAACCTTGCTGTAACTGATAACTTCAAAAACCCCACCACCACCAACAACAACCAAAGAACAGCCTGGCCCTACGACAATACATTCTACTGCAAACACTTCAGCTTTTTCACAGATACAGAGATTATTCACCAGATGTAATATGCAGTCCCTATAAAATTATTCTTTTTCTACCTGTCTTATAGTAATGAATTAATAAAGATTTCAGTGAATGTATTTCTGCTTGTCTTTCAAACAGTGTATTTCAAATTGTAGAAGATTCAATTTGTGGGTCAGAAGGCCATCAAGAGCATCCTTCATCTGAAACTTATGAAAGACGGTATTTTTTTTTGCTTCAGGATAGAATTGAAGTTTGTCAGATCATTTTTCATCAGATTATATTGTCCTTCATCTTTTACACTGTTAAATTTTTGCTTCTGAAAACCTTGTACCTACTCTCCTGAGCAGGAAGAAAAAGGATATCAGAGCTGAGGTCCTTTCTCCTATGTAGGAATGAAAAGAAATTCAATTACTGAGTGGAAAAGATTACTATAAACACACATGAACGTGCCTCATAACAATCTGCTAGTATGTCAAAGGCTGTGTGAAAATATTCATCATGGATTTTTTTTTTTCAGCTTCATTAGCACATTTAAGAAAACACTGAAAAATAATACAGGCAGTGATTTAACTGTACTGTCTAGAAACTTTCAAAACGTGTGCTTAGGGACATGGTTTAGTTGTGGACTTGGCGGTATTAGGTTTACAGTTGGACTGGATGATCTTTAAGGTCTTTTCCAACCCAAATGACTCTGTGTTTCCATAAAAGTCTCATTTCTGTTTCACTGGCATATTAACAACGACATTTCCATAACTCAAGAGAATAGCGATGCAATTCCATACATTTTTTCTACTTGTTCAGTAATAAAACACTTTCAAAACACCAAGCATGTCATCTAGAAGCATTACAGATACTGTAGTCCTATAATAGCTGTTGTGCAGCAAATTTGCATTGTTTTTTCTGTATTTTCATTGTTCAGCAGGAGATTGATTATATCTTTCCCCAAGAAACATGCTTGTCTCCTTTAATTGAAGCATAAGATTCGGACTTTTATCCTATGAGCTTTATTTTGAAGTGGAAACAATCTAAGAGTCTTTGTTCTGGTAGGAACTGATGGTGATCACCAATATTTAGTAGAATAATATTTTTTTCAATTTGAAAGACCTTTGCTGATATTTTGATGCGAGCTGAATCACAGCCGTTGATAACATTGGGCAAGTGAAATTCATCTGGGAAAACCTGTATCTCTGTCCTTTAAAGTTCCCTTCATGGGTTCATCTATCGGTGTTTGAAAACTGTCATAAAGTTACACAGAAGACATTTTCAAAGCATGACAAGGCTACTAAGTAATCATATACATAATCTGATTTCTAACAAAGAAGAAAGAGATACATATAGAACAAATTACAGACTCCTAGGAAAATAAAAGGTCAGTGTGTGGTCAAGATTGTGAACACAGTCTGTTGGAACTAGACAGAATATGGACTCAGCTTAAAGTGCCTGGAGTAGATATAAGCTCTATTTGATTCACAATGATCCTTTCTATAACACATTCCTGACAATTTATTTTATTATAGAAGACTAAACAATGATGAGGGCTAAAATTTTGGTGGTATAGTTGTATTCCTCTGCACGGAGTAACTATTTGTATCTGTACCCATTTTATGATTTATCTTTATGATGCTTAATAACTTCATTCGAGGGTTTCAGTTGTGAAATGTGCTTTTCATACTCTCCTTTCTGTGGGCAAATCTTGACTTTCATGGAAGTGCTGTACATAAGAGTGCCTAAAATAGTAGTGGGTATCCATCATTACATATGATCTAGAACATTCAACAGGCTGAGTATCTCTTGTGCAAGAAGCAGAATATTAACTCTTCTTAATCGTACGTATTTTGATCTAGAAGCTATATGCATTGCATTCATAGGACTGGTATTTCTGAGAATGAGTTAAATAAATCCATGAAAAACTAGTCAAAATTTAAGTAATTTGTAGAATTTAAGTATGAGATGTATGGTGGGCTTAAGAATTATGACATCTGAAGTCTTGCATATTGCTACTTCCTAAGCTCCAATTTAGGTTCCTAAGGACTCTGTGGATGGAAGTAGTTGAATTTGTTCCAAACTAGCTGTTAAATGTAGGCAGATATTAATCTGGAACATGCAAACAGCAGAGTTACATCATCAGAGAACTGATTCAGGCAAATTATCTTTGTCTTTAAATCATTTCAATGCACGACAGACCATAATGGCATGTGCATATAGTTTTCATGAGTAGAGCTATTTAATGCTGAAGAAATTCAGGTATTTATATGATTCCATACCACTTAGCATTTCAGGGGGAGGGAAGATTTGGCCAATTATATGAAGTTGTTACCTGCAAAATTTATGTAATTCTTTGCTGATAGTGGGAACATATCTGAGACCCTCAGATGCAACATTGATTATCAAACTAGAAAAAATACAATTACAACAAGTAATACAGGTGATGGCCATTATATATAGATGATAACATTTAAACTAGTGTCTCTTTTTGATTCAAGTTCATATTATATGTAAAACTAAGGCTATATTATTCTGAACAGGTACAAAAGGGACGCACTAAGATTATGCAGTCTGAATAGACAAGTAACTGAAAACATAGTTAGTAATTGGTTTTTATTCTGATTTTTAAAATTACTGGAGTATTAATGAAAATTAACTGATTTTTTTTCCATGTAAAAGTATCGATTTTATAGGATTCTATCTTAGCAACTCTCATTTGAAAGTTCTTACCTTTATTTTTATCTCTCTTCCATGGATTTTACACCACACAGTGGCTGCTGGCTATATTTAATCTTTTTAAGGGAGTGTTGTTGACTGCAGCTCTAATGAGAGTTTGTTGGGTTGGTTGTTTTGGGGTCTTTTTTGAAACATTATGTAAAGCTATATTTACCTAAGACTGGGAAATTTTAAAGGTCACTCCCTCTTATTCAGTTAAAATTATTATGATAGATTGATAATAAGAAAGGTAATTTTTTTCAAATTACATAATAGGACTGTGATGTTACAAATTTATGAGTGCATTTAATTAGTTCTACATTAAGTTGTATCCTGAAACTTGCAGATTTTTCCTAAACTTTTTACTCATTTTGGACACAATTTGGACTGATGAGGCTGCATTCCAAATACTGTGTTCAGTTTTGAGTCCCTCACTACGAGAAACACATTGAGCTGCTAGAGCATGTCCAAAGAAGGGCAACGGTGCTGACGAAGGGTCTGGAGCACAAGTTTTATGAGGAGCAACTAAGGGAACTGCAGCTGTTCAGTCTGGAGAAAAGGAGGCTGAGGAGACACCTATTGCTTTGCAGCTACCTGAAAGGAGGTTGTAGCGAGGTGGGTGTCAATCTCTTCTCTTAAGTAACTAGCAATTGGACAAGAGGAAATGACTTCAAGTTGTACAAGGGGAGTTTTAAATTGGATATTAGGAAATATTTTATCCCTGAAAGAGCTGTCAAGCATTGGAACAGGCTCCCCAGGAAAGACGTTGAGTCATCATGCCTGGAGGTACTTAAAAGACATGTAGATGTGGCACTTAGGGACATCATTTAGTGGTGGAGTTAGTAGTGTTATGATTAGACTTTATGATCTTAAAGATCTTTTTCAACCTAAATCATTGTATGAATTTTTAAGAAAATAATTATAATAATGACAAAGCAAAGTAACTATACTCTGAAGCTATCAGGTGACATTACAGTTACTTGCAAATAATTCCTTTTTCTTCTGCTGACTTTGGTGAATTATTATGATTAACCATACATATTATTACTGGATATTAAAAGCCCAACTTACCTTACTTGCTCTAGCTGTTGTATGTAAGGTCCAACGCACATACCTCAGAAATTAACACTGAATCTCATTTTAGATGTATAACAAGCAAGCCATGCTAAAGGTCTGTTTTGATTGCACAGTAAATGGAAAGATGATGATGTCTTGGAAAGATATCAGAAGGTGGTCTCATATATATATAACTTTCAGGACTCACTTTATATATGGAGATTTGCTTTCTAGAAATATTCCAAAACTTCTGCTTATCTCTATTTACCATGCAGGAAGATTATGATACTTAGTGAGAATATGTCTCATTTTGAGTATCTGAATACAGGTGTTTTTATTTTGGGTAAGCAGGAGAGATAGTGACATTCTGCTTACTACAATCTCTGACAACACAAACCAGATTCCTGCAAGTAGGCAAGTTTGAGACAACATCACCTGACCTTCACTGCTCTTTGTTCACCCTAGGGAAAGAAAAATAGTACCACGTCTGGTTTAAGCAGAGTCTTATATCTTCATTACTTTAATAATTCAATTAATTTGCTTGTACATAACTATACAGCATTATTTGACGTTACCTTGATATCAAGGATCCATGCTCAGTGAGACCAGGAGCTGAGGACCATGTGGGACATTGGAGGACATCTCAAATCACATTATGTGCCTGTGTTTGGAGAACTGAATCAAGCTGTAGGTAGTAGGTGGTGTCAACATCTTCCCATTTAAGTACAAAATAGTAAATAGACTCCTTTCCAAAAAGCCTAAAATAGATGCATATTAGATGACCATGGGATAGGAGAAAAGTCTATAACATGCAATCACATTAAATGACATGTTGGCAGCAAATGTCATCTCAGTTCCATTCTGCAGAGAAGGCGGCCAACTTAATTACAAATTATTCATCTGAATAGAGGTATGAAGTAAAAATTATTTTGAAGTGACAGTACATGGGTGTGGGCAATGAGACAGACTTTGCCACTGGGCTATCAGGAAGGGACATAGGATAGAGCAAGACAAGACAGAAAAGAAATCCAGTGTAACTTGAGGTACCCTTACAAAATACTCTTGTTTATGTATTGTTTTAAGCTGCTTCTACCACTTATATCATTGGGTTTCTCCACAGTTCTCCTCTAGACAATTTGAGATTAAGATGAGAAAACCAGGCCCTAGTGCTGTCTTGTGATTTTCTTTTTTTGTCTCTATCTTTTCTTCCCTCTGGTAACTCATCAAATCATGTCTGATTATAGCTGGATTCTCTGTTATTTAGCTATTATTGAATGCAGTAATGAAAGAAACCATAGAGATACTTAATTATCTACACAGCAGGTGTCCAATGAAGAAACTTAATTCTAACCTTTCCTCTATGATAAGATAATTAGTTAGGTATAATTGCTGCTAATATAAATATTCACTGATTGCAAACTGTGTTGTACAGGCTGTTTTGTGAAAAAAAGAAAACAACAAAATAAACCAAAATAAAAAATAAAACCTCTTCTATAAAACTACAGGACTGCTATTGCTCACTTCTAAACAAATACAGACTTACCAGGAGGAAAAAAATAGCTTAAAATACTACCGATATTTATTGTGAAATAATAATAAGTTATTCTGCCTGGGTTAAAAATTTTGGCTTTTAATACAAATCTTCATACATGTTAAAAATTAGAAGCATAGGAAAATAGGTTGGCATTATCCCTGTCAAATATTATATTCACACAAAAAGAAGAGGTTTTAGTTATACTCGCTGAGTTTGGACTGAGATGACAAAAAGAGATCATAGAACCATAGAATCATAGAATGGTTTGGATTGGGAGGGACCTCAAAGTTCATCTAGTTCCAACCTGCCTGCCATGGGCAAGGACACATTCCACTAGACCAGGTTGCTCATTGCCTCATCCAACCTGGCCTTAAACACCTACAGGGATGGGACATCCACTACTTATCACCACACTCACAGTAAAACATTTCTTCCTAATACCTAATCTAAATCTATCCTCCTTCAGCTTAAAATTGTTACCCCCCAGCCTATCACCGCGCTCCCTGATAAAAAAACCCTCCCTAGCTTTCCTGTAGCTCCCCTGAAAGGCTGCTGCAAGTTCTCCCTGGAGCTTTTTCTCAGTTTCTTCAGCCCATCCTCATAGGGAAGGTGCTCCAGCCCTCTGATCTTGGTGGCCCTCCTCTGGATTCACTCCAAGAGATCCATGTCCTTCCTTTGCTGAGGACTCCAGAACTGTAAGCAGTACTTCTAATGAGGTCTCATGAGAGTAAAGTAAAGGGCATTTGTGCTTGAGATAGCCCCGACCCAGGTGTAAGGCCCTGCACGTGGCCTTGTTGAACTTCCTGGGATTTGTACATGCCCACCTCCCAAGTCTGTCAAGGTCTCTCTGGAATGCATCCCTTCCCTACAAGTCCATGTAGATGACATTAGTTACTCTTCCGTTATCCACCAGTGTTATAGCACCATGATAGAAGGCCATTAGTGCCACGTTGATTGTCACCAATCACCTCCTTATTTCTCATGTGCCTCAGCAGAATTTCCAGGTGGATCTGCTCCATGACCTTGCTGGGCACAGAGATGAGATTGACTGGTCTGTCATTCCCTGGGTCTTCCTTTTTTTCTTTTTTGAAAATGGGATTTATGTTTCCCCTTTTCCAGTTAGTGGGAATATCATGAGTTAGGGAAAAAATTATACATGAAGTAGAATCACAAATTCTTTTTCTTCCAAATGACAGGAGAGTTACATAGATTCAGATATTAAATGTCCTGTTTCCCTACCACAAAAAATTCACCAGTGCCCTGAATGCTCTAGGGCAAAAACAGTCTGTACATGTTTTCTTGTTCTCTTTTCACAGAGTGAGATGCAGGAGTTAACGACCTAAACTAAAACCAGAAAACATTAGTAGCACTAGTGATATTAATGTATGAATTTAAAAAATTGTTAATTAAATAAAATATGTTCTGGTTTGAGCTAAAGCAGATTGAATTTTCTAAATGTTTAGCTAAGTCTCAAGTAACTTTATTTCCTGAAACTTAACTGTGTGTATTCAGACAGTGTCTGTCTCTAGAAGTGTTAACACTCAAAATCTATGATTATCATTAAAGTATCACAGACTTGGTATACACAAAAGCCATTGTTTATATTTTTTTCTTTAGAAATGAAGGACATCTTTGAGTTGGTGAAATGCTGTAAGTCAAAGGATGAAAAAGGAAGAGTGGATAAGACAGGTGACCCAAACATGACCAACAGAGTATCTCATTCCATGTATGTCATACTTGGTATATAAACCAGGAATTATGAGGGTTTAAGCCCTCTTCATCAATGGCCCGCATCTAATATGGTACTCATCTGTCCTTTTGGCCCTGCTCCAGATCCGTGCATTTCTGAACCCAGTTCCTGAGTTCAGCTCCCATCTGTTGCTGAGTTCAATGGGACCTTCCTACATCTGGCTCTGCAGCATCAGTGGTGATGTATAGTCATCAGGTGGTGGAGTCAAATTTATATTTTTGAATATATTTTATTATTTCCTTATTAACAGTATTTTACTTTTATTGTTTTATTAAAGCTGTTTTAGTTTCCAACCCACAAGTCTTTCCAGAAGTCTCACCCCTAGTTTCTGTCAAAACACTCTTAAAATGTCCTTACATAT
This sequence comes from Neomorphus geoffroyi, assembly GCA_033558235.1. Lineage (NCBI taxonomy): Eukaryota > Metazoa > Chordata > Aves > Cuculiformes > Neomorphidae > Neomorphus > Neomorphus geoffroyi. The sequence continues at coordinate 4,470,836 of JAUMJM010000005.1, forward strand.
GTCTTTTTTATTTTTTTTAAATTGCAAAAATTATTGTTACTAGCACTTCTTCTGTAAAGTTATGCAAACATCCAAGTACATTTTATTTTTCTTGTATTCTATACATAGAATGTCTACAATTCTTTGAAGTTTGAAGTTTTTTTGGCCTTGAAGGAGGTCAGGGTGGAGAGCAGGCTCCATGATTGCTTGCGTTTAGCTGCTGATCAAGCCAAGGAGGGGGCAGAGCTGAACTATGACAAAATGAATAATATAAATGTTACGGTATAGCCACCTGCTGTTCTCCTTTGCATGATAGTTAATTGTAATTTTTTCGTTGAGTTGTTGTTCATCTGCCCAGAACTTTGTTGTAAGAACTGTAAGAATATGTTGACCTTCATACTGGTGAAGAGAGGGAGAAATTAGAAAGGCATATGGGTGTGGCCTGTGATGGTGAGATAAATGCAACATCTACAAATCAATCATCAATGACACTATTAATGATATTGAAATAACTTTCCATGAATTGGTGTCATTATTAAACATTAAGGCACTGACACACTTCACAAAGAAGTTTTAAAAAGTTCTCCACTGATTGTGTAGACATTCAGCCAGATTCTAATTGAGACCGTAAAGCAAGAACAAACATTTCTTTGCACTGATGTTTGAGATTCTGTATGCAAGGGATTATAATTTGCCATTGTTTAGTGTTTATACTTTGAAGGTTTTATTTAAGGTTTTATATGTTTAAGGTAAAATTTGAATGGAAAACCAAAAGAACCCAGAAGATCTACTTTTTTGCAGTGTAGTTCTGTGGCTAGTTCATCCTGAATTCAGTTATCTGGGCACAGATTTGCACAGTTCACGGACTCTGAGAATAAGCGAGATGAAGTAAAGACTTAATTGGAACAAATGTAACCAAAAAAAGTAATTTCATTATCTCAAGTTCTCCTTTCAGTAACCTCTATGGACGCAGTACTTTCAACCAGCTCTTATACAGAAATTCTCTTAAATCCCTTCATCTTGAGTAGCAATAGGGAATAGTCAATACCTTGTGAAGCCGTTGATCCTTCTTCAAGATCAAACCTTCTGTTTTCCATCTGTCCTTTTTTCCCCCTACAGATTTAATACAGAGTAACAGTACAAAGACTAGATTCCTTCTTCACCCTTTAGCAAAGAGTGGACTCCATTTCCTGCAGTCTTTGACTTCAGCTGCCATTGTTGGTGCTAGAGCACTTTAAAGTGAGGGTTAAGTTCTTCTTTTTTTTTCTTTTAATATCATTAATGCTGTGAAACAACGGCTTCTAATGTGGACAGCATAAATACTTTAAAGGAGGTTAATATTCTTTTCTAGCAGAGGCATTCATTTAAAATGAACAAGTAAAGCTAAAAGTAACAACTTGAATACTGACAGGCAAAATACTAGAAACTAAGATGTAGTAGAAAACAACATCTAAAGAGAGTCATATATCTTAAATATTATCACATCAATAAATACAGAACTTTTACTCATGAGATGCATGGCTACAAAACAGGAAGAACATATAATACTGAATGGCACTGGGGGAGAGAGATAAGAAGATTCATAGCTAGACTTCATTCTTTCAAACAGTAGGAATGAGCTCAAGTTAATGTTGGTAATATGGCTCTGGGCATTGTGTAAATGTTCAGTTTCAGTATGTTAAATAAAGAAATATTGTTATATAGATAAAAAAATAATTGAAATCTGGAAAAACCCAACAAATTCTTTAAACTGCTGTTTCTCAATTATTTTTGTGCTTGTTATTAATGAAAGGACTGATTAATCTTATATCAAAATAAGACTATACTTTACAGTGTTGGGAGGTGTATTTCCCCTATGGTTTTTTTCAATGATTATTTAGTACTTGCATTTTCTTGAACCTTGTTTTTGTCTTCATTTTAAATCTGTAGGTGGCAGTGACTCAACGACTGCACAATTACAGAAAAAGCTTATACTAATGTGTATTACCTTGCTTGAACTGCAAGTTCCTTAAGCAGTTTTAATGTATTAATAATGCACCCCCAGACTGCCATTTGAGTTCCTAGTAATTTTTAGTGAACATTGAGAAATTGAGTAAACCGCAGCCTAATTTGGGTTTGGGTTTTTTTTCAAAAATATATGCATAAAAGTTTTTAAATATGCATATATAAGGAGTTTTTAAAATATTTTTTTATATAAACATTAATATACCTTACAGACTTTTACAGTTCTGGAATTTAGTTGGTCTTGGGCAGACCAGATAAGAACTGAATACATCCATTTTGTCCTAGCAATCAATGTTCTTATTTACATGTGTCAGAGGTCACATCCATTTCCTTTGAACTTTGACTTGTTTTCTTGGTATCCCATAATATTTACTAAATGAAAAAATAGTTGTTTAAAGCACAATAATGTATTATTGATAGAACTCTTATTGCTTTTATTATGTTTAATACACTCAGAGACACTGAACCACCTGTTTACTAAATAAAAGAATGATAATATTAACTAAGATCTATTATTGTGTGAACATTTTGATCCATGGATATAGATTACAGTGACTGACAGAGCAATGTGAGTTTTAGAAGTTTATTTTTGTATATGAGAATACAGAAATGATTTGACCAAAGTAAAAACAAGGCCCCTGGATTCTGCCAGAACACTCTTAAAATGTCTCTAAATACTTATTCTTGTTTATTTTTTTTTAAATGGCAAAAAAAATTTTGTTGCTAGCATTTTTTCTGTAAAGTTATGTGAACAACAAAGTACATTTTATTTATCTTTATTTACCTTGTAATCTATATATAGAATATCTACAATTCTTTGAGGTTTGAAAGGAAACTTTCATTCATTCAATAACCAAATTCTTTGAGAATGCTCCCTGCTGAGAAGCAAATTTTGATAGTAAAGGCTAATAAAACTACACGTTTCTATTCATCTATCTGAACAGATAAATGCTAAGCGCACATTTCAATAGAACTTAATGAGGTTTCTCACTGTTTATAGGGTCTGGTTATACCATGGTAATTAGCACTGAGATATTATTCACTCTTGTCTTAATAAGACATTTAAGCCTTTGTCTTGCTATTTTTTTTGCTTCATTGCTTTGCTTTATTGAACATTATATGACATGGTAAGCAATTAAATATGATTGTGGAAGAAACTGAATCACAAGAAGTGCATTAATATTCAGGCTTACATCTATAAAAGTAGTGAAACTGAAGTTCAGGTTGAAAGCACAATTACTTTACCTCCTTGTGCCTATGAACTGCAGCTTGTATAGTATTCAAGTTCATTTATTTTTTTCTTTTCAATGGCTGTACACAATGTAGAGCAATAATGACAGTGTTTATATAATTCAGAATTTCCTTTTGAGTCTTTCAAGAGCTCAATATTTTACTGATTATAGTTCCATCTTTTTAAAAATAACATTGTGTCCATAGACACTATCTATACATGCAAAAGCATCTAAGCAGATTCAGCTTAACCTAGGACTCAAATCTCTAGATCAATATATTTTTATATTCACAACTAAATATCTGAAAGATATATCTGATAGATATTTAGTCACAAAGAAACAATCATAATGTGCATAAGCAATGTCCTGAAAAGCATCCCTATGCAAACCTTATAAATACACCTTTTGAAGCGTTCTTTAAATTCTAAACTGAAAAATTCATTTAAGTGAAATTATTTTCTACTGCATACTAAGCAAAAGCATGGCTTTTCAAGGAGCTGTGCTAACAACAAATATCTTTTACATTATATGTGTAATTTAATTGAACAAATAAATATTTTTGCATTTACTTATGAATTTATTTTAATTCTAAGACTTGCAATTATAAGTACAACCTCTCTGAGTGCTGGATCTCACCGAACAGCCCTGTTCAATAGTCATTAGGACAATTCTCTGTTCTTAGGCAAATAAACTGTGTTTTCAGGGAATATTGTTCCCCAAATATCTAAGAAACTTAAAATAGGGATTAGAAAAGAAAAAAAGAACTGTACAGAAAAATTTATAGCCATGAAGAGGCCTGGCGTAACACAGCAAAATCCAATAATAATAAACTATCTTCTTGGTGGAGTAGAATATGGAATCTTTTACTTCTGATAGAAGAATTATCACTTTCTATAATAGAACACCAAATCAACCCACTCTGAATTTGTCCAAACTATTTCCTTGAAATAACCATTACAAAGGTTAAGAAGATAAATATATAGGAATCCAACCTTTATTGGAATAGTAACTCAAGTGGTAAATTCTTTATGGCGAGAAACCTCAAAATTAACAATAAAATGTATCAGAAACAAAGGGCATACAAACCGTTTAGCTTTCTACTTCTTCAGTACTAATCAACCTCTCCTCTAGGTTCTAAGTAAACAACAAGAGAAAAGGAAATAGAATATAATCTGCCAACAACTCCTTCTCTCACTGTTTAACCTTGACCTGGCTAAATTTTCCGCTAAACTTGTGCAGTTGGACTTCCAAATTACACCCCTTACTCCCAGGGGAAGCGAGAGAATAACGAGAGGAAAGAGGCTTGCAGGTTGGAAACTAAAGCTACAGGTTTAGGCTCTCTCCCACAGCTAGGAGGGAGTTGAACTCAGGAACTGTATTCAGGGATGCAGGAATCCAGAGTCAGGAAGAATCAGACAGATGAGGTCCTCACTGAATGTCGTCCATCACAAAAGAGAAGCAGGCCCTTGTGATCTCTCAATTTTATGCTTAGTATGATGTATATAGAATGGAATACTCTCATTGGTCAGTTTGGGGTCTTCTGTCCTGTCTGTCCCTCCCTGCAGGTGCAGCTGGTTTTTGCTAGCTCGAAGATGGCCTTGGTTAGTAGAGGAATAAGCATAAACATTGGCCTTTCTGCGTACCACTGTTCCACGTTATCACTGCTAGAGAGAAACTGTCTGAAAAATATGCAGTTAGTTTTTCAGAAAATGCAGTTACTTTAGACTAAGGCTGAGCCAGAGTCAGAAGAACCCCAATTAACTCAAGCCATAACACCTTCTGAAAAGGTTTTGGTGACATGTGCTGATTTTGTTGACTTTCAGAGGTAAGACTTCATATTAAAAAAAAAGGCATAAAATCTTCCACTGCTTTTGGAAATAAGTACGTTTCCTGGAAAGGTCATGGCAAAAGTCAATGTGATGTTAAAATCCCTTTCAGAAGATACCTCGTGTTCTCGAGTTATCATATAAAGAAGGTATTTAAAGTAGCAAGATACAGAGGTACAAGTATAGGTCTAGAGATTGGTATAAATACATACATATCCATAATTTTTTCCACAGGTAAATGATATGACATGAATCCTTTTATTTGTTGAAGCAAAAAATAGTCTTATTATAAATTGGCAGTCCTACTCTAAAATGTTCTCTGTTCTTCCACAGGCAGGATGAAATGTGAGCTTAAATGTTAGAGAAAGTTTGCAATAGCTTGGTAATTGATAGTGTATGGTTATCATATCTTTCATTCAATACCAAATGCTCTATGACAAGTTAAACCATCTTGTCAAACTACAGTGTTTGAGCTAGGATGTACAGGACAGTGCATATGTGATCCTGCATTTTGCATGGGTAGAATGACATCCCTGCTGAAGTATTGCTAAGCAGGCTACTTAGACTATCCTTAATATAATCCTGTTTATATGTGAAATTATTTTTCATTTTCCTATCTTTGCAGCTTTTATTATAAATCAAAGGCAGATCTCTTAATTCAGAAATAGATCTCTTAAAAGCTTGTCTTCAATAAATTGTAACAACATATTTAATAGCTTGTTGTTATACGAGCTTGCAATTTTAAGAGAAAAATTATATGTCCTTAGGAAAGATGTCTTTAGACTTTAGAAAGTCAAAAAAGAACAATTTCTTTGAATTTTCTGTGGGAAGTTGCAAACTTAAAATTAGATGGATGATGAGGAGTTTTAAATATGGTTACAGATTTGATTTTATTCCTGAAAGCTCAAAACCTTGAACTTTCGCTCCCTACTCTAACTGTAAACTGGAATTTAGGAAAATAACTGTTGTTCTGTAACCTCTTGTAAGGAACTTGGACAGGGAAGAACAAACATTTCCCAATCAGCACTTTTTCGTATTTTTGTGAATGACACTAAACTGAGTGGGGCAGTGGTCACGCGAGAAGGATAGGATGACATCCAGAGGGACCTGGACAAGCTGGAGGTTCAACAAGGTCAAGTGCAAGGTCCTGCGCCTGGATTGAAGCAATCCCCAGTATGAATACAGGACTGGGACAATGTGATTGAGAGCAGCCCTGCAGAGAAGGACTTGGGCGTGCTGATTAATAAGAAGCTTGACATGAGCCGGCAATGATTGGTCACAGCCCAGAAGGCCAACCACATCCTGGGTTGCATCAAAAGAAGCATTGCCAGCAGGTCAAGGAAGGTGATTCTACCCCTCTACTCTGCTCTTGAGAGACCCAACCTGGAGTATTGTGTCCAGTTCTGGAATCCTCAATGGATATGGAACTGTTGGAGCGGGTCCAGAGGCGGGCTATGAAGATGCCCAGAGAGCTGGAGCATCTCTGCTAGGAGGACAGGCTGAGAAGGTTGGGCATATTCAGCCTGGAGAAAAGAAGGTTCTGGAGGAAACCTCTTAGCAGCCTCCCAGTATCTGAAGGGGTCCTACAGGAAAGCTGGAGAGGGACTTTTTACAAAGGCTTGCAGTAATAGGATGAGGGGAAATGGCTTCAAACTCGAAGAGAAGAGGTTTAGGTTAGACATAGGAAGAAATTCATGATGAGGATGGTGAGACACAGGCTGCCCAGGGAGATTGTGAATGTTCCCTCCCTGGAAATGTTCAAGGGCAGGTTGGAAGTGGCCTTGAGCTGCCTGATCTGGTGTGAAGTTCCCTGCCTGTGGCAGCAGGATTGGAACTAGATGATCTTTAAGGTCTCTTCCGACTCAAACCATTCTATAATTGTATGATTCTATATTTTTATTATCTAGGAATAGGAAAAAACTCACCTTACCCTCTGAACGTGTCAATCCATGAGGGATGAAAACTGTCACTGTGATAAGAAAACCATTGCGTATCAGTGACAGGAGTTTAGTTATTCATTTAGTCAATCTCTATTCTAAACATTTAAATATTTCAATAAAGCAACAATGATTATATGTAATGAAGAATTAAATTTGTTAAATAGCAAAGTAACTATGAAATAATATACTGAATATCTTTTCTTTTTTTTAATTTAATATTATCTGATATAGAGATTACTGAAAGTACTTAATCAAATGAAGGATTAATTAGTAATAGTAAAATCTAATTGTGTCTTATTCAACACAAAGTAAAAATTCCTATCATACATCAGAAGTTTGTACGTTAGCATTACAATATATCCTAGCACAGACAGAAGGACTCCTGCTAGTTCTATTCAGGTTGCTTCTGACTAGCCAGTTCAAACTAGACAGGATGGATTCCTCTTGGCAATAGAACAGAATTCCACAATGCTTCCACTTTCTTTTTTTTTTTTTTTTGTTTACATCTCATGGCAAGGCTACCAGTAACAACAACATGGAGCTGGCAGAGTACACTGTGGTTTAAGGATTAATTAAGCCAATAATTTGAAACAAGCATATAAGCTTTACAATGTGGAGTCTAAATGCTTAATATACTCTTTTTAACAGAAAACATATTCAGATATAGAAAAGTGTTGTTATATTAGTGTGGTGGAGCATTGCTAACATAAGCAAAAGTAGAAGAGTCAATGACTGGAAGCTGAAATCAGAAAAAATCAACCTTGAAATAAGGTGCATTTTCCTAGCTGTGATGGTAATTAAACATTGCAAGAGCTGCTACAGGAGGTAATGGACTAAGCAGTGCTTGCAATCTTTAAAATGAACTTAGCTGTCTTTAATCAAGTGTGTCAGATAAACTTTATGGATGTTATGAACTTGAAAAGGAAGCACCACAGTAGAGTGTTCAGGATGGTCCTTTCTGACACTGGAATCTGTCAAACAGACAGGAACAACTGTCAAAAGGCAGTTGTTCATATCTTTCTTTATTTACCTTTGAGGAGAACAAGATAGTAAGTCTTGTACTTAATATTTGTAGATCTGTGTAAGAGAATGACAAGCAAATTTCAAGTAATATGTTTCAGGATGATTTTCTCCCATCCTTTCTTCTTCCTTAAGGACTGAAGACTGACATGATAAATTTTCACCTTTCCCAGTTCTTCCCAATGAACATCAAATGCACATTATATAACGTAACTCACGGGAGGAGTAGATCTGTTTCCTTTACAGTACACAGAGTCCTCTCTGATCATTGGCTACCCTATCCTGCCCATCAGCTCAAGCACCACCTAACATATGTATTTTGGGTTGGGAAAATACTTTTTCCTAAGATGCAACTCAAAAGGGACTTTGAGAAAAGTGTCCATCCTTTTTCGTACAGAAGTTTCATTTACCTGACAGAATAACATAGACATTGGTACAATAATCCAGGTATGGTTTACATTATCAAAATTTCTTGTCTTTGTATGAGTCTCCAAAACTGAAACCAAGATAAAGATATTTTGTTTTCTCATTCTACCTTTCTGTGGCACGAAGTTTACTCCCCTTATAACTGAACGACTACTCTAATAACTATGTACTGTGCTTATTTTAGGTCATTTATATGAAACTTTATGAAAACTGGCATAGAAAAATCAATTTTTTTGTGTGTGTTATTAAATGGAAGAAAATAATTTTCAGTCAAACTCTTAATAATATGTATAATCCAACAGATTAAATGAAATAATTTATGAAAAATTTACACACACAGTTGAAGCTAAGTTTATGTTTAAATGTTTAGCTGAGTGGGAACAGATTCTTTTGAAAAAATAACTATAGACTTAGTAGACTGGCATAAACACTCTAAACATTTTGTGTAATACAAGTTTACGTTATTCCATTTGAAACACCTCCAGACACTCAAGCAGTCCCAAAGCTGCTGTTTAAATGATATGACAGTGAGAAAATACAGTGGTAGTGGTATTTTGAATAAATTTGGTCTGTTTCATTGATGTAAAGAAAGATTTGTATACAAGAGGCCTAATTAATCACAATCATGTTTTCCCTATAAGAGAGGAAAAAACTAGAATTTTCCTGGAATTTAAAACTATATGTTTTGTACAATTCAGGGGAGAAATGTCTCATCCCTTTGGGCAGAACTCACTCCTTTTCCTTAACGTGGTACTTTTATAGAGATACAATTGCAGATACGTTACAAAAGCATGTAAGTACATAATCAAAATCAGATTAATAAAAAAATAAAACCAAACCAAAACCAAAGCAACAAAAGACCACAACAGAGGAAAGCACTAGAAAGGAGTAGTATTTAAACATCATCCACGACAGTCCAAAGAAGAAATATTTTAATTAATCATTCTGCTTTCAAGGACTATAGCAAATACTTTCTCACAATTTCTTTTACAAAGATGACTCTTTGATCATTGTTGGCTCTTACGCAAAGTATTTTGAAGAGTTCAGAACACAGGAAGTAATACCAGGGATCATGGAAAGTTATCAAATATGTAAGTATTCTTCAACATAAAAATACAAGGAATTAATAATAAAAAATATATCCCAGGCTTTCTCTGTAGGTTATTTTCAATTAGATAAGACTGAATACATGCTATGTTTTCAAGCAGATATTGTCAGCTAAGTGTTTAGATAAACTGATACAGGTGTCAGCACATGAATGAGTGCTATGAATAAACATATATATATCAATGAATATTCTCTAAAATGTTCTATATATTTCAGTTAATTGGATTACATTTTTCTTCATTGCCTCCAAATGCTCATAAAATTGAATTATATCAGAGTATACTTTCACAGAAGGTCACACAAATTCACGTGTAAGAGTACCTCTACAGAACAGTGGCAAGGGTAGACAAGAAGGGAAAAGGAGCACTTGCAGTGCTGGTCAGTGGGAAAACAGCATCACTAAGATTAGGGTGAACTGGAACATTAATTCAACTACAATTACCCCAACCTCTTGTTATCTCCATTCTTTTCATCCTGTCTGTGTTACCAGCTTGCTCTGTGACAGGAGTGGTTTGTGCATTGGACTGTTTCCACAGCTGCTGATGCTTCCTTGTCTCAAAAGAGGCATCAAGGCCTTGGGGTGGTTGCTGAGGGAATCTGGACCACAGGTTATTTTTACCTTTCTCCTTCCAGTTTTGGGCAGCGACATTATAAGAAACGGATGCACTCAGTCCGTTAATACAAGTCTCCGTGGCTTGTATCATCACCACAATTTCAGTTTTTTCAATAATGAGCTGGCCTACAGGGTGCCAGGCTTCTTGGCATCAGATGGGATTCATGCTTCTCAAAAAGGAAGAAGCTCTTTACTCAGGAGCTTGCAGGGCTCATTGACAGAACTTTAAATTAGACTTGAAGGGGGAAGCGGATTATATCAGGCTCACCTCTGTCAAGCTGAGAGACGACACGCCAAGATCAGAGGGACAAGGTGTTAGCAAGGGCCCTCAGCCTGCTGCTCTGACATATGCTGGCTATACTTAAACACACTCAAAGTTGTATATGTATGATCCAGGGGCTCCTGAAGCAGAAGGAATCAATGGGAAAATACTAGTGAAATACCTCAAAGGAATTAAAGAATGTTCCTTTAAGAAGGTGGCGCGGCTGAAAGCCTAGCTGAAGTGCCTCTACACCAATGCATGCAGTATGGGGGACAAAGAGGAGGAGCTAGAAGCCACTGTGCTGTTAAACATCTATGACCTGGTTTCCATTTCTGAAACCTGGGGAAACAAATCTTATTACTGGAGTGTGCCTATTGATGGCTACAGGCTGTTCAAACGCGACAGGTGGGGAAGGAAACAAAGGCGGAGATGTTACCCTTTAAATCAAGAAACGAATAGAACGTGAAGAGCTGTCTCTGAAGCATACTCTTGAACAGCATGACAGCTTATGGGTAAGAATTAGAGACGGAGGTAAAAAAGATAACCTTGTGGTCAGTGTCTACTACAAGCTGCCTGATCAAGGCGAGCCTATTGACAAAGCTTTTGAACTCCAGCTAAAGGAATTCATCACCCTAACAGCCTGTTGCCATGCTGTGGGACTTAAAACACTTTGACATCTTCTTGAAAAGTAACAGAGTGAGCTCTGAGGAATCCAGGAGGCACCTGGAATGCATTGAGGATAAATTCTCAAGCCAGGTAATAGACAATCCTACTAAACAGGATGAGATACCAGCTCTGGTGGTCAGCAACCCAAGTTGGTGATGTCAAGATTGGAGGTAGCTTTGGTCTCAGTCACGCACTGGTGGAGTTCGCAGTCCTGAGGATACAGCAAAGAGTAAAGTCAGGACCTTGAATTTCATGAAAGCAAACTTCCTGCTATTCAAAGAGTTAGTCAATAAAACCCCTTGGGCAATTACAATCAGGGACAAGGAAGCAGAACAGAGTTGACAGATCTTTAAGGATGCTTTCCATAGAGCACAAGAGCTCTCAGTCACCAGGTATAAGAAATCAGGAAAAGGAAGGCAAAACACCGTCATGGCTGAGTTAAGACCTGTTGATCAAATGAAAGGGCAAGAAAGAAATAGGAAGGCAGTGGAAGCAGGGACATATATAACCTGGGAATAGTATAGTGTTACTATCTGTTTGTATAGGGATGGGGTAAGGAAGACCAAGGCATGGCTGGAGCTGAACTTGTCAAGAAAGGCAAAAAGTAATAAGAAAGACTTCTAAGGTATGCCAGCCAGAAAAGGCAGGTCAAAGAAAGCATGGCCCTTTGCTGAAGTTGATTGACAAACTGGTAACAATGGACAAAGAGAAGGGTGAGGTAGTCAACAACATTTTTCCTTAGTCTCTCTTCCTACACCTCTCTAGCAGATGGACTGCAAGACATGGGCAGCAAAACCCCTCACATTGTAAGAAAAGGTCAGGTTCTTGAACATCTGAGGAACCTGAACATACATGTAAATCTATGGGACCTTATAAGGTGCATCCCAGAGTCCCAAGGGAATTGGCTGATGTAGTTTCGGAGCCACTCTCCGTGATATTTGAAAACTCATGGCATTCAGGTGAAGTCTCTAGTGACTGGTAAAAGCAAAGAATTGCACTCATTTTTAAAAAAGGTTAGAAAGGAGGACTCTGGGAATTACTGCCCTGTCAGCCTCACCATTGCACTTGGAAAGATCATGGAACAGGTCCTCCAGTAAGCTGTACTTAGGCATATTGAAGACAGGAAACTGATTCAAGACAGTCAACATGGCTTCACCAGGGGTGAGTCCTGCCTGACAAACCTAGTAGCGTTCTGTGATGGAGTGACTACATCAGTGGACAATGAAAGTATCATGGATATCATCTATCTGGACTTCTCTGAGGTATTTGACATGCTCTCTCAAAGCATCCTTCTCTCAAAATTGTAGACATGGGTGGACTGTTTTGTAGATCAGGAATTGGCTGGATGGTCACATCCAGAGAGTAGTGATCAACAGCTCAGCATCCAAATGGAGACTGGTGACAAGCTGTGTCCCTCAGGAGTCCCTATTAGGACTGGTAAAGTTTAATATCTTCATCAGTGTCATAGACAGTGGGGTCAAATGTACCCTCAGTAGCTTTGCTGATGACATCAAACTGAGTGTTATGATTGGCATACCTGAGGGACAATATGTCATCCAGACAGACCTGGACAAGCTTGAGAAGTAGACCCATGTGAACTTCAAAAGGTTCAACAAAGCCAAGTGCAATGTCCTGCCCCTGGGTCAAGGCAATCCCCAGCATCAATACTGGGTGGAGGATGAAGTCTGAGAGTAGCCCAGCAGAGAAGAACTTAGGAGTGCTGATGGACTGAAAGCAGGACACAAGCTGGCAATTTGTGTTTGCAGTGCAGATGACCAACTGTATCCTGGTCTACATCAAAACAAATGCAACCAGCAGGTCGAGGGAGGTGATTCTGCCCATCTACTCTGATCTGGTGAGACCCCACCTGAAGTATTGTGTCCATCCCTGAAGTCTTCAGCAGAAGAACGTCACGGTCTTGCGGGAGCAGGTCCAGAGGAGGGCTTCAAATATGGTCAGAGGGCTGTAACATCTCTCCTGTGAAGAAAGGCTGAGAGAGCTTGGATTGTTGAGCCTGGAGAAGAGAAGACTCCGAGAAGGCCTTAATGCAACAGTTCAGTATTTAAAGAGGGCCTATAAGAATGGTGGGGACAAACTGTTTAGTGAGACTTGTTGCAATAGGACAAGAGACAAATATTTTAGACTAAAAGAGGGTAGATTTAGACTATAAGAAAGCTGTAAGGCAGTGATTTTTTACGTTGAGCATGGTGAAAAGCTGGAAAACTTTGTCTACAGAGGTGGAAGATGCCCATCACTGGAAATATTCAAGGTCAGCTTGGACAGGGCTCTGAGCAATCTGATCTAGTTGAAAATGTCCCTGCTTACTGCAGGGTCGTTGGACTAGATGACCTTTAAAAATCCCTTTCAGCCCACACCATTGTATGATTCTGTGTTCTGACACTGACCTGCAGGTGCAGGAAGTTCTACCTGTACCTCCAGTGCATCTTGAAAGAGACTTGTTTTTTCTGTCTTTAAGGGGTACTTTTTTGTTTTCTCCTTCTGAACTAGCTTTGAACAGAGGTCTTGCTAGTCAGAGAGTGCAGTTCTGATATCTTTTTAAAAGAAAGCATCGATATAGAGAAAGTTGCAATGAAGAAGTGAAATGGAGGTGTATAAGTAGTTTGGAGTGTGCTGAATTACTATCTGCTGTAGGGGCATCTCTGCCTGCTGCTGTTGCTTTAACATCCTAAGATATTGATAATGAGAACTTATTCATTTTGAATGCCTTCCACTGTACAAATATTCCTAATTGCTGTTTTTCTTCAAGGGCAGATGAATTATGACTCAATGCAGAGATCTATTTTTAAGGAAAAGGTCTAACAAATTTGGACACACACCTTCTCCCAGAGCAATTGCTAACTAGAAATCTTCGAATGTTCTACCTTATATTAAGGATTATCACATATATTTCTGAAATGTTAGGAAAAATGATTAAAAGTTTCATACTTGGAAAGGCAGAAAAGTGATTCGAAGATTCTAGAACTCTTGAAATCTCTATATTTTTCTTTCAGCTGTTTCTTTCCAAGAGAAAGATATTTTGATTCCAATGTTTCCTCTAAAATCACAGAAGTGATTCTAGAGGAGTTTACTTACTTTAAATAAATTTTAGATCTTAGGTTTAAATATTTATTTTCTTGACAGGGAAAAGGAGAGAAGATATTAGCTCCTACCTTGAAAATCAGATTTATTCTTTGTTTCTCCTCAATAAGCATTTAATTTGATTTCTTGGTTATGTTTCTACCTCATTATCCGCTTATGTAAATGTTAGGCACTATGGAAAATTAAAACCTTTCAGAAAGATAAAAATATCTCACCTAGCACTCTTATCTCCCAGAAAACAAGAGTTCATAACAAAGGTTCAGTCTAAATTGCTTTTTTTTTCCTCTCTACTTCATGGACTGACATCTCTATTTTCAGCTGCATTTTCTAAGAGCTGTTTCCTTGAGAATATATACTGAACATGTTCTGAATACTAGTGGTGTTATAGTTCAGAGTAGCATGTATAGCATAATTGTTTTCACTTACAAGTGTACGGGTTTTTTTCTTCTGCTTTTCATGCTCTTATCACAAGAGAAAGTAAACCAAAAAAAATGCCCTAAATTTATATACTTGAGACTTTTATTCTTTCAGTCAGTTTTTTTACACAAACTAGATTTTATAATTCAATGCTGAACAGACCATACTTCAGTAAAATGCTTTTTCATTTGCCTGACAACCTCAATATCCTTTACTCTGTAGATGGACAATGCTTTATTTTTACTTTATTTTATTTTATTTTATTTTATTTTATTTTATTTTATTTTATATTTTACTTGCAGTGGGCTTCACTGGACTGACTGATGTATCCTTCCATTTTGTGTTTCACTTGCTGCTCATGAATTTAGAGGAGCAAAACAGATGAGATTCATCTATTTTCATGAAGGATCTACAATATAAATGTCTACAGTTAAAATAATAATTTGGACTATGCTTGTTATAAGTAGAAAGAAGCATAGCCAATCTATTTAATCTGGTTCAAAAGTGAGCCCTTTGATGAGGTGAATCAGGCCTTGATCATGTCTCTTTAGACATGACAATAACTTGACCAGACAGCTTCTAAATAAGCACTATTAAAAAAAAGTTGTCTCTGTAATAGACAGTGTGTGACTTGCAGATTTTGTTCTCATCAAGTATTATCACAGTATCATAAGGCTGGAAAAGACCTTTGAGATCATCGAGTCCAACCTATGACCCAACACCTACACCTACACCTACTCCTACTTGTCAACTACACCATGGCACTAAGTGCCTCATCCAATTTCTCTTTGAACCCCTCCAGGGATGGTGACTCGACCATCTCCCTAGGCAGTGCATTCCAATGAACAATTACCCTCTCAGTGAAGAATTTCTTCCTAATGTCAATCCTAAACCTCCCCTAGCGAAGCTTGAGACCGTGTCCTCTTGTTCTGTCACTGGTCGCCTGAGAGAAGAGTCCAACTCCTGCCTCACCACAACCTCCCTTTAGGTAGTTGTAGAGAGCAATAAGGTCTCCCCTGAGCCTCCTCTTCTCCAGGCTAAACAACCCCAGCTCCCTCAGTTGCTCTTCATAGGGCTTGTGCTCCAGCCCCTTCACCATCTTCGTTGCTCTCCTCTGGACACACTCCAGCATCTCAACATTTTTCTTAAACTGAGGGGCCCAGAACTGGACACAGCACTCAAGGTGCGGCCTGACCAGTGCCGAGTATAAGGGAATGATGATCTCCCTAGTCCTGCTGGCCACACTATTCCTGATGCAGGCCAAGATACCATTGGCCTTCTTGGCCACTTGAGCACACTGCTGGCTCATGTTGAGTTTCCTCTCCACGAGCACTCCCAAGTCCCTTTCCGCCTGATTACTCTCCAGCCACTCTGCACCCAGTCTATAGCTCTGCATGGGGTTGTTGTGTCCAAAGTGTAGAACCTGGCATTTGGACTTGTTAAACCTCGTGCTATTGGAGTCAGCCCATCTCTCCAGCCTGTCAAGGTCCCTCTGTAGGGCCCTCCTACCTTCTAGCAGATTGACACTTCCTCCCAGTTTGGTGTCATCTGCGAACTTGCTGATGAAGGACTCTATCCCCTCATCCAGATCATCAATAAAGGTATTAAACAGGACCGGGCCCAGCACTGAACCCTGGGGGACGCCTCTAGTGACCGGCCGCCAGCTGGATGGGACACCATTCACTACCACCCTTTGGGCTCGGCCATCCAACCAATTCCTAACCCAGCACAGTAAATTCCCATCCATGCCACGGGTTGCCAGCTTATAAGAGACAGGAATAAAGAAATCTGAAAACTAAAATCTAGAGGGACTAATTAAGGAAATATCTATCTTCTGCACATCAATAGTTAAGTGAATGTCACCCTATATCAGGCAGTTGATAGTAACTGTTGGGTGCTTAATTGCCCTTGTCTGTCCTAGGATCCCTAGACCCAGAGTCTTGAATGTCTCATCATCTCTCCCAGTGCAAAGGTACTTGCACTCCAGAAACTGCATTGCACTAAATGCACTACTTCCTGCTCAACTTGCCCCACTGGTCTTTCCTATGGAGTCTATATTCACCCACAGCCACACTACAGACATACAAGGAAGTCCACCATGCCCCTCTATGCTCAAACAAACCATAGTTCTGCAACTGTACATGGATTTGTAATTCACAGGTTTTTTCCCATGTTGCATGTGTGTACACAGACACTTGAACTGGACTGCCCGTTGTGCCAATTTCAAAAAGTGAATGTGAGGACTTTGCCCATCATCATGTTTCCAGGTATTTCCTTGTGGTCTGCCAAACCTTAACTGCTCTTAAGTTATGAGAACCATTCCTCAGTGCAACGTATTTAAACTTCTCTTCACTAGGTTAGAAAGACCATTTCCAAATATACTCTTGCCCTGTATTATCAGATGGATTTGTCCCTTCCAAACAACCCTTGTTTCTCAGTCAAAATCTCATGTTCCTAAAAATCAAAGCCTACTTAAAGACATCACCTGTGCACCAAGTGTTAATCCACTGGATACGTTAGCTCTATTTTTCCCCTGCCATGGAATGATTAAGGAGATGTATCGTGAAAATTCCCACACTCTTCAACAGTATCCTAAAAGTGCTGAAATCACTCTTTATAAACTCTGTATCTTCCCTGACAGAGTGATTTTTGTCCATCATGGGTCAGTAGCAAGGGGTAATACTCCAAAAGCCAGATAAATCTTGAGTCTATCTATAGCTTCCTAGGTCTGAGTTCTCTACAAACATCAGATCTCCCAAAACATGTAAATCAGACTGGTGGACGGTTTGCTTCATTCCCTGAGAAAGAACTTTCTAGTGACATTCAGATGTTTTTTTTCCTCTCAACACTTGTTTGAGTCTCTTACGTCTCTTGTTCACTGTCACCAGTTTCCATTTCCCTGTACCAGTCCTGAAGCAATAGAGCTACAAGTGGAGAAGGATCCTTCATTCTGCTGCTAGAAGTAACAAGTTTCCAGACACCTCCTCTTTGGGCATATCTTTTGTCCATCTCTCCTTTCTTACACCACAGGACTTGGGCTCCTGCCCCTGCAGACTGTAAATTTGTTGTTTGTCGTCCCTGTTGGCAGATTATCTGCTCACATCCTCCTCCAGCTACTTCACAAGGCACTTCAGCACCTCTACCAGAGCGTACTTGCCCCATGTGAGGCCACTCAGCTCCTGGAGCTCAAGATCCGCAGTGACATCCTCCCTGCACAGCTCTATCTGTGTCAAATCCTTTGACATATCGAGGAGACTAGTTGCCCGCGTAACAGTGCTCTCAGTCACTTTGACATGACCTTTGCACAGCCCCACACACCTTGAATGGAGTTTCTGGATCACTCTTCACCTCTGTTGAGCTAACTATTGCAACTAATACAGTGTCTGTTATCTGCCCCTGTTGTCCTTGGCACTCTTGTAAAAAGATTGTGTCTGTTGACAACAACCCTACTGTGCAAAAGAAATTGGTTCTCAGACACTATACCTTCCTGAAACTCTTCCCTCCAAGGGAAATTGCTACCTCTTTTCCTCCAGGAAGATAGCCGCTTCTGTTATTTTGGAATAGTTGTCATAGAGGATGGTTCTCCGAACTGTGAGGAATATGATAAGTTTGAATTATTTTTTTAATACAAAACAAATCCCGAAGTAATATTCCCTACAAAAGAATACTAGTACGGACTATAAGCAACAAGATTTAATTTAGAATAAAATATATCATATTCTGAAAATTATCTGGTATCTTAGTAAATAAAGATCTAATTTAGATATGCTCTTGGTGAAAACTAAATTAAAATGTATTTTAGATGCCAACTTAAGGTTTTATTTACCTATAATGGAAAAAAAAAGAAAATCCACCTTATTAAAATTACTGAACTGCTGTGTCCTCACGTTTTACATGCCTTTATAGAAACTTCTCAGAATTTGAGACTATCACTGCTATAAGATGTTAGGCTAGTCTTTGAATCTGCTAACCAGTCTTAATGCAATTACATCATTTGATACCCATCTGTTATATACTATTACACCCAAAACCAAAAGGTTAGGTAAGGAATATGACAAAGCAGATGGCAAGCAATGGTGATGATGATCAAAAGGTCTAATGGGCTTGGGGAATGCTTAGAATTCCCATCCATTCCTCATGGAAGAAGAAAAAATATTGATAAACTAGCAAATGACAATTTGCATTTCACTCTTTCCAGCCGTAATATATTTTAACATAATTATGTTTTGTAATTAGACCAAAATGGTAACCATGTCAAGTAAAAAAGAAAAATATACACGGTATTACATTACCAAATTTTGTTTGCCTTGATACTGCATATTTTCTGTGTAGTTAATGGAAGTGCATTCTGGTACAGATCAAGAGAAATTTCAAATTAGAATACAAAGTAATCCAATATTTACATTCTAACAATTGAACTATATAGTAAATGATACGAATGTTTATTTAAAGTCTAGGAAGAATCTTTTAAAAAGTTGATCCATTTAATGTTTTTCTCTGTTGATTTGAATTAATAATTCCAGTTTGTTATCACAGCATATGATAACTTTCAGTGGAAGTTCATGGACCTATAAAGAAAAATGACAGAAAGCATTTATTTTGGAAGTTTGTTCAAGCAAAACCAAAGTTTTGCAATTCCTCAGTATCTCCTGTTGAAATAATTTTATTTTATTAACAAATTACTGAATAAATAAAAATAAATTTATATCTATGTTTGTTGTTATTTTATTTTGCTTTCCCATAGAATATAGAAGAATGAATTTTAAGTCCTTATTCCAAGTAATAGAAAATAATATCAGGCCAGTGTTCTAATACCCTAATACCATCTGGAAACGGTCTTTTATTCTTTATCATTGCTAAGAACTTTAACCTCAAAAGAAAAGCACATTTCAAAGGCTCTATTATTTGTCTCTGAAGAGCAAAGTTTTTTTTTTCCCAGATATTCTTTCTTGATTAATGAAAGATCTTAAGTCAGAATACAGCAGTTTCATGCTACAGGATGCACCTTGAACGAGACATTATGGTTAAAAACTGCAATAAGGACAGTGTAAAATAATGACTTGTTAAAAACGTAGGATCCAAAACTCTCGTCCACAAAAGGATTTAGAAGTTTATGCCTCACTGAAAAAAAGATAGTTGTATGGATTTAGGCTGTATTATCTTTTAATGTGCTTTATATTTTATGAGCGGTAACAAGCAGATTCACAGTTGATATGTAAATCCGGAGACTCTCCTGCTAATATTTTTTACGCAAGTCCCAAGTCTCAGGTTTGAGTAAAATTTCTAGTTTCATGTATGCAGGAGGCAGGAGGGGAAATGTGGGTACTGCATACTATTCAGTAGCAATCTATATTTCAGGATAAATTAATAGTCTTTATTGGACAACATAGAACAATCCTCAGGTAATTCAGCATATAGCAAAATAGTGGCAGCGTTAAGCAAATAGGATCAGAGTGAGAATGTTCTCTTCCCAAGTATGCAATAAACTAAACGAAAATCAAGCAAACACTTTGGAATAATAGAAAGTCATTCCTTAAGGATGAAAAGAAGAAGCCGTAGCCGTAGGAAACATTAAACAAGCATCCATCAACACATCTTTGGCTGAAAACACAAAACTTCACTGTGAGGGTGACAGAGCACTGGAACAGGCTGCCCAGGGAGAGTGTGGAGCCTCCATCTCTGGAGGCATTCAAAATCCATCTGGACACGGTTCTGTTTGACCTACTGTAGGTGAACTTGCTTTAGCAGGGGAGTTGGACTAGAGGATCCCCAGAGGTCCTTCCCCATGCCTGCCATCCTATAATTCTGTGATACGACTAGTCAGTGACGGAGAATGTGGCCAGTTTTAGCAGCAGATAAGATTTGCAGTTAAATTAATATAATCCAGTCCCAAGGACCAGCTCTCCTCAAAAAGTGAAGCGATAAGAGTTGTAAGCAAAAACAATAGCGCAGGAAAGGCATTTACAATGTCAAGTAAGACACCTGTGTTGGGATTCACTGCAGATAGCATCCTTAAGCAGCTAGTAGTATCACTCTAATCTACCTCAAAATTATGTCCTTAGAATTGACCTCTTGCATAAGCCATTATATTTTTGTGAAATGCCTTTTAGAGACTGACAATAATACAAATCTTTAGATATAAAAATAATTTTTTCTTTAAAACACAGAGAATAAAGTAGCTTTGTGAACTTTCTACAGACTTTCTTGATGATACAGAATTTTCATAACAAAATGAAAAGATTTGATTTAGTTCTACTTCAGGAAAAGTCAATCCACAGTCCCTGAATCCACAGTCCCTGAAGAAACAAGAAGAGATGAACTATCAGCCCAATATACATTCTGAACACACAACTTTCCCTACTGTCTGCAGTTTTATGTATCTGAAAGTTTATATGTAAATGAAAGTTTGACCTCCACTTTTTTTAATTAATACAGAAATAAATTTCCTGATTTAATATCTTTTGGAAAATTCTCTACATGATTAATTTTTAGATTTTTCTGACTTTTTTAGCTGTTTGAGTAAAGTCTCTAGCTGTAATTGAAAACTGCCCTTATTTGGCTTCAGCATAGAACATGACCAGTCCTGAATAATCTCTAAAACATTTGTGTATTGACAGTGTGATTTTCAAGTTTTCAAGACAACATTTATCTTACATATTAAGAATGAAAATGAAAACTTAAAGTTTTTCATTAGAAAAAAAAGAAAGAAATATTACCACAAAAATATCTATAAGTAGAAATTAAAGAAAAAGATAATTTTCTGAATGACAGAAGGAAACAGTATTTTTAAAAAAGCCAGAGATTCCTTCTATTTCTATATGTGTTGGGTTTTGGCTGGGCGAGAGTTCATTTTCTTCATAGCAGCTAGTATAGGGTTATGTTTAGGATTTGTTCTGAAAACAGTGCTGGTAATACAGAGATGATTTTATTGTTGCTGAGAATTGTTTATACGGAACCAAGGCCTTTTCTGCTTCTCACATCACCCTGCCAGCAAGTAAACTAGGGTTCACAAGGGGTTAGGAGGGAATACAGCTGGGACATCTTACCCCAGCTGACCAGGGATATACCGCACCGTGTGATTTCATGCTCATCAATAAAAGGTGAGGGAAGAAGAAGAAAGGAGGGATGTTTGGAGTCATGATACTTGTCTTCCCAAATAACTGTTATGCATGACGGACCCTTGCTTTCCTGATGGTGACTACACCTGCCTGCTGATGGGAAGTAGTGAATTTGTTTGCCTTGCTTGTTGTCACGCTCCACTCAGTGGATGCATGATGGTTCATTTACCATGATCTTGAACCACAAAGATCAAGGCTAACACACCAACGGGTTATGCTTCAATCAAACAGAGCAACTTTATTGTTTTGCCTGTAAAGCTACATGCGATGGACTGAAAGAGCAGGGAAAGAAAAGGTAAAGTAAAGGGAGAAAAAGGGTCCTAGGTCCAGGTAATGTCCTGCCAGTCCTTCCGCATCATGATCCATGGTGGGGAACATATTCTTCCAAGCTCGGTGACTAAGAAACCATCTTTTATGTCAAACAACACACCTTTCCCCTCCTCTATTCCAGGTATTGTTGCCAATCTCCGCCTCAAAAAGGTTCTCGCTTCTCTCGCCAAAACTTAACTGAACTGCGCAGGTGTGGTTTTGGGAGGAGTTTACTTTCTTTCAGGGTGTTTCCTTCTTGGTATTTCTCCAAGTCCCTGATAGTGATGTTGAGACAAATACTGTTCTTCGGACGGACTCGTACACTTGTGTGCATGGCTTTTGCTTTTTCAGTTAAACTATTTATATCTTAATATGCAAATCTCACTTTTTTGATTCTCTGCCCCATTCCACTGTGGGGGAATTACTGAGCAGCTGTGTGGTGCTTAGTTACTGGCTGGTATTAAACTATGTCAAACTTGACTGAATAATATAGTTTCCAAAAAGGTTGCCAGGTTGCCTCTATTACTCTTTCAGTTCAGGTTTTCCACAGTCTAGCAATAACCATCATTCAAGTGCCAAACATAATGTGTCTACTGAAATTATAATGTAGGAATTATGCACAGTGGGGATTCACAACCTATTCTATTATGATGTTGCACTGCATCTATGAACATAAAAGACATTAAACTCAGTTATAGAGGGAATGTATCCACTCAAAATTCCTTAGAGGAATTTTCACACTTAGAAAGTGATCATTCTGTGAAGAGACTCTTTGAACTGAGGAGGAGATGACTGTTGTGTGTCCAAGTTTTTCTGGAAGACAGTAGCGTTGCTAAAATACCAGGCAAGATGTAATCCTTCATGCTGTTGTATTAGGAAGCATTAAAATTATGAACATCTTAATATCCTTTAACGTACGTCTGTTCTATCAGCTGTAGCTGTCAGGTAAAATAATTTCCACAAAACCTCTACATCTGGAATCACTAAACCCAGTAGATTAAGAAGAAGTATGCAGAAATGGTATTTAAATACTCCCATCATACAGTAGATTTCCCCCATGAAAATAATTGTTTGCTCCTGATCTGTACCAAGCAATAGGAAAGAAAAGAAAGATTGGGTTTTTTCCTTGTATTTGCTATGAATACTCTATTCAGTTCTACTCAATTCTTTTCCAAACCATAGCAATAAAATCAATATTTTTGTAGAAAAGTAGATATGAAAGACGTGTTTTACTTTGGTGGCAGTAAAGGAATCATTGTTAAGGGTATCATTGCACACATAACAATAGTAACTGAGCACATCTGGATACAGGTCAGCAAAGCTTGGACTTATTTTCATAAACAGCAGTTGAGCCCAATCTAATCGAAGGTTAGGCCTTTTGGCCAGTGTTACAGTGTTAGGGTCCTGACAATAATGTGGAGAAAAAAAGCCCCAAATATTTTCTGAATCTATAAATATTTGTGTATAAATTCTTCTACAATGTTTGGAACAGGAATAATTAAAATTTCAAAAAGAAAATCACAGAAAAATTGTGTTTATTTGCTTATTATAGAATACTAATATTTTCCCCTTACTTGAGTCTTACATTGTCGTCTGAAAATCTCATCATGGTCATTACTCAAGCCCTACAAACTATAGATTTCAGTTCTTACTTAGTGGGAGCAAGTAATAATTTTTAGATTTGGGGTTTTTTTGCCTTCTGTATTAGTGTTATAGGCTAAATCCACAAAGAAATACTGATTTTTAATTTTATAGTTCCCTTTTTAAAAGTTGGAGATTTGATGTTTTTATAAATATTTGCAGCCATTTGGGCTATAAATGGTATCATTAAATTTTAAGGCTATTAATATACCAGCATGTTACCCTAGTGGATGACATAAAAATATATTCCTACATAGTGACAATATTCCCATTTAATAGGACTGACTACTAAAAAACATACACATTCTTATATAAGAATATACAACTGCTGTTCTGTAGCTATGCATAATGATATAGATGGATAATATACTGTATCAGATATATGTTATTCTTATGATATACACGCATATAGAGGCACATACATATGTGTAAATTATGTATACTAAGCTCCTGTATATACACACATTTAATGATATCTGGCATATATATGTACAGTATAATTTTTAATGTACCTGTGGTGACTTCATCATGTTCGAAAACATACTCTAAACACCTCATTTCTTGAAACTCTTCTTAGTAGATTATATAACTATTTAAATGCAGGCAGCGTCAATATTCCCTTATAATGCATCACTGGAATTAATTAATGAATTTGATTATCTGTTATTCCTCAGTGCTAGATAAAATTCGAGGTTGTTCACGTCCACTGGAAATGATTCAAACTGAAGGTTCTCTTCGTTCTAAATGGAGTGTCCCTTAAGAAATTGACATAATCAAGGTAAAGAGCATAGCACAACAGTGAGGGTATTCTCAGAGGGATCTGCCTAATTATTTGTAATTACTGAAATAGGCAGCTATTCAGCAGAAATACACAAAAAGCACAGGTATCCAAAGAACTTCTTGTTATTTACATAATTCTTAAATTAAATATATAGTTCCCAGCTTGGAAATTATTTTTTAATTTATATTTATATTGGGAGAATTTTATGCATCATATTGCCTGAAAGAGGTATTTAATGAAGCAAAATGAGTAATAAGACTGTGTTTCAATGATGCCAGAGATTATAGGCAAAGCATCTGCCACTGTAATTTCCAAAGTTGGAACTGGCTGGGATAACCTTCAAATCTTCACATTCATTTTGTTGTTTTCTAGTCTTTCTATTAGAAGCACTGCATGTGGCATGTTGGCTGCAGACTTTGCCACCTTTTATAATAGGTGTTTGGGGAAATTAGAATAAGTGCTCCTAATGGAAATTTAAATGCTGTGTCTGTCTTATCTGTACTGTTATATGCGTTTCTGAAAGATATAATATAAATTTAATGGTGGAATCCTGTATTTTTAACAAGCTATTGATAGTGATATTATTGTGCTACAATGTGTAAACTGGTTATGAATATATACTGTCATTGAATACTTAGATTGTGAAATGTGTGGAATATATAGTAAGAGATCATCAGTACTGTAAGTAATTTTTAAACTGCATCTGTGAGAAATTTAAAAAAAATCATACTCCCTAGCACTATTTTATTTTCCATTGCTAATCTATTTTACAAGACATTGAGAATTCGTCCTTTGTACTTCACTTGTGCTTTTTGGAGTCAACTTCGGATTCCCACCTATGCTCATGAAATTGTGCGCATAAACATTAGGAAGATAATTATTGTGGACACTGTGTAATGTTGCAAGTAGAATGAAATTTTTATACCTGTATAGAAGGCATGGGAAAATGCTTGCTTTTGTTACATCTGCTCTACCTTATATATATATATATATCTTTTTCTATTGTCCATGTAAAAAAAAATAAATAGATAAACAGACAAATAAAAATAAATAAATAAATAAATAACATTTTCAAGAAATATATAGATTTAAGTTAATAGTGATTCTGAAAACAAGCAGCTTGCACTGAAAAAACAACTTCCAGATTTCTAAAACTCGTCTAAATGCTACTTTTGTTGTCTCGCACATCTCACGTTGTGAATTCAGTCATTGACTGAAGCATAACGTGGATTAGGAAGTTTTTACCAATGTGCTAGGGAGGAAGACCACAAACCTACATATGTAAAAACAGCATAATAACACAAGTGAAAAATAATTAAGCATGGATAGATCTACCAGGTTAAACCATTGGAGGGGCAGGGAATGATCTTGGTCATGCCTTCTATTTTATTTTAATATTTTGATGTATCTTTTTTAGAGTGTGGCAACTAGTTCTGGTTCCAAAATGAATCTGCTTCATAAGGTACTAAATATTAAAAACCATGGAAAGAAAACACATAATAATACTTATTCAGAGTGCAAGAAATCATCCAAGGGATGATCCTTTTACCTAGCGATATGGACATCAAGCTTATCAAATGCTTAAAAGAAACTATATAATTTTTATAAAAATATTTGTTGATAAAGTGATAGACTAATGTATTGTTTCTATTGTTGAGCAATTCACAACAGAATAACTTTTAAGTATACTGTCTCCTAGAAATATGTTCTTATTTTCTATTAGATATGTATTATATGCTTGTAGATAGCATTAATAACCACCCATTACCATATATAGTGCACCATTCAAAGGTCATAGATTTTGAATATTTGATTTTCTCTCCTTTGATTTTTAATTTTTTCATTCATTGTTAGACTTATACTAAAAGATCCTTGGTATTGTAATACATCAATATTGTAATATTGATACCTCAATATTATAATACATCATTCTATTGTACAATAAAACTGGTTGGTTTTTTTAAATAGAGATAGTTACAAAATAATTACAGAAGTAAAGAAGATACGAATTGAATCAATGTTAATGTTACTCAGTTTACTTGTCTATGGATTTAATCTAATGAGGCTTAGATTCTATGGCTCATAATTTCTCTCAGTTTGATAACAGGACATCAAAAATGAGATGAGGATTCTGGTTTTATCAATATGAAGTTTTCTGAGTTTGTTTTTCTTTATGTTTCTTATTTCATATTTATCTGCCTAGTTCCATAGGTTTTGTGTTGGCTTTGTCATCTTTGCACGTTTCCTGAAGACCCAGAACTATACGGTGAAGTTTTTAGTGTTTGTGTGCGTACCTAGTACTGTAGATAAAGAGAAAGATTGCCTGCATCTCCAGCTATTGTTGCGTGTGGAGAGAGAGCAATTGACTTAATCTTCAGCTTCTTGACGGCTTTTATATTATATAGTCTTTTGTCATACAGTCACGTCTTCAGCCCCTTTCACTTCTTATCAAACAGCTCAGTGCAGCAGAGTGATACAACTGCCAAAGGTCAGATGCATGCCAAGACTTCCACAGCAAAGCTCAGAAATTAAGTGCTCTGTCTGGAAAAATGAACTGTGAAAGCATTCAAGAAAGTGATGGACTGGAACTGCTTTGAAAAACATATTGCTAAACACAAAGTATTTGTATTTTAGTGCCTAAGTATCTATAAGCAGTAAAACATCCTGATACAGTTAGCTTCAACAACATATAACTCTTCAATAAACTATAAAATTTTAATGGGATTCCTATGATTTTTGTAAATCATAGGAAATGCTTTCAATTTTCAACAAACTGCTTCCAATTTTTAAAAATATGTTTGATAAAGTACTATTCAGTGCATATGATTTTAGACAGATTTTCCTCCTTTTATAGAATCTCTACTAGCAAGGTCCATGTTTCTCACATACTCTTTCTATTTCTGATGATGTGTAATCTAAGAAAAATATATAACTAACTTTTGACACTTTATTATACTTAAAAATGCTCTTGGATGTAGAAGAACAAAGATACTGTAATGTGTATTTTATTTATAATTTTTTAAAACTGAATATTGCTCAAGTTTCCTATCATTTTTCTAAAACCCTTTTGTTTTTAAAAAAGTTATCTTTTTAGCATAAAAATAAAATTCTAGAAGAACTGGAAGTGCTTAGAAAAGTACCAAGAGAAAGTAAAAATTATTGTGTGTAGTATTTAGTGTAATATCATCGTACTATATTGACCTTCTAAAGTCAGTTTCTCTCTCTACCTAGAAGAAATGTTAAAATGTATAACCAATGAATATTCACAGCAGCCTTTGTGATCATTGTGTACAAGGCTGCATCTATATAAAATATCCTAATGCTTTTTGATTTGAACAGAAAATATCTGCCTTCAAGCCATAATCTTCTGATGGTCCATGGATGTTCTTGAGAGCATCACTTAATGAAGGTTCTCACACATTAGATAGCTCAGAATGTGGTTTAACATCGACCGATTAAATACTACATATTAATAAAGACTGACAATGCAATTGACCTACAGTGTATTATGTTATCGAAGTCAGCAAATGGTAACTTTAAAATTGCCCCGCTCATTGTGGTCACAAGATACTACTTTTAAAATCCCTTATGCCTAACTAATCCGATAAGACTGCTATTGCCTTTCAGTTAAGTAGCATATACTTTTCAATAATTTTCTGTCTTCTTGTGGTTTAACCCAGGAGGCAGCTAAACATCACAGAGGCTTTCTCACACCCTCCCCCCAGTGGCATGGAGGAGAATAAAAATAGTAAAATAAATACAGTTTAATAGGACAGAAAAGGAAGGAAAAAGATAATAATGATAATAATGATGCAATTAATTACATGTATATAACTATATGACAAGTTATACATAATGTAATTGCTCAACACCCATTGACTGATGCCCAGCCACTCCCTGAGCAGCATTCCCTGCCCTCTGACCAACTTCCCCTAGTTTTATGTTCACCTTGACATCGTGTTGTATGGGATATCCTTTTGCCAGTTGGGGTTCGCTGTCCCAGCGTGTCTCCTCCCGTATTTTTGTTCCTACTTGCTCTTGGGGTGATGTGAAAAGCAGAAATGCCTTGGCTCTGTGTAACCAGTAACTAAAACATCCATGTATTATCAACATTATTGTCATCCTAAACCCAAAACACAACACTATACTAGCTACTATGGAGAAAATTAACTCTGTTGCAGCTGAAACCAGAGATATCTCATGTGGTGAGCACTCAAAGAATGAAGATGCTATATAAAAAGGCTATATTAAAGTAACTAGTAAACCTATTTAAAAAAAAAATAAAATATAACAATCCCTTAACAGCATGTCAGTACAATATAGGCTTGCTAACCATGTAATCTACCTACAGTTTTATAGGGCTTTTCTATTTCTTAATAATTTATTTCTTGGTTGATCTACCACTTTGAAGCTCCTAGTGGATTTCACACAGAAATAGAAAATACTCAGTTTCACTAGTGTAGTACATCACTGATACTCTGCACACTGTATTATTCTTAAATCATGGTTAGTGTATTTTCTTAACATATTGTATTTGTAAAACTTGATGACTTTCAGTAAGCACATTTACTAGCGTGTCTTAAGATACTATGAAGTACTAAACATTAACAAAACATAACAAATGCTAGGGCTTGAGTAATTCTTTCAAGTTTGGAATCTTGCTGTTTTAGTGACAGCAGAGCCACAGGCAGAGTATTGTTAAGTAAGATGCTTTTAATTTGAAAAAAAAAATCAAGATGGAATGCAAACAATTGATTATCATCACTATAAAAAGTTAAAAGCCAATAATATTGAGATTCAACATTATGTCTTTATTTTGATATTATATTTTTTAAAGCATCTGAAAGTTAGGAGACTAGTCAGAAAGCTTTACAAAAGGTACAAAATTGAGTTACTTAGAACCAGTTACAGCTGAGAGGAACCTGAAATATTTAAGACAGCAGTTAAATGGATAAAAGACTGAATGATGAATTTTAATATCAACAAAAATGAAGAAAAGCATACTGGATAGGAGCTGAAATTATTCACGTAATCTACGGGAATTTCAATTAACAGCGCTAGCCACGAAAATAACCTTGGAGTTAGTGTTGGCAGCACAAGAGAAAGCACTACTTTTTATATAAATGTGGTGACAAATCTCTTACAAGACATGAGGATATATAGGAGATGAAGAATTGAACCCCACAAAGAATGTTATGGTGAGCTTAATTATCGTTACATGATTTGAAATCTTGTGGTATATTGAACAATTCAGAATTAAAAGACATTAAAAAAAAAGCATAATGACACATCCAAAGAGAGGAGGATTTTTTCCAAACAAACATGGAAGTATTGTTTGCTAAGCTTAAAATATGTCTTAGAACAATAAGACAGAAATAACATTAAAAAATAAAGCATGAATGAGCTGTATGGAAAAAATATATCAGAGAATTTTTTTACGGGCTTCAAAGCTCAGCAACAAATAAAAAGAGTAGAACTAAAATCTGAAGAATTAAAAAGTTAAAAAAAGATATTATCTCATACAGTGTTTAAGTATAAATTTCATTGCCATTGGAAGTCAACACAAAAAAGTAAGATTTAAAACAAGACTGAATTTTTTAAGAGTTCCATAAAAAGGTTCTGAGGGGGTTTTATATTTTAATGTTTTTAGCTTAAAAATTTCCTCTGTGTAGTTTAAGAGATAATTTGCGTATGCTTTACTCTGGCGAAGTTCTACAAAATGAAGGTAAATAAACCTGAGATGATATGAGAATAATTTTAAACTCAAGAGTTCATGATTTTCTTGTTCAACATTACTCGAATTTATATGCACAGTTTTAATTAGTAATTAAAAATAGAACAAGTTATTGAATATCATACTTCAGAGATTAAAATGTTATATTCCAACTAGAAATCAAGATGAGACTTAATATGGGATTCAGATTATCCCATATCTTTCTATTTAGTGTCCTCCATTTTTCTAAAATATTTGCTATATGCCTTTGTTGTAGATAATACCTTGATGATGTGGTTTCTATGTCTGGCTCAGTGCTGTAATTACTATATATCCATAAATATTTCTGTCAAAACCTAACTATTAAAGCAAAAGAATAAAACACATTCTCAGACTCAGAGTATTCTGGCTCCTTTTATGCCTTCTCATTCTTCACTTTACACCGGAGTGCTGGAAGACATGGAAAACTGCAAAATGCTCTTCTGACACCACAAAACTCATGGATGAAACAAATTATGAATAAAGCAATTTTCAGCCTTTTACAAGACACTGAAGTTATTTAGGCTGTTTACCCCTGTGAAACATCTGAAAAGTTATAATTTCTTTTGATTACAGAGTTTTTAATTTTGACCCGGTCCCAACTTTCAATGTAACAAAGCCATTGACTTTATCAGGCACAGAACTGAGGATTCGTTTACCAGAGGAATCTAAGATTACATAAGTCTAATTTGAAGTGATTTACCATGAGTTCCTTTTATAAACAATGGAGGAAAGGAAAAATGGGGTGACAAGCTTTTTTTCCTATTTTAAATATCTGCCTTCAAATGAGATAATCAATTGTTTATTTTCTTCCAGAATTTATGTGACGTTAACTTGAAATCTAGTTCAGGTTAGATATCTAATTTCTTCATGTGTGATTTATAGAATGGTTTCTTGTTTTCTCTCCCTATATGGTGAATTAAAAATGATGAGCCAGGAGTCTACTACAGGTTTGCAATTTTACATATGTTCCAAAGAAGGTTTACAGGCAGAAGTAGTGTTTTGTAGAAAACAATGCACCAAACAATTTCAGACAGTTAGAAAGTGCTAATCAATGACTGAAGGATCTTGGTCGTTAAATTAGTCCGGAAAATGGCACAATTGCTGAGTATATTTATCTAGTGACTACAAAGATATTCTATGGAAACCAGTAATCTAATCAATGTTTTTACCTTATAATTTCACTTTTCAATTAACGAAATAAAATTTGTATTAATATTCTCAGGAGACACCTACATCTTTACATCAGAAAGTGTGTTAAATGATCGACAACTTAGACAACCAGAGCTATACAGACTCCTACCTGTAATAAAAATCCATTACTTGCCATTAACAATGTAGCTCTTCAAAAGTGTATAATGGCAAATATCAGCCCTCCTCCCTCCTCTCCCATTTGAGAATATGGAATTCTATGTATCTGTATTGCAACTAATCTAATAGCAGTTCTCTACTAGTGAGTTTAGAAGTCATCTTCTCAGTAAGCTAGAGACCCACCTAAAAACCTCATTCTGGTCTACTTTCCATTATGTAGAGGATCTAAGGCACCAAACTGAGATATGTGCCTTTTCTTCAGTGGATTATATCAGAGCTGACCTCAGGGCATGTTCTCTTAGCAAACAGAACTTCAGGAACTTCAAAGAGCACTCTGTGCTGTCAATAACAAGTCGTTAATCTATTTATCTCTAAAAGGCCTGACTTAAATTCTGCAAGGTGAAAACTATAAACCAGAGATATTAAAGACTATAATTATAAATGTTGATTCTGAAACAGCTCATAAAATATTTCTAGTATATAATTTTTACTAAGTAGATTTAATGTAGCGAAGATGTATTCATTTTCTGCATATTTTTTACATTCATCTCTTTTATGTCTTTGGGTTTTGTTTTGCTTTCCCTTTTCTCCTCTTCTTCCTGTTATCTCTCTCTAGCTGTTTTAGTTTCTGATTTATGTATACGTGCGTATGAAAAAAATATATATGTGTGCTCTTTCTTTTGCCAGTCCACCTATTCCTTCTGTCTCTTCTCCCTGCTTTTCCTTATTCTATTAAAGAATGTACCACCTGAGATTTTCTCGATTACTACACAAGCTGAGAATAAACAGTTGGCTGCTAATCTGCCGACTGCGCTTCCAACATTTTTCGGGTAAACTGCCAACATCCATAGGAGATGAAAAAAGTGATACATAGATCATTAATGGATAAAAAAGAGCTATATATCATTTAATCTTCAGATATAGCAATTAGCTTGCAGTGTGTCTGCTATTGAAGATGCCTGTGAATTAGATTTTGTCCTGTTAAGATTACTGTTACTCTGTCCACAGATATTCAAGATAATTCTGTTAACAAAGTACAATATTGAGTGTTCCTTTAAATAAAAGAAATCCAAACCAAAGGACCATAATGAATACAAGAACAGTTTTGCCTCTGTGCAAACCCTCTGCTACTTTACCGGAAGATTCTGGTAATAAAATTGCAGTGCTGGAAAGAACTGACATCATCAATTTTAGGCAAGAAGAAGCTACCAGATAAAACTATGCCAAACCACAGACTAAACAGTATAATTTGTCAACAATATTGCTGAGTGATGCATGGAAAAAATAACTGCCATCTATTGTATTACAGAACAAAATACAATGATAACACTGAGTCAATCCTACAGTTCAATAGCAAATAAAAATAAAAATGTAAGGCTCCACTCCTATACAGAAGCCTATCACTAGTGATATAATCACAGCAGAGACTGCAGAATGAATGAGTAGGTTGCCCTGGTTAGATCCAGCAGAGATTATTGGCTGAGGTGAAGACACATTGCTGCAGCATGGGAGGAAAATTGTTGTTCACCTTTCTTAATGAATACCACCTTTTTGAAATGTCAGACCAAGAGGTAAAATGTGTCACCTACTATATCTCTGTATCAGATTTTTCCCTATTTCACCCTGTCCATGTTGCACCAGGAAGCAAAGGAATAAAGAGAGAAAAATTCCGTAATAATCGGATTTGCCATTCTCTTTAGCACAACAGCAAGCGATACTCTGAAAACACGTAGAGCTTGCCCTGTATGTTTTGATGCAAGCATGAAACACAAACCAAGATCACATAGGAATAAACCTCTTCCATTTAAAATGCGTAAGAAAACTTCTTTTTCTTGGCATTGACACAACACTGATGTCAATATTCACACGTGCAATAGATGTGGATTTCTAAGTGATACATATATGCAACTACCACTATCCCTCCAAAATAACTTTGTGTTTGAAAACTGAGAGGGAAGTAATTGCCCCCAAAAATGCTCATAAAGTTAAACTCAAACCAACGCTTCCAAATCTGTTCTTGACTCTGCCATACAGTTTATGCAATAATATTTTTGCACTTCTCAGACTTATCATTATTCACATAGAAGTTATTTTCACAAATATTTTAGGGTAAAAAGATGATCAGATTCTCCTTTGTTGAATCCTATATGAACAAAGATTAAGTCACTGCTGATTTGGAACGCAGTTGATGATAGAAATCTTAGGATAATTGCAAAGCTATCCAAAATCTGTGAATCAGAATATGCTGTCTAGTTGTGATATTTGCTCACAGAACAGGAACGGACATAAATATTAGATTAATTTAAGGATTCAAGGCACATAGCACAGGATGATTTCCCATGCTCCTCTATCTAGAGTGAAGAAATAAGGGAAAAATACGTCACTGAAAAGGCTAACGCCCAGATAGGTGAGTGTCCATCAGTAAATCCTTTCCTGCTTACAGAACATTTGTTTTTCCATTAAAGAATAATTTATTTTTAATTAGTAATATTCACTCCAATGTAAACTGTTACTACAGTAATTAAAATCTTAATCTTTGGGTTTCATGGCTTATTAAGACATTTAAAATTTTTCTGAGATGGAATACTCAGTGTAGGCAAGACTGATAAATCTGATCTGTTATCTTCTCATGCTTTTAAAATACTAATTCACTCTTATATCACAGCATCTATCAGACACGGGTTTTAACACCTTACTACCATGTCCTAGATATTGGATGCTTAATATCAGCTAATTAGCGGCACGTTATCTTCTTAGGTTTTTTTACCTATAAGAATCCTGTTACATTAAGACCTCTGAGTCAAGTATTTCAACAATATGATAAAAGTTGCCTTTTTGTAAACTCCTCTGACACCCACAGAGGGACAGTATTTAATTTTCATGGTTTTAACAGAACTGGAGTGTCGGGAAATTCCAAAGATTTACATCAGAAATCTGTATTTTCTACCATGTATAGGATGAAAGATCTTATCTTGATTATTTACAAATAGTTAATGTTTCTACATAGATAATTACCTAAAAAACCTGCAAGTACCCTTGATTTGAATTCTTAAGATCTTTTAATTTTTGCTTCATTTTTGGAGAACAGAAGGGAAGGATGTTTACCTCTTTTGTAGAATTTTTGATATCCTCTCTTCTAGAGATTATTAATTCTAGAGATTATTAATAATCTAGAGATTATTATTAAAAAAAAAGTAGAAGTATGGAATTTTTCAGTTATGTTTAGGCTGGAGACTTGGAAACTAAGAATGTTGTAGACATTAACTTTGTTGAAAGTATTTGTTACTTACTTTCAGTGACATTCTTGACAAGGAATATGTTTCAGAAAATATTGATTAAATATTTTAGTAGAATGAAAATATTAAATTCTAATTTATACCAAGATAATGACAATACATTTCCATTAATCTGAGTTTTTCACTGTCTTTCCTTCAGTAACATTATTTGATCGGGAATCGTTAGGTCCCTTAGGGCCACCACCATGAGAGTGGTACTTGTTTGTGAAGTAATTTAAAACTTTGAATCATTATTTTTGAAAGCTACTATATACAATATTATCAATTTTTAATTTGCTTTCTTAATAGAAAGCTTTGCTCAAAAGCTGATGGGATGGCACTACCTAGCATATGAAATACTTCTGCAATGCTTTGTTTCTCTATTAATAGAAAGTCGGTGTTTGTGAGAATTTTTGTGTGTGTGTGCGCATGTTTACATGTGTAGATCGATCTGTCTTGCTTCAATGTCCTTGCAAGCAACCTGTATGATTTTAAATTGTGACATAGGCTCACATATGGATATTAATTATGTTTAAAAGCCAGGCAGCATCTTCAAGTACAACAGCTGTATTCAAACAGAATCACATCTTGTGCTATGACACCCAGATGGAAATATTAATACAATTAAATTTGCAGGAATAAATAATGAGCCATGAACGATGCTAGTTCCCTGAAAAAAACCAAACTGTACACATTAATGGTTACTGTTAGGTATGAACTGAAAATTTTTTTCTGGTGGTCTCACAAATAAAACTATAATTCTTTCCAAGGACTATAGACCGAATGAACAGTTCTTTCAACAGAATGTTTACAGAGATAACATATCAATAGTTGATAGACTGCTACTGAATTCAAGCATTGTTTAGAAGGAAAAAGTGGATCCTTTTGTCATGTTAGACATCAGCCTACGGATTATTGGAGTCCTCAGTTGTCTGGTGCATCACGGTGCCATGATGATTCACTAAATTGAGAGTATTTACACGTTCAATAGAGAACAACTTCATGTTGACAAAATTAGATGAGAGAAATAATTTTAGCTTTCCACCCCCTACTATAATTTCCTAAGGACTATAGTCTAATTAATAAAACAAAATAAAACCAATATCCATTAGCTTACCATAAACAGAAATTGATCAAGAAATATACATGCTGTGACCTATCAGAATCAGTTATTTTTGAGAAACGTATAGTACTCATAAAATTAAGCTGAAATCTTTCCTGATCAAAGACTACTAATGTGTCGAGTAGAGCAGGTGCACTTTTTTTTCAGTACAGTAGATTCCATCACAAAATGAATTTTGAAAAACAAAAAAGTCTGGTGGGAATATGCTAGTGGTAACATATTTTTGGGGGATGATTGAAATTTTATTTTTGTTTTTCCGAATGTTATGTTTACAGTGTATTGCATGGTACTTCATGAAAGTAAAATATACTTTAAAACCAATTAATTTTGTGTCATTCCAGATTAAGAAAGAGATATAAAGTTGGACTATGTGCCATAAATATGATGGCAGTGCATTTTGTAAATCCAAGC
Organism: Neomorphus geoffroyi; assembly: GCA_033558235.1. Classification (NCBI taxonomy): domain Eukaryota; kingdom Metazoa; phylum Chordata; class Aves; order Cuculiformes; family Neomorphidae; genus Neomorphus; species Neomorphus geoffroyi. The sequence goes on from JAUMJM010000005.1 coordinate 4,507,148, forward strand.
TTCAAAGATGTTTGTATTATTTTTCTAAAGTCTTATCCAGATAGCTATTACTTTCCAGTAGGAATTTGCATAGTCCTCAGCTTTAAGGATTTGTAGGGAGCTCAAAAAAATCTCTTCAACTTGCTGTTCACTGAACTGTCTGTCACAAATACCCTGTCTTTATCTTGCAGGAAGCAATAATGAGGAGATACCCCCAATGAGGGATACTTGTCATAATGCTGTTATGCACCTTTATGTTTCCATAACGGTACTCTCAGAGCTTTTACTTGAAAAATCCTATCCGAGAGAAGTAAAAGGTAGTTAAGCAGAGAATGACAAATCCCAAATGATCTTTTGACACCTTCAAAATAATGAAGCAAAAATGGTGCAACATTGTGTTTCTTGAGTCTGTTTTATCTTTCTAGAGAGGAAAAGATAATAAAGAGGCTTCTGCTTTGGTCTTAGAGGAGAGGAGAACTAGCATTAAACAGCAGGATGCAAAAGAAGAACCAAGAACTGAATAATATCTTTGGACAGCCCTTAACGTTGAACTGGACAAAAAGGCACCATTGGAAAATTGGTCTACAGGCCAAAAGAGTAAGTAAATAAGCTGAGGAAGGAACAGCCTATGAGTTATTCCATATAAGGACAAGTTGATAGTTTATTGGATATACATTCAGGTTCACATGCTGAAAGAATCAGTGAATTAGGTGGTTGAAAGCCATCTAACATAATATTTGAGTCACTAATCTAGAGTTATGCTCACATATTTTCTGTCCTAATGAGTATCTCTCCAGGAGCCAGTGATAGCATTATGTTAAGTAGAGCACAGCTAAGGAGAACGGGAATAGAAGAATAAAGTTCAGAACATTTTTATAACCAAATTTTTGCTATATGAAGATTGTCTTTTTTTAGCGAAAGTTCTTCCAGTGTTGCAATTGAGAAGTATGGGTCTGTGCAACTGCCCTTCACCAACTATTTTCCATAACGCTGAAATTAGCCCTGAAGAATTAATTTTCTGAGTATTTCAGAAGTATTTTCCATTTCCCCTACTGTTTTATATGCATTATAATTGCTACTAAAATTATTTTGAATATCTTTGTAAGTAAGTTTTTATGCGTTTGAGACAAATATTTTCAAAGTTGGAAAAATACTAGTTTGTTTGGTATTGCATTTCCATTTATGAGTCAGAGGTTGTAACTATTCATTAGTGACCTTTGTGAGTGGACAGAGAAACTTACAGAAGAACAGAAGTTATCTTCTCAAAAGGAAAACACTCAGAATTTGAAATTTAAATTCTGAATGAAATGAACACATATTTTGCTGTGATTTTGCTGATGCTTATGTGCATACAACTTAACATTTCTAATTTACAGGGTTTTTTAAAAAATTATATTAATTTCTCCACATTAGTCCAGTAACACATAATCACTTCTTGAGCATCTCTGTAATTAAATCTGAGTAATTTTTCAAATGAGAGTCTTCTAGAAGAATTTTCAAAGATGCTTTTTTGCTTTTTATTGTTGTTAAATGACAAGTAGATGTGTCATCATCAAAAATCACAGCTCTCTTTCAGTAGATGACTTTAATCTATTCTCGTGTCTGACCAAATGCAAGACTTTGCACTTTGCACATACAACTGAGAGAATTATTTTCCCCTAGTTAAACCTGAAAATAACCCACCTTGACAGCATTATTTCTTTTATGAGTTTATTAATGACTACTTTCTTCACAATACCATTGAAGAGAGTAACATAAAATTCAGAGTCTGAATTAGGAAAATAAGAACTGTCCATTACATTATTTCTTGCTCTGCCAAAAATTATTGGATTTTAAACTAGCAACAATAAATGCTATAATTTTGTTTAATGTCTGCTGGTGAAAAAAAATAAAGAAATATGCCTACATCAACATAACTCATGAGATGTGTTGTGAAATTTATACTGCTTCCTCAATCTCTGCTTCAAAATATTTCCTATTTGATTGGAGAAAACTCTGCTTTATTTTCTGTTTTTGCTGGTTTGCTGTGAGCTTATTTATCTCCAAACAAATTAAATTAAATTAAATTAAATTAATCACCTTTTAGTGTTTTAAAATTTTATTTTACTTAGTAAATTCTATATTTCATCAATATGCATGGCATCAAAGGATGAAACCTGCTGTTTCTTTTAATGACATGTTATAGAAACATTGCAGATACATTTGTATGGTGTAAGAAGTTTTCTGTCTCTTGGTGTTCACTAATAACAAAAAATCATTAAGGAAAAGTATATCTGAGATTTTAGAAAAATCTGTGGATAGAACTATCTGACGCTGTGTGTCAAGCAAAGTTTGTATTAAACAGTGAGAGCAAGAATGTGCCACGTTTGGTTCCCTTTGAACAACGCAGTCCTCAGAAGTTTCCCAAAAAGCTTTGAAACCTCAGATAGTCTTATGTCTCCAAAGCTTGTCACTAACACCCTCGATTTTATTTCATGAATGTATAACTCCGAGGGTCTTCAACAGAGAACTCAGAAAAGTTAAGATGCTCAGGAAGGAAGGAAGGGAGGAAAAAAGGAAGGAAGGAAGGAAGGAAGGAAGGAAGGAAGGAAGGAAGGAAGGAAGGAAGGAAGGAAGGAAGGAAGGAAGGAAGGAAGGAAGGAAGGAAGGAAGGAAGGAAGGAAGGAAGGAAGGAAGAGTGAATCTTCCAGTATTCCTCTGAAAGCTAGGACTGAACCTCATCTTTCCTCAAGAAGTGTCTATGAACTAGCAAGAACTAGGAAGGAGCATGATGTTCACAGTGGTGGATTTTTCTTCTTTTTGTTGGAGGAGCACGATACTGAGGCTTTCTTTCTCTTGGTCCCTCTTTAGCCCCACTCTTCAGGTCCACTAGGGGTTTCTTTTCATATGTTTTCCTAATGCAGTCCATTTCTTTCTCATCAGTTGCCAGTTAAAGTTTGAAAGATGCAGAAGAGCATCCTCCACCTTTAGTTGACCTAAAGAGCTCTAATTCATTATCTTAAATTTACTGAAATTATTGTAAAAAAAATGTTTTGACAGAATATTTCTAAGTACTTTGCATGCAAATATTATAGAATTAATTTATATGTATTCACGTTTGGATACAGAACGCTGCAGGTTGCTATTTTACCTTGTTTGATATACTGTGAACATTAAGCATTCTCAGAGCTACTGATTCAAACCTTAAAAACTGAAAAAGTAGAAGATTTTGTTTTTATAATCTAGGGATAACTAAGTACTATTTCCTTCTGAAACTGTAAAACAGGTGCAAATACTTAATGGATTATTTCTAATGGGTCTCAATTTTCTTTTGGTACATCTTCCACTGTTAGTAGAATAACATTGCCATATTACACCTCTGTCTGGTTGTCTCACAAATCTACAGTTCATCAGTTGTATCGTACAGCACAAACAGGTGGCAGCTCAGACAATTATTAATAGAAACCCCTTCAAATCCAACACTGCTTACACATCTTCCCCAGAGTTTTACTCAATTGATTGACTCCAAATAATTTGCTACTAAAGAATTCATTTAATATAACATCTCATAAATGGCTGATAACAAAAATGTTTCACATCACAAGAATCAGAAGCAAGCAAATTAAGAAAAAGTATAACTGTATTTACTATTACATTTTATTCACTTATTTATTCTTGTGTTATGAGAGACCCCAAAGTATCCATGTGAATACGGAAGCTCAAAATACTAAGTTTTCTAAAAAATTGTCTCAAAATATTTATCCATTCAAAAATTTTGTCATTTGAATTTCATTAGTTGTTACTCCACACAGAAATGGAGTGGAGAGCAGAGGAGAGGAAAGGGGCGGAGAGCAGAGAGTTATGCAGTGAAGAACTGAATTTAATACATATGAAAAAAAGTATGTGAAAGTTGTTTCTAATTCTATGCAGAGAGTTCTGACAACTTTAAGATAGCTTGTCAGCAATATAGTCATGAATGGTTTCAATAAGTTACAGAGAAAAAAAGAGTTCTAGTAACCAAGTAACCAAATTTTTAATGGGAAGTTATTTTGTGAGTACATTTTCAGATGCATAGATCAGTGTTACCTCTTTTATCACCTGCATCTTACAGTTAATCATTATGTCTTAGTCATCTAATCCTGCTTCATAAACAAAAGAAAGAAAAAATATCTTTATCTAAATGCATATAGCTTTACGCAAGGTCTTTCAAGAGAGATTAGATTACTATATTTGACTAGGTTGTCAACAGTAGAATTTATTGCACTGTGGTTTTAAGTGACTATTTGTCATAATTTAGCTCCAACTCAGCTTCATGGGCAGCTAAAAGCAAGCAATTGTGACCTCAGTTCTTTCCTCCCTGCCCCAGGGAAAAGGAAGAAGACTTGTGGATTGAAAATTAAAACAAAAACAGCTTTAATGAAAAAAAAATAATAAGGAAAATGCTATTAATATGAAAATAATAAAATGTGTAAAATGTAAAATAAATGTAAAAATTGGCCGTCCCAGCCCCTCACTCTCCCCTCCCAACGACTACGTCACCACAGATGCTGCAGAGCAGGCACAGTCCTAGGATGGACTCAGAGACAGCAAGGAGCTTGACTCAGAAACTGGATTCAGGAATGCGTGGATCCAGGATCAGGCTGAAAAGACACACAAGGTCCTCACTGGATTTTGACCATCAAAGAAGAGGACTTGACCCTCATGATCCCTCAGTTTTGTACAGAGTATGACATATATGGAGTGGAATGGAATGGAATGGAATACTTTGTTTTCCAGTTTTGGGTCACCTGTCTTATTCACTCCTCCCTTCAGATGCAACCCTTTTTCGCCCCTTTCACTTACAGTCTTCCACCAGCTCAAGGATTGCTTTGGTTTCTACAGGAATAAGCATAAAGAGTGGCCTTTCTGCGTCCCATGTTATCACTCCTAGAGAGAAACACTGTCCGAAAAGCATGAAGTTAACTTTCAGAAAACAAAGTTACTTAGACGAGACTTAGCTGGGAAGTTAGCAAAGTGGTTCTACTTTAGTTCAAACCAGAACACCATTACAGAAGGCAATATAGGCTGCATTTGCATTCAGTATTGTGCTAAATGCTTGATTTGTTCTGCTTTAGAGTTATGTTCAGAATTATTCCAGATTTCTGGTATTTCTTGTCATAGATTTACATATGGACTTCAGATTTACGTGACATGCATTTTAGAATGAGATGCAATTTTCCCAGAGCTGTTGTAGTTCATATTTAAAATAAATAATCTGACAATTTAAACATCCAGTGTGTCACAGTCTACTAATATTTCCTTGGGATGTGATATAACTTGATAGCCCATTGGAATATCAACTAATAATATTCATTATTTTTTATAAAAAGGAAAACTAATTATTCTCTTGAATAGCTACTTATTTTCAAATCTTTGAACATATTTTTTGATATTATCAAGTCTGCTTTCTCAGCTCCAGCAAGTGCCAATAAGTTAAGGAAAGGGTCAAGAAGATGTGTTTTCAATTACTTTGGGAATTGCAACATTGAAACATTTGGATGATAATAAGCAGTTCAAGATCTATAGATATGCCAAAGCAAAACATTTATTTTTATTATTTTTTATTATTTTTTTCTGTTTAACCTCATTAATTATTTCAAACTGGACAAGGGAGGGACTATTTATGGGCCCTTTTTTATCAACACTACTTTTACGAGAACTGTATATTTCATAAGTCTGGATCCAAAAGGGCCTTTCTTTTGATGAGAAGGCTTTGGATCTAGATCATAGCCTGGTATCATTTCAATTTTCAGTCAGGGAGCAAAGGAACTGTCAAGGACAAAGATATAATTTTCTCAGTATCCACCAAAAGAATCTACAACAATTTAAGGATGAAATTAAGCAAAGGAGAGCTTAACCTACACAAGAAAAGCAGGATAGCTTCAAGAACTGTATGAAAATTTTTTTGATTACTTGTATTCCCCTCCACTTTGCACGGCATTCAGGCAGAGTTCAGTACAGGAATGACTGAATCCAGACTTACATCACTAGGGATCTCCCAGAACAAAAACTTGTGCAGTGTTGATAAAAAATTGAAAAGGTAAATGGGACCCCAGGGAACTACTGTTTCTAGCCCTGGATTTGCAAACACTCATTTATGAATTATGAATTACAATTAAAATGTTTATTAGCATAAATTCTCAGATGACATACTAACTCACAAACCAAAGTAGCACCACTATATTTTAGCATTATTAATTCTTTCTAACTGTTTTCCTCCTGTTTTAGACATAAATGGAACACAAATTATCCCATCTGACTCAACCGACCAATTGCAAACATGGGTTTGGCTGGATGGGTGATGGATCACAATCTTTTATGATACACAGGAACATTCTTTCAAAGCTAAACAAGTCCTTAAGCAGAGTATTGTTGCTTCATTGCACCAAAGAGAGAAGAGAGAAAGAGTACCACAGTGATGTATTGATATTCATCTCAACTAATTTTGTATGTGCATTTTCTTTTATCCCTCAGCATCTCCTCCCTTTGTGCAACAGCTTCCGTGATTCTGTGAGAGGTGCCCAGTTCTCTCCATGGGTTCAGACTTTAGACACTTCAGCCAAGGCTGATTTTAGTACTGGATTTTGAATGACAGGCACTGCAATGCTATGACACTGAACTACTTTGTCAATGAAGACAACAGCAACTTAAGAGTAAGTCGGTAAAAAAGCGAGTAAAACAGTCAGACAGAAATAGAAGTAAATTACGCCCTGGAGTTAGACGTTCTAAATCAGGAATTCTTATTAATACATCTTATCAATACCACTTATCCAATAGCAGAGTGTTCCTTAAATGAGATTATTTTGTGAGCACTGGTTTTACCAAAGTATTACCAAAAAACTTACCTCTCAGTTACTCTAATTCAGTAACATAACACTGAAAATATTTTAGAAAATTATGTTCACAAAATTTATTTACAACATTCATGTATAAAATAAGATTTATGTAATTTCATGTGATGAATGCCATTATTACCAGTAACAGTATTAATGAATTGTACAGATAATATTAATTAAATTAATAATACTGTTGGGTAATCTGTAGAGTTTACAATTATTTGAAAATATTATTTAACTGAATCTTCAATCTCCTCCTCCAACCAACATGTAGCATGTTTTTCTACTTATTTTAAAGGAAAATATTCTAAAACACAAAACTGTTCTTATACTATCCTCTGCTTCACTCTGTGGAAAAAGTTTACTTAAGAAGTCTACCTTTCCAGAGAAGAAGAAGAGTGATTTTCTCCTTCTGTTCCTCATAAAGGGATGAAGTATCTTTCATTCAAAATTCATATTCTCCTCAAAAGAAATATATTTTCTTAAATATTACACAGAAATGAGATGGTTAGCCAGGTAGCCACTAGGTTTATGGGAAAAATAGTTATTTTGCTCTTAGCAGATGCCTCTCCATCTTTATTTGTCTAAATTGCCAGAGATATGGAAGTATTAACGTATCTCTAACACATAGACATGGGTGAAAAACGCTCGTTTTACTATGCTGGAAAACTATTTATCATGAACACCATTTTTATATGCTGGTAATGTCAACGCGGAATCCCTGATGTGACTGAAGCTGTGCTCCAGTGACAGCTGTGCGACAAGCAGTAATTGAACATATTTAAAAATCTACCCCATGTACTGAACAGATTTCAATGTCTGCTTTGTTTAAGGTCCACTGGGTTGTGAAATGGTTGCTTCATTCACACAGATGTTAATATCTCCAGGCTCTTCTTTGTTGTTCCTCATTTACATATTTTGCAGTAAGTTTCCTGCTCATGAAGTCAGACACAGCTACTTGTCACTAATTTCTGTTAGAATAATGCATGTTTCAGACAAAATACGAGAAACTGTAATTGCACCTCATTAAGATTTTAGGAGAAAAATAATAAGAAACATACCAATAGGTGTTCAGTCACCAATGCTTCATTAGTTTCTTTAGTGTTTAAATACCGGGCTCTGATGAATATAAATTACTTCGGGAAAGCAATACAGTTTTGAAACTGTTTAAGTTCCTCTCTTTGTCTCTTCATGTATGATCACATTCTGAAGTAATGATCCAGTAGGATGTTGGAGTTTCATACGGATACTAATTGCTATACTTGGTTATTCCATTACAAAAATTGAAGTTTCATTTAGTTTTATCCATTCCTTAAGAATCACGGTATGATTCTGAATACTCAGAAAAAACTTAGATGAATAAGAAGTACAAATAAAAATAATTATAAATAACAAAATAACTGTGGTCTTTGGCTTGTTAAGCTACAGGCAGAAAATACTGACATCAGTGAGCATTCGTTTCTAAAGTACATGCTCTAACAAGATGTGAAAGTGTCATTTGTTTACAGAGGAAAAAAAAATTCATTTACAGGATATAATCAAAACCCAAAGTCAGATGATGCTTACCTAGTCATGAGTTGTTAAATATAGTTATAGAAATATCAAAAACCTCAATGCATATTAAGGTTATAACAATAAAATAACAGCTCAAACTAAGAACTGGGTTTTGGGAAATTTTGATTCTTATTCATAGATCCATGAACCATAGGTTCCTCTCTTCCACTTTTAAAAATTTTTGTTATTATCATAAACTTTAGCCTAAATTGATCACACGTATCTTACAAGGTCTCAGCAAATTTATGTTTATTTTACCAGTTTAATGGTAGCCTAGAATATGTTGTATTCCTGTGTGGTAAGTCTGTCCTGCCTAGCTTCAAGTCACGCACCTATCTGCTCTCTCATTCCAGTAACTCAAAAGCATAGGGGAGAAAATAAGATGAAAAAGCTCTTGGGTTGAGATAAAGTCAGAAACATCAGTTATCAATTTAAATAACAAGCAAAAATACTTAATTTGCTGCCAGAAAAAATAGGTTTGGATACAGAAACAAAGACAAAACTAAAACTAAAACATCTCCTCCCCTCATCTCTTGATTTCCCTGTGCTCAATATCAATCTAGAGTCATTCTAGAGTCCTTGACCTTCTCCTTGTCTCTGAGTGATGTGGGTGTCATGGGGAATGAAGGTTTGCTGTCAATCCATAACATTTTCTCTACTGCTCCTTCTTCCTCATGCTTTTCTCCTATTCTGCTGATAATTCTCACAAGCTGCAGTCCTTTAGTAAAAGTTGCTTTTTTCTGGCTTGTCCTCACAGAGACCACCCTTGTAACACCCCACTACCAACACTTTGTCACCTGCACACAATATAGCCTGCAAAATCATATTACCCATATTGCATATTCCAAATTTGTTTTCTCAGGGTCATTTACTTGAAAACCTACTCCTCTTGAAAATTGAAATATATGAAGTAGTATAAACCTAGTATTCTACTGGTTCATAGAATCATAGAAGCATAGAATGTTTTGGATTGAAAGGGACCTCAAAGATTATATAGTTCCACTCCCTGCCTGCCATGGGCAGGGACACCTTCCACTAAATCAGGTTGCTTAAAGTCTAATTCAAGTTAACCTTCAACACTTCCACTGATGGGGCACCCACAACTTCTCTTGACAGCCTATTCTAGTGTCTCACCACCCTCATTGTGAAAAATCTCTTCCTAATATTTAATCCAAATCTGCCTTTTTTCATTTTAAAGCCATTCCTCCTTGTCCTGTCACTACATGCCCTTATAAAAAGTCCCTCTCCAAGTTTCCTGTAGGTTCTCTTTAAGTACTGGAAGGCTGCTACAGGGTCTCCCTGAAGTCTTCTCCAGGCTAAACAACCCCAACTATCTCAGCTTCTCCTTATATGGGAGGAGCTCTTACTCTGATCACTTTATGGCCCTTCTCTGGACCCACTCCAATAGATCCATGTCCTCCCTGTGCTGGAGGGCTCCAGGTGCGGACATAGTACTATAGGTGGAGTCTCATTAGAGCAGAGCAGAGGAGGAAAATCACCTCTCTCAACCTGTTAGCCACATTTCTTCTGTATACTTGTAAGTATACTTTTAAGTGCACACTAAAACGGAGACTGAGCTAACATCACATATTCCTCTGCTTCCCTAATGCCTTTTCAAACGTTGAAGGTTATGTTGCATAGCAACTAAACAACACTCCAGACAGTATATGGGTCTCCTGCAAATCTCCCATACTATAACAGCTATCTCCATACAGAAATCTTCAATACCTGTGAAATATAAAAAATACTAAGTTCTTATGTTTTCAGGTTTAGGTAACTAAGTCAAGCCTATTAGGTTTTTCTTTCCTTGTATTTTTATTTCCTTATATTATTTTTTTTATTTGTATAGATTAATTTAGTTAATTCCTCAGTTTTCTAGACAGAATTGTGGAATAATGTTTTGTTATATATTTTTAAGAAAGAACTTTTGAATTTCATCCAAGCCTCGTTGCTGTTAAAGGCTGCCACTGTCACAATGGATAATGTAGCAAAAGAAGTTCCTTACAATTATCAGTAAATATCAATTTATATCTTTATATTACATTTTCTGATATAAAAAATAAAAGCAGAAAAAATAATGAAGAATTAGTCTTAATTTAAATTCCTTCAAAGTGAAATGGAAGCAAGGAAGACTTGAAGACAGTGGGTGAATATCATAAGAATGTACAGCTTAGTCCAGAAAAAAGGATAAAAATATATTATCTCCTTTAAGCCAGGAAGCATTGTTTACTAACTGTAAATTCCTGAACCCTTAGAAGTTTCGTGTTTTTCCCTCTGATTAACAAAAATATTCCTTAACATCTTATGCTAAGGTGCATTGGAGGACGTTCCATCTTACACCTACTGGGCCATGTTCAGTTAGGTCTGAACTATACTTGAACTATCCTTAAACTATCCAAGTCATCCTATGACTTGGATATGCAACAGACACTTAAAGGTGAAAGATGTGTGCTGGTGCTCCCCACTATCACCAGTGCATGATTTTTAGAGTTGGGGGTGGGGAGCTGTTTGTCTGGGTTTTTTGAGGTTTCGCTTAAGTCCATGGTTTAATTACGGTTTTCGTGATGATATTCTACCTGTAAGATCAGTTCCACAGAATGGTGTCCAGGAGTATCCTCAATGTAATATTATTTGGTAGTAGGAACATTCCCTAAGCAATTTTGATTTATTTCTTCACTTTGACTTTTTAAGGGCCAATCACAATTTATTAGATTGATTCATTACCCTCATCATTCACTGACTGTCCATAATGGCACCGACAATATCCAATATTTTTTTTGATTGCTCAAGTTCACCCCGCTTAAAGCTGCTAACAATATCTTTTTTTTCTGCAGGAAAGCATATGAAACCACTAGAGAGAACAGGATTCTTGAAGAACTGCAGGAAACAAAGTTGCAGCAAAGTTACTTGCTTCAAGTAAATTATTGGCAGAATTTAAAATAAAATCAGTTGAATAAATCAGAAAGTGTTATTAAACACATCAAATCAAAACCATTTTAGGCAGAGTAACTTTCTTCTCCCTACAAAGAGGTAATGTGGATTAAAAAAGATGAAAGTTCAAATTCTTCCAATTAGACCATGGTATTGGAAATAATGTCACTTGTGTTTTCATGAGTTGTGTGTATGTAAGTCTAATCACATATTGTCTTATAGTATTAAAAAACAGCAAAGAAATTTCTTTGGCATGTACACAATAAAACCATCAAATTTTAAAAGCAGAGGTTTAATAAAATACATGAATAAATTATGAAATAAAGCTTTAAATACTAAACTACCCCAGATTTTTAAATGGGGGAGAAGGTTTTATTGAAGTAGCTGCCAGTTTGTTAAAGTTTCAGAACTTTTAAGCAAATAATGGGCAGTGAAATTGTGAATGTTTTTAGATTTTCATATAGGTATAACTGTTAAGCTAAGTCATTACAATGTCATCTACAATAAGGCTCCACAGTGGAAAATGATGGACATTCTCAGGAGGTCATTTCCATTATTGCTACTTCCATAAGGCTTAACTGGGACCAACAAAAACACAGATAACAATTGGGTAGTACATCTCTGAATTACATCTTATTAGTACCTACATCACTCATTTCAGGGCATAAATGGATCACTCAACATTTCTTACTTTTTCCACCACTGTTTATTACCATATATTACAGACATTAAAATATAATATAGTTATAGATAGAAAGTAGAAAACTATACATGTTAAAAAACTAATTCCATCTCAGTTTTCTGTGGGTTTTTTGTTTTCTTACAGAATTGTTATGAGTACTTCAGATGAGCTCTGTTTAATTAAGTTTTCTGTGAGTCACTCGGTCTTCTTTGAGCACTTCAAAGAAGTAGGTATCTCGAGTGATATTTATCCTTCCTTAAAACATAACCTTCATATGATTTTTTTTAAAAAACATCAGTCTTTTGTTAGGAATTCTGCATCACTTAGATTAAATTAAGAAAAGTTGCTTATTTTCAGGTAGATAAAGCTAAAAATGCCGAATACTAGTTTTCATTCTTTAACTCTAATTATTTTGAAATCAAAGACAAATCTCTCTACTTTAACAGGAAATCTAGCTAGAACATAGAGCCCACCTGTGGGAAGAAGATTGTTTAGAAATGGAAGATAGAACATGGAACAAGTCCTTAGGCTTTAGTCAAAGTATTGAGAAAACTCGACCGGCTGATCTTCGGAAAGGTGACAAAGAGTTAAGCCTGGCACTGCATGAGGGCAAAAGGGAAGTGTGTTTATAGTTAAGAAACGTGGGATTGTTATGCTGATGAAAAATTACTGTAACCCTCCCAAAGTGTATAAAAGGAGCTACTGAGGATGAATAAGGGGTCTCAGAATCACTGCACATCTGAGTCTGTGCCTTTTAGCTGCTGCATCTGCTCCTCAGTCTCTAAAAGAAAATAGATGAAGTAGAAATTATCTGACAAATCTGATTTACTGTTTTCACTTTTTTTGTCTTTTTAATTCTTCTGCAGTAAATACAAGAACAATGACTTGTGTCTCTGCTGTCCTACAGCTATAGCCAATCTCAATTACCAAACCATTTTCTAACATTTTTTGTATTGAAATATTACTATTTCTTTTCTTATTTATTTTCATGTTTTGAAGACTTTTTGAGTTCATGCAGTCATACTCCTATAATGTATTTTATCTACTAACTAGATGCTGGAGATTCCGATGACTGTACGGGATTATGAACCATCAGGGGTGGATGGAGTAATTTCCCCATATTTTATCCTGCACAATGCTACTGCTGAGAGCTGATTGTTCTTTCTGTGGTCCACTGACAGCTGCTAACCTTAATAATGGAAAATAAATTGTCCCCTCTGGACAAAACTAATGGTGAGGGAGGTGTTTTTCTTTGTTGTTGTTCAGTTGCTTTTCTTTAGTTAAAATCGTTCATCATATATTTTAAAGATTTTCCTAACTTTAGACAAATGAATAATCTTCCTTTATGCAAGTATTGAATCACCATAAGATTTTTAATGGACAGGTCAATCAAAGCATGCCCGTATTACAAATGGCAAACCAAAGGAAAGAGCAATTAAGTGGGTAGGTGCCAGATGCGTGGTAATTCATCTTGTCTGTCTTACGGCATGTAAAAACAGAATCTCCAGCGTAAGTATTCCACTAGACTTTTTTTATCGTACAGAAATAGTCTCCTCCATGGGGCAATTCACTTATGTGTATGATATTAATCTTAAAAGGAGATGAACTGCCTCTGGAAATACCTGTTTCTTTTCCTGGATCATAAAGGGAGCTTAGGTGACTGGTTTATCCTGAACACTTAACTTTCAGCTAGCAGAAGTTAGATTAAGTGAATCAAGGACATAACACTTAACTGAAATACAAAAACACAACCTGTGATATTTTAATACTAGATTCGTAGGAAAGAATATAAGCTTGACAATTTTAATCAAGTATATAATAAATACAAATTAAATTCAAGTTTTATGCCTCCATTTGTCCACATGAAGCTGTCTTATGCCATTTCAGATACCATAGGATATCCAAGACATATGTGGAGTCTGACAAATTGGACACAGGTTTTAGAGGAAACCTGCACCTGTCTGAACTGGCAGCTAGAGGACACGCAGAATATAATAGAACATTTCAAATGGCACTAATACACTTACGTTTGTACAACTGAAAAGAGTCACAAACAAGTCTTGGACTCTAATATACAACAAAGAAAGCAAGCAAGCAAGCCCTGTGGCTAATCCAGGACTCTCAATCAAACACTGAGCAACTGTAACTATAAATTGACTCTCCAGTCAAGGTTATAATTTTCTGGAGGCCCTTGTGCCCCATATTGGGTGATAGAAAGTGGCAGAGAGTTTGCCCTAATCAAGAGCTGTGCACCCACACAGCAGCTCGCTCGCTCTTCGCCCCAGAAGATGATTGTCCTGCTCTACCCTTCACTGGTGCAGCCCCAGCTTAAGAACTGTGTTCAATTTTGGGCGGCACAGTATAACAAGGACATCAGGCTACTGGAGAGTGTCCAGAGGAGAACCACAAAGCAGGTGAAGGATCTCAAGGAGAAATCCTATGAGAAGTGACTGAAGTCACTTGGTCTGTTCAGCCTGGAGATGATGGGACAGTGGGGGTCCTCATAGTTGATTACTACTTCCTCACGAGGGAAGGAGGAGCAGCAGGCCCTGAGCTTTTCTTACTAGTGACCAACGATAGGACTTGAGAGAATGGCAGGAAGATGTGCCAGGGGAGGTTTAGATTGAATATTAGAAAAAGGTTCTTCACTCAGAGGGTGGTCGAGCACTGGAAGGTAGTCATGGTGCCAAGCCTGGCAATATTCAAGAAGCATTTGGACAATGCCCTCAGATACATGGTGTGAATGTTGGGATTGTCCAATGCAGGGATAGGAGTTCGACTCGATGAACTTTGTGGGTCCCTTCCAAGTCAGTTCATTCTATGATTCTATGATTCTATTATAAATGGATAGCAACATAAAATACAGAAAGGATCTGTTTTTCCCTCTGTTTTACACAGAGAGCATTTAAATGATACTGAGACTAGACTTTAAATATTATAAATTTCTGGATTTCAATGAGTTCTCTCTATTCCTTATTTTACATACCATCCTGTCATATTTAATAATGATTTATTAAATGCAATAATATTTAAAGAATTCAGGAAAGCCAAATTATAGAATAATTCAGAATTTTAAAATTAAATCATCAGAGATTTACCCAATGAAGACGTTATTTAGAATCGTGTCTGAATTTTTGTGTCCGCAGCTCAATTGTTCCATTTAATCTTAACCATGGCATCTTAGCCCCATCAAGAAAAACATACCAAAATATAATTTTACTAAAATGATAGATGGTTATTGTATGTAATCTTTAAATTCTTATTTGTTAACCATGGTAAGAAAACGCACAATCAAAGCAGATGTCATTAAACACTAGTAATCAGTAAATGCTCTGCAAACAATGCACGGGATTTACCTTTTCTATCTATCATTCTTTAATGGACTCAGATCTTTACATTTCAGTGATTTCTATCAGTTACTTGGGTGTTTACAGTTTATTTGAAAGATAAGAAGAGTTATAATTTTTTGACTTTTTAAAACTGCAGCTTTTGGAAGTAAAAAGTAAAATTCTTGATTAGAAATGATCTGCTTGCTCAGATGCAGTTTGGTGGGGTTTTGTGGGGGTATCTTTGGGACCAGTGGAAGTGTTCCTGTTGGGTTTTGGGGCTCTTTTGTGTTTATTTTCAAAACAAGTCACATTCAGGTAAGTGTTGCAATTGCAGCATATTCAGTGAACCAAAGCATACCAACAAAGAAAGTAATTGCTTGGTGGATTGCAGTGTTGGTTACATGAATACACAGCGATGTTTTATAGGCTTTCTACAGAGCAAAAGGTACAATTTTTTTCAGATAATAGATGTTGCTTATTGCTGTTCCTGAAGGCTTGACTTTATTTGACTGGTAATTATTCTTACAATAATAAACTTACAAAGTTTACTTTCATTGTATATGTTTTATAGGATGGAAAGCCATAGTATACGTGAATAGGAGCAAAGAACTGCATTTACTGACAACTTAAAAGTTTGTGTCCTCCTACTGGGTACATTGTCCTTTGTAAGCTCATTTCAGCTTTCTTTTTTAAATTACAGTCTTCAAAACAGATGAAATTTGATTCAGATATGTATGTAGGACAAAAATGGCGCATTTGTAGAAGTACAATTATTTTCTGCTGTGTTATCATATGCCTAAGTACATACACTTCAACCAGTTCTCCACTGGATTTAGAATGAGAATAATATGAGTTATATACAGATTTTTTAGTTATTGCTCAGCGGTGCTTACACTAAATCAAGGACCTTTCATTTTCTCATACTGCCTTGCCAGCAAGGAGGCTGAGGCTGCACAAGAAGCTGGTAGGGAGCATGGCCAGGACAGCTGACCCAAACCAGTCAATGGAGTATTCCATAGCATATGACATCACGCTGAATATAAAATGAGACGCAGCTGACTGGGAAATGGTGATTAATAACCTCATTGTGTATCACTTTTTCTGTATATTCCTTTATCATCACCATAATTATTATTATTTTCCCTTCCTTCTCTGCATTATTAAACTGTCTTTATCTCAGCCTATGAGTTTTACCTTTTTTCTGATTCTGTCCCTCATCCCAGTGGTGGGGGGGGACTGAGCGTATGGCCGTGTGCTCTATAGCTGCCTGCCAGGTAAAACTACAGAAGCTCACTAGAGATGCTACAGGATAAAATTGAACTGGACCACAACAGTACTATTGAAAAACACAAATTCAACAAATATATATGAAAAATAGACTTCAGTCTTTTCTCATAGATTTGTACAAATGTAGAAATATACACTGACAAATGCTGGAAAGAAACTGTATAACATTTCAGCAACAATGTGAAAAGAAAGACCTTATTCTTTTTTTTTTTCAAATTTTGGAGACAGAAATGATACAACAGTATAGAAGTCATTATAATAAGGTAATTAAATTCCATTTTTATGGAGAAGTTGTCAAGTCCTGCTCCTGACACCAGGTTCTTCCCCAGAGCTACACAGTGGGAGAGGGGAGGGTCTTTTGGTGTCTGTGTGGCAAACTGAAGACCGACAACTTTCTCAGAGTAAATTCAAAACAGTGTTTATTTTGGACACAGACAAAATAACAAATCAGATACTTGGGTGCACTCCAAGTTGCCATAACCAGATCTCAGTCTGTTCAGATCACAATCTGACACCCTCAAGGCAGCTGGATAAAACAACACAACTTGGATCCGATTTGATGCACCCATAGTGCCATGGAAAAGAGATACAGTAAAGAGAGAGAGTAATGGGAGTAGCTGGGTGGGGGAGGAGGTGGAGAAAGATGGTCACCATTCCATGGGCCTCTGGAAAACTATGGTCTTTAGGAGTGTGTAGTCCTGTAGTTCTTCTGCAGTATGTCTTCATAGCAGATCTCTATTTATAGGGCAAGACCATGCCTCATTAGCATATGAGGAGTCTCTTGCTTCGAACTTTCTCGAGTCAGCGCATGGGCAGAAGCTCTTTTGGGTAGGTTCTGGAACTGAGTCTGGGGGCTTTAGGGTCACTGGTAGTTCAACAGACCCTTGCTAGAATAACCTCTTCCTGAACCCTTTGGGTGCATGTGTGCAGTCAGAGGTGGGACAGCACCTGCTGCTGCACCTTCTTTCCCTCCTCTGCAGCAGCACAGGCAGCACAGCAGGAGCCACAGCACTCAAGAAGATGTTTAAGACAACAATACAGAGTCAGACGATGTTTAAGACAATAAAAGTAGAATTAGTTGGTGTTTAAGGTGACAATACAAGTCGAGTCAGTCTTTACAGAGGTTTTGAAAAGACGTTTTGCTAGTAGTTCATGAAAACAATTTCTCATGAAAAAAAGAGGAAAAAGCAGCAAATCCACTCAAAATAGATCAGTAATATGTAGATTTTGAAGGTAGTAATGGAAATTTATATTCGCAAGCATGTAGTGTGTTCACTAAGGCACACACTGAAAAACGGTAACAAAATTTGAAAAACAGACTACCTTGTTTTATCACTAACAGTATTCAGTCTTACTAAAATAAAAGCAATCACTTTTGAAGCTCTGGAGCATAGCTTAGTTTCCACATAGCTGAGGAAAGATTTTTCCCTGTTGCATAGAAGTAGAGCATTGGCCAGATGCATTATGGGACTTGGGGGGGATCTTCTGAAATACCATGATATTGTACTTGATGCAGCTGGCTTGAATCAGTGACACACCACAGTACTCAAGAAAATAAATGGCACGTATTAGAGTATTTGAATATACACAGGACTGTAACAAAGTGCTCTCCCAGCTGACAAAAAGAGACAACTAAGCTCCTTGAAATTCACAGCCTTACTATGCCAGCTAGATTCATGATGAAGGGTGAACATAAAGGAGACATTAGCACTGAGTTGATGAGAAATTTAATTCCAGGGTTTGTGCTATATGAAGGAAAATTATGTATGTAACACACTGTATTAGATCTGGCTGAGAGTGAGTTAATTTCCTCATCGCAGCTCTCATAGTGCTGCGCTTTGTATTGATAAAGATATTGATAACACACCAGTGTTTTGGCAGCTGTTGAGCACTGGTAGCATAGCATCAAGGCTGTTTCTCCAACCTTCCTCCCTCACCAGGATCTTGGGAGATGACATAGCCAGTACTACTGACCCAAAGTGACCAAATGGATATTCCATACCTTATGACATCTGCTCAGCAATAAAAGCTAAGAGAAAGGGATGTTGGGGGGGGGGGGGGGAGGGGGCGACAGCATTCATTATTATGAAATTCGTCTTCCAGAACAACCATTACATGTACTGCTTCCTGGGAAGTGGACATTGCCTGCTAAAGAATAAACACTTGATGAACAAAACATTCGTCTTCCTTTGTTTCCATATGCAGCCTTTGTTTTTACTTTATTAAACTGTCTTTATTTTGACTCTTGAGATTTTTTTCCACCTTATTTGCTGCCCCTCTATGAAAGAGCAGCGTTGCGGGCACGCGGTATCCCACCACAAGCACTAATAAAGAAACACGTTATATAAGAAATCAAGTTATTTCAATGTGATTATATTGTGAATGTATATACTTAAGTCTTTTCTTTCATATCTTTTTAATGTGCTATGTTATACAGAAATGAATGATAAAATATTTTTTTATGAGATAGTATTTTGCCTATAATAGAACTAACGCAAAAATGCCTTAAGGATATACCAAAATATTTATTCATTTATGTAGAACTGGCAAAATAATAAATGAAAAACTAGAAAAATAATGTTTAAAAGTTGAAAAGTTTGTATTTTTTTAAAAAAATATTTATTCTGATATGGTTTGTATTTTGAAGTCGATATATATTAAGCAATTAAAATGCCCAAATATTGCATAAACATTTGTTTTTATGTTTTAATTTTTTTAGATTAAACAAAATATTGACGGTTAGGCTAAATATGACTTTTTAAATTTTTGTAATGAAAACTTAGAAGGAAAGGGGAAAAATCAAATTAAAATTGGCAATTTTGTAAAATTTATTTTTTAGTTTTGTTTTTAAACAAAAGTAACATTTAATATTTGACTTCGGAATATAACTGTGTTACCGCATTTTTAGTCAGGTGTTAGGTGGGAATTAATGAAGATATAGAAGGAAATCCTTTCATAAATAGGTAGATAATGATAAGGACTTTCATTTCATCCTATAAATGGTGAACCTTGAGGTTGTGTGGAACACCGCTCAAGTGCGAACATTGGCATTTGTGATGTCTGAAGTGTGCTATGAGGTGTAGCATTCACATAGTACTTTGACCTAGACATGATGAAGGCATAAATCACTATGGCAGGATAAGTTGCAGACACCTGGCCTAACAGAAGGGTGTGTGATGGGAAGAACACACAAAAATAGCATGTGCAGGAAAGTGCAACCATTAGAGAGTGAAGCGTATTGGAGGTGTGAGACAGGTCTCTATGGCTTAGTGTAAAATGAGTTGTAAGCTAGACTTTATTCTTGACACATTTGTTCTGCTGTTTCTTTTGAACTAGTTGACAGTGTTAATGATTCAGAAGTTCAATAATGAAGAAAAGTTATTTTCTCTACTTGTACAGGCTAGGGTGCAGTCTGAGCATGATAATTGATGGAATAGCTTCTCAAATCTTGTGTTGACAAATACTCTCAATTTCAAGATGAAAAGATTTCGGCATGTGGTCTCTAATTAGATTTTTTTTCCCTTCTCCTGCCACATTGGGAAAACTGAGAAGGAGAAAAGGAAAGCAGGTATCATATTTGAAAAGAAATGTATCTACTAACACAGATATTTCCAATGAAGTTAAAAGACCAAGTTTTGCCCAGCTGTGCTCCACAGCTTATATTTCACAAAAGAAAGAATGAGTTTCAAACCATTTTTTTTAATATCCCTCAGCAGTGCTGGCTCTGCTTGTAGTTATGTAACAGTGAATAAAATTTTCTTGTCTGTCTGGACTTGTAAGGAAGAAGATTAGACCCTGAACTTTAGTGCTTTACAATCAGCAAATATACCAATAAATCCTTTTAAATATTTTAAATGTGCTTTGTAAAGTTATTAAGGGGCATCTTGAACAGGAAGGTGACAATGCTGGCTATTGAACTAGTCCTTTCATAGAGGTATTTGACAATAGCAGTAATAATTCGAAGAACAGTAGAATAAACATGAAGAGTACAAACTGAGATGTTTTGCAAGCTATCAAAACATTATTTAAGGATCTTAGTTAAACAAATTATTCAACATTCTTGATACATTGAAGCACTTACCCAATAGCTTAAATATAAAAATGTATTTAAGTTCCACAGAAGTCAGTGACAACTAGCTACATGATTTATGCTAAGATTCTGTACAGGTATGTTTGAAGAATAAGTATGGTTTTCCGAAGTAAGACAATTTTCAAAAAATTAGTGCCTGAATTAAGAAAACTAAGAACAACATTTCACAGACAAGAATAAGAACTGAATACGTTGATTAAAATCTGGTAATGGAGATTCCTTTCATGATTGAGTTCAATTTCTTGGGGTCCAACACTGTTCCATTTATTAAAGGAGAGTAAAAGGACATATCGTTTATTTATGTTCAAAGTCATGAAAATAAAACCTAACGTATTCTGTATAAATCATGGTAAACTGTCAGGATGAAAATCACAGAAAGTATTTTTCAGATCATTCTGCATCAGATCGATCATTAAGCTGACACACATTTCATTTCAGGTTTGTATTTTTAAATACTTACAACAGCTGTGTGCTCGTGATTTATGGATTCTAATTTTCAATGTCTTGTGAATAATGAGCATTGAATATTTAATATTTTTGTATAACATTCTCCATCACACTCTTTAAGGGTAAAAAGAGAGACAAAAATGGACATTTTCATTTTAAGTTTTCATTTCCATCAATTTGTTCATAAAACGTTGATGAGTATTCAAGAAGTGATGGGTATTTAGGAAAAAAATTGTGCAGCCAACCAAACATTGAAAAACTGTTATCTTTTTTAATAAAAATGAAATAATTTTCTATAAATACCATAATATTTTGAAATGCATTCATTCGTCATCAATGTAATGAAGGTATTAAAAGGAATTAACACATTGGCAGATAAGATCATAAATTAGGTGTGTTTTGAGACTACCCTGAATTTTTACTATGAGAAAAACATGGTAAAAACCCCACAAACAAACCAACCAATCAATTTTTTTCCCTTTATTTATTTATTAATTTGTGTGTGTGTTGTCTGTTTCTTTTTCTCTAGGGTTAACGCAGGCTGTTTTAATCTGTTGTATACTCTTTGCTTGTTTCTTAGCTTATACGCCTGTTTGAGCTTATATAAAAATTCTATTAGAAAGAAGAAGAAATAAATTATATGCTTGAAAAATCAGAGATAAAAAGCAACCAACAGGGAGAGGTAAGGCTGTTTAGAAGAGAGAGACAGATAGTCTACAATAATATTTCTGATAGCATACATTTTTACTCTTTAATTCCCTAGATGACCTGTGTTTAGTATCTAGGAAAGAGGGTAAAAAGAAGGTAAAAAAACATATAATTTTTAATCATTATTCTTACTGGGTTCAGAAGTAGAGTTTAGAATATAATTTCCCTAAAGAAAATCAGAATGTTAATAGATAAAATAAATGAAATAAGTGAATGTTGTAGTTTATGTGTGAAGCTTATTAGGTAGAACAACTCATCTGAAAAAAAAATGTAGATGTATAAATACATGTGAATATTTTTTTCAGTTCAGTGATTGATTTCAAAATGCCCTGACAGTTTTATCCAGAAAATTATTTCGGAAAGAAGTCAGCTTGCCACCTCTTGCCTCTCTTATTATTTCAATTACAAAGGGAAGTTTTCATTAAAACAATTTCATTGTATTGAATCACAGCTACATCACGAATTGGAACTCTAATTGGATGGGTCAGAGGACTGCGGTGTTGCTACAAACTTTTCCTAGTAGGAAAGAAGAAGTAGAATCTTGAAAATTGCAGTATATGTTGTTCCATAAATGGATAGGGAAGAAGAATGAGCTCCTCCAATATCATGCAACAAAACAATATTACACACAAAATAGCATTCTTCTAAAGGAGTTTTGAGGGTATATTTTCAAAGATAGAAGAAACTGTATTTCAGTGACACCTGAAACAGTAATTGAGACTTAAAGCTATTTCCATTAAGCAGTATTCAAAGATATGTTATAAAAGCGTTTCCTATATGTTAAATTCTTATCTAAGAAAATTGCAGAGAAAACCTGGGCAGGATAAGGAATAAAACTGCAGACTTAAGGCATGTTATAGGATGCCAAAAAATACATCAGAAACAAAACTTTGATATCAGTGGAATAGGGTTGTGCATAAAATATCCATATATTTAAAGCAGTTTTCTAGACTACTGTTATTTTTGTTAGAAAGAAACACTCATTACAAAGCAGATGTCCAATCAGATGGATTGAAAACAATGTATTTTCTCTTAAGAAGTGTAAAATGACTAGTTTATATGACATTACCATTGCTGCCGATAACTTGACTCTATTATCTTGTTTGTTGGCCAATACCATGTCTAGCAATAACGAATCACAAATATGAGCAAGAAAATCAATTCAAAAATATTTTGTTTACAATAACAGAGAAATTCAAATCTATCTTTTACTTGAGGTAGGAAAAGAATTCCTATATTTTCTCCTAGAAGCCTTGATCTGAACTTCCTTCTCTTTTAATAATCAGTGTTAAGCGGTTTCAAAGCTATTTTTATTTCAGTCCATTTAAAACAATTAATGTAAAATTCTGGATGGTAAGTGACTTAATGAAGCAATCTGCTGATTTTTACAACACATACATCTGCAGACACACATCAAGAAGTTTTTGTTTACACTTGAAAATATTTTAAAAATTTAAGAGTTGCAAATACTGAAGTTCTTTTTCCGTGTCTGTCATGATGCTGTTATGGGTCAAGTCACCAATTTAGATATTTTATAAATGCCAGTGTACATTTCTGAGATGAGGTAGCAGAGGGATGTTAAAAATCAGGAAAGCAAAGCACCAATAATACAGTCAAAGGAAGAAATGTGTTATTTCTTACATTTCATATAATTTGTTGTTCATGTTAATTTTGTCATATGACAGGAGACATGAAAGGACTGTTTTTGTTTGCTCCAAATGTCTTTTTTGCCACTAAGAGAAGTGTTAAAGATTTCTGTAAGTTTTCCACAAAAATTCAAAGTTAACTCCAGTCTTTGAAAAAATATTTTGAAGTATCCATCAAAGCTTCAGAGAAATTCTATTGAAAAAGTATCTTCAAAATCAAAAATATTTTTCAATAATTTTCATATTTCAAAAGAGCTCAAAAACTCTTGAGAGAATTGGGGTTTTTTCATCATCACAAAAAGAAGCTGCCTCATTTGATGTTTCTTTTCTAAACACAATAGCTTGTGAGTTTGATCACGCAGATAAAATTTTATGACAAGGCTATTCCTTTGTGAACTTTTCCTTTGCAGTCTAGGATGTCAATTAAGTCATGAATATTTATGGATGTATAGGTATGGTCACTGCCAAAAAGTCTTCAGATACTAAGCAAAAAAAAAAAAGAAGAAATATTTGTTCAAATTAAAATGTGGAAAACGTTTATTTCCATTTTTCACACTTTATGAAACCGTAAGTAAGTCTTATTCTACCATTTCTGAGTTTTAATATTATTTCATTCTCTAAACAGAGCATCATAAATTATTTTCCTTAGGATAGGATAATAATCTAGTTTAAAGTTTTGGAATGCATCTTTGACATGTATTTCAGTGGAATTTTTACCATCAAATGAAAATAAATAATATACATATTTCTCTGTATTTTATTTTGTATAAATCATTAAACAAAATCACTTTAAGGATTTAGGTTTCCGAATCTTCTTACGTAACTTCAATGGGATTAAGGCTTTAAGCAGGTATTAAAAGAACAGCCACAAGTATTACAGTGTAACTATAATATCAGTTTCCAACTCAGTGGAATTCACAACATTGAATAAGTCACTGAAGATTAGATTCTGTCTTACTTACATAGTCAATTTTTTGCCTTATAGCAAGGATAGTCCTAGACCTTTAGTGCCCATAATTTAAATCTTTTAAATTATTTTAAAGTGAAACCTGGTTCCATTAAATTTATACACTTTTATCAGGAAGAAGAACATTATGTTTTCCCAGGTGCAAACCCTTACACTTTCTCTTGCTGAAGTTCATAAAGATATTGTTAGCTCACTCTTCCAGCCTACCCAGGTCTTCCTGCAAGATGGCTCTCCGTCCCAAAGTGTCCACTTGCCCATCAAATTCAATGTCATCAGCAAATTTCATCAGGGTATACTTGATCCCATCATCCATATCACTTATGAAGATATTAAATAGCATTGGGCCCAATATGAGTCCCTGGGGGACCCCACTTATGACAGGTTGCCAGATTGAAAAGGAGACATCTATCATCACACTCTGAGTGTGGCCTGTCAGTCAGTTCCCCACCCACTGCACTGACCACTTGTTTAGACCATAACACTTCAGTTTCACGAGGAGAAGTCTATGGGAAACTGTGTCAAAAGCTTGGAGAAATCCAGGCAGACAATGTCCACTTCTCACACCACATCAGACAAGCAGGTTATTTTGTCATAGAAGGTGATCAGGTTTGTTCAGCACAATTTGTCTGTGATGAGTCCCAGTCATGTGCTTCGTTTGACTTGTGATGACCCCAGGAGCATTTGTTCTTTAACTTTCCCAGAGACTGAAGTAAAACTGGTGGGCCTATGGTATCCTGGATCCTCCTTTAAGCCCTTCTTGTAGATGGGAAGGGTGTTAGCCTTCTTCCAGTCTTCTGGAACATCGTCAATCTCAATGACTTCTCTAAGATTATGGAGAGTGGCCTCGGAATGATGTCAGCCATCTCCCTCAACATCCTTGGGTGGATGTTGTCAAGGTCCATTGATTTGTATGGCTCAGATTCCTGTAATAGTTCACAAACCAACTCTTCATTAAATGACAGTGGGTATTTGCATCAGCCTCGTTTTTGTACCCAATGCTTGGGGCCCAACAGGGCTGGTGAATGCAGAGGTGAAGGAAGTATTGATAACCTCTGCCTTTTCAGTGTTGTTGATAACATATTCATCTCTTTTTTAACAGCAGACCAATATTTTTCTTCTGTTTCTGCTTGTTTTTTATGTACCTGCTGAACCCTTTTTTGTAGCTTTAACATCTCTGGTCAATTTCAGTTTGAGATGAGTTTTTGCTTTTTATACTGCACACCCTGGCAATGCCTTTGTAGTTCTTAACAGATATGCTTCTGTTTTTTCATCTCTTATGTGTTTCTCTTTCGGTTTCAGTCAGACTCTGAAATTCACAGTCAAGCCAAAACGGGACTCTTGCTCTGCCTGCTTCCTTTACCTTTAAAGAAGATGAACTGGTTTTGTGCTTCCAGGAGAGCCTTCTTGAAAAACTCGCAGCACTTGCTAGCTCTTTCTGTGGAAGCTTCCCACAGAATCCCTCCCAGCTAAGCTCTGAGAAACCTAAAATTTGCTCTTCTGAAATCCAAAATCTTTACCTTAATACTAACCGTCAGCGTGATCAGCAGGATCTCAAACCCTACAATATTATGATCACTGCAGCGAAGGCTATCACTAACCGAGATACTACAAAGAAGGTTTTCCTAGTATGAGAGTAGCAAGCCCAGCAGTGCCTCATTTCTGACATTCATATGAGGAAGCAATCATCTATGCACTCCAGAAGCTTGATGGATGATGATGTGAGATGTTGTATTTTTCTTCCAACAAATGTCTTGCTAGTTGAAATCACCCATAAGAAGCACCTTCTGCTGACCCAAAACTTGCTTAAGTGACCCAAAATATTGCTTTGTTGACCTTATTATCTTGGTCTGGAGGTAAGTAGCAGATGTTTACTGTAAAATCTCCCTTGGAGACGACCTCTCTGATCCTGATCCAGAGGCATTTGATAGGGATTCCACAACCACTGTAGTTCGTTTCTATACATTCAAGGTTCTCCTTAATATATAGTGCGACTTCTCTTCTTCACTGCCAGTTTTTATGGAACAGTCTATGTTTATCCATCATGATCCTCCAGTGGCTTAAATCTGAACAAATTTCCGGGATATATAATTCCTTAAGACTTCAGAATTCAATGTAAATACTTTGTCTGTTTTTCGTGATGTGGCTTTTTTGTTTAGATCCTTGAGGATTTATGTTTGTATTTAATTATTTCTTCACATAAACAGGCACACGGGTTCATTGCTGTTCATGTTTCTCCAAAGTGCTGTGGTACAGCTGTAGAAAAGGTTTTATCTGAAGTCCACATTTTAAAACCACTGTTAAGTATATTCTTGAGAGTATGGGATTTTTTTAATAATCCTACAAACATTCTGGGACATTCAGATGTAAAGTTGTGCACATTGGTCTACAAATGGTGAAGAAAAAAATCAAAAAATAATGTTTCAGGGATTTTTGTTTAATTTTTTCTTTGTGTCAATATATTTTAGATAATTCTGATCATTTCTAGCCATACTCTATGTTGTTTCATGAAGAGTTTCTGACTGTTTTGTAGTGAGCTTGAAAAGCTCTTTTCAGATGATTGATGAAATATAGATATTAACCTGAATCTGCCTTTGTGTTTTTTCTGCAAAGTGATACAAGTTATTTAAGAATCATCTATTCAAAAGCAATGATCTGCAACACCACGTCAGCTAAGAAAAATGTTAAACCAGCCCCAAGCATGTTTTACAAGCAGAGGCTAGTGCCAGTGATTTGTATTCAACTATGAGATAAAGAGCAAATAACGGGTATTTAAGATCCAGTAGGGAAAAATTAGCATCATTTTCCCTCCATTGAAATTCACTTTAGACCCAGCCATTATTTATCATAAAGTTTATATTTTCCAGATGATTCTTATAACTTGAACAAATCCTTTACTAAAAATCCACTTACATTTTTGTTTAAATTTCACCTAAAAATGTTTTATGTTGAAACTATGCTAATGAGATAATATTGCTCTCACACACTGAATGAGTCAATTATAATGTTGTTTCCAAATACAAAACTTTGTTTTTTGAAAAAGGCTAAATCTTTAAAGCTGAATATGAAGTATAGCATAATTGAAGGCTTCTTATTTTAAAATCCAAATTATGCTACCACCAATAATTTTAAGGATCTAATATATTGTAGAATGACATGTATAGTCAGATATACGATACAATGTTTTTCATTGATAAAAGTGGATGTGAAAGAGAGGTAATCATGATCCTATTTATGTAAATATTTACATCAGTGTTACATTAGTGTTGAAAAGTACCAAAGGTTCATTGTCAACTAAACTTTTAAATAGTTTATCTTGTGGATGTATAAAATATGAATGTTTTCGGGTTTTTTTGACAAACCTGTTTTCAGGTTCTGTAAGATTAATTCAGAGAGAATGGAAATATAGTCCTCCATATACACCATAACTGTCGGGGCAATCCCAAGCACAAATACAGGGGCAGAAAGTGAATTGAGAGTATCTCTGAAGAGAAGGACTTGTGGTGCTGTTGGATGAGAAGCCAGCAGTGTGTGCTTACAGCCCAGAAAGCCAAACATATCCTGGGCTGCATCAAAAGAATTGTGACCAGTAGGTCAAGGGAGGTGATTCTCCCCCTCTACTCTGCTCTTGTGAGACCTCAACTGGAGTACTCAGTTCGGTTCTGGGACTCCCAACATAAGAGGGACTTGTTGCAGTGAGTCCAGAGGAGGGTCACAAAGATGATCAGAGAGGTGGAGTACCTCCCACACAAGGACAGGCTGAGGCTTGGGCTTGTTTAGCCTAGAGAAGAGAAGGCTCTGGGGAAACCTTGTAACAGCCTTCCAGTACTGAAAGGGGGTGTATAGGACAGCTGAGGAGGGGCTTTTTGCCAGGAAGTGTTGCAATATCACAGTATCATAAGGTTGGAAAAGACCTTTGAGATCATCGAGTCCAACCTATGACCCTACACCTACACCTACTTGATCAACCTGATCTAGTAGAAGGCGTCTCTGACAATTACAGGGGAGTTGGAACTAGGTGATCTTTAAGGTACCTTCCAACTCAAAGCATTCCATGATTCTATTATTCCATGACTCTTTAACAGTATATGTTTGTTTGATAGTAAATAATAACAAGGAAAAAAGTCTATATTGATAAGGGTTACCCTTCATTCTGTTTTTATGAAACGTGTGCTTGTTAAAATCATTACAGAGCAATGCTTTCCATCCTAGAAATCTTGGTTCCAGTTTAAGTGTAACTATATGATAAAACGCTTCAAGAGGAAAATTATTGTAAATATATACAAAATTTTACTGCTTCTAGTTAAAACTAAGTGAAATAAAACTTGTTCTTTCTCAAATTTAATACTAATAAGAGTCATTCATACCAATATCATTGAATTGTCTTACCTGAGTTTCTATTTGTTGACCTTTAACACTAATATTACACAAGTCAAATAGGATTTAAATTTTTACTTTCAAAATACTAGCATTATGGGTTCAGAAGCTCAATACAGATTTCAGTATTATGAATTGCACTTTCTCCTCAATGAAAACATATGAAAAAAAGGAGTCATTATGAAACAGGGAATTTGAGGAAAATATAGCTTAAAAATTTGAAAATATGAAGAATTTGGGAATAAGATTTGATAGATTGTGAATTCCATCTTGTACTGTACATTTGATTGCAACCTTCATTTTCTATTTCTACATAATTTTTTTCAGTTTTCATTCAACTCATGTGCAATTCATTTGTTGAGCGCTTTTTTTTTCCAATTTGGTACAAATACCAAGCAACTGTTCAATGGTCAAAGCTTAGTTCTTTCTTAACAAATTCTTTTGTGCAGATCCTCTTCAATAATGGCCCTTGATTGGTTGTTGTCTACCAAAAAAGTATATCTGCAGCCCTCCTGATCTTTAGGGCTCTCGTTTCCCTTGCAAATTTCTGAACTGATGCCAAGCTGTACATTTGTTAACGGTCCCGTGACCGAATGCTTGGTTGCTGTTGCTAGTAATTTCCCTCCTTTGCATAAAAAAGAATCAACAGTCAAAACAAAACCATTAGCATAGATAAGCAGAGTAAATCTTACACTTTAAAATTGTATACCACATGTATAGAGTTAAATAAAAATTTAATGCAAAATAAGCATTACAATTTACAACAATAAAAATGACAATTATTTCTGCACCAACTTTATAGTATAAATTTTGCACCAAATAAAAAGACTAAGAAAAGTTATTGGAACAATCAAGTGTCATTAATATAGCTCCTGAATCTATGGGTTTTCGACTGGACCATTGACCTTGAATGATAACCTGTGTAAAAGTCAGGGATTATAGTGGAGCCTTTGATTTCCCCAGTGAAATAATTTAGGCATATTGCTTTCTAAACAACAGATGGATCACTATGGCATGGAGGAAAAACAGATCAAGAATCTGAAAAGCAATCAGCTCTGTTAATGATTTTGATTTTTTCTTGGACCTGTAACTCTCAAGCACCATACAAGATGAAAGCACCAGATATTATGAAATGCTTTTACAAGTCTTTTCTCACTGTCTTTCTACTAATTGCACGGGAAGACTATAACTAGAACAGAAACTCTAGGAAAAATATCTGAGCAGTGGAAGGCTCAGGAGGGCTGTGAGACTCCTCTTAAGGTATAAGATTGCTGAACTTTGAGAAGGGTAGACCTTCTGACTAAGGAAGAACGCAAAAGCTCACTAGCAATTACATACAATATATGGACAGACTCCCAGTAGACTGACTTCCATCAAGAAAAATCTATTCAGTAAGGTCAGAAATATAGTAACAGAAGTTCATCTAATATTTAGGAGATCTATTTCTGTCCCTGAGACAAATACCTTTTTGTTTGAATATTAGTTTTGTTTATCTTTCATTTTTGAATCAATCATAAGAACTGTCATGCTTTAAATACATATTTTTTTCCAAAATGGAAAAAAATAGAGTTTATCTTAAAATCCTGTCCTTACATACTGTGCGACAAGGACATTTGCATTTGTCAGACAAAAAAGAACAAACAAACTAACAAACCAACAAAAAAATATAATGTAGTGACATGCATGATTAAAAAGAGTTTAACCATTTATTGAGAATCCATAACTGTGCTAATTGCTTATCCTCTCAGTTTATGTCTTCCTTATGGAGATAATGAAGCCTGCTGTACTGTTAGAACAGCACAGTTACTATGATATTTCATCAAACTTAGTTCCTTCTAGAAACAGGGAGAGATTTTCCTCTATCACCAAAGATCCTTATTCAAGGATTTGCTTGGGATCACCTGGCACTACAGCATGCAGGCTATGCATAGGGTATTTGACCAGCTGTTGTTAATTCTGTGTATGTTGTTTTTAAGACTACTTTTAATACAAATGTTCCCAGGAAATTAGATCTCCCTTGTCGTCTTTCTCCCATTTTAAAGTAAGATTTAGAATTGTAGAATCACAGAATGGTTTGGGTTGGAAGGGACCTTTAAAGACCATCTAGTCCCAACCCCACTGCCACGGGCAGGGACACTTCCCACTAGACCAGGCTGCTCAAGACTCCTTCCAACCTGGCCTTGAACACTTCCAGGGAGGAGACATCCACTACTTCCGTGGGTAACCTGTGCCAGTGTCTCACCATCCTCCTTGTGAAGAATTTCTTCCTAATGTCTTATCTAAATCTCCCCCCCTATCAGTTTAAAGCTGATGCCCCCCGTCCTATCACTACAAGCCCTAGTAAAAAGTCGCTCCCTAGCTTTCCTGTAGGCCCCCTTCAGGTAGTGGAAGGACACTATGAGGTCCCCCCAAAGCCTTCTCTTCACCAGGCTGAACAACCCCAGCTCTCTTAGCCTGTCCTCACAGCAGAGGTGCCTGAGCCCTCTGATCATCTTCATAGTCCACCTCTGGACCCGCTCCAACAGTTCTATGTTGGAGATTCCAGAACTGGACACAATACTCCAGGTGGGGTGTCACAAGAGCAGAGTAGAGGGGGTGAATCACCTCCTTCAACTTGCTGGCAATGCTTCCTTCGATGGAAGGTCATGGTACATTAATTCTGAGAAAAATCAAAGTACTGTGTGTTAAAAATTAAACCTATGCAATAAAAAGTGAAAACTAATACATAGCTAATGTACAGAAAACTAATATACAGAAATTATGGCTAGTAGTAATATTTCCCAAAACAATCCCGAAGCTTATAGTAACTATTAGAAAATACATATGTAATTTTATACTTAACTTTCAATATTATGTTAATTTTCATTTTAGAAGTCATTAGCATTGAAAAAAAATGAGGAACATATTGCAAATTAACATAAAGTTATCAACAATTCCCAGTAGCTAAGATTCCATTATGTATAAATAAATGAAGCACTTGTGAAATCTAGGAAGTTTTTCTAGATTTTGCTGTACAAATTTAAGATAGGAGAATCTTAAAAGTAATTTGATTTGGAGAAACATAAACAATTCTGGATATTTGTCTGAAAAATACCTCTTTGATCATAGTCACTCAAAAGGACGTTAAACCATATTTTTCTTCCTTTTTTAATTTTCTTTTTTATTTCCTTGCTATGTACTGAAGATCACTTCTATAATTTCAGGCTATTGATTTTTTCCTTTTTCTTTGTGATATGTCCTTACGTAATGATAGAGGGAACTGCTAATCTTACAGTCTGACTTATTCCCTCTACCCTTTAAAATCCTCAGTCAATCCTCTTTCAGTTATACAAATAGATACAGTGTTTTCTCCTGCATGAAATTATCTCTCTGAGTGTGTATTCACCTGTGTTTATGTGTATACATATATTTTATTTCCACTTGGAAAAAAATAAAGGAAAACAGACATTCCTTTTACACTGCCTTGTTCACAGATTATTATTCATGCATGGGATTTTCAGGGAAAATTGTAAACCCAACTTTTGGCATGACAGTTTCAACAAATGCCATTCATTTGCAGAATGCAGAGATGAAGGTGTTATTTAAAGTTTCGTATTTGTGAAATTTGTACCTACTTTCTTAGAAAATTAATTATTCATTTATTCTTAACAGATGTTGTGTGGTACACTGGACTTGCCCGACTTCGGAGACTGATCTTGGAAGAGAAGATAAGCACTGGAATAAAAAAGGGAGTGATTTGCACTGGGAAGTGATTAGCACAGATGGATCGGGTGGTGGCCTAACATTCAAATCAGCTGAGCGATACTTGGGGTGAGGTGGAGGCCCCATAGCCTGATGTTGCTTCAGTTGAGAACAGAAACTAATGCCTAACAATACCACAAGCAGTAAATCTTAGATTAGCCAAGTCACGAAAACAACCATGAGTAAGAAAAAAACCTGTAACATAATGTAGAACTACTGAGCACTGGGAGGGAAGTTTATAAACTGACAAGCAATGCTAAGAGAATAACCCCACATGAACTCAAATCTGAAGAAAAACAGAATAGGAAGATGTTAATATTACAATATTGGCGTCTCCTTGCCCAGAATTTGGATGTTAACATCCAGACACGAAGGCTTCTCTCCTCCTCTTTGACTTAGAAAAACTGCTCAGAGATCTTTCAATAACTAGAATAATTAAGAAGAAAGTCAGAAAAATGAAGTAGCATTAAGATAGCACAGCTTGTATATTACAGTTTTAGTTATATTATTAATTCCTTCTTATTTTTATTTTATTATTTATTTTAATAGACAATTATGGATTTGTAATACATAACTTTCATTTTAACTCTATTAACAGTAGTTTTTACTTTAATTGGATTTACAATAAATTATTGACTCTAGTTTTATTTTCTTTTTGCCCATAAAAACCCCCATGTACATTACAATTTAGGAAAGAAGTGTAACTTCATTCTAAGGCAATATTTCAGAACAGTTTTCTTATCTGTTTCTTTGTAGATGTCTCATTCAATCGAGTGCAATGAGTGAAATTAGCTGGTTGGGACAGGACTATAGGGTTTTTTAAAAAAAACAATCTCAGATCCATTAAATGCGCAATATATTTAGGCTGAAACAATCAACTACGAACAGATTCCTGCATATTCTGGTAGGAGTCTCTCAACCAAAATTCAATGGAAGAAGCAATGAAAAAACAGTATAATTTGATTCATTACTACCTTGTTTAAAATACCAGACTCTTCTGTGAAGCCTGCAAGATGGTTTAACATAGACAGAAAACATACATGACCTGAAAAGGCTCAAATCATCGTGGAAAGAGTAAATTATGTTAAGAAAAGGGTGGAGCTCAATCTTCTCGGTATTCCATATTATTTAAGGGTTCTCAAAATCTGTTTGCAACCCAGTATTTCAGGAAGTCATAAATATGCACCTGGGCAGATGCTATAGCTTAGTTAACTGTCAGGGTTTTTCTTCTTTTCTTCTTTATCAATTCAAACCCTCACAATTTGTATAATCATAATTAAACCTGTTTCCTCAGAAAATACCCAGGAAAAATCATCTCCAAATTGTTTGCCA
This sequence comes from Neomorphus geoffroyi, assembly GCA_033558235.1. NCBI lineage: Eukaryota > Metazoa > Chordata > Aves > Cuculiformes > Neomorphidae > Neomorphus > Neomorphus geoffroyi. The sequence goes on from JAUMJM010000005.1 coordinate 4,541,069, forward strand.
ACTAAAATAAAATACATAAAAATCACATTTGATGTAATTGCACATCTTAATCAGATGGAATTGTGATAGTGTTGATATTTTTTATAAGTCATAATTTACTGAAATAGATGAATTCAGAATTATTTATCCTATTAGCCTGGTCAAAAAAATGCTGTCGTTGCTGTTTCTGAAGTTACTGGCTGTCATAAGGGAAAGAAATACAGTTCTCAAAACAAATATCTGACCAATGCAAGTGTTAATATGAAAACATTCTTATTGATGATATGCTTATTCTCTCTAATTCCCAGCAGGTATTTGAAAAACATAAATTGCAGAGTAATAAAATATTCATATTAATCTTATATGGAGTACCACAGCATGAAGTTTACTCCATATGTAGGTTCTAGGTATTCCTATAATCCATCAACCAGTGCAGTAAAAGAATTCTCCTAAGTTCATTTTCATATTAATATGCATTTTCACCCAAACAATTTACATTATCTGTTTAGTGAGTTATATTCCATGGTTTTTTTCCCATTTTATAAGTGTTATTTTTTTCTATATTTCTGTGGGAATTTCTTTAGCATTATAGGCATAGTTTTGCAATATAGCTGCTGACTTCTTTTATTTTACCTTTTCCATTATTTCTTTCAATTTATAGAGTATTTAGTATACAAACTTTCCATCAGCATCATATGAATTCTCAAAAAATGCAGATTATAGTAATAGAATTCACAGTTCCATATTTGAGAAGTGAATATAAATTGAAAGAGAGAAATTACCCTTTTCTTAAAAAACATATTTTCATCAGTGTAGCTTGAAGAGAATATATACACACAACCTATGATGTTGTCTTTTAAAAATTTCCACTAATCTTTAAGAAATCAGAAATTTCACTAACTACTTAAAAATTTGTTTTACATAAAAGTAAAAAAAAAAAAAAAAGAAGTGTTTTAGTGAATTTATCTCCTGAATGATAAAGTAACTTTTGTCACAACTAAGGCCATAATAATTGCATAGGCTAAATATTCAAATGGAGAGTCAAATAGAGAGTCAAATATTTCAAAAGCTAACAATATTGATTTTATTACAAAGAAGGGAAATAATGATTAATTTATTTCATAACTGCACTTGGGAGATGAGTGTTTTGTTCCTTTTCACTTACTATATCATGACTAGAAAACTAGTAGGAAAGTAGGATTTCAGGACTTTAGCCCCCAGGTGCAGTCTGAAGACCAAGGCCACACCATCTATTAAGAGGGAACTGTCAATGCAAGTTTTGTATGCATGTGTATGAGCATCATGGAGATAATATATGAGATCTATTGCTCTTTTCCCGTACTGTTGGAAAAGTGTCAATGTATGGAAAGCAATTCAAGATTCACTTGGGAAAGCCAAACTTGGAAAGAAATCATCCTTTGCAGTAAACAAATGATAGAGGGAAAGTGTGTCAAGTTCTGTTTTCTATTTAGAGTTACTGAACATGATGAATAAACAGTGCTGTGGAATCTTTATACCTTTTCTAAAAAAAAAAGTGATATTTTTTTTTTGTTTTTCCCTTCAGAGATAAAATTCTTACATGTTTTTCACTAAAATAACCTAAAGGTAACAAAAACGTAAGGAGGAGCAAAAGCGTCTTCTTGTATATAATTTAATACCTGGCTAGGTTATCCATACTTTTTGAAAGTTGTAAACAGAATCACAGTATCATTTTCCAAATCTGAATTTTTATTGTTATTAATTTAAAAAGTAAAACTCAAAAATATAACTGCATCAAAAATTCTGGTTGCAGTAGATGTGATTAGACATCAGGGAAAATATCTGGAAAAAAATCTTTTTAGAGTGCAGCTCAGACTGGATACCAATTGACTGGACAGCAGCTCTGTGGAAAAGGACCTGGGGATTGTGGTGGACAACAGACTCAACATGAGTGAGCAGCATGGTACAGCAGAAAAGATGGCCCACAGGATGCTGGGGTGAGTCTAGAAGGGCAACAGAGTCCTTCATTTAGGTCACAACAACCCCATGCAGCATTACAGGCTTGGAGGAGAGTGGCTGGAGAGCTGCCTGGCAGAGAAAGACCTGGGGGTGTTGGTTGACAGCTGGCTCAACGTGAGCCAGCAGTGGCCCAGGTGGCCAAGAGGGCCAGTGGCATCTTGGCCTGTATCAGACACAGTGAGGCTGGCCAGCAGGACCAGGGAGGTGATTGTGCCCCTGTGCTCAGCACTGGTGAGACTGCATTTCGAGGGCTGTGTTCAGTTTTGGGCCCCTCACTACAGGAAGGACATTGAGGGGCTGGAGCGCGTCCAGAGAAGGGCAACAAGGTTGGTGAGGAGGCTGGAGAACAAGCCCTACGAGGAAAGACTGAGGGAGCTGGGGTTGTTTAGCTTGGAGGAGGCTGAGGGGAGGCCTCATCACTGTCTACAACTGCCTGAAAGGAGGTTGTGATGGGGTGGGTGCTGGGTTCTTCTCACAAGTGACAACTGATAGGACAAGAGGAAATGGCCGCAAGTTGCACCAGGGGAGGTTTAGACCGGACATTAGAAAGAATTTCTTTACTGAGAGAATGGTCAGGGATTGGAACAGGCTGCCCAGGGAGGTGGCGCAGTCACCATCCCTGGAGTTGTTTAAAAAACAGGTGGATGAGTTAGGGACATGATTTAGTAGGGAGACACTCATGGTTGGACGCGATGATCTGAGAGGTCTCTTCCAACCTTATGATTCTATGATTCTATGATTCTAACACCAACAGAGATAAAAAAGTCATTATTCCGCTCTACTCAGCACTTGTCAGGCCACACTTGGAGTACTGTATCCAATTTTGGTCCCCACTATACAAATCAGATGTGGACAGGCTGGAGAGGGTCCAGACAAAGGCCACTAAGATGATGAGAGGACTAGGAAACCTTCCATACAAAGTAAGGCTGAGAGAGCTTAATCTCTAGAGTAATGATTCTAATGATTCCCTCTCTCTTGTTTCCTTGGAAAAAAACTCCTGATAATAAAATAATTCTGTAATTTAAACTTTAAGCTCTGTTTCAACATAGCATTTCTATAGATGCATGATCATTACTCATTTAGTTAAAAGTGTATCTCAAATATGAAGTGGCATTTAACTTTCCTGTTACCTGATTTCTTGCACATTTGGCATCTTATTAAATGATCCTTCATTGAAGGCAGACTGAAATTTTCTAATGAAATCTGTTAGGATTCTTTCTTGCAGCTTTTCCAGTATAATCATGCAGTCTGATGGTTTACACAACTTTGTAAAACAAATTTGTATTCATTTTAACTGAATGAGTAATCATTATTGTTTAAACAGATGCTCACAGTACTATATTTTAATTACTTTTCAATTATAATTTAGGGTGTTGATTGGAAGATAATATTTCTCTTCTACTTGTCAGATGAATTTATTTTCTCTCCGGTGCTTTCCTTACACTTTTATAATAAATTCATTTTGATTTTTAATTAAGAGTAGCGTAGTTCAAAAAGATTATATTTCATTCACACTCAATCACTGAATATCAGGGATTTTTTTCAGGAACTTTCTCTTTTGGCCTTTCTCTGTTATTATATAAATGTTGAGACAAAGATGGAAGGGTACTCCAAAGTCGATGGTGAAGATCTTACACCCATCAATCTAAAGATTGTTTTAATAGAAGAACTGATGGGCAAAAAGATGTTCAAAACAGAACTAGGACATGAGTTTAGAGTTAAGCATCACAGGAAGTAAGGAGTGAAGTGCTTGAACTTACTCCTTGATTTTTTTTCCATTTATCAATATAGATGCACTGAGAATTTGGGGGACTTCGTTAAAAATAGGTAAATTTCTAAATAGGAAACTTTCTGGTCAGAGAAGTAGAAAAGACAGAAAGATCTCATTTTCAAGGTCATTAAACAAGGAGGAGATTTACATTTATGCCATTTATTTAATATTTCTTTGCCAGAAGAATTGAGCTCTCCTTATAAACAGAATTATTGTAGCTTAGCTTATTATTTTTGTGTACAAATCAAACACAGCTTTAGGGATTAAGAGCTACTGATGTGTTTCTACTGATGTCTTTTTTTTATGTAAAATAAAAACAGGAGAATAAATTTGTGGGACACATTTACTACAGCTCTGTTTTAAGGTGTACTTAAATTGGGAGTATTTTCACGTATTTATACTTACTTATTTGTATGATGAGGATTATTTTCATGTTTCCAATAAATATTAGGAACCTTGTAGACCAAAATGTAAAAATACAAAATAAGGATTGCATTTTCTTTCAGATTTGGTGCCTAATGCAAAACCTAGTCATCAGAATGATGACTGGTGTGAATGGTGAGAGTTTACAAGAATGCGATCACTTATTCGATGTACTAGTACAGTGTTGAAATGGTGGTATCAGAGGGATGATTTGGAGTATAAATTAGCGAGTTATTTTTACCCATTTCAGCAGTAGCTCAGTGGAATTCATCTTATGTGTACAGATGAAATACCCTGTGAGTATAATTTCATTGTTCCTTTTCAGATAAACTGTGTAATTATGTGATTGTGTACATACATGTAGAATTTCCAATGCAGCATCAATACAAAGGCAAATAAATAAGTGTAAAGTAATGTGGCTGAGACTTCTATACATATAACTTTCACAGCTGTATAACAATGAACTTAAACAAAGAATTATGTCATGAAACAAATAAAAAAACAAGTACAGTCTTTAAAAATTGGTCAGAACAATCCTTTCAAGTTGAATGTGAGTCATCTGTCATCAAAAACATATCTCTACTTGTAGAATAAAACCAATAATTTGCCCTACCACTGTACAACTAAAAAAAAGTTCACTTTTAGGGACTATCAATTGTGATTTTTCAAATTTGATTGAAGGGTTATTTGGAAAAAAAAAGGAGACATTTTAAAAATATTTCAATGTGAAATAAATTATTGCTTTTTCGTAATTTGTAAGTAATGCTGATTAATGTATTTTACATAGTTTTCATAAATACGTACATAATACATAAAACTGATTAAACCTCATAATTTCACAGTCACGTATAATCATAATTTTATGTTGCCATACGAAAACAATTCTTCAATATTTTACACTTTCTAATTTCAGTGTGTCTGGATTAGTGTCTAGAGGTTAGATTTTGCTGTGTAGCTGTCTGAAGATGCTGGAAGACAGCAAAGTGACTCTCCTGCTTATGAAAGGATCAACTATATCTATACCTAAATATAGATACACTAAATATACATAGAAACAAGAATGTAATAGGCAGTATTGTGACTTTGCACACCTTAGAAATTCAGGAAGTCTTCACTAACTTCCACATATGCTTTAAAGAGTGGATGTGCTAAATTTTATTTTGTTTACCTTGTTTTCATACTGTATTTTCTACCTTAATTCAGTCAAAATGAACAAAAAAAACTTATTATTTTTTTCAAATACTAACACTTTTCCAATGATTCCTTCTCTATCTGAATCAATAGTAGCAGTACCTTACACTATATGTAGCCTCACCTCAGTTATGGTTCACAGTTCTGGGTTAAAAAAAATAAAAGAAAAAACATCCAACCTCTCCCAACTGTTTTCTATTTGATTTTGATTTTAATAGCTTTATTCTCGAGTATTTCTCAAAGTCCTTCTCAGTTTTTTCTTCAGTGCCAGAGGTGTGTTTTCAGAGTGTTTTTTCTCTCTTTATTTCTCTTTTCCCTCCAGGATCACCTAAGAACACAAAAGCTATTCTACTGAGCTGCACCACAAGAACATTCTAACCTCCCACCTTGTTCCTGGCCAGCTTCCCCTTCTAGAAGGGAATCTAAGGAAGAAAGAATTCGACCACTGTGCCTTTGATAGCCTCTCTCCCATTGTAAGCAGTACAAGAGAAGTCTCCCCCTCCATGACCTGGTAACTGACCACCAATTCCTCACCTGGCAGAAAAGCCCAAAGTCTTAGACATCTGTTTTGAAAAAAAATAAAAAATCAAACTAAAATCTTGTCCATCAGCCCCAGTCCCCAGACAAAGGCTTTTATTCCTTTTTCTTCTAAGACCACAGTCCTCACTGCGTATACCTAGAAAAGTGCAGCCTCAACCAACAGGGTCGTCCCAATGTTGCCCCCTGCATCTGCAGTTTTCTTTGTTTTCCCCTCTAATCCCAGTTCAGCTTTTCAAGTCTTCTCTACAGGCATTGGAAAGAGCGGAGGGATGGTTGTGGTGGTAACACTAAGGTACTGGGGAAAACAGGGGATTCAGGGGGAAGCCAGAAATTAATAACTTAACTAATGATGCCTTCTTGATGCATTGTTTTTGGACTGAGGCATTTATGTCTTGTTCTCAATTTTTAATGGCACTCTGCAGCGTGAGTGGCACCCTATTCACCCACTATACTCATCTATTCACTGATAATAGTTCACCAGTCTTTGTCCACTTCTCAAAAAGCCTGACAACCCTTGGACACCTGAAAGGCCTGATTACCTACAGAAGAAAGTCCTGGACTTTCTGTTTAGAGCTGCATTGGATATCTGTGTGATTCCTGAGTTAGCCATAGGTGGAAGGGGAATAATGCTCTTCATTTGTCATCAGTTTAATACCTTTTACATCCATCCACATCTCCTCACAGATACTTCTCTACAGTACCAGGACATGAATTGTCTAGGAATGCGCTGGGGCACACTCACATCTACCAGTCTCAGGGCTTTTATTTGGGTGATAGGGTGTTGGTTTTGGTGGTAGGAAGTGAGAGATTTCACATTCTTCTTTTTATCCCACTCCATAACAAAAGTCTGCTCCTTGTGGACTACTTGCTATTTAGACTGATCCTTTAAGTTAGTTACGCTTTTTTTTCTTCATAATTTTCATGTAATATCCTTTCTTGTAATTAAATACAAACTTTCTCAATTTATTTTGGTTACTAGCATTAATTTGGGTTTGTTACATTTGTATTCCACTAATACCTTTTGGGTTGAATCCTGGATGTTATAATCCAAGACCAGATGAGAATGGAATCTTTACTTGTGGGTTCTAAGACTAGTTCTAAAAGCAGGTATTTGTTTCCTCTAAAACTTTTACATATATGTCTCATGCTGGCAAGGCATTAATCCAGCCTGCATGGGGATAGCTACAACTCCTGTTTCTGCCCATCCTAATTTTGCATCTTTTCTAATTTTACTTAAAATGTACTGATAATAATCATACCGACTTAGGGTGTTGATAGCTCGGTCTTAATACTCCATTTCATTTATGATTACCACACATCGCCACAGTTTCTATTGTATCACTCATAAAGTTGACAGTCTGGTAATACTGTAGCAGGTTTATGAGATATTTGTCTTCTCCGAGTTTTTTACTGGTGCCAAACATGTGGTTTCCCATCTTATTTTTTAGGCTTTAAACTTTGGTGAAAAGGAATCAAAATACTTTCCTCTGTTCGGCCACTTAATATTATTCATGTTAGTCAATTGGCATTGCAGGCAGTCTAATCTTGCTCGTGTTATTTATTGCTATTGTATTGTTTATTTCTCTCCTGAGCTTTTCAGAATTGTATTGAATATTGTCCTTTTACTATCCTTCAATTCATATCCCTTGCTGCCTAAATTAAAGGTATTACTATTTCCCTACTGAAGCTTAACCTATTTAGCTTATAAACACAAGTTGTGAATGTATTTTAAATATTAAAGTGTACATGGTACAATTCTATTTGTTTGCATACCATGGTGCAAAACTACAGTGGGTTATAAGATATATCTGTTTACTCTACAGTAGGAAACTTTAGGCAATAAATGGATAAATATAGTATTTTCCTCCTCATTCACTATGGATGTACACATCCCTCTATGCAAATGTTCCCACAGTTAAAATAGCAATAAAATTAATTATTTGTGACAAAAACATTTTCCTTTTTTTCCCCAAATTTGAGATTATTCACATTCACTCAGATTAACAGCATGATTTCACAAGCCCCCTTTATAATGAAGGTTATGAAGCTATAATATAAGTCTGCAAAGTAAAATATAAGCATAAGAGGTACATAGTTTTAAGACGACATGTCATCTACTGTTAAAAAAGATAAATTTTGTGTGGAATAACAGTAAAAAAGTGCTATTGTTGTCTTTGTAGTATTGCATAGGAAAAGCTCTTTAGCTGATTCACTCATCAGTGAATGGACATATGTAAAATAAAGTTAAATGACAGCAGGTAAAGACACTTTGATGTGTGTGAATATAAATGTTTTTGACAAAGTATATATATATAAATAAGCAAAATGAGAAAATTGCATTAACTGTTAATGATCCAGAATATGATAAACGTTTCATTGCAAAGTAATTTTAATTTGAATTTAACTAGGAAATAACGCACACTGCATTCATGGCATATCATCCTAGCATCTATTTGCTAAGAATAATGCTTTTTCTAAGGAGAGAGAGGATTTGCATTGAATGGAACTTCACTGGACACACATGCTACTAACAGATCCACTGCTGTCTGACTTGTACTGACAAACCCATATCAGAATAATCTAGCATAGAAAAGTATTCAGTCTATTAGATAAGTAGCAGAGGGTAGATATAAACATTAACTGTTTCTACAAAGGAACTTGAAACAACTTACCAAAACTGCTACTGTTATTTAGTTAACATTTGAGTTTACAATTCAAATAATGTCATCTCTGTTGAAGGATCAATGATATATTTAAGCCCATTGGCTTAAATAAATAGTATTTATGTATTAAAAAATTAGATAAAATCTAGGGAAGGATGAAAATCTTGAAATTATTTTCTCCTAATATTAAATTTACATTTTGTGTCAGTTTTATTACTAGTTTGCTTAAGGTATATTAAAATCATGATACAGTAGGGGGTTTAGGGTTTTTTTCAGTATTTTAATTTTTTTAGAGAACCTTTTTATTGGTGTTTTCGTTTTGTTTCTTATTTTTTTTAAAAATATAAATAATAATATAGAACTTAACAACTTCCTCTGAGCCCCAACTTCAATGTAAACAAATCTAGATCTGGAATTCAAGTTTCTCCAATATGATCTTTTTGAACATGCTGTCCTGAGTCTGCTGAGTTTTCTGTACACCAGTAAAGGAGGACAACATGCTTGACTCCCACCAAAGAATCGTAGAATGATAGAATCATCTGGTTGGAAAACACCTCTGAGATCATTGAGTCCAACCATACCTGTCCACTGCTGAAATATATCCCTGAGAAACTCATCTACTCATCTTTTAAACACTTCCAGAGATGGTGACTCAACCACCTCCCTGGGCAGCTGGTTCAAGTGCCTGACCACCCTTGCAGTGAAGAAATTTTTCCTAATCTGAACCTGCCCCGGTGCAACTTGTGGCCATTTCCTCTCATCCTATCATTTGTCACTTGTGAGAAGAGACTAGTACCTTGCTACAGCCTCCTCTGAGGTACCTGTAGACAGTGGTCTCCCCTCAGCCTCCTCTTCTCTAAGCTAAACAACCCCCTTTCCCTCAGTCTTTCCTCGTAGGACTTGCTCTCCAGCCCCTTCACCAGCCTAATTGCCTTTCTCTGGAACCGCTCCAGCCCCTCAATGTCCTTCCTGTAGTGAGGGGGCCAAAACTGAACACAGCACTCGAAGTGTGCCCTCACCAGTGCCGAGTACAGAGGCACAATCACCTCCCCACTCCTGCTGGCCACGCTGTTTCTGATACAGGCCAAGATGCTATTGGCCCTCTTGGCCACCTGGGCACACTGCTGGCTCATGTTCAACTGGCTGTCAGCCAACACCCCCAGGTCCTTCTCTGCCAGGCAGCTCTCCAGCCACTCTTCCCCAAGTCTATAATGCTGCATGGGATTGTTTTGTCCCAAGTGCAGGACTTGGCACCTTATTCCATTGGTTTCAGCCTATTGATCCAGCCTGTCCACATCCCTCTGTAGAGCCTCCCTTCCTTCAAGCAGATCCACACTGAGATGTCTTCCTGAGATTGATGCAAAGCTCTCTCCTCAGCCAAGCTGGTTTTCCTCCCCGCCAGCTCGCTTTACGGCACATGGGGATGGTCTGCTCTTGTGCCACCAGGATTTCCTTCTTAAGGAGCATCCAGCCCTCTCATGCTCCTTTTTCCTTTAGAACTGCCTCCCAATGAACGTTATCAAGCAGCCTTCTAAACAGTTCAAAGTCTGCCCTCTGGAAGTCCAAGGTGGCAGTTCTACTGCCCCCCCTCCTTACTCCTCCAAGAACTGAGAATTCTATCATCTCATGATCACTGTACCCTAGGCGTCCCCCAAGAGTCACATCTCCCACAAGACCTTCTTTGTTCACAAACAGCAGATCTGGCCGGGCATCTTCTCTAATCCATTCACTCACCAGTTGTGTCAAGAAGTTGTATTCCGTACACTCAATGAACCTGCTAGACTGTTTCCTTTCTGCTGTTGTCTTAGTTTGGATGAAAACTAAGATATGTTATCAGATATTAAAAGATCTTTAATCAGGGAAAAAAGAAATTGTATAGAAAAGATAACAGTTCTCAGCTAAAAATATATGTATTTACAGAACAAAATTAACACTAATTGTAATTAAAACCTTAAAATAGATTGAGTCCTGTACCCTAAATCTTTCGATGCAGGTCTCTAAGGGTAGCAATAATCACCTTGTTGCCCCAGACACTGTCGCTTCTGGTTTCCCACCAGGTGAGTCTCCAGTCGGGAGGGGGAGGGGGAAAGGGGAGGAAAAGGGAGATGGATCTTAGTGTGAGTCCTGCAGGAGTTGTGGTAGATCCAGATGACCAGTGATCTCTCCTTCAGAGACTGCAAAACTCATACGCACAGTAGCTGCTGCTTCTGCTGTCCTTCCTCTTCAAACTGCCAAGAGAGAGATAGAGAGATAGAGAGAGAGAGAGAGAGGAAACGAGAGGATGTACCTCTGTCCCAGTTTCCCCGGAAATGTCCTCCGCCCACTCCCTCACATCCCACTCAGATTCCCTTTGTTGGCAAGAGAAAGAACAATTCCCCGAAAAAAATCCGAAACCACAACAGCTGTATTAACCTTCTAGTAGATATCTGGAAAGGTGAAATGCCCCATAAGAACAATGGATAGCAATCGCAAAACTTCTCCCAGTTGCTTGTAGAAGATCTCAAGTTTCTTCATCCTGGCTGGGCAGCCAATAGCAGACCCTCACCACTGTATCTGTCTTATTGGGCGTTTCATTGATTTTTACCCACAGGCACTCAACCTTATCCTCACTGTTATTGAGTTCCATGCAATCAAAACATTCTCTAACATAGAGAGCTACCCTACTTCCTCTCCTTCCTAGCCTATCCAACCTGAAGAGTTTATAGTCACCCATTGCAGCACTCCAGTTGTGTGAATCATCCCACCATGTTTCCACGATGGCAATTATATCGTAGTTTTCTTGCCTCGCAATGGCTTCTAGCTCCCCCTGTTTGTTGCCCATGCTGTGTGCAGTAGTGTAAATGCACTTCAGTTGGGCTGTTGTTTTCATCTTTACAATCCCACAAATCACATGATGTATTAAGTTAGTAACTCTCTTCTTCATGTGTCTCTCTGTCAGAACATTTCATTAATAACATGATTTCAAAGTTTCTCCATTATCTAGAAAAAATCCAAATCTTAAAAACTCTGAAAACGTAGTGTTTCTTGAATTAACTAAACTGGCTGTAACTTATAAGCAGATCTCTTCCCCCAGTTAAATCAATACAAATTCACAAAGGCAAAAAGTAGACCTTGTGAGGGGAAAAAAAGGAGTTCTTTATGAGGGAAAAAAAAAATCTTTATTAGGAAAAACTGTTATTACTGTAATCACTTTGCTAGCTGTTTCAGTTTATCACAGCCCTTGTGGGGTGGTTCCTTGCAAGCAGACTCATTTTCGTATAAGAACTGGTACAACCTATTGCAGGAGACTGCATGTTTGCTGTAGAAGCATTTTTATTGTTATGTTTTTACTAATTCATATAGTTATTTAAGAAGAAAATAAATGTCTTGAATATTTTTTCACTCTTTTATACAAATATTCTGAGTACTTCTTTACTCACAATGATGTCTGTATGAGAGCAAAATGTTACCCGATCTTTTTGTTTCAATCTCTCATAGGTAAACACAAATATAAATCCTCTTGCCAAACAACAAAACAGCTCTGGATCCTGAACTAATAAAGGGAGAATAGTTATTGTTATCACTACTTGTATTTAGAAAATAACTTCATAAATAAGAGCGTAGAAAGTATTCCAGAAACAGTTCAGAAATGCTTGTATTAATATTAAACCTCTTATTTTACTTCCATTATTGGTGTTTCTGAAGTTGAATTTCTCTGATTTCGTAGAAATGACAGTTAAGTTGTATTCTCAGCAAGTTCAGCATGCTTAATGAATTCCTTGGGGAAGCCAGAATATCTGTAGCACAATTAACTTCCCATTCTTATGTAAATTAGGGGTTTCAGGGTCCCTGATGGAAGCCTACTTTTTGGCTACGGTTAGCAAGTGTATGCTGTTAAATGACACATGAAGCCTTGAGCTGAAATTTAGACTTCACTAATTTGTGCTATGACATGTGCAAAACTGTTTTAGAGGAATGTGAAACACACTTTTTTAAATGTACCTAGTGAAATGGGGATTTTTACCCCTGGCTATACTGTAGTCAGCAGTTTGATTACCTTTGCTTTTCCTTGGACTTATCGAAATGAACACACACTCTTTTTACTCTTTTTATATTGTTACAATATTTCTTGGGGGTTGCATTTTTTTATTATTAATATCCAGGTGAAATTATTGATTTAAGATGGATAAAGTCCAATAGAGTAAGGTAGTATTTTAGATTGTATGAGTACACTTATGTGCATGTAGTTAAAGTTTATACTGAAAAGTTAATACTGGAAAGGGAAATAAAATCTAAGCCAGGTACACAAGGTACATGCAGCTTGCAAAAGAAAATAAAATCACATACACATATAAATTTAATAGCCTGAGTGAGATAGAGGAGTGAGAAAACAATATCCAAAATGAAAATAGAATGTTACTGAATAGTTCAACCTTTATTGTTTCTGGTAAAATCCTTTGAGATCTCCGGATGAAAGGCATTGTATAAATGTAAAGTATTATTGTCTCAGAGGAACAAAGCTATATGTCAGTTCTAAAACACTGAAAAACAATGAGATTCAAGTTATAACAACAAAGTGGGATCTAGTTGAGTGGTTTATATCTGATTTTAAGTTACCTTGCAAAATCCTAAATCTAAGTTGGGTCCTAGCTTCCTACATTTTATGCAACTTCTAACTGCATGAGGAAGGAGAGTGTCTGCTTCTTTTAGGCAAACGTCCTTTTTCACTACAAGAAAGCATAATAAGAAAAGGAGGAAGTCATAAACAAGAAGATACAAGGGCACAAACCTGACTGACAAACGATAAAGGAGACAGTTATGGGAACCAAACCCGGTCAGTCATAGTGACTGATGAGGTCACGTGGAAGTGTGAGAATGGTTATTCCAAAAGGAGTATCTGATTGGAGATCTTGTCAATTGTGAAAATGATGGAACAGGGGGAAGGAAGAAACAAATTATAAGGAGACACAGACCTGACAAAACAGTAATGGGACAATGACAATCTGTTCAGGTTGAACCTGCAAACAGGAAGCCACATCCCTCAGCTTGGGTTCAGACTCTAGGATCACAGGCACTGGGACGGGCTCCAGTGCTTGGGCAGGAGGGTTCTGGGCTAAGGAGGCTGGAAGAGGCAGCCATGTTCCTAACATCACTTAACTTATTCACAAAACATTAACAAGGTGTCTAAGCTTCAACTCAGTGCTTATCTTTATGAAAGCAATTTAAATGGGAATCTTCTCAGTCATCTCAGCCAATATATGCATTTCAGCTTTCGTAAGAAAACATGTTGGGGACACCTCTTGTTCCATTTCTCTGCGAACACTGTGGCACGGATTATTTTCTCACAATAAGCTCTCCCTTGAATAAATTTACAGATTAGACCTGCTCAGATCATAGTAATGTAGTAAGAAATTATTCCTGATTTTACATAATACTTTAGTGGAATGGAACACTTCTTTGAGAAAGGAAATGCACAACAATTCTTCAGTTTGACAAATTACAAATCCTACTCATGAGGAGTATGTCTTAACCCCACCTTCTAAATTAGGCTTAAATAAGGTTGCTTTCCAATTTATCTGAGAAATCGAGGCTAATGTAAAGGAATAGTACATAGATTTATGCAATCAACCAATGAGCAGGAGACATGTCTCTTTAATTCAGAAATGTCAATGCTTTCCTAGTGGTCAGAAGGATAGGTTGTAATTGTTATTCCCTGGGTAACAGAGAACAGGTCTCTCTTATGTTATTTTCTAAAACATACTTCATTTAAAAAAAAAGTGATGAAGGCTGTGAAAGAGAATATTTTCATATTTATAGTTACCTTTTGTTTCCCTTCAGAGAAAGTACTGTTGATCCAAGTTTGAGTAACATACATCATGTCATGTTTGGAACAACATCTCATGAATATAATCAACATTTCTTATACTGTTAAAAGACAGCTACTTGCTGCTTAACGGAAAACCAGAAGCAATTGACCAAAAATCCCCCATCTGTGCATGTGAGTTACTGTGAAAAAAAATTTTTATTCCCCCCTCCCCAGTCACTTTGTGTTTAATGAATCATGATGTGTCAGACCAAGTAAGGGGAAAGCAAAAGAAAAGCATATACAAGATATCAAGCTGTACTACAAGAGCAAAACAGTAAATATTTCTTAAGAGGTAGAGATAAAATAATCCTTACCCATCAGGGTTAATGATGTGAAGGACAGACTGTAGTAAAAAAAATAGCCAACCTTTATATTTTCCACTACTAGACAATAGAATTAGAGTCACATCAATAAAATGCACAGAACATAGTTTGTTTTTTGGATTCTAATATTAAATATACACTTACAAGATAATCATGAATGTGCATGTACACACACATGTACACACACACAGAGCAACATTTAATTTTGAAACATGAAAGAGAGCTAGCTAAATACACTTGGGACTTGCCCAGTGCCATTCCACTAGAAAGAGTATGGCAATATGTTTCTTCACAAGAATTAAAAAACTTTCCTGAACCTTACAGACACAGCTACCAAACCAAAGCCATGCTTCCTCTGACTTGTTCTTTTTTTGCCTTTATGTAAACCCCCTTTTTCACATTCTTTGCTCCCTAATGATGTTCTAGCATGTGAAAAATGTGTATTCAGACATCTTAGGTTGGAAGTAGTTTAAAATCTACGTTTCAAATTTTTTTTGGGGGGAAGAAGGCTTGATCTCTAGACTGAGGTGTATATGGGGCACCACTATTGCCATTAGTTATCTTTTATCCCCATCCTTCTGGTTTTCCCAGGATATGTATACAGAAAGACACACACACATATATATATACACATATATTATATGTAAGCATGTAAGTGAGCTCTACCCCAATATTTTCTTCTCTCAGAAAAAGGTAGGTGATCTAAAGCCTAATCTTTTACACATCTCACTTATGAAAGTTTTAATTAAGGACTATTCTGAGACAGAATATAGTGTAACATTTGCAATTTTCCAGTTGTACTATTTAATACCCAGTGATCTAAGAGGCTTTCTGCTTTACGCTGTTACTCGCTGTCTTCATGATGGCAAGGTACCTTTTCATCTTTGGGAAAAAACTACTGTGAGCAGATGAAAACACGTATTCACTTTTTGAATCTTCTTTCTTGAGTATGATTTGTTTATATGTAACGTAAATGCAGGTAATTTAATACTTAATAATGAATTATTAGTGCTGTTGAAGCTATCCAGTTTTGGTTTCTACTTTCTTCACACACAGAAAGGCTTAAGTAAAATTCTCTGGTCTACTAGTATTTTGAATTCTTTGAATGTTTTGCACCTTCCACTTCCTTGAAAACCCTGAAAACAATCTTAACAGATACATCTGTTGGTGAGATACAGTAATGGAAAAATTTGGCAAGAAAGACTGAGGCTCAGCACGAAGGTAGATATAGTATTATAATACCCAAGAAGTTTCATGCTGATATCTTTTCCATTTACAGCTGCTTGAAGTATTTATGCTGTTATTGTGTGTTATATGCATGCTGCAGCAGGTTATCAAAACAACAGCATTTCACTTCTACTTAAATTAATGAGAAACAGTAGCTTGAAAGAAAACATAATATCTTACTACTTAAGGTCAATTTTTTATAAAACTGGTTTGTAGTCAGATATTTTTAAAAAACTAATTTTAAATTAAATTATAATCCCATCTAGAGTGGAAAATCTGCTCAGGTTTTGGTTTTCATTGATACTTTTAGCTTGTGATATTGAGCAACAGATGATCTCATAAAACTCAGTTGGACTGAATCTAGACAAAAATATAAGTAAAACATATACATAATTTTCAGAATTAACTTCCCAAGGAAACCAAAATGTATCTTACTAAATAAGTAAAGTAAACAATTTGCCTCCTTTCTTTGAAATTCAGTCCTCAAGACAGCTAAAAACATGTATCTTTTTCATGCTTTCTATGATTTTAACAGTATTTGCTGTCTCCATTAAGTAGAGAAATGAACAGGGACACATCAATACTCAGAATGCCTTTCTTCCTTTAAAAGTAGCTGTGATATACATTTCCAAAATTTTTTTGTTAATCCTTCAGTTATCCATTTCCAGGAGCTCTAAAAAAACACTGCAGTATTTGAGGATTTTGGTATCTTTCTGTCCATTAGGACATCAAGTTACTGTTAATAGTAAATGGATCAATGCATTTATCTATATGTTTATCTACTTCAAAGGGATGCTAACGTATTGTTCAAATTTATTGTTTCATATCAGCTTTAATGCGTTAGCCAATACAAGCAATAAAATGAAAGAAATGTAGTGTCCGAAATTTCGAGAACCCCTGATCTCTACCATGTCATAAATATCTATGTCTTGTTTGTTAAAGGTTTCTTTCACTTCTTAATTTAATGCAACAGTGAAAAAATAATCAGGATTTTTTTCAAATTATGTCATTTTAGTAGACATTCAGTCCAGTCTTCCTCAATTGCAGTGGGAGACATATGTATGTCTAAAGGAAATTCAATGAAATTTGAAATTATTTCGTGTATCTCTCCAGATTTCTGGCCTAGAAAGTATTTTTCTCTGTATTTTTCTCACAGGCACTGCCACTGTATTTGCTAGAGCCATGTGGATTTCTCAGGTGTCCTACAGCATCTCAAATGATACTGAACACTTTTCTAGGCCTTTTATCTCATGCATTTTAGATGCCAAGGATGGCGTCCAGCTCCATATCGTAGATGCTTAAATTTAGTTGTCTAGTGATCAGTATCTATATATGCCACAATTAGTTCCTCTCTAGACAGTGGAAATCTAGTCAATAAAACTAATGAAGTCTTCATCACTATTCATCTTCCCTGATGTTGATACCTCCATTAAACTGACCAGCTGAGAAGACTTCTATTCTTCATCAGTATATTGATTGGATGTCCACTTACCTAATGGAAGCTAAACCAGATAGCTCACATATAAATATTTACACTACACTAAAATATGTACAGACTGGAGCTGAATTCTGTCATTAATTCACAATGAGACAAAAATTATACCATATTTTTGTCTGTAGACAATTGCAGGCAAACATATTCCTGTGTAATAGCTGGCTTTATGCAATTCCTAATAAACACTAAATATTGCACAGATTTTTCATTCAAAATCAGAATTGAGAGAAATAAAAGGAAGAGATAATCAACTTTTGGAAGACAGACTAACAATTAGGATTTTGAGAACTGAAATAGGACTCATTTGAACAAACTACATCAAGTATAAGAGGAGGCCAAGTAGCTCAAATGTTGCAGTCTGTGTTGCAGATGTCTAAAGTTAGATGAGATTACTTTAATTTCCATTTTCTGCATCTTCTTCCTCCTGGTAGAACTTAAAATTACTTCTTCTATTTTCCAATAGAAAAAAGTAAGAATGTGTGGGTCTGGGCTCTGAGTAATGTTTCAGTTCTTGCTTCAGGGTATGTGCCAAAACGTATGAAAGCTTTCTGGTGCAAAGGAAATCATCAAGAAAAACAATTATTCTAACCCTGACATTACAGCTCTCCTGAGACAAGACATAACATAGTTTGGGGCACTGCTTTGAAGGCAGCGTGTTTATTTTATCAGTCACACTAATGAAGAATGGAAGTGCAATTCTGAAAACAGAGCTCAGCATTGCCACACCTAATTTTCTTTGTTGGTAGAAGCCTAAATTACTACTTCAGGCTCTAATCAGAGATATTATGAAGGATGCAGAGCTTGGCTTTGGTTACTTAATGGGTCATGCAGATGTCTACTCTGTGCTTTTCAGATAATGTTTCCACTTGACAAGATTAGGATGAAGAGTGATAATAAGAACTGGGCTTTGGAGAATCGTGAACTGTATTTCCGTGCTACTGTAACATTTAGATGGAAATTAACATAAGAATTGAGGCCAATAAAGGGGTTTTTTTGAAATGATTTCTTTTTAATCTCTGCTCATAACAAAGCTATTCCCCTAAAATAAGCATTTGGACTCGAATAGGACCTAGATTTTAATAAAGACCTGAGAACAGAAGAACAATGTGCATTACCATAGAGAAAGACATTTGCTGTACTTACAGTTACTTATGTCTAACATCAACTGAAGTCTCAATAAGTGAAGGATAAAGTCACTAACACAGAGCAGCAGCTATAACTTTAAATTCAGTTAGAATTAACTACACAAATACACTGTAAGTTGATTCTTTCAGAGTGTTCTAGGTTGCTTTACCTGTTAATCTCTGAAGCTGAGAAACTGTATAGTAAGTGAAAAATGTATATCTTCCCATTATTAAAAAGCTTTTGTTGCAAGATAGTAATATGAATGATATATTTCAAATAATAAGATATAATAAGTCATTTCCCACTCTAAAGCAGAAAGAGTATCTCTTCTGCTCTATCACAGCACAAATAATCTGTGTTCAAAACGATGTGACACACCTCTCAGTATAAATATTCTAGTAAATTTCTAACTTCTTACTGAAGCCGTTCAGTTTTTATTTTTTCAATTTTTATTTCAATTTTTGGGTTTTGTTTGATTTCTCATGAGCTACTGCCATTAACAAAACAAAGAAGAGAAACAAAAGGCTATTACATTTGTAACTGTAGTAAAAAATGTAGCCTACATAATTTCTAGAAAGTCTTACATTGCATCATGAACCACCTACATTGTCCAATTTGTTTTGTGTGAGCTGTAGTTGTATATACTGGGATTAGACTTCATTGGCATGTATTCTCATCAGCAGGATTTGCTGCTTGCTTCCTTAAACATTGAACTGAATGAAAACAGCTTTGCATTTGATTCAGTGAGAAATACTTGAAAAATTTTTGGTTGGTTGGTTGGATTTTTCTTGGTTTTTCTTTTATGGGGATATATGGAAGAAAAGTAAAGAATATCAGTGATAAATTCATTGGAGTAAACATAAATTTCAACATCATCCCTTTAGCCTTCTAGGTTACCAGGAGAATAATGAAAACTATTCTGCTGTGTCAATATGGAGTAACTAGAGTAGCAAGGAAATTTTCTAAACATATAACAAATGGTCCACTTATTGTGCGTTTCTCTGAGCTCGCCTTTCAAAGAATCACAGAACAGTAGGTGTTGGAAGGGACCTCTAGAGATCATCTAGTACAATCACCTTGCTAAAGAAGGTTCATCTTCAGCAGGTTGCACAGGAACACATCCGTGTGGGTTTTGAATTATTTCCAGAGAAGGAGACTCCACAAAATCCCTAGGTATCCTGTTCCAGTACTCTGTCACTCCCACAGTAAAGAATTTTTTCCTCATGTTCAGATGTTGCTAATCACCTTGAAAGCACAAGTTGGTAATTCGCCTTGAAAGCAGAAATCGTTATCTGTATTTCCTCCTAAATCATACAAAATAAACCGTATCTATATTGACAAAGGTGGTGAGTTGACATGGTTTCAACTTTTTCCAGATACAGATATACAGTAGCGTGTATCCTGAAATTGCTGATATATTTGAGATTCTCATTAGGATCCAAATATTGCAAAGAAAGAAACTAATGCAATAGGTAATGTATATCACCTGTTCGGTTAGAGGATTTATATATCTTCCAGCAGTTCCAGGCACATGAAATACCACTTTTCTTTGTGCATGCTGTGAAGGAATGATACAACCTATCTCTCTGGAATGGGGTTAGCACATTTAGGGTCATATTTATTCTAAAAGTTTTCTGACTGTTAACTTAAGCTACCTCTGTATTTAAAAAAAAATGTCTATTCAGGGGGAAGAGCACTTTTTCCTGCCAAATGGTCTATAAACATAGAGGACTTAAATGGAACTCAGGAGTTCAAATACCTGTCTGCCTATTCTATGTTCATAGACAAGAATATTCTAAGGAAGCTCAACAAATGTGCTGTGTGCGTGAAAATGACCAGAATATCATAGCTATAACAAACAACTTGTAAAAGTCTTAACACCATTTTGTAAAAACTATTTGGCTTCAGAGAGACCGAGCCTCTAAACTCCACCTTCCAAGACCAAGCTGTTGAATATCCAGAAAGAATTTGCTTTTTGATAATGTCACGAATCTCTGTAAGGTCTTAGAACTGTATGAAAAAAAGAAGAAGAAAAAATCAGACAACTCATTTTCAATGATTTCTCATGCAGATGAAATGAAAGAGAAATGGAGTGCCTTAATTAGCCTCCTGAAAAATTGCTACATTTCACCCTGAGTCATTTTTGGATAAACAACAAAAGCAATCAAACGTTTAAATTACATAGACTGGATTATTCTGGGAAAAAAATGAAATTGATCTATGAGACAGTATATTGCTTACAGAGGAATTCCATTCTCAGTTCCTTGTCAGCCTAAGAAAGAAATTATTTTCATTTCCAATTAACACTGTTCACGGTGAATTCTGCATAAATTCATTCTAGCACTTTGAGAAAATTAAAAAGTAAAAACCCACAACCCTTCATCTGCCTAACATTTTCTGTTTATGTGCACATGCAGTAGACCAGCAGCTGCTGCTCTTTACACACACAGAGAAGCAGAGGGAAACAGCTCACATGACAGAAATAAAGGAGTTCCATTCTCAAAATGAACACGTATAAGAGCTTATTAGCAACTGATGTTCTTGGATGCCGTAACTCCTTCTGTCCCCAAGCTTTTTCCTCGTACTTATTGATTGTGTACTCTTCTGGAAAAGAAATGTCTTCTTATGTGCAGGCTTACAAAAGCAAATCAGCCTTGAACTTGCTGACATTTACGGATAGCATAGAGAGGATAACATAGAGAAGACATATCAGCTTCTCTTGGCATTAAAGAGTGATAAGACTAACATAACAATTTCTGTCTTATTCTCCCCCCATCGAATGACCCAAACATTAGTTTAATAACTTGATAAATTAAGTCCATCTTTCACATAAGAGCAAAGAGTGAGGCTCAGATATGTATTTTGAAAGCGTATCTTAATAAGTTTGCCATGAGTTTTTATTGGGTATTGCAATATAAATAAAGAAGGGCTAAGGCTATGCACAGCCACTCAGGGCAACTACTATTAGTAAAAAGGCTTACTGAGAAAATTAAGTGTGCAAACTTTTAAGAACAGAAACCTTCCACCCATCTTCTGTGAAGTATATAAAAGGTAGACTGGGTTTCATCAGGTTGCAGGGACAGCATACTGTATTATGTCAAATAGAAGAGATATGCATTCTGTTGAAAAATATACAACCTTTTTAAAAAACGAAAATGAGAGCACCTCTGGGTTATTATACACTATAGGACTGTTACACTGTAAGGAATGTCTACTGAAAGCACAAAGTCTACAAAGGTTTTACTTTTACGTTACTGCAATTGATCGTAACTTATCAAAGGAAATTGAAGAGAAAAGAAGACATGAGACAGCAATGCATATCTTCAAAACCTAAGAGATTTTTTCAAGATTTATGCTGCACTTGTCTTAATGTCAGTAGGAGTTATGTGAAGACATAGGAAGAAGAGACACCTCTGCATGTAAACAGTCATTCATTTTAGATGAGAAACAAGAAAAAAGGAAAAGAATAGAGACCAGATGACTTAAATCTTAGAGAACAGGTCAAAAAGGATTGTGTAGACTATGAATTAGAGTTACATTCAGAACATCTGTGACGTTGTGATCAACATAAGCAGAGATGACAGTAATTCCCTGTGCACTGTGACGGAAACCTAATCATTACTGTTACCATAATAAATCTGTTTGCATTCAAAAAATAATACCTTTAGGCACATACAATGAACTTTAGAGACTGCATACCTTTTAGCTCTTAACGCTTCTCTGCATGGAGGTGAAATCTACCTTGTTCAAGGTATTTTGACAAGACATAGTTCAGTTTTAAGGTATATATTCTCAGGATCACTTAAAAATTAGCTCCAAAATCAATGAGAGTTTTTTGTTAAATTTCTATCAATAAAGGCAAAAAAAAAAAGCAGGGAAGCAGTGAAGTTACTCATTCGATTTATCTAGGAGGGTATTATTTAAGACAAGCCTTTTATAATTTCAAATAAGCTTATGTATTATCAGAAACACATGAAATATTTAAAATTTCTGGAAGTCTCTTTCCTCTTCTTTCTCAAGGTCTTCTTAATTCTTTATTGTTTTGGGGTTTTTTTTAATCTTATATTTGGTTCTTCAAAACACAATTTCAGAAAGGTGCAGAGAGATTTAGTTTTGTTATTGTATGTTATTAAGTTTAACTTGATTTGCATGGCTAAAACCCTGATCATAATACTTAAAATGTTCACTTAAGCCCCTCTGTTACCACTGGCTAATACGGAAACTTTTGCAAAGGAAACTTCACTTCACTTATAATCTGAATAAATACAATTGAAAACATACTCTATTAATATTTTACCTTGGTCTTCTTACAGGAAGTTCCCTCTTTCTGCTTAAAAAAAACATTGCTTTAGCTATATCAGAGAAAGACAGGCTTCAGGAAAAAAACATAGAACCATAGAATCATCTGGTTGGAAAAGACTAGTCTAAACTTCCCCTGGTGCAATTTGCAGCCATTTCTTCTCATCCTATCACTTGTCACTTGTGAGAAGAGCACAGCACCCACCCCATCACAACCTCCTTTCAGGCAGTTGTAGACAGGGATGAAGTCTCCCCTCAGCCTCTTCTCCTCTAAACTAAACAACCCTAATTCCCTCAGCCGCTCCTCATAGGACTTATTCTCCAGCCCCCTCACCAGCCTTGTTGCCCTTCTCTGCACACGCTTCAGCCCCTCAATGTCCTTCCTGTAGTGAGGGGCCCAAAACTGAACACAGCACTCGAGGTGCGGCCTCACCAGTGCCAAGTACAGAGGCACAATCACCTCCCTGCTCCTGCTGGCCATGCTGTTCCTGATACAGGCCAAGATGCCATTGGCCCTCTTGGCCACCTGGGCACACTGCTGGCTCATGTTCAGCCGGCTGTCAACCAGCACCCCCAGGTCCTTCTCTGCCAGGCAGCTCTCCAGCCACTCTTCCCCAAGTCTATAATGCTGCATGGGATTGTTTTGTCCCAAGTGCAGGACTTGGCACCTTATTCCATTGGTTTCAGCCCATCGATCCAGCCTGTCCACATCCCTCTGCAGAGCCTCCCTTCCTTCAAGCAGATCCACACTGAGATGTCTTCCTGAGATTGATGCAAAGCTCTCTCCTCAGCCAAGCTGGTTTTCCTCCCCGCCAGCTCGCTTTACGGCACATGGGGATGGTCTGCTCTTGTGCCACCAGGATTTCCTTCTTAAGGAGCATCCAGGCCTCTTGTGCTCCTTTGTCCTTTAGAACTGCCTCCCAATGAACGTTATCAAGCAGCCTTCTAAACAGTTTGAACTCTGCCCTCTGGAAATCCAAGGTGGCAGTTCTGCTGCCCCCCTACTTACTCCTCCAAGAACTGAGAATTCTATCATCTCATGATTGCTGTGCCCTAGGCGTTGTCCAACAGTCACCTTCCCCCCAAGGCCTTCTTTGTTCACAAACAGCAGAACAAAACCAAAAATCTTTTTTGAAAATTGTTTCCTGGAAACCTATATCTTATATTGTACAGAAGCAGACAAAATTTTTGTTATTACAGTTCTAGACGAGTTGAAAGATGTTTCCAGATTCAATAGTATCATTTATTTTCTTTCTTCTAAGCAACAGCTTTCCCTGCCCATCTGAGAATTTTAATGCTTCTTTGCCATCAAGAACCTGTGGTCAGAATTTCTCATGCAGAAGATTCCAAAAGACCCATAATGTAACCATAACAAATGAAAACTTTTCCTTTTTAAGTAACATCAGTCTCTGGCCACTTTTTTTCTTTCCAAAATTGGACTGATATTAACTTAAGTGTGTTATAATCTAGTTTTTTCAAGCTGAAGTAAATTTGGGGTTTATTTTAATGACTTTAAAAAAAAAAAAATCTCATTTTTCTTTTTGCATTTTTTAGCAAAGGCATTGTAAAAAAAATTGAAACCAGATTTTCTCCACACCACCTGCAGGATGAAAATCCATTCACCATATGTTGTTCTTTGACCCACTTATATTTATGCTGTTATTTTATGCAAAATTGAAAGGTGTCTGAACTATAGATTGAAAAACCTCTTTGCTGTAATACTGTTCTGAGCTAAATTACTCTTCCAGTAAGGAAGATCTGTATTCCATAAGAACATTAACACTGGCACTTTACAATCAAAAACTCAACCAAACAAACCCCCCCCAAACCCCTTCAAAACCAGAAAGCTTTATTCATAATCAGTTGAGATCATTCATGAAAATTCCTTCAGGGACGTCATATTACTTCTACTCTGACTAAAAAAACCAAACATCCCCCCAACCCCACTCAACAAAACCACCAAAACCAAAAGCTGTATAGATTGTGTGTAAGTCTTAAAAGGGTAATTATGTTATCTGTGATGTCAGGTGTACATTTTGGACTAAACTAAGTAACCCGCACCATAAATTGATAACATGTTCCTGAAAAAAAAGGTATCTCTCTCAGAATTTTTCTGCAAGCTGGATTTGTGCTGAATGCATCATTCCAATTTTTTTTGTAAATGTCATTGGATCATTGGTACAGAATAGGACTCTTTGGTTTGATGTTGTCCTAGCACTGTAATACCCCAAACCAGAACTATAGGAGTTTAAGAAACTGTGTACAATGTGTAAGTTTCTCATTGTCAAGGTCAGAATGAGATTTCAAAATCTAAAATTAGAGTAAAGTAAGAGTACAGTGCTTATAGTCCTGGGATTCTGTACCATCCAATGTCCCTCTGGTTAAGGTGTTATAATTCCTCTTCAATTTAGATCATGGTGCCAGGACTAAGTGCCTTTGACACTCATAAACTCTATGTTAATCCACAAAATAATCAAATAGCAAACAGCCATGCATAATGCATTAAATAAAGTAATGTTTGGAAACACATTTTAAACAAAATTAATAGTATATTTGGGATCCTATTACCCTTATGAACTATTGTTCTTCAGTCTCTGGGTTCATTTCTTCAAAAATATAATACTCTTCATTTCTTACTTACAGTTAAGTCAACATTTTCTGTAAAATTGCATTCATTAAGTAGGAAGTCTGGATCAATGTGAAACCTTACGGAAGATAAGGTCCCAGGTAATTAAGGGGATTTCATGTCTAGCACACATGGAAAGATAAGGTTTATAGCTAAGATCACAAAGTATCAGTGCAATTCTTCCTAATTCACTTACTGAGAGTCTGTTGTGGTAAGGAGACTCTCAACCTCAAGGAGAAACCTTGAGATGTGTCTCTTTCAAGGGGAGATCCTGATATGCAGCCCATTGTCATTTCACAAGAGCTCAAAGTGCTCTTGGGTTGTTCATTATTTATGGGGTGAGATGACTGACTCATAGTCATATTTACACACCACCAGCAGGTGCCAGTTTCTTCCAAATTTGGCTTGAACCAGACACTGACCAGTGTTGTGGCCAGGTAGGTGCATTGCCATAGATTAACCCTTGGCTATTGTGTTCTTTGTCTCCCTGAAAATCACTGTGATATGTGACCATCTCTAGCCACCGTGATCAACACTGGTGGTTAGTGTTGTATTGGGATTTACAGGAAAAATGTCAGGTTTGTGGGGAAATGAGGGGGAAAACACACCATCACATCTGTGATGAGTTAGACGCCTGAGACAACTCTTACTAAAGGAGACGAAAAGCAGTGGAAGTTTACTGGAAATAGTAGGAATGGCATTGAACAACTTTTTATGAAAAACAGGTTTGGACAACTTGTGGCAGAAACCAAAGGAAAATGATCGAGTAATTATTTCAGTAGGAAATATTTAATGTCAATTTGTGTGGTCAAAGCTCCATCAACATTACAATTCATAGATTAGGTATGTTGAATATAAACTAGTACTGCACAGCTGGCTAGAGATATATATACATACAGACTTAAAAAATGGTAATCTAAAATGTGCAGTCATTCACCTAATTGGCACAGACTCTAAATCTTGAGGAGCTACCTTGGGTGGTGTCTTGATCCAAGGGGAGAGTCCTTGACTGCTGACTTGCAGCTCTGAGGAGGATCAACTCTGGTGAAGCCCTGTTTGTATCATAGTTGTATCTGATTTCTGGTCAAATGTGGTCATATTAGTTCCCATTGGTCAACATCCTGTTCTTTGTGCGTGCAGAGCATAGAGACAGCAGATATGGCAGTTATCAGCACTTTGGGGTACAGTGGTTATGAGGTATTGAAACTTTCTGGATGAGCACTGGGAGGATGCACATAACATATCTGTGTGTCGCATTTTTTTAATAAAGTTATTAAATGTTTTGATAAGTAGGTGAGAACTGCCTTCCTATCTACCTATATATTATTGAAAGTAGCTGCAAGATTTTCAAAGTTCTACAGTTTGTGCTATCTAAGGTAGTTTCCCTACCTCCTCTATCCTTCTGTCTTTCTGGGTCTCATGCGCTTTCTCTCCTATTGAAACTTCCATGAAATGTATACAATACCCCTTTTAGTTCCTAGGACTGCTCGACTGTCATATTCACACCTAATAAGAAATTCAACTGCAAACACTTTGTGAACTTTGATAATGTAGTGGAAGATATCCAGGGATTTCTGTATGCCCTAAAGTTTAGGCAGCAAATGCTTTTTTTTTGTCTGTCTGTGTGATTGGTTGGCCACAGCTGGCAGTCAAGCACCCACACTGACACTAACTGTCCCCTTGCCAGTGAGGCAAGGGAGAAAATATGAAGAACAAGAGCATAAAAACTCATCAGAGAATTCACACACCAATTACTGACTTGACTTAAAATATTTAACTTAACCCATTGCCAGTTAGCATAAACATTTAATTACTGATTTGAATATTGAAAAACCAAGACAAATATTTAAACACTTAGGGAAAATACCTTTAATCCCCCTTTCCCATGTTCATCTTCACTCTAGACTTCTCTCCTTCCTCATTCCAAATTTCCACTCCCCTGTTATCAATGCAGGTTATGCTCAACCCCTTTGGTGAGGCAAGGGAAAGAGAAGAAGGTTGGGGTCAGGTTGTAGCAGTTTCTTTCTAGGGCTCCATAATCCCTATTCTTTTCCCTCTCTGCTCATGCCTTCCTACCTGTTTCTTCTGCTCTGGTATTGGCTTATCCATGGCTGAAGTCCCTTCAGTAAGTACATGTTCCAATGTGTTTATCCACAGGTGACAGTCCCGTCAGGGGTTTGCCTGTGGCAGTGTGGGTTATCCACTGCCTGCAGTACCTTCAAGGGTGTTATCAGCTCCTCCATGGAGCACTTTCTACTGCCATGGCTTTGTTATTAGTTTTTCTTTTAGTGTTTAACCTCCATAAATATGTTTTTGCAGAGGTGTTTCCAACTGCAGTTACAGATGTGTCCTGCAGTGAGTCTTTTGGGGCTGGCTGAACAGGCTGTGTCTGGCAGAAGGCAGTCCCCGGCCTCTTCTCAAAGGCCTCAGCTGTTTAAACCCCACCTCACTATTAAAACCTTGGATTTATACCAACCACTGTCTATTTATTTTCTTTAATACTGTAGTTTACCAGCTTTTTCAAACTCTGAAAATCCTCTTAACATCTTTATCTGGAATGGGTATCTTGCAATGACATATAATGGAACATGGATATTTTGAATTTCATATGTAGTCAAACTGAGCCATGAATTCACACCAAATCCCCATGGTATACCACAACAGAGCAACATACCAAAAGAAAAATAAACTATAAAGAAGATGGAAATGAGGAAGATCTGCTTGGGAGGAATTCACAGCCAGTGCCAAGGCATGAGAGGCTGGAGTTAAAGAAGTGAAACTCATCTGACATTGAAAGTAGAAAGGATTGTGAAGTGCACCAAGAAGAGCTTCTGGAAATACATTGTCAGCCAATGGAAGAATGTGGGCTGTTTCTCAATGGGGTACAGTATATACTGAAAAAAAGAGAATCTGGGAAAAGTTGAGATATTCCAATGTATTTCTTGTCTCAGTTTTCACTGATAACATTTGTCTTCAGGCATCCCAGGCCACCAAGACTTTAAGTAGAGTCTGTAGGAACAAGTCATTACTTATAGCATAGGAAGATTAAATTTGGGAACCTATTAAGCTAACTGGATATGCAGGCATCCATGGGACCAAATGAGTGCATCCATAGTGGCTAATGGAGCTGGCAGATGATAATGTAATCATCTTTGACAATTTGTGGTCATCAGATAAATTCCTGAAGACACAAACGTAATGTTCATCTTTTAAGTGGGACAAGAAGTGGGGTCTGATTTTGAACGCTTTGTTCTTTGTTAGAAAATTCATTTCAAGAACAGAAATGGTTCCCAAAGACATTTTCAGGATTTTAAGTTACACATTGTCAACAGAATAATGTAATGCTCCCACTGTATTATCAGTGTATTTTTTAAATTCTGACAGTATGATTTCACTCGTGCCTCAGTTAAATTTGAGCCAATTTGCATTTCATCTATATGCTTGTCACTGTTGTACAAAGTGACATCTGAGAAAAATACTGTAGATATCTCTTGAGAAGAAAATAGAACAGGTTGTCTTCAGTATGCATGATAGCCATCCTGTTCCAAGACTTCTCCCAAAAATCTGGAAGACACAAGAATGATCAAGCTTTGTGATCTCTGCAGTGCTGTTTGAATAATAATGCATTAGCTTCTACTGCTTTTAAAATATCTCAAGGAAGCTAAGAAAACAAACAAATGTGTACGTACCTATTGAAGTTCACACAATGGTGGTAGGGAACATAAAAACTTAGAAACACTATTATTGCTGTGTTGTTATAATAATATAATGAATATAATATTAGGTAATACATGTACTTGATACTCTGTGACCATGAAAAACTTTACAGCTCCTGACATGGATATTTTACCTGAACAATGCTCTTTCCAATTAAGTTGTAAAAATTATTATGGCAAAAATAACAAACAGGTCCATAATAATATATGATGCTTTTATAAGAATTATAAATAAAAGCTGATTCCTGGTTATGTTTGTAGAAACAGCAGTCCAGATCTTGTCCAGTTTATTTCAACATTGTTTTACAAGACTGCAACAGTTTAAAAAAGGTAAAAATCTAAGCCAGCAACTTGCTTGGCAATAGATGATCCTGTCTCACTCAACAGTTAGCCACTGATGTGTGTTTAAGTATAGATTTAAAGTGAAAATATGTCCTTTGGAATTACCACAAATCTCCTGTAAATGTCTATGTGGCCAAGATATCACTTAAAGTCTTAAAATTTTGTATCCTTTAAGTTAAGTGAAAGGTGTAAATCTGTTACCCCAGGGTATTCAACCTCCTGAGATGGAAGATGGGGATGGAGAGCATCATAAATCCTTCATAATGCAGGAGGAAGTTGTAAACAACATGTTATGCAACCTGGACACTCACAAGTCTATTGGGTTAGATGGTATCCATACTAGAGTATTGAGGCAGCTGACACAGGAGCTTACAAAGCCACTCTCCAACACATATCAGCAGTACAGTTAACAGGGGAGGTTGCCAATATGATGCCCAACTGCGAAAATGGCCAAAAAGAGGATCTGGGGAACTACAGACCTGTCAACTTGACCTCAGTAATGAGGAAGACTATGGAGATATATATTCATCTTGAGTGTACTCACCAGACATGTGCAAGACAACTAGGGAATCAGGCTCAGCCACCATGGATTTATGAAGGGTAGGTCTTGCTTAACGAACCTGATCTCTTTCTATGACCAGACGACCTACCTAGTGGATGAGGAAAAGGTTGTGGACGTTATTTACCTGTACTTTAGTAAAGCTTTTGACATTGTGTCCCACAGCATTCTCTTAGAGAAGCTGGTGACTCATAGCTCAGACAAGTGTACTCTTTGCTGGATAAAAAGTTGGCTGGATGGCCAAGTCTAAGAGTTGTGGTGAATGGAGCTAAATCCTGTTGGCAGCTGGTCACAAGTGGTGTTCCCCAGGGCTTAGTTTTAGGGCCAGTCTTGTTTAACACCTTTGTTAAGATATGGAGGAAGGGATTGAGTAAGTTTGTCGATGACACCAGATTGGGCAGGAATGTTGATCTGTTTGAGGGTAGGAAGACTCTTCAGAGGGATCTGGACAGGTTGGATCAATGGGCCCAGCTAAATTGTAAGAGGTTTAATGAGGCCAAGTATGAATGACTGGAGAGCTGCCTGGTGTCAAGGACCTAGAGGTGTTGGTTAACAGACATCTGAAAATGAGCCAGCAGTATGCTAAAGTGTCCAAAAAGGCCAAGAGCATCCTTGCTTGTGTCAGAAATGTCGTGGCCAGCAGGACAATGGAAGGGATAGTGTCTCTGCGCTCTGTGCTGATGAGACTGCTCCTCGAATACTGTGTTCAGTTTTGGACTCCTCAGTACAAGAAGGAGGTTGAAGTGCTGCAGCCTGTCCAGAGAAAGGCAATAAAGCTGGTGAAGAGTCTGGAGAAGTCTTAAGAGGAGTGGCTGAAAGAAGTGGGACTGTTTAGTCTGGATAAAAGGAGGCTGAGGAGAGACGTTGTTGCTCTCTACAACTACCTGGAAGGAGGTTGTAATGTGGTGGGTGTTGGTCTCTTCTCCCAAGTAACAAGTGATAGGATGAGAGGAAATGGCCTCAAGTTGCGCCAGCAGAGATATAGATTGGATATTAGAAAAAATTTCTTCACTCAAGTAGTGGTGAAGCATTGGAACAAGTAGTGGAGTCACAGTCCCTGGAGGTGTTCATAAAATGAGTAAATGTGGCACTTTGGAACATGATTTAGTAGGCAACAAGATCTTGGGCTGACCATTGTACTTGATGATCTTAGAGGTCTTTTCCAACTTTTATGATTCTGTCACTTGCAGACAATTTTATACCTTTTGAGTTCTAACAGTACTATCAGAAAAATTACATAATACCATACACAACACTAGAGAAGTAAAAGAAATAGAAATAGAAATATCTGATATTTGAAACAGATCATTAGCTCAATTAGATTAGTATGTCTGACCTTACCCCAAAGAAATAATTGCTTACATGTTTATAATTGACAAAGCTAAGCAAATATTTTCTGAAGAAGAAACATTACCTAGAAATGGAAGCTTCTGATCATACTCTGTGGATTTATAAGTTGTTTTTTAAGGAACTTATTGAGATTTGCAGAAGCCTTAACAGTCAGTTATGAAGAAACAAACTATTTAAGTTTAAAGGTAGATTATGGAGCAAATGCTCTTCACAGCAAATGCTGTTCATATTCTCCAGAAAAAGATATTTTAGCATCTATTCCATCTCCAAACATCATATTCATGAAAGAGAACAAACAGTATTGTAGGATAACTTTGAAGCAAGATCCACAATGCAAATTATGTATCTATTAAAATCTACTATTCCCTGGAAGTTGTATTTTTGCTGTTGTAACTGTGGTTAGTATAGTCAACCCAAATAAATAATTAAATATAATAAAATATAATACCTAACATAAAATTGTCATTTTTTCACTAGCAAATATGATGATTCTTATTTGTTCAGTGTAATATAATTAAATATGCATCATTATTTTTTGCCTCAGTCTTCACTGGCAGCTGCTTTCCTAAAGCCTCCAGGGTCAAAGAAAAGCTCGTCTCAATTGGAGAGATATGGATTTGATGGGTAAACTGTTCAGTGGATAAGGAATTGGTTGGATGGTTGCAATCTGAGAGTAGTGGTCAATGGCTCAATGTCCAGATGGAGACCGATGACAAGAGGTATACCTTAGGGGTCCACACTGGGACCAGTCCTATTTAATAGGATCAAGGGCAACTTCAGCAAGTGTGCAGATGACATCGAGCTGAGTAGGGCAGTGATAACACCAGAAGGACGGGATGTCATCCAGAGGGACCTGGACAAGCTGAAGAAGTTTTAAAATCATAAGGTTCAACAAGGCCAAGTGCCAGGTCCTACACCTGGGTCGAAGCAACCCCTAGTATCAATACAGGCTGGGGGACAATGTGATTGAGAGCAGCCCTGCGGAGAAAGACTTGAAGGTGTTGATTGATGAGAAGCTTGACATGAGCCAGCAATATGCGTGTGCAGCCCAGAAGGCCAACCACATCCTGAGCTGCACCAAAAGAAGCACTGCCAGCCGGTCAAGGAAGGTGATTCTACACCTCTACTCCGCTCTTGTGACACCCCACTTGGAGTACTGTGTCCAGTTCTGGAACCCCCAATTTAAGAAGGATATGGAACTGTTTGAGCTGGTCCAGAGGTGGGCTACTAAGATGCTCAGAGGGCTGGAGCATCTCTGCTAGGAGGACAGGCTGAGAAGGTTGGGCATGTTCAGCCTGGAGAAGAAAAGGCTCTGGAGGAACCTCATAGCAGCTTTCCAGTACCTGAAGAAGGCCTACAGGAAAACTGGGGAGGGACTTTTTGCAAAGGCTTGTAGTGGTAGAATGAGAGGGAATGTCTTTAAATTGCAAGGTGGGAGGTTTAGATTAGACACTACGGAAGAAATTCTTCGCAATGAGGGTGGTGAGGCACTGGCAAAGATTGTCCAGAGAGGTTGTGGATGTCCCGTCCCTGAAGTGTTCAAGGGCAGGTTGGATGGGACCTCGAGCAGCCTGGTCTGGTGGGAGGTGTCCCTGCCCATGGCAGGGAGATTGTAACTAGATGATCTTTAATGTCCCTTCTAACCCAAATGATTCTATGATTCTATGATTCATTCTAGGAAAATTAATTATTGCATTCTCCTCAGGAAGCCGTTTTATAACATTAGCACCACAAATCTAACTGACTTTTTAGGAAAAAGAGGAAGTAGAGACAGGAAAGACACTTTTGTGTTCATGCTTTCTCCCTCCAGTATCTTCATACTTCCGAGGGAGAAAAAAAAACAGGTCTGAGCCTCTGTGATTGCTTCAGTTTTCAATTACCAACTGCATATGGTCTGTCCCAATATTCAATACACAGAATTTGAGCCAATCTAAGAAAAATAGTATTATTCTAGAACTTCATTTCATAGTTCTTGAGTTATACTTACCCTCATGTACCAAGTTCAGATTTCTCCTCTTCTTCATTGATTTTGTAATGTCATGAGTTTACATCAGATTACATTAAGACTTTTCCAGAAGTTGGGAGTTCGTAATATATAAAAAGGGAGTAAAGATTTGTCTCAGCTTTTGTCCCCATGAATAATTAAAATATCTATGTACTACATACATTTGTGTTATTATTTTGTGTAGCAGTATACACTTGCAAACAAAACCCCAGCTGACATTCGCAGCAATGACACTTTTGGAAAGGAACTTGAACACCTTTGAAAAGATTCATCTTGCTTAAATTGAGATGTCTGAACTGTAAGTATTCTAATCTGAATAAGAGAGTAATTACAGTTAATGGAGATGTAAGACTTGATTCAGTTGCCCAACCTAGATTAATTTACATATTGGTATTTGAGATGTCCTCAGATTTCCAACTCAAATTCCATTCTCCATAGGTCCTGTGTTTTACCTGCCAACACTCTTTGGGTCACTTTGGTGTGCTAAGGCATCTCAAATGATACTTGTTGGGGTAAATGAATGATAAAAATTAATTGCAAATATAGTCAGTAATGCTTATTTTACAATCATTTTAATGAGATGTAAGTATTCTCTTCAGGAAGAGATTAATAGCTCTATGCTCTCTATGTATTGTGTTGACTAAATTTGATTCAGATGCCCACTTGTTATCTTCTAGGGACACATCTGTACGCATCACTTCTGTAAATATGACACAAAGGATGACAAATATGATCTACAGAACATCTATGTGCTTTTAATATAGTTGAAAGGCTAGACAAATATCTTAGAGAAGATCAAAGCCACATGTGTCATATGACAAATCTGCATAGGTTTGTGATAGGGTTTATAGGAAAACCTACTGGGCCAGCAACTGGACACAAGGAGGAATAAAATAAGTAACTTGAATGGCAATAGAAGCTTATATATAGACAACAGAAACAGGATGTACGTACGCATTGACTGTAATGTTAAGCTAGACAACATCTCAGAGGTTGATATTTATTCTAAGAACACTTAAACCGAAATGATTCCTACAGTCAGTGCCATGTTTGAAAGATTGCAACTAAGCAAAAGTGGTTCATGTGTTTGGCAAGGCCAAGTTCAAAACTTATTTTGAAGAGTCTATAACATTTGACAGTTATCAATCACATATTTTTTTGCCAGGTGATGTGATGATACATCATATGATACAATACAGTATGATACGACACGATATGATACGATACAATATGATACGATACGATATATAATATGATAAGATATGATTTTATCTCCTTAAGTCTTCAGTAATTTCTTTCTACAATTAAATATTTTTTTCACAGGACTTTTTACAGGGTATCCAGTTCCTCTGAATTAAGCATTATCAATGCCTTTTCTTAACCTTCTGCTCCGGTACATCTAGGGCATTGATATCAGGATGGTCAGGGCAGGACCTGGCAGCCAGGACGCTTCCCACATTCCAGTCAGGAGCAAGGGAGCAGGGGAACACCTGGGCAGCCCCAGCCCTCAGCATCTCCTTGAGAATGGAGATAGGTTGAGGTCAGGCCAGGATGGGCCTGGCAGGGCAGGGCTGGGCTGTAGCCCTGCTGCAGCATTGCCAGGGCAGGGGCTGACAGCCCAAAGGGGCTGACATGGGGTCTTGGGCCTTGGACACAGTGAGTGTACCTCCAGGAGGCTGACATGTGGTCCTGGGCCTTAGGTAGATTGGGATAGGTGCTGAGCAGGGAAAACAAGAAGTGGCCCCAAGGCTCTGACACTACTTATAAATTAATCTTAATCAGTAACTAATTTTTTTTTCCCACTGGAACTGCATTTTCTTTACATATGCCAAAAAAACCCTCAAAAATTAATATTAGTAGTAATTAGAAGCCACTTTAAATTCTGCAAAGATGTGCTCTTCTTAAATCATCTTCTACATTGTTGCATGTTAAAAAGTTAAACTTTTCTTGTTCACGTTTTAACTTTTTGTCAAATTTTCATTTTTTAATTTTTTTTTTTAATAATGGAGAGATGTATAATTTTTTATGGAATCTTTGCCTTTCAGCAAACCTTCCAAACTTGTCAAGGATCAGCAGCAGAAACTGTAGGTTCTGGCGCTGCGTGCTTGACTGACGTGGGCAGGCAACCCCTGTGGAAGGCAAAGCCCAGGAGGGAACCTCTGGGTAGGTGACTCTTCTGAAACCTGGAAGCGGCAGCTCCCACGTGGGCAGCTGACGTGGCAGGGGGGAGGTCCCAGCAGCATCGGAGGAAGCTAAGAACGCCAGTGACCAGAGCACTGTGAACAGGAGCAGGTGAACAGGTGCATGGCTCGGCAGTTTGCTAAGGCAGTTCTCGAAGGCAGGGCAAGCAGGCAGGCTGAGGAAGGAGGGTGCTGGATCCCAGCCAGAAATATCAGAAAACCACAGCGGCCACCCATCAGAAAAATAAGGCATCTCTCAGCTTTGCACCAACCACGACTGAAAGAGCCTTGCAAACTGAGCCCCAGAGGGTGCATGCTGCCTCCCAGGCACCAGGTTGCAGAGCATGTCCCCTCTCCCGAACAGATATCGGATGCCAGTGGTGGAGTCCTCATTGGGGGTTGTGCTCAGGTAGAGGAACTTCTTTGCTTGATAACTGAACTCAAGGAAGAGGTGACAAGGCTAAGGACTGTCAGGGAGTGTGAGAGAGAGAGATAGACATCTGGGATATCATTCTGTGCTCCCTGTCTCAGTCCCAGCAGACAGACATGCTTTGTGCATCAGAGGATTCCCCATCCCCTATCCACTCAACAGAAGAAAGTAATTTAGGAGATGGAGGAAAATGGCAGCGGGTTCCTGCTTTTCACAGCCAGCATGTCTCCCCCCTTTTTAACTTGGCCCCGCAGGTTCCCTTGCAGAATAGATACATAGGTCTGCAAGAGGAGCCAAGCCCCAGTGTTGACAATTCTCACAGCCTGGAAACGTTTCCCAGGTTAAGAAACCCAAAGCCATCAATTAAAATGGTTTCTGTAAAGAAGAAGAGAAAGGTGGTAGTCACTGCGGACTCCCTCTTGAAAGGAATAGAAGGAGACCAGTATGCAAACCAGACCCATTACACAAGGAAGTCTGCTGCATAACTTGGGATCCACCTAAGGGTATTAAGGGAGCTGGCGGATGTCCTCACCAAACCCCCTTCCCTCATCTACCATCAGTCCTGGCTGACTGGGGAAGTGCCATTTGACTGGAGACTGGCAAATTGTACACCCGTTTACAAGAAGGGTTGGAGGGAGGGTCCATGGAACTATCAGCCTGTCAGTCTGATCTCAGTAGCAGGGAGGGTCATGAAGCAGGTCATCATAACTGCTGTCATACAACACAACTAGACAATCAGGTGATCAGGCCCAGTCAACATGGGTTTGTAAAAGGCAGGTCCTGCCAGACCAATCAGATCTCCTTCTATGAGAAGGTTACCTTTTCAATGGACAAGGAAAAGGCCATGGATGTGGTGTACCTGGACTTCAGTAAAGCCTTTGACACCATTTTTCACAGCATTCCGCTTGAAAAAATGGCTGCCATTGGCCTGGACAGGTGCACCCCCTGCTAGGTAAAAAATTGGCTTGGATGGCCGGGCCCAAAGGGTTTGGTAAATGGAGCTAAACCCAGTTGGAAACCCGTCACAAGTGGTGTTCCCCAGGCCTCAGTGCTGGGTCCAGTCCTGTTCAATATCTTTATCAACAATCTGGATGAAGGCATTGAGTGCACCCTTAGCAAATTTGCGGATGACACCAAGCTGGGTGCAAGTGTGGATCTGCTTGAAGGAAGAGAGGCTCTGCAGAGGGATCTGGACAGGCTGGATCGATGGGCTGGGACCAACGGAATGAGGTTCAACTAAACATTAGGAAGAATTTCTTCCCTGGAAGGGTAGTCAGGGATTGGCACAGGCTGCCCAGGGAGATGATTGAGTCGTCATCCCTGGAGGTGTTTAAAAGATGGTTAGATGAATTTCTGAGGGACAGGGTTTAGTAAGGGTACAGATACCATTAAACTCAGTGATCTGAGAGGTGTTTTCCAACCAGATGACTCTATGATTAAATGTTTTTGCTTTGTACTTTGAGGGAGAAAAGAACTAAAAGATTTTTTTTCCTAACATCCTGTGAAATTCATTAAGATTAAGCTTAAAATATAACTCACATATTTCTTTCTCCCTTATTCTTGTAAAAAATAAATCAAAACAAATCAAAACAAAAACGACACCAACACTAAACCTAAAACAATACACTGATTGAGAGAAAAAAAAATGTTTTTACAAAGACCTCAGTAGTGGTCAAAAACTAATATATATTAGTTTTATTTTCTTAATTTTATTTTCTTTGGTTTAAATAGATATTAATATCAAACTGTACCTTTGGAAAACTATTTCTCCAGGGGCTTTCAAGTCTCTTACAGAAAGGTGAGCTCATTTTTAACCGTAATATTTGTATAAGTCAAAATATGGTGTTATTTGCTATATTATTAATTTATTGACTGCTATGCAGATAATCTGCTGTTGTCTTAGAGCTGAACTCTGACTGCAAGACCAATGTGTTAAAAAAAAATTATATTTTTAAAAAAATATATAATTAAGTATTCTGGTGCTGTCATAGTCTTCACTGTCTATCAAATTAAAGCATCCTCAAGGCAAAGGGTCAAAAGTATTTTTTTGCTTTCTAGGTGATATTACACTTTCAATATCACTATTTCCATTTAAGTTATCAGAGTTGTCATTAAAAATTCTTAGCACAAGATTTAAAATATTTTCATAACCTTGTCTTCTACTGCTTCTCACAAGAGGTGCTCACAAGAGGTCTGGTTTGTCCTGTATTCAAAAGACTCATGTCGACTCCACTCACAACACAGTACTCAAAGAGCAGAAGATGACAATTTTACGACTTATTTTTCTATTAAACTAAATTAGAAATTCAGTTTTTATGACAGGTGTCATCCAACCCGTCTGTAACTGACAAAACTGGAACTGAAATGCTACAGAATTCTGGAGGCTTCATAGTTTTCCCAGTTAGAAATAGGGTTTCATTTTCACCAGTTATTTTGCCATTAAGTAGTAAATTTCTGTACTCTTTTGCCCACTTTCTGTCATTGTTTTTTTCTGCTCCTGCACTCTATGTATATGTTTATAAACCACTTATAAAATCAGCCTTCCTGTTTTTTCTGCTTATTCTCTAGCACAACCTCCAATAAATAAAGAAGACATGTCAAATATTTTTCAGGCTAAGATTTTTCTTCCTGTGTTTGTAATTGTAATCATCAAATGTACGCTGAACACAAATCTTTAAAATACTCTGGAGATACTGAGAGAAACACTGAAGTTTTCTTTCTCATTTTCTTTTCAGGTTTGTTTTTTGTTGTTGTTGTTAAACGAAGCTTATTCTGAATCCACCAGCTTATACCAGGTATTTAAAGCCCATATTTTAAAATCTAATTATTTTATGCGCACTATATATTAGATTCTTGAGGTTGTAATATAGATGTTCAGTCCACAAAGTGGAAAACAAACTCTTCAGATTTAATATGCTTTTTGTACCATCATTGTGTATCAGTATTCCCCTACTGACTCATAAGTTTTTCTCCTTTTTTTTTTTCTTTCTTTTAAATCTTACCTATCTTGCAACTCATTTTTCCCATCTTCTTTCTGATTGGAGCTCTGAATGTTGTTTTGAGCCTCAGGTGTCGACCATCATTCCTTACTGTAACATTCTCACTCCTTTTCCAAAGTAAGGACAGTTCATTCTCCTGTATGGTCTTTTTCTGTTGTTTTCATTGTTGATGTTCTTATTTGTAGTCTTTTTTCGGTTTATTCTAGTCTATGACATATGCATAGCACCTGTTCCTTCTTGTCTCAGTGGGATACTGAGTTATATTTTGCTAGAATAACACAGCTTTAGGGCTATTAGAATATGATACTGTATAAAAATATTAAAGAGAATGTAATGTTTCTTTTCCCAAATACACCTGTAGACAACATATCTGCTGTTAAACTACCAAGGGTTTCTATTTCTTCTTTGGCTGCCAACAATAGCCCAAAGCATTTCATTTACAGAGTTATCTTTATCATTATATTGCTCAAATATGTGATTTCTTGTGCTTATTTTCTTTTCTCAAGTTGTAAAATGAAATGAACTTTCCTTTGCCCTTAACTAAGACTTAAATACTCATTGAATTAAACAAAAATATAATAAAATTCTCTGTTATATGGTAGTCAAATACATGTCAACATTTTTTCAACAACTCTGTAAACTGGTATTTTAATAACTTGACAACTAATGAAGTTTTTTTTGGAAAGTTCCAGTGGACTGATGATTTGACATTAGGAAGTTATTTGAAATAAAAATTACATAAATCTATTTAAAAAAAGGTTTTCTAAACTAATTTCAAGTGCTTTTTGTTTAAAACTTGAAAATACATTTTTCTTTAAATAAATGCATACATGTATAAAGTCGTATTTTTTAAGAAAGTCAGAAAACTTGTTCTATTAGCAAAAAAGAATTATCTTTTGAATGTCAAGAATTATTAATAGTCAAATTTAAGAGCTAAATGGCAAATTAATGCCTTCATAAATCAATATGGAATCTGCTGTAATACTAATGTTTGCACAAATTTTTCTTACTCAAGTTTAGGCACTCTATTTTGAACTTATGATGATTTTGAGACATTTTCATGGTAAATGAAACACAATTCTTTCTATAATGAACCCATTTATTTAATCATTTGCTAGATATATGCATTTACACATGTCAATATACATTTTGCACGCAAACAGATCCTGCAAAGTACCAAACAAAAGACCTAACCTTGAGTTTTCCCAAATCAATGTAATTTGTGTTAAACACCACAAAAATAACTTTATAACTGCTCTTCTAAATCCAACATTGAACTATGATGAAATAAAATTCTGCTTAACAATCCATTATGACATGCATGCAGAACCTTGCACTGCACATAATACTTTCAGAGACTCCTATTATCTAAATGTATTTTCCATCATTTCACAAGTAAGCTTTTTTGAGGAGGGGTTTGGAAATGTGATCAAAGGTTTTATATCAGGTGCTAAACAGTGGGAAAAGAAGCTAGTTAAAATTCTGCTGCTCTTTGCAGAAGGAAAAATGAATTAATCTATTTCAAACTTTCCAGTCCTTTGTAGAAGTAGTTATAGAATGCAAATATTTGTAAACCGTATATATTTACGAACTTCAGTATTATTTTCAAAACCGAAGTTATAATAAAAAAATCAATATACCTTTTGTATTTGCAGTATGCAGCTGCTCAAACAAAGGGAAATAAAAGTCCAGAAGTATCATTTACTTCTTAAAAATTACCTTTTTTTTCCCTTTTTTACCTGAAAATTTACTTTAAGCACTATTTCCAGACGGTTTCAACATTTTTCTTCTAGTACTTCTTGCAATACTTCTAGCTAGCAGATGTTGTACTGTCATATACAATTTTTTGTCAAATTCTGTTCTGATTTAATTTTATGTAATCATGCATGTTAGTGTATGGATTTAAATGAAAATATCTCATTTCATATTCATTTTCATGAACATGGTTTTATACTATTTAAAACCATTTATGAAAATCTATACAAATATACTAAAAATACTATCAAATACAAAAATAAGCAACATAAATTTGTCCTGCCCAAACAGATAATTTGCACTTAACATAATAAGTACAACAAACACATACCTACCTCTCAGTACCATCTTCAGTAGCCAGTCAAGGTCAATAGACAGCTTTATGTTTTAGGGTTTATATATGCCAGATGAGAATCAACCTCAAAATCCTATTAACAAAAACCTTGCCTCCATACAAAATTTAGTGTCATCTTTTTCTTACATGCTCATTCCAGTCTAGAGTGCTTGTGGGGTTGATTCTTTCTGTCACTTTATTAACGCCCTGCTTAGTCTTGGTAGGGAGAAGAAAAGTTTTGGCTGCCTAAGGAATGTGATTAGGATGTATACAAAAAGTAGGATAAGCAAACTACAAGATGAAAATGTGATACATGAAGAATTCATGGAAGGATAATAATAATGACAATTACAATAATAATAGCTTTGATTTTTCTTTATAAAGGATTAATATTATCTAATAAAAAAATCTTAATTTTTTAGTATGTTTCTGACAGCATTCAAAATCACTTCAAATATTCCTCATTGATTTAAAGGGACTTCTAATTAACTAGCACTCTGTTCCAGCTGTTCTTTCTTATTCCTTGCTGGGAATTTAGTAGCTCAGTGCAATAGACATCCTTGCTTTTTAGTACAGCATAGCAATATTCAAGCAGTGTGATGAATGACGGATTTCTACTCATAATAACATTTCTGTGGACATTAATTTATATCATGTTGTTTCATAATTGTTTATCTTTCTTGACTGTAGATGAAGAATGATGAAAATATTAATAAAACGGCTGTCCACTGAAACTGTTAGATGATGTAGTCTTGGTGTATCAGTGCAATCATCAGGATCAATACAACCGTATATGAAACCTTATGTGTGCATATCTATCAAACAAAGAAACCACATGGCTTAATTCAAAGTGTAGAAACTTGTAATGTGTGAAGAGTGCAACGGGAAAAAACCCACTTTTTCTCATAATTTATGTCAGACAACAACAGTTTCACATAAAAAGCCAATAAACCTCTTTTGAGGTTACTTAGTAAAGGAAAGAGTAAGAGACATTTTGACTAAGAAGAGAGGAAAATTTTTTTATTAACATATGAGTTTGTAGACATATTCTGGTAAAAATATTCTGGTCTAGATATTTTAAAGTTACTTGCTTTTGCATTCTTTGCTTCCATTTTGCTTTCTAGCTTTAATAGTTACTAAAATAATGTGCAGATAGCATTATTTTACAGATGAGTAGATGACTGATTCCTTGACAGAGATAAAAAGTAGTCAGTGTCAGGGCTTGCACAATGTGCGTACAATAGACGTCACTTTCTGCAATTGCAATACTTGAAGGCATCAAAGATTGCCATCACATGCCATGTCAAGCCCTTGTTCCAGAGGGACAACTTTGCCCTAGATTGTACAGTACTACAATCTTATGTCATAGTAAAATCTATAGCATCTTCTTGTAACCTGATGTTAACAGGCAGTTTCTTAGAGGTGACACAAAATCTTGAGGTGGCTGAATCTTCTTTTGTATTACATGTCTCAGTGTCCTTGCTTTTATAGCAAGGTTGATGAACTGCCAAGATTGATTTTGGGAAAGAGATGAGCAACACTACTTAAAAAATGGTAAAAACATCTGCCCAGTTGTCTTAGTTTGGATGAAAAAAACCCAAACCAACCAAAATATGCTCAAGTGATTTTAATCAGAGATTGTGCAGAATAGATAACAGTTCTTTGCTACACGTGTATGTGTGCACAG
This sequence comes from Neomorphus geoffroyi, assembly GCA_033558235.1. Lineage (NCBI taxonomy): Eukaryota > Metazoa > Chordata > Aves > Cuculiformes > Neomorphidae > Neomorphus > Neomorphus geoffroyi. The sequence goes on from JAUMJM010000005.1 coordinate 4,583,931, forward strand.
AACAAAGTCGACAACAAGTGTGATTAAGTTGTTAATACGGATTGAGTCCTGTACTCGAGCTCTGGTGGTGCCATCACTTTAAGCCGCGGCTCTGCTCCGGGCAGCCTCCTCATCAATCCAGATGGCTATTGATCACACTCGCACTCGCACTCACACACAACACACATACAGAGGGAAAGGAAATAAAGATAGAGAGATAGAAAATACAGCAACGCAAGCAGAGGTAGCAAAGCGCGACTATTCTCTAGGCAGCCAGATGCAGAAAGAGGCGGAGACCGGGAGGTAGCCAGTGAAAGAAATGCCTGGGCAAACGGGACACAACCGCTGCCCTGGTCTCCCTGGAAACGGCCCCTTCCCTCCCCCCCCCCCCCCAAACCAAATACAAACACAAAGCCAAACCCCAAACCAACCTGAAACTATAACACCAATATTGCCCTACTGATGCAATGCCATATATATGCATGCTGCATACTGCACTAAACTTTTTTTATAAGGCCAATATCTTGCTGATCTTTGCATAAGGCCACAACAGAGCCTTCAGCCCTCTATAGAGCTATATTTGGGACAGAAGGTCTATAGCCCATCTATGAATGACATCCTGGCCTCTGTCCCAGAGGCAGAGACAGATAGAAACTGTAAGCGGGTGTGTTCTTCACAGTCTAGAGCTTTCTGCTGGACAATTCATTTCTCGGCAAATTCTCACATTGGGCTTGGTGATCTTACTGGCTGCAGAGTAGGAATTATGACATCTACTCTTTCCTTTAAGTCCCATTTTGCAAGTGATTGATGAAGAACACTAATCCTTGTAGTTCATGGCCTAATTTAAATTGCTTTGTGTCCTCATTGTGCAGAGAGTTCACATGAGCCATAGCACCCGGAGACAGGTGGCTTCAGACACAACATCTTACTGCGATCTTGATGTCAGAGAGGAAAAAGGATAGCTGAGTATTCACATGATGAATAAACTTCTATAAAGATGTGCTCGTATAGCTGTACAGTGGGGCTATTTCAGTGCAGTACAAAAAGAGATTAAAGAATGCTCAAAATAGTCAAAATCCCAATAATGAAGTCGCAAATGACAACAAACTTGAGAGCAGCTCAACAGCTCCTCCTAGCAAAACAAACAGAAGTAGGGAATGCACAGTACCACAAAACACTGCAGAGTATTCCCTCAAGGTCTTTAACATCAGTATTTAAAATAATTCATATTCTAGCAGTAATGGAATTAGTAAGTAATTCACATAATATATGCTATATATTTATAATATTTAGTAAATTCAGTTGGATATGCTTTTCTTTCTGATCTAGAAGAAAAGAAATCTTCCTGCAAACATCATTTGCCTCACTGAAAGCATAAATTAATTCAGGCATTCACCTAACTTGGATCTTTTCCTTTTTCCTCAATAACTTTCAAGTCTGAAACTAACAAGGTCGAGAAAGGAGTTTGAAATATATTGGAAAACTATTTTAACTGGAACATAGAACTTTCACAACTTCAGAATGTGACAGTTTTAACCAGCAACTGCTTCTTCATTGAATGTTTCTTCAAAGGTATCGAAGATTCTTTTACTGTAACAAGGAGACTGAAAATTTAAAAACAGAAAACATAAGGAATAATTATGTCTCTAAAATGAAAATGTTTTATCAATTTCCTCTTTTTTTACATAAACATTAAGGACAAAACCTTTTGCACCTTCTTTTCTGTATATTTCAGAGCACTGGCAACGGACATTGTAAAAGCAGTGGCCTTCACAAGCAGGACGGTTGGCTTTTTTGTTTTCCTTCTTTTTTTAAAGATGAAGGTTGGAGTGTTTTAAGATTCAGATAACCTTCATTCACAGCTAGTTAACTGAGTATTGGATTTTATAGAGAAATTAAGATACCAGGCATTTGGATTAGTAATGTTTGCCATCATTCATACTCAATAATTGAGGTCACAGGGATTATAAACTCTAATGTGTCAAATTGAATTCACCAGCAACACATCTAAAATCCTTTAATTATCTGCTTTGGGGGCAATGGATTAACTAGAGCCTGTCAGTAACAAACAGACAACCTGTTTATCTTTTCTTTAAAAAAAAAATGAAATAGTAAGCTATTGATAATTCTTTAGCCAATAAATATAAAAATACAATCTAAAACAAATCCTCCCTGTTTCTTAAGAGATCTTACTTTTAATCACAGGCACTGTATATTTGCATCCCCCTCTTCCTTAGTGGATAACATGTAGAGTAAATGATAGATCTTTGTCACTTTCAGCCATTTATTAGAGAATCCTATTGGAGAGATGTACTGAAAGTGTCATTTGGTTTGGTCATAAAATGATAACTGAAATGATAGATGTAGCAAGAAAGATATATCAGCAGTTAATGTTCTCAATGTTATTTTCTTTTCACTGATCATTGTTATTCTTAAAGTTTCTCTCTGATTTCTATTGCTACAAAGTACAGATATAGTTCTTATTTTTATTTTCTTATCATCAGACGTTTTACATTCAGTTATGAAATTGCATCAAAAATCTTTCATTCAAATTCTTAATAATAATCTTCAGTATCAAATTTTTAGTTGCTAGGTTTTCTGTCATATTATTTCATATTGAAATAATTGACTTTCATATGAAAATCAACACTACCCTAGACACTTCAAAATATATTATAGGACAGAAGCATTACCTTCTTCGGGAAGTTTTACATTTTTGATTTCCTTCATGATAACAATCACACATTCTAACTAAGTTGTCGTCCTCTCTACCATGACTTTATGATGTTACCTGGGATAATTTTCTATTCTGGATTTATATTTTAAAATCATAAATGTTTAAATCTTTCTATTTTAGATGAAATCTCTCAGATGTTGTTTCTAATCAGAAGTGATCATAAGAGGGGAAAGTCACTGTCGATTTAGGTTTCAACCTCTGCCTCTTGTTCCCATTGTGGTGTTTTAACTTGGTGATTCAGAAGGCTTCTGACTCAAGTCCTGTAACTGTAGTAAATATTTAAGGCATCCATAGGCATCATACTTTAGGGGAAGAAGCTCTTGGGAGAGTAAGAAGGACAGATAAGTAAGTTTATCCTGGTCCCTGAGGTTTTCAAAGTTACCATATAAAGAATGCAAATGGAGACAATGGCAGTGAATACTGAGTATTGTGAGGTCTTGTCATGAACAGCTGTCTCACAGCTGTTAACGAAAAGAGGAAGATTGATGGGAGCATATGACAGATAAATTATAACCATAGTTACTGAATTTCAGGCACCTCACGGAAGTTTTCTTCTATTATTCCTACCCATTTTTTCAAACATTTTCAGGCACAGGTGATTTTTTTTTTTTTTGGTTTTGTTTTTTTTAATACGTTCATATATCCCAGTGTGGAGAGCAACATATATATAATCCACAGTTTGTATGTGCTTTTCAGAGTAGCCTTTAAAGCAGTAAAATGTAGGTATTTTGGTAAGCATTTCATTATTCATGAAAGAATAAAATGCAAACAAGTATGTAAGCTAAGTAAAAATATTTTCATTGTCGAAGTAAAACCTTTGTAATAGCCCATATTTTATTGTTTATGCTGAGTACTTCAGTGAAATGCACTAATATTAGATAATGATAAGTGAAGGGTTTTTTTTTCAGTCACTGGTCTTTGACATGGGTTTATTGTGGCAATAACTGCTTCATTATTTAATGGAAAACAATGTCACAATTCAGTGGCAAATCTCCAGCTTCTCAAGATTTTATTACACAATTGAAAGGATTGATTGCTGTTGATTGGATTTTGTTTGAGGACATAGTCACTTCCACATGCTGCTGGATTTAACCATCACTTTTTATAATCCTGTGAAAAGCAAAATATCTTTCTTCATCTTTTTCTCTGAAGCTGCTGGGAAAATAACAGCGGAAGTCTCTGTGTGACATCTCTTTTTGTTTCATGAGGAAACCTAATTATGCAACTGGAACGACATTTTTTCCCCCAAGTCTTTAGGTGGGTCTGTATGCGATAGACGAGCTTTATATATTAGGTTTGCTCCTTCTCTCACTGTTATTGCAAGAGCACCTTAACTTCATTGTAAGTTTTTGTCATCAGTTCCTGCTGCCACCAAGCAAGAGGTGACAATATGTAACTAAGTGTCTGCCCTTGGAGAGGAAGGTAGAATACTCCCTCAATGACAGCAGTCCTGTTCCCTCCTTGCTGACAGGAGGGAAACTGATTCTTCAGATCACATTCTCCAGCTCATACAGGCTATCCTTCCTTTTTCCAATTACTTTTCCTTTCCTGTAGAAAAAAAATTAACAACATGAAAACATAATAATTTATTTTTCTTAATAAAGAAAAACTACATTTTGCTTAGACAGGGAGTTGTTGTGCTGGCATTGTCTGTGTCTAAAGTACGGCTTATGCACCAAGATGTTGCTGTTACACATCTAAAAATTATGGATGATCAGATTAATTTTCATAAAATCCCACTGATCTTTATAGGATTATAGAAGAGTTTATTTTTTAGAATGTACTATATTTGTACAAATCATGTTAATGTTGTATATACTTTCACTGACAATCTTTCTATTTTTAAATAATAATTTTTTAAAAGATCATTTAAATTTAGAATTCCCAATATTCTTTTGCATTGTGTCTTATTAGTTTTTATTAATAGGCTGAACAGATGTTTTTCTATTAAGCTAATCCCTTTTAATAACCGTTATTTCAAGGAGTAGTAAGCAAGGGAACTGTCACTTAGGAATAGATAAATTCTGTAGTTTTTGATAAACCATATAGGCTTCTGTTCTAATCAATATATAATAAGAATAGTTATTTATTTATTTTATAATTACACGTAATTATGTATCTTGAATATGTTTAGATTAGAATGCTGAAGAAGACATTGGGCATATAGAGGTTATATTCCCCTATTAACTATGCATAGCATGTTCTCTAATTTTAAATGCAAATTAATAACAGATAACATCAAATATATTTTAATTTTAAAATTGTGAAGTAATAGGGATAGACTTCTGGAATTGAAACATTATTAATGATTGCATCTGTCTATTCTAATACTCCAAACTGACAACTTATATACGAGGTTAGCAAGCAAATTTTTGGTGCACTACGATTATAATTTTTTTTAAGAACTATGTATTACAAGAAAAAATAGTGCTCCATGAACTAAAGAGCAATGATATATTAATATGTATGTTAATTTTAGCTTTTGAGGCTAATGAACATCTGGACTACCGTATTGCAGCAGTGTCATATCAGTAGCAGTATTGCAGTTTGTATATTTGTCAGCAGTTTCCATTTCATTCCTTTTTTTTTCTGTAAATAAAACTTGAAATAAACCACAGTTTATCAGGTCTAAATAAGATACACTGATAACACGTTAGTGGACAATGGTAGAAGTGATTTAATATTATGGCAGTGTAGATCTTTGTTTGTCTCAACAATCACCAAACTAGAAAACAGCTGGTAGTCATAAGAGTAAGGAACATACTCTGTGCGAGCTATGTGTAGAACGGCTTAAATGATATTTCACTCACAGAACCTGACTATCCATCATCTGATCTCTTTATTTTTGATGCTCTTTCCTAGCCAACTACATGGCACAGATGTGGTCGCAATCATACAATGCAAAGTAGATGAACTTTCACTTCACTTCCAAGAATTCCCACTGTTTCCTTCAGACAAATTTCTTTAAGAACGATAAATTGAAGAAGACCACAGAAAACAAAATACAGTCAACCTACAATAAGAGAATTTGTTCTGCAAAGCAAGAACAGCAAGAATACAAGAAATAGAAAACACTTAGTTGCATGGATGTTCTGGAAATCGTGTGCATCATCATGAAGTAACAATTACAGAAAAAAACCCATCATGCTTAGCTCATATGGCCTAGATTGAAGAATAAACACTCAGATATATGATGTCAATCTGTAATTAATTGCTAGTGAACAAGTGTGAATCAAAAGCTTAAGCTTACTTTTTTTAATTAAGAAATGCCTTTCCTTGATATATTGGCAAAGTATCAGCCAAATGTCACATTGTACTCTTGAAGCATAGAAGGTATTTTAAAAATTTAATAAAGATACTTTTTAAAAAATATGGAATAATAACAAGTGTTCCCTTAATGCCATGGGGGAATAAAACTGAATGGTTTCAGATGAAAGTCTCCAAAAAAACTCAGACCTGTGAAAATATCCAGAGCAGAATACTTGCAGACCTGGCAGGGAAGGATGGGAAGCAGCTGGAAATAAAATTGTAATGTATAATGTCAGACATTTGTAACTGTCAATGTCATTACCCATGCTATCTATCATAGCATGTTGTACCAAATCTTGAGGTAATCTTCATTATTCTGGAGCCAGCTGGTTCTTCCACAGCAGTGGTGCTTGAAAAGTTATTTCCAGATAGGTATTTTCATTTAATAGCTGCCACAGAATAACTTTTACCGCTTATGATCTCCCCTTGGTTGAGCTCCATAGTATGCAAAAAAGTGTTTAAAAGATGGTTTTGTGAAAGTTGTAATAAACTGCTCATGATTGCTAATGTAAAATTGTTCTAGAGATCCACAACTGTAACTTTATAATCACTTGACAGAATTAGTTAAGGGAAACAGGAACCTGCTGGCCAATTTCAAAATTCTGCTTTGTAATACCCAGTCTTCTAAATATCAGCCACTGTTATTGATTTTGTTACTTCAATACTTTTGTATTATTTCATGTATTACTGATATTTGAACCTAACTGTGTTTAATTAGTTAAGACCTTTCATGGTTTTAGCAATCTTTCTTAAAAAAAGATGGGTTTCTTCGAAGGAACATAAGATTAAACAAGAACTCTCTGTCTTTATTTGCCTGGGTAGAAGCACTCAGAAATGGTCATTGGAATTAGTTACTCAAACCACTCAACAAAATAATTTACTTTAAACAAAAGAACGGGGCAAGTCAATACTTTAACTCCTTCTATAGTGGACAGTATATACAAGTTATCAAAATAAACAAAATATCAAAATATAAGTACTGTTGTAAGAAAAGAAAAAGAAAAACCAAATGCAAATGTAATTAGTAGAAAATAGAAACTTTATACTAAACCTGAGCTAAAATTGCAGTAAATGGTGCTCTTGGCAGCAGAGGAACTGGCAGACTGTATTACAGAAATGGCCCAATTGGTCTAATATCCTGCTTCTTTTATGGTTGATGTCAGCTAAGCATCACAGAAATGCACTCGATTAGCTGACAGTCAGGTATGATTATTCTTTCTACATCTTCTAAGCTTCAAGACATATGCCAGAACTTACTCTAGTTCTTCTCTAAAGAAATACAAATTGAAAAATATGATCATTGCTACTATAAAAAAGGTCTATCAATATTTTAATGTACAAGCTAGTAATGCTGCACTGAATCACATAATAACTAAAGCTGGAAGGGACCTCAGGAGAGCATACAATCCAGCTCAGAATTCCCAGAAGTCCTTGCCTAATATATACTGATCCAGAGAAGAAAAAAAGAGGTGTTAACTGAATTAAGTTGTAAAGTCTGGAAAAAAATATTGCAGGAGAAAATCAGACTGTACTTCACCCAATTCATGTGTTCCCATGCTCCAGCTCTTTTTTTATTTTAGGGGAAAGAGACAGTAAAGGTATTCTATATGAAACTGACTCACAAAATCGTCCCTGTACAGGCAGTCTCTGGAGATGTGTCTCCCTGATTTTAAGCCAGCTGAAGACATACCACTGTTACGAAGCTGATAATTTTCCAGACTATGTTTTGAAAAATTATGAAGAACCAAGTAAGTATTAAGTAAGTAAAAAAAAGACCCCTCCAACCACCGCATTTGCATCTTTAGAATACAAACTGTACGGTGAGGTTACTTGTCAGCTAGACGTCTTTCTAGATGCATGCTGTCAGTTGATATCCCTCTAGCTTGTCAAGGAGACTGTGATATTATCTGAGTGTTAAAAAAATGTGGTTAATTTACCCTTGCAGGGAAAAAAAAGTTTGTAAGGTAGATATTCATCTGCAAAGTCTTTATGAAGTTAAGGACACATTTTAAAAGAGCTGATAGCAAAAGGTGACCTAGACTGAGAAATAACGTGGCAATAACAACATCTACAGTATCTGCAAGGTAGATTAGAGTTGACATATGCTTGGCAAGCACTCAGCCAGCTCTGAAAATCCAAATGTTTGAGATAAGCAGCCTCATGCAAACTAGAAATAAAATATATTTTACAGAACTACATTTCTGAATTGAATCAGGTGAAGTGCTAAATGATAGGGTGCTATAGACAGATAGGGTGTTGTGTATAAACTTTCATGTTTAGATATGGCAGTTGTTTAAAGATTTAGAGGTAGACTTTGCCCATAAATGCTGTACAAGGCTGTCTCCCACGTTTCCTAACTTTATTGCAAGGTGACTTTAATTTTCTATATTTTAACTGATTATTTTTTTGTTTTAATTTAAGTGTTCTGGGCCAGAAAATTGCAGCTCTTGATGCATAATTAGAAAATGTAGCATATATTTAAGATATGTAAAATTATTTCAGCTGCAAAATAAATTCAGGGGTTATTAGTAGAGATAGAAAGAGAAACTTACTGTGATAGTTTAAGTCTTGTCTTCTTAGAATACCAGATAAAACATGTTAAAGAAGGTACACAAAATTAGTACCATACCATAGGACCACTGAATGGACATTAAGATGAACTTTCTCTGTGTGTGTGCGTGTGTAGAGGAGGCAGTAAAAGATTATTCTGCTTGAAAAAAAGGAATTTTGTTAGCACATTTTTATTTTCCTTATCATTCTGTGGAGGTTGAATTTGAAAGTGGGACAGATAATTATCGTTTTGGATCTTATAAAACTTCCATCAGAAACCCTCAGAAGTGTTTGTGTTCCTTGCACATGTCTACATTGGAGACTGAACTGCTGTAAATGAATTGTTCCAAGAATGCAAAGCAAACGAGCTGTTTCATCAGAGAGTAATTGCGCCACAACTCAGTGAAGTTTAATGCCTTCGTCTGAGAACAAGAGCTGATACACAGTGTGATGGATGGTAAAGCTATTAAATCTGTTTATTCCAGGTCTTCTAATGAGTTCGCACCAACAAGGGTAAAGCTAGGCAGTAGGAGGTCACCTTGTCTTAGGTAATACACATCAAATCAGGAACAACCTTCTAAAGGGAAAAAAGAACTATATCATCACTGTTATGCTTAAAGGAGCTTTTGAATGACAGAACGAAGGAGCACATAGAAAGGAGATGCCCATAGCTGAAGCAGGGATTGGCAGATAAATGGATATAGGGCCAGCTTAGAACAGACTGAAACCCAAATCCTACAGGGATGCAGGGAGAGTTTGGAAGAGTTTATCAACCCAAGAAGCGACTGGAAGCTGGCTGTTTGGAGAAAAGAACCTGCATTGAAAAGTGGGCAAAGTGTAGATTTCTACTGAAACCTTGTACTTAAACTATGCCATACCAAATAGCATGTGTTTTCTCTCCATATAGCTACAGTGATTAAATCCCTGTAATTATATCCCCTAAAGGCATACATTTAGAAACTGGAACAGTTTAAATCTCTCTTTACCTTACTTTGACAAAAAGAAAGTATGAGACATTTCCACTGCAGTAGAAATTTACATTTACCCGTTTGGTTTTACAACTGGAAAGTACCGAGTCTGGACGGGATGGAGTTAGTTTTGTCTTCGTGCTAAAACAGTATTGACAACAGATTGATTTTTAGTTGTCACTGAACAGTGTTTGCACAGTTTCAAGGCTTTCTCTGTTTCTCATGCTGCCCACCAGAGATCAGGCTGGGAGTGAGCAAGAAGCTGCAAAGGGACAAAAGCAGGATGGCTGACTTGAATCAAACAAAGGGATATTCAACGTCATATGACATCATGCTCAGCAATGAAATCTGGAGAAAAGAAGGACAAAGGACGGATATTCCCAGGTATGATATTTAACCTCCCAGGGAACTGGGATGCATGTTGAGGTCCTGCTGTCCTAGAAAGGCCTAAACACCTGCCTGCCAATGGCAAATAATGAATTAATTCCTTCTTTTACTTTGTTTGCACACAGAGCTTTATTTCATTAATTGACCTATGAGTTTTTCTTGGGTTTGTCCTTTGAATTATCTCTCCCTCATCCCACTAGGGTGGAGTAACTGTGCAATCGGGTGCAGGTTTACCTGTTGGCTGGGGTCAACCCACCACAGTTCTCCATTTGATCAGTTAGGATTAATCTGATGCCAAAGGAAGAAACGTATCTGCTCTATAAGTCAAATGCTGCCAAATACACATAAACCAAGTCCTGGATAAAACAGTTCCATGTTATAACTACAGAATATTTTTGATGTAGGTTGAATATAATATATTCCCCTCTACTTGTCACTGGTGAGGCCACACCTGGAATGCTGTGTCCATTTCTGGTCTTCTCAGTAGAAAGAGACATACATGGTCAAGTGCAAGGTCGAGCACCTGGCAAGCCCTGATATCTATACAGGCTGGGAGATGAAAGTATTGAGAGCAATACTGCGGAGAAGAATTTGGGGTTACTGCTGGATTAAAAGGTGGACATGAGCAGACCTAGAGTGCCTACCATATCCTGGGTTACATTAAAAGAAGCGTGGCCAGCAGTTCAAGGGATATGATTCTGCCCCTCTGTTCCTCTCTGTTTCTTCAGCCTGGAGAAGCAAAGGCTTCAGGGAGACGTGATTGTGGCTTTTCAATACTTAATGGGGGTTTAAAAGAAAGATGGTCACAAATTTCTTAGCAGAGCCTGTTGCAATAGAAGTGATAGCAGCCCCCCCATTCAAGGTCAAGCTGGATGTGTCTCTGAGTAGCCAGGTCTAGTTGAAGATGCTTCTGCTTATTGCAGGGGGCTTGGACTAGATGACTTGATCCCTTCCAACCCCAAATGTTCTATGATTCTTTGACTCTATGGACTTACTGCAGAGAGTCCAGTGATGGGCCACAAGGGTGATTTAGGGGCTAGAATATCTGTCCTATGAGAAAAGGTTCATAGCTGCGATTGTTCATGCTGGAGAAGAGAAGACTCAGGGGGAACTCATTAATATGTATAAATGATAGAAGGGAGAGTGGAACCAGGCTCTTCGCAGTGGTACCTAACAACAAGACAAGAAGCAAAAGGCACAAACTGAAACACAGACTGTTTTGTCTAAACACTGGGAAATACTTTTTCAATGTGAGGGTCACTGAGCAGTGGCACAGATTGCTCAGGGAGTTAGTGGCTCTCCATCCTTGGAGATATTCAAAAGCCACTTGAACACGACTCTGGGCAACTGGCTGTAGTGGTCCCTGCTTGAGCAAGAGGGTTTGACAAGACAACTTCTTGAGCAATGAATCACAGAATCACAGGATCATAGGAGTTGGAAGGGACCTCTAGTCCGTGATTTAGTCCAACTTCCTTGCTAAAGCAATTTCACCTACAGTAGGTGACACAGGAACACATCCAGGTGGGTTTTGAAAATCTCTAGAGGAGAGTCTACGAACTCCCTAAGCAACCTGTGCCAGTGCTCTGTCACTGTCGTGGTGAAGAATTTTTTCCTTATGTTGAAGTGGAATTTCCAGTGTTCCAGTTTGTACCCATTGCCCTTTTCCAAGCTAGACAGATCGAGCTCACTCACCGTCTTCTCATAAGAGAGATTCTCCCATCCCCTGATTAAGATAACTTCATGCAGAGGGCATTCATGAAAAGACATAGCTTTTACCAAAAAAGCTGTTCACTTCTGTTTCCCATATGAACGTAAGACATCTATCTACTGTTTAAATAGTGAATGTTGCCTCCATGTTTGCACCATTTCCTATGGTAAATAGTATCATATACTCATATTCAAAAAATAACAGCTATGTTAAACCAAATGAAAAATTAATAAGCATATATTTAACATTTTTTAGCATATGAATGCATATAATTCTTTAAAGAAAATGAACTAGAATTCTGCTGCCACTGAGGGCAATTACAAAATTCATACTCAATTCTTTGAGAATAGAGTTTTTTCACTTGGTAGACTGGTTCATCATCAAAGCTACTCATTGTAATTTATTAGGAATATTTTGGGGTTTTTGAAGGACAGAAAAGAAAGAATAAAGTCCAGAAATAAAAGATTAAAAAGATGTCAGAGTTACAATTGATGAGCTGATCTGCATACCAAGGGAAAGCTGTTCATTTCCACAGAGTAAAAAAGGATCAGGGTGCGTGAAGTTGAGGTTGATAAAAGCTTAACAGAAGGAATAATATGAATACAGATCCATTTTTGATTGGAGGGAAACTACTAAAAGTAATGAAGTAGAAGTCTTATACTAAGTAAGAATGGTGGAAAATATTTTCCTGCAGAAAGTTAAAATACACAATTAATATTGATAACAGAAATTTCTGAAGTGTCACTTAGCTCAGATTTGCTTAATTTTCCCATGAAAGTATCTTCTAATCATTCTTGATTTAACTTATTTTTGAAGAGACAAGATTAATCTGAAAGTTAATTATAAAAAATATTTTTAATTTCTTCAATACCATAGATTAGAGTGTTACAAAGTCCTGAATATGTGGAAGGACCTTCACACAAATCTTCACCGGGGTTGGGTATAAGAAAAAATTTAAAAGGTCTTTATTAACTCATCTGAGACTGGACTTTTGTCATACTGAAAAGTCTGTGAAGTTTCAAATTAAGAGAAAACACACAAACTTCACAAACCTGTGAAAAAAAAATATGGAAAAAAATAATGGTCAACATACTACAGCTGGAAATGTTTTATTTCAACAGATTAATTTCTAGCTTTTCTAGCCGTTCCTCAGTGAAATACTGCTAGCTCATGTTCAGCTTGTTGTCCACCAGGTCCCTTTCAGCACAGCTAGTCCTCAGTCACACAGAACCCAGCCTATATTGGGCTGTTGGCTTATTTTGTCCCCGGTGCAGGATTTTGCATATGTCATTATTAAACTTCATACTTCTGACTGCAAAAAAAGAAAACAACCTTCAAATTTTGCGGAGCAATAATTTGTGAGGAAACAAATAAATAAACTAGCAAATAAAGAAAAATAAAGTGTGCTTGAAAAATAATGCTTTTCCTCCACAGCTGTTTATTTCAGAATAATATACAGCATTTGATAACCTAAGTTTTATTTTATAACCAGTAGAAAATAAAATCTCTGAAAGAATTTTTTTAAAAATATTTGTTCATGCTGAAATCGAGAGTTGGTACTATCTGTATTTCTTTTTAACTCTCTTTAATAAGAATTATTCATTTCACTCTACAGATCAAACCATGATATCCTGTGAGAAAGCAAGCAGTTCAACTACCAATATTTCTGTAAAAATTCCATCAGCTGTTTAAACTTATATAAACATGCATATAATTACTTATCTTTTGTTTTCAATATTAACATTTCATTTGACGAAATCTAATCCAATCTAGGAAACGTTGAACAATGTGCAGGCACTTATTCTAATTTTCTTAATTACTTATTACATAGTTTCAGAACAACTCTCTTAAATTATATAAACCCAGAATTACTATATGTCATTAGTCTATAGATCATTGCTATTAATTTTTAAAATTAGATACATAGTTTAATGTGTTGAAATCTACATTCCCAGCAAGCTGAACACTTATTGACAGAATAAATTAAATTTCAGCAACCGTGATGAATAGGGAATTGTGCTGAAGTTAGCATTTACAAAAATTGTAAATTAGTGAAATTTTTTCTATTGATCTTCTCTCATCCACCCAAACAGGAGCGTCTATAGAAGCTGAGCCTTTTAGATCTCAAATTGCATTTTTGGGCACATTCAGTGAAAATCCCGTGGGAGAATCTGCCCTCCGGAGAGGATGACTCCTGACAGGCCATATAGTCCTGATAATGGTTGATGGTTTAAATATTTTTAATGTTGCCTTTTAGTCTGGAGGGAAAACAATTTCAATTTAGAAGTCTGCACTAGCAAACAATGGGCTTTGCTCCTGTTTTCAGTAATATAATTGCTTCTAATGAATCAAAGCACAATTAGTTCATTATATTATAGGAAGAAATGATTAATAAATTGACTGATATTTCTAAACCTTGAACTTAATGGAGGTCAAATGCTTTTTGTTATCTACATTAGAAAATACACACGTGCCATTTTCTGTGTTTTAAAACTCCTATCTCTATGTGAGAACCTTTCAGCAATGATTCCTTTGGAAAAAATATTGCTACAAATTTATTGCTGAGCATGATGTCATATGATAAGGAATATCCCTTTGATCAATTCAGGCTGGCTCTCTCAGTTGTGTCCCTTCTCAACATTTTACCCATCATTATTTGACTTGCTGGAGGTGGGACAGAGAACCAGAGAAGCCCTTGACACTACGCAAGTGCTGCTCTGGAATAACTAAAATGTTATCAATATTATTTTAGTCAAAAACCTAAAGCAGAGCACCCTACAGGAAATCACATCCAAGTCAAATCGAGGGAATGCAGATTATCAATTGTGTTGCTTATATGGCTGAATGCATTTTACACACAAATAAATATTGAACTTCCGAACCAGCAACGAGAAATCTGCAGCAGTAATAGGAGTACTTGTAGGAGTAAACACATGCTGCATAATACATTTGCAGAGATATGCTATGACTTACAATTCTTAGACCCTAATAATGCTCTTCATGAATCAGTCCCAAAGCACTTTACATAGCATGCAAACGATAAAATGGGTCCTTAGTTGACGATCAAACTGAGGCAGAGCTTTCTAAATTGTGTAGCAGTAAAAAGAGCCAAGAATTAAAACTTAAACCCTGAGTAGCCACCACCTCCTATGAACATGTTTGAATTAAAGTTTTAGTCTGCATCAGGAGGGAGCTTTCAAAGAGATTTCCTTATTGTCAGTTCCTACCAAAACGATTTCTTTTTATCATAGAGCATTGTCTTTGCAGCGGAAATGGATTTCTTTCAGAGAAAATCAAAGTGGAAGATGTGTTGCAGGAGTGCCTGGTGTGTGCTTCAGGTACAAATGGGTCAAATTGAAGTTACACTGAAATAGAACACCTTGAGATATATCCCGTGTGATAATTATATATTTTTCTTTACACATCAACTTCTTTTTGTCCACATTTCTTTCAAAAGTAGCTGTTGATTATGTCACTAGTGAGAATAACACACTGTGGATGATTTAAGCTAACTCTATCTTATTTATAATCCTAAATATTTTCTAGAATCTCTTTCCCTCCCTTTTCTTCTCTCAGGGATACACAGATACACACAATCACATCTCCTTGTTTTCTTGAGCTGAGGACAGCAAAAGGTCCAAAATACTTTCAGTCCCTACAGTTAGCATTTTATCAGAACACAGATGTTATAAAAAAGAATGAGAAAGATAAGGACAACTCTTTGATTTAAGTCATTAAATATGAAATGTTCTTTTCCCCACTGTGCCATTGCAATGACTTTGAAATTTTTATTCTTCCATTTCTTCTTCCAGTCCAACAATTTCTAGTAGCTTGCTGGGCTGAATAAATTTCACAGGATTCACTTTCTGGGTTTGTAAGAAAGGTTCTTTTGTTACCTCTGAGGCTTTTCTTTGGTCTGTTCTCTAATTGCAGACAGACTCCTGCTCCTTTGAGAGTCTTCAAAGCTGTGTGGCAATCATTTTCATTTTGAGTTTTCTCTCTCTAGCACTTCAGACACCTCTTGCCAAACACACGCATACACACAAATTGGAAGATAGTCAGTTGTCTTTAAGTTGATCATTGAGCTAGAATAGATCTCGTTACTTCAAGGAGAACCACTGAGAGGCATCCCAACGCAGGGGCAGAGCATCACCATGCAACCTCACTGCCTAGTAGGGAGAGCTCAGAGAAGACTCACTTAGGCGGTCATATTTATTGGAATAACACTGGCTGGCTGGTAATCAAATTGCACACAATAGGAGAGGCATGCAGAGGCTCCTTATATCCACCACTTATTGGTGTCACTCTGCCACCGTTTCCCATTGTGGGTTTCCTAGAGGAGTTCTTGGATCAGCTATGGTCCAGGCCTTTACTTCCTTTGGAGCCTGAACAAAACTCCTGCTGGTTTGGTTAAGTAGGGTGGGGAATGTGTGTGTTGAGTGCATCCATCACACAAGGTAAATATGAAGTCTTTTGAATTGCTGTGCAGTTCACAGTGTGTTGGTTTGCTACAGTTGGTTAACAAGATATGGTATTTACACTGTAGAATAGAAGCTTACGACTTCTTTCATCCTTTTAGAGAAGTCTCAAATAAAAGACACACAGGTCAAAACTGTCGACCTCAACTCAAGTAAATTAGAGAAAGGTGAGCAGCACAAATGAAAACTTGTTAAATAGAAAGAAAAACAAGTTATCACTGTTTCTAACAAACCCAGAAGGTATTTACAATAGATCTGAGAAAACTGTAGGAGTATTTAATTAAAATCACTCGTTATATCTTTTTAACTCTCTCAGAAGTAGGAATGTTTATTTTGGCTTTTAGCTATATTACAGGCAGCAGTAGCGTAATTATCATCATTAAACAATGTCTTTGTTGAACTCTAAAAATGTATGGCAGTAAAAAGTCATGAATACATGATGTCAGGAATTAACTATTTCATGACCATGCTCTTTAAAGTCATGATTAATGGCTAATGAGTATTTCAGTGGAATTCCGTATATGAGAAGGGTCCCAAGTCACAGGCTTCAGATTGTCACATGTTCAGCATTTCATGTCACTGTGTCTTTCTGACTCCTCTGTCTTCATGTGAATTTAAAAAAAAAACCTCATTTTTGTCAAGATTTCTGTTAGTTAGGTCATTATGAAATAAACCTTTTGGAACTGTCAGGGCCCTGTGGGCATTCACAAGCCTGACTGTCCCTGGTCTGCCCCCTCGCAGTGCCAGGCGCCTCACATATGGTCCAGGACTTCATGGGAGATCCCTATGCCTGTCGGTCCCTCCATAAGTAAGGGATCTTCATTCAGAAAGAGAGATGGTTTAAGCTAGTGTGTCATACATTTTCAGGAGCTCCATGGAGATGATGGGCAGGGATGGACTGTTCACTCTGTCTTCTAGTGCAAGACCTAAAAAGCATCAAAACAAGTTAGGAGTTAGGTCCAAACCAGAAGGTGGTAGTTCACAGAAGGTAGCTGTACCTTGTAAAGCCGTGCTAAAGACTATCATGAATACTGACAGTCACTTGAGTTCAGCTCACCTAAGTCTTTGAAAATATTTGAAGCCAGAAAGGTTATTAGATGTATGATGTGCAATTGCTTTTGTCTTACTGTTCACCCATTTGTGTATAATTACACTTGCAAGCAAGATACTGAACAAAATTCACCTTTGATCTGACCCAGTGTACAGACATTTTGATATTCTCATACACTTCAATATTACACCTGTGTAAAACTATGAGAAATTAGTATGCAGTGCTTATTTAAACTTCAGATGTGCTCTGATCGATCCAATTTTGACTGGAGATTTGTATGTCATAAAGAAAAGCTCAGATCTACATGTACACACTGGCATTATTCAGCAGGGCTGCACAGAAGGAAAGCTGGTTTTACACCTACAGTCCAAATGGTCCAATGGTTTCACTTTTGTCTTTTACACCATTTAGACCTGTAGATCTAGCCCTGCCCTCAGTTTTATACATAGGAAAGAGAAAGTGAGGGGAGATACTGTCAGGCCAAAATATAATTTAAATACAATATAAAATGTAAACATAATTTAAAGAAAATTGAAGAGTACTTGTAGAGATTCTCTTTTTCCTTCTCCTTCGCATCTCTCTTTTTCCTTTATTAACTTATTTTTTAATTAAAGTGTAATTCTAGTGAAGTCAATGGCAAAACTTCCAATCATCATATTTATTATAAAAATAACAGCAATTATAATGTCTTCTGTGTTGGTTTACTCAATAAGAATTCAAAGCTGGGTAAGGTTGCCTTGTTTCATGAGCAAAAAAAATGGTCATGATAAAAAATCTATACAAGATATGTCTACTTTTTTTGAAATAGTGCTATGCATTGAACTAGCTGTGACCTGAACTATACAGTCAGAAAAGAGGATAGATACATCACAGCCATGCAGATCAATTTTTCTGGGCATAGCCCAGTCCTGTTTAATATCTTTATTGATGATCTAGATGAGGGGATCGAGTCCTTCATTAGCAAGTTCTCAGATGACACCAAGCTGGGAGGAAGTGTCGATCTGCTGGAGGGTAGGAGGGCCCTACAGAGGGACCTTGACAGGCTGGAGAGATGGGCTGACTTCAATAGCATGAGGTTTAACAAGTCCAAATGCCGGGTCCTACACTTTGGACACAACAACCCCATACAGAGCTATAGACTGGGGACAGTGGCTGGAGAGCAGTCAGGCAGAAAGGGACTTGGGAGTGCTGGTGGACAGGAACCTCAACATGAGCCAGCAGTGTGCTCAAGTGGCCAAGAAGGCCAATGGTATCTTGGCCTGCATCAGGAACAGTGTGGCAAGCAGGACTAGAGAGGTCATCATCCCCTTATACTCGGCACTGGTCAGGCCGCACCTCGAGTACTGCGTCCAGTTTAAGAAAGATGTTGAGATGCTGGAGTGTGTCCAGACGAGAGCAACGAGGATGGAGAAGGGGCTGGAGCACAAGCCCTATGAGGAGCGACTGAGGGAGCTGGGGTTGTTTAGCTTGGAGCAGAGGAGGCTCAGGGGAGACCTTATTGCTCTCTACAACTACCTAAAGGGAGGTTGTGGTGAGGCAGGAGTTGGACTCTTCTCTCAGGGGACCAGTGACAGAACGAGAAGACACGGTCTTAAGCTTCGCCAGGGGAGGTTTAGGATTGACATTAGGAAGAAGTTCTTCACTGAGAGGGTAATTGGTCATTGGAATGCGCTGCCTGGGGAGGTGGTCGAGTCACCATCCCTGGAGGTGTTCAAAGAGAAATTGGATAAGGCACTTAGTGCCATGGTGTAGTTGACAAGTAGGAGTAGGTGTAGGTGTTGGGTCATAGGTTGGACTCGATGATCTCAAAGGTCTTTTCCAACCTTACGATACTGTGTTACTGTGTGATACTGTGATAAGTTAGTTTCTAGGACCTGAGCTGGTATCACTGCTTTGTGCAGTACTGTTCTATCTTGGTTTTTTTTATCTATCTCTGCAGTCTAAATACACTGCTGCATTTAAAACTGTAAATAAATGTCAAGTCTTTCCATTGTTGTAAATTACATTCTAAATATCTAAATAGATCTCTAAAATAAGTTAAAGAACAATGACAGCATATGTACGACAGTATATGAAAACTGTGCTAATCTTTTAAACATATTCTTTGCATGCATACCTACATATAATAATTGTTTCAGTTATCTTAGACTCATGTAATTATTCATATCAGAAGGGAACTTATCTCTTCCAACTGACCACTTGGGGCAGCATCAACTCTAAGATTTGTTCAAGTTGCTTGGGGTCTTATTTGAAGTATGTCCAGGAATTAACTTTCTGCAATCTTTCTGTCTTCACTAACCCTCTAAATTGAAGGATAAAGTTCAAACTATTTATTTTCACCACTTCCAGTGCAAGCTTCTGTAGGCATTGGAATGATTCAAAGTAGAATTAACAATTCAGTGTTTAGATAGTAATGATTTTATAGCAAATATTCTAATGTTTTTGTTGTTTATCTTATCCAATCTGAACTTCTCTCTACATAAGAATTACTGTGTGTTCTTCAGCTATTGCTTTGACTACTAATAAATTGGTTTGTGTTTTCTAGTCATGTTTTAAACAATAAGGTGGTTTTACCTTAATATTTAAGAATTCACATCATTTATGTATTTTATAAAGGTTCTGCAAATACTTAAATGACCTTTTTCAGTAATTTTTATCATTTGTCAAGTTTTGTCTTGCATAAGTTATTCCCCATAACAATAATGAGTATCATTAGAGTTTTCTTGTTTATCTTGTACTCTTTCCTGGTGTTTTTCTTCCTGTCCTAGTTGCAATTCACTCAGCAGGTATTTTTCTAAAAGTTTTTCTACTTGTGCATAAAATTTATGTAGTCAAAGATACATTTTATTTTTAACTGAAATTTCATCTCGTGCAAAAAACAGCAAGAAGGATGAGCCAGAATGACATGATGGATGAGCTTATGTAATGTTGTCACTTAAATCTCAAGAAATAAACTGAAAGATGGATACTATAATTAAATTTTCTAATTAGTAAATCTATCTGCATGCCTATGAGAATAGTATTAAAAAGTTGTGGCTTTATATATCTACCTTTTCTACTCCTATATTTTATCCAATTGTACTGAAGAAATGCAAACTATGAGTGAAGAATAAAGGAAAAATAATTTTGAATTCTGTTTCCTAATCATTTGTGATTCCAGCCACTCTAAGATTCTGTAATGTTTTCTCAATTCTAAACTGTAGATTGAGAAAGTAATGAGTTCCAAAGGATGTCAATAGCTCTTTTGTTTTTACTTTGGTTGTTTTTTTCTCTAGTGAACAATAAAAGAATAAAAGATTTTATAAAAAAACCCAAACAACCCCAAGATATCTACGATGATGGAATGAATAAATACAAAGGAATGTAGATAGCTAAAAACTGTGTATATTATATTTCTGATTGTGTTTTGTTATTAATTTTATAATGGAATTTTTGGTATTAATTTTGTTTTTTTTTTTTTCAGAAATTCTTACGTTACACTAAATAATTCTTCCCAAATTTTAGAAAATTTATAAACTGTAATTACATTCAATTAAAAAAATGTTAAATGATACATTTTGTTCAAAGAATACTTTTGGGGTTGGAAATAAGGATTTATCACTGCTTTTGTTACCACATCTGTTTTGTAACAACTAGTTTCCCCAATGTGTATCTGGTATCAGCAAGTCTTTCTTACTTCCTTTACCCAGTCTGAGGTTTCCATCAGCATTCCAGCAAGCTCTGTGACCTTGCTCACCTTTCACACTATCTAATTCTATTTATAGCATATAACCTTGACATCAAGCTACAAAACTGAAGTCAAGAACAATTCTCGTTATACTTTTGTTACTCTTAGAGTACATTTATTAAAAATACCCATGCCCTCAGAGGTCAAATGAGCTCATGAATGACCTGGACCAGTGTTTCAGGGTGCTGCATTTGGATCCAGAAGATCAATGTCTGTGGTTACTTTCAGGGACTTTGTAAGACATTTTGCTCTGAGAGAGCTAAGGTACATTCTAAAGCACTGTCACATTATACATATTAACAGAAAAGAAATAATTCAAGTCTATCTTAAAGTCCGTGATGCAAAATGTCAGTGTCACCTGACTGGCTCTCTTAATCTTGCAAAACCACTTCCTTTCAAACTTACAGACTTTATTGAAACTCTCAGCCTTATGAGAACAATCTTAAGAAAAGACAACTTACAAAGCAAAGGATGTTTAGATATTAGGAACTAATAGAAATTTAACAGAAGTGGTGTAGGTGGGGAGCTGTTTTTGTTTAAGAATTGAATAACATATTGCATTTTTCTGTTGTCACTGTCTTTTTTTGACTAGGACTGCCAAAACTTCCATTCTTGAATGTCATAGTAGAAATAATTAGAACAATTTTTATTTATTGTTTCAGTTAGTTAATTTAAACAAATATGGTATAAATTATTTTATTTTCATTATTAACATTATAAATTATGTCGTTAAACTGTCTCCAAAAAAAGCTAAAAATACCACAGGATCCTATGAGTTGTATGCTAGACTTTGATAATGCAGCAGTTTTTATATCTAGTGTTGGTTTTAGACCCATGGCAGAATTCTAATTCTGTATCAAGTGCAACTGGAATATGCAGTGTGCAGAGAAAATCTGACACACCAAACAACGACTGTATTGAGTGGGAAATTGCTACTGGAAGCAAATAAATGTTTATAGCCTTTCAATATGAAAGGTCAAGATCATAGTTACATCCCGAGAACTTCATCCAGCATCAAAGAGAGTTTATAGAATGCCTGAATCCATGAAAAAATGTTGAATATAATCTCTTAAAGTTCCTCCTCCAATATATAGTTTTGCATAAATTCATAAAGTTTCACCTCTGTATTTTTAATTCCACACCCCCCCCATCTCTTGTTTCGCATTCTCTTTTTCTAAAAATTGGAAGGACTTGTTTTCCATTGTGAACGGAAAGAAACATTCTTCAAATAATATATTATTCAAACATATTCAAATAATATTCAATAATAGTCAAATAATAGTCAATAATATTCAAATAATACATCTTTTCAGTAGTTTGTTTTCTTTGTTTGTATCACAGTATCATAAGGTTGGAAAAGACCTCTGAGATCATCGAGTCCAACCTATGACCCAACACCTACACCTACTCCTACTTGTCAACTGCACCATGGCACTGTCTCATCCAATCTTTCCTTAAACACCTCCAGGGACTGTGTGTTTGCTTTCTTTTTTTTCTTTGCTAAGTTTTAAGAACATTTTAAAATAACCAATAATATTTTTCCTATTCTGCTGCAAAAAAAATAAGATCATAGAATCATTAAGTACCTTGGAAGAGATGCTTAAATCTTATATAGTCCAATGCTCTTGCAATGAGGAGGGCCATCTTCAACTAAAAGGTTGCCTGCAACTGGAAAAATTAAAACTCCCGGTTTTTTCATTAACCACCCCAAAGCCCTCTAAGTCTCCTTTGATTGCCTTTGGACTATGCATTGTGGCTTCAAAGACACCAATGAGGTAGAACAGTAATGGGTGATAGTTCAAAGGCCATACCTGGCTAGGATGTTTCCTAGTGATGTCTTTAACCTTGGCCCAAGAGAGGCAGCAGGCTTCTCTAATAGGAAGGTCTGTCTGGCATATTGGATCGTCTGTTCCCCTCAGAAGGGAGTCGTCTGTAACTATAACTCATCTTTTCTTCCTCATGGAGATGGTCACGATACAGGATGAGGTCTTTCTGACCTTGACGACATCTCCAGTGTAGATGGACTGTTATCCACATCATCCACTGACTGACCTGCCATATCCAGAGCCTCATATCTGTTTTATAGAGGCACTTGGGAAGGTGAGGAGGGCAAAGAGGGAGTTCGCCTGCCACCCCAAGAAAAGACTTGTTTCCATTCACTCCTTTCCTTTAAGCTACTACCTTTAGCCTGGTGGGGAAGGAACACGGGACCTCCTTTATCTGCTGTACGGGTACTATAACTAAGCTCCTTTTGAGAGAGTGGTGACCACCAATTTAAGTCACCTCTTGAGCCGGTACGATGACAACACCCTTCCTGCACACCCTTCCATTTGAAAGGGATGCACCACACCCTGGGTGATATGCCATGCTCTATTTGCCCACTCTGTTCCCGGTGCTCCTGGTCACTAGTAACCAAGGATATTTTTCATAGGTGGGGGTGGCCACGATTGCTCTGGCAGCTACAAGGCCTCATCACATTCTCCTGCTCCTGGTGGGTATCTCTACTGCCCTGGAGTTTTCCTGCCTTATGAAACCTCTCTGTGTGCCAAGATTTGTTGCTCTTCTGTAGATCAGGCCAGCTTGAAAGCAGCTCCCCTAGGTGAATGTTCCACAAGACTTAAAATTTCCTGTTTGAGAGAATTATCAGCCTATTCTCGTATTTTTAAAAACATAATTACATTAAAGTAAAGGAGTCTGACATAATTATGATAAAGTATGTAATTACTTGCTTAATTATAAATTGTATTATCATAAGTGAGGTTGACTGGCTGGAGTAGTCCAGAAGTTTCCTCGCACTAAATGTAGTTTCAGCTTTTTACCAGGTGCTGGGTCTGAGAACAAAAGACTGAGATAATATTATAGTCTAATGAAGAAACAAAAAACCCTAAACCTCTTTTGGTTGTGGTGGAAAAAAGGTATTGGTGAGGAAATAAGTTGTTACTACACCTTAAAGAGAGTTAATAAAAGCTGAGAAAGGTACAGGGACTACTGTGAGTCAAATACAAGAATTCAGACAGAGTTACCTTATTGTAGCCTTTGAATACTTAAGTGGGGCTTATAAAAAAGACGGGGACAGACTTTTTAACAGAGGCTGCTGTGATGGGACAAGGGTTAATGGTTTTAAACTAAAAGAGGGTAGATTTAGACTAGTATGAGACATTATTTCAATTATAATTCTCAAACTTTTTCAGCTTGGATCAATTAGAACCTTCTAAACATTCTCTAGACAGGATATTCTGTGGTTTTGTTACTGTGCCAATAGGAACTGTGTTGAGGAACAGTGTGTAACAAAGGTTGTGCTCAGTACCCAGAATTTAGTTCCTGAAAATCAGCCAATCAGAGGAGAGTAAAAGTTGTGCTTGACTGATCTGTGAACTTTATGTCTAACATTTTGGGAGTAACCAATCCAAAATACCATCAGGAACTGTCAGAAACCCCTGCCCAATACATTTAGAAAGAAGGCATTCCTTCTCTCTCTTTCAATGCTCATGAGAAGGAAAGGGCGTTGAACAATGTTGCGTGAAACTTACCTCCCTGAGTGACTGGGTGTGCGTGCTCACCCTCTAAGGAACTTGATGACAGAAGGACATCTCAGACAATCACCACTGGAACAAAACTTGGTGATACTTCTCTCTCTCTCCTTCCCTTTTCTTCTCTCTCTCTTTCTCTGTTTAGTCTCTTTTCTCCTACAAACCAAAGAAAGCTTGTAAATCGTCACAGCCACAGCCTAGGAAACATACAGTAAAATCAATTGTTGAAAAGGATCATGGGTGTCATTTCACCTTAACTCAAACTAATTTGGACTCAAGAATCTTTTAAGATCTCTTTAATGAGATCTTAAAACTAGACATTAGGAAGAAATTTTTTATGATGAGAGTGGTAAAATACTGGAACAGATTGCACAGAAAGGTGATAGAAGCCCTATCTCTAGAAACATTCAAAGTCAGGTTGGATGGGGCTCTGAGCAAAAGCATTGGTCTAGACGACCTTTAAAGGTCCCTTCTAACCCAATGCTTCTGTTATTCCTGACTTCTATGACTTTTATTTTGGAAACGATAGAAAGTGACATGACTGAGATAAAGAATAGAAAAATAGGATGTCAGCCAGTAAAGAAATGGTTAACTTTCAGGTTTTTTACTTCAATATGACTATGGTTCAGAAATCCTGTACTTACTAAGGAAACTGAGAAACAGCTATATTTTCTAAATTTTTAGAATCTTAATGTCTGCTTACCCTTCAGAAGTTATTTGGCCTACTGAATTAATCCCACACCCTGTTTTGGATTAGTCTGAAATTACATTCAGAATACTGTTAGGGGCAAAATAAGGAAAAAATAAAAATAAAAAAAATAGTGCAATTAATTATTCAGCAATTAAATCTACAGCAAATTCATTAGTTTAGTTACAATGCTATTTGCAGTCATATCCCAACTTATCCGATTTTAATAGAAAAATCCCACTATTTATAACTTCAAAATTGTTACACATAAACTTTCCTCTCTCCTTGTGCTACGCTTATTCTTGCAAATGCTTTTTTGAGTTCCAGTTTCACCAGTGCTAATCTTGAGTAAAATGGAGTGGGGCTTAAGTAACAACAAGGTAGTAGAGACTGGAATTCTTCTTTGGGGAGGAACGCAATGTTGATTGTTAAAGGCTTTTCTGTGGTCTTGCATCTAATTAGGATTACATTTTTGTACATTTTCTGACACATTCTGCTTATTTACACTTTCTGCATTGGTACACAGATGAGGTTCGACTATCCCCACACATGACCTATTAGTTAAAGTTACCCAATACTTACCACACTGAACAGAAAAAGCTAATACTTGCTACTCTGTGGCCACGTACAGTTTCTCAGATCTTGTTACCTGTGATATTCACAGAGTTAATCTTTAACATTTGGGACAGAAGTTGCCTAACTGTTAGAAAATTTCTACCACAAGTAAAAGAAACTGTAATCAGCTCAGGCCAAAACATGACAAGTCCTGACATTATGTACTGTCAAGATCAGTATACAGTCTGAGGCTTTTTAATACTAATGGAAAAATCATGGTTATTCCAAACTATATTTATTTAAATATTTACATTTAATAGAGTAGTCATAATGGTAGCATTTTTGTCCCCAAAATCGACTAATGAATTTTCTTAAAATTTATTCTAGCCATACTTTTCCCAGAAGAAAAACATGAAACAAAATTGTAATAAAACAATAGAAGAGCAATTACTTTAAACAGTATAAAATTAAGCATAGAACTATAGAATCATAGAATCACTAGGTTGCAAGAGACCTCTGAGATCACCGAGTCCAACCGTGCGTGTCTCCCTACTAAACCATGTCCCTAAGGAACTCATCCACCCATTTTTTAAACACCTCCAGGGATGGTGACTCCACCATCTCCCTGGGCAGCCTGTTCTGATCCCTGACCACTTTTTCAGTGAAGAAATTCTTCCTAATGTCCAGTCTAAACCTCCCCTGGCGCAACTTGCGGCCATTTCCTCTTGTCCTATCACTTGTCACTTGAGAGAAGAACCCAGAATAGTAAATCTAGTCATATAATTATAGAATCATAAAATCATAGAATTGTAGAATGGTTTGGGTTGGAAAGGACCTTAAAAATCATCTAGTTCCTACCTCCCCGCCATGGGCAGAGACACCTCCCACCAGACCAGGCTGCTCAAGACCAAATCCAACTTGGCCTTGAACACTTCAGGAAAGAGGAATCCACAGCCTCCCTGGGCAACTTGTGCCAGTGCCTCACCACCCTCATTGTGAAGAATTTCTTCCTAATGTCTAATCTAAATCTCCCCCTTCCAGTTTAAATCCATTCCCCCTTGTTCTATGACTAAAAATCCTGGGAAAAAATCCCTCCTCAACTCTCCTGCAGGCCCCCTTCAGGTACTGGAAGGCTGCTATAAGGTTTCCTCGGAGCCTTCTCTTCTCCAGGCTTAACAACCCCAACTCTCTCAGCCTGTCCTGACAGCGGAGGTACTCGAGTTCTTTCATCATCTTCATAGCCCTTCTCTGGACCCGCTACAACAGTTCCATATCCTTTTTATGTTGAGGATTCCAGAATTGGACACAGTACTCCAGGTGGGGTCTCACAAGAGCAGAATAGAGGCAGAGAATCACCTCCCTTGACCTGCTGGTAATGCTTTGTAAGAGTCGGTCTGAAGAACAGTATTTGTCTCGGTCCGAAGAACGGTAGTTGTCTCAACATCGCCATCAGGAACTCAGAGAAAGACCAAGGAGCAATGACCCGAGATGGAGGCACTGCCTGGAAGGAGCAGTCGCCGTGACCAAGGACTGCAAGTAACATCTAAGAAAAAATTGAATAGATGCTGTCCAGAAGATGGATTTCACCTGCTACCTCAGCCAAAGTTACCCCACCTCCTCCTTAACCCAACGCCAACAAGGGAAGAGCATGCGCAGAGGCTCGCAGAGGGTCTTCCGGTCACCTAGCGATCACGAGAGGAAGATGAGGTGAGGAAGTAGAAGACCCCCGAACACGAGGTGGTGCAGGCGCAGACGAGTTCTGGCAAGTGAAGTGAGAACTTTTGGGGCCTGCGCAGTCCAGCCTGGATTGCGAAATGAAGGCGGAGATTGGCCTCAATCTATGGGAGAGAGGAGGTTCGAGGTGCTGTTGCTGAGCATAAAAGATGGCTCCTAACCGAACCCCAGCTGAGAGAAATCTCCCCACCTCTGGATCACAGATCGTCCGTCGTGACGACAAGTCTCGACTGAGGACCGGCAGGACGCTGCTTGGAGCCTGGGACCATAGGGACGCCTTTGGATCCGTGGTGGTAGCTATAATCCTCTTTCCTCCTTTTCCTCCCCTTTTCTCCACTTTGTCTATCGCGTGCCGCTTTACGGGCAAAAATAATAAAGTTTCTCTTTGATTGAATTATAACCCCTTGGCATTTCGGCTGCCTTAATTTTGCGCTTCGAGATCAAGGTAAACGAATCATCACGAGTCCCTGAGTGGACCGTGACATGCTTCTTTTGGTGCAGTCCAGGACATGGTTGGCCTTCTGGGCTGCAAGCATGCATTGCTGGCTTATGTCGAGCTTCTCATTGACTGGCATCCCTAAGTCCTTCTCCTCAGGGCTGCTCTTGATCACATTATCTCCCATCCTGTATTGATACTGGGGGCTGCCTCAACCCAGGTATAGGACCTTGCATTTGGCCTTGTTGAACCTCAAGAGGTTCACACAGGCCCACTTCTCCAGCTTGTCCAGGTCCCTCTGGATGATATCACATCCTTCGGGTGTGACAACTGCCACACTCAGCTTGGTGTCATCTGCACACTTGCTGAGATTGAACTCTATCTTGCTGTCAATATCATCAATGAAAATATTAAATAACACCGTTCCCAGTACAGACCCCTGAGGGACACTGATTGTCATGGATCTCCATCCGGACATCAAGCCATTGACCACTACTCTCCAAATGTGACCATCCAACCACCAATTTCTTATCCAATGAACAGTCCACTCATCAAATCCATATGTCTCCAATTTAGAGAGAAGGAGGTAGGTGGAGACTTTGTCAAAGGCTTTGCAGAAGTCCATATAGATTACATACATTGCTTCTCCCATGTCCACTGATGCGGTCGCCCCATCATAGAAAGCTACTAGATAGGTCAGACAGGACTTGCCTTTGGAGAAGCCATGTTGGCTGTCTTGAATCTCCTCCTCGTCCTCCTTGTGCTTTAGCATAACTTCTAGGAGGATCTGTTCCATCATCTTCCCAGGTACAGAAGTGAGGTTGACCAGTTGGTGGTTCCCAGGGTCCTCCTTTGAACTCTTTAAACACAGGCACATCTTTCCCCTTCTTCCAGTCACAAGGGATTCCCCTGACTGCTATGACTTTTCCAATATTATGGAGTGTGGCTTGGCTACCATGTCAGCCAATTCCCTTGGGACTCTGGGATGCATCTCATCAGGTCCCGTAGACTTGTATATGTTCAGGTTCCTCAGGTGGTCATGAACCTGACCTTCCCCCGCAGTGGAAGGCAGATCTTCATTCTGTTTTTCAGTTTGACCAGCAGGGCTTGACTCAGCCACACTGGTCTCTTCCCTTCCCTGCCTGATTTCCTACATCTGGGGACTGAGCACTCTTGCGCTCTGTGGAAAACTTCCTTAAATATTTGCCAGCTCTGTTCTGCTCCCTTATCCCTGAGAACTGTTTCCCAAGGGGTCCTACTAAGCAACTCCCTGAAGAGCTGGAAGCTGGTTTTACTAAAATTTAGGATTCTGACTATGTTCGTCACCTGTCCCATATCTCTCAGGACCTTATCTTCCACCACTGTGTGATCACTGCAGCCCAGGCTGCCTCCAATCTTGACACCACTAATGAACTCACTTGCGTTGGTGACCATCAGGTCCAATATTGCATCCCCTTGGGTATGGGTGTCTATTATCTGCATTAAGGAGTTGTCTTCTATGCATTCTAGGAGTTTCCTAGATAGTCATAAGTCCTCTAGAGTTTTATCAGTAACTTAACTCATACTAAACACTGTAACATTAGAAGGAGTAACAGGAAAATATTACTGACTTTTAACAAGAAAGAATCAAACAAACAGACTTTTGAATTTTTGACAAGTAATTGCTGTGAAATATACCTGAACAGATGTTTAAAATTTCTACTCTCTAACTCCGTGTAAAAATGTAGAGAAGAAAATAGGCAAGAGTGCAGCAAAATTATACTCTTTTACTGTCAGCATGTCATTACCCATTATAAGAAACTGCTTATGAAATCAGTGGATAAAATGTAAATGGAAGGATATGTTAATACTTACCTGTTTGAGATAAGCAGGATTAAAACAGCATTCAAATGGTATTTCATTTTAATTGGATTCCTCTTGTCAAATATTATATGGATTCCAGTACATTCAGAAAATTGACCATACTCTTATAAATTAATATAGCAATTTTTAAAAATCAGATTATATTGTAAAAAGTCTGTTCTCAGCAGGAGCTTTATTAACATGTTATTTCTATAAAATATATTTCAGTTCTTAAAATAAGATTTTACTTTCTAGCTTCACAGAATGTAAACATTTCAGGATGATATTATAAAATTGCAATATTTGCGGTTTCTCTAATGTTATATAAGCTTTCCTTAGGCTTGTCATTTTGCATGGCAATGATACATAAGAGACTGCAAAAAAAATATGTTTGCGTATTTAATATAACTATCATGAGTCAAGTTAGTAGTTCTTTCAACTATCATAAATATTGTCTTGTTTATCTTTATTTTAAAAGATAAAAATCTTTATTTTAAGTAAAGTGTAAGTACGATTATTTTCCCCTTTCTAGGATTTAAAAGGTGACACTGTATATTTTGACCTTTCCTTCAGAAATTCTATCTACTTGACTGATATTCCCCCCTTTCAGAAAGAAAATGTAAATTGGTGGTTGTTGAGTAAGCAGTTATATGTTAATATTACCAGGAAAGAAGGTCTCACATTGCTGTTTTAAGAAGTTCATGTTAATAAGTAGAAAACAAAAATATTTTTTAAGTCTGGATTGGAAATACATGGCACGTGGGTACAGACTTCTTCTCTCTCTTGTTTCATTTCTGAAGTGTAAATGTCCACCTGTTACGTCTATTGAGGAAATGGAAATAAGGAATATATATTTTTGATTTTTCAAAGAGATGCAAATATATTAGGTGGATGCCTATCACTTTGTGTGGACATTGAAGGCAAACAAGATTACTGAATGGAATTTTTTGAGGTAGGAGGTATTTCCAAGTATCAAAAAAAAAACCCCAAACAAGTAATACGATTGTACATTACAGTCATCATTTCCCCCCATAATTCACTCCTATTTTTTTAAAAAAACATATTTTATACACTCTTTCACCTGAGCAGAATCCAGTCATAAATTACTAAAATTTTATGAAGCTTAAGTCCTGTAAGTTAAAGAATATTTTTAGTTTAGAACAAGTTCAATAACTGAATAGGGTCATGGTTCACACAACTGAGAAACGTCATCTTAATACACTTCTTGTCAAGCCCAATTACTCTGGGAAAACCCTGCTCTCTGATTAAAACAGTTAAACACTAAGCTCAGTAGCAGACTGAGTACTTGCCATTGTTCTTTTCGTAAATATACTGAAAACATGGATGACTAGTGGAATGCATTCCTTTTGGTTTTGTTTTCCCTGTGGCAAAATGAAGGACAGCAGACAAAATGTCTTTGGAAATGGACATAATACTCTAACTTTGTAATAAACAAATACGTAAAACTCAAGATTTCCTGGGTTTTTTTTCAATATTTAAAATATCACGGCACACTAATGGTTAATCATTACAATCATTAAAATTTCTGGTTTTCTCTCTGTAAAATAGAAGCCAGAGTGAAAATAAGAATTGATATATAGTTGAAGTGTTAATTACATCTTTTACTTACTGTGAGGTACTGTGGAGAACTACTCAATTCTTTTGTCATATGAAAGCAAATTAAATGATTCAGAAAGCACATGGTATTTGTTGAAATATTTTTTTTAAATGCATTGACACTGAGACTTTTCTTTCATGTCACTATGTAGTAGTACATAAGGGCTTAAATATGGCTTTTTATTTAAAATGAAGAGAATGATTATACAAAAAGAAAGGCAGTTTAAATACTCTTATTGTTTTCCTGTTTGTTTTGCTTTTCTATAATCTGGTTCATGGACAAGATTTTTAATTTTTCTTTTAACTCTTGGCATGTGTTTTTTTTAAACATATTGCATGATTCCAACCTACAGGTACCACAGAATTTTTCATAGCTTTCTAAGTTTCTTCATTCGGGGCAAACTGTGCTCCTGTGCTTTGGTTTCTTGTGGCCCAAAGAAGTTCTTGGGCTCTAGTAGTTTCTAAGCAGCAGAATAAGCTACATAAAAAAAAAAAAATAAAAGGTTGGATATATTTAAAATTAAGATTTTTGTTTGGACAGAACTAATCTGATACCAAAAATCAAAAGCAGACACTATAAATAACTTAAGATTACAGATCAGGAGTAGAAGACTCAAACTTTCTGTTTAGATAAGACGAACCACTAAATTTTTGGCCTAGAAAAGGATTAGGGTGAAAATACATATCTATAACTATCATTTAGAATATTAAAGAAATTTGCCTCCTCTATATAGAAAAAATATTTGGCAATAAGTTTATTGTTATGCTTTTTCTTGATTTTAAAATCCTTGGCACAGATTTTTCACAGGTTTATAGGTGGGGCATACAGTACGAGAGGGCTTAGCTCATATAAATATCAAGACACTCGATGTTCAGGAAGTATTTCAGTAGTAGCACCTTTGTCCTGATCCCAGAATTTAAAGACATAAAAACATCTGGAATTCGGAAATCAATGTTCCTTGTTTCCCTTGCTATAAATTGCCTTTTTTTTTTTCCTGTCTTCATAAAAATTAATTTAATTTCGAAACCGTGAGATTTAAGGTTTTAATCTGTAATATTTGTGGAATGTTCTTCTAATAATCTCTCATAGAAAAATCAGAAAAAAATGTAGTTTATACAAATTTTTAGTAAAATTGAGTGTGCAAATCATTAACTGGATGAAGGGGGAGTGGAGTGAGGAGTCACCTTGTTTTATAAAAACGCTGAAGATTTAAATAGATTTAAATAGGAAGTTGATATTATTCTCTCTATTAAGCATATAATAGATGAAAGGAATGAAAAGAAGGCATCATGAGTGTTCCTCACAATTGGGTTATTCACTTTGGGAGATATTTATTTTTATTACTTATTAATATATTCACTACATTTCAGTGACTGTTTATCATCAAAGTAGCGGTACAATTATTTTTTTAATCCACTGTAGGATTAGTGGGTTTTCCTTTCTTTTTTATTTTATTTTTTTTTTATTTTTTTTCCTTCCTAAGACTCGGGCAGATGAAATAGTTCAGTGATAGGGCTTTCGGTAAAATCTCTTTTATAACTTCTTCTTTTATCCCATCATGAGCCATATAAGTTATTTTTCTCCTTAATAGATAAATAAAATTTTGCATAGGGCTTTTTTGGGAGACAATTTACACACATGAATGAAATCTACACATTCTTGCTGAGCAGGCTGTATGATGAGAAAAGCATATTTATCTCTGAAAGTAAGGTGAAAATAATCAATTTGTTTAACTTCAGCTTATCTACAATTTCACATTTCCAAAATGACTATGACCATTGTATCCTTGGATATGTTAACAGAGTTTTTAATAGTTAATTTGTGTGTGAGACCATGACCTATATCCAGAAGGTATAGGTTTTAACCATCATTAAAAAATCCACTTTTTATGTATATTTGCCAAGCAGAGAAAAATATAACCTTCTAAAGTAAAAAGAAAAAAAGAAAAAGAAAAAGAAAGAAATATAAAGACCTATAAAGTCCTCTAGAATAACCTCTCTTTGTTAACCAAAATTATTGTGCAGAAATCAAAATCATTTTAGGAACTTACAGAAGTTCATCCTTAAGCCTTGTAGCAACTGTGCTCCAGGAAACACTACCATAAGTACTAATGTGATGCAGCTTCAGGATCCACATGGTGGGAAGTCAGATACCACCGCCTGGTGACGAAGGTCAGGCAAGAACCAAGGGCCTGGAGTTAAATGGAGTCACTGTGCCAACGGACAGAGGGTACACGCAGTTTCTCCCTGCTTTTTTTTTACAATGTCATGATTCCCCCAACCATCTGATCCAGGTTTATACAGTTGCACTACATCAGAGCCAACCTTGAACAGCAGTAGCAAAAACTCTATCAGGCAGAAGCATTCGCGTAGTAGGATCACCGAAAAAGACGTTTATAGCCTGGACAGGCAATTAGAGCATTTTGAAACACTCGGGGCTCTCGTAGTTTCTCCATTAACACTAAAAATTGCATAAAATATCACAGAAGACATTTCACAGTCTTTATTGTCTTCATCTCGCTGTATCACGCTGGACTTAATACGTTTCTATTGCACTGGCAAAGAATTGTCGGTGCGTAAGTCATCATTACTGTTTTGTTGCTGTTTGATTAGAATGTTACTTTGCTATCAGAGTAGTGAAAAAGCCAGAGCTCCCTCATGGTGAGGCTTTGTCCTGGAACAGCCTCCACTGGCTTTGTCCTGGAACAAGACAATTCTGTGGGGCTGTCAGCTATGATGGAAGACTTCAGGATTGTAAGTCTATACCATTATGGAGAGGCACCTAGAGTTTAAGCCAGGATATCGTGAGGGGTTTGAAAAGATATTTTACAGCTGTGTGAGAATGAATTAATTCCCAAGTATCTAAGCGCGACTTTCACAAGAAGATTATTAATTGAAAGTAAGCGTTTATTGGATAGATCATATCATTTTTACTTAGAATAAAACAAGGTAAAGGAAAAAGAAAAAAAAACCACACAAAAATACTCAGAATTTAATCACTGGTTATAATACTAAGAAAAAAAAACTCCAAACAAATAAAAACCCAGAACCTTCTTTTGGAAATAAACCTAATCAATTTTAAAGAGCTAATAGTATTCCTCAGGTGGCTCAGTTTCATATGAAGTCATTCTTATACAATGACAGAAGAAAATTACTATCGAAAACTGGATATGATCAAGAATACAAAGAATCCAGACAGCTTTAGTCCGCCAATAACTTGCATAAGTATATACTACAAGAGATGCTGATTTTGAAAAGGATTTTATTGTGTTGAAAGGAAAATACAATGATATAGGGACAGTTTACAGATTGGTTTCCTTCCTTTAAAATTTAACTGACTGAATTTCCTCAGGAATTTAGTTGTTTTCTTTGAGACAAAAAATAAATATAAATAATTTGCACTAGCTTTGGGTACAGATATATATTTTTTACAGCAGACAATGAAGAAGAAGCAATAACATGCTATTTGCCAGAAGTCAAACTATTGTTTGTGAAAAAATAAACTTTATTTAAAAAAAACTGTCACAGAAATCTGGCTCTGTAACATCACACAACTATGACACTATTTGGTCTCTCATATTTCAAGAAAGAGAGAGTGAGGGGGGGAAGTTTTGTTGTTGACAATTATAGAAGTATTTGTATGCAAAAGAAAAGCAAAAAGGCTTACTGAGAATCTAAGAGTATTAATGCCTTCCAACTTCTAGCTGCAGAAGAGAAATGCAATAGCTGTCTAACATTCCCTATTTACTTACAAGAATCAGAGGTAAAAAATACTTTATATGACATTACATCATTCAAACATATTTGTTCATTAAGTACATAAGACCCTCCTCTAAAATGAACCAGTGAATAAATCCATTGGTTTAGCAAAAGAATAGTTCGAACCCCACCTTTCTGAATCTTTCAAAATACTCTCTCACTTGCAATGTCTCTTTTCATTCAGCTGCTCTAAGGTTTTTTTCTGAAATTGTTATCTACCTTTCCACTGATGACTATTTCTTTAGACCTTTTCTCTTCTTTACTTTTGTCCTGACTTCGTCTCCTTTGGTTTTGGGTGCATCTTCATTACAATAAACCTGATTTTCCCTATGTTCAACCTTTGCAATTTGATTTTCTTATATTTTTTTCTCAGTCTCTAAAGTCAATAATTGCTTTTCTGATGCTGCCTGGTAGCAGTGAATGAAAAAAAGTCAGGAAACAGGAAAGATGCATACATATACATTTTAAAGTCTTCAAAATATATCAACACTGTATCTATAATAGCAGAGTTGAAAATATAAGCAGATGTTCCCTTATATTGTTCATTGGGTGCATGAAAACAATGATTTTTTTTCAAAACAATACTTCCCGAGTAAAATTTTATGTAATCAATCAAAGCATATACTAGTACACAATGGTTTACTTATGAGATAGAAATTTGAAGGATATATTATTAAATATTAATAAATAATTAATTTAAGTCCCGTTAAATACCCCTTGCAATGCTTAGTATAAGAACATTTCCAGGCATCTGAAGGACAGTGGAAAATATTAGATTTAAATATCTTTCAGTCAACTTTTTTTATTACCCCTTAGTTTTGAATATACGTGATAAACAACTTCAGATAAGCAATC
Organism: Neomorphus geoffroyi; assembly: GCA_033558235.1. Classification (NCBI taxonomy): domain Eukaryota; kingdom Metazoa; phylum Chordata; class Aves; order Cuculiformes; family Neomorphidae; genus Neomorphus; species Neomorphus geoffroyi. The sequence goes on from JAUMJM010000005.1 coordinate 4,619,841, forward strand.
ATACGTAAAAATGTCTCATGAGTGTACTTCCCATATTTGATACACAAAGCACTTCAGCTTTTAAACATCAAAAGTGTCTACATACCCCCTCAAGCAGTAAGCCCTGGTGACCCAAAAATATATTTTCTCCTGATCCGCTTCTGATATTTCTGCTGTTTATCCTTAATCACCTTTATAAATTCCTGTAATTTCTACTTCTTCAGATCCCTCTCTATTTTCCTCCACCCTGTAAAAAAACAATAAATGGTTGATTGACTCTCACCCATCTTATTTAATGCCATAATGAAACCCTTGACAAAAATGGTCAAGAAATTTCGAATACGTATGACTTGAGGCAGTAAACAGTAACTTATCATGTTGTATGGAGATAACATGCTGCTGCTCTTGATAGCAAATTCAATTGTTAACGTAGTCAGAACAGTATATTCAATATGAATCCTCATTGCCCTGAAGATCGATACAGACAAATCTATACACAAGGTGACAGTGATGTGAAGTATAAAATTTGAATAACTTGCACTTTTAGATTTCAAATGAAGTATATGGAAAAACAAACGTGAATACACAAAAGCTTTTTCTTTTGCTTAATTTGGTGAAGTTACACTACTCACCTTTATCCCTTCCTTCCATTTGCAGCAAAGGTACAAAAAGAATGTTAAAAATGGAATAGCACAAACCCAAGTTTTTTATAATTTCTAGCAGAGGTAAGATTGATGCAGTCTGCAAAGTCACCTTCACATGATTTTTATATTTGTTACACTTACCTTTGCGGCTTCTCAAAAATTGTCAAATATTATTAAAGATGGTTGAAGGTTATTAAAGATTGTATCTGAGAAAAAGAAAGTGGTTTCTGTTTACTCTTAGATAAGGTTAGACATAGACTCTCCCTTTTTAAGCGATCTCACTGGGCATTTGTGCCTCAGGGCGTAAGATGTCACCTTCATACCTATATATAACACTCTATACTTGTAACACATTCTGAATTCCAAATGAATCTTCAGTCTTTATAGGCAGTGAAAATGAATTTAGGAGCTAGTGAAAAAAAAATATTTATTCTAAGAGATGAGAAATGTAGAATGGAGTACCAACAAAAAGAAAAGTGCAGCTTTTAAGTAATCATGGATCACATCTGATCATTTGTGCTAGGGTCAAATTTGCTTCTGTACTAAAGATGTGGAAGAATATGCCTTCAAATCTGTTGAAATCTACCCAAATGTCAATAAGGAAAATATTATAACTTCTGCAAGTCCAGCTAGTAGTTTGCTTGGCAAATCTGTCTAAGAAATGTCTCAAATTAATGATAAATAATGTTTTGTTGAGTCAGTTAGAAAGAACAGCAACTGAGCTCTAGCTCCCTCAGGGGAGGTTTAGTCTTGACATTAGGAAGAAGTTCTTTACTGAGAGGGTGATTGGCCATTGGAATGCACTGCCTGGGGAGGTGGGGGAGTCACCGTCCCTGGAGCTGTTTAAGGAAAGATTGGATGAGGCACTTAGTGCCATGGTGTAGCTGACAAGTAGGAGTAGGTGTAGGTGTTGGGTCATAGGTTGGACTCGATGATCTCAAAGGTCTTTTCCAACCTTATGGTACTGTGATACTGTGATACTGTAATTTTTTCACTCCTTCCTGAAAGCTTGTACAGCCATTAGCCCAAGAAAAAGTCCTTATTTGTGGTACTGACCGGTACACATTGTTCAGGGTGAGCCCTCTTTAAGATTGATTTTATCTACAGTGGTGCAAAGCACTTGCCTCTGAATATCTATTGGGTTCCATGTAGTGTCACTTCAAACTTTGTCACTGTATTCTTGAAATAAGTGTATGTTCTGGAACTGGCCAGTGTGTAAAATGTATTGCATGCCTGTATCAATATAGAGGATTATGGAGGTGAAAGGAGCCAAACACAATGTATTAACCCTACTTTATTTTGAGATGGGTCTTTGGTGTGAACTTTGCTTTCAATGCTGGTGTTATCTTGAAATTTAACAGCTAACAGAATCAAAAATTGAACTAGAAAAAGTATGTAGTGATTGAGGAGTACCAGTAATCGGGGGTCTAACGACAGGAGTTCCAGGAGACTCAAATTCACCTAACAATCAGTCTTAAAAGAGCATGTCATACCACTGAATTATATTCAGTTCTGTGTGTGATTTTATGTTTCATTCTACTACCTATGACTACAAGACTAAACAAAATTTTAGAAATGTTCTCTGATTGTATATTCACTAGTTTGTTTCACAATTCACAGATCTAGCTCCTGCTCCAGCAGGCTGACTACAGGTGCTGTCTTCCTTGTGATAGTGCCTACTCCCCTCTGAAGTTTATGTCACTTGAGACCATTGCTCTGTGAAAAGTTTTTCATTTGATAGTGATTGAAATTACATAAAGATAGTATTGAAAATAATGTGAATTTGTTTGATTTCATACTGATAACACATGTAAGCAAGTCCTCAGTGCCATATGAGGACGTGTAGAGGTGTTTGAGTCAAGGCCCTCTAGAGTAACACTGGAAGCCTGAAGAGGGCAGAGGGAGCCACGCCTGTTTCCCAAGTGAACTGTCACCAGGACAGCTCTTAAGTTTTCACAGAATCACGGAATCGGTGAGGTCAGAAAGGACTGGTGGAGATCACTTATTTTGTTCCTCACCTAGAGTAGATTCTTTGCTTCATGGCCTATTCTGTCCTTGAATGATGCTAAATCAGATCCTGGAAGCAACATTAGATATAACAGAATGATAGTACGGTCTAAAAAAGGCAATCTGTCTGGGATTTTTTTTTTTTTTTTTGTCATGCCTCCTGCTTCTTTTTTATTTCATGTAGAATAGTGCTGTGAATGTGAATCTGAGAACATTAATTACTGGTGCTGCAAAATATATGTACTCTGATTTTTGTCACAGACATCTACTCAGTCGTGTATGTCTTTCTTTAGTGTGTTAGAAAAATTGGAAGTAGATGAATACTGACGTAGCTGTGCTAAATCAGCTAACTCTATTGCTAAGAGACATTGAGAGTGGTATAAACAGCCTTTACAAATTCTACAGATCCTCCAGACTAAATATCCTCTATCCAATAAATATGCTCTCAGTAAAAATATGTGTGTTTACCTTTTATTTCTTATTTTAAATTGTAGTTTTTTCTGCTTCAACAAGTGACTTTAAAGCAAAAACTGTATTATTTTACACTTTATTTATTTCTTTATTTATTAGAATCCTACAATTTGAAAGTAAATGGAAGTGTCTATAACCGTGCTCCAGGTATTTCAGGAAAATATTGAAAAGTTTGACTGTAAGCACAAGCCTTGAAATGGCTCCCACTCCTGAAAGATTTTCTTCAAGAAATCTGAGAGGATGCATGGAAAGAGATAGAGAAAATGAGATTTTTCTTTCTCTCATACAATGGCTTTTGGGATTTTTGGAGGGGGGGGTGGTATTTTTTTCCTGAAGTAGGACAATTTTCTCAATCAATAAATAGAGGGGAAGGGAAGGGAAGGGAAGGGAAGGGAAGGGAAGGGAAGGGAAGGGAAGGGAAGGGAAGGGAAGGGAAGGGAAGGGAAGGGAAGGGAAGGGAAGGGAAGGGAAGGGAAGGGAAGGGAAGGGAAGGGAAGGGAAGGGAAGGGAAGGGAAGGGAAGGGAAGGGAAGGGAAGGGAAGGGAAGGGAAAGGAAGGCAAGGCAAGGCAAGGCAAGGCAAGGCAAGGAAAGGAAAGGAAAGGCAAGGCAAGGAAAGGCAAGGAAAGGCAAGGAAAGGCAAGGAAAGGCAAGGCAAGGAAAGGCAAGGAAAGGCAAGGAAAGGCAAGGAAAGGCAAGGAAAGGAAAGGCAAGGAAAGGAAAGGAAAGGCAAGGAAAGGCAAGGCAAGGAAAGGCAAGGAAAGGAAAGGAAAGGAAAGGCAAGGAAAGGAAAGGAAAGGAAAGGAAAGGAAAGGAAAGGAAAGGAAAGGAAAGGAAAGGAAAGGAAAGGAAAGGAAAGGAAAGGAAAGGAAAGGAAAGGAAAGGAAAGGAAAGGAAAGGAAAGGAAAGGAAAGGAAAGGCAAGGAAAGGCAAGGAAAGGAAAGGCAAGGAAAGGCAAGGAAAGGAAAGGAAAGGAAAGGAAAGGAAAGGAAAGGAAAGGAAGAAAGGAAAGGAAAGGAAAGGAAAGGAAAGGAAAGGAAAGGAAAGGAAAGGAAAGGAAAGGAAAGGAAAGGAAAGGAAAGGAAAGGAAAGGAAAGGAAAGGAAAGGAAAAGGAAAGGAAAGGAAAGGAAGGAAAGGAAAGGAAAGGAAAGGAAAGGAAAGGAAAGGAAAGGAAAGGAAAGGAAAGGAAAGGAAAGGAAAGGAAAGGAAAGGAAAAAAGCTAATGGAAATTTAGTAAGATGGAAACTAGGTTTTGAAAAATTTCCAACTGGTATAATATTTTATACTTGTTGATGTTTTATACTTTTTATACTGTTTATGTAACAGGAAATCTCACTGCCTGTCTTCGTCATCATCGTCATTATCATCATCTTCATTGAATGGTTTGGGTAGGAAGGGGACTTTAAAGATCATCCAGTTCCAAGCCCTCTGCCATGGGCAGGTAAACCTTCCACTGGGTGAAGTTGCTCAAAGCCCCATCCAACCTGCCCTTGACCACCTCCAGGGACGGAGCTTCTGAAGCTTCTCTAGGCAACCTGTTTCAGCACCTCACCACCCTCACAGTGAAGAATTTTTTCCTAATATCTAATCTACTTATACCACTATTTAATCTATTTATACTATTACTATATAATCTACAATATTCTCAGTTTAATGACCTCTTTCATCTAGCTAAGACTCAACACAAGTTTGAAACTTAATCTTCAAAGCACTCAGAGGGATAAGAGCAGGTAATCCCAGAGGCCTCTTCGACATCCCAAATTGTCTGTGCAATATGTGTAGCTAATGTTTGTGTGAAAGTCACTAGTTTTCTTATTCAAGGTCTAATAAAGTCATCAAAAGCAAAGTGCAGATCCGAAGGATTCTGATCTTATCTGTTCTTACCTAATCAATTCACAACATTATAATCCTTCCTGTTAAATGACATTGATTTAAAACCATCCTATATTCATGCTCATGTCTAAACCAGTAAGAGAACAAAATCATGTTCTGTTGTACTCTAGCGTTGTAAAGTACACATACAGAAAATATCTGGCAATGTATTCCGACTCCTTTTCTTTTTCGTTTTTCTTTATATATTTATACACTCATTTTTTGACATTACATTTCAGATTCTGATGTTTTTTTCATAACTGTCCACATGTTGAAATTTTATTTTTTTGGCTTTTTATGCAGATAAAACAAAAGAAAAATAAATTTCCTGAATAACAAACCCTATTTTAAAACTAAATATCAAGATTCAATATATAATATAAGTGCTAAAAACCAAGAAACAAGCATCCTGTATTTTCATTAAATTATGTATTATTTATGTATAGGAGATGCGGTCTTTTCCCTGGTGAATTAATTAGTACAAATGGCTGGGTTTGTTAACTATGATTTTTTTATTATTATTTTAGATCAAGCAATGACTCTTTTAATATTATATTTTTTTTACTCAATGGAATATTTTCATGAGAAAAATTGATAAAAGCATAATAAATCATACATAATTTCAAGGGCTTTGAGGATTCCTTATACATTCACAAACTATATTCTATTTTCTGCAGAAAATAATTTATTTAGATTAGGGAATAGTTTAGAAATGCAGTAAAGTTCTTTCTTAGAGTACTGAACTGACTGGTGTCAGTCCAAAGTCTTATAGTCAGGCGCTAGTCAAATTGTTAACCATTTATTAGATTAAATGAAGATTTACTCATATTGCTTTCAAATAATAAGTAACTTGTTGGTATACAACAAAAAGAAAGCCTTTTGACACATACAGTAGAATAACCCTGAATATTGCTCATTTAAAAAAATAGTAATACTGTCTTGGTCTAATTTGTCATACCGCTACTTAAATGTCTGTAATGGCTGCTATGTATATGTACATGTGGGATTTAATATATTAGCTAATATAAATTATTTTTTATTTCTCTGTCTGAAATAGAAAGCAGTAAACAGTTGTGGTTTTGAGGTATGTGGACATGATGGACATGATGTATAGTCGTGTGTACAGTAAATTCACTTCTGCAGCTAGATGAGAATAGAGATCATCACTTCAAGAAAACAATGCATGCCATATCCTTTTCCTACAAGAACACATTTTTATCCCTCTTTACTGCCCTCCTTTCAAAGTCAGAATTCAGTCTGGTCACAAAACCAATAAATGTTTATTAGCAAGACAATCCTCCTGGGCTCTGGCTTTCCTGCACTGCCTTTTTCTTTATTTTTGTACTAGGATGTTTCCCTCCAGGCTTCTGAAAACATCAACATTTTCTCATTTTTTTTAAGTGACTTCCTCTCTAAGGCTCACTGGTTTTGGCATTGTCTCATGCCTTTGATGTCATTTAAACTTATGTAAAACGAAAAACATGAAACTTCTTCCAAATCTAAAGAATAAAATAAAGATAGTGTTGTGTTTACTTTGGTTCAGCAGTTGACCTTTTTCTTTTGTTAATAGAAAGATTCATCAATGTTGCAAATCCTTACAACGTGAAAGGATTCAGAAAGCAATACTGGGAAGTGTATTGATAGAAATGATCTAATTCTGTCATAGAATTTCACAGGTTCTAAATTCAGAAACAGTTCAGGGAATGTTCTGTAATCTCTCTTCGCACAGGCAGTTACTATACAAATAGTTCCCCCAACTTAAATGAGCCTCCTAAGACAAATAATGCTTGCAGTATTATGAATTATGTCAATACTTCTAAATAGAAGAGGAACAGTAATCGTTCTTCAGCTTTGAGGCCAAGAGAAATGGTTTGAATTTAGTCATATGACATAGCATTGGTTCTAGGTCTCCCTTGGATGTCATATGATATCCCTCTATATACATATATATGAACATACACATACATGTGCACTTACACATACAAAGATTATGTTCCAGTTTTAAATACCTGAAATGTTTTAAGATCTGTGTTGGAGCTGGCCAGACAGATATTTCATAGCAGAGCACAAAAGACACAGCCTGGAATGGAATGAGACCATGTAGATTCTGATCAGAAAGACACAAGCCTCTCATCCTTTGAGATTTATATTACAGATAGTAAAAAAGAAGCACTACGTAATCTGCACAGAGGAAAGGTGAAAACTGTATGTTATGAATTCCCCTCTTCTTCCCTGAAGTTCAGTTCAACATGTTATTCTTATAGTGTTTATAATTCTCATCAACACCCCATACCCCTTGTTCTATGAAATGTGCAAACACACATGGACAAAAAATAGGCTTTTACTTGAAGATCTTATGTAACAAATGTGAGAAATAGACAATGATCTACAGTGCCTTGTCCAGATAATCACTCATGGATTTTTTCGGATTTTGTGTGGGGATTTTTTGGCATTTGCTCTGTTCTTTTGTTTATTTCTTTGTTTCTTGAGAGATTTTTGTCTTTATTTTTAGTGGTTACATCTATCTGGGTTTAAGGCAAAGTTTTTTTTCAATAGCTTGTTTGTCAAAAAAACCCAACCCACAAACAAAAACATTGCAAAAGCCTAAAATAATATTTTGCAGAAAAGGAAATGAACAGTACTGTGTGGCAACATTTTTACCTAGAAGAGGTCATCACAACTGTTTGTGGGCATGTTTGTTTTGGCTAGAAACGTAAAAGTTACTGGCCTGTATAAAGCCTGCTTTATCAGCTGGAGGAGGGACTATATATGTACTTATCACATCTCACCATGAGTCTATGGACTGGAATTTATGTTATCTTAAAGGATAAACCCACAGAACTATTTGCTTCCAGACTGATGTCTGTGTCGTTGATTCAAGGTCCTAAGACCACTGCTAAACCTTTCATGCAGTAGTAAATCACAGAACAAACATGTGAAAAAAGGATTTGCTGTAGATAAATATATATATAAATACTGACGATGAGAAGTGATGATGAAGCATTTCTGGAACATTCCCCATTGAACAGGGATTTTTGTTTTCCTCTCTCAAGGAGTTTTCAGAGCTGCCACCTTGTGTGGAAATGGCCTAACAAACAGATTGCAGGTTGGACTGGAGCAGGTGGATAAAGAGAAGGAAAATGTTTGAATCTGAATGGGATACTGAAAGGACTGCAAGAACAAAACTGTCTGTTAAAGCCAGGACGATTTGTAAAGACGTGATTCTCCTTGACAAATGCAGCTCGAAATGTGAAGTACTGAGCAGACAAAGAGATCTTTTATATTTTTTGTTAGAGTAAATTAAGAATTGATTTTCTGTCACTTTTCTAAGCATCTCTAACTATGCTGTCTTTATCAGATGCTGTAAATAAACACTTTATTTGCATTTTACAATAACCTTGTAAGTTAAAGTTAGTTTCAAAAAGAATACTTAAAGTATTTCTTATCAAAGTTGTGCTGATCCATGTAACCAAGTCACTGCAGCATTTGTACACAGAGCCCAGCATTCCTACCATTTTCCGCAAGAAGGCCAAAGGGTAACAAGGTATGCATCCACTAAAGCTTCATAAATCAATTTGAGAGCTACTGTTATAGGGGTCAGGAGAGAAAGCATCTTCAGCAATCAGTGATAACCAGAAAAAATCCCTCACAATGCTGTAAATTAGAGGGGAATGCTACTGAAACTTAAGATCCCAAAGGACAATGTAAAAAAATAGAACACTTTATTTTGATAATGCTGCAAATCTTCAAATCATTTCTGTTTCAAGGTCACAAACCAGAATCCTTAATATAATTGTCATTTCTATTGAAACTGCTGGATAATACAGTTGATAATTGGGATTAGGAAAACAACGGATGCATCAAATTACACAAATAGTCAAAGTATGTAGTCTGTTCGTAGGTGCTGAGTAGACCAAGTATATAGCGTTCGGTTACACAGATTGTCACTGAGCCACAGAGAGAAGGACTGTCATTTTATATAATCTTTGCTACAGCACTTTTTATCAGGTTAAATCCTCAAGAAACAAGGAAGGACAAGGAGATTACTGTTTCAACAGAAACAATTGAACATTATTCGATGAGGACTTTTTGGACCAGAGGGCAGGGACACATGGGTGAAGAAAGACAGTAATCAAGGAATATGTAGCAGAAAAACAAACCAGAAGAGAAAGAGGGAATCTATATGCAAAGGTGTGGAAGTAATATTTTCAAACTACAGAAATGCAGTACGAAGAAAAAAGATTCATTTCCAGCCTTTTTTCCTCCTTTTTTTTGTTGTTGTTGTTGTTGTCTTTTTCCAGTTATCTTTTTCCAGTTAAATCAAATATATATTTAGACATGAAGAATCGCTGATGTCTTTTCACACATCCTCTTGAAGAAGGGGACATGAAAGTGTTATCTCAGGCTTTTGACTCTTTCTTTTTGTTTGTTTGTTTGTTCACCTGGGGTTTTTTGTTTGCTTATTTGTTTGCTTTGATTCTATAGCTTTTAAATATTCTAATCTCTAAATTATGTGCTTTAATATACAAAATTTTTGGTGATAGGCAAAGGGAAACAAAGCTCTTACACTCAAATTCTCAGAAGCCCTGAATCACTGGAGGCCCTGGATCACTAGAGGGGGGTTCTAAAGGAATTATGCAAGACACAGTTTCAGAATGAAATTATCTATCTGTTTTTGGCACTTTCCTACAACCCTTAATACCTGGGAAACAGAAGACTTTAGAAGTTCATTTTGTGTGTATTACTCCCAGCTGGATGAGAAGCAATTTAATTCATTTCTTTTCTTGAGCCAAACTGAATAGTTTATTGGATCTGAAACTGAATATTCATCTTCCTGTGATCTACAAGAGAATCTGAAAAAGAGAAAAAAATTGCAACAAATTATACTACCATTTTCCCCTCAAATATAGCTGCCTTTCCTGAAGATTTGCTTTGAAGATCAAATACAGTCCAAGCCAATCAAGTATATCATCAAAAGTGGAATGTGTCAGAAATAATATGAGTTGATGTTCTTGTTGTCTGTGGTTTTCAGTATTTTTTTTTCTTGGAAAACACATACCCCTTAAAGTATTTCTTCCATGACACTCCTCGCAGAAACGTTATTTGTTAGATTTATAAGATAACGATGAAATGTCATGCAAGTGTTCAAAACCTAGAAAGTTATCATGTTTGACTGGTATGTGAATAAGAGATAAAGCAGTTAGTCATACCTCTGTGAAAATGAGGTACAACATTTTACAGCGCTTTGTCTCTATTCTAAGCAGCTGTATCTGAAGACCTTAGATATTACACAAGAATTCCAGTTTTAGTATATAACCATTTAGAATCTGTATTGGGTTTAGTAGTAGTGGGCAAGCTGCAGATTTGGCTTCTGTGAGAAGACACCAAGAGCTGTCCCCATGTCATACGAAGCCAGTGCTAGCAGGCACCAAGACACTGCTGGCCAAGGCTGAGTCTACCAGTGACGGTGATAGTGTCTGTGTGAAAATGTATTTAAGAAGAGGAAAAAACTGTCGTGCAAAAGCAGCTGGAAGAGAGAAGTGAGAATATGTGAGATAAACAACTATACAGACACCAAAATCAGCGAAGAAGGAGGCGGAGGAGGTGCTCCAGGTGCTGGAAAGGAAGTTCCCCTGCATCACATGGAGAAGACCACAGTGACACAGGCTGGCCTCCTGAGCACATGGAGGACCACAGTGGAGCAGGTATCTATACTGTAGCCCTTGGAGGACCCTACAGAGGAGCAGGTGGATGCACCCTGAGCTGAGGCTTGTGGAGAGGAGCCCACACTGGAGCAAGTTTCCTGGGAGGACATGTGACCTGCAGGGGACCCACACTGGAACAGTCTATTCTCAAAGGACTGCACTGCATGGAAGGGTTCCATGCTGGAGCAGTTCTTGAAGGACTGTATCCTACAGGAGGGACACCCCATTGGAGCAGGGGAAGAATGTGAGAAGGCAGAAGTGACACAAATGAGGATTTACGAACTGATCACAACCCCTGTTCCCCATTCTTCTGAGCTGCTTAGAGGGAGGAGGTAGAAAAGTCAGGAGTGAAGATGAGGGTGGAAAGAAGAGAGCTGTGGGGAGAAGGTGGTTTTAGATTTGTGCTTATTAATTGGAAATAAATTAAATCGAGTGGAGTCTGCTTAACCCATTATGGTAATTGGTGAGTGATCTCCTTGTCCTTATCTCAACCCACGACCTTTTTAATTATGTTTTCTCTCCTTGTTTTATGGAGGAGAAACGATGATAGAGTGGCATGGTGGTCACCTAGTAGTAGGTGACCCAAGGTCAACACACTTCAGAATCAAAAATATTTTCAATACAATTAAAAAATTGTTACTGAAGCCCCCAAAATGGTGTTAATAGACTTTTCAGTTGCTGAGGAACAGTTTTTTCCTTTCTCAAAGGATATTTTCAGTGCTGTATAGTTTTAGATACATGGAGATCTTAATGAGCTATTCCTTAGCTTCTATAAATTCATATTCATTCCATATAATGCAATTTTCAGTACTACAAAACTTAGAATTATATGCTTTACACAATCACTTGGTAAGTTAAGAAGGAGCAAGCTAAGTTTTTTTCAGAAGAACGTGCATCAGTGTTCAGGCTCTGCTTTGTATTGACATATATGAATACGGATTTAGCTGATTCCACTTTCACCTAGATATTTCATATTTTATTGAATTATTTAATATTACTGTTTTAACATTAAAATGACAATATAATGTATAGGTTTTTTAATAGCTGCCTTTCCATTCTTTAAACACTTTTATTTAACATGTCAGTTGCTGAATAATAGCACGTATAGCAGTGAGGACTGGGAGAAAGTGGGAAGAAGTCAAGTTCCTTTAAAAAACATCCCAAAGTGGAAAAGCTGCAGTATTTTTTTCACATGTTGCCTCTCTTCCTAAACTGTGACTTGGAACGGCTTATGCACGTAGAACAAAAAACAAAAGAGCTATAGTTTGTTGGATTTTAGGATAGAATTGCTCTAATACTGCTACCAATTTAAATGCTACTCAGAAACTCCCAAAATCTTTAAGCAATTCTCATCTACATTTTGATCAAAAAAGTTTTATCTCAGTCATGAAAGATTTTAGGGCATAGGCTAGGGATTAATATCTATGACTGCCTAGAAAAGAGGAAATTAATCTTTCAGAGTATTTTAACAGCTCATTTCATTCCTTATTGGAATATCTCCCCTCTTCTCCCTCAAAAAAAAAAAAGAAAAGAGTTCTGAAACACAGACTATGACAGTTAAGATGCCTGGAACGTTAAGCATCACTGGACTTTGTAGTTTGAGAGGTTCATGTTTCTGCTTTGAAGCAGGCAGGTCAATAACTTCTCAGAGTTTTGATGATCTTTTTCCCTCGTCAGAATTCCTCTTCAGAATTGAGAGACAGTTTTTCACACCTATGACATCCTTCTGAAAAGAAAAATTGCCAGTTCTCACCCACCTCTGCACCATCATTTCTCCCAGACCACTTCATAGCTCCCCAGTGAAACGAGGAAGTTATGTTGCAAGTACTGCTGTACAATGAACCATACAAGAAATTTGCATTAAGTTAATACAGAGAGAGATGATATTGATAATGATCACTACTGTCTATCTCTGAAGAACAATATCTAAGACAAAGCACCAAAGAATCAGTGTTATGCAACCATGCCTCAAACCAAGGCATTGATAGCAGAGTTGAGAAATAGAATCAACATGGGTTTTCACGAATCTCAAGGTTTCCACAGGTTTTTAATTTAAGTTAATTTCATTTAGGTTAACTCCATTTCATCTCTTCTTTTTAAATGATTGCTCCAAAGATAGAAAACATTAAGAACAGTGGCACTTTCTTTTGAATAGAATGAAAATGCCTCTTCAACATGAATTTGAAAAGTCTGACAAAAAAAGAAATATAGGCACTAAAGACTTAAATTCTTTTTGTCTAAGTTAGGTGCCTGCCTTCAAAACTCTGAGTAGTGAAGAAAATGCTCTTTAGAGCAGAGGTTCAGATCAGGAGTAAAAGACTCTCCAAAACCTTCTCTTTTAGGACAAGCACGATTTTAATTTGTTTAACTAGTGAATAGGTTTTGAGTGATGAACACATTATAACAAGCACAAATGTAATTTCAGCAGCTTTTTCCTGATTAATAAAAGGTTAGAATCATCTCGATACATTTTAAGCACCCAAATATGTCATAATCTTTAGAGTTGTCTGTTTATTTGCATTTAACAAAAGTAAACTAGCTCTGTAAGGCATTATTGCACTCTGAACACCTATGAGATACAATGCTCAATTTTGCAAACAGCTGAATATTTTAGTAAACCCACTAATTATTTGCTTTTATGAATTGTGAACTATTAGCTTGTCGAGGAAGCAGAGTGACTGAGCAGCTGGGTGGGAATTTGATTCTTAGCCAAGGCCAACCCACCACATGCTGCTTACATTTTGACCCAGCTGTGATATGGAAAGATGTGTGAGCTGTCTGGACTGCACCTGAAAAGCTTGGAGCTTGAACTCTCAACATTTTGCTTATTTTTATCTGTGTGGAGTTGCACTTAAAAATGGCTCTGCAAAAGTTTAACTCATGCATAGGCTTTTTATATTCCTACATACATTCCCATAATATTCTGTGCATGACAGTTTGACCTCAGAACTGTCCCTTTCCACCCTTCCCCTTGTTCTTTCCAGCCCTTCCACAAAAATGCTGACTTACTCACTTTCTTATTTCCTAGTGAGAGATTATTTGTGTTTCAGTGAGTTCAAAACTGCCTTATATGACTGGCAGCCTGACTGTGCAGGTTGATTGGCCACTCTCACAAAGCAATTAGCTTTTATTTATTGATTTGTCACTTTTTTTCTTGAAATCCAAAGGAACTTTTTTAATTTTGAGGCCTTCATCCTCTGTAATCTTTGATTAAAATCACTCAGTTTCAAAGTCATTGATGGGGATGTTGGAAAGATAGTGTGATAGGGCAACAACAATTTAGGCTTTGTTTTCTTAAAAAAAACCCGCAATCCAGGAAAAACCATATCAGAAGCCAGTCAGTGGAGAAAGATGCAGCTAGAGGTTACCTCTTTCAGTTTGCAAATACCTTCCTCAGCCACATGTATGCCCTTTTTTTCAGCTCTTGATTTAGGGTTCAGATTTCTTCATTAAGACTGGTCTCTTAACTCCCTTTTGTGTGAAACATCATATTTAGAGCATTCAGAAAGAAAGTCAGACACTTAGATTTTTCTCCTTAGCCTACCGTAGCTACAGAACGTGTCCTTTTACTGACTTCCACAACCAACAGGTTAGAAACTATCCCCTGCTTGTATATTCTCTTTTTGGGGGAGGGGGAATTATTTTTATCTTATTATTTCTTGTCTGTCAAAATTAAGTAACTATATGTCCAAAAGTTTACATTCAACCTGAATAGTAGTTTCCTGGTAAAAACATTCCTAAGAAGGCAGAAGTTAAAGATTTTAAGTCCTTTCACCTGGAAAGGGCATTGAACCCAGGAATCTTGGACAAAGGTAAAGACTCAATCAGAGAGGTGTTCTTAGAGCATGGCTAATGCACTCTGACAGCATCTGGCTCTTTAAAAACCATCACTTACTTTTAAGTGCCATAATCATCAAGCTACACCATAGTCTTGTCTTTTGGAGTACTCTTCATTTCTCCTAGTGAAGCTATGTCACAGTACAGGAAAGAATTCAAGATTTATGAGGTTAGAAAGAATGCTGAGAAATGAGTTTAGCTAACTCAGCTAGAACACCTAGGACAAAGAATAGAACTCTGGATTTTCTGGGGGTTTGTTCACCCTGTTTTGACAGTTAAACATGGTTTATCTGATCACAAACATTTTCGGGTTTAGACTATATATTCTATCAGTCAGTTTGGACAGAGATGTAAGGGTTAGAGTTGTATTTGTTCTTTCAAGCTTCACAAATATAAAGTTAAAAAGGGAATCCTTTGTAACTGGGAAAAATACCCATGCAAATTTGGTTTACTAAGTGCTAGAGAATGACTGTAGGACAGAAAACTTTTAAATCAAAAGTGGCTGAACATCTGAGGATCCAGATTCCTTTGTTTTCATGTGTCCTCACCTATGCCCTCCTATCTTCAAATGTCATGGTTTCTATCTTGATTCTTGGTTCTCCCACCTCATCAAAGTAAAACCTAAGTTATGTCTCGCATTTCTAGAAAGATTTTCCCTTTTTCTTCCCCATAACCTGTACTTTCCAAATCTCTCTAACATGGGGATAAAGCATTTCAATCATCTACATTGGCATCTTTGTAGATTTAGTAAAGCTTCATTGTCATCATCACCTTCTTTCATGTTGTTGAACAGATGGCAGCTTACACTCTCAGTCTCAGGTATATTTATTCTTTTGATTATAATATCATTTTTTATTCAGTTACATTTAAATGTCTGTCTCTTAAAATAAATTAATTACTTTTGATTCTCTCTATATTTTTAAAGTAAAGGCAATTATTGCCATTATTTTACAATATTATGAATAAATATATGTCTCATTAAAATTATAGAAGGTTTTTAAGAGTGGGCTTTGTCCTTTGTGTTTATTAATGACTAGTACTATATTGCACATTGAATGTGACTTTAGTCTATGCCTAAATATTGTGGTGCCCTTCAGAGGCACACAGTTTGGGGAGCTTAGACATACTAACCAAGTTTCTCTATTCCTAAATAAGGCTTGAAAATTCCTAAACTACAACATCTCACTCTTAGACATCTCCGACTTTCGTTACATGTAGCTCGGAACGTCTTAAATAAGTAATTTACAGATCAAAGTACCAAAAAACAAGGAAAGCACACTGAACAGCTTTATTCCTCTGGAAAAGGCAATTTATGTTTTGAAAAAAATCTTACCTAAAATCCATAATTCTGAGTCTCCTCCTGTTTTGCAGTTGAAGGAGTTATGAGTTAAGCTACTTTTAAAATTGTCTTACCATGTCAAAGTTGAATAAAGTATAAATTAGTAGTATGATTTAGATGTGTATAGAATCTCATGAAATAAAATTCTACTAAGATTTTTATTTCAGGTTTGAAGAAATTTATTTTCTGAAATGTATTTACTTTCTTCTCCAGAATTTTTCTGTTCAATGATATTACACTATAGTGTAATATCCATGGAGTGCAGACTATTCATGGTATTCATCAGTTTGTTATCTAGAAAAATATTGTCACCACTTTGGAATGATGATGTCGTTTAGATGTCTTGAGAACCTTCTTCTGAAGTCACACATTTTTTATTTCTCCCTACCATAACAGAGAAGTGAGTAATCAATATATTTTATAATATTGACTATATTAATAAGCAGGGAATTTATATGGTTGAGAAACTTGTTACAGTATTAAATAGGAACTGGAAGATCAGACTGGTTTTCCCATCTAAAAAATGTCATTATTTCTTAATTATTCCAGAAAAAAACATAAAATATTTTCTTATTAACTTGTAATTAAATGACCATCATTAGTTTTCTGTCTACAATATTTCATACAAGATTTTTTAACATTATCCGTATATATATTTCCAATTAACTCCAACAAGATTTGGGCCTTGTACAAGCAATAAAAATGGGAAAAATGTGGACTCTTTTGAAATAAAACTAGTGTCTATGAAAAGGTATTCCCTTTTTCTTGTTTAACATACAACATTGAATAAATCATATTCATATTATTAAAAAAGCACTTATTGACAACATTAAGGTAAGACAGTAATTATCACAATAGCATGAAAGATCTATTCTTGCCTAAATGTTCTTTTACTGTTTTAATCACTTCTGATAGGATTTTCGAGCCCCTTTATAGTCTGCAGTCTTGTCTCCAAGAAACTCATTTGCACAACTGCTTTGGGATGCCTTCCTGTAATTTTCAGGCTGTACTCCATAAAGCAAATACTTAGCTCTTTGAAGCCAGCTTCTAGTAAACTTTACAGGAAAAGATTGCTCCATTAGCAGTTGCTATCAGAAGCCCCAAAAAATCTCAGACAGAGAAATGAGATCCAAAGACAGGTGGTGATGTTGGGGTGAGCAGCAGCATATTGGAGCTGTAAGGGAAACTTAAGAGGATTAGTGAAAATAGCGCATGTGTGCCTGGAGGCAGAAGATATTTTTTAAAGGTCACCCACAAATAAATGTTGCCAGAGGATTTGCAATTGTCAATATATTTTTGTCGTTTGTCCACTGCTTAGAGCTCCTCCTATATTTTCTGAAATCTCCATGCAAAAATAAAAATAAAAATAATAAAAATAAAAATTAATAAAAATAAAAATAAAGACACTCTTCAAACTTATAACATTGATTTAAACATTTAAGATAATCACAATAAATAGCAGTACTATACAACAGATTAGTAGAACAGTATAAAAGAAGCTGATATCCAGTCTCCTCCTCTACAGAGCTAAACTACATAGCTGCTACATACTGTTGTATATCCTAGAATATTTTTTGCCACAATGTCTAATTATTTTGATGTTCTTTATTAGAAATAAAACCATAGCATCCTTGAGAGAGTCACAGTAATATATGACCAATCCATTATTGTCTATTATTTCGATAAGGCTAAGTTTGGAGGTTCATTTTTTACTTACGCTATCAGTTCAGCCTAAATTCTGAAAAAAAAACCAAAATAGAAAGTAGAATCAGGCCTGAAATGTGTTGCTCTGTTCCAGTGTGTCTCCCAATAAAAAAATAGGTTTTTACACCACATTTCTGAAACATACTCTTAACTTATTTTTTTCTAATAATATTGTTTAGTGGATATTCCATTGAAAATTTGTCTACCTGCTTTCTTTGTAAACTACCTATGACTCCACTCTTTTGAAGGTCTGCAGTCATAGCAGTCATAGGCTGCAATCCTTCAGCTTGGATGATTAACTTTTCTCACTCTTGTTTTAGCATTCATGCCATAGAATTAATGAAGCTCATGCAGGAACATTTTTGATTTAAGTATCTTGCACCATGTTGAGAAGTTTAATGGATAGACCTGACCTTTAAATTGTAACACACATTCAAGCAAACAGCAGAATAACAGGTCATCTAGCAAACATGAGTTCTGCCTCCAGTATACAAAGAACAAACATCTAACAAACTCATATCTGATCATAGGTAATATACTCCACACTGTACAAATAAAACATTCATGTATCCTCTTAAAATGTCAAGATCTATTAACTTGAAGAGGTCACCAGCTAGAACTTCACACATATGCATGTTAATTTATTGTGGTATAAAAGTAAACAAGGGAATGTAACCAAGATATCTTGACATAAATTTATAGTTAAGTATTCCTATTTTCAGGGCCATTGATATCTTAATGCAGTTAAACATTCGCTTCCTCTGAAATCCCAATGCCTATGCAAAGTATGAAGGCTGGCTCAATGCCGTCTGTACCGTGGACTCGCAGACATTGCATGTTGACCTAAAGAGAAGTTAAATAAAAGAAGTTTAAATTGCATGTACAACTGAGAAGGGACAAAAATTAGTTAACATTATGGACACATTTTTTTCTCCCTTTTCCAAACAACTTTTTTTCTCAGTAAGCACTCCAGCCTAGTTTTCATCACTAATTACAGTACCACCTGTAGGAAATCTTCTATTATATCAATATACCACATCTAAAAATGGGTGAAAGTAATTTTTAAACAGAATTATGTTTGTATGTGAAGTGAGACATTGTTCCTACAACAACAAAAACAAACCAGTAAGAGGATGTCAAAAGACCTCTGGATCAGAATTGTCCCTAGTCCCATCGGACAAAGAGGAGAGAAGCTGATGAACCTTCAGCAAGTACTCCTTGTAGGAGAACAGTGCTGTTTACTCTTAGACCCCAGAATTAAGGGAAACTTTTAAACAAAGAGTAAAAACATGGAAAAGAGAGAAAAAGAAACTACGAGACTAACTAAAGCCCCATACAATCATTCTCACAGGAGCAAGGACAGAATGCCATGTCCTTAATGCTGAAAAATTTTACTCTGAAACTGTGTGTATCGGTTGCAGTAATGTTAAAAGATAAGTTAAATCTGATAAGTTAAAAAATGTTGTACTGAGTCTTATTATTTGCTGAAAGTTTGGGTTTGGGTTGTTTTTGTTGTTAGTTGTTCCCCCCTCCCCAGTATATCTCAAAATAGAACAGTAGAATTTCTTCTGAAAGGTTAAAGATTACAAAAGGACATTTACGGATGACAACCACATGTATCCCA
Organism: Neomorphus geoffroyi; assembly: GCA_033558235.1. Lineage (NCBI taxonomy): Eukaryota > Metazoa > Chordata > Aves > Cuculiformes > Neomorphidae > Neomorphus > Neomorphus geoffroyi. The sequence continues at coordinate 4,639,022 of JAUMJM010000005.1, forward strand.
TTTTTATCTCACTGATATACAACACATGACCAGTCTCCAAAAGGTTTTAGCTGCCAGTTGTAGCATTCTACTATGACCTATAATCTCTAGGAAGACTGTCTGTGAAAAACGAAGATGGGTAAGTGCTGTTTGATCTTAAGCATGTCAGTCCTTTTCTGATTTTACACGGGGGAAACATTCTTTTATTCATCCCTAATACTACTGCAGAAACATTATACTATGCAATCAGTAAAACACAGAAGGTTTCTCTAGCTTTATACAGTGATTGTACAATGATTTTGAAAATTGGTTATGGTCTTTAAATTACAGATAGATTAAAACTTCATCTTCACCCAGATCCTTCCTGATTTTCATGTATTTTGAATCTCAAGGACAATAACCCAGGAATTTGTTGATCTTCATGTTAGCATCTGATATTTTTGATGCATTTTATACTTTCTTGAGGTTAAGTAAAATTCATTTACCTCAGGTGAGGAGCTGAACTTGGGAATGAATTGAAAAGAACAAAAAAATTTTCTGAATATCCTTGCAGAAGCTGTTTTCCAGATTCAAAATTCTAACATACAGATAGTCAGTTCTTGATACGATACCTGGGGTTTCTATAGCGGTTTTCATCTCAGGCATCTATCAAGAAGTAAGTATAGTATAAATCTTGTAACCCAGCCAAGTCTGCAATACGTGGCAACCTTTAATCTGTATTGATCACAGCACCTATCCAACATGGCAAGGGCATTATACATCATCCCTTGCCTCTGCCTTACCTCTGCTGGTGTTTTTAGCATGTGCAGAGTAATGTAAGCTTCACATTTAGCTTCAATATTTAACAGAACACTCACACCGTGTTGATGAGAGGCATAGAACTGCTGATAAATATATTTGTACTTCAGTTATATTAAATAAACCTCACAATATGAGAAGAATATATTGTAGGTGTTATCATCCCTCTTCTACTGACAAGGAAATGGAGTCGCAAAGACATTAAAGTAGCTTGTCCAAGGTCAATAACAAATCAAGAGAAAAAGAGAGAGGCTTGCTGAAGGAGCAAAATGCATTTTTTGGCCCCACCATTAGAACCAGATGGTGATGCATGGTTCCCCTTTATATGATAAAGTTGAGGCCATGTGGCAGCACACCTATTTTTCCCCGGTCCCTGCTATGATATTCAGATTGCAGCTGTGCCTACCCCGAGTGGTAGAGTTGAGATTTGTTAGTAATCTCTACAGCAACTGTACAACTGGCAAGCATTCTTAAGAGACTTGCAGTTTTATGTGGTAAAAATCTATTCTTGCTTTCCTGTCAGTAACTAAAGCCATAAAATCAGAATAAGAGACCAATTTTCCTCTTTAAGTAAGAATATTCTTGCTTTAGTGTTATGTACCGATCTAGGTTTAATTCACCACCTCAGATGAATCTGATGCCAATAGTTCCTTTTTGTTGTAAAATTATTTCTATGGGACTAGTTTCTGCTTAGATAGGCAATGTGTCATTTGTCAATTTCTGTTAGCCTTCGTCAGTCTACATCCTTGAATTGCCTGATGTTAATAGATGTTATTTAGTACTACTGGCACAGTGAGTAAGCTTCAGTGTTGAAAGTCAATAAATGCAGTCAAGAAAAAGAAGGGTAAAAAACCTACAAGAGAAGCAGAAATAAGTAAAAGAACCGACAACTTGACAGAATTATTTTATTATTTATCTATTTTAAAATATATTAATGAAGAATTAAGTGCTAACTATGGGGTAACTATTAATTTTAATTTCTCGCTATCATTATTTGTTTAATTTATCCAGGTAGTTATTACTATACTCTGATTATTTAGAGCCATTTTCCTAACTGTAATGACCTTGACACAAGAAATAATTCATAAAATTATTGAGAAACAGCTTTTTGAAGGCATTTTTAAAAATTATGGACTGATTTTCTACCTGTCACCATTTATTTATTTTTCAATTAATAACATAAATAAGGAGTACTTTTAATATTCTTATTTTACTTAGTGTAATTTATTTCTAAATTATTTTCATCTAAAGTATTCGAGCTTCTGGATTCCAAAATCTTCTGATGTAGGTGGCTGTGTCCATAAAAGCAGATGTCTCCTATCCATACATTAAAAAATATTACAATTATACTTTTGACATTCACATGTATATTTTCAACCTGATATTTGGATTTTGTAAATCCATTACAAAATCCTTTCCTTTCAAATCACTGAATTTTTAACATCTGTCTCTGTGAACTGCACTTTTCCAGAGACATGTCAGATACTTAGTGCTTACTAGAAATTCTTATAAAATTATCAGAACCACTACTTGGAAGTACTTCACCATGACTGATATTTTATACTGTCATGGAGACAAAATTCTTTTTTTCTAGCAAAGCATATCTGTATTACCTGTATTACAGATCATCACAGTTTTGAAACTTTTGTAGGTGTTTTTTCATGTCCTTGGTATTAATTTACCTCAAAAAATATACAATTTCCTCAATGAAGAACAGAAGGAATCTCAAATACATTTTTTTCCTTTTTTTTTATGGTGGAAATTTAGTGCTTTTTATTTTTTTTTTCCTTGCTTAATTTCAAAAAAATCTCAATATACAATAAGTACCTGTGCTGATTTGATTGTATATTACATCCTCTGGGAGTCCATTTACTCCTTGTGCTATAAGCTAATTGAATATGGGTGAATATTAAGTTTTCTACTCTGTGATCACTGACAGTCTCATGGGCTAAACAAAACACTAAATTATTTTCCTTTTAATGTTACCATTTGCAAGATATTTCTATTAAAAAAACAACCAAAACCCACACTGTCTTTCTGTGTGTTGTGTTATTTCCATTGGTGCTTCTGAACTCAGAGAAGCACAACACTAACTAATATCTAAATGAACATTTTGTCTTTCAGGAAATACAAAAAAATGGTATTCTTGCAAATCAGATTCAATATCCTTAAAACATTTTTTTACCAAGTCCTCAAATCACTGTAATTAAAAAATATAATATTTTTATGAGATAAACTGAGTACTTTTCGCTTATTAGGGATTTATTTTCCATAGAAATCTTCTTTTTGTTAAAGTAAAATTCTGTAGTCACAAAAAGACAGAAAATAATCTGATATTGCATTATATCTGTATGTGAACATTAATCTAAATCCATAGCCCTTCTTTTACTTCTGAAGGTCATTTGATTACAGTCCTTTATGCCATCTTTTTTGTCCTTTTTTTCTTTTTAGTAGCCCCCAAATAACCTAACATACAAGATACTTAAACTATGGTTTGACAAGTATTTAATCCCACCTCATCAGAAAGAACAAATGAGTAAACAAACAACTGACAGCTGTTCTTTTCTCTCACCTTTTCTCACTAAACCCTTACTGCTGTAGGCTGACAATATTTGTAGAATCTATTGAAAGGCGTAGTTCATGGCCTGTCTTTGGAGAAGTGTTATGGTTTGGGTTTCACCACCTGGATCTTCTTCCTGGCTCAGTTCGCTGGGTGACTTTTGTCTGTGCCAGCAGACAGAATAAGATGCCGGTGGACGGGATCACAGGACCTGCCTTTACAGAAGCAGGTCATCAACTAAAAGCACATGAAACTGTATCACTAGTCCAAGTATAAATGTACAGGGTCATTAAATTCTAGTGACCTTCTATCTAAAATGAGGAAATAATAGACAAAGAGCTTGTTACCAGCTGGGAGAACCAGGTTTGATAGGCCAAATAATCTTCTCAGGAGGAGATAACCTTGAGACAGGATTTGTGGCTGATTAGGAAAAGTCAAGTAAGAAAGAAGAGTGGATACTGGAACAGCACCAGAACTGCTTAAAACAGTCTTTTCTCTGCAATAAAAACGAAACTATAATGGGCTGAAGAAAAGGACATGTGAAAATCAGATAGAACAATAACAAAAGATTTTGAAGATATTCCTTATTTAACAAGTGTGCTTATTTATTTCAGACCATTATGAATTTCTATGAAGTCTTCATATTATTTAACAACTTTATCATGTTCTTTAATTCTTTAGGCTTATAAACTAAAGGAACTGTGAGAGTTCTGTGAAGTGCTGGTGATGGGATATAAGTTATCTGCAAGTACAGAAAACGTGTCTGGTAGGGCAAGGAAATAGGTTTGATCATGGGCCGTTCTGGAAAGTCCCCATTCAGAAACAATGCACCTGATTAAGATTTTGGGGGAGAGATAATGACAACTACGGAAAGTCAGAATTGGGATTTACTCAGATCAAGAGAAACTAGAAAACAATGAGATGAGTTCTAGGACCCTGGAGAGAGCATTTAATTAATAATTTGAATAAATTAAAATGTGTGAATGTAATTTACAGCTTATTGTTCAAGGAAGTTAATTAATACAGCTTATATAGCTATTGCAACAATACTGTGGGATTATTTCAGTGATTTCCTTCCCATTGTCTAGTGCTTTCATTCATCTTTTTTCTCTAAAATTACTATTTTAATTTTTATGTCTTAGAAATCATTTTGCTGTGTTAAGTTGCTAAAAAGAAACAGAGAAATCAGGCTCTCCTATAGTCTTATTCATTTGACCTTCTAAAGATTTTCTGTAGCCTATCCTGTGACCTAAAATCACAAAATCATGTTGTAATGACAATACTTAGTATTGTGTAATCAACGCTGATGAGTATTAATAGCTGAGATCACAGCTCCACTGTTGCATTTAACTGCAGTTTTTCAATGCTATTCATTAATGAGATGAAGATTTACAAGAGGGAGAAGAAAGAGGAAAATTCATTTTGTGCTGGATTTCACCCATGTCAGTGGTCAGAAATTTTCAATCTATAAGCATTTTACACTTCCTGCAGTAGAAAATATGCTGCAATGCTGAAATGGGAATATTAGAGGTGGGAAAAAAATGCTACGTTTTGAAACTATCCGGGAACAATCAGGCTTGCTTGAGTTTCATCTGACAGAAAAAAAAAAAATGCTATTCCTTCTATGGGCAGTAGCTTTTTTTTGTACTTGAGACACTAGAGACATAAAAATCAATAAATTAAATAGTGGTACTGATGAGAAACTGTGAAGAATATCTGCTCAGTTGTCACTTAAATGCAGCCCAGGGTATGAAAGAGAAAGCATACTTTAAAACGCAAAAGAACCCACAGCTAGAGGTCAGTAGCAAGCATTTAATTTATTTTTTGAAAGTTGAACAAAGGGTGCATAGACTTCCTGTAACTGCCCTGTTAGTCTTATTAAACTGAATGTAGCATATAATTAAAATGGGGGGGATGTGTCTCAATATAGATGAAGAATGTGTTTTTCACAAATCACATTCAAGATATTTTAGTGTAGAAACCCTTCTGTTCCAGTCCATGCTGAGGCACAGGGTGAAGTACTAACACAGCTAACTCCGTGTGCCTTGGATAAGGTGTGACTTGCTGTTTTGTTCAGGAAATACTTGCAGACATTTGATTAAATTTGAATTTGATTTAAAAGTCATGTATTCACTATCTGATTTTTATGTGATCAATTATATGAAACTTTGCATATTTTATTCAAATAAGTAGTTAAAATTGTTTCTGGAAAGACAGAGTTCTCTGTAGCTTAGATTTTATTTGACAGCTATGCAGAGTATTAAGATTAATGTATATATCTATAAAGCCACCAGATGTCCCTTTGTCCTTCAGCAGAATCTATTTTGTGCTGAACTATGCAAAACACTCCTGGGCATCTCTCCACAGCATTTTTCTCTGTGAACTCCCTCTGAAATTCATTTATGTGAAATTCATTTGTAACCCTAGCCAGATCTGAATCCAATTTTACAGGTAGAAAAAAAATGACAAAAATTATTTACTCCTAGTTGTTTACAGGTTCTGAGATGTCAGTATTAGTATCAGTATGATTACATATTTTCCAGAGATGCTATACAAGTCATGTCTCCATGAAACTTATTATATTTTCATTTTCTTTGTGATTCCTCAGGACAAGGGTTCTGAGGCTTCACATCAGTAGGTGGGCATCCTCTAGAAGTCACTTGCACTAAGGAAAGAAAGAATGACAATGAGAAATACGTTCCTTTAGAAACAGATATGCAAGAGTTTATTTTTTTGCATTCATTGTCTCTCCAGAAAGAGATCTTCATAATATCTGACTGTTCCACATCTAGGTTGTCCTATGCACAATATCTTTTATAGTTTGAATAAATTTTCTGTAAGGTCTGAATTCTGAACCCTGCATTTTTCCCCCATTTAGTAAGCCAGACAAAAAAAAAGAGAAATATTTCCTTTACAGCTGTCATGCAACGGTTCATAATCCAGAATCTTTTGCTTTACCAAATAGTGGTGAATGTTCATGTAAATTGAATTGGTTATACATTAAATTGATGAGCTTTACTTTGCAAATAAAAACACTATTTAATTTCAACAAGACAGTGAAAACTATAAGTACATTTTATCTCTTATACTTTAATATAAGAATTTCTTACGCTTTAACATAAGAAGTTCTTTGCTGAGAGGGTGATTGGCCATTGGAATGCGCTGCCTGGGGAGGTGGTGGAGTCACCGTCCCTGGAGGTGTTTAAGGAGAGATTGGATGAGGCACTTAGTGCCATGGTGTAGTTGACAAGTAGGAGTAGGTGTAGGTGTTGGATCATAGGTTGGACTCAATGATCTCAAAGGTCTTTTCCAACCTTATGATAACTGTGATACTGTGATACTGTGAACATAAAGTACTGACCAAGTCAGTGGAGGAGAATAGAAATTTCCATTAGAGGCAGAAAAATGTCAATATAGTAACTGTTTGGGAAGTGCCTGTCTAAAGCTGCATTATCAAAAGTTGCCTCATAAGAAGGGTCTTCCCTCCCTTTCCCAGGTAGTGACATGTTTCTGCTCTGGGAAGGTAAGAGTGGGGAGTTGAAAACAGTGTAAAGGCCTGTGTGTCTTAAAGAAATAATGAAATGGTAAACTGTTTATTATTGCTCCAACTAATCAGTAAACTGATCATTGTTTAATAGCTGCAGTGTACATTGTTCTTTTAGGACAGAAAATATGGTTGGAGATTAAATTAAAAGTATCCTTAGAGAAAATATTTTTGAGGAGACAATACATTATGAGTGCATCAGCCTATCAGTTCAGTGATGACCACTGAATGTGCTCCATATTCTGTATACTCCTTCCATCTTTTTCTGACAATGAATAAGTTTGGATGTTGACTCGTAAGTCCAACTATCTCGAACCTGGAACTGTACAGAGCAATTGCCCTGAGGGTTTCTGTCATAAACAAATGCCAAGAAATAGCTGTCTACTTTGAGTTATAGAGTAAACAGCACATACATGCTTTGTTAGATACAGTCTATAACACTGAATGACACAGTCCAGTTAGGTTAAAGATCATAGTGACAACACGTTTCTAGGTGCAAGCTTAGCAGTTTGGGTGACTTGATGCTTGGAAGTCAGTTTATAAAAACTTGCCCTCATGCTGGTAGAGATGATAAGCTAAGACCCCTGACTGATAGTCCATCTCGTGGTAAAATCTGCTCTCTGACTTCCCAATACCTGCACAGTCACGATCATCTCTCTGAAATATCCCTTTTTTTCTGAAAGCCAGGACACTTTCCATGAGCTCAGGATTTTTATCAGATGTTTTCCAGTTTCTGGTTTAGGCCTATTAGTGAATTCATAATCAATTTTCCTAAGGTAATCACACTAGCTAGACCACTGCAGTTTAAAATGATGATTCAGGGATGGACCCAAAACATAGAAAAGAACACGGTTTACCAAATAACTCGAGGAAAGTAAATTTCTGTCTAATCATAGGAATTCTATTCTAGTGCAGTAAGAAGGAGAAAGATGGCTTATACTAATTTATAGTAAGCTCAAATGGATTCAAAGAAAAGTAATACTTGTTTTCTTTCACAGCTTATGCAGACCTCTCACTGTGGTTTAGGGTTTTAACTATAATTCCACTCTAGTGTGACACACCATGTTATTGTTTAAATTAAACTGCCTTAAAAGATCAGGAAACTTCAATGTAGATTTATTCTGCTCTCAGAAAATCAGACAAGTACAATGATACTTTTTCAGGACGGAAGGAAGATAACATAATCTTTTTGTTTGTTTGTTTCAATATCTATCAATCAAGTCTAAGGACAATCCCTCAGCTAAAGGAAGAGTTTCATACAAACAGGTTTTTATGTGTTATATATCTCAAGTACTGTCACAAGACTTGGAAAACAGGTAGACAGGTAGGGCTCATAGGCTATTTCCTAAAGAGTGGAAGAAGATTTTGGCACCTGTGGAACAGTTAACCAGTTGAGTAACATTACAGGTATCCAGTAGGAGTTCGATATATTTCCCTATAATGAAGGCATCAAACAAGTTGTATAGTCAATGCAATGCTTAAGTTCTAGGTTTGTAAAAGATGGATGAATATTCATTCTTTCCCACTTCTACACAGAAGACAGAGTGTGAAGTTTATAGTTTTTACTAGATTATAAAACCTCAGTCTAACTTTTCCATTAGAGAGACTGCTCTGTATTCCACATGGAATAACTTCAGTAATGCATTGTTTTGTGTATAGAAGAAAAAGATTAGAGCTTTTAACTTTCTTTTAAAGTTTCTTCCCTAGAGCCAGCAATTGCTCCTACGGTATTTCAAATGAACCTTTTATAAAAGTTTTATAAACCAGTCTATTTCTCAGCTTTGATTCTACAACAGTTTCTGCACTGAAATGCTTTCTAAAGTGCCTTCACAGGTCATTCGGATCCAGCTTCTCTTTCACCAAAGCCTTTCTCTGAAAAGGCAGTGAGTTCTGTTTCAATATTTTTCTGAATTCCAAATCTGCAGTTTGTCTATCGCTTGATTTTTAGAGCTTTTTCAATTCATACAGAGAATATTAATCTTCAGTATGTTGGTCATTTCTCCATTTTCCAATAAAACCCGATCTACTAGGTGTGAGATAAACATTAGCAGATCTCCCTTACTCAAAAAGTTAATGAGATTTTCACATTTTGTGTTGCACCTGTATTTATATCCGCATTGTATCTTATTCTATGCTTGCAAAAGGCAATAGGAAGATTCACACATAGCTTACATATTGCTCTTACTTTGTTAACTAGGTTTGTCCTTTTATGGATTTTTTCCTATACATATATGTAAAAGATTGTAATTAAGGCTTTTATATCTTTCTTTTGTATAGGGATCACATCTGTCTCTTTAGTAAGTAGACTTTATATCATGATGAAATCCAAGGATGGGATCTCCATCTATAAATGTAGTCTCTGCTCTTTTTCATGTAACATGCAACATTTCAATTTTATTGAGTGGTGTGAACTTCGAGAAATATTGGGTGCATGCATATAAACCCACAGCCTGTAATTTCCTCTAGTACCCATCAGAAGGTGATAATTTTAAAAGCAGTCTTTATTTGTGTTTTAATCTCTTTCTTCTACTAGGTAAATTCTTTTCTAGTCTGATGCTGGTTTCACATATTTCTTTCATCATAAGTTTAAATAGCTGGTATAACATTTTCAATTTAACTCAGGAACTGCAAGATTTAGATCTTAGTAGGCAGAATTTTAACATAAAAGTAAATGCTGCAATAAACAGAATAATACTAAGGAAAATAGTGTATGTAGGCTGTAAAATTGTTTTCCTTTTTCCAGATGAGTATGAGAAGATAAGTAATTTTTCTGTATGTAAAATATCATAAATATATCAGTATGTCACAAGAGACAAGCAAAGCTACTTATGCATGTCCTGCATACATTGGACCTGCCCTCCAGGACATGTCTTCCACCATCTCCACCAACCTCACTTGAAAATGATTTATTGCTACTAGTATATGTCTAGCAGTATAAGCTATTCATAGAAGAAATTTAAAATTAACTAGGGGTCTAAACCTTGCCTGAAAATTTCAACTCTACAAAAACTAGGGAAATAAATATTTTTCCTGTGCTTATAGGCTTTTGGAAGATGATATAAGAGAAGAAAAACAGAAGTAAAATATAATAGAAACATGTAAAAAGGTGAGAAATTTTGTATAACACATAAAGTCTTTCCAAAAGATAAATGCATTGACAAATTTTTGGAGTTAGTAACAAAATAATTTTGAATATCAGACTGAAAAAAGAATCTTTGTATAACTTTCTGATTCTACCCCTTTAATTAATAGCCATAGTATAAATAGCTCACTAAATTGAAAGAAGAACACAAGGGAGTTTGGAAGAGAAAGTTGAAATATTTTTTTAATCTATATTGTTTTAAGTAGATTTAATCAGAAAGTAATGATGACTGTTGAGATAGCCAGTTTCCCACCTAAAAAACAGAGGAGATGATAATCAAATTAACTAGATACAGGAAATGGACAAATAAAATAAAAATTGCAAGTAGTTAAAAGTCACACATACAAGGAAATGTCACAAACTCTCACCTAAAAGTGAAAATTTGAGAAGAGGAATCGAAGTCCAAAATTAATATCGGGGAGAAGTTAAGAGAAAAACATCAAATTACATGATGCCCATTCAGACAAAAGATTATACATTTCTAATTTAAAATTAGGGAGAGAAGTCAGACAAAAATATCTGAGGTTGTGTGTTAAGAAAAATTAATGCCAAAATTCCTGAACAATAACTGAAAGATGAAAATATTTTTTTTGTTTTAATATAAGGAATGTTTTCAGGTCTATTGAAAAAGGAAAAAAATAAAGTAAAGTGAGAGGAAAAATCAACCCGTATTTCAAAGACTAGTAATGCCATTCTCTTTAAACGCAGAACAAGTAATTTAAAAACCTGCTTTGTGTGACTAAGAATTCAATTTGGAAATGTTTCATCCTATTTCCTTAACCTTTGGGTAATTGGATATTTTGGCATGATGGATCTTTCTCTTTTTTATTTTTTTTAACGCTCTCTTGTATTCTGATGTAAAAGGAAGAAAGGTGGTTTTGTTATTCACATAGATTTGTTTGCAGCACAGGATCCTAATTTTCTCACTAATTTCAGTGGTGATATATCTGAAGAAATAAACAAAAAGTTAGCATGCATACCTGTGCTTGCAAAGACGACCATTACTATTCCCGTACAATCACATGGGTTTTTTTTAATGACATGAAAAAAAGAAACGTACATCAGATTTTCATAAAATGCTTTGATAAGAAACAATATAAAAATTGGTAATTTGGAACAAGGAAAATATGAAGAAATGGTACAAAAAATAATAAAATAAAACTTAAGAGAAGACCAGGATTACGTGGCTTCCAAAATATTCTAACAAAAATGTGATGGTTGTACTTACAAAACAAAATATCCGCATGGAAAAACTCTTTTTCTTGCACTGTAAAAAAAAAACAACTTATTAGAGCCATAGAAGAGCCACACTAGGCATTATTTTCTACATTCTTAATAAACACATACTTAATCTAGTTTTAGGGGAAAACAATACCTTTATACTTGATCTTTCTGCAGTTCTCCTTCCTACAACATAGCAGTACATTGCTTCTATCAGTTGTTACATCCTTTTTTAGATCAGAATAAAGATAATAGTGAGAAAAATAGGCATGTGATTTAAACCCGCTTACCAAGTACTGTACTACTTGGCATAGGCATAAATATAATTCTCTGTGACACTTAAGTGGATCATAGTTTACAGCTCTGTAAGCTAGACATATTTTAGATACTGCCTAATACTCATTTTAAAATGCTTCACTGTAAATGGTGTATTTGTCTGCAGTTAAAAAAACACTTATAAAACCTACCTGCACTTTCCACTAAACTTAATTTATTGTGTAAAGCGAACTGCATTTAAAGAAGCACTGCTATCAAATTGCAGTACGTATGATATTACATTGGAGAATATTAGTGAGTTTAGCAAAATCACTAGAGATGTCATAACAGGAGAAAGCTTTTTAAAATAACGTAGCTAGAACAGAACTGTGAATTTTAGTTATAGGACACTCTATAGTATATACCTGTTTACTGCTCACTGCTTATAACCATAAAATACAAGCAGGAATAATTAGGTATAGTTTCCAGTAATTTATCATTTGGGCTATTTGAATTTCCATGCACATTCCTATTCTATACTGTCTGACTTCAGGTAGAGTAGAAGCAAGAAGTAGTTTTACTAATTTCTATGGATTCTACTAAGTATTTAGGATTTTTAATTAATTATTACCAGTACCTAACTCCAGAAAAGAATGCAGTGAAACCTGACTGCTAAAAATTGGTGATTACGTGCAACAATACTTAGTAAAATAGTTTTAAGAAATAATATCAGTTTATTTCCTTATTAAAGCTCTTTCAATACTCTCTTTAACCTAGAAAACATAATGAAAATAAAACTATTTAAGTTCTGAAGTTTTCAAATACTAAGCAGTTTTAGGGGTCTGTGGTGTAGGACTTGTTGGAATGATGTTCTTTAATTTTTTTTCAAGGACAGTAATCTCTACCTCATATTGCCCCACGGTTTTCTCTGTGAATAGGAAAATCGTCAGGGAGTACTACCTTTTCCATATGGTTAAATTAAGTGAAAGTGTGTGGTCAAGTCTGTTACACTTCAATGGAAAATGTTGTTGCTCTACCTGTTTAATAACATCACATATCAAGTATACAGCGCTTAATGTTAAGATGTAAAAAACAGTGGAATGTATTTTTTGCTCGAATGCGCTTGTCACTCAACAGTTCTTTCAATTCTTAACAGGGTTAAGGCAACTATGGTATAGCTTGAAACCATAGTTCTCTCCAGATTATCTAGCATTATGAAAGCTCCTTAAACTAAGCAATTTGTGTTATGGACATTAGTTGTAAAACCAATGAATTCAATTCACCCACAAGTGATACCTAAAAAAAAAAAAGTTTAAGAAAATAATAAGGCATGAAAATGAAGAATGTGTGACTAACTTGGAATATAAAGTCTAAGTCATCCTTAGAGACATCAAATTTATTGAATTTCCAAAAATTCTAAAAACTAACTATTTATGCATTTAAGGCTAGAAGTTGATACAAAATCTAACATTCTATCAAAATATTCCCCATGCTGGCTTCTAGGAGATAAGAAATTGTTGCTTGTGTGTTATAATAAGGATTTAAAACCAGATTACTGTGTGTTAACTGACTTCATATTTTAGCTTGATACTCAGATTATATGAATTCTATTCTTTTATTACGTAACTATAAAACTATGTGTGCACATACATACTGTATTTCAACTATATGGGGGGAAACAATGAAAATTGATAGAATCATAGACTGGTTTAGGTTGGAATGGACTTTAAAGATCATATAGTTCCAACCCCCCTGTCATGGGCAGGGACATCTCCCACCAGACCAAGCTGCTCTAGACCCCATCCAGCCTGGCCTTGTACACTTCCAGGGATGGGTCGTCCACAGCTTCCTTGGACAACCTGTGCCAGTGTCTCACCACTCTCATTGTGAAGAATTTCTTCCTAATGTCTGAAATAAATCTTCCCACTTCCAGTTTAAAGCCATTCCCCCTCGTCCTATCACTACAAGCCCTTGTAAAACATTCCTCCCTTGCTGTCTTGTAGCCCCCCTTCAGGTACTGGGAGGCTGCTATGAGGTCTCTCCAGAACCTTCTCTTCAGGCTCAGGCAAGCCCTACTCTGTCAGCCTGTCCTCATAGCAGAGGTGTTCCAGCCCTCTGAGCATCTTCATAGCCTTCCTCTGGACCTGCTCCAGCATTTCCATATCCTTCTTATGTTGGGAATTCCAGAACCGGACACAATATTACAGGTAAAGTCTCACAAGAGCAGATTAAAAGGAGAGAATCGCCTCCCTCGACATGCTGGCATCACCTGATGAAGCCCACGACACAGCTGGCTTTCTGGTCTGCAAGCGTGCATTGCCAGCTCATGTTGAGCTTTCGTCAGTCAGCACCCCCAAGTCTTTCTCCACAGGGCTGCTCTCAATCACAACAGCTCACCTCCCTGGCCTGAGATTCACACAGTCCCACTTCCCCAGCTTGTCCAGGTTCCTCTGGATGCCGTCTAGTCCTTCTGCTGTGACCACTGCTTCACTTTGTGTTATTTGCAAACTTGCTGGTGAGGTGCACTTGATCCCACTGTCTATATCATCAATGAAAATATTAAACGACACTGGTCCCAGTACAGATCTCTGAGGGACACCACTTGTCACAGGTCTTCATCCGGACATCAAGCCACTGATCACCACTCTCTGAATGTGGCCATCCAACCAGTTCCTTATCCACCGAACAGTCCACCCATCAAATCCATATCCCTCCAATTTAGAGAGAAGGATATAGTGGGAGAACATGTGAAAAGCTTTACAGAAATCCAGATAGATAACATCCGTATCCACTGATGTGGTCACTCCATCATAGAAAGCCACTAGGTTGGTCAGACAGGACTTGCCCTTGGAGAAGCCATGTTGGCTGTTCCACATCACCTCCATGTGCTTTAGCATAGCTTCTAGGAGGATCTCTTCCATGATCTTCCCGGGCACAGAGGTGAGGCTGACAGGTCAGTAGTTCCCAGAGTCCTCCTGTGTACCATTTTTAAAAATGTTGCCCTTCTTCCAGTCACATGGAATTTCCCCTGATTGCCATGACTTCTCAAATACTATGGAGAGTGGCTTGGCTACCACAGCAGCCAACTCCCTCAGGACTCTGGGATGCAGAGATCAGCTCCCATAAATTTATATGTATTCAGGTTCCTCAGGTGGCCACAAATTATAATAGAATATGAAGAGTTATTTGTTAGAAGTGCTGATATAGCACTTAATAAAAAGTGAATACATTTTTTATCAAGATAAACAGAGAGGTTTTTGAATTATGTTATTTTTATTAATTAACATGTGACACTATGTGACTGCAGACCTGCAAAACCTGTGGTGATTGAAAAGAATAGGTACAGGGGCTAAGAGCTCTTCTCACCCTTTTTGGTGCTTTCCTGAATGCCACAGCTATTCCTGGCCACTTAAGAGCATAAAGTTTTCACTGATTGCCTCCATTCATTCATCAATTTAACCTGACTGTATTAAATACTTACATTCTTTCATGCCAAGATTTTAAGAATTTCGTTCATTTTTTGCCTTTTTTGCCTTTCATTGAGAAAAAAGCATACCGGTTAGGCACAGCGCTCAACACTAAGTCTCACAAGGAGATTAGTTGTCAGATATTGTCTGACGCTTGCCTTGACAGAGATTTAGTCAGTATGCATAGTGTAAATGATCCCTGTCTGAAAGAACTAACATGAAGCTTTTCGTCACCAACGTTTTCTCAAGACCTGGAGTTTCATCTTCCTTAAGATACTGTAGCAAAAATTGGTGTCAGGAAAAGCTAGAAAATTGTAAATGCAGAAGTTTGTCATGCTATTTGTGAGGATTCCAGGCTAACCTGTGAGGTTACAGTTGACTGTGGGCTTACAAACGTGACATCTACAAGAAGAGCTGGAAGGAGGACCCAGGGAACCACAGACCTGTAAGTCTGACCTCAGTGCCGCGGAAGGTTGTGGAGCAGATCATCTCGAGTACCATCACGTGGCACGTGCAGGGCAACCAGGTGACCAGGCCAAGTGAGCATGGGTTCAGCAATAGCAGGTCCTGCTTGGCTAACCTGATGTCCTTCTATGAAAAAGTGTCCCTCCTAGTGGATGAGGGAAAGACTGTGGATATTGTTTACTTGGACTTCAGTCTCCCACGGCATTCTCCCAGAGAAGGTGGTGGCTCATGGTTTGAATGGACATACTGGATGGATGGATGGATGGATGGATGAACGGACAGAAAGGGTTGTGGTGAGTGGAGTTAAATCCAGTTAGTGGCCAGTCACAACTGGTGTTCCTCGGGGGTCAGTACTGGGGACAGTTCTGTTTCATATCTTTATCAGTGACACAGGCAAGGGAATCAAGAATACCCTCAGTCAGTTTGCAGATAATACTAAGCTGGGTGTGAGTGTTGATCTCCCTGAGAGTAGGAAGACTCTACAGAGGGACCTGGGTGTGTTGATTGATAGTCAGCTGAATATGAGCCAGCAATGTGGTCAGGTTGCCAAGAAGACCAGAGGCATTCTGTCCTGCATCAGGAATAGTGTGGTCAGCAGGGCCAGGGAAGTGATCCTTCTGCTGTACTCATCTATAGCAGGCTGCAACTGAAATATTGTGTCAATTTTGGGCTCCTCACTACAAGAAGGACATTGATATGCTGAGCATGTCCAGAGGAGAGTAACAAAGCTGGTGGAAGATTTAGAGCACAAGCCTTGTGAGGAGCAGCTGAGGGAGCTGAAGTTGTTTAGTCTGGAGAAAAGGAGACTGAAGTGAGACTTTATTGCTCTCTACAACTACCTAAGAGGAGGCTGTAGGGAGGAAGGGGGATGGTCTCTTGTCCCTGGTAGCTAGTGACAGGACAAGCAGAAATGGCCTCAAGATGCGTCAGGGGAGATTTAAGTCAGGTATTAGGAGGGATTTCTTTACTTAAAGGATTATCAGGCATTGGAATAGGCTGCCCAGGGAACTGGTTGAGCAACCATACCTGCAGGTGTTTAAAAGACAAGTTGATGTCTTACTTGGGGACATGATCTAACGACAAAGTTAGGAAGGCTTGACCAATGATTGGACTCAATGATTTTAAAGGTCTTTTCCAATGAAAAACATTCTGTGATTCTATGATTCTTGTGCTTCGCAATTTACCTCTACCACACTTGCCTTCCAGTCAGAGTGAAGAGAGATAGAGTGATGTAGCTCTTCTTTTGCTTTTAATATCCTATCTTAACTAATGTGAAACCATCCCTTCCCTAGCTCATTACTGAAATTCCTATTTGAAGGCAATGAGGGAAGGAATGTTTAAGAGTGTACCACCACCTCCACACACCAGCATAAAAACATTTTTACTGCAGCTGTAATATCAAATAATGAGCATACGCTTCATACTTTCTTTAAATGTATTGTAAAATTGAGCCTACAACACAAGCTTGCAAAGGCACTTTTGTATCCCAGGTTATTGAGAAAATTCATAATGTCTGCATCATGATTTTTCACTCTTTTGTTTTTTTCCTAGGGTCGAAGAATATATATGACGTTTCCTCTATCAGTAGTCTTGTAGGTGACATAAAAGGAAGTCCTGAATACTCAATGAAAGAGTAAAATGTTAGTGCTAGTTAATATATCTCTGAAAACAGTCATATTTCTTCACAGTGGACTTTGGTTTTCTATAAGGGAAATATTATACTATAGACTATAGACGTACTGTGAAGGGAAACAGAAGTATAAATAGTGCCACAACATGGGATCATTGCATCCTGTGACTCTTTTTAAGCACTAGCTCCCCACACACCTTCCAGTAACCCCTTCAGTGACAAGCCTGGAACATGGAAATTCTGGAAGTCTGACGTGATTCCAGACAGACTTGCGCAAATATCTTGAATACTGAAGAAAAATTCAAATGGTGCTATCACTTGTTCCATCAGATTCCAGCCCTTCTTTGTGATTGTTTCAATATTCAAGCTCATCTACACTGTGCGATACAGAAACTGGTGTGAAGCTACTGCCACGTGGAACTCCGTTTGGCAAAGGGCAGTCCCGGTCTCTTCTTACAGGGGTCACTCCTGTAGACCCCTTGCTGCCAAAACCTTGACACCTGCATCCATATATTGAGTGATGGAAATATCCAATAATAATCAATAACACAGAAGTTGAAATAGACAAGGTGTTTCTTTTCATTTTATTTCCCCATTGTAGAAAAGAGAAGAATAGAGGAGTAATAAAATAATTGTAGTTTGTAGAAGTCTGTTATGAAAAGACAGTGGTAAATTCTTCTTTATGACCACCAAAGGAACAAGGAGGCTACATACTTTGTAGAAATAGAGTATTAGACCAGATGAAAACAAAGCAAATAAACTCTAAAACACTCAGATCTTTCCAGCTGCAAAAGTAAAAGTTTAGGTTACACAGGAAAGCTGTAAAATCACTAGCTTTGAAGATCTATAGAAACAGTTTAGAAAAAAACAAGTCAGAGAGATACAGAAGTATTTATTTCACCTGAGAAAATGGAAATGGAATAGATTAGTCTTCATGTTCTAAGGGACCATCCACTGCTACAGTATGTACGTATGGGGTGTGGGACATGTATGAATTGGATTTGAAAATATCAGTTTGTGCATGTCTTGAATTATTTGGGTATCTGAGTACCACATGTTCATTGAAGTACATGACTGTATATTTGCATACAAACCATCTCTCTCCTCCTGTGCCTCGCTCTCACTCTCCCTTTCTAAAAGAGCTTTTAATCTAATGTTCATAAAATTACTGTTCCTTTCTGTAATACAAGTGGAAGATAAGCGTTTGAATTTCTCTCTCTTTGAAGGAGTGGCACTGGACACATGCTATAATAATTTGATTGATATTTGAAGCAGGAATAATTTCACATACGGCAGTATTTAAAAAAAAAAAGAATCTCAAATTTTATTTGTATTCTGTGGATAAACTAATTGTTATGAATGTTTTTAAAATCTCTGTATCAAAATGCAAAGGTAAAAAATATTTTATTTTATAAACCTGGATACAAATTAAGCTAATTGGTATTACCAAGAACCTCTGTATCTATGCATGGAAATTCAGGTGCTAGTGAAACTTTAAATCAGGAATTTGAGTAATTTGAAATGTTTAGTAAACTCTAAACGGAAGTAGTTTTCAAACCAAGAATCTTTCAATTCATATTTTCAGATTTAGGTTTTTAATTTCCCTTTATGATCCAATTTAGATATATTAGACTTTTTTTTTTAATCTAGAGGAAGGATGTAATCCTGTCAACTGTCTTTAGGTAACTCTAATGCAGATAGGATTATCTAGTCTATTATAGATATCTGCCTTTAGATAAGCTGAAATTGTTCAAAATAAGCTTTTATGTGGTCAAAAGAAATAGCTTTTTCCTTCCAGAACAGCAAGTGGAGGTTAAGTGTACGCTAATCAGTACGTTAAGCTAAGCCAGTTTAAATAATATCAGATTACCATTCTTAGGAAAATGAATTGAACTTTGGATCTTCCAAGCAATGTATATGTAAAAAATCCTGAATAATCTTCAGTTACGTGACAGAACAACAGGCAATTTTTTTCAAAAGAAAATAAAAATAAATGAGACAACAATGTTATTTGTTTTAGAAGTAAGTATAGTGAACTCTGATCACAAAATATTCTATTTTAAAAAGAGTTCTGTTCCAATATTCAACAACATTTTACATTCATATATACAACATAGTTTGTAATTTACAACGCTTGACTGTTGCACTACCCATTCAAAGGCAGAATATATCTTCTATTTTCACTAAACAGACTTTTTGGTTTTCAATTTTGCAGTATTAACATAGCTAATCTGCATGCTCCAGGCCGCATCGTTCCTTTATCCCAAGCTGGAAATTGTTTCTTTTAGGGTGAAAGTCACCTGATTCATTGTAAATGGTTATCTCAAGATAAAATGAATAATGTTGTAGAAGTGGTTATTTCAGTCTATTAGCTATAAAGACAGCTTAGGATATCTCAGGCAGAGACATTGAAATCATCTGCTTTTATCAGATGAACCCCATAAAAAGTATCATTTTATATTCAAGTCTGCTGTTAATTTGCATTGTAATAGGTTACTTAAAGGGGAATCAGTGGAGGAATTAAACTGAGAGATGTAAGTTTCATAGAGTGACAGAAATATAAAAAATAAAAGAGAAAAAAACACTACGAAAAAATCAGGTGGAAGAGAGAGGAAAAGAAATTAGACAAATAAAATGCAGAAAACACACAGTCTTGAAAATGAGGAAAACTATGATATACTGATGGGTTTGTCTATGTAGCGTCCCAAACTGTTAGGAAAGCCAGAGTAT
This sequence comes from Neomorphus geoffroyi, assembly GCA_033558235.1. Taxonomy (NCBI): domain Eukaryota; kingdom Metazoa; phylum Chordata; class Aves; order Cuculiformes; family Neomorphidae; genus Neomorphus; species Neomorphus geoffroyi. The sequence goes on from JAUMJM010000005.1 coordinate 4,658,813, forward strand.
CAAAAAGACCTTTTTAAATTACTGTGCACTTCAGTTAAAGTTACCAAGAAGAATTTGCATCCTGTGCAGACAATAACACATACTCTTACAAGCCTTCAAATCCATAAATTTCTAAAAAAACCCTTTTGTAGGCCCTCCCAAGATGAATTGCATTTCTTCCAAGGGGAATCCTTTAGAAACCTCCTGCTCAGTTCATTGGCACTTCGAATTGAGATATAGAATGTGAATGCAGTAGAAGCAATAAAAAACGGAAAATACACCGGGAGAAGCTGCTCTCAGACTCAGAAGCAACAAATGTAGAGAAATTCTGGAATTTTTCCAGCACTTCCCACCTCATGGCAAACAGCTTTAATGTAGTAACAGTACTAATATTAGTTAAGAATAATTTATTTTCTTCTCAAAGCCAGAATGCTTTAACATCCTATGAAGTCAGGTACTACCATCCCTATTATATCAGTTGAAAAGAAATTGCAACATAAGTATACATAACTGCCAAATGGTAAATTAGAATAGAGGTAAAAATTAAATATGAATTTGCCTTCTTGTCACTCCTGCAAGGATATTTCTTTCCCAGAAAACAATGTAATGTTTCAGGAAGGAGAGAGTCTTGGGGAGCAGAAACTTCCTGAGTCTTTTTCCCCTCTACTAATCCTCCCTAGTCATTACTTATTAAATGGTTTTCAATTATGAATTTCTTTTAGCAAATACAAATGAAAATGTGCTGTTTATTGTAACTAAATACACAGATACACAAGAGAAGACTTGGGGTTTAAGAATTTCCATTCTTATGGAACTCATAAATAAGAAAATAAGTAGTAATAACTATGTCAGCATTTCCAGCTGGAATCCTCAAATAGTCTGTAGCTATGCTTCCAACTTCTGGTCAGACTGATTACCAGTCCCAGTAATTAGTATCACTTAATGTGAAGTGCTGTACAGTGTATTAGAAATCTCTTGTCAGAAGATGCCCTGGGCTGACAGCAGGGTGACCAAACTAATTCTCGCTTTTAGAACAGACAGAAATTGTAGGTCAGGGATAAGCAAGATATGCTCACATTTCAGCTGCCTCAATTAGATCTGGATCTAGGATAAAAATGTCCTGTGGTTAAGTCATATATACAACTGACCCTTTGCCTTCATGAATATGAATGCTCACAGAAAATTTAAGTTAGGAAAAAAATTGTACTGATAATTTCTCAAAAGTAAGTTGGCAGGCTATGCACATTTATTTATTTATTTCCTCTCCAGGCATAATGCCCGCTTTCGGATTCATGGGATTTTTTTGCTTATACTTTGTTTAGAGATATTCAGGAGTTCAAAAAATACGCACAAAACATCCATTAAAAAAAATACAGCTCATTTCCAATATAAAAATATCTTCAGACAATAAACAGGACTTTCACAAAAAGTATTTACTGAATAAGAGAAGACTGTGAGATTTATGGTGAGAAAGGATATTGCTGTCAGAGGGGTGTTTCTCCACAATTTTCCTCTCTTAACATTAACATTTGTGACACGATATAAACTTTATGTCACCTCATTCAAGTTTGAATGTTGGAAACAAACCTGTAATCAACATTAAAACTGGCCCTGTAAGATTAACAAAATACAAGCAAATTAACAAAATATCTGATAGAAAACATGTTCTATAAACAATATTAAGGAAAGGAAACTTCACATTCTTATACTGAATTGACAGATTTTTTTCAATTATATCAGTGGGAATAGGACTGCATTATTTGAAATACATTTAAAAAGTTAAACTTCATAAGAAATGTTTGACATATTAATCCATTAATCAATCATATAGTTTTAGACTTTGATATTCATAGATAAGGACATCATATCATTTGATATTATGGTTTCAGTGATGTAATTTCAAGTCAAAATTACTGCAGGAGTCCAGATGACTAGAAGGGAAATGAAACTTAAAATAACTTATTCCTTACTATTCTTATTTCCGTAGAATAAACAAGCATTTCTCAATGAGGTCAAAAAGAAGATTTGAGGTCAAATTATAAATCTAAATACATTTATATTTACAATTTTAATATATTTTGAGTTATTAATTTATATACAGCTCTACACTGCTCTGAATAAATTTAACGTAAAAAATAGAGCATGATATTTAATTCTGAATGACATTCTACAGTAGTGATTGCAATTAATATTAAAATGCAGCTTTTTGTCTAATGAACTGTGAATAATCAAGTTTTATTAAAAAAGCCCTAATTTGTTTTGGTACATGCATTGCCTAGTTATCCAATTATTGCTGCAAAATTACAAATGGGGAAAGTCAAATCTGTTAAATTAAGAAGGTCACCAAAGTAATTAAGACTGCTGAAGCATATTATTAATACTTTACAGTAGGTGGGGCACTGCTGAAATTTACCTGCTTTTCCTTGTTATGTAAATGATGTGCTTTTGTACCGTCAATGTTTAAATGAGTTAATTTACAGATAGAAGAATAGTAAAAGAGAAGAAAAGATTCCAGGCAAGAAAAGTTCTTATCAGCTACAAAATTAAATGAAAACTCTTTCCTTTCCTTGGTAGTATGACTGTGCGTTGTTAATTGTGTGTTGAGGATGTTGGAATATTTATTGTGTGTCAAAGTAATAAGAGATTTAACAGGAAAAAAGAACAACAGTGTTGTATGAGAAAAATATTACATTGAGGAATAACGGAATGATAAGCCTACTCCTGGGGTAAATTTATGCTTCTGGCATTTAACAAGAAACACAGACTGTAACAAATAAGAAATAAGTCACTGTATCCCTGGAATCTTAATGGAAGTTAACTCTTGTTTTACTGTTTCTGTTTTGGTATTGATTTTTGGTATTTTGAATCACAGGAGCTACATAGATTTTAAGATATCATGTGTTCTAAATACTGTTTGAAAAATAACACAAACCAATAATTGCTTTAGATACTACAGCATCTAGAATTTTATATAGTTTAGTACAGTTTGAATAGAATTATATGAGGTGACCGTTCAGGAGTCCTAAATTGAATACATATTTTACAAATTCCATCCTGAAACAGTTTCACTTGTCACCCATTAGTTTATTATTGGCCACAGAAACAAATATTATGGATATGTGCCTGTGTAAATATTCGCACCTGTCTCGTATTACTCTGAGTTTTATTCTGTTAGTATAGTAGTTAATAATGTATAGCAAATAGATAATAAAAAAACAAGGAAACCAATCCAAAAGAAGGGAAAAAAGCCATCTTGAAGCTGGATGAAAACCAACCAATGTAAAAGTGAATCTCTGCATATATGTGCACATTTATTCTTTCCTTTCCTGTTTGATAGCTTATCTGATGAACAATACTCATTGTCGATCTTCACATCTTTGACAAAATGAAAACAAGTCTCTAGCAACTGATAGATTTGTAATATTTATTTTGTTACATATCAAACTTTATGCCATTCAGGTGTAAGATTAAACTCCCAAACCTGTTGTCCAATGATCTAATCAAACACAACATGGCACATTGTCATTTCTCCCTCCTTTAGCATTTAAAGAGAACTCATTTGTTCTTCCAGTAGTAGGGAAGAGGCTGTTAGAGGCTCCACCTTCAGACCACTGTGATCTTGAGGAGATCAGCTGACTACCAACTTTTCTCTCTCTTTCTCTCTCTCTCTGTCTTCCAAAGCACAGTGGAGGTAGAGAAGTAGATGAACATTTCCCTTCTTGTCAAGTGTGAGTAATAGCTAACATCATCGACTTTGAAATCAATGTCCTTGAAAGGTATCTTAGTCTGAAGGATGAATTAAAAATTATTGGTATACGAGGTCTGACACAAAAAACCCCCATGAGACTAATTTTATAGCTCAGGAACTCAATAATGAGAGGGGAGAAACAAAAAGACAGTTATAGAACATGCTCTAATTTGTCACAGTAAGAGACCTTTACTCAGTGTGAGTGGACGCATGTTCAAGCATAGACATTTTCTTACCCTCAGTCAGAAAATGCTGGTATGCAAGAGTGAACAGCAAGTTAACATCAAATGTCTCTGAAACTGAAGACATTGGTGATGGAAAGTTTTCAGTTATTGACTGAGGCTTATGGTGAAGAGATTCCAAAGATCAAATCAGTGCTCAAATGAATCCACTCTTTGTCAGTAGAAGATGTGAAAGCGGAAGTGATGCAACCTTTCAGAATCTGATCTGTGTAATTGATTTGAACTTCGGCAGTATTGTATGCAGCTGTGTGTCAACTCAGAAGGGCACTTTTCTGAAGGCGATCACTTGATTTTCTTAATTGTTAAATAAGAGTTACAGGCACAGTCTCATTTTTTTTGTTTCAGACCTCGTGTGAACACTCCGCCTAAGGAAAGCTAAGCACTCTGCAAGAGATAGGAGGTAGGCTAAATACCTGAAAACAGTGTTCTCCTCAAAACCCAGAATCAAGCCCGTTACAAATTAGACAAATCCTCAGAGATAAACTCAGCAAAGTCAAGATGAAAAACCTAGAGAAATGTCTGTCTATCACACATCATGAACAAAGTGCCCTAGACCCTGCCAAAAAGTACATTTAAATACTATAATTATGAAGATCCTCAGGAACAAAAAGGTACTGCTTAATAAATACTGTCAAAATATGCCTGTCACACAGTCTGTATGTTTTCAAACACATATGAGTGAAAAAGATAAAAAGCTGACTTTAACCTACGAAAGATGACTACATCTATCTTCTCAGGATTTACTAAGTATCCAGTATCATGCTCTCAGATTCTGAATTTTTACAATATTTTGTCCATAACCTTAATATCTGTGAAGCAATCTGCACTTCTTATAGTCTTTTCCTTATACATGATCACAATAAAGAAAAGATATGGGAAAAAGGATATGTTCATTCTGAAAGGATTCATCTGACTTAATAATTATAGATCAAAATTATTTTTCTTCAAAAATGATAGAATAGTTTCTTATGAACTAGAAATGTAAATCCTCTTTGAAGATAATTATTCCAATGGGGTGAGACACTTATCTAATCAAACTCCACCTTTAATCATCAAGAGAAGCTAAATATTAGTTTTGATTTTTAATGTATTTATCAATAAAAAGAATAGAAAAAAAATAGAAAAAAAAGTTTCAAATTAAATGCGTATTTTCTTCACAACAATGTTTAGTTAAGAGATATTAGACACTATCTATCCTAGGTTTTGGCTGTGAGAATTGCCAGTATCTTTAGGATAACTTAAACCTTACAGTCCTTCTTAGTGAGTATTTAGAGCCCAAACTACTTCCAATTAAAGCAAGTGGAAATACCTTCACTAAACTTAGAAGAAAACAGAAAATAGAAAAAGTCATTCTCTACTGCCAAGTCCTTCTCTTATACCAGTGAAAGGCATGACAGACAAGCTAGAATAAATTTTTATGGAAAAACAAAGGAGCACAGGAAATCATTGGTCTATATAGAGAGGAAGGACAGGAAATAATTAAAATGGGAGCAGTGTGCATAACTGGAGGCAAGTCAGAATCACTCTGGAAGGAAAATTAGGGTTGTAATAGATTCAATTTGTTGTTGATCCCTAGATCAAATGTATCACAAAGATGAGGAAATGACCTGTGAAAGCAAAGTGGTTTGTGATAAAGGAAAAACAGTACTGATGGGAGATCTTAATTATCTTGATATAAACTGGTACGGATCTGAAGGAAGACTAGGGTTAGATAAATGATTTTGCAAATAATATTCTGAGATTCCCCTTAGTAGTTCCTAAATGGCTCATTTCACAAATAAAAATATTTCTGTTTTCTACGTCTTAGATCTGAACTTAATGCCTAGAAATCAGTTTTATATTCTTACTGCTGTTATCCCTCGCTGTGCTTGAGAATCATATGTCAAATCGAAATGGTTTGCATGATGAAAATGGCAGAACCACAGGTGCTTCAGTTCTGAATTGTTCATAGTAGGAAAATAAGTTTATTTAGCAAGTGACACATAACTGCTAATTGGAGACAGTGATGTAAAATGCAAATTCAAGGCACAACTTTTCTGAAAATTAATCCTACCTTACAGGAAATTTATCCTACCTAATAGCAAAGCTGGCAGCTCTTTCATGGATGTAATAAATTACTTTACCCAAGAACAGCTTGCTGCATATGCAGCCATATGACAGTCTTACTCACTCTAAAGGTAAATAATGTAGAAGATCTGATGTCAAGAGAAACACTTAAGAAACAAGTCATGATCTCTTTCAGTTCTGCACACAAGAGATATATAACATGAATACATAAGATGCAAAAAATCCTGAAGCAACCAAGAAAATAAAAAAGTTGGAAAATGAATAAAAAATGGAAATTTATTATATATAGAAAAGCAACCTGGAAGATCAATAGAATAACATATCTCTGAAACTTTTAGTCAGTCCATGGTAGAGTGTATATGGCTTCTGTTGCAATCAGTGTATTGGATCACTTCCTGCGGAAATTCATCTGGAAGCAATCCTCAGAAAAATCCCATGAGGTTGAGGTAAAGCAGTTTTAGAATTTTGGAACATCTCATTTTGATTATTCATTTTGAAAACTCTGTTTATTCTGATAGACACTAAAAAACCCAACCCCAAACCAGAGAATCAAAAATATTCAACTGAAAATTAAAAATCTAGATGCCTGTCAAAACATAAGACTTCTATCCACCTAGAACTAAACTACTTTTTTTTATTTTTTCCTCTAAAGTATGAAGTATTTTCATTCCAAATACAACTACTCTTTAAAAGTCATAATCTTATGTTAACTATAGTTTCCCATCTTTATAAAGTTTTGACATTCATATGAGTGGCTTACCCAGGCTATTCAGAATTAGTGTCAATAAGTACAGTATTTAGCTGTGAAGCTCTGGAGCACCTTTGAGCTCTTCACCGTGACATTTTTAGTTCTGTGTTTATAAGAAACTGTCAAGGAAACTGTGAAGATGGATGGTCTATAATGGTGTCGTATTTACTTTGTTTTGGCTTTACTTCTTTTTTTCATCATGTCCTAAAAGGCATGTTTAGTCGTTCTTGCCAAGCTTATCAGAAACTTAAATGTTAAAAAAAAAATAAATCTGATAAGTTTTAGATGTTTGGGGGTTGACCTTTTTTCGGTGGTTTGGGGGTTTTTTTTCCCCTTTAGGACTGAAGTCACACTGTGTGGCTTAAAAAAAAACAATCTGGTGAACAAGCAATGGCTGCATTTCCATTCTCAGATGAAGAGTTCTACGCACTTAACACGCTTAAGTATTTAGACCTTACTCAGCAACATCAGTTGGCAACATAGAGAATCTGTGAATACATGCATACATTCTGGAACTATTTTGAAAGATGACTACAAATTCTATGGTAATTAAAGAATAGATATGTCTCCATATGACTTGTGTCTGTGTTGTCTCCATGTGACTCGTATCTGAAATAACAATAAGCCATGTGTACGACATCACCACACTGGCTGCTACCGCAGAAAGTAGCCCTTGGGATAAGCAAAAGGAATTTTATTCTTATTTTTATAAGAATACATTTATTTACTTTCTTTTCTCTTTTTTTTTCTGTAATAATAAAATTTGCACTAGTAATAATTATTGATTAGAACTATATTTCAATTCTATGAACAATAATTTAATCTTTGCTCCAAAAAATATTTTTCCTGTAACAAATACTACAAATACCACTGAAAATACTCCTTGCAGGAAATAATGCAGCTCTATGAATTTTCTACACTGATGAGAATATTATTTTAAGCTAGACATTAAATTATAAATATTCAATTAAAACAACAGCAATAATCATAATATGTGGTCATTGTTTTAAAATACTAACCAAACTGGTAAGATTTTCTGTCTTTTGATGGCAAAAACATATTCTTTATAGATAGTAATCACGTATTCTTCAGATCAGGTACTTTGGAGCATAGAGATTCAGGAACTGGCCTTGTTCCAGGCCATTTAAGAAATTTACCAGTGAAAATTTGAACAGCTTAATCATTTATGGTCTTATAGTTGCTAAACAGGCCAACATTCCCAAATTCTATGTAAGTCCCTTTGTGGATTTTGTTTTTATCTACTCTAGTTGCCTTTAACCTATATACAACCTCTAAATCACTTTTAAAACTGTTACTCTAGCATATACATACGAAATCTCAAGCAGAAATATATTTTCAAATACATTTTAACAAGTAAATTCATGACCTAGAACCTGAATGTGGGGATACATGAATGGATGTGGAACAGTTGCAAATTACAGTCCAAAATAAGTAAGATAGTCACATCAAAATTATCCCTCATTTTACAGGATTTTATTCCAAGCCTGCTTTATAAGAAGATATATATATATATATATCATATTTTACACTGAATGTATTTTCTTATTACTTGCTCAGTTCTGTACTTGCTAACTGTGCTACTAACATGTCAGTCCTGAAGGAGAAGGTGTACAAGTAGTCAAGATAGCTACTATACTTGTTTCCTTAGTCCTCATACTCGTTTTCCAAAAATAAGGTGAAGAAAGACGCAGCTCTTCTTGGATGAGACATTGACCAACCTGATCTAGTGGAAGATGTCCTTATCTGTGGTAGGGGAACTGGAATCAGATGATCTTTGAGGTCCCTTCTGACCCAAATCAGGCTATGAGTCTATTTATTATTCACAGAACGGCATAGAAAGAATTCAGCGAAAAGGAAATAAAGCCACACATTACTGTAAGTTAAATCTCTATTCCATTATGTTAATAACACAATTAAAAGTAATTCTTCTAGTCTCTCTTCAAGGATAAGAGTTTTTGAAGATCAAACAGAGATGGGCACCTCAGGCTACTTGTGCTGTTGGATGTGGGCCCTGGGATTTTCGTTGACATACTGATTACAGCTTAAATACTGTCAGTATAAGGCTGAGATGTGCACCATCCTCACCTAATTAGTTATCCTGATAAAAAAAAAAACAAACCTAGGCAGTTAGGGACTTTCTAACTAACTTTATTTCAGTTAGCTTCCAAGATAAAGTGTTCATTGATTGAGATTTTAGAGAATATTGAATTCAAACATATAAAGTCCTCCTAATTTTATTTTTTTTTTTTTCTGGGGGGGTATATTTTAGCTTCTTGGATTTTTTTTCTTTTTAATTGGCTACAAGGTCTGGAAAAATACAACCCTTTCAAATAAGAATGTAAGAATTATTCATCAGCTTTTAATCTTCTAGCGTAAAAAAAAAAAATAAGAAAAAAGAAAAAACACACCAAAACATTTCAAAATATTTAAGGAAAAAATTTTAAAGCCAACACAAAATTCAAACTACTGGGGAAAACACAGAATTCTGTCACGTTGATAAAACTAAGATAAAGCAATTCGAGTATGAGTTTTGTTTAGGTTTGATATTTTACATAGGATTTTCCAATAGAAAATCACTTCATATAGTATTATCTAGGATCAATGTAAACAATAGAAAACCCAGTAAATTTCTCAAGAAATGAAATAAAGTATTTAGATTTTCCATAGCATCCTTCTATAAGATTCACATCTCAGTACCTTTTCTACTCTTTACATCACATAGTACATTAACACTAACTTCTTCAGGCACATCAGGTCTTCTAGTTCCTTTTCTATCTGCTGGGCAGGAAATAAAGGATTCCCTACTGTTAGTCAATGAATAAAATTGTGTCTTCTGAAAAAGCAAATTAAACTCCTGGTTTATGTACTAAAAAGTTTTTCCTCACAGCTTTGCAGAGAAATAGCAAAAGTAGCATTTTAGGTTCTTAAAATAAGTTTGCATTTTTTCTTTTTTTAATTTATTAAAAAAAATGGAAAATCAAAGTATAATTTCACTGTGAAATACGAGTAATTTTATTTGACCATAGAAAAATTTTATAACTTTTCTGTAAAAATTAACCTAACTCACCTTCATAAAACCCATATTTTTAGGTTTACTTGAGAAAAGTGAACATTGAATCATTACCTAATTATTACATGAAGACAAATATGACAGTGAAGCCAGATATTATGGAAGTTTAATAATGCTTTCATTACTAACAGTGTAGTGCAATGTGATTGCTTAAGTGAAAATTATAGTCTTGAGGGTAGATTCCTAGTTTAAAGAGTGCTGTATTTTTTACAGTATAAAAGAGGTAGGGCAGAGATAAAACCCCAACTTCAGAAGGAGATTAGCATATCTGGGCACAGTACTGCAATCTACTATTTCTGTTTTCTTGGTTACTATAGAAACCACTGATAATTTTGGTTTAGTCATGCTTCAGGAGATAAAGTATACACTCCAAGCCTATAGTAACCATTACAGTACAGTATAGTAACAGTTAAGCATTGAAAAAAAAAATTTGCTTTGCTGGTACAATTTTGACCTCCATTTGGTGATGTAAAGATAATCATTCAGAGCAACATAATCAGTGAAAGTAAATCTATAAAGGAATACAGAGACATTTCTTGAGACAGTTGGAATTTTACCTGTAAGGTTTGTTGCTGAATTACTAAATGATGTTCAACAGTTTTTCCGCTAAAAACCCTGTGAACCTACCATCTAGCTGTGGCATCCTCCCTCCGTTAGACAACTCATTGTTTGTCAAGGTAAACTTGGCCATATTCAGAAAACTGAAATGCAGATATCCAAGTTGAATATCACATTCCCCACAACTGGTTACATTTTATGGCAGTATTTTATAATTTTTTGGTATCTTGAAGGTATTTTTTTCAGCGGTTTATTTCTCCACAGTATCAGCCTGTTACCACTCTCAATAGCTGTGTTTTCAGCTCACCATGAATGGCTGTTTTCTGAAGCAATTAAAAAAAAATTGTCTGTGCTTTGTGCCTGATATCTGTCTCTATAACTCCTTCAAGAAAACCCATATGATTTAGGTGCACTTGGCAATACTAGGTTTACTGTTGGACTAGATGTTCTTAAAGGTCTTTTCCAACCTGAACAATACTGACTGTCAGGGTGCGCTCCTGACTCCCGGTTCTTCCCCCTCAGACCTGCTCAGTCAGGGAGGGAAGGATCCTTTGATGTCTGCACGGAGAACTGGAGACAGACAAATCTCATATGGTAAATTCAAGTGGTGTTTATTTTGGACATAGCCAAAACAACAAATCAATATGTTTTTGGCACAGCCAAAATATCGAACCAAATATTCGGGTACACACCGAGTCGCAACTTACCAAAAGTTGCAAAACCAGGTCCCAATCTGTTCAGATCACAGATACCCTCAAGGCAACTGCACAAAACAACAGAATTCAGATCCGATCCAATGTACAGTAGTGCCATGGAAAAAAAATGGGCCTCTGAAAAACGTGGTCTTCAGGAACACATGGTCCTGTGCTTCTTCTGAAGCATCTTCTCAGGCAGTTTCCATGGGGTGGTGGGCGTGTGTCACCTGCCTTCTTCCAGGCTTCTATTTATAGTTCAAGTCCATGTCCCCTCCATTAGCATGAGGGACGGTCTTGCTGAGAAAGTTCTTGAATTGGGACATGTGCCTCTGAGAATATTCTGGAAATGGGGCTGGGGGCTCCAGGGTCACTGGCAGTTCAACAAACCCTTCCCAGAATAGCCTCTGCCTGAACCCTTTGGGCCCACATGCAATAGGAGGGAGGTGGAATGGAAATCTCAGTCAGTTCATTGTTGACTTTAGTGTTCTTTACAGTGAAAGAATGTCTTGCCCCCACTCCTCTTTGAAATCTGAAAAAAAAGTAGTCAGATTTCAAAAGCCAGAAAACTCTTAACACTTGTCAGGTCTTTGGCAAGCCCCTGATACTTGTTGGGTCTCTATCAGGGTGGTTGCATCTGCCACTTATTATGTTTTATATTTCTTTTTGAATGAATGTCTTACCTCAGTTTCAGCAGCTTTTTAATCTCATTTTCACTGAGGTAAACTTTCTTTATCCTCAGGAACATATCAGTCATATATTAATAAATATAATATAATAATATAATAATTATATTTTGATATCAGTAGTGTGTCACCAATATAAGCCTCAATGTATGCATGGTGATTACTTCAGTACATTTAATACTAGAAGGAAGAAAGATCTGTTTCAGACATCAGCAAACTACATTATTTGTCAGTGATTTACTGTGTAAATCCCAGTAATACAGGAGTTACTCCAGAGAATTTAGTTCATTTTCATCAAGTTAAATACTGCATTTTCCAGTGATATATACATACAGCTTTGGTGGTTTTGCCCTGGGAAGTTTTAACCATTCTTCACTATGGTGGATTTTCTTTTTAATTGTCTCAATTTTTGCTTTGAGGAAAGCAGGCTTCCTAATATTGGGTCTCCAGCTTTCACTGAAGGTTTATCTGTTTACCTTTCTCAATTGCTATAAATTCTTTCTCTTACACATATAACAGCTATCTTTAGATTTGTTTTTAACATCTTGTGGAAATCTGAGACCTATTGCCTTTTAAAAGGCTGGAATCTGAGCCAAGGATCTGAAAAAAAAGAAAAAAAAAAAGACAGAACTGAGAAAGATGCAATACAGACCACTCAGGGCTTGTATACTCTCTGGGAAGGGATGCACGTTATCAGCACTGGTCAGACGTAACTTATTCCAAAACTTAATGTCTTATTCTAGACATTTGTCCTCCATTTGAGTTCTCTATGATGACTTTTGAATAACTTCAATAAGTCTTCCCATAATATTTATCAAGGGTACTTTTTTTCAAATTACGTAGACTGATGAGGGTCATGTTCTCCTGTGTAATACTAAACCCAACAGTCGTTCCTCCTTGTTAAAAAAAGCCTTATAATAACTTAATGTCTAAGGACCTGTATAAAGCTTTATTGAACAGTCCATCCCACTCTATTTTCCTGTTTTATTAGAGTGAAACTCCTCAAGTTCACCTCCTTTTTACAAACACTTTGTATAGTAAAGCATAACTTCATAATGCATCCTTCTGTTATTGAGAGAAGCAACAGAATATTAGCCATCAACATTGTTCAACAGTACATAAATCCACATAGAGTTGGTTACTGTTAAAATAATATTCTCAGATAAAGGATACAATACCCTAATTTTTCTGTTGTCTTTTATTCTTTCACACAGCCTTATCTTTTACTGTACCATAATTACAATCTTTAAGCTGTTAATATAGTAGGAAAACAAAACAAACTTTTTTTTTCCTAATATATTGGAATAAAGGTAGTTATAATTTTGAAAATTCCTATTTTGGTTCTCTCTTGGGTTTTTTTCCTATGTGACTTCAATAGAAGTCCAAAATAAATTATTTCTTAGAGGGAAAAATGCTACATTATGGATGACAAAATAACAATGTTTTCTTTTAAATTTCATGTGCATATTTCATAAGCGCCTTACAAAACTGCAATACATGTACACTTCAGATGTAAGCATATAATGCTAATTTCTTACCTGCTGCTTTCTGACTAGTATATGAAATACAGAATCTACCTCCAAAGGTGTCATTCCTAACCTGTGCAGTGACACCTCAAAGAGACAGAAAAGGAAGAGAAATAAGTCTGAGAATGTAGGTTACAGAAGATGAATTGTTCCTTGAGCTGCAGAACAAGAATGAAAAAAACATCATGAAATACAGGAGGTTAAGAAACGATGCCAATAGTTAATAAAGGAGATTGAGAGTCACAGTGAGTGTGAAGTTCAAACAGTGAATATCAGGTAGATAAATATTGAAAGACAACTCCAGGTCCTCCGGCTACAATTGAAAAGTTACATCAGTTAAGCCTTTCTCCACCCATACTTCGGAAGTAGCAACTTTTATATCCTTCCATGTCTCCTCACTTTCTCCAGCATTCTCTCACGTTGCTTTTTTAGTCTGTGACTTTATCAGTTCCAAAGTAAGTTTCTATGAATTTGTAAATTTAAGATGTTATCCCAATTCAGCTTAAGACATATGCAATTATTTGTGAAATGTTACTGATAATCATTAATGAGAAGAAACATGCAGAAAGAATTTAATTTCTTTAAAATGAAAAGTATGAGGTAAGGTAAAGTGATATATAATTATGGCATGTGTACAAGCTGACCTTCTTTCTTCATGAGCTTAGAAAGATACTTCAGCACTAAATGATCAGTTAAGGAGCTATTTAAAACAAAATAATGCATCTCAAGTTTTATGTGATGCTAGATTGTTGGCTAAAGATTTTCATTTTTAATTTGTTTGTGTTTGTTAATTTGGGGTTGTATTTGTAACTGTCAGACATTGCCAGAAGGTCTCTTTTGTTGTTAATTTTCCTGACATACAGGCAAGCATAGTCTGGGTTGCTAAGATACAGAAGCTGTTTCTGTCTTCTTGTTCCACTTCCTGTACAAAACTTTGACCAATGGTATAGGAAACATAGAACACACTGACATTGAATCAATTGATGTTTAATGTCCATCACAGTCACCTAAGTTCACATTGCCACTCTGCAACACCCCTTTTTACAACAGGCGCCATCAGTGCTGTGTAACTACAGGACATAGCAAATACAGTAATCTTCGAGCTGGCTTGATTTCTAATCAGTGCCAGAACAAAACTTATGAAAATTTCTGAGGTTCTTTTCTTTCTTTTTACACAACAGTTCAAATAATCTGGGTAAAGATATACCACAGATAAATTAAAAAAAGCCAACAATAAACCCAAACCAACACTTCTACAAAGAAAAAATATTTGATAACATAACAAATAACTAACTAATTAAACAATCTCTAGGAATCTAGTAATATATATATACAAATCAGGGATTTTATTAAAAAATATTCCTTATTCATTTATTGGAGTCATTTGTGGGAATAAATGTGGAGACCAGGAGTTAATACTTTCATGCTCATTTGTGCACTGGCAAAGAAAAATAAAAAGGAGATTTAATACTCTGAAAGCATAACGTTGCAACCTAATCAAAAGAATTGTGGAGGATGTACTCAAACATTTCATTTTAAAGTGGTATAAACTAAAGCACCAGCTCAGCTCAATGAATGCAATAAATATTAAACTGCATTTGATTTGCAAAAAAAGAGCAACAATATACATCTTATGAAGTTATTCTGAGCTTTTCTTGGTAATAATCAAATTTGAAACCATCCCATTTTATATATATCTGTATCTCTATATCAATCTGCATGTAAATATGTGGGAGTATAGGAAGTTCATCATACAGCTAACACAGAGTTTTATGAGTACCAAAATGGGAGTAAGAGCTTTCCGCTTGTATACGAGTCCTTAAAAGGGTGTACAACATTGCTGTGAGCATTTCTGAGAAAAAAAATTATAGGGTTACTTATATTGCTTTTCTTCAAAGATACCATCTAAGGCAGTGGAGTTATTACCTCCTAATACACACATAGCTGAGAGCAAATACGCTTGAACCAAACTCAGTGCAGTTATAGTGGAATTAATTTCCCTTAAATTTAGCTAACTCAGGCTAGTCATCTGAACTTTTCTGTATTCAGCAGAGAAAGACAGGCACATCCAGAGGGTAATACAATTAACCTACTTGAAATAGTTATTCAGTAACAGGTTTTACGTGGAAGCAAAGGTAGTTTAAGGAGCTTCCATTCCTTCTGACTCTTATTCTTGCCCACATACTGCTGTTTGTCGTAGCTGCTGAACATCAGATTAGTGATATAATCTAAATGAAAGTTTTAAACACTGGTCTTCCCATTCCCTAGAGTCTTATTTTTAACATGATCATTTCAGTCATATAATTCTGGTGCCTTGTCACTGACCAATCAATGCTGTGCCCATTGAGTTGAATAAATAAGTTCTGAAGTCTATACATCATGTAAGATGACTCCATATTGGATGTCACAAAAAACCAACACCAAACCAAACCAAACCAAACCAGAAACCTCACCACATTAATATTACTATTTTTTCTTCTTTATTTACTTTGATGAAAACATTTTTTTTTCCCAAGAGAGTTAACTGTTTAGGGGAAGTATCATTCTTAGTATTTTCAAGGCTTCTTAAATTATTGTAATATCCAACATTTTAGGAGGGATAGATCATTTCTTAAATGCACTACTGGGATAATTTACAAGTGAAACAATAACAGCCACAAGTGTGTTACTTTTGATTTTTTTCTTGTATCTTCACATCTCTAAACTGACAGAATGGCCATTTCATGGCATCATGGTTTTCACTGGTTTGCTAATAAGGAAAACTGATTAAGAATCGTTTGCACTTTATAGACTTTAGAGATTCTCCCCATAAGAGGAGTTCTCAAAACAAATATCTTTCATAAATTCAAATTAAATATTTAGTTCCTGAAACAAGTTTCTTAAAGGACACAAAAAGGACTGAAATATAAATTAAACCTATTTTCAAAATAAAGGGGATAGCAGTGAGAAACTGATTATCTGAGTACAATTAATTTCCAGTGCAACACTGAGTATTTCTATTTAAAGTTGAACCAATTGATCTGCTTTCACAGCTTTTCCCTTGTGATTTCCCTTTATGATTTTCCATGAACCACTCTCCCAAAAGTCAGCAATTCAACAGTGGCAATGACCGTTCACATTCAGATGGGATTCATGTCAACTTTCTTAGTTGATTTGAGAGATAGGTATATAATCTAATGCTCAGCAGTGGTCTATGGACATAAATATGCATTTCTGGAAAAAGATTTTCTTGAGTATTTTTGACAAGTATCTTTATCCCTTCATATGTGGAGATTTACCACCCACCAGCATGAGAACTCTTGTTGTTCCTTGTAGATGAATGCTTAGTCGGCTAATGTTCGATGACAGCACTTCCACCCACAGGTATCACATGAATAAACCATCTGTATCGAAAACATCTCTTGGCTGTTCTCCTTTCGTGTATATCCTTCTGAGAAGAGAACAAAAATACTAGCTAGTATGATGGTAACTCATGTAACCAGGTATTTCTTACAGGCAACATTACCCGGTGCTGATGAAGGACAGATTTAGAAGAGGGTAGGAAGGATGCCAATTTTTACCACTTTATCACCAAAGAGAGGGAAGCATTTGTTCCTGTAACACAAGCGTGGGTATAGCTCTGCACGTCTGTGTCCATCTCAAAGAAACAGGGCAAGGGTGTATCTTCCAAAGTAATGGCTTTGAACTTTATTACATTATTACCTGAAGGTAAATGATAAAGCACCTGTAGGACAAACAGTAATTTAGGTGCTGTTGAAAAGAAACATTGTATCCTGCTGCTAAATGAACCTTACCAGTTTTTATATTGTCGAGTTGGTTTTTTCTTCTCCAAACAGAACCCAATTGCAACTTTTCAGTCTTTTACACTTCTGCTGGCCATTAGTGACTGGCTAGCATATAAAGATACTTTGTGAAATGAAGAGATATAACAGGATAATGGTGTTAAAGAAGCAAAGAGGAAGAAGAGCTACTCTGAAATAAAATGTATGCATTAGACGTAGTTTGGGTGATACATAACACCCAGTCCATAATGTCAGTGAATATCCTTTCTCCTCTCCACTCTTTTCTTTAATAGTTATGATATTCAGCTTCTGAGGCAGGTTTGATAAGATTTGGAAATTCTGGAGGGTTGGTGACTTACAAGTAGAACAGCTTATCATGTAAATGGGATTCATGCAAATTCCTAATGATAACAGGCAGATATATTTATAATCTCAGTCAAAAAGACTCTCAACAGGAGAGATGAGAAACCTGTGAAACTTTGTTCTATGTACTGATTTGCAACAGATATGAAAAGTACAAATAAAATGGTCATATACTTAAACAGATATTCAGGATGTTTCTTTTTCTATAGAGATCTGCTAATCATGATGACGGTCAATGATAAATTAAGAAATTGTATAATATGGATAGTTATATCCCCTTCATTATGTCATCATCATCATTGTAATCATCATTGTTATTATTTCCTTGCCTCTGTGGTTTCCATCTGTTACAAACAGAACAATTAAAAATTTATACCAGGATTCCCTTCATATTTCTACAGTTCTTATTTTGCATATGCAACTTGTGATATATGGTTGATATGCAGTAGCTCTGAGAATCTGTTCAAGTCAAAGTGAAATGTAGAGTTAGAATATTTCTAAAAACTAAAACTCATGTTTGCAAGTTTTAGTTGCCTGAAATCATAGCCTAAAAATTAATTTTGTATATCTGACAAATAAATTTTGAGGTATTGCATAGCTATTTAAAAGAGGTACTGCCAGGGATCTCTCAGTATTGACTGTAACTCTGATATTTTTATTAGATATCTAAATTTCATCTCATTTAAGACATGAGTCATCACAGCATAACAGTGATAGAGATAAGCAGTTCCTCTGTCCATATCAGTGAAAGGTCACATACCCTGACTACCACTAATTTTCTTGCAAGATGCAATTAATTCAAAATTCTTGGGTCATTCCTTTGAAACTGCAGGAACACAGTTGTTGAACATGGAATGACAAAACCAGAAAAGCTTAAATCATCTATATGTGTATATATATAAAATTGAAAATTTCTCCTGTGATGTTCTCAGGCAGGAATCTCTACAGCTCTCCTCTTTAACAAACTGATTTCTCTTCAAAAGACTCTCAAGCACTGCCACAGTTTTAATCTTACCATCTATCAAGGGCTAAATCTATCCTTACCAAAGCCTTTCAGCTTCAGTGGAGGATCACACTAAGGTTTTAAACCAAATTGCTCTGTGGCGCCCTTATACAGTTTGCAGAGATGGTCTTACCAGTATTTAACTCCATGTTGTTCTATATTTATTCTCAGAAACTAAGTGCCAATTTAGACAGTGTAAACATACAATAAATGGCACAACGGTGGAGTCACAGCACATAAATCATTGCAGGTGATCGCACTGGTGTCACTGGTATTACTTCACTGTTTATAGGAAGAATATGTTTTTGGGCAACTTAAAACTTTGGTACTCTTTACTGTGAAGGAAAAAACATTTAGTGATGGAAATATGGGAGATGTGAAAATGTAAGAGTCTGATTCTTGTAGTTTGATAATTAATTTTGGTATATTCAGATCTATGCAGAACAGCTTTGCTTAATACTGCTTAGTATGTCAATAATGGATTCCCTTAAAATCTTTTTAACTTCTATTGTAGTTAAGACTATTTTAAAATGGCTTTAATGATGGTTTCCCTACAATATTTCAGATTTCGGTCACCTGTATTGGAAATTATACTTCTGTTTATGCACATGTATGTGTGTGTGACAGAGAGAGTGTTCTACAAGTTCAGAAAAACAATACAGTCCTCCTATAGAAAATGTCAGCTCTACGCCTCATTAATGTGGTGCACAATGCAGTGTTGATGGCATTTGTCTTTTCATTACAACCTAACAGTATATGAGGTCATAAATTCAAGGTTAAAAGTGATAAAGAGTTGATCTTTAATAAAAATGCAGCAGTTCTAATAATAAACAAATGAATAGTTTGAATTACATTGGAATCATTCTTTTGTAACTGAATAATGTACCCTCCCCTTATTATGTACAACATTAGAAGTGGGCATTCAGGAAATGAAAAGTGAAAATCTATGGGAAAGGTAATGATCTCTGAAAATTTTCTCTAATGAGTAATTTGTGGCTCAGTGGATTTCAAGAGATTATTGGGTTTTGAAATGGATTCTATCAAGTAACGAGATAATGGAAATCATTAGACTGAATGAAGTAAAACAGTAGATTTGTTATGTGGCGCTCTATTACATAAGCCTCTACTTCCCACACAATTTAGAAGTATTTTTTCTTAAACTGAACTACTGTGTCAACTTGTACTATGGGACTAATTCAGAAAACACAGCACTCCATGGCAAAACTTTCATTAACCTCAGTTGAAAGGGGATTTGACTCTGATTTTTATCGGAAGAAGTGCTGTGATCAGGGAGATTTTCAGGTGCTCGATATTGCTCACTATATGTCTCTGATTCAACTTCCAAGTTTTTCACATTCAAGCAGAATAAAGGAATTTTAATCTTCATTATCAGCTCTTGGACAATATCTTACAGGACTAGTGCTGAAGTTAAAATTCCACCAGTAATTAATTGTGGTGACATTTATAGGCCTTACTCATGATCAGACTTATTAAACTAGATGCTGTACAAGTTGCAGAAAGATAGATACTATGCTTTGAAAGCTTATTAATTCAAAGTGTAGTATTCTCCTGGAAACAATCCAAAATACTGGAAATACCTGTGATATAATATTATGAATGATTCTGTATCATTCTAAGCCTTTATTTTTTACAATATCCTGCATACTATTTTTCTTTGTAGTATCAGGATTTTTGTTTCAAACTTTAGAAGTAAACTGCATTTACAAATTTATCTCTTCTACAAATACCATTGAGATATATTTTTACAGCTATATCAACTACATTGTTTGGAGTTATTTTTCATTGCTATTGTGTTTGCTTAAAGTGTGGTTTCATTTCCTAATGTGTTTACTTCACATACAAAACAAGTTATGCCTTACTAGACATATGTTAGTTTCTTACAGGATTGTTATTTAAGTTAGGTTAGGAAAAAAAATCTAAATATAACATTTCAGAGTTCACTATTACTACAACTATCACTGTCACTTTCAGATTCTTGGGGTTTAATAACCTTTTAAACTTTGATATTTAATATTAAGCATGTTGTTACAAAAAAATAGATTTTGTTAGCAATCTCCTATATTGTAGATAAAATTAATCTAATAAGAAATAGTGGTCTGAACAAGTTTAATGTGGTTGAAAATGGAAAAAAAACTGATGAAACATGTTGTCCATATGCCTCAAATGTTGGTGATTGTTAAAATACTCTGTAAACCTGTGTTTAGGAGATTTAAGATTATCATTCACCTTGGATAGATGGGGAACAATTTTTTTCTTTACTTAGAGATAAAAGGTCTGGAAAATGGAGATAAGTAGACAACTAACACTCACATTCTTAAGGAAAGTGAAATAAAATTGTATGGCACAAGAGAAAATTTCTGTTAAATAATATTACATAGGTCCCCCTTGAAATTAAAGAAAAATACCTACTGAAAACAAAAATATTCAAGAGAGACAAATAATTATGACTATTTCCATCTTGGTTAATTATAGCTTACATTTAAAAACTAAACATGGGATTTGATTTTACGTTTTAGTCTTGTATTACGGTTAATTAATGAGGGCTAAGATACTGGACAAAAAGACTCAAGAGAATAAAATTTTGTAGCTCTTTTTGGACAAAAACAACATTTCCTTTTCAGATTCCACCTACAATTTCACAGGATTTATCAGCCAGAAAAATTTGTTTGATGAAGATTAGACAATCATAAAATTGGATTTTGATTCAAATTTCATCCCATAGTGTAAAAAGTCTTACGTAGTTACAGAATTGCTTTATATTAGACAATATCTTTATCTCCCACAGGCAGTGTTTTTCCTTTAAAAAAAAGGCTGTTTGAATAATACTATAGAAGATGACAAAAACAGAGATACTATGGCATCTTCCAAAATTGACAAGTCTATGTGTACAAACTTGAAAAAGGATAACTTGACAGTCAATGCTAGCAAGCAAGTTAAAATGACCCCAAAACGGTTCTACAAATGTACTGTGCTTGCACTTTTCAAAAGCCGAGTAAGATAAATTAGGTTGTGTTATAAACTCTGCTTCTCATTGCTATTATTTGCAACAAGAGCTACATTTCTACAATAGTCACTCCATGTTCTGACATAATTAGTTCTTAAAAATAGATCTTAACAAAGGCATTTCCCTGATACAGCATTATATGGTTGGCAAATTCTTCGCTGCTTACAAACCTGCAGGAAAAAGTGAAGTACAACCATGAATATCTCATTGGTTTCATTCATCCAAGCCAGAGAGGGAAGAAAGGTCATGGAAGGATTCAAAATGTTATGAATAACTTCTGGAAATAATACTTGTTTACTTCTTTTGTAAAGGGATCAGTGACGGGAGTTTATGGGAATATTTATATATAAACAGCAACAAATCTGAGCAAAGACTGTATGTTGAAACATTACAGAGTTAAAAGAGCAATGTTGATTGTGATTTCTATAATGTCCAGATCTATAATGTCCGGATAAAACATATCTTGACAGGGTTCTTTAGGCACTTAGACGTGAACTGAAACCTATGCTAAGGCATTAATAATTAGTTTTTTCACCGTTGTCAAAAAAATGAGGAAATATTTAGATATTTTGCTCACAGAGTCAGACCAAAAATTCTCTTTGAAATACTATAACACATTTCAAACTTAGTTAAACTTAGTTACAGACAGAAAGCAACTCCTTTTGACAAGTATTAAAGCTAAATGCAGAAACAATGAAATATTACAGGCTTTCATTTAAAGATCCATATTATAATTAATTTTGTCTCCTTTTTTTTCGCTTACTTTGGGAAAGAAAACTGTACGTTATTGCCAGTGTATTTTACCTATTTAAAATCATAAAAAGGATACCAAGAGTAATGCACATTTGCCATTTTTCAGTTCGGAAATACTGCATGAGAATGGAATAGAAAGAATCTGAGAGATTTTTCTTTTATGTATTTTGTCTGGCAATCATTACCATAGTAGCTGCACACTTCACAGCCTTTAATACATTTATTACAAGAATTTTTTTTTCGCTTTATTTTTGTTAACAAGTCTAAATCTTATACAGTCTGTATCTAGTTTTGGAAGGAGTGAGAACTTTGCAGTTCCCAGTCTAGATCTGTGATTAGGTCATATCACAAACCCATGTCAGAATGAGACCCTCTGTGTTCATCTGTACAGAAACAGGTGACTTTTATTTATAGTTAGAGACTGAAAAGCCTATACGTAATTTGTAATATCATTGTGAGGAGAACTTGTGTTTCTTAGATGTCTGAATGGTTGTCTAGAACAATGGCAAGACATAACCTCAAATACTGATCAATTATTGTTTTCACTAATACTTATTAGTGCTGTTTGGCACCTAGACAATCCCTTCTTCTGGGAGTTCTTTTACTCCATAGTGTAGGCATAAGGCTAGAGCCTGTGGAGTCTTATGCTTGTTGTTTCTCATAGAATTTACAGGTTAAGAAGATAATAGAATATATGCAGACTACCCTCGCAATGTTTAGCAAAACAGTAATTAGACACCTACTCAGAAGGAAATTTACAAGCCCAAACAAAATTTTTTTCAGTCACTTCACCTCGGTCTTTTCAGAAACACAATTTGTAAGTCTTAAAGACAGAAGACAGGTTGATACAATGAGAAAACTATTAGGAATGCACATACAGTTATGTTCAAATAAGTTCAGGGTTTTTTACAAGTTTATAGTTAAACATCGAGAATTTTTTTTCCTCATGCTAATCACTTCATACTATAACCACATATCTTTTCACCCATAGCCGGATGTCTAAAGATGTTTTATAATTTAAGAAAAGATCGATTTTGTTCTTAACAGGGAGAGAAACACCTGATTGAAAGACTTACATGTTTTCAGTGACTTTGCAAAAATCCTAGGAACCTTCACAGGGCAATTAAATTATATTGAATATTATGGTGGGAGCTGTTATGATTTAGCTTAGGTAATGCTACAGAATAATTATGCCATTTTCTTAATGTAAGTAGGTGCTTATATTAAGAGTTATGTCCCACTATATTCCCTATATAGTCTTTCGGAAAGTGGTGTAGAGAATATAAGTTAGAGCTCTATATCGTCCTCTGTTTAAGCTTTTATTTTCTCATTAACTATAGAGGTAGTGTGGAGAAACCAGCTGCTTTTCACAACCTTGAGGACAGAAACAGACCTTAATGACCCTTCCAAGAAGGGGGCCCAGAACCACAGCTGTCAGTCATAGCCCCAGTGATGTGAAGCTGAAGTGCCTTTTTGCAGTTCATTCCTGAATTGTTTGGATGATCAGGGCTGATCTAAGACTTGAGCTGTTACCTTGTTTCCACCCACTGATTCCTGGTCTGCTAATGGGAGCCACTGCTATCACAGTGCTGTTCTGTTTGCCCAAGCCATGTGCTGTGGCATTGTACTGTGGTGCTGAGGGCGTAGTTTAGTTAATCCTGTGGCTGTCCCCAGGTCCTGGCTTGCCTCCTCTTACGAAGCAGCCCTGACCTTGCTGCTGCCTGGCATTTTAATGTAAGCGCTCAACTTCAGATGTTTATATAAACTGTTTTGCTCTGTTTCATAAACACAAAATATATTATCATCTTGGACTGCAGAGTAACAAGACTTCCAAAACATGCAATGGGAAAGGTACTATTTTGAGGTATGACAAGAATGATGGAAATTAAGTTCTGAGTTGCAAGGATAAAGTTGAAATTTGTCTTATAATTAAGGTACACTTGGTTATCAGGGCTGTGCACAACCAATACACTTAAGTCTTTTGTTCCTTAGATGGTCCAGAATCTCCTCAACTAGTCTCTTAACAGCTGAGAAAATGGTCTGACCTGAAACAACCTGTCACCTGAATCCTTGCCATCTTTCCATTTAGGTGTTTCACAGGCACTTTCGGGGGGAAGCTTTGGATATCCACAGATATTTCCTAGGATCATAGAGTCGCTAAGATTGGAAAAGACCTCTAAGATCATCCAGTCCAACCGTCAGCCCAAAACCACCAGGTCTACTAAACCATGTCACTAGATGCCATGTCTACATGCATTTTTAACACTTCCAGGGAAGGAGGCTCAACCTCTTCCCCGGGCAGCTTGTTTCAATAATTTACCACTCTTTCGTTAAAGAGATTCTTTTTTTAATATCCAATCTAAATCTCGTGGGCACATCTTGAGGTAATTTCCTCTCGTTGCATCACTTGTTACTTGTGAGAAGAGACCAGCACCCACCTCGCTACAACCTCCTTTCAGGTAACTGCAGAAAGCAACAAGGTCTCCCCTCAGCCTCCTCTTCTCCAGACTAAACAATCCCAGTTCCCTCAGATGCTTTTCATAAAACCTGTGCTCCAGACTCTTCACAAGCTTCATTGCCCTCCTCTGGACATGCTCCAACACCTCTATGTCCTTCTTGTGAGGTTCCAAACTGAAGACAGTTTTTGAAGTGTGACCTCACCAGCACCAAGTACAAGAGGTCAATCACTTCCCTGGTCCTGCTGGCCACCACAATTTTGATACAAGCCAGGATGCTCTTGGCCTTCTTGGCCACCTGAGCACCCTGCTGTCCTGTATTCAGCCAACTGTCAACCAGCATCCTTAGGTTCTTCTCCACCCATCAGCTTTGCAGCCACGCTTCCCCAAGCCGGTCGTGTTGAATGTGGGGTTTGTGACTGAAATGGAGAACTCTACACTCAGCCTTCTTGAATCTCGTACAGTGGCTTCTGCCCATTGGCCCAGCCTGTCCAGCTCCCTCTACAGAGCTTTCCTGCCCTTGAGCAGATCGACAGTCCTGCCCAGTTTGGTGTTGTCTGCAAATTTACTGATGGAACACTCAATTCCCTCATCCATTTTTGTTTCATTGTGTTGACTAATACCTTGTACCAAGAAAGAGGCTGTCCTAGAAACTAGCCTATAAAGTTCCTGCTGCAGAAATTATCAAAGCTAAGATCCCTGTAAATAAACATGTGCAGGAATGGTTATATAAGACAATCTTCTTCTATACATATTGAAGTTAATTAAGGGAGTCTTTGTAACCAGTTTAAGATATCAGAATTAAAGATCTTATATTAAATGGAGTGATCACATACGGCTGTTTGGCAGCAAGTTTACAAGAATTCAGTAGAACAACATTTGAGGAAAGTCTCACTTGGTCCAGATGAAGATACCATTGCAATCAAACTTCTGTCGCCATTCAGACAGCAGTTGATCATCTTGTCCAAACAGAGTTGTAATAGGAAAATGAGCTTTTTTAAAAAACAAAACAAAAAACTGTCTTTTCATCAATATTTCTGCGACAGAAGTGATAGCTGGCAGATAGTCATTGTACTCACAGGCATCTCAAGAGGAACTATCTAGCTAGCTATGTTTAGGCAACTGAAGTGTATGAAGTTGTGCCTCTGGCCAGTGGCTTTAATGTACACTGATTGACTTTATCCTCTTGGAACTTAAAATAAAAAGACCTTTCCTGAAAGCTTCACTAAGGAGGTGGCAGCATCAGCAGCATTTTTATAACTACTTGTTGGATAAGATGCTTTCCCAGGATACCAAGATCTAGAAGTACAGAAGAACTGTAAAATCGAGCGGAGCTCAAATCCTAAGATATTCTTTCTTTATTTGTTTTATTATGTTTACTTATATGTGGATGCCAACTCTGGCTGCCATGGTGTTGATCTACAACATCCTTAAAGCAGACAGGCCATCATGCTTATTTGAAATTCCACAAGCCCCACGTTAGACACCATGAAGGATTGTGATGGGTTGACCCTGGTTGGATGCCAGGAGCCCACCAAAGCCACTGTGTCATTTCACCTCCTAAGTTGGAAAGGGGAGAGAAAATATAACAAAAGCCTCACGAGTCAACATAAGGACAGGGAGTTCACTGCTCAGCAATTACCAGCAATGGTCAGCAATTACCATTACAGGCAAAGCAGGCTAATTTTGGCTAAATTAATTTAATTGAATTATCAATCAAAATCAGAGTAAGATAATAAGAAAAAAAAAATTAAATCTTAAGACTTCTTCCCCCCACCTCTTCCTTCTTCTGGAGCTTTACTTTATTCCTGAATTCTCTGCCTCATGACCACAACAAGCAATCCAGGTGAACAGGAAATGCGGATTGTGGTCAGTTCATAATACATTTTCTCTGCCTCTCCTTCCTCCTCACAACCTCTTCCCCTGCTCTAGGGTTGGGTCTCTCCCACAGAAGACAGTCCTTCATGAACTTCCCCAGTGTGAGTCCTTCCCATGGGAGACAGTTCATTATGAACTAATGTAATGTGTTCCCTCCATGATGTGCAGTCTTTCAGGAACAGATTGCTCTAACGCAGCTTCCCCACGAGGTCACAAGTCCTGCCAGCAAACCTGCTCCATTTTGAGCTCCTCTTACACCACGGGTGCACAGTTCCTGCTCCACCACTAACCTCTACAGCAGGCGGACAGCATGCCTCACCATGGGGTCTTCACCATGGGTTTCATGACAATTTCTGCTTAAGTGTCTGGAGCATCTGCTCCTCCTCCTTCTTCGATGACCTTGCTGTCTGTAGAGTTGTTCTCTCACATGTTGTCACTCCTCTCTTAGACTGCATTTGCTCAATTTATTTTTTTTTTCAATGTTCTTAAATATGATATCACAGAAGTGTTACTACAATCATTGGTTGATTCAGCTTTGGCCAGCAATGGATCTGTGTTGGAACCAGCTGGCATTTGCTTTATCAGAAACAGGGGAAGCTTCTAGCCACTTCCCACAGAAGCCACCCCTGTAACCCCACCACTACGAACACCTTGTCATGCAAACCCAAAGTCTTGCCAGATGGAGAAGGGAAAAAGCAAGTCTCCACTGAAGACATAAAGGTCTCTGGGATTCTCAGTGTCCTCATTTTATAAAAATAGAGTCATTTTAGTGCACATATAGTCTAATGAGCATTTATTGTCTCCAAGGAAAAGCTATATGTATAGAACAAACACTTTGTGAACCATATCTTCAACTTCAATATTGACTGAGATAAAAGCCTAGGTGACTGTGACTGTTGTTGAATTAAACAGTGTCAGAGAGTACTTCCACATCCTGGAAGTTTACAGACTAAGACAATTAATATTTTTGCTGACAAATCTCAGGCACAGCAGAAGAGTTTGTACTGGACAGGTTAATTCTAAGTATTCTATGTGTTTGTTTAGTGAAACATCAGAAATCTATTTTTAGAGAGGAGTAAATGCAAGACATTTCTTCAATAAAAAAACTGAAGAATGTTCACAGTAGATATATATCATATATAACACTCTCTGCAACTACACAACTACATGGAAGGAGTTTTATATGACAGCAAAAATAACTGTTACTTTGGAAATACTAGTCCCTAGTATTCTGTCTTTTTCTATTTTCTATGTTTACCTTTGCTGTTGTTAAATTTACTTTTAGTTCTATGTGTCTATGGGTTTTTTTGTATTTCTTGACTAGATAATGCATTTTATGGGTGTGAGAACTTTCTAGATTCCACCACAGAACTGACTGCATATACCATAAAGAATTTCATCAGCTAATACCATTATAAACACAGCTTCACTTATTTTGCATCAAATTTAAGGAAGAAAAATTGCAAATTACATTTGAAATCTTATATTTATATCTTTATGGCTTAATTATAAAACGATTTTTTAACTGCACTCAAACATCAGAACTAAAGGTTGTCAAGTTATTCAAATAAGCACTGGAAACATTTTTCACACAGTACAAGGGAAAAGAAACCATAAAATCTGTATATGCTTATGTTTATATAAACTCAGTCTGCACTGCTGATGGAGAGGGCAGATGTGATTAGAAATGTTTTTTGTTTGTTTTTGTATTATGTTTTTTAAAACCTAAAATATTCCTGCTGTCTATGTAAACATTAGTAAGTAATCAGATGGTCACTGTGATTACTAAACAGTAAGAATTGTTAAAGACATTGAAGCTTTATCTGATGGCACATCACTTGTCTTTATTGAACAAAGAGTAGTACACAATATGGTTAATTGTATGTCATATTTACACAGAGTGTAAACTTGGGAATTAAGAATTTGTTAACTTCTGAATATTTTTTTTAATTCACTTAGTCACGATTTACTTTTAAGTGGTCAAAAAGATATAAGAAAATCTGGTATTTATGGAATAAAGAAAGAAAGCATCTAAGAAAAATCTAACATTTTTATCCAAATATAATTCAGTTTTTACAAACAAATTATTATGTTGAAAATCATTTAGAAACAAATGTGAGGTTTTGGTATAAAAATAAGGATATATTTAGCAACATTTTAAATTATGATGAATTAAGACTACATTGTTAAGAGTTAATTGTTCAAACGATCCTCTGTACATCTGCTCTGAGCTTAGATAACTAGATTATATTAATTTCCAAACCAGTTTGCTTTCATGTCCAACTTAAATGGAAATATAGTATCTTTCCTAAGCTGCAGTGGTTTATGAACTTTAGCTTCCAAGACAGTTTTTATTTTTCCTTATTGTACCTGAGACTAAATGAGAAAATGACCATAGGCTCTAGAACGTTCTCCTGGTTTCTGTCTGCTGTTTTTTGCTTATGGTTTACATTTATAGCCTTTCATCAGTCCTACATCTGTTTCTGTATGTGTATGTGTTTCTGTTGTGTATGTTGTTGTTAATTCTCAAAGCTACTATTATGAATAAGTTAAACTACACAAATGAAACATAATTTTTATGAAAATCGAATATTCTTTGTAACAAAATGTTTGTTTAAGCCTGCAAAGAGCTTGAGAGCAAAAGTCTTCTCTTAAGAGAATTTTGTTATTGAACAATTGTCTTGGAGATAGCTGGAAACTGAAGATTCTGACCATTCAGTGAACTACATAAAACTTTTCTTCAAAAGCTTTCAATATTTATTCAGATTCATCTTCTACAACTCCCACAATCCCACAAACGTCCATCTTAACGTCCATCTTTTTTCTCATCCTAAAAAAAGATATTTTTTTTCATGAAATCTGACCAGTCAAGGCTGCAAGTCTTGTCTCTGTAATCACCTAGAACCTGGTCTATGAAATACTGACCATGTATTGAAGGTACTTGGTATTAAATGGAACTGTGGACACAATGATGGATAATAATATGGAATATCCTAAGGCAGCCAGTATCTATTCTGCTTACTCATTATTCAATACTTAAACTATATTATATTCTGAAATTTCATAACCTCATGAGTAAATTTCTGACCTCGGAATCAGTAGTAAGAGTTAAATACATCAGAACTACAAATGAAAATTATCTGCTATGCAGTTAATCCAATGTCTATCGTTTGTGAATGTGGTCAGCAATGGAACCAAAGCAGTCTGGTATACTGCATGGTCCTTTTTTTAAAGATCTTACTTCTAAGATTTAACTTCATGCATTCATTTTTAAATACACATGATCAAAAGTCTTTTTTTTCCTATACTGGACTCTACATTTCTTTTTTTTTTCTGATTACCTGAGTTACATATCTATATTTAGGTGAGATGTAGTCTGTGTTTCACAGCTAAATATTCAGCAACTTATACTAATTTTACTGTAATACTATTAAAAAAAGTAAATTAATTCTTAAAATTGGTCTGGTTACAAATAGATTTC
The DNA here is from genome assembly GCA_033558235.1 of Neomorphus geoffroyi. Lineage (NCBI taxonomy): Eukaryota > Metazoa > Chordata > Aves > Cuculiformes > Neomorphidae > Neomorphus > Neomorphus geoffroyi. The sequence goes on from JAUMJM010000005.1 coordinate 4,688,891, forward strand.
ATAACAATTGAACAGTATACTCAGAGTTTTAAATAAAATTAACAAATTTTGAAAATAAGTATCAAGGTTCAAACGGGTTTTTTTCATTCAAAAAGAGGCATGTTTTTTTGGCCTATTTTTTGTCAGCCATAATAAGAAAATCATCCTAAGACTAAACCTTAGTTTATGTCTTGGTTGCATTATAATTACCTAGTCTCTAGATATTTAAGTAGAATAAAACCACAAGTCTAGACTACTCTGTCATTTATGTTATATTACTGTGTTTTTAATAATATGCTAAACGGAAATAACGAACTATTTAATTGGCACATAAAATGGTGATATTAAGAATAAATGGAAAATAAAACCTTATAGTTGGTGTAGTGGTCATATTTTGACACTTCTTTTGGAAAGAGATATTTATTATTATTATTAAAACCATAAATTTATTTGGTTTTATATTTGGGAATTATTAAATTGTTTAATCAGCAAGGATTTTTTTCCACCAGTTTATTTTTTGACTTGCTTAGCTTTTTCTAATATAAAATTTACTAAGCTGGTTTTATGTTAGTGAAACCCAGTAAAAATCAAACTTGATTCTGGCACATAAAATCAGAAGTCTGTTATTGACCTCAAAAATCCATGTAGTTCAACCTTTATCTGGCCTGAATGTAAGGATTTTACCAAAAATGTTTGACAAGAATCTAAACAGTAGTATTTATTCTTTCACAGAAAAAAAAGAGGAAAAAACAATAATCCCAACAACTATTCTTCTGTATTTCAGAGACCTTCATTTATGAACCAAGTGGTCATAAGACTTTCTGTATGCCTAGAATTTTGCTCCTCAGTTTCAAGTTTCAAGTTTACAAAATATTTTCAGATTATTTATGAACTTCAGAAACTCTTTCAAAATGTCTTGTTCCTCAAAACATTTGGTTCCTCAAAACAGAGATTATTTTGAAGACATTTAAAATTATGTTTAGTTGTCTAACTGCAAAATAGAAGACATTTATTCTTCCACATAAGACAAAGTAGTGGACTGCTGAGTAGCAATGATACCTTATTACTCAGTGCCTGACATTCCAAGCATGTCCTTCATGAATTAGTTATAATAAAGTACTAACATACTCAGGAGTATGGACCTAAGAGCTAAGTTTCTTCAGTTTTAAAAGAAACAAAAAACATTTGCAAAATAGAACTAAGGTATCCTCCACGCAATTTATGGGCCAGTGGAGAAAAAAAAGACATTCACTAAGAAAGGCATTAAATATAGTGCAAAGGCAGTAAAACCCTATATGTTCATTTATTAGTAAAATATCTGCTCTATTAGGAAAGAGTTTAACAAATGTATCTCAAACATTTTAATAGAGGAAATTGCAATGATTAAGGAATGAATAGAAAATGGAATATAATTATTCTAAACTTCTTTCACTGAAGTGTCCTTTGGACCAGGCTGTAAAGTATCTGTATTATAAAAGTGGACTTTACAGTTAGAACTTGAAACGACGAAAAGTAAAGGAAAGACTCATAACATTTAAAAGCACTGAATTCCTTTTGTATGTATGAACACTGCATCTTGTATTAGAGATGCTTCATTAACCTTCAGAAAAATCATCATTCGCTGGCGTATTTTTGGAGGGAATTCACGAAAGAAAGATAAATATATTTCACAACAGTACTTCTTTCAGTCCATATGAAGAAGAAAAATCACCTGTCATTTATAGCTCAAGAACTCAGTCTTTCATATATGGCTACTCAAAAAAAGGTCTAGCTATTTTTAGGGAAATACTTTTTTTTTTTAATTAAAAGCCTGCAGTTCCTAATTTCATACATACTAGTGTTACACTTCAATGTTTTCTTTCCATCCAGAGGCTAAGAGGCAAAGTTGCAGGACTGCTGGCATGCGATGTTCATGCTTTCATGCGAAAGAAGATCCTTCTGACCAACCGAGTTTCATATCATACTTTTTATGCCATTCAAGAAGTTCTACAATCTGTGGCTAGGTAGCACATGAATGTGGGTGCATTCTTGGACATAGAGTAGGCAAATGCTGCTGTATTTTATTTAAAATGTTCTGTTCTGACCACCTTAACCTAATGAACATGATGACTAGAAGAGATGCATGCATGACTTAACATTTTGAAGCGTGAGATTTTTCAGCTTTCCAATGGGGCTGGATTTTTATGTGATTTAAACTTGTTTCGTAATGATCTGTTGCGAGCTGAGTATTTGGACAAAAGCAAATTCCTGTACCTTTACTAATGTTCTAGAGAATATGTAATAAACCTACCACAAATTATAGCCAATTTATAGAGGAAAGTAAAGAAGGAAAATATGTTTTATAAAACCACTGCTTTACTATAGTACATGTTGCATAAATCATGAAAACAGTTAACAAAGCATATTGCAGAAGGCAATCGGGAAAGTGCACCAATGAAAATGAAACCAGCAGGAATACCACTGCTGCTCTATTTGAAAACAATAAAAATAAATAAATAAATAAAATCCCCCAAATCCAGCCCTCACATTTGCCTCAAGCCCCCAAAATTGTTTTCACTTCTATACAATGTTTGTTTAATGCTTTTTACTAACAATTGTGTATTTATGAAAAGGCAGTATATCATTCAAGAATAAATTTAAGCCAGCTTTGGCAATACATCAAGTCTGCATGCTATTTATTCATCTCCTGGATAAATGTTGCTTCATCCTAATGCTAGGAATTAATTAATTGCATTCTGTGCCACCTATAGAGAAGTGGTACACTTTATAGAAAATCCTTTCACCGATAAATGAATATGTGTCTTTAATTTTGTCCTTGGGAAAGATTCCTGGCTGTAGTCCTTCTAACTAGGGGAACATTTAGTTTTCTGTCTAAGTATAATAACACACTTCTTTCTTTCCTGGCACTTGAATGTCATACCCTTCACGAAAGCAAAAGATGCAAAGCAGTTACAAATATTTGTGAAGTCAATAACAGGCAATATCTCTCTTCCTTGCAAATTGCAAATACTAATATATTCATCAATTATATTTCATAACAAAGAGAAAATTGCACTTCTGTATCTTGAGACCATAGCTGTTTTATTATTGCTGCTGTTCACTCAGGATGGTCTAAAACAGGTTTTACTCTAATGAATTCCACAGGCCAAGTTTTCAACAGCTTTAAGCCTGCTGGGCATATGGTGGCACTGCATTTCTTTATACAAACACTATCTTCAATTCTCTATAGCAACCTGGGGCTGTGTATGTGTGGAAATAACACTGAAAGTGGAATATCTTTTAGACAAAAAAGGTCATTTCAATGTTGATGGTGTCTAAGCTTGGGAGTTCTACATCTCTCCTCAAGTGTAAACAGAATTTCATGACTTTCCTGCATAGGATTTTCCATTATTTACTAAATTATATCTTCATTTTATTCAGTTTAGCATCAATGAAATATTAAGTCTGTCACCTTGTTAGGAAAATATTAGTCATCTTTCTCACATTTTTTGTATGGAAACCTTCTTCAAAATCAATAATTTATTTTTAAGATAGAATTAACCATTTATTTTACAACATATCATGATCTATTTGATTATTGTATATTTCAGGAGTACTGTTCACCACTCCAAGAAAACTGTCAGCATAGCTTCCTTTGCACTTTAGTAACAGTGATTTGCTATTTTCATTAACAAGCATTGCACCAATTCAAAGAAACTTATCAAAAATAAAACAACCCAACTGGCAGAACTTATTAAATTGGATTTGGGGAAAAGTGACACAGTAATTTATTAATTGCATTCTAGACTGTGATGGTGTAAATAATTTTAACCAGTTGCTTACATCATAACAATCTATCTCTCTGGATCTAAAATAAAGATATCGGTAAATTAAAATCAAAGAACCAACCAAACAAAACTAAAAAAAACGCTAAATCTTCATGTTCAGTATTTTGGTGGTGACTAAAATTTTTCATCTTATTCTATGTATTCCAAAATGCATTATTATAATTTCACCTAGATGTCTTGTGTATAATAAACCCAAATCTGATACAAAGGGAATTTTGATCCCGGTGTTTGTTTAGAGAGTACATTCCGGTTTACCCTTACGAACAGTGGTTCAGGTCCAGTCCACATGATAGTAGCTGGAAATAATTATCTTTCAGTGATAAATAAGGAACAAATTGGTAGACTCAGTCCATTTCCCAGCACAAATTGTAGTACTCAACATCAAAACTATTGTTAATTCATTATGTCAGCAGAGAAACCAAGGTTTAAATGTTCTGGAATAAACTCCTATTTAAAGTCCTGACACAATACTGTCAGTTTATGACTCAGGAACTTCATCATCTGAGTTTGGCTGCATTTACTTACTCCAGACTGACATATTTCTTAACAATTGGCTTCAGATTTCATTTATTTTTCATTTTGAACAACAGCTTGCAATTTTATTTGAAAGTATTTACAGATGCTGTAACAAAAAGCAAATGAGATGGTGTCTACAAAGAAGCCTATGCTAGATGACTGTGACGAGTTCTGTCTATTGCTTCAATTGTGTTGTTATATAAGCCCTTACATAGCAGGTGGATTTGTGATGGTAAGTGGTTCAAGAAATTGATAAAATTGGGGTGGATTACATATTCTGTGCAGTCCCCTCCATGCAGATTATTCCTGGTTCTCTCAAACAGCTATCTTTTCTACATTAGAAAAGAGTGAAAAGAAATATTTTCTGAAATCTTGCAAAGACCAAATGAGTCTTCCAGGACAAATAAATTACTTAAGAAACTAAATAGTTTTCTGGATAAAACAACTTCATCACAGATAACTCGACCTACTCGTGAAGGTAGAGAAAGGAGGGAAATGTCTCAAGTAAATTTTTTATGGTTAGCTGTATCATAAATATTCTAAACGCATATTCACAGATCCAAACAGTCTAACAAATTAGGCTCTGTGAGTAAGTTACTCTGGGATGCAACTTATAACTTGAAAAAGGGTAACACTGTTTTCATCTCTTTTTAGTCCAGATCCTGAATTTCATATTTCCTACATAGGCTACAAAACCTTCAGTGGAAGCAGGAGGAAATAACACACACACACACACACAAAAAAAAAACCCAAACTGGTGTAATTTTCCCATCTAGCAAAGTCTTTTATGCCTTAGGACAGAATAAAGGATGTGTAACTGATTGTTAGACTGCAAGAAGATTAAAAGAAAGCACTCTACTGAGAACATGTATAATGATGACTCTAAGGACAAACGAGGAATTTGTTCCACATGTATGCATCAGAGTTTGTTAATTTTGCTGTCACCTACAGGGACTATTTCAGCTACTATTGAAAAAAAAAATATCAGAGACAAGGAGTCTGACTCTCATTTCTCATTTTGTGGAGTAAGCTAATAACAGGTCTCCTAATGTTAATCAAATTATGGTACTGAGAAGAAATTTGGTGCAAATTTTCAGTTTTGCATATATATGTATATTTTTTCCCCCTTCAGGGAGCTTGTTGCAACTCAGCAGTCCTAGTACTTTGTATGTGGAGTCAAGTGCCAAAGGGAATGCACAACAGCATAAGAATAGCAGTGTCACCCTTCAATGAAGTTTAATTTTATATCATCCATTACACATAATTTATTTCTCACAAGGAAAGAAGGAGGAGCAAGTGCTGATCTCTTCTCTCTGGTGACCAATGATAGGACCCAAGGAAATCACAGGAAGATGCATCGAGGAGATTTTGGTTAGATATTAGGAAAAGGCTTTTAACCCAGAGGGTGGTGAAGCACTGGAACACCTCCCCAGGGAAGCAGTCATGGTGCCAAGCTTGACAATATTCAAGAAGCATTTGAACAATACCCTCGGACACACGGTGTAAATGTTGGAATTATCCTATGCAGAGATAGGAGTTATACTCAATGATTTTTGTGGTTCCCTTCCAACTGAGGTCGTTCTATGATTCTCTGACTGCTTTTAAAACCAAACATAGATTTGAGAGTTTTGGAAAGATTTTTCTGCTTTGTTCCATTTCCAAAGAGCTACAAGACTTTTTCTGTCAGAGTGGAAGAGAGAAGAAATTAGAAGGAAACTGAGAGATTTAAAAGCCTTTCTGAGAGGTAGATGAGGTAGAAAGAATGAGTTCATTGATTATCACTGTACCAAGGGTAAGAGGAAAGAGAGAAAGGCCTTAAGAGATTTTGCATGTAATAATGCTTCTGAGATATAACTTTTTAGCTTAACAGAAAAAAACGGGTGCATGTATTTTATTGGTCTTGAGCTGTGTTTTCTTGCCTTCTGTTGAAATGCTATTTGGAATTAAGTTTTGTTTAAATTATTGTGAAAAGATGATCATTGACTATTTCATATAGCCAAGTAATTTTCCCATAGAAAGTAGAACATCATTATAAGAATCAAAAAATATTAGTTGTCTCATGATTCAATCATAGAGGTTTTGTCACTATTTCTGTTGCAAAAACAAAACCAAACACACAACCTCCTCTAGAAATTCTGAATAGGTACTTATTAGTTTAAAGTAGGGGTGTCAAACTCATGGCCTGCAAGCTGAATCCAACCCTCCTCCTTGTTTTATCCTGCTCTACCCCTTGTTTCTACCCAGCAGCAGCGCTGAGCTCCTTGCCCCTATGCTCCCATTGGTATGCTAGTCATGTATGCAGCATATGTGAAGCGCGTTACATTGCAGGAGCAGAATGGCAGGAGCTGTGAGTTTAACACACCTGGCTTAAAGTATCAGAGAACTTAAAAGAACTCAATTAAATTTACCCATGATTCCATCTACATATATAATTCTCTTATCAGGATATTGGTGTTCCCTGTATAACTAGGAGGAAAGCAGTTAAACTAGAGAAGATAGAATTCATGTTTCTACATTACACCAGCCTGTTCTTGGGTTTGATGCCTCTATAAACTCCTAATAAAACTGGACTCCAAACAAAATTGTGTAATTTTCAACAAGGAAGCCAAGAGTATTCATTTGGTTTTATTTATTATTTAAATTAGAAAATTTCTGCATATATAGAAGTGTGATGATCTAACCATGGCTGGCTGCCAGATGCCCACCCAGCCACTCTCTCACTTACTCTCATCAACAGAACAGAGGAAGAAAACAAAATTAAAAACTCGTGGGTTGGGATAGGCACAGGGAGTTCACTTACCAGCAACTGTTACAGGCAAAACAGACTTGATATGGGGAAAAATAAATTAATTTATTAAGTAAACCAAGGAAAAAACAAAAAAAAAATGCATACATTTTTCCTCAGTTTGTTGCTGCCAGGCAACATTTTTTACCCTTTCTTAAATACATTTTCCCTGAGGCTCCACCACCTTGGCTGAAGGGCTCAGTCCTGCCTTGCTCTGGGTCCATTGGAGCCAACTGTAACCACTGTGTCTAACACGGGGCAGCTCTGGCCTCTCCTCACAGAAGCTGCCCCTGCAGCCACCGCTGCCAAAACTTGGGAACCTGCACCCAGTAAACGAAGTAAGAAACCAAGATGTTTACAAAAGGAACCTAAACAAAACCCACAGCATTTATAATGGCATCAGAAATCAACTTACAACCACCAAAGTAAGAAATTTAAAACCAGAACTATTAGTGTAGAAGCTCGTTATAGCTTCTAAGGAGTAACTGGCTTTGCTTATGTTTTTCAGGTGCTAAGACGAGAACTAGTGAGGGAGTAAGTCATTAAGAAAACCTGGTTCAGTAAAAATTTTGAAGAGACAAAACTTTTGAAAGAGCTCAGTGCAAAAGAAGTAACAAAATAATACTGGCTGTAGCCTTCAACCATTCTCACTGGCATTTGATTATAAATTTAAGGTACTGAAATCATACTAGTCTTTCTGCTGCTGATGCTCAACAACTGCTTAAAAAATATGTTTCAATTTCATTGGAATCATACTGATCCTACTTTCTTCCTAAAATTCTTCTGACAGGCTTTTGATCTTAAAAGGAAGCTAATGAACCTTTTTGAAAATCTGTTTTCTTGTTTGCATTGATGTTTACTGTGGTTATTTCCTTGTCTATACAAAAAAATTCTAATGTGGCCAAGGGCTGTTCTTTGACACCTTTTAATTAAAGTGTGAGTGAAGAAGGAAAGTTAGAATGAAATACCTCTAAAATAATGTTGATGCACAGTAAAAAAAAATAAAAAATAAAATCTTAATTTCAAGAAATCTCTGTGAAAACAGAAAGTTTACTGCACAACACGTTGTTTGAAAGACAAGAAGATTAAAAAAGCACCTGACAATGGTGACACACTGAAAGAAAAATCTGTACTTTGTGTATTTGTTTCTTATTATTTGTGATATTTAAGGACTGAAATGTTACAGACAGAAAACAAATCTATTCTTCACTGCCATGTTATTGAAAATTCCGTGTGAGTCTTTTCATCTTCTATTATATTGTTTTGCTGATAAATCAATGAAGAAGTCCTACTAGAACATGTCAATATGTGCTGAAATGTTGTAATGAGTTTTTAGATCATACAATAAAAATGTACACATTGAATGAAAACTGAACTGACATTTACAGGGAAATAAATGGACGGCATGGAATCTGTGGTTCCATAGACATCATCAGGTAAAGGTGCCCTCAGTAGTTACACTATGTCTTTCATAGAATCATAGAATCATCCGGTTGGGAGAGACCTCTCAGATCATTGAGTCCAACTGTACTTGTCCCCTTATCTAACCATGTCCCTGAGGAACTCATCCACCAGTCTTTTAAACACCTCCAGGGATGGCAACTCAACCCCCTCTCTAGGCAGCTTGTTCCAATCCCTGACCACCCTTTCAGCGAAGAGATTTTTCCTAATGTCTAGCCTAAACTTCCCCTGGTGCAACTTGCGGCCATTTCCTCTCATCCTATCGCTTGTCACTTGCGAGAAGATACCAACACTCACCTCACCACAACCTCCTTTCAGGCCGTTGTAGATAGTGAGGAAGTCTCCCGTCAGCCTCCTTTTCTCTAGGCTGAACAACCCTAATTCCCTCAGTCTCTCCTCGTAGGACTTGCTCTCCAGCCCCCTCACCAGCCTCGTTGCCCTTCTCTGCACACGCTCCAGCCCCTCAATGTCCTTCCTGTAGTGAGGGGCCCAAAACTGAACACATGTTGTGGTTTTGGATTTTTCCAGGGATTTTTTCTTTCTCTTGCCAACAAAGGGAATCCAAGTGGGATTCAGGGGCTGGGGGGAGGATGTTTCTGGGGAAACCGGGACAGAGGTCGTGCCCTGCTTGGCTGAGACATCTGTCTGGTTTTCCTCTTGCTCGCTCGGAGGTTTGAGGAGGAGGAATAGGAGCAGCAGTAGCTACTGCGTGTGTGCGTTATGCAGTCTCTGAAGGAAAGATCACTGGTCATCTGGATCTACCACAACTCCTGCAGGACTCGCACTAAGTTTCATCTCCTTTTCCCCCTTTGCCCCCTCCCCCACTTCTCCTGGTGGCGGGAGACTCGCCTGGTGGCAGGAACCTGGATGCTGCAGCTATCACAGCAGCAGCGATCCTTCACTGTTCCTTAAAGAGACCTGCATCACAAGATTTTGGGTACAGGACTCAAACCATTTTAAGGTTTTAATTATAATTAGTGTTAATTCTGTTCTGTACATACATATATTTCTAGCTGAGAACTGTTATCTTTTCTATACAAATTAATATTTTTTTCCTGATTAAAGATCTCTTAATATCTGATAACATATCTTAGGTTTCATTTAAACTAAGACAACACAGGACTCAAGGCGTGGCCTCACAAGTGTTGAGTACAGGGGCAAAATCTCCTCCCTGGTCCTGCTGGCCACACTGTTTCTCATACAGGCCAAGATGCCATTGGCCCTCTTGGCCACCTGGGCACACTGCTGGCTCATGTCCAGCTGGCTGTCAATCAACACCCCTAGGTCCTTCTCTGCCAGGCAGCTCTCCAGCCACTCTTCCCCAAGCCTGTAACGCTGCATGGGGTTGTTGTGTCCCAAGTGCAGGACCCGGCACTTGTCCTTGTTGTAACTCATCCCACTGGTCTCAGCCCATGGATCCAACCTGTCCAGATCCCTCTGCAGAGCCTCCCTTCCTTCAAGATCCACACTTGCATCCTTCATGGAGATCATTGATAAAGATGTTAAACAGGACTGTATCCAGCACTGAACCCTGGAGAGCACCACTCGTAACCGGTTTCCAACTGGATTTAACTCCATTTACCACAACCCTTTGGGCCCAGTCATCCAGCCAGTTTTTAACCCAGCAGAGGGTGTGTCTATCCACATCAATGGCAGCCAGTTTCTCCAGCAGAATGCTGTGAGAAACGGTATCAAAGGCTTTACTGAAGTCCAGGTACACCCCATCCACGACTTTTCCCTTATCCATTCCTTATATCTGTTCCATAAATTTGTGTTAAAAATCACATGAATAAATTAATGGGGTTATGAAACAAATGGGACTGGAAGAAATTTTTAAGATTCCATTCCTTTAATGCAAAGTCATCTATATTTTTCCTATTCTTACTAGATATGTATGTAATGTACTTTTTACAGATTTCCATTAATGGAATTTATGAAGTGTATGTGCCCCATGTCTGTCTTCCCCCTCCTCTCTCTCTCTCCCCTGCCCTTAGAAGTGCTACACAGGTGGATTCTGTTTGCAGGCTTTCCTTTTACTTTTTCCAAAGTTAATTATCTAGAACTCTACAATCGTCTTTCTTAGGAAGTGGTAGATTGAAATCAGCATTGCCTAGCCTGAAATGGGAACTAACACCCTGGTACTGAGGTGTCTAAGCGCACCAGTACTTTGCTTTCTGGTCCTTCTACCTCTGGAAACATGTATAGTCAGAAAAATAAGTCTGATTTATTACCCTGATTTAGGCTGTGGAGATCAAAACCAAGTCTTCTCAATGTGTGATGACAGACAGCACCGAACACTTAACTTATTACCCTTTCCCATTTATTGACTCTCCTATCTGTCCTCGTAGCTTCCTTTTTCCTTATGTCTCCTCTGAAACATGCAACTCTCACTTAATTACTTCTCCCCTTTAGTCTTAATTTTCCTACATCTGTACCCAAATTTTCTCTTTCTAATATCATTACCAAGGTAATCTCTGACCTTTGTGGCATTACAGATATAGTTACTGAGATGCTGTTTGCTTCAGAAAACTGTACTTTCATAAAGGTCCCCAGTATCCCCTGCCAGCGATCTGTGATATTTAGCCAGTTCTCACTTAACTGCCCCCTAAGCAGCTGTGAAATCTGACCATCCTTCATAGTGAAATCATTAACATTTGTAAACCGTTGCACTGTTATCTATTACATCTAAAAATTTCTCATGTCACAACCAGTAGTTTTTCATGTCCTACTTAATTAGCTTAACACCAGCACAGTTCCTCATCAGTGGTTTAGTTACTTACATAACTCTGTAGTCCTAATACAATCAGTTAATTCTTCTTTGTTTCTTTTTTTTGTGAAAAAAAAAAGTTTATAATATTGATATTTATCCTAAAAGAACACACAGCTTACAAATTTCCTGACTGTAGACTGAACAAGACACTTTACAGCTTCACTACAGCACAAAGCTTTGCTTATTTTCCATTTAGTAAAAAATTTTTGCCTTTACATTTTTAGCAATGTTAAAACATAACCAAGAGCAAACTTGTTTACCTCCAACAATACCTTGCTGTGGTCCATTAAATACAGAACAAAAAATATTTGCAAATGTCTTCAGCCACACTGTTTTGAATTTGTGAAAACTACTAGGCTATCAACTACATCAACTACAGCGATCACACTGTTTATCATGTGTGATACTCCCACAAAGACAAATTCTTTCTCAGCAAGCAGAACCGGAGATGTCCTGTAGTATGCACAGAAAAAATGGTTTTGTTGATTAGTTAGCTCATGCAGTAAACAAAACATTTTCTCAACCAAAACCTCAGGCTGTGAAATAACTTTACAGTTAAATTCACAGCAAAGTGTTGCTATAATACTTATGCTTTACTGTAAATATGCTTTAGCTACCCTATTTTTTTTTCAGCAGTTTTGTCTTAAAATATTACGCATATTGTATATATCTCATTACGTATCAAATAGTAAATACATGTAGAATGTATCTATGAATTTATTAAAATCTTTTTGAAGATGACTAACTTGATGAAATGATACAAAAAAATAAATGAATATTCTACACATTAAAGCAAAACTATAACATTTTATTTGTAAGTCCCTTAGAGTGTTTTCTTCTCATTTTTATCTTTAGCAGTATCTAAATAGAACTTTGTTTAAAACTTCTTTTCTGTTGTTGCAGTGGTTAGAAATCAAATTGGAAAAGAAAGGCCCCATTAAGAGAACTACCTTCCACGGTTGTATCTTGGACAGAGCTTTATAAATTAACTGCCAAGGATGGCTAGTCCCTTACCCTCTGGACTACAGGAAGCTGAAAAGGTGCTAACAGTTCTGGATAAAGCTGGAAGAGTTTACTATCAAATTATCACTACCATTATTAGACAAGATCACCAGACATCTGTATTTCCTCATCTCTGTGAAATCTTTTATCTGATAGAAAAAATAGTCCAATAATCTATTGATATACGAGAAGGAAAGGTCAAATAGTGGCTGAGTCTAAGAAATCTGATTCATTAAGAAAACTGAATCAAAGTTACAGCAAAACAAAGAAATATCTTTGGGATTTTCAAGTGTCTTTATATATATAAAGAAATTTGGATTAGAAATTTATAGATTTAGTAACGAAATTCATTAATGCAAGTCTTGAGCAGAACAGTGAACTATATATTCAAGAATAACAACAGCAATAAGTCAAATAAATTATAATACTGGAAACTGACAAAGTATTAATACAAAGTTACAGATTTCTAAACCTAGCTAATAGCAAGATGTTTGAATCCAGGCCAGTTACAATGATGTTAGCATCCATAGTTCAAATAATTTATATATGTGGTAAAAATCCTAGTTCACTTAAAACCACTTATAGTCCATGCTCTTACTTCATGCAGGGTCTTAAGAACAGTCGTTTCAGTGACAGGGAAGGAGGAAAGGGATTTGATCTACAGCAAGTGGTCGGCATTCCATGTCTTGCTGGGAGAGGTATGATGAAGATGATGATTTCAAACTTCTTGCTCTAGAATCAAGCTTGTAATAATTTTTGCATGTTGCACTCTGCACCTTGATTTTTCTTCATTGTTCGTCAAATCCATGTTGCATCTGAATGTATTGTGTGTGCACAAGTCATGTTATTTTACATATGTTTTTAAAAAAACCAAAATAGTCATATGATGGAACAGATTGACACAGAAGCTACTGAGTCTACACTGCTTGAGAAATTCTGACCTAAGCTCGTCCTGCCTTTTCTAGATTTTTTTCTTTTTGATCAATAATTTTTCACTTGAGTAGCTTAGTCATACGTGAAAATTTAGCTGACGAAATATTGAAGAAAAAAATTCTCAACTCATAAGTGAGGATAGAATCAAATTACATTTGTAACCGTTGTTGATCTAGGGAAGAGAGTAACAAAATAAGAGGAAAAAAACCATAATATACAGAATCATCTTGCATTCTAACGGAAATCACATCTTCAAGTCCATTGTTCCATACTTAAGAGCAAATAACCCTTTAGGTACCCCACAGCCAGTACCACGTAGTCTTGATCTTTTAAGAAGGACCTCATGATTGCTATTGATTAAAAGTTCTTTGATGAAGTCAAGGTCTAAAATTTCAACATTACCAAAACATTGGGCTTCTTTTTTTGTAGTTATTTTCTTTTTCTTGAATTCTCTGCTTTCCTTAGTAACTATAGATGATATGTTTCTCTGTAGTTCTCTCAGCTTACAGCTCTGTCTTCTATTTTAATCTGCTAAAATATTAAATATCTTATTGATTTTAATAGGACATTTGTCAGAACTAAGATGTGATTGCATATGTAAAATATCTGGCTATCATCAAAGGTATCAACACTAAAAGATGTCAATCACTTTTGTTTAAATTAACTTTATAGGCATTTTCCACAAAAACTCCACTTTGCAATGCAGAAGCATTGTGGCTTAGTTGCAGAAAATGTGTGTCTTTCCATATATGGATAACATATGACTGACTACATGTAATACTTCTCCAAAGGACTCAGATTCAAAAAGGTATACTCATCCAGAAAGGAGACAAGAGGTTCTAATTTTATCTTAGTATTTACTCTAATTCTTTTTTAATCATTCAAGATAATAAATATTACCTTTCTTTGCTTTTTTCTTTGTTTTTATCCCAAGGTGAAATTTCTCTATTAAGAAACTGATTTCACACTTCTTTGCTTTGCTTTCCATGCTCCCCTGGGGATACAGGCAAAATACAGAGACACAAAACATGTAAAACTGTTAGGGATTTGTGGTGTTTCTCTTTTGGGGGGTGGGGGGGGTGACATATGGGTTCACAAAGCAATCTACAAATCCTGAGTCTGCAAACAGTTAAATTGTGATGACTTCATAAAAGACATTTCACGTTGTTCACGGCTGTTTTGGTGAATAAAATTGTGTTTGCAGATAAATAAACATAGCACCAAATAATTATTTAGTTTGTTAAAGGATCTTTGGAGGTCATCTGAATAATAAGTGTTTTAACTGTACAGCATTTTGTGCATCATTTCATGTAGAAAACCACACAAGAGAGAGCGAACAGCTCAATTCACAAGAGTCTGTGTTTCCTGATGGTGATGCAGCACAGAACACAGGCCCTGGTAGCCACTGCAGCTGCTCTCCCTATAATACCAGAGCCAGTTGGAGGAATACAGCTCTGCAGGTCTGGTGCTTCGAGGACTCTAGGAGCTTATTCTGAGCCTGGAGTCAGGGTCAATGTTTTCTTTCCCACAGTACCTGAATGCTTGTGGTCTGTGTTACCAAGTACAGGAGCTGTGGAAAGGTTCTACAGACTCCTATGCAGCATAATGGTTGATAAGAAAGAAATTGACTGGATCTTCTCCAAGCCCCTGCACCTTCAAAAGCTGGAATTCCAGCTTTTCTGAGGGACGGTTACACAGAGTCTGAGCTTTGGGAAAAGAGACAGAGACTCCTGTGACAGCGAAGCCTGGAAGTTCATGACTTCCCATATCAGGACGACAGCTCCTAGTCTACCTGCAGAGCCACAACTACAGAATAGGGTGAGTGTCCTGATTGCAGAAGAGGGCTTGTAAGCCACCTGGACGCAGAAGCCCAGAAGTTTTTCTCTTCCATCCTGCCAGTGAGATGGGAAAGTCTTCAGAAGGAAAGAAAAGATTATACGGATCAACAATTGGTTGTGCAGTAGCAACAAGGTTTTGGTTATTATAACCAAGGCAACACCTTTGATAATAAAGGTCTCCTTGAAAGAGGCCAAATCCATGTGAGTCTGGGAAAGGTACCTTTGCCAACAGTCTGGCCAACATGGTAATAATAAGACTACCAGCAGTCCTGGCTGATTGGGGAAGTGCCACTGGATGGGAGGTTGACAAATGTTATACCCATTTACAAGAAGGGTAGGAGGGAGGATCCAGGGAACTACAGGCCTGTCTGTCTGACCTTGGTTCCAGGGAAGTTCATGGAGCAGATCATCTTGAGTGCTATCCTACAGAACACACAAGACAATCAGGCGATCGGGTCCAGTCAACATGGGTTCATTAAAGGCAGGTCCTGCCAGACCAGTCTGATCTCCTTCTATGAAAAGGTTACCCATTTAATGGACGAGGGAAAGGCTGTGGATGTGGTGTACCTGGACTTCAGTAAAGCTTTTGACATAATTTCTCACTGTTCCCTGCTGGAGAAACTGGCTGCTACTGGTGTGAACACGCAAAGCCTTTGCTGGGTTAAAAACTGGCTGAAATGCCAGACCCAAAGGCTAGTGGTAAGTGGAGTCAAATCCAGTTGGAAACCAGTCATGAGCGGTTATCCCCAGGGTTCAGTGCTGGGTCCAGTCCTGTACAATATCTTTATCAACGATCTTGATGAAAGCATCGAGTGCACCCTTAGCAAGTTTGAAGATGACACCAAGCTGGGTGCAAGTGTGGATCCGCTTGAAGGAAGGGAGGCTCTGCAGAGGGATCTGGACAGGCTGGATCGATGGGCTGAGACCAGCGGGCTGAGGTACAAAAAGGTCACGTACTGAGTCCTGCACTTGGGGCACAACAACCCCGTGCAGTGTTACAGGCTTGGGCAAGAATGGCTCAAAATCTGCCTATCAGAGAAGGACCTGGGGGTGTTGCTTGACAGCCGGCTGAACATGAGTTTTGGGCCTCTCAGTACAAGAAGGACATTGAGGGGCTGGAGTGCATCCAGAGAACAGCAACAAGGCTGGTGAGGGGGCTGGTGAAGGGGCTGGAGAACAAGTCCTCTGATGAGGAGCTGAGGGAATTAGGGTTGTTTAACCTAAAGTAAAGGAGGCTGAAGGGAGATGTCATCACTGTCCACAATTACATGAAAGGAGGTTTTGACAGGGTGGGTACTGGTCTCTTCTTGCAAGTGACAGGCAATAGGACCAGAGGAAATGGCCACAAGGTGCACCAGGGCAAGTTTAGGCTAGATATTAGGAAGAATTTCTTCACTGAAAGGGCAGTCAGAAATGGGAATAGGCTGCCCAGGGAGGTGGTTGAGTCACCATCCTTGGAGGTGTTTAAAAGACAGGTAGATGCGTTTCTTAGGGACAAGGTTTAGTAAGGGGACAGGTACGGTTGGACTTGAGGATCTCAGAGGTCTTTTTGAACCAGATGATTCTATGATTCTATAAGAGAGGGAAAGGATGACCAACAGTCATGACAGAACATGGTAGACCTGGATAGTAAACAAAGTGTGAAAGTCAACATGACCAGGAGGGACCTCATAATCAACAAAATTAAGGCTGAAAGAGACCCAGTTCAAATACATGCACAAAAATAAAGAAATGTCTAGAGGAGAGAACTTTGGGGAAAACTCTCACTTTTAATAGGAAACCAGTACCAGTACTATGTAAAGTGCTTTTACACTAATGAACACAACCTGAGAAACAAACAAGAATGAACTGGAAACCTCCATGTAGTTGAACAGCTACAACATCTAGGATAATGGAGAAACAGTGAGGCATTTGACCTCACCTCTCATCCTGGGAAAGGTGGTAGGAAAAATTCTCCTGGAAACCATTTTCAAATGTGAGAAAGACAAGAATATTATCTGGAGAAGTCAGAATGAATTTATGAAGGGGAAATAATGCCTGACTGACTTGATAGCCTTCTCCAGTGAGGTGATTTTCTTGGAGCATAAGGGGACAACACTGGATGTTTTTTACTTTAGTAAGGCTTTTGACAGTGTCTTACATAACTTTATCACAGATAAACTGAAAAAGCATGAATTAATTAAGCAAATGGACTGAAAACTAGCTCATATGATGGGCTCAAAGTGTTTTTAACTGTGCTACAAGTGCAGCACAAAGCCAGTCACTAGCAATATACTCCAGGACTAATTCAGACTAATACTGTTTAAAATGTTCATTAATGACCTGGATGATAGGACCAATTGCACCTTCAGTAAGTTTACAGACCATGCAAAACTGAGAGATGTGGTTTATAAATCAAGTAGATGTTTGGCTGTTTAGATTCACCTTGACAGTGACAAGCCCAGCATTTAGGGAGGAATAAATACAAGCACCAAGATAGGGTGGGGGCAAACCTGTTGGAAAAGGAGATTTGCAGAAAAGGACATGCAGGTTCTAGTGAACAATATGTTGATCAAAATCCAATAATATGTCTTTGTGACAATGAAGGTCAAAATAGGGTGTTGGGACTGTTCAGTCTCAAGAAAAGAAGACTCAGGGGGATTTAATCAATGTGTAAAAATACTGCATGGTGTGGGCGGTAAAGATGACACATACAGATTCTCCTCAATGATATTCAGTGAAAGGACAAGAGATTAAAGACATAAACTGAAGTACAGCAGGTTCTTACAGTGAGGGTGATTGAACACTTGAACATATTGCCCAGCTGCAAAAACTCTGAGTGGGAGAGATCATTGTAGCATAGCAAACAGAGTCCAGGTTGCAGTGAACTCCTTTGTTAACCTTCTAGTTGACTTTTCTTTCTAGTTTTTACAGTTAATGCAAAGCTAAACCCATTATCTTATGTTTGAAGTAATTTGTCATTGTCTATCTCTGCAAAACCAATGTACTAATTTATTTGTTTAGTATCATGAACACAAACTGTTATCCAAAGATATGGGTAGACATCCGAAAGGTACCAGCCTGGGGATCTTTTAAGGATACAAGAAATATGATGATAATTCTGGATATTTTTTTCCCACAGGCACAAGATTTCCTGCAGTTACATGCGAAGTAAACTTTGATGGTCAATCATCTTTATGACTTTAAATAACTACTCTAAAAAAATGATTGCGTCTGTTTGCCATGAATTTTCCTTTGTGCTATTTCATGCATGAACTAGCAATACATGTAGCATCCACAAGCCATAATCTGTTTCACTTACACAGAATCACAGAATGGTAGGGTTTGGAAGGGACCTCTGGAGATAATCTAGTCCAACCCCCCTGCTAAAACAGGTTCCCCTACAGCAGGTTGCACAGGAACATATCCAGGCAGGTTTTAAATATCTCTAGAGAAGAAGACTTCACAGCCTCTTTGGGCATCCTATGCCAGTGTTCTGTCACCCTCACAGTAAAGAAGTATTTCCTCATATTAAGGTAGAACTTCCTGTGTTCAGTTGAATCCATTGCCCCTTGTTCTTTCACTGGACACCGTTGAGAAGAGTATTGCCCCGTCCTCTTGATACTCATCCTTTAGATATTTATAATCATTCAGAAGGTTCCCTCTCAGTCTTCTCTTTTTCAGTCTAAACAGACTGAGCTTACTCGTAAGAGAAATGCTCCAGTCCATTATTCATCTTTGCAGCCCTCCTCTGGACTCTTTCCAGTAATTCCTTGTCTGGGAAGCCCAGAATTGGACACATTACTCCAGATGCAGCCTCATGAGGACAGACTAGAGGAGAAGGATGACTTTTCTAAACACATCTCAGGATATCATTGGAGTTCTTGGCTATGAGAACACGTTGCTGACAGATTGTCAACTCATTGTCTACCGAGTCTCCCAGGTAATACAGCTATATTGGTGCAGAGTATTTTTCTTCTCAAGGTGCAGAACTTCTATTCTTGCCTTTGTTGAACTTCATTACATTTCTCTCCATCCAGCTTTTTAGCCTATCCAGATCTCACTGAATAGCGGTACAGCTTTCCAGTGTGTCCAGGTCATTGGTGAACATGTTGAACAAGTCTTGGACAAGTAACCATCCCTGGAGAAGACTGCTGGCAGCAGGCTTCCAAATACACTGTGCATTGTCAATAACAACACTCTGAATTCTGCCATCCAACCAGTTCTTAGTCCATCTCACTGTCCACTTACCTAACCCACACTTACCTATGAGAATGTTGTGGAAGATAGTGTCAAAAATCTTGCTAAAGTTGAGCTAGACAACATCCACCGCTCTCCCCTTGTCTACCCAGTCAATTACAACATCATAGAAGGTTATCAGATTGGCCAAGCATGATTTCTCCTTTGTGAATCCATGCTGGCCACTACTACTGATAACCTTCTTTTCTTCCAGATGCTTAGAAGTAACATCCAGGATGAGCTGTTCCTTCACCTTTCTGGGGATGGAGGTGAGGTTGACTGGCCTGTAGTTTCCTGGGTCCTCCTTCTTACCCTTTTTGAAGACTGGAGTAACATCGGCTGTTCTCCAGTCCTCAGGTTCCTCTACTGTTCCCCATGATCTTTCAAAAATGTTAGAGAATGGCCTAGCAATAACATCTGCCAGCTCTCTCAGCACTGGTGGGCACATCCTGTCAGGAACCATGAATTTATAAGTTGCCTAGATTATCTCTAACCCGATCCTCCTTGACCTTTCTCCAGACTTTCTCTCTGTCCTCCTTAGTCTGTGATTCCTGAGAGCTGGACTTAGCAGTAAAGTCTGAAGCAAAAAAGACATTCAGCAACCGTGTGTTCTCTGCATCTTCCTTCACTACATTCAGCAGTGAACCCACATTTTCCCTAGTCTTCCTTTTCCTGCTAATGTATTGGAAAAAGCCCTTCTTTTTGTTATTGACACACTTTGCCAGATTTAATTCCAAATGGGTCTCTCTACATACTCCTACAACGTTCCTATATTCCTCCCAGTTGGCCAGTCTGTAAATCTCTTTCTTCCAACTAAGTTTTTCAAGAAGTTTTTCCATACTCATCCATGCAGGCATCCTGCTTCCTTTTCTCAATTTCTTACTCCTAGGGATGACTGATCTTGAGCCTCAAGTAAGAAGTCCTTGAAGACTGACCAGCGCTCTTGGTCTCCACCTACTTTCTAGAGCCCTAGCTCTTAGGAATCCTCTTAGTTTTTCAAGAAGTTAAGGTTAACTCTTTTGAAGACCAGTTTTGTGTTTCTGTTTTTTTCCCTTCTTCTTTCACACAGAATCCTGAACTACACCATCTTGCAGCCAACAACCCCAGCTTTCACATCAACAAGAACTTCTTTGTTTGCACAAGGTCCTTGTTGGCTCCTCTATCACTTGTGTCAGGAAATTATCATCAATGCTCTGTAGGAACACCTTGGACTCTGTGCGCCTAACTGTGTTATTTTTCCAGCAAGTATCTGAGTGGTTGAAATCCCCCATGAGAACCAGGACCTGGGATTGAGATGCTTCTTTCAGCTGCCTGTAGAAGGCCTTGTCAACCTTCTCTTCCTGATAGGTGGTCTGTACTAGGCATCCGCGGCAACACCTCACACATCAGCTTGCCCCTTTATTCTTACTCATAAGCTCTCAACTCATTCATCATCCACACCTATCCAAGTTCAATACACTCCCTCACATAAAAAGCGACCTCACCACCTTGCCTTGCTGACTTGTCTTTTCTAAAAATCACATAGGCATCTATGACAATGTTCCAGCCATGTGAGCAATCCCACCATGTCTTTGTGATTGCATTGAGTTTTAACCCTACAATTGCAAGTGGATCTCTAGTTCTTGTTGTTTGCTCCCCATATTGCATGCGTTGGTGTACACACATTTCAGAGAAGCACTTGAGCATGCAGGGAAACCAAATAGCCTCCGCACCTTGAGAATTTTTCCTAATTTCAAATCTAACTCCCATGAATAAAACTGTCATAATCCACCTTTAACAACGAAGCATTTATTACCTGATAGGCAGGTATTATGATCAGATGTGTCATCTGATACATGCCCTATCAAATAAGGATAAAAGCTGTCAGAAGTGTACTAATATTTTAGACAAACATCATTTAGCATAGATGAAAATATTCTGATAGATAAAATCTGGTTTTCCCTATGTATTTTTGTGCGATTCCTTTGTGGTCCTTTCTCTTCATTTAGACTTCAAGGTAAGCCCATTTGGGTTCTGTAGGACTTCAATTTATACTTGCAGAAGAATTTAAGGAAGCTATATCACGGATAAGAGATACAGTTGTGCACTCTGACACCTCTAAACATGCTTCAGAATAAAAATTCTATGATTAGGAAGTATCATTTTCTGTCTCCATTTATCAGTCACTTTCCACATAAAATTCAGGGAAGCAACATCGGAAGATGCAGTTTGTTTTCGTGTTCTTCTTATAGATCTCTTTTCCCATTTCAGACAAACACATAAGGCCTGCCTGTTCAAATTTGGCTGTAAAGTATGTAATATAAGAAACAGATATCTTCTGGTGTTGAGAAAATATTTTCTATTTTAATTAAGGATCCACATGGGGAAACCTTCTGTCAAAATGGTGAATTACCAAAATTCAGTAGAAATGTATTGAGTTTTCATTATCTATGATCTTGATATCAGTTACTTCATAGACTGGAGATTGTCCCTTCCAGAAGTGAATTCTTACATAGCGAATAGTCACAATGTCATTAATACAATTTTTTGTACTATGAAAACCAGTATAAGCCTTCCTCTTTCCACTGTCAAGTTCTTAATTTATGGAATAACTGACAGGTTTATGTTACAGCTAAGGAGCAGTAGATCCACATAGTTCTTAGATTTACACAGGAAAATGATAGTGTCCTCAACATAGCAGTAAACGCTTCCATTTGATAGCCTTGTTAGAAGCATGAAAAATGCAGAAGGTCTTTAAATACAAGGAACTCTATAAGAAACAAGCAAAATGATCAGAACTTCTATTATCATAACATTCAAGACATGCAGTAGATAAAAGGCATTGAATTTCATCTATTTCATGTCCACACATAAATATATTCAGGGAAATTTATATAGTATTTTTTAAAATGTTGATTACGTGAATAGTTTTGCTTTATAAATTCTTTTTCAGTAATTCCCATGAAATGTAGCTCCAAGTGCAGGTTGGCAGAAAGCGAAAACTATATCCAGTTAATATCTGACCATAGGATAGACTTTTCACTAAGAAAATTTTATCATTCTTGGTGTATTGATATTACAATAGTAGCAATAGTAATAGTTAATAGTAAATGTTTATTCAAAATGTATACATTTATCATATTGTCAAATGTTACATTTGTTCCTAAAAATATTTATTGTAGCAACATTGTTACAAATGCAGAAATGTCATCTTAGAATTTTTGACATTTCTCATCATTATTATCACACTTGAAAATGTCTGTCCTGGCTTTGTCCAGCTTTCTAAGGCCAAAATGTTTACTATTGCACCAGCTTTTCTTGATTTATATCGTTTTCCTCCTGTCCTCACCATATCCTTCCCTGTCTTACCCCTCCTTTTAGAAAGACAGACTAATTTTTTGAATAAAAAATTGACCCATCTGAAATATCCCACATTACAGAAGAGATATGTGTCTGGAAGGCTTGAATTTCCTGTAGTTTATGCCTCCATAAACGTAAAAGCAGCTTCATAAAAATCACCCAAGCATTTACTTTGAAAAAGCCTTTAAACAAATAGAAGTAGTTATGCTGACACAATATATTCAATGCTTGCAAAGGCTCTCTCTGTGTATAGTGTACAGGCATGTATTTTCACAGTACAATGTACGAGACATTATTTCAATTGCCTTTGACTACAAGATTTAATGTAAAGGGCAGCCATGTGCACACAAACTCAGCAAAGAACAGAATGAAAGAGAATGATTCACTTACTTCAATTTCAAACATTCACGATGCTACACTGCAGAAGCCAACTAAAGCGACCATGGCAGCATTTTAGTCAGGACTATGTATCAGGCATTCCTCCCCAGGATTTTCCTTCTTGGGCCTTCTATTGATCTTTTCATAGTTAACTAATTAGTTTAGAAACATTTCATTTTATGTTTGTTTTCCTAGGAAAGCTTATACCATCATCCAATCTAGAAGGCCAGCTCTTCATTAAATGTGAAATTAGATACTCGGTTAATGAAGCTTTATCTCACATTTGATGACTGACAGTAAATCTGTGGTATGTTCTCTGTCTGAGTCCCTTAATAGGTTTATAGAGAGTTAACTCTGACTTTGGACTTCCATTAACAGCAAGACTTTGCTGGCTGGAATGTTCTTCTTGTTTAATTATTTAGTGGCTCAGTAGCATAGACAGCTTCTACAAAAGCTAAATGATCATACATAGCAACAAATGAACACCATAATCTTAACAAGATTATCATAATAAAGAGTCAACAGAGAAATTAAAATTATCTGCTTTAATTATGAAATTGTAACCCCATTAACTCCTCCACATGAAAAGCAGGAATTAGGGAATAGCAAAGAACAATCCAGAGATGGTTTTTATAAACTTGATAGCGAATTAAAGAGGTGGTGAAAGAGATTTGCTATGTCAGCTCAGATATTTCAGGTAATTTATTTTTCAGCATATGTTTCCTATAGATTAGGCTTTCTAAAATGAGACCATGGGAACTGTGAGTTTTTCCTTGTCTTATTTTTTTTGCCTTCTTCCCCTATATTGTTGTGTTTACGAGCCTTAGACAAGCTCGATTGAAATCTACAAACTTGAAAGCAGACACTTGTTTAAATATGCCTAAAGCTGCAAATTAATTATGCCCTAAACAAGTTATTAGAATAATATTGCCACTAATGCATTATTTATGGCTACATGTTGAGAACTTTGTAACAGCGAAAGCACTGAACTGACATTTCTAAAGACATTAACAAGAAAATGAGTTGAATTTGAAGAGAAAAAAAAATTAAATGAGCAAGCTTTTACCAAGGTTATCTTCAATAATGCATGTACTAGCCAGATCTTTTTTTACTTCCATAGTGCACATGTAATATTCATAGGACTACTTTAAAATTTCTTTATATTATTCTGCATTATAAATAAATTAAAAAAAAAACACCCAACAACAGATCTTCTCAGAGTGCATTTATACGTCAGGAAAAGTATTTAGTACAATTGCTGTCTCATATTGTGAAACATAATTTTATGAGAACTTATATTACCTAACAATTTAGGTAATACATTTGTTAGTAACTGGTATTGCCCCTTAATTTTAATGTCCCCTTCTCTATAACTTAACTAAATTAAGCTTTTAACTAACTAAATAAAGCCTGGCCTGCAAGTCATGGGAGGTGATTCTCCCCCCTTACTCCGCTCTCTTGAGACCTTACCTGGACTATTGTGCCCAGTTCTGGAATCCCTGATATAACAGGGATATGGAGATGTTGGAGCAGGTCGAGAGAAGGGCTACAAAGATAGTCAAAGGGTTGGAGCACCTCTGCTATGAGGACAGGCTGAGAGAGTTGGAGTTGTTCAGCCTGGAGAAGAGAAGGCTCCGAGGAGACCTCATAGCAGCCTCCCAGTACCTGAAGGGGCTACAAGAAAGCAGGAGAGGAACTTTTTACAAGGGCATGTAGTGATTGGACGAACGGGAATGGCTTTAAATCGGAAAGGGGAAGATTTAGGTTAGACATTAGGAAAAGCAATGAGGGTGGTAAGACAAAGGAACAGGTTGCCCAGGGAGGTTGTGGATGCCCCCTCCCTGGAAGTGTTCAAGGCCAGGCTGGGTGGAGCCTTGAGCAGCCTGGTCTGGTGGGAGGTGTCCCTGCCCATGACAGGGGATTTGGAACTAGATGACCTTTGTGGTCCCTTCCAACCCAAACCATTGTATGGTTCTATGATTCTATGATTCTATGATATAACTAAATGCATTCCTTTTTTAGTCAAGTATATCATTTCCCTTTTATGTAGCTAAAATATATCATTGACGTAGTAGCATGTAAAGGCTGCCTTTACAGAAATTATTGTTGGAATCAAGTATAACGTTCATTTATTGTTGAATAACTGACTTTCTTTCAAGAGAGACTGAAAATATTCATGAGATCAAGTTAAAACTCAAAGAATTCAAGATAAATTGTCTAAGCTTGTTTTGGCACATTCTTGTACCTTGGGAAAAAAGGAGGGAGTGGGGTGCTGCTTACAGTGCTTTTAGCAGTCCGTTATCCACAAAATATATGCTAATTCTTCCTAATCGATAGGGACATTACAAGATTTTTTTTTAAAAAATCACATTCCTCAAGAGAAATTGCCTTTTTTTGTTGTTGTGCAGTAGTTGAGTTTTTTGGTTTTTTGTTTATTTGTTCTCAAGAAACAGGATTTACTGGGTAACAATCAACATGTGGGTAGTTATTTCCTTGCTGAAATATGTCCTCTGAGAAGGAAGCAAGAAATGTTGCTAGTCATTGTTTGCCAGGATTTCCTTCTGGTTGTGCATACGTTTTACATGTATCTACTATACAGACATTATTCTGAAAATCCTAAACTGACTTTGAAAGCCCTCAAAAAGTCTCTCTAGATCAGAACATTAAAACATACTAGACATATTCACTGTTGTTTCACAATAGTGCAGTTTTTACAAGTGTGTTTTCATGAGTATCTACACCTGTGTTTTTAATGTTAGACATGCAACAACTTAATAAAACCTATAGAAAATTAACTCTATTTGTCTTCTACAATGTGAGTTTAAAAAAAGTTAAGTCATTATTTATGGTTGCTGAAGCTAAAACATAAGCCACAATTTTTCTGTAGGTGGAAATGATAGGCCAATATAAAGATTCAGAATTATAGGCAGGATCCTGTGAAGATTACTTGATATATTCTAGATTAATTTGTCTGCTTTCTCATTTTCTTGGGGTTTTTTTTGGGTTTTGTTGTTGTTGTTGCTAGTCTATAAATACGGTACAATACAATGGGAAACCCAATGTGCCATTGTCACCTATATGTAAGGGTTTTATTTCCAACTTGCATTTTTTCTGCAGTGAAAAAGTCATGCATGGGTTCCACAAGGAAGCCCATGAGAAGAACACACTAAACAATTATACTTATGTGAGTTCTCATCCATGTTCCTCAGTCCAGTGCTGTATGATGCATGAAACTAAGACCTTCATAAATTTAGCAGAAAAATTTCATGCTGCACATGGGTAATTTTAAGTTATGTCTTAAGGAGTCTTATCTGCATTTATAGACATGAAAATATCTTAACAATCCAGATAATAAGTAAAAGAAGAAAACAAAGAACTCTGAAGAAAGCATCAATGACAATTTTAAAGCAGCTTATTTTAAATAGACTGAAACTTATCAAAGATATAATTAAGATTTATTATCTACATCATCTTTGAAGAGTTATACTTGTCACTATCCCTAGAGATTAAAAAAACATGTTAAAATCAGATGCATCTGGATGCCGAAAATTTCTCTTTCTTTGTGTTCACATATGTTAAAGGAACTTCTCCATTTATATTGTGGATTGGTCAAGAAGTATTGGTAAAAAACTGAAAGAACTTTCGCTATGTAATACATATAGACACACATATATGCATGCAAACATCTTTTTACTTGAAAGACGATGGCGCAATGCACAGCCACATAGAGGAAGAGTGGAATATCTGATCCTGGATTAAAGCGAATTGGCACCATAGAATCACAGAATAGTTTGGATTGAAAGGAATCCTTCAGAGTTATCTACTCCAAACATCCTGAAATGAACAGGGACATCATCAATTAGATCAGGTTGCTCAGAACCCTGTCTAGTCTGACTTTGAACATTTCCAGGCATGGGGTATCTACCATGTCTCTGGGCAATGTGTTCCAACGTTTCACCACCATCATTGTAAAAAAAAATTCTTCCTTGCATCTAGTCTAAATATATCCTCTTCTATTTTAAAAATATAACCCCTTTTTCTATTGCAATACGTCCTGCTAGAAAGTTAGTCCCCATCGCTCCTATAGACCCCTTCTAAGTAGTAAAAGGCTGCAATAAAGCCTTCTCAGAGCATTGTCTTTTCCACACTAAACAACCACATCTCATCCCTTCTTCATAGGAGAGATATTCAATCTCTCTTATAATTTCTGTGGTCCTCCTCTAGACATGCTCCAATCAGTTCATGTCTTTTCTGTGTGGAATTTCCAGGGATGGAAGCAGTGCTCCAGGTAGAGGTCTCACAAGAGCAGAGAAGAGAGGCAGAATCACTTCCCTCAACCTGTTGGCTCCCCATGGTGGCTGTCTCAAATCTATTCTCCACATGCCTTAGCATGGCTTCTAGAAGGATCTGTTCTACTGTCTTCCCTAACACAAAGGTGAGACTGACACATAGATAGTTCCCAACATCCTCCTTTCTGCCTTTCTTTAAAGATGGATATTTCCCCCTTTCTAGTCACCAGGAACTTAACCTGAGTGCCATGACTTTTCAAATATCATGGATTGTGGCTTTTTAACTATATCAGCCTACTCCTTCAGAACTCTGGGATGCATCTTGTCAGTACCCATATGCTTGCATATATTCAGGTTCCCCAGGTTCCTTAGGAGATCGTGAACCCAATCATCTTTCTCTTCCTCTCCTCTCCTCTCCTCTCCTCTCCTCTCCTCTCCTCTCCTCTCCTCTCCTCTCCTCTCCTCTCCTCTCCTCTCCTCTCCTCTCCTCTCCTCTCCCTTCCCTGCCAGACCCTGTCTAAAATTAGTATACCCTCTAGATGCAGCAACAGTTTTTTTAAAAGATTTAAATAAAATAAATATCAGAAAGTTGATGAACAGCAAGCCTAAGAGACTTTGACAACTGCAACTATGAGAAGTAAATGCAAGTACTGTGAAAAACAAATATGGATAGCATGACAGAAGCAAAATAGTGGAGGTAGGTGACAAGTACATCTACTGAACTGCCACAAATAGTGTTTATGTCATTATGATCAAAAGACAAGCTGACAAACATAAGAAATAATGCAGCCCTGAAGTAAACAAAGGAAGGAATCCTGATGAAAACTCAAAATCAGACTTTGGTTTCAGAGCAAATTTTAGCTATAGCAGAAGCAGCTACATTACATAAAAATGTTCTTGCCAGTAGCAAGGATAGTGGTTCACATAGCACACAAGTGGGAAATTAAAAGAAAATGGAATAGAAAGTCCTTCAAAACATAGGCTATAGGAAGTGTAAGGAAATAATAAGGTAAAGAAATGTGTGACTCATAACAGCAAAATACATATGAGATATCATAGTGTGACTATGAATATTTCCTTGCAATATTACTTTACAAACGATTTTTTTTTTAGTCTACAGCAATTCGATGCAAACAATTAATTTTTTTATAGTAGTGGAATGTTATTGGAGCTTTCAAATTGTCCAACATTATTCATTCACAAAATCCATTATGAAACAAGATTCTAAACAGGAGATTGTGTTTGTCTTCAGTAAATTTTACAGCAACCCCCACAATTTATAATATCTGCAGTACAGGAAAATCTAGACTGCTTATTTTAGGTTTCAAACTAAAAGCCTGAGTATCAATAGAATGATCCAAGCAGACTACGTAAATTGTTTACACTCCTCATAGAGTTGATAGACACTTTTACAGAACAAAATAGAAAACCTGCAAGAAGAGATACAACTGCTTAAAGCTAGCTAAAGGAAACCCAGGCTGTGAATCATGTCTGTTTTGGTGCTACTTCACATCCTAGACTTTTGGGTCCCTTTAGAAGATAAAATTTGTTATTTTCTTCTGAGAGTATATAAGCTTCATTATTTTAAAACAGAGGAATTAGAGGGAACAAATTTTGCACAAAAATTTAGCACTTTACTCATAAAGGTAATTAGCAGTCTAGATTTTAACTGTCTTCCTTGGCAAAGCTGATGAGATGTCTACATCCTGAAAGATTTCTTTGCCTGTGCAGGTCCTGAGGGCATTTGTAGACTTCACGGTTCCTGCCCAAGTTTTATTCTCGGATCAGCCCCATTCTTGCTGCTCTCTGACAACTAGCCATTATACTGTAGATGAGTCTGAAAAGGGAATAATCTGTCTTTTATTGTGGAAGCTGATGCACATAACTTTCTGTCAAACTGTCACACTGTTTCACAGCAGGATCATGGACTCCCAATTGCATGCAGTAAGCATGTACTACTGTTCTCCGGGCTTCTTTCTGAAGACAAGCGTCTAGTTTTCTTCAAGACAAATTATGGTACAGTCAACAGCACAATGTGCACCAATTTCTATTCAAGAGGGATAACCTTAACTCTATGTTGTATGGGATACATCAGCGCAACTCTTAGGTGGACAAGAGACTGAATGATAAAATATGGTATGTGTTCACTCTGTCTCAGGCTTGTTTTCTCTTAAGCAAAGTGGATGAAATATGCCTTTTGAACGCAGATTTCCTTTGAGTCAGTATGGTAGGATTTTGACCCAGAGGCATAATTATTATTTTTAATGTTTTTATTTGGGGGCTTTTGTTTGTTTTTTACCCTTCATTGTGTCTGCAATTTTGTGAATGTTTCAATGCAGCGCTGAGGTGCTGCGAGCAGTATTTGCAGCTTAAAAAAACCAAGTTGTGCTACATGTCTTAGGATCTGGTGTTAGGGTTTGTGGAGATATTAGAAGATATAGTACTGGATGAGACAGACATGGAAACTGCAGAGCTGAGGAAATTAATTGGCTGTAGTGTTTTTCATATCAGCTTTTTAAAGTTATCTCTGGAGTCAGGTACCTCAAAATCCATATCACTAGCTTTCTTCAGAAGTTAGTCCACTGCAAAATCAAATAAAGAAATGAATCCTGTAGAAAATTACCCTTCGTGTACATTACAATAAGAATATATGAATTAATAAGTCAGACAAACACAAGACCAGTGCCCAGGTAACTCAGTTCTTTCACAGTGAAGAAGTATCCTTTACAGTATACGGTGGTTTAGAGACTCAGGGACATGACACAGAGTGCAGAGGAATGCTATGATTGTACATAGCTACAACTGCTTGGTTGTAGCTACTCTACCTCAGTGGTTGGTTGCTTAAGTAGAATGGACTTAGACCACTTTGTGGTTGTTGGTAAAGTGAATGTTGTCTACCTACTCAAGATTAGGAAGATGAACTATAAAATAGCAAACAGCTCCCAGACGAGTCACACATGGAAAAATCAGTTTCTCGAAACTTTATATATGCAGTTTAAATGTCTTTTTCCTGAGACAGACACCTTTATAACCTACCCTTTATAGTCAAATAGACATAGAAGGCAAATAGACTTTTTTAAACATTTGATCTCATCCCTATATAAACCCTTAAGTCTTCAAAACATCTAATTCTAATACTACAAAGAAGCCTAGAGTGATCATGAGCTACAGATACTGACATTTGTAATATGGATTCCACCCAAAAGAAACATATCAGTTTACTTTTTAAGTCTGATAAGACCTTAAACTTAATGACTTAACGCAACATACTTATTAGTGATGACCTGATCTCAGAATTAAGATTCTATAACTTTCATTGTATATAGTTAGTCAGCAGAGTCTTCTCTCCAGCTGCAAGTCTAGCTAATGAAGCATTTCCCAACAAATTTTCCAAAATTCTATGCAAAACCACACAGTCTTGTTTTTCTGAAAGTATCTTTTATCTATCAAGCATTTTTCTCAGATTTCCTGCATAATAGAGACTAATGAAATGCACAGTATTTGTGCCTTTGATATCTGCACTTCTAGCTTTCTAAGTGCTAACCCCCATTTTCTACTTTAATTCAGCTACCCACTTTTACAGGAAGTATACATTGCTTAGACATTAGATTCAAATTGTAATTAACCATTTTCCTTTCTTAAAGATTGTCTCTTTCTGGTAAACACGGCAAACTATTTCATTAGAAAAGTAAATCTAGAATTCACTCCAGGTAGAAATTGTCATTGTGTGTGTAGACATATTAGCTGAATGTAAATTACACTTCCTGTGGCGTTCAAAAGTTTCAACAATCCTAAATGATCAGAGAAACTTTCGTTTCCTAATGAGTAGTAAATATCTGTTTTCTTTTCCCTTCTTTCCTTGCACAGATAATGGAACATACTGTAGTCACTTCCAATGAGAGTGGAATTGTTACAGGGTTTATTAAACGCTGCACTTTTCAGCTTCTTAATACTTTTTAATTTCAAGATTCATCCAGTTTACTGATTGAAAAAGTAGACATTAAGAAACTGATTCTTGTTTATGCTCAGGCTTCATTAGTTCATTTTGGTTATGAAAAGGGATCTAAATTCTTAAAGCCCAACTCAAATTTTCACAACTTTTTTTGTTGAACTACTGCTTCCGTTATCATGTTCTTTTACATTTAGATTCAATATATATTTAGCATAGTTGGTAACAATCTGAGTTCTTTAATTAATTAACATAATTAGTATATAATTAGAAAATCCAAAGAAATGCAGAGACGCTATGAACATTTAAGAAAGATTGTCTTTGAAGTTGACTTTTGCCTGTGGCTTTAAAGTAATATGTTGATCATTAATAGTTTGTAATATGTAATTTAACAAAATATTTTTTTTTTTAGGTTAACCAATAATTCCAACAGAAGAATATAAATCAGTCACTATTTAGCTGTTGTACAGAATAAATTGGTTCAAATCAGGACAGCACAGTCATCCTCTAATCAGATAAACATTCTGCTAATTGTCTTCGGGTTTTCATGAAAACATATCTTTCCATCCTTTCCAGGTATAAAACCATGGTTCTAACCATCCGACATTTCAATGAAATATTCTATATTGCTATACATTAAGCCAGAAGCAAAGTTTATGTGCAAGCCGGGTAAACATATGTTGTCAACTGAAATCCCATATTTCCTATTTAATACCTTCAAAAGTAGTTAAAATATTAACAACAGCTATGCAAAGTAGCAACAAACAAATTAAGGTCATATTGTAAACAAGCATATTTCTGAGCTGAAAGGTAGTGGGTTTTATTTCTAACAGTTTGAGAATTTACAATAGGTTTTCAACTTGTGCCACCTAGGAAACAGACAGCTACAATCCTATTATACAAAGATTTATTTCAGATGTGCATTCCCCGCCCTCCTCCAGTCCTAACATCTGTGTACAGAAGAGAAAACAGTATTACTGTGTGGCTGGAAACATTCAATATAAAAAAGGTATAATGGGGAATTAACAGCAGACTTTTCTAACTATGTCTAGATCATAGTGGAACACACACAATGCACCTTTGAAATATGATTATTTATTCACATGGATAACGGCGCAGCTTCTGCCTCACATTTATGCCTGCCTCTTTTGCATGAAACCTAAAATATCCTCTAGTATGGAAATATAGGCCTGATTTTCACTCTGATATGAAATCAACTACCATATATGAGAACTAAGAAATTTTTCAGAATTTGCACAATTTTGAAATTCATGTTAAAATCTTTCTTGAACTTCTCACCTGAAAGGAGGTTCTAGGTTGTCTTTTTAGTTCTGCTAAAAAGCACTATAGAAATTGGTAACAAATATCTATATAAGTAATTTCATAACTTTTGAAACATCTATAAATAGGTAATTGTTCAGCTGTAACAACGTTGATTTTATGGACTTCCGGTTGACTCAACTATTTTTACCCAATAATAAACAACTCAAATCTGTACCTGTTAAAAACAAAAATACTAGAACTTCTGTGATTTAGTCTTGGCCAGCAGCTCAATTGCACACAACCGTTCACTAATTCCCATCAAGAAGGCAGAGAGAAACAGAAAGGTATAAGTGAGGAGGTTACGTGGGACAACAAATGCCATAACTCTAAACATATCCACCTTCATCTTTCTCCCCTCAGCTTTCGTTGTTGGGCACGGTGCCATATGATATGGGGTATTCATGTGGTCATTTGCGGTCAACCATCCCAGCTGTGTCCCCTCCCAAACCCTTGCCCACCCCCAGCATACTTGCTGGTGAGGTGGTGTGAGAAACAGAAAAAGCCTTCAGGCTGTGTGAGCACTGCTCAGTCATAGCAAAAACATCCCTGTATTCCATCCTACAGTTGATTCTATGAGTTATCAATGCTATTTTGTTCCCAAACCCAAAACATGGCACCATTCAAGCTATTATGAATAAAGTTTACTCTATACCAGTCAAAACTAGTACAAATTCTCATACAGTTAATGGCAGCTGCTATATGAACCACAGGTCAAGTTGGAGGACTAGAGCAACTTGCAAAGGGAACAAGACTGCGGGAAAAACTTCAGATGGATTTCCAGAGTGTCATACATTTAAGCAGATAACAAAGAGAAATGTCACCTTAATAGCATCGGCTAAAGAAGTATCTGTCTCGCAAGACTATCAAGAATAAAACAAAGAAAGAGATTTTATATGACAGTCTGCAATTCAGTAGGGTAGAGCTGTTTGTTTAGATGAGTGAGCTTCCATATGAAAAAGCACCTGGTGTTTCTCATACATATAAAAATCAAGAATAAATAAAGACATAAATCCTCTTCTTCTACCTCTCTGAACTATGATTATGAATCAAATGGAATCAAATGGAATGGTCACTTCCCTAAGAGACTGGTATATTCTCTATTAATGGTGAAACAAAAAAAGAAAAAGGAAAAAATGTCATTTTTCTTTCCACATGTGTCATGCCTTCTGTGAACATTAAGGTAAAAACTGAAAGATGATTCTCTTCCACCTTCTTAAATCCAGAAACAAAACTCCTTTCTTTTTGTAGAGATCTTTTTAATTCATTACAATCAAGACTCAAATGAATTTAGATATCTATGAAGATAATAAGACAATAGACTGTAAGAACAGGACTTTATCTGGAAATCAAAATTTCAGGGAATGACTTATTACTTAACACAATGAAATGGAAGACCCAGAAAAAAGAGTCAAAAAAGGATATAACCACCCCTTAAAAATAAACCTTAGAGACACAAATTATAGAATGGTTTGGGTTGGAAGGGACCTTAAAGATCATCTAAATCCAACACATCTGCCATGGGCAGAAATAGCCTCCACTAGATCAAGTTGCTCATAGCTTCATCCAACTTGAACTTGAACATATTTCAGGATGGGTCATCCACAACTTCTCTGGACAAACTGTTCTACTGCCTCATCAC
Organism: Neomorphus geoffroyi; assembly: GCA_033558235.1. Classification (NCBI taxonomy): domain Eukaryota; kingdom Metazoa; phylum Chordata; class Aves; order Cuculiformes; family Neomorphidae; genus Neomorphus; species Neomorphus geoffroyi. The sequence continues at coordinate 4,723,137 of JAUMJM010000005.1, forward strand.
CCTCACAGTAAAAAAATTATTCCTAATATCTGATGTAAGTCTACCCTCTTTCAGTTTAATACCCTTAGCCTCATCCTATCACTACATTCTCTGACAAAGATTCCGTCCTCAGCTTTCCCGTAGGCCCCCTTTAAGTACTTAAAGGCCGCTATGAGTTCTTCCCAAAGCCTTCTAATCTCTAGACTATACAAGCCCAGCTCTCTCAGTCTGTCTTCATAACAGAGATTCTCCAGACCTCTGATCATCTTTGTGTTCCTCCTCTGGACTCACTCCAACAGGTTCATATCCTTCTTATGTTGGGGGCTCCTGACTTGAGTGCAGTAATCCAGGTGAGGTCTCACGAGAGCAGAGTAGAAGGGCAGAATCACCTTCCTCAACATGCTGCGCCCTGCTTCTTTTTATGAAGCCCAGGATACATCTGGTTTTCTGGGCTGCAAGCGCACATTGCCAGCTCATGTTGAGCTTCTCATCCACCAACAACCCCAAGTCCTTCTCTTCAGGGCTACTCTCAATCCATTCTTACACAGCTTGTATTTGTTCTTGGGGTTGCACCGACTTAGGTGCAGCATCTTGCGCTTGACCTTATTGAAATTCATAAGGTTCACACATGCTTACCTCTCAGGCTTATCAAAGTCCCTCTGGATGCCATTTTTTCCCTCCAGTGTGTTGACCATACTACACAGTTGGGTGTCATCAGTAAACTTGCTGAGGGTACACTCAAACCCACTGTTCATGTCTCTGAGAAAGAAGTTAAACAACATTGGTCCCAATACCAATCCCTCTCTCGTTGATATTCACTTGAATATTGAGCCATTGACCAGAACTCTTGGAGTGTGACCATCCAGTCAATTCCTTATCCTTCGAATGGTCAGTCCATCAGATCCATGTATCTCCAATATAGACACAAGAATGTTGTGGGGTACAGGGTTGAATGCTTTGTACGTGTCATGGTAAATGATGTTAGTTTCTCTTCTTTTATCTACCAGCGCTGTAGTCCCATCATAGAAGGCCACCGAATTCATTAGGCACAATTTGCCCATAATGAAACTATGTTAGCTGTCACCAATAACCTCCTTATTTTCCATGTGTCTCAGCAGAGTTTCCAAGAGGATCTGTTCCATAATCTTACCAGTCACGGAGGTGAGGCTGACCAGTCTTTAATTTCTCATGTTTTCCTTTTTTCCTTCACCAGACTGTCGTAGTTTCTCAGATATGATGGTTAGTGGCTTAGCTACTTCATCTGCCTGTTCCCTCAGGACAAATGGATGCATCTCATCAGGTCCCATGACCTTGTGTACCTTCAGGTTCCTTAGAACCACCTGATCCTTTCCTATAGTGGGCAGTTCTTTGATTTTGCAGTCCCTGCCTTTGTCTTCTGCAAGTTGGACAGCATGGCTTGATCTCTTTCAGGTGAAGACTGAGGAAAAGAAGCCAGTGAGTACTTCAGCCTTCTTTCCTGGGCAACCAGGTCACCCATTTCCTTCTGGAGAGGACCCATATTCTCCTTAGTATTCCTATTATCACTAACATGCCTCAAGAAACTTTCCTTGTTGTCCTTAATAATCTTGGCCAGATTCAATTCTGTCTGCACTTTAGCTGATCTCTGGCAGCTCAGATAATTTCTCTGTATTCCTCCTTGCATACTTGTCCTTGTTTTCACCCTATGAAGGCTTCCTTTCTGAGTTTAAGTTTGTCTTGGAGTTCCTTGTTCATCTATGCAGGCCTCTCGATGTTTTTGTCTGACTTCCTCTTTGCTGGGATGCATGACTCCTGAGCTTGAGAGAGGTGATCCTTGCTTTAGCCCCTCTCCCCTCAAGGATTTTATCCTGTGGTCTACCAAGCAGGTTCCTGAAGAGGCCAAAGTCTGCTCTCCTGAAGTCCATGGTAGTGAGCTTGCTGTGTGTCTGCCTTGCTGCCATAAGGATCTGGATTTCATGGCCACTGCAACTAAGGCTTCCCTTGAGTTTCACATTGCCCATCAGCCCTTCCTTGTTGGTGAGAACAAGATCTAACATAACAGAAATCCTCATTGGTTCTTCTGTCACTTGGAGAAAGAAGTTTTCATCAATGCATTCCAGGAAACTCCTGGATTGCTTGTACCATGCTACGTTTTACCTCTAACAGATATTGGGGTGATTGAAGTCCACCATAAGGTCCAGGGCTTGAAAACGTGATATTGTGCCTATCTGTCTATGGAAGGCCTCATCTGCTTGCTTTGCCTGGTCTGGTGGTCTGTTACAGACCCCTACTATAATGTCATCTGTCCCTACCTTCCCTTTTAATCTTGTCCTATAAGGTCTCAGTCAGCTCTTCATCCATCCTGAAGCAGAGCTCCATGCACTCCAGCTTGTCATTGACATAGAGGGGGATGCTCCCTCCTTGTCTTCCTTACCTGTCCTTTCTAAAGAGCCTGTATCCTTCCATTCCAATATTCTAATCATAGGATCCATCCTATCATGTCTCCGTGATATCAATGAGATCGTAGCAAATGAGCTTAACATATCCATGTTGCAATATTAATTCCGATATAAGCACTGAGGAACTGAAAATCTGAAATTCATCCTTCTCTGATAGACAACCTGTTACACTTCAGATTAGCTAATAGGTATAATCTTTTGTCATTTCTGAAGCTCACATCAACATAAATCAAGGAAGGAATTATTACATGGTAGCAATTCTCCTTCAGGGTTTTTAGTGATTTTATATGCTGTGTGAAGCTGCTTAGGGAATTGGAATGTTAGAATAAATCTTGGTGGACAGAGTTCAGTGGTTACAAAGCAGGTGAGGTAGCCACAGGTGCATAGTAAATGTAATTTGTCACATTGTTCTGCAGTTTAACACATGGGTAGTTTCACACCATATGCAGTACAAATGCAGACACACACACAAATCACTGGCTTGCGCCAGCCTGGTCATTAGTGAAACCTCTCTACATGAATATGAATCACTGAATTTATTTTACTTAATATATAGAAACAATTAAATAAAACTAAACAAAACTTGGTATATAGAAAACACTGGACAGAGAGAATAATGCTACAAACTTACTTGAGAATAAAATATATCTATCACCTACATGTTCAGGACATCATTATTTCCATCTGTAATGAATGTAGATACACTGCTGTATGAATGAAATCATAAGGAACTATATTATTCTTGTAACTATAACATAAATTAGATCACTATTTTTACTTCTGAGGTCTGTTCAACTAAAATATCACTGCTAACACCATTGGAAGTTCTTCCTTTGGATAAGATCAGTTCAAGCTTTCTATATCGCTTAGCTAATAATATAGTCTATGCTTTATTTCAAGAAAAAGAGTGTGTTTTTTCAGAACAGTTTATGATTAATTTACTAGCACTTTCTGACAATGAAAGATATTTATGGAGAAAAAGAAGGTACATCCCTGTAAATGCAGAACTTGCAAGCATAGTACTGAAATTCATGCAGTCACCACCACTGCTTCCCAATGAAAATAAGACAAATGTAAATTGTCTAATATTGTCTTAGGTTTGAACTACTGTGTTATTAAGAATCTTTGACAAATAAAGTCTGGAAATTTGAAGGAAACTACATAACAATTTAGAATATTTGCTGAAAATAGGAATAATTATGAAGCTAATTTTACTATATTAATAGTAATCAGTTTTATAAGCATGCCATCTTATAGGTGCAAAATAAACCTTATAGTAAATATGATGATCCCTGTATGATCTTGACACCGAGTGTATAGTTTGCAAAACCAAGACGTTTGCAAGTAAATGCCGCCTGACAGCAATATTGTTATATAGAAGTCTGAAAATAATAGATACTAATTCATAATGGAGAAATTATTTTACTTCAGTCTGTCAGTGTTTTAAAATTACAAGACTGTTATTGTAACTTAATTTTTATTGGATGATGAGAGGACAGAAATTATGACTTTTATAAAAATGTAACTGTTGCTATACATTTCTAATGACAAACCCATGTAGCTATGTATTTTAATTTTGTTAAAAATGGCACTAATTGCTAAAAAGGCAACCTTTCCAGTACAGTTTATGTTTTTAATGTAATTTATTAATTGCATATTCATGTTAAATTGGGCAAAGATCCTTTGGTTCAGGTTCTTTCCATGTTGGTTGATAAGTATATTCATTACGGAAGTATGAATTAAGCTGAGTAAATTTAATGAAGTATATTAATATGCAGTGATTCTGAACAGCCACAGGGTGGTAGGAGATGCACTTTCGACAACATTTATTTAATTTGCAGAACTAAATGTTTTGCTACACTCCCATGTTATTTAAATCCTTTACTGGAAAGAGTATTAGTCCTATAGCTTAAAAAGTGTAAATAAAAGTTAAAATGCAAAATTAGATTTTTTACAGTATAATAGATGTGGTGTAAGAGAGCAGTTTGAAACTCTTCCAAAAGATCATAGATGTCTAATCTTGCTTTGCACTATCACATGTAGGAGATTTTTTTTGTTAGCTTAGATACTTTTGTGCTATCTGAATGCTGTGGGTTTCTTTACAGATACCCTTTAGCATTGGTCCTGAGCAAACAAGTATTTTATGTTAAAATACACCCAATGTGTACTACAGGGAATTAAAAAATGTAATTCTATGTTCTTCATTCCTATGTCAATAGTATTTGAAGTCACTCACATCTTTCCTGTGCTCTGATGTCTAAAAATGTTTAAGAATCTGAGGCCACAGAGAATTCAAAATTTAAATACAAAGCAGTTCGTGTATTTTGCTTTTATAATTTTATTTCAAGTTCTGAATATGCCCATCAGTTTGGAAGTGTATTACTAAATACTTTACACTTGAGGATCCTTGAGTTAAGTAATCCTGGTTACAGAACTACATGCAATTTCTTTACAAAAACACAGATAAGTCAGATAAATATATCTTTACATCTACACCTTCATCCTATTGTAACTTTAATAATTTTGCTTGAACATTAGGTAGCAAGGTAGGTTTCTTTTTCAATCAGAGCAGTTTAAAGATAGTGTGCCCACTGGGAAAAAAAAAACTTTTATTTTTAAAAATAATTCTATGACATACGTGGGGGAAAAATATAAGCAATCTAAGGGGGAGAGGAGAAGGGAAAAAAAATTAATGTTTTTGACCAAGAATCCCTTAAAAAGGGAGAGGGGGAAGAAAAAGAATCTGATCTAGTTCAATCATTACATACGCATATCTGCCAACTTTAAAATTCAGGCAATCTTCTAGACAGGCTACCTGCACCTGAAAGGCAGAGAATTTGAATGTTCAAGGAATATATTATGCAGAGACTGTTAACAAGTGTTTGTTAAGTTTTCTTTCGGCTGATGCTTTCATAGCAAGATTTTAGATAATGAAGTGACAAAAGCCATTGCACTTAAACCATGGTAGATAAGGGATACATTCAGCATGTTTAACCAGATCATTGTTTCTCAGTGATGAATAACAGAATTATGATTGGTTAAACTATAATCTCACAATTGTAGAACATGCTTTTTACCATGCTTATGATGAAAAGAAAGTTTTTTATATTTAGATGCACAGTTCATTGTGAACCAATGTTAAAAAGAACTATGAACACTCTGTCGAGAAGTATGACATAAAGTCATACTCTGAAAATACCTCCATTATAATACTTCATAATGAATTAATTTCTGAAAGTTTTTCTGTCTTCATTGTTTATGGAAGCAGTCACTAAACTGCTTAGAAGTCTAAAATAGTGTTTAAATAGCTTAAGTGACATGAGAATAAACAATTTGCATATTATGTAGATCTAAACTAAAATTAATTGTAGTGAATAGTCCAGTTTAGCTCATGATATGTACATTGTAATTCTGGTCTTGATAAGAAGAAAATTTTGGAAATTTAGCAAATGGGAAGTCCCGCAATATACATCTGAACTGGCTGAACACTGGAAATTATTTTTAAACAGAAAAGAATACAACAGTAAAAAGTTTGTCTTCGCTTCATTATTTGAAAAAAAAAAAAAGATCATCGAGGCCAACTCCTATTCCTACACAGGACACTCGCAACATTCACCGTGTGACTGAGGGCATTGTCCAAATGCTTCTTGAATGCTGGCAGAGTCTGTGCCATGACTGCTTCCCTGGGGAGATGTTCCAGTGCTTGACCACCCACAGGGTGAAAAACTCTTCCTAATATCCAATCTAAACCTTCTCTGGCACATCTTCGTGCACCTCTAGTCCTACCATAGGTCATAAGAGAGAAGAGATGAGCACCTGTTTCACCTCCCTCCCTTGTGAGAAGGCAGTAACAGCTATGAGAACCCCTCTCAGTCTCTTCTTCTCCAAGCTGAACAGACCAAGTGGCTTTAGCTGCTCCTCATACGACATCCCCTCTAGACCCTTCACCAGCCTTGTGGCCTCCTCTGGACACTCTCCACTAGTTTTATGTCCTTTCCACACTGTGGCGCCCAAAACTGCACACAGTACTCGAGGTGGGGCCACATCAGTGCAGAGTAGAGAGGGACAATCACCTCTCCCAACTGGCCAGCAATGCTGTGCTTGATGTATCCCAGGACACAGTTGGCCCTCTCGGCTGCCAGGGCACACTCTTGGCTCACGTTCAACTTGCAATCGACCAGAAGCCCCAGGTCCCTCCCCACAGGGCTGCTCTCCAGCCTCTCAGACCCCTGTCTGTACATGTATCCAGGGCTGCTGTGTCCCAGTTGCAGAACTTGCCCCTTTTAAATTTCATACTGTTGGTGATCGCCCAGCTCTCCAATCTGTCAAGATCCCTCTGCGGGCCCTCTTTGTCCGCAAGATTGTTGACAGTTCCCCCCATTTGTGTGTTATCAGCACATAGAAACAGTCCATATGTATAGTTTCATTTTGTCATGGCTGTGTCTGTTTTTAAAACAATAAGTATTTTCTTGTTGCTTATGAGATGTTAACATAATAATTCTGTAATACATCTTTTATTAAACAGATATTTTGTGGTGCCTTTGGCTGAAACACTGAACTTTTGCAGATCTATACAATTTTATTCTTTTTAAAGGCTTATTCATTCTTCTGTAACCAGGAAAAGGGAAAGTCTGTAGATGTGGTGCACTATACGATATCCCCAGTGGCGGTGGATTGTCATTAATGAGATGTATACAGCTCAGAGATAGATTAGTTTCTGAATTTATGCAAGTGTTCTCAGCAGAAAGGAAAATGAAATCATTAAAAAATAAATATTAAGAACTGTGAAGGATTTGGATAAAATTTAAATCGTAACAAATTGGATTCTTTTAATGAGACCCAAAACCTTTCTGGAGTGAAATCACTTTTAAAATCTTTGATGCTGTAAGATGTCCGTGACTTTCTTGCAGTCTCTTCTAGATCTTTTTTGGTAAGAAAATATTTCTATTGAAATTGAGTTAACAATATAGCATCATATCGGAAATGTGTGTAATTGTCTCTAAGCCCTACCTATACTGAACAAAAGATAATTCAATTGCCAGATCTGTGATGCCTGGAATAGAGATTTTGCTAGTCAATTTCTCTATTAGGAGGACATTCAGAGTACTCTTTCATTTTATTTGCAATCTAAAAAATTACATCTGGTTCCACAGAAACACAAACAAATCTTTAACAAAACTTATAATTCAAGGGAAATTATATGCTATTAAACCATCATCTGCTTACTCTATTCACAAGTTCCTTCCTTGTTTACTGTATTCAAAAGATTGTATCCATACTTTCTTACATGCAGGAGTTCCCTATTTGTACTCATATATTCAGCTATCATCACATTTTTGAATATTAAAATACTCTTGAGTACTACATGTTTTCCAGGAAAATTATCTCAGACACTATTATTATTGTTTATTGTTCTTTCAACAGCTTATTACTAAGAAAACTCATGGTGCTATTATAAAGATAACTGTATTTCTTGTAGAAAAAAGGAAGAGAGCATTCCCACGAAAAACAGTATTTAAAAAGACTAAATGCTAGTACATTTTCTTCCATTATGAAAACTGAGGGACAAAATTGAAAGTGGAAATAATTCTGTCCGAAGATATCTTCTTAAATCAAAGGTCACAAATATTATTCACATAAATGCATGCTATAAAATGCAGTTCAAGCCTTAAAAAAACATTCTTATTTGCTAATAAGAAGGTGGACTTCTGTGAAATGCATTTATTTTGCTTGTATAGCACATTAGAATTTTGAGTATTTTCGCAAGAATGTCAGGTATATCTTCTATCAGCAATGATTGTAAAAAAAGAGAAAGAAAATGACACAGGTCTTAAAGGTTTCCAACTGGGTAAATAGTATGAACTTCAAAGAATTTGGAAGCACTGTGGGAAAGCTGACAGCAGTTTTTACTACATCAAGTGCTAATGTTATGAATATGTGATAAAAAAATATAGGAAAAAAAGATTTTTTCTAAGGAAGCATCTCCAAATGCTCAGCTGGGAAGAAGATTATCTTCAGCTTGGCGATGACTCTGACCCGTGCTACGCACGGAATGCCCGGTTCCAGCTTATGCCTTTGAGATTAAAGGTATTATCCTGGCTGACTACTTTCCAGATACTTATCTTAGTAGTGAAGCAACAAAATGTGTATTTCTGAAGATATATGCTACAGTGATTTCAAAAACGTCCAATACTCTTAGTTCTTTCACTCTGCTTTGCTCAGGAATAGTTAAGCTTTACTAAAATAATTTTCTATCTCCTTGCAGTCAGAATGTAAAATACCGATTAAATTGTCAGTGGGAAATAAATATATATATGTTTACTAGTAGGAAATATATATATATACATTTTCTTCTGTATCTTGAAGATATATGTAAAAAAACAAACCAGGCTTCTCTATAGTTCCTTTGTTTCAGGAGCTGATGAAGCTATAAAAATTATTGTGCAGGGGAGAAGTCAAAATGTTTGTGAATGTTAGGTGTGATTGGGGCTATGCTCTCAACAAGAATCTGTCCTACCGTGATATAACAGAAATCACTGCTAGTGAAAGCTTAGTAGAATGAAACGCCAGCCCAATTGATGCTTGTTCTTTGGTTTCTAGGTCCTCACATACATTATGTCCTTTTTTTTTTTTTTGAGGGGGGAAAAAAAGCCAATAAGATGTATATTTTTGGGTATTAGCATGTGTCATGAGACACAGTTGCTGCTCTTAACTAATTTTTCTTGTCACAAGGCCCATTGCTGCAGCTTTGTTTGGATGTGAAAGGAATTGTGATTCATCTGCAAACCTGGTTATATCATGAATAAAACAAAACTCTGTCCTACAAAAAGTAAGGCAGATCATTGCTTCTGTGGTTTGATCATGGCTGTAGATTTAAACTGTAATAGTCTGGGTTAGCTAAAATAGATAAAATATCGTTAAATACCAGTATTGTCTTGGTATGCTACTGAATGCTGTTTATGCAGTGTGATGTCTGGAAAACAGGAGCTGCCTTCTGAGGCACTTATATTGTTTTCCCTTTCCCATTTGCTTTCCCAACCAAAGATTTGGCTTCTGGAGACCAAACCACAGGCAATCGCATCGGTTTTTTTTTCCTTTCATCTTGTGGATGTCTTTTATATGTCTTTTCTATACGAATCACATTCTTAAGAACGTGAATTCATTTAGAACTGTTCAGAGAGCATTCCTAACTGAGACCCGAATTCATCATTCCAGTCTCATTTGTAAGTTTGTTTCTTTTTTAATGCAAAACTTCCTTCAATTCTTCTTTATAGAAATTTAACCTTTAACAAAACATGAACTCCATTTAAAGGAAGGAAAATATAATGATGAGTAGTTCTTTCTGTGATGAAATCTATATTTGCTGGGTTTGGGGGGTCTGATTTACTTCCTGACAATACCCATTTACAATGGTCTGATGATATTTTCCAGCAGAAGGTGGTCACAAAGGATGAGGTGGTTTATTTGTAATAGTAAAGAATAATCATTCACAGTCTAATAATAATAATACTGATATTGCATGCACATTCACATATAGATTTTTATGTTCTTTTCCTAGACCAATGTTCATGTAGCATAAAAAGTAATTAGGAGATGAACTGTACAATTTCATTGAAAAAAGAAACTCTTTAAAAAATATTTGTTTATTTATATGTATTCATATGTGCATTTACAGGCATGAAATGGAAGCTTTTCATTGATATTCATTATTGAATCTAAAGGCTAAAATGGTGTATAAATGTAGCCGTACGCGTGTGAGAAATGCAAGGAAGCAAGAGATATTTGTCATATTGTGACCCATGGAAACTGATCCCAGTTATGTGTAGGAATGTTCATCCACAAGCTATGAATGTAGGATTTTTACTACCTGAGCAAAGACTAGCTTTTGTATCTGTAGGCTAAAACATTCACTTATTGATTGATCTATTTTTGTGGTAAAACCTTGTTGTAAATTTCTAGTCTTCACTGAAATGATTGATTCAAAAATGAGGTGGGACAGTATTTAGACTTACATTACTGGAAATTTGAATCAATGTTCTAGGTGTTTCTCTTTCAAGATGCAGAAGATATACCCTTACACAGACTCAAAAGACCAGTTCAGCACATAAATCTATACAATCCAAAAATGAATTTGCAGGATGTAAACCTGATAAGTTTGATGTTGTCTCTTTCAATACTATAAAACAGATTAAGGATACTCCAGCATCCACAGTAGCTGCCACACGGACATGTTGTAGTACTAGAAACTTGTTTATTTCTTTTTTTTTTTTAATGAAGGATTGCTTGGGATTGTTTGCTGTTAAACACATTTGCTGGTCACTTGCAACAGCATGCAGAGTTAAGATGTTTTTTACACAAGTATCAAAGTTTTAAACAGGAAATTAGCAAAACTTGGTATGTATCACAGGTCTATATACACATCAATTTTTACTTTAATATGAATGTATCTATAATATTTTATATTTTTATATTCTACAATTTGAAAAAAATAAATGTTTCAATTTTAATGAATACTCAATGTCTATGAGAAATTTGAATATTATCAGATAAACTCCAAATAAGACTTAAGTAAAGATTAAGAAGTGTGCCAAACTTGGTTTCCAAATTAACTTTATGAATAGTACAAAAATGTGTGATTTCTTCAATTCTAACACAGTTATTTGGAGAAAAAGCCAAGCAATTTGTAACATTCTACTGTAGCAGGAAATAAACATGGTTGTCCCAGTTTATTGTAATCACTTATTACCCAGACAAATACAGGAAAAATCAGATACTGTCCCTGAAGGATGGCACAGAAAATATTTATTGTTATTTTTTTATCCTTAGTGTATTAAAAAAAAAAGAAGAAATGAAAAATAAGTGGTTCTAACTATCCTACACTGATTGCTGACACATTGCTGCTGCAACATAAAATTTCTAGTGCAGTCAATCGTAATGTATTACATGAAAGACTTTTGATGTGAGTTGTCTCAGTGCTTCCCAGCATGATGTGTCTTCCATTAGGAGTTTCAAACAGAAGATGTTTTTGAGGACAGGCAGGTACATATAGGGAGTGTATTTCATTGTTATGAATCAAGAAGTAACAAAAATACCTGTGGTACTGTCAAAAAAGCTTCAAATTCATACATCCAATAACAAGAATAAAGGGCTGCTCTTTTCTGGCTATTTCATACTTCTCCACTGAAGTCAACAACAATAGGAAACATGGAGCTTTAGATTCTGACTAATTAGCTTTCAAGTTGTATGCAAATACATTTCCACTTCAGGGTTTTTCTACAGCAGGTATTGAGTCCTCTTATTTGGATTTTTGTCTGTAATGAAGTCTCTAAAGTGTAGAGAGGATTCAGAGTGATATTTACATTGTGAACTAGCTTGCATTCCGTAAAACCTGTTGGAATCTAACTATAATGAAATGAAGAACTTCAAGGTTTGAGAAGTGCCACAGTTTATTAAAAATCAGTAAGAGAAAGCATACAAGGCATTCAGGCATTTTTTGTTAAATAATACGTATATATGCTCACTTCTCAAGACTATTATTAGTGACTTTTTTCAATATTTCACTCATAATTTGTAAAATTCAGTATAGTGAGAAATCAATGGCAAATGGCAAAGTAAAAACACTGCTTGACTGGGCATAATATAGTTTCAGTTTTGAGGGGTTTCCTTTTCCCTTCCCCCACCTCCTTTTCCCTTCCCCCACCTCCTCTTCCTCTTCCTTCTTTCCTCTTCCTTCTTTCCTCTTCCTTCTTTCCTCTTTCTCATCATTTTCCTTCTTGCCCTTCCCCTTCCCCTTCCCCTCCCCTTAATAACTTCCCTTAATATACAAGACCTTAATAACTCAGTAATTTTCCACACCCATTTCAGGTTCTGAACTCCTGAAATGTTGTGTAAGCTAACAAAGAATAACAAGGAAAGATACTTTATCATCACATATGCTTCATCTGTATAATCACTGTCGTTTAGTTTTAACTCTTAATGATAAACTTTCACGGCTTGCTATTAAATACTTTCTAGTACATTGAATAAATGTACTCCAATTAACTCTGAGGAATAATAAATTGCAATGAACTATTTACCCATTAAGCTTGTTCTGAGAAACTACAAATAGTCCAAATTATTTTAATATTGAAAATACAGTACATGGATCAGAATAACAGGAATTATATAATAAATTCGTATATCTCTGAAGACTTCAAAACTCTTCATAAACATGAATACACTTAGTTTTATAACCTAGGTCATGATCTCATGAACAGTGATTAAATTTAATGAAACTTGAATTTATTTTCCACTTCTCTCTGAGGGATTAGTTCATGGAAATAATTTTTAAAAAACAGTCTTTTATTTTTCTTTTTGGAATCTTCAGAATTAATTAATAAAATATCTTAAACACATTTAATGAATTTCCTAGGGACCTGAACACTGTTTATTGCAAGACTATCAATGGGATCATAGATCAGATCAAAGAGCCATGGTCTTTGTCACAGTCTTTTTGATCTCTGTTAGTTTCATAGAGCTAAATGCTGATCTGAATACTATCTGTCCCAGCTGGTCAAACAAAACTAACAAAAAATTATTCATTAGAGATATTTTAGAAATCATTGCTTAAATGAACTCTCTTGACATTGCCAAATGGCTGAGATTACGTTACTGTGAATTTGTGTCAAGGAGCTGTCACAGACCCCACATCATGCACACCTTATGGGCAATAGCGGCGGAAAAAATCCCCCAAGAACCCAGCAACAAACAAAAAGCCCAACAAACAACACCCCCAAAACAAAACAAAAAACCACAACCAGGTTCAGACACTATCAGAACGAGCCCTACGTATTTTCTGATTAAACAGCAACTCAGATCCCAAAGTACCATCAACAAATCCTTAAAACATTTCTTTGTCCCAGTCACCTGTAGATTTTTACCTGATGCAAGCAGGCCCTACATTCACTTGTAATACTGAGTTACAAGGAATAATCAAAGGACTAAAGCCAGGAAAAAAACAACAGCTGCTGCAGAAGGCTGGTGAACAGCTAGTAATCATATTAATGACATTACTAATTTGTGTAGTTGATAGAATTTAAAATAGGAGTGAGGACTCATCTGTCATCATTGTATCGTCCATCATCACTATGGTTCTCTAAATAATGCACAGGCTGTTAATAATACTAGGGTTGATTTGGACGGGGGTTTTCGTATGGGTTTTTTTTGTTATTGTGCTTTTTAAGACTCAGGGAAGCCAAACACTTCATGGCAACAAATATCAATGTTGATTCTTTTTCTGTGGTAAAGGATCAGACAGAGTAAACACAAATAAATTCATATTTTCTTTAAAATAATAATAAAGGCTTAGGGGTATATGGCTTCATTTTGTTGGGTTTAGGTTGGGTTTTTTTCCCTAAAGCATGTAGTTAATATTCTGTCCCATCTATAGGTTCAGTAGAATGAAAACTAGGCTTGTTTCCAAAGTGACATACTTGAAGAACAGATGCCTGTGGAACTGCAGCTTCTAGCTTTGCAGCAAGTAATGCCAGTCCCAATCTAGAGTTTTACATCAGTTTGTGATATTATTTTCTCTTTTCTTTTGAAACTTGAAAGCTGCTTGTCATTTGAGTACTAATCTGCTCGGATTCCTTGTCCACAGCAAATTCAGGACTAGAATCTGCAAAACCTGTCTCCAATGCACTTTTGTGAAGAAATAGTTTTAGAAAATTAGAGATGTTGTATGACAAATTACTTCATAGAATGTTTCAAAACTATTTAAATTTTTATTGAATTGAAGATTTGAGTGCTGTACAGACGCTTAAGTAATTCGTTAAGATAGTAAATTATGACATAGAAGATGTTAAGAGAAAGGCTGTCAGTCAAATATGGCAAGAAGTTAAAGTAACAAGATTAAGGCATTTTTAGACAGCTCCAGATGCAGGCGCCTAGATGTAGATGTCTGCCATGTAAATATTTATGTATGAACTACATCTGGAAGTTTCCATCCATGATCTCTGTAAATCTATGGAACATCCATGGATTATAAAGTGCTATTAAGCTTAGCTTAGTAGAAATGCTTCAGTTTCATCACGTGTAGCTCACTATTTTCAGTTGAACAGATTTTCCGTATCTCCTTTGCCCATACGGAGAACTTAGACATGGAGATCTCATATAGCCACACACAGACATTTACGGTTGATGTTTAAAAATAGGGTTAACTTCTGTTCTAGATCCTTCATCAGGTGACTGCTGACAAATCTTTTTGCCAAGCTTTAGGGTGTATAGGCAGTATAGATTTCATCTTTGGCATTTCAGTGGATCTCTTCATGATAGCGGAATATTTTCATCGTATTTTGTCTATAGGTAAAACAAGAGCTTGCATGTTTCGAAGCATTAATTGCAGGTCTTTTAGGTACTTGCTAGGACACATTGTTGTTCCTATACAGTCTTTGTAGATGTCCTGGATGCTTTGTGGTAAATGTATATATTTGTAATAATTTTGGTTTTTAACAAATAGTTAATAATGTTTCCACATTATTGTCATCTAGTAGTCAATGTTAGCTGTCTCAGGCTCTCTTACGTCTTATCACATAAATCAATGAAAAATCATCTCTGAGTTACTAAAAACTTGACCACAGCAGAATTTTATAAAAGAAAACAAACAAACAGATGCTGTACCCCATAACCCTAAGTATTTCTGTGTCAGTATGCTGTAGACATTTGGGTTATTCTTCCATACTAAAATTAACTAGTTAAATAGTTTTAGTATTTCTTCACAGCTAGTATATTTAAGCAATTGACTACCTTAGCTTATTTAATATAGCTGACCAGTTTATTTAGCCATTGTACAATTGAAGTAGACATTTTCTGGGGAAAGGAATGAACACAGACAAACAATGCAATGATTTGATTGCTGAGGACAATCTGTGTGGAAAATAATAGATTTTCATGAAACCTATTTCTCTATAGTGAGACATCTGATTCGTTGTCTTAGTTATTGATCCTCATTAATGAGAAGTGTCAAAACCTACTTTTGACACTATCACTCCTAAATTCAGTACATTATTTTTCTGTATGAACACTTTTTTTCTTGTTCATTTCTTTTTCAGTCCAGAATCTGAATATGCATTATACCCTATACCAGCAAACAAGAAGAACTGTGAAAAATAACTACCTTCTTGTTCCTGTGTGGGCTATGTGTAGCTTGAGCGTGTGAAAGAAAAGTCTATGGGTTTCTTTTCGCAGAGTAGAAGACTGAATGTTATCCCTGCCCATTATAAAGTGAGGCTGATTGAGGAGGGTCATGGAACAGGAAAGGTCTGAAACACTGTCCTGGTTTGGGCTGTCTTACAGTTTTGGGTTTTTTTGTAGCAGCTAGTATGGTCTTTGGATTCAACTGGAAAGAGTGTTAGTAATAGAGGCATGTTTTTGTTATGGCAGAGCAGAGTCTTTCACAGAGCCAAGGTCTTTTCTGCTTCTCACACTGGCCCACCAGCGAGTAGGCTGGTGATGCACAAGAAGCTGGGAGGGGACAGAGCAGGGACAGTTGACCCCAACTGACCAAACGTATATTCTACAACCTATGACATCATGCTCAGAAATATAAAGTTGGGCAAAAAAGAAGAAAAGGTACAGATGTTCAGAATGAAGATGTTTTTCTTCCCAAGTAATTGTTACACATAATGGAACCTTGCTTTGCTGGAGATGGCTGAACACCTGCCTGCCAGTGGGAGGCAGTGAATGAATTTGTTCAGCTTTACTTGTGTGCATGGCTTTTGCTTTACCTGTTAAATTACATTTATCTTAACCCATGTGTTTTCTTACTTTTATCCTTCCAATTCTCTCCCCCATCCCACTGGAGGGGCTGTGTGGTGCTTAGTTGCTGGCTGGGGCTAAACCATGACATATGCCCAGATGGTTTCTGCTGTAGCTGTAGCATTCAGTATAAAGAATCTGTGTGCTGCCAGATACCTCATTTAAGGATAGTATCACTTAGCATTTAAAGTAAAACTAAAAGTTTTATGCATGTGCCAGACTTTGACTCTTTCTTCCTGTTTCATTTCAGTTCTTTGCTGAGGTAGGTTGATATCCATCCTAGTTATATTTTTAAAAGAAGGAGAAGGTGGAAAGAGAACAATAAAAGGATCAAATTTCAGAACTGGATTGAATAAGACATAACTTCAGTGCTATACCAGCACCATTTGAAGCTCTCTATCACCAGATCTTACTGTGTTAATCCTTCTTTGTGTGTTTCGGTTCTTCCAAATGTGTTTTAAAAAATAAAATATTAATATATCATTCTTCGTAGAACATTACTGAAGACTCCAAATTTTTAACTTCTACCTTCTATTGCCTTGAGAAATACACTCTCTAAAATGTTATTCCTGAACTGATCCTCCTTGTCTGCCACTAGAGATGATTATGCAGATCAGGAAAGACCAGTGGATCTCAGCTTCAGCTTTTGTGAGGAACAGTTGCATAGACCCCAAAGACAGAAAATCTAATTCTCTTGTTCCTATAGAAAATTTCACAAATCACTCTTCTTCATTTAACAATATATTAAATTATATTCATTTAACAATATATTAAAACAATTTTTTTGTCTGCCACTTATAATAATAACTAAACAACAATCCAAACCAAACCAACTAGGCAAAACCCAACCCCGCCCCCACCCGCCAAGTGATTTCTATTTTATGGTGGTTCTTTGCTTTAGAACATAGTGTCTTTTGTGTAATTCAAGCAACAGAATTAGTCATTCTAACTCTTGGATAATCTATCAAAATTAAAAAATTAAAAGCTTTTGAAAGCAACCTTTCAAAGCTCCCAGAATGCAATTTGTCTAGTCCATTCTTAGAACTACTCAGGAAAAATACTCTAGATTTCTTTTTCTTATGTTTCTTTCAAGACCAGACTCATCTGTTATTTCCTTACACTTACTGAGCTTTCTTTGGAGTTCTTTTCCTTTTCTGTCAGTGGGATCTCATCGCCTTGGAACTGTACAGATTACCTAGAATTATGGTTATGTAGACTGAGAGGAAGATATGGAAATAATATGAACAATTAATTTCAATTTTTGTTAACCAAAATCTTTATCTAACTGCTTTTCACAGTTTGGGGTTTTCCCCTCCCCCAGATGATAATTACATGTTAAGAAAGATATTGACTTTTCCGCATAATTCTACATATCTTACTTAGATATCTTCCTGTCTTCTGCTTTCAATTTATTTTACTTGTGTGTTCTTCCCTAAGGAAAATATTGGTGATAGAATGGTGCCAAATAGAATACAGGAAGATAAAGAATTATATCTTTTAAATGTACTTATTTTACACTCAAAATATTAGTCTAATGACAAATAAAAGGAACATGTTCATATGGCACCAAGAATTTAATGTTAGCCCAATAAAAGTTTTAATACATCCAAATTATCCATTCAATAGAGAAAAGTCTCATCAATGCAGTTAAAACTAATACAAAGGTTTTCCGGGTACTGATTCCTTTTATTTGGTGTTTTACACTCCATCTCAATGTTCCTTCTGGTTATTAGAACTGACAATGGATCTTTCTCAAGCACGATTGGGGAGGGTTGAAATGAGTTATCGGGTTTCCAGGGTCATCACTAGGAGATTCATGTTCATAGTCATATTTATTTTCTGTTTCTTTACTGTGAGGAGGATGATTTCTGAATAACTTCACAATACTGAGCCTGTGTTTACTTTTATGTATTTTCTGATTACAATGTTCTTCCATTTAATTGGTTCTCAACTAAAGTTTAGAACTTGCACAACAGTCTCCTCCATCCTTAACTATTTCAAAGAGCTATTGTCTGTTATGAAGGAATTACTTTGGGGTTTCAGACCTTTACTGGATATTATATTCCAAGGTTTTTGCCTACTGTAGATCAAGAAATAGCTGCTTAACTACTAGGGAGTTATTACAAGATGCTCAAATCTGTTCAAGCCAACACAGTTCTAGACAAGTCTTGAGAGTGTGGACTATCAAGTACTTAATAAATTTGTGCACTACTAATGGCAAAAAAATAAAAATACTGGACTAGATTTCCTTTTTTAATATAATAAGCTTCTCAAATATGATCAAAGATGTTTAAAATTGGAGATGCTTTCTTAGACTGTATGTGAAATCAATTTTCATTAGAAGTACAGAAAGCTTCAAGCTGACCAAAAAGAAATAAAAAAATGTTTATAATAAAACTGTACATTTGATCTTTATAGGACAGACTTTGCTTTTCAAATTTGACTTCAGTTATTCATTAAACTTCGGCTGAAAGTTCATCTTAGCTCTCTTGCTTCTTAGGAAGTTTTTCTATTCATCTGTCATGGAACTAGTCTTCCTTCTCTTAGCAGTCTCTCAGAGCTCAATTCTGTTCCTTATAAAAGTGGTATCTCATAGTGTCTGAGAGTCTCTAGGATATCTAGAACAACTAAAATGATTTTTCAGGTATGACACAGGATTTATTGAAAATCATGAAGACTTTTGTATTAATGGGCAGAGGTCTGATACCGTACATTATGTAAATAGCACCAAAATACATTTATTTGGACTGATTACTTTATAACAAATCCATTTCATGCTTTCTTATGCATGTGTAATCCCTAAACCTTTTGTTACCATTAGATATGATCAGTTATTTTGCAACTAAAAAGCGACCTCGACTTTCTTTCAGTGACTTTCATCTGATCTAGCCACTCAAAGAAATATAGTATATAACTGAAAAGGTAGGGCTCAAATAGATAAAATCTAATACACTTGGAGGTTTCAGTTCAGTATATGAAATGGAAGTCAGAGAAGAATAGTTGTTGCTGTCAAGTTGAAGCACATGGCACTGCAGTAAAAAGAATAAAAATGCTATCTGTTGATTCTAGTTGAAATGTAATTTACCAATATTTTTAAAATTAAATAAATTTAATTTATTGTTTTAAGTTCAGCTGAAGTTCCTTTTTAAAATAGAGTATGACTTTAAAAGAAAAATTACAACACTCATTTTTCAAAATAGTTGATAGATAGTTTTGTAGGAGAAACATGTTTTGATATTTCCAAGGCAAGTTATATCAATATTAAAATTTCACAGTGATTTTCCATTGATTTACCATCCCTCTCCCCCCCAAAAAAACTGAATAAACAAACTTTTCTGTATTTTTTATTTTAAAAGAAGAGAAATTTTATGGTACCCTGAAAACCATGAAATTCCAGTTTTCATAGATTTCCCATTCGTTGATAAATCTTATCTTCTTAAAGGATTATTACCACTGTTTTTCCCACTTTTATGTCTTGGAAAGAATTGCTGTGAAGCAGTTTATTGCTATGAAAATTTTTACCTTCTATTTATTAGCTAATTACTATGTTACTACTGTAACATACAGTCTTTATCATCTGGAACAATCTGAGTCCTTATTTTCCTTCTCAGATAATGGAGGAGTCCCTAACGGTGAAGTCTTCTCATTTTTCTCAAATTTCTTATTCTTCTGATCCTATTATCAAAGCTTAATAAATAATTAGCAACAATAATAATTGTGCGTCCCTTGTACAAACTTAGAGAAGGAAAAAAGACAGTAAGCCAAAAAAAGATATTGTTTGAGAAGTGACAGCAGTGAGAAAATCAGAAAGGAAATCACAAATAAATATTCCTGTGGCAAAGGAAACTGCTATTGGAAAGAGATGAGCAATAGGGATATACTTCCAGCCAGAAAAGGGTATGCAAATAGCCAAGTAAATAAATTGGAAATAGGAACTAAATTTGCCAGGTTTTTAACTATTTTTCTTCCAAGCATTTTATGTCACATTTTGATCTGTTTCCCTTTAGTTTATTTTTCCTTGTAATACATTGCAATCCTTTTTTTCATTATATTTTTATTTGCTTTGGTTGTCAAAGTAGGAAGCACCTCGCTTAACTACAGGTATTGAAAAGTTTAGTATTTAGTTTAAATTAGTCTGTAGGAGTTATCTGGAAACCAGACATCATATCTCTGTAAAACAGTTGACCTCATCTGTCTTAAGACACAGATGTTCATTCCCTGTAAAGAAAATGATTTCTCTATGAACACGCTTTATTAAAATAAAATAATGATAAAAAGTTATGCAGTTAGCTCAACATAAATGTTAAGTTTCTAAACCTGGGTGCTGCCTGGTCAGCATTTATGTATGCCAACATCTTTCACTCTGAGTGATGCTGGATGCTGATTAGCCATTTACAATATCCTCATGTCTTCATTCAGCCTAATGGCAAATGACTGTGTTATTTCTTGCCAGCAGCAAGATGGAGAGAAAAGAAATGGATGTTCTTTAGAGCATGTAATGCAGTGATTATAACATGCAGACATAAACTGCTCATTTACAAGAAAAGTCAAGAGAAGGTACTTTGCAAAAACTGTCCCACCAGAATTGTGAGGTACATGGTTTCTTCTGAATTATAGAATATAGATGTGTTCAGTAAACAATATCCTAAAATGAAAAAAATAAACTCAGCATCCAGAAATAGCTTTAAATTATTTAAGCCTGATTATGACTACTTTTGAAGCAACTTCAAGTCTTTGTATTCACTTAACTAAGTATCTTCTTTCACACAGTGAAGGATCGTTAACTTCTTGTTATGAAGTGGTAAGAGCAATGCTTAATTTGTACAATAAAAATGCTATAAAGTACACATTTATGTAAATTCACACATATAGATAACAAATATTTACTATAACGACAAGCAATCATGAATATCTATGTACTGTTTTAAAGTTTATCTCTTATCCAAACTTCTTATCCGAACTACCGCACCTCGAGTGCTGTGTTCAGTTTTGGGCCCCTCACTACAGGAAGGACATTGAGGGTCTGGAGCGTGTGCAGAGAAGAGCAATGAGGCTGGTGAGGGGCTGGAGAACAAGTCCTATGTAGATAGACTGAGGGAAATGAGGTTGTTTAGCCTGGAGAAAAGGAGGCTGACGGGAGACCTCATCACTGTCTCTTCTTGCAAGTGACAAGCAATAGGACGAGAGGAAATGGCCGCAAGTTGCACCAGGGGATGTTTAGGCTAGGCATTAGGAAAAATCTCTTTGCTGAAAGGGTGGTCAGGGATTGGAACAGGCTGTCCAGGGAGGTGGTTGACTTGACATCCTTGAAGGTGTTGAAAAGGCAGGTAGATGAATTTCTTAGGGACATGGTTTAGTAAGTGGACAGGTACAATTGGACTTGATCATCTCAGAGGTCTTTTCCAACCAAATGATTCTATGATTCTATGATTCTATGATTCATTGACCTCATCTATATTTATGAAAATTTTACAAGGGTCTCCAGAGTAGGGCTTGCAATTTTATTTAGATACATTTCAGTAGAATATATATATTTTTTGAGCATAAAAATGTCTTGATCTGCAAAGCTTCAGCTGAAAACTTTATGTCACAAATCTAAGAGGCTAAGAATTGAAATTGGTAAAGTTTTCAAGAGAAAAACAAAGTTCAAGAACTTCTTTGGAGGATAGAAATACTAATAAACCAAGGATGAATAAGACAGATAGGAAGCAAAAGATGTTATATTGGGTTAAAAAAATAGTTTAACCATATAGTTGTGAAATCAAAGTGTATTTCTAGTATAGTATATTTTTATGAATATTTCTAACATCACACCTAAAATGTTTGTTCATTTCTGAATATATAATTTACATATTTATTATTGTTTCATATCTGAAGATAATAATATTTTTAACCAAGATCTTAGAAAACCTACTGCCTTCTCATGTTTTTTATTTGCTTGGTTTTCATAAGATTAAACATCTATACATGGTGCCAGGGAGATTGGAATTTTTAGTACACTTAGATAAAAATAATAACTACAGACTGCCATATTATCCTTCTTAAAAATAACTGATGTGTGATACGGGTTCAGGCCGTGTATTCTTATCAATCATAAAACAGAGTAATAAAAGACATCTAAATAAACATCAATCAAAATTCCTAAAACATAGATGGTGCAAGATCAGCCATATGTATTTACAGTTTCCTTTACTATGCACACCATATGCATATCCAAATTCAAATGGATGTGTTCAATTAAGTAAATGTCTGCTAACTCAGTGTTTGTTTTACTGAAAAACATAAAATGAAATATTTTCATCATCAAATGTAGATTCATCTATTTTATTTTTTAGCATGCGTCCTTGATGCCATATTGTCTTCCAACTAGTTTACTCCAGGAAAAAAAAAAAAATCAAATTACTTCTCTTATTTTTCTGAATGAAATAAAGTTGATTTCCCCACAGCTTCATCCAGTCCCCACCACAACTGTGTTGCTTAGTAGTCATTATAATTATCTTAAAATATATTAAACACACTTAATTATACACCACATTCTAAAACCCATACCTTTTGTGCTTGTTTGTGTTATCCAAAAAGAACGTAAAAAGAAGTTTCTGTAGTTTTACGTTTTCCCAGTGTATAAACTTGGTTTGCTAGATGTATCTGAATTAGCTATTACCTAACCAGGTCAGATATGGCTACCAAAGTAAACATTTGTCACTGAAAAGCCAAGTTAAAACTGTGGGGAACGATCTGGATAGATAACTCAAACTAAAATTCACTGCAAATCTGTGTTCTTATTTGGAATACTAGAGCTAAACAATTAAAATATAGAGTTGTATGGTAAATGTAACTATTTTAGGTTTCCCACATTTTTGAAGATACCTATATTTTAAGTTAATTTCAACAAACAGTCTTTTTTAAAGTGAACTTAGTGTTTGATTTTGAACAGGATAACATATGTTTGAACTATATTCTGATGTTTGATCTTGTTCTGTTCACAGGATTTGGAGGATTATTTCTTTCTTTTTCAGATGAATAGAATGATAGTAAATTAATGACAGACTTTATTATCCATTGAAATAATCAATGAAGTAATCTGGAAAATTCTGATATTCTCTAATGGCTTAGATCAAAAAGACTTTTGCAAGCCTTTATCTCAGTACAAGCAATTATAATAAAACTAATAGCTTTGATTTCAAAAGGATACCGGGGAAGATCCGAAGATTCTTTTCGGAGTTTGCTTTCATGAGTCCACCTTAACTGCAGGGAGTCCCATATTACCCTAACAAAAACGTGTCGAAAGTATAAACCCAGAAAGAGGTCACAATCTAAGAATTTTAGGGAAAAATTTCTCAAGCGTAAGTGATGACCTTAAAGACCTAACAGTAACTATTTGCCCACAGCCAGGAGGTTCGCGCTCAGTATGACCTGGCATAGGCATCAGGTTATGCAGTCCCCATTTCTGGAGCTATTCAAAATTAAGTGGACACAGAGTCCCCTACTCTAGTTCATTCTGCTGTGAGCAGAGGAGTTTGGACTAGACTGTCTCCACAATAGTCCTCCAGCCTCATTCATGCTGTGATGCTTTGGATCTATGGAAATAACAAGAGCAATAACGTGTTGACTCCACAATCTTTTCCCATTCCAAACCCTCCCCTTTCAAAAAGCCAACATCAGAGCGCTTGGATAAAGATAAATCAATGTCACAAATTTAATTCCTTCCTTGCAAATCAGAAAAATGTAGTCTTTCAGGGAGAAGAAGGAAAATATTCTCTCTATCTAAAAAGAATGAGAGAAGCAAAGTACTGTGAAAGTGAAAATAAGAGTGTTCTGATTCAACCTATTTAAACTGGGTTTTTGGTATTTTAATGAATGATATATGATCAATGATTTTTGATACTATAATTTTATTAGGCAATCTTTCAGAGGTCAGAGAAGACATAAACTCCTTTGATACAAAATGCCAGAAATTTTCTTTCTTATTTGAATGTATGTAATTTTCTGACTACTGTTTCTTTTAGACTCAGAAAAATAGTTTTGTCTTGAAGCTATATTGGTTTAGAATCACATATATCACAATTTGGTAATTATTATAATTTGATAGCTAACAGAATTCTGTACCTGAAATTATTAGCAATGGTATTAAAAATCATTTGATAATACTTGTCATTCAAAGTTCATGTTTAAAAATCTAACATGTATCTTTGAGGAAATAAGCATAGAGTAACTTGTCAGAGCAACATCATATTCGGACATGAAATGCCTACAAATAGGAGATTTCAGAGTCTTGCAGAAAACCCCCCAGAAACTTAGTATGCTTCTCACTCTTTAAATCCCAGAAGAGATAAACATTTCTTGCTCAATTAAAGTTCCTGCCATAACAAAAAAGACTTTTGTAGAATAAATTAGTTTGGTTGCTGTAATAGGTGGTTCTAATAGTATACAGCTGAGAGTCAAATGTATTGCCTAATTATGGCATGTAGACATTGTTATGTACTCTTATTATATGTTAGTTTATTTTATTTAAGTGGTAAAAGTGTATCAAAGGGAAAGACTTCTGTTTTCCCATTTCTCCCTAGTATAGTAAAACATTAAGCTATTATAAAGCCTGAACAAGTCTTTTAACTCATTTCCTCCAAATATTAAGCTATTTTTTATCATATATATAACATGAAATTGGTGTTGAGTCAATTAATTGCCCTCCTTCCGTCTCAGATGAAAGCATTAATTATGAGGCAGAGCTCTTTTTTTTATGCAGGTCTGAGCCTTTTTTCATACAAAATAATAAGAAAATTTAAACCTCAACTTATACATTAAGGAAAACTTCTGCAGTTTTCTTCTCTAACTTTGAAATCTACATGTATTCTTATCATTTACCAAAGTACAGCTAAAGTTACCAAACTATAGCTACTTTGATTTTAACTGTAATTATGAGCTTTGATACATTCTGGGCCTAGCTGAAGATGCTGTCACAATTTGGGGCAGCTCTTCTTCCTTTAATTTGCAGCATAATAAATGTAACACAAGAAAAGTAATAAAAAACCAGCAACATTTGGGGTTTGGTGCTTAACTTCCAAAAACAGCCTCCTGAAAAGGGGTAACTTATTTTACCAATATGTTAGTCAATGTTTTCATTATTTAGACAGTGTATATTTCTTATTTGGGGTCCCTGAGATGCACCCCTCACCTAAAAGATTTGGTTCGCTTTCCCTTTGGTATAACCAGATGAATGAAGGGGAGAATGTCCTTATGACATCTGCCTTCCCTGAAATTAATTATGTATCCGAAAAGAGTTAAAGAATTTCTATTGACTCTATCTGGACTTATTTTACCTTTTTTCACTAGTGAAAATAAAGGACATTATGAAGGGTATCATGAAATGTATTTGTGTTACTCTCCACCCAATGTAGATCAACACAAAACCATTCATACAAAACAAAGGTGGATCGGTTTATTTACCTTAGAACTACAATCACTGAACCAGAAGGCTAGCTTTTGAGATTGCTTGAAAGAAGAAAAAAGAGTGAGAAAAAGTACTTGTGTTTATCTGCGGGATATTGGAGAATGTCATTATAATCTTATTTATTTTAACATTTATCTGTTTTACTGAATTGGATTCTACAAAAACATAGAAGAATTCTTTTCCTATCATGATTAGTTAGCTGGAAAATGTGTCTCAAAACACAGGGAAGGAAGATAAAATTATCTTTGTACTTTAGAGTGCATTTCTAGATTTGCTATTTATATTGTATGCGTTCTACAACAAATCATCTCTGGGTATATTTTAGAATCTGTTTTTTATCTCCCTGTGAAACCATATATTTTAGAAAAACAATATAAGTGACTCCTGTAATTGCAAAATATTATTTATTATTAACGAATAATTTAACTGGTTAATTAAATTATTTCTCATGAATTGAAAGGAAGGGAGGCTCTGCAGAGGGATCTGTACAGGCTGGATCCATGGGCTGAAACCAATGGGATGAGGTTCAACAAGGCCAAGTGGACTTAGGACACAACAACCCCATGCAGCGTTACAGGCTTGGGGAAGAGTGGCTGGAGAGCTGCCTGGCAGAGAAGGACCTGGGGGTGTTGGTTGACAGCCGGCTGAACGTGAGCCAGCAGTGTGCCCAGGTGGCCAAGAGACCCAATGACATGTTAGCCTGTATCAGACCCAGCGTGGCCAGCAGGAGCAAGGAGGTGATTGTGCCCCTTTACTCAGCCCTGGTGAGGCCGCGCCTCGAGTGCTGTGTTCAGTTTTGGGCCCCTCACTACAGAAAGGACATTGAGGGGCTGGAGCGCGTGAAGGGCAACAAGGCTGGAGAACAAGTCTTACAAGGAGCAGCTGAGGGACCTGGGGTTCTTAAGCTTAGAGAAGAGGAGGCTGAGGGGAGACCTCATCACTGTCTAGAACTACCTCAAAGGAGGTGGTACTGAGGTGAGTGTTGGTCTTTCCCCCAAGTGACAGTTGATAGGACAAGAGAAAATGGCCGCAAGTTGCACCAGGGGAGGTTTAGACTGGACATTAGGAAAAATTTCTTCACTGAAAGGGTGGTCAGGGATTGGAACAGGCTGCCCAGGGAGGTGGCTGAGTTACCATTCTTGGAGGTGTTTAAAAGATGCGTAGATGAGTTTCTTAGGGATATGGTTTAATAAGTGGATAGGTACAGTTTAACTCGATGATCTTGAGGTCTTTTTCAACCAGATGATTCTATGATTCTATCAAAGCAGAGAAAGATACCGGTAGGATTTAGTTTTATTGAAAGGCTGTATTTTTCAAAATCTTAAAAACATGATGGTGATTAAGTACTTTCCACATTTTGTTATTATAAAATCTTCAATGTGGGAGAAGACTATTGTGAGCAGAAATCGTTGCCTAAAGATACAAAGAATTCCTGCTGTCACAGAGTAACAAAATTGAAGACTTTAATACTGAAATTTAAAAAAAACTCCAAACTTTCATACTAGATCTGTTTATATAAAAATACTTCTAGAAAAAAAGCATAATTTTTTAAACCATGCCAACCTTGAAAATACGATCCTATGTTGGAAGTGATGACAGAATGTTGATTATAGTATTGTGACTGTGACCTTGCATTTACTGATGCCACATACACCAGCTGTGATAAGTATCTATGAACATGAGTTGAGCTCCTGCCAGGTTGTGAGTAGGACATGGAATTTTGCAGTCTATACCAGTGTGCTACCTACTTAGAATGAAATATTTTGTCTTTTACCTTTTTGGTATTTTTTATGTGCCTTTTTTTGTTAGCTTTATATACAGTTTCGCCTAGTGATGGGTTCAATTGTACCACATGGTAAAGTATTAAAAGTGGTAACGTATAGCTAAAATTTACACATATCTGGGCAGAGATGTCTATATAGCTGCATATGTGTCTGCATACGTCTGGCATGGTGTCAAGACTTTAACAAGTCTATTGCTTTGAAACTAAGATAAATACTGATTTCAAAAAGAGAGGAAATTGAAGTCATAAGCATTGACCCATGTTCAAACTATGAGATTGTAACTACATGTTATGCTCCTCACGAGTGAATCATAAGTCAAGCTGTTTTTCACTGTTTCAGAGAACAAAATTTGTAGAAAATGAGCAAAAAAGCTTATCTATTTGATGTTACTTATTAAAATGCGCATACACTTTATGATTTACGCATGATAAGGTGAAATAATGAGCCATTCTGTGTAGCTGAACTCAATATTTGTATTTATCCTGGTGTAAATGTACCATCTTCTGAGTAGTTACTTGAAAGTTAACTTGCACATTTTGAACATGTGTTTCTTGAAATGATATGAGTTCTTTGGTATTTTGGAGTTTAGATATATAAAACTGTTCTGCAGACCAGGTAAGTTTAGGAATAAGGAGAAGACGTTTTTATAGTCTATTTGTTTATTTGAGCTATTGGTTGTTTGTCTGCTCATGGTAATTATTATTCTTGAAATGAATGAACACTGAATACATCATATTCTAACCTTTCGAGCTTTATATACCCTGGATTTTATCTGTAAAGTTGCAAACAAACAAAATTTAAATATTGCACTATAAAAAGTAATCCAGCTTGACTGTCTGAATTATTTGTACATCTACAGTACATGTTGTCATGACTGTGTTTGCTTGTAAAATATTACCTTATAAGATCAAACAGACAATTAAAGTTTACAAATGTGAGAAAATATATTACCAACATGACATTGTAATTTAGTGACAGTTATTGTATGGTAACATTGTAGTGGCCCACAGCCAGGAAATTTTTCTGTGCAGATGGTCAATGCACCTGCAAGCTATTGGAAGGTACCATTTTTGAAAGCTATGTTAAGCTCTCATGAGAACATCTTATTTGAATGTTAATGCAATGCCCAGAAATTCTGGCATGTAGCAATTATTTCTACTATGGAGAGACCAAGTTTGTTTATTCTTCTATAAAAAATGATCATGGTGGAAACCTGTGTTGCTGAAAGAAATCTTTAGCAGTCTATAGTACATGAAGATAATTAAGGAATTGGTTGAATTAAAAAATAAAGTCTCAAATACTTCTGTGGTTTGTGTATTGCACCATTACAGACACCTGTTCATATTGGGTTCAAAATGGATGTCACATGATATGCCACTGCTTTGTACCAGCTACTAGAACTCATTTTGCACCATTTTTTACTTAAGAGCATTTAAAGTTAGGAAAACCATGTCATTAACGTATTTCAGAAAAACTTTATGAATTCCCATTTCAAAATCTGTGGACATTGTATTCACCTATAATTTACACTTCGCTATGCTGTATATCTTCAATGAGATTGAGAATGAGAATTATTTCATTGTATCATATGTGCTATTTGTATAACACCATAAATAAAAAAAATAGTAAAATAAATAAAATATTCTTCTTCTAACAACCACATTTAATTGTACTTATTACAGTAATTTTACTTTTTTAATTTAATTTTGCCCTTTTTTTTTTTTTTAAGAATGGGAACTTGTAAATTGTTTATGATTAAAAGAAGTACTTGTTTGACAGTAGTTACTAAAACGTGAATTTTAACCTTGCATTCAAAATTTAAACTTTTATATAAGAAAATTGACTGTAAAAGTAACTATTCGAATGCAGGGGTTTTTTTGTCTCTTTTTCAAATGTTGATATGTACTTTTAAAGATGCTTTCCTTCACAGAATTATTCTTTGAACAGTTAAAACTTATAAAAAACATGTTATCAAATTTCTGCACTTCTTAAAGTTATGTAAGTTCTTTCTAAAGTACTTTGAAAATTTAATAAATTAGTTCAATGTTGTTTATCTTTCTCACTTTGAATGTTAAAGTTTTATTCGCATATCTTAAAGTTGATGGAAATAGGGGATCTTAAGTGGATTGCCGACAAGTTTTCTGAAAATATTACATTTTTCATTCCCTGACCAAATAATTCAACAGCAGTTTTGTTGCAATGATTAAAAAAAATTGTAGGTCTTGTCCAAAAATGGCAATTTTCATCCAAAGATCAACTGGAAAACTTAACAAGAGAAAAATCACAGCCACTGAGAAACACCAGTCTCAGATCCAAAATACAATGGACTGAGCTTTCTGTGATGGATTGAATGTCAGAAAAAAAGAGAACCAGGCCAATGAGGACTCTGAAATATCTGAGAAATACTTGGTACTCACAGTCAAACCAAGAACCTTTTGAATAGATGCCAGCACTTGCAGGACAGATTTGTGAAAGGGCATAAACACATAGATAACATTTAGGTAGCAACGGCAAAACTGATGAGGTTTGAAACCTTTTGAAAGGTTTGAAGCTATTATTATAGACCATGTCACTGAGACAGGTTTCATGAGATGTATTCCAAAGTCTGAAAATCTTGGTTAAAATCGGATACTTTGCTGCTCGCATTCCACACTATTTGCATGTTTCAGTCATGAAAAGGTTGGTCAGATCAATGATGAAAGACACACATGGAGATAGACTTCAGCTTTGAAGCATATGGACAAATATATTTATTATCATTTGACATAGAAAGGAATCACATCCACGCTGTACAGTGGGAAAGGTGTAACCTCTACACATACCCAGAGGACAGCACTCATGGCTCTGGGCTCGAAAGGACAGTTTGATAACTGTTCAGCAGTCATACATGAGTAAATACACTGGCACAAAGCTAAAACATGTGAAGGTCACACTTGAATATTTTGACTGATGTGTGATGACCCTCAGGTTTGAGCACATAGCCAATTTCCTAAAGGATGCATGATTTTTTTGTTCATCTTTAACTCAGATAAACAGAATTACACAACTTTTCTAAAGCTTGACTACAATATCTTAACTTTTTTGGAGGTTAACAGAAGTATAATAGTCCATTCTTCAAGTAGAGTTTATTATGATTACAAATACGAGCTTATATGATGCAAAGCGCTAAACAAATCATGTTGGGATATGAAAAGAACATGTGAGTTTGTATCATTTTTCATTTCTTTGCATCTTTAATTTCTTTTGACACTCCTTTTGGATGTTTCTTGCATAGGTATCTCTTATTAATAATTTTTTTCATTTAAAATAAAATAATGATTCATTTAATTACTACTCAGTTTGTAACAACTACCATTCACTGCAGTAAGCAGTACTGTGTATTCTCTGGTGGGAGCAGAACAACATTGCTCCTATCATCATCAATTTTCAATACTAGAGTTTTCAGCTAGACTTTGGACCAATGACTGCAGCTTAACTTTCTAGGTGCAATAAGTGGAATGATTTTGAAAGCATGAACAAGGTGAGCATAGAAGTCTCATTCAAGAAATAGAATTGAAAACTCATCTATGCATTTTAAAGTCTAATCATATAAAAACATTTAGAAAAAAAATATTTTTTAATAATTAAATTGCAAACAGGTTAGGACATTTGAGTTTATCTCTGTAACTGACTAAGGCATAGCTACCATTTAATTGCACCTCATCTTTAGTGTGTTTCCATGAATCTAACAGATAACTGGAAGTACCAAATGAAAAAAAATTTCTTAAAAACCTTACTGTGCTGTCTGGTACTTTAAAAAATAATTAGACAACCTTAATCTTTTTTTTATAGTCCTTTCTATTATGCATTTATGACTACATGAAAGTCTTCCATTTTACACCTGTATTGCTGTATACATGAATCGATACAATGCTAGGATGTATACAGGAGAAAAAATGTGGCACAAAACCACAGCATTGAAGGTCTGTTTATTCTCTGACTAAAATCAATAGGAAAGACATTTGTTTAAAAGGGATATAGAAGGCCAAATTGAACTTCATAAACTCATAAAACATAATATTCTTAAGCGAAACATTTTCTTGACAGTACAAGATTAGTATTTTAATGTTCTTCTGAGAAATTAAATTATGATTTTGAAGATTAAATAGAAATTAATTGAAATTGCATTATCATTTCACTGCCCTTGAACTTTTCCAGTTGTGACTATGATGTTTTGAATTATTTATAAAAACATTTTTCTCTTTTTTTATCAAGTAATCAGATAACTTCTCACTTTTCTCACAATAGAAACACAATGCAGGCTTTACTGCTGAAAAACAACTGGGCAAAGAAAAGGGAAAAAACTAAAATTATGTTTGCAAACATGCTGTTTTCTTCCCTCCTGTCTCATAAATACTTTGTAACAAATGAAACCATAATCTAAATTTTGTCTATGACCTTTATGTCTCTCTTTTCTCTGTAATACTAGCAGAGAGGGGAGCAAAATGAGATGTCAAGTAAAAGATGTTGCAGAAGCTTCCAGTCACTAAATAGATTCTTTGCACTTATATGTTCTTTGTAGTAATTATCATAAAATCATTAAAAGGTTTGGATTTGGATTGATAGGGACTATAAAGATCATCTAGTTCTAGCCTGCTTGCTATGGACAGGGGCACCTTCCACTAGGTCAGGTTACTCATAGCCTCATCCAACCCAGTCTTGAACCCCTCCAGGGATGGGGCTTCCATTGCTTCTCTGGGCAATCTGTGCCAGTGCCTCACCACCCTCACAATAAAAAATTTCTTCCCAATATCTAATATAAATCTACCTTCTTTTGGCTAAAACCATTACCCCTCCTGCTATAACCACACTCCTTGATAAAGAACCCTGTCTCAGCTTTACTATAGACCCCCTTTAAGTACTGGAAGGCTGACATAAGGTCTCCTTGGACCCTTCTTTTCTCTAGGCTGAACAAGTCCACAGGGAAGGTTCTCCATCATGAGATGAGATGGTGTGACAGGGAATTATATGAGAGGGAACAAAGGCTGAACTACCCTGATTTTCGTTACTTAACCTGGATGCCTATCTACATAAGTCTAAAAATTGGTTCATTTTGAAATTCTGAAGGTCTGGCTTTCAGAATTTCACTGTTCAAAGGGACTAGTCAGAATTGATAAGTGTTTTCATATGGCAAGACAGCATTCCAAAGAAATTCTTAGCTGAAATTTTAGAGAAAAGTTTATTTTTAATATGGTGAGGGAAAGACTTCCCCTTTTCCCTCCCCTCAAAAAAAAAAAACTTGGCATATTTCAATGAAAAGAAATTCTGTTTCACAGTTATCTTCTGCACAGATATGCCTAGGCTATCTGTAAAACATACACAGCGAAGCAAACGAAGGTAAGCTAACTCACTTACCACGAGCTATACTGTTTATATTACTTGGTGTACCATCCAAATGAATATAGATTATTTTTTAAGATATCTTTGCTTTTAGAAACCCATGTTACTTCATGGGGGAGTAACTCTTTAGAAATACCTCATGTAACTCGATACAACATTGGTTCGTTCAACTTCTTCAATTTTGAAGTATTTAGGAAAAGCAAGAGATTCAGAAAGATACCTTAGACTTATAAATAAAAAGTTTAGAGGTCTTGGTGCTGATAGTTGCTATTAGCCCAGATTTTGCTATTTATTGCTTATAATACACTTAGGGGTTTGTTTAACCCTCACAAATTGCAAGTGAGAATTCAGATCTTAGCTTAAGATGTTAATAATATGTGTACATATATCTGAACCTATGCTACAAAACAGTTTAAAGATACCAAAGTCAGCTGTAAACGAAGCTATCGTGCGTGTTGGGATCAATCTAGTTTGGTATTAGACTGAAAAGCATGGCAAATTAGTCAATATTGAGGTTGCTACTGTGGTGGGTAAATTGTTCTTGGTACCTAAACTGCCTTATTTATGGCTAGCTTGTGTATCTCCATACGTTTCTGCCTCTGTAGAGCAGACATATTCACAGATCAACTGAAAGTTACAAAGGATCTGAAGATGATGTTAGCAAGGAATGCAAAGCCAGGGTTTTATTTTTTCATTCCAAGCTTTGAGATAAGCAAATTCCGAATGTTCATAAGCTATCTCCCTCTTATTTTTTTTTCTTTTTAATCTATACTTTAAAAACTGCGATACTTCTGTTACCTTCTGCAAGCTTTTTGTATTCAATTGCTTTAATCACTACCTTCTGTTCCTGGCTTGTCAGTATGATGCTAATGCATTTAAAGATATTAATCCTTGCAAAAAATATGTTGTGATATTACCCTAATTGTAAACAACACTAGGATTATGAAAAAGATGCAAAAGAGAAGAAAAGTAAAACAATGTAAACAGCAGGATATTTCCTGCTTTTCTACTTCGGAAGAAAATGATATAGCTTGATACAGAGGTTTCATTTCCTGGTTTTTTTACTTTGGAAGAAAATGATATAGTTTCATACAGAGGTTTGATTATGAAGTCAAATAAATTCAGATCAGAAATCTATGATTTTTTTTTCCAGTTAAAAATTCAGAGAGTTCTTAAAATAAATATTCAATATATTTGTAAAGTATTATGTTGTAACTGAAGGTGAAGTAATTTTTCACCATATTTACTGCCTGAAAGCTTAAAATGCAGATAAATTTTAAATTATACTTTTCAATATAATTTAATTACATGGAGAGCTGATTTGAAAGTGATTATCAGCCAACTTAACATAAATGCATATGTGCAGAAACGATTCAAAGGTGAATTCAGTACAAAGGTTTTTTCAGTTGAAAAAATAAATTTGAAGCAAGTTCTCACTCTATATAATTTTTCAAAACATTTGAAAATAAGAAATACATAGTGACCAAAATATTCCTCATTTTATAATTGTAATGAACTTTTCAATCAGATTTAGTTACAATTTGATTTCCTCTCAGTGACAACTACTATAAATCTTTGTACATAGGTTTGTAATATGGCACCTCTGAAGCACACAAGGAGAATTAACATAGTTATCAATTATAGTAACAAAAGACTACAAATATGGAGCTCGTCTCTCTCTCTCTGAGATCTTTACACTTCATAGAATTGTAGAACTGTAGAACAGTTTGGCTTGGAATGGATCTTTAAAGGTCATTTAGTCAAACCTTGCATTGAGCATGGCCATATTCAACTAGATCCGGTTGCTCAGACCTGCGTCCAACCAGACCTTGTCTGTTTCCTGGGGAGCGGCTTCTACCACCTCTCTGAGAAACCTACATTAATATTTCACCACCCTCATCTTAAAAAAAGTCTTCCTATCTAGTCTGAACCCGTAATCCGTTATTTGGGATTCCTGGAACTGAAAATTCTGTAACCTAATATTTCCAAGACAGACCAAGCCCTTATGAGGAAAGATTATATGTTACAAATCTGCTCTTTTTTGGTGATGCCTTGATACGAAGGATTGATAAAGTTACTATCGACATTGCTGAAACCAGGTATCTCACAAAACTAAAATGTTGAAATCAAACAGTACAAATATATTCACATCCTTATTCTCCAGTGAAACCTTTTACATCAACATATTAGTATGTTATAAACAGGAAATTTAAAAAAAAGATGTATTACTTAAAAAATTCTATAACTAAAAATAACCCAAAGTTGTGGGGTGAGTACTGATATTCTCTTCTTTGGGATTACGTTTTCTGAAAGGGGAAGGAAACAGAGAAGGAAAAAAGAAAAAGGCCTCTATGAGAAGCTACAGGACATCAAAATTCAAAACATCTTGAAAAAAAAAAAAACCCTCTACAATGGCAGCAAGGAAACACAAATAATAGCCGGAGTTTAATTCCAAATCAATGTATATTTCAAATATACATGAAAAGAAATTTTATTTCTTTGTTGTTTGTGGATTGTATATATATAATGATAACTGCAGTGGAAAAGTATTTACATTGGGAGAGAAGATGTCCTGCTTGGTATGAACAGTATTGTATTTTTTATTGCTTTCATATGTTATTGTCTCAAATGTAATTAGATAATATAGGTGTTTTCAGTTTTTTGAATTATTTAATTTCTAACTTATGCAAAGATGTGAAGAAACAGAAGTTTTCAATTTTATTTTGGATTCAAGGCCAAAAATCTCCAGCTCTGAATCCCAAGTCAACTAATTTGTTTGGGGTTTGAAGAAAGAAGAGGAGGATTTGGATATGACAATGAAATCATCCTGTTGTAAGAGGAGCAGATGATAAGTAAGGAAGACAGAGAAGACTAGCATTTTGATACAAACCTACAAACAGCAAAAAACTCAAACTCTGAAAATTTACTTCAAAATATACCATTGCGATTAAGTATTGTCATATTTTTCATGTATCTCAGTATATGTACTAGAATAATAAATGATTTTCATTTTAGTAACGTTGGATGAGACAGTGTTGACCTGTAATTTTAACTCCTAATTTCAAGGAAGAAACCTGCCCTTATTAGAGAGCTCCAGTTTTGATCTTTCACCACTCTTCTTCTCAGGAATCCAAGCTCTTAAGGAGAAGTATGTTGACCATCCCACTAGAAGGCAGAGTATCATATATATGAGCTTCCTTTAAATCTAAAAATCCCACACTAAAACCAGGCTTGGCTTATATCTAGCCCATGGGTGAGAATCTGCTCAGTTAAATACAAGCCTTTAATTTCTGTAATGACACATAGTTGACTGAATTCCCATTATGTTTGGCTTAGCTGTCCTAAAAAAACAACTGGACAGGCATGTAGTATTAGATTTATCCAGCCTGGCCTCCATGGGCTTTACATACTATGTAATACCTTTAACAGCAGTAGATATTGCAAAGGAGTGAACTGAATTAAACAGAAAACTGCACTTGATCAGCGGAACCCTGATGAGTGAATTTCTCACCTCCATTTACTATATTGGCTGAATCTTCATGGACTCTTACGGGAGCTTAAACTTTTAGCTCACGTGCACACATCTGCATTGTAGAAACCAAAATTAAGTAGAAGTGGATCACATTCCGTATTCAGATTGGAGGTAATGTAAGCACAAATTTAAATATGAAGTCTCAGGTGCTTAAAAAAAATCTTTGTTTATTTTATTCAGATGCCTGAGGATATCATGCCTTGGCTTCAACTGATAGTCCAGTCATGAATCATAGAATCACAGAATGACCTGAGTTGGAAGGGACCCACAATGATCATCGAGTACAACTCCTATCCCTGCACAGGATAATCCCAGCATTCACACCATGTGTCTGAGGGCACTGTCCAAATGCTTCTTGAACTTCTTGAATATTGACAGGCTTGGCGCAGTGACTGCTTCCCTGGGAGCCTGTTTCAGTGCTCCACCACCCTCTGAGTGAAGAACATTTTCCTAATATCTAAACAAAAGCAACCTGACACATCTTCCTGCCATTCCCTCGAGTCCTATCCTTGGTCACCAGAGAGATCAGTGCCTACTTCTACTTCCCCTGTGAGGAAACAATAAATAGCTAAGAGATCCCCCTCAGTCTTCCCTTGTCTAGGCTGAACAGACCAAGTGACTTCAGCCTCTCCTCGGAGGATTTCTTCTCAAGATACTTCACCAGCTTTGTGGCCTCCTCTGGACACTCTTCATTAGTTTTATGTCCTTGTTATACTGTGGTGCCCAAACTGAACACAATATTCAAGGTTGGGCCTCACCAGTGAAGAGTAGAGCAGGACAATCACTGCCCTCAATTGGCTGGCAATGCTGTCCTTGATGCACCCCAGGACAAGGCTGGCCCTCTTAGCTGCCAAGGCACACTGTTGGGTCTTGTTGAACTTACCGTCAACCAGAACCCCCAGGTCCCTTTCTGCAGGACTGCTAGGTGTTCTGTACTACC
Source organism: Neomorphus geoffroyi (assembly GCA_033558235.1). NCBI lineage: Eukaryota > Metazoa > Chordata > Aves > Cuculiformes > Neomorphidae > Neomorphus > Neomorphus geoffroyi. Next base: position 4,760,431 of record JAUMJM010000005.1, read on the forward strand.
TGCCATGCACATAGAGATGTCTTTGATACCATAAAGGATCTCAAATGATATACTTAATCAAGTGAATTGAGTTTGAAGAATTAGAAATAATTTTGGCAAAAGTGGTGGTTTTGATAGTACATTAATTAGGAAGTTGTATCTTTGTGTCTGAAATATATTGAGAACAACGTAAAGTTTGAAATTTGCCTATTAAGGCAGTTATCCATGATGTTCCTTTGAAAGGAGAGAAAAAAGAGACTAGTAATACCATGAAATAGTCTATTACCTAAGAACTAGCAAGCAAGCTCTAAATTTTATATGGGGTAGATAAAAAAAAATCTTTTCCTCCTAATTAGGGAAGAAAATGTTAATTCAAAAAATCAGGATTTTTTCCTAATTATCTTTAAGCATAGGAGCAGAAATGGTTTTATTTAATAAATTTCAGATAATGCTTGTCCTAAGATAATGTGTGCAAAGAAATAAGCTTCTGATGAGCCACACACCTCTTTGCCTGCTCCTATTTGCAGTGCTCTGGTCACTGGTGCTCATTAAGGGCTGTTTAAATCCCCATTGATGCTGCTGGGAATGCCCCCTCTGCATCAGCCACCCACACGTAAGCTGCTGCTTTCAGGATTCAGGAGTAACTCACCCCTGGCTCCCTTCTGGACTTCACCTCTCTCAGGAGACCGCCTGCCCGCATGGATCTAGCGTTCAGCTGCAGAACTTACTGTTTCTGCTGCTGATTCTCACTGATTTAGATACTGATGTTAATCACTACGAGGTCTGATTATCTTTTGATGGAATAAGTTCTACTGCAGTGCACACTGCCTATTTGAAAGCAGTGAATTACAGTCCCTACATATTCATAAGAGTATCTGAACCTTGTCAATATCTCCATACTCTCCTGGATTTACTTCAGTAGATTTCCCTCCCCTCCTCATACACCAAAAACTTGGGTTTGTACATGATGGGTTAAAAGAGCAGTGTATTACAGCATTCATGTCTTAAAAAACCAGATGGTGAGACTCTCAGGATATTAATACAGAAATATGTGAAAAGTTAATTTTGAGAAGTGCAGAGCAATAAAAACAAGGTCTGTCCAGACTCTCTATATTAATAATTTAAGAAGCATGTATATGTGAAGTGCTTCTTAAGTAATAAGTGTTAGTCATAAATATTTAACAGTTGCCCTTATGAAATATGGCCTAAATTATGTCCAAATGTTAACAAGACTGCCTTATACTTGACAGGACAATGAAGCCCAGAAATATTTCAGAAGCGTGTGTCTGACAGGTGGAGGCTGAGAAGAAATGTCTTGCTCTTTGTTTTGAACTGACACTGCAACCTTCAGGTGTGTGCTTTTCAAGCTTAATAAGAAAGAGTTTTCTATCCAAAGTCAATATCAGAGCCAACGGAAGATTCCCTTTGGAGTTTGTTATCAGACAAGTAGAAGTTGCCTTATCAAAATCATGGGTCAAAAAATTCAAAATGCATAAGCAGTGGCTTGTCTTTATCAGGAATAAAGTTCATAGGAAGTCCACAGGATGTTAAATTCCTATTCCCTTCAAAAGGGAATTAATTGATTGTCCTCAGGAGGTGCTCAGCATCTGTTGCAACAATGTCGTGAAGAGTTATTGCCAAAAAAAAAACCAACCACAAATATTTAATATATTAGGAGACAACTGATAACATAATTGTAATCAAAACAACTAGGGATGGAGGAAAAAATAGTTGGAGGAAAACCAGACAATCACTTACAGATAAATTCTATATTTAACACTTAAGTTGAAATTTGGAAAAATGAATGTCTTTGAACTGTAATCGGGATCTTGTCATCTTTTATGTTATTTTAATAAAAGTGAGATAAATAGGAGAAAGAGTATGATCTATTTAGAGTGGAAAAGAAAACAGAGAGTTGAAGACTCCAAATGTAGACTCTGATTATGACTTTGGGTAAGATCTTTTCTTCCACTCCCTCCTGAAACTTTAGCCTCTGAAAACCAGAGAAACTTCTGGAATATCTTTCTGAGAATTGAGACACATATGTGACCACTATGGCACTATAATCTGATAAGGTTTTCAGTAAGCTAAGGAAATAATTTTCACAGAGGAATAAATAATAAAGCTCAAGGTAAGAGTGTTGTATCTATCTTGGAAGAAACATTCAGAGTTTTCACAAGTTTTTGAATGCTTCAGTTCAGGGAGAAAATCTCAGCTTTACAGTAGTCAAAGATCCCTTCTGTCACTATGACAATAAAGCCAGAATTTCACCCAAGAAGTATAGAACAGCTAGAATTTTCAGTGTATTCTGTCAAAAGGTTATTTTCAAAGACTTCAACTTTCTTTTCTTTCTTTCTCTGTAATGGTTCTCACAGAGCCTATAGTAGATATTTGGGTGTGACAGCTCTGTAAAAGTTGCTCCTTTCCCTTATGAAAATATCATTCTTAATCGCTTTATGAAAGGCCTGTAGGGCTTCCACCTCTATTCACCTGGGCCTCCCACTACCAGAAAATAGTTCTTTGATCTTCACAGTTCCCACATTGCATTATAATGAGTTTGTAAAAGCGTTTCTTCTTCCCCTCATTCCTCCACCCTCCACCTCCCCACTGGTTTCCATCTGAACTGGAAGGTGTATCAGCTTTTCCTTTATAACCTCCTTTTCAGTAGTACTGTATACATCTTAACCAAATGGAACTCCTGCAGGTCATGGATGACAATAACACTGAGGAGACTTTCAAGTCCAGATTATCAATTACTTCTTGCTGTGACATCAGAGTGGGTCCAGCCAGCATCCTTTACTGAAAAACAAGACTCTAAAAGAAGTCAGGTTGATGCCCTCCCTTAAGGCTGAAGAAACAGTAACAGAGCAGTGCAGAGTGGGCATACTTAGATTAATGCAGAAATATTTTAATAAGCACGAGAAGATATCAATATACACTGTCCATTTTTATTAGACTTTTTCGTATGATCAGAGACATGAGCAGTGAAGTTAAGGTTGTGCAATATATACTGAACCTAGTCAATTGCTTATACTTTAAAAAAGTTATTCTGTGCCTCAACATACATAGTGTTTCAATTACAAGTTTATAGTATATAAGCATATACATCCTCTTATATACTGGAAATCTGGAAGGCAGATCCACTACAGAAAATTTATAATGTCTTTCACATCATTTCCTGCTCTCCAAAAGTAGATGTGGGTCATTAAAACCTTCCTGGGGGGGGGTATTTTTTGGTAATTACATTTAAGCTGATACAAAGTCATGTGACTGAATTCAACATTAAGGAAGCAGATGGCAGAGATGGTGATGTATAAGCCTGAGACAACTGCAAATGCCACCTGTGTAGTTTCACTATTGAATGACTTTTTCCAAGGAAAGTTTTCTATTATCTACTTGTGCATCAGTGCATTACTTCGGAACTGTGGCATGACCTTGCTCAAAGTCATTCCAATGAATGACATCACAAGTTGAAAACTAAATTTATCACTATATCTCACAAAGTGAGAGCAGTACATCACAAATGTAAATATCACCAGGCAAGAAGTCTAAATTGATCCAAATGTTATGGTGTGATCTCCATTACACTATCTATAAGGTGGTTTTTTTTATAATTTGTTCAGGCTGCCTTTCAGTACCAAACTTAGTGTATGTGAAAGGTTCAGGAATGCAAGGGAAAATTTTTTCTTTAAGAAGGCACACCAGAGCCATTCCAAGTGACTCCTACAGTTCAGAGCTCATGACCATGTGGAAAGCACCTGGTGAGTTCACTAATCTCCTTCTAATATGGTTCTATTAAGACCTCCATCTCTTTTGCAAAGATATAAGGTGGTGCTAGGAGATACCCTATCCATCTGTCCTAAGACTTCTCCAGGAATGATGTTTCCATAGTAAACTTTTTACCTTTGTTCCCCCAAAATTTACTTTTGACACCTAGGCACCCAGAAGTAATACTCGTGCAACAGTGCCTGAAACCACTATCCAGAATTATCTGACAAATATAAAGTTAATCACCAACATACATGCCATAAACAACTTCTACTTCTTTAAGTATTTTAAACTTCTATTTCTATTTCTATTAATAACACTTTGGCAAATAAGAAGTTTCCATTTTTGTGGTACCGTTCGGTAGACTTTCAGATATAGATTTTCTAGAAACAGTATAGTATCTTGTATTTTATAAATATTACATGTTCATCTATATATTTATGTATGTTTATATATATTTAAAATAAATAGATATGTATTTCAGAATGCATATGTAATATAATTGATAACTTGGCAGACCATGGTTGTTATAGTTTGTCAGTATAACTTTTTATGAAAAACAATAGAAGATTAATCTAAGTGAGAATTTTAGTAAGTTTTAACCAAATCAATGTTTCTAGAGCATGTTAAGAATTTCTTTTTCTGAAATAATAGGCTATCAGAAGATTTTAGAATGTATTTATGTAATTCAGATTATTTGATTGTGAGCTATATATTATAGATACGTAATTTACAATTAGATCAATAGTTTTAGTTACACATGCATCTGTAAATTTCTGAGATCTAGTAAAAAATAGACTCTTTACCTTTCTTAGAATAGACTCTATCTTTCGTAGACTGTATGTTGGCAATACCATGATTTTCTAGGAAATTAACAAAATCAAAACAAAATAAAATAGAAAACAACAGATTCATGGTCAATCATAAGCATAATTATGTTGTTCCACGATAAGACTTTGTTTAAATATTCAGTATACTTTCAAAGACAGCACTTTCTCCATGCAATTATACATTGCATGCATAATTAATTACCTAATTCAAAACTCAGTACAAATCTGTGAATTATGTTAAAAAAGCCTTACTCAAGCAAAGTGCAAGAGCTATTCCATTTTTATACAATTTCCAAGTTTATAGCACATTAGAGTAAAACAACAATTTATTGTAATATTTAAGCTACAGGTGTTATTTGTTTCTGTTATTTTCCAACATACATTCTATTACAACTGATATGTTTTTCAGCCTTTCTGCATGTTCTTTATCCGTTACACTCAGCTTGCTTTTCAAGTTCTCAGAACACTTTCTACCCTTTTCACGTGGTGTAACTTTTAAGCTGGAGTGGCTAATGATCATCATACACCAGTATTACAGTTTCAGATTGTATGATAATAGAAGCAATATTCTGAGAAAACTTCTTTAGAAATATTAACAGAAGAAATACATTTTTGCTTATCTGTATATGTAAAGTTTAGTAAGAAATCTGCTACTAAATTTGTCCTGTACTTGCATAGAATCACTAGAAAATACTGGAATTTTCCATGGTAGTAGTTATAGAGCATTCCTTAGATCCCATAAAATGAGAAAATTGAAATTAATTCTTAAGCCACATTTTAAATATTAGGATAATATCCTGATATGAAAAAAACTGAAGGAAAATGAGAACATACACCAATTTTGAGGTGGGAGAGGGAGGAGGGTATTTCTTTTTTGTTTTTAACAAATGCTTTTTAAAATTTTTTAGTTCACCTACTCTAATTATGAAAAGATAACCTGCTGCACCCTCTTGTATTGTTTATGCATGACAACATGTTGACAAGGTCTCAGTGATAAGGAACCAGAGCTTTTCAAAAACAAAAGATCAGAACCAAAGGGAACACCTCCAGTTTTCCTCATTTATGTCTGATTTTTTATTTTAATTACATTGCTTTAAAAATGGAATACCATTTTTTTCAGACGCTGTTTAGCTTGGTTCTGATTTCATCAGTCACCTTTCTCATTTCTGCTGTAAGGTGTTCTGCTTATCTGCAGTCCCTTGGGCTTATCTTGTTCCTTATCTTGAGATTTTTCTTTTTTAGATACCTCCTATGAACAACTGCACAGTTTTTCTTGTCACTTTGCTGGTCAATTTGATAACATATTTTTGTAAAGTATTTTTAATTGTACCTGGATAGGCCATTGTTACACGATCATTGCAGTTGTTAGTTACACAATTTGGGTGCACTTCTATTTGGGTTAGGGGTAAATAAATATTGTTTAAACTGTGATTAGTGCATCTCTAAATCATAGGTTAGAGAACTCTACATTGTCTACGGTAGGGAAAGACACTAATATTCTTTTTCTCTGCATGAAACAACCAACTTGACGAGTCCTACATTAGATGTACATTTTTTTTCATAATTACAACAGCTTGGCAGCCCACAATCACCTTGTAATATACTTTCATACTTTGAAGTCCATATATGTTACGATACTAAGACAGCCAGATCTTTCTCTTTCTTGAAATTTTCAAATGACAAGGTCTTATTTTGTATCTGAAAAGTCTGACATTCCTTTTTTACATGGTCCTTTATTTTATAGCACTAGATTCTGTATAATTTCCGTTACTCTGAATCGTAAGTTTAATTTTATCTAATCAATGTAATATCTAACCAAATCCAATGTACCATCAGCAAATTGCATTCTTGTTTCATAGGAGGGTTTTTACTTCTTTCTTGCCTAGCTATCCAAATGGAATGTAATATGAAGTCTCTTCTCAGTGTAAGACGTGATTCTGTTCTTTATTACTTTTAAATATGGAGGATACCACAAAAATCAATCAGCATTATATTTAAGTCTTTGAATTAAGATCCCACAGGCCTCAGTCAGAACTATTCATTTGCTTCAGGGTAGTTTAGTTAAGACTATAACATCTTAGGTAAAGGTCTCAAGTGTAATTACTAACAGGTATTTTTCACAAAACTAGGAGAAAAGAGTATTAAAGGGCAAGACACAACTAATATACTGAGAGAAATCCAGGCACTAAATAATATTACCTACCTATTTATTTTTACTTTTAAATTGGACAAACATGATGTATAATTCAAAAACTGCTGGTATACTTTTTACTAATTTCCAGTCCATTTTTAAATGAACTGGGACAACTGATTTATATTTTAAGTACTGATACTACAGCTATGCTTGCTGCTGTGGTTGGATAGTTTTATGTTTTTCATATAAACTTCAGGCTTCTAGTATTGAAAGACTGATAAAATAAATTAATAATTTAAAATTGAAAAATATAATTTAAAAATAAATAGAAATATACCTAGAAGGCCTTGAACAATGAAGTAGAGTCTAAAGCAACATACTGTAAACGGTAAACTCAACCACTGAACCATGGCATGCCTTAGAAATTCTCAGATACATAAAAATTATTAAAATGTAATAATAAAATGGAAAACATATTGTTTTGAGGCCAACAGCAGTAATCTTTTTTGCTTTCAGTTTTCAAAAAAGCTCGGGAAGAATATTAGTTTCCAAAATTCAAAGAGCTGAGATTTGTCTCCTTTCATTTTCTTAAGTGCTCCAAATTAATGAAAGAAAATTGTAGAAGTTTGAGAAAAGAGAATTGCAAGTTATTTTTCAGTATGAAAAGCAATACTGAAATTGGTTAAAGAAGTAGAATTTGAAAGAAATTTTTTTAAAAAAAAATCAGGTATTGAAAGTATATAAGAAAAATCTAAGAAATCTGTTTGAGGACTAATCACACATATAGTAAAGTATATAGTAATATAAGCAACATATAGATTTTCAAATTTAAACCTGATCTGTATTATTAGATATTATTGTAAAACAAATCTATTAAGGAATACTGACAAAAGGGTTTTCAGGTAAAATATATTTTTAAGGAGAAGTTGCATTTACCATAACATTCAGTGTAAGGTTAATTTTGAATGATCAGAATTTCCTCCAATGGTCATACACTTCTTGGAGAAGAGAAACACCTGTCCGGACTATGGTAGAGACTCCCTGGTTAAGCTTTGAAAATCAGGTAAATCAAATAGTCTAGCATTTTAGTACTCTAATATTTAGTAGTACTGGAAGAGAAATAACCTTTTCCAAATTCCTGTAATTAGTTAAAAACTATATGCAATACTTGCTTTAATTAATTAGCATAGTTTCATATACATTAAAGTTTTATGTTTTTCACAGTAAAAATTATATTGAATTGGTTTCAATCTCACTTTAAAGAGCTTGTGTGAACCTCCCACTGATTTTAGTAATTTCTGGATTTTATCTGAGGTTCACCATAAAGCCCACATATGCTCAAATTGGAATTATAAGTTTAAAATCTTTTCATAAGTCATTCATTTTTGGCAATATTTTTTCCCTGGATTCTGAAGCATTGTTCCGTGTTTCTACTTAACACATGTTTAAAGCAGTTTTACTTTACATGCTATGAAACACAGAGAAACTTAATTGCATATGGCTACTATGACTATTGTTAGTGCTTACTTTCTTGAAGATCTGTATTTTACATTAAGGTGGCCTACAATGAGAGTTTCTGTTATTGTTGTAATTCTGCTTCCATTATGAATTAGTTTATCCAGGCATTAGTTACATTTTTTTTACAAGACTGCACATTCCTTGGGATATTGAATATTCAAGATGGTGAACGAATGATAGAAGCGATAATGGAAAGTTAAGTGTTAAAGTTCAAAAAATTCTTTTAAAAGACAGGTTTTTTTTCCTTATGTAGTGCTGGGGATTAAATGAATGATTTCTTGTAGCAACTTCTGTTTCCATTTTAATTGTCCTGACAAATAAGAATTGCTACATACTCGGTGCATTGGCTGTGAATGGGATAATAGTTCCGTGATGTTTTCTCCTGTTGTCACCAAAAGAAAAACACAGGAGAATAAAAAAGTCATTTCCAATGAAACGTACTTTCCAGTCTTGTCACCAAAATAAAAATATATGTTTAAATTGATTAATTAACTTTAAAAGAGTTCTATGAATCTTAATTTTCTTCTTTGCAGAAATACATGACAAAAATGAAGGCTCTTAAAAGGTGCCTCGCATTCCCTGTATTGAATTGTCCAAAAATACATGACAAAACATGTTTTTCCTCAGAAAATCTTCTGAACTTACTAGGTTTGGTACTTGATTGATAAATAGGTGCACAGGAGATTTCCAGGGAGCAGCCCGATTTTCAGTAAGGGATTCTTATAAATAGATTGGTAAACTAAAAATTGTTCAAAATTTTAAAGGGAATTATTACAGAGTCATCAAGCCACAGGTCTGTTTTAGATAGGGGTAAATGAACTAGGTTCAAAGACTAAAGCAAAAGCCCTTCTCTCCAAATTCTCAGTAATTATATATTAAAATAATCAAAATGCTTGCATAAGTTAAAGAAGTGATCATGAGTTTTAATGCTATGTGGAATAATTAAATTTACATTTAGTGCACCAATGATCATTAATATAAAAGCAGTTTCTGCTCTGCAGGTGAAACAGGAAGAAAATAGGTGTCAATAGTAGCAAAGAAGACAAAGATCAGCTTAGAGGAAAATGTTCTAGCAGTCAGACAAGTAGAATGATTTCCTTTTACATTTTGGAATTTCAACACTGTAAGTCTTTAAGAACAAATTAGAAAAATATTTCCTGCCAATACAAGTCATTCATCCTGTGGGGTTTTTTTCTTCAGTATTTGTTCACATAAAACCAAGTTCTATTATGAAACAGTTCTTTCCTATCCAGGTGGGAAGATTTTCATTGGTTGTTATAGTTATTTTTATGTCTGTTTACACACCATATTTGCATATTCAGTATGAAAATTAGTCTATATACCCAGATTTTAAAAACAGAACAGAAAATGTCTTTAATGGACTATGTTTATCAGAGGCTCAGAGAGTTGAACTGATTAATTTGCTGTTTTTTAAAAGTGGGGGGGTTCTTATAATCTGTTAAATTGATTAGTATCAGGAGTTTTATAACAGAACTGCTAATCCAGATACTCATTTTTCCCTTTGATGATTGCAGACTGTCATTTATTCCATAGCAATGGAATGTAATTTGTAAAAGATTCAAGTTTGGATGTTGATGATCTGACAAGCCTACTTGGATAATAATAGTAGTAATTTGAAAAAATCTTTTTTAGTATTTATCCTTTGATGCAGGAATGATGCTATGAACAAGACAGGCAACATATAAATAGTCCCTAAAAGCGTGATTTTTTTATCATATGAGCAATTGAATTGTTGCTTAGCAAAAAAGAGCAATTAAGCAGCATGTTGGAGGCATGAACAGTAGACTTGAATCTCTGAATACCAACCATGAATTAGAAAAGAGCAGCAGGTACCTTTTCTCTTTTCCTCTTTATTTCACCAAGACATTTGAATGTGAAACCCAAAGCCTAGTCCAGAATTTTTCTTTAGCATTACTAAATGCTGCTGCACTGAGCTTTTATAAAGCTTAGAAACATGATATATGTTGATATTCCGCAACACTTACATCTATTTGGGTTACCTTCTTAGGAATTTGCCAACCCAATATTCCATATCAGACTATGTGGCATTTTACTAATGCAGATGCAACCAGCATTTTCAACTCTTTGTCACAGAAGTTATTTTGAAGTAAATATAAACCGTAGACAGACGTGGATTTTTGTTAGTGTAACTGCTGTACGTTTTCATTCCCATTAGACTCAGTTTACTGTGACACAGAATTTTAAGTATCTGTGCTATACATATTTAAGATAACAGATAATGTATAATCCTTCATTTTTGGATAGATTTTGATTTTGGAGGTCCAAATATGCTCATCAAAAGAATCCTATAATGTTCAAAATAGAAAACAATTTAAGGAGAAGAATAGTATCAACTCAAGGAGTCAATAGTTGATACAAATGTGATTTGTTAAGCAGTCAATAATCCTTTTTAATGATTTTTTATGGTGAACTGTATCACCATCCTTCTCCTGAGTGGTGGTAGCTTCTAAAGTGCTGGAAACGTTTCTTAAGAAGACAAAATCACAATGTAAAGACTGGGAATAGTGCTTTTTTATATATACAGTTGTTTACTAATGATGTTATAGAATGCATATGATCACAACAAATAGGAGGAAATCCCATTTTTTTAAGAAAGGTCATCCCAAGTGTTTGTCGTAAAGGGTTTCTAAAAATTGTACATATTAAGCAAGATATAAGTCTGTGTGTAACAGCACCATCTGGTGATCCTATCACAGCAATGCTATATACAGATAAGTAAAGATTAAAAGAAAAAAATAAAATTCTCCTTAGTATCTCAGAAAATTGTTCTAGAGGAGAAATATGCACCGTCCCCAAGGCATGTCTGTCTGTCATTTACAAGTTAAATATGACCAGCAAGTGTTCTGTAGCTTCAATCTTTGTGGATTCCCAGAAACCTTTGTAGGATGAAGACCAATTTACACATATACTTATGACTCAGGAGAAGAAAATGAGTGGACTAACTCTTGTGATGGTTATAATCCTTCTATTATGGTTTTATTTTAGATAGAGATAAATGAAAAAATAGACTCCATGTAACCTATGCTAAACAGTACAAGCTTAGAGAATATTAATAAAATTTGAAAAGGGTTAATTTATGCATGGGCTACACCCATTTCACTGCATTACTTCAACACTGCTAGTGAATCATTTCTTCATTTATTTTCTTCTGTTGTGTGCTTCAGCTGATCTATATTCTTCTTTACTTTTTCCCTTTTTTCCCCTGACAAGTGTTAATAACCTGTGTTTCACCAGTCAACAGTAACTCTTGTAGATACACACCATTGTAGCCTTTGATATAGTTTGCTTAAACAGCAGAGCAAATAATTGAAGCTAGTTTCCCTGAAAGCAGTCGAGATTTCAGCAGGCCTGACAAAAGAACAGATTTGTAGCTGAATGCTTTCCAGGCAATCTATTTAGTTCTGCATGTGTTTCAACTCAATTTCATGGTAATTTCATAAGAAGTTTGTGTTTTAAACAAGTGTGCTGTGGAGCTGAACCTTTTGCCCTTTTATTTAAGTAACACAGTTAGAACATCTTTTTATGCCACTTTAGTTAGTAATATGAAATATTGTTGCAGCACATTTTTAATTTGTATGTGTTTTAAATATCTCCCAGTAGCTTCCCCATTGGTTTCTTTCACAAATCATAACAGCTGGCAATGTATATAAGGTTATCCATTTAATTCAAAGGTTTTTCCCCTTACCTTGTCTCTTTCTTTTTTTTTTTTTTATAAAAGCTAATTTGTTAAGTGCATCCACTTAGTTAATGACAGACAACTAACATAAGGTAGAAACAAACTGACTAGTGAGGTTAAGATCAAGACCTGGGAGAAAAAAAAAATTTACATTATAATAAGTTGTTAGCAAATGAAAGATGCTTGTTTGAAATTCAGATTATAGAGGTAAGTTCTACAGATATATTATAGAAGTGTCTTAATTTGGTTTGCTTTCTCTCTGGATCACCCTGTCGTTCATGTTTTACAAGGATGATTATCTGTTCAGCTCAGGAAGTACAAACAACAGAAGTGAATTTACAAATAAATGAAAGAAAAAAAGAAAAGTACAAAATTGCCAAACTGCATCACGTTATTCATAATCATTTTTAGAGCAAAACGAAGAATGAACATTTTTAACAGACAAACGAGAGCTATGTATATTTATTAATAACAGTATCAGACTGAAAGAGCTATTGCATGTTCTTTGTAATATTGTCAGCCATTCATTTGTAAAGAATGTAGTTTTGTTCAGTACGCTAGTAGCCCTTGGTTATTATGGTTCTTATTTATTGCTAGAGAAGGCTAAAGCATCTTTCCTTTCTTAGTGTGTCTCTTTGGATGTGATTCAGGCTTGAGGCATTGGCTGAAAGTCAAGCTAGATATTGTGGCATTAATATAATTCTCTCAACTGGTGTACCCTTTGTTTATACCTTCACTTGTGTATCAAGATGGATCTTCAGTAATAATCAGTTTTTAGCCAGTTACCTTTGCCAAAAGTCAGGATGGATTTTTTCACTTGCTTTTCTTCTGTTTTTATTCAATATGTCCATACAGAGAAAAAAAATAGACTGAACCATTTTATTCAGATGAATACAAAGATTTTCTTGATTTTCCTCTCCTTGAGGTGGTTGATATGTTTCCTTGTCAACTCTTCATCTCGCTATCATCATAGCTTTTCCATTGTTGTTAATAGCTAGATTATTGACATTTATTCTTCCAAAATATTAGGTAAATGTAGAATTCATTTGCATGTAGAATATATTCATGTACTTTGGCTAAAGCATCTTGTTGTCATAATTCTTTCCTGGAAACATATCATACCAGTTCTTCATATGTGTTCCTACCCTTTAAGTATAGATAATTAGCTTACACTTGATCTTCAGTGTAATTATTCTATTATTTGGTCCTCAGACACTTATCCTCTTACTACTTTTCTCACTCATCTTAGCAATGAAGATAAATTAGAAAGTTATTTTTTCTTTTTTCTTGTGGACAGGTATGTTTGAATATTGTTGTGCTGAGATCAAGACATTCTACACGACAGATACTCTAAGTTTGCTCATTAAATTTTTTACTACAAAACCTGTATTTGTAGAATGTAAGAGTAACTTGAAAAAAGTTGAAATTTCTCATGGAAATATGTTTGTTGTATTGGTTTAAAACAATATATGACAGAGAAATAAAAACCTTTTTAAAAAATATTTAACGTAACAAATAGAAAATAATGAAATTCTAGAGATAAAATATTTAACAGAATTCAAATGTATTCCTTAGCATACGTATATACACACAGACTCAAATATATATAAAATATACATACATACACACATGTATATATATAAGTGCACGTGTGTATGTATATATATAAAAACAATGTTGTAAGATATTTGATTTATTAATAAATAAATTACATAAGAATCACTGTGAGGAGAAGAATAGACTGTTCAAGAAATGCCTAAGTTGAATGAAGTTTTATGAAGACTGGAGAGTTTGAGAATGGAAAGGAACGGAATACTTAGGAAAGATTTCTGGTTTCCTTTTTCAGTCTCTTCTAAGTAGAGAGAAATATTATTTCTTCTTCAGAGGTCAAACATGAATAGATTTTCAAATTACTTTTAGAATGGATAATCCTAACAATAATGTGGACCCAGGAAAATTTCATACCTCTTTCTAAAGAAAGTAATAGAATTTTTTTCCTTGAAAGAAAAGTTATTGAAATGGACAGTCATGCCTTAAGGAGTGTTTCAGTTTTATCAGTTTCTCTCATTTGGGAGTCTTTCCAGCTAACTGAAAACACATACCTGCTTAAAACCTAGTTCTTCTAGTGTATAAAAAGACCACTGAAGAAGAATAAGAAATTAATCTGGTTGTTTCACAATCCAAGAGGATATCCAGTCTCGAGTTTTCTCTGCAATGTATTTTTTCTGGTTTGGTTTTTGTTTTGTGGGGGTTTTGGGTGGGGGGAGTTGTTTGTTTGTTTATTTCTTTTTTTCTTTTTTTCTTTTATTTTACTATAAACTGCATCCTACAAATATTTTATCAGAGTTTGTACTCTTCACTGAAAAAAAAGTTACTGAAATTGCAAACTGCTTCCTTCATAGCTCAAATGTTAAGTAATATAGTTAAGAACAAGAAGTTTCACTTTTCTTCAGAGTTCTCGAATCAGGTGTGAAGAACTGATTCTTTTTTTCTGAAAAATATTGTGATAGAAACTGAAAATTATTAATCTCTTCTTTCTCTATAAAAAGGTGATGGGAAAAGATAAAGCCAGCCAACCAGGTCTTTAGAAGAGGAAGTGTTGCATCCACTTAACAGGAAAATCCTTAGTTTTCCTGTATATCTGCAAGTCTGAAGATGTTTGGTTTTTATTTTTTATTTTTTTTCCAGAAAGGCTATGGGTGTAACTCAGATCAGTATCAACTCTGCAGATGCCTGTATCAAGTTCTAAATATCTAGTAAAATACTGTTCCTCTACTTTACTATTCTCCTTAGAACAGATCAGTTCAGCCTAAAGATATCAATTAGGACAAATTCATAATATTTTGCTAGATATCACTCAGTTACTGAAATGAAGAATCATATTTGTGGCAGAAAAGCATCCATTTGCCAAATTGTGTAAGGGCTTTTTTTCAAACATCGTCGTGTTGGTGTTTGTCCAGAAGAGCTTAAAATGCACTTAATATTTCACAGGACTCTGAAACGTATTGTGTTATGAAAATCAGTTTTAACAAATTGATCTGTCTATCAAGGTCCCTGTTATGTCATGGACATGCTTTCCACGATTTAAACCTTGCTATAAAATACAATGGGATGGCAAAAGTTTCCCTCAAACATTACAGAAAACCTATGGTGAAAATAAATGTCCAGGAGTCTTGGTTGAAGGTATACAAAAGTATACCTAAAACAAAAACTATGGTAACCTATTAGCTAATGATGATATAGAGTTTATCAATAATACTGAGGCAAGATACAGCAGTAGGCAATTGTCCATTCCTCACCCTTCTTTCTTGTAAGGGGAATTGTTCTCCGGGGTGTCAGCTGAAAGCATGTACAAAAGAAACGAGGTTACTTTTATTAATTTACTTTCTCCACAACTGAATAGCCATAGCTTTCTTCTCTTATTCCCCTTGGCACTACTTTGTTCCATTCTTTAATAACAGTAAATGTGAAAAATCAGGATTTGTTCTATTCAGCTTCATTTCACTTTGGCTGCTGTAGGGAGATGAGATTTGAAATTGCTTACTGTAATGTATAGGATATCTGGATGATTCCCTTTCCTGATGATGCAGTATCATTGCAGATGTCTCACTTCAGGTTGTTTACTTTTATTAGAACATTAAGTTTTGAACTCTTGACTCTTTTTGAGTGGCACCCAGCATTTTCAAAGTAAGATATGTAAGCAGAATTCTCTTCCGATAGTTTTATTCTCAGTATAAGTAAAACTTGTTCAAAAAAAGAAATAAGAGCTAAACAATGAGGAAAAAAAATTAAATATTGACCCTTTGTCATAACTGATCTATTTTAGATCTGCTGACACTGAATTGGTGTCACTGATACAAGTTAATGAATGATTTGTGTTCTCAGAAGCTGCAAAAGCTGAAATACTAGTTTTTGAAATGTTAGTTGGCAATATTATTTTGCCAATATTATCTGGCCAATTATTTTGCCAAAACTAAGTTAAATTCTAATAAATACAGGTATGTGGAATTAAATTAAACAGATTTTACTTTAATTTGAAGGACTAAGGAATTCTTTAAGGGAAGAGGGAATCATTTTTAAACAAAACCAAAATGCTTTCCTTTGATTTGGATAATTTTAGCTACTTTTTAGTAATATAATGAAAGACATTAGGGGGAAAAAAAAATCTAATTTCCCAAAGCAAAGGATTAGATACTACAAAAAAATCAGCAAAGACCCTGTGAAGATCAGTGATTAAAATGGTATTCACTAAAGCTGTGAGAGATCTGATTTTCATTCCTCTTCTTATCTGATTTGCAGTATGGACTTAGAGTAGGTTTTCTACTCACAGATGAATAGTCTGATCATGGATTAACAAATATCCAAGAGTGTTTGGTTTCTTGTTCATGCTGTTCCATTAAGCAGCTGAATATCCTTTGGGATTGGTATCAGGTGTGTTCTTATTTAAAATAAATGACTTAATAAAGAGGATGTTCTGGAATAGTCTTTCAGCATTAATGAATAATTTCATACCATCTCCCATCCCAAAATGAAGAAAAGCTGCAAAATAAAGCAAAAATATGATGTCGATGTCATTTAGCCATGTACTTTACATTTGCCTTACAATACATATTTATGTGATTTAGATACAAAAATAAGAAAACCATGAGGTAGGGTTCATACAAGCCAGCTTTATAAGCATGGCAATTTCAATACACTGGAGCTACATTTAATTAGGGATCCAGCTTTCCCGTTACATTAATAAGAGAATATATCTCTGTGATAAAATTAATTTCAAACTGAACCTATGCTTGCATTTGGTAGATGATTAACATTCTAGAAGTGACTATTTCTTTCTATTAATGACAATGGTAAGCTCAGATAACTAGACATGCCCAGATGTGTGTGTCTAATTCCAACAGGAGATGAGTTTGACATTACTTACATTCCTCTGAGTTGCTCACCCAAGCCTTCGGTAGAGAGGATGGGAATAATGTTGAATACTATCAAAGACAAATAACAATCTCTTATTCATTTTTACCATTTAGATTTATTCAACTCACTGCCCTTATCAAAATCCTTTGCCTGACAGAAGTAAGACTCCCAAGTGCCCATTTTGAGAAAGATTCTTTCTCATGTAGTGAATGGTATGAAAGTAATTTTGTGTTTGATCATCCCTATCATTTATCTCAGTTATCTGAAGCCATGTGGGGTAATTTCACTTCCACAGCAACTCTCTGGCTCTGTCCTCACCTGACCTCTCCCTGATATTATGCAAGGAAACTGTGAGAAAAAAGATTAAGAATAATCAGCTATTATATTATGGATTTACTTTTTTTTTTTATCAGTTTTTTAGTTGGTTTGGCCGGGCACATAAGTTTCTAATTAGAAAGGTCAGTAAGTGATGAAGTTACAAAAGCAACTTTGAGGAGGTGGACAGAGGTAAGTCAGGGAATTAATATGAAAAAAAGGCTGCAGGAGAAGACTGTAATTCTGGAAAGATGAGTCCAAGAGCAAAATGCAGGCTAACTGGATTCTTTTTTTTCTTCTAGAAGACCGTGTTTGCACACAGAGGTTCAAATCTGAAAGTTTTGTCACTGTGGTAAAAAGTTCTATGTTTTGTGTCTACCATTCTATGTTTTAATCTACCATTATGCTGAAGTGCTAAAGTAAACTGAGAATACTTAAAAGATTTTGGCTGGTGGTGGTGAAAAGAAAAGGTGATTCCCTGATACCGCTTCACAAGGCTGGTAGTCTTGCTTTTCAGAAAAGGTGTCCCTAAACTGAACTGTTGATTCCTATGTAGATTTTAGCCCCCTGGATTCTGTGGATAGAAAAGCAGAGACAAATATCATGAAAACAGGGAACAAATATACTAGTCAGTTTCCTTATTCTTCTGCATTTTCAGAACCAGACTATCTTCAATAGTTCTCCAGTCGGCAATGCAAGAAGCAATTCCATTGAATCTACTTGCTTCAGTACGAGACACTTGTTGAGAGGATGCTTAGGACAAATACTTTGGACAGTGTGTGAGGAAAGAAAACCTCACTGTTTACTAAGGAAATTTAATGTGAACATAAGAAGATTTTTGTTGAATTCTCATTTAGTCCTGGATTATTTCTAAATACTGCAGAGAAGTGAACAGATTTCTAGACTTAGCATGTGTTATTTGGATTTTGACTTACTTCAGAAACGTGAATAAATTCTGTAAGATTCTCTGAATAGTCTCTTCTGGCTCGACAGATCACAAAGTTAAGCTACTGATAGCCATTTGTGGCTATCACACAAGTAGCTCCAAGTAGGCAGTTTCTGAAGACTGGTAACAGGAGACAAATACCTATAGTCTCTGAGAAAAGGACACAAACGATTTTCAGTCAAGGGCAAGCAAAGTATATACAGATGAGGACTGAATATTTGCTTCTAAAAAAACCCTTGAAATTCTTAAAAATCCATAAAAGAAAGCAAAAATCTCTAACATATGTAATCCATTTAAGACTGTAGACAAACTCTCTTCTCTTTTAAAATGCCAGAATAATTTGCTAGAAATGTATACGTGGTGGAAGCCCTTTCTACAATGCCCTTTTCAGTAATCTGATGATTTCTGGATTCAGAACACTGAGTGATACAGTAAATTGTAAGGATATGGGCTTCAGGTCAATCAGTAGGAGTAAGGACTTCCTTACTTAAGGATTGCCTTCCTTGAGGACGTAGACCTGATGGATCCACTATACTTAAGACCGTAACTCTTGGTAAAAACTTATTTTTCAGAAAAATACTTCTAATTCAATTATGGACTGCAGACAGATTTTTAAAGATCATAATTTTGTGAAACGCAATTCTGAGTTTAATCTACAAATACAAATAAGATTGATTTTATTATTTTCTTTGTTATAATGTTCTGTTATGAATTTTCAGTTGATAGTGAATGGCCCGAATATTATAATGAGGAGCATCAATATCAAATCATTAAGATAAATGTAAAAGATTAAATAATGTTATTATATTCATCCCAGTCTTTCCTGTCTTTATTTATTATTAGGTTTGGGTTTTAATGATGATTCATTATAAGGTCTTCTTAGTTACATACCATTTTATAAAACACAAATGTCTGCTAATTTCTTTGCAAATGTTTAAATTACACAGTTTAATAATGGGTACTAATTAATTTAATCATAAAACGTTAATTTTAACAACTAATTAAAAGCACTGTAATTATACAGCTCACTTTAATTTTATAAATGCAATACACATACTGATAAGTATATGTTACTCATTTAAAGGCTGTATCTGACAGCATAGAACAGGCATATATAGATCTAAAATAAGAAAGTTCACATACTTTCATTTACATAAGGAAATCATAATTGAGAGAGAAAAAAAAGTTTGGAAGGTAACAAAGGTAAGACTTCAGAGTGATATATAAAAATGTTATATAAAAATGTTATATAAAAATGTCCCAATATCTGATTGTAAAGAGAACCTATATAGATTAATTCAACTGAGAAGAAAATATAATTTTTAAAAATCAGCTTTTCTTTCTAAAACTTTATAACATAAAACCTGGGAAAGTGGAAAATGATAAATCTGTTTGCACCTATTTCACATGAAGATCTATGAGTTCAAATAGGGGAGAGATTATCATTGCTCAGATGTATAGAAAAATAGAAATTGTCTTTTCATTGAAAAAAGATAACAAAAATATGTAAATTTCCACTTAGAAATTCTGTTATTATATCTCATAAGAGCTGAATTTTAATTTCACAATTTTCTGCTCAACTGGATGATGTCTCATTCAAGAGATCATCTTTCAAGATATGTAAATTTCTTACTTTTGGAAAGACAGGATTTTCTAGCTATGGAGCTGAAAAGCTAAGAAAACACAGAAAAATGTGGGAGGGGAAAAACAAAGTACAGTCCACAAGGGAGGTTGTAACAACAAATATTTTTTAAACTGTTCTGGGAATCTGGAGAAAAAATAATTCTGCTCTCAGCTGTCTGTATGTTTACAAATTTAGACAATACAAAAAAATCAGAATCACATTTTAGTTGTTTTTTGGGGTATGAAAAAATGACAAACAAAAGCCATTAGATGGAGCTTCACATAGATTTTTTTTTTCTTTACCTGCCATTGGTTTGGATTTCAGCAGTTTTTTTAGCAATATTTGTTAAACACAGTACACTATGCTGTATATTACAATGAAATAGTGGGTATTTCAGTATAGGAAAACAGAAAGCAGGGATACTTAGAATCTGTAGAGCAATATGCTAATATGAAAGCTTTAAAATTTAAGATGACAATAGTGTTTGAAAGGCAGCTGGCTCTACATGGCACCTTTAATACAGCTATTACAGCAGCCCACTAGCCCCAGACCTTATATTTTTACAATTGTGATCATTTTTTTAATTTTTAAAGTCTGTTGGGTATAAAAATAGAAATGGGATCTCAGTGGAGATTTTTTTTATTTTTCTGGTTATGGGTCAAATGTAGAAATCCAGGAAGGGAACAGGACAAAAGAAATAGGAAAGTAAGAAACAAAACAACCCAATTATTTTTTGTAGAGCAAACTATTCTTTTCTGGCTAAGATTCAGAGTGAAAATGAAAAACTCAGGTTATTTTCTTCCTCAAATGTCCAAAAGAAATGTAATGCTCTTTAGGGATCCAAATACAAGTACATTTGCAAGAAAAAACATCTGTCATAAATATAAAATATAATGTTTAAAATTAAAAGCAATATAGGTGATCTTTCTTCTGGTCCATAGGAGCAGCTTTTAAAGTATTCAGTCTCCTACAAAGGGTAATGGGTCCAAATGACTAGAAAGGATATTTGGAGTAATTGTTTTACTCCATTGTAGTTCAAGGTAGCATTCATATTTGTATATAGATCTACAGTAAAAAAAAATGGATGGGTTGGTTAGTTGTTTTTTGTTTTATCCTTGCAACATGTTTTTAAATTCTCCCCCACTTATAATTCAGTATGTGGTCTCATTTCCATCTGTGTTTCTTCAGAGTGAATTTATGCCCAACTACAGCTCTTACTGTGTGATAAAATGGCCTGAAACATTGAACCAGACCTTTCTCTACCCATAAGATGACATATTCTGTTATTTATCACTTTTATGTATTACAGGCAGCTTATTCTGGCATTTACATTCTGTTGGAAATTAGTTTTGCCCATACATTATTAGAAGTGTGACTTGTCAGTCTTCTGTAACTGCTAAAATTAGAAGTTATAATCAAGAGAGGGAATGCATATTACAAATTTTGAGGCAGTTGCTTTATTCCAGGTGATTGCTCCCTAAAACTTCGAAAAGATTTGTACATGAATAAGATTGAAAAAGGCCTCTCAAGATCGAGTCCAATCTCTCTTTGTGTTTCTGTTTGTAGAGTTTTATCTTTTAGCTTCTTATGCTATGCAGAAAAAGCCAGCAATTGTCATGAGTTCATCATGGGCTCTGCTTCTATTCCCAATGCAGTCGTAGTGGAAAAGTCACACGGTAACCCAAGTTTTGTGTACAATTCATTTTTTTTTCCAGCCTTGCTAGGAAGATGTGTTGTGTTAGCAAACTTTTTAAAAGAAAATATTCACTCTTCTCTGCAGCAAAAAAGGAGCCTTTTTTCAGTTTTTAAAGAGAGATCTTGTCAGATTGAATTGAGTGAAACACACAGCTAAATGCATATATACTCTCTCGGTTAAATCTCTTCGGTGTCCATCACTCGGGGATGATAATTTCTGCACTCTTAATGCGTAGATGAAAAGCTGTCTTGACTTACAGCTAAGATAACGCACTGTGTTCTGTATGAGATCCATATATTTAGCTGGCTAATAATGAAAGCCAAATACATTGTTTTTGACAGACAGAAAACTGAGACTCCTAGAGAAAAAACTACTTAAAATTAAAAGGTTCTGATATGCTTTGTACTATACCAGTGAGTTTTATTTCATTTTTACTATAGTATTACAATAACTGTTCCTCTGTTTAGACATGTGCTAGTATGACAATATTTTGGGGCATTTATAAGAAAAGAAGTGTTTCCATGGTACCTTAAAATTGTGTTTATATGCATTATTGTCACACAGTGAAACTGATTGTTTCATAAAAGGGCCAGTACTAAAATCTCCATTTATAGACTCACAAAAGCTTCAGCAGCTTTTAGAAATCAACATTGTATTTTGTAATTTGAATTTATACTTATCCCTTACTATATATTGCTGAAGATTTATCAAAGTTTTTAAAGTAAGTTAAATTAAGAATAAAAAGTGTGTTAAGTGTGCAAATTACATAATTATAAAGATGTGCATTATGTGACTTGTTATGGGTTTTAACCCTAGCTGGCAACTAGGACCAGGCAACTGTTTTCTCAGTTCTCATTCCCACATACCTTCAGTGGATTAAGGAGGAGAATAGAAAAAAAAAAGAAAAGCTTGAGGATTGAGATAAAGACAGCTTGATAGAATAATTAAAGCAGAAAGAATAAGGGTGATGGTGATTGATAATGGTAATGATAATGATGATAATGCTTGATAATGATAATGGTGATGATGATAATAATAGTAGTAGTAGTAGTAATAATAATAATAATAATAATTCATTCTGGAATAAACTACAATAGACTGATGGAACTACTTTTTTCCCCTCTCCCAAAGAAAAAAAAAGAAAAGAACACAAGTGAAAAGGAAAGGAAAAGTAGCTTTAAGAGTCTTCATCTTAGTTAGAGACCAAAAGAACATCTTTTATCTTCACTTGTGGTCACCTATTTGACAGTCAGGATCAGGAGAGAACCACATAATCATAGAATGGTGTGGGTTGCAAGGGACCTCAAAGATCGTACAGTTCCACCCCACCAGCCACAGGCAGGGACATCTTCCACTAGACGAGGTTGCTTAAAGCCCCATCCAATCTGACCTTGGAAGTTGCCACAGCTCGTGTATCCACAACTGCTCTGGGCACCTTGTTGCAGTGCCTTACCACCCTCATAGTAAAGATATTTTTTTTCCTTTTATCTAATTTAAATCTACTCTCTTTCTCTTTGAAGTATTACTCCTTGTCCTATCACTACATGTTCTTCATGTTTCCTGCAGGCCTCTTTTAGTTACTAGAAGGCTGCTATAAGACCTT
Source organism: Neomorphus geoffroyi (assembly GCA_033558235.1). Taxonomy (NCBI): domain Eukaryota; kingdom Metazoa; phylum Chordata; class Aves; order Cuculiformes; family Neomorphidae; genus Neomorphus; species Neomorphus geoffroyi. Next base: position 4,783,476 of record JAUMJM010000005.1, read on the forward strand.
CCTGGAGCCTTCAGTTCTCCAGATGAGTGCTTTTAATCCAACTGTCTGTGTCACTGGTGAAGGTTTTAAACAGCACCAGTCCAATACAGGTGTCTGGGAAATGTTACTTGCCGCTGGTCTCCACTTGGACTTTGAGTCATTGACCGCAAACCGTTGAGTGCGAACATCCAACTAGTGTGGAGAGTGATTTTTCCTTCTTTTGGGAAGCATGAGGTAAAAGGGATAGATAACATTATTTTTTAATTTAGTGATGGCATTATGAATATCTATTAACATTTTTATGTTTTCCAAATATTCATGTTTTAAGTGAAAATTCTGTTAATTGTTGGAACAATGAAAATAGTGTGGGCCTTTTTGTCTTGTTTTGTTGATTAATCTGATTTCCAAGATGTCATGCTTTTTGCCAGTTCCTTTTCTGCAGTATTCTCTTTTTCAATTTATTTTCCATTATATCAAAACCCCCAGACGCTTAACCCCCAGATCCTTAATGACTCATAACCACTGGCCTAAAATACTACTAAATGCTATATCAGAAAATGAGCTTTGTCCCAATACTGCAATACTTAAGAACAAGCCATACTAACAGCATTGAAAAAACCCAAACACATCCCAATAACCAGTGGAAGAAAATTTTCCAAAGGTTTTTCCCTTGTAATCTAGAGTTAGAGTTTACTTCTGAACTTTTTTTTGGTTTGATTTTTTTTACCTGTGATGAATTATTTTGTTTAAGTGTTAACAAAAACTGCTTACTGCCGTACATTCTTCTTTTGTAAAATAGTTCTTATTCAGTCCATGAAAACATGAAAACGAACAGATAGTATCACAGATTATCAATGTCTATTTTAACAGTAGTTGTTCATGAGTAAAATATCTCATTGTTCAAAACCTTTAAGTCTGAGATTGTGATTGACATGTTCAAAGCAAAGTTCAGCTTTAAAAGTGTGGGTTAGTCTGTATTAAAGATAGGAAATGAAATTATCTTAACTGCTGACGTATCACTGTGGGAAGGTCTAGGGTTCAATTTGCTGTGAGGCATTGTAGTGCCACTAATGTGCATAAACAAGGTGTTTCTATTGCTGAAGAACTTAATGCCAGTGTCTGGACGTGAGTGCATATTGCTGCATGACCTGTTGTCCACTTTGTGTTACAGATATTGCTCCAGCATAGAACTTCAGTCTTGGTTCTATCACACTCTTCACAGTATCACAGTATCATAAGGGTAGAAAAGACCTTTGAGATCATTGAGTCCAACCTATGACCCAACACCTACACCTACTCCTACTTGTCAGCTACACCATGGCACTAAGTGTCTCATCCAATTTCTCTTTAAACACCTCCAGGGACGGTGACTCCACCACCTCCCCAGGCAGCGCATTCCAATGGCCAATCACCCTTTCAGTGAAGAACTTCTTCCTAATGTCAAGCCTAAACCTCCCTTAAACCTCCCTCTTTTTTCACTCAGAAGAATATCACATGACTTCACATTTAGAACCTTCCTGTACACTAAATACTGGTACACTCAATCCTGACTAGATTGTGAGTGAACAATCTTTCTTAAAGTTCTGCCTTTTGGAGTTAAGTAATAAAAGTAGCAATGAAGTACCGAAATCTTACTCGCTGACCATATCCATCAACTCTTTATCTGTTGACATACATAAAATTTGAAGTAGTGAAATTTGTATCAAAATAACAAAATGCTGTATGAACTGTTTTGTTTCCTCTTTCCTTGTGGGTTTATTTTTCCAGTTTCCATGTACCACTGCATTTTGGACATGGGATATTCTCAGCTGTAATGAATTTATTTTTTAAGTGTTAAGACTTCATATAAGCTTAGTAAGGTAGAGAAACTTAGAGAATATGAGTATATACACATGTACATACACATATATATTTATATGCCTTGGCTGAGGATAGTTTTATTGTTGATAATAAGACCTTTTTCTGTGTTTTCCAATTCCTTTAGTTTGGACCTCTCACTTCCAATTTACCTGTTCCAACAGTAGGTCTGATATTTAGAAGACAACCAGCCACTGAGCCTATTCACAGCATCCAGATCTGTGCCGGAAATAATTAAAAATGCAGAGTAAAAATATGCTTCCAAACCTGACTGTCAAATGGATAATTAACTCTGGGTGTAATAGCACAGTGGTATTCTAAAGGAGATCACTCTCTGCCATTGCAAATGTCTTTCAGAAAGAGAATAAAACTTATTGCCTTCTTTATTTACTTTTTTTTCACAAACATCAGAGCAGAAAATATCTGTGAATCTCTGCATATGGATATTTTTTTACATTTTATGATAACATAATACATATTGAATTGTAAAATTAACAAGTTTCACATGCACTATTACCAAAGATTAACATGATTTTATGTTGCTTAATTTTTTTTTCAAAAATTGTGTTGCATTTTTAAAAATGAGAAAGAGAAAATCTTCCTTCCTAGCCAGGTCCTAATATTCATATGGGTTTTATAGGTGATTGCAACTAATTGGTGAAGGGGAAAAAAAACCCTGATCACTTACACTCCATTTTATAATGCCACAGGAAAAAAAAAATCCAGTATACTGTGTTGCAGAGGGGGCCCCTCTGCTGGGTCCAAGAGTAACCCTTTTTCAGATCGGCGCAGGGAAGCAGGCAGTCAACTCAATATGAGTGATAAAGCAAGCTTCACTTTATTGCTCCAAGCCATGACTTATATACACAATCAGTTAATTATGCTTACTAGTCATTATCTTATTGGCCAAGCTCTAAAAGCAACCTTAACATATTCCTCCTACTTTTGGTTACAGCTTCTATGTTATTATCTCAGCTCCTCTTCAGTTGTTTATCTCTTTCTCAAGGGCAGACTGTTTTTGCCGACTTGCCAAATTATGCTGCCTTGACAAGTTCTATCCCTGGCCTAATGGCCGTATAATCTTCTGACCCTGACTTGCACAGCTCCTCCGTGTCTTTGCTCTCTGAGCCAATTTCCCAACACCTTGTGACACATTGAAGAAGTCTGTCTTTCTAGAAGATTTTTAGAGGGCTATGAACATTTCTTTTCAGAAAGGAGCTATTTTACCTATCTGAAAGGGTGAAAAGAGAAGCAAGAAACTTCAGTATCTTCCTGAAGAGGAGATTGTGTCAATAAACTTAAAGTGAAAAGATAGGCCAAAAAGAACAAAAGTAAAAAAATCAGAATTAAATTTACACAATGGAGTTATCTGTGCCAAAGTCAATTAAAGTAATATTAAAGCAGAGAAAAGTATGAGACGAAGGAGAAATTAAGTGGTGGTGGAGTTAGGTGATTAAGCATGTGTAAGAATAGTATTTGAGGTAAAAAAAAAATATTAATAACAGAGAAATGGCATGAGATGAAGAAGGGGAGCTAAAAGAAATGGAGGTGAAAGAGGTACCATCCAAGGGAGATATAAAGAGATAGGAAGTGAGTGTTTAAACTAAGTCTTAATGCGGGATTATAGCTCTAATACTGCAGACAGGAGTGAGAAACATAGGCAAGAAAGAAAGATGATAAGCTGTAGAAAAAATGGAAATTATTCTTCATAAAAGAAACAGGAACTTGCTGTTAAAAGTTTATCAGTTTGGGGTTTTGCTGTTTTCGGTTTCTTCAGGGGCTTTGCTTGGGTTTTTTTGTTTTGGTTTGGGGTTTTTGGGGAGGAGTGGGAGTGGAGTTCTGTTTATTTGGTTAGTTGTTTTTTTCTTTAAGTGTATTCGTGTTCTTCTCTTCATTTTTTACAATAACGTCTTGGGAGCTGGAAACCAGATTTTCATTCAAATGGCATCTTATTCTTTCCTCTTGAGTAACATTGATTTTTTTCCTCCTCTCCTTTTATTTTTTAATTCTTTTCTCTCTTCAGGGCACAAGCCAACACAGTTTTCCCTTATTCTATGCCACTTTCATCAATGATGCAATTATACGCCATTGACATAACTCCAAACCAAGTTTTTTAGGTAAACTTGCCAAAATAAAGAACACAAATTGTGCAGCTCTACAGCAATTGGGCACAAATATAATAGATCCATACATAAATTATGGCTCTTGTTTGTTTGCTTTTCACCTTCTTGGCAGAAATACAACGATAAACAAATACTGTCTAGCAAGAGAATACTGCACCTGTGATTATAAAAAATTTAAGGAAGAAAATATAGCTTGTTTTTCACCTCGGACCTAATCTAAGCTAATTTATATATATTTTAATAATAATCTTAAACTTTTAAGAGTCAGTCATTACCAAATATTAGTCCCATTTCACTGATGAAAAAAATAGTATGTATAGTGGAGTAAATCTGTTCTTTGCAGAGAATAGCTTAGAAATAATATAGAAATGGGGAACTTTTTTTTTTTTTCTTTTCTCATGTTTCTACATCAGCTGTTTCTTCTGATTGGAATCCTCTCAATGAATACAGGAAAGCTTATGCATGATTTAATTTCAGCTAATATTACAATTTCAGCCTTTCTCACAGTATATAGCTGAGTACCAGTCTTATTTACATTTTAAAATAGTCTATTTTGGGTATTTCATGCATCTACTAGTGAATTAAATGTTGCAGGATAGATCCACAATGGACTTTTACTGTAACAATGTTCTGAAAGAAAGGAGTGAAATTAAGTCTATCTTCCTCAGACTGCAGAAGTAACAGACAAACAGAGAAAGGATATAATGAAAACATTCTAAATCAGATTCTCAGGTATTTTGAGACAGGAAACATATACACTCACTCCTAAAAAATGTTTTATTGCCAACTTTTTGAAAGAAAAGACAAATAACATGGAAAAGAGAGGTACAGATATTCGAAAAACAGGAAAACATAGCGTGATGCTCTTCAGTCTGAAAATTCAAGTTTACCTTCAGTAGAAATCAGTAAGTAGAAAAAAGGAACTGTTATTTTCCTAAGCTGGGACATGGCTCACACATGGATCATAAGTCTGAAATTCTCTGAAGAGTCACTCGACACCTCATCCTTCACTTGTGTATTGCTTTGCTTTTGCTAGCCTAGGGTTCAGAATCTCAAGATTTTTTGTCTGTATTCATAAAGGCTTGGATTCACTTCATCCGTCTTTGGATATTTAATGATCTTTAAGTTCATAGTCTAAATTTGTTTTAACAATCTAACAAATTTCCTCTACATCTGATGAGGAGACATAAGGTCTTCCAGAGCCCTTTTCACTCTACCTAAAGTGTGAATTTACCACTGACTGTACCTAGAACTGTTTCTTAGCTGGGCTTCTTATTTGGAGCAGACTCAGTAAAACTGGCCTAAAACATGATTGGTAAATGGATGTAAACAACTTTTACCTGGAGATTAGTGACTTCAGTGACCTGAAAATAATATGAAGAATTAAGCAATTCTGTCTGCAAATCAGTAATGTGAAGGAGTAACCAACAATAGCAGGTGGAAGGGATAGTAATGGATTAAATAGTTGACGGTCAAACAAGGAAAATTTGGTTGGTTGAGCCAGGCAATAATCAGATCAGGAAAGCAGTAATAGAAATGAAATGCAGTAAAGCAATATTTGGGGAAATTGTGCAAAGACATCAGAACAACAGCCATCAAAAAGGCCCTGCTTTCTTGCAGAAGCACCGGAGTGTCAGGAAGGAAGCACCACAGCTTTGTCCTCTTCACTAGAATAGGGATACACTACATTATGCCCTGATTTAGACCAGTCCTAATTAATGACCTGAGAAAAACTGGGTGCCCTTCCCCACCTCATGTTGGTGCACAGGAGCTCTAACTGTGGTGTGTTCGTTAGAGTACTTGTATGGTGCATTTTTTCTCACTTAGGATAGAGATCTGAAATACATCAGATCACAGTATCACAGTATCATAAGTTTGGAAAGGACCTTTGAGATCATCGAGTCCAACCTATGACCCTACACCTACTCCTACTTGTCAACTACACCATGGCACTAAGTGCCTCAGCCAATCTTTCCTTAAACACCTCCAGGGACGGTGACTCCACCACCTCCCCAGGCAGCGCATTCCAATGAACAATCACCCTCTCAGTGAAGAACTTCTTCCTAATGTCAAGCCTAAACCTCCCCTGGCGAAGCTTGAGACCGTGTCCTCTTGTTCTCTCGCTGGTCACCTGAGAGAAGAGACCAACCCCTGCCTGACTACAACCTCCCTTTAGGCAGTTGTAGAGAGCAGTAAGGTCTCCCCTGAGCCTCCTCTTCTCCAGGCTAAACAACCCCAGCTCCCTCAGTCGCTCTTCACAGGGCTTGTGCTTCAGCCCCTTCACCATCCTCGTTGCTCTCCTCTGGACACACTCCAGCATCTCAACTGAATCACATCGTGAAGGGATTAAAACCACAGAGAATACAGCCTTGTGAAAACTTGCTTTTGAATTTCACTTTCACAATAGATAAAACAATGCTTTGAGTTGTGAAGGCCGTGTACAGAAAGCATAGTAAAGGTGTAGAAGTACATAGTAAGATAGAAGTGTCCTCTGTTCTCCAAGAAATAATAATAAGGTTATAAGGATGCCAATTAATTTAATGGTTCCTGTAATCATCTGCTACCAAGAATATAACATCTGGCATATCAGCCCATCTCTCATTTCTTCTGAAATTGTACTTAATAATCAGGGATTACTTATTTCCTTCTCTCCTGAGATTTGTAGTTATTTTGGCAAAGTGAGTTCTTCAGCGACTGAAGCACAGGAAGTTTACCACCAAAATTTGAAGACAGTAAGGAGTTACTGAAAATGAATGCAAAAAGAATCGATGAAATAACCAAATCTAGTATTCTTTTATGTATAATCTTTGCTATTTAAGTATGGTTTAATATAGGTTAATCCTCAACGTTTTTATGTAGATATTTCAAAAAAACAGAAACAAAACAAGTTCTTTTTATTGTTGTTATTTTGAGTTTGGGCTTTTGTTATTGCTTTAAGGTTTTGTGGAGGGTTTTTTTTTGGGGGGGTTGTTGTTTTTTAATGTTAGTTATCAATCATTTGAGTTTGTTTATGAGAACAAGATAATTTTGCTTACTATACCTCCCAATCACATTTTATAGCACTGAGGTGCACGGACTCTGTTTTTTTGAGCTTTTTACACATGTCGAATGTATCACAGAAACCCAGGAGATAGTTAAATGTGAGCTGAAGAAGAAAGTGCTGAACATTAGTTTAATAAAATAGTTCCAAGTTGGTGCTCCAATGAATATTTATTATTTATACAAAAAAGAACAATTTCACCAGAGGAAATTGAGAAATGTACCTCCAATTCAGAATAGCTAACACAGAACATGATTTCAAGTAACTTTAAAATTACTTTATCTATCTTTTTCCTATACTTGAGTCTCAGTTTTCTTCTCCTAGTGCTTTCATTATCTCATCTTCCTAATTACACCTATATCCATTTTTTCTCCCATCACATAGGACTAAAAATCTGCTGCAGTAACTGAACTTCCTTAAATTGCTACCTCTTTTAACTTGGACTTTCAGGTAAGTTATTCCCTAAGGTCACAAGTCAGAAATATTGCAACATTTATTCCTAAGGAAGAGGAGAGAAATTAAATGGAGTTTGCCAGTCAGGGGACATATTTTGTATTGCCTTGCAAATCCCCAGTGGTCAGTCACAATTTTGACCATTCCAATTCATAAATTATTGTACATTGTTCAATATGTTGAGTTTACTTTGGCGAAAGAGTGAAGAGAATATGCCTACCAAGAGAAATCCTTCTGATTCCATTATAAATGCCCAACTTCTTGTTATCCATTTAAAAAATTGTTTATTTAAATATTAGTATTTATGAATGGGCAATAACATATTAGAGTATTTTATTAGCATTAGAATTGTATAGGACAAGTATATACATTAAAAATTCAATTCAGAGATTGTATTTCAGATGGAGAATACATCTTCTCTAGAACTCTTATAGTAAATGTTTTGCTAGCATGAGAGTCAAAGAACAATTGATAAGAGAATATAGTTATTTCAAAATTATCCTTTTTGAAATTAGATTTAAAAAACAAAGTGGATATTAACATTAGAAGGTGATGAACAGCTCAGTCAATCCATAAACAAATCCTTCTAGGTTACCATTGTCTTCAAAGATGGATAAAATTTAAAATGAATAAATAAATAGGTAAATATATTTAAAGCCTGCCTTTGATGGACATAAATATATTTGGAAGTATGAAAGCCATTTCTGGAGTAGCTTTTGAGATCTTATATGTCGCCCTTTTCCTGTACAGCTTTGTAGGAAATCAAACATTCTTCAAGTTTCCCATGTCCCACAGTCATTCAGAGTTCAATTCCTCAGCAAAAAAAGTGCCTATACTTTCCACTTACATTCTACCAGACTGTATTTTATTTTTCTGTGAACTGAACTATATATATTTGTTCTGTGCCTTCTATTTGAATGGCAATGCATTTTCTGTGAACTTCTAGAGTAAAAAATTACCTATCTATGATTTTCTTTCCCTGAGTTCCAAATATTGGTCTTTTTGATCCCATACATGTTTGAACTCTGTTTGCTTCTGTGTCATCTTTTGAAAAATATCTGAAAGCTTTTAACTTTATAGAGACATTTAATTTCAATCTTACCCTAACTTGATGGTGAGTAAAAATTTTTCCTGGTAGTGGTTCAATAACCTCCATGACATTAATTTGACACTTTCAAGGAATTTGTCAGAGTTGCAATATTAAATACACATTTTTTTAAAGATGTTGAATTAAAAGAAACATTCAGTTCCTACTTGTACCTTGGTTGGTAGGCTCAGTCAGAATCTAAACCACTGTTTCACCTCAGAAGTAGCCCTGAAAATTCAATTGGTAAGAAATTTTGAAGTTTGATTTGACAAGGTTGTTATTTTGTTTATGGTGAGCCAAATGGATCTGTTTGAAAATTCTTCTTTTGAAATTCATTTAAAGATTTTGTTGACCAGCACCTTATCCATATATAACCATTGAAATGCAATAGCCAAAAAAAAGCAAAGACCTATTTGCATTGCTGCATCTCTCATTTTTAACTAAATAAATGGCTTAAACTATTTATATGCCTTCAGTAAGGTTATTACCTTATTATAAAGAGAAGACTGTTTAAAAAACAGTCACCTACAACTGCAGTTTAAAGAGTGGTGACAAATCAATGGGAATTAGTAGACTAGCACAAAATAAACAATGGATTTACTCCAAGGTGACTTGCATAGCAAAGAGATCCATACTAAGTGCTCCTGATAAAAGATCTTTCTATTGTTGGCAGCTGTGCTAGTGCATAATCCTCTACAGTAATATTTTTGTTTAAATGAATATACACTTAAACCTTTTGCACCAACTTAATATAGAATTCTTCTTTCTTTAGTGAAGTTTATGTTTCAGAAATATATTTTTTTCTTATAGTCAACACAGTCATCAAGAGCAGACACTAAAAACTAATAATGCCTTAGCTCATACTCTTTTTATCTTTTGAGTGAGGCGTACAAAGTGAGTGAAGACAAGACCTCAACCATCTCCTACCATTTTTGCAACAGAATATAAAGTATTTAAAATATGAAAGATTGTTCTTGAAACCTATAATCTGAAGTTCAGTATGGTCATTCGGACTGAACTCAGAACTTGCTAAAACCCTACCCTCTTACCTACTAAAATTACTTTATGAATCATAATGAAAAACTTTGACATTTTTACACCTCTGCTGGCTTTCATTTTTATAGCATGAAGATACATTTTTCTTCAAAAGAAGAAATAGTTTCCAAGGGAGTAACAGCTAGCCATAGAAGGTGGAGAATTTCCTTAATGTGTGGAGGGGTTCCCTCTGATTGTGCCATCTTATTTCAAGGGCTTGAAATAAAACTTTAAGTGAACGTGACAGTTTCCTCCAAAAGGAATATAATTTGCATACATCAAAACTACTTCATGACAGGAATCATGGTATTGAATGAGGATAAAAATTAAGCAGTTTACTAAATAACATATTTAGATCAAACTAAAAAGTTAATGAAGATATAAATTTACCATAGAAAGTATAAAGTGGTATTAGAATTTGATGTGACTAATTCTTACCTATGATGATATGAAAGAGGACTAAATTATTGTCTTTAAATAATTTATATATTCTCTTAAATGTTGAACATATAAGAGAAATATGACTGACAACTATAACAAGTGTTTTTATCTTAGGAGGTGCAGGTTCTTTTGGGATCTCAGTAAGAAAGATACCATCTCTCAAATCTGCCTATCTAATTTATTGAGCAAAGGAAGGCAATGTGATAGCGATCAGCTTTGGGTGTAAGTGTATAACAGCTGTACTTTTTTAGAAAGCTGTAAGCATATATGACATATATTGATACAGCCTCAAAACTGGGAAAATTTATGATGCTGAGAAGTGCAAACTATTAAGTTATTCACCTATTGATTGCCTAGTAACATTGAGACAGCATTAAAACCAAGTGTCCCCTTCATACTGCGCCAACTACAACTGAGGCAGTCTCACAGACTGAGCATGCTGCCACCCAGGTACCGGGCTGCAAGAGGTGCCCCCCTCCTGCACCAGTATCTTACACCAGTGACAAGGTCACCTGTGGGGACAGTGCTCGGGTGGAGGAACTCCTCTGCCTGGTAAATGAGCTTAGAGTGGAAGTCACCAGGCTGAGGACCATCAGGGATCATGAGCAGGAAATCAACTTCTGGTCTAATGCTCTGTGCTCCCAGTCTCAGCCTCAACAGACAGACGTGCCTTGTACAAAGGTGGACCCCCCACCTCATAGGTACTCAACTAAGGAGGTCAACTCAACAGACAAAGCAGAATGGCAGCAGGTTCCTGCTCATTGCAGGAGGTGCATTTCCCCCATCCTAAACCTGGCCCCACATGTTCCCTTGCAGAACATATATATGGGTCTGCAAGTGGAACCAAACCCAATTATTGAAAACACTCATAGCCTGGAAACATTGCCCAGGCCAAAAAAAGAGAAGCCGTCAATCAAAATGGCTTCTGTCAAGAAGAAGTGGAGGTTTGTAGTTGTTGCCAGCTCCCTTTTTAGGGTCACAGAGGCTGATATGCGGACCTGACCCATTGCAGAGAGAGGTCTGCTGTCTACCTTGGGCATCGGTCATGGATGTGTTCAAGAAACTTCCCAAGCTGGTCAAGCCCACAGATTACTATCCCCTAGTAGTTTTCCAATTAGGAAATATGAAAGAACCAAAGACCTTAGAGGTATTAAAAAGGACATTAAAGCTCTAGGACAAATGGTTAAGGATTCAGGAGCGCAGGTGGTCTTCTCCTCTGTCATAGGGAAATGATGAGAGAAGGAGCCAGGAATTAAATAAATGGCTGAGAACATTGTGCGAAGAACAAAACTTTGGGTTCTTAGATAATGGGTTGGCATGCATGCCAGGCCTGCTGGCAGGTGATGGGGTGCACCTGACCCGCAAGGGCAGAAGGGCTCTCTCAAAGAAGCTTGTAGGGCTAATTAAGAGGGCTTTAAACTACATTGGAATGCGGAGGGGAACATCAGCTACGCTAATGGAATTAAATATGGGGACAGCATCCCAGTACCTGAGGGGCACGATAGGCTAGGATCTTCAACTAGACAGACAGTAAAAGAGAGGGTGACAACAGCTCATCTGAAGCACATTTACAGTAATGCATGCAGCATGGGAAACAAAGAGGTTGAGCTGGAAGCCGTAGCAAGGCGGGACGTTTATGATATAATTGCCATTACGGAAATATGGTGGGATAACTCACATGACTGGAGCACTCCCATGGATGGCTATAAGCTATTTAGGTGGGACAGACTAGGAAAGAGAGGTGGTGGGGTTGCTCTATATATCAAAGAGTGTTTTGACTGTATAGAACTCAGTAATAGCGATGATAAGGTAGAGTGTTTACAGGTTAAACTCAGTGGTGTGTGTGATAACCCAGATATTGTGTTGGGAGTTTGCTATCGGCCACCCAACCAGGATGAAGAGGCTGATGAGTTCTTCTATAAACACCTAGGAGAAGTCTTGAAGTCATGTCATGTCATTCTTGTGGGGGATTTCAACATTCTGGATGTCTGCTGGAAGTACAACACAGCAGAAAGGAAGCAGTCTAGGAGGTTCATAGAGTGTATGGATGATAACTTCCTAACACAACTGGTAAATGAACTGACTAGACAGGGTGCCCAGCTGGACCTGCTGCTTGTTAACAGAGCAGGTCTCATGGGAGAGGTGACGGTTGGAGGGATGCCTGGGGCACAGTGATCATAAGATGATACAATTCTCTCTTCTTGGGGCAGTGAAAAGAGGGGTCAGCCGAGCTGCCACCCTGGACTTCCGAAGGGCAGATTTCGAACTCTTCAGAAGGCTGCTTGATAAAGTTCACTGGGAGGTGGCTCTAAGGACAAAGGGGTGCAAGAGGGCTGGATGCTCCTCAAGAAGGAAATCCTGGCGGCACAAGAGCAGGCCATCCTCATATGCCGTAAAACGAGTCAACAGGGAAAAAAACATGTTGGCTGAGTAGGGAGCTTTGTAGCCATCTCAGAAAAAAGAAGAAAGTTTATGAGCTTTGGAAGAGGGGGCAGGCATCCCAGGAGGACTACAAGGGTGAGGTGAGATCATGTAGAGAGAAAATCAGAAGGGCTAAAGCCCAACTAGAACTTCAACTGGCCAGCTCGATCAAAGACAATAAAAAGAACTTATTTAAATAAATCAGCAGCAACAGGAGGACAAAGGAGACTCTCCCTCCCTTGCTGGGTGCAGAAGGGACAGCAGCAATGAGGAATGAGGACAAGACAGAGGTGCTCAATGCCTTCTTTGCCTCAGTCTTTAACTCCAAGGAGGAATGTCCTAGGGATACTCAGCCCTCTCAGCCGGGAGATGGTGGGAATGAAGCTCCAGCTGTTCAGGAGGACTTGGTTAGAGAGCTGCTTGGCCACTTAGACATACACAAATCCATGGGGCCAGATTGGATCCATCCGAGGGTATTAAGGGAACTGGCAGACCCAGCCAAACCCCTTTCCCTCATCTCCCAGCAGCCCTGGTTGACTGGGGAAGTGCTGCTAGGCTGGGAACTGGCAAATATTACACCTGTTTACAAGAAGGGTCAGAGGGAGGATCCAGGGAACTACAGGCCTGTCAGTCTGGCCTCGATACTGGCGAAGACCGTAGAGAAGATTGTCTTGAGTGCTGCCATACAGCACACGCGGGACAACCGGGTGATGAGGCCCAGCCAACATGGGTTCACCAAAGGCAGGTCCTGCCAGACCAATTTGATCTCCCATTTAATGGACGAGGGAAAGGCTGTGGATGTGGTGTACCTGGACTTCAGTAAAGCCTTTGACACCATTTCTCACAGTATCCTGCTGGAGAAACTGGCTGTCATTGGCGTGGACAGGCACAACCTCTGCCAGATTAAAAACTGGCTGGATGGCCAGGCCCAAAGGGTTGTGGTAAATGGAGTTAAATCCAGTTGGAAACCAGTCACGAGCGGTGTTCCCCAGGGTTCAGTGCTGGGTCCAGTCTTGTTTAAAATCTGTATCAATGATCTTGATGAAGGCATCGAGTGCACCCTCAACAAGTTTGCAGATGACACCAAGCTGGGTGCAATTGTGGATCTGCTTGAAGGAAGGGAGGCTCTGCAGAGGGATCTGGACAGGCTGGATCGATGGGTTGAGACCAATGGGATGAGGTTCAACAAGGCCAAATGCTGAGTCCTCCATGTGGGTCACAACAACCCCATGCAGCGTTACAGGCTTGGGGAAGAGTGGCTGGAGAGCTGCCTGGCAGAGAAGGACCTGGGGGTGTTGGTTCATCCAGCCGAACATGAGCCAGCAGTGTGCCCAGGTGGTCAAGAGGGCCCATGGCATCTTGGCCTGTGTCAGACACAGCGTGGCTGGCAGGAGCAGGGAGGTGATTGTGCCCTTGTGCTCAGCACTGGTGAGGCCGCAACTCGAGTACTGTGTTCAGTTTTGGGCCCCTCACTACAGGAAGGACATTGAGGGGCTGGAGTGTGTGCAGAGAAGGGCAACGAGGCTGGTGAGGGGGCTGGAGAGCAAGTCCTACGAGGAGCGGCTGAGGGAATTTGGTTTTTTTAGCTTAGAGAAGAGAAAGCTTAAGGGAGACCTCATTACTGTCTACAACTGCCTGAAAGGAGGTTGTGACGAGGTGGGTGCTGGTCTCTTCTCACAAGTGACAAGCGATAGGAAAAGAGGAAATGTCCGCAAGTTGTGCCAGGGGAGGTTTAGACTGGACGTTAGGAAGAATTTCTTTACTGAGAGAGTGGTCAGGAATTGGAAGAGGCTGCCCAGCGAGGTAGTGTAGTCACCATCCCTGGAGGTGTTTAAAAAATGGGTGGATGAGTTTCTTAGGGACATGGTTTAGTAAGGAGAAGGCACGGTTGGACTCGGTGATCTGAGATGTCTCTTGCAACCTAGTGCTTCTATGATTCTGTGATTCTTTGATTTATGTTAAAGTTTGTTTTGCTGATTTCCCGTATGATTTTTGACATTGTAAGGACTATGTCTTCTCTATTTCATCACAAATTCATTGTATTTTATGCTGAATGAATGCTTCATAGACAAATATAATTCTATGTCATGCCATGGAAATGTTAAATCTTTTTTTTTGATAATCCTTTCCCCTACCCTAAATATTTTAATGAAAGCTGAGATCTTTATTTTTTTTTCATGCATGGAAGCATCCATAATTGATTTCTCGTGGTGAATGGAGAATTGTTGACTTACTATCTAGAAGAAAGCTTGAGAATTTCTCAGATGTACTCTCTGTTCTTCAAGTTAATGTAGGAGAAATGAAATGTACTTTCTAGTTGGTAAATGGATGGATTGCCTGGAGATGTACTGTAGGCTACCACAATAAAAGAGGAAAGTTTTCATCCTTTATGCATTATTTATGGCAATTTTTTTGCTGGCAACATTGTGACCTGCTATTACCAGAGCTGCTGATTTAGATAACCTGAAATGTGTATACCTTGATGTCAGTGCCTTGAGGTGAGATGGTCCCTGAAAGAAGAGAAACTGAGTGAAACACAAAACATTTTAAAAACAAGAAAAACAAGGATATCATTATGAAATAATAAAGCAAACATACTGTAATGGGTATTAAATTAAATAAATATGAACTTCTAAAAAATATTTCTATCTTGCAATGTTGCTATCCTATGAACAATGTTCTAGTAAATAACTTTGATATCTTTTCTCCATAAAAACAATCCAAGAAATACAGTAAAAGACTTTTAAAATTTATCTTATTTTGTATGCTCTTTCTTCTCATGGTTCCATATTCCAAGTTTCCTAGGTTTTGTACTGTGACATAAATACATTATAAATTCTATTTTATTATAGCAAATGTCTCTTTCCATGCTATCTTATGCATCATATTAGTTAAGAAAAACAAAAGCAATACATTTAGAATTGTTTCAAACTGATTTTTATTGAAGAAGTGGTTCATTAAAAACAATCTGAATAACACATAAAATAGGATATTTTGTGTTCTATGTGAGAAAGGACACCAAAATTTATCCAGGAAATTATATTGCTTCAGTGACAACAATTTACATTTTTTTCAGTATATATTTGAGCTGTAATGTTCCAGATCAAATTCCAGAAGAAACTGAATTTTTTTTCATACTTAATTTCAAAACATAACATCTCTCAAACCCACTCAGCTGACATATATTTAGAACAGTTTTAGGGACTGCAGATAAGTCAAGTGTAGGTAGTGCTAATTATGACTGAATTAATGAGTGATGGATATTCTACATTGCGTAAAAACCCCTACAAAGTTTATTGCGTTTGTCCATATATTTCTTTATTGGAATAAAAGAATACAAAAGTACTCCTTGGTTCTGCTAGTTGTTAGTTGATACAAACATTGTGATGTGCTTGATTTTGGTACAGAAATATTTCTTATTTCTTGAAACTGAGCTGAATTATAATCAATTTAACATCTGATTTCATATGATACGCAATTTTCTGTTTTAGTCTGTAGTTCTGTTTCAAAAATTACTGTGAGATTTTAAGTAAAACATTTTCAGAGAATGTAAGTTAACTTTTCTTTATTCTTATGCTGCTCAGTCATGTTTGCTGAGATGTGCTGTTACATGGGAATAACTCCTCAAGTAACTCCCATTTTAAGTTTCCAATTTCTTATAATGTGCAACTCATAAAGGTTTCTCTTACCCAATTATCATTCTTACCTTTTGTCCTATATATCCAAATGCAATGAAAAACACAACCAAATATAATGAAAACCATTTTATTTTTGTCTCTGCTGGGACTGTCTTAATAATTAGAGTTTGAATGAATAAAATATATTTGCTGGTAAAAGAAGAATTCGGAAGTGAAAGCACCACATACTGCTGAATAAAAAGGAAAACAGTTGATTTCGAAATTTACAAATAGCTCAAATGTGGGATTTTTCTTTCTTTTCCTTTTCTTTGAAGAGGTCACCACAACAAAAGACTGATTTCACAACTCCTGAAACTTCTGATGAATTTGGGCTGTATACATAAATAATACCATTGAATATATGCAATTATTAAAAAAAAATGTGAGACAAATTATCTGATAAATTTAAAGA